>OX359289.1:31811769-34488436 GCA_947179395.2 Pulicaria dysenterica | reverse complement strand
AAGCCATTAGGAGCTTTCTCGGACACGCAGGGTTTTACCGGCGCTTCATAAAGGATTTTTCAAAAATCACCCGACCGTTAACCCATCTCCTTGAGAAAGACGCTCCTTTCATTTTTTCTCCCGAGTGCGATCATGCATTTAATCTTTTAAAGGATAAATTAACCAATGCTCCTATCCTGACGAGCCCAGATTGGTCGCAACCATTTGAGCTTATGTGTGATGCTAGTGATTTTGCGGTTGGTGCTGTTTTGGGCCAACACATTAATAATCACTTTCAGCCGATCTAGTACGCCAGCAAGACGCTGACTGACGCTCAAGAAAATTATACAGTCACTGAGAAGGAGTTGTTAGTAGTAGTCTTTGCGTTCAACAAATTTAGATCCTATCTGGTGTTATCAAAAACCGTGGTCTACACTGACCACTCTGCTCTTCGTTACCTTTTTGAAAAGCAAGATGCAAAGCCCCGTCTCATTCGATGGATTCTGCTCTTGCAAGAATTTGACATCGAAATCAAAGACAAAAAGGGAGCAGAAAATCTGGCTGCTGACCATTTGTCTCGTCTTGAAAATCCAAATCTGGAGGTGCTTCATGAATCAGGCATAAAAGATAACTTTCTTGATGAATTCCTATATGCCTTGACAAGCACCGAAGAAATCCCCTGGTACGCTGATTTTGCAAATTATCTTGCAGCCGGGGTGATGATCAAAGGCCTCTCACATCAACAAAAGAAGAGATTTTTCTCTGAACTGAAACATTATTTTTGGGATGATCCTTATCTTTTCCGGATCGGGTAAGACCAAATCATTCGAAGATGTGTGAGCAGTGATGAAGCCAAGAACATTCTGAAACACTGTCATATGGGTCCAACTGGAGGCCACAACGGACCTGGCTACACTGCCTAAAAGGTCCTCGATTCAGGTTTCTATTGGCCCACAATATTCAAAGATGCGCATCTATTCGTTAAAACTTGTGATGCCTGCCAAAGAGCAGGGAATATTTCAGCACGAAACGAGATGCCTCAGAATAGCATTCAAATTTGTGAAATCTTCGATGTTTGGGGCATCGATTTCATGGGTCCTTTTCCACCTTCGCACGGTTGCAAGTACATACGAGTAGCCATTGATTATTTGTCAAAGTGGGCGGAAGCTAAAGCATTACCCACTAATGATGCGAGGGTTGTCTGTAAATTCCTTAAGAAGTTATTCTCCCGATTTGGTACTCCGAGAGCACTCATATGTTTAAACATTCACCATGCAGGTTACAAAGAGCTTTAAGCAAGATAAATGGGCAAAACAAGGAAAGAATTGAAGAAAAGAGAAGAATAGTGAAAAAATGATTGCTACGGCCGTAGTGTATAATTCCTACGGCCGTAGGAGGCTATCTTCTAGAATCCATCATTGCCTGCCAGATCTTGCGTGTCCCGGCCAAGTGGTTTAACGTTGCGTGTGTAGAAAATCCAGTCATGATTTCCTACGGCCGTAGTTGCTTATTCCTACGGCCGTAGGAAGCCCACTTACAGCAGATTAAATTCAGAATTCTGCCATTTTGCAAGGGGTTACCATTTTCACCTCCTTTCGGGAAAAACACATCCATATACCCTCTCTAAATATCCTAACACTCCAGGGGACTTCTCTTGGTGATTCTAAGGAGGAGAGCTTGGATCTTGAAGGCTTGGAACAACATTTGGAGCTTGAGTTCATTAGTTTTATCATTGCTAGCTCGGGTATACTCTTTCCATTTATTATATCAATCATGTACCCATGTGTTCCAGATGTTGTAGTACTACTTTTATTGTATATGGATAACTAAACTCATTTCACTTGGGCCAAGATGATTCTTGGCTAAGTTATGGCAATATATTTGACTTTTATGATGACTTGATTCAAATATGCATGTTTTGATCTTGAATACAAGTGTGTTTTATCAACTTAGTATGTTTAATCTTACCATGTTCATGTGTGATAATATGTTTAGGATAACTCCTTCATGTTTAAGCATGTGGATATTCAAGAATGATGGTTGATTTTATTAATTCCATGTTGAGTTTGTTATTAGAAATGATACATCTTGCATGGTTGTCTTTAGATATCATTATTGGAATATGTTTTGAATCCTTGTAGGTTCATCCATTATTGGTCATTTTATTCATATGTTGGTTTTATGCATGCCTTGTGATTATAGATGAAAATCTTGTCATTTGGTGTATTCTTTGGTCTAACATGCTACAAATAATTAAAGGGTTCACAAAGATGTTTGTTGGTATGTTTAGATGGTGAAATGAACTCACATGTATGCCTTTGTTATACTTGTCTTAGTGTTCAATGTGCATATCACATGATTCATGTTTCAAGAAGTGTTGGCTATACTAGAAATGGTAGGTTTAACATGTTCATATCTTTAGTAATCATGTGACTAATCATTAAAATCCCTTAATTGCGTGGTTTGAGTTTAGAGGAGTTTGTGACCCCATTGTACCAGTTTACATGTGTTTATGATCTGAGATTAAAGTCTAGATTGTAATTTGTTGTTGAATGCCTTTATGTTAGATTTGACTGTTCTGTCGTATTGGTTCCTACGGCCACAATGAGAAATCCATACGGCCGTAGGACCTGTACAATTTACTACGGCCGTAGTAATAAATCCGTACGGCCGTAGTAGGGTGTTTTCACAACAGTTTGCTGTTTTTGCTTGTTTTAACTTATTTAACCACTTTAACACCTTTTTGGGTTCTGAGGACTACTGGATATGTCATTTGAAAAGATGTATGTCTTTGAAGTCTGATTTGAACGTGATCTGGTGGATCTGTAGTTAAATCCTTATATGCCGTTGCTTGCCTGATTATGTTTAATTGCTAAGTCTGAGTCTTGATAACTCGAGTGATGATTTATGCATGATAATGTAGTCTTATGAGTATTAGAACAGCATGCTATGCACTTAAACTATTCAAGTCTTCATATTATGTTTTGTATTGTGTCATTTCCATGACTAGTCTCGATGATTCGAAAGCCTGAGGGAATCTGTTATCCTGTTTGTTTGCCTTCAGTGTTAACCTATTTTAGTTGCTGTATTTCCTGTTTAATTTAGTTAATTTGGTTACTTGCTTTAATTAATCCTGCTGATCAAACAACAATGAGACTTAAGTATTGGTAGCTTCCTGTCCTGGTGGAACGACATCCGGTCTTACCAAGTCTATACTACTATTGACCAGGTTATACTTGCCTGAGTCGTGTGTAGTATCTGCTTAGTAACATCGTTTTTATAAATTTAAAACGAGGTTGTGTCCCAAGATTTTATAACAAGAAAAACACGTAGTTTTGTGCACAACAATGGTATGCAGTAGAAAACCTATGGGTTACCCCATAACGTCTTAATACCTTCTCAAGCTGGATATTGCAAAAGTGAGTACCCCGATCGCTTATAAATGCTCTCGGAGTTCCATAGCGGGAAAATAACCTCTTTAGAAACTTACATACAACTCGTGCATCATTAGTTGGTAGGGCCTGTGCTTCGGCCTATTTTAAAAAATAATCGACTGCAACAAGAATGTACTTGTTTCCATGGGAATTTGGAAAAGGACCCATAAAATCTATCCCCCAAACATCGAATATTTAACAAATTTGGATAGGGTTTTGGGGCATCTCGTTGCGTGATGAGATGTTTCCAGATTTTTGACATGGGTCATAGGATTTTACAAATTCACGGGCATCCCTAAATAGCGTAGGCCAATAGAAACCAGAATCAAGGACCTTCTTTGCTGTTGTAACAGGTCCATGATGGCCTCCAGTAGGTCCTGAGTGACAGTGCTCTAGGATGTCCATTGCTTCTTGACCGGTCACACATTGTCGTATGATTTGGTCGACTCCTATCCTGAATAGATCGGGATCTTCCCAGAAATAGAATTTTAGCTGAGAAAAGAATCTTTTCCTCTGCTGATGTGCGAGATCTTTTTCTAATACCCCTGCTGCTAAATAATTCGCAAAATCTGCAAACCATGGGGCATTATCAGATTTATGAAGTGCTAAAAGAAACTCATCAGGAAATGTATCCTGAATGGCATATTCATCCAAAACTTCAAGGTTTGGATTATCAAGACGTGAAATATGATCGGCAGCAAGATTTTCTACACCTCGCTTATCTTTTATTTCGATATCGAACTCTTGTAACAAGAGTATCCATCTAATGAGGCGGTGTTTTTGCAACTTGTTTGGAAAACAAGAATCGCAAGGCAGAATGGTTAGTGAAAACCTCAGTTTTAGAATGAATTAAGTAAGACCGAAATTTATCGAAAGCAAAGACGACGACCAGTAACTCTTTTTCTGTTACTGCGTAACTCTCCTGGGCGTCTGTCAGGGTTTTGCTTGCATAATAGTTCGGATGAAAATGACTTTCTTTTCGCTGTCCTAAAATTGCACCTACGGCAAAATCACTTGCGTCGCACATTAGTTCGAATGGAAGAGTCAAGTCAGGGCTGGTTAAAATTGGTGCATTTGTAAGTTTCTCTTTTAAAGTGTTGAATGCTTTCATGCATTCAGAAGAAAAAACAAACGGAGTATCTTTTTCTAAGAGATGGGTCATAGGCCGTGAAATCTTTGAGAAGTGTTTGATTAAACGACGATAAAAACCGGCATGACCAAGGAAACTCCGAATGCCTTTGACATTCGTCGGGGGAGGCAGTTTAGAAATGACATCAATTTTAGCACGATCAAATTCAATTCCCGGCTTGGAAATCTTATGTCCCAGAACAATACCTTCTCGCACCAGAAAGTGACATTTTTACCCAATTAAGAGCGAGATTGGTTGTTTCGCATCTAGACAGCATCTTTTCTAGATTGAGAAGACAAGTGTCAAATGTATCTCTGAAAACAGAGAAGTCATCCATACAGACTTCGACACATTCTTTGATCATATCATGGAATATTGTTGTAATGCAACGCTGGAATGTAGCTGGGGCAATGGACAAGCCAAATGGCATTCACCTGTAAGCAAATGTACCATAGAGGCAAGTGAATGTGGTTTTTTCTTGATCCTCCGGAGCGATTGGAATTTGGAATACCCGGAAAAACCATCAAGAAAACAATAGAAGGCGTTACCTGCCAGTCTCTCAATCATTTGATCAATGAATGAGAGCGGGAAGTGATCTTTACGAGTTGCGTCATTCAGTTTTCGGTAATCGATACAAACACACCACCCGGTTACAGTGCGAGTGGGAATTAACTCGTTTTTATCGTTAGTGATCACTGTCATACCTCCTTTCTTAGGAACTACATGTACAGGGCTAACCCAAGGGCTATCAGATATCGGATAAATCAGACCCGCATCCAAGAGTTTAATTACCTCTTTTTTAACCATTTCTTGCATATGTGGATTTAATCGCCTGTGTCTTTTCACACTTGTCTTGTGGTTATCCTCCATGAGGATTTTGTTGTACAGAAAGAAGGATTAATTCCTTTTATATCGGAAAGCTTCCATGCAATAGCGGTCTTGTGCTTCTTGAGTACATTCAATAGCTTCACTTTTTCATCAGAGCTGAGATCAGAAGCTATGATTACAGGTAGTTTGGAATCAGAATCTAGAAAAGCATATTCTAGATGTGATGGGAGTTCTTTTAACTCAAGTACTGGAGGCTCAATGATAGACGGTTGTGAGTGAGGTACCTTATCAACATCAAGAGTCTCGAAAGTTTCAGAAACTAATGCATCTTTAGGGATAACATCAGTATCTGGTTGATACAGTTCAAGTTGTGTAAGGTCCTTTTGAAAAGAGCCTTTCTCCAGAATCTGCGTGTCTAGCACGTCTTTTTCAGAAGAAATAGGAATTGAATCAAGATGATAATGATCAATTATATCAACACAATACAAGGCATCATCTTGAGCGAATGGTTGCTTCATGGATTTTTGGATATCGAAGGTAACAACTTGATCAACTACTCTAAGAGATAGTTTGCCATCACAAACGTCGATAAGAGCACGTGAAGTAGCCAGAAATGGTCGGCCTAAGATAAGAGGAACATTTTTGTCCTCATCCATGTCAAGGATAACAAAGTCAACAGGGAAGATAAATTTATCGACTTTGACCAAAATATTTTCATAAATCCCTCGTGGATATTTCACAGATCGGTCTGCTAGCTGAATAGACATTTTTGTTGGGTTAGCTTCACCTAGACCTAGCTTTGCAAACACGGAATAGGGCATGAGATTAATGCTAGCTCCTAGATCGGCTAAAGCATTATTAACATAGAGTTGTCCTATTTCACACGGGATAGTGAAGCTACCTGGGTCGGTTTTCTTCACTGGAAGTTTGTTTTGTAGAATGACTGAACATTCTTCACTAAGAATGACAGTTGACAGGTCCTCCAGTTTCCTTTTATTGCTCAGCAGTTCTTTAAGGAACTTGCCATATTTTGGCATTTGAGCCAAAGCCTCAACAAATGGGATATTGATTTGAAGCTGTTTGAAAAGTTCAAGGAACTTTTTGTAATGCTCCTCCATTTGTTATTTCTTTAGTCGCTGAGGATAAGGAATCCTGGGCTGTTATTTAGGAATCGGGGGCTTAATTGCGCAGTACTTGTTGGACGGGGCCTGTTTTGCGCTTCGTTAGTTCCCTCGAATAGGACTTGAGATTCGGAAGATTCCGAATCTGGATTTTCTTTGGATATGGCGGGAGTGCTTGGTTCATCAACCGGAGGCATCTTTGGTGGGACCATAGTGGTACCACTCCTGAGAGTAATAGCTTTAACATCGGCCCTAGGATTGGCTTCGGTGTTACTCGGCAAACCACCTTGTTGACACTCTGATAGAGAGTTAGCGATCTGGCTTACTTGATTTTTCAAGTTCTTAAATGAAGCGTGAAGAACTTTCATGTCGTTTTCGTGATTGACGAAACGACTTTCGACAGCTGAAGAAAATCTGTCAAGTAAGTTCTCAATCTTTGATTGAGTTTGTGGTGGTTGTTGGTTTAGAGATGAACCCAAACTTTGTTGGTTGTGATTTTGATGAGAGAATCCGGTAAGGGAATTACTAGAAGTACCTGCTCCGGATTTCCAGAAAAGATTTGGATGATTTCTCCAACCAGAGTTATATGAGTTTGAGTAGGGATTGTTTTGGGGTCTTTGAGTACCCATGTAATCCACCTTTTCTGTGGAGGCAAAATTATTGCCAGTTTGGCAATCCCTACTCAAGTGAGGTCCATTGCAGAACTCACATGTATACTGCACTACATTTACTTTCATTTGGTCGAGCTTTTAGGATAAAGCTTCAACTTGTGTAGTGAGTAAGGTGACAGTATCAACAGGGATGATACCTATTGTTTTGTGTTGTTTCATTCGCGATGAATGCCACTGATAGCTGTTCATAGCCATTTCTTCAATGATGTTTTAAATTTATAAAATGGAATTACAAAATAAATACTACACACGACTCAGGCAAGTATGACCTGGTCAGTAGTAGTATAGATAGGGTAAGACCGAGTGTCGAACCACAGGGATAAAGTGACTTTCTGGTAGGTACTAGAACTCAAACATCATTATTGTTTGGTGAAATAAAAACATGTGATTTTTAGATTTGATTTAAGACTAATAAAAGAGACAAGTTACACTAGCAAAATAATAACAAGCGATTAGACAATCAGAGAAAGGATCACTTACGCTGCAGAATCATCCTGGTTAGTTATGGCAATATTTATTTCGGTTTAATTGTTGATGACTTGATGAATTGCATTAAGCTCACAGTATGCTGTTCTATCTAATACTCACAAATTATATTATTATGTAAATCATCACTCGAGTTATCAAGACTCAGATTTACAATCAAATATAGCATGTAAGCATAGAATCATAAGACAATCACAGATCCACTTAACCATGTTTAAATCCAGCTACAAGCCATACATTCTTGGTCAAATGATATGTCTCATAGCTTTCAAAACATAAGAAAGGTGTTAAAGTGATTTAAGAATGGTTAGAATAAAAGAAACGACAAACTGATCTGGAACAGGGTTCATGCGATCGCATGTCAGGGACATGCGATCACATAGAATAACATACCCATGCGATCGCATGCATATGTCATGCGATCGCATGGTATCTAGTTACAACATATTTCACTTTTATCCAAGGATTAAACACAAATAACCTGGACTTTCATCCAAGGTTATAAATAGATAGTAAATGAACACTATGATGTTATGAACTCAACAAGACTCAAACCACGTGCATTAGATTTAAGATCAAGCCTTATGTTATTTATTTTAGATATCATCATGTTATGTACCATTTCTAGCATATAACACATGCAAAGCATAAAATACATAAGCATGCACATAGAATTAAAAGATCAGACTCTTAATGACATTATGGAATTCATTTCAACCTTAACATGTTCAAAAAATATCTTTTTAATCCTTTTTATCCTTTTGTAGTATTAATGAACAAATAATATACGTACACAATTAAACTTTCATTTGAGATGTGAAACATGTGAGAAACCATAATATGATAAACATGGCCAACTTGTTAAGATTTGAAATGATCAAAGACAAGTTTCAAAAATGCTTTTCAAATGACAATCTTGCTTGTTACACCATTTCTAGTGATAACTACACAAGATCTTAAGATTAAACCAACATTCTTGAATATGCATGCAATATAACCTTGAGGTTTTCACACAAAAGGTTATCAAAACATGAACATGAATAAATATATCACATGAATATGATTAAACACATTTATATTAATGATCAAAACATACTTTTATATCAAATCATCAAGAAAAGGTTTATATTGCCATAACTTGGCCAAGAATCATCTTGGCCTAAGTGAAATAGTTTAGTTACACATGGTTTCAAGTAAAATAAACAAGATAAACACTTGGATACATATTAAAAACAGAATATGATAAGATTATACCAAGCTTTCCCGAGTTGTATACGTGATCAGAACCTCCACTTAGTTTCTACACCTTTGGAACGGAGTTTGGGGTGTTTAAATACCACCGAAACAAGACCCAAGTGTGAAGACACCTTTAGTGTCTGTTTTGTACATGCAAATATACAAAGAGAAGTGTGTGTGAACTGTGTTTTTTATCTGTGATGTGATTTATTCTGCAGAGAAGTGAACTTCTTAAATAGGCCTAGATCAGGGGGCTTTGCGATCGCATGGACCCTGCCATGCGATCGCATGACTTGGTTTGGGCGGTTGAAAAGACATCGTAGGCTACAGAACGTGCCAAGTGCCAAAGCTAGATTCACCCCTACCATGCCATGCGATCGCATGGCCTTGTCATTTTCAACAGTTCTTTATTTTTCTTCCGTTTTGCACTCGTTTTACTCGAAATCTTCACTTTTAGTCTTTTTAACCTGCAATGGTGAAAATAAAGCATTTGGGGTAATAATTCGTACATTTCACCTTAATTACGGATTAAATGCGAGGATTTTTGGTGCGTAAAACATGTAAAAATATGGATATATCAGTGTTACTCACCAATAGTCGGATCTACGTATTGCCAAAACAATCAAACGAAAAAGATAAGAATCGATTACCTTTAATCACTGTTATGAGATACGATTCGGGATCTTCTTGTGTTGCCTTGAAACCTTAGTGTTCAATGTAGAACACCTCTAATGTAGTCCACACTACACTTCCTTGATCACCAATGGATGCTAGTCCTTTTGTAATGATTGAATTAATCACCAAGAACAACTCTTTGTTGCTTGGATCATTATGAAATTTTAAGTGTATATATAGGAGAGAATTAGTTTGAGATAAATATAAACTCTTTCATGTTTATCTCTTCCTAATGTTTATCCTTAATCCCTATCAAGTCTCATGTTTATCCCTAATCTATATTAAGGATTATGCTTATCCTCAATTCAAATTAAAGTTTATCCTTTAATCCATATTAAAGTTTATCCTTTAGTTCAAATTAAAGTTTATCCTTAATCTACATTAAGGCCTATCTTCTTTTAATTAAAGCTCATACATTAATTAAGCCTAATAACAATTATTTATTAAGTTCATACTTAATTAGGCCCAATTAATATTTTGCATTACATAAATACTATAAATACATTAATTATATTATTATTATTAATTGGTATCTTAGTGTATAAGTGTGTGACCCTTTAGGCTCACGTGTATCTAGCCATATAATCATATTATGACATGAGCATAATCCATCAGCTCCCACTTGCACAGGTCATAATAACAAGTAACTATACAAGCAAAGGTTAGCGTCTAGCAACACGTCAATGCCCGTAGAGACACATGAGATTGGTTTCTTAAACGTCTCATTTTAAATGGTGTATAAATCATTCGTCCTTTTGTTTCAGATACTGTGTATAGTATTAGACATGGCTCATGTGTCATTCTAATTATCTATACGATTTCTTTTCTCGATCTAGACATTAAACAGATTACCAAACTCATTAGGCATCATCCTAATGACCTTTGGGTACGGCCATACACTATCTATTCAATTCATCGAGGGGCCCAAGAAGTATCTTACTCTATTATTCGTAGAGGAACAAATCCTATCTTGACTGCACGTGTTCGTCGTAAGTTTCATATCTATCCTGAAAATGACTTTTATAACAACCTTATTCAGGACTACGTTTAATCACATCAAAGATAGACATTACACTCACTCGAAACCTACTTGCATCTCAAGTCTGAGGACGAGTGATATAACCATTTATCAAGATTCAAAGTTGACATAAAACCATGCACTGAACTCTTGAAATTTGGGTCTGCCCAATGTTCATCACCAATGAACAACATGTGAGTTGGGTGGCTTCATCATTAATATTTATTCATAATAAATATCACACATACTCACATTTACCTTAATTCAATAATACTCCCGTATCATTAACCGATAATGGGCAATTTTTAGAATATCAAATATTCACGGATATAAACATGCAAATATAGAGCACAATTAATATAAATTAAAACAATCATGCCAAGTATATTAATTCATTTTGAAATAAAAACTGTTCAACTCTCCAATTATTCAAATACTTTAACAGATTTACATAAGACTACTAACAGGTCAAAAGGCCAATGTTTCTAGCATGCCCGAGATGCTAGTTGCATGTCATTGGCTTCGCAAAATGGTCTGCTTAGTTGTCATCTGTGTGTACTTTTCCATTTAACCGCCCCTCCATTCATAACAAAGACGTATCCAGTCTGGGATCGAGTATCATCTCGATCTATTTCGAAACCAGCATCAGTGTAGCAAGTAACAGTGAGCTCTCTTTCGATATCCCCCCCATAAACTAGAACCATATTTTTAGTATTTCCCAGATACTTTAATATGTTCTTAACGGCAGTCCAGTGACTCTCACCAGGATTCTGCTGGTATCTACTTGTAAGGTTCTGACAGAGTGCAACATCAGGTCTAGTGCACTTCACATCATACATGATGGATCCCATAGCCGATTCATAAGGGATTCCCATCATTCACTTTACCTCATCAGGCGTGTATGGTCCTTGAGTCTTACTCAATTTTACATTTGGTTTCATTGGAAAATTTCCATGCTTGGAAGCATCCATTCTAAACCGTTTTAGAATCTTTTCAATGTAAGCACTTTGACTTAAACCTATCAACCGCTTTGATCTATCCCTATAGATCTTGATTCCAAGGATATATGCCGCTTCCCCTAAATCTTTCATGGCGAAACATTTTTCAAGCCAGGATTTTACATCTTGTAGCATTGGAATGTTGTTTCCCATGAGTAATATGTCATCAACATATAAGATCAGAAAGACAACGGTGCTCCCACTAGCTCTCAGGTATACACATGGCTCATCAGGGTTTTGAGTGAAATCAACCTTTTTGATCTTCTTATCGAACATTTTATTCCAACTTCTTGATGATTACTTTAATCCATAAATAGATCTTTGAAGCTTGCATACTTTATTTGGATATTTTGGATTCACGAAGCCCTCGAGTTGCACCATATAATAAACATCTTCATTAAGGTGACCATTCAAGAAGGTTGTCTTGACATCCAATTGCCCAATCTCATAGTCATAGTACGCTGCTATGGCTATAAGAATCCTAACGTCAGCAACAGGCGAGAATGTTTCTTCTTAGTCAATCCCGTAGGTTTGAGTGTAACCTTTTGCTACTAGACGAGCTTTATAGGTGTGTACATTTCCACCCATGTCAGTCTTCTTCTTGAAGATCCACTTGCTCCCCACAGTCTTACTGTTCGGAGGAAGATCAATCAATTCCCAGACTTGATTATCTTTCATGGATTGCATTTCCACATTTATTGATTCAAGCCATTTATCGGATTCCGGATCCAACAATGCAGCTCTATAATTTGGGGGTTCTCCAAGATCCCCTAGACTCTACTCCTCTGCATCGATATGATAACCATATCGGTTAGGTGCATGAGGTGTTCGTGCAGATCTACGAATGAGAACTTCATCATTTTGAGATGCAACATCGTTATGTTCGGTCTCAGCTTGAATCTCACTAGTGTTATTTGAAGGTTGTGCATCTTCACTTTGAACTTCATCAAAGTCCACAGTGCTCCCACTTGCTTCTTGTAAAATGAGACAGTTCTCAAGAAACTCAGCATACCGAGCAACAAATATTTTGTTCTCAGGTGGGTAGTAGAAGTAGTAACCCATTGTTTCCTTTGGGTATCCTACAAAGATACACTTGATAGATCTGGACTCAAAGTTTGTTCGGTGTGTCCCGCTTTACGAGAGCCTCATGACCCAGACTTTCATGTAAAACAAATTAGGGACTTTCCCATGCCATATCTCATATGGTGTCTTATCAACCTTCTTCGTTGGAACCATATTGAGTACGCGTGCAGCGGACTCTAGGGCATAGCCCCAAAAGGACATTGGCAAATTTGTTAGACTCTTCATTGATCGAACCATGTCTAGCAAGGTTCGATTCCTCCTCTCAGACACACCGTTATGATGTGGAGTGTAAGGTGGAGTAAATTGCGAGACAATCCTACTTCTAGTTAGATGATCTAAAAATTATTGACTCATATATTCTCCTCCTCGATCAGAACGGAGAGCTTTAATAGTCTTGCCGAGTTGATTTTCTACTTCACTTTGAAATGCTTTGAAAGTTTCAAAAACTTCATGTTTATGTTTAAGCAAGTAAACATAACCATAGCGACTGAAATCATTAGTGAAAGTCACGAAGTAGTTAGCACCTTCCCTATATATTGTTCTAAAAGGACCACACACATCAGTATGTATGAGTTCAAGTAGATCTTTAGCCCTTTCACTTACATAAGAGAAATGTTTTCTTGTCATCTTCCCAGATATGCAAGAGAGGCATTTATCAAATGATTCGTAATCAGTTAGTTTTATAAGCCCATCGTGTTGCAGCTTTAAAATGCGTTTCTTGTTTATGTGGCAAAGAAGACAATGCCATAGGTAAGTTGAATCCGGATTTAGTTTGGATTTATTAGTGCTACATGTATACACAGAACTATCGTTTGAAATAAGATTATGCGTCAATCTCAAAAATACCATCACGAGGAATAGCATTAAAATAAAACATATTATTCTTAGAAACAGAAATGCCATAATCTGTAAAAGCATGAATAAAACCATTATCCCTCAAACGAGAAAGCAAAACAATACCCCTAGTATTAGTAGGTGCATAATGACAATTGTCTAACACAATAATCAATCCATTAGGGAGGATAAGATCAAAGCTCCCTATTGCTTCGACAGCTGCACGCATTCCATTGCCTATGTACAGATACAAAGCTCCTTTGTTTAGCTTTCTACTTTCCCTTAGTCCCTGTACATTATTACAAATGTGAGTTCCACAACCAGTGTCATACACCCATGATTTATTAGGAAAAGCGTAAAGTTCTATGGTGAAGATACCTGATGTGCTGGCCTCGCCAGCTTTGTTCTTCTTCAACCCAGCCAGGTAGGCAGGACAATTCCTCCTCCAGTGGCCTATCACTCCACAGTGATGACAGGCGGCATCCTTTGCAGGGTGCTCCTTTTTAGCAGGTGGGGGGATCTTTGGCTTGGGATTGTAAACCATTTTAGCCTTGCCCTTGCCTTGATTCTTGCCCTTTGCATGCAGTTTTTGTTTTTGGATTTTACCTTTCCTGATTGCCAGTACAGCTGGAGCTTTCTTGGGCAACCCTTGCTCCGCAAGCTTCATCATAGCATGTAATTCCGGTATTGTCTTCCCCATACTATGCATGTTATAGTTCATCACAAACTGGTCAAGATAACTTTTCATCTTCAAGACATAAGAGCTAACAGGTTGGTCATCCTCGTGCTTGCAAGCGTGGAATGTTTTAACTGTTTCAAACAGTTCCTGCTCCGCTTGTTGTTGAAACATAGTTTTCAACTCTTTGATCATATCAAAGGTTGTGAGTTCCTCCAAGTTCTTTTGAATCTCGGAGGTCATGCTCACTAGCATAAGAGAAGCGACCTCTCTTTGTTCATTAAACCTTTTAGTATAGGCAGAACGAGAAGCAACAGAAGCAGTGGCAGGAGGTTCCTTAGGTAAGGTCTCTTCCAAGTGGAACAACTTATTCTCAGCTCTAAGACAGATTCTTAGGTTTCGATACCAATCGATAAAGTTGATTCCATTCAATTTTTCTTTTTCAAGAACTGACCTAATAGTAGAATTACCAAGTTTAATTTGCAGAAGTCATCTACACAAGTACAAATTTTAATTAGTATTTTCAATAATTATCCTTTTTTTAAAATAACTACCCACTGTTTTAAGAAAAAACAATTAATTTTACGAAAAGGCTAAGATCCTCATTGTACTTCTATCATCACATCAGTTGATCTGCTAGCAACGATAGATTCAATAGGTAGGTGACGATCACCAATTGCATTACAAGTGCAACTCTTAGATCATTATGGGACTCTAGACACCAAGTGAGAAATCAACTAGTGTCAAATAGGCATGTTTAGTCTCATCCTTGCCTCGGGTTAGGTTCTCACCGGCTTAACACGATTTAATCATCCAATTTTAAATTGTGTAAAAATAGTCTAGGTCTCACGCATAGAAAATAATTACCTCGGGGTTATAATTCACCCATGTCTCATGCAAAGGCAAAAAATAACGGCAAGTAATTTAAAACGATTGGACGGCATGACTAAAAATTCAATGGGTGTATAATTTGATAAAATAATTTTTAATCAAAAGGATATATGAAAGAAGCATGCAATCTTCATTCATAGCATTAGTTAAAAACATTTTCTTAACTTGAAGTCCAACTTTATATAAAAATATGGTATAAGGCAAAACTCAATCACATAAGAGTAAATAAACACAACCACAATCACATATGTGCAAAAACTCAACCGATGAAATCCTATGCTTGGTCTCGTGAGCCATCACGACGGACCAAGAGGTCAACTAGGGACGGGCCAACATAAACCCACAAAAGACTCCCACTTGAACCAAGATCACAATCATGGTCAAGTAAAAGCAACATTTAAATATTTCCAGAAATTTTGTAGCAACTTGTGAGTAGTTTTTCGGCTTCAGGGAGTCTTCCCCAATCAAAGTACCCTACATGAAAGTTTTAGGTCTATGTCTTGTGAAACTCCATAAAAAAGCATCATGTCAATCCGAGTCATCTAGCTCCGGGAATTCCAGTTTTCGTACAGGCTGTCCAGCAGCTCTGAAAATGTAACATCCTAAAAATATGCCTAGTAGTACCTAGTTGTACTTCATGCTCAAGTGGTTGTACCTTGACTTTAATTAAGTGTTTTAGTTATTAACTTGAGTTATTGGTTAGTTAAAGCGGATATATGAGGTGTTATGTGAAAGTTAGAGTTAATAAGTAAAAGTAATAAAATGTTAAGCAGTTTCGCGTAATGATTCCGTAGATATCCCAGTTAGTTGAAACGGGTTAGCGTGTGACAAGTTGTAAGTTGGAAAGGGGAACAAAATACCCCGTGTTTAATTAAATGACCCTAGAGTCGGTTCCTTGTTCTCCCTTATCCCCTGTTGACACCAAAAACGAAACAAACATACGTACATACAAGATCAAACACATACGCACTTCTTTTGGTTGAGCTTTTGAAGAGGAATCAAGTGAAATCAGTAGCAAGGAAGTCCATATATGTGTTTGAAGTGTTTAATCTGTTCTTGTATCTTCAAATTGTAAGTGTTCTTCTTCCTTGAAACCTAGTTTGGTGTTTTAGAGGAGAAACACCATTTTAATGGTGTATATGGATACAATTTGTGGGTTTTCGTTTAAAATGTGTTTGTAAACTTCAAGTGATGGTAAACAATGAGTATAAACAATTGGAATTGAGTTTTGGTTGATTTTGGTGTCAAAAAGGTGAAAAACATCAGTTGTGTTCGAACAGGGACGAAGTCTGCTGTGCAGGACCTTCCTGCGGCCACAGGGGAATGCTCCTGCGGCTGTAGGGACCATAGTATTCCTGCGGCCGTAGAAAAATGTTTCTGCGGCCGTAGAAAAATGTTTCTGCGGCCGTAGGGGGTGTTTTTCAGGAATATCAAAATTAAGCCTTCTGTGGCCGTAGGAAAAGGTTTCTGCGGCCGTAGGAGGGTGTTTTTCAGATTTGTTGAGATTAAGTCTTTTGTGGCCGTAGTAAGTGGTTCCTGCGGCCATAGGAGGGTGTTTTATATGGTTTACCACCTACGGGTGAAGGAACGAAGCCTACGGGCGTGGGTACATAACCTACTGCCTTAGGCACCCAAAGAAAAGCTTCTGCGGGCGTAGGGGAAGTTCCTTCGGTAGTAGGACTTTGTTCATTAGAAAAGGAACCCTGCGGGCGTAGGCAATGATTCCTACGGCCATAGAAGGGTTGTTTAGTCTTCTGCGGCCGTAGGCCATATTCTCTACGGCCGTAGGACCCCGTCTAGTGATATTAGAATTGTGACGCGTGTTTTAATCGAAGGATGTTGGGTGTTAAGCGATAACCTAGTGTTGTGTGACGTGTTAGGTGTTCTTGAAGGACCGGAAGGCGTTGATCGTTGTGTTAGCTTATCGTGAGCTTAAGGTGAGTGCCGGTTTCCCATGAGGCTCAGTAAGTAGTGCTAACCCTTGTATGTTTAAACGTGTAATTGATGTTTCTACGTGCACGTGCGAAGGTATGTTATGATGTGATATACCATGCTTATGATGATTAGAATTGCTATGAAAGTAAATGAATAATTGTGACATGAATCATTTATTAAGTTATACTCGCATGTTTTGTTCACTAGTATGAAAAGTAATTGCTGTGATTATATGCGCGCATGAAATCCGATCCTGATTGGATCAGCTATTTGTTTATGTAATTATGTTCGGACACTCGGGGGGCTGTATATCAGTTCCCGACACGGTTGAGGTCAGCTGGCTATATTGCGGCTGGATCCCTTGAGGGCCTAGATGGCTGGTTATTCGGGATCAACGGTGGCTCAGTGGTGCACGCCGTGTCTCAGGTTCTGCAGGACCGTCGTTCCTTGAAAACCTCGGGGTCTTGGTTTATGATCAAGATCTGGCTTAAGCCCAGATGGCTCCGTAACGCGCTGGGTGGACTGCTCTTCGCTATCCCCACCAGTGTGGATTGGTGTTGCTGATTCCCCGGTTAGAGTCGTTGAGCGGGACTTGCAACCCTGCGAGATATGACTCCTGCTGACATGTTGGCACTCCGCAATGTGATAGGATAGCCCTGTGTGCTTTCCTGAGTTTTGATTACATGTTTGTTGATACTTATGTGCAACCTGTAATCACTAGCTAGTGTAGCTAACCGGTTAATGATTTACCCTTTTCGCAGGTAAAGAGTAGGCAGCCTGGTGAGGCGGATCCTTATTGGTATTTGTAATTACCTTTTTGGGAACACTACTTTATTATGCTTATTTACTTGTGATCCGGTGGTCGGTTTATAGTACGGTAATAACGGTTCGTTTTGAGACTTGGCTTATGAGGTTATTAATCACCAAGTCGGATAACAACATTTTATATTTATAATCAGTGTTTAGATCCGCTGCATACTTTTGTTAAACAAGCTTTAAAAGTTTAAATTATTACTGATTTAAAGCTCGTGAAACCCGGTGTTATAGAAAACCGCCTTTGTCTTTATTTTATTTTTCCCATTCGATGTTGAGTAACGATTACAATTTTGTACTAAAATACAATTATCCTACTACAAAACTAAGTAACAAAATTGCCCAAACAATGGCTACAAGTGACGAAAAATTTAAATAATTACAAGGCCAAAAACCCGGCATCAAGAACAAGGCACACAAACTGTCTAGGTTTTCATCGGTTTTGCACATTAAACATAATAACATTCATTCATGAATGTGTTGGCTTGGTCCATGGTGAAATTGCATGACTTAACCATGGATCTCAAAAACTTACAAAAAGAAGAAAAAGAAGCCAACTTATCGAAGAAACAAATATAATAATTGATCTACGAATGATATAGGTAACAAGTGGCTTCAAGGTTTATAAAAACTAATACTTTAAGACCATCACATGTATGAAACTTACCATGATCACAAGTATGAAACACTCATAATGGTATCTTAAATTTCTTTCCTTAAAACATTTAGTATAAAACTCCCTTGATTATAATAACTATTATAATCACTTTTATACTTTTTTAAACGTTTTATCAAAAACTATTTTACTTAGAAATAATAACTATCATTTCTATTTAGTTCAAGACTTTGAACATTCACTTTTCATAAATAACTTAAACACTTGTTAAATTAGAAAAACTATCTAATTTTATAAACAATACTTGTTTATTTAAGTGTTTGAAAAAGTGGAGCCAGCATTTATATAACTTCAACAAATCATAGCATAAGATTATTATGAATCACCAATCAAGTCAAGACTTTGACTTATTGGCACTCTTTTAGTCACAACTGGACTACTCATGATTCATATAATAAGAACAAGTGCACGGATATATATAACCAAATAATTAAATTTCCATAAACTCAAAAGTATTCATAAACCAACAATATAAAAATTGTTCAAATAAACTTTAAGAGTTTGATAAACTAGGAAATGTAAATATTAATAATATCCGTATGCTGCATGTGTGATTTCCTCATGCTGGGCCATATCACTTTCCATCCCCTCCTGCAATGAACGATTGCAAGATGTTAGAATACTCGTAAAACTTTACAAGTAGGAAAGTGACAAAGAAGCTTATCACGCAAAACCTGAGGAGCCAAACTTGCCTCCTGCCTCGTGACCTTTCGGACAATCTCGTTTCCAATGTCCGGCCTCGCCGCACCTGAAGCACCGATTCTCTGTCCTTGCCTTGTTTGGCTTCGGCTTCTTGCCCTTGTTGTCGTTATTAGCTCTGGGCGCATTTTGGCTGGGCTGGGCCTTGCCCTTTCCCTTTCCGTTGCGCCCCTTCCACTTCTTACGTCCACCATGTCCCACTATAAGAATGTCCTTAGACTTGGTCCCGGTACTCTGCTCAGCAGTCTTGAGCATGGAGTGCAACTCAGCCACGGATTTCTCCATGTTGTTCATGTTGTAGTTGACTATAAAAGGCTTATAGTCATCTGACAACGAGTTGAGTATCGTATCCGTTGCTAGCTGCAACGGTAGTGGGTGCCCAAGTCTCTCTAGGTTGTCCATGTAACCTTTCATTTTCATGACATGGTCACTGACTGAGGTCCCCTTAACCATCCTGCACGAGTTAAATGCCCTAGTGGCATCATAATGCTCTGTGCGGGCTTGCTCCTAGAACATATCCCTCAGCTGGCGGATCATGTCATAGGCAGGAGTTTCCATCATGCTTGATTGCAACTCTGGACTCATAGTTGCAAGCATGAGGCAGCTAACATCCAAGGCGTCATTGGAGCGCTTCTGAAAAGCCTCCCTGACCTCTGCCCTGGCATTGCTGGCAGGGGGATTTCCTAGAGGTTGTTCTAGGACATACCACTTTCTCTCGTGCCTCAGCACGATCCGGAGATTTCTCTCCCAAGTGAGAAAGTTGGACCCGGTGAGCTTATCCTTCTCAAGGATAGAGCGGAGTGAGAGGTTATTAGTATTGGTAACGTTGGTTGCCATCTACAAATTAAAACCCGGTTTAATTAGTAATTGCAAATAAACTTTCCAACATATATCATTAAACCCATAAACAATATATATTAGACCTAGGACCCATATTTCACATACTTGACGCAAGGTTTGGGCACTTCCCGCCAAGTCATGCTATTTCTGGTAGGTAATACCCTGTACCAATCGTACCTAACTGATACGACTCCTAGAACCTCGTAGAGCACTTAGACCCAGTCTAGTATGTTTAACTCTACTCTAGTGCTTTTTGGGCCGGGACTCCCGATTATCACCAAAATAGATCGCACCACCTAACACAGCATGAATTCTGTCCGGGACTCCCGATTATCGCAGAATCTTTCATGCCCTTTCCCGCAATGGTTTGAACCCGGATGCCCAAGGTTTGGGCACTTCCGACATCCGAGTACCGTTTAACAGTCAAGGTGTACCATTAGGTGGGTAGCACACTGATCTAAGATTTTTCTTGGGTTTTAATTAAGTTCAATAAAAAACTTAATTTTCCAGTTTTTGAAAAACCATTTTAAAACTAACTGTTTTAAAAAAAATACGATTTATATATGTACCTGAACTAGGTGCACAAAACGGTTTTTATAAGTTCCAAACTTATAACCTTGACAAAACTATTAAATTTATAAAAATTTAATTAATACAACTACCAGACTGAAGTCATATTCTAGTTTGTCATAAAGCGTGGTTTTTCAATGTTTAATAACAATCTGTCATTAAACCCCTTTTTATTTACCATCACATACATATCATATGCAAATATGAAAAACAGTAAATAAATCACAACCACGCAAATAATAATAAGCAGTTAAAGCCCTATAGTTTTGCCAACTAATCCTAAGGTCAAACCTAAGGATGAAATGACTTGGATTCGCCTTACTTGATGTGTTGCTCCCACTAGCCTTGACACCTCCCCGAAGTATCCATGCTACGCGTATAGAACACCATTTACCTTGCCATCTTCTTGGAGTCCATCTTGGGCAAGGGTTAAACTATTACTAGTCTATTACAAATACAATATTGAATGGGGTTGTAAATGGCACGCAGGCCTCCCCGAACCAGTACAATATTACAATTAAGAAAGGGATTGTAATTGGCAGGCAGACCTTCCCAAAACCAAAATAAAAGAAGAAAAGAATAACGAGTCCTAAGTCGGCAAAACTATAGCTATATGAATCACAACCACGCAATTTATATATAAGCACTATATATATAAAAGTCAACCACGCAGTTATAATAAATAAACAGAAACTGTGCTGTTAAGCACACGACCTGATTTGTTTAAACTATTCTCATTTATCCTTTTGATTAATGCCTATTAACTAAAAACGAGAATTATGATCTTCTAATTAATATTTATCTGACCAAAAGAGTTTTTCTAACAAAAACTTTAAATCCCTGATCTTATTCAAAACTTGAATAAAACCTTATGTCGGATTTTATTACTAGTTATCCAATAACTTAAAACCGACAACTTTTGGTCAATTAAAATATCTTGTTCAATTCTACATCTTATTATATAAACTTTATCCTTTTAGACTTTATTCAAAAATGACTAAACTAGTCATAATAAATAAAAGTCTAAACTAATATATATATTTTAACTAAACTAATTAAAATATATATAACACTAGTTTATATAATACCTTATTAATTTTATAACTTAAAATTAATAATCCTTTTGTATCAATCCGGAAAAACAATCTTGGGTCAACATCTCTTGTTAACCCGTGTAATCCACTGGGCCGAGACCCTCTTGGGCCGAGAACCCATTGGACCGAAGTCGCCTGGGCCGTAAGCCCTGTTGGGCCGAGAACCACCTTGGGCCGAAACCCTTTGGGCCGCGGAACACATTTGGCCTAAGCCTCTTGGACCGTGGCGTCTTGGGTCGAAATCACTTGGGCCAAAGTCCACCCTGACCCTTAGCGCCGCTAACGGCCGCCGTGAGGCCCAACTGGCCTTAGCGCCGCTAACAGCTATCACCCGAGAAGGTGATAATCTCGGTTCTCATTTTTCCGATTGATACATGAAATAAAATATTTTAAATGCTTTTTTAACCTATTAAAACTAGTTGTTTTAATATACTGATTAAAAAACTGGATTTAATTCAAAAACCAAAAAACTATTAATTATTAATATTAACAAAACTTGTTTTATTAATAATTAACTATCCTAAAACTTGATTTTAACCTTTTTAAACAAAAGTTCAAAAACTGGTTAAGGTCTAGTTTTAGATAAAAGGTTTATCCTTTCTAACCGTTTTAACACAAACCTGGTTTAAACCTAACTGGTTAAAATCAAACCTTTTATGAACTGGATAAAACAGAAAACTTGTTTATATCCTTCTATGGTTTTCGAAAAACAGAGGAGAAGAAACAAGATGAAGAAGATCATATAACTATTAAACAAACCAACAAATTAGATTAACTAGGTTTAACTAATTAAACAAACTGTTTAATTTAATCTTAATTCAAACTTATTCTTTATCCAAAAAACATGATCCTTTTAACCATTCAAACTAACTGTTTGAATTTTCTGATTAATAGGATAAACCTGATAACAAAACAAACTGTTTTGCTACCTTCTTGATTTTCGAAATTTCCAAGAACAAATAAAGAATTAAGAATAAAACCTTAATCAAAAAACAGATAAAACTAGAAACTATGGATCATAGAGCCGATGCTCTGATACCACTGAAGGGTTTTGAACCTGACCAAACCACCATATGACTCAAACTGGTCAATCCTGGGTTTGATCCCACTGGTTCAATCCTAAAAGCGGAACTGGATTGAACACAACCCTCTAAACCCCAAAAGGGTTAGGATCTTTAAAACTTTAAATTGATCAACATAGTTTCTTAACAAACAATCCATAGATAAAAGGTTACAAGATTATACCTGAACGAAACCTTTAGGATTGCTAAAGATAGTCCACCACTACTGCACCTCCGATTGAACTGGCTGCTAGACCGCTCCTGGATCACCAACAACAAAACCCGAAAGCTTTGTATGTGTGTGTGCGTCGACCAACAAAACCGAGAAACACCCTTGGTGTTTCTTCTTGATCGTCAAAGTGAGAGAGTGAGAGAGCCGAGAGAGTGCGACCGAGAGAGAGAGAGGGCGAGATCGAGATCGAGAGAGTGTTGTGGTGGCTAGGGTTAATCCCTTGTCTCTTGTCTTCATCCTTAAGCCTTTAAGGATATATTTATAAGGATTAACTTGGACCTAAGCCCGTTTAATTAAAAGCCCACTGGTTTTAATTAAACTTTCATCTCCTCTCACTTTGACCCCCTGGACTTTACTAGTTAATTATATAACTATTAATTAACTGGTCCGTTAAATATTAAAACTTAATATTTAATTCTCCTTAAATAATAAATAACTATTTATTATTTATTCCAATCTAATAATTAATCCAAACTGGATAATTATTTATATCTCTCAATAATTAATACTACTGATTAATTATTCGTTTATCTTTTTAATAATTAATCTAACTGATTAATTATTTACTCTTTCTCTTTAATAATTAATCTAACTGATTAATTATTTCCACACAGACAAAAGGTGAAATCCAACTATTCTGAATTTGGTGTGTAGCAGTGTGACCCTTTAGTCTCTTATAACATTGGATACAATGTGCCCATTAATTATCTCTGCACATAATCTAACACATATTACGATGGATTTTGTAACTAAACTTCCACGAACTCAGAGAGGTCATGATATGATTTGGGTCATTGTTGACAGATTAACTAAAAGTGCATACTTCCTTGCTACTGCTGAAACTGCTTCTTTGAGTAAGTTGGCGCAATTGTATATTGATGAAATAGTATCTAGACATGGAGTACCGTTATCTATTATTTCAGATCGGGATTCGAGATTCGTGTCTAACTTCTGGAATAGACTACAACAGGAATTGGGGTCCAGGATAAATCTGAGTACAGCTTATCATCCACGGACAGATGGTCAGTCAGAGATAACCATTCAGACTTTAGAAGATATGCTTCGGGCCTGTGTGTTATAGTTTGGGGGTTCGTGGGATTCGCATCTGCCTTTGGTGGAGTTTGCCTACAATAATTCCTATCACTCCAGTATCGGTATGCCACCGTATGAAATGTTGTACGGTCGTCCTTGTAGAACTCCGACTTGTTGGTTAGAGGCCGAGGAAAAGCAATTTGCAGGACCTGATATTGTACAGATGACAGCTGATAAGGTTGCTATTGCTCGGGATAAACTAAAAGCTGCAAGGGATACACAGAAAATGTATGCTGATCCACGTCGTCGACCGGTATAGTTTTTTGAGGGGGAAATTGTCTACTTGAAAGTTTCTCCGTGGAAAGGGGTAATTCGTTTTGGTAAACGCGGGAAATTGGCTCCACGTTACATTTGTCCTTTCAGAATCATACGAGTAGTTAACGATCAGACTGTTGCTTTGGATCTTCCAGATGAATTGGCGGGTATTCACGACACTTTCAATGTTTGTTATCTGCACAAGTGCAATGTAGAGGATCAGACACAGGTTCTACCAATACAGGATCTTCGGGTAGATACTAATCAAAGACTTATCGAGGAACCAGTTGAATTACTTGATCGTAAAGTAACAAAACTGAGAAAGAAGCAGATACAGATGGTGTTAGTCAAGTGGAAGCACAGTTTGGGTTTAGACTTGACTTGGGAAACCGAAGCTGATATGAGGAGTCGTTATCCTTTCCTATTCGAGCGCGAAGAGATTCCGAGGACGGAATCTTGTTAAGGGGGGTAGATTTGTAACACCCCCTCAGTCGGCCTAGTATTAATAAGGTAATTAATTCATTAATCTTATTATATAAGATTGATTATGTGAAATTAATTGTGATTAATTAGTTTGCCTTTATATTTAATATAAATGTGTAAAATGAATAATTAATTATATAAATGAATTAGTGGAAGTATGAAGTGTCTTAGTAGTGACACTTAGTCACCAACACCACCTCATTGCATGCAAATTTGAAATTTAGTGCGTGTGTGTGTCTTTGGGTGCTCTCGGCCGAGAAGAAGAAAAAGAAGAACCCATCGATTTATTTTGCAAACACTGAATTAATTGGATTGGATTCTATTATAGTTGATCCAGAAGGTTAGAGTTCTGAATTGTAGTTGTTAATTGTTAATTATATTCGGTTTTGAATATTTATATGAATTCCGATTGATTCTTCATGATTAATGATGGTTATAGGTTGATTGCATGTTAGAATTAATTGATAATTTATGTTCATTATATGTTTATAATAAGTTCTGGAAACTTAGATTACTATGCATGAGTACTTTAGATCAGAATTGAAGTTGGAAATTGAAAATATACTTGAACTTATGAATTACTCGGAAGTAGAGACTTGAATCAACCGGAATTGGAGAATTCCGCATAACATACAATCGGAATACATGAATTCCGGACAATATACTCGGGATTGAGGTTAATTCCGCATAAAGTCACTCGGAATTGATAAATTCCGCATAAATATATATTGATTGATTTCTGAAATGCTAATGCCTCAACACTTTATTCGGAATGAGAGTTATCGGAATTGGTTATTCCGATTAATTTTGATCGGAATTGATGTGAAACCCGAATAAAATGATCGGAATTGGACTCATTGCCTTGACTTGGATATTTATAACACTTTGATTGGAATGTACCTTTGCTCGGAATTGGCTTTGATCAGAATTAGCCATTACTCGGAATTTGACAAGGGTTTGACCGGAATTAATATACTCAATCGGAATTTGACATGATCGGAATTCCAATGTTGCCTTTGCTTATTCGAAATGGAAGCATTGTATTCGGAATCATGAGAATTCCTGATGTTTATTTGAATTTTGGGATTTATAGGATTTCATTGATAATTCAGATATGATGTACTGATTTTTTATATATTTGAGATATATGTGATATTCATGTGATGTATGAATAAATATGATATTTATTATGAATCAGTATTGTGAAATTGATACTGACTTGTGTTCATTTAATCTCAAGAACTGAGAAGGATAAGTGAATTAGTCAGTTGAGTGTGATCCATCAATGCAGACTGTGGTGAGTGGATATATATCCTGATTGTATAGGATATAACATCTTGATTGATTATGTGCTCATTTGGATATGTATACATGTTATTTTTGGAGGTCAGCCGTGACAGTTTTGTAGGCTGGGCTTGTTGCTTGGGGATTTACAGTATCTGATCTTGAGATGCATTTGTTGTACTCGAGAGTGTTGATACTGTTGTCCATGTTAGCAGGGCTATCGGTAATCCTATGCTTTGGCCGGCATTTGGTTGTAGGTGGTTACAACACCGCCGGTCCTCTTGGATTTGAGCTTGATTACTTGTTGGGTTGTTAGCCTTGTACTTTGTTGAGATATTTGTTTCCTCACTTAGCTTTGTGCTAATTCCCCACTAGATTGTTTTGCAGATCCTCCGGGTGAGTTTCTTGATGATGATGATGACTGGGATTTTGGACAGACCACAAACTCTGATGTCAGGTTTTTGAAAAGAGCCTGATTTTGTAATTAACACTGTAGTGGCATATTTTGTAAATCCGAATCAGACAAATCTTGTATTTATCTATGATTTTATTATTATAATATGTAATTAAGCTTCCGCACGCTATTTTATGTTAATTAAAAAGTACAGTGTTACAAGAAGGAAAAACTCGACTTGCTGCAACAATAAGTGTATGGATTTAAGCGAGGATAAACACAACTGTGGTGCATGCAAGAATAAGTGCAAGTTTTCTAGCTCGTGTTGCAGAGGAGAGTGTGTAAATCTGGCTTATGATAAGAGGAATTGTGGGTCGTGTGGCAATAAGTGTATGCCCGGTGGTTATCGCATCTACGGTCTCTGCAACTATGCCTAGTAATATTAACTTAATTGATCGTATATATATGCGTGAGTTAGAGGTTCTTAATTTGGTGATCGATCGATCATATATACATTGATTAACATGTATAAAGAAGTTGAATAATGATCCGGCCTGTTAATTCAGCCTGATCACCCAAATGTTGTATACTAAAAGTTTAGGAAATTTATATGATTTTAATCTATACCAAGTTTAGGAAATTTATATCTAATAATGTTATCAAAAGTTTTATAATAAATATTTGAAAGAAATTACTAATTACTTTTAAACCGTATCATTCCTCTATCTATTAATTTGCATTGTAGATAGCCATTATCTCATGAGGTATAAGGAGCATTCAAAAATTTCGTCTTTATCTCAAGAATTAATAATTTTACGATATTTTAAATTTTTTGTGAGATAATAGAAAACCCGAGAAAATGAAGAACGATCAAGACATTTCTAAACACAGGCCGAGATAAAGAAACAAAGATGAAAATTTTGAAGCCACGTTGTACGATTGCCGCACATCTAGACGATGGTGGTGTTGTCAGAAAATCTATGATGTGAGGTGCGTTGAGAGAGAGAGAGAGAGAGAGCGGTTTGATGGTGCACAGTTGGGTGACTTGTTGCCGATTTTAGAGGACGAGGAGGCCGCTGTAAAGAATTCGATCGGAAGAAGATGGTGGATATTAAGTTGGTTGTGGTGATGGATTGGTAGTAGATTTGGGGGCGGGGGTAGACAGAGATGAAGTATTATTGCCTTGAGAAGATGGAGAAAGAGAGACGGGTGTGTAATTGGACCTTGGGAGGGTGGAAGCCAATGAGAGTTTGTGAGATTCTTTAAAAGAAAATACAAAGTGTATGAAATTTCAGTTATTTCTTCTTTTTTTAATTTTAGAGTAAATTAAACCAATCGTCCATGTGGCTTGCCACTTATTTTACCAATCGTCCCTAGGGTTCATTAATTACACTGGACGTCCCTAAGGTTCATACTTTGTCACACCTGTAGTCTATGTGTCAAACGTCCGTCCAATCTTGTCGTTAAGTCTGTCATGTGCACCTCACATGATGTGTATTAATGTCATTAACAACCTAGGGTCCACCACCACCAAACTCCCTCCTTTAATGTACCTTCCTCCTCCACCCACCATTTATGCCCCCTGGAAATTCGCAAAACAGAGCATGAAGGTTACGAAATCTTTCACATCGTTGATTGAAGATGGTGTTATGTGGCTGTGGAAGAGAAGCGATAATAAGAATGTCATGGACTTCAAGTAATCCAAGTAAGAGATTCTATACTTGTCCATTAATGGGATCGAATTGCAAGTTCATTCATTGGGTTGATCCTGTAATGTGTGCAAGATCGATGGAGATTATACGAGGACTTTTGAAATCTAAAAACAAGGTAGAAGCTTCATTGAAGGAAAAGGATGCCACAATTCGAAGGTTGAAGGTCTACAT
The DNA here is from genome assembly GCA_947179395.2 of Pulicaria dysenterica. Classification (NCBI taxonomy): domain Eukaryota; kingdom Viridiplantae; phylum Streptophyta; class Magnoliopsida; order Asterales; family Asteraceae; genus Pulicaria; species Pulicaria dysenterica. The sequence goes on along the minus strand of OX359289.1, from coordinate 34,460,066 downwards.
GTTTCTTAGTTTGGTGTTCTTTGTGATTTATGTTATTTCTTGAAATATAAGAAATTTAGGGCTAGGTTCGTTTATGTTTCAGTTGTGTATTTTGGGATGTGATTGTTCCTGTTTTTGTTAATGAAATGAATGTTATTTAGTTTAAGATTGCACTTCTCTGTTTTGCGTTTGATGAGATGAAGAAACATAAACTGAAATTGAATATATTACAAGCTATTGAAGGTAGTACATCCTAAACAAGATAACTAAGTAGAATACGTTACAAGCTAAACAACAACACAATTACTGAAATTGATAAAACAAACACAACAAACATCATCAACCTAAGTTATTGTTTCCCATCCTCCTCACATTAAAGACCACTTGGTAGTAATTGCCTTCTTCCACAGACAAAGTGAACCTCAACCAACAATTGATTCCCAAATCAATGGTATGTTGGAACCAACCAAGTCACCATTGATGGTAACATGATCATTGTGGCCTGGTCTTCAGCTGTCTTTGTGAACTTTCAACTCAAATGGGAAACCCCATGGGCCAACTCTGATAATGCATCTATTGTAGTTGTTCAAACTATGCATCCTCACGAAATAAGCAGGGATGGTCTACATCGACACAAAATAAGAATGGATTGTAATAACATAATCAAACATATGCTTGATGATGTGTCATGAAACTTACCAATCGTCCATGCTTTATGATGTGTTTTTCAAATTGTGTCATGAAGTACATATCAGCAGCCTCACCTTCCATGATATGTTTAGTAAATGTGCAATGAATACATGGACCCACTATGTGCTTAAATACACAAGCAAAACACAGGGACCAAGTATTGAAGTTTCCTATTAAAAGACACAACACAAGGTGACAAAAAAGTAGGTTGCAAATATTCTCCCTACTTAAATAGAGGTCACATGCACAAGGTACCAAAATATCTCAAAAGATTCACTTAATTAAAAAGCAACAGAAGCAGTGAAACATCACATAGAACAGTGTACTTCATGGACCAAGTTTGTGCTTATAGCACTACAAAATACGAATAAGTTTGCAGTGAAACATCACTTAGAATTACACCACTGTTTGTTCAACAAAAACATAAAAAGCAACAAAATATTAAACCAGCCTTCAACATGCTTCATTCCCCCTTGCCTGTCCTTGAGTTATGCCCTTCACATTTGCATTTGCTACAAGTGACACTCTTTAAAGCCCTTGATAGCTTTCCTCCCCTGTTCATGCTCTCCTCTTCATCAAGTCCCTTCCTTCCCTTCTTCTTTGTCCTATCAATTGGTCTGTGGTGTTTTGGTATTGTCAATGTTGTAGGGCAATCTGATTTTTGCCACATGCTTCTCCCATTTACAGTGCCTACCCTGAAACTGTACACTTGTTTCCAAGTATCAAGACAATATGCCTTATTAACCCAATACTCAGGCATTAAAACATCTTGATTATTCAAGGACATGTTCCAAATAGTAGCTAGAACATGCTTACATGGTATTCCACTCAATTCCCATTTCCTACAACTACACACCTTTTCATCCATATCAACCACACATTGAATCCATCCAACAATTAGTGGTCTCGGCCTCAACAATTGCATATGCAAGTGAATAAATTGAGTTGTTGCCATCTAGTCCAACTACTGTCAGTATTTGACCACGAAAAGGTTCTTTCAAGAAACACCCATCTAGTCCAAGTATATTTCTCATACCAGATTTGAAGCCATCTTTCAAGTGTCCCAAGCATATGTATATTCTCTTGAATTGCCTTGTAGGGGAACAAGGATTTCCATCTTGTTCAATAGAAATCTTGATTGTTGTTCCTGGGTTGCTTTTCTGAACCTCCAAACAGTAGTCTCTCAAATACCCATATTGTGAAATATGATCCCCCTTCTAGATCCTTTCAGCTTTGACCTTGGCCCTAAAATCCTTCATCTTTGAAACACCTAATTCAAACTTCTTATGCACTAGGTCTTGAACAGCTCTTACAGGTATATATGGGTTGTCTTTAATGGTTTCAACCAACTCATGAGAGAGAAATACGGATGTGCAGGATTTTAAAGTCCTTGATTGAAGACAAGTGTGGTCATTAAAGTATATTTTGACCTGCCAAGTTTCCACATTGCTTAACTTTGAAATATGCAAAGTCCATGGACACTGTATTTAGTCAATTGGCCCATATTCAGTGGTTATTAGGCCCACTTTTTAACTGAGGACATGTACCAACACAAAGTGTTCTCACTCTTACCTTGTCATTTTTTATCATTTCTAACTCCCTTCTAGTCTCAATACCATGTTTCCTTATCATTTTCTTAACTTCATAACTGTTACTAAAGGTTTGGCCTACATAAAAAAATTTCTTAATAACACTCTCATAATCACTTGCATGTGTTGTCTTCAAGTTTTTTATATCCTTTTCCTTAAAGCACCCAAGTCATCATCATCAGATCCATCACAACTATCTAAATCTTTATTGTTAAGTACATCAACCCCTTCTTCATCTAAAATGTTATCCTCCTCTCCTACATTTCTTGATGGTCCCAAGTATACAATTGTGCAGTCTACATGTTTTTGGAAATCTCTCATATCAACCTCCACATCACCAATGTCATTATCTTCATCCAAAACATAATCACTATCATCACTTTCTTCACTACCCTTTACACTCCTATCTTCACAGCCCTCTACAATCCCCTCTTCACTGCCCTCATCTATATTAAATTCCCTAACATCAACATCATCATTGTTTATAATACCTTTGCCTTTAGAAAGGCTTCTAATCTTCAATTTATCAACCTTTCCACCTTGATCATAAACTTGACTAACAGGATCATGAACTTGGCTAACAGGTTCATGTCACTCTAACATCAAACTTTTACATGCTTTTGGTTTCTGATTTCTTACATTGGGATCATTTACTTGGCCAACATGTTCATGGATTTCCTCAATTAATACTTTAGATGCATATGGGGAACGGGGATATATGTATACATAAGTTATCCCATATTCAAAGTAAACATTGATTAACTTATGCACACTAACATATCTACTTAGCCTAATAACATCAGCATCATTGCCTATAACATAAAGTCTAAAATACAATTCACTAGTTAGATCAAGGAAGTGGTAATAGAAAGGTCCCCCCAACATAACTCAAACATTTGACTATGTTGTAACGCCGCCGTTTCACGAGCTTACTTTTATAAAATATAATGAAGCGTTTAACCAAAAGATATATTTACAAAACACAGTGAAATTTAAAATTTAGTTATTTACACAAACTGTAACAGTGTTTAAACAAAACAACCCAGCGGAGTTACCAAATATCTGCCGACCATTACCCAGAAAGATCAGAGTTAACAAAAACAACCAGAAAGATAGTGTTCCCCAAAAACTTCGGCAGTACAAACCAAAACATGGCACCCCGTCTCACCATCAGCTAATTACCTGTACATTGGACATAAACACGGAGGGGTTAGCTATAAATAGCTAGTGAGTAACGATTAAACATAAGTATCGTTACAAATATGTTATAGCATGCAGAAGATATCACAAAGTAACAAACAAGTCTATCCAAACAGCTAGTGATGTTCCGGTGCCCAGGAGGAGTCACGTCTTGCAGGGTTGTAAGCCCGGCTCAATGATCCAAACTGGGGGAAACCGAACACATCCATAATATCGCGCCAATGGGGGAGCGGGTAGCAGCCCACCATTGCATTAACGAGCGGGGAAGTCTGATGAGAGCCCCTTTAACGAGCGGGGAAGTCTATGAGAGCCCCTGGTTGAGGCACGGGGTTTTGCAAGAACCCGATCCGCGGCCGCGAATCACCGTACCTCAACAATAACAAAGTGCCGGCACGAACACGTATTGGCCGACTCTGGCCGCATCATAAACATAATTGGCCTACTCAAGCCATCACATATCATATTGGCCTACAAAAAGCCATAACACCAGCATATACCAAGTTTACAACATCATTGGCCTACTCAAGCCTAACATAAGTGCATAGCAGCGTATACCATAGCAAATTAACAACACATAAACCATAACTTACCTTAAGCTTGTTATAACATGTTTATCACGAAACCTAAGGTTAACCGGTACTCACCTCGAGATCACAGGAGGCAAATATGAATCCGGGAATCCCAGGAGCACACGGAATCGTCCGAATCACCAAACACATTAGGTTTAGGCTTGGTTATCACATACACATAGCGCACATGGTTCTAAACATAAGTCGTACAAACTGCCAAAGCTGACACACCCCTTGCGACCGCATGTACTATCCTTGCGATGGCAAGGACTCTTTAACAACACCCTTACGACCGCAAGGGAATACCTTGCGACCGCAAGGGTCCTTTTCCATAAAACCAATGTTTACGATCGTAATGTATTGCCTTACGATCGCAAGCATGGTTCCTTGTGTGGTTACGATCGCAAGTTATATACCAGCGATCGAAAACCTCATTTCCATCGCTCGCAAGTGGTAAACCAACAACCACATACTTACGGTCGCAAGTACCATTACTTGCGGCCGCATTGACCTTAACAATTGCTTGCGATCGCAAGTGCCTATCCTTGCGACCGCAAGGACCAAGAACACAATACTCTTCGACCCTGCTTTCTGCACAGCTCCGAAAATACCATATTTTAGCAACTAATCGACCAAAACTCAGATTCAATAGTTTCTACATGTTCCTTAACATTCACATGAACTTACCAAATCATTTACCACTACAAATCATCATTAAAACACCATTTACACCATTGAAATGGTGTATTTCCTTCAAGGTACAAAACTAGGTTTAAAATGGAAAAACACTTACAAAGATGAAGGAATTCAGCAAATTAGCACTTGTATCTGTTACTGAAATCGCAAACAACTCTTTTCCTTGATCCTTTCTTCAAAACTCTCAAGAGCAAAGTGTGTGTGTTTGTAAACCGTATGATAGTGTGTGTTAGTATGTGTTTGAAGGTTCCAGGGGATAAGAACCTTTAAACCGACCTTGGGGTGTCAAAATTAAACATGGGGTATTTTGTTCCCCTTTTCAACTTACAACTTATCTCTCGTTTACCCGTTTTACCTAACGAGGATATTTTTAGAACCATTATCTAAAACCAATTACTAATTTACCAACTCTACATACTAACATAACTATTTTTTTAACACCTTTTCATCACGTATAATTATCAAATAACACATTTAGCAACAAAATACATTGATTAAATCAATGTACAAGCATATAAACACATAGTACAACACAGTACTACTAGGCCCTAATTTAGGATGTTACAAATCTACCCCCCTTAAGAAGATTCCGTCCTCGGAATCTGTTCTACCGCAAACAAAAGAGGGTATCTAGCTTTCATCTCATCCTCTGCCTCCCAAGTCAAGTTAGGACCCAAATTGTGCTTCTACTTTACCAAAACCAATTTGATCATCTTTTTACGTAACTTTTTGACTTTGGCATCTAAGATTTCAACAGGTTCCTCCACAAGGCGCTTAGCTGGATCAACTTTTAACTCTTGCAGAGGTAAGATTTGATCATCTTCGACCTTACACTTTCTCAGATAACATACATTGAAAGTGTTTTGAATACCAGACAACTCAGGTGGCAACCCAAGCGATACTGTCTGATCGTTAACGCGTTGTAGAATCTTAAACGGACCAATATACCTGGGACTTAGCTTACCTTTACGACCAAATCGTATCACCCCTTTCCAAGGTGAAACTTTCAGAAACACACGGTCACCCACTTCAAACGTAACGGGTCGCCGTTTAGGATCTGCGTACATTTTCTGCCTATCACGTGCCGCTTTCAACTTTTCACGTGCTATCTTCACCTTGTCAGCAGTTATTTGAACAATATCAGGACCCGCATATTTCTTTTCGCCAGGTTCTAACCAACAGGTAGGAGTACGGCATCGCCGACCGTACAGCATCTCATAAGGCGGCATACCGATACTCGAATGATAAGAATTATTATAAGCAAATTCGATCAAGGGTAGGTGAGAATCCCACGAACCACCAAATTCAAGTATACACGCCCGAAGCATATCTTCAAGCGTTTGAATCGTTCTCTCGGACTGACCGTCAGTCTGTGGATGATACGCCGTACTAAGATTTACTCGCGTACCAAGCTCACGTTGAAGGCTACTCCAGAAGTGAGACGTAAAACGCGCATCTCGATCACAAACAATAGACAACGGTATACCATGACGAGATACTATTTCGTTAACGTAGAGTTAAGCTAATCGATTCATAGGCGCAGACTCGTTAGTCGTAAGAAAATAAGCGCTTTTGGTAAGTCGATCGACTATAACCCATATCATACCGTGCCATTTAGAAGTACGAGGCAATTTTGTAACGAAATCCATAGTAACATGATCCCATTTCCACTCCAGAATTTCTAACTGTTGTAGATTACCATAGGGCTTCTGGTGCTCCGTCTTAACCTGAGCACAAATCTGACACTTTTCAACGAACGAGGCTATATCACGCTTTAAGGTAGGCCACCAATACAAAGTCTTAAAATCCTGGTACATCTTGGTACTGCCAGGATGGACAGACAACTTTGACTTATGCGCCTCTTGCAAAATGATTTCTCGATTACCTCTAACATTGGGTACCCAGATTCGAGATTTAAACGTTTTCAAACCTCGACTATCTTCTTCTAATAACTTTGACAATTTAATCATCGTCTCAGCCTTCAGATTAACTTCTTGCAGTGCTTCCTGTTGTGATTCCTTCAATTTAGTAATAATATCTGACACAATCGTAAGTCTCATGAACTTAGCAACTCCAGGAGAACTTTTCCGACTCAGTGCATCAGCAACAACATTGGCTTTTCCCGGATGATACTTGATTTCACAATCATAATCCGTGATCAACTCCAACCATAGTCGTTGTCTCATGTTAAGTTCCTTTTGCGTGAATACATACTGCAAGCTTTTGTGGTCAGAATATACCATACATTTGGTACCGTATAAGTAATGTCGCCACAGTTTTAAAGCAAACACCACGGCTGCAAGCTCAAGATCATGGGTCGGGTAATTCCTTTCGTGAGGTTTCAATTGACGCGAAGCGTAGGCAATCACCTTATCTCGTTGCATCAGAACGCAGCCGAGACCCGCATATGAAGCATCACAGTATACAACAAAATCTTCGCACCCACTAGGCAGCGTTAGAATAGGAGCTTGACATAACAACTGCTTCAGAGTCTGAAACGCTTTCTCCTGTTCATCAGCCCACGCATAGGCAACATCTTTGCGAGTCAATCTGGTTAACGGGCCAGCAAGTTTAGAAAAAATTTGAATGAAACGTCGGTAATATCCAGCAAGACCTAAGAAACTCTTAATCTCTGAAGGATTGCGAGGAGTTTCCCAGTTCATTACGGCTTCAATTTTGGTCGGGTCGACTTTAACACCTTCGTTACAAATAACATGACCCGGAAAGTGCACCTCTTTGAGCCAGAATTCACATTTGGACAGCTTAGCATAAAGTTGTTACCGATTAAGGGTTTCCAAAACTACACGCAGGTGTTGCTCGTGCTCCGCTTCGGTTTTGGAATAGATCAAAATGTCATCAATAAAAACAATAACAAATTTATCAAGGAAAGGACGACACACACGGTTCATCAAATCCATGAAAACAGCAGGGGCGTTGGTTAAACCAAATGGCATCACCAAGAATTCATAGTGCCCATACCGAGTTCGAAAAGCAGTTTTAGAAATATCATCATCATGAACGCGGACCTGATGATAACCAGAACGAAGATCAATCTTCGAGAAACATGTAGCACCTTGCAATTGGTCAAACAGATCATCAATACGGGGTAGCGGATATTTGTTCTTTACCGTTCGCTTATTCAGCTCCCGGTAATCGATACACATGCGTAAGGTCTCGTCTTTCTTCTTAACAAATAACACTGGAGCTCCCCATGGTGAAGAACTCGGGCGTATGAAACCTTTATCAAGCAGCTCTTGGATCTGTGTCATCATCTCCCGAATCTCAGACGGTGCAAGACGATACGGAGATTTAGCTACAGGCGTAGCACCAGGAACAAGATCAATCCGGTATTCTACATCCCTGACAGGAGGCAAACCCGGTAATTCCTCAGGAAACACTTCAGGGTACTCCGAAACCACTCTAATATCTTTGACAGTCTTTCCTTCCGCCTCAGCATTAATTACATATGCCAAGTAGGAATCACAACCTTTAGCAATGGATTTCTGTGCTTTAATCATTGTCATCAACGGAACATCAGATCTAGGTCTTTCTCCTCGCGTCACCGCATAAGTACCATCAGGTAATGGAATTTTGATTAACTTTTTGGAACACAATATTTTGGCATTTTGACCGGTAAGCCAATCCATGCCAATAACGACATCAAAACCAGTAATCGACATGAGGAGTAGGGAAACAACAAAACAGTGCCCGTCAATAGTTACAGAAACCTGAGGTACGTGCGACGTAACACGGACTCGACTACCATCAGCTACTTCTATTCTAACAGAGTCTTTCATCATTATAACAGGTAGTTGCCATTTATCACAGAAAATGGTCGACACATAGGAATAGGTAGCACCAGTATCAAACAAAACACATGCTGGTACAGAATTAATTAAGAAAGTACCAGTAATAACATCACCTTCACTCTTTGCTTCGTCTGTAGTCATTTGGAAGGCTCTCCCCTGAGGACGTGGGGCACCTCCCTTTTTCTGAGCAGCAGCTCCAGACGATCCACCCGCACCCGAACCTTGCCACTGAGGGCAATCAGCTATTCTGTGTCCAGACTTATGACATTTAAAACAAACATTATCTTTGAACCTGCAGTCACGTGTCTGGTGACCCTTTACTCCACACCTACCACATTTTACCCCGTCCCAGCTTCCAGACCTCTGGAACGAATCACCTCTTGGCCTATTTCCAGTCCCACTATCACCTCTCCTACTACTAGAAGACTGATCGAATTTCCTCTTGTACCCTCCTCCCTGTTGTTGTGGTTGTGCCTTCGGCTTTTGCCTATAATCATCCTCAGTCTGTCGTGCTAGATCAAAGGCTGCATCCAAGGTTGCTGCAGACCTCACAGCAGATCGATACTCAACAGGTAAAGCGTTAGCAAATTTGCTAATTTTGGCTCTCTCATCCGGTAGCAAATGAGGAACAAACTTCATCTTATCCGAAAACTTGGATATCAAATCCTCTACTGGTTTATCGCCTTTATGGAGAGCTCGGAACTCATCCTCGATCTTTTGCATGTTGTAATCTGAACAGTATTTCTTTCGGAGCTTTACCAAAAACTCCTCCCAAGTTAACGCATCCAGAACCTCTGGCGGTGTAACACTCACAACTGTATCCCACCAGGTAAGTGCTCGATCACGTAACATCTGTCTAGCAAAAGTGACCTTCTTCTTTTCTTCACACTCGCTGGACTCGAAAGCGTTTCGTATGTTCCGAATCCAAGTTTCCACAACCGACGGATCATTTACACCATTAAAAACCGGAGGTTTACAGCTCATAAAATTCTTATAACCTGCAGACTTAGAGACTTCATGAGCGATTCGTAGTGACCCTCGATCATTCGCTTGCTTTAGTTGAGTCTCCAACTGACGAATGTAAGCATCCCTGTCCTCGTTACCAGAAGAACTAGCCATCTGTTTCAACTTCTATACCAAAACAAAAATACTAGCTATAACTCTAGCAATCTAACAGTTATCACATACTAATACTAATTAAAAATATAACAATTCACATACAATGCTCATCACGCCCCAATACCACCCAGGGAACACTTAATAATGGTCGGGCCTGGGTTTGAGATTGAATACTCGTCAAAGTACCCAATTCCCTCAAACCAAGGCTCTGATACCAACTTGTAACGCCGCCGTTTCACGAGCTTACTTTTATAAAATATAATGAAGCGTTTAACCAAAAGATATATTTACAAAACACAGCGGAAGTTAAAATTTAGTTATTTACACAAACTATAACAGTGTTTAAACAAAACAACCCAGCGGAGTTACCAAATATCTGCCGACCATTACCCAGAAAGATCAGAGTTAACAAAAACAACCAGAAAGATAGTGTTCCCCAAAAACTTCGGCAGTACAAACCAAAACATGGCACCCCGTCTCACCATCAGCTAATTACCTGTACATTGGACATAAACACGGAGGGGTTAGCTATAAATAGCTAGTGAGTAACGATTAAACATAAGTATCGTTACAAATATGTTATAGCATGCAGAAGATATCACAAAGTAACAAACAAGTCTATCCAAACAGCTAGTGATGTTCCGGTGCCCAGGAGGAGTCGCGTCTTGCAGGGTTGTAAGCCCGGCTCAATAATCCAAACTGGGGGAAACCGAACACATCCATAATATTGCGCCAGTGGGGAGCGGGTAGCAGCCCACCATTGCATTAACGAGCGGGGAAGTCCGATGAGAGCCCCTTTAACGAGTGGGGAAGTCTATGAGAACCCCTGGTTGAGGCACGGGGTTTTGCAAGAACCCGATCCGCGGCCGCGAATCACCGTACCTCAACAATAACAAAGTGCCGGCACGAACACGTATTGGCTGACTCTGGCCGCATCATAAACATAATTGGCCTACTCAAGCCATCACATATCATATTGGCCTACAAAAAGCCATAACACCAGCATATACCAAGTTTACAACATCATTGGCCTACTCAAGCCTAACATAAGTGCATAGCAGCGTATACCATAGAAAATTAACAACACATAAACCATAACTTACCTTAAGCTTGTTATAACATGTTTATCACGAAACCTAAGGTTAACCGGTACTCACCTCGAGATCACAGGAGGCAAATATGAATCCGGGAATCCCAGGAGCACACGGAATCGTCCGAATCACCTAACACATTAGGTTTAGGCTTGGTTATCACATACACATAGCGCACATGGTTCTAAACATAAGTCGTATAAACTGCCAAAGCTGACACACCCCTTGCGACCGCATGTACTATCCTTGCGATCGCAAGGACTCTTTAACAACACCCTTACGACCGCAAGGGAATACCTTGCGACCGCAAGGGTCCTTTTCCATAAAACCAATGTTTAAAACACCATTTACACCATTGAAATGGTGTATTACCTTCAAGGTACAAAACTAGGTTTAAAATGGAAAAACACTTACAAAGATGAAGGAATTCAGCAAATTAGCACTTGGATTTGTTACTGAAATCGCAAACAACTCTTTTCCTTGATCCTTTCTTCAAAACTCTCAAGAGCAAAGTGTGTGTGTTTGTAAACCGTATGATAGTGTGTGTTAGTATGTGTTTGAAGGTTCCAGGGGATAAGAACCTTTAAACCGACCTTGGGGTGTCAAAATTAAACATGGGGTATTTTGTTCCCCTTTTCAACTTACAACTTATCTCTCGTTTACCCGTTTTACCTAACGAGGATATTTTTAGAACCATTATGTAAAACCAATTACTAATTTACCAACTCTACATACTAACATAACTATTTTTTTATAACACCTTTTCATCACGTATAATTATCAAATAACACATTTAGCAACAAAATACATTGATTAAATCAATGTACAAGCATATAAACACATAGTACAACACAGTACTACTAGGCCCTAATTTAGGATGTTACATATGTCATGTAATTCAAGAACAGAAAATAGGTTTATATCTAAGCAGTCCACATAGGAAACATCACCATTTACATACTTCCTTCCTAGTGAAAGAGTGAAAACCCCACCATGATGTAGCCGAATTAAGAAAAGATTTGGGTATCCAATTGCATTTACATAACATTAAACTTTATTTAAGTAACATATACAAAAATTGAGAAGAATACACACTTAAAATTGAGAAACAGATATCAAAACTTATGTCTTTCAACAGATACAAAAGGTAAGGAAAAAACACTTAAAATTCCAATTTTTTACCGTATATTATCGCACAATCATACTAGTCTTCATCCGCTTCTCTAATCGCCCATGCATGAACAACCATCGTCGCCTAATCTTGCGTTTACGAAGATGGAGTTACAGAGTTGAAGTTGATTTTGGAGGGAAACGGTTGATGGTGATGGAGCGTATATGTTACAAAGATGAAGTTGATAGGGACTTATTGGGCTCTCAATAAAGTAGGTTAGTAAATGACATTAATACCTATCATGTGAGGTGCACATGACAGACTTAACGACAGGATTGGATGGACGTTTGACATAGGGACTACAGGCGTGACAAAGTATGAACCTTAGGGAGTGTAATTAATGAACCTTAGGGACAATTGGTGAAATAAGTGGCAAACCACAGGGACGATTGGTGTAATTTACTTTTAATTTTATATTCAATAAATAAAATATATTATTATCCCAAGAGCATACATTCTTTATATTTATTTTCAATTATATTTTAACCTATGCATAAAAGTCAAAGTGATTTAGTTAAACTTTTTATCAAAAGAATTCGGTGGTTTGGACAGAAATAATGGTGAAGTAACTTTATGAAGGGAAAACGATCGATTGAGAGTTAGAGAGTGGTGTTGGTTAACAACTATAATATAATTACAAAATTATTTTTATATGAATAATGTATTTTAAAACCGTAGCAACACGTGGGTAAAGAATACCTCGTTAAATGATCATATAGTGAAAATTGTATTGAAATGTAACAAACTTTGTCTAAAATAATACTGTATGTTATTAACTTTAATTATTTTCAGATAATACAATAATAAATTTAAAACATTAGATTATACGTAAGCGCTAACCTACTTAGTATTAAGTCGTAGTTGTAATAGTAATGGTAGTAGCATTAGAGAGCTCGGAGTGGGCAAGGGGGTGAGAGGGGGTCGCACCACCACGCCGTCGTAATGTGACCGGCCACAACACCGCGCCGTGGTGGAGGCTTTCGGGGGTGAAAACCGCACCGTGTTATGTGGCTGGGGTGAGTCAATGGCAGATCCCCTTCAAAAGATATGCATCAAAATAGAAGACGGCGAGGGTTTCTAGAAAATGAAAAACTGGTGCCGGTGTGACGGTGAGACGAGAAGAGGACGGTGAAACAAGAAGACGGCGAGGGTTTCTTGAAAATGGATAGGAGGAAGAGGATGGCGAGCCGACGATGGTTAATTGACAAAGAAGGCAGCAAGGTTTTTTTTTATTTTAGTTTTTTTATAAAACTAAGTATTTTTAATAATTTATTTTATTTATTTTTACTTTTATATTTTTATTGAGTATTATTATATATAAAACTAACAATTAAGATGGATCCCGGAATTTGATGTGGTGGGTAGTGACCACTACGTGTCTGAGTGGTGAACTAAATGGTGGAAATAAAAAGCTTACGTAGCGGTGTGGTGGGTGTGGTGAGAGGTGACCACTCCCACCACTCTTAGTAGTAGTAGTCACAGTCATCATAATGGTAGTAGTACTCATAGGAGGAAGAGGAATAGAAGCAGTAGGAGCGAGAACCGTAGAAGTAGTCTTAGTCATAGGAGCAGGAGTAGTAGCAATAGTAATTGTTTTCGTCATAGTTTTAGTTCTCGTCATCATAGTTATAATTGTGGTCATGGTCGTGACCACAGTCATAATATAAAGTGACGTGGAGCTAGTGAGTACTTACAAGAGGAGGCCTAGCTCAAGTTTTAGCAAGAGGAGTAGGAAAGATGTAACGACAATAGTATGTAGTAGTAGTAGCATTAGGAAAAACAACGTCATTATTATTAGAGTTAATTGGTCAAATGGTCCTTTAACTTAAGGGTTTCTGCCATTTTCGTCTTTTAACTTTAAATGTGGTGAAGAGTGTCCTTTAACTACCATTTCTATGTCATTTTAGTCCTTTCTAACGTTAACCGTTAGTCAATGTTGTTAAATCAGAGGTAATTTGGTCTTTTTACTAGTTTGTCTACTTTTTTATTAATTAAAAATATGGAAAATAATATATAATCTTTTTCAATAAATAATATGTATATTTCTCTACACACAACCCAACACTCTCTCTCTCGTTACTGTAACAACCGCGTTTAGGGCCTAGTTGTTTCGTGGTGGTGGTGAGTTATTTAATTGTTTATATTAGTATATTTGATTGTTAATAATTATTTACTATTTATTTATATATTTATTTGATGCTTACTTGGTATTTTATATTGGACCGCGAGGTAAGAGGTAAAAAATATTAGTTTAATATTTTTATATGATATTGGTACCATATGATTCGTTTTTATACGAGGGTTCCGAATAATACCTCGTTGCTTGTTAATGACTTGAGTAGGACCGCTTTATTTAGGTTTCTGTATGCTAGATATCAGTATTTGCACTGTGTAGTGAAATGTGTTCAGTCTTGACTTATATATATAGCTTTTGATATGTGAGTTCTCATTTGTTTGGCTGCATAAGAGAAAAGAGAGAGAACAAAAAAACCCACTTTTACTCAACTTGAGTTTGTTATTCTGTTTTCGAGTTATAAAGCGAGAGTTAACGGTTGGTTTTCGAGCAAGAGGTGTGTGTTGTGTTTATGTCGAGTTTTGATTAAGAAGTTCTTGAATGTTGTGTTTTGGCCGTGCGAAGTGGAGTCCACTACGTGCGTAGTGACTCCATTACGTGCGAAGTGCATGTTGAAGAAGATGAAGTCAATGGGTTTTGGTCGCACGGAGTGTAGTCCACTACGTGCGTACCAGTTCCCATTGCGTGCGAAGTGGGTTAGCCACTTCGTAAGTTTGAAAGTTCAATACGTGCGAAGTGGAGTCCACTACGTGCGTAGTGACTCCATTACGTGCGTAGTGATTCAGACGTTGATTCTATAATCTTATTGCTTGTAGCCAATGAGAGTTGTCATTTTTGTAGATTGAAATGTAATCCCAATTACTGACTAAGTTATGATGTGTTTCAGGAAACGAGAAGGCTCAGTGACATTAGAATACTGAGTGTGGTGTTGGAGAACACAGGTGAGTGGAATTTAATGCACCAGTGGTTTTGGTTGTAACTGTTATGGTTACTTGAATTTTATATGATTAATCATGCGATAGACTGCTTAGTCTGATATGATTGTTTGATTGGTTATGTGATGATTATTGAAATTGTGTCCAAGATATGAGTATCAAGGCATGAAATTGTGCTCATGATGTTTGTGGCAGAGGTCAGCTAAGCGTGGTTTTGGGCTGGGTCAGTTGCTTCTGGTTAGGCAGTTTTAGATCCTCTGTCGCATTTGTTGTAGCAGAGGGGGTTTAACTGTGCAAGTTAGCAGATGGCTATCGGTAGATCATTGCTATGGCCAGCATTGATCGTAGGCTCGGCAGAGCCGCCGGTCCTTTGATATTTGAGATAAACTGTTCATGTGATTGTTGTGGTTCTGCTTTAATTTCTTGTGGCTTGATTTTCATTCACTTAGCTTTGTGCTAATTCCCCACCTTAACTATCTGTTTCAGGTTTTGAGGGCACGGTAGGTTGCAGCTTTTGTGTACAAGGAAAGTTTGACCTTAGCTCTGATATTTTGGGTTTTAGAATGATGAGCCATACTTTATAAATGTTTTGTAACACTAAAGGAAGTACTGTATGTTTGTACAGTGTTGGCTTTAATTTTAATGTTATTTTCGTTTTAGTTTTATAACGTATTACTTCCGCTGTGATTTTAAAAAAAATATATATATGGCTTGTATTTTTGCGGTGTTACAATTTGGTATCAGAGCCCTGGTTTGGCATGCGAGCACGTTTAGAGTGTTCAATTCCCAAATCTTGGCTCGAGGTTGGTCAAACCTTTCATGTGGGGGAATTAGAGTGTTTGGATTTGTTGTGTGTGTGTACTAACGGTTGTCTAATAAGTTTGGAGGTGATGTAATTGTAACAGATATGGCAAGTCAAGAGATCCCAACCGAGATTCCGGTGACCCTTGCTCAGGCTGGAACTTCTACAATTCCAGTTTTAGAGAATCCAGTAATAGTCAACACTTCGGGTAGAGAATTAGATACAACTCAGAATGACTATATATTTCAACTTGAAAGTGAACTTCAGGAGCTTCGAGAAACAGTTCACAGCTTTGAGCAGCAAAGGTTGATACAGAATTCTCAAACACCGATTCCAACAGCAGCTGTTGCTACAGTGTCAACAACACCACCACTTTCAGTACCATTTTCTGTTCCATATTCTACTGTTGCTTCACAGGGTGCACAACAGCCGATTATCTATCAATTTACTGCACCAGGAGCTTATCCCTACCCAGGATTTGGTCAACATAATAAATTTAAGCAATTCATGGATTGTAGACCTTCAGAGTATAGCGGTAGTACGGATCCCAATATAACTTTGAATTGGTTGAGGGAGATGACCAAGGCCTTGGATACTGCGGAATGCGAGGAGAAAGTGCGAGTATTATATGCTACTCAAAGACTCAAAGGAGATGCCATGGTATGGTGGGATTCGATTACCGGTCATTTTACAAAGCAGCAGATGAGTAGTATTACTTGGGAGCAATTTGAGGGAAAGGTTTGTGAGCAATACTGTGGATCTTTTGAGATGGAACGAATCAAGAAGGAGTTCATGGATTTGCAGATGACTGATAATATGTCTGTGGATGAATTGATTAGGCAATTCAATGAGAAGTTACGATTTGCACATCAGTGGGTTCCGGACGAAGCTTCAAGAGTTCAGCATTTTGTGAGAGCTTTGCATCCAGATTACAGGAGTGCTACCAGGTGGGCTAGCACTTTATCTCAAGCTTTTACCCTAGCTAAGTCAGCCGAGGGTGATGCTCAAGCCAAGGAGAAGTTGAATAAAGATAGAATTTCTCAACAGAAATCCCGGTTTGATTATTTTAATACCCAACATCGGCAGGGAAATCAAGGAGGTCAGGGAAGTCAACGTCAAGGACAGGGTCAGAGTCAGAGCAGTCAGAATCGTAGGCTTACATCTGGTGGGTCTACTCAGAGAGCCCCGTGGTGTAATAAATGTAAGTCTTTTCATCATGGACTTTGTACCCTACAGACAGCCAGATGTATTCGTTGTGGTCAGTTTGGGCATGAATTGAAGAATTGTAGATTTCCGAGGAGTGTTTGTTGGAATTGTCAAAAGGAGGGCCACAGAGCAGGTGAGTGTCGTGTGGGTAAGAAATCCGGGACTGGGTCGGTATCGGGATCGGTTGTGGGATCTTCGTCCGCTTCAGGACAGAAAAGGAAGAACCCTCCGTCAGCTGAGGGTAGAGCATTCCGGATGTCAGTAGATGATGCTGCTGCTACTGATGATGTCATCACGGGTATGTTTCTCATAAATTCTATACCTGCACGTGTGTTATTTGATTCTGGTGCCAATCGTTCATTTATTTCTGTGGCATTTTGTGATAAATTGAAATTGCCTACTTCAAATGTTGCTGCTCCATTAGAAGTAGAGATAGCTGATGGTAAAACGGTTCCAGTCACAACGGCCGTGTCTGGGGCTGAAATTGATATTGATGGTACATGCTTTCCTGTTTCTTTTCTGTTAATGCCTATAGTTGGTTTTGATGCTGTTATGGGTATGGATTGGTTGAGTCAGAACCCAGCTGTTATAAAATGCCATAGAAAACTGATTTCATTTCCTTTACCTGATGGGTCATACGTAGTGGCTCGCGGGGAGAGGGTTAGACCTGCTTTTCCTATTATCTCGTATATGAAGGCTAGAAAATCTCTGGCCAAAGGGTGTGAATCCTACCTTGCTCATGTGGTTGATGTTAAAAAGGAGAAACAGATTGTTTCTGATATTCGGGTGGTTTCGGAATACCCGGAAGTGTTTCCCGATGAATTACCTGGGTTGCCTCCGGTTCGTGAGGTAGAATATAGGATTGATTTGATTCCAGGTTCGAGCCCAGTGGCTAAAGCTCCTTACCGGTTAGCTCCTTCTGAAATCCGTGAGATGATGACACAGATTCAGGATTTGTTAGACAGGGGTTTTATTCGTCCTAGTTCTTCTCCGTGGGGTGCACCGGTTTTGTTTGTGAAAAAGAAAGACGGTACTTTGCGTATGTGTATTGACTACAGGGAACTGAATAAGAGAACGGTTAAAAATAAATACCCTTTACCCAGAATAGATGATTTGTTTGATCAGCTGCAGGGTGCTTCTTATTTTTCTAAAATTGATCTGCGCTCGGGTTATCACCAGGTACGTGTTTCTGATGCTGATGTTCCTAAAACCGCTTTCCGTACCAGATATGGTCATTATGAGTTTTTAGTTATGCCTTTCGGTTTAACTAACGCCCCTGCTGTATTTATGGATTTAATGAATCGGGTCTGTCGGCCGTTTTTGGATAAATTCGTGATTGTATTTATCGATGACATCTTGGTTTATTCTAAAACTGAGTCCGAGCACGAGCTTCATTTGAGGCAAGTTTTAGAAACTTTAAATCGGGAGCATCTTTTTGCAAAATTTTCTAAATGTGAGTTCTGGATGCGGGAGATTCAATTTTTAGGGCATGTTATCTGTAAAGATGGGGTTAAAGTCGATCCAGCTAAAGTTGAAGCAGTTATGAACTGGAGTGCTCCTAAAACATCATCTGAGATTAAAAGTTTTCTGGGATTGGCGGGTTATTATCACAGATTTATTAAATATTTTTCGAAAGTTGCGAGTCCTATAACGAAATTAACCCGTAAAGATGTGCCATTTAAGTGGAATAATGAACAGGAGACAGCTTTTCAGACGTTGAAACAACTATTATGTCAGGCTCCTATTCTTGCACTACCTGATGGTTCTGATGAATTTGTAGTGTACTGTGACGCTTCCTTTGCAGGTTTGGGTTGTGTTTTAATGCAGCATGATCGGGTTATTGCTTATGCTTCACGGCAATTGAAACCACACGAGAAGAATTATCCAACCCATGATTTAGAACTTGCAGTTGTAGTCTTTGCGTTGAAACTGTGGAGGCATTACTTATATGGTACGAAATGTGTTATTTGTACTGATCATAAGAGTCTGCAGTATGTATTTTCCCAGAAAGAACTTAATATGCGGCAGAGACGGTGGTTAGAACTCATTAAGGATTATGATTGTGAGATTCGATATCACCCGGGGAAAGCAAATGTTGTAGCAGATGCTTTGAGCCGCAAGGGAGCTGGTGATAGTATTCGATTTATGCGAGTTGAGATCGTTTCTGACTTAGTGGATAGGCTTAAATCTGCTCAGTTAGAAGCTTTAAAAGATGAAAATCTGAAGTTAGAGATTATGATGAAGAGAAAAGATGATTTGATTAATGATTCGCGCGGATTGAAGACTTATCAGTCTCGTGTGTGGGTGCCATTACTTGGAGAGCTTCGGGGTTTGATTTTGGCAGAGGCTCACAAGTCAAGATTGTCTGTTCATCCTGGAAGCACGAAAATGTACAACGATCTTA
Organism: Pulicaria dysenterica; assembly: GCA_947179395.2. NCBI lineage: Eukaryota > Viridiplantae > Streptophyta > Magnoliopsida > Asterales > Asteraceae > Pulicaria > Pulicaria dysenterica. Next base: position 34,440,732 of record OX359289.1, on the reverse strand, counting down.
AAGTGCTGTATTGGTGGCCTACTATGAAGACAGATGTTGCAAAGTTTGTGGGAACGTGTCATATTTGTGCTCAGGTCAAAGCAGAGCACCAGAAACCTTACGGGTCTTTGAAACAGTTGGAGATACCAGAGTGGAAATGGGAACACATCACGATGGATTTTGTATCCAAACTTTCATGTACCCAGCGGAAACATGATAAAATTTGGGTGATTGTTGACCGTTTGACGAAGAGTGCTCACTTTCTTGCCACCAGTGAGACAGCTTCACTCAGCAGATTAGCTCAGTTGTACATCGATGAGATTGTATCACGGCACGGTATTCCTCTTTCTATTGTTTCTGATCGAGATCCCAGATTTGTTTCTAACTTTTGGAGGAGTTTACATCATGCATTGGGGACGCGTGTTAATTTGAGTACAGCTTATCATCCTCAGACAGACGGTCAGAGTGAGCGTACTATTCAGACACTTGAGGATATGTTACGCGCTTGTGTGTTAGAATATGGTGGGTCTTGGGATTCACACTTGCCTTTAATTGAATTTGCGTATAATAATTCTTATCACTCGAGTATCGGTATGCCACCTTATGAGATGTTATACGGTCGTCGTTGTCGTACTCCTACTTGTTGGTTAGAGGCAGGTGAGAAACAGTTTGCGGGTCCCGATATTGTTCAGATGACGGCTGAGAAAGTTGCTATTGCTCGGGAAAAGTTGAAAGTTGCCAGAGATAGACAAAAGATGTACGCAGATCCACGCCGCAGACCAGTTACGTTTGTTGAAGGTGAGTTGGTTTATCTGAAAGTTTCTCCGTGGAAAGGGGTTATTCGTTTTGGGAAACGTGGGAAACTAGCTCCACGATACATTGGTCCGTTTCGCATACGACAGATAGTCAACGACCAGACTGTTACTCTTGATCTTCCACCAGAGTTAGCGGGTATTCATGATACTTTTAATGTCTGTTACTTACGTAAATGTAATGTTGAGGATGAAAGTCAGATTCTCCCAGTACATGATATGAAAGTTGATTCGAAAAAGCGATTAATAGAAGAACCAGTTGAGATAGTTGATCGTAAAACAACGAAGCTTCGGAGGAAAGAGATTCCTATGGTTTTGATTAAATGGAAGCATAGTTTGGGTTCAGATTTAACATGGGAGACCGAGGCAGACATGAGGAACCGCTACCCTAGCCTATTTGAGCGCGATGAGATTCCGGGGACGGAATCTTCTTTAGGGGGAGAGATTTGTAACAACCGCGTTTAGGGCCTAGTTGTTTCGTGGTGGTGGTGAGTTATTTAATTGTTTATATTAGTATATTTGATTGTTAATAATTATTTACTATTTATTTATATATTTATTTGATGCTTACTTGGTATTTTATATTGGACCGCGAGGTAAGAGGTAAAAAATATTAGTTTAATATTTTTATATGATATTGGTACCATATGATTCGTTTTTATACGAGGGTTCCGAATAATACCTCGTTGCTTGTTAATGACTTGAGTAGGACCGCTTTATTTAGGTTTCTGTATGCTAGATATCAGTATTTGCACTGTGTAGTGAAATGTGTTCAGTCTTGACTTATATATATAGCTTTTGATATGTGAGTTCTCATTTGTTTGGCTGCATAAGAGAAAAGAGAGAGAACAAAAAAACCCACTTTTACTCAACTTGAGTTTGTTATTCTGTTTTCGAGTTATAAAGCGAGAGTTAACGGTTGGTTTTCGAGCAAGAGGTGTGTGTTGTGTTTATGTCGAGTTTTGATTAAGAAGTTCTTGAATGTTGTGTTTTGGCCGTGCGAAGTGGAGTCCACTACGTGCGTAGTGACTCCATTACGTGCGAAGTGCATGTTGAAGAAGATGAAGTCAATGGGTTTTGGTCGCACGGAGTGTAGTCCACTACGTGCGTACCAGTTCCCATTGCGTGCGAAGTGGGTTAGCCACTTCGTAAGTTTGAAAGTTCAATACGTGCGAAGTGGAGTCCACTACGTGCGTAGTGACTCCATTACGTGCGTAGTGATTCAGACGTTGATTCTATAATCTTATTGCTTGTAGCCAATGAGAGTTGTCATTTTTGTAGATTGAAATGTAATCCCAATTACTGACTAAGTTATGATGTGTTTCAGGAAACGAGAAGGCTCAGTGACATTAGAATACTGAGTATGGTGTTGGAGAACACAGGTGAGTGGAATTTAATGCACCAGTGGTTTTGGTTGTAACTGTTATGGTTACTTGAATTTTATATGATTAATCATGCGATAGACTGCTTAGTCTGATATGATTGTTTGATTGGTTATGTGATGATTATTGAAATTGTGTCCAAGATATGAGTATCAAGGCATGAAATTGTGCTCATGATGTTTGTGGCAGAGGTCAGCTAAGCGTGGTTTTGGGCTGGGTCAGTTGCTTCTGGTTAGGCAGTTTTAGATCCTCTGTCGCATTTGTTGTAGCAGAAGGGGTTTAACTGTGCCAGTTAGCAGATGGCTATCGGTAGATCATTGCTATGGCCAGCATTGATCGTAGGCTCGGCAGAGCCGCCGGTCCTTTGATATTTGAGATAAACTGTTCATGTGATTGTTGTGGTTCTGCTTTAATTGCTTGTGGCTTGATTTTCATTCACTTAGCTTTGTGCTAATTCCCCACCTTAACTATCTGTTTCAGGTTTTGAGGGCACGATAGGTTGCAGCTTTTGTGTACAGGGAAAGTTTGACCTTAGCTCTGATATTTTGGGTTTTAGAATGATGAGCCATACTTTATAAATGTTTTGTAACACTAAAGGAAGTACTGTATGTTTGTACAGTGTTGGCTTTAATTTTAATGTTATTTTCGTTTTAGTTTTATAACGTATTACTTCCGCTGTGATTTTAAAAAATATATATATATGGCTTGTATTTTTGCGGTGTTACAGTTACCCCCCCCCCCCTCTTTCTCTCTCCTATCTCTCTGATTACTTCACACTTCTTTCAATTCCTAATTCTAGAACCGCCTGCGATAGTCCACCACCATCCCACCTCCGCCGCAAGCGACCTATTTACTCCATAATCTCATCACCTTCACCTCCACAAAGGGATTTTATAACAGAAAAGAAACCCCACTTTTGCCACCGCCACCAACGTCCACCACCATCCCACCTCCGCGCAACTCTCTCTTTTCTGCTCTATCTCTCTCCTCTGCTCTCCCTCTCTCTCCTCACTACTCTAGAACCGCTGACACCCATCATCGTCCTTTGAGCACCGCTACAAATGATCTGGGCACTGACACTCTTCATGAGCGATTTAGGATTGTTTTTTTTTCAGATCTGAGTTGTGTGAGGTGTTGGTGATGTATGGTGGTGGTGGGTTTCATTAACGGTGGTGGTGATGTTAATTGTCTCTGCTAAAACTGAATACCCACTTGATTCTTCTGTTTCTTGTTTTTTTATCAGGAATGGATTTCTTTGAAGGAGATGGTGGGATGTATTGTGACCGAAAACAGAGGAAAGAGAGGGGTGGTGGTTCTTTGAAGGAGAGGCGACGATGGTGGGGTTCTTTGAAGGAGGGGTGGCGGCAGCGGTGGTTCACCCATCGCAACACAAAAAACCATTTAACTTTCTTGATGTATAGATGAGAGTGGAAGAGAGAAAGAGATTTGGCGGAGGTCGGTGGTGGAGGGTAGTGGTGGTGCTTCGTTGGTGGTGGTGGGGAGGCCAGTGGAGTTCAGTGATTTCAATTGTAAGAAAGAGTAAAGGCGTGGATATTTTACACGCACAAGGTGGCTACGGTGGCTCCTGTGGTGGTGGTTTCGTGGTGGTGAAGCCGGTGTAGAGAGGTAGAGAGAGACTTGTAGAGATAGAGGAGCCGTGTAGAGAGAGAGGATAGATGGACATATGTGGAGAGAGAGAGGGTACAGATGGACAGATGTGGAGAGAGGGGACAAATGGACACATGATTTAATTTTTTTTTATATATAAAAATAAATTAAAACTTGTGATTTAATAAGGGTAAAGTTGTCATTTTATCTTAACTTAACAGACGAAAATGATAGAAACCCCTAAGTTAAAGGACCATTTGACCAATTAACTTTTATTATTATTATTATTACAACTATTATCATGCAATATTTTCTTTGTTTTCCAACATCATACTAGAATAAAATTATGTTATCGTGTCTTCTACTCTTCTTCATCTTCAACAAAGATCTAGAACAAAGTTATTCAGATACAATCGTTCTCATATAACTAATTCATGTTTTCATGTGCTCACATTCATTTGTCTTGAGGTTTATTATTTATTTGTTTATATTTCCAATTTTATTATTTGAAGTCCAGTTTAGCTTTACAAACTTTTCTCATCTTGATCAAACAAGAACCCTAACCCTAATGTGTTCTCGAGGTTCACCGATTCATGTTTACAATTCTAGTCTTGTAGATACTGAAATGATTTGACAAATATCGGCCATATCGGATATGAGTATAATTTATCATGTAAAGAAAAATAAAGATAAAGAAAATAATCATGTTAACAGAAAAATTATTCATTGTCATAGTATTGCGTAAATATCATACCCCTACGTCTTGAAAACGAAAATCTTATTGAATATAAATTATTTGTTACCTCCGCATTACATGGGTAACATGATAGTGTGTGTGTGTGTGTCTGTGTCTATATGTATATATATATATATATATATATATATATATATATATATATATATAGGAAGAAGTTCCATTGAGAACCATTTTTATTGCGAGAACCGCGAGAACCAATCTGAGCCGTCCAATTCCCCCTCTTTCAATGTCATTGCCCACCCATGAATTCCTCACATACACCCTGCCACACTTGATTCCCCCACGCTCCACATCCATGAATTCCACTTATCAAATCAACGGCTAAGATTGGTTCTCGCGGTTCTCGCAATAAATTTGGTTCTCAATGGAATATATATATATATATATATATATATATATATATATATATATATATATATATATATAGGGTAGGGATATAAGAAGAAGGAATTAAAAATGAGAAGCCTAGGAAGCAATCTAGGCCTTTGATCAAATTTAATCCAAGGTTAGGATGATTAGTGGCATTTTAGTAAATAAAATGAACTTTAAGTGGGAGGGGCACTAAAAAAAGTGGTTGGAGGGGTATTTAAGTCATTACGCGCGTGAGTGGCAGCCACTCTCCTGAAAGGAGAGTGGGCTGAGTAAAAAAACCCAATACCCCTTCAAACTTTAACCAATCATAACTTTTATATAGTAAACTTTTTTTTAAAAAAAATTGCACCATTAAAAAGATAAAATTATGCTCTTTCATTTGATACCAGTCTTGCATATATTTTTTTATTTTTTATTTTTTTTGAACTATGTTGCACAAAATTTACACTGTGTTGCACCAATTTCGTACTATAAGGCATATTACTTTGGTGCACGCATTTGGTGCTGTGTTACACAGCTTTTACACTATATACACAACGTTAATTTGATGCACAGCTTCGGAACTGTGTTGCACGTCTTTTTACTGTGTTGCACGTTTTTTAAACTGTGTTGCATGCTTTTTTTGGGTGATTCAAAAAACTGTAGAAAGTATACATCAAGATGTATAACTTTTATTTTTTAAGTTTTTGACGAATCAAACTCGATCTTGGTCAAAATTACGGTCAAATTGTTGAAAAAATAGAAAAAAACCAAAAAATTCGTATCTTGCTCATACTACATCCGTTTTAAATGATTCGAAAAACTGTAGAAAGTGTGCACTAAGCTCTACAACTTTTATGTTTTAAGTTTTTGACGAATCAAACTCGATCTTGTTCAAAACTAGGGTCAAAATAGTGAAAAAAATAGAAAAACTGTGTATTTGATGTGCAACACAGTGCGAATGCTGTGCAACATATTAATGTTGTGTAAAATAGTGTAAAGTTGTGTAATAGAGCGCAAAATATGTGCAACATAGTGATATGACTTACAGTGCGAAATTGGTGCAACACAGTTTAATATTGTGCAACATAGTTCAAAAAAATTAAAATATGCAATACTGGTATCAAATGAAAGAGCATAATTTTATCTTTAAAGTGGTGCAATTTTTTTTAAAAAAAACTTTAGTATATAAAAGTTATGGTATGTTAAAGTTTTAGGGGGAAAGACACAAGATGGGGGACATGTGTCATCTCCTCCTTGCTTCCTAGACTTCTCCAAAAAAACTTCTTCATTGATCCACGATCTATATATATATATATATATATATATATATATATATATATATATATATATATATATATATATATATATATATATATATATATATATATATATACAATTACTCTTATAATTTATACTCTTAAATGTATCTCAAGGATACTACTTTTCTCAATTAGCCATGCGTACTCATAATGTAAATAGATATGTATTTATAACATATATCTCATTATCTCTGTAAGAACCTATTTTCTATATTTGTGTAATTATACATATAAGAATCGCTTATTTACACCATCGTATATTCTTAATATTCGTGAACCGCACACGACATTAATTATAGTTACACTATAGTGTGAAGGATTAATTATTTAATATTAACCCCGTTCTTTTCTCTCTTTTATTTAACTGATTTACGCTTATTATTTATTCATTCATACTAATCTCTCGTTATTTAGTATAATACAAGAATACTTAATTCTTAAACCTAAAAATGTATTCATCTCTATCCTCTCCGACAATCAACTAATAGCAAATCTCTTGATATTAATAGATAATAATAATCATGCAATACATCTTACTCTAGCATAGAACACATACAATTACAGATAATTAATATCTCTAAATATTAGATTGAGATACTCACCTTGTGGTCCAAGATATGCTTTTAATCCGTATTTTAACCTCGAATTAAAGCTCAAGCATCAAAACAATTAAAAACCACAATACTGCACTCTGACGCCACGGACGCATCACATACATGACACCGACGTGTCGCGTTGCCTGAAATAACACGTACGGAAGCGTAGCTTCTATACTCACTACTACACAATAAAGCTTTAAGACCCAAGCTTCAAGACCCCTTTTGTGAAACCGGCTTTAAAAGGTCATCTTTAAACCGGTTTTTCGGTATTCGGTCTAAAAATGAACAATAACTTAGGCGCTTGTCATAAGCAACTTTTTGGACCGGTTATAAACCGGTCTATATGTCGTTTTTAAGACCGGTTTTATAAAGTTGTTCTAAAAAAACCAATAAGCAACCTTTTAGACCGGTTATAAACCGGTCTATAAGTCATGCGGCGTTAGCCTCGAAACCAAGCTTTTTAGACCGGTTAAAACCGGTTTTTATACTCGCAAATCTGATCCAAATGTAACTAACTTTCTAGACCCTTAAAAACCGATTTGTATACTCACCATTCTTATCCAAACGTAAGTTGTTTTCAAAATTCATAGATCCGTAAATTTCTATATCCATAATCCATATAAGTACTATATATATCTCCACCTTAAAGGCTAAAACTTGCCTACCTCCTTTGTACGTGCATGCAGTTCATTCCAGGAGTATCCACAAACTTTAAGGTACAATCTTTATTCATATACTAGTACTTATGAGTTTTATTAATTATTCTTTATTTATTATAGTTCACGCGTAGATTAAAAGGTCTGAAAAATAAAACGAAATAATAAAGGTGTACTTTTTCTAACACTAGATCTTTAAATTTTTTGCAAGTAGCTAGTTGGACAAAGAAAGTGTTGTCATGTTATAACTATGCAGATTTCCATCCAAAAATAACAGATTATTAGTATGCATTTAGGAGTTATATGATAATTTTGGATTCTTTAAAATTTAGGTTTGCTTTTAAAATACATTGTCTACTTTATGATGTGAATGAGTATTAACACCTTACTTGAGTTATTTAAAAAAGAGAATGGCAATTTAGTTATATAACTTATTGTAAATTTAATAATTTTAAATATAACTTATTGTAAATTTAATAATTTTAATTTAGTTAAAAGATAAAGTTACGTAATTCTTATTATGTCTTTTGATGAAACTAATTTAAATATAAAGAGATTTACGTTTCTTGCTACACTTAATATACATCATGATAGCTAATTAAAATTTTCAATTGAAAAGTATTTTGAATTTATTGAAATTACATGTGGAATAGTTTATCATGTATACAAACACATTGTATTAGTCTTGTACGTAGCATTTTTATAGACAAGCATTCTAAGTATATTTATTGGAATCTCAAATTCTCAAAATATTATAGTTAACTTTAAGAATAAGCAAATAATCTTTTCTAATTATCAATTATTTTACAATTAATATTTTTACGTTTTCCTAACTATCCTCTTCCATAAATTGTTTTTACGTCTTTTAAATTATCCGGCCTCATCCTCATTCATAACAAACTAACTATAATTATTATTAGATATAGGATAATTACGAATTAAAATATTTAGTGTTTAAACATGTCTAATACGTATATTTTATTTTAGAAAAGATAATGTATAACATTTTAACTATTAGTTAGGATAATTACCAACAAACTAAATTTTGTTGTTTTTAACATACGTATATTTTATTTTATACAAAGATAATATTCAACATTTCAAATGTCATTTTGGATAATTATCAACTTTGTTTATTGTAATTAATTAATAATTTTACTAATTAATTAAAGTTGGATATTATTTTAAATTACAGATGGATCGTAATAAATGGATGTACGAAATACCGCGTTGTACCAATGAGTTTATGATAAGGTTATATGAGTTCATAAAAGTTGCTGAAGATGATCGAGTTAAGAGGGGAAGATCTATAATTAATTGCCCTTGTCAAAAGTGTAAAAATGTAGAGTGCTTCGGTGATAGTGATAAAATTAAATATCATTTAATTGTAGATGGGTTTGTAAAAGGATATATCCGTTGGTGTTGGCATGGCGAACCACTAGATGGTAGTAACGTTTCTGTTCCTGACTATAATGATGACGATAACGATGATAACGATGGTAACGATAATAACGATGATAACGATAATGATGATTTAGATGAAATGTTACATAATTTAGAGGATAACATTGATGACAGATATCATGATAAATTTCAACAGCTCTTTGTCGACTCAGAAAAACCATTATATAATGGTTGTACCACTTTTACTAGACTTTCTGTGGTGCTGAAATTGTTTAACTTAAAGGCTGACAATGGGTGGAGCGATAAAAGTATTACAAGTTTGTTAGAGTTGTTACATGAAATGTTTCCCGATGACAATGAGTTGCCTGTTTCAACATACCAAGCTAAGAAATTGATGTGTCCGATGGGTTTGGAAATTAAAAGAATACATGCATGTCCAAATGATTGTATGTTATACAGAAATGAAGATAAAAACCTACATGAATGTAGGATATGTGGTACATCACGTTACAAAAGAAAACACCAAACGATTAACAGTAACGTGGCAAAAAATGGGTCTCCTGCGAAATTATTATGCTATTTTCCCATCATACCAAGACTTCAACGATTATTTGCAAACGCAAAGGATGCAAAATTGTTACGTTGGCATGCTGAAGAACGCAAGAAAGATGGAAAAATGAGACATGTTGTTGATTCTCTTCAATGGAGGAATATTGATTACCGATTTGAAGAATTTGGACAGGATATCAGAAATATACGGTTCGGACTTAGTTCAGATAGAATTAATCCGTTTGGAAACATGAGCAGTCGTCACAGCACTTGGCCAGTATTGTTATGCATCTACAATCTTCCACCTTGGTTATGTATGAAAAGAAAATATATCATGATGTCATTATTGATTCAAGGTCTGAAACAACCAGGAAATGACATTGATGTGTATTTACATCCATTGATTAACGACTTGAAAAAATTATGGAACACAGGGGAGGAAGTATATGACGCTTATAAGAAAGAATATTTCCAACTACGGGCCATGATTTTTTGTACCATTAGTGATTTCCCGGCGTATGGAAATTTGTCTGGATATAGTACTAAAGGTAAAAAAGCATGTCCTATTTGCAAAGATGAAACTCACTCGATTTGGTTAGACAATTGTAAGAAAACGGTATACATGGGACATCGAAGGTCGCTACCAACAATACACCCCTACCGTAAAAAAAAGAAGTTATTTGATGGTAAAATAGTGCTTGGAGTGCTACGACAATCCTTGAGTGGAGAAGCTACACTCTCACGGGTTGCCGAATTGAAAGTTATGTTAGGAAAAAATGGCATCGCTCCCCCTAAAGGTATTTGGAAAAAGAAGTCAATATTCTGGGAATTACCTTATTGGAAGCACTTGAAAGTTCGACATTGTCTCGATGTTATGCATATCGAGAAGAATGTTTGTGAAAGTTTGATAGGTTTGTTGTTAAACATTCCTGGAAAATCAAAAGATGGGGTCAATGTTAGAAAGGACATGGTTCAGATGGGAATAAGACCAGAGCTTGCTCCAAATGATATTGATGGTCGGCGAGGTACATATTTGCCGCCAGCTTGTTATACCTTGTCAAAGTCTGAAAAAACTAAATTTTGTGAATGTCTAAATGATGTTAAGGTTCCATCTGGCTATTCATCTAACATTAGAAAGTCGGTGTCATTGAAAGACTTGAAATTACTTGGTATGAAGTCACATGATTGTCATGTATTAGTAACACAAATGATCCCAATTGCAATTCGTGGAATATTACCTTATCGTATCCGACACACAATCACAAAGCTTTGTTTGTTTTTCAATGTGATCCATTCTAAGGTGATTGATCATGAGGTCTTGGATGAATGGCAACGTGATATTAATCATGACATTGCTCGTGGCATGGTGCATCCGACAAAAGATGGTATACTTCATGGTTCTCCTATACTACCATTTTACATGAAGGTTTCCGTAGATCTTGTTTATGACAATTACACAGAGTTAAAACTACTCGTGCCTGTTGGTGAAGAGATAGTGACATTAGGCCAAGCAACAGGTAGTTTTATTCAATGGCCCGTGCCCCGTATCCGCGTGGTTAAGAAGACAGTGACTACCGCTAATCAAACAGTAACTCGTCCTTCTTCTGTGTCTACCTCTGCGAGTTTTGTGAAGGTCTACAATAACTTGATTTTTTTTGTTGCTTATCATTTGTTGTGAGGACTACTTTTGTGGTCGTTGGCTGAAAATATATTAACATTTTGTTTTCGTTTAGGATAAAGAAGAGGAAAGAAAAAAGGAAGAGGAAAGAAAAAAGGAAGAAGAGAAAACAAAACATGCAATTGAGAATAAAAACAAAATTGATGAAGATGAAAAAGAGAGAAAAAGAGAAATGTCTTACAAGATGTTAAGATTGCATGATACTTTGGCCAAAAGAGGTAAGTCTTTATTTGATGGCTATAGAAAATGGATGCTCCGATATGATCCTACTTCACCTTATCAAATATTAGTTACCCCCAAAGATGAGATCTTTGGGATAAAGGATCAATAGGTTAATATCATTGTTGACGCCCGTGATATGTATGATCTATGGACAAATAACTGGCTAGATATGGGAGTCATAACTTTGTTCGAGTGGTAAGTTTAAATAGATATCATCATGGTTTTACTTGGCTTTCTTTTTGTTTTACTAATAGACATTTTTATATATATGTTGTTATGTCATGATTTTAGGGCGTTTTACCAAAACATGGATTTGGTATCTAAGGAGAGGATATTTTTCTTGATGCCTAACACTATTTGTGATGTATCTATCACAATGGATAGAAAAGGAGTTTTAGCTTATTTGAGGAATGTCTTATATGACGAAAAGAACGCTAACATTGAGTTTTTTCTCGGTGTATTTTTTCAAAGGTACTAGTTTTTAAATTTATATACAGAATGAGTATTGTAATTACTAATTAACTTTTACGATTTATCAGTCAACATTGGGTTTTGTATGTCATACACAATAAACAAGGAACTGTATATATTTTCGACTCTCTAAACAAAACTGGTGCAAAATCACACATGCAGTACAATCTGACAAAATGCTTGATCGAGTAAGTATTTTATATATGTTAGAAATATTAAAGTGGGGGGTGTAATATGTAATTACTCAAAGTTGGGGAAATGCTATATAAAGGCATTTCCCCCACATTTCTAAGTAAGCTTTGCATATTATTCACTTGTGTTCTTGTGTTCTCAATACTCTCTCTCGGCTCTCTCTCTCTCTAGAAACCGTACACACACACACATACACACACTAGAAGAACAATCTTCTAAGCATTGCTTCAATCGCATGCGATAGCCTGATAGACATGAACATAATGGCATAACCTTCAATCGCATGTGATTGGGTTAAGAATGGTTAGCATGATCAAACAAATGCGATTAAGACAGTGTGAATCAAATGCGATTCGGGCTAAGGTTGAATCGCACGCGATTGGATTAAGATAGTGTGAATCGAATGCGATTCGGGCTAAGGTTGAATCGCACGCGATTGGGTTCAGATAGTGTGAATCGCATGCGATTCAGATGAAATGATAGAAATGGTCCTAACACCCAGGCTGAATCGCATGCGATTGCCCACTCCTATCAGCTGCATTTTTTACCGTCTCAACATCCAATCACCACTCGACACGTGTCTTTTCACCTTTATAACCGTCCCATCCATCCAACACTTCATTTCATCCGATCATAATTCAAAATCTTCAAACACTCTCGTTTTTGGCTACTTGATTTTAAGAATCATCTCGTTACTCTGCCAAAATTTACTCTTTTTATATCAAAATACTTGAAATCAAAAAGGTAACAACTTGTACGGTTTACATTTTGAAAATTTTGTGTTAAAAAGATGATTTTTGGCCCGTGAACCTTCAAATGCGATAAGGCCCTTCGAGACTTTAAGTGAACTTTTGGAACATGAAATGAACTTATTTGATTCTTTCAAGCTTGCGATGGCATGTTTGAACATATGAGGAACACTTTGATGCAAAAATATTTCCAAAATCTCAAAAAGTGTTCTTCGTGTTCTTGAGGTGTTTGACTTTTCACTAATAATTCCATTTTTGGCCTAAAAAGTGGAGTTAGGGTGATTTTTGGAGCATGCTTCAGTACTGCAAATGTGTTTATTATTGTTCAAATAATAAAATAAGATACCTACAACAACTTTTTCACACATCAATTCGGTATCTCCACACTGAAGCCCTCCAGAGTTAGAGGATTTTTCACTAACACTTCACACTTGAAATTTTTGGTCCATTGCAAACACCATTCTATAAATCACTCACAATTGGATCAAAATTCAAATGAAATGTTGTTCACCATGCTTATCTCTGTATCTATGCCTTAACTATTCTTTCTACTTGTACAGATAAGATGGCTCAAGCAATCCGTGCCCCCGAGGAGATAATGCCTCAAGCTGAGTTCCTTAACACCAGGTCTCATCCCAACAACCACTATATTGACCTCACTAAACTCAAAACCCCCACTCATCCCATAATACCAGAAATCCTCAAAATCCACCCACTAAATCACCTCTTAACCTACAACCCAGCCACCACAGGCACACATGTTCCCGAGTTATATGTCCAACAGTTTTGGAAAACTTGTGATGTCAGACTTAATGAAAGAGGAAAGAAGGTCATACATGCTGAGGTTAACGAATTTCAAGTTAACATTCCTCTAAATCGCCTCAGAACAATCTTTGAACTGCCCATTGCAGTCAGCAGACCTCCAGCTACAGAATTTGAGGAAATCCCAGATGAGGAGACATGTCTTACAGCCATTCGAGAGATGGGCTATGATGGGGAGCTCACCCATAAGAATCAATTCAAACGCACAGGTTTACACCCTAAGTATAACACATTTATGACTGTGCTACAGAGGTGTCTCACCCCAAAACACTCGGGGTATGAGTTTCCAACGGAGAACCAGCTCAAAATCTTTGTTGCTGCTGCCAACCACATGCATGTAGATTATGCATTCCTGCTCTTTCAAGATATCAAAGCTACTATGCTGCGAAAGAATTCCCAAAAGAAAAAGGATGCTAATTTGCTACCCTACCATCGCTTCCTGCCGATGATCATCCAGTATGTGATGGATAGGAATGCTGACATCCCCCGCCGGGCAGGTTTACCTTCTATAAACCCTAAGCTATTCTTGTATATTAAACCTGCCACTCCGGTCAACCTGCCTGTTCCTAAACCATTCCCTGTATCTCTCTTAAATCTTTGTGAGCAAAATGATATTGTTAAGAGTTATAGGGAGAGTGTAGGAATACCTCCTATGGTTGTGCCAGAGCCGGCCATACCTACCCAAGGAGGAGTAGCACCAAGTGAGGATATAGCAAATAAGCCTCAGTCATCTGTGGGAGATGCTGAGAGGGGAGTGGAGAGAGAAAATGTTGAGAGGGGTGGTGAAGAAGGTGAAGGTGTTGAGAGTAGAGAGGGAGGGGATGCATATGATCCCGCCACCATTCAAGCCATTGTTCAGTCTCTTTCTCAATCCACCCGCACCCAAGCTGTACTAGAAGAACTTGGTCTTGACACTTCTGAGTCATCCAGTTCTGAATCCTCTCTTGATGAGTCTGCTTCCCACCACGGAGGTGCCCCTTCCTTTGAACTTGATATATCTCCCGTGGGCACCCCTGACCAACCAATCGAACAACCAACAGAAAGCACACCCTCATTCATGAAACTTACTGACCCACATACTATCTCTCCCGACCAGACTCACCCCGTTCAACCTACTCAGGTCATTTCACAACCTGGTGGTCTGGTCATTCCTTTGACTTCAACTGCTCAAACAACCACCATTCCTATCATTAGCAGGGCCATTATAGCCCCAGAGCATGACATTCCAGTCACTTCTCCAACTCTTATCCTATCCGTTGAAACTAGTTCTGTCACCCCTGACTCTCTCATTCAACCTGATCAATATGTGGGGTATGGTGCTGGTAGCGGTGATGATGAAGATAGTCTTGTAGTTAGGAGTGCGAGTGACAGAGAGGAGGTGAGAAAAGAAAAAATGAGTGCTGAGGGTTCCCAAAACCCAGAAAGCCGGGAAGCCACATCTACTATGGGGCCTAGCACTACTGGGCCTCATATTGAAGAAGTCGCGGTGATCCCACCCGTGCAAGTTTCAACCCCACCAAGCCACTACGGTGTCTCTCAACAGACTCCGTCTTTATTGCACAGGGTTATAGCACATACACTGGGTCAACCCCAATTGGGTGTTGGACCTATTGAACAAAGAGGACCGTCTCCCTCGTCCTCGACTCCTTTTGATGCACGATTTGACATACCGCGGATTTCCGCATATCTTGACCAACACAGGGTAACAATCGATGCACTGAGCTTGTTGGCACAACAAGTTTCCTCAACTTCCAGAGGTGGTACCTTTCAAGGTGCCATTCGAGGATTGGAAGGAAATCCTGCTGGAGCCAACATCCCTGCTGCTCCAGTAGGTAGTACTGCCTATGTGGCTGGTACTTCAACCCGAAGTCTTCGTGATTCCGGGTTTGTTACACGTGCAGAACTTCAACAACATATTCAACAAGCCGTCTCACCAATCCACCAACAACTGCAGATGACAAATCAAAAGTTGGATCGGATAGAGCAAGCTTCCAAGGCCCAAGCTGAGCAGCTAAACCGAATTGAAACACTTCTTGCTGCCCGTCCTCTAGTTCCAGAGCCTCATTCACAACCTGATCCTGCCACAATGTCTGTAGATGCTTTAAAGAGCATGTTGTACGTTAGACTTCTGGAGCAAAGGCCAGAATCTGCACATGATCAAGACCTTCTGACTACTCTTCGCAACGAACAGCGTCTATCGGGAATCTCCATGGATGACTTTCAAGAGTTTCATGAAGATGTAAACAGAAAGATTGATGGGATCACCAAAGGTTTCTACACCTCCCTATCAAAAGTCACAGACCAGCTGACTAGCCTAGAAACAACTTGTCAGGCTCAAGCACAGGGGAGTAAGAGGAGGCGGGATGATCAGGATCCGGATGATCAACCCGAGGGGGAGAAAAGGAGAAAATACATGTCTGCTCCCTCAGTTGTTACTACTGTGCCTGTCCCACTCGTTACTTCATACTTATCTGCAGGTACAAGTTCAACTGGGTCCGGAAGTCAACACCAACAACAACAAATGGCCGATGAAGTTTATGAACGACAGCAAAAGGATAATGCTGACAAACAAATTGTACTTTACGTACCTCAGCAACAATCAGAACCGAGGCCAAGTGATTTTGAAGAAGGTGAAATACCTTATGAGCAGCCCCATGCCGAGATGTTTGACTGGTCTAGTGACTCAGAGGAACAAGTGGAAGATTTATATGAGTTTATTCACACATCACCTGCAAGGCATGTGGGGGAAGGTAGTTCTACCAGAGGAGGAAGCTGAGGATCCTGAGATGGAAAGTCTATTCAAGGGTATTGATGATTACGTCGAGGTTGCTACACGTCCAGATTCTCCTAGAATTGTTGACAGAATTGATGATATCCCTAGTGAAAGGGAGCTTGCTCTCAGAAGAAAAGAAAGGGAAGCAATTTCTAGAAGGGAAGCTAGGAGAAAGCCTAAACAAAAGAAACCTATCTTCGACGTGTCCAGGGTTCTCAGTGGGATTAATGTTGAAGTTCATGAAACTTTCCCTCCTCCTCCTCCTGGTCGGTTTCAAGAATCAGCTGCCGATGTACTTGAAAGAAACAAACAAAGAGAGGCAGCTGATAAAACAAGACAAGAATCTGAATGGCCCTTGCCAAGGAGCTTCATAGTGCCACCTGCTCCTCCAGTGTATCGTGGGGATCCAGGACTTGATACAGGAAACATGTTCACAAGAAGTGCTGCCCAACAACCTATATGGAAACCTTATTTTGTCAATGCTGCTAATCTTGAAGAAAGAATCCCAGACATATTCAGCAATGAGCTAATACAGGTTATTTCCCCTGAGTTGCGGAACATGGACGATAAACAGAGAAGAAGATATGAACACATCCTCTCTCAGTCCATGACAAAACCCGAAGAGATCAAATCAGAGTATCCAATAGTTGAACTTATCAATATCTATACTCAGACAACCTTCAGAATAAAGTATGCCATCTTTCATGTCAGAAGAGCAAACAATCTGTCATTCTTCCTCAACGAAGCAGACTTAAGGTTTGTAAGTATTGAAGATATCAGCTTCATCTTTGACACCCTCTCTCAGAAAAGAGGAAAGTGGCCAGAAGAAGAGTTCGGAAGGGTTGCTCTGATGAAATACATGAGAAATCTAATGGAATACTTTGAGGAACGTGATCTGCAACTTGTAGCTGAAAACAACTATATGAAAGTCAATCTCTTAAAGCCTAACCAGAGCCATCAAGATCTAGAAAATCTTGAAGAATTGACAATTATCTATGATGGGCATCCAAACTTCAAAGGTGATCGAGGGGTCGTCTCAAAGAATACAAAAGGCGAAAAGATCTTCATCAGACTTGATGAACTCATGGCGTATTCAGACGGCACCTTGAAAATTCTCCATCATAAGATACATCAGAAAGTTTGGGAAAACCGGGAAGCCTATACTGATGAAGAACATGCTGAAGCCTATCGTGCTATAGAAAGGATGAGAACGACACTGGCAAGCAGAAGGCAAATACGCAAGTGGCAAGTGGCATTCGGGATTCGCAACAAATCAGCCTATGAATAGATTAATGTATTTATTTGTTGTGAATGATTACACGCCTCACTTAGGGGGAGATTGTTAGAAATATTAAAGTGAGGGGTGTAATATGTAATTACTCAAAGTTGGGGAAATGCTATATAAAGGCATTTCCCCCACATTTCTAAGTAAGCTTTGCATATTATTCACTTGTGTTCTTGTGTTCTCAATACTCTCTCTCGGCTCTCTCTCTCTCTCTAGAAACCGTACACACACACACAAACACACACTAGAAGAACAATCTTCTAAGCATTGCTTCATCCGTATATATTACGGGACCATCAATATAATTAGCATATTTTAAGGTAGAGTTTTCACTAACTATGTATATTTTATAGGGTGCTTGGTAGTGGTGTGAAATGGCAACTACTTAAGGTAATTTAATATTATTTATATTCTTACTGATTTAGATACATGTTTTAAGCTTTTTATTTGTTCCATTAACAACCAGTGCAATAAACAAAACGATGGCTGGGAATGCGGATACTACACGATGAAATTTTTATATGATTTTGTTAAGAAGCACATGTATGAATTCCCTGCGAAAGTAAGTATTGTTGTTTTTAAATTTTTGAAAAGTTATATTACAACAAATATCATTAGTTAAAGTATATTTATTTTTTCCTACATTAGAATCCTTGGACTAGTACGAAGGCTTTTACGAAGGAAGAATTGAACGTCATCGTCAATCTTTGGCACACAATATGTGATATTAACCCGGTATGTTTACTTACTTAATCTACTTGTGTAAAACTTGGATATCCAACTTATCTTTTTAACAAGTGTTTGTGTTG
Organism: Pulicaria dysenterica; assembly: GCA_947179395.2. Lineage (NCBI taxonomy): Eukaryota > Viridiplantae > Streptophyta > Magnoliopsida > Asterales > Asteraceae > Pulicaria > Pulicaria dysenterica. The sequence goes on along the minus strand of OX359289.1, from coordinate 34,422,312 downwards.
GTTTTTCATTTGTACGATGGGTGTTATTATACTGAATGTCTTGACTTATTGCTATAGCCATGTTGTGTGTGTTTTTAATGTCTTTTATGGTGGTCTTTTAGTAGTTTATACTAGAAGATTCTAACATTAATATATTTATTTTTTAGTCATAATTAATAATTATGTCTCGACTAACTAGATGCCGATTGAAACTATGCTTTCCAGAGTCTCTAAAGCTAATGGCAAGGAAGATTAAGGACGATGAACAGGAATTGAAATAGAGATTCGGAGTGAGTATATGGGAAAGTAGCTATTTTTGATGTTACGCAAACATGAAGATTATAGAGTTAAAGTTTGAATCTAACACACTAATACCAAGTAATTTCACGAAAAATTACTTATTCCTTATTCTTATTAGTTGTAAATTGAGTACATATCGTTTATCATGATGCAACGTTAATGTGATGATATGAAATAACTATCTTTGTTTACCTTTTTAATTTTTGATATGTAAAATTAAATTTAAGTTTTGTTTTTATATTATAATGGTATTTGGTGTAATTTGTGGTGTTGTATTGTAAACTGAAAAAAGGTATTGTCCCAAAATGCAAAAACTAAAAAAATACATATAGTAACCGTTTATGACCACCATTCATATAATTTTTTATTTTAAATAAATAATATATTAAAAGCAGTTTTTTTAATAGGGTTTAGTTTAAAAAAGTATACTGAATTTGTCACTTTTTGCTATTGTGTATACTCATTTTTCAAAACTACCATTCATTGTATCAAATTCTCCAAAACTACCATTTAATACCTAAGGTTACCTTCTAAACAGGTAGCCTGTAATTCAATTCTTTTTTATTTATTTTTTAATCAACTAAATGCCACCTAGACAATCCATGAAGAACAAAGAATACACCATTGAATCGTGAAGAACAGATCTGGGTATATTTAAATCCATGAAGAACAAAGAAAACCCCATTGAATCGGTCTGTGAAATCCAAAGAAAACCCATTTGTGAATCAAAACCTCATCCTAAGATTCATACATACATACACATAAACCCAGATCTGCAACACTAAAACACAAAGATCTGATGAACTTAGATCTAAAAATTACATATTTGAAATTGCAAACCAAGTCGATTGGGGAACACACAAAATCGAAATCTGAAAACGAAAACGAAACCCAGAAACGTCAATCTGGAAGCAAGATGAAACCCGAACACACAAAATCGAAAATAAAAACAAAAACGAAGATGAAGATCTGGAAGCAAGATGAAACCCAAAAACGAGATGAAACCCGAACAAAAACACACTGCTTCGATCAGATCTGGAAGAAACAGCGATGGTGAGCTCCGATTAAACCCAAAGATGAAAGAACATCACGTTTTGAAGATGGTGATGACCTGATGATGAATCGGAGATGAAGGTCGAAGCAGTGAGTTCTGAAGAACTCATAAATGCATGAAAGTGAGAACCCTCGCCTGAGAACACATCGAAGATGAAGATCTGGGTTTGCGAATCTGGGTTTGAAGAAACCCTAATGTTCGATTTTGCTGCTTCAATTGCTGCTTCGATGGAGTCGATTTTGTTGCTTCGATGATGGCTGCACAGATCAGAAATGCGTGATGTTCTTGCTTGAATCGGTCGTTAAAGATGAAGCCATCATCGATGTTCCTACGAAGATGAAGCCCTCAAGCTATCATCGAGAACTGAGATTGGAAATAAAATTTTTTATTATATTATTATTATTATATTAAATTAATATTAATTTAATTTTCAATTATTTTTAGTTGAAAATTATATATCATTGCCACATCATCTGCCATGTCTTGGCCATGTCACATAAACTTGTGCCACATAAGCAGTAACCTGCTATAACAAGTTACCATATATTAAATGGTAGTTTTATAATGTTGGATACACTAAATGATACTTTTCAAAATTGGGTATATATAATAACAAAAAGTGACAAGTTGGATACACTTTTTGAAACTAAACCCTTTTTAATAAAACCACTAAAAACCGGTCTAAATGACAAAAAAAATAGGTCTTGAAACAAGAAAGAAAGAGTAACGTAACCGGTCTTAATGATACATAAACCGGTCTTAAAAGTGTAAGGGGGGCGGGGAGCTACATGAAAACCGGTCTATAAACACATTTTAAAGACCGGTTTTAAACCGGTGCTTCCGTATTTAGACCACCTGCTATCTAGACCAAACGAAAACCGGTCTAAATAACCTTTTGAACCGGTCTAAATAATAATTCATGTACTAGTGTCCTGACTTGTTACGTCACATAAACAGCCAGAAACCACCATTGATTTAAAACTCGCAAATCCGACCTAAAACCAATAAATCAATCCCCAAACATTTCTTAACACTTACAAATAAAGGTGTTGGGACCTTTTAAACACTTATTTATAATCAAAATCTCAATTAAAACATCAAAATCTAAGAATCAAACCAAGAACTCATTTAACCCATTAACACCTCAAACTTCAAAATTAAAAACACTTACTTGATTCCCAAATGGTATGTATTAGTGTTAATCTTTCTAATCTCCAATTCAACATACCAAAATCCACATAATATTGAGATGTGTGTGGGTGTGTGTTTATTCAAGAAATAAGAAAGAAAATAAATAAAAGAAAGGAGATAAAAAGAAGAAAAGAAAAGAATAAGAAAGCAACAAGAAAAGGGTTGTCGCTTCTTTGGTAGTGGCCCCTTTTTAGCGGGTATCTCGCTCTCCTTTCCGACTTACAACTTATCAAACGATATTTGAAAATCTCGATGAGAATATATTTTGAATCATTATTTTAAATCATTTAATAATCTATAACTTCTTTTCATTTTTCTCAACTTTTATTCAACACCTCATTTTAATAACATTTACAAAATTTGGTGTGTTACATTATTATTATTATTATTATTATTATTATTATTATTATTGTTATTATTATTTAGGACAAATAAGAAAAATAAATTAAGTATATGCTCGTATCTATTTTAGGAAAATGCACTCGCAAATAAGTCGTCGCATGTTATACACCGAAGCATGTCCTACATTTTGATAGAAATGATTCGAGGGACCAATACAACCCTATTTAAAATTGATTTTGGATTGAACCATTTTTAGCAAGCAATAAATTGTGAAAGAATGGAACGAACCTACACAAATGTTATCTATTTGATCTACGCTATTCCAATCGATGTTATTTGGATTAACATTATCCAATATGATCGATATTATTCCAATTGACATCATTTTATTTGATTGATACTATTCTGATCGATGTAAATAGCCGACTGGCTAAATCGGGATGGGCGTACCCAATAAATGATCCCATGATCTGAGCAATGGCTCGGGTAATTGACAGGTTGAGCACATCTTATAATTAGCTCCGTAACTCTCAACAACGTTATTGGTTATGAAAAACACGTTTACAAGGCGATAGACAAAAATGTTTATGACAAGGTGGTAGCCTAAAAAGATGTGCATTTCATGAAGATAGCCTAAAAATATAATCCTTACAAAATACTAATTGTAAACTGAAGCACAAATCATGACAAGTTGCAAAACTTACATCACTACGGCAGAGATATAAATCACATACTTGCATAGGTGTAACACCACTTTTCTAAAATAGCTTTTAAAAATTTAATTACTACTAATTAGCATTCTAAAACATCAGAGTTTGCGAAAAACTAGCTACAACACGTTAATGCGAACAGTTTTACAAAAAACAGTGTTAAAATTACTCTTTTCAAAAACTGGGAGCTATCCAACTCTGCGGAGTACCGGGGCCTTACCCTTGCTGGAAACTGGTTACCTGCATGCACAACATACTAAAACGTAAACTTTCGCTTAGTGAGCATACTACTGAACTAATAAACACATATAGCATGAGTAACTCTTCTTAGGATGTCTCACATCCCAACTATAGTCTGCAAAACAGTCAAACTGTTAACTTGTCCCGGAGTATGATCACACCTCGAGCATAACCAAGCCCCTGACATTTTTCTTGGGTATAAGGATCTCAATATACCCCTTTCACTTGCCTGGATACAAACACCAAGCCCCTTACGCTTTACTTGGGTATAAGGAGCTCAATATACCCTTTTTCAGTTTCCTGGATACAAGGTATCCGCTTTTCTTTGTACAAGGCTTCTCAAAGCCAGGTACCTACTATACTTGTGCACAAACATATCACATATCATAACACAGATATCATAGTATTCACTTTATGCATAATTGCATATTAATCATATCAAAGAATATAACATAATGCTACTGAACCCCTGAACAGCAGCCTTTAACTTCACATATCAAACATACAATTGATATACTATTCATTTAGTGCACGTACATATGTTAATCTGATTAAAGGTAAATACACTCACCTTAGCAGCAGTTAAGAAATATACTCCTCTCATAGAACGTCAGTCTCTTATTGCCTACAAGCAATAAACATGTGCTACATTAACTTCTATACGCCCTACGGCAACTTAAACTGAACATTAAACATCAAATGACACAATCTGGTTCTGGCCCTCCCTGCGGCCATAGGAATAAAAACATACGCCCGTAGAAGTTTCTATGCTTCCTACGGTTGTAGGCTAGGTGCTCTACGCCCGTAGGTTAAAATCCTTCGTCCTTAGACGGTAATCTTCCAAAACTCTGTCCTACGCCCGCAGGAATACTTACCTACGGCCGTAGGAGACAAAACATACACAAACCCTTGACAGCTTCCTACGCCCGTAGAGAATCATCCCTGCGGCTGTAGGAACAGTCGGTACAGCAGTATAACTTGCTCTGTTCGAACAGCAACTGAGAATCGGGGTTTAACCATCTAGGAACGATTCAAAACTAGTTTTCTGACCAAACACCAATCTCTAACACATATTACAACCTCTTGGACCATCAAACAACATCAAAATCCAAGACTAACATATTTCTCAAGGATTCAACATATGAATCCACTTTTTTAACCTAAAACTCAATTTTAAACATCAAGAACACATACCTCTTGCTATAGAATCACTAGGAACTCAATTTCAAATGATAATCTCCACTCTTGGATTGATTTCAGCAGTAAATAGTGAGGGTATGTGTGTGTCGTGGGTGTGTTTGTGTATCAACAGAGAATTTGACCACAAATGGTCATATATATATATATATATATATATATATATATATATATATATATATATATATATATATATATATATATATATATATATATAATACTTACAACACATAACACAAACGGTCCCTTAACTTCTAAGTTTCAGATTTTGGCAATCTAAGCCCTCTAACTTGCTAACCATGTCTAACACTTAGCATACTACTTGTTCTAAACTCATATAGGAACTTACGAACTTTGGGGCGTTACAACTCTTCCCCACTTGGGATGATTTCGTCCCCGAAATCTACTGAACAATTAACTGTGCTTCAAATCATATTGAATGCTACCGTAGCGCACTAGCGGTAGTCTTACATCTCCTCATCTATGAACGCTATCCCACATACAACATAGTATACTTACACCTAAGTGTAATATGAACTCTTCCTCGTACTTCTACACTATCTTTACCAATTTCAACTGTTTGTTACATAAACTCTTAACTTTTCTCTCTACTAAAGCCACTGACTTTGCTATATAACTGAACTTCTTATCTCTTGTCCCATCTTACAGAGGGATAACTACTAAAACATCAGCTGGACTCTTACGAAGGTAGGACACATGACAGGTATCACTAATCTGAATCACTTTATCTAAAAATTCTAGTCCGAACGCTATTTACCCTCACAATAATCTCAAATGGACCTATAAAACAAGACCCTAACTTACCTTTATCTCTGAATCTGATAAGCCATACCCACAGTAACGCTTTCAACTATATGTAACCTCCAATCTGGAGCTCTAATAACAATCTCTTCTTACTCCCATAACTAATCTGTTTATCCTATGCAGCCCTAAGCCGCTCATATATCTGTGCCACTATCCTTTTATTCGATCATCTATTCAATTCTCTCTTTCTGACCAATCCCACCCTAACAATTAGGGTTTGACATTCTCTAACACACAACATCTGCTACACTCTACTGGTAACTGTTACTACACAAAGACTCTGAGTTCTAAATTTATCTTTCAGTATTTGTATAACCCTCTCGTTCTATCCATCCATCTGAGGGTGTAATACCCTATCAACATATAACTCGATCCCCATATAACTTTTTAACTTACTCCAGTGTCTGGAGGTAAATCGGACATCTCTCTGGAATAACTATAACTGAAACTTCCTGTCTAGCTGTCATCTATGTTCACATGTACTCATCTGCCATCCTCTTAAAAATATATTTCTTTTACCAGAATAACTTGTACCTCTTCATGAGTCTATTCACTATTACTCAATTATTATCAATTCATAACATGTTTCCACTCTCAAGTTGGGACTTCAGGCGACTGTAACTCTTCAAAAGAATTCTGGTGTTTTGCCTTTATCTTTAGACAAGTCAAACATTAATCAATATATTTCTATACATCTCTATTGATACTGTGCGCGTTGAAAGTTGAGAGCAATCTACTTCCTCTAAAAGAACTTGTTTCAATCATTCCTTTAACTGTGTATCTCTTACTAACTTTACCGCTTAATCTTTGATACACTAAATCTTAGGCTGATATCTTTAACTACTTTAATCTTATCAATTATTTCAGTGACAACTAACCTCCTTACTCGATACTTTCTTATCTGTACGGTGCCTGACTTTCTGTTCAAAACATCTACCACAATACTAATTTCATCTAGGTGGTCTAAAACCACACTTTACTAATCCTTTAAAAAATCTCTAACCACCGTTTATAACGCTTGTTCAGAATCTTGCATTTCAATTCAAATTCCTGGGAAGGGTAACCACTTTTAATTATATCTGGCTGATGGAAAAACATAAGTGATAGATTTACTACTCTGTATAACGTATCACAACAACTACCTCGTTTCTCATTTCATCTATAAACATATGCGTTGAAGCCTCACATAACTTATGTTTCAAAGTATCATATATTCTCTACTATTCACCTTCTCAGTTCAACTTTTCATCCCTAATGGCTACTCACGTAGGGGTAACACTAGTTTGGTCCTATTCTCTTCTCTAATCTTTAACTAATAGTACTCTGACCACAAATCTATCTTTGAACATCACAATGTATCCTGAAGCTGATCAAACAATTCATCTATCCTGAGAAGCGAATACTTGTTCTTGCTTGTAGCCTCATTACAGTTTCTACAATCTGGACATATTCTTTACGCACTACCTTCATTTCTCACAACTTGTACTAATAAGCTCCCACAGTAAACTACTAAGTCAAATGAAACCTCTATCTGTCAACTAATTGCAGTTGAATCATCAACTTTTACATCTCTAGCGGGGCTAATCTTCTGAATTCCACTTATCAAGTCGGTGAAATCTCGGGTAAATCATTTGTGTAGTTACAACTACAGATATCTCTTAAATCTCTTGTAACTTTCTTTTCATACTATCTTATTTCACATAAGCTAAAACATTATACAGTTATGCCCCGAATACTTTCTCATTTCTGCTAACAAGAAACTAGAATACCTATTCTTTTACTGTCACTTCTGTTCAACAGTTCTTCCCCACTTGGGGTCTGAACCCATACTGTTCTCTGATCACTGCGTACTTGGAGTTGCTACTAACTTAACCAATTAATCTCACTAACTTATCGAAACTCTTTCATCGTGGTTTACGCATACTTAATGAAAACTAGCAATTTCTATCTTTATTACTCTTTATCTACACATACTATTCACAATAGTAGTCTCATCTGCTGCATTTACCTGTAATCACATCAGGTTCTACCTTTACTTCTTTAGCTATAAACTGAAAAACTCAGCCCCTTTTGGCCAGGGCATTTCTACTTTCTGGTACTGACGCTCGTCATAACAAACTAGAGTAAGTATTTTATTGATTTTCTCTCTATCGCTGATAACTTAGAACAACAAACTTACTGTACTCAACTAATAAACTGATAGCACCCTTAAAGCGAGTTATTTCAAATCTTTGATCACATGTCTATGCTTTTCACACTTCACGCATCTGAATGAGTAAGCTAACATCCCCTATAATAATACAACCGTTGACCTCTTACTTAACATGCTTGTCGGTTCAACCTTTCTCTTCTCATTTACTATTCCTTTCTTACTCAACCGTTATTCTTTCTCTTGGCAAGACTTATTATCTCGCCTACTATATTACTAGTAAGTGTCATTAAACTTCATACATATCACTTCTAACATCAAATTATAACACTGTAATTATATAAACTTTGCACTAACTTACTCTGAATAAAATGTCACGTTTCTAACAACTTCTTGGTGATATCATCCCCCAACTCTATCGTCTGTCATCGAAATTGAAACTAATCTGTGATATGGTCTACACGAGCCTTTAGTATAACTATAACCATGCCTTAAATCAGGCCTAATCATGGCCTCAATCAGTGCTTCTACCTTTCCCTTCGATAACATGGTCCACCCGTCTTTCACTGTTCTACTCATAAAATTATAAGTATTTATATTTGCTCTCTCTGGTGGACACCTGCTGGTACGGAAAACCTCTACAACATGCCAACTCAAATTGTATCTCTTACTGATGCCTTTACCTTAACCTGTACTCTGGCATCCACGTGCTACTATCACGGGACTTTCATTCTTCTATAATACTTGCCCAACCACTTGGTTGACATTATCTAAAACGTTTGCTTGTAAGACTTTACTCAACTCTATTACTACTATCTCTTTTACTGAATCGTATTCTCAATCTTGCAAACTCTTCTATAACAACTCCCTCTACAGGGTTACTCATAAGTCTATTAGTTTAAATAGAACTTGCATCTGAAACATAAGTATCTCCGGTCTCCTGAGGTATACTAGCCTCAGACTACTATAGAAACACATGCTAACTCTTTTCACATACTCGTTTCTTACAACCAAATATCTTTAACACACTATACAATAATATCTTTCTCTGTTTCTCATAACAAGGTATGTAATATTATCAATACTACATCTATCTCATATTCAATTCTTGTCTTCTTCACATACTAAACACAGTCACGTATTACCCGTCACTTGATTCACAAGGCACTACCATAACAATCTCAAGCTCAACTGCATACCATATGTTCTTTACACACACTGGCCAGGTGTTGTAAGGGACATATTATACACAGCTGTTCTTGGTGCCATCATGGAATACCCCGATTCACAAGATTAGGTCACGTATGACAAAGTTAACTACACATGCATAACATTACTACTCATGCTCAAACTGTAAAACAGATAACAGTTCATAACTTCTTACTACTGTATGCTCACCAAGGTTACTGCCCCAGGGATAGCTCCACTTTATCTCAAAACTAGGGTTTAAGTTCAGACATCACACTCATGTGTGCCCAAATCCCTCAAACCTTGGCTCTGATACCAAGTTGTAACACCACTTTTCTAAAATAGCTTTTAAAAATTTAATTACTACTAATTAGCATTCTAAAACATCAGAGTTTGCGGAAAACTAGCTACAACACTTTAATGCGAACAATTTTACAAAAAGCAGTGTTAAAAGTACTCTTTTCAAAAACTGGGAGCTATCCAACTCTGCGGAGCACCGGGGCCTTACCCTTGCTGGAAACTGGTTACCTGCATGCACAACATACTAAAACGTAAACTTTCGCTTAGTGAGCATACTACTGAACTAATAAACACATATAGCATGAGTAACTCTTCTTAGGATGTCTCACATCCCAACTATAGTCTGCAAAACAGTCAAACTGTTAACTTGTCCCGGAGTATGATCACACCTCGCGCATAACCAAGCCCCTGACATTTTTCTTGGGTATAAGGATCTCAATATACCCCTTTCACTTGCCTGGATACAAACACCAAGCCCCTTACGCTTTACTTGGGTATAAGGAGCTCAATATACCCCTTTCAGTTTCCTGGATACAAGGTATCCGCTTTTCTTTGTACAAGGCTTCTCAAAGCCAGGTACCTACTATACTTGTGCACAAACATATCACATATCATAACACAGATATCATAGTATTCACTTTATGCATAATTGCATATTAATCATATCAAAGAATATAACATAATGCTACTGAACCCCTGAACAGCAGCCTTTAACTTCACATATCAAACATACAATTGATATACTATTCATTTAGTGCACGTACATATGTTAATCTGATTAAAGGTAAATACACTCACCTTAGCAGCAGTTAAGAAATATACTCCTCTCATAGAACGTCAGTCTCTTATTGCCTACAAGCAATAAACATGTGCTACATTAACTTCTATACGCCCTACGGCAACTTAAACTGAACATTAAACATCAAATGACACAATCTGGTTCTGGCCCTCCCTGCGGCCATAGGAATAAAAACATACGCCCGTAGAAGTTTCTATGCTTCCTACGGTTGTAGGCTAGGTGCTCTACGCCCGTAGGTTAAAATCCTTCGTCCTTAGACGGTAATCTTCCAAAACTCTGTCCTACGCCCGCAGGAATACTTACCTACGGCCGTAGGAGACAAAACATACACAAACCCTTGACAGCTTCCTACGCCCGTAGAGAATCATCCTTGCGGCCGTAGGAACAGTCGGTACATCAGTCTAACTTGCTCTGTTCGAACAGCAACTGAGAATCGGGGTTTAACCCTCTAGGAACGATTCAAAACTAGTTTTCTGACCAAACACCAATCTCTAACACATATTACAACCTCTTGGACCATCAAACAACATCAAAATCCAAGACTAACATATTTCTCAAGGATTCAACCTATGAATCCACTTTTTTAACCTAAAACTCAATTTTAAACATCAAGAACACATACCTCTTGCTATAGAATCACTAGGAACTCAATTTCAAATGATAATCTCCACTCTTGAATTGATTTCAGCAGTAAATAGTGAGGGTATGTGTGTGTCGTGGGTGTGTTTGTGTATCAACAGAGAATTTGACCACAAATGGTCAAATATAAATCCATATATATATATAATACTTACAACACATGACACAAACGGTCCCTTAACTTCTAAGTTTCAGATTTTGGCAATCTAAGCCCTCTAACTTGCTAACCATGTCTAACACTTAGCATGCTACTTGTTCTAAACTCATATAGGAACTTACGAACTTTGGGGCGTTACAATAGGACAAAGCAAAAACACACATATTTAACATTGAAATACTATTTATGCATATATTTGTCAAAACACAAACACGTAACGTGAAGAATACGAGTCTAGCATAACATGACCAATACACATCATACTAGACTAGGGGACTTGATGATATAGGTCATACTACGACCTAAACCAAGGTCCAATTAGTGGTCGGAACCGAAGCACACTTACGGATTAGGCCTAATGTGATACACAATGTATATTATGAAATAACCAATGTGTAGTACATAACATACCACCGGAATACATAAAGGATATTACTCAACTCCCTCTCTATAAAAGGAGGGGCAATAATCTTCTCTCTTATCCCTCTCTCTAAATACTCTCTCTCTCTCTCTCTCTCTATATCTATATATATATATATATATATATATATATATATGTGTGTGTGTGTGTGTGTGTGTGTGTGTGTGTGTTCTTCTTATATATGTTGTGAATATATTTAGTAGTAAAGGAAGCATATATGATTTCTGACTTGAGTGTTGGAGGGTGGATCCCGGGGCTTCGGCCTTGGGTCTCTTTTAACGAGTTTCTTTCATGTTTGCAGTATATGATCCAAACTCGGAAAGATTGAGAACGGCCCAACACGATCATCTAAACCGACCCGACGGATCGATGTAGCAATAGCCGAGATGCCTAAGTCCGTATAATGATTCTGGTGTTGACTAAGATGTAGAGTGACAACTAAAGCTTTTGCAAGTTTTGTAAACAATGACAGATTTTAGGAAATCATCTTTTGACATTGAAGTGTTGACATATATTTAACTTGAAATTCTGTTATTGTAAATATTTAAAGGTATCCATATAATATGTACTCATTTTCATTACTTGATACCCTTTTCAAACCACTTTCTTTATACTAATTGATTTAATAAATATGGGGCGTGACATGTTATTTACTTATGTAATGCTATATGTATTATGTTCTTAGGATGATGGATTAACATGTTGCATAAGCATGATGATATGTTAATAAAGTATGTTTTGATTTCATATTGATTCTCTCAAACTATGCATGATTCTATGGGAATGGTTGGTTTCATCAAAGGGACTAGTTACAGTTATTTGTTTGATGATTGACCAATACTTGTTTGAAGTTATGTTTTGAGGATTTTGGTTTAATAATTGCTATTCATTTACAAGGTTTGTATTGACATTTGTTTTCTTGAAATGCATGTATGTTGTACTAATGCACATCTGTTTGTGGTTGTTGCTTGTTGAGGTGGTTCACTCGATGGATAGTTAGACTAGCTTGTTAGATGTTTCATGACGCCAACTTATGATGACGAGTAGTTGTTTTAGATTTGATTTATAAAGTTAGTAGCATTGTGATTTATAAAGTCTTTCGTTGCAATTGTTTTAACAATTATAAAGAAAAAGTAAATGTTAATTTTTAATGAAAATTACACTTAAAAACCAAAGGTTCAAAATAACATAAGGTGTGTCATAACGGCGTGGCCGAGCCTCAAGTGTTAGAGGCCATGGCAAGGTCACAGGGTTTTACAATGAGTGACTTAAGGCTACAATTTTGGATATAGATTATAATTATCTATACTATATTATAAATAATTTATAACTTTTGCTTAAACTCTTAAATTTTAAGTGTTTTGAAATTACTAAATTGCCCTTCATATAAACTAAATTAAGTAACTGTTAGATATAATTAATAAGATTTTTATATTTCGTTTTAATAACATAACTTTACATTTTCAAGAAAATCAAAGTCAATCAATTTTTTTGAAAGTCAAAGTCAATACTAACTAACTTAATTATCATAAAGTACTTTTATAACTTTTTTTTTAAATCATGAAAACAAAAAAAGTAAAGGAAATGAAAAAAAGATAAAGAAAATAAACATGTCACGAAACGAAAATTATTCGTCGGCACCGTATTACATAAATATCATACTCCTTACTTGAAAATGGACATGTTAAGGAATATACATTATTCGTTGCCGCAGCATTGCGCGGGTATCATGCTAGTGTATATAAAATTATATAAACAAATATTTAAAATATATATTTATATGTATATAACGTAGTTCATCAATCTATTTCTTTGTTTTCACTATATTCAATCATCCTTTATAACTGAATAACTATATAAATTCAGCTCGTATGGATCAATACCTTTAACAAACCTCAAAAAACACGGTTTCTAATGGGTAAAGACGTGTCAAGTTGGGCCTTAACTACGCCAAGCCTCAAGCCTCAGCGAAGTCATGACGAAACCAAGACAAGCTTTTTAGAACCATGCTAAGAAAGTATTAAACTCAATTAAGGTACTCGGTTTAGGTAGACAATAAAGTTCTAGCGATGCCTTGAGGCAAAGAGTTGACAGTACTGAAGTTGTAGGTGTCACTGATAGGTCATGTTTGACCATCTTAACCCAATATCTTAACCCAATTCAAACATATGAAAATCTTTATCCAGATACTAAAGAGTCACTACAATGTGATCAATAATATCCAAACATGTATTTCAAAGAATTTACTTCATAATAGATCATCATCAAGTGTTCTTTTTCCCCTACATTAATATTCATGTGCATTCACTTGTTGATCAAATAATAATATTTGCACAGATAATCATGAATTTCTTAAAAAATATATTAATAAAAAATCTAACATCATTATTAAAAAAAACAACAATTGAATCAACTCCCTGAACCAAGATGATGAAAACAACTCTTAAGAAAGTAAAATCGGAGTGTCCCGCGAACAGAATTAAACCTTTGGATGCAACATCCCACGAGAGAAAAAATATACAATCATTCACACCAAAAAGAATCCAAAACGGTAGATCATGTGGCGGCAACGGTGGCGGCCAATGGTGCAGCTGAAACGTCAATGGGACCATCAGGTGCAATCACTTTAGAAGATAGTTTTTCATCAGCTAATGCTGCATCCTTTCCGTTTGTAGAAACATTCTTATCATCTTTAGCGGCATCCTTGGCGGGAGGTGGTGGAGGAACCATGTGTGCTGGTGGTGATTGCTTAAGCTTCACCAGAATACTACGCAGCCTGGAGAGATCAGTTGGTTTTCCGGGCTTCGGTCCCTGAATGACCTCAATTGATGGTTTCTTGTCTTTATCCTTTTTGCCTCGTTTCTCGATGTTGGGGACCTCACGTGGAACCAGCTCTGCTATTGCTTTCCAGTATTGTTTATCTGCTTCTTTGTGGAACTTCTCTTGTTTTGCTACATATAACTGTTTTAAATGAAGATCCAACAAAAATTTTAAAAACACTATTTGTTATAACAAAATTAAATAAAAAATGACATAATTATTGAGAATTAAGAGTTGTGTTCAATACTTCAATACAACAACAACAACAACAACAACAACAACAATACCCACTCCCGCTAAAGCTGGGTATGGGGGATGTGGGATGCAACAATACCCACTTCCTGAAAGGGACCTCAGGCAACGAAAAGACAGAAAACAATAATAATATAAGGGAAGCAAAGAAAACACAACATGAAAAAAAATAATAAAATAAAATAAAAATAAATAAAAATAATAATATATAAATATATATATAAAATATATATATATTTATATATAAATATAGAAATAAGTCCCCCGCAAAAGGCGCACAACCTAGCCCCTACACCAAAAACCCTAAGCCATAGAGTGCAAACTCTCTTCTACCTAATCTTGGATCCTAATCTTCCTTCTCCTTGAGGACCTACCTGAGATCTTGTCCACAGAAAGAGATTGCTCCTGCAAATCCGCTCTAACTCTATCTTCCCACCTCAGGAAGGGGCGGCCACGCCTCCTAGTGCCATCCACTATAAGCGATTCTACTCTCCTAACCGGTGCTGATGGAAGTCTCCTTTTTACGTGCCCGAACCACCTCAGTCTCCCTTCTCTCAATTTGTAGACAATAGATGACACTCTTAATTCGTTTCTAAAAACACCAACCGGAATTTTATCTAACAAAGTTTTTCCGCACATCCATCTAAGCATCCTCATCTCTCAATTGTTCAATACTTCAATAAAGTCCATGTAAAAAACAATAGTCCTAAATTTTTAATATGCAATCACAGGTGATTCAGTAAACAATCACATGTGATTTGTAAAAACATCACATGCAAATTACGAAATTGTCCCTCCGCCCAAAATTTTAAAATTCAATCTGGACCATTGATGCCATTGATCCAAAGGCTAAAATTAGTCCCCGGACTATGAATTAAGTATGGACTATATTGAACATTCTTCTGAGAATTAAAACCACAAAGATGTGAGAGGTAAAAATAACTTTTTCAATATGAATGCATGAAACCTCAAAAATAATTTTATTTGAAAAATAGACTACTGAAATAACATAAAAATGGTGAAAATATTCGACACGTTAACAGTGTTTAAGAAACACGAAACATGAATTACCTTTTCTCCTTCTCTATTAGTGAGCTTGCTAGTCTCGATGTTCTGGAGTCTTTTCTCATGGAAAGCACGTTTGTAAACTTCACCTTCCTCGATAATCTGACTTTGTAATTCCTTCTCCTGGTTCTCCTTCTCTGCCAAACGAATTGCATTTAGCCTGCACATGAAAGCCATAATTGAGTGCTAAAACACATTTCATAGTCCAGGCAGAAGAGGCGGATGCATATGTATACCACAGTATGCAAGTGCATACCCTGTGGAAAAGTAATTAGCGGTAAAAAGTTTGAAACTTTTTTTATATAAACAAGTTACTAAATATGCATAGCCTCCTAAAACATTGTGCATACCCTATGCAAATAAAAATCTAAAAATCCAATCCACAAACAAATTATGGAGAAAGCCCTTTGAAATGAATCCAATATATTAAACTAAAGTAAATTTTAAATTTATTATTCCAGAAGTGCAATATTAACACAACACAACAACAACAACAATACCCAATCCCGCTAAAGCGGGGTTTGGGGGAGGTGAGATGTAGACAATCGTACCTCTACCCGTAGGTAGAGAGATTGCTTCCTGAAAAGACCTCCGGCAACCAACGGACAGAAAAACAATAAGGAAAAGAGGAGCAACAAGGAGAAAAGAACACTGGCCAAAATAATCATAAAAATAAATACAATCAAATAAAATATAAAAAAAAATATATATATATATATATATATATATATATATAAATATATATATATATATATATATATATATAATAGATAGGAAAAAAAATAAAAATAAAAAATAAAAATAAAATAAAATAAAAAAATAAATAAAAATAGAAAAATAATAAATAAATAATAATAAATAAAAAAATAAAAAATAAAAATAATTATATACAAACATATATACCATAAACCCTAAGGCCAAAACCGCAAAATGCTAAACTCTATTCTACCTAATCGTGGATCCTAATATTCCTTCTCCACGAGGACCTATCTGAGATCATGTCCACAGAGAGATGTAGCTCCTGCAAATCCGCTCGAATTCTATCTTCCCATCTAAGAAAGGGGCGACCACGCCTCCTAATGCCCTCTACTGTAAGCGATTCTGCTCTCCTAACTGGTGATGTTGGAAGCCTCTTTTTAACGTGGCCGAACCATCTCAGTCTCCCTTCTCTTAACTTGTAGATGATAGAAGACACTGTTAATTCTTTTCTAAAAACACCAACAGGGATTTTATCTAAGAAAGGGGTGACCACGCCTCCTAATGCCCTCTACTGTAAGCGACACTGCAATATTAACACAGATTACTCAAAAAAAAATCAAAATCGAGGGAAAATTGAGAAGAAAAAAACAGTGGTGCTTGGTGTCTGGCTTTTAAAAGCAAAATCTGGAAAAAAAAGATAAGATTTCAAGCAAGAACAATAAGAAATTAAGAACTAATAAAGAATGCACGAAAACAATCAAAAAAGCCAGCAGGGAAGACCGGTGTGTAGTCAACAGAAACATTATTTTATTCGCTCTCCACTTCAAATTTTTTGGTTTTGAATATGTAGATTATGCTTACTTTTTATGTATTCGCTTTAGTTTTGATTGGATTGAAAAAAAAAACAAACTGACCCAAACCATAAAAACCCACCCGAATACAAATTTCTAGATCCGCCACTATGCCTAGCAACCACTTCGTTTTACCCAAAAATTCAAAATTATCATTTATATTGTCATTACAGTCCATAGCAAAAGTACTTTCCAACTAATATGTGAGAAGGAAGATGCGAATTCGGGTCCCATTTACACAATGTAAAGAAAAATTAGGACCCACAAAATGTAGAAGAAAAGAAAAGGGCATAAAAAGGTTGCCACCATGAGGAATCACAAAATTTGTGGTTACAGCAGTATCCTATTACTGTATAATGATAAACTATGCACAATATAATACAAAAAAAGTTGGAAGGCTGAAGGAAATATTTTTAATAAATCGGTTACTGCAACAAAAAGAGGGCCCTTCTACTATTGATTTGGAAGTTCTTTTCATTGTATTCATAGATTTATTGTAAGCACTGGTACATATGCACTTCACAGTTTAGTTTATCAACTACTATACCTTCACAAGTCACAAATGAGTGTTGATTAGTTAACATGTTAGCTTGAATAACACCCTAAATAATGTGGCATTCAAAGCAGCCAATTCAACCTATTAATCATAAAATAAGTTCTCTCCTTCCCAACACATTCTACAGTGCATAAGAAAACGACAGAAATTGAAGTTAGCAACGTCGTTAACGAAGAATATCTAAAGCTTCTCTGAAAGGGATTTCATATGCTTCTTGTTGAATGCTAATTGAATGATTAATTTAGTAAATCACTGACCATCTGGTCTTATGAACAATTTGGATTAACAACACTGACAGAAAATAATTTGGCCAGAGCCAAAGTTTCTACCTTACAGTGAAGAACATATGAGATCTTAATGTAAGTTAATCATCATTGGCATCCTGATAATGGTAGCCTAGAAGTTTGAAAATCATCCCTAACTCTTTAATCCAAATCAATAGATTGAATGAAAGGTTAAGGCAAAAGATTAAAACATAGAAGTCATCCACTGTAAGCACCTGAAAGGTACAAATCAAAGATCCACTCTTACACTTGTTATAAGACAATTAAAAGATGGGGCTAAAATCTATCCTGTGTCCAATTTTTTCAAAGAATTTGACAATTCTCATTAAACCTGAGTGAACTGAGTGATTGTTATACAGAAGACTCCATGGATCTACTTTTCCTTATAATTCATGTTCGAAATCCGATCCTAACAACAAATCTTGTAAGCAAAACAGGAAACCAATGTAAAATTCAACAGAGCTTTAAGGTCCTCTAAGAAATGCAACAAACAACGATAGCAGCTAAAACGAGTTGACTATTGCTATGATTAAATATTAATTCCTTAAGGCTGATTGAATGTTTTCCTGCAGAATTATAATGGATCCGGTGAAAATGTTACGAGATCCAGACAAGGTAGTATGAGATCAATGAAAAATACAGAAGAAGAAGTGATAATAGAACCTTACCGTCGCCATTCACGAAGAGCAAAGCCCTCGTCGCGTTTCATCTCACTAGGAGGCGGAAGCAAGGGTCCATCAGAGGTGAAAGTTTCTTCAGCATTGTAGCCATTACCATTGGAGATCGATCCGTCCTGGGAATGGGAGTAAGGGTTAGGATCGGGATTACCGAATCCGAAAGGATCTGAAGCGTCAATGGATTGATGAGAAACTTGCTCTCCGATGAACGGCGGAGCATCAGTGGTAGAGTAGGAATTGTGGCCGTTGAAGTAACCTTCGTCGAATTGGCCAGAGGATGGAATTGTGGTCGATTCTTCGCCATTAACGCTAAACGAATCGAACGACATCTCTCTCGAATTTCGCCGGGGTTGAACAGGAGGCTGTGGGCTGTCTTGGTATTCAATTTTTATATTGTCCTTCAGAATTACACATGGCGCACTTGTTTATTTTAAGACAACATTTTGGTCGGTGAATTTCAAATCCAATAAATAATATTCGGGTTAGGAGTGTTAGCGGGGCGGGACGGGGTGGGTAGTAGAATTTTTGCAAACCATCACTACGGGGTGGGTATCTAGTTTTAGAAACCGAAACCGTCCCGCGAACAGCGGGTACTCGAAGGGAGACAGGTATCCACGGTTCGGGTTACGAGTACCCTAAGGGGGCGTTTGGTTCGAGTATTGTTTGTTGTGGGATTGGGATTTAAGATGGGATTTGCATTTGGTGGGATTTCTATTTGGTAGGATTTAGAATCCATTCCTAAGTTTGTTTCAAATTCTTTACAAGGGAATTCCACCACCACCAGCAACCTCCATTGTCACCACCAACCACCTCTAAACCACCTCACCGCCACCACTAAACCACCTCACCGCTGCTAGGGTTTGACGAAGACCCTTCTCCGCCACCAAACCACCGTCGAAGCTACCACACCAACCAAACAGTACCTTCCACACCAAACCGCCATCGTTCTCTGTCACCTGCAACAACCACACCACGACGGTTAGGGTTTTCTTTGAACCACACCACGACGAACGGTGGTGAAGAAGAGAACGATGCGCAGACCACGAAGAGAACAACGGCGGCTAGGGTTTTTTCGAACGGACCACGATGAACGGCGGCTAGGGGTTTTTCGAACGGCGAAGGAGAAGGCGACGGCGGCTAGGGTTTTTCAAACGGCGAAGGAACAAACGAAGGTCGCCGGCAAAACGAAGGAATAAACGGAACAAACGAAGGTCGCCGGCAAAAGACGTCAACGAAGGCAACAACCACACCACGACGGTTAGGGTTTTTTCCAACAGACGAAGACATATGAAGGCAGTGTTGTAGGAGGTCGCGGGAGCAAATGACTTGGTAATGAGATTTCAAAATACCAAGGGGTGGGGAGGATTTCTAAATCCTTTAGATGAGGGATTTTAAACATTCCTGGGAATTAGAATCATCCACTACATTTGCAAACCAAACAAAGCATTTGGGGGATTTGAAATCTCATTCCCATGAATTTCCCCCAAATACCACCAACCAAACACCCCCTAAAATTGAACTGTTTTTCATTTTTGTTGTTTTCAACATATTTAGATATATAATAAAACAATAAACAACGGCAGAAACAAGTTACAATAATGAATAAATCACTAGTAAAAGTCAAACAGATATTCAATGAGAGCCTCGTAGAAACAAAATAACGATATGATCGAAGTTGACACGGCCGATCGATTTCGGTGTATCCATGTTAAACACTTGATCGTAGCAGGCTTGCAAATCTCAATATATAAGCTAAAAAAGATAAATTTGGGGAGATGGTGGAGGCTACTAGAGATAAGTTAAGTAGTTTTGAGGATTTTAAGTTTGTATATGGCTTCTGTTATTTTATAATATATATATATATATATATATATATATATATATATATATATATAAGTTTATTTGAGAACCATTGTTAATGTGAGAACCGCAAGAACCAATATGGACCATCTAATTCCCCCTCCTTCAATCTCATTGTCCACCCATGAATTCCTTATATGCACTCTGCCACACTCTATCCCTCCACGCTCTCCATCCATGAACTTCCATATCTAAGGAACGGCTGATATTGATTCTCGCGGTTTTCGTACTAAGAATGGTTCTCAAATGAACCCTCCCCTATATATATATATACATATATATATATATACATATATATATATATATATATATATATATATATATATATATATATATATATATATATATATATATATATATATATATATATATAGGGTTAGGATCAATAACAACCCCCTCTTAAACAAGGACCCTTAAGTCCCATTATCAACCATTGGATTTAAAAAATGGATGGATCAGATTAATTGTTTACCAAAATGAGGATTAGGCAAATTAATTGCTGGGATTTTAACATAAAAAGGGTATTTTTGTCCATACCCAAATAAACAAATATACGGTTTCCGTTTTGAAACTACCTATAATCACGGGAAAACCCACACACGATCAACACAAAATCAAAATCACGTCAAAAACCTCCGTTCTACAACCCTCGTAAAACCATTTCGCGTTCGATCAAAAGCATTTCGTTGGTGTAATCGGTGATTCCTTCATCATATTCAATACAAGTAAGCATACATTCCTTCAATATTGTAATGAAAATGCAAAAATCCATTTCGTAAACCTTCAATTGTGTATGTTACAGTGTCGAAAGTATCTGAGGGAAGGAGGAAAAGTTCGAGAATCTGCTCTATCTTTAGGAATGCACAACCTACCGATGGAAAGGTTATTGACCTAGATGAAGGAGCATCATCAGTGCGCGAAAATGCTAAACAGTTGAAGAAATCAGTAAAATCAACAAACCCTGCTCAACATAATCAAGCAGATAAAGATACGACTGATTTAACGGGCAGAAATCTGTTCTTATCTTCTACATTGCAACATTAAAAATAGAATTAGCATTTTGAGATATGATTCATATGTAAATACTCATTTTAGGTTTAAATGATGATGTTTCAGTTTGGGATACATGTTTTTAATGTAAATTTGTTTACATAATAACAGTAATTTTGCTGCAAGGATGATGTATATGTTAACTTCCAATAAGATGAAAATGATTTGAAACCTGTATGAAGCATAAGAATGATTGGAATTCTTCCATTTAAAAAAATCATTTCAAAAACAGAGCAAATGACTATAATAATAATACTGATCTCAATATGATGATTATTGGTTAGGATTATCATCTGCTGCACAGATAAAGGGAACTCCAATTGAAAAAACATCTGAAGTAGAAACTGGAAATGAATGTACCAGTCTCTTTATATACATTGATATTTTGGAAATGCTAAAGAAATTCCTGTTACGAATCAAACATTCAAATAAATCATTTTGATAAAAATAATACTAAACTCTATATGATTATTAATGTTTAGTATTAAGTTTATAAAATGATAAATTGGATACTGGTGTTAAACATGATGATGTGGATACTAGAATGAAAATGATGATCTTAAACTTTAAAACATGATGATGTGGAAATAGCATAATGAAAAGAAAGGAAGAATGATGGTCAACTGAAGTAGGAGTTGAAAAGGAAGGTACTAGTCTTTTATATACAATGAATTTTTGGAAATGCTAAATATTAGCTGATACGAATCATAAATTCATATAATCATTTTCAAAAAAAAGGAATACTGATCTCAACATGATGATTATCGTTTAAGATTATCATTTTCACAACCAAATTAAACTATAAAAAGAAAAACAGATGATGTAAGATCTGAAAATGATAATCTTAAACAATAATCATCATGTTGAGATTAGTGTTCCAAAACATGATTATGTGAAAAATGAAAATGATACTGGATCAAAACATGATGATATTAAACATGATTATGTGAAAATGAAAATGATATGAATCTGTATCTACTATCTGTTATACTATCATTTTAAGTTTAGTTAAACATGATTATGTGAATATGTGTATAATGGAAATGAAAATGATATGAATCTGTTTAGTGAAACATGAAAATGAAAATGATATGAATCTGTTTCTACTATCTGTTATACTATCATTTTAAGTTTAGTTAAACATGATTATGTGAATGTGTATAATGGAAATGAAAATGATATGAATATGTTATACTATCATTTTAAGTTTAGTTAAACATGATTATGTGAATATGTGTATAATGGAAACTATTAAAATGAAAATGATATTAGTCTGAAACGGAAAAACAGAGGAATTAGAATGAAAATGATACTGGATCAAAACATGATGATGTTAAACATGATTATGTGAAAATTAAAATGATATGAATCTCTATCTACTATCTGTTATACACTTATACTATAATTTTAAGTTTAGTTAAACATGATTATGTGAATATGTGTATAATGGAAATGAAAATGATATTAATATGTTTAGTGAAACATGAAAATGAAAATGATATGAATCTGTTTCTACTATCTGTTATACTATCATTTTAAGTTTAGTTAAACATGATTATGTGAATATGAGTATAATGGAAACTTTCATAAAACAATGGAATGTGAAAAGTAGGTGAACCTGTTTATACTATCTATGAATATGATAATCTGTGGATATCTTTACAAATGTTGAATGACATTGATTATCTGTGAATATGATAATCTATGAATATGATAATCATGTAGTGTGAACTGAAAAATGTTGTTTTTTATTAGGTTTATCAATCCAGATTGTAGCATCTAAATCTCAAAAACGGGTAAAATCTGTTAGAAAGAGGAAAACATCTATTAAAAAAAGAAGGATACAATCATCAAAACCTGATCAGAAGCGGAAAACAGCTGAAGTACAAGCGGAAGAACAAGGTACTAATTCAAAACTTATAATTTATATTTAATGTGTGAATACAAATGAGAATATTGAATATGATTTCTGTGAAAAATATCAATTTTACTAAAACTATTTGCTTACTAATGATCATTCATTTAAAATGATTTATGTTTTCGTTTCTATATGAACAATCACATAAAAATGTTAAAAAAAATTAATTATAGGAAAAATGATTACATCAACACCAACTAAAAAAGAAAAAAAACAAAAAAAATGACAAGAACGATATAAACCCTAGATGCCTATTTTACCCACTTTTCAAGATCGTAGTAATAGTCAATCTGATCCTGCATCGATTTACTTATCTTGTCACGAACTTCTTTCATATCATGCTGAATAGATTTCTGCTTTTCAATCTGAGACAATAAGTAATCAACATGACCCCTATCAATTATCGAGACTTTATCCCAGTTCAGTATTTTGTCAACCTCGCCCTGTAATTGCTGGATCTTATACTCAATTTTTGATAACAAATTATCTGTGTTGGCCAACCTAGCTTTATCGAATGCAATATGCTCATCCACCTCCTTCCTCAGATCGTTAATTTCAGACCACTTCTTCTTGTCATCGCATTTGGACCTAATTTTGATTTCAGGGTACTCCATAATCTGGAAGAGATGAAATATAGAGAAAACAGATTAAAATGCTTTTTAGAAGTGAAATATAAAGAGACACGATGGAACCCATCAATATATATAGAAAAAGAAAAGGCGGGAACCCTAAAATAAACAGGAGGGAAAATAAAATGAATAATCGGAGGTAAAAAATATACAATGTGATATACTAAAAATAAAAAAATGACGTAATAAAACTGATAAAAAAAGACTGATTAAAAAAAAGACGTAATATAATGAATATAATGAACAATTTGTTTACAGAATAACATAAATTTTATGACAAAGTATGATGAATATAATGAATTTGGGCATGCTATGTATGAATGTTAAAAATGAGTCAACAGTGAAAATGATAATCATTTTGGTAATCATTTTTGAAAATGATAATTTTGGTAATCATGTTTGAATATCTTAAATTTTGGCATGCTATGTATCTGTGTAGATAATCATTTTTGGTAATCATTTTGCTAATCATGTTTGAAAATGATAATTTTGGTAATCATTTTGGGCATGCTATGTATGATTGTTAAAAATGAGTCAACATGGACTATGATAAATATGGGCATGCTATATATCTGTGCAGATGACTCAATGGATGATTTTGTTAACCCACCACTGAATATGGCAGGGAAAAGAAAAAGAACTGATGAAACTGAAATTGCAGTAAAACAAGACAATCTCCACATCAAAGATGCACCAAAATTGCAATCAAGACAATCTCCACATCAATTCATAAATATGTGCAAACAGCTGAGTAAGAAGGGCAGAAAAGCAATAATCGATATGGGATTTGAGGGAGCACTTGAATGCACAGTAAATTTGATTCCATCAAAGTTGTCATATTACGTCATTGAGAACTTTGATAACAAAAGTCTCCAGATGAATGTAAATGGTAACACAATAAAGTTTAATAAAGAAGTTGTACATCGAGCAACAGGATTTCCAATGGGTGGAATAAAGGTGAATGCTGTTGCAAGGGCTGGTGCAGGTGATACATTAAAGGTTCAAGAGTGGAGAAATCAATATCCTTCGCCAGGCACAGGTGCACAAAACATTACTGTGAAGCAAGTAATTGAAAGAATGTTGGCAGACAAAGAGCACGGTGAAATGTTCAAGCTGAACGCGTTAATGTTGATCATGACATTGCTCGTGGAGGGTGTAAAATGCGGCACTGTCAACCAAAAAATGCTACCATGTATCGGTGATGTTTCAAGAATAAATCAAATGGACTGGTGCAGCTATGTAGTGGATTGTGCAAGAAGATGTAAGGAAAAGTAGTCCCCTAATGACACGAAGAGCTGGTTTACATGCCCATTACTCCCTCTTGTGGTATGTAAAATACTGAAAATGATTTAATAAAATGTTACAATGAAACTGATAAAAAAAGTATAATACTGCGAAAATGATTATTTTTTAAAACATCTGTTTGTTAATCATGCAGTTGTGGTTTTCAACGGAGATGACAAGAGAAGGAAGACCAATAAAGATACCATTGCCAACAATACGATTCTGGACATCAGACATGTTAAGGGATGTGGAGAATTCAGTTGTATTGGGGGATGTTTGCGCATTAAAAATGAGAAAGAAGCTGACTGTTCGTATGTTAAAAGGTATAATCATTTTAAGCATTAATTATTTCTTTGTCAAACTGCAAAAATTAAAATTCATCATTTTGATACCACAGGTGGTGCAAATGTGAAAAAACAACAGACTGCTGTTCAGCAAGAGGAAAAAGAAGATAATATACCACTGGTTGCGATATTGAAGAAAAAAAAGTTTGGTAAATATGATTTTTAGGTAATGTTAAATGTTTTATACAATTACATGATATCTAATACCAAAATAAACAATAATATGTAGAAAAAAAAGGACTACTATAGCAAAACAAACATCTCGTGTTCAAGAGACGACGACCAAGCATGATGTACCAATCACTAAAGTAGTGACAAAGTTTCGGTTTGGTAAGTATGAACATAATTTAATGCTTAAAAAGATATGCCAATCAATATATGTACATCATATTTAACAAAAAAATTGAATAAAACATGTAGCATCAAGAAAACAATCAACTGGAACAACTGAAACTGAAAAGGATAAATATGGTGAAAGGGGGCAGTCAATTGAACGGCCAACATATGATGGAGCGTTAGTATTGGTGGAAAAGCCCAAATTAATGATAAATGAAGCAGAAAAAGATGCTGAAAATGAGCAAGAAGATAGAGATGAAGAGGCAAGTGATGATGGAAATGATGGAACTGAAAAAGGAGATGGAGATGATGAAGGTGATGATGGTAAAAATGATAAAAGTGCTGAAACGGATGAAGATAATGAAGGTGATGACGGTGAATATTATGATCAACCAATTTTACATGGTGGAGAAGAAGATGAGGGAGGTGTGCATCAATACAGCATTGAAGTAAGTTCATGAAATATCAAATAATTACTATACTACAAATTTATTTTTCAACATGCAACAAAAAATAAACAAAACATTATGAAGAACCTAACATTTATAAACACTATGCAGGAGTTCATGGGTCAGATAAAAGCATTGTACAAAGAAGTGATTGACAAAAAGCATGAAATGACAGATGTAATGTGGCGGGCACAGTTTGAATACCCACTTTCAAGGGAAATCCATGATCTCCTTAATCATGTTAAAGACCATTTCGTTCAAGACCTAAAGCTAGAAGAATTCAGCAACGTTCATAAGCATGATGAAAGTGAGGATGTAATGGAGAAAACAAGTGAAGATGTTGTTCAGTTGATAGCAAAGGACATACTGAGTATGGAAGAAGCTGAAACTGACAAGAGTAGTCAAAACATGCCTGAAACAGACGGTAAATTACTAACATTTGCATCTTCAAAACACATGTGTCAATTATAAAACTTTTAGGGTCATGCATATGTATATTTTGAAAACAACAACTAATATTTCTAACTGTGAAAATGAAGGTGAACCAAAGACACCTGTTGTAAAGCCAATTGTTGCTGAAACATCACCAAGTATGACACAAATACTTGAGAGTACACAATGCATGAAGATGCTTGAAACAGAAGTGGGAGAAAATATTCAAAACCTATATGGACCACAAGGTAAATAAAACTGTGAAAATGATAATGTTTTGAAAATGATATAAAATCCGAATGTTAATAACATGAGTTAAAATGATATGTGAAAATTATAAAGAAATAACATATGCACGTTGGGAACATGAGTGCAAATGATATATATGTGAAAATGATATAAAATATGCATGTTGAGAATATGTGTGAAAATGATATGAATGTTGAGAAAATGAAAATGATATGCATGTTGATAATATGTGAGAAAATGATATGTGAAAATGATAATGTTGTTTAAATGATAAATCTGACATAATTATGCATGTTTAATATGATGATGTGAATCTTTTAAATATGATATTCTGAACTTGATGTAATGAAAATGATATAAATTTAATGTAAATTTGTCTATTTGTATTTCTAACATTTTATTACATATAAAAATCTAATACATAATTTCTGACAAATATGAAGGTGAGCCAAAAACACCTGTTGCAAAACCAGTGTCTGTAGAAACGTCTCCAACAGTCACACAAATTATGGAGAGTACCCAGTTTATAAAATTGGTTGACGCAACCGCAGAGAAAAAAGAACAAGCAAAATCCAGAGCTGATGGATCATTTAAAACACCAGCCGGAAAAGTTGTTGCTGCTGAATCATCACCAATGATGACACAAATACTTGAGAGTACGCAATGCAGAGAGTTGGTGGATTCAGTTGTGGAAAAACGCTTGAATGCGGTGAAATCTGTTTCTGCTTTGAGGAGAGTCCAGGGAAGAGGAGAAAGCTAGTACAATTGACCCCACCTTCTTTCAGCTTGGGATTGACGCAACCAGATGAAAAGGAAAAGGAAGGTGAAAATGAAGGTGAAAAGGGAAAGGAAAAGGAAGGTGAAAAAGGAAAGGAAAACGAAACGTAAAAAGCTGAAGAAAACAAAGAAATACAAAAGGTGATAGAAAAGCTAAATACAATGAGAAGAGAAGCTGGCTTGAATGAACGGTTGGGTCTGGGATTCCATGACATTGATCAACCAAAGAGTGTTATGGGAGAAACTGATAAAAAGGATGTTGAAGAAAAGAAGAAAAAACGTAAAGTAAAACCAGCTGCCGCACTAAAATCCCCATACAAGAATAGAGAGGTTAACATGATTTCAAAGCCAACAGAAGCAGAAAAAAGGATAACTGATTGGCTGTTTTCAGGCACCGGAAACGACATGTAAGTTAAAAAAAATCAGAATTACATAATTTAAAAATGTACATAACATATATTCATCATTTTTCACGGATGTGGTTTTTGAATCTGCGAGTGGACTAGAACTGCCAAAGGCACTGGCGGAAAGTTTAATACCAGGATCTGAAGTGCACCAGATGGTTGTTGAATGCTGGTCGTGTGTCTTGAATGGTGAAGAACAATTCAAGGACGTTGACTCACCAAAACGTTTGTTCGTATTCATAACACAAAGGGTATCTATGTTGGATTATGTGTAGAGATAATTAACGGGCATATTGTATCCAATGTTATAAGAGACTAAAGGGTCACACTGCTACACACCCAATTCAGAACAGTTGGTTTTCACCATAAATCTGTGTGGAAATAATTAATCAGTTAGATTAATTATTAAAGAGATAAACAAATAATTAATCAGTAGTATTAATTATTGAGAGATATAAATAATTATCCGTTTTGGATTAATTATTAGAAAGGAAATAAATAATAAATAGTTATTTATTATTTAAGGAGAATTAAATATTAAGTTTTTAATATTTAACGGACTAAGTTAATTAATAGTTAATTAACTAGTAAAGTCCAGGGGGTCAATATGAGAATAGATGAAAGTTTAATTAAAACCAGTTGGGCTTTTAATTAAACGGGCTTAGGTCCAAGTTAATCCCTATATATAATATCCTTAAGCCTTAAGGATTAGATATGAGTCAATAAAGGATTAACCCTAGCCACCACAACACTCTCTTTCGATCTCGCCCTCCCTCTCCCTCGTCGCTCTCTCTCTCTCTCTCTCGGCTCTCTCTCTTGCCGTTGAACAAAAAGAACACCGCAAGGGTGTTTGCGGTTTTGGTGATCGACGCAAAAGGACACACACACACACTCACGATTTTGAGTGTTGAAAGCTTGGTGATCCAGGAGCGGTCTAGCAGCCAGTTCAATCGGAGGTGTAGTAGTGGTGGACTATCTTTAGCAATCCTAAAGTTTTTGTTCAGGTATATTTCTTGTAACCTTATCTATGGATTGTTTTTGTTAAGAAACTATGTTGATCATGTATTAGTTAAAGATCCTAACCCTTTTAGGGTTTAGAGGGTTGTGTTCAATCGAGTTCCGCTTTTAGGATTGAACCAGTAGAATCAAACCCAGGTTTGACTAGTTTGAGTCATATGGTGGTTTGGTCAGGTTCAAAACCCTTCATTGGTATCAGAGCCTCGGCTCTATGATCCATAGTTTCTAGTTTTTATCTGTTCTAGGTTTAAGGTTTGTTCTTGATCTTCTACTTGTTCTTGGTAATTTCGAAAATCAAGTAGGTAACAAAACAGTTTGTTTTTGTTACCAGGTTAAATCCTATTAATCAAAATGTTCAAAAAGGTTTATGATTTTTGATAAGGATAGTTTTGATCAAATGTATTAAACCTAGATAATCTAGTTAGTTGGTTTGTTTGATAGATATATGATCTACTTCATCTTGTTTCTTTCTCCACAAGTTTTCGAAAACCATAAGGATAAAAACAAGTTTTCTGTTTTTATCCAGATCATAAAAGGTTTGATTTTGACCAGTTAGGTTTAAACCAGGTGTGTGTTTAAACGGTTAGAAAGGATAAACCTTTTATCTAAAACTAGATTTTAACAAGTTTTGAACTTTTGTTTAAAAAGGTTGAAATCAAGTTTTAGGATAATTAATTATTAATAAAACAAATTTTGTTGAAATTAATAATTAATAGTTTTTGGTTTTAGAAATTAAATCCAGTTTTAATCAATATATTAAAACAGTTAGTTTTAATAGGTTAAAAGAATTTAATATATATTAATCGGAAAACACGAACCGAGAACATCACCGTGTCACGATGCTGGCTAACGGCGCTAAGGCCGGTGGAAGCGTGGTGGGCTACGGCCCAGAACACCACGGCCCATGTAGCATGCGGCCCAGTTGGGGTTCGCGGCAAGGGTTAGCGGCGCTAAGGGCCAGTGGGCTTCGGCCCAAACATTTTCGGCCCAAGATAAGTTCGAGATCCAAGGGAAGTTGGCCCAGGTGGGTCTCGGCCCAAGGAGGATCTCGGTCGAGTCGGTTCTCGGCCCAAGAGGGTCTTGGCCCAATGGGTTACATGGGTTGACAGGAGATATTGGCCCAAGATAGTTTTTCCAAATTAATACGAAAGGATTATTAATTTTAAGTTATAAAATTAATAAGATAATATATAAGCTAGTGTTATATATTTTAATTGTTTTAAGTTAAAATATATAATTTTTAGTTTTTATTTATTATGACTAGTTTAGTTGTTTTAAATAAATTCTAAAAAGGGATAAAGTTTATATAATGGAAAAACAAATAAGATAGTATTTATTTGACCAAAGTTGTCGGTTTTAAGTGTTTTTTTTTTTGAAAAACTGGTAAAAGAACACGACGTAGAGGCTTTCATTCAAGTTTTGAATAAGGCCAAGTTTTTCAAAGGATTATTGAAAAATTATATTGGTCAAATAAATTAGAAGATCATAATTCTCTTTTTTGGTTAATAGGTATTAATCAAAAGGATAAATGAGAATAGTTTAAACAAATCAGGTTGTGTGCTTAACAGCACAGTTTATTGTTTATTTATTATAACTGCGTGGTTGACTTTTATATATATAGTGCTTATATATAATTGCGTGGTTGGGATAGCTATAGTTTTGCCGACTTAGGACTCGTTTTTCATTTCTTCTTTTATTTTGGTTTTGGGAAGGCTTGCGTGCCAATTACAATCCCTTTCTTAATTGTACTATTGTACTGGTTAGGGGAGGCCTGCGTGCCACTTACAACCCCATTCAATATTGTATTTGTAATAGACTAGTGATAGTTTAGTCCCTCCACCAAAATGGACTCGAAGAAGGCAATCAAGGAAATGGTGTTCTATACGCGAAGCACGGACATTTCGGGGAGGTGTCAAGGCCAGTGGGAGCAACACATCAAGAAAGGCGAATCCAAGTCATTTTATCCTTAGGATTGACCTTAGGATTAGTTGGCAAAACTATAGGGCTTTATCTGCTTATTATTATTATCTGCGTGGTTGTGTTTTATTTACTGCTTTTCATATATATGGTATATATATACATGCGTGTGATGGTAAATAAAAGGGGTTTAATAACAGGTTGTTATTGAACAGTGAAAAACCACGCTTTATGACAAACTAGAATATGACTTCAGTCAGGTAGTCGTATTAATTAAATTTTTATAAATTTAAAAGTTTTGTCAAGGTTATAAGTTTGGAACTTATAAAAGCCGTTTTGTGCACCTAGTTCAGGTACACATATAAATCGTATTTTTAAAACATTTAGTTTTAAAATGGTTTTTCAAAAACTGGAAAATTAAGTTTTTTTATTGAACTTAATTAAAACCCAAGAAAAATCTTATATCAGTGTGCTACCCACCTAATGGTACACCATGACTGTTAAACGGTACTCGGGTGTCGGAAGTGCCCAAACCTTGGGCATCCGGGTTCAAACCATTGCGGGAAAGGGCATGAAAGATTCTGCGATAATCGGGAGTCCCGGCCAGAATTCATGCTGTCTTAGGTGGTGCGATCTATTTTGGTGATAATCGGGAGTCCCGGCCCAAAAAGCACTAGAGTAGAGTTAAACATACTAGACTGGGTCTAAGTGCTCTACGAGGTTCTAGGAGTCGTATCAGTTAGGTACGATTGGTACAGGGTGTTACCTACCAGAAATAGCATGACTTGGCGGGAAGTGCCCAAACCTTGCGTCAAGTATGTGAAATATGGGTCCTAGGTCTAATATATATTGTTTATGGGTTTAATGATATATGTTGGAAAGTTTATTTGCAATTACTAATTAAACCGGGTTTTAATTTGTAGATGGCAACCAACGTTACTAGTACCAATAACCTCTCTCTCCGCTCCATTCTTGAGAAGGACAAGCTTGTCGGTCCTAACTTTCTCACATGGGAGAAAAATCTCCGGATCGTGCTTAGGCACGAGAGAAAGTGGTATGTCCTAGAACAACCTCTAGGAAATCCTCCTGCCAACAACGCTAGGGCAGAAGTCAGGGAGGCTTTTCAGAAGCGCTCTAATGACGCCCTGGACGTTAGCTGCCTCATGCTCGCAACTATGAGTCCAGAGTTGCAGTCGAACATGATGGAAACTCCTGCATATGACATGATCCATCAGCTGAGGGACATGTTCCAGGAGCAAGCTCGCACCGAGCGTTATGATGCCACCAGGGCATTCAACTCGTGCAAGATGGCTAAGGGGACCTCGGTCAGTAACCACGTCATGAAAATGAAAGGTTACATGGACCACCTAGAGAGACTTGGGCACCCAGTTCCGTTGCAGCTAGCAACGGATACGATACTCAACTCGTTGTCGGATGACTATAAGCCTTTTATAGTCAACTACAACATGAACAACATGGAGAAATCCGTAGCTGAGTTGCACTCAATGCTCAAGACTGTTGAGCAGAGTATCGGGACCAAGTCTAAGGACGTTCTCATGGTGGGTCATGGCGGGCATAAGAAGAGCAAAGGGCGTCACGGAAAAGGAAAGGGCAAGGCCCAGCCCAGCCAGAGTGCACCCAGGGCTAATAACGACAACAAGGGCAAGAAGCCGAAGCCAAACAAAGCTAAAGCCGATAATCGGTGCTTTAAGTGCGGCGAGGTCGGGCACTGGAAAAGAGATTGCCCGAAGGGTCACGAGGCAGGTGGCAAGGCTGGCACCTCAGGTATCCTGTAGCTTATTTGTCACTTTCCACTTGTAAAGGTTTTTACGAGTATTCTAATATCTTGCAATCGTTTATTGCAGGAGGAGATGGAAAGTGATGCTGCCCAGCATAAGGAGATCACATGTGCAGCATGCAGATATTATTAATATTTATATTTCCTAGTTTATTAAACTCTTAAGTTTATTTTGAACAATTTTTTGTTGGTTTATGGATATTTTTGAGTTTATGGAAATCTAATTATTTGGTTATATATATCCGCGCACGTATTCTTAGTTTATGAATCATGATTAGTCCAGTTGTGCCTGAAAGAGTGCCAATAAGTCAAGTGTTGACTTGATGGGTGATTCATAATAATCTTATGCTGTGATTTGTTGTAGTTATTATAAAATGCCCGCTCCACTATTCAAAAATACTTAAATAAACTAGTGCTGTTTATAAAATTAGATAGTTTTTCTAATTTAACAAGTATTTAAGTTTTTTAGTGAAAAAGTGAATGTTCAAATCTTGAACAAGTGGAAATAATAGTTATTATTTCCAAGTATAAATAGTTTTTGATAAAACATTTAAGATATTATAAAAGTGATTATGGTAGTTACTATAATCAAGGAAGTTTTATACTAAATGTTTTTAGAAAGAAATTGAAATGCCTTCACAATGTTTTTGTGCTCATGGCAAGTTTAATGAAACCACTTTCTGTAATTAGAAAGATGGATATATGAAGATCCAAGTTCTTGGTTTCATAAAACAAATTTCTTACAAAAACTAAGTTCTTTAAAACATGTGTTTGGAACACAAGTTTTAGGCATGGTAGTCAAGGATTGACTATGGTCTAAAAGGATGCTTTTAAAGGATGCACTTTTTCATAAAAGATAGTGGGAGCACCTGACTAATGTATTTATCAGAGTTAATAAATTTTTTTTAACCGGTATGATAAATACAAAATCGAACTTTTAGGGTATATAATTATTGGATGTTTTTTAGAAGTTATCTAAAACAGTAAGTTCTTGAGAAAGAACTAATCCATGGAATGCATGATTTATTGGGAGATACTCAATAAAGATATCATTGCAAGATTTCGAGTCAAGTTATGACCTGAAATTATATACGTTCTAAAATGTTCAGTAAGTCAGTTTAATTAAATATTGTTGGTTGGTTAACGTTAGAAATGATGAAATAAGATGTTCTTTAACGTTCTTAGTAATGATGTTAGATTAGTGTTTGCATACACAGGGAATCTAATTTCAAGGTTCTTACAAGTAGGTGTAAGAAAGTCTTATCGTTTCAAATGGATAAATCTAGTAAGATTTAATCTATTTACAAATGTAATTAAAGTTTTAATTACAGGAAGGTTATTTTATAAAATCAGAAACTAAGGAGTTATTTTCCAGTTTTCTCCAAGTTTAAGGAATTTTGTGAAATAAGTAAATCTAGAATTGTTCTTAGGTTGCAAGAACGATTTCTAGTAAAACCAAGAAAGAGTACTTCAGGGTACTAGTCTTGTGTTTTAGGTTTATAATCATATTACTTTTCTTTGTAATCTGTGATAAGTTACAATGCAAAATAATAAGTAATTCAAATAGACACCGTGAATCGAGTCAATGAAATGGTAGAAATCATGCACCTTTATTCCAGGGAGGAATATGGGAGGGTGTATAGATTAGTTTCATTGTTCTTCACAATTTTGTATGTTTTGGTTTATCCAGGAATAAACTAGGTTTATTCAAAATATCATCCGTGACTACTTATCGTGGTGGGAACTATGATAGGACTATAAAGTCATCGTAATTTTGGGGTAGATTCGAAAGTTTGTCGAATATAGCTGCAAAAGGTTTTTGCGGACCAAAATTTACGGATATTCGTTAGGGTTACGAATATTGGATTGACACACCGTGAAAAATACTTCGTGGATTCGTGTCAAAAGTATTTATCACATAGGTTATCCTCAAGCCTGAGGTATTTGGTTTGGGATGCGGTAACTATTGTCTTCTTAGCGCGTTCTAACGCCACGCCGTAACAGGGTGGTCATAAGGGGCGTGTCTAGATTCAGTGGGAGCCGTGTTGCCAAATGCAAATATGCAAGATGGTAATTGCACCTTCTTTTTAGAAGAGATATTTCCGGGCCCCTTGACTGATAAGAGAAACTGGTAAGTGCACGGCCGTGCCCAAACGAACTGATCTGTTTTTTGTCGTTTATCACGCAGTTTTGAAATCAAGTATGTCATGAACAAATTCTTGAGTCTCTGAGTTGACTTCCTCCATGCTCATGCTCAAAATTGAAATATCGCGCTGCAAGGGACAAACCTATATATATGCAAGTTATGTATATATAAACGTACCCATTCATAAACAGGGAGTTTATAATAGTTTAGTTTATAAACAGTTAGTTTATAACAGGTCACTTCTAAGCACGTTGCTTATGAAGTTTTATCACAAGTTACTTTGGGGTATAAGAGTTCTTATAACCTGGTTATCCTAAGTGCCTGGCTAGGGACCTCCTTAGGATAACAATGTGCAGTAACTGTTACTTATCTTGCACAAGTGGGAGTCTGTTGGATTATGTGCAGAGATAATTAACGGACATATTGTATCCAATGTTATAAGAGACTAAAGGGTCACACTGCTACACACCCAATTCAGAACAGTTGGTTTTCACCATAAATCTGTGTGGAAATAATTAATCAGTTAGATTAATAGAGTAAATAATTAATCAGTTAGATTAGTTATTAAAGAGATAAACAAATAATTAATCAGTAGTATTAATTATCGAGAGATATAAATAATTATCCGCTTTGGATTAATTATTAGAAAGGAAATAAATAATAAATAGTTATTTATTATTTAAGGAAAATTAAATATTAAGTTTTAATATTTAACGGACTAAGTTAATTAATAGTTAATTAACTAGTAAAGTCCAGGGGGTCAATATGAGAAGAGATGAAAGTTTAATTAAAACCATTTGGGCTTTTAAT
Source organism: Pulicaria dysenterica (assembly GCA_947179395.2). NCBI lineage: Eukaryota > Viridiplantae > Streptophyta > Magnoliopsida > Asterales > Asteraceae > Pulicaria > Pulicaria dysenterica. The sequence goes on along the minus strand of OX359289.1, from coordinate 34,386,197 downwards.
TAAAAGGGCTTAGGTCCAAGTTAATCCCTATATATAATATCCTTAAGCTTTAAGGATTAGATATGAGTCAATAAGGGATTAACCCTAGCCACCACAACACTCTCTCTCGATCTCGCCCTCCCTCTCCCTCGTCGCTCTCTCTCTCTCTCGGCTCTCTCTCTTGCCGTTGAACAAAAAGAACACCGCAAGGGTGTTTGCGGTTTTGGTGATCGACGCAAAAGGACACATACACACTCACGATTTTGAGTGTTGAAAGCTTGGTGATCCAGGAGTGGTCTAGCAGCCAGTTCAATCGGAGGTGCAGTAGTGGTGGATTATCTTTAGCAATCCTAAAGTTTTTGTTCAGGTATATTTCTTGTAACCTTATCTATGGATTGTTTTTGTTAAGAAACTATGTTGATCATGTATTAGTTAAAGATCCTAACCCTTTTAGGGTTTAGAGGGTTGTGTTCAATCCAGTTCCGCTTTTAGGATTGAACCAGTAGAATCAAACCCAGGTTTGACCAGTTTAAGTCATATGGTGGTTTGGTCAGGTTCAAAACCATTCAATCTAGCTAAACATATTGAAAATGCAAAAAATTATTTGTAGCTAATATATGAAAGAAATATACATTTTGGTTTAACCTATTTTTGTTTCTAAAATATATATAAAACAGGCAGCATACAAAGAAGATGAAAATGCAAAGAAAAAACTAACAAAGAAAGAAGTGGAAGCTTATGAGAAAGAAGTAAGTGAAAGGCGATACCCAGTCTTTAAGGCGATGATGAAGTCCTGCCAGATGACAAGCTACTACACAATAAAGACAGTTGATCTGGTAAAAAACACTTGATACCTTTTCACAGATACATCATTTCCACATATATATCATTTTCACAGATATATCATTTTCACAGATACATCAAAGTAACATCAAAGTAACATAATATATCATTTTCACAGATATATCAAAGTAACATAATAATGAAAATGATAAAGTATTTATGTTAACAAAAATGATATGTTTATTCTTATGAAATACTCTTGAAAATAATAGCATTACTTCGTGATTGCTGTAAACAGGTGTTCTGTCCAATCATAGATGGGAGCCACTTTTTTGTGTATATCTTTGATTTTAAGAAAGAAAATATCTATATTATAGATAACATCGCGAGGGAAGGGAACTCCATATCAAGATACACTGATATAACAAAGGCCATGGTAGACACCTAATCTAAAATAAAATATAGTAACTCTAAATAGATACATACCTGTGACTAATTAATAATTTGAATGTTTAAAACAAAAACATGATATGGAGAAGTACGCTAATGAGGAAAACATCCCATACAACAAGGGTATGTTCGAGAAGGAACCTCGTCTGCTGAACCTCCCATGGAAAACAATAGGAAACTTCACTGATTGTGGTGTGTTCCTCATGAGACACATGGAAACCTTCAAAGGGACATCCGCAAAAGAGTTTAAAGCAGGGTTTAGACAAGAGAAAAAGGACCAGACAGATCAACTCGAGACGTTACGAGAAAAGTATGCTACAAAAATACTACTGTCGGATTGGAACCAGGTGAGGGACGTGGTAGTGAAGGAGGTAAACGTCTTTGACATGCTTGATGAAAAAGACAAAAGGACACTACGAATTGATGCAGATATCCGGATCAAAGAGCGTGTTGAAAATTTAGGTTGAACAGTTTGGAATGGATTTTTAAAATGATGGTACAGTTATGCATATTCGTGTCATTAGTTTTATGTACATTTCTAGCTTTTTGCGTCATCGAACTATGTGCAGTTAACTAGATGGTAGTCTAATTAGACCCGTACATAAGACATTTTTGAATGTTAGTTATGAATCTTTATTTTTGAATGATATTTTCGCATTAAAAATATTATCATTTTCGTATAAAGGTTTATCATATTCGGTATTAATTTTGAAACACCTACTTTTATATCTGCTAGCTAGATTATGTAATAATCATTTTCGATTAAAAAATCAATACATGCAAAAATAATCATTTCGTTTATCACACAATATCACAAGAACATTAAAGTACATCATTTTCGATCATCAGAAGTGCAAACACAAAAATGACAAGTAACAAAAAAAATCATATTCATACTTAAAAAAGTGTAATATAAATTAAAAACAACTCCACATTACGACAAAAAAATTATCATTTTCGTTTGAATCAGCATGTTGCAAAAATAAAAAATCAATAGACAAAAAAGCAACTACATATCAAAAAAATCCTTTTCGTTCGAATCAAACCAATCGACTATAAGAAACATCATATTCGAAAACTATAAAAAAAATTAATCAGAAGAACTATAAGAAACATCATCTTCGACACCTTTATTTTTATCCTTGTTTGCAGCCTCAATTTTATTTCTATCAGGACACGTCCGGATGTTATGTTTATCGAATTTTCCGCAATAACTGCATTTCCGTCGATTATTCGTAAGATTAGCAAGAGCACGTTCACGTGAACTAGTAAGCCACTTTCTGGTACAACCACCCTTGTTGCGAATACCAGACGGATTGCGAATTTCAAGACTGGTTGGACGGTCAACACCCAACACCTCGCTAATGAAATCTCTATTCTCGATTTGATCATCCTCAGCATAATCCTCAGCACAAGCTACAACCAGTTCCTCTTGGGATTTCGAAAAACATTGACAATTTCTCTTTGTTGCCAATTACTTTATCCAAAGCATTTTCAACATGAATATATACACGGCAAACCATATCAGCTAACCCAACATCTTCAAGTACCTCCAGGATTCTTATTTTGTAAGTTTAAAAAGGAACAACATCCTTCGTCCATCTTTTGCAAATATATTTCCGTGGATATTGATTAACATTGAAAATGCGAAGGGCATAGAAAATATGACAACAGAGAATCCCAAATCTCTCAAATTTTTTGCACGAACATGTGACCTCCTCTGTTGCAAAATTAAACATTACCTAAAATAAAAAAAATGAATGTATAATCAATGAAAATGCTAAAAATTCAAAAATGATAAAAGGTCTGTTTTTGAAAATGATGTTGTTAAAAATGATAAAAACATAAACCAAAAAAATGATAAAAGGTCTGTTTTTGAAAATGATAAAAGGTCTATTTTTGAAAATGATGTTGTTAAAAAGGTCTGTTTTTGAAAATGATAACAACATAAAAGGTCTGTTTTTGAAAATGATAAAAGGTCTGTTTTTGAAAATGATAATTCCACCTATGTTTAAAACTAATATAAACCAAAAACAACGAACATGGCTATGCTTTGGAAAGAACTCATCAAAAATCCTAGGATCCTTGTCCCTGTCAATTGTTTTGTCGATAGCATTTAACAAAACGCCATTATCAGATATCTTAAAACTCCTCAAGGAACCCTCTTCTCAATATGATAAAGACAAGCATTTTTTTGAAGCATAACGAATCTCGTTAGAAATATCATTAAAATTTTGCCTACTAAAAATCCTAGAAGCATCCTCCTCCAAAGCCCAATCATTTGTAAAAACTGGAGTAGTGTATGAACTATGGTGATCATTACGCGATTGATGAAACCTTTGATCAATCATTGCTATGTCAAAATGAGTTAAGAACTCAACAAGAGAATTACTAGAACGCATAAGCTGGTTAAACATGTAATTCTCGGACTCGGATCTTGAAGAAGTACGCATAATACCAGATAACTCCCAATTACGAAAATACGCATGAATCCAAAACTTTCTCAAACCAAACATATCATTCAGCCATCTATTATCTTGAAGATTGTATTTTTCAACCAACTCATTCCAAAGATGGTCAAAAACCTCTTGATCCAACTTGTCGGTCCAAACAATCCTACACAGTTTTGCTTTGAAACCATTGTTACAAATGTCTATAGAAACCTACACAGATATGAAAAAAAAAATATGTAATATTTACAAATGCTGAAAATGATGAAATTGTGTGCTGAAAATTTGAAAATGATAAATCATGTAATAATACCTTGGAAGTAACTTTTTCCATTATATGCCACATACACAACCCATGTATAGACTGTGGGAATACGGACTCTATAGCAATTTTCATTGCCGGATCTTGGTCAGTCAAAATCATTCGAGGATGACGTGGATATGCATTACAAAATGCATTTAATAACCATTTATATGATGATACATTCTCTTTAGACAGCATTCCAGCACCAAAAGTAACACAACGTTTGTGATTGTCAACCCCAGTGAATGGTATGAAAACCATATCGTACCTGTAGCACGAAAATGCAAAAATAATATAAAAAATATATTAATCAGTAATGAAATATATAAATGATAAAAATACAAAAAAAAGGAATTCTTACTTGTTGGTGCGATAAGTAGCATCAAACGATACAACATCTCCAAATGCACTAAAATTCCTTTTAGCACATTCATCAGCCCAGAAAAAACCACCAAGAGAATTTTCAGTATCGAGGAAAAATTCGAAAGAAAAATTAGAAATAGATTCCTTCTTTTTAGAAAGAATTTCCACAATAATCTGGCTGTCATAATCACGGATAAAAGACAACACATCCCTCTTGTAATTCTTGGCATCAATCTTGGAAAACCCAATATCTTCTGAACCATATACTTGAGACAAAATCCTATGACCAGCCGAGGAACCAACACCAGCATCATTCATATTATATAACAAATTTTTTTTAGAAAAACTAACTTTTCTGAAAGCATTGAAGTGTTTTATGAAATATGGATGAACCAACGAATGATTGTGCTCTTCGTTAAACTTACATATATAATACTTATTATCATTACCAAACTTTAATTTCAACTTTGAAGGACAGTCACATTTTGTGGAAGATCGTTTTCTTCGTTTTTTAAACTCCTTAACAACATCTTGAGGATTATCAGACACATCAGCTGAACCACATCTAACAGACGAATCACCCTTTTCAAGCTAAGATTCATTTGTTTCGTTGACCTTCTTATTGCTAACAGGTTTCTTACCTTCTTTAGCACAAGCAAAAACTTTGGACTTTACAATCCCAGCAACAACAGATGATCTACCGCGAGGGGGTTTCGATGTCGATTTGATGGGTTCAAAGCCACCAACAATAGCGTATTCTTTATAGAACATCCAAGCATTCGACAATGAATCAAAACACATGCCTAAACAAGGCTTTTGAGAGTCAATAACATTTGGAATCCAATGCCTAACTCCCATTGCATTAACTTGTTCAATTCCAATATGAAATGATGCAGGTACAGAATCCAAACCTAACATAATTTAGAAAAAAAAATCATTTTCACAAAAACTAAATAACGTTTTTTTTATCATTTTCGTGCATTGCAGAAAGTATCAGCTTGTTCAGTTAAAATGCATCATTTCCATTTTCATTGCCATACTATCATCATTGAAAAAATCAGCATTTTCGAATCATAACACTGTATCAAAAAACGTGAACATTGAAAAAAAATCATTTTCGTTCATCGCAAGTATCATCGTATATCATCACGTACATTGAAACATTCGTCATGTAGAATTCAACATGTACATTGAATAATTAATCATTCTCATCCATTATAGAATAGAGAAAATATCATTTTCGTGAAAATGATAATCACAGATGAATTTATCATTTTCGATCGTTGACAACTAACAATTTACAGAATTATCATTTTCGTTCGTCATGAAATTTCATAACAACAAACTAAAATAATTAAACAAAATACTCAATAACGTTCAAAAATAGCAATTGGTGGAATAAGAACTTCAATCGATTGCAAAATAACAGTCAAAAATCATTATGAAAAAGCATGATCGCAAAAAAAAACGAAAAAAACCATACCGTTATCATCATCATCGTAATTGACATTAGTGGAATATGAGCTTGAAGCCATTGACGATAACAGAATGAATGGACAAAAGATATACAATGCGAAAGACGATTACATTTACGCAGATCAAAAATAAGAAATCTCTTCTGTTGTCTCTGCCATCGTCGTACATCAGAAAACCAACATGAACGGAAAATAAGGAAAGAATGACGTGAATGGTAACCGCCAATCCTACAAATGAACAAGATTACGATCCTACCCTTATCACAATTAAGGAGATCAACGGCCAGAAAAGGGACCTTGGGGTTTTTGTTTAAGGGGGGGGGGGTTTATTGATCCTATTTCTATATATATATATATATATATATATATATATATATATATATATATATATATATATATGGGAAGGTTCAAATAAGAATGAGAAATTAAATGAGAATGGGAGACTCAATCTCAGCCGTTTATTTTGTAAGTAGAATTAATTGATGGAGAGCGTGATGGGATCGAGTGTGGCAGGGTGCATTTGATGAATTCATGGGTGGGCAATAACATTGAAAGATGGAGAATTGGATGACTCAGATTGAGTCTCCCATTCTCATTTAATATAAGGTTCTTATTTGAACATCCCTATATATATATATATATATATAAGTTAAAATCATATGGGGCGGGGCGGGTACCCGCGGATATTGAATTTTAAAAACCAAACCCGCCCCGCGTTTAGCGGGTACCCTAGTTTTCGGGATTTTCACATTACGGGTTTTACGGGTACTGGTTTTTTCGGTTTCGGTTCATGCGGGCAGTTCGGTTTCTCGGTTTTTTTAACACCTCTAATTCGGGTAATTAAGTTTCTAGATGAACATCCTTCTACTTACTTTCTCCTGCTTCATTCTTCTACTTATTATAAAATGACATATGAACTCTACTAATTTTCTTTTCTCACCTCCTTCATTGATTTTGACACTTATTTTCATCTTATGAGTAGGAGGATAAGTAGGAAGATGAAGTAGGAGGATATATCACATCTCAATAAGTATACATCTAACTTACATGCTGCAGTAGCGTACATCTTTTTCCTGTAATATTTTTGCAAAAGTATCAAAGGTTTGTAGTATAGCGGTATAAGATGTGTTAAGTTTCTTTCAAGGTTTAAATATGAAGTATACATATGTTGGAATATAAGCATTTTTCACTGACAGATGCCGAGTCCACCAAATAATAATACCAACTATACTACAACGACTATAGGTAAATATAGTAGCAGTGGCAAGTCGGGTCGAATCCACAGGGACTAAGTTTAAATATAAACACCAAAATTACTTTAATGGGGGGATAGTTTTGAGTACTGAAATAGAATGATTTAAAATTTAAATAAAAGCGAGTATGTACTAAACTAAGAATTTTTAAAGAAACAAATAAGGAAGAACCATTCAACTCTAGGGTACAATCACAATTCACTTTCAGCGGTTGTAATCAATAGTGTATTATACGAGTTTGTCACTTGATTAAATCAGTTATAGTCATTAATAAGCTCTAATGACCAGCTCCATCTTACATAACAATCTGTTCAGAGATAAGGATCCCAACCGATTCTTAGCATTCAAATGGATTTAAACAAGCTCTTAAATTCCTAATTGAAGCTAGCATAAAACTCTAATGGAACCTGATTCCGAATGAATTAACACGCAAGCTCGATTAATTCTTTTTATCGTTTCACCTAATTTCATAGCATGAAATAGATATCTGCTACAAAATCTATCATGTTAATCGCCACCACAATCAGTTCTTAAACAATTCCGTATTCAAGAACCAACATGACAATATGCTAACCAAATCTCAAACAATTGATCAAGTTGTAACGAAATAAAGATAGCAATAATCATTTAAGCACGGAAATTAGATAAATAATCAAGTGATCAAAACACAATCTTAAACAACCATCTAAAAACAAATTGCAATTGCTTGAAACCCTAGAGTTGAATCAAAGAAAATTAGCCACACATGATTAAACTCATACCCAAAATCAAGATGAGTTTTTCTTCTCTTTTCTTCGTACGTGAGTAACCAACGAAAGACATTAAGAAAACTGCTTCTCTTGTTCTCTCCTTTTGTCTTCTTAACTGCCAGCCCTCTCCAAAAACCCTTTTTCTTTTGTTCTTCGTCGCAATCCCCTCTCCTCTCCATCCACGTTTTCTCTATTTGCTTGCTATCAATCCTTCTAAATATTTGGTTTGTACATAACTAGCCCTTTGATTTTGATAGCAATGCCAATTTCTTTTTTTTTCCGTTTCACGCTTTAAAGCTTTGAAGGGTGCAGGCTGGTGTCACGGTCGCGAGCAAGTAGTGAGGCAGGTAGTGACAGACTAATTGTTTACTTCATCCAGCCCTCAAGGCCACGACGAGACTGCGAGCAGGTCACGACCAAGGGATGCAAATTTTCCAGTAGCCCACTGGAATATGAGGGAGTCTGTCGTGACTTTCCTCATGGGTGTGAGCACCTAGTGACATGCAATCGAGGGCACGAGGAAGCTGTGACAAGGTCTCGACACAAACTTGAGAAATTTATATATTTTCTTCTTGCGTTTTGCTCTAACTCTCTCCAAAATCTTCCATTACTTCTTGAACCTGAAATTATAAAGATAATACGAGAATTAAGCATCTTCATCATGATTAAAACATTTAAGCAACAATTTTCACTTTTAAGCCCATCGTGGAATATTTAAGCACTAATGCATACAAAGTGTAGTATATTTAATCATGTAAATGTGTGAATATAAGCATTTATCATTCACATTTAGTTTTTCAACCTATCATGATTCAAACAGTCACATGGTTTGAATATGAAGTAAGATGATCAAGAATATTTCAACATTAGAGATACATATAAGCATCCATTCCTCCAAGTCAACATCATAATCAAATATGCATATTACAAAAACTAAGATTCATCTAATACAAATGAATCAATGTATAGCTCATAGTTTTTACAAACAACCAAATCATACTACAAATCAGGATTCCAAATGATCTAAGTTTGAAAGGTTATCCCAAACCTGAAATAAAGATAAAATAGGGATGCTCCAAGAACTACGAACTCCTTTGACTCTTGATTCAGCTTCCTTTTTCACCAAGAATCACCCCTCTGTGATTTCGGCGTAGAACTAGGCCATTTTGGCTTTTGGAAGTGTAGATATTAAGATAAATCGGACCTCTCAATTTGTCCATAGAGATAACTTTTAAACTAATTCATGTACTTCCTACGGCTGTAGTGGATACACTTATGGACATAAGTTGTTGGTGGAGATAAGATTCTTGTTAGAGCAAGTTAGCAAGTTCGTGGGCAATATGTTGTAATCCTTACGGGCGTAAGAAGGGCATCGTTTATAATCCTTAAAAATTCGAGATTTAACACTCTAAGCAGCAATCATATATTCAATACACAAAATTTTTTGGCCCATTACAACACAAAACCCTATTTTGTATTGAATAAATGCATGGAAAAAGGTTGTTTCTCCCATATTTCCCACGTAATCAAACATGGATAAAAGCTTGTGAAAACCCATTTCTCTCCAATTATAATCTCTTTTTAGGATGTCTCATTTTTTAGTAGTGACCGCTTTGAAAGAAATCAAGAAAGCATCAATTTATTAAAAAAAACCTGACAGTTAATTTGCGAACAAATCACCCAAAATCATTCAACGCTGTAGGACGAATTGACACAGTTTGGGAAGAAGAACATAATTGACAATCACAATCTTTTATATTTATGCGGTTTCCTTAAAAAACAAAAATCCTAGGCTTTTTTTATGTATAATTAAGAAATTTAGTTTATTCAAGTCATACCTAAGCTTTGAAATTCTTCTAACTTCTTTAACACGTCTAAACTTTTTTTTAATCTTTGTTATATGATTTCTAGTTTAATTTTATTCACCGTTTAGATTTCAATAATTTAACTACTTACTGTGTTTAGTCAATTGTTTATTTGGTATATTTGTATATTAGTTTGTTTACTAGTTTATTTAGTGTAATTGTTTAATTGGTATTTGCATATTAAATACTTAGTTGGTAATTGATTAATTTGTTATTTGGTATTAATTAACTTTTGTATATTAGTTTGCTTAGTTAGTAAATATTTAAATTTAATACTTGGATTATTGTTTAATAGTTTTACTTATTTTGTAATTGGTTACTTGATATTTGCATATTAGTTTGTTATTTTTAAACCATGTTTCGAAATGAACACTTATTTGGTTGACAACTGTATATTTTCGTCTATTGTTGCAGTTAACTATGTACAATTGTAAGTATCTTACGCAACGTTTTTGTTAGAACCTAGAGGGGGTGAATAGGTTATATGCCAACTTTTTGAAGTTTTTAACAATGTTTTGCAAGAATTTAAATAGTTAGAGTAAGAAAGATGTCACCAATGTAGAAGCTTGAACACAAAGATTTATAGTGGTTCAAACAAGAGTTAACAACCTTGCTCTACATTCACTCCTTGGCCGCACCCACCAAGGGTTGCTCCACTATCTTCTCTCTTTTAGGGTAGAGATAAACCTTTTACAACTTCTCTTGATTTAGCTTACAAGAATTACACTTCGCTCTTGCAAACAAGGACAAGATAATCCTTACTTCACTCTAATTTAGAAGACTAAAGTTAATCCTCACTTCTCTCTAATTCTATAGGCTATAGATGATCCTCACACTATTACAAATGAATATGAAAGTATGATAGTGTTTGAACTTTGAAGCTTTCTCTCTTGCTTGATTCTTGATATTGAAAAGATTGGATTTGTATCAAGAACTATGAGCTTACAAGACTTTGAATCTTTTCTGTGTTTTTAAGATTTCAAGAGGTGGTTTGAAATGAAGACTTGAGCTTGTTTAAATAAACAAGGGAAGACAAAAGGTGATATTGTCCGGATGCCCCACGGTCGAACCATGGTCGACCGTGATATCGACCGTCATGGTTGTAGTAGTGGCGATTATGATTTAAAACCCTAAATATATATTTTATATAGATAAGTCAAACAATTTCGTTGACCACCACGACCATCGAGACCGATTTTGACCAATCAAGTGATTTCTCACTCGGCGGACCGCAGAGTACTGATTAATCAGCCGTCAAGGCCGATTTTTCCAACACTGTAATACAATATAAATATTGAATATATAATACAAATTATATTGTATTTTTTTACACAATGGAACTTACACATTTGTGCACTATAAGCTGAGTTATATATAAATTTATTTGAAAGACAAAAGAAATTTTTAAATATATCAACAAAAGGTTTTAAAACAACCTCTATAGACAATACAACTCAACGAAATTAGGAACCACAAAAAAAAAGCATATTAAAAGTAGCCTGAGATAAGCTCAAAGAGTTTATAGCCAAAATAGACTACATCAAACTATGTACTTCAAAAAAGCCCATCCTAACACTCCATTGGGCCCAACTCGGCCAATAAATATCATACTTGATCTGTTTTAAAACTCTAACCTAGAAAGAGTGCTGCGCCTATGAGAAACTGTCTTCTTGTAAGACCAAATATTTCACCAACTACAGCTGAGCTATATATATATATGATATATATATATATATATATATATAGAGAGAGAGAGAGAGAGAGAGCTTGTTTAGGCTCTAGAGCCTAAGTCCTAACGCCGCATTCTCAAGTTGAATAAGGGGAGGAAATGAAGGGAATATAAGAAAATCATTCTATTCTAAACCATCACAATTTTGAGAAGATAACTACTGTGACCGTAAAATAAGCTTAAACCATCCTCTAAACGTTTTCATTTTTTCCCCTTCATTTTCTTCATCAAGAACCAGGTATAAACGAGCCTATCAGTTAAGGCTCGAGTTCCTTTATTAAACGAAGGATCAATACATTTTGATATTTTAATTAGGACTGTAAATGAACCAAATGGATTTTGTTCATGTTTGTTTATTTGACTTCAGTCGAACAAATAAACGAACACAAACATATAAACGAACGAGTTTTTGTGTTCGTGTTCATTCGTTTTACTTTAGCCGAACAAATAAATCAACATGAACGACAAACGAACGAGATTTTGTGTTCGATTGTTTAAAAGATTGTTTAGTTCGTGTACAATTTTGTTCGTTAAATGATAAACAAACGTAAACAAAGTAAAACACACTATAATGCAGATCCAACATTATTAAACACAATAAACACTATATGTAAACACAGTATAACACACGCACACACACTAGCATAGTACCCGCCTAATGCAGCGATATCAACTACTTTTACTCGATAACCTGTCTGTTTTCGGTATTCACGAATAAGGTGATAACAAATAATTTTTCTTTGGTAACATCTCTATTTTCTTTATCTATTTTCCATTTTTTTTGTTCTCAATCAACTATTTTGTTAATTTTAATATAAATATTAACATCTCTATTTTCTTTATCTATTTTCCATTTTATTTATTTATTTGCCCTCAATCAACTCTTTTATTAATTTTAAAATTAATATTGAGAGCAATTAAATAAGAAAAAGATTTCTACTTATAAAGTGGGTTAACTTACTTGAAAATACAAAGTGTAAGTTAGTATTTTGAAACTACTTAAAATTAAAAGATTAAAAAATAGAACTAATTAATTTGAAACTATTCATTATAGGAGCTATAAAAAAATTTGTTAAAATATATGTTATAAATTTTGATACAAGCTAAAATATATATTACGTGATTGAATATTTATTATTTGATTTTTTTAATTATGGAAGGTTTAGCTATAAAATTGGAATATAAAAATCTTATTAAATCTATCTAATAGTTACTTCATATAATAGTTTGTATTTATTTATATGAGCGATAATTTAGTAACTTCAAAATACTTAAAATTTATGAGATTCAAAAGGCCTAAATATTTTATAATATATAATAGTAGCATGTTACCCGCGCAATGCGGCAACGATAATAATTCATACATGATAATATGTCCGTTGATAACGTACAATATGATTTTCGCACTATGATGATATCGAATAATTTTCATTCGCAGCATTTTCATATTCTTTCCCCCCTTTTCATTTTATTTATTTCTTTATTATCTATCAACTCTTTCATTAATTTCTAAGATAACTTTTGAAAAACAATAAAATAAGAAAAAAATCTCTGCTTATAAAAAAGATGATGAAAACATATAAATAAATTTGTGAATTGTGTTGATTTGAATGAGTTGTATTTAAAAAGATGTAAGGATATTTAAGATTATATTAATAATTTTCTATTGCTTAAATTTTAAGAGTTCAAGTAATGAAATGTTAATATATGATCAATGAACTTTTTAACTTACTTGTAAGAGTGCTTGTAAATTCGAGTTACATGTTATTAGGTTTATGAGTTTTAATTTTATGAACTTTCTAATACTTAAATTAAAATATTTGTTATATGTTATAATATTAAAACAATATTTCTATAGAGGTTTTTTATTTAATTTATAATTTGTTTAATATCTTATAGGTGAACTTGACATTTTTATAAATTATTTCTTATGAAAGGTTTTGTTATTAAAATAATTTTTAAGAATCTAATTAAATTTATTCAATTGTTTCCTTTTATGTTTAAATAAAGGATAAGTTAGTAATTTTAATTTACTTAAAATTTAGGGAAAACTCTATAGAATAGTAACCAACTTTTAATTTTGTTCTCCTAAACGAACGAACACGAACAGAGCTCTCGTTCGTTCATTTATATTTGTGAACGTTCGGTTATCTGTTTGTTTAAATATTATATATATATATATACACACACACACACTATGGCAAAAGTTCAAACGAGAAATGTTTTTTGTACGAGAACTACGAGAGCCAATCTGAACCGTCAAATTCCCTCTCTTTTAATGTCATCACCCACCCATGAATTCCTCACATGCACCATGTCACACTTAATTCCCTCACGCTCTACATCCATGAGTTCTATTTATCAAATCAACAGCTAAGATTGGTTATCGCTTCTTGTACGAAAAACAGTTCTCGTTTGAACTCTCCTCTATATACTATTATATAAAGCATTTAACACTATCTCTCTTTTAAAAAAACTCTTAAATTTTAGGGAAAACTCTATAGAATGATAACCAAGTTTTGTTCTTCTAAAGTCACTCAAACTTTTTTTGTATGCCAAAAACCACTCAACTTTTATTTTTGTTCCAATGCTATGTAATTAGCGTGCTATAGCAAGTTACCAAGTCACCTTTAATATTTAATATTTAAATAACAATTAAAAAAATACTTAAATATTAGATAATACTTAATATCTTTAAACAAAATCGAGACTTGGACCTGACTAAAATCGATGCCCAACAAGGCAACAAAAATATTAACATTTGACTAAATAATACTAAATTTTTGGTTTGTTTGCGGAATAAAAATAAAATAAAAAAGTATAGAAGTTTTCATTTAAATTACTACTTTGAGTGATATCGTATAAAAAAATATTAAAATTTTGACTAAATGGCATCCAAAAGCGTCAACAACTATTTTTAAAATAATGAATATATTTTGAGTTCATTATAAATTACTAAATATACTCAAATACGGTAACAAAGGAGTGACATTTACTATTTGTGTTTGGTGTATTTGAAAGTTTTAACCATTTACATATACAACATACATGATACAACCTAACCACTTGCATATACAACCTGTATAATAAAACTAATTAATTTCCAAACAAAATTTGGTTAATATCCAGAATTCTATTATATGAGGATTTAAATTTTCTCATTATTTGAAAAATAGCTTTTGATGCTTTTGGATGCCATTTAGTCAAAATTGTTAATTTTGTTTTTATATGATATCACTCAAATTAGTGATTTAAATGAAAACTTTGATAATTTATTAATTTATTTTTATACCTACTCAGGCAAAGCAAAAAATTAAGTATTATTTAATCAAATGCTGATAGTTTTGTTGTGCAGCGATTTTGATCAGTTCCAACTCTCGATTTTGTTTAAAGATATCAAGTATTATCTGTATTTAAGTATTATTTAATTGTTATTTAAATAAAAAATATTAAAGGTGACTTGGTAACTTGCTATAACAAGCTAATTACATAGAATTGGAACAAAAATAAAAGTTGAGTGGTTTTTGACATACAAAAAAAGTTTGAGTGACTTTGGAAGAACAAAAGTTGGTTATCATTCTATAAAGTTTTCCCTAAAATTTAAGAGTTTTTTTAAGAGAGAGATAGTGTTAAATGCTTTATATAATAGTATATAGGGGAGAATTCAAACGAGAACTGTTTTTCGTACGAGAAGCGATAACCAATCTTAACTGTTGATTTAATAAATAGAACTCATGAATGTAGAGCGTGAGGGAAATTAAGTGTGACAAGGTGCATGTGAGGAATTCATGAGTGGGTGATGACATTAAAAGAGAGGGAATTGTACGGTTCAGATTGGCTCTCGCAGTTCTCGTACAAAAAACATTTCTCGTTTGAACTTTTGCCATAGTGTGTGTATATATATATATATATATACACACACACACACACACTCAATATTGCCCAATTCCCTCTCCTTCAATGTCATTGCCCACCCATGAATTCCTCACATGTACCCTGCCACACTCTATCCCTCCACGCTCTCCATCCATGATACTTCCCATATCCAAGGAACGGCTGAGATTGGTTCTCGCACTAACAACGGTTCTCGCATGAACTCTCCCCTATATAGACAAAAGTTCATGCGAGAACTGTTGTTAGATTGGTTCTCGCGGTTCTCGCGCTAACAACAGTTCTCGCATGAACTTTTGTCTATATATATATAATATATCTAAACGAACAGATAACCGAACGTTCACAAATATAAATGAACGAACGAGAGCTCTGTTCGTGTTCGTTCGTTTAATTAAACAACGAACGTAAAATTCTGTTCATGTTCATTCGTTTAGTAAACAAACCAACATAAAGAAACTTCTCGTCAAACAATTTCACAAACACCTTATCAACATTCAATTCTTTTAATTAACTTTAATGATCAAAACCGGGATGACAAACGAATAGGTCAACTAATTTACAGCCCTAAGATTTCCTTAAAAATTGAATCAAATGAATAATCCCATTTCATATTTCACTTCCGTCTAGTAATTCCTGTGTATATATCGAGTGTAAAAATCGAAAACTTGTTTGTCTCCTTTTCATTCGTGACACTGTCCTTTCACACAAACCCTAACCCCACTCTCGATCGATCGACAAAAACAAATCGACATCTCTATCTCCAGTCATTGCTGTCGCCCTCAATCGCGACTTTCTCACCACTTCATCTTTTTCTTTCTCTCTCCCTTTCTTTCTATATAAATTAAGGGTTTTTTGCCCTTTAATTGCTTCTTTCAGATGAGTGCCTCATCTGGTCCTGTTCCTTACAATAATAAAGACTCTGAAGAAGATTCTTCATCTGGGGGTACCACAGTCGCCACAGCTGCTACTTCAGGTATTATTGAGCCTTCTGAAGGTGCTATTGCTGTTGCTGATTCCGGTGCCGGAGACGGAGACGATACTGATATGGATAAAGGAGGAGGAACTGGTGGGGATCCCATGGATGAGGATTCTATCAACCCGGCAACTGTCTTTTGTATCAGGCTTAAGCAGCCTAGGTCTAATTTGCAGTACAAAATGAGTGTCCCTGAACTTTGTCGCAATTTTAGGTATTTCAGTTTGAACTCAATTTTTCGTCTTTGTACTTTAATTGCACTTAATTGATGGATAATAAGTTTTAGTTTGCTTCTTTTTTTGGAGGGTTGGTTTGATTCAATAGTTTAAAAAGGAAATAAAATCACGATAATTCAATTATAACCCATCTTCTATTTGGTTGAATAAATCGTGATTGTATATTTTAAAATGAGTAAACCACTGCTACTGTGACCTGGCATAGATTTTTTTCCTGGATGTTGCTTGAAGTAGAAAGAGGAATGTTTAGCTTGTTAGACTTCTTTTTGGTCACACCTAGAAATTCGGTACTTACCAACCCAACAAGACATCCTAGATGTTTGGTTTGTTTCACTTTTAATGGAAGCAATTGTATATTAGGAGTTAGTAGTACATGCTTGTGGAACCATCCTAATCTTTACTCTTGTCACTTAAGTGAATTGACTTGTGTGGATTAGAGCTTCATTTATTTTGCTCAAGTCATAGCCTTTTCTAATTGAGCCCACCCTTTTGGTGTATCAGTGCCGTTGCTTGGTGCGGGAAGCTAAATGCCATAGCATGTGCATCAGAGACTTGTGCACGTATCCCGAGGTAATGAAGTAATTGTTTGTTTTCTACCGTACGACATGCACACATATATGTTTTTATCCTGGTAGACTTGTTCATAAAACTGGTTGTGTTCTTGCATAATCAATAGAACTTACTGTAGCATATTTTTTCTTTAGTATTGCATTTTATTTTATGGTTGTTGCTTGGCATCATTTTGAATTGGCTGGTGGTAGTCTGTGACGTCTGTCAATACATTTAAGTTTAGGCAGCTCTGTTAGGATAAGGCGCTTATCACTAGGCTAAAAGGAATTCGTTGTGGTCAAGACCCTACATTTTTCTTATATATTGACAGAGCATTCAACGGGTTCATTTTTATAGGGTCGTATGATTGCGGTTATGCTGGTATGGTTGCCCAATAATCCCCCCAGCATCATTTAGGAAAATGGAGGCCAATGACTCAACCATCTCCTCCCAACATTGAACATTTAAGTGGGGGTTGAATCCATGACCTCGTTTTGATACCAATTGTTAGGATCAAGGTACTTGACACTAGGCCAAAAGGAATTCTGATACGACTCGATTTGGCAAGGTGTACAGCCGAAAGGGAAGGAAACCGCAAGCTGGAAGAACTGCAGGGGGGCTGAATGTCTTTATTTATTACTTATTATTTAATATTTATCTAATGGCAGGGGGCTAGGTGTTATTAGTTCTTTATTCTGGGTTTATTTGTTAATTACGTAATTAGGGTGTCGGCTTTAATTAGGGACCGACCATCCCATTGTCGACTATGTTGAATTTGCGTTTTCTTGTTCGTGTGGAGAATACCTAGTTCTCGAAGTCTAGGTGATTTAATTAAGCATTCGATTAGTGGTGAGTTGCCATTAATCATTCCCTGCCAATTTGATTCTTATCAAATTCCTTTAGGGTCAAGGTGCTACCTCTTTCTTATATATTGAGAGCTCATTTAACGGGGTCTTTTTTATGGGTTCGTATGATTACAGTTATGCTGGTATGGTTGCCAACAAGGCCTTTAGCCTCGGGAACATTATTATAGTGGTGTATCGTTGAAGCTTTATAATTTTTCGTTTAGTGTTAAATATAGGAGAACTTGCTGCGGCATATTTAGTCTTGAGGACATTATTTATGTCTTTCTTAGAGCAATTACTTCTGTTTAATACCTTTCGTTTTAAGATACCTCCTGTTCTTCATTCTTTTTCAATATGAATTTGTTTTCTTTTTTGTAGTTCTAATGCAAATCCACCATTCTGGATTCCAATACATATTGTGATCCCTGAACGGCCTACCGAGTCAACCGTATTTAATGTCATAGCAGGTAATACGTGTATAATTATAATACCTTGACTTCATTTTCATGTTGGTTCAGTAGTTATGGGCTGGGAATTTGAGTGCGAGGGTGCTTATCAGCGTGCTTAGTTGCATGTAATGACTAATTGACTATTCTATCTCACACGTGAAGGGCAACTGTAGATTGCTCTATCGAGTATCGACATGTTTTATATATGATTTTCATTTGGCAATCCAAGTTTGTTAACATGTATAAAGTTGCTGTTATTTCTGGTATGTCAGATTCTCAATTTTTTTTAGTGAACAATTTTTTGTTTTGAAAATTGTGACAGATTCTCCACGTGATTCAGTTCAGTTTATTGAATGGTCGCCATCATCTTGTCCTCGTGCCTTGCTAATTGCTAATTTTCATGGACGGATAACAATCTGGACTCAGCCTTCCCAAGTAAGCTTTGCCTTCCCTGTTAGCCTGCTGTTTACATTTTTGACTTTTGGTAATCATGCAATCCAAGGTCATTGGCTTACTGTTTGTCGTTTCTTACTGGAAAAATATTTTACTTTTTTTTATCAAGCATATGTTTAGTAACTATCTTGCCAAATTCTTTACTTGTTTAATACGACGACATTGACACAAAAATGTTTCATGATACCACAGGGATCAGTTAGTTTGGTTAAAGATGCTAGTTGTTGGCAGCGGGAACATGAATGGCGACAGGATATTGCAGTTGTTACCAAGTGGCTATCTGGGGTGTCTCCTGTATGAAGCTGTTGCTGTCTTCTAGTTGTTTACATTCAAATCATGCTGCATGATTGACATTTTCTCTGTTTTTGTTTCAAATTAGTACAGGTGGCTTTCCTCTAGATCTAATAGCTCTACAAAGTCAACATTTGAGGAAAAGTTTCTCTCTCAACTACCTCAATCTCCAGGTTCTTGCTTCTATAAGTTCTTTTCTTGTAATCCTGCTTTCAAAATTTGCATCATTAGTTTAATATTTCTAAAAAAATCCAGCTGGATGGCCAAACTTTCTCTGTGTATGCTCTGTTTTCTCATCTGGATCTATTCAGCTTCACTGGTCTCAGTGGCCACCAAATCAGAGTGGCAGCACATCGAAATGGTTTTGCACAAGCAAAGGCCTCTTGGGAGCCGGGCCTAGTGGAATTATGGCAGCGGATGCAATTGTGACAGATTTAGGAGCCCTGCATGTGGCAGGAGTACCCATCGTGAATCCATCTACCGTTGTTGTCTGGGAGGTCACCCCTGGTCCTGGAAATGGATTTCAAGCAACCCCAAAAACCACTACAAGCAGTGGGGTCCCTCCTTCACTTAATCCACCTTCGTGGGATGGGTTTGCTCCAATGGCTTCATATCTTTTTAGTTGGCAGGAATATCTTATGTCAGAAGCTAAGCAAGGGAAGAAACAGACAGAAGATTATAGTGACATGGTTGCACTTCATTGTTCTCCTGTTTCAAATTTTTCTGCCTATGTGAGTCCAGAGGCTTCAGCACAATCAGCAGCAACAACTACATGGGGTTCTGGTGTCACGGCAGTTGCTTTTGACCCTACTTGTGGTGGGTCCGTGGTTGCTATTGTGATTGTTGAAGGTACTGAACTCAATCTTAAAACATTTTTACATTCTACATTGTTTTTAAAGTGCATGTATCTTCTTTTTTGCTGGCTTGGTGGGTGAGTGATTTTTCATTTAATAGGCAAAGTTGCTAGTACAGTACTACAGTTTAGGGGTTCTTGCTGTTAGGCATGCCTCTTATTCTGAACACACCACTTAATCAGCAGTACGGTTTGTAGTCCTGCTGTTTTGAAATAAGGTAATGTAATCTTGATGTTGCATTAGCTGGATAATTAGTCACAATCAGTCATATTTGCTTGCGTGATGCTAATGTTGGACCCATTTTAGCTGACTATTTTGATGTTTGTCAAGACAACTGGATATACAATCTTAGAAGTGACAATCTTGACCCATTTATTTATGAATTGGACGGCTAGTTAAATTTTTTTTGTTGCTAAAAATGAAATGGGTCAAATGGTGTGACAGAAGTCTCCAAAGGAAGTCCTGGGGTCTAGGGTAATATATTAACTAGAAGGGGCTAAGTTATAATATCTTTAGATTATGCTTCGATTAATTTTTTTACCTAATTTGCTTTGTCTTGGGTGGAAGTCATGTTGCTTATATTATGTCGGGAAAGGTCAGAGAGGAGGGCATCTGGATAATTTTTTTGACTCATGGACTTGGGAGAAAACCTGCTTCTTGAATCATAGGATTGGGTCTGGGAGTGTTCACGGCTCAAAAGGTGGAAAATCTATCTATTTGTTTCTTTTCTTCTGGTTTAAAATAATCTGTGTCAATTGGTTCGTATTGGTTGGTATAATAACATTAGTTCTGGGCCAGAAATAAAAGAAATCAAAGTTACTGTTTATTAATATTGTTCATTGCCGGAGTACGGTTGCCTCCAGAAACAGTGTTCACATGTTTTTTTTCCTTTCTTCTGATTTTGATTGACAAAAAAAAAAAATTTGATTTCTGGTCAGTTTGTTAAATGCATCTTGGAGAATAAGCTGCTAGAAGAAAATCGAGACTGGCAATGACGAAGGCTACAGTTCCTAGATGTGAGGAAATAAAATGGGGAGGTGAGTGATGCGTTTGGGAAGCCCTACATGGCTGCGCTGAGGTTGAAGTCCAACCAGAACACGAGGAAGTGATGAGATTTTTGACTTCTTTGGCTAGTAATCTATTGGCTTTAGGAAAGAAGTTAATAACCCCTGTCGAGCTGAAGCAGTCTGAACTGCTAAAGTTGCTAACTTTGTTGATTCATTAGGATGACTTTGGTACCTGATGCCAACTTCTCACACTGAGACTATTGTAGCAGACTAGCAGGTGAGAAAGGACCGAAGAGTATAGTCTGGGTTTGAAGAGGGTGGCAGCCTGGTAGGAACAGTAATGAGGGGAACTAGATGAATGATTTTCAAATTGGCGGTAACAGGTTTGTTGGGGTGGGACCTAATGGAGATCAGAGGAAAGCTGATGACAGTGGGGTAGTGGATCACAGCGGTGATTGCAATCAGAGGCCGCCCATGCCCCTCTGACACTATTCACTGGAAGAGTAAAGAGGCAATGGAAGGAACAAACAACTGGGAAATCAGAGATAGGGCTAAGTTGGGCCGGGCTGGAGAAATCAGTAATGGAGAAGTTGGATGGAGGCTGGATCTGGTAGGTTTTTTGTGTAGGCCTGATTAGGTACTGCATTCTAAGCCTAAGTTTCAGCGTGATTTAAGGTCGTTCGTTACCTATGGATCAACGGTGAGGATTCAATCCGGGGATAAATTACACAGTTTAAAAGGGGCCAAGTTATTTTATGTTTCTTTTATTTTTTATTTCCTAATTTGCTTTGTTTCGGGGAGGAAGTAAGTTTGCTTATATAATGTCATGAAGGGTCAGAGAGGAGGGTGTAGTGAGTATTATTTGTGAGTCATAGACTTGGGAGAAAATCTGCTCTTCTCAGATCGCAGGATTAGGTCTGGGAGTGTTCATGGGTTGAAACGTGGAAAGACTATCTTATGTTCTTTTTCTTCTTCTTTTCTGGTAAATGTAATCTGTGCTGATTGGTTGTATCATGGATCTAATGGGTTAAAAGTTTGCCAAAGTATATCTGAAAGTGCATACAATCCATCAACTACTTAAGCCATTTATCCAAACATTTAGATTATTATAGTGACAACAAATTTTGCAATCATATTTAACAGTTTAATCTCTTATAATTTTTTTATTAAAGCAATCATAGTTAACAGTTTAATCTCTTATAATTTTTTTATTACAAAAGTGGACAAAAAAGTGTTTGCAGGTGAGGTCAACCTGACCCCTCACACTAAATTACCTGCGTTAATGTGAACATTTTGACCTGCTACTCAATGTGCCTATTTTTAAATCTCTGGTATAAACCTTTATAGTAGAGTATATTGTTTTTCTTTTCGAGGTATATGTTTTTCTATTCTTAAAAATCAACTTATTAGGTGTTCATATTGTTTATGTAGGACAGTACATGTCTCCCTATGATCCAGATGAGGGTCCTTCAATTACTGGATGGAGGGTACAACGCTGGGAATCCTCTCTAGAGCCTGTTGTTCTGCATCCAATATTTGGGAATCCCACATCTAGTTTTGGTGGGCAGCCCCCAATGCAGACAGTGTGGGTAACGAAAGTGAACAAAAGCATTCCAGCTACTGATTATTTTAAAAACAACCAAACAGGATCAATTTCGGAGGGTGGTCTAAACACACCTGATTCTGACATTGAGAAGGCGAAAAGGCTTGTTTTTGATCCTTTTGATTTGCCAAGTGATGTTAGAACTCTTGCTCGTATTGTCTATTCTGCTCATGGTGGTGAGGTTGCTGTTGCTTTTCTACGAGGTGGAATCCACATTTTTTCTGGATCAAGCTTCACACCTGTTGATAATTATCAGATAAATGTTGTTTCTGCAATTGCTTCTCCTGCATTTTCTTCCACAAGTTGCTGTTCTGCTACTGTTTGGCATGATACAATCAGGGATTGCACTATGTTGAAAATAATTCGTGTTCTTCCTCCTGCTGTTGCAAGCAGTCAAGTGAAAACGAACTCCACAACATGGGAACGGGCAATTGCCGAAAGGTATTCAACGTAACTGCACACGTTTAGTAGTTGTCTACTTGTCTATAAAACATAATAATCTTGTTTTTGATTAGCTAGTAATTATCAAAATTTTTAAATCAAAGATCTCCCATAGACATCATAAAAGGCTATACTACTTCAGTCTACATATTTAATAATTGTTTATTTTTCTTGAAATTGTGTTCTATGCCACCAGGTTTTGGTGGAGTCTTATGGTTGGAGTTGATTGGTGGGATGCTGTTGGCTGTACACAGAGTGCTGCTGAGGATGGCATTGGTAAGAATGTGAATAATTTGTAAAACTGGAAATGTCTTATAGTGTTTATGCAGAATGAATGCTATAACCTGGCAATATAAACTGCCATATGACATCTTAAAAAATAATAATTAAAATAAGGGAGAATGTGACCAAGTTGTGTAATATAGATCTGGTGTTATGTTTTGAATGGAGATTACGATGCAAGAATGATTTTAATGCCTTTTACTTTTATTTCAGGGATTTCAATAATGAACTTTCATTACTACTTTCCTAGAATACATCTTGATGTTTCGTTCTTATGATTTTGCTCAGTTTCGCTAAACAATGTGATCGCGGTTCTGGATGCTGATTTTCATTCTCTTCCTTCCACTCAACATAGACAACAATATGGCCCTGTATGTTTCATTAATCTCTTTCCAGCTCTGGCTCCTGTGATTTTATGAATCGGTTAAATTGTTTAACTGCATAAACTGTTTTCTACAATCTTTCTGTTGTGCAATTTGATGGTTTCTGCTATATGAGTTTTGGTTAGTTTTTAGGTTGTCGCATAATTGCTTACTGAATTTACTCAATTAATCAGTGTAGTTAATAAAAATACCTTATGGGCTTATGGTTCTTTTCTTTTATGCTATAAAAGTTGACCAGAAAAATCAACAAATAATATGACTTTCGTATTAACTCGATGCATTTTTTTTGTTTGGAGCTTCTTGTGTTTCTCCCACATGCACTTGTACATCTAATTAAACAACATATCTGTTATTACTATGTAAATAGTCACTCAAAGTAGTGTTTTTTTGATATATGTAGGGTTTAGACAGGATAAAATGCAGACTATTAGAAGGTACGAATGCTCAGGAGGTAAGAGCAATGGTGCTTGATATGCAAGCAAGATTATTGCTTGATATGTTAGGAAAAGGAATAGAATCAGCACTCCTTAATCCTTCAGCTTTAGTAGTTGAGCCATGGCTGGCATCTGGTGAGACATTAAACGGCCTTGACCATGAATCAATGGGTGTTGAACCAGCACTTGTTCTAAATGTCCAGGTTTGCACCAAACTCCTTGCAACCTTTTATTATCTCTTATTGTCTAATTTATTTAATACAATTTGTTTCAGGCATACGTTGATGCTGTACTTGATTTAGCTTCACATTTCATTACACGATTGCGTCGTTATGCTAGTTTTTGTCGTACACTTGCTAGTCATGCTGTGACTGCTGGTACAGGCGGCAATCGTAACATGGTCATCAGTCCCACCCAAACTGCCGCCACTCCTGGAACCGCACAGGGTCAGTTTTTATACACACATGAGAAATATGGTCAAAGTGTATAATTACATTATACATTATATTATATTATACAATATATACATTTTGGAGGAATTTTTTTTGTCATTTTGTGCTTTTTGTCTTTTTATGCAAGATGATGATATTATTATTATTGTTGTTGTTATTATTATTATTGTTATTATTATTATAAATATTATTATTATTATATTATTATTATTATAAATATTGTTATTATAATTACTATTATTATTAATTATATTATTATTATTATTATTCTTATTATTATTATCATCATTAGTAAATAGACATATATTTTACATTTCATCTCTTATTATCAAAACCTGTTATTATTATATTTTATTATTTATATTTGAAACAATTTAGTTTAATTCAGTAGTTATTTATATTAATATTAGTGGCTGAAGTCAAGGCTAAAATTTCAAAGTTTTTTAAAAGTTAAAGTAACAATATGATTTTATAGTAGACGAGATACTATTTTTACCGGGTAATATTTACTTGTTTTTTTTACATTTTTTAGGTGGTCAAAATGGTAGTGCAAGTTCTACTGCAAGCACTCCAATTCAAGCATGGGTACAAGGAGCTATAGCTAAGATCAATAGCAATTCTGATGGAGTACCAAATGCTACTCCTAATCAAATAAGTGGTCCATCATCATTCATGCCTATAAGTATAAACACTGGAACTTTCCCTGGAACTCCAGCTGTTAGGCTTATTGGGGATTGCCATTTTCTTCATAGATTATGCCAACTTTTACTTTTCTGTTTTTTCTTTCGGAGAATACACCTACCACGATATCTAGGTATTCCTCTAAGTCTAAGGAACACAGATTCAGCTTCTGTGCATAAATCTCAGTCTGGTGCTCCTCCTGGTAAACTTGAAGAAGTCAGTTCTGTTCCTACAAAAGTGACATCATCTTTGGGTAGTAGATCAGAAGAGTTGTCTGTTTCTCGGGGTAGTCAGGTTGGTTCTGGGGCTAAAAGTTCTGAAGATGGTCCAGCACATCGGTCAAGATTTGGTTCTGGCAATGCTGGTCAAGGGTACACATTTGATGAGGTAACACCATTACTTGGTTGGTTTCCGTCTCTTTATTATAATGTTAAAATTGTTATCATACTCCGATCTCAGCTTTTGCTCCATTAAATGAAAGCTGAATCAACAACCAGGTCATTCTAAATTTATTTAAAGTTAAAGAACCTTACAATCTCATGTTTTTATGGTGAAATTACTAAATTACCCCTGAAAATCTCATGAAAATTTGCCATTTTTGTTTATAAATTATTATAAAGGTATAATATAAACAAATGAGTTATTGATGAAATCACGCTGTGATCGACAATAATTTGGTTTACTAAAGAGTAGAATTACAGTTGACTTGCTAGACTTTCAAACCACAATCACAAAAGATGGTTCGTAAATAGTGCTTAAAGTATAATCTGGAAAAAGTTCATTTGAGAACCATTTTTATTGCGAGAACCAATTCTGATCCGTCCAATTCCCTCTCCTTCAATATCATCACCCACCCATCAATTCATTACATGCATGAATTTCACTTATCAAATCAACGGCTAAGATTGGTTCTCGCGGTACTCACACTAAAATCGGTTCTCAAATGAACCTTCCCCAGTATAATCCAATGGAAGATAATACTACACAAAAACTCGTTTACTATTTACTTAGAAGTCAGTCAGCTTACTTAACTGCATCATAAGATGATGTTTTGTATCTCATAGGTTGTTGCCATGATGCAGGTTAAGGTTCTGTTCCTGATACTAATGGATCTCTGTAAACGAACACAAGCTCTTCCACACCCGTTGCCTGTTTCTCAGGTAGGGAGCAGCAACATACAGGTCCGCCTGCATTACATAGATGGAAACTACACCGTTTTGCCAGAGGTTGTTGAAGCAGCACTTGGTCCACACATGCAGGTGAAATTGTATTTTACTTGTATATATTTATTTAAAGGGCAAATTGCCGAGAAAGGTAACTAAATACCGAAATTTGTCCAATTTTTTTGGCAAAGAAAGGATAATAAATTTTGATTTCTAACAAAAAAGGGAATCTTGACCAAATAACCTTAATTTTTAGCATGTCATGATACTCGTTAAAATAACAAATTGAGATTTATAATCTCTTTTTATTCAAAATTGAAATTTCCAACCCTTTTTAAAAAAAATTTTTAAACATATAATCCTTTCTCGGCATAAAAAAGTACAAGTTACCTTTATTGACAAATTTTGATATTATACATTACCTTTCTCGGCCATTTACCCTTATGTAAATCCATATTGAGATGAATCTTGGATTTTATGATTCATTAAGAATGTGTATTAGAGCTAATTAACACAATTGTTACTGAGTTCCCTGACAAATTTGGTTCTATTTTCTAAACCATTCGACTAATTCATTTTTTTTTTTTGCAAATGTTTTGGAATTTATTTGACCCATTAGAGAAAAAACATGCAGAATATGCCTCGGCCTAGAGGCGCAGATGCTGCGGGTTTGTTACTTAGAGAATTAGAACTCCATCCTCCTGCTGAGGAATGGCATAGACGTAATACATTTGGTGGGCCCTGGTCTGACCCTGATGATCTAGGCGTTGATGATGCTTCCTCAAGGCTGAGCACTTCTACAGATTGGCCCAGCTTCAGCTCGGTTGATGGCAACAATGAAGCCCAACGTTTGTGGCCCAGAAAACGAAGGATGTCAGAAAGAGATGCTGCCTTTGGCTTAAACACTTCAGTTGGCTTGGGAGCATATCTCGGGATAATGGGTTCACGCCGAGATGTAGTAACTGCTGTCTGGAAAACGGGTCTTGATGGAGTTTGGTACAAGGTATCGTTATCATTTTCTTAATGCGAGTTATGTTCAATATAGTCCATAAAAAACATAGTCCTAAAATTTTAATATCCAATCACATGTGATTCAGTACACAATCACATGTGATTCAGTACACAATCACATGTGATTCAGTATACAATCGTATGTGATTGTAACATCATCACATGTGAATTACGAAAATGTCACTCCGTCCAAATTTTTAAAATTCAATCTGGACCATTGATGGGGCTGATCCAAAGGCTAAAATTAGTCCCTCAAGACTACACATTAAGTATGGAATATATTGAACATTTCTCTTCTTAATGTATCATTTTACTCGCATTTCCTCATATTTGTCTTGACTCGAGTTTTTTTTTTTTTTGGGTTATTAAACTTCTGTCTATTGCTAAATGCAGTGTATAAGATGTTTGCGCCAAACTTCAGCTTTTAATTTACAAGGTGGCGGCGGCGGTGGCGGTGGCGGTGGTGGTGTAGGTGTAGGTGGAGGCAACAACACATCTCCTCAGAATGAGCGAGAGACATGGTGGATCAGCCGCTGGGTTAATGGCTGTCCAATGTGTGGAGGGACATGGGTTCGTGTTGTATAGAAGGTTAAAGCCTTAGGTTAGCTTCTTGCTTCTAGGTTGGTCTAATAATTCTTTTTTTCATTTCCCCCCTAATTTGGACTTTGATAAATTTATGATCTTATGTTGAAATATATGTTGGGTATAAAATATTACATTACACCATCTTTTTCATCCTCATTCTTAATTCTTATTTGGTTTTTGTCTTTTACGGGTTTTGCTTCGTGCATCGAAAACAAGGAAGAAAAGAATAAGGAATAGGGAGCTCTTACAAAAAACAAGATGTCGTGTTAACATATATATGCATGAACGTTCATCAAGAGCCAAGTATGAGAAAAAGGCCTGATTATTAGTGAACTCCTGATCGATCAACATATTATACATGCTTGAACAATTCGCTTATTGTACCAATTAGGTATATACGACCTGGAAACTATGAAAGAATATAAATTGCTATTAGTCTATTACTCATGTAAAAGGTGTTGTATAGAAGGTTATCCAAGACGTACAACTAACCTGCTTTGACTCTGTAAGTCCGATTGTACCAATGGTTATGGGTATGTTTTCTATTACGCTGTATATCTGCTTTAATTGTCTATGTTCGATTGTATCAATGGTTACGGGGCTGCATTTTTAGGAGTTTATTGTGTGTTTTTCTAGTTGATATATACGGGTAAGTTCTATTTTAATGATTAGGAGGCGATTGTCTGTTCTGTCAATAACAAAGTAAAGTTTAGGGACTGTTGTATGATTATATTCTAAACTGTGATGATAGTTTTATGCGGTAACGGTCATGGTGAATGTGGGTGCGAATATAGTTACGAGAGCAAGAAACTCATTGTTTAATAGCATTTTGCAGCAACCTTTTTCTTTAACAGCAGAACATACACACTAATCTATTCCTGAATCTATACTGTTTGTCAACAGCGAGACTTGAACCCGTGACCATAGGTCAAGAGGAACATCTTCCAGCACCTTATACCGCTAGGCTACAAGCCCTTTGGTATTTTGCAGGAACCGTTCCTAATATGCTATTCTTGGAGTGTTACATAGGAACAATATATTCAACTTTTTGATTCATATATATTTGAACACAAATGTAAAGGCAATACAACTTGTATCTACCTATGGTGAAGGTGGTGTTATAAGTTGAAGGTTTATTTTTTCGATGGCTTGTTGCTGTTTCTGGTGTCATTTACTAGCCCAAATTTCCTTTTAAATTTTCAACCATTTCCCATTCAACGTGCAAGAAATAGATGGATAAAATTGCCTTCAAGATCTGCTTTACAAGTTAATCTTTTATTCGACTTACTCTTACCACCATGCCTCTCCATAACTCATCTCTCTATATTGTAAGATATTGCAAAACCGAAAATCATGCTCACGATGTTATCTCTCTGGCTACACTTAGACCATCAGCATCCAACCTGGAGTTTTCTAGAACTTCCCGATGCCATATCAGCATCCACATCATCTCTCACTTCCAATCCTCTCTAACCCATAAACCCCCAAATCCAACCCACACCAACCCACATATATTTTAATTATAAAATATATTAATGTGGCAAAAAAAAAAAAGAAAAAAAACCTTCCAGCACTAGCCCAGGCTCGAGCCAATGCCAACCAGTGGAGGTGCGATGGTGTGCAGCTCGGGTGGGGTAGCTAGCCAACGCTGGTAGGAGGCCCGATGTGGGTGGTCTTAGATGTTCCCTCCCCTTTTGTTTTATGTTTTTGATATAGATTGAGGCACAATACTTCTTCAACCCTTTTACTTGAGGTTGCTTTCTTTCTTGTCCATACAAAGGTAACTCCATATACCAAGATTGATTCACCTTTTTCGTTTAATTGATGGTTTGGTTAGTATTATTAGTGTTCATTTGTTATTTAGTATAATTGTCAAACTATATGATCATGTTCATGTAATAGTGTATAGTATGTTAAAGTTATGTTTTGCATTCTCAAGATCAAATTTTAACCTTTAACGTACAATTTATAATTCTTTGTTTTGCTTCAGCCAATTTCGACTACTTTGCTTATAAATAAACCTCCATTACTTAAGATTTATCTTATTAATTTTTTTTGTTTTTGTCACTTTAATATCTATAAGTATTTTACACCAGACCCTAGATATAGATGATATTCAAGATAATTTGTGTGTTTTTATTTTAAATTAATTAAGGGTTCTTATGTTGAGTACAAAAGAGGAAATTCCTCCTAAAGTCACTCAAGTATTATACAAGGAAGTTTTTAAATTTGTGAACTATAACTACCCTATTATTTTTCATGTCATTTACATATTATAATTATTTGATATATATATATATATATATATATATATATATATATATATATATATATATATATATATATATATATATATATATATTGCCGTTAATAAATTATTTAAAACCAACCCATATCGGGTCTTTAACCTAGTATAAAGATAAAACAGAGTATGAATTTTTTTTAAACGGCAAAACATACACACCCTACGTAATCTTAAATCTACACCATTTTGTCCACATCAACATTTGATTGAGTTTTTCCGGCATTTACACTACATCCCAAAATGAAAACAAGATAATAGAACAAGGATAAAAAAATTGAGAAAACCTTGATAATTATGAACAGAAAAGATTAATTTTGAAATGTAGTTGAAGTAAATGAAAAAGGTTGACTTATGAATTTATAAAAGTCAACATTGATTCAGGCTTCTTGGCTCCAAGCCCAATTGGCATGACTCCCAACCCTTGGCATGCTTTTGGTCTTTGCATAGATATCAACTTTGAAAGTAGCTCCACACATTGCACCCTCACTGTCAACCCTTGAGATTGCTTTCAGTTTGTGCTTTGGATGCTCAAAATTCATCAACTCTCCTCCTGTGTGGTACAAACATCCTGCATTTCATTCATTCTCATTGTTAGTCTCTCTCTCTCTCTCTCTTATAATTTCTTTTTTGAAAAGCATGGTTTGCAATTAAGATTTAGCTGAAGGAAAACACAAAATTACCAGTTGGGAAGGGAGCAAAAGACTTGGAGCAGCTAGACTTTATCACCTCCAAATTATCAGAAATCACAACAGAGCCATCAGCAGCGATACCCCAGAAGAGCATCACTCTTCCATCATTACCCTATTCAAGTAAAAAGCCGAAAACACCCTTATATATCTATATGTATGTATGTATGTGTGTGTATATATATATATATATATATATATATATATATATATATATATATATATATATAGACAAAAGTTCATGCGAGAACCGTTGTTAGCGCGAGAACCGCGAGAACCAATCTAAGCCGTCCAATTCCCCCTCCTTCAATGTCATTGCCCACCCATGAATTCCTCACATGCACCCTGCCACACCCTATCCCTCCACGCTCTCCATCCATGATACTTCCCATATCCAAGGAACGGCTAAGATTAGTTCTCGCGGTTCTCGCACTAACAACGGTTCTCGCATGAACCCTCCCATATATATATATATATATATATATATATATATATATATATGTATATGTAGTTAGTTCAAACATGACTTATCATTTTCTCTCACAAAGCATGAGAGTGTATCCTACAAAGGGGACCCATTATTGACTAAAACAAGGGACCCGCTCTCATGTTTGTGAGAGAACATGACCAGTCATGTTTGACCCAAACATGATAGGATGTTAACCCATATGTATAATGTTTCCTTTCCGAACTTACAAGTGAGATAAAGACAGTTTTAGCCTTGAAATCATAGACCACAAAACCAAAACTACCATCAAGGTCCTTAAGGACAGAATGGGCCGGGTATGGGCCACGGTCTCGAAGGGTCTTGTAGGCTTGGATCACAAACATGGACTCATTCGTTCCTTTGGTTAGCCCATACTGCTTGTTAAGAGCGCATAAGTTGTTCAAATTCCCCAAGAATATGCAATAAACGTCATCCACGCTACAAAATAATCTGCAAAATACAGTTTAAAAGAGATCAAAATCTACATAGATTCATTTTACACAAGGGTAAAGATCTGAAAGAGAATTTTGTTATATTTTTAAGAATTTTGCATGCATTCATGCAATTACGTAGAGAGAGAGAGATCGAATGATCTAGAGAGAGAGAGAGAGATGCATTAAAAAAGCATAAATAAAAATTACCTTTGTGTAGCCAAAAGGGAGTGAGAAGAATGAGCAAAGGCCAAGGAGGCATCTTTTCCCAAAGAAATGGAGGAAGCATTATTTTGATGAGAGGAGAAGAAGGCTTCAAGTGGGGATTGATTGTTTGATTGATTAGGGTTAGGGCTGTTTAACTCCTTTGGTGGGCTCACCAACCCATTCTTGAATACTCCCAACATCTCTTTCTTTCTTTGTTAATTTCTTCTTAATTTGGTAGGTAGTTATCAAACATCAACTCAAATCAATCAAATGTGTGTTTTATAAGCAAACAACACACATGAAAATAGGAACATTGGATGGTCTCTAGATGTTTATTTGTGTTTTTGGCTATTTATAGAATAACAAAATTAACTTGAAGGAGAGAAAGAGAGAATGAGTTATTGCCAAAGATAGAAACCCCTCTTTTAAGTCGTTAATTACTCTATGTAAACATGCTCAATTCTTGAGCTACTTCCTTGTGATATCATGTGTTGGTATTAGAAGACGAGACCAACCACACATTCGGAGGAGGGTCATACTATTTAGCCCCCTTATTTGTCTAGTTAGCCTTCCTAATTATTACTTTTTAGGTGTATTTTTGATTAAATGATTGAATGCGTATGGGGAAGAGTGCGTGTCTCCTAAACTTATGTAAAACATGATTGGATGTGTTGGGACTTGAGAATGAGAAACTTTATGATTGTTTAATATATTTTATTTTTTAAATATATAAAATATGAAATAAAGCTATAATACTAAATACACATTTTATATTATTATATTAAACTGTAAATTATTTTGGTTTTATAATTTTTTAATAGTTTTTATAGTACTTTTATAAACAATTACTTTTATATGAATTAATTATAATAATTATTATTAAATCTTTATATAAAGAAGCTACTACTTTTTGGCCTTCTTTTTTATTTTTGTTTTAACTTGTAAATATTAATATATAAAATATTTTTAGTTACTTAATAGTTTTTATATTTAATATCAGTTGTTACTTATTCATTTATTATAATTTTTAATTTAGAAAGTGAAGTTCTCTCTTAAAAAGAAACGACGTAGTTAACGAAAAACTTTCATTCTTACATTTTTTTGTCTCAATTCACGTTTCGAATTGTTTAATCAATTTATGTCTCGGGGGCCAAATACTCTTTTGTATTTATATAAAAAAAATGAGACAAATAACTCCTAACTGGTTAAAATCAAAACATTTTACAAACTGGATAAAAACAGAAAGCTTGTTTTTATCCCTTATGGTTTTCGAAAAACAGAGGAGAAGAAACAAGATGAAGTAGAAGATCATACAACTTAAAACGAATCAAAAACTGGATTAACTAGGTTCAATTAATTAAAACAAACTGTTTAATTTATCTTAATCCAAAACTTGTACTTATCCAAAAATCACAATCCTTTTTAACCGTTTAAACCAACTGTTTAAACTTTCTGATTAATAGGATTAAATTTCTTAAAAACTGGATAACAGACAAACTGTTTTTTTGTTGTCCTTGGTGATTTTCGAAAAAGGTCTAGAGCAAGTAGAAGATCAAGAATCAAACCTTAATCCAAAACAGATAAAAAACTAGAAACTATGGATCATAGAGCCGAGGCTCTGATACCACTGAAGGGTTTTGAACCTGACCAAACCACCATATGACTCAAACTGGTCAAACCTGGGTTTGATTCTACTGGTTCAATCCTAAAAGCGGAACTGGATTGAACACAACCCTCTAAACCCTAAAAGGGTTAGGATCTTTAAAACTTACATTGATCAACATAGTTTCTTACAAACAATCCATATAAAAGGGTTACAAGATTATACCTGAACAAAACCTTTAGGATTGCTAAAGATAGTCCACCACTACTGCACCTCCGATTGAACTGGCTGCTAGACCGCTCCTGGATTACCAAAACTTCAAACCGTGAAGTTCTCGTGTGTGATTGCTTGCGTCGATCAACAAAATTGAGAAGCACCACTTGGTGTTTCTTCCTTGTTCGACGAGAGAGATACGCCGAGAGAGAGAGAGCGACGTGAGAGAGAGAGCCGAGATCGAGAGGATGAGGGAGAGAGAGAGTTGTGGTGGCTAGGGTTAATCCCTTTTGTCACTTATCTTAATCCTTAAGGCTTAACATATATTTATAAGGATTATCTTGGACCTAAGCCCGTTTAATTAAAAGCACACTGGTTTTAATTAAACTTTCAATCTCTTCACTTTGACCCCCTGGATTTTACTAGTTAATTAACTATTAATTAACTTAGTCCGTTAAATATTAAAACTTAATATTTAATTCCCTTTAAATAATAAATAACTATTTATTATTTATTTCTTTTCTAATAATTAATCCAAACTGGATAATTATTTATATCTTTCAATAATTAATACTACTGATTAATTATTCGTTTATCTCTTTAATAATTAATCTAACTGATTAATTATTTACTCTTTCTCTTTAATAATTAATCTAACTGATTAATTATTTCCACACAGATTTATGGTGAAATCCAACTGTTCTGAATTGGGTGTGTAGCAGTGTGACCCTTTAGTCTCTTGTAACATTGGATACAACATGCCTATTAATTATCTCTGCACATAATCTAACAGGTGCTCGTGAGGGGCTCTCACATCCTCCCCACGCGATGGATGCGGGTAGTCTTAGCGAATCAAACATTAAAGAATCACACATTTATTTTAATTAAAGAATCACACATTAAAATTAACATTCTGACTCGTTAATTTAATTAAAAGTAATTTAAAAATCAGAAGTAAATAAAATTTTAATTGACGTACGCACAAAATTTATGTTACTTCCCATCATATCAAACAAATAAAAAAGGACATTGATAAAACAAAATAAAATTAATAGATGCTTACGATATTATTAAGACTTTATACACTCACACATATATATAAAGTCAAGATAATTCCAGCTTATAAATATTGAATTCTAATTAATTAAGTTAGAAATCAGACAAAAGAATTTCAATAAAAACAACATTTTAAGTTATTCATATACTTAAAACAAAATTACATATAAATAATAGAATTTTAAAATATCTTAGTAAAAGATATATGTTGTTCAATTTTTAAAAAAACAATACCAACTAAAATATGTCTTGAAGCTTACATCCATGAAAGAAATAACATTCTATTTCTCTAATTACTTTTTCCTAATTAATAGGTTAGTTGTTGACAAAAAGCCTAATTAAGTTTGTTTTCAATAATTAAATTAGTTAATTAGTATTAACCGCCTAAAGAGATGATTTACTTCTTTTCGTTTGTACCTTCAATCGATCAGCTTGTATGTTCGGTGTGGAGCTTTGTTGGGGAGATAACAATATCAAACCTAAATCAAACCTGTCTATTAAGTAAAATAGGATTTGATGTTAACAAAACCATATATTCAGTTTTGGACTTAGATTGATGAAAAACATGTGT
Source organism: Pulicaria dysenterica (assembly GCA_947179395.2). Taxonomy (NCBI): domain Eukaryota; kingdom Viridiplantae; phylum Streptophyta; class Magnoliopsida; order Asterales; family Asteraceae; genus Pulicaria; species Pulicaria dysenterica. The sequence continues at coordinate 34,350,652 of OX359289.1, read as the reverse complement.
TGTTTTTCATATTAGACTTAAAGAATTTCTAAGTAAGAAATGTCAGCTGAACACTGAGTGTCAGCCAAAGGACCAGCTTCAGGAAGATCAGCTGAGAAGAAAAGACAAGTAAAGAAGCATCAGCTATGCATCTACAAAACATCAGCTGATAGTACAAACCATCAGCTGAGGGTTCCTCAAGAATCAGCTGAGCAGTCAAGGATCAGCTGACATTATCTCTTTTGATCAGTTGATGCCTCCCATCTGTCAGATAAGGTATTTGCTACTTATCCAATCTTTTCTCCATAAGCTGATCATACTCAAATGATTAGCTGAGCCCTTGGGATCAGCTGACAGTTTAGTTTGATCAGTTTGTTAGCTATACTTTGATTTGTATTATTAGCTGAGCATTTCGATCAGCTGAGCAAATCTAGTCAGCTGAGTCTTTCACATTTATCCTTAGCTGAGCAAATTTACATTTGCAGTTCAGTGTCTGTTAGCTGAGACATTATTCTATATCTCAGTTAATAGCTTTTCTATGTAATATTTTCTTTAGTCAAAGGCAGAACATGTGTTGTTCTTATTATGCCTTAGATCTTTCTTTGTAAAAGTACTTAACACTTTTTGTATCTGCAAAGAAACAAAAAAGATAGATCTTTATCCCCTGGAAAAGGAGAAAAATACTCTTGAAGAGAAGATCTCGAAGATATGATGTTAAGTATGGCTGGCAACTCCATACTTGGAAAAGTCAAATCTTCAGAAAGCATGGTGTTGATTAAAGCACAAGTGTGAAAAGAGAAGTTTACTTTTCCAAGATATAAATGTAGTACTTTAATAATATAATAATAGATAGTGGGTACACTCATTACTGAAAAGTATGTTCACTTTACACACTTTGTGTATAAAGTTAACTTACTTTTCAACCACTAACTTTATCTATTATAATATTATTAAACCAAGTATCTTTGTCTCCTTCTCTCTTCATCAACCCGGACACACCTTGCTTATATATACTCATGCATGGAAACATGCTAAGTATGCGAATAGATAGTTGAATACTGAAATCCCATTTGTTGAGAACTAGAAGAGTTTGCATTTTATTTTCAGTATAACAAACTTGTTCATGTGTTGAACATCTTAGACATAAGTTGTTTAAGATTAGCTCAGTCTATGTGTTAGACAAATTTATTTGCCACCTTTTATTGAACTTAGATTTTCCGCATCTAGTTTATGTAATTCTTGATTCATATCAATAAGAATTATATAAAAGTAAATCGTGTGTCTCTTAAATTTTAAATTGTTAAAGTTTGTATTCAACCCCCCTTTCTACAAACATTTGTTGTTGTAGTATCCATTCGGGACCAACAAGATTTTTGAAGCTTATTGGAGCTGGTAGCTTTTTGTTTTGAAATAAAAAGCTACAAGTCATGTTCGGATTGAAAAGCTGGAAGCTTTTTTTAAATAAAAAAGCTCTAAAACAAAAAGCTTCTTGAAGTAGCTTTTAAAACTAGCTGAAGCTTTTTATATACCAAATTACCTAAATACCCTCTTTAATTATTTTATAAATCCTCCTATTTTTGTAATTTGTCCTTTTTTGTCATTTTACACTATTATGCTCCAGCTACCATCTAATTTGCCGAACACATATAAATAAAATAAACAGCTTCCAGCTCCAGCTATTAGCTTCCAGCTTACAGCTATCAGCTAACAGCTTCCAGCTACTTCCGCCAAACATACCCAAAATTGGCATAATTAACATTAGTTACTTGGTATATACCGATGTTGTTAGAAAAACGTGAGTATACTAATTAATTAATGTATATACATTTAGGTATATATAGTAAATTATTGAAAAAATCTTATAAAATATAATAATAAACATTTAGGTTTATATAGTAAATTATTTAAAAAAAGATAAAATGACTAAATGTGAAACTATTTGATAACTACAGGGACTAAGCTTGTAATATTACAAAAGGGCAAAATAGTCATTTTAAAATATTTAACAGCCACCCGTTAGTTTTAATGGTCCAGCGACCATGGGTGTAACAAGTTTGCTACAGTAGGGACCATCCAAGTACTTTTTTAAGGTTAAAGACTGAACCAGTAGAAAAGTGTAAACCACAGAGACCAAATTAGTAATTAACTCAAAATATTAATATTTATTTATATAAATAAAGATTACTTTTCAATTCCCCATGATTATTTTATATAAATAAAAAAGAAAGCTATAATTATGGCTTTAGAAACAAAAAACTATGAAATAATTATGTAATAGTTATACTTATTTAAAGAAAGTTTGAAGAATAATAATGAAGGAGGCTAATTAGATTTCATAGGGGATCCAAATAGATTACCCTTCGGGGGAAGAGCTTCGTAGGACAGTAAATAGTTGTGGTCTCTCTAAAAATAACTGTCCACTTCTAAACAGAGTTGTTATTAATTGCTACTTTTCCAGTTCTACTTTTAATTAAACATCATTATTAAATCTTTTACAAGTCAACAGTCTTTTAATGTAATGCTAAAAGTAACATTATCACTATTTCAACATTGCTTTATCTTAAATAGTGTGTTTTTCATGTTTTTTTTCCATGAACAATATAGTTTTAATACGGAAAAAGTATAGAGTAAATATATACAACTTTAAAATCTAGAAGTTGGTCGCTTCAAAATAAAATCATTACATCATATAATGCAACTTAAATTTTTTTAACGGCTCATAAATCTATTCTAAATTTATCCACGACCAGACTCGAAGCATGAACTTATACAACTCTTTGATAGAACTAGCTCATTTACTACTTGATCTGGATTAAAAGACATCGACACAAATTCAATGTAATTGAGCCACTTATGATGTCCATTTGTATGTACTCTAATCGTATGTTTGTAATATCTTTGCGCGATTTCTATATAAAAAAATCGGCTACACTTCGACTAATATCACACATGGATTTTTGATTATCAAGAGACGTTGTGTGAACGAGGGCTCATAATCAGACATTAGCATTATAGCCATTGATATTTTTTAATTATATCAAGGGGCGTTGACATTAGCATTATCAAGAGGAGGTTCCGAGCAGACCTTCGATCTCGTTCGCATAATCTATCATTAAAAATTATGTTTTTTGGGTCGGATCGGCTTTTGAAACCGAGTTCATTTCTAGTTATGATAATTATTCTATATGAAACAAGATAAAAAAAAGATTTTGAAGTCATACAACAAATAGTTTCATCTCTGAATTACATAAACTTCAAAACTTTGAATTATTTGATTGAAGGTTACGTTTGAGGGTTTATAGATTTAAAGTGTTATAAAAAAGCTTTTTGAACAAAAACGGTTCTATGGTGTAGTGGTTAGCACTCTGGACTTTGAATCCAGCGACCTGGGTTCGACTCCCGGTAGGACCTCTTCTTGTAATTATTTATGATTTTTAATTATAATATGATTAAATGTATTTATTTTTATATCTTTACTCAGAAATAGCTACCATGGAGTAAGTGAGTAACTAGCAGTAGCCTAGAACATAGGGCTTGTAAAAATTAAATTAATGGTTAATTTATATAAAGAATTTAAGACAAATATAGTTTAAGGTGTTATTTGTTTTTGAATATTTATGTTTTATTTCAAGTCTTTAGAATAATATGTGGTTTAAACGTTTTAAGTTTGAGAATACTCGAAAAAAAGATGTATGTTTTAACTTTTAAAAAAAAGGAAAGATAAGACAAAGTAAGATCTTATTTCTTGTGAAAAACCAAACAAACTTATTTAAAACGTCTGCGAGCCTGCAGACGTTTTCTTAAAATAAGATCTTATTTTTAAAAAATAAACAAAGCCTAAGTAAGAGTTAAGTACACTGAAATGTAACAAATTATCCCCATTTTAATATTCTATGTAATGAACTATACAGTGTTGATATTAATATACTAAGGTCACAATTTTTTTTGCGATTCATACAAAAAAAGTCCCCGAATGATAATATTGTATATAATATGACATAAAATTGTGATAATCCTTCTTGGCAAGCAACAATATGGTCATGCCTTTATTTAATATGGACCCACAGGAATCAAATTATATTCAAATGGATAGAAGAAAGCTTGTTGATTTCTAGTTCGAGTTTCAACTAAAGATATTTATATAAATTTCCATTAAATGCATCCCTCGGAAATTAGATTGAACCCGATGGCCATGTACCAAGGAACGTTATGAATTTGTCGTTGTTTTTCTGCTGTAGAAGCGTTTGGTCATTCCTCGATTCCATATTTAGATCGAGATTGTAAATGAACAAGGCTAAAAAAATCTATCAATGAAAAATAATAGGCACTAAATAGCAAAACTCTATGCAGTATCATTCTTCATTCACCAAGCAGCACCATTATGATCAGAAGCAACATCATCCTTAGAAGACTGGTCTTTCTCATCAGAATCATCATCATCAGTGATGTCATCTACCCAATTATCATCCTCCTCATCAGCAAACTCCAAACATATTTTATCGTTCATTACGAGACTTGACCTCTTAAAAAATGTTTTTTCATAACGTCACTAGGCTACAATCTTTTAGTAATTAGTAAATATATACAATTATGGCCAGCTAAAGGTGCGCCATTCACTGTTCATACCAGAGAATCGTTAACTTGCGTCGTAGTTGTATTAATATATATTAGATCATGTATCTTTAATTTAAGTAAATTTCTGCTTGGTTGGTTAGGCCATCCGTTATGGAGACTACTCGCTGGGCGAGTTGTCTCCGAGCTCGCCAGGGAACACCACCTCGGGTGGTTCAAACTCGCCGGGTAAGTGAAGCTCCGGGATCTGAGACTCGCGTAGAAACAATCAATTCACACCCCACCCCCCACCCCTCCCACCAATCACGGCTTTTCTTTTTAGTTGTGTCCATAGGGCCCCATGTTTTATTCCCGCTTTTTCTTTGTTATTTACCAATACTATTATTTTGTTTTTCTATATTGTATCCAAGTTTTTTAAAGTTTAACATAATTTTTTTAAATATATGTTGCGTTTGTATTTTTTTCTTTTAACTTTTTTAATTTTTATTTCATAGTGTGATATATTATAATTTCTTTAAACGTAATCTCATGTAATGAAGACAGTTACTTTTTAAATAAATAAAATTTAAAACTCTTAAAGCTTTAAGCCACACACGTCCTAAATAAATAAATAAAAAACGCAGCGAAAGCGCGGCCTAACACTCTCGTTATTATTACATACTAGTAATTAATCGCCTGCACATTGCAGCGGGTTTATAGGCTTTCAAATCTTATTATTAGAGTTAAGTTCTTTCATATTATGGTTAACCATAATTTGTTATGTGTTCAACAAACATAAAATTTAGACCTACAAAGAAATTAATGTTAATAATTATATGGTTTAACATGCGAACAATAATAATAAGAATTGAACTTTTCGTTTTCAAATTAAGATTTATATTTACGTCAAGTTTAATTCTTATTTGTTATGTAAATACCACTTTCAAAGATACAATAAACTAAAAAAATATATTAAACTAATAAATATAAAAACTAATTAATAAAAAATTTGTAGAAAAATCGTAAAATAGTTTGAGTTATTGTTTTTAAAACATAATAATATTAAAATACTTTTAATAAGTGACTAAAATATAGACTCTTTCACTTATTATGTGTTATTAAACCTCATAAATAATTATAATAAATACTTAGAAATTAAAGATTTATGTATATTTATTTTTATAAAATCAAATCAAAGTAAATGGTAAAAGGAAAAAGGATGAAGGTTTACAAAAACTTTCATATCCACAACACAAAATACACATTTTGGTAAATCCTGCGACTCATTGTATTTATTAAAAAATATTTTTTTTCTTGTAATTGTAATTGTAAGGATATATAATATTTTTCCGTTGCTTAGTTTCAACAATTGGGTTAGTTCCTTTTTTCGTACTTCTATATTTATTTTTTGTATAATGGTATGACTTTTCAAAAAATAAAAATAAATACCGAATTTATTAATTCTAATTGTAACAATAATAATCGATGCATTTTATAAAAAAATAAAATCACATCTAATTGTATCATAATAGCACGTACGTTTCTGCCATACGTCTGCCCTCCTCCTCACGTCAACACTTCCTCCAGTAGTCTTGGTGTCTGATGCCATCTATATATCACCATTTTATTTAACGCTCATCTCTTTTGTTTTTAATAATTATTTAACACTTTTATTATTTGGTCAATATTTATCATTTATATATACATTTAACATGGTTACATTAAAAAAACATTAACTTATAGAATTAATTGTTTAACGAGAAAATATAAAGGAGAACAAGTGATAAAAGGGATTGTCTATATAGACACCATATTATTACTAATTGACACCCCTAACTAACTTAATCCCCTATCTTAATCTATCTCATATCCTAACTAATGTTTTTGTCTTAAACAATTTTGTCTTAACTTGTAACTTTTATATTTTTTTTATGTATTACTACCTCCGTCCCATTTTTATCGTCCAGTTTTGACTTTTTAAAGTCTTTTTTTTCAACTTTGACCTTAAATATTTTTGTTTCGGTTATATAATACTTCATGAAGATTATATCAATGAAATTACATTTAAAACACAATGTATTCATATATTTTGTATCAAATATTATATAACACAAACAAAAATATTTAAGGTCAAAGTTGAAAAAAAAAGACTTTAAAAAGTCAATACTGAACAATAAAAATGGGACGGAGGGAGTATCAATTTAAACATATAACTATTTTGGTATTTAATTTTGTATTTCATATTCTAATTACGAAGACTTAGATAAGTATTTTTTTTTTTGACAATTCCTAATAATAATCCTATATTTCATATAGTATGATATGTTTTCTTAATATATATATATATATATATATATATATACATATATATATATAACTAAACAATACACATTTTCTTCTAAAATATTCAAAATTATGAGCAAAATATTAAAATATAATAAATAAATATTATTCAAGAATAATCTTCTATATCTACAATAGGTGCTTTGGAATCTCGAGGTTTCATTCATGAGGTCCAGATGTGACTGGGCACGGTCGTACCTAAGGAGATACGGGCGTGTCTCGGGGTACGCCTTGGTCTGTAGAGGCCACGACCGAACCAGGTGAGGAAGCACGGCCACGCCTGCAGGCAAGCACGGGCGTACCCCCTTTTTTGTCCAGTTTTCAGTTGATAGCAGTGCAGAGATTTTTATGCTTAGATCGTGCATTACTTGTAGGCAGTAGGAGATTGACGTTTTCCTGAGATAGAATTGAGATTGCACAACTTAGCATTTTAACTGCTGCTAAGGTGAGTGTGCTTACCTTTACCAAGATTATCTTACATATGTGCACAAAGCGAATAGTATATCAATTGTATGCATGATATGTGATATGTTCATGTGATGTTAAAACTGCTGTTTAAAGGTAAAATAGCACCTTGTTATAAATATTGAGTACAAAGATGAGTAATTGAGATCCTTATACCCAAGTAAGCGTCAGGTTCTGGCAAGGGGAAGGCCCCATTGGTTTGAGCGGCAGGATAACTCCAAGTTTGTGTATCAGAATGTTTTAAAAACTGCTTTTAAGAAACAAATAACACCGCTGTAAATAGTAACAGTATGTTGTAGAACTCTGATCATTTTTGGATGCTACTATGTAATACTATATGTTTAGCAGTACATATGGAAAAAAAGTAGTGTTACAAGTGACTTGTGGTAGGATCTTAAGATCCCGATCTCGATCTTACGATCCGATCTTGCAAAGACGAAAATGATCATAGGTAAAAGTGATCCTGATAAAAATTATTATTTTTAAATAATTATAGAAATACGACAAAATTTGAAGGGTTTTGTAGGGTATAAAAACATACGTAGCGGAGATAAATTAGTTAATTAATTATTGAGTGTCACATAGTATTGGACAAGATGACACATGTTATCTATCTCTGCACATAATCTAACAGACTCCCACTTGTGCAAGATAAGTAACACTCCTTATACACCGTTGGCCTAAGAAGGTCCCTAGCCAGACACTTAGGTTAACCAGACTATGCGATCTCTTACATCTAGAGATATAATCCACCCCTTGGACTATCTAGGCTTTTCCTTTTGCATCACGATATTCCGTAATGTGAGTATTAGACATGGAGCAAGAATCTTATTCTAAATACTCAGATTTTCTATACTCTGATCTCGACACTCTACAGTTACGGTTTACCGAATGAAACCTATCATTCTAACTGAGCGCGACCATGCATTTTCAGTAGTCTCAATCGTCGAGGGGCCCAGAAATATCTCTCCTAAAAGTAGGAGGTGCAAATCCCATCTTGACTATTTGCAATTTGAGCACACAGCTTCCGCTGCACCTAGACATGCCCCTTATAATCACCTTGTTACGGCGTGACGTTAGAACACGCTAAAGTACAGTGGTTACTGCGCCTCAAACCAAATATCTCAGGTCTAAGGACAATCTATCAAGTTTACTTATGATGTTGCTCCATGAAGTAAACTCGATGCGGATCACTCCCAATATTTATCCCTCCTTATAAATATCTATGAATATTTGGTCACAACCTTGTGCTTTTATTCAACCCCGAATAAATCATCAAATATTCATATTAGCGTTATCTCCCTAATATAGCTCCCACTACATTAAGTAGCTACGGGCATTTAGTGAATTCATAACTTGAATTCATCATGGATATGTTAAAACATGCTAATAATAGACAACGAGAAACAATTATGTAAATACCTCATATTTCAATCATATGAAATGTAAAAACATAATATAAGAGTTTCAAGTTACATCTATAGTAATAATCAAAAACTTGAACTAGCTGCTATATTCCAGGTACTGCATCCCTATAGAATTCGCATGTCTCTCATGCTTAGCTCTAGCTAGCGGCTTCGTCAACGGGTCAACAACGTTGTCGTCCGTCTGTATCTTTTGCAGTCTAATATCTCCTCTTCCAATGATCTCTCGGATTAGGTGATATTTTCTGAGTACATGCATAGTCCGCTGATGATATATTGGCTCTTTAGCTTGCGCCACAACAACTTATCACAAAATATATCAATCGGCCTAGAGATACTGGCAACAACTCTAAGGTCCGAGATAAAATTCCTCAGCCAGACAGCTTCCTTTGCCGCATCACTTGCTGCAATATACTCTGCCCCTGTAGTCGAATCTGCTATTGTATCTTGCTTATGACTTTTCCAAGATATAGCTCCTCCGTTTAGGGTAAAGACAAATCCTGACTGCGACCTAAAGTCGTCTCTGTCGGTTTGGAAACTAGCATCAGTGTAACCAGTTACACTAAACTCATCCATCGAACCTCCATAAACTAGGAACATGTCTTTTGTCCTTCTCAGATACTTGAGAATGTTCTTGACAGCTATCCAATGAGCTTCACCCGGATTTTGCTGGTATCTACTCGTGACACTTATGGCATAGGCAACATCGGGCCTAGTACATAGCATGACATACATAATTGATCCAATTTCCGAGGCGTATGGAATCAACTTCATCTTGTTCTGATCTTGACTAGATACAGAACACTGAGCCTTGCTCAAAACCGTGCTAGATTGCATTGGAATAAATCCTTTCTTGGATTCATCCATCTTGAATCTTTTCACGACTTTGTCAATATATGTACTTTGACTAAGTCCAATAAGCAGCTTAGATCTATTCCTATAGATCTTAATACCAAGTATGTAAGCAGCTTCTCCCAAGTCTTTCATCTGGAAACATTTACCTAACCAGGATTTACTCCTTGTAATACTGGCATATTGTTTCCTATTAACAGTATGTCATCTACATACAAGACTAGGAAGGTTACCGCGCTCCCACTGAATTTAGTGTAAACACATGACTCGAATTCACTTTTGGTAAAACCAAACTTTTTGATGCGCTCATCAAAATGTAAGTTCCAGCTCCTAGATGTTTGTTTCAACCCATAAATGGATTTTAGCAGCTTGCATACTTTATTAGGATTCTTTGGATCCGCAAAACCATCCGGTTGTATCATATATACGTCCTCTGTCAACTTCCTGTTAAGGAAGGCGGTTTTGATATCCATCTGCCATATCTCATAGTCAAAATATGCTGATATGGCCATAAGAATTCTAATGGTCTTAAGCATTGCCACTGAGGAAAAAGTTTCATCATAGTCAACACCATGAGTTTGCGTGAAACCTTTTGCCACTAGCCTAGCTTTATAGGTATGCACCTTTCCATCCATGTCGGTCTTCTTCCTGAAGACCCATTTGCACCCAACAACTTTGCTGTGTTGAGGCAAATCTACTAACTTTCAAACTTGGTTGTCATACATGGATTGCATCTCTGCCTCCATGGTTTCCAGCCATTTCTCAGATTCTAAACCTGAAGCAGCATCTTGGTAGGTGGTGGGTTCTGAAAGATCCCATTCGTCTTGAGCAATAAGGAATCCTAGATACCTATCTGGCTCATGACGAGGCCTACTAGATCTGCGAAGGTCTTGTGTTTGCACTTCTTCCTCAACCACAGACTCGGGTTGAGATTCAACAATTCTTTGTTGAATTACGGGTTCGATTATCAGAGGTGGTGTTATCTCTTCCTCTTCAATTTCTTGAAGCTCTATTTCTTTTCTTGGAATCTCCGAGTTTAGAAACTTCTCTTCCAAGAACACCCCCTTACTAGCAACATAAACTTTGTTCTCCTTTGGGTTATAAAAATAGTATCCCATGGTTTCCTTGGGATAACCCACAAATATACACTTATCTGATTTGGAATTGAGTTTATCCGTAAATGTTCGCTTAACATACACTTCACATCCCCAAACCTTGAGAAAAGACATTTTGGGCTTTTTCCCCGTCCATACCTCGAACGGTGTCTTTTCAACCGATTTTTTCGGAACCTGATTCAACATGAACAACGCTGTCTTGAGTACGTGCCCCCAAAACGACAAAGGCAATGAAATTCGACTCATCATTGATCGTACCATGTCAAGCAATGTACAATTCCTCCTTTCTGACACACCATTCATCTGTGGTGTATACGGAGGTGTGAGTTGTGAAACAATCCCACATTCCTTCAAATGATCGTCGAATTCCTGACTCAGATACTCACCACCTCGGTCGGACCGAAGCAGCTTTATCTTCTTGTCCAGCTGATTTTGTACTTCATTCTGAAACTGTTTGAACTTGTCAAAACTTTCAGATTTAAGTCTCATAAGATAGACATAACCTAACCTACTGAAGTCATCAGTAAAGGTAATGACGTACCGGTATCCTCCTCTAGCCTCTGGAGTAAAGGGTCCACACACATCTGTGTGTATTATCCCCAGTAGCTCACTAGCCCTTTCATTCTCACTGTTGAAAGGATGCTTTGTCATTTTACCAGACAAACAAGATTCGCAAATATCATATGACTCCAAGTCAAATGGTTCTAGAATTCCGTCATCTCGGAGCTTCTCTATACGTTTCTCGTTTATATGTCCTAAACGACAATGCCAGAGGTAAGTATGATTCAAGTTACTCTTGGATCTTTTACTTATATGATATATGTCTTTATCATCGTTATCTAGATTTAGCGTGTATAGACCATTTTGTGGAATACCTTTAAAATAGAAAACATCATTTTTAAAATAAGAAATCACTTTACTATTCATAATATAGTTAAAACCACAGTCTATAAGCAAAATAAACGAGATAACGTTTTTGATAAGTCTAGGAACATAATAACAAGGTTCTAGTTCTAAGACCTTGCCCGAAGGCAAACTAAGACAATATGTTCCTACAGCTTTAGCACCAACCATGGAGCCTTCGCCTAGCCGCAGGTCCATATCTCCTTGTCTTAGCTTCCTACTTCTCTTGAATCCCTGCAAATGATTGCATATGTGATGACCACATCCGGTATCCAATACCCATGATTCATAAGAAGTAATAAGACAATCTATCATAAAGATACCTGAGTCATTGGGTGAACCAATGTCCAGCTGATCTATGTTGAGTGAGTGCTCGCATGAATCGTTGTTGCCACAATCTGGGCTACAAATTTCTCCAAGCTCTTCCAACCATTCATCTTCCTGCATAGGGTCCATAACTGTTGACTCTAGCTGCTTTGGATTCAACTCATCGCTGATGCACATAAGGATCTCGTGCAGCTCCGCGATGGTCATTTCAAAATCACCTAGGACGTACATTACCCTTATCTGGTAATAGTCCGATAAAGAACCAAACAAAAGCATGACTAGCTCATGTGGTTTTGATTTTGACCCAAAGCTTTCATAGCAATCCAAGAGCCTTCTCTAGTTAATGAGATGATCGCTAATCGACTGGTTTTCTTTCATCCTTGCTGAAAGAATTTCCTTTATCAGCAACATACGACATACTCGTTCACTGTACTTGAACTTTTGCTCCAGTCCCTAGACAACCTCAAAAGATGACTTCTCCTGGAGATCATCCGTAAACTCGGATAAAGCTGTGAGAACGAGAATCGACATAACGTCAGATTCATCAGCCATATACTGATAGTAAGCATCATACTCACTATCCTGGGCATCTACTCCTGGTCGTTCTGGAGGCAATGTCTCTATGATGTGTAGCTTTCCCTGTGCATCTAAAACATTCTTTAGAAGCATTTTCCAAACAGCAAAGTTTGGACCTGAAAGCTTCCACTTGCCGATGATAAGGCTTAGAGATTCCTTGGGTGAATAGAACGGAATAACAGATAAAATAGACATCTACAAAAAAAGAAAAGATAAAACCGATTCAATAATGTGATTATATCCTCTAATAATTATTACATTTTAAAAATAAATTATTAGACTAGGATCCATATTTCACATTTCTCGATGCAAGGTTTGGGCACTTCCCACCCGGACAATGCTATTTCTGGTAGGTAAAAACTATACCAATCGTATCCTACCTGGACACGACTCCTAGATCCGCGTGACATCGGTTACAGGAACCGTGCATGTTTAGTCCCTCTAGTGCATTTTGGGCCGGGACTCCCGATTATCACCAAAATAGATCACACCATCTAAGACAGTGTGAACTCTGGCCGGGACTCCCGATTGTCGCAAAGTCTTTCACACCATTCCCTTCAATGGTTTGAACCCGAATGCCCAAGGTTTGGTCACTTTCGACACCAGATTACCGTTTAAGAGGAAATGTGTACCATTAGATTGGTAGCACACTGATATAAGATTTTTCTAAAAAGGATTTTGCCAGTTTTCTCTTTATAAAAAACACTGTTTAATAAAGACTATTATTAAAACCCTTGTTTTATTTCATCGTGAGAATCACAACCACGCATATATAATATGTAAAGAAATAAAACAACCACAAACAACTATGCCTTAGCCTTTGCCCTCAACTAATGTCGGTTTCGTGAGCCACACGAAAAACCCGACGGTCCAAAACCTAAGTGGAAAACAACACACATGGCATGGCATTCTGAAGCTCCCACTGGCTCCTGCATCAAATCCTGCTCCTTGCTCCTTGCTTCTTTGAATCATCTTCAAGTCTATTCTATTTATATATTATTCTATTTAAAAACTAAAAAAACTAGAAATATAAAAAATTACAAGATAATCAAAGGCACGCAGGCCCGCTAATCTAATACTTTTACATGATAGAATAAGAGTTGTAAGTGGAACGCAGGCCTCCCCAAACCATAGAATAGAAAAAACAATCACAACCACAAGTGCAGTAAATAAAAACAATCCACAAGGTCTAGGGCTCGCCTATGACATCCCAAACATGTATACAAACTAATACATGAAGTAAATAGCAACTGATTTCTAATTATTCATCTTGATGAAAATACTGATTTTAACAACCTGTCAAAATCACCTATATTGTTTCCCTGTTATTTGCAATAAAATATATATTTTAAGTTTCATACTTGATAATGAATCAAAAATTTAAAATAATATATAACTTGAAGTTTAAAATAATAACCATATTTTAACTTCACTTTGACCACGGATACCCGAACCACTAACTGGGCCGAATACATGGACCTGGGTCAAATGATAACTGGGCCGAAAGATCAAGACTTGATTGGGCCGTAGCCCTTTCGGACCTGAAACCGCAGCCGGGCCGGTTTTGGGCCGTGGTTTCTGGGCCGAAGCCGCACCACACCACCGTCTGCTGTCCTGCCGCCAACCGTCGCCAGCCACCTGCGATCAGTGACTGCCACCCTCGGACTGGGACGCCGCCGCCGGACCGACCGCAGCCGCCTGAGGCCGCCGCCGATGATGGTGGTGGTTCGGTTTTCGTTTTTGCGCAAATAACAACAATAAAAAAAAAACAGATTTAATTAAACTATTAAATCTAATAATCCTTTTATCAAAAGCAATTAATTATCCAGTAAAAATCAAAACTTGATTTTTATTATCCTGGATAATCAAGAAGCCTTTTTCTTGATAAATCAAACCTTTTTCATCAGAATAAGAAGAAACCTAACCAGTTCCCTACGAGTTTAGAAGTGACTCTGATACCACTGAAGAGTTTTGTAGGGTATAAAAACATACGCATCGGAGATAAACAAAAAACCCCCTCCAGTGATCTCATCTAACTCGTACAGGAAACTAAACAAAGAATAAGGATTAAAGATTATACCTTTCAGCAAAATCTTGAAACTTTAATCCAGATAGCTAAAGGTAGAACACCGCTACTGCACCACCTCGAACAGGTTGCTAGACCGCCACAGGATTTCACCTTATACGATCACGCGAGACCGAAAGTGTGTGTGTGTGTGTTCGACGCAAAACCGAACCCCCTTTGGGGTGTTATCGAAGTCGACGCAGGGCAAGGGAGGAAGGAGGCTAGGGTTTTCTTTTGTGCAATTATTCTTATGTTGTAATTCCTTAAGGCTTAAAGGTTATTTATATAATAAACCTTATTAAAGCCCAAGTCCATTTAATTAAAGCACAACTTTAATTAAACTATTACTTAATTACAGAAAACACCCTCTGACCTTTCTAATTAATTAATAACTATTAATTAATTGGTCAAATTAATATTTAAAATAAATATTAATATCTCCTTTTAAAATAATAGTAATAATTATTATTTTCCTTCTCAATAATTAATTAACTAATTAATTATTACACACATACAACTTGGTAAAAATCCGAATGGTTCTAAACGGGTGTGTAGCAGTGTGATCCTTTAGTGTCACATAGTATTGAACACGATGACACGTGTTATCTATCTTTGCACATAATCTAACAAAATTCATATTGAAATGTAGATAAATAAACGACAGTCATAAATATATAATTATTTTTACACCAAACATCATTTATTAGATGTTATAAGAAAAAAAGTAAATAACTATATAAATTAATTCAAAGAATATAATAACAAAGAAAATACATTAATAAGATGAACATAACAAACTTTCTTGAATGTGATTTTATGAACCATATCATTTAGCGATGGTTTATTATTTTTAAATAAACTAGTTTAGAGACCCGTGTAAATACACGGGTATACATTATTTATGTAAAAGTATTATTTTATATTCGTTTAATTAAATATATGATTGCATTGTATGAAGAAATATGAACTTGATCCGATGACAATTATAAGAAGGGTGTTAAATAATTATTATAAATAATAATTAATTTAGTAGAATAAAAAAAGTCAACTCTAAAAAGTATCTTCTAATATATTTAAAAGACTAATTTTAAAAAATTTATTAGATGATCTAGATATTTCATTTAATAAAAGATTTAATCTTAGCTATTAATTCTATTAATTTTAAAATTTCAATTTTGACTTTTTAGAGTCAAACTAATGTGAATTAGATAATGAATATTAATTTTAAGTGATATTTTTTTTTTATCATTTTTAGATAATGAATATTTAATCTTACCCTTGATTTAATATATAGATTTTGACTTCTTCGCCGTTAATTCTATTACTTCTTTCTTATCATTTTCTATGTAATTATTAATAATGACTATTTTTTAATTAAGTAATAACTTTTTATCCTTTAGCTAAATTGAAAATTTTACTTAATCTTAATTTTTAGAAGTCAAAATTCTTTAAGTTAATCAAGATTATTATAAATAATTTAATATATTATTATTAAATTTTAAAATATCGTATTTATCTTTCTAACTTATAAATAACATATTTATTTTTTATAACATTTTAAATTATCATATTTAACAAAATTTTAGTTCTATCATTTTAAAATACTTTAGAATTACTTTAAATTCATTTTTCTTATAACAATAAAAATTTAACCTTATTACTTATAATTGTAAATATAAGGATCGATAACCTATACAAGAAATTTAATCACGTATTTTGGTATCAAGATACCATATTTCTTCAATCAGGTATGCTCTCTCCTTTCTTGGTGATTCCATCACTGGTCTTGGAATTGACGCCGTCTGTCGTTATTTTTTTGAACTCTCATTTTCTCGCGTTTTAGAATTATTTAATATCTTTTATTAATTTTTAATATCTTTTATAAAATAAAACTAAAAAGATCTATATATATATATATATATATATATATATATATATATATATATATATATATATATATATATAATTTGAAATTCAACTTTAAATCAAGAGGGGGCTTGATGAAAATTATGAGGGGTTTTTAAGAAAATGTGAGGGGTTTTTATAGAAATATTATATTGATGTAATTAATTATAAGTTGTTTATAAATTATGTTTAATAACTTGTGATATATATTTTGTTTAGAGAAAAAATAATTATATATTTACGACCGTCTCATTTTTATCTACATTTCGGTATAAATTTTATTGTAATGTGACACTTTTTAGAAATTAGTATATCTTGATTTTTTATTATCGATTAATAGTAGTGGATATGTAGTTTCAAAAAAGACACTCTTTTTGAAATTAGTATATCTTGATTTTTTGTTATCCATTAATAGTAGTGGATATGTACTTTGCTATAACGACTAACAAAAGTCAAAGACAGTTACTTTCAGAAGTTGGTTTATTCCTCAGGAAACTTGTGTTTACACATGGTTAACTGTATGTTTCCGTTCCACGTGTTAGAAGTAAAAAAGATTTAAAGTTCTGGTTTGGGACAACAATGATAATTTTACAAACAAAACAACAAATGTAGTCTATAAAGAAGTGTTTCAAAAAATTTAGTTATACCCTCTTTGTTAAGAATTCTAACATATGTAAGTTTTCGGTGATATTTCATTTATCGCATTATTTTTATTCGAAATTATAATATCTCAAATATAGTTTCGAAATAACCGTGCGTGCACGGGGCAATAAACTATTATTTCTTCAATCAGGTATGCTCTCTCCTTTCTTGGTGATTCCATCACTGGTCTTGGAATTGACGCCGTCTGTCGTTATTTTTTTGAACTCTCATTTTCTTGCGTTTTAGAATTATTTAATATCTTTTATTATTTTTTAATATCTTTTATAAAATAAAACTAAAAAGATATATATATATATATATATATATATATATATATATATATATATAAATATATATATATATATAAAAGGCATGCAAAATTTCCAAAAATATTTAAAATTGAGACTTAATCAACCAATCACAACCTCCAATTTTAAAATAATTCAATTTTAAAAACAATTTTAGAAATATTAATGTCGATGATTTCAATTAGAAATCAATTAGGAGGGGGTTATATGAAAATTGTAGGGGTTTTATAAGAAAATGTGAGGGGCTTTATAAAAATTGTATATTTATGAAATTAATTATAGATTGTTTATAAATTATGTTTAGTAACTTTTGATATATTTTGTTTCTAGAAAAAATAATTATATTTATAAGACCGTCTCATTTTTATCTACGTTTTGATATAAATTTTATTGTAATATGACGCTATTTTTAAAATTAGTATATTCATAATTTTTTGTTATACATTAATATATAGTAGTGGGTATGTAATTTATAATTTAGCTGAGTGGGTTTTTTTCTTTTTTTATTATGGTGATAAGTTGAGTGGTCAACTTGAATATCTTACTCCTTTATAATGCATTTATCCTTAAAAACTCTTAATTTTTAAGTAAGTTGAAAATACTAAAATACCCCTATGAACTAATTAAAGTAACTATTTAGTGAAGTTAATGATAATTTAATATATTATTTTCATAACTAAACCTTCCAAAAAAAGAATATCTAAAAAATCAAATTAAGCAAATTAACATAATAGTTAAAAGAATTAATAATTATAGTTTTCATAGTAAATATTCTATTATATAATAATATTTTAACTTAATTAATAAAAATTACGTATAGTCATATAACCTAAATTTATAAAATTTCTAGATTTTTTTATGGGTATTAAAATGGTATATAGTTATAATGCTAACACACTTGTTAGATTTTATCATCTATATGAAATTTTATTGACCAATTATTATTTAAAAAAGAAACATACTACCTCTATTATAAAAACAGACAAGTTATCGAAAAAATAGTCGCCACCGCTGCATTACGCGGGTATGATGCTAGTAAAATTATATTTAATTTGAAGCAAATAAATAATCAAGATAAACTTCTTTGTTAAATAAAGGTTTTTAGATTGTCTAACATTTTTTTCTAATTATTTTTTTATTTATATTGAAATATTATTTTTTTAATATATTTGTAAATATAATACTAACTACAAATTACTTGAATGTTTATATAGCAATTAAAGTGAAATTTTCAATATAGTCCAAAGTTTTTGTGTAGTCCTGAGTGACAAATCTCAGCCACAGGATAAAAAAAAGGCAAATGCCCACCAGCACCTCGGGACACCACCACTGCCGCCGACCACAACCTCCGGCCACCCCAATCACATGTGATTGAAGCACAATTACATGTGATTACCGCCAACCCCCACCACCGACCACCACCTCCGTCCACCACCACAGCCGCCGACCACCACCTCCGGCCGCCGCAATCACATGTGATTGCACACCGCCAACAACCAACACCAACCATCACCTCTGGCGACCCAATCACATGTGATTGAAGCCACAATCACATGTGATTGCACACCGCCAACCACCACCATCGACCAACACCTCCGGACAACACCACAGCCGCCGACCACCACCTCCGGCCGCCGAAATCATATGTTATTGAAGCCACAATCACATGTGATTGCACACCGCCAACCACCACCACCGACCATCACCTTCGGCCACCTCCTCTAGTGATGCAATCACATGTGATTGCACACTGTCGGCCACCACCACCACCACCGCCGACCAGATCTTTTTTTGAAGCATCAAACGACGAATCTGAGACCAGATCCAAACTCCTCTCATCAAACCGAGTTGAACCACCACCATCCCCACCCTAAACAACTCCGGCAGCCGGCGAATTTGGCCTCGTCGGCGCCGATATGAGACATTAACTCCAGATCTTTTTTTAAGCATCGAACGATGAATCCGAGACCAGATCTGGACTCCTCTCATCAAACCGAGCTGAACCATGTGCGCCACCACCATTAACTCCGACCGTGGTGGTCGGATTTTGCAGCGGCGTCCATGGTGGCCGGAGTTTGCTCGATTTCTCGTTAATGGAGGACCGTGAGGACGATCAGGCTCCATAGTCTTGTAGGGGAGTCAAAACCGATCACCCTCACCAAAAATCACGATGATCCGACGGTGGAATCGCCGGAAAACGGTTTATTGATCGTGTGACTGAGATTCGTCCCTCAAGACTATACAAAAAAGATGGACTATATTGAATACAACTCAACAATTAAAAACTTTCTTTATCAAAGTTTTATTTAGAAACATAAGATATGTATACACGTATTAAAAGATTAATATTGTATTTATTGAAATCTTGTAATTATCAAAGTTTGTCTAATTGTAGAGTAATTAAATCTCAATGAAATTTGTATTTTAAGAAATAATTCAAAATTTGGAATGTACGTTTGATTAAGATTATATCATCTAATTTATATTAGTTTGACTTGAAAATATATTTATTCAATTTGTATATTTACAAATAATTTTAATAATAGAAATTTTATAACTCCTTCATACAAAGGAATAATATTATTTTAAAGTAAGATTATTTGTATAGATAATATACAAACCATTCTAATTATATGACACATCAATTACTTTAATACACATCTTCTAATCTAATCTAATCTTCTAATATATATAAAAGACTAATTAATTTGAAAAAATATTATTAGATGATCTGGACCCTTCATTTAATAAAAGATTTAATCTTAACCATTAATTCTTTTAGTTCTAAAATTTTGATTTTGACTTTTTATAGCTATTGAAAGTTATATTTACCTAACTTTTATCATTAGTTAAGCCGTGAATATAATTAAACTTAGATAATATTTTTTAAAACTATACTATCTCTTAATAAATTAAATTTTAAAAATTAAGTTTTCAATTTTGATTATTAAAAGTCAAAATTAGACTTTAATTTTGTTAAAATAAATGGATAGGATTTAATTTTGTTTAAATATATGATCAATATCTTTTAATTAAATTGATAAATGTTAGTCTTTTATATATATTAGAAGATGTAGAAAATATAGAAACAATGTATCCAAATAAAATGGACAAAATATTTTATTTAATTAGGGTATCTCTTTACCTCTTTTAATTTAGGGTGTTTATATAACAATATCCGTAAGAAAATTATAGTCGAAGACTTTAATTAACCAAATAACCAAGACTAAACATTTTATTATGTTTACAATCTTATCTATACAATATTCAAAATTCAAAACCCATAATCCAGGATTAAATATCTTGTAAAAAGAAGATGGAAATTAAGAAAATAAATAATTAAGCAAACTAGCAAATAAATCACACGTACCCCCGCCTTCTCATCGCTTAATTTATATATTCCATCCCATCCCTGCCCTAATGATAATCGATAAAATAAACACGATGCCGCCGACGTCGACAACCCACCGCCGACTTGCTCATAGTCCTGAGACGCCGGAGCTTACAACTGATATAATATTACACCACATACTACCAAGGCTGCCGGTCAAATCTGTATTCCGTTTGATGACGGTTTCCAAGGAATTTCATTCCTTCCTCAACACACGTAACTTCACCAAGATTCATCTGCGCCATCAAAACCACAACAAATTCCTCGTCTTATCACATGAACAAAGACGCTGGTTGTTTAGTTCCGTTGATGGTGAAACACTAGCTGATTGTTTAGTTACTCCTCCTCCTAGCCGCCCTATGCCATTTCTAGCCAATAATCGTCCTCCATACATGCGAGTTGTCGCATCTTTTCATGGACTGGTATGCGTAGCCATCTTTCACTACTTGAGACAGAAGTATCCTGACTTAATTGTATGGAATCCTTTTACAGGTGATTATAAGGTTCTGTCTAAACCAAATTTTGAAATGCAATCTCTTTGGCCTCGAAGTTTTGAAGGATTTGGGTTATATTACAGCTCTTGCGATGATGACTACAAGCTTTTATATGTTTCAACCAAATCCAGATGTGACTTTTACGTGTACTCCTTGAGATCCGACTCATGGAGAAAGCTGGCATTGGATTTAGAAACTAACTTTAGTAATTATTTCTTGTGTACTCCAAGCGTATGGTTGAATGAAAGTCTCTATTTTTTAGATAAAAGGTATTATTCCACTATGATAATAAGGTTCAACACAGTCACCGAAAAGATTACAGTTATAAAATTACCCCCGACACTTGGACAAGCAGATGAAGTTGTATGTGCGAGTCTGTTCGTCGATAATGGTTACATTCACATATGTGTGAGACTTGAGGGATTTTACAGAAAAGTGAAATATGATACATGGAGGATGAATGAAGATGGAGATTGGAGTATGGTGGATACATATTACATGGATAAGATGACATTGGCTCGCAGGTTAAAGATGCAGCCACACTTGACGAGGAACGGAAAATGGCTAATGATCCATAATAACGAAGATAGCACGGATTTTATTCTGAATATGTTTGATCCGGAGAAGAAGGCCTATACGTATACCTTTATGGGTACCTCTATGAGTTATGTTCCTGAAGAAGGGAGATACACCGAGACTCTTGTGTCACCAAATAGGTTTTAGCTTAATAATTATTAATTGTTCTTTCCCTTTTCAATTGATGATGATTATATGTGTATAACATCACAATTAATCTGTTACACTTGCGGTTCAAAGATCGAGTTATAACCTTTGTTTTTGTAATGCATGCTTATCTATATACAGACTTGATTATTCATAGATAATGCATATATTTGATAATTTGGACAATATGAATCTGTTTTATATGGTTAGAGTGGATATAATATAGGGGATATAATTTGTTAAAATTTAATTATTTATTTGTGTTGTTATTGCATAATATTAATCTTAAGTACATTATGACTTCTAAATGGAACAGAAAAGGAGAGAAGGAGAACAATTATCAGCAACTCAGCAGAATAAAGATTGGCCATTTTTCAGAAAAGAAAATAAAATGGTGATCATTGAGGAGAGGAAAGAAATTTGGGAATTTTTCAAGTTCAATTTATTGCTTATTTTAATGCATTTAGACCCAATCCATGCATTTTCACTTACAGTGTAAATATCTTGACACCCTCGAATTTCTTGGCCGGTTTTAGTAAGATGTTGAAGTCGGTTTGTTGGGTTCAGTCTCAGATATGATATGGGTCATGAGTGTCATTATGAACTTGTTTTATGTTATGTTTCCGCCTTTTGTTAGGTTCTAATATGATCTTATATATATGGGTTAGGTGTTGTTGCTATCTAATTAGTGGATATGTTCTAGTAAGATTTTGAGGTGGGTAAATAATTTAAAATCTGATACTAGCTTATGCTCATTCAATTGTATCATTTAGTTTTTGTAGATAAACTCTTAGTTCTTAAAATCGATTGGTTTGATTTTTATGCTTGTGATTTTGAGGTAGGTATAGACATGATATGACTCGACTTTTAGGTAGACTTTAAGGTCTTTTGGGTTGATCAAATGTAGGCCTGGTAATTCGGGTCGTGTTTGTGTTAAATGGTGCGGATCGTGTTCGTGTCAACCATTATCGTGTCACTTTCGTGTCGACCCATTCTTGACCCGGTTTAGTTTCGTGTCGTGTTCGGTTCGTGTCACTTCATTCGTGTTCGGTTTGGGTCGTGTTTTCGTGTCGACCCATTTTTGGAGAAAAAAATCAAGTTATGTTTTCGATCAAATAACTTGACTTTCATGTCGGCTTTTCATATCGAATTATTTTTTAGAAATTGACAAATCTTATCAACTCTATCCCATATAGAAAATCTAGATAAACATATATATTTTATAGCATACGCAAACATATATATTGTATATCAGTATATATATATAAACATAGGGGAGGGTTCATGCGAGAACCATTGTTAGTGCGAGAACCGCGAGAACTAATATCGGCCGTTCCTTGGATATGAGAAGTTTCATGGATGGTGAGCGTGGAGGGATAGAGTGTGGTAGGGTGCATGTGAGGAATTCATGGGTGGGCAATGACATTGAAGGAGGGGTGTTAGAAATATTAAAGTGAGGGGTGTAATATGTAATTACTCAAAATTGGGGAAATGCTATATAAAGGCATTTCCCCCACATTTCAATGGTAAGCTTTGCATATTTCTCAACTCTTATGTGTGTTTTCTCTCTTAGCTCTCGGCTCTCTTTCTCTCTACTGATTACACATACAAACACACACATTAACTCTCAAGCATTGCTTCATCCGTATAATACGGGACCATCAATTGGTATCAGAGCCAAACTTGTTTTTGGCTCGTGATTGTTCGAAAGAAGGGAACAAAATCTCGAAGTATTCAAGCTTTCAAGAAGAAAAGGCTCTTGGCTTTACAAAAGGCTCAAGAACGACAGTTTTCTTCAAGAAAAACTCAAGTTCAAACGACTTATAAAGATAGAACTTGTTAAAGGTATAAACTACATCTTCATTAACCTTCCTTTGAGTTGTTTTGATAGCCTTACAAAGTTTACAAAACATTCCTTGAAGAAAAACACAAACCGTGAGTGTTTTTATAAGCATTAAGTCAAGAAGGTCATTAAATACCCACTTTTTCAACATTAAATTTTCTGGGTATTTAAGCATTTATGGTGTTCTTGGCCTGAAAGTACAACTTGAAGAAGAAAGAATCGTATTTTGTAATTTATTTAATTATAATTTCATAATAGATTAATTGTTGTACAAGGAAAATCAAGTACTTACCATACCAATCAAGTACAAGTGGTTAGACACTATTTAGGGTATGGCAATCTGATTTGAAAAGGACACTTCATACTCTATCAACCGGATCCCCTATCACACGCGATTGGGTTGTGCGGCTTATAGAGTATCACAGGGAACTAAGTGTTGATATTATATCAGCCTGATTTTCTTAAGCATTCGCACGCGATTCACACTTGATATTCTATCAGCCGGATCTTAGTGTTGATACCCTATCAGCCGGCTTATTCCTTAAGGAATCGCACGCGAATTGAAAGTTCTCAAAGTTCCAACACTTTAATCGCAAGCGATTGAAAGGTTTTAAGTTTCAACTTATTGATTCGCTCGCGATTGAAATCTTGTTAATTTCCTAAGTTACATATATAATCGCACTCGATCGACTCTTGACTTATTTCTGTGCTATTCACTCACTCAATTGACAATCGCATTTGATTTTCAGGACTAACAGTTTTATTTCCCAAGTGTGTGATGCAACAGGATTGATTCGCATTCGATTGGTTATCTTATTAATCGATACTAAGTCCTTGCTCTGCCCACTTGTTTTTCAAGGAATTTACTCAATCGCACTCAATTGGATCTATTCGCATTCGATAAGACAAGATCAAACAGTGACATTCCTAAGATTTGGACAAGTGATTGACTCTTTGAACTTGACATAAAGAACGTTAAGACAATTGAACTTAACTAAACAATCTAATTCATAATTGAATTTAATTTAAATCAAATCAAATTCAAAGGTGAATTACATTACCTCAAGTCTAGTTAGTTCAAAGTTGAATTTAATCTTTTCAAGATTTAATTCAAAATTGAAATTCCAAAGACTTAGTTCTTTAAATCAAATCCTCAAGTCATTTAATCAAGCTTGAAAAGAATCATACTCTTTACGTTGGAAAAAGCTTTCGAACAATCAACCATCTAACAAGCAAACGATCATTTTCAACTAAAAGTCATTAAGCATGTCAAGTACAAACGAGATGATGTCTATAGGTACCGATACAAAACCTCCTGTTTTGTTTCGAGGAGAGTAGAATGTTTGGAAAGGAAGGTTCATGGACTTCCTAGAGCACAACGAAATTTGTGGAGACAAAATGATTGAATGTATCCACAAGGGAAACAAGAAATTCACAAGGATCGTTGAAGCTGACCCGACCAACAATCCCCCCATTCTCCGACATGAACGCGAGAAGACAAATGATGAACTGACTGCAGAAGAGAAGGAGATCAAGAAAGCTGAAAGGCTTGCAAAATACTACCTCAAACAAGGTCTCTCATCGGAAATCTATCTCAAGATAGACAGCCTGGGAACTGCCAAGGAGATATGGGATGAGATCAAGAGACAGCTGCAATGGACAGCACAAGGAGAGTATATCAAAAGAACTCAACTGGTGAATAGCTACCATGAGTTCAAAGCTCGTGAGAATGAACTCCTGTCCGAAACATATGGGAGATTCTGCAAGCTGCAAAACGAGATGAGATCCAACCAGATAGTTCGAACTGACCTTGATTTGAACTGTGTTTTTCTAAATTCCCTAGGTACAGAGTGGAAGGGCTATGACAGACTATACAAACAGATCAACAAAGATCTCACTTCTGTCACCTTCCACAACATCTTTGAAGATCTCAATCAGTACCAGGATGAGATACTACAGTCCACTCCAAAACAGCCTGCTGCAGATCCTCTTGCTTTGGTGGTGGCTGAAAGAACCCCTAGGGAAAGCACATCAAGACCAATGAAACTCAAACAGGTGGTCATCAGTGATTCTGACCAAGATGATGATGAGGACGATTCGATCGAAGCAGCTTTTCAGGCTCTTACAACAGCTAGCAAAAATTTCAAGAGCCGCTTCAGCAAGACTAACAATCGACAGCGGTTCACATCCGGATCAAGAAGATCTGAAAGAGCAGCTTCAGTAGACAAACCCAGATATCAAAGAGATGAGAGGAAGGAAGAAAAGAAAGTTGAGTCTAAATGTTACAACTGTGGAAGGTCGGGCCACATGATCAGGAACTGCCTGATGAAAAAGGTAAAAGATGCAGAATACTATCGGCAGAAGTACCGCCTGTCTAAACAAAAACAGGCTGGGAACGTGCTGTTAGTAGAGGAGGATCAATTTCTTGATGACACAGGCTCAGACAGTGATCTAGATGGTGAAGATCAAGCACAGTTTTATCTGATGGCTCACAACAGTGAAGAAGGCAGAGAGGATGATGACGGAGATGAGCTCTCCGAGTCAGATGAGGAAAGCCTGGAAAATGGAAAGGTATCTTCTAGCTCTAACTTTAATATGAGTAAAAAACATGAACACATTCAGATCATATTAAATCGCATAAAAGAGTTAGAATGTCAGGCACTAGACTTAACCAAAAGAAATCAAGTTCTAGAAGATAGTTCACACACTAAAAAATTGGAGGCACAAACAAAAATTAAGAAGTTAGATAACAACTTAATCAGCCTTCGGAACCAATTAGCTGCTAAAGAAACTGAGCTCTTAGAGTTAACCAGTAGGACTAATAACACTATATTAGACCTTAAAGCAGAATGTGCATGTGCAGAAAAAGATTATGAGATTCTCAAACATGAACTTAGAGATGAACTAAGTACCCTTTACTCTAGAATCTATGAACTTGAGTATCTTCTGTCCAAACGTGATCAAAGTGAACAGACCATCTCTCAATACAAAGAAAAGGAACGTCCTTTCTCCAGATGGAATTTTGATTGGCTGGGCTTCAAATTGAGAAAGATTACGTCCAAACAATTATATAATGCTGATCTGTTTGGCGAAGGCCTTACCCAACGGATGGTTTTTATTGGTCAAGAAGAGGAACGTATTGAAGAAGAGGTCAAACGAACCCTTAATCTCAGATCTGCAATTTCATTTGACTACTCTGATCTCAATGACTCATACCTCACCTGTCTCACGTCATCATCTGATACTGATGTTTTATCTTCTGTCTATTCTGATGAAGAACTCTCCTCTCCCGTTTCACCAAAGCCCACTTTTGAATACATTCCCCACAAGGAATTACAGCAAAGGTTTCAAACCTTACAGGAGTTTTGCTTCACTCATCTAGTTCAAGATGACCTTACCAAAACCTTCCAATCAGAAACCACATCTGAACCCTCTCCACTAGTTCAAGAAAACGCCATTCTCCACAAGCGTCTCCAAACAGTATTCAATCTTGATGGCAAGATCATTGACGACTTGTGCAAAGAAAATTTTGAATTGCTTGAACGAATCAAAGAGGTCGAAACTGCACTGGAACCACCCACTCCATTTATCTTCTCATCACAGGGAACCATATTAGATGAACGAATTGAAGGTTCCAAACATGTGTCTACATCTTCTCAAAATGTCAAACTAGTAAAATCTGTTAATCATACTGTGGTAACAACTCTTAAACTTAAACAGATTTACAAACCAAAGCAACTGTCCACTTCTAATCAAAGTTCTCGTGTGCACTTAGACGTACCTGAATCATCACGAGCTGCAGCCAGTCGACCACGACTTCATTCTAATCTTTTACCCTCTGCTGCAGAAATGAAGAAGACTGGAAACAAGAAGTGTGAAATAAATACATCATGGAAAAGAGCTATTCCTAGGTCCACTATGAGATGTTCAAATTTGAAACCTGTCTGTGAAAACATTTTGATGTTTGATTCTGTTTGTAATCATTCCTGTTCACAAGACAATACTGCTTCTACCATGTTTTGTATGAGTAATGGCTGTACTCATGGACACTGTGAATTTAATTGTTGTTATGATCAATTGAGAAAGTCTTTAGGTATTAAACCATGTGCTGACTGGACGGATTTTTATGCTAATCTAGTCTGTATTCCATTTGTAAACTCCAAAGGTTACATCATTAATCAATGGATCACCACTCGTCAATCACATGCACTTAAACGTCTAAACAAATCCAAACGATTGCTCACGATCAAGGAACTAGAAGTCTACCGACGGCAGGGCTATGAAGCATTTAAAAGGGCTTGGATTGCACAGGAAAAACACTTGCATTCTCAAAAGCGTTCTCGCAATTCCCCTTCCAAAATCTCCAAACCTTCAAAACCCAAGCCATCATCCATCCTTCGAATCGCAAAACCTACTAATCGCAGTGCTCCAGTTCAGCAACAGCAAGTTGATGCACCGAGGCCACAGAGAATTCTTAAGAATTCCTCGCAACCATGGATTCGCAAACATAACGCTTCCGCAACTCTACCGAATCCAAAACCTCTGATTCCATCAACTGTCAAACCAACAGTAGTAAAGAAACTTTCTTCTCAACCAATTTCTCCCAAATCTATTCATTCTCGACAAAAGATTCGACCCACATGGGTAATTAAGAATAGATCATCTCACGTTTCACCACAACCAGTAGACACAATTACTACTCAACCACCTTTAGGAACTAACAATCAAGGACCCATTCATATATGGGGACCTGAACTTGCTTTATTCTCTTATTGCAGGTGCCTCACTTGTGGTACCTTGACTCCGGCTGCACCAAACATATGACTGGCAACAAAAGCCTTCTCAAGAACTATGTTCCTAAGTACTCCGGGAATGTACGTTTTGGGAATGACAATGTTGCACCAATAATGGGGTACGGAGACATTGAGAAAAAACACATCAAAATCAAGAAAGTCTCATATGTTGAAGGGTTGGGTCATAACTTGTTTAGCATTGGACAGTTCTGTGATAAAGACCTAGAGGTCGTGTTCAAAAAGAACAAATGTTCAGTTTTAACTGAAAATGGAGATGAGTTGCTCGCAGGTTCCAGAAATTCTAACCTGTATTCCATTGACTTGGATAAATATGACTCTCCTACCTCTGTGTGTCTACTGTCCGAAGCATCTACGGATCTGACTTGGCAATGACACAGAAAACTCTCTCACCTGAACTTTCAAAATATTAACAAATTAGTCACTGGTGATTTGGTGAGAGGCATTCCTAAGTTAAGGTTCAAGAAGGATCATCTATGTGCAGATTGTGAAAAAGGAAAAATGAAGAAGGCTTCTCATCAATCTAAACAAGTATTTAGCACTACGAAGCCTTTGGAACTCCTGCACATGGATCTGTGTGGTCCTATGAGAATCCAGTCCAAGAATGGGAAGAAGTATATTTTAGTCATGGTGGATGACTACTCGAGATATACGTGGGTCAAATTTCTGCGCTCAAAAGATGAAGCCACTCCAACAATCATTTCCTTCATCAAACAACAGCAGAACAAGCATAGTCAGAGTGTTATCTCTATCCGGACAGACAATGGAACGGAATTCAAAAACAGTACTCTGAAGAGCTTCTATGACCTTGTGGGAATCAGCCACCAGTTCTCTGCTGCATACACACCACAACAAAATGGTGTAGTGGAACGAAGAAATAGAACTTTGGTTGAAGCTGCCCGTACAATGCTTTCATATTCCGGGCTCCCACCTTCTTTCTGGGCTGAAGCAATTAGCACTGCCTGCTACACGTAGAACCGCTCTTTCATTAACAAACGCTTTAATAAAACTCCATATGAACTGGCCAATGGCATAGTGCCTAATATCAAATACTTCCATGTATTTGGTAATAGGTGCTTTGTACTAAATGACAATGATACTCTAGGAAAATTTGCTCCCAAAGCGGATGATTCTGTTTTCCTAGGTTATTCTACTGAGTCCAAAGCCTACAGAGTTTTTAACAAACGTACAAAGAGCATTGTTGAAAGTATCAACGTAACATTTGATGATACATTGAATGTTACAGATTTTCCACCTAAACCAACAGTTAATGATTCTGAACATACCTGTTCAGGACCTGCACTTCAAAATAAAGAATCAGACAATCCATCCAGTTCAAATATACATCTTGATTTTTTGTATGATTTCTTTAAACTTGAATCTTCTCCTGTTTTCACTGACAACAGGAACGACACAGTTGTTCAAACCAGTGTTACTTTAACGGCTCCTACGGTCACTGAGACGAATCCATTTGCAGAACTATACGCTGAGGATTCATCTTCTGTTTCTATCACTTCTCCCCCTGTGACTTCTCAGATTCCTGACCCAGAGAGCCCTCCTGTGTTTGATTCAGACCCACATTTCTTTACAGAAGATGAAGAAGAAGCACGCCACTTACAAGATCTCATTCCTTCATCTTCCACTTCACATGAAATTAAGTGGACCAGACATCACTCAAAAGAGAACATCATCGGAGATCCTTAAGTTGGTATTCAAACACGATCCGCAACAGCAAACGAATGCCAATTCTCGGGTTTCTTAAGCATCATTGAACCCACCAAGACTTATGACGCATTAGATGATCCAGATTGGGTAATTGCTATGCAGGAAGAATTACACCAATTTGACCGTCTTAAATTCTGGAGATTAGTTCCTCTTCCATATGGTAAATCTGTTGTTGGAACTAAATGGGTGTTCAAGAACAAACGGGATTCGGATGGAGTGGTCATTCGTAACAAAGCTAGGTTGGTTGCTAAGGGATACAATCAACAGGAGGGCATTGACTATGATGAAACTTTTGCCCCTGTTGCTGGAATTGAAGCTATACGCTTATTTCTTGCATATGCAGCCTCCAGGAGTTTTCGAGTCTTCCAAATGGATGTACAAACAGCCTTTCTCATTGGGGTACTCAAAGAAGAAGTTTACGTTTCACAACCTGAGGGCTTCATCAATTCTTCATACCCTAATCATGTTTACATTTTAGATAAGGCACTGTACGGTTTAAAACAAGCTCCACGTGCATGGTACGATGTCTTATCTGAATATCTGATAGGTGAAGGCTACTCCAAAGGAAAGACAGACACCACTCTCTTCACAAAGATAAAAGGTAGGGACAAAATCCTTGTCCAAATTTATGTGGATGACATCATCTTTGGATCTACAAATCCAAAGTACAGTGAAGAGTTTGCACAAACCATGTCAAACAGGTTCCAAATGAGTATGATGGGAGAGATGTCATTCTTTCTCGGTCTTCAGGTTAAACAGTTGAGTCATGGCACATTCATTTGCCAATCTAAGTATATTAAAGATCTTCTCACGAAGTACGATATGCTCAACTGCAACCATATCTCCACTCCCATGGCGGCCAAATCACAACTATCGGCAGACCCTGATGGTTCTCCGGTGGATCTGAAGAATTACCGTGGGATGATTGGCTCGTTACTGTATCTAACTGCAAGTCGTCCGGATATCATGTTCTATACCTGTCTATGTGCCAGGTTCCAGGCGAATCCAAAAGAGTCACATCTTCTGGCAGTCAAGCGGATCTTCAAATATCTTAAAGGTTCTATGGATCTAGGTCTGTGGTATCCAAAAGATTCAAATCTGGATCTCCATGCTTACTCAGATGCTGACTATGCCGGTTGCAAGATTGATAGGAAAAGCACCTCTGGTAGTGCACACTTTATAGGTGATCGTTTAGTCTGTTGGGCCTCCAAAAAGCAAAACTGTGTATTCACCTCTACAGCTGAGGCTGAGTATGTTGCTGCTGCAATGTGCTGCTCACAAAGTCTTTGGATACGCACACAGTTATCAGACTTTGGCCTAAGGTATGACAACATTCCATTACTATGCGATTCCCAGTCAGCCATAGCTATCTCCTGCAATCCGGTACACCACTCTAAAACCAAACACATTGATATACGTTATCACTTCATAAAAGATAATGTAGAGAAAGGTCTTATTGAGCTCCAGTATGTTCCTACTGAAAATCAGCTAGCTGACTTGTTTACCAAACCATTAGACGAAAGTCGCTTTACTGGGTTGGTCTCCAAGTTAGGCATGCTCAACTTGAAAATATAACATACTGGTGCTCCATTTTTCCTTTCTTTCCTTTTTGTTTAGAGTAGGGGTTACACTGTTTGTTCTTTGTGTAGCTTCAAGATGCAATACTCAAGGGGGAGTGACTTTCTGGTGCTACACATGTATCATATGTGTAGGGGGAGAAAAATCATACACATACTGCACATGTGTAGGGGGAGTATGATACATCTGACACATTCCCAAAATTATATCTGAATCTTTCAAATCAATTATATCTGAATCTTTCAATTTTTCAAATCTCAAAAATCAGATATATTGACTTTTTCAAGTATTGGCTCAATCGCGAGGAATGAAATGTCAAGTGTTAATCGCACGCGATTAAAACAACTAAGAGTCAATCGCGAGAATTGAAGACCAGTGTTAATCGCACGCGATTAAAACCACTAAGAGTCAATCGCGAAGAATGAAAGCCAAGTGTGAATCGCATGCGATTAATACATCAAAGAGCCATTCGCGAAGAATGAAAGCCAAGTGTTAATCGCACGCGATTAACACATCAAAGAGTCATTCGCGAGGAATGAAGGCCAAGTGTTAATCGCACGCGATTAACACATCAAAGGTTCATTCGCGAGCTCTATCAGCCGGACCCCTTTATCATTCGCATTGGCCATCAGCCGTGTTTTTAACCGACTGAGAGGGCCAATCAGAGCTCGACACGTGTCTTTTTACACTGACTTAAGTTACCCATTAGCTACCAAACGTCATTTACACGATTCAAAATTAGAAAATTTCATAAGTGTTTCTCTCAATTTCTTGGTTACTTTAGCATTCAAATCCTTTCGTTACTCTGCCAAAATTTATAATTTTAGTATCAAAATACTCCTAATCACAGAGGTAACAAATTGTACGGTTTACTTTGTGAAAATTTTGAGTTAAAAGGGTACTTTTTGGCTTTAGAACACCCATATGCGAATGAGGGTTTCAACACTTTGAAGGGATGTTTGGTACACGAAACAAACTTGTTTGATGAAACAAAGTATGCGATGGGTATTTTGAACACTTGGGGAACACTTTGATGTAAAAATATTTCAAAAATCTCGAAAAATGTTCTTCGTGTTCTTGGGGGGTATAAACATACACTAACAATTTGGTTTTTGGCCTAAAAAGAGGTGTTAGGGTGATTTTTGGACTATGCTCCAGTACTACAAAGTTGTTCAGCACTATCTAATTGACACTCTCAAAGTTTCAAAACAACTTTTTTATACTAAAAATCATCCTGTACACAGTGAGGGTTCAACACTTAGGGTGTTAGAACATTGGTCAACATGGGTCAAACTTTTGTCATGCATATCTCTTTATCCTTAACTTAACTATTTTATCAATCTGTACAGATAGAATGGCTCAAGCTGTACGTGACCCAGAGGAGATCATGCCCCAAGCAGAATTCCTTAACACCAAATCTCATGAAAACAACCATTTTGTTGACTTAAGAAAACTGAGAAACCTTACCTACCCAATTGTCACTGAAATTCTCAAAATACACCCACTCAATCACCTGCTGACCTATAACCCAGCCAAAACAGGCACACATGTACCTGAACTATACGTTCAACAATTTTGGAAAACATGTGATGTGCGGATCAATGACAGGGGTTATGAAGTAATCCATGCTGAGGTCGACGAATTTCAAGTCAATATATCTCTTAGTCGCCTTAGAACAATTTTTGCCCTACCCAGAGCAGACAGCAGACCTCCTACAACAGACTTTGAGGAAATCCCAGACGAGGATGCATGTCTTGCAGCTATAATGGAGATGGGGTATGATGGTGAGCTCACACGTAAAGGTCAATTCAAACGCAACAGCTTGCACCCGAAATATAATACATTAATGACGGTGCTTCAAAGGTGTCTCACCCCGAAACATTCTGGATATGAATTCCCTACTGAGTATCAGCTCAAGATTTTTGTTGCTGCAGCGAACCATATGCATATAGACTATGCTTTTCTGCCGTTCCAGGATATTAAAGCCACCATGCAAAGGAAAAATTCCCAAAAGCAGAAGGATGCAAACATGCTGCCTTACCACCGCTTCCTGCCAATGATCATCCAGTACGTGATGGATCGGAATGTTGACATTCCCCGCCGGGCAGGTTTACCTTCTATACACCCTAAGCTATTCTTGTATATTAAACCTGCCACTCCGGCCAACCTGCTTGTTCCTAAACCATTTCCTGTATCTCTCTTAAATCTGTGTGAGCAAAATGATATTGTTAAGAGTTATAGGGAGAGTGTAGGAATACCTCCTATGGTTACGCCAGAGCCGGCCATACCTACCCAGGGAGGAGTAGCACCTGGTGAGGAAATAGAGGATAGGCCTCAGCTATCTGTGGGAGATGCTGAGAGGGGAGTGGAGAGAGAAAATGTTGAGAGAGGTGGTGAAGAAGGTGAAGGTGTTGAGAGTAGAGAGGGAGGGGATGCATATGATCCCGCCACCATTCAAGCCATTGTTCAGTCTCTTTCTCAATCCACCCGCACCCAAGCTGTACTAAAAGAACTTGGTCTTGACATTTCTGAGTCATCCAGTTCTGAATCCTCTCTTCATGAGTCTGCTTCCCATCAAGGAGGTGCCCCTTCCTTTGAACTTGCTATATCTCCTGCGGGCACCCCTGACCAACCAATCGAACAACCAGCAGAAAGCACACCCTCATTCATGAAACTTACTGACCCACATACTACCTCTCCCGACCAGACTCACCCCGTTCAAACTACTCAGGTCATTCCACAACCTGGTGGTCTGGTCATTCCTTTGACTTCAACTGCCCAAGCAACCACCATTCCTATCATTCGCAGGGCCATAGTTGCTCCTGAACATGACATTCCAGTAACTTCGCCAAGTCATTCTTTATCTATTGAATCTGGTTCTGTCACTCCTGACTCTCTTATTCACCCTGATCAATATGCGGGGTATGGTGCTGGTAGCGGTGATGATGAAGATAGTTTTGTAGTTAGGAGTGCGAGTGATAGAGAGGAGGTGAGAAAAGAAAAAATGAGTGCTGAGGGTTCCCCAAACCCAGAAAGCCGGGAAGCCACATCTACTATGAGGCCTAGCACTGCTGAGCCTCATATTGAAGAAGTCGCGGTGATCCCACCCGTGCAAGTTTCTGCCCCACCAAGCCACTACGGTGTCTCTCAACAGACTCCGTATTTATTGCACAGGGTTATAGCACATACAATGGGTCAACCCCAATTGGGTGTTGGACCTATTGAACAAAGAGGACCGTCTCCCTCGTCCTCGACTCCATTTCGTGCACAATTTGATATGCCGCGGATCTCCGCTTATCTTGAACAACACAAAGTCACCATTGATGCACTGAGCTTGTTGGCTCGACAAGTCTCCTCAACTTCCATAGGTGGTACCTCTCAAGGTGCCATTCGAGGATTGGAAGGAAATCCTGCTGGAGCCTACATCCATGCTGCTCCAGTAGGTGGTGCTGCTCCAGTAGGTGGTTCAACAAGCCGTGTCCCCAATCCGCCAACAACTGCAGGAGACAAATTCAAAGTTGGATCGGATCGAAGAGGCTTCCAAGGCCCAAGCTGAGCAGCTCACTCGTATTGAAAATCTTCTTGCAGCTCGCACTCCAGCAACAGCGCCTCAACCTCAAGCTGATGTCACTTCTCTCTCAGTGGATGCTCTGAAAAGCATACTTTATGCGAAAATTCTTGAACAGAGACCAGACACTGCTTATGATCAAGACCTTCTGACTACTCTTCGCAACGAACAACGTCCATCGGGAATCTCCATGGATGACTTTCAAGAGTTTCATGAAGATGTAAACAGAAAGATTGATGGGATCACTAAAGGTTTCTACACCTCCCTATCAAAAGTCACAGATCGGCTGACTACCCTAGAAACAACCTGTCAGGCTCAGGCTCAGGGGAGTAAGCGGAGACGGGATGATCAGGATCCGGATGATCAACCCGAGGGGGAGAAAAGGAGAAAATACATGTCTGCTCCCTCAGTTGTTACTACTGTGCCTGTCCCACTCGTTACTTCATACTTATCTGCAGGTACAAGTTCAACTGGGTCCGGAAGTCAACACAAACAACAACAAATGGCCGATGAAGTTTATGAACGACAGCAAAAGGAAAATGCTGACAAACAAAATGTACTTTACGTACCTCAGCAACAATCTGAACCGAGGCCAAGTGATCTTGAAGAAGGTGAAATACCTTATAAGCAGCCCCATGCCGAGATGTCTGACTGGTCTAGTGACTCAGAGGAACAAGTGGAAGATCTATATGAGTTTATTCACACATCACCTGCAAGGCATGTGGGGGAAGGTAGTTCTGCTCTGGCAGAGGAGGAAGCTGAGGATCCTGAGATGGAAAGTCTATTCAAGGGTATTGATGATTACGTCGAGGTTGCTACACGTCCAAATTCTCCTAGAATTGTTGACAGATTTGATGATATCCCTAGTGAAAGGGAGCTTGCTCTCAGAAGAAAAGAAAGGGAAGCAATTTCTAGAAGGGAAGCTAGGAGAAAGCCTAAACAAAAGAAACCTATCTACGACGTGTCCATGGTTCTCAGTGGGATTAATGTTGAAGTTCATGAAACTTTCCCTCCTCCTCCTGGTCAGTTTCAAGAATCAGCTGCCGATGTACTTGAAAGAAACAAACAAAGAGAGGCAGCTGAGAAAACAAGACAAGAATCTGAATGGCCCTTGCCAAGGAGCTTCATTGTGCCACCTGCTCCTCCAGTGTATCGTGGGGATCCAGGACTTGATGCAGGCAACATGTTCACAAGAAGTGCTGCCCAACAACCTATAGGGAAACCTTATTTTGTCAATGCTGCTAATCTTGAAGAAAGAATTCCAGATATATTCAGCAATGAGCTAATACAGGTTATTTCCCCTGAGTTGCGGAACATGGACGATAAACAGAGAAGAAGATATGAACACATCCTCTCTCAGTCCATGACTAAACCCGAAGAGATCAAATCAGAGTATCCAATAGTTGAACTTATCAATATCTACACTCAGACAACCTTCAGAATAAAATATGCCATCTTTCATGTCAGAAGAGCAAACAACCTGTCATTCTTCCTCAACGTAGTAGACTTAAGGTTTGTAAGTATTGAAGACATCAGCTTCATCTTTGACACCCTCTCTCAGAAAAGAGGAAAGTGGCCAGAAGAAGAGTTCGGAAGGGTTGCTCTAATGAAATACATGAGAAATCTAATGGAATACTTTGAGGAACACGATCTGCAACTCGGAGCTGAAAACAACTATCTGAAAGTCAACCTCTTAAAGCCTAACCAGAGCCATCCAGATCTAGAAAAGCTTGAAGAATTGACAGTTATCTATGATGGGCATCCAAACTTCAAAGGTGATCGAGGGGTCGTCTCAAAGAATACAAAAGGTGAAAAGATCTTCATCAGACTTGATGAACTCATGGCGTATTCAGACGGCACCCTGAAAATTCTCCATCATAAGATACATCAGAAAGTTTGGGAAAACCGGGCAGCCTATACAGATGAAGAACATGCTGAAGCCTATCGTGCGATAGAAAGGATGAGAACTACTCTGTCAAGCAGAAGGCAAATACGCAAGTGGCAAGTGGCATTCGGCATTCGCAACAAATCGGCATACGAATAGATTAATGTATTTATTTGTTGTGAATAATTACACACCTCACTTAGGGGGAGATTGTTAGAAATATTAAAGTGAGGGGTGTAATATGTAATTACTCAAAGTTGGGGAAATGCTATATAAAGGCATTTCCCCCACATTTCAATGGTAAGCTTTGCATATTTCTCAACTCTTATGTGTGTTTTCTCTCTTAGCTCTCGGCTCTCTTTCTCTCTACTGATTACACATACAAACACACACATTAACTCTCAAGCATTGCTTCATCCGTATAATACGGGACCATCAAGGGGAAATTAGACGTCTCAGATTGGTTCTCGCACTAAGAATGATTCTCGCAAGAACTTTTTCCTATAAACATATATATTTATAAACAATATATATTTATAAACAATATATATATATATATATATATATATATATATATATATATATATATATATATATATATATATATATATATAAGCAACATTAACAAAATACATATGCCGTGTTCTTGACTTTGTTTGTATATTTATATAGTTGTTTGTATCATTTTACTTCCAAAATCTTTGTATATATGTATATTCTAGATAAACATATATATTTTACAAGTCAGCAACATATATAAGTATAGATGCATATGGCCTGTATAGATGCATATAAGCAACATAAACAACAACTCAAAGCAACGCAGGGAGGCTAGGACACACACGTTCTTTCCCCTTTCCCTCTTTTCTTCTTCCTTAATTCTTATTTCTATTCCTAATTTCTTATGAATATTAATTAATTTTATCAAAATGAAGATTGGCGGTATTTGATTTGACTCACAATTTTGTCGGTAAAATAAAAATACTGAAAATGAGTCCCGCCATTTTGATACTAACTATACTAGTTACTTAGTTAATGACTTGGTTTATATTTATAATTTAAAATTTCTAAATATTTTTAAGTTAATATATTTTTGGGTTTTTTTAATTTTTGTTATAAAAAGATCGTGTTAAACGGGTTACCTTCGGGTTATCGTGTTCGTGTTGTGTTCGTGTCAAAAAGTTTCGTGTCATTTTCGGGTCGACCCATTTCTGACCCCCTTCAGTTTCGTGTCGTGTTCGTGTCGACCCAAATCGTGTTAGGTTCGGGTTGGGTTTCGGGTCGTGTCAGGATTTGCCAGCCCTAATCAAATGTCTTGCTTTCACCAAATGGTGTAAAATTTATAGGTATATATTAATATTTTTTTTAAATGAAATCTGGATCTTAGAAGTTTAAAACCAGACTACTTGAGTTTTTTCCATATAGGTATTGTGTGTTGGGTTAATTGGTATTATGTTTTAATTGTTATTTTATGTTTTGTTATTTAATTTAGTCATGGCGTATTTATTTATGCTAGTTGGATTTGTCAGCCACTTTTCCAGTTTTTTAGCATAATTTTGATAGTGGTGTTTTCCACGTTGCCTTTTGTAAGTTGTATATATATAATATATGTAGCCTTTTAGTTTATTAAAGAAGTGATCCTTTTAGTGTACCATATTTTCTTCCTTCTAAGTTCAACAGCTTGTTTTCTTTTCTGTGAGATTTGAGGCCTGAGTTCCAACATTTGGTATCAGAGCCAAGGGCTCATAGGAGGCAGCCTCCACCGGTGGTGTTGTCGGTCGGCGGAGGGCCCAGAAGATTAACAACAGTAGAATAAGGAGACGTGAAGGTGTTTCGGGTTAGCCATTGTTGAGGAAAAATACCGTTTGGGAAGGTGGCAGTGACCGTTGATGAACATCGGTGTCTCGTGGCTGTTAGTTGTGATCAACGGGAGGAAAGGTGTGTTTCAATATGGTTTTTCAGCAGGGGGTGCTGTTGTCGGGTTTTGCAGTCCTTGATCGTCTTGTTCGTGATAAGGGGAGACCGGCGTAGTTGTGTGAAAAGCGGACAGAAAGGATCCGTCAAAGCAGGAGCTTTAGATTCAGTTCGTTTGGCGGGTGAAAGAAAACAGTAGAAGGTGGTGTGACCTTGTTTTCTTGGTCGGTGGAGAGGCCTCTTTGAACAAAGGTGATTGGTAAAGGTTACGACTGTCAAGACAACACGAGATTGGAGAAACTATACGGTTGTAAACATTGAGGCGTTGGAGTTCAAATCGAGTGGCTTTGGATGTGGTCGAGAAAGAGGTCTTCGATCCGTGAAGAGTCTAGATGTTAATGAACCGTTCCAGCGGGATGCCATATGAAATGTTACAAGTGTGATGAACTTGATTTGGGTTAAATGAAGACCTTGGATGTGACTAAGGTGAGGTCAAGTGTCTGGAAAAGGTTGTGACCAAGAAGCGGTGTAAGCGTAGTGAAAATACCAATTAAGGGGGTGATTGTTGGGTTAATTGGAATTGTGTTTTAATTGTTATTTTATGTTTTGTTATTTAATTTAGCATGGCGTATTTATTTATGCTAGTTGGCTTTGTCAGCCATTTTTCCAGTTTTTTAGCATTATTTTGATAGTGATGTTTCCCACGTTGCCTTTTGTAAGTTGTATATATATGTAGCCTTTTAGTTTATTAAAGAAGTGATCATTTTAGTGTACCATATTTTCTTCCTTCCAAGTTCAACAGCATTTTTCTCTTTTCTGTGAGATTTGAGGCCTGATTTCCAACATTGTGATTTACAGTTTAAGCTTTTATGCGTATTATAAAACTTGATTGTTTGACACTTATGGTGATCTTGAAAATGGGGATGCTGATGTTGTTGTTCCATGTAGCTAGACCATATTCTGTTTTGCTCAAATAGGAACAATACAATTGGAATAGATTGGATAGACTTCATTCAAGAACACCACCACCCCTAGAATCAATAAGAAAACAAGAGCTAAGTTTCAGATTAGTGAATAATCTGAAACGAAAGAAGAGACCTTTCTTGCTCGGCGCCTAAACCGCACTATGCTCCGCTTCAACAAATGAGAGTTTTCGGTGGAACCGGTGAATGCATAAGCGGATAAAAAGTACATGTGTTAAGCTACAAATAATAACCTCTAAAGAAGCTTGAGCAAGGCCTAATTGATGTTGTTTACATTCTAACAAGTATAGTTTTTAGTTTACAATGGAGTACAATTATGATCTTTAAGATACTTCAAATCATCTTCTCAAGACCCACTAAATCAGATTCAAGAATTAGTTAATATTAATTATATAATAATCACATAGACAAGCTTTATTTATTAGGGATTTTAATTTATAGTATAAGATTATGTTTTTAACATGTTAAACTCATTCATATATGTTTGGCTTTTCGGTATATGTGTGTGTGTGTTTTGATAACTTCTATTAGTGCGAGAACCATTTGTAACCACCATTAATGATCATTAATGAATCACTAATACAAGTATTTTAGTCCCCAATGGCGAATTACTTGCGGATGGACGAGTCATTATTTAACGAGACTTGATTTACCTAAAATACCATATTAATGAGTTATTAATGAGCATTAATGAACCATTAATTTAATTTGATTAAAGGTCAAGATTGATTCTCACAATTCTCACAATAAGAAATGGTTCTCTAATGACAATTCTCATATTATATATACATACATACATACATACATACATATATATATATATATAATGATTTTTTAATTTAAAATGATATTTTAAGACAACTTTGACCTATATTATAAATATAGATATCGCCCTCAATAAACTCTTACCCGTCTCTTTCCTAAACTTGTTCTCCTAAATTAGACAACATGTGTCTTCTTCGTTGAGACCCACTGTCCTTCTCATCCTTCACCGTCCGTGACGAAACCGATCACAAAAACCTAACTCAGTTCTCCTCCCCACTCTTCACCACTGAAGGACAACATGCTATTAGATGTAAGCTATTTAATTGATTTACCTGTGTAGTTTCTATTGTTACGCGAAAACAAAAGTGTTACCCGCTAGAATAGTTGTAGCATATCACATATCTCCTTTGCTAAGTCCCAGTCAAGCTTTGTAGGCAAACAACTATACCTCGGCTCTCTTAGCTTCAATCGTGTGACAACATCTATATAAGGTATAACAAAATTAAGCATCAAATTAGTAGAATTCCATCGAGTCTTACAATCAAGGGTCAATTTCTTTATGTACTATATTCCTAGCTGACGAGCTGTTTCCTCAAATCTTTGCCCTCTTTCATGATGCAGACCAAAACGAAACAATATCTCTAATTCTTTCAATCCCCTCCTCGATAACAGATAAGCCATATTGAACAATCAGATTGACAATGTGCGCACAAACCCATATGAAACAATTGACATTTCTTCATAAGTGATCTCAATGAAAGCTTGTATAGTAATCATCATAATCGTAATCGTAATCACTCATCTGTCATATCATATCTAGAGAAGGTATACCTACTATATAGACTAAACCCAAAAGGAAAACCATAAGTTTACTATTCACGTGCCCGACCAACCTATGTACCAAGTGGGGTGCGACTCCCACCCGAGAACATAGATCCCGATAATGCGAGCACAAGTTCACGTTGTCGTTCATATGTAAGTACAAGCGGAAACCCCTGTTCGTCTCCTCCTTACACCCACATGATGTTTGATCAGGCACCTCGTTCGGACAACACCACTTGAGTATACAGGCACACAAGGTTTCACCCTTCAACTTTATCAACCAAGACAGAGAGTTGCAACCTCAATTAACAAGCTTGTTAGTTGAAAATTATGCCTAGGAATAGATTATTAAATCAAACCATCCTAAGAACGCATGTATCTATTAAATAAATAAAGATATACATATTTAACTCCCTGGTTTCACCACCTCCAGTAGCTGTCGACAACAGGGCACCAAAGCAGTCAACACATCCTCCTAATTCTTAATCAAATGCTACAATTCAAACACCAATGTTTTTAGAAATCATCAACATAAAAACCCCTAATGCCAATTTAAAGTTTAAACTACTTAAACCCAACCAATTTTGTCCTTTAAATCAAACCCGTCAAACCCTAAGCCCTCACTGTTTGAACCCGTTAAACCCCGTATATATCAAGAAATCAACGAGTAAACATCATTATAAACATAATGAACTTACTTGGGTAATTTCTTAGTGGAAAACAAGAACCTTAGCTTTCTTTTTCCCTTTGTTCTTGGCGCCAGGTGTATGACTAAAGGATCGGAATTCGTTACTGGTCCTGGTTTGATTATGTGTTGGATCATGCATACTTGCTTATACAATGTGGTATTTGCTTATACAATATGTGTAATTGTTGCAGCATGGAAAATCATGGGCTCGTACATGTCGTACGGCAAATCATCTAGTAGAACTATACCAACCATCACTCAAGAACAAAGACAAAGGGGCTGAAGTGAATTTTGCATATGAGAATAAGAAGATTGATAGCCCCATGGTCTGGATGACCATAGTAATTTAACTCATTTGGGTGCTGATGATATGATTGATCACATTAATAAAGTCCAACAATATGTCACTTATTTTCTAGGGTTTCTTTATTTTTACTTTTGCATTTCTTTCTATTTCTTAGGACACTTTTCCTTATTATTGGCTTTAGTATGGTGGTATGGTGGTGATTGATTATATTTAAATTGTTTAATTTTTAAATATTTATAATATTTTTATGACGATGTGTTTTAGAATATAGAAATTGTCTATTTCGTTTAGATATTGATGACGAAGATGTATGCGTAAAGGATAGTGCCTCTACATACACTATTCTCAAGAAAAAGATATATTTCTCTAATGTAACTATACAAGAGGC
Organism: Pulicaria dysenterica; assembly: GCA_947179395.2. Taxonomy (NCBI): domain Eukaryota; kingdom Viridiplantae; phylum Streptophyta; class Magnoliopsida; order Asterales; family Asteraceae; genus Pulicaria; species Pulicaria dysenterica. The sequence continues at coordinate 34,307,312 of OX359289.1, read as the reverse complement.
AATCATTGATACAATATCAGGCAATGTAAAAATAATCGAAGGTTTTGGAAAGCAAGTGTGTTGTGACCAGGCGGAACACATTCAATTTTTTTTATTGTATCCTTCTTAACATAGGGTTTGAATTTTTTTTGTATCCTTTATGGATTGTTAGACAGAGACTCACACAGTGTGTGTTAGGGGTTGTAAGAGAGATGATGATGGGTTGCAAGAACAGTTTTGCACACATTTTTTCTATTGAATAACATCCTCTATATATGATTGATATGTGGTAAAAGCCTTGAAGTCTTCGACTACCTTGTGACATACCGCTTTCACTTTCAATTTCAAATTTCCACCACCATTTGGCAATGAAAGCAAGCTAGCTAGGTTTATTCGAGTATGCAAGATATCACTTAATTTATTAGAAGACTACGAACCATGTCCTGTATATACATAATATTATATCCACGCTAACCATATAAAACATGTTCATGTTGCTGAACATCAGAGTCGGTCCTGAGATTTTGAAGATCCTGTACAATTTAACAAAAATAGGCCCTATTTTAAAATATATTAAAAATAAGATTTTGATTTTCAATGCAATCTTATAGTATTCTTTTAAGGTAAAATTTCGTTAATAATATTACATAGAAAATATATTCGCTTCTACTTGAAAATAGCATCAACGCTTGATTCCGTTGCTTGAAAAATGCCGTCTTCTAATATTTATTGAGATAAAAAATTCAAACACTACTACACTCTTAATATGATAATCATAAATTCAAAGTCATTAAACTAAAAAAATCAGATTAATGGACTAAAAAACACAAACACTACTACTTTCTTAATCTAATAATCATAAATTCATAGTCATTAAACTAAAAAATTCAAACATTACTACATTAACCTTAACAGAAATTCAAAATCTAATAATCTAATTGTAATAAGATTAGACCATGTAAGAAACGGAATCAGAAACATATAATGAATTAAAGAAACAGAAAATTAAACATCTATGAAACATAATTAGAAAAAGATAAAAAAAATCAAAATCAGAAATCAGAATTAGTCTCTGTAACGAAAATTAAACATCTAATAATGTAATTGTACTAAGTTATTAACTTATAAAGAATTAATGTGAGAATAGTAGAAAAAAAATCTATAAATCGACTGTGTTAGCTTGAAACCTTCGTCGGATCGTCCTTCTCCTTCACAGCATCGAATGGGGAAGGCTTATGAACACAGATAGCTTATGAGCATAAATGATTAGTTTGATAGTTTCTGAAAATTGAATGTGAGAACTGTGAAGCTTATGAACAACAGAACATAGATGGTTTATGAGTCGTGACTCTCGTGTAAATACAAACCATAATCTTCAATCGATGGGTATACGATTAGTTTTTAGAAATACGCTACAGAGTTTAGTTGTTTCATCTTCGTCCGATTATCGATGGTTCCGGCAACTAGAACCATCTTGAAGTACTATTCCATTGCTTGAATTTGCCCTCGTACGCCCCAGTTGCATGCCTCCTGTCATACCCATGGCCAGCAGGAGACCTGCACTGATCAAACTTCTCTCTATCCATCCTTTGCGTGCTCGTGTTCCGAGATGCGATGACCCTTCCTTTCTTGCTCACCCAACGTATGTTTGCTTTTGGGAATGTGTATGCTCCGAATGACCAGAAGGATAGGTCTTTAATGTATGAGTCATGTTTGATCTTAAAAGCGACCTATTCATGCATGTGGGTTCTGGGGGGCGATTGGAATGAAGTTTGCTCTGCAGAAGAGCGTTCCTCGTCTGAGTGGAATATGGTAGGCATGCATAATTTTAATGAGTTTATTGCTAAGGCTCAACTTATTGACATGCCATTCTTAGTCACCTAGATAGGTTCTTAATTGACTCGGAGGTGGTCGAGTGCTTTCCTAAGGTGCAACAATGGCTTCTTAAAGATTCTATCTTGGATCATAAAGCCGTTGCATTAGGTTGGGACAAAGCGGATTGGGGCCCGATCCTCTACAAATACATTAATTGGTGCGATGAAGAACCACCGGTTAAAGACCTCATCAGTAAAGAATGGGTAGAGTCTCGGGGCAACAATGTGGCTCTCAAATTGAGAAGATTGAAGTGTGTCATCAAAAGAAGTCTAAAGCTATCAAAGGATTCGTTGAAAGGAAGAATGAAGGCGATTAGTAAAGAAGTTGAGGTGCATGAGAACAAAAGGCAGGTTGATCCGGACAACAAGGATTTATGGCAGAATTTGAAAGCTAAACAGGAGGATTTGTGGCAACTGCGCCAGAAGTCCTTCGATCAAGATAGACAAAAATCTAGGCTTTGTTGGTTGAAGAAAGGGGATTGCAACTCAAAATTATTTCACCAGACTATTTCTGCCAGGAATAGATCTAATAAGATTTTGGAGTTGTTGTTTGATGGTGTCGTGATCCAGTCTCCAAAAGAGTTAAAAGACAAAGTGGCGGATCACTTTGAGAATCATTATAGGAGTATTGGTTGCCGGGTTAGTCCTCCAAATGGGGGATTTCGGAAACTGTCCGACTCCAGTAAGGTTTCTCTTGAAGCCCCATTTTTGGCAGATGAAATTAAAAGAGCTGTTTGGAGCTGCGTTAGTGATAAGGCACCTGGGCCTGACGGTTTCAATATTGAGTTCTTCAAGAGTAACTGGGAGGTAGTGGCTGAGGATGTAATTAATTTCGTGAGGGATTTTGAGAAAGGAGCCGCCTTGCCTAAAATAGTGAGTGCTTCCTTTTTTGCTCTCATCCCTAAGAAATCGTGCCCGACCTCATTGAAAGATTTTAGACCAATTTCTTTGGTGGGAAGTCTATACAAGATCATCTCAAAATTGCTCGCTAAAAGGTTAGGTAACGTTATCCACAAAGTAATTGGGGAGTCGCAGTTTGCTTTCATCAAAGGGAAGCAAATTCTTGATTGCGTTCTAATGGCTAACAAAGTGGTGCACTTTTTTAAATCGAATAAGAAAGAAGGTATAATCTTTAAAATCGATTTTGCAAAAGCCTACGACACAGTGGAATGGAAATATATCCTCGAAATCCTCAAAGAGATGAATTTTGGTCTCAAATGGATTGACTGGATAAAAAACTGTATGTGTTCCTCCCACATGTCAGTGTTAGTTAATGGTTCGCCATCAAGGTGCTTTTCGATGGAGAGAGGCCTGAAGCAGGGTGATCCCCTTGCCCCTTTGCTATTCAATATAGCCTCCGAGGGCCTTAATGTTCTAATGTCAATGGGCAAGGACATGAATATCCTTCGGGGTATTACAGTGGGTATCGAATCTCCTATCCTGATGACGCATATTCAGTTCGCGGATGATACAATTCTCTTTTGTAAGGCAGATATAGCTGAGCTGATATGTATGAGGAGAGTTCTTCGAATCTTCCGGTTAAAGTCTGGGTTAAAGATCAATCTATCAAAGAGCATGCTATATGGGGTTAACCTCTCCCACGAAACAGTGACAAAACTCGGGTCGATTCTGGGGTGTGAGCATGGATCCATTCCTTTTTCTTATCTTGGGATGCCAGTGGAGGGCAACCCGAGATCCTTATCGTTCAGGGATCCAGTCGTGTTAAGGGTAAGAAGTAGGTTGGAGTCCTGGAAGTATAAATTTCTCTCCAGGGCTGGGAGAGTTGTCCTCATCAAACACTACTTATAAAGAATTAGTCTCTATAACAAAAATTAAATATCTAATAATGTAATTGTACTAAGTTATTAACTTATAAAGAATTAATGTGAGAATAATAGAAAAAAAATCTATAAATCGACTGTGTTAGCTTGAAACCTTCGTCGGATCGTCCTTCTCCTTCACAGCATCGAATGGGGAAGGCTTATGAACACAGATAGCTTATGAGCATAAATGATTAGTTTGTTAGTTTCTGAAAATTGAATGTGTGAACTGTGAAGCTTATGAATAGCAGAACATAGATGTTTTATGAGTCGTGACTCTCGTGTAAATACAAACCGTAATCTTCAATCGATGGGTATACGATTAGTTTTTAGAAATACGCTACAGAGTTTAGTTGTTTCATCTTCGTCCGATTATCGATGGTTCCGGCAACTAGAAGCGTCGAGAGCTGCAGTCGCCACTCGTCTGTCGAGAACTGGAAGCGCTGAGAGCTGCAGACACCATTACCGGAATAAAACCTGATTTCAATTTGGGTACTGATTTGGGCCTTCACTAACCTAATATATATATATATATATATATATATATATATATATATATATATATATATATATATATATATAGGGGAGGGTTCAAACGAGAACTGTTTTTCGTACGAGAACTGCGATAACCAATCTCGGCCGTTCCTTGGATATGGGAAGCTCATGGATGGAGAGCGTGGAGGGGATTAAGTGTGGTAGGGTGCATGTGAGGAATTTATGGGTGGGCAATGACATTAAAGGAGGGGGAATTGGACGGCTTAGATTGGTTCTCGCAATTCTTGTACGAAAAACAGTTCTCGTTTGAACTTTTGCCTATATATATATATATATATATATATATATATATATATATATATGTATATATATATATATATATATATATATGTATATATATATATGTATATATATATACTAGAATTGCACCCGCGCAATGCGGAGGCGATGACAATAGTTTGTTCGATAATATGTTTAATTTAAAAAGTAGGGTATGGTATGTGAAATGCGATGTTAGTCAACCTATCCATGTATTTTCTACCTTTTCTGATTTCTTTACTTTTTTTTACAATCAATTATTTCATTAGTTGTTAAAATAGTTTTTGAAAAACAACCAAAAAAATATTATTATTGAATAATTAGAGAAAATGATATAGCCTTATAATTGTATTAATGTAAGTAATTTAGCCATAATGAGATAAATTAAATAATTTTTGTGATGTTTAATGATTTATTAAATTAATAATTGCCTTAAATTAGCTGAGATAATCAAGGGAATTATTGGTTAGGCTTAGGCAATTGCTTTAAGTGTTTGTATCTTAAGCAAAAAAAATTGTAATACTTAAAATTAAGTAGTCTTAAAATTTTAAGAGAGAGAAAGCTAAATGCTTTATAATGTAGTATATATATATCACCCAATTTGATATATCAAATTTCCCCTCCTTCAATATTATCACCCACCCATGAACTAGTGTTATACCCGAGCGGTGCTCGGGCATATATATATACAAATTTATGACAAATATTGTTAATAATTAAATGAAAAAATTCATTATCATAAAAGAAAAAAAATGGCAAACCATAATATATACGCGGAAACGATTGATATAACTAACAAATAAGTATTATTTGGCGAGCAATAATAAGTCACAATGATGGTTACATATTTTAAGTTTTCTCGTGGATATTTTTACTGATTAGTGTTTAATTATTTGAATTAAGTTCTATTATGATAAGTATTTTTAAACTGATTAGTGTTTAATTATTTGAACTAAGTTCTATTATGATAAGTATTTTTAATTTTAAATTGATTCATGTATGTTTATTCATAACATTTAATGATAAATCCTTATATATTTACAACACCATGTTACTAAAAATTGACAAATTATTATAATATATTATTGATTATATTTCGAGTGCATCAACTAATTAACATACACCTTGGTTCATTATAAATCTTATCTACGTTTTGATATAAATGTTATCATAATAAAATAAATTTTTTAAAAATAGTATATATATTTAATTCTTTTACCGAAAGACCAGGAAATCAATGATTATATCGATTATGATGCATAGGGAGAGTGAATATAAAAAACCGAATAAAGAATTACGTACTCACTACCCTCGATGGATAAAAAAGTTAAAAATATACTAGTTTTGTAAAAATGTCATATTACGATAAATTTTATATCAAAACGGTAATAAAAATGAGACGAACACCAATATATAATTATTTTTTTTCTAAACAAAGTATATCATAAGTTATTAAGCATAATTTACAAATAACCTGTATTTAAATACCTTAAAATATAATTTTCATAAAACCCTCGTATGTTTCATTTAAGCCCCTCGCAATTTACATTCAAACCCCTTAATTAATTAGAATTGGAATACCAATCACATGCTATCATTTTGCCATATCACATTTACATGTCATCAATGACATCATCATTTTCATGACACATCATCATTTTCTCATTGCTTCGTGAACAATATATATATTAAATTCCTCACATGCATCCTGCCACACTTAATCCCCCCACGTTCCACATCCATGAATTCTATTTTATCAACTAAACGGCTAAGATTGGTTATCGCAGTTCTCGTACGAAAAACAGTTCTCGTTTGAACCCTCTCATATATATATATATATATATATATATATATATATATAGGGAGCGGATCCTTTGAGAACCAAAAAAACTGCGAGAACTGCGAGAAACAATCTAAACCGTCCATCTTAGTTTTTTTTATTTGTTTTTTAGTTAATTATAAAAGGGTACTAATGTCTTTTTATCATCAATTGTTAAGCATTATAGATTTCATTAATGATTCTCACGGATTACATTTCTAATTTATAGGATATTTATTTCAAATTCAAATCGGTTCACGATAATTCTTATTTACTATATATATTTTATGGATTAGTCGTGTTTTTTTACATAATTTTGTCCAATAACTTTTGGCTTAATTTGTATTAAAAAAAAGTTTAATTTATCTTTCACAGATATTATTCTGAAAATTTTTGATTTATATTGCACATGTACAACCTCCTACGATTTGTTTTTCTCATGTATATTTGTTCATGAACACAAGTATATGTCTAAACATACTTCACACACTTATTTATTCTTGTTTTGCACAAAAGGGTACGTTATCATGAACATGCATATTATGTTTCCCAATTTCTTTCTCAATGTTGCTCATATGCAACCTTATTAATTATTACTATCACTACAACACAACATCCCCTTTTGTGTCGGACGAATTCGTGGAAAATCCATGGGAAAAGCTTCGTGGATAAAATCCCACGGAATCGACTGTGGATAAAAGCTTCGTGGGAAAACCATTTTCCCTCGGATTTCCTAGGATTTCCCACGAATTTCCGTGGGAAATCCGTTGAAAAACAGCTTTCTGACTCAAATCCGTGGGAAATCCGTTGAAAATTTCTCACGGAATTTAATCCGTGGAAAATTCGTTTCTAATGCCTGATTTTCTTGTAGTGTATCTTCATCCGATTCTATACTTCTATTTGTCTTTTAGTATGAGGTTATTCTTGAAATATAGGAATTTGTTTTTGTGTTATTTTTTCTAAACAAAATCCTTAAATACAAACATATTTCTACTTTACATACTGATAATCAAAAGTAAAACCAATATTTTTCAATTAAGACAACTTCCATAATTAACTATCACTATATGTTACCACAAAATCGGAATATATGAACACAACCGCTTCTAATGACTGTTCTACCAAAATCAAAGGTTATATACAATTATAATTCAAAAATGTTTCAGAAACTACGAAGTCTTAAAGTCAAAAAAGAAAAATTACAGGGCTATTCAGTATTCAAGTGACATTTACTTCACATGATCACTTCAATGGAATCCATAATCCCCAGGATTTCCAAACTCTCACATGCGTCTCCATGTGGGGCATGCAGGAACAGTGCCACGGTCACCCGTTTCCCATGTCATTAACTTGATTTCTATATCAGCCTCCTCTATAACAAATATGTTTGGATCATCAACTAATCACAACTATTTTGCGACAATATTGTTAAGAAACTCAACCTCACAAAATAAAATAGATCAACAATGGAATACAGAATACAAATCTTGAATGAACAGTGCAGAATAAAAAAGGAAACTTCCCAGTTGCATGAAACACTAGAACATAGCAATATACACACGATCTGGAAATATAAAACTGAAGAAGTAAAACTCTCGATTGACTACAGCTACGTAATGCGTATATATTTGTTACCGAACCAGAGAACTAAATGTTATACGAGAGATATAACTCAACTTAACCAAGGGCGACTAAGGGGAGAACCTGGGCCACATCTGCACTAGATGCACACCCGACCCGGATCTCAACCCGGTCTCAAGCCTGCCCCCTTCAAAGCCCACTATTATCCAATCCAACCCTTATCGGGCCGAGCTACTTAATCAGCCCAACACACCTCCTTATTCTCAAATACCTACACAAAACCAAATTAAGTTAGAAAACATACAATAAATTAATATGTACCTCAATATTGGTCTTGGAGATATTATAATTTCAACACTTCTGAAGGGTTTTGAACCTGACCAAACCACCTTGTGACTCAAACTGGTCAAACCTGGGTTTGATTCTACTGGTTCAATCCTAAAAGCGGAACTGGATTGAACACAACCCTCTAAACCCCAAAAAGGGTTAGAATCTTTAAAACTTACATGATCAACATAGTTTCTTGACAAACAATCCACAGATAAGGCTATAAGATTGTACCTGAACAAAACCTTTAGGATTGCTAAAGATAGTCCACCACTACTGCACCTCCGATTGAACTGGCTGCTAGACCGCTCCTTGATCACCAAGCCTTTAACAAAAACCGAAAGCTTTATATGTGTGTGTGCGTCGACCACCCTATCGCAAACACCCTTGGTGTTTTGCGATTGCGATTTCGAGAGAGGAGCCGAGAGAGAGAGAGAGATGCGAGTTCGAGAGAGAGAGAGGGACGAGATCAATGAGAGTGGCGACTAGGGTTTTATCTTTTTGTCATATATCCCTAATCCTCAAAGCTTAACATATATATAAGGATTAGGTTGGACCTAAGCCCGTTTAATTAAAAATTAACTGGTTTTAATTAAACTTTCAACTCTTTTCTTTTTGACCCCCTGGACTTTGCTAGTTAATTAATTAACTATTAATTAACTTAGTCTGTTAAATATTAAAGACTTAATATTTAATTCTCCTTAAATAATAAAGAACTATTTATTATTTATTTCTTTTCTAATAATTAATCCAAACTGAATAATTATTTATATCTCTCCATAATTAATACTACTGATTAATTATTCGTTTATCTCTTTAATAATTAATCTAACTGATTAATTATTTACTCTTTCTCTTTAATAACTAATCTAACTGATTAATTATTTCCACACAGATTTATGGTGAAATCCAACTGTTCTGAATTGGGTGTATAGCAGTGTGACCCTTTAGTCTCTTATAACATTGGATACAATATGCCCGTTAATTATCTCTGCACATAATCCAACAGACTCCCACTTGTGCAAAATAAGTAACAGTTACTGCACATTATTAGCCTTAAGAGGTCCCTAGTGTAACATCCTCCTATCGGGCCTGGTAGTTTACGCGCTAATGGTAAACTATTTGTTTATTATTTATAATAATTTATATTTGATTGTTTGTGTTAACTGATTAATTGTTTGATATTTATTTGATGATTATATGATGATTTTAATTGGACCGCGAGGTATGAGGTGAAATATTAGTTTTAATATTTCTATGTATTATTGATGCCATATGATTCGGTTTTACACGAGGGTCCCAAATAATACCTCGTTGCTTGTTAATGATTTAAATAGGACCTTTTTATTTAGGTTCCTGTATGTCAGATAACTGTATTTTGTACTGCTTGTGTGTTTTAAAAATTTCCCAGCCGACTTAGCCTTTTAATTGACTCCTTGGAAGTCAAAGTTAGCTCTTTTGTTCCTGTTTGTGCTTGGCTACGTGAGAAAAGAAAGAAACCAAGAACAAAACTTTGCTTCAGCCTTTAATCTACTCTTTTGCTACTGATTTGCTGTAACTAAGGTATGTAGATGCGATTTTGATATGTTCTTGTCAATCTCATGTTGTGTTCTTGAAGAATCCTTGCATAGAAACCCAAATTTTGACTTTCTAGGGTTGGAGATTAAGTGGGTTTATGTCAAATTCATGTTGTATTCATGTTCTTATATGTTCAATGGATGTTACTTACTGATTTGATATGAAATTCGTGGTTGAATTCTGTGACTTAAAGAGTTAATCTCAAGAACCCATTAATGGAGGTCAAGGAGTAAACTTGAATTTGTGAGTTCATGATTTGATGATCCATATTGTGTTTTAATGCTTTCCATGTGTTTAGTATGCATAAATATGAAGTTCTAAACTGATTTGATATCATTTGAATGATAAATTGTTATGATTATGATGATTGAGCATGAAACTCCATTAAAGGATGTAGGAGGGGAACTTGAAATTAGGAATTTATGAATAAATGATTCTAAATAGGTCAAATTCGAAATTGACCATTAAGTGATTGAATTTTATACTTCACATACTTCCTACAACACATATAGATTGATTGAAACTCAAATTATGCATTAGAAGTGCTAGTTTTGATGAATTTCAAGAATTTGCCAAATTAGACATTTCTTAGTTAATTTAAGTTGGATTTTTGTTTGAATTAATTGGATAAGTGAAATGTATGTAAGATAGCTTCTACAAGTTCTAAATGATGTTAGTAAACACTGAAAAATGATTAGAATTGATTTGGAATTGAATTGCTAAAAATTACCGAAATCTCGCTAAAGTTGACTTTTGTTGACTTTGGTCGTCTTTCCGAGTTAGGACCTCAAAAAGTGCAGATCAACTCTTCATTATAAGGGGAACAAGCTGTCTTTATAAAGTTTTTAAAAAAAATGTCGTTTTGGTGTCGATCCGTTAGAGCCAAAGTTGTGGTTTTGGACCCGTTTGGGCAAAAAATGGGTTTTTGTTTTGAGCAGAATTTTTGGGAGAACACTTACATTCTTAAAGATTAATTAATGATTATATGATATAGAAGAGATGGCTATGATGTTTGATGCTATATGTGTATATATTTGTGTTAATTGCATACTTTAAAGTATGAAATTGACTGGGATGAACTATAAGCATGTTTAGTTAGATTGTACATGTTCCGTTGGTTACTCCATGTTATTTATGATATATATGGAGATCCTAAATGGTTTTTGATATGTTTCAAGTAGATTTAATGTTTTAAGCTTAACGGGTTGGGTTTTGACCCATTTGCGGATTAATTGGAAATAGATGACGCTTATGAATGCTTTGTTGATTAGTACATGTTTAATATCTTATATAAAGATATTCTAAATGATTTTGAGTATAATTCTTGTTGGTTATACATGATTAAGTTTAATGGTTAAGCTTTGACTTGTTAGTGAATTGGGTTGACTTTTGGAGTTAATTATGATTTGAGTTATTGACTTGTTTATATTGTATTCTCAGGGGACTCAAAGACTCAAAGACTCAGTGATATAAGACAACTGAGTGTGGATTTTGGATTGGTCGAGGATGCAGGTGAGTGGACTTTTAACTCACGAATTCTGCTAGTTGTAACGGTTACGGTTGCAATTACTTTATGCTTGATGTATAAGCAGATTGATTAGTATGATAATTTGATTATTCTTGCTATATGATAGTAATCGTTGAATTGTGTTTGAGAACATGATCTGATCTGTATACGTGCTTTGTAATCGGGAGCAACTTTGATGTTGGACACTTTGAGTTGTTTTGAAGGAGGTCAGCCGCGACAGTTTTGTAGGCTGGGCACTATTTGCTTTTGGCTTTCAGTTAAGGGTTTCTGATGTGTTTTTATACAACAGAAATGGTTAACTGAGCTGAGTAGCAATATGCTATCGGTAAACCTATGCTAGGCCGGCATTTGGTTGCAGGTTCTGCAGAACCGCCGGTCCTCTGGATATCCCTGATTGCATGACCTGGGTGATAATTGTTTGATGACAATTATGTGAATTGATTGTATGTCGTTACTTGTTGTAACTGATGCTGTTCGTTTGTTAAATCTCCATCACTTAGCTTTGTGCTAATCCCCCCACATAAACCCTCCCTTTCGCAGGTTACAGTAAGTTTGGCTATTGGCCGGATGTTGTGTTTGCTTTTGGGAATGTTTGAACTGCACTCTGATATTTTGTGTCGGTCGAGCTTGTTGTAAACTATGTAACGCCGGTTTTGGGTTGTTTGTCTTTTGTGTCGGTTTAATTACTTATTTTTATACTACCTATGTGAATAGGTTTGTAATTGTCTGTATTCGCTTCCGCAGTGATTTATAAAAAAAAAAAAAAAAATAGCGGTGTTACACCTAGCCAGACACTTAGGATAACCAGGTTATAAGAACGCTTATACCCCAAAGTAACTTGTGATAAAACTTCATAAGCAACCTGCTTAGAAGTAACCTGTTATAAGCTAACTGTTTATAAACTAAACTATCATAAACTCCCTGTTTATGAATGGGTACGTCTTTATATATACAAGCTTGCATATATATAGGTTTGTCCCTTGCAGCGCGATATTTTAATTTATGGAAAAAGTCAACTTAGAGACTCAAGAATTTGTTCATGACATACTTGATTTCGAAACTGCGTGATAAACGACAAAGAACAGATCAGTTCGTTTGGGCACGGCCGTGCACTTACCAGTTTCTCTGATCAGTCAAGGGGCCAGGAAATATCTCTCGTAAAAAAGAGGTGCAATTACCATCTTGCATATTTGCATTTGGCAACACGGCTCCCACTGAATCTAGACACGCCCCTTATGACCACCCTGTTACGGCGTGGCGTTAGAACGCGCTAAGAAGACAACAGTTACCGCATCCCAAACCAAATACCTCAGGCTTGAGGATAACCTATGTGATAAATACTTTTGACACGAATCCACGAAGTATTTTTCACGGTGGGTCAATCCAATATTCGTAACCCTAACGAATATCCGTAAATTTTGGTCCGCAAAAACCGTTCGCAGCTATATTCGATATACTTTTTGAATCTACCCCAAAATTACGATTAATTTATAACCCTATCAAGGTTCCCACCAAGATAAGTAGTCACGGATAGTGTTTCGAATAAACCTAGTTTATTCCTGGATGAACCAAAACATACAAAATAGTGAAGAACAATGAAACTAATTTCTACACCCTTCCATATTCCTCATTGGAATAAAGATGTATAATTTCTACCATTTCACTGACTCGATTCACTGTGTTTATCTGAATTACTTATTATTTTACATTGTAACTTATCACGAATTACAAAGAAAATAATATGGTTATAAACCATAAAACACAAGACTAGTACTTTGAAGTACTCCTTCTTGGTTTTGCTAGAAATCATTCTTGCAACCTAAGAATACTTCTAGGCTTACTTATTTTATAAATTCCTTAAACTTGGAGAACTGGAAATAACTCCTTGTTTCTGATTTATAAAACAACCTCCCTGTAATTAAAACTTTAATTACATTTGTAGATGTAATAAATCTTACTAGATTTTATGTCCTTTTGAAATGATAAATCCTCTTATACCTACTTGTAAGAAACTTGGAACTAGATTCCCAGTGTATACCAACACTTATCTAATTCCATTACTAAGAATGTTAAAGAACATCCTATTTTATCATTTCTAATGTTAACCAACCAACAATCATTTAAGCTGACCTACTGAACTTAATGAGTATAATTTTGTTTAAGTCATAACTTGATTCAAAATCTTGCAATGATATCTTTATCGAGTACCTCTCAATAAATCATGCATCCCTCGGATTAGTTCTTCCTGAAGAACTTACTGTTTTAGATAACTTCTAAAAACATCCGATAACTATATACTTTAAAAGTTCAAATTTGTATTTATCACACTGGTTAAAAACAACCTTTTATTAACTCTGATAAATACATTAGTCAGGTGCTCCCACTATCTTTTATGAAAAAGTACATTCTTTAAAAATATCTTTTTAGGCCTTAGTCAATCCTTGACTACCATACCTAAGACTTGTGCTCCAAACACATATTTTAAAGAACTTAGTTTTTGTAAGAAATTTGTTTTATGAAACCAATAACTTGGATCTCCCATATATCCATTTTTCCAATTACGGAAAGTGGTTTCATTAAACTTACCATGATCACAAGTATGAAACACTCATAATGGTATCTTAAATTTCTTTCCTTAATAACATTTAGTATAAAACTCCCTTGATTATAATAAGTATTATAATCATTTTTATACTTTCTTAAATGTTTTTATCAAAAACTATTTTACCCAGAAATAATGACTATTATTTCCATATGTTCAAGACTTTGAACATTCACTTTTCATAAAATCTTAAATACTTGTTGAATTAGAAAAACTATCTAATCTTATAAAAAAAATTGTTTATACAAGTATTTACATAGTAAAACCGGCATTTATGTAACTACAACAAATCATAGCATAAGATTATTATGAATCACCAATCAAGTCAAGACTTGACTTATTGGCACTCTTTTAGTCACAACTGGACCAATCATGATTCATATAATAAGAACACGTGTACGGATATGAACCAAAATATTAAATTTCCATAAACTCAAAGCCAAAAAGTTTCCATAAACATGTAAGATAAAAATTATCCAAACTTAAAAGAGTTTAATAAACTAGGAAATATAAATAATATCCGTATGCTGCACATAGGATCTCTTTATACTGGGCCGCATCACTTTCCATCCCCTCTTGCAATAAACGATTGCAAGATGTTAGAGTACTTGTAAAACTTTACAAGTAGGAAAGTGACAAAGAAGCTAATCACGCAATACCTGAGGAGCCAGACTTGCCTCCTGCCTCGTGACCTTTCGGACAATCTCGTTTCCAATGTCCGGCCTCGCCGCACCTGAAGCATCGATTCTCGGTCCTTGCCTTGTTTGGCTTCGGCTTCTTGCCCTTGTTGTCGTTATTAGCCCTGGGTACACTCTGGCTGGGCTGGGCCTTGCCCATTCCCTTTCCGTTGCTCCCCTTCCTCTTCTTACGTCCACCATGTCCTATCATAAGAATGTCCTTAGACTTGGTCCCGATACTCTGCTCAGCAGTCTTGAGCATGGAGTGCAACTCAGCCACAGATTTCTCCATGTTGTTCATGTTGTAGTTGACTATAAAAGACTTATAGTCATCTGACAACGAGTTGAGTATCATATCCGTTGCTAGCTGCAACGGTACTGGGTGCCCGAGTCTCTCTAGGTGGTCCATGTAACCTTTCATTTTCATGACATGGTCACTGACCGAGGTTCCCTTAGCCATCTTGCACGAGTTAAATGCCCTAGTGGCATCATAACGCTCCGTGCGGGCTTGTTCCTGGAACATGTCCCTCAGCTGGCGGATCATTGTTGGGAAATTCGCTAAGTTATTGAAACTGTTGAACATGCAAAGGTAAAAAACTGTTAGAGTGTTTTGGTGATAACAGTTGTAACTAACAATTGCTGCAAGGTTTACAACTGTTAGTTCAAAAGTTCAGAACTGTTAGTTGGCAAAGTCAAAACTGTTAGAAGACCTTGAAGCTGAAGACTGTTAGAAGACTAAAGAACTGTTGTGTTCATTAAACAGTTTCTGTTGAGCTATATTTGGAAAATCCTATCTTAGAAGATATCTCGAAATACTTTGAAGATTAACAAGATTATCTCAGAAGATAGAAGATTACCTAACTGACAACAATTCAAGGAGGATCAAGAGTCTATATATACTTCATTAGATGATCAATTGATTACGACGACTTGATCTCATTATTAAAAGCATTTGTTCTTATTGTTATTTTTTTCCTGAAAGTGTTTTAGCCTCTAAGTTTCTTGTTGAAACCTAAGAACAGTCTGTGTTCTTCGTCTAACAGAATAAGTTAGATTGGGGGTGAAGTTTGCTTTTGTAATCATTCTGGTTGGTTAATAAAACTACTGTTTGATTGAATTAATCTTTGTTTAAAACCTTCTTTAATCAATTAAGTGTGATTCCGCAACTTCTTAGTTGATTGTGATCATAGTTAAAGATTAACTTTTATATTACTCTGATTTATTATTTAAAAGTTAGTTCTTGTTATTTGATATAATATATATCCGATCCTGACAAGTGGTATCAGAGCATTATCATTAAGGTTCCTTTGATCACCAGTTGAAGGTCTTTGCTTTACCTTGCTTTATTTTTCAAATTGTTTTTCTTTTAAATCAATTTGTTTCAATGGATTCGGGAGGTTCTTCTGATAACAGTGGGTCAGGGTCTAACATTCGTGTTCCCATGCTCAAACCATCTGATTTTGAGATGTGGAAACTAAGAATTAAACAGCATGTCCAACTAATGGACTATGATGTTTGGCAAATCATTGAAACTGTTCCTACTAATACCATTGAACTGGATGAGAATGGAAAACCAAAGAAGAAACCACCACCAAAGACAGATGCTGAAAAGAAAAGTAGAATGATTGAGATGAAAGCCCTCAGCATCCTTCAGATTGCAATTCCCAATGAGTATCAACATCAATTCAAGAAATTTGATGATGCTCATGAACTTTGGAATGCTCTGGAAAAGAGGTTTGCTGGGAATGCTAGTTCTAAGAGAAACCAAAGAGATCTTCTTAAACAAGCCTATGAGAACTTCACTAGTGGGAAAAATGAGAGTATCACCCAAATCTTTGATAGGTTTTACAAACTGGTGAGTCAACTGGAGAGTGCTAAGGTTAGGCTTGATCAAGATGAGATAAATAGAAAATTTCTTAGGTCTCTAGGTGATGAATGGACTGTGTTTGCTGCACAATGGAGAACCAAGGATTCTCTTGAAGACATAGAGTTAGATGACCTCTATAATAGTTTGATAGTGTTTGAGGGAGAGATAGAGGGAAAAAGAAAAACTGCTATCCCTAGTCATAATGCTGCTCTCCTATCTTCCTCAGGTATGGAATCAAACCATTCATTAACTAACTCTCTTGATAGTGGTGCAGGTACTAGTTCTGGTGTTGGACTAGATATGAATACTCCAGATGCAGTTCTTGAAGCTTTTCTTGCCAGCCATGCTCATTCAACCCTCACCAATGAGGATCTTGAACAAGTGCACCCTGATGATCTTGAGGAAATGGATCTCAAATGGCAGATGGCCATGCTTACCGTTAGAGCCAAGCGATTCATTAAAAGAACTGGAAGGCAAAACATGAACTTCAGAGCTGATGGCAAGGCTGGATTTGACAAATCAAAGGTTAGATGCTTCAAATGTCAACAACTTGGCCACTTTGCAAGAGAATGCAAATCTGGTGGACAAGTTCAGAATCAAGGTCAGAGGCAAACTCAGAACCATACCTCCTCAGCATTGGTCTCACAAGAAGGCCATGGATTTGATTGGAGTGATCAAGCAGAGGAGGCTACCAGCAACAAAGCTTTGATGGCATTGACTGACTCCTCCATCAAGATGGATTCTCCAGAATCTGAGGACATACAGGTATCTTCTAAACTATGTCCTGGTGAATGTAGAGCTATTGTTAAGAGATTTAGAGAGCACAATAAGAAAGTATGTGCTGCTCTAAGTAAAATGGAGGAGAGAAGGTATGAGTATACTGCTGTGATAGAAGATTTTGAAAAGAAAATTAAAGACTATCAGGCTAATGAACTGCAAATGGACTATGATAGAAAATATCATAAGTGGGAGAAAGAGCAGTTTCAAGATGAGATTGATAGTCTGAAAAAGAAGTTGGTGGAAAAAGAAAGCAAGGTGGATGAACTCACAAAGAAATTGGAGGGTGTGGACATTGATCTTGGAATGTTCAGGGCTGCAAACCTTAAGCTTGAGACTCTGCTACAATCTCAAGTGAGAGACAAGGTGAAAACTGGCCTAGGATACAAACAAACCCCACCTCCATACAACCAAAACTACATAACTCCAATGTCTGAGGTAGCTGACAGATATGTTAATGAACCTTTGGAAGATGAACTTAAGTCAGCTGATCCAAAGTTTGAGAGTTATGAAGATGAAGTTGTGTCAGTAGTAAGTGTTGAAGATAATGAGGAAGTTGTGAAGAAGGATGAAGGTATTCCATATGAAAATCACATCTTGTGTGAGCCCATTCCCACAAAATCATCTTTACAACCTGTGGTGTTTGTAAAAGCATCCACTGAACCCCTCACCAATGAGCCAAAATCCTCAAAAACTGTTAACTCTATTAGCAGTTCCACAACTGTTACAAATAGTCCTCATCTTTACACTAACAGTTCCAACAAGAACCCAAACAGTTCTAAGCTAAAAAGCCCAACTGTTAGTACCAAAACCAAAGGAAAGGAGAAAGTTGGTGAAGTTGTGTATACTAGGAAGAAGAAGGAAGTTGCAAAACCTCAGGCTAAACCCAAATCTAAGAAAAGGCATACTGAAGTGCCTGCATGCACATGTCAAAAACATGGTGTCCAAAAGTTTCCTCAATCTGCAGCTGTTAGAGGAAATCAAAGAAATAGGAACCAATTCTGGTCACAAAGAACTGGTTTACCTATTGTAAAAACCAAAAAGTGCTACATTTGTGGAAGATCTAATCATTTAGTTCAAGACTGTTACTATAACCCACAGATCAATGGCACTCAAAACAAAAGTCCCAAAAGACAGAATAACAGTTCTAAAACTGTTAAGCCAAAACTGGCAAACAGTTCTAAAACTGTTACATCCAAACCAACTAACAGTTCCAAAACTGTTTTAGCAAAACCAAAAACTGCTGGTTTGGCTTGGATGAAAATTCAAAAACAAACTGATTCTGGAGAAGGTAAAACTGTTCTTCAAACTGAAAATCAAAAGGAATCACAAGTTGATTCATCTGTTTTACCAACTCCACCAGCTGTTTGTTCAAAGGTATCCACTGTTAATCACAACAGTTGGAAACCACATGTTCTTACAAAGTATTCATCACACAAATTAGAGAAATCTAAGTTGGATGAAATCAAAAAGAACCAAACTCTGTTTAAGTATTATGACTTGAACGGTGTACCCAAGACCTGCATGGCCTGGGTACTTCCTGCTACTAACTGATTTTATTTGTGCAGAGCATTCATAGGGCCAATCATGGATCTATCTGGCATGTGGATAGTGGATGCTCAAGGCACATGACTGGAAATCCACAATGTTTGAAGGATTTCAAAAGAATCAATGGAGGATTTGTAGCATTTGGAGGAAATCCAAAGGGAGGAAAAATCACAGGTAAAGGAGCTGTTGAGGCAGGTACACTTACATTTAATGATGTTTT
The DNA here is from genome assembly GCA_947179395.2 of Pulicaria dysenterica. Classification (NCBI taxonomy): domain Eukaryota; kingdom Viridiplantae; phylum Streptophyta; class Magnoliopsida; order Asterales; family Asteraceae; genus Pulicaria; species Pulicaria dysenterica. Next base: position 34,288,302 of record OX359289.1, on the reverse strand, counting down.
CTTTGTTGAACAGCTTAAGTACAATCTGTTAAGTGTATCTCAAATCTGTGACAATGGAAACAAAGTTTTGTTTACAGATTCAGAATGCATTATTCTTTCAAAAGATTTTAAATTAAATGAGAAGGATGTTCTTTTAAGAACACCTAGAAAAGATAATGTATATTGTCTTGATCCACAAAAGATTGCTAAACAGAATGTGTTAAGCTGTTTACTCTCCAAAGCATCTCATGATGAGTCTGCCATTTGGCATAGAAGGATGTGTCACATGAATTTTAAAACCATGAACTTGTTAGCTAAAAACAGTTTGGTAAGAGGTTTGCCCCAAAAAGAGTTCTCATGTGATGATCATTGTGTGGCATGTCTTAAAGGCAAGCAACACAAAACTTCTTATAAGACCAAAGAAGTTTCTTCTATTACTGCACCTTTACAATTGTTACATATGGACCTTTTTGGTCCTACATCTGTGATGAGTATAGGGAAGAAAGCATATTGTTTAGTCATAGTTGATGACTTCACCAGGTTCACATGGGTTCAATTTCTTAGAACAAAGGATGAAACAGCTGAGTTAGTTAAGTCCCTTATTCTTAAAATTGAAAATCAATCTGATTTGAAGGTGAAAGTCATTAGATCTGACAATGGTTCTGAATTTAAGAACTATGAGCTAAACAGTTTTTGTGAAAGTAAAGGTATTGAAAGACAGTTTAGTGCTCCTAGGACTCCCCAACAGAATGGAGTTGCTGAGAGAAGGAATAGGACTTTGATAGAGGCTGCTAGGTCAATGTTAGCCGATTCTAGACTTCCAATGACATTCTGGGCAGAAGCAGTGAACACTGCCTGCTATGTTCAGAATAGAGTACAAGTAGTCAAGTCCAAAGGGAAAACTCCTTATGAGTTGTTTCTCAAGAGAAAACCTTTAATCAACTTCTTCAAACCGTTTGGTTGTCCGTGCACTATCCTTAATACCAAGTCACAGTTAGGCAAGTTTGAGAGTAAGGCTGAAGAAGGTTTCTTTGTAGGATACTCCACTCAAAGTAAAGCTTATAGAGTTTTTAACAATGTCACTAGAATCATAGAAGAGAGTATGAATATCTCTTTCAATGAAAATAGGATCAATATTGCAGGTAATGGACCTGGTTGGTTATTTGATATTGATGCATTGTCTAAATCTCTTTCTTTTGAGTATTCTACTGAAACAGCTACAGGTACCCCAACAACTGTTGGTGAAAGTCATCAAACATCTTCCTCCAGCCCAAACAGTTTTGATACTGTTAGCTCAAAACCAACAACTGTTGGTTCAAACAAAGTTACTGAAGACTTTGTTGTGATTCCTATGCTTCAACAAGAGTTCTCCAACGCTGTTGATCCATTGATGGATGCTGAATCTTTAAAGGACATGGAATCCCATGATCCTCAACATCACACTGACTCTGCTGATCAAGTGTGTGATAACGCTGAAAATTCAAGTGAATGTGAGTTTGATCTGTCTAATCTAGGGGATGAACTGACTGAAGAAAACATTCCTACATCAAGAGTTCACAAGATTCATCCAATATCACAAATAATTGGAAATCCAACCACTCCTATCAGAACAAGAAATATGCTGCAAAATGAAAATAGTGGTATGGATCTTGCCCAATTTGACGTGAATGCTTGCTTTTTGTCTCAAATAGAACCAAAGAAAGCAATTGAGGCATTGAAAGATCCTTCATGGGTAGAGGCAATGCAAGAGGAGCTCTTACAATTTCAAATTCAGCAAGTTTGGAAGTTGGTTGAGCTTCCAAGAGGTAAAAGAGTAATTGGCACCAAGTGGGTGTTCAGAAACAAGAAAGATGAAAGAGGAATTGTTATCAAGAACAAAGCAAGACTGGTTGCACAAGGCTACACACAAGAGGAAGGAATAGACTATGATGATGTTTTTGCACCTGTTGCAAGGATTGAAGCCATTAGGATATTTCTTGCTTTTGCAAGCTTCAAAGGATTTAAGGTATATCAAATGGATGTCAAGTCTGCTTTTCTATATGGCACTATTGATGAGGAGGTATATGTGTGTCAACCCCCTGGCTTTGAAGACTCAAAGTACCCTGACAAGGTATATAGGTTAGATAAAGCCCTATATGGTCTACATCAAGCTCCTCGAGCTTGGTATGAGACATTGTCATCCTATCTCCTTGAGAATGGTTTTAAGAGAGGCACAATTGACAAAACATTGTTTACAAAGATTGTTAAAACAGAGATTTTGCTTGTTCAAATCTATGTTGATGATATAATCTTTGGATCCACAAATGACAGCTTGTGCAAAGAATTTGAAGTCATTATGCACAAAAGATTTCAGATGAGTTCAATGGGTGAACTCACATTTTTCTTGGGATTACAAGTCAAACAGAAGCCCACTGGTATTTTTCTAAGCCAATCTAAGTATGTCAAGGACATATTGGACAAGTTTGGCTATCAAGATGTGAAGCTGGCAAGTACTCCAATGGAAACACACAAACAGTTGGGAGCAGATCCTGAGGGGGAGGATGTTGATATACACCTCTATCGATCAATGATTGGTTCATTAATGTACTTAACTGCTTCTAGACCTGATATAATGTTTGCTGTTTGTGTTTGTGCCAGGTTCCAATGCAGTCCGAAGATGTCACACCTGTTTGCTGTAAAGAGAATCTTTAGATATCTCAAAGGCCAACCAAAATTGGGACTTTGGTATCCTAAAGATTCACCTTTTGATTTGGTGGCATATTCTGATAGTGACTATGGTGGAGCCAATGTGGACAGAAAATCAACCTCTGGAGGATGTCAATTCTTTGGATCAAGGCTGGTCTCATGGCAATGCAAGAAACAAACAACAGTTTCAACTTCAACAGCTGAGGCTGAATACATTGCTGCATCAAGCTGCTGTTCACAAGTATTATGGATCCAAAATCAGCTTCTGGATTATGGTTTGTCTTTCTTAAATACTCCTATTTATGTTGATAACACCAGTGCTATTAGCATAGTTAATAATCCAGTGAAGCATTCTAAAACCAAGCACATTGAAATCAGATTTCACTTCATAAGAGACTGCAATGAAAAGAGATTAATCCAAGTTATGAAAATTCATACTGATGATCAATTAGCTGATTTGTTCACTAAAGCTTTTGATGTGAGCAGATTCAACTTTTTGATTTCCAACATTGGAATGATTAACTTGGACTAACAGTTGTTCATTATTTCATGTTTTTCACACTAACAGTTTGCAACTGTTAGTTACGTTTTCTAACAACTGTTATCCTTTAAGTATTCAGAGAGGGAAACGCAATTTCACACATCAGTTTTGGACATATCTGCTGACCTGTCTCACAAACAGTTCTTCACACTCGTGACTGTCCTTGTTATGAGGTAAAGGTAAATTCACTTTCTTGAATCAACAGTTCCAAACTGATAAAGGTAAGTCCTTTTGCTTGTTCTATAGTGCATTTGATATGACCAGTCACTGCATGCTATTAATGGAAATTACTGGATATTAATGGTCATTAATGGCTATTAACGGACATTAATGCCTCCTAGTTTCTCTATAAATAGTCTTGCACCCATCCTTCACAAATCACACCTACATTTGCACACTCTTCTCTCTGCAAATGGATACTAACTTTTTCTAATAACCCTCAAAGATATTAATGTTAGACAAAGTTATGTAACCATCCCTGCCCCATTTGTAAGAATGCATGAGCTTTGGCATCACTCATCATGTTTTCTTGGGATGCATGATGATCGGGATAGGTTTCCCTTGACACAACATCCAGATCCACGTAGGCCAAATAAACAAATTGATCATATTCGTATAAGAGGTGATTTTGAAAATTTCACTCTCTTTCATGAATTGCCTACACCATGTTGTCTAAGATTCGTCTTGAACCTAGCAGGCACTACAAACTCCGTAGTGTGGTTCAATGTTCGAAGATATAATACTCGTAACCACCAGAGGGCCTCAGATGATGAGGCAGTGGAAGTCACTGTCTTAGATGACTAGTTCCACTGCACACCCACGAGGCAAATTATGACAATCGTCTCTGGTGATGCATAAGATGAGAAGGTCTACTGCACACCCATTGGTAGGTAGTATGTTTTGACAATTGTCTAAGGCTTATCAACAGTTGACGGAGAAAGTTGTCTACACTTACGGTGTAGATCATTGTTCTCCCACACCTACGAGACGGCCTTGCACAATTAGACAAGCAGTACCAACAATGGCTCGTGTATTCCATGACCATTCTTTAAAGACAGGCTTCTCAGTAAGACGATGGTGGCACTGTAGAGGCTATTCTGAACTCGATTCTTAAATAACGAAGACAGTCTTGAGCAAGAATGTGAATGTGATGATGATTGTCTTCCCTTAAAGTTCAGATTTGATGATACAAACTGTTATCAATCATTTGTCATATGTAGATCTAGGAGTTAAGACAGTTCTTATAAGCTGTGTTTAGATCTATAGTACAAGACAGTTTTGTTTTTCTTTTCAACTTATTGTAGCTCAATTGTGATTATCTTGAATAAAATATATCTTATGTTGATGACTGTGTTCTCTAATGTTTTATTTTTATTGCTTCAGCATTTGATATATGTGAGCCTAAAGTTTGTTTGCCAGTTGCACATGTCTGTTTCAATCAATACTAACAGTTTTTCAACTGTTAGCATATGGCTTCGGCAACTGTTAGACAAAGTCCATGTGCAACTGAGGGGGAGAAATTCGTCAACTAAGGGCGAGAAATAAAGAACAGTTGTAAATCCTAAACAACTGTCAATTCATATAAATGATCAAACAAAAGGGAGTGAACTTTTGAATAACAGTTGTTACATCTTATGAAAACAGTTTCTCAACTGTTAGTTCATTTTTGTCCGTCAACTGTTAAGCTAGTAAAAACAGTTTCTCAACTGTTAGTTCATTTTTGTCCGTCAACTGTTAAGCTTTTAAAGGGTGCTTTGGTCTTTGCAGGAGTTTGAAAGCCTTTGGATTACGTTCAAAAATCGAAACATATATAAACCATTCTCTCCTCAGAGGTTTCTTTACGCATACTGAACTTCGTTTGAACGCTAAAACCCTAGAATTCTGCTATCAAATCACCATGGCTCCCCTTCCATTCGTCAAGGAACATAACATGCTTGCTTTTCTTTCAAAACCTGATGATCTTCACATGTTTCACGATATGATTGATTATCTCTCATTGTCCGATCTCAACACTGCACTCACCATCAATCCTACTATATACACTTCTTACATTGATCAGTTTTGGAAACATGCTCAACTTCGAACAACTGATGACGTGCAATGGATTGATTCTACCATTGATGAGTTGACGGTCTCAATCTCTGAGGACACCATTCGCCAAATTCTACAACTCAATGATAGTGAGGGTGAGTATTCTGATTCAGTTTCACTAGATTTTTTGCATGCCGAGCTTGTTAAGCTTGGGTATGAGGGTCCTTCAGGGAAGGGTACATTCTATAAAGGACAATTTTGTGCTCACTGGAAGTATTTAATCCATACTCTCCAGCAGTGCATTAGTCCTAAAAGAACAGGATGGAACGAGTTTGGAAGCAACATTGCTTTGGCCTTAATCTGTTTGGCCAACAATCGTTGCTTCAATTTCTCAAAATTAATTTTCAATGGCATGGTAAAACATCTAGGGACCAAGTATGGTCTCTTTTTGATGTATCCTCGATTTGTGCAAGTATTGTTAAACTTTTTGTTGCCAAATCTGAAAACACACAAGAGGGTCATTATTCCCTCTGCTCATGTGGCTTCCACTTTGAGCAAACTGTTGATTAATGGCAAGAGTTTCTCTGGTGCCATAACTCCTCCACTCTCTGAAATGGTGGAGTTTCTGTCAAGAAACAGGACTGCCAGTGTTGAGCATGAAACCCATCGTATTGCTACACCACCAACACTGGAACCCACAGTCCAAGATACTCAAAATTTCCAACCTGCTTCTTTTGAAAGAGCTACAACACAAGCCCCTGCACTAAAAATATTTAGAAAGAAGAGGAAAACTGTTGGTGCTCCTTCCACCACAGTTAGAGAACCCCAAACTGTTAGCCCTGCACCGGTGCATTTACCTGTGCAGAATATCGAAAGGGAACCTTTGGTGCTGTCTCCCAGGCACAATGAGGAGGTGATCATTCCTCAAGAGGGTGATCATATGGTCTTTGAGGCTGACACTACTGTTTTATCTGCAAGGGATAAACAGGACAGTGTTAACATAGCTAAGACCTCAACCATGGCAACAGAGACTAGTAAAACAGTTTCTGGTAATCCCCAGAACCAAGAAAAGAGGGGTACTGATGGTGATACTCAGGGGAGTAAGCCACCAGTGAAAAATGTCGATGATATGGTCACAGTGGAAACACTAACTGACATTGAGACTAGACTGAAACAACATGCATTGACGGATCCTAACTTTGCACCTTACCTTGCTGCTCATATACACCTAAAGAAAAGGATTGCTCTTCAAAACAAAAGGATAGTTTCTCAAGATGAGAAGATAAAAGAACTGACTGAAAAGTTGGAGAAGGCAACTGAAGTACTCAAGGTAGTAGCAATTCACAATGAGGTGCTAATAAGGCAAGATAAGCAGCTGAACTTTCTTGATGAGAATCTGAAGAAAGCAACAAATGTTCTTCATACTCATGAGATGTTGCTTAAACCCAAATCCTTGGTGAAAACCTCTTCAACTGCTCAAGCTAAAGGAAAAAGAAAATCCAAGCAGGAAGGAGTTAAACAGACAGTTCCACAGGATAAACAAACAGTTGTTGCTACAACTGAACAAACAGTTGCAACCATTGAGCCAACAGTTGCTGATGAAGTTGTTGAAACAGTTGCTGTAGTTGATGAAACTGTTGTTGAAGATGTGCAAACAGCTGTAGTTGAAGAAGAAAGGTTATCAGCGGTGGATAGAGTGATGATTAACAGAATGGTTATGCAAGGTGATTATCCAACGACTGAAGCTTTCAGAACATGGTCCAAAGTCAAACAAAATTACTTAATTGAAATAGGTGCTCAAATTCTCAACATCAGCACATTTAAAATGGCTCAAAGGATCGATGATGGATGGCTAGAAGGAAAGGTAAAGAAGTTGGAACCACTTCCTCCTAAAGCAGGATTTAAAGGCATTGCTTTTGCTGAGAAACAGAAAGAAGAAAAGAAAGAATCTGAGTTGCCTCCTGTTTCAGGCAAAGGTAAAGAAATTGTTGTTGTTTGTCCTAAACTCAAGCTTTCAAGACAGCAACAAGAAGAGCGTGATCATGAATTTGCATTAAGGCTAGCAGCTGAGCTAAAAGAACAAGAACAGACTGATTTTGAGATAGCAAAGAAGCTGGCTGATGAGATTACTACTCAGATTGATGAAGAAGAGAAAGTAAAGGAAGCTGCTGGTAAGGGAGTAAAAAGAAAAAGAGTTGTAAAAAGGAAAACAGTTCCACCTCCCAAGCCAGTAGTGGAAAAGAAGAAACCCCAATCAGTTCAAAAACCCCAACAGTCTGAAGAAAAAGTCAAAACAGGGTTGGTCAAAACTATTTTGCAAGATAGACTCTCAAAAGAGATAAAAGAAAGAATTGATAAATTTGAAGCTCAAAAGTCTCATATCAAAGAATGGAGGTTTGAAATGCTGAGAGTGGAAACTGGAAAGCAGGGTGTCACCATTGTTAGAGAGGTGGAACCAATTGAAAGCTATGTCAGTTTCTCTGCAATGATGGATAGTGTGACCAGGAGAGATGTACAAGAAATGTATGAATATGGGGTAAGTCATTTTGGAAAGGATGCTGAAATTGAGATAAAAGTATTTTTGGTACATTTATCGAGTATATGCAATCCACAGAGAGTAATGTCAATACTGACAAGTGATGAAAGATTTCCTATATCGACTGTGAAAGTTTTTGAAAGATCAAGGGTGTATAGTCTTGTGACAAACAATGCTAAAACCCAGTGGTTTGATCTTAATTTTGTTGATCACAGTAGGACCAAGCTGATGTACATGGTAAAGGCAAGGTTCTATGGTCCTGTAAGGTTAAGGGAAGATCTGGGAAGAAGACTGAAAGAAAGAATGGAGCTAATAGAGAAAGAGAAAATGTAATTTTTCTTTCATATTTTGATTATAACAATTTTACTTTGCAAAATTAATGTGTTCTTTGCTTATGTGAATGTTTCTATGGTTGAACCCTATAAAACAACTTAAGTGTATTGTTCAATACTTTAAGTTAGGGGGAGATTGTTGGGAAATTCGCTAAGTTATTGAAACTGTTGAACATGCAAAGGTAAAAAACTGTTAGAGTGTTTTGGTGATAACAGTTGTAACTAACAATTGCTGCAAGGTTTACAACTGTTAGTTCAAAAGTTCAGAACTGTTAGTTGGCAAAGTCAAAACTGTTAGAAGACCTTGAAGCTGAAGACTGTTAGAAGACTAAAGAACTGTTGTGTTCATTAAACAGTTTCTGTTGAGCTATATTTGGAAAATCCTATCTTAGAAGATATCTCGAAATACTTTGAAGATTAACAAGATTATCTCAGAAGATAGAAGATTACCTAACTGTCAACAATTCAAGGAGGATCAAGAGTCTATATATACTTCATTAGATGATCAATTGATTACGACGACTTGATCTCATTATTAAAAGCATTTGTTCTTATTGTTATTTTTTTCCTGAAAGTGTTTTAGCCTCTAAGTTTCTTGTTGAAACCTAAGAACAGTCTGTGTTCTTCGTCTAACAGAATAAGTTAGATTGGGGGTGAAGTTTGCTTTTGTAATCATTCTGGTTGGTTAATAAAACTACTGTTTGATTGAATTAATCTTTGTTTAAAACCTTCTTTAATCAATTAAGTGTGATTCCGCAACTTCTTAGTTGATTGTGATCATAGTTAAAGATTAACTTTTATATTACTCTGATTTATTATTTAAAAGTTAGTTCTTGTTATTTGATATAATATATATCCGATCCTGACAATCATGTCATATGCAGGAGTTTCCATCATGCTTGATTGCAACTCTGGACTCATAGTTGCAAGCATGAGGCAGCTAACATCCAAGGCGTCATTGGAGCGCTTCTAAAAAGCCTCCCTGACCTCTGCCCTGGCATTGCTGGCAGGGGGATTTCCTAGAGGTTGTTCTAGGACATAAACCCTAAACCCTCGTGCCTTAGCTCGATCCGGAGATTTCTCTCCCAAGTGAGAAAGTTGGACCCGGTGAGCTTATCCTTCTCAAGGATAGAGCGGAGAGAGAGGTTATTAGTATTGGTAACGTTGGTTGCCATCTACAAATTAAAACCCGGTTTAATTAGTAATTGCAAATAAACTTTCCAACATATATCATTAAACCCATAAACAATATATATTAGACCTAGGACCCATATTTCACATACTTGACGCAAGGTTTGGGCACTTCCCGCCAAGTCATGCTATTTCTGGTAGGTAACACCCTGTACCAATCGTACCTAACTGATACGACTCCTAGAACCTCGTAGAGCACTTAGACCCAGTCTAGTATGTTTAACTCTACTCTAGTGCTTTTTGGGCCGGGACTCACGATTATCACCAAAATAGATCGCACCACCTAAGACAGCATGAATTCTGGCCGGGACTCACGATTATCGCAGAATCTTTCATGCCCTTTCCCGCAATGGTTTGAACCCGGATGCCCAAGGTTTGGGCACTTCCGATACCCGAGTACCGTTTAACAGTCAAGGTGTACCATTAGGTGGGTAGCACATTGATCTAAGATTTTTCTTGGGTTTTAATTAAGTTCAATAAAAAACTTAATTTTCCAGTTTTTTTGAAAAACCATTTTAAAACTAACTGTTTTAAAAAATACGATTTATATGTGTACCTGAACTAGGTGCACAAAACGGCTTTTATAAGTTCCAAACTTATAACCTTGACAAAACTTTTAACTTTATAAAAAAATTAATTAATACGACTACCAGACTGAAGTCATATTCTAGTTTGTCATAAAGCGTGGTTTTTCACTGTTTAATAACAACCTGTTATTAAACCCATTTTATTTTCCATCACACGCATGTATATATACACCATACATATATATATGAAAAGCAGTAAATAAATCACAACCACACAGATAATAAGAGTAAGAAAATAAAGCCCTATAGTTTTGCCAACTAATCCTAAGGTCAATCCTAAGGATAAAATGACTTGGATTCGCCTTTCTTGATGTGTTGCTCCCACTGGCCTTGACACCTCCCCGAAATGTCCGTGCTTCGCGTATAGAACACCATTTTCTTGATTGCCTTCTTCGAGTCCATTTTGGTGGAGGGATTAAACTATCACTAGTTTATTACAAATACAATATTGAATGGAGTTGTAAGTGGCACGTAGGCTTCCCCTAACCAGTACAAAATTACAATTAAGAAAGGGATTGTAATTGGCACGCAGGCCTTCCCAAAACCAAAATAAAAGAAGAAAAGAAAAACGAGTCCTAAGTCGGCAAAACTATAGCTATATGAATCACAACCACAAAATTTATATATAAGCACTATATATATAAAAGTCAACCACGCAGTTATAAAATAAACAATAAACTGTGCTGTTAAGCACACAACCTGATTTGTCTAAACTTTCTCATTTATCCTTTTGATTAATACCTATTAACCAACAATGAGAATTATGATCTTCTATTTTAATTTGACGAAAAAAAAAATTAGGTTTTCAACAAAAACTTAAGGACTTGATCTCATTCAAAACTTGAATGAAATTCTCACGTCGAGTTTTATTACTAGTTTTTCTAAAAACTTAAAACCGACAACCTTGGTCAATTAAAAACTTATCTTATTTGTTTTTCCATTATATAAACTTTATCCCTTTTAGCATTTATTTAAAACGACTAAACTAGTCATAATAAATAAAAACTAAAAAAAAATATATATTACTAGTTTATATAACACCTTATTAATTTTATAAATTAAAATTAATAATCCTTTTGTATTAATCGAGAAACTATCTGGGCCAACATCTCCTGGGCCAAGCACTACCTGGGCTGAAAACCCCGTTAACCCAAAAAAACATTTGACCGTGACCTACTTGGTCCGTGACCCACTCGGGTTGAGAACTCACTAGGCCGAAAACCCCTTGGGCCGAGAACCCCCTGCTGGGCCGTGATCTACTTCGACCGCAGCCCACTAAGCCGTAGGCCACCTTGGGCCGAAGCCTTTTGGACCATGATGTATTGGGCTTAGCGCCGCTAAGTCCTGTTAGCGCCGCTAAAACCATTTTAGCGCCGCTAACGATCACGGTAATGGTTTCGGTTCCCGTTTTTCGATTAATACAGTAATATTTTAAATCCTTTTTAATCTATTAAAAACTAACTGTTTTAATATACTGATTAAAAACTGGATTTAATTTAAAAACCAAAAATTATTAACTATTAATATCAACAAAACTGGTTTTATTAATAACTAATAATCCTAAAAACTTGATTTCTACCCTTTTTTAAACAAAAGTTCAAAACTTGGTTAAAGTCTAGTTTTAAATAAAAAGTTTATTTCTTTTAACCGTTTAAACACAAACCTGGTTTAAACCTAACTGGTTAAAATCAAACCTTTTATGAACCGGATAAAAACAGAAAAACTTGGTTTTATCCCTATGGTTTTCGAAATTTAAATGGAGAAGAATAAGATGAAGAAGATCATGTAACAATTAAACAAACCAACTAATTAGATTATCTAGGTTTTACTTATTAAACAAACTGTTTAATTTAATCTTAATTCAATCTTATTCTTATTTCAAAAAACATAATCCTTTTAACCATTCAAACTTATTGTTTGAATTTTCTGATTAATAGGATAAACCTGATAACAAAACAAACTGTTTTGCTACCTTCTTGATTTTCGAAATTTCCAAGAACAAAAAGGAGAATCAAGAATAAAACCTTAATATAAAAAAAACCAGATAAAACAAGAAACTATGGATCATAGAGCCGAGGCTCTGATACCACTGAAGGGTTTTGAACCTGACCAAACCACCTTGTGACTCAAACTGGTCAAACCTGGGTTTGATTCTACTGGTTCAATCCTAAAAGCGGAACTGGATTGAACACAACCCTCTAAACCCCAAAAATGGTTAGGATCTTTAAAACTTACATGATCAACATAGTTTCTTGACAGACAATCCACATATAAGGCTATAAGATTATACCTGAACAAAACCTTTAGGATTGCTAAAGATAGTCCACCACTACTGCACCTCCGATTGAACTGGCTGCTAGACCGCTCATGGATCACCAAGCCTTCAACAAAAACCGAAAGCTTTATATGTGTGTGTGCGTCGACCACCCTATCGCAAACACCCTTGGTGTTTTGCGATTGCGACTTCGAGAGAGGAGCCGAGAGAGAGAGATGCGAGTTCGAGAGAGAGAGAGAGGGACGAGATCAATGAGAGTGGCGGCTAGGGTTTTATCTTTTTGTCATATATCCCTAATCCTCAAAGCTTAACATATATATAAGGATTAGGTTGGACCTAAGCCAGTTTAATTAAAAGCCCACTGGTTTTAATTAAACTTTCAACTCTTCTCTTTTTGACCCCCTGGACTTTGCTAGTTAATTAATTAACTATTAATTAACTTAGTCCGTTAAATATTAAAGACTTAATATTTAATTCTCCTTAAATAATAAATAACTATTTATTATTTATTTCCTTTCTAATAATTAATCCAAACTGGATAATTATTTATATCTCTCAATAATTAATACTACTGATTAATTATTCGTTTATCTCTTTAATAATTAATCTAACCGATTAATTATTTACTCTTTCTCTTTAATAATTAATCTAACTGATTAATTATTTCCACACAGATTTATGGTGAAATCCAACTGTTCTTAATTGGGTGTGTAGTAGTATGACCTTTAGTCTCTTATAACATTGGATACAATTTGCCCGTTAATTATCTCTGCACATAATCCAACAACTTCCCCTCAAGAGCAATAGGGGAATTACAACTACTTTTGAAACGGATTACTAAGACCCATTTCGGAACACAAGAGACTATGTTGTGTTGAAGACAACGACTTGGTAAACACATCTGCAACCTGTTCTGCACATGGAACTTTAACAACATTAGTAACACCTTTACAACTTTATCTCTCACGAAATGAACCTCAGTATCAAAGTATATAGTCCTTTCATGAAACACATGATTATGAACCAACGTAACAGCTGACTCACTATCACAGAAAACATATACATGACATAGACTCTTAATTTCCAAATCAAAGAGAATTTACAAAATATAAACAACCTCACAAGTACCAGACCCAAGAGCTCTATATTCCGATTCTGTAAAAGAACGAGAAATAGTTTCCTGTTTCTTACTTTTCTATGAAATCATACTTTTCCCAAAAAAACACAATAACCAGTAACAGACCTCATAGTCACAAGACATTTAGCCCAATCAGCATAAAAAAACATTTTTAATTAAAACATCTCGGTCATCAACACCTTGACAAGAAACTAAACCATTAGAATCCAACAAAGTCTTCACAGGTTTGCATGCAAGCATACCTAACTCATTAAGTAACCCCAAACAGTACTTTCTATGACCCAAGAAAAACTTAAGCTTACCAAGACCCTTAATCAGAAACTTGGACCTCAAAAACAACTTTACCTTCTCAATTTCGTTAATGCTATTAACTGTCAAAATAATATCATCAACATATACCAGCAAAAACACAGAAACATCATTCTCAACTTTAGTGAACAAAGAATAATCATTAACACTCTGAACAAACCCATACTCAAACAAGGCGGCACATAATTTTTCCTTCCATTTCGTAGGCTCAAATATTTTGTCAAGATTGAACACAAAACAAAAATTTTCAAAACTAAGCTGAGAACAAATAATTGATCTTTCAATCCCATATCTATATTTTCCTTCCACAAGAAAATCATTAAACCTAGCAGGAATTCTCGACTCTCTCCTAGGTCTAACTGAACTAACACGCATTTTACCACCAGAAGAATAAGCACTATCGGAACTAGTCCCCTCAGCCTGAGCAGGAGTAGTGGGACTACCAACCTGAGATTGAGGCATTAGTACCTCCACACCCTGGTCATCCAAAGAGTTCTCTGCACAAGTCCCACCAACATGATGGTTGTCACCAGTACCACCTATTGATTGTTCTTCAAGGAAAGGGTCAAAGCTAAAATATTTATCATCATTGGGAAAAGACTGAGAACTTTCAGGATCTAAGTGTTGGTCCCTTGTATGAGAATAACAACAAGCAACAGGTGTGTAGAAGGGGGGTTGAATACACTTTCTGCGGAAATTGAACAAATCAAATAAAAGTGTTACACACAGTAAATCAAACCACAATCAATCGAATGCTTTTTATTAAGAATATGATTACAATGCTTTAAATAAGAAGATAATTACAATAACTATCAAGTAAGAAACTCTTGATATATAACCACCTAATATAAATCTCTCAATCTCTCAAACTTATCTATCTATAATCAACTTATGATTATAGATACTGACGACTCTCTAAACAGGATTTACACATATTGATAACTTACCAATATTACAACTAATGTGATTATTCCAACACACGAACAACTTGGCAATCTGTGAGTTTCTTGATCACGTTGAACGGACAAACAGTAATCAAGATTCGTAACACATACGGTGAGGTGAGGTTTGGCTCTGCAACACGTAGTCGTAATCGTCTCTTGAGTCGTCCCTCTAAACTTACCAGGAGATAAGTATTTATAATCCTGTTCCTACGGTTCCTAACAAACTGGACTAATCCTAATTTGCTAACTAACTATCGGATAACTCGGAATCTTGAATCTTGAAAACAAACATGAACTAACATGTATAATTGTTAACTCATCCTTAGAAGTCTAAAGAATTTACTAAAACATATTTAGTAACTCTATTGAGCTGACTCAGTCTTCACGCTGAGTCACTCAGTTTGAAACTTATCAAGCTGAAACTCAATATGTATATCCTAGTTTACGCACACAGCTTATCAAACATATTGATAATCTTACTAAGATATAGTCTAAGCTGATCGAACATATGCTCAGCTTATACTCAGCTTATACTCAGTCTGAATCACTATAAGTGTTCAGTCTAACTAAGCTTCATAATTCTGTTTAAGTTATATGTAGAACACATCTTGCAAACTTAACTTTGTCTCATCAAATCTTAATTGATGAGATCATTTTCCCAACAAACTCCCCATATTTGATTATGACAAAACCATCAAACAGTTATTAAGTTTGTTTAACAGAATTATGTTTTAAATCTTAAACTTATCAAGATTTTTACTTTGAACTAATCAAATATTAATTGAACATATCAATATTAATTGAACTTATCAATTTTAAGTGGAACATACCAACTTTTAGTTGAACACACCAACCAATTACATTAATGAATAAGAACTAATCAGTTATTCATTCAAGCTGAACTTATCAGACTTATACATATGAACACATCACAACACAGTTGAACATATCAAACTTTATACTTGTATTAATTTGAACTCATCATAATACAAAATGTTGATCACATAGATCATGCATACATAGTGCTTACAAAAATATCAGAACTAATCTAATATTTACAATAGAACTAATCTATTCATCTTTTGAACTCAGGATGTAGAACCTCCCAAAGAATGATTTCTCTGTTGATTTCTTCTAGGAGGCTTTCAGCTTCTGCATCCCCTCTGAGTTCTCTTTGTTGCACTCTGATGATCTTATTCAACTTATACTTTACAAAATTATTTGTGCTATCACCACAACAACTTCTTATATGTATGGCATCCCTAGCTTTTAGATAACATATTTCATTCAGCTTGATAAAGTTGGGATTGCCTGCCTGATCCTTAAACATGAATCCCTGAACAGGTGTATCAGTACCTTGGTTTTCTTTAAACTCTACACCTTCAGGTATTTCAAATCAGCTCTCCCACTGCAGACCAGGAACTGGAACACATCTCAATTCCTCAGCTCTATTAATCAGCTTGGAAACTTCAGCAAAGATCTCTTGCTTGATTTGGCTTTTCTTGAACTTCTTGAGCATCATTAATATTCTTTGCCATTCTATGTAGCCCATCCTGTGAACATATCTCAGATCCATCCCCAATGTAGATTTATCTTCGAATTCAAAGTTGAGGATGATGGCTCCATTTATTCTGCTCAAGGTCATGCCTTTGATCTCCTTCCTGGTGCTCCCTCTGAAATAGCACTCTTGAATGTCCTCGTCTGTATATGAGATAGGATCAGGTCTCAGACCAGTGTATGTAGCCTCAGCTTGAGCTAAAGCTTTTCTCAATTTTTCTTTTTCTTGATCCTGTACTTCCTTCTTTTTCCTTTTTCTTAACTCAGCTACAGAGAATTTAAGCTCATCTGCTTCTTCTTGCTCGAGCATCTCTATCAATTCTCTTGTAGCTTTCTCTTCTTCTGTTTCCTGTTCAGTCTCAGACACCTCTTCAGCCTCAGATTCAGATTTTGTTAATTTTTGTTTCTTGGCTGCAGGTTCATCCTCTTTTAATTATGGCTCCCTCTCAGGCTGAGCTTGCCTCTCTGCTCCTTTAGCTAGAACTAGAAGAGCTTCAGCTTCAGCTTGAACTAGCTCAGCTTCTGTATCAGCTTGAACCTTCTCCCCCTTTTTGTCATCATCAATAGGGGTTGAAGTGTTTTGTTGTTGGAGTGCAGCAACTGCAGAGGCAATCTCTTTAACATCCATTGTCAGCTTCTCAAGCCTTTGATATATTTTACGTTTGTGCTTCTTCTGCTTAAGATGGAACAAACCAAATTGAGCAGCAACATACTCTTTCAGCTGTTGGATGCCTGAGGAGGCAGTATCAGTGTGAGGAGAGTCTTTGGGTGCATCATCCAAAGGTTGGTATTTACCTTTAAATTCATCTGCACCAGAGTTTGGACCCTGTGAATCACCTTGGTTTGAAGATGAAACATTGACAGGTCATGCAATAGGGTGTGAGAAGTGAAGAGAAGTAATGAGGCTCGAAATGTGGAGTGTATGGGTTGGTGGTTGGCTTATGGGTATAGAGGGGGTGATTGACCCTGGGGATTGGTCATATGTTCAATGTGACCAGAGTGTGTCTGCTCAGGCACATAAATAGGCTCTCCCATGGCTAGAGTAGGTGTGGGCTGAGTAGACACCACACCCGGGTAAGGCTGTTGGATAGTAATGAGCCTCGAGGTTGACACCTTAAGAGTTGGCGTCTCCCCCTCAACTCCTGCCGGTGGGGGGATCAATGTGATCTCAGCTCCAGTGTTGCCTTTAAGAGTGGCACCACCTATGGCAGTTTTACGTGTATAGGTTCGGATATTCTCCCTAACAGCAGTGGGCATACTAGGGGTGGCTTCAGAGTGGGATTGTAAATGGAATGAGGGTAGAGGAGATGGGTTAGACTGAGTTGGGCTTATTGCAGTCTTGTCTCCAAAAGTGGATGGAGAAAAATGAGAAGAAAGAGAAAGTGGAGAGGTCTTACCAGAAGCAGCTTCAATGGTTGTTGGTTCAGCTTGAGCAGAGTACTTAGCTTGAACCTCTGTGTCAGCTTGAGAAGCTCCCCTTGACTGGATTCCTCTTCTCCACTTGCTGATGAAGCTGCCTCAGCTATCAGTAGCATAGGCTCACTCAGAACCTCCTGCTCTGGGAAGATGTCGTTGTTGAACATCTTGGGGCTGAGTGTAGGAAACAGGAACACATCCTGATCAGCTTCATAGAGTGTTATCCCCAGCTCGGCTTCAAATGCCAAGGACAGGTACTTGA
The DNA here is from genome assembly GCA_947179395.2 of Pulicaria dysenterica. Classification (NCBI taxonomy): domain Eukaryota; kingdom Viridiplantae; phylum Streptophyta; class Magnoliopsida; order Asterales; family Asteraceae; genus Pulicaria; species Pulicaria dysenterica. Next base: position 34,270,519 of record OX359289.1, on the reverse strand, counting down.
TGAACGGTACATGAAGATCCCTTGTGGTCTTCATCACTTGGACCCTGAGCTCGTTGAAGATGAGCTATGCAAAGTCTAAGTTTCGAGCAAAGAAGATATTGTACAACAGCTGCATCTCGAACTCGTTAACTTGGTACAATCCTCTAACCTTAGTACCAAGTGAACGGATCACTGTGGATACCATGAAACCCCAACTGGTTGGAAATGTGGCCTTCTTGATGATACCCTCTGTTTGTGGGTGTCCCATTCTTGGTAGGATAGACCTATCCACCTGTCTCGTCACCGCGGGCTCGAACACATCAGATTGAGGGAGTTGAAGAACTTCCCTTAGCCTATCGACGGTGAGAGTAATGGTCCTCTCCCTATTCAGCACTGTGCCTCAGATTGAGGCAGTGGTTTGGTCGTAGACACACGTGTACCAAAACTCGAGCAGATGCTGAGGAACCATATGTAGAGGTGCTCCAGTGAAAGCGAAGGCCAATGGGCATTTACGAATGTAATTGACCCATGGTTCGTAACCTCTATTCAGCTTGCGTTGAGGGATTGCAAGACAAGCACGCTGATTGTTGATGTTGATTAGCGGCAATCCGTTGTTCTTAAACGCAGCACCTCTTACCATTCTGTCACTTAGAATCAAAACAGTTCCTTCCATCGATGAAATTTGAAGATTACACTGAGTAATTTTTCTGTATTCTCACTGAGCAAATAAAATCGCACTAAGCGATGTAGGGTTTCGAATGCAATGGAACAGAGAATTGCACTTAGCAAATTTTGTTGAAAGGTATATAAGCAGATGAGAGGTTTAGTTATGAGAAGTGTAAGCGTAAACCTCTAAATTTCGGTTATAATCGTTATATATACCTATCTGAGGAGAGAGAAAAGTTACCGTTGAACTCCCTTTTTATCCGTTACACCATAAAAAATTCCGGCTTGATGTAACAGTGAGAGGGTAGAAACACATCATCTTCCAACGGATACAAGTGTAGAATAATATTATTAACTCACAATAAGATTATCAAAACTGTTTAAATATATCAATACACAATTGATATACGATGCGAATTGAGACATACTCAAAGACGCTTTGACCTATGAATTAAAAACACTAAGTAACTAATTCATATCTTGGACACACCAAGCTGAGTAAACATATTACTCAGTTTATGTCAAGCACACAGATTGATTCAAGCACTCAGCTTGAGCTGATCACTCAGCTTGAGATTAGTACTCAGCTTGAGTTTAAGCACTCAGCTTGAGTTTGAGCACTCAACTTACTATTTAACCACACTGAGTAGTTAAAGAATGTTTGGAACTTACCAAACGTGTGAACCAATCACACAGCTTGAGTTAAGCACATAGCTCAGACTCAATGACACATAGTCATTTACATTTGAAACTGACTCAAACGTACATTTTAACTACACTGAGTAGTTAAAGAATGTTTGGAACTGACCAAACGTGTGAACTCATCATTCAGCTTGACATGTTATACAGTTTATGAAAACTTATTTATAAACTGTGCACTCAGCTTAAGATACTTAATCTTTGTCAGACTGAAAAACTCAAATTCTAGAAACTTAGCTAGGGGTTGAGCATACCCAATTCACTTAGCAGATACATAAACCCCTTTTCTTCAAGGGGTTTAGTGAAAATATCTGCAAGTTGATCATCAGTGGAGATAAATTTAATATCAACTTTACCTTTTTACACGATGTCTCTGATGAAGTGATGTCTAATTTCAATGTGCTTGGTTCTTGAATGGAAGAATGGATTGTAAGTGATGGCTATTGCACTTTGGTTAACACAGAAGATAGGAGTTTTCTTGAAACTCATGCCAAAGTCTTGAAGCTGATTCTGCATCTAAAGGATTTGAGCACAACAGCTTCCTGCTGCAACATATTCAGCTTCAACAGTTGAAGTAGCCACTGAATTATGTTTCTTACTAGTCCATCTGACTAACTTTCCTCCAAGCATTTGACATCCTCCAGTAGTTGATTTTCTGTCCAACTTTCACCCAGCATAGTTAGCATCTGAAAAACCAACTAACTCAAATCCAGAGTCCTTTGGATACCAAAGACCTAGATTTGGTGTACCTTTAAGGTACCTAAAGATCCTTTTCACAGCTTGAAGATGTGATTTTTTAGGATCTGCCTGATATCTTGCACAAACACATGTAGCAAACATGATATCAGGTCTACTAGCTGTCAAATAGAGTAATGAACCTATCATTCCTCTATAGGTAGACTGACACACAGACTTACCATCTGAGTCTTTATTCTGCTTGACAGCTGGTGACATGGGTATTCTCATGGTTGAACTAGAATCAAAACCATATTTCTTTATCAAATCAAGAACATACTTGCTTTGATTGATGAAAATTTCATCAGGTTTTGTTGAATTTGTAGACCTAGGAAATATGTCATCTCACCCATCATACTCATCTTGTACTTTTGTGACATTATTTCAAAAAACCACTCACACATAGATTCATTGGTAGAACGAAAGATAATGTCATCCACATAGATTTGTACAAGAATCACATGTCCTTTACTCTTTTTAATAAAGAGTGTCTTATCTATACTACCTCTGGTGAAATCCATGGATAGTAGATAAGTGGACAGTGTATCATACCAAGCTCTTGGAGCTTGTTTAGGACCATACAAAGCCTTGTCTAACTTATAGACATGATGTGGAAACTAGGAACTCACAAAGCCAGGAGGTTGTTTCACATAGACTTCCTCCTGAAGTGTTCCATTTAGGAAAGCACTCTTCACATCTATTTGATAGACTTTGAAGTCTTTATATGCTGCATAAGCCAGGAACAGCCTTATGGCTTCAATTCTAGCAATAGGGGAAAAGGTCTCATCATAATAAATTCCTTCCTCTTGCTTATACCCTTGTGCTACCAGCCTGGCTTTGTTCCTTACTATCACTCCATCCTTGTCCATTTTATTTCTATAGACCCACTTAGTGACTATAATTGAGTGACCTTTGGGGGCAGGGACAAGTTTCCAGACTTTTTTTCTCTCAAATTTATTCAATTCCTCTTACATAGCTTCAATCCAATCCTCATCCTCTAAGGCTTCTTCAGTCTTCTTTGGTTCCATTTGAGATAGGAAACCAAAGTGAGCAGCATAGTTAGCTATAGCCTTAGATCTGGTCATGACCTTTTCTTGGACATTTCCAATAATTTGATCTTGAGGATGATCTTTGAGGAATTTAAACGTTGTAGTTGGAGAGTCTGGTTCTGAATCTGAGTGATGTTGAGAACTCTGAGGTGAACACACATCCTCAGTCTCAACAGAAACATTGTCAACAAACTGATGATCACTGAGATTCTCAGTCTGAGTGACTTCAGCTCCAACGGATTGACGAACTCATCATCCTTCTCAGCTTGAGAATCCATTTGAGCATGTGATGGACACACATCAGCATCACTATCATTTCCCATGACATACATAGGATTTGATAAGTTGGTTTCCTTAGGCCTTTCAAGCTCACTCAGACTGATCAAGTCAGCTTGACTCTTATCAGCTCGATCAAAACAGTCTTCATCAAAAGAGACATGAATTGACTCTTCTATGGCCTTTCTCCTTGTATTATATATCCTATAAGACTTGGAGATTGAGGAATAACCAACGAATATTCCAAGATCAGCTTTAGGTTCAAACTTATGGAGCTGATCTCTTTGATTCAGCACATAGCATTTTGAACCAAAGATATGGAAATACCTATATTGGGCTTTCTAGACTTATACATCTCATATGATGTATTTCCATGTCTTTTGACAATGATTGACCTATTCTGAGTATAACAGGCTGTACTAACAGCTTCATCACAGAAATAGAGTTTCAATCCTGCCTCACATAGCATTGTTCTAGAAGCCTCAATCAAGGTTCTATTTCTCCTTTCAGCAACCCCATTTTGTTGTGGAGTTCTGACAGATGAGAAATTTTGTAATATCCCTTTTTGTTCACTGAAGTTTTCAAGAGTTGAGTATCTGAACTCAGTCCCATGATCACTTCTGAGTTGCTTTACAGACAAACCTTTCTGCAACTCTTCCTGTTTGATAAAACTGATTATCTCCAGGGCAGCCTCACTTTTGGCTTTAAGGAATATTACCCAGGTGAATCGTGAGAACTCATCTACTATCACCAGTGTGTACTTCTTGCCACTTAGGCTTGGAGTACTGATGGGTCCAAACAAATCCATGTGCAACATATGCAATGGGTCTGTTATTGAAAATTTTTGCTTTGACTTAAAGGACCCTTTATGATGCTTCCCTTGTTCACAAGCTGAGCACAATTTGTCTTTGACAAATGTGATCTTTGGTAATCCAGAGACTAACTCTTTATTGGATAGCATATTTATATATTTGAAGTTTAGATGAGATAAATGTTTATGCCATAACCAACTCAGCTTAGGAACAGTATGGGAATACAAGCAGGTTTCATTATAGGGATCAGCATAATTTAGATCAAGTAGATACACATCTCTTTTTCTTTTAGCTATTAGTACAGGCTTTCCCTTAGCATTATAAATTGTTCCTGCTTTCTTCCTAAAAGTAACAACATTATCTTCATCACACAATTGACTGATACTAATCAGGTTGTGTTTGAGGCCTTTGACATATGCAACCCTCTAGAAAGTAACCTTGCCAGCATGCATCTTCCCATAACCTTTAGTTCTTCCATGGGAGTTGTCACCAAATGTTACTTTAGGACCTTCATCTTCTTGGAAATCACTAAGAAGTCCTTTCCACCCAGTCATGTTCCTTGAGCATCCACTATCCAAGTACCATTTATTTAAACCCTGCACATGATATAAAAACTAAACACATTAGTTTTGTTTGGGAACCCAATTCTTGGTGGGTTTAGATGAGGAGAACTTAGTATCTCCATCTGGTTGAACTGACTGTTCAGCTTGAGCAGGAGCTGAGTCCTGTATAGGCTGATCAGCTTGTTCTTGTTCAGGCCTTGAGATTTCTGCATCACAGTCCTTAGCCTCATGACCTCTACTTCTGCACTTGTAGCATCTTTTTCTTCCAATGATTACAGGAGGTAGAGTGTCTAATAATCCTTGTGAGAACTTGCTCTCAGTCTTAGGATTATATGTGGTGGATAACTTTTCAACTTTCTTTGCAAGTTGATTCACATGATGATCACTGACTTTGGACTTACCTTTGTCAGGTCTTTGTTTGTTATATTTTTGATTAGAAGTTTGACTAACAACCTTCTTTTCCGTGACTTTGGACTTACCTTTGCCATGGTGACTGGACTCACCAGTTTCAACAGGTTTGGACTTACCACTATTGATCTTCTTGGACTTACCAAGATCTACAACTTTGAACATACCATTGTTGTGATTTGACCTCTGACTTACAGTGGTCTTCCTATTCTTGTAACTTCTCTCCGAGCCCAAAAGAGAATGTTGTCTTTTGAAAGGATTTGGATTAAGCCTTTCTTTGACTGAAGTTCTTTGAATAGGCTGAGTGTCTAAACTGTCCAGCACAGACTTACCATGCTGTTTGGATATTGAGCACTCTTCTCCATGATCTTTAGCCTTTACAAACATATTGTATTTAAGGTTTTGACCAATGTTTCTTCTCTGAGGCTGACTTCTGAGATTCAATCAGTAGTCTATCCTCCTCAGAGTCTGTACTTGCTATCTCATCACCAGCTACATAAGCTGCCGTTTGATAGTCACCTCCAAGTACATCCTTTACCTGTTTAGGAATTTATTTGTTTATGCACTTTTTAGCAAGCTTTGATGACTTACACCAAGACTCAGTGACCTTTTGAAGTTGGTCATCTTTGTCTTTAGCTTCCTGAAGTTCTTCACTTAGAAGTTTGTTGATGTGTCTTTGACATTCAAGATCACATTGTGCTTTCTTACCATCATTAATGAGAGATTGATTTTCCTTAATCTCATCTTTCAGTTTAGCTATCTCAGCTTTGAGGTCATTTTGAGACTTAAGTGTTGGTCGCTTGTACGAGAGAGTAACAACAAGCAACAGTGTGTAGAAGGGGGGGTTGAATACACTTTCTGCGGAAATTGAACAAATCAAAGAAAAGTGTCACACACAGTAAATCAAACCACAATCAATCAAATGCTTTTATTAATCAGAAGATGATTACAATGCTTTGAATAAGAAGATGATTACAATTACTATCAAGTAAGAAACTCTTGATACATAATCACCTAATATAAATCTCTCAATTCTCTCAAACTTAGATATCTATAATTAACATATAATTATAGATACCGACGACTCTCTAAACAGGATTTTCACAGATTGAATCAACACTTGATTATTTACCAATATCACAACTGATGTGATTAATTCGAACACACGAACTTCTTTGGCAATCTGTGATTAAATCTTGATACTGAATCAAGACTCTTAACACATACGATGAGGTGAGGTTTGGCTCTGCAACACTTAGTTGTTATTGGATCTAAGTCGTACTGAGTCGTACCTCTAAACTTATCAGGAGATAAGTATTTATAATCCTGTTGTTACGGTTCCTAACAAACTAGACTTAGCCTAATTCGCTAACTAACTTTCGGATAAACCGGAATCTTGAATCTTGAATCTTCTTATCTTGAGTCTTCAATCTTCAATCTTGATTCTGGAGTCTTCTTATCCGCGCCGTAGATATAGAGAGATAAAGATGAATTTAAAACATATTTAAATTATATTTAAACTGACTTCTTCACTCGGACTGAGTTACTCAGCTTGAAACTCATCAAGCTGAGTTCTTCAAGAACAAACCCGAATTCAAACATGAACTAACATGTATAATTATTAACTCATCCTTAGAAGTCTAACTTAGTTGACTATAACATATTTAGCAACTCTGTCGAGCTGACTCTGCTTCTGAGCTGAGTCACTCAGCTTGAAACACATCAAGCTGAATACTCAATATATACCTTATGTGACATACACAGATTATCAAACAGATTAATAATTTAACTAAGGTATAATATAAACTGGTCGAACATATGCTCAGTTTACATTCAGCTTATACTCAGTCTGAATCATTTTAAGTGTTCAGCCTGACTAAGCTTCATAATTCTGTTTAAGTTATATGTAGAACTCATCTTACAAACTTAACTTTGTCTCATCAAATTCAAACTGATGAGATCATTTTCCCAACAAACTCCCCCTATTTGATGATGACAAAACCATCAAACAGTTCTTAAATTTGTTTAACAGAATTATGTTTTAAATCTTAAACTTATTAAGATTTTATTATTTGAACTGATCAAATATTTATTGAACATATCAATATTAATTGAACTTATCAATTTAAATTGGAACACACCAATTTTTAGTTGAACATACCAACTAATTATGTTAATGAATAAGAACTTATCATTTATTCATTAAGCTGAACTTATCAGGCTTATAGCTATGAACATATCATAATACAGTTGAACATATCAAACTTTATATTTGTATTAATAGAACTGATCATAATACAATAGTTATTGATCACTTAGATCATGCACACATAGTGCTTACAAAAATATTAGAACTAATCTAATATTTACAACAGTAGAACTAATCTATTGTACAAATTCAGGGTGTAGAAGCTCCCAGTTGATAATTTCTTTAGTTACTTCATATAGTAACTTTTCAGCTTCTTCACTTCCTCTGAATTCTTTGTGATGAACTTTGATTAGTTTATTCAGCTTGTATTTCAATAGCTGATTTAAGTCAGTGTTTCCACAACAAGTTCTTATATAGGCAGCATCCTTAGCTTTCAGATAGCATACTTCATTAAATTTGATGAAGCTAGGTTTGCCTTCCTGATCCTTGAACATAAATCCCTGAATAGGTGCATTAATGAATGTATTTTATGTGAATTCCACACCTTTAGGTATATCAAACAGTTTTTCTCATTGTGGTCCAGGAACTGGAACATATCTCAGCTCTTCAGCCCTTTTGATCAGCTTTGAGACTTCAGTAAAGATTTCTTGCTTTATTTGGCTTCGTTTGAATTTCTTAAGCATCATAAGAATTCTGTTCCACTCTAGGTAGCCCATCCTGTGAACGTATCTCAGGTCCATCCCCATGGTTGATCCATTTTCAAATTCAAAGTTGAGGATGACAGCTCCATTGACTCTGCTCAAGGTCATGCCTTTGATATCTTCACTGAGGTTTCTTCTGAAATAACATTCTTGTATTTCAGCATCCGAATATGAGATAGGATCAGGTCTTGGACCATTATAGTCAGCTTCAGCTAAAGCTTTCTTTAACTTTTCTTTTTCTTGATCCAGTTGCTCTTTTTCTTTTCTCTTCTTTAATTCAGCTACAGAGATATTGAGCTCATTTGCTTCTTCTTGCTCTAGCATCTCGATTAGTTCTCTCGTAGCCTTTTCTTCTTCAGTTTCCTGCTCAGTTTCAGAACCCTCGTCAGCTTCAGACTCAGATTCTGAAATCTTTTGCTTCTTTGATGCAGGTTCATCTTCCCTGTTTACTCCCAGCTCCCCCTCAGCCTGAGCTTGCCTCTCTGCTCCTTTGGCTAGAACTAGAAGAGCTTCAGCTTCAGCTCGAACTAGCTCAGCTTCAGTATCAGCTTGAACCTTCTCCCCCTTTTTGTCATCATCAATAGGGTTTGAAGTTCTTTGTTGTTGGAGTGCAGCAACTGCAGAGGCAATCTCTTGAACATCCTTTGTCAGCTTCTCAAGCCTTTGATAGACTTGGCGTTTGTGCTTCTTCTGCTTGAGATGGAACAAACCAAACTGAGCAGCAACATATTCTTTCAACTGCTGGATGCCTGAGGAGGCAGTATTAGTGTGAGGAGAGTCTTTGGGTGCATCATCCAAAGGTTGGTGTATACCTTCAAATTCATTTGCACCAGAGTTTGGACCCTGTGATTCATCTTGGTTTGAAGATGAATAATTGACAGATCGTGCAAGAGAGTGTGAGAAGTGAATAGAACGAATAGGGCTCGAGACGTGAAGTGTATGGGTTGGTGGTTGGCTTTTGGGTAAAGAGGGGGGTGATTGACCCTGGGGATTGGTCATATGTTCAATGTAACTTGAATGTGTCTGTTCAGGCATAGAAGTAGGCTCTCCCATGGCATAAGTAAGTGTGGGCTGAGTAGACTCCACACCCGGTTTAGGCTGTTGGGTTTGAATGAGCCGTGAGGTTGACACCTTGAGAGTAGGCATCTCCCCCTCAACTCCTGCCGGAGGGATCAATGTGATCTCAGCTCCAGTGATGCCTTTAGGAGTGGCACCACCTTTGGCAGTTTTTCGTTGGTAGGTTTGGATATTCTCCCTAGCAGCAGTGGGCATACTAGGGGTGGCTTCAGATTGGAATTGTAGATGGAATGATGGTGGAGGAGATGGGTTAGACTGAGTTGGTTCTACTGCAGTCTTATCTCCAAAAGTGGATGGAGAAAAGTGAGAAGAAAGAGAAAGTGGAGAGGTTTAGCTGAAGCACCTTCTGTATGAGCTGGTTCAGCTTGAACAGAGAGCTCAGCCTGAACCTCGGTGTCAGCGTGAGAAGCTCCCCCTTGATTCGATCCCTCATCTCCACTTGCAGATGAAACTCCCTCAGCTACCAAGAGCATTGGACCACTTAGACCCTCTTGCTCTGGGAAGATGTCATTGTTAAACATCTTTGGACTGAGAGTTGGAACAGGGAACACATCCCATCCAGCTTCATATAAATCCCCCAACTCAGCTTCAAGCACCAAGGACAAATACCTTATGAATGGTACATAGAGGTCCCTGGTGGTCTTCAGTACTTGGACTTTGAGCTCGTTGAATATGAGTTGTGCATAATCGATACGCCTATCAAAGAACATGTTGTATAGCAGCTGCATTTCGAACTCGTTAACTTGGTCCAAGCCTCCAACCTTGGTTCCCAGTGAACGTACCACTGTGGAAACCATGAAGCCCCAGCTGGTTGGGAAAGTGGCCTTCTTAATCACCTCTTCAGTTTGAGGGTGACCCATTTGAGGTAGAACTGACCTCGCTACTTGTCTAGTCACGGTTGGATCGAACACATCTTGAACAGGGAGTTGAAGAACATCCCTTAGCCGTTGAACCGTGAGGGCCACTGTTCTATCGCCATTACGAACAGTGCCGGTTATCTCGCCTCTGTTCTGATTGAAGGTGCATGTAAACCAGAACTCCAACAGGTGCTGTGGAACGATGTGAACAGGCGCTCCAATGAAAGCAAATGCCAAAGGGAATTTCCGAATATAAGCAACCCATGCTTCATATCCTCTCCCCTATTTCCTCACAGGGATATCAAGACATGCACGCTGATTGTTGATTTTGATCAGCGGCAATCCATTGTTTTTCAACGCAGCACCACAAACCATTCGATCACTGAGAATGAGAGTGGTTCCTTCCATCGATGTAATTGCAGATTACACTGAGTAACTACTTTACTTGCACTGAGCAATGAGCGTCGCACTGAGCGAGTTAGGGTTTCAAAATCGATGGAACTGAGAATCGCACGTAGCAAATTTGTTGAAAGGTATATAGGCAGATGAGAGGTGTAGAGATGAGAAGTTGAAGTGTAAACCTCTAAAATGTTGTTAAGGTCGTTATATATACCTTTTCGAGGAGAGAGAAAAATTACCGTTGGAATCCCTTTTTAATCCGTTAAGCCGAAAAATTACGGTTTGACGTAACAGTTAGAGGGTAGAAACACATCATTCTCCAGCGGATACAAGTGTAAAATAATAATATTAACAAATAATAAGATTACAAACACTTTGTAAATATATCAATACACAATTGATATACGATACGAATTGAAACTGATTCAAATGCGTATGGACAGAAAAATTAATAACACGTAGTAATTAATTCATAGATTGGACACACCAAGCTGAGTAAACATATTACTCAGTCTAAGTCAATCACTCAGCTTGAGTGGAGCACTCAGCTTGAGATTGATACTCAGCTTGAGTAGAGCACACAGCTCAGGCTCAATGACACTTAGTCATTTATGTTTAAGACTGACTTAAACATGTAATTTTAGCCACACTAAGTAGGTAAAATATGTTTGGAACTTACCAAATGTGTGAACCAATCACACAGTGTGAGGTAAGCACATAGCTTAGACTCAATGACACTTAGTCATTTTGTTCGAGACTAACTCAAACTAACATTTCAACCACACTGAGTAGTTGAAATATGTTTGGAACTTACCAAACGTGTGAACCAATCACATAGTGTGTGTTAAGCACATAGCTCAGACTCAATCACACTTAGTCATTTTGTTCGAGACTAACTCAAACTAACATTTCAACCACACTGAGTAGTTGAATTATGTTTGGAACTGACCAAACGTGTGAACTCATTATTCAGTTTGACATATAGTTCAGTTTATGAAAACTTATTTATAAACTGTGCACCCAGCTTAAGACACTTAGTCTCTGTCAAACTGAGAACTCAAATTTTAGACACTTAGCTAGAGGTTGAGCATACCCAATTTACTTAGCAGATACATAAACCTCTTTTTATCAAGGGGCTTAGTAAAGATATCTGCTAATTGGTCATCAGTGGAGATAAATTTAATGTCAACTTTACCTTTTTCCACGATGTCCCTTATGAAGTGATGTCTAATTTCAATATGCTTGGTTCTTGAGTGAAATACTTGATTGTAAGTGATGGCTATTGCACTTTGGTTATCACAGAAGATAGGAGTTTTCTTGAAACTCATCCCAAAGTCCTGAAGCTGATGCTGCATCCACAAGATTTGAGCACAACAGCTCCCTGCTGCAACATACTCAGCTTCAGTAGTTGAAGTAGCCACTGAGTTCTGTTTCTTACTAGTCCAGCTTACTAATTTACCTCCAAGCAATAGACATCCTCCAGTGGTTGATTTTCTATCTAACTTGCACCCAGCATAGTCAGCATCAGAAAAACCAACTAACTCAAATCCAGAGTCCTTTGGATACCAAAGTCCTAGATTTGGTGTACCTTTTAGGTACCGAAAGATCCTTTTCACAGCTTGAAGATGTGATTCTTTAGGATCAGCCTGATATCTTACACCAACACATGTAGCAAACATGATATCAGGTCTACTAGCTGTTAAATAGAGTAATGAACCTATCATTCCTCTATAGGTAGACTGACACACAGACTTACCATATGAGTCTTTACTCAGCTTGACAGCTGGTGACATGGGTGTTTTCATGGTTGAACTTGAATCAAAACCATATTTCTTTATCAAATCCAAAACATATTTGCATGGATTGATGAAAATTCCATCAGGCTTTTGTTGAATTTGTAGGCCTATGAAATATGTCATCTCACCCATCATACTCATCTTGTACTTTTGTGACATTATTTTGGAGAACCACTCACACAGAGATTCATTGGTTGAACCAAAAATAATATTATCCACATAGATTTGTACAAGAATCACCTGTCCTTTGCTCTTTTTAATAAAGAGTGTCTTATCTATACTACCTCTGGTGAAATCCATGGATAGTAGATAAGTGGACGGTGTATCATACCAAGCTCTTGGAGCTTGTTTAAGACCATACAAAGCCTTGTCCAACTTATAGACATGATGTGGAACCTTTGAACTTACAAAGCCAGGAGGTTGTTTCACATAGACTTCCTCCTGAAGTTTTCCATTTAGGAAAGCACTTTTTACATCCATTTGATAGACTTTATATGTTGCATAAGCCAGGAACAGCCTTATAGCTTCAATTCTAGCAACAAGGGCAAAGGTCTCATCATAATCGATTCCTTCCTCTTGCTTATACCCTTGTGCTACCAGCCTGGCTTTGTTCCTAACTATCACTCCAACCTTGTCCATTTTATTTCTATAGACCCACTTAGTTTCTATAATTGAATGATCTTTGGGGGCAGGGACAAGGGTCCAGACTTTATTCCTCTCAAACTCATTTAATTCCTCTTGCATAGCTTCAATCCAATCCTCATCTGCTAAGGCTTCCTCAGTCTTCTTTGGTTCCATCTAAGACAAAACCAAAGTAAGCAGCATAGTTAGCTGTAGCCTTAGATCTGGTCATGACTTTCTCTTGGACATTTCCAATGATTTGATCTTGAGGATGATCTTTGAGGAATTTAAATGTGGTAAAACTCTCGGTTTTGAATATATCGCTAATTTATTCGAACCAAACACTAAATGACTCAGTTTTTTGAGAGGAAATCAAATTTTAACCTATTCGTGACCTAAATAATTTGTTTAGAACAAAAGATTAATGTAATAATACTGTATACCATCTATTAAGGACATACATCCTCTATTCGTAACAAAAACTCACGTTTTTGAATATATCGCTAATTAATTCGGATCAAGCACTAAGAGTCAGGTTCTGAATCTAAGTGATGTTGAGAACCTTGAGGTGAACTTATCTCCTCAACATCATAGTCAAAAAACTGATTATCACTGAGATTCTCAGTCTGAGTGACATCAGCTCCAAAAGGATTGACGAACTCATCATCTTTCTTAGCTTGAGAAACCTTTGAAGCTTGTGATGATTTCATTGATGAACACTCATCATAATCACTCTCATCTCCTATGGCATACATAGGATTTGACATGTTGATTTCCCTTGGCCTTTCAAGCTCACTCAGACTAACGGAGTCAGCTTGACTTTTCTCAGCTTGATCAATACTGTCTTCATCAAATGAACCATGAATTGATTCTTTTATGGCCTTTCTCCTAGAGTTATATACTCTGTATGATTTGGAGATTGAGGAATAACCAACAAATATTCCAGGATCAGCTTTGGGTTCCAACTTATGGAGCTGATCTATTTGATTTAGCACATAGCATTTTGAACCAAAGATATGAAAATAACCTATATTGGGCTTTCTAGACTTATACATTTCATATGAAGTCTTTCCTTTTCTTTTGACAATGATTGACCTATTCTGAGTATAGCAGGCTGTACTAACAGCTTCATCCTAGATATAGAGTTTCAATCCTGCCTCACATAGCATTGTCCTTGCAGCCTCAATTAAGGTTCTATTTCTCCTTTCAGCAACTCCATTTTGTTGTGGAGTTCTGACAGATGAGAAATTTTGTAATATTCCTTTATGTTCACAGAAGGTTTCAAGAGTTGAGTTTCTGAAATCAGTTCCATGATCACTTCTAAGTTGCTTTACGGACAAACCTTTTTGCAACTCTTCCCTTTTGATGAAACTAATTATCTCTAGGGCAGCATCACTTTTGGCTTTAAGGAATATTAACCAGGTGAATCGTGAGAACTCATCTACTATCACCAGTGTGTACTTCTTGCCACTCAGGCTTGGAGTACTTATGGGTCCAAACAGATCCATATGCAACATATGCAGTGGGTCTGTTATTGAAAAATTTTGCTTTGATTTAAAGGACCCTTTATGGTGTTTCCCTTGTTCATAAGCTGAACACAATTTGTCTTTGACAAATGTGATTTTTGGTAATCCAGAGACTAACTCTTTATTGGACAGCATATTTATATTTTTGAAGTTCAAATGAGACAAACGTTTATGCCATAACCAACTCAGCTCAGGAACAAAATGGGAATACAAGCAGGTTTCATTATTGGGATCAGCAGAATTAAGATCAAGTAGATTCACATCTCTTTCTCTTTTAGCTATTAATACAGGCTTTCCCTTAGCATTATAAATTGTTCCTGCTTTCTTCCTAAAAGTAACAACATTGTCCTCATCAGACAATTGACTGATACTAATCAGGTTGTGTTTGAGGCCATTGACATATGCAACTCTCTGGAAAGTGACTTTACCAGCTTGCATCTTCCCATAGCCTTTGGTCCTTCCATGGGAGTTGTCACCAAATGTTACTTTAGGACCTTCATCTTCCTGGAAATCACTGAGAAGTCATTTCCATCCGGTCATGTGCCTTGAACATCCACTAACCAAGTACCATTTACTTGAACCCTGCACATGATATAAAAACTAAACACATTAGTTTTGCTTATGAACCCACTTCTTGGTGGGTTCAGATGAGGAGCACTTAGCAGCTTCATCTTGTTGAACTGACTGCTCAGCTTGAGCAGGAACTAAATCCTGTGTAGGCTGATCAGTTTGTTCTTGCTCAGGCCTTGAGATTTCAGCATCACAGTCCTTAGCCTCATCACCTCTACTTCTGCATTTGTAGCATCTCCTTCTTCCAATGATGACAGGAGGTAGAGTGTCTAACAATCCTTGTGAGAATTACTTTCAGTTTTAGGATTGTATGTGGTGGATAACTTCTCAACTTTCTTTGCAAGCTGATTCACCTGGTGATCACTGACTTTGGACTTACCTTTGTCAGGTCTTTGTTTTTTATCCTGAGAAGATTGACTAACAACCTTCTTCTACATGACTTTGGACTTACCTTTGTCATGCTTACTGGACTAACCAGTTTCAACAGGTTTGGACTTACCACTGTTGATCTTCTTGGACTTACCAAGATCAACAACTTTGGACTTACCATTGTTGTGATTTGACCTCTGACTTACAGTGATCTTTCTGTTCTTATAACTTCTCTCCGAGCCAGATAGAGAATTTTGTCTTTTGAAAGGATTTGGATTAAGCATTTCTATGACTGAAGTTCTTTGAACAGGCTGAGTGCCTAATCTGTCCAACACAAACTTACCATGTTGTTTGGATGTTGAGCACTCATTACCATGATCTTTGGCCTTCACAAACATATTGAATTTTAGGTTTGGATCATGTCTTTTCTCTGAGGCTGACTTCTGAGACTTAATCAGTTGTCTATCTTCCTCAGAATCTGTACTTGCTATCTCATCATCAGCTACATAAGCTGCTGTTTGATAGTCACCTCCAAGTACAGCCTTCACCGGTTTAGGTATCTGTTGGTTTATGCATTGTTCAGCAAGCTTTGATGACTTACACCAAGACTCAGTGATCTTTTTAAGTTGATCAGCTTTGTCTTTTGTTTCCTGAAGCTCTTCACTAAGAAGTTTATTAATGTGCCTCTGACATTCAAGGTCACATTGTGCTTTCTTACCAACATCAATGAGAGATTTATTTTCCTTAATCTCGTCATTAAGTTTAGCTATTTCAGCTTTGAGGTCAGTCTGAGACTTAAGGCTGGTCTTGAAATCATTCAACAAATAATCAAAAGCAAGACCTTTCTCCTCATTTGTATAAGAGTAGAAATTACTGACCTTGTACATGGAAGCAGGATCCCAATCACTCAGTTTGCTGTTTTCCTCAGCTTCCTTCATGTCAGCTTCAAAGATTGATTCGGACTGACCATAATCAACCTCATCCAAGTCTAACTCTTCATCTTCTTGAGCCATTAGACATACATTATGATCTGAGGTGGATGATTCTGTATCCCAGGTTTCAGCATATAAACCTTTTCCACTGGGTTTGTCTTCAAGCTTTGATTTCTTGAGCTGAGTGTACTTCTTTTTGTACTTATCAGCTCTATAAGCATTCTTATCAACAACAGATGTTGATTCTACAGTTGAAGCACACAACATTCTTGGGATCAAAGGAACTCTTCCCTTTGCTCCTGTCAGATCTTCCTCTTCCCCTTTGAGCTTTTCTCAAACGTATGGCTAACATGGCCATTTGCTCAGTGATGGTCTGAACATCATCAGTATCACTTGAGTCTGAGTCTGAGTGGTTAGCTTGAGATTCTGACTCAGTCTCAGATTCAACAACCATAGCTTTTGAACCTTTCTTCTTCTTCTGTGCAACTAATGCAACTTCTGTTTTGTCCAAAGATTCTTTTAGTTGTTGTTGAGAAGCTCTTTTGTGTTCTATGATCTGTTCATGATTCAGCAAGAACCCATAGATGGACTGTAGGTTATACATGTGTAATGTTCCTCCAGCCCTTAGTGCAGTGGTTACTTCATTAAACCTTTCTGGTAACACATCCAGAAATTTCAGCACGAGCTCAGCTTCATCTCTCTTTACACCCACACTAAGTAGGTCATTTATCAAGCAGTGAAACCTTGTGAACAAATCTGCCAAGGTTTCATTCTTCTTTGAAAAGAAGTTTTCATACGATCTATTCAAGTGATTCTTCTTTTGCTGCTTGACCAGATCTGTGCCCTCATAGTGACACTCAGTGTATCCAGATATCCTTTGCGGTTTGACACCCAGTCATCGTACGCAGGATTTCATTAGTTAGGGAATTCGCTAGAACACTCTTTGCCTTGTCATCTAGATTGAAGAGGTTCCGGTCTTCTTCAGTCCAGGATGCAGTAGGCTTTCTTGTTTCCCTTTCAGTTTTTCCAGGAGACGTATCACTGACAGTAGAAGGAATTTTGGGAATGATTGGTCCTTTTGTGATGACTTCCGACATACGGTTGTCAATGTACTTTAGGAAGAGCATGACTCTGAACTTCCACATAGGATAGTCAGATCCATCAAATACGGGACATCCTTTTGCAGACATCTGAGGAGAGTTGGATGGAGTATTGCTTGTTGACATTTCAATCTTTCTCAGAATCTTGAACTATTCAACTGATGAAATCGTTCAGCCTGCTCTGATACCAGTTGTTGGTCCCTTGTACGAGAGAGTAACAACAAGCAACAGTGTGTAGAAGGGGGGGTTGAATACACTTTCTGCGGAAATTGAACAAATCAAAGAAAATTGTCACACACAATAAATCAAACCACAATCAATCAAATGCTTTTATTAATCAGAAGATGATTACAATGCTTTGAATAAGAAGATGATTACAATGACTATCAAGTAAGCAACTCTTGATACATAATCACCTAATATAAATCTCTCAATTCTCTCAAACTTAGATATCTATAATTAACATATAATTATAGATACCGACGACTCTTTAAACAGGATTTTCACAGATTGAATCGACACATGGTTACTTACCAATATCACAACTGATGTGATTAATTCGAACACACGAACTTCTTTGGAAATCTGTGATTAAATCTTGATACTGAATCAAGACTCTTAACACATACGATGAGGTGAGGTTTGGCTCTGCAACACTTAGTTGTTATTGGATCTAAGTCGTACTGAGTCGTACCTCTAAACTTATCAGGAGATAAGTATTTATAATCCTGTTGCTACGGTTCCTAACAAACTAGACTTAGCCTAATTCACTAACTAACTTTCGGATAAACCGGAATCTTGAATCTTGAATCTTCTTATCTTGAGTCTTCAATCTTGATTCTGGAGTCTTCTTATTCGCACCGTAGATATAGAGAGATAAAGATGAATTTAAAACATATTTAAACTATCTTTAAACTGACTTCTTCACTCGGACTGAGTTACTCAGCTTGAAACTCATCAAGCTGAGTTCTTCGAGAACAAACCCGAATTCAAACATGAACTAACATGTATAATTATTAACTCGTCCTTAGAAGTCAAACTTAGTTGACTAAAACATATTTAGCAACTCTGTCGAGCTGACTCTGCTTCTGAGCTGAGTCACTCAGCTTGAAACACATCAAGCTGAATACTCGATATATACCTTATGTGACATACACAGATTATCAAACACATTAATAATTTAACTAAGGTATAATATAAACTGGTCGAACATATGCTCAGTTTACATTCAGCTTATACTCAGTCTGAATCATTCTAAGTGTTCAGCCTGACTAAGCTTCATAATTCTGTTTAAGTTATATGTAGAACTCATCTTACAAACTTAACTTTGTCTCATCAAATTCAAACTGATGAGATCATTTTCCAATATTAAGGCTGGTCTTGAAATCATTCAGCAGATAATCAAAAGCAAGACCCTTTTCTTCATCAGTGTAAGAGTAGAAATTACTGACCTTATACATGGAAGCAGGATCCCAATCACTGAGCTTGCTGTTTTCCTCAGCTTCCATCATGTCAGCTTCAAAGATTGATTCGGACTGACCATAATCAACCTCATCTAATTCTAACTCTTCATCTTCTTGAGCCATAAGACATACATCATCATCTGAGGTGGATGATTCTGTATCCCAGGTTTCAGCATATAACCCTTTTGCACTGGGTTTGTCTTTTTGCTTTCCTTTCTTGAGCTGAGTATATTTCTTCTTGTATTTATCAGCTCTATAAGCATTCTTATCAACAACTGATGTTGATTCCACCTTCTTTGATCTGCACTCAGTAGCAATATGTCCCTTATTCTGACAGTTGAAGCACACAACATTCTTGCGATCAAAGGAACTCTTCCCTTTGCCCCTGTCAGATCTTCCTCTTCCCCTTTGAGCTCTTCTCAAACGCCTGGCTAACATTGCCATTTGCTCAGTGATATTCTGAACATCATCAGTATCACATGAGTCTGAGTCTGAGTGGTCAGCTTGAGATTCTGACTCAGTCTCAGATTCAACAACTAGTGTCTTGGAACTTTTCTTCTTTTTCTGTGCAACCAATGCAACTTCATTCTTATCCAAAGACTCCTTAAGTTGTTGTTGAGAAGCTCTCTTGTGTTCAGTGATCTGTTCATGATTTAGCAAGAACCCATATATAGACTGTAGGTTGTACACATGCAGTGTTCCTACAGCCCTCAGTGCTGTAGTTACATCATTAAACCTTTCTGGTAACACATTCAAAAATTTCAGCAGAAGTTCAGCTTCATCTTTCTTTACACCCACACTTAGTAGGTCATTTATCAAGCAGTGAAACCTTGTGAACAAACCGTACAAGGTTTCATTCTTCTTTGAGAAGAAGTTTTCATAGGATCTATTCAAGTGATTCTTCTTCTACTGCTTGACCATATCTGTGCCCTCATAGGTAACACTCAGTGTATCCCAGATATCTTTTGCAGATTGACACCCAGTCACAGTACGCAAGATTTCATTAGTCATGGCATTTGCTAGAACACTTTTAGCCTTATCATCCACATTGAAGAGTTTCCAATCTTCATCAGTCCAAGATGCAATAGTCTTTCTTGTATCCTTTTCAGTTCTGCCAGGAGACGTATCACTGACAGTGGCAGGAATCTTGGGGATGATTGGTCCTTTTGTAATGACATCGAACATACGAATGTCAATGGACTTGAGGAATAGCATGGCTCTGAACTTTCACATAGGATAGTCAGAACCATCAAATATGGGACAACCTTTGGCAGACATATGTGGAAAGTTTGAAGAATTGTTGCTTGTAGACATTGTAAACTTTCTCAGAATCTTGAACTTTCAACTTATGAAATCATTCAGCCTGCTCTGATACCAGTTGTTGGTCCCTTGTATGAGAATAACAACAAGCAATAGGTGTGTAAAAGGGGGATTGAATACACTTTATGCGGAAATTGAACAAATCAAATAAAAGTGTTACACACAGTAAATCAAACCACAATCAATTGAATGCTTTTTATTAATAATATGATTACAATGCTTTAAATAAGAAGATGTTTACAATAACTATCAAGTAAGCAACTCTTGATATATAACCACCTAATATAAATCTCTCAATCTCTCAAACTTAGCTATCTATAATCAACTTATGATTATAGAAACTGACGACTCTCTAAACAGGATTTACACAGATTGATAACTTACCAATATCACAACTAATGTGATTATTCCAACACACAAACAACTTGGCAATCTGTGAGTTTCTTGATCACGTTGAACTGACAAACAGTAATCAAGATTCGTAACATATACGGTGAGGTGAGTTTTGGCTCTGCAACACGTAGTCGTAATCGTCTCTTGAGTCGTCCCTCTAAACTTTTCAGGAGATAAGTATTTATAATCCTGTTCCTACGGTTCCTAACAAACTGGACTAATCCTAATTTGCTAACTAACTATCGGATAACTCGGAATCTTGAATCTTGAATCTTCTTATCTTGAGTCTTCAATCTTCAATCTTGATTCTGAAGTATTCTTATCCTTTCCGTAGATATAGAGAGTTAAAACAGAATTTAAAACACATTTAAATTCTTTTAAGCTGACTTCTTTAGTCAAGCTGAGTTACTCAGCTTGAAACTCATCAAGCTGAGTTCTTCGAGAACACACTCGAAAACAAACATGAACTAACATTTATAATTGTTAACTCATCCTTAGAAGTCTAAAGAATTTACTAAAACATATTTAGTAACTCTATTGAGCTGACTCAGTCTTCACGCTGAGTCACTCAGCTTGAAACTTATCAAGCTGAAACTCAATATGTATATCCTAGTTTACGCACACAGCTTATCAAACATATTGATAATCTTACTAAGATATAGTCTAAGCTGATCAAACATATGCTCAGCTTATACTCAGCTTATACTCAGTCTGAATCACTATAAGTGTTCAGTCTGACTAAGCTTCATAATTCTGTTTAAGTTATATGTAGAACACATCTTGCAAACTTAACTTTGTCTCATCAAATCTTAACTGATGAGATCATTTTCCCAACACTAAGGAGTACTTTTGTTCATCATCAAAGAAACTACAGTAATCCTTAAGAGAATCAGACTTAAGACTAAGACCAGAAGATCTCATTTTAAAAGGAAACACCTCTTCATAGAATTGCACATCTCTGGAAAAGAAAACCAAACTTATATCAAGACTAAAAAGTTTGTAACCTTTCTTTTCATTTGAATATCCTAACAAAACATCCTTATCAGCTCTTGACTTTAACTTTTCACTATTGTTAAGTATAGTAGAGTAACACAAACATCCAAACACTCGCAAATTATCAAATTTAGGAGGGTACTGAAACACCTTTTCAAAAGGAGTGACTCCATTTAACACAAACGTTGGTGTTCTGTTTTTAAAAAAACAGCAGTTAAAACTTCTTCACCCCAAAATTTCAAAGGAAGAGCAGACTGAAACAACAAGGACCTAGTTACATTAAGAATATGTCTATTCTTTCTCTCCACAACTCCATTCTGTTGTGGAGTATAGACACAACTAGTTTGATGCAAAATACCTTTATCCTTAAAGAATTCTTTCATATTACGATTTTAAAACTCAGTCCCATTATCAAACCTAACTACTTTAACTTTGGTCTTAAAGTGTGTAAAAAGCATATTATAAAAAACAGAAAACCAATAGAAAACTTCATCCTTAGACTTTAGAAGATAAACCCAAACAACTCTTGTGACATCATCCACAATGGTTAAGAAATACTTGTATCCGTCATAAGTTGCTCTCCTATAAGGCCCCCAAACATCAAGATGAACAATATCTCCTAACTTGAAAGCCTTATGATCACTAACAATATCTCCTTCATTCCCTATCTTAAGTCTATTTTTAACACAACTTAGGACTTGGTCAGAAGGATGACCAAGTCTACAATGCCACAGAAACTTGCTAACATGACATACAACAATAGGACTACTATTCAGACACTTATCATAGAACAAAACATGATCAACAAGACTAGATTCAGTTCTAGCCACATATTTGTTAGCACCTGAATCAACAACTGTTGTTCCCAAAATTATGAATAATACTAACTTAAGGAAATATTAAGTGCGGAAAAAGTAATTATAAGAACAATAAGAAATGTCTAAAGTTTGTTAATATTGATATAACGAACTTTACAGACTAGAATTTAAGAAGAACAGACTTCTTAAATTCAACTAACACTTAAGAACAGACTTGAGAGAATACAGACGCACAAAGCTCTTGCAATATCTGAACAGACAGAATTCGCAAGCACACTCTTCTCTATTAAGAGAAGAGTATTTATACATTTCCCTTATCAATCCTAACCGTTGAACTAGTGACACACGTCACAATCTTGTAGACTGATAAGTAACAGATTTCCTCATGCATAACCATCTTGAAAGTGACAGCTGATGACGTCACCGAGGGGACCATCTGCTGAAGATAAACTTCAGTAGTCATAAACTGAAAGTTTCAGAGATGAAACTTTCAGCTCTTCAGATGAACCTTATTTGAGACGAGAGGCAAATCTTCAGAAATCATCTTTTGCTGAAATCTTCTTAGAATACTTCAGTACTGATGGAGTGTAAACAAATCAAGACTAACAATCTCCCCCTATTTGTTTATAATCCATCATTATTTACAAAGAATAAACAAATAGAACTATTTACATAACAGAACTCATATGTACATGATCCATGCTGACTGTTTTTGGATTCTTTTCATTTTCCAATGTTTTTGAATTTTCCAGATTTACAAGGTTAATGAAAACAAGAAAAATAAGGTACATAGAGGATTAAGAACTTTTTGAAGGTTTGTGCACTTGAGAGCTTTCTATGACTTTGACCTTTTCTTCCCATATATCAGTTTCAGTATCTTTAGGCTTCTTGTCTTCAAATAATTTGATAATCTTCAGTCGAATGTCAGCCGTTTCAGGATCCCTTGAATCAAAGTAGGAAGAAATAGCTTTCAGATGCATCCAATCAGCATAGTCAAGTTCAGATATTCTCTGAAACCTAGGTCTTTCATAAGCATCTTTGAAGAAAAATCCTCTAGGATTATCGAGGACTTGTTTATCAATGAATACAAAGCCTGGAGGGATTGAACAATCCATATTTCTACAGTTTGGAAGAACACCAGCGGCCATAAGCTTTATGATCTCTTCTTCAGATTTCCTAGAAGACTTTCTTCTTCTTTTCTTTAATGGTTGATCCTTTTCTTGATTTTCAGAGTCACCCTCAGAAAGTTGAAAACGTTTCTTCAGATTATCATAGGACTCTTGCAAATAAGAAAGCCTTTTTTTAACCGTCTTAACTAGTTCCGTTAGTTTCAGTTTGTTCAGACACTTTCCAATTTCAACCCATTCAGACAAACTGAATTTTGTAAGATTGGTATTGGAAACATACTGAACCTTGAGGCGATTTTTGTTTCTGGCAATCTCTACTATGATTCCACGTTTTTCTTTGGTAACCCTGACTGCTGTGATTGGATCAGGATCAAATCTGTTCATTTTGGATTCAAACCATTCTTTTTCCTTTTGCTCTCTGACCAATTGAGCTTTCTCCTTTTTGACTTTTTCCTCCTCAACTCTTCATTCAACAGCAAGTTGAAGAGACTGAGGAGACATTTTCTTCTTTGCCTTTTGTAGTTCAGCTTCAAGTTCAGCTGTCTTCAAGGCTTCTGCTTCAGATAGATTTTGGAGTCTATCTCTTTCTTCAACTAACCCTTTTTCTCTTCTAAACTCTTCCACAGTCATTCCAAATGAAGCAGCTTCTTCTTCTTCAGTAACCTGATGTTCAGTCTTTCCTCCCCCTGTGTTGGACAACTGATTTCTGATTGCCTTCATACTGTCAAACAATAGTTTTTCAGTGATGATAGCCTTGGGTTTCATCATTTCAGTGTCATCTGCAACACCCTTTCCTTTATCAGGATTTCTAACAAGTGAGGTAGCTTTCTCACTGATAACTGAAGAGAAATCAGTTTTGGGAATTATCAGCGGAATCTGATCTAAGTATGTTGGTTTCAGAATGTTGGAGGTTAGTTCCTTTGGGCTAAGAACATCAACATTCATCATTGTTTCAGATGCAGAGACTGAAATACCAGTAGTGTGAGGTGCATTGGGATGTATTATCAGGGCTGTTTCAGGTTGAAAGAATTTCTGAGGAGAGGATCGAATCATTACATTAAAGTCATGTTCAGGAGACGATCTTTCAGAGAATTTAGTATTGCTTTCATCACCAGGTTCACTAAGGGATTCCTCAAACAATTTGTTCAACTCTTCCCTTTCTTTTTCATTTTGATCTCTACTCACTGAGTATTCCTCGATAGTCTGTCTCAGCTGACAAATTTCTTCCTTATCTCGTAACGACTCTGTTTTTCGTTTCTTGATCTGAGCTCTTATAGCTTTAGCCACAATTGAAGATTTCAAAATTTTCTCCCCCTTAGAAGCTGAGGAAGAGACTGAAGCAGCTTCTATTCTTTGCAATTTTGGAACAATGTATTTGTTCAGTATGGCTACCATCATACGTTGCATGTCTTTTAGAACTACCTTTTTGTGATAGGACTGAAGATAGCGTTTGGATGGATAAGCGTTCAGAGAGTTACGTAGTTGCGAGATAGTGTCAGAGAATGACTTTAGAAAAGTGGTTTGAAATTTGAGAAAAGACTCAGAGAGGGATGACTGAGAGGTGAAGAGCTGAGATAACACATCCTCGTAACGTTTATTACCATTTGCAATATAGTCACGAAGTTGTTTGAAGAGAGTTACCCTGAGTTGATTGTGAAATTGAAACTCCTTATTTAAAGTACAAATGTAGTCAACCAAGAGTGCAGTAAGAAGTTTAATTTCATCAGAAAAATTGACATTTGACATGTGCTGAACATGGAACCTATGAAATTCCTTGGTGACTTGACTTTGAAGAAGACGAATGGTATCATCAAGCTTTGAGTAGGCATCGAGAACAGACATAGAGTCATCATCAACCTCATTTGGTAAGAGAAAGACGGGAGGAGACAAAGGGGTGGTAGTTTCATCCAGAAAATCATGATTAGTGGATGAGGAGGAAGAGTCAGATTTTGCAGAACCGTCGAGAGGATCGGTCACTGATTTGGCAGAGAGTATGTGTTGGAGAGATGGAAACTGAGTTTGAAGTTCAGTTGAGAATTCCTGTCCAGAAGCCAGTAGTTGATCAAGACAAGATTGATTGGCAGTGGGAGGAAGAAGGTTGACAAAGTACTCAAAACCCGAAACAGGATCCCAAATGAGACCTTGTTCTTTGTTTAAATTTTTAAAATTTATGGGTGGAGGTGGGGCAGATTTAGCCATAGAAACATTTGGGTTTAATGAATCATCAGGGGCTAAAATAGGATGTGCTTCAGTAGTAGATTTGTGTATAACTACATCTTCATGAGCAAAAGAAATAGCCGTAGGTTCAGTTGGGTTAGCTGAACCATCAGTGGCCAAGGTGGTAGAGAAAGGAACGACTTCAGTGTCAGGGATATATGAACCATCATAAGCCAAAGGTCTCTCAGAATCAGATGGTTTAGCTGATTCATCATGGAGGGTGAATACATCAGGCTCAGATTGTTTGGGGTCTGAGAGATCATATGTATTGGCAAAATCCATAGGATCAGTTCGGAATACTGAACCATCAAGGGATTGTGGCTGAACTGTGATTTCAGTTTGTGGTACTGAAACTGTAGCAGTAGTGGTAACATCTGAAGCAGGGGGTTGAATTGCAACAGAAGTGGTAAGAATCTTAGTCGAGGATGTGATTGTCTCAACATCATTGGTTCGGAGAGCCTCAGAGTGTGAGGGAGATTTACACTCGTCATTGGTAGTAGGTGATTTAGCAAATTTAACAAATGGGTTGACAAATGTATCATGAGTTGCAAAGGCAAACCCAAGTTCAGTGGGGATCGCTGAACTCTGTGTGGACTGAAATGGTGGTGCTTCAGATTCGGTCTTGTGTTGAACCGAGACATCATGAGCAATTTTGTGGACCAGTAAACTAGTTGGGTCGACTAGATTACTAAGGGTCTGTGATGCCAGTGAACCAATATGAGCATGGGGAAGAGGACTTACAGTGGAGATTGGATTCAGAATAATCAATTTGGTTGTTGTTGTTGGTGCTGAACATCCAATAGAGAAGTCTTTGGGATGAACATGTCGTTGGGAGACAGCAGCAGGTGCAGCAGTAGGGATTGAGTCAGAGGAAGCAGAAGAAGAAGATGGAATTGTACGCTTCAGCTTCTTTGACTTTATAACAGGACAGAGATCAGATTGTCCTTGTGTAGTAGAAGATTTGCGAAGCAGGTGTTTCCTTTTCTTTGGAGCAGGGGGAGAAGTGACTGAATTAAAATCGAGAACGTACATATTATCTATTCTCTTGGCTTGAAGGACTTCAGTGCCTTCTTTGTTTCTGATAGAACACTTGTATTTCTTGAAAAGAACAGAATAATCCGCATCACACATCTGGCTTATGCTTATCAGATTATGCTCGAGTCCAGTAACGTGAGCGATATTTTTTATGTGAATAACGCCTTTCTTCAGTTGACTGTATGCATCTGTTTTTCCACATTTTCCTCCACCAAATATAACTTTTGGACCATCAACTGGAGTAACTTTTGTTAGTAACGATTTGCACCCAGTCATGTGTCGGGAGCATCCACTGTCAAGGTACCAGGTATTATTTCCTTGACTTTCCTTCACAAAGTAACAAAGAGTTAAACCAATTTGTGAACCCACCTGCTGATGGGCTCAGAGGAAGTATTACAAGTAGCAACAGGAGCATTACATAATTTGGCTTCATGACCTCTAATACCACATTTGTAACACTTACGTGTACATTTGGTATTCTTATGATGTTTGGCACTATCTTTTTGAGAACTAGATCTCGTTAATTCCTTTAACTGAATCATCATGATCTTCAGTGTTGATTCAAATTTTTGAAATTTGTTCAACCTCTTTGACTTTGGTTTATCATATTGAGTACTCTGTGTTTCAGATCTTTTAAACTTTTGACTGTGTTTTGAATGGTTAGATTCAAGTGAAGTCTCAGCTTTCAGACTTTCAGTGATGATGTGAACTAAAGGAGATTCAGTTTTAACCAAAGCTATGGGTTTAGGTTCAGTGAAATTGGAAAGTTCAGATTCAATAATCAATTCAGATTCAGTGATCACAGACCGTTCAGATTCAGTGGATTTGGAAAAATCTTGCCGAAGATCATTCTGTTTTTCAAAATTATCGGAGGGTAACTGTATATTTCTGATTTCAGAATTTGTCTCCTCATTGAATACAGGAACATTATTGTCTGCCTTAGTGAATCTTTTATAAAGCATATCTGAGTTTCCTATGTTTTCACATGTGAACTCACTGAAAAACATTTCATCAACAGTTTTACACTTTTTGCTGAATGAGGCAGTTTCTTTGATTTTTCCTAACCCAACTCTTTCTCTCTGAATGATCATTTGATGATTGATACTTTCAAAAGCAAGTTTGTTTGGACTAAGCCAGAGATCAATGATGGACTGACGATCTTTGAGTTTATCGTTTGTTAAAGAAAGCTCAGTTTTAGCCATTTTTAGTTCATTTGCTAATAATTCTAGATGACATTTCAAGGCACAGGACTCTTGAACAAGAGTATCATTCTCAGTTTCAGTTTTCTGAATTTGGATCTGTTGATCAGAAAAGATTTTCTTGATTTTTTTTTGTTCACTATGAGTAGAAATTAAATCAGACACCAAGTAAACAAACATATCATTTTTCTCATTTGAATCATAATTCTGAAAGTTTGATACCTTGTACATCATATAGGAATTCCAGCCTTCAGCTGAACTCAATCGTTCAGCAGTAGCTAGGTCTTTCTTGAACTGGCTTTCAGTAGCCATCAGACATATATCGGGCTGAGCACACCCTGAAAATTCTTCTGCGAACATAGCTTTTTCAGATTCTTCATCATCATCAGAAGTGTCGGAATCAGTCCAGTTCAATTCTCCAGCTATCATAGCCTTTTCTTTCTTCTTTTCAGACGAGCTTTGATTTTTCACCTTCAGTGCTTTGTACTTGGACTTGTACTTGTCAGCCTTTGACGGATAACCCTTAGTTGGAGTCTTGACAACACAATTTGCGGCAAAGTGGCCAAGCCTACCACACTTGTAACATTCCATTTTAGATTTATCAGCAGCAGATTTGAAGCTTCCTGACCCTGGATTATTGGTTTTAGCCTTGAATTTTAAGAACTTATTGAAGTTCTTCATGATGAAAGCTCGTTCAATCTTGAACTCCGGATGACCCTCTTCATCTGCAGCTTCCCAGTCATTCTCTGTCTCTGTGTCAGAATCATCAGAGGATTGCTGAGTTGACACTTCAGTTTCTGCCACGAGAGCTAAGCTCTTTTTAGTTGATCTCTTCAGCTCCAGTTTCTGAGCTCTAGTTTGCTCATCATTCAGCAAAATACCATACAGCTTCCTCATATCCAGTTTTCTCAGCTTGTTGTTAGTTCTGAGAATTAAACACATAGTATCCCACTCACTGGGAAGAGCATCCAAGAATCTGTTGAGAATCTGAATTTTCTCTCTTTCAACACCAGCTTCTAGCATATCATTCAGTAAACAAGTGAATCTGGTGTAGACTTCAGTGAGAGTCTCAGAATCCTTAGCACAAAAGGTTTCATACTTTCTGATGACATTTGTCTTCTTGTTTTATTTTACTTCTTCAGTTCCTTCATATGCTATACACAGAGCATCCTACATATCCTTAGCAGTTTTCATAGAGGATATTGTGTGATAGACATCATTTGGAAGTGAGATGGCAATGTTGTTTCGCAGCTTAGCATCCAAATTTACCTGTCTTCTGTCCTCATCAGTCCACAGGGTTCTTGGTTTTGGAAGAGATTCCAGTAGTTCACCTTCATCACTCATGAGTGAGATGGTCTTTGGAATGATAGGACCGCTCTCTAGAACATACAAAGACATGGTATCCAGGTTTTCAAGATAGAGAAGCATTCTTCCCTTCCAGCTAGAAAAGTTTTCAGAAGAGAACTTTGGTGGTTTACCGGAGGATCCATTGTCATTATAATCAACTTTAGACATCTCGGCAGATCTCAAATTATAGAAGAATTTGAACCTGCTCTGATACCAATTGTTGTTCCCAAAATTATGAATAATACTAACTTAAGGAAATATTAAGTGCGGAAAAAGTAATTATAAGAACAGTAAGAAATGTCTAAAGTTTGTTAATATTGATATAACGAACTTTACAGACTAGAATTTAAGAAGAACAGACTTCTTAAATTCAACTAACACTTAAGAACAGACTTGAGAGAATACAGACGCATAAAGCTCTTGCAATATCTGAACAGACAGAATTCGCAAGCACACTCTTCTCTATTAAGAGAAGAGTATTTATACATTTCCCTTATCAATCCTAACCGTTGAACTAGTGACACACGTCACAATCTTGTAGATTGATAAGTAACAGATTTCCTCATGCATAACCATCTTGAAAGTGACAGCTGATGACGTCACCGAGGGGACCATCTGCTGAAGATAAACTTCAGTAGTCATAAACTGAAAGTTTCAGAGATGAAACTTTCAGCTCTTCAGATGAACCTTATTTGAGACGAGAGGCAAATCTTCAGAAATCATCTTTTGCTGAAATCTTCTTAGAATACTTCAGTACTGATGAAGTGTAAACAAATCAAGACTAACAACAACCCAATCCTTAACCTTAGAACCTTTAAAAATTTTAACGTGACTAGAACAACACATACCTGTCATATTAGCAGTGACACCCTCTACAGCAGTATTACCATTGATTAAAGAGATGATCTTAGCATATTGCTCACCAGTGAGAAAAAACTTATCATTGTCAGATACCTTACAAGGGCTAGAATCATTAGACAAAGTTGAAACAGAAGCAGTATTAACAAAGGATTTATTATGTCTCCGAGACTCAGATTTGTATTGTGAATTATTTCCATTTCTAAACTTAAAATCCTTCGGATATCCAATGAGCTTAAAACACCTTTCTATAGCATGCCCCTTAATGCCACAATGTTTACATTGCATATTGTTAACAGACGAAATATTATTCTTGTTGAAACCTTTCCTTTCGTCATTCTTCTTAGAAACATTGAACCTACTTACAAAAGCAGAAGGTTGGGAAACAAACTTGCTAGAACTAGAAGATAAGAAACCACATTTTTGAAGCGATTCCTTTCTAGATACAATAGAGAAAGCGGTTCTAACAGAAGGTAGTGGTTCCATAAAAAGAATATGACTCTTAACTTGATTGTACCCCTCATCTAATCCATTTAAAAACTGCATAAGCTTCATTAGATTAGAATGGTTTTTAAGACTAGTATTAGCATCACAGGCGCACTCAGTTAAATTTGTGAGAGAATCAAATTCCTTCCACAAGGAGTCAAGTTTCGAAAAATATTCAGAAACAGTTAAACCATTTTGAACTAAACTGTTTATCCTTTGATGAACATTAAAAATAACAGATCCATCAGATTTTTGGTAAGTTTCTGTCAACTCATCCCAGATCTCACTGGCAATTTCAGAACATGCATGATTGGAGTAGATAGACTCAGATACAGAACTAAGTATCCAAGAACAGACAATCGCATTTACTCTTTCCCATTTATTATAGTTTTTCTCATTTTTCTCATCGCGAATATTGTACGAACCATCAACAAAACACAATTTGTTTCTTCCTTTTAAAGCCCTAATCATAGAACTTTTCCATACTCTAAAGTTATCAGAACCAATCAGTTTAATCCCAACAATGGTAACAACCGCACTATCAGAAGGATGCAAATACAATGGATCATCGAAACCAATAAAATCTATGGTTTCTTTGAAACCAAACCCCTTAGGAATGGAACCCTCAAGACTAGACATAATGAAACCAGAACAGAGTACAACAGAGACAAATACAGATTATCAATCAATCTACCGATTAAAGTAGACAACAAGGCAATAAACGAATATATAAGATATACGACAAAAACAAAGCTACACAAACAGCCTCTTATAGTCAATCTACAATAACTACAAGGAAAAAAAAGAAGCGGACTTACAGTGCCTGCAATATGAGCAAGAACAAAAAAACAAGAACTTATATCCTCGATGTTCCTCAGAAAAACAGCAATCAATTAGACAATCAGCATCATCCGGAAGCGTAATCACACCAGGAACATTGCCCAAACAAACAGCAAAATGATTAAAAATAGAGATTATAAAAAACAGATGATAATAAAACAAATCTGAACCAGCGTTTATCACCAATCGAAAATCCAACAAGTCTTTAATCTCACAACAATCAAGGATCCAGCCGATTCAAACAAATCCAAATACAACAATCGATTAAGACGAATCAAAGAACCAACCGATCGAATCCAAACAATCGAAGCTCCAACTGATAGAAGGAACAGCGTTTCTAGAGTTTCTTGATCATACCAGAATCAATAACACACAGATTATACTGGATCAATATACGGATCGACCAGCAAAGAAACAATATCAATATCAGATGCAGTACCACAGATTCTTGCTCGGGATGATAGGAGCAAGAACAAAAAACCTTTTCATGAAACCAGCAAGAATTAAGATTGATGAATCAACCAGCAAATCAGCAACAGAAGCAAATCATCCAGGACCATTGCCCAAACAAAGCAAAAGAAAACTCAATCGATCTGGTCTCTAACAAAAAACAATCGAACGGCACACCACAGAGATCAATCGATTGACACACTACAGAAATCAATCGATCGGTACACCTACAGAAATCAATCGATCGGCACACCTACAGTATCTATCAATCGTAGAAGAACAAATCCCGAACAAATCCTAATCGACAACAGCCAGTGGATCACAGAAAACAAATCACGAACAAATCCTAATCGATCAGATAATCGATCGATCCAAGAGCCGTAGCTCTGATACCATGTTAAGAAACTCAACTTAACCAAGGGCGACTAAGGGGAGAACCTGGGCTACATCTGCACTTGGTGCACACCCCACCCGGATCCCAACCCGGTCTCAAGCCTGCCCCCTTCAAAGCCCACTATTATCCAATCCAACCCTTATCGGGCCCAGCTACTTAATCAGCCCAACACACCTCCTTATTCTCAAATACCTACACAAAACCAAATTAAGTTAGAAAACATACAATAAATTAATATGTACCTCAATGTTGGTCTTGGAGATATTATAATTTCAACAAATATCCTTCTGCATGTTAAATGAACAGATAATGTTAGTGTCATAAAGTATGTAGATATTATATTAAAATGCATATGTGTAAGTTTTATAATGTGAATTTTTGCTTCGCAACTTTTATAGTGTAAGAACAAGTGTACATTTCACAATGCTAAATGACGTAGACTTATATGTGTAGCAGCAGGTGCATACGTGCAACATAACATGTAACTCTATTAGTTTTTTTATCCTAATATTTGATGCAATTGTAAAATGTCAAATTGCATATAAATTACACAAATATATATATATATATATATATATATATATATATATATATATATATATATATATAGGGGAGGGTTCATGCGAGAACCGTTGTTAGTGCGAGAACCGCGAGAACCAATCTCGGCCGTTCCTTGGATATGGGAAGTTTCATGAATGATGAGCGTGGAGGGATAGAGTGTGGTAGGGTGCATGTGAGGAATTCATGGGTGGGCAATGACATTGAAAGAGGGGGAATTGGACGACTCTGATTGGTTCTCGCGGTTCTCGCACTAAGAATGGTTCTCGCATGAACTTTTTCATATATATATATATATATTATAGAATATAAAGTATAAGAAATATACCCTTGGATGCTATAGAGGGATACACAGCTACTGCACCCGAAACCTGGCTGCTAGACCTCCAAAACAATACCCACAACAAAGTCGCGCCCCGTGTGTGTGATACCCAAAAACCGCCGCCAATTTTTGACCTAGCTCACGAGGGCTGCCGAGAAAAAGAATCCCGCCACAAAGGGGGTCTCAGTCCGTGAGCTACCCGCCGGAAAACCGCCGCCACTGGATCGCGTCGCTATACCCGACCGGCGATGGTGGTGTGTGGGTTTTTCTCGGCCACCGACAAAGAAAGAGAGGGAGGAGGGATTAGGTTTTGCTTGTTTGCTTTTAGGCTTATGTTAATTGTTTTCTTGATTTTCAACGGTTAATCCATATTTATAATAAAATAATGGATTAAGGCCCTTAAGCCTATTAGTCTGGTCCAAGATCAATAACTTTGATCTATTGACAAAATCAATCCTCAAGTTTGATTAATATTAATTAATTAACTATTAGTTAATAATTATTTAACCAAACATATTAATTAAATATTTAACTGATATTTAATCCCTCAAATAATAAATATCCTTTTATTATTTCTCTACATGATACTTAATTCACTATTAATTATCACCGTACACACAAGGTATTATTTTCTTGGTTCAAGATTGAGTGTGCAACTGTGTGACCTTTTAGTGACTTATAGTGCCTCGATATGATGACACGTGTACACTATCCCTACACACACTCCATCAAAAACCCTAAATGAAACCCTAAATCAAAGAATAAAATAATCGAAACTTACCTTTGAAGTCTTGATCTCTGAACCAAGAAGAAACGAAAACCAAATCAATTTTTTTGAGTCACATGATAATCCCAAATGGATTCTTTGAGTCAGGGGTGTTTAGGGGTTGTCGGCCAGATCGAACTAAAACCCAGATCGAACTAAAAACTCATTTAATGGTGGTGGTTGTCGGCCTAAACCCAGATCGATGGTGGTGGTTCAAAAGAAGAATGAAGATGAAAACCCTAATCGAACACATGGTGGTGGTGTTCGATTTTCACAGATTTGTTTTTCATATGAAGAACGAAGATGAAGCAATATCAATTGAGTAGTAATCGATGGTATACATCTATTTGAGCAGATCGATTCGAGAAGTAATCGATTTGAAGATTTGAGCATCAAAACCGCTAGTCGATTTAAGCAGATCGAGGGTGGTTCCATCGAGTTTTTTTATTATTATTATTAGTTATTATTATTAGTTATTATTATTGCTATATTTGCAATTATTTTTATATAAAAAATTACATGTCAGCATCGAGTTCAATGCCACCTCAAGAAAATCCCCGTGCCACGTCATCATAACCTATTCAAGAGGTAACCAAGTACATAAAATGGTGGTTTAGAAAGTTGGATACACTAAATGGTAATTTTAAAAGTTGGGTATATACAATAGCAAAAAGTGACAAGTTCGATACATTTTTTGAAATTAAAATACGTGCAACCCAAAATTTTCTGAAATTAACAAGCTGAAGCGGTTTTAATAATCTTTTTTAAAAACAAAGGAGTTCAACAGACTCTCGTACTTGATAAATAAAATAACATGACTTCAGTTACTACAATTTAAAACATTATTTAAAAAGATTGGGGACATCAACTTGCTACTAAAATCATAACACTAGGAATGGCACATCGCCATCCACTGGAGCCTTGAGTTCAACACTAGAGATCACATGAAAAGTTTGAGGAAACATCTTATGAGTTATAAATTAAGCTCAGTGAGTAAATCAATTCTTAAACTTGAGATAATAAGTTAAAACTTTATATAAAATTCCACACAAACATATTTCAACCAGACGATTTACTGTATAAAGTCTCGACATCAGAACTTTACAATGATCATAACTTTAGCTTTAGCTTATCCCTTCCTATATAAATTTACTTTCTCAAACCAAAGCATACCTTTTATTAACATCTTTTTAAAGAATATTAATTATATAGTTCTAGCCTTTCATCACTATTAAGTCTCCTCTTATTCTTAAATTATCAATTTGTATCACAATATTGATTCCACATTTAAACATAACACTATACCATCAATAATAAATATTAAAGTTTTTAACTAAATATACAAATTCTACCCATCTTCTTGGATACCACAACAATATCCTTCTTTCTTACTCCGCAACTTTTGCTAGAATAATAAAACTTCCCTTCATATCTAAAGACCTCTAAATTAAACTATAACCTCTTCTCTTCTTTCTTGTCATCTTATACTATTGTTTGTCCCAAAAGATTCAGGTATCAACAATGTAATAAAGATCAATGTAACATAATCTTGAAATGTAGAGAGAATGTAATTAACACCATGTAAAGCACACACTTAATATTGTGATTATGACAAAGACCTTCCTAATGTTACATGATTAACACTAGTCATAGGCTTATATACTCTTTGAGTATATTTACAATTAAGCCCTCTTAGTTTGTATTTTATACAAACTTCACACACAATGTGATCTTCTATTTCTATACAATATAAGATCCTAACAATCTCCCCCTTTGTATTGAAATAGAAGATGTTATGTCTTTTTAACATCTTGTGAAATCTCTAACAATCTTCCCCTTTTGAATCATGCATATATTCTTTTTCAGTTTATTACTTTTTGAATATTCAGTCTTTTTACTTGATGTCTTCAGAATGTCTTCTTGTCTTGAATGACAGACTCTTAAGTTTTGAGAATAGTCTTCACTTCAACATCTTGATGAGAACTTGAATCGTGTAAGCATATATTGACATCCTCTTTCTTCAATCTTCAAACTTTCACTAGTAACCTTAGGCTTTTCAACCTTTGGTTGTATAAACATTGTGATTTTTAGAATTCACAATCTTCACGATCTCTTGATCTTGAGCCTTCAAACAAAATGATTTTAAACTTGCATTGGGAAGAATCTTTTATTCTCTCCCCCTAGAATGTAGCTCTCGATCTTGAAACACTTTAAACACTCTTGGTCTCAAAAGAAACTGATTTTCTTCAATCTTGTCAAATACAATGTACTTTTCTTTGCTCCCCCTTGACTTATCGCTACTTCTTTCTCACTCCCCCTACATACATACATGGGTCTTCATCTTTTCGTCTTCAAAACATCAGAATAATGTTTTCTATGAACAACTCAAACTGATTTTCTTCTCCCCCTTAATATCTTGAATAATGTTTTGCTTTTATATCTCAAAATCAACTGTACAATCTTCACTCTTCAAATTTTATTCTCCCCCTCATGATGCTCAGGATTTATCATGAACATCATGTTCAAAAAATTTGCATACAACTTGATTTTGACATTAATGTAAGCACTTTGTGTAAAAAATCCACACCATGATAGACTTGCGCTTCTTGAAATGTCACAACAATGATATATTTTGAAAGTAAGCAAGACAGACTTTAGGGCACCGTCTCAAAGTTCCCTTGGGTAAATTTAACACCGAGATCACATAGATTACTCGTTAACACAACAGGTTAAATAAACTGTGTGACCTACTTTCAGAACTGGCATAGTGTTGATTCTGGTAGGATTTCCATCTAATCATCGTGTATATCACAAAGATATCACTCCAAGATGTTCCTCTAGTCACGAAGACTAGATATGTATAACATTTCAAACATGTGTCCTAAGAAATGAATTTAATATATCAATGTGTTCTAGACTCAATATGTAGATGAAAGAATTCGGGGACCGGAGCAACATGTCCTCCTTGTTTCAATATTAACAATCTCCGAGTGAGATGTCAATAGGAATATGCTAATTCTCCGTGTAAATTTGAAACAATCATCTTTTAAGAAATAATTGAGTAGTTGGGTGGGGTTGTGCATTGCATCACTGGTCCATGATGTCTACTTCAATACCAAATCTCAATACATGAGATCTAGTAGCATATGTGGCTACCCAGATTGATACTGTTTGGTGAGGATCTTTATTCTCTTTTGATCCTATCGCACACCCTCAGCTCTCTAAATATTTTTCAACTTCTCCCTCAAACTCTCTTTCCAAATAAAATGTATCATTATTTAGATACATTTGGACACTTTTTGTCACCTTCAAACGATATGAACAATCATAGTGAGTCTCAACAAGAATGATTTACAAGATATGAATAGTTAAGGAAGATTGTCAAGAACAATTTGAGCAATCAAATAATATGAAGCAATCAAAGATATATGAAGTATGAACAATCAAAGAATTTTGTATTAAGAGAATGATGTTTCATTGAATGATTTGCACCTCCATCTCCTTTTCCACCCCTCTCTGTTTAATTTTATCTCTGCACACCAATCAGGATCCCGTGATCACTGATTCTGCTCAGCTATACGACCTAGTAAACCCTTACGATGTTTATCTAGATGTGAACTCCAAGGGCAGGTCCTTCCGGCTCTGGATTGACCATAGGAGTTAAAATGCCTACACTCCTTCACTCTTGGTGCATTGCAGTTCACTTTGAAATATGACGTTGTGATTGAGTGAATCACCAATGGAATGATTCCAGAAAGAATGATATTAATAAGGAAGGAATTAGAATGATAGAGAGATGAAATACAGGAAATGAAATATGATCATGCGAAGATCATCAATGAAATTGAATCAAGAAAGGTATTTGAATGAAACAATGAATGAATACCTTCTTGAGTAAGATCAAAACAAATGAAAATGAAAATCGTTTTGCATTTTAATATTTCTACTGTTTTTGGATTTTCAATTTGTAATGTTTTTGGATTTTCTTTTTGTAATGTTTTTGAATTTTCTGAAAAAAGATATGAAGCATAAAAAATAAACTCCCCCTAAATTGATGCATGAAAACTAGTTTGACATTAATTAGGTGAATGTAACACTCTCCTTGCCGGCCTAGATTAATTAAGATAATTAATTAATTAATCTGGAAATATAATTGTTATGTGGATTAATTGTTTTATTTGTTGTTTATATATTATCTTATATATATATATATATATATATATATATATATATATATATATATATATTTATTTATGTGTGTGATGATGATGATGGTACGATGGGGTGGTGGTTGGTCAAACCACCCCATGCCTTTGGTTACTTGTTATAATAGACAAAGGAGAGTGTGTGTTGTGTGTGTGTTTTGGTGTGTCTCGGCCGAGAGGAGAAGAAGAAGAAGAAAAGAAGAAGGAAAGAAATTTATTTGCTTAGTTCAAATCCTTTGATCTTGAAGTGTTTAACATCTTTGAGGTTAGATTACTGAAATGATTGATTGATTGTTATATAATTTCGGATTTTATATATTTATGTGCGAGAAATCCGATTGAATGTTTATATGATTTGATGATCATAGGACGTATGCATGTTAGATTTCTTGATTAATATGTGTTGTGTACATGTTTAGAATGATTTCTGGAAATTTGTATAACTTGAATGCATGAAATCAGTTTAGAAAATGAAGTTAAAATTGAAAATGTGTTGAGTTATGAGGAACTCGGAATTCATAAGTATGAATGAGTCAGATTCCATCTCTTGCTCGGATTCCGACTAGAATTGCTTTGATATGATATTAATTCATGTAAAGTACTCGGATTCCGACTCTGTTTGATGTGCCTTCACCTTTAAACGGATTGTGAAGTTTACCCGGATTCCGCCTGTTTACTCGGATTCCGCCTTGTACTCGGATTTTGATCAATTACTCGGATTGTGACCATTTACTCGGATTGTGACTGTTTAACTCGGATTCCGCCTATTCACTAGGAATTGATGTTACACGGAATTCAATTGGTTGTGTTGAAATAGACCATTGATCGTATTTGATGGTTTGAATATGAGCATGAGTTTATACCTTAAGCGTGGCCTTAACATATGAAAGGAATATTGGTATTGCCTGAGCTAAAGAGTTGGATGAAATTAACAGAATTACACATTGTAAAGGGTAATAGTGAATGATGGTATATTATACTGAATATACATAAGTTGATCTGTACTTGTAGATTATTGGTACATGTGATATGTAGATGTATGTACTTGTTGATTTATGTACATGTTAAGTATTGTGCTTATTGTGTGTTGATTAAGCAAATACTGATTGATTAGTTATTTGTTCAGGTGGAGACAAAACTCAGTAGATAAGTAGAGACTGAGTTACCTGAACTTTTGAAGATATCGGTGAGTGAATATATATCTTGGGTGTATAAGATATATCACCTGATTGTTGCTCTTTGAGATGTATTCTCTTGTTGACTGTATATATACATGTAGTTTGGGAGATCAGCTTGGCGGTTGTTTTTCAGCTGGGCCTTGGTTTAGGGGTATACAGTACTAGCATTCGTATTGATAGCATTTGTTGTAATCAAGAGTTGCTAGTATTGTTGTCTGTTGTAACTAGGCTATCAGTAAACCTATGCTTTGGCCGGCATTTGGTTGAAGGTCCCGCAAGACCGCCAGATCTCTTGTTGTTTGAGCATTGTTGGTTTGGGCTTGATGCCTTGTATGTTTTTTATATTTATTCTCTCACTAGCTTTGTGCTAATCCCCCACTATTGAACTCTTTTACAGGATATTCCTGGTAGGTTGAAGATAGAGGTGAAACTGGAATTATGGACTGATCTAACTCTGATATCTAATTTGAAATTGTAAAGAGCCTGATTTTGTAGTAACACTGTTGTAGTTTTGTAAAGTTAACCAGAAAAGTTGTATTTACCATATTATATATATGTAATTATGTTATTAGCTTCCGCGCGTATTATAAAGTTTGTTTTAGAAAATATGGTGTTACAATTTGGTATCAGAGCCCTGGTTTGAGGATTTGCATTGTAGGTGTGCAATACTTCAACCGAGGCTCTGATCAGTCCAATATTTCCAGGGTGGGTAATTAGTAAGGTAGCTATAGAGAATATGATGTGGTACTAACAGATTATAATCTGACAACTGGTGAGATGTTGTGTAGAACAGATTATGGCTGATAACAACGAGATCCCGGTATTTACCCCACAGTCCCCTGGAAGACAGCATAACAACGTTTCATCTTCTGCTGCAAACGAACAACACAGAACGGGTACCTCTCACAATGGGGAATCTGATAATCAAGATTATGTACTGCAGCTGGAAGATACTTTGCAGACTCAGAGAGATCGTATTCTACAACTGGAGCAACAGTTGAACCAAACCCAATCTTCACAACCAACCTCTTCTGTTCAGATGCCTCATATAACCGCAACTTTTACACAACCTTTACCACCACCTGTTTATACCACGACACCTGCAAGCACGGTGTCAACACCTTATGGATCCTTTCCATTTATCCAAATGCCACAAGGAGTGTCTAACCAGCATCAAACCCCACAACAAAACTTCTTTATTCCGTGGTTTCCATAGCAAGAAACTAGGAACAAATGCCAATTCAAAGATTTTGTGGCATGTGGAGCAACGGAGTATTCGGGAAGCTCAAATCCGAATGTTACACTAAACTGGTTGAAGGAAACTGTGAAGGCTTTGGAAGCCTGCAACTGTGAGAAAGTTGAATGGGTCAAGTTTGCAACGAGACGTCTAAAGGATCAAGCTTTAGCATGGTGGGATTCACTGACCACACACCTGCCGAGGGAGATTGTTAATGCCGCCACCTGGGGGCAATTCCAGGATAAATTCTGTGAGCAGTTCTGCAATGCTTTCGACATGGCAAAGATTCAACGAGAGTTCTTAGATTTGGCACAGACAAGTAACATGTTTGTGGACGAGTTGATCAACAAGTTTCAAGTGACTCTCCGATTTGCAAAGCAGTGGGTGCCCGAAGAACGTTCTAAGGTTCAACACTTTATGAAAGCTTTGTTACCAGAATATCGGGGTAACACTCGTCTGGCGACATCGCTTGTCCAGGCATTCACATTAGCAAGATCTGCAGAATCTGACGTCTAGGATCGGGAAAAGATGAACAAGGGATCGTTGAGCAAGTTTGGTGGAAATTCCAGTGGGAATCAAAATAGAGGTAAAGGGCAGAGTTATCAGGGAAAGTCCGATCAT
This sequence comes from Pulicaria dysenterica, assembly GCA_947179395.2. Taxonomy (NCBI): domain Eukaryota; kingdom Viridiplantae; phylum Streptophyta; class Magnoliopsida; order Asterales; family Asteraceae; genus Pulicaria; species Pulicaria dysenterica. The sequence continues at coordinate 34,229,408 of OX359289.1, read as the reverse complement.
AAGGTCAAGGGATCAGGATCTTATCAGAGCAAACCTTGGTGCCATAATTGTAAATCTCAGCACACCGGGCAGTGCACGCCCCAAACTTGCAAATGTTTGAGGTGTGGTGAGTTTGGTCATGATTTAAGTGCATGTAAGTTCAACACCTTTGTTTGCTGGAACTGCAAAGAGGAGGGACATCGAGCTGGAAGTTGTCCAAAGTTGAAGACCGCGGGGACTTGGGCAGGGGTAAGTAATACCGGGGGATCGTCTTCTGCCAGTCAGAAGAGGAAGACTGTACCTTCTGCTAAGGGTAGGACTTTCAAGATGACTGCCAAGGAAGCTACTGGCAGTGATGATGTGATAACCGGTATGTTCATAGTTAACTCTATGCCTGCACGTGTTTTGTTTGACTCTGGTGCAAATAGATCGTTTATATCTATGACTATGTGTGATAAAATGAAATTACCTGCTTCTGTGAATACTACTCCTTTAGAAGTAGAAGTAGCTGACGGTAATGTAGTACCTGTGACCACTTCTGTAACTGGAGTTCAGGTTAGTATTGATGGTACTAGTTTCCCTGTAGACTGTTTAGTGATGCCTATACCTGGATTTGATTTAGTATTAGGCATGGATTGGTTAAGTCACCATAGGGCTAGTATCCAATGTCATAAGAAACTGATAACTATTCTTCTGGTAGACGGGTCGCATGTCGTGGCTCGTGGGGATAGATCTCCATCTTCTCTTCCGTTTATTTCGTACATGAAGGCTAGAAAATCTTTAGCCAAAGGGTGTGCGTCCTTTCTAGCTTATGCTATTGATGTGAAGAAGGAGAAGCGGCATGTTCTTGATGTTCGGGTTGTTTCGGAGTATCCGGAGGTATTTCCAGATGATTTGCCAGGGTTGCCGCCAGTACGTGATGTTGAGTATAAGATTGATTTGATACCTGGTAATACGCCTATTGCGAAAGCTCCGTATCGTTTAGCTCCTTCAGAGATCAGAGAGATGATGACTCAGATACAGCAACTGTTGGATAATGGGTTTATTCGTCCAAGCTCTTCGCCTTGGGGTGCACCAGTATTGTTTGTTAAGAAGAAAGACGGGACTCTGCGTATGTGTATAGATTACAGAGATTTGAATAAGAGGACCGTCAAGAATAAGTATCCGTTGCCGAGCATAGATGATTTGTTCGATCAACTTCAGGGAGCTTCGTACTTCTCGAAGATTGATATGAGGTCGGGATACCATCAGGTTAGGGTGGCCGAAGAGGATATACCAAAGACAGCGTTTCGTACACGGTATGGTCACTATGAGTTTCTTGTGATGCCGTTTGGTCTGACTAACGCTCCTGCAGTGTTTATGGATCTAATGAATCGGGTGTGTCGACCATTTTTGGATAAGTTCGTCATAGTGTTTTTTGATGATATCCTGGTGTATTCCAAAACGGAGGATGAGCATGATCGACATCTGCGACAAGTATTGGAGACTTTAAAGCAGAACAAGTTGTATGCCAAATTGTCCAAGTGTGAATTCTGGTTGCGTGAAGTCAAGTTTTTGGGTCATGTGATTTGTAAAAATGGTGTTAAGGTTGATTCGGCAAAGATAGAGGCTGTGATGAATTGGAATGCTCCTAAGACACCGACAGAGATTAAAAGTTTTCTCGGATTAGCTGGTTATTACAGACGTTTCATTAAAGACTTTTCGAAGCTTGCGGGTCCGTTAACCAAGTTGACCAGAAAGGATGTTCTGTTCCAATGGGGTGAGGCTCAGAAGAAATCTTTTCAGAACTTGAAGCAACTTCTGTGTCAAGCTCCTGTTCTTGCGTTGCCTGAAGGATCTGAAGAGTTTGTGGTATACTGTGATGCTTCACATGCTGGGTTAGGATGTGTATTGATGCAAAGGGGTAAAGTTATAGCTTATGCTTCCAGACAGTTGAAACCCAACGAGAAGAACTATCCGACTCATGATTTGGAGTTAGCAGCAGTGGTGTTTGCTTTAAAACTGTGGATACATTATCTGTATAGTACAAAGTGCACGATTTGCACTGATCACAAGAGTCTGCAGTATGTGTTTACACAGAAGGAATTGAATATGAGACAGCGCTGTTGGTTAGAGCTAATAAAAGATTATGACTGTGATATTCAGTATCATCCGGGGAAAGCTAACGTGGTAGCTGATGCACTTAGTAGGAAGGGTTCGGCAGATACAATAAAGTTTATGCGGTTAGAGATCAAATCTGATTTGATAGATCAGCTGATGGCTGCTCAATTGGAAGCACTGAAAGAAGAAAATTTGAAAGATGAGATAATGGTGAAAAGACAGCACGAACTGACAACTGATTCTCATGGTTTAAAGATATATCATAATCGTGTTTGGGTGCCGAAGTTTGGTAACTTGCGGGAATTGATTTTGACTGAAGCACATAAATCCAGAATGTCTGTTCATCCTGGTAGCACTAAGATGTATCAAAGTATGAAGACTTTTTCTTGGTGGCCTACTATGAAGTTAGATGTTGCACGATTTGTGGAGTCATGTCATATATGTGCTCAAGTGAAAGCTGAACACCAAAAGCCATATGGATCTTTGAGACAGTTATCAATACCTGAGTGGAAGTGGGATCACATCACGATGGATTTTGAAACAAAACTTCCGAGGACTCAGAAAGGAAACGATATGATTTGGGTTATTGTCGACAGATTAACCAAGAGTGCACACTTTCTTGCTACTACTGAGACTGCACCCTTGAGTAAGTTAGCAAATATGTATATTGATGAGATAGTATCGAGACATGGAGTTCCTTTGTCCATTGTTTCAGATCGGGATTCGAGGTTTGTGTCAAACTTCTGGAACAGACTACAGCAAGAATTGGGGTCCAGGGTTAATTTGAGTACAACTTATCATCCGCAGACAGATGGGCAATCAGAAAGAACAATTCAGACTTTGGAAGATATGCCTCGGGCATGTGTGTTAGAGTTTGGGGGTTCTTGGGATTCGCATTTACCGCTGGTTGAGTTTCCTTACAATAATTCTTATCACTCTAGTATCGGAATGCCGCCATATGAGATGTTATATGGGAGACCGTGCAGAACTCCTACTTGTTGGTTAGAGGTAGGAGAGAAACAGTTTGCTGGGCCAGATATTGTTCAGATCACAGCAGATAAAGTTGCAGTGGCTCGGGAAAAGTTGAAAGCTGCAAGAGATCGACAAAATATGTATGCAGATCCACGTCGTCGACCAGTGACTTTTGTTAAGGGAGAACGAGTTTACTTAAAGGTTTCACCATGGAAGGGTGTGATACGTTTTGGGAAACGTGGAAAGTTAGCTCCTCGATATATTGGTCCGTTCAGAATTCGAAAGGTAATGAATGATCAGACTGTGGTTTTGGATCTTCTTTATGAACTAGCTGGTATCCATGATACATTCAATGTTTGCTATCTGAGAAAATGTAATGTAGAAGATCAGACTCAGGTGTTAACGATAAAAGATCTGCGTGTGGATTTCAAAAAGAGGTTAATTGAAGAACCTGTTGAGTTACTGGATCGTAAAGTAACAAAACTGAGAAACAAACAGATACCAATGGTATTGGTGAAGTGGAAGCACAGTTTGGGTTCAGAATTGACTTGGGAGACCGAAACTGATATGAGAGATCGTTACCCTTCGTTGTTCGAGCGCTATGAGATTCCGAGGACGGAATCTTTTTAAGGGGGGAAGATTTGTAACACCCTCCTTACCGGCCTAGATTAATTAAAGTAATTAATTAATTAATCTGGAAATATAATTGTTATGTGGATTAATTGTTTTATTTGTTGTTTATATATTATCTTATATATATATATTAATTTGATATATATATATATATATATATATATTTATGTGTGTGATGATGATGATGGTACGATGGGGTGGTGGTTGGTCAAACCACCCCATGCCTTTGGTTACTTGTTATAATAGACAAAGGAGAGTGTGTGTTGTGTGTGTGTTTTGGTGTGTCTCGGCCGAGAGGAGAAGAAGAAGAAGAAAAGAAGAAGGAAAGAAATTTATTTGCTTAGTTCAAATCCTTTGATCTTGAAGTGTTTAACATCTTTGAGGTTAGATTACTGAAATGATTGATTGATTGTTATATAATTTCGGATTTTATATATTTATGTGCGAGAAATCCGATTGAATGTTTATATGATTTGATGATCATAGGACGTATGCATGTTAGATTTCTTGATTAATATGTGTTGTGTACATGTTTAGAATGATTTCTGGAAATTTGTATAACTTCAATGCATGAAATCAGTTTAGAAAATGAAGTTAAAATTGAAAATGTGTTGAGTTATGAAGGACTCGGAATTCATAAGTATGAATGAGTCGGATTCCGTCTCTTGCTCGGATTCTGACTAGAATTGCTTTGATATGATATTAATTCGTGTAAAGTACTCGGATTCCGACTCTGTTTGATGTGCCTTCACCTTTAAACGGATTGTGAAGTTTACCCGGATTCCGCCTGTTTACTCGGATTCCGCCTTGTACTCGGATTTTGATCAATTACTCGGATTGTGACCATTTACTCGGATTGTGACTGTTTAACTCGGATTCCGCCTATTCACTAGGATTTGATGTTACTTGGAATTCAATTGGTTGTGTTGAAATAGACCATTGATCGGATTTGATGGTTTGAATATGAGCATGAGTTTATACCTTAAGCGTGACCTTAACATATGAAAGGAATATATGTATTGCCTGAGCTAAAGAGTTGGATGAAATTCACAGAATTACACATTGTAAAGGGTAATAGTGAATGATGGTATATTATACTGAATATACATAAGTTGATCTGTACTTGTAGATTATTGGTACATGTGATATGTAGATGTATGTACTTGTTGATTTATGTACATGTTAAGTATTGTGATTATTGTGTGTTGATTAAGCAAATACTGATTGATTAGTTGTTTGTTCAGGTGGAGACAAAACTCAATAGATAAGTAGAGACTGAGTTACCTGAACTTTTGAAGATATCGGTGAGTGGATATATATATTGGATGTATAAGATATATCACCTGATTGTTGCTCTTTGAGATGTATTCTCTTGTTGACTGTATATATACATGTAGTTTGGGAGATCAGCTTGGCGGTTGTTTTTCAGCTGGGCCTTGGTTTAGGGATATACAGTACTAGCATTCGTCTTGATAGCATTTGTTGTAATCAAGAGTTGCTAGTATTGTTGTCTGTTGTAGCTAGGCTATCGGTAAACCTATGCTTTGGCCGGCATTTGGTTGAAGGTCCCGCAAGACTGCCGGTTCTCTTGTTGTTTAAGCATTGTTGGTTTGGGCTTGATGCCTTGTATGTTTTTGATATCTATTCTCTCACTAGCTTTGTGCTAATCCCCCACTGTTGAACTCTTTTACAGGATATTCCTTGTAGGTTGAAGATAGAGGTGAAACTGGAATTATGGACTGATCTAACTCTGATATCTATTTTGAAATTGTAAAGAGTCTGATTTTGTAGTAACACTGTTGTAGTTTTGTAAAGTAAACCAGAAAAGTTGTATTTACCATATTATATATATGTAATTATGTTATTAGCTTCCGCGCGTATTATAAAGTGTGTTTTAGAAAATACGGTGTTACAGTGAAGGAAAAAAAATTTGCTCCCCCTGCAAGAAACAATTGGTTAGAATACAAAATAAGCAACTCAGATCATTAGACTCGGGCTAATGCTGAACAAAATGATTATTAATTGTATTGCAGGGAACTCTTTCTTTCTTGAAGTCATGAGATTTAAAAACATATCAGCATACTGAACATAATGATCTTCAATGCATCTGAATGATCTTCATTGTGTTCCAACAATGTCTCTCTTTGTTTACCTGCAAAACGGATTAACAAAAATTGGTACCAATTCTTGTTTGGGTCCAGATTTGTTAGTCGCAGGTTTGGGCATCCATTTTGTTGGTGCATACATGGTCATATATTTAAAAGTGCACTCCTTGTTTTGATGATGATAAAAATATACACATGTGGTACTATTGCTTATCAAAATTATTCATATGTTCATATCTATATTCTTAAAGAAAATTAACAAGCCTCAAATTGACGATTAAGTGAAGTACAAACAAGTAAAAGAATTTAACTCAACAAGAAAATAAGAAAACAAGATAAAAGAAAACACTCAACCTTCACGGTCGATATCACGGTCGACCGTGAATCGTCCGTCGCTGCTTAGCTCACAACTCTTAAATGTTGTTCTTCTTCAAGTCAACCGAACTCGTACTCAACAAGTGAAGATGACATCTTCAAAGCCGATGACGTAGATATCTACAAACAAGAGTTCGAACTATATGAGCTTACAAATAAAATAATTAAATTAGTTTATGTTTTTATAAAATTATTTTTATAAAAACTTTTATAAAAATGACAAAGATTTTATAAAACTCAATTGTGTTGGTTGATTAAATCTAAGACTTCCTATTTTAAGAAAATAACAAACACAATCATACTTTGAAACAATACACCACCATAATTAGCAAAGGAATCTCCCAAAGGAGTAAAATTCCAACATGCTTTGTGTATTGGTTTCTAAACTTCCATATATGTGTTTAAATTCAAACTTTAAGAGTATGGGATCAACCAACCTTTTGAACATATACTTTTCAGTTGATTTTTATGGTAAAAATGAGTTGAGTGTGGTTTTAAATAAAGTCCAACGTCTATATTGCAAAGAACAAGAAAGTTCAGGTACCTCACGTTTTAGCCACGGTCGACCGTGGATCGACCGTGAGGGTACTGGACAGCTTTTGGACTTTCACCTTTTTTCCTTATTTAAACCAACTCAATCCTCATTTTTTAGCATCTCTTGCACAAGCAAAAACACAACATATATTCTTATCTTGTGAGCTCATATTCTTTGATAATTCATCTATCATTCAAGATCAAGAATCAAGCAAGAGCAAAGCTTTAAAAGCTTAAACACTACATCATCTTTCTATATATTTTGTAATAGTGTAAGGATCAACTCTATCCTTTCTAATTAGAGTGAAGTAAGGATCATCTCTAGCCTTTAGAATTAGAGAGAAGTAAGGATAAACTCTAGCCTATAGAATTAGAGTGAAGCAAGGTTATCTTTACCTTACTTGCAAGTGAAAAAGAGAAGTGTAAAAGGTTTATCTCTACCTTCAAAGAGAGAAGCTAGTGGAGCAAACTCTTGGTGGGTGAGGCCAAGGAGTGGATGTAGTGCAAGTTTGTTAACACTTGCATGAACCACTATAAATCTCTTGTCTACTCTTGGTGATATCTCTCTACCCTTACTCTCTTTAAATACTTGCAAATATTTGGTGTGTTGATATAAACTTCTAGATCAATCTTTATAACACCACTTATTAAAATTTGTAAGTGTGAAAAATTGGTAAACTAAGTAAAATAACCTATTCACCCCCCCCCCCCTCTAGGTTCTAACACATTTTTGTGTATTTGTAACAATTACAGGTTTATGGACCTTTCGGTTCAATGGTCCTGAATACCACTGAGAAATTCCATTCTTAACGACAAACTCTTGTTTAACGCGTGACGTCTTACAAATCTTCTCTTTTGACAGGCGGATTAGGTGTTTGGCTGAGTAAACCACGAATGGATACATGACGTCTGTTTTGAGCACAAACTCCCTGTTGAACTTGGTTTTGAGAAAGATCGGCGTCTGTCGTTGTTATGAGAGATAGGATTTGGCTTAGCAGCTCTATTCTCTTTCTTTGGAATCCTCGTTGTTGTATTTGACGAGAAATCATCATTTATAACCTTCTTTACTTTGGATTCTGATGCACTTGGTGCAGATTCAGAAGGTTTCTTCTTTTCAATTCAGGATGATTTCGTCGGCTTTAAAGTGGATGAACTATATAATGATGACACCTCTGCAACCGCGTCATCTAGATTTCTCTTTAAAATCCATGCTAGTTTGGACGTTGACAAAGTATCATCTGTAATTACAGAACAAAGCAAAATTCGAATTACTCGTAGAACAAGTATTCTGTTTAGAATTAAAAGCAGCTTGTTTGAATTTAGTAATTTGTTTAAGAGAGTGAGTCGTTGCAACTGAAGGTGATTTCACTTGATAGGAAAATCCAACAGATTATGTGATCTTAGGATGCTTCCCAGCAGTTGATGCATTGGTGAAATCTTTATCTGAAAGCTCAGAACCTGCAACAGAGAAATAAGAATCAGATTGGCTACTACAATGTGAAACTGAATCAAAATTAATATTTTCAACGGAAGTCTTGATTGATTCAGCAAGTTTTGCAGCGCTAAGTTCAGTATTTAGAATTTTAGCCATTAACTCATTCTTCTCTTTCTCAAACTGTACTCTCTCAGTGTCCAGTGTCGTTTGCAGTTCAGATATTTTCCTCTCCAAGATTAAACGAGGAACATATGATTGAATTGACACATGCAGCTTTTGTTCAAGTTCTTTGACCTTTTCCTTCAACTCAGCTTTCTCAACACACAGTTTGTCTATGATCTTTGTATCATTTTTCAACACACAAGACAATTTGTCATATAGCTCGGCATTTGCTTGTGTCAATTCTTTAGCCTTATTCATCGCAGTCTCAATATCTGCTTGTTTTTGCTCCAATTCAACTGCATAAGATTTACATTTCTGTTCGGCAAGTTGAAATTTCTCAGACACTTTAGACACATGCTCTGTGAGTTTTGCATTGGCTGTGGACAGATCATCTGCTCTCTGCCTTTCAGAATGTAATTGTTCATAATTATGTGCTAACTCTTGAAGTTTTGCAGACATTTCTGAATTCTCTTGTGTAAGCTCTTTAAGTTTTGCATTCTGTCTGTTCCATCCAGCACAAACTTTAGAATGCAAGGAAAACATACGATCATACAATGCTTGAGTAAAGGTCTCCTCTTGTGTAAAATTATATCTTGACACTCGTCATTTCTTAACTTCTTCCTCAATGATTACTTGTGCAAAAGATCTCATTGGATAATCTATTGTGATACCTGAAAAAAAATGATCGTTTAGGATTGATTTGATTTGATAAAAAATTTAATCAACTAAAATGATTTTAAAATCAATTTATTTCGAGTTAATTAAACGCAACAAAAATGATTGTTGGCAAAAATGATGTAGCAATAAGCGTGATAGAAAAAACGACAACAAATGGAATTATTGATCGTAAAGAATTAAAATGATTTTGTAAAATGATTTTAAAAAAATGTGTTTAAAAAAATCAATAAGCTGCGATTGATATTTTTTATTTATTTATTAAAACAGCCTATTAAAAAAGCAATTAAAAATGAATGACAATGAATGTTTGATTGCAGCCTTGTAACTCTCGATAAACACCAAAATGGAATATTAAAATATCAAAAGTAATTTGATGCAACAGCCCTCAGATTTTTAATTCACTGTGTACGATGGATAGTGTGATGATCTCGATGACTGAAACAATTAAGTGCGAAGCTGGATTATCGACGGGTGCTGCTATCGTCACGTAGAGTGTAGGAAGAAATTCAGATTGTGGGTCCCACAGTAATTACTCTCTGACACGCATTAATTGATTACCTTTTCAAGATATTCTCTCTCCTTCCCAACAACCAACACAACTCACTCTTGCACTCCCCTCTCTCTATACCGACCACCGTCGCCGGACAGCGAGCACCACCGCCGGACGACGACGACCCCCGCCAGACAGACGTTTTCAGACGAGGAGTTACATGTTGCACGGAACGATTTCCGGTCTGAATCATCGGAAAACCAATCGAGAATTCGAAACGGCAGAGCAGCGGCGGAGAGAGATCGGCAAGTGTTGAATCTCGGCGACAAAAAAACCCCAGTGACGGATCTGTTGGTCCCTTTCCTGTTACAGAAATGGCAGGTGAGCAGCGGCGGAGAGGGATCGGCTGTAGTGAAGCTCTGGTGACGGATCTGTTGGTCTCTTTCCTGTAAACCTTGCCGACGTTCATGGCAATATTGTCGGAACAAGCAAACTGGAGAGCGGAAACCACCACCTTCCTCCCCTCCATTTCTCCTTTTTTCCGGTGAAGAGAGAATCTATATTTACCGTCTCTCTCATTCTAAAGGGTTTATGGGGTTTTATCCAAGAAACAAGAGAGAGAGAGGACAAGGTCAATCTGATAAAGTAAATGTTGAAAGAGAGAGTGTCATTACTTCATTTTGTACATGCTCAGTCTTCGATGTGTAATTAATTCAGTTGTGGTTCTCGATGTATGCTGTTCTTGATTTTTTTTTTAAACAACAAGATAGGCTATCTAGGCAAGGAGCTTCGGCTCGGCCATCACCCCCGCCTAGAAAACCCGAGAAATATATATATTAATAGAAATCTAGCAAGATGCTAGATAAAATTACATAGTTTAAAGTAAAGAAAGCGGATTACAACACCAACACGGCCATAATAAGGATTTGCACCTAGCTCTATACTTGATCCAAGTATATAACGTAGCTTGAATCTCATCCTCCACTATGAAATGCGAGAATCTTTTCCCATTGAACACCAAGTTGTTGCGTGATTTTCAAACAAGCCATAATAGGCAACCGACCGCCGCTTGTAGCAAATTCCTTCTGTTTTATAGATCTGCCATTATCCATCACATTTGATATTAACTGATCCAACGACTGATGCTGCCCTTCGTTGATATCGCACCATTTAAACAACCAAGACCATATCTTCTTAACTTCTCCACAAGAATAGAAGAGGTGCTCCTCTGTCTCCATGTCACTTGCGCAGATTGGGCATGCCACTGATGGCATAATGACGCCTTTGAAGCTTAGATTGAGACGAGTGGGAATACGTCTCAGAACTAATCTCCATACAAAGCAATTTACTCGTGGGGGAAGCCACTTATTCCAGAAAATTTGAACTGCAAATGGAGAGTTTGATACATTATCAATGATCAATCTAAGAGATTTTACAGAAAATGTACCCGTAGGATCGCATTCCCAACTCCAAGTATCTTCGATATTAGATAATGATACCTCTTTTAAAAGGCTTTCCAAGGCAACTAATTGCCCAGATAAACTCGAGGCATCTGACCACGACCAACTCCAAACTGCCGAGCCATTTGTGTTATGATCAAACCGAGAGGCTATAGAACACGTCTGATTATTTTTTAATGCAAACAGATCCGGGAAGATGGATTTAAGTGGGGTAGAACCCACCCATCTATCACTCCAGAAGCGAGTATTCATTCCATTGCCCATCTTTCTTGTGAAAAAATCATCTATGTTTATATTCCATTTAGCAAGTAACCGCCCAACCTTAGAGATATTCAGCCAAACACCATGTTTTCGTGTATTTGCCATCGACAATTCATCACGCCCATTGACCTCATAAATATGTCTAATAACCTTCACCCATAATGCCGAATGACCAGTCTTTATACGCCACCACCATTTGACAAGGAGAGCAATGTTTATAGCTTCTAATGAACCAATACTAAGACCACCCAATCTCTTTGGAGCAATGGTTCTTTGCCAATTTACCCAACAAATTTTCGTTTTCCCATGATGGGAAGTTCCCCAAATAAATCTCCTTCTCAATTTTTCAATAGAATCAATAACTTTTTTTGGAGCTTTAAAGAGTGATAAGTAGAAAATGGGAAGACTTCCCAAAACCGATTTACATAATGTAACTCGGCCACCGAACGAGAGTTTATTTTGTTTCCACATTGAAAGTTTATTATTAATCTTATCAATGATCGATTTCCAATGTTTTGCAATTCCCATGTTCGCCCCCACCGGAACCCCTAGATAAGTGAACGGAAGCTTACCACTCTCACATTTTAATAGTGACGATAGGCTAGTAATAGCATCATCGTGTACACCCAAGCCAAAAACCTTGCTTTTAGAGAAATTCACCCTAAGCCCGAAGCAATATGGAAGCATCTAAGAATGCGAGTCAAGTTGATAGCATTCTCAACCGTCTATTTACCTAAGAACATGACATCATCTGCAAACAATAAGTGAGACAAAACAGGACCATTATTCGGGAGGGATATACCTTTGAATAGACCTTTGTTTGATGCCTCAAGCATAGCAATGTGAAGCCCCTCCATTGCTATTATGAATAGGAAAGGAGAAAGCGGATCTCCTTGTCTAACTCCGCGAGATAATGGAAATTCATCCAAGGGCGATCCATTTACAAGAACAGATGCCCTAGCGGATTTTAGGCAGCCTTGAATCCATATACGCCATTTGACCCCAAAATGCATTTGTTCTAGTATAGAGTCAAGATAACTCCAACTTAAACAATCAAAAGCTTTCTCGAAATCCACCTTGAGAAGAAGAGTTTTGAATCTGGATCTTTTTGCCCAACTACAAATTTCATTGAGCATGAAAGGACCATCCAACATCTGCCTTCCCTCGATATATGCGGATTGTTCAATGCTCACCACTTTATTCACCACTTTTTTCAGCCTATTTGTGAGCAGCTTTGCAATTAATTTATAAATGCAACCAATTAAGCTTATCGGACGATAGTCTTTAGGCGAGAGAGGATCATTTATCTTTGGGAATAAAGAGATAAATGATGAATTACACCCCCAAGAGAAAGTTCCACCATGCTCAAAATTCTGAACCATATTCACCACGTCATTTTTAATTAATTCCGAGAAGTATTTGATAAATTTCAATGTAAAACCATCTAGCCCCGGTGCTTTTTCATTTCCACATGACCAAACCGCATCTTTAATTTCGTCGAGATTAAAGGGAACTTCAAGGTTATTGCTTTCTCCACAGAAAGTTTCTTGAACAAAGGACTAACAAGTTTTGGCCTATTAGGCATGTCTTCCTGGAATTTTATTGAGAAGAACCTGAACACTTCCTCTGTTATTCGCTTCGGATCCGTTTCCCAATCGCCGTTAATGGATAAACCGTTTTTCCTGTATCGATTTTTATTTGCATTAACGATCCCATGGAAGAAGCTCGATTTTTCATCTCCATCAGTTGTCCACTTAATTCTCGCTTTTTGTTTCATATCAAGAGAACAAGCATATTCTAGATCATAAATTTCTTTCTTCCATGTCTTACGATTCTCCATTTCCTCAACTGATAGAGCTCTTTGTTCAGCCGCAATTTCCAAATTATCTACCTTATTTTTTATATCTGTTATATTTCTCCTTTTTTTGTCAATGGCCTCCGACTTCCAAAGTTTGATTGCTGCCTTCACTGCTTTTAACTTGGTCGCAAACTTGAAATCTGCCCTTCCCCTACAAAAATTAGAACACCATGCATCATTAACTATATTTGGCAATTCTTTATCAAATAACCAAGAATTGTAAAACCGGAATGGGACGGGTCCAAAATCCTTAGCTGAGCAAGACAAAATGATTGGACAATGGTCTGAAGATTCTCGTGGCATCACCGTGGCGGAGGCAAGAGGCCAATTTGAGAGAAAGGTTGCCGATACTAGGAAACGATCAAGTTTGCTCATTGAGATACCATCATCCCCCATATAGGTGAATTTTCGTCCACCCAGATTAATCTCCGACAAGCCAGCTTCACTAATGAAGTTGTTAAATCGGTTTGCACAAGCAGAGGAGAAAGTGGAGCTAATTCTTTCTTCTCTACTTCTAATTTCATTAAAGTCTCCCATAATAATCCAAATCCCTTGATTAGCTTGAATATGTCCTAGCAAGTCAGACCATAGTGATTGTCTAGCTGATTGTTGCCTAGGAGCATATACATTTGCAATAAATAACTGTGAGTTAACCCCCCTCAAATTACCACAAATAATCAAGAAATTAGCACCCTTAATACTCATGGATTTGGAAAATACAGTGGAATCCCAAATGATAAATAATCCCCCAGATCTACCTTGCGCAGCAACACATTCAAAATCAAAAGAGGAAAATTTCGAAAAGGAGTGTACATTGATATTACCCGGATTTGCATACTGAGTTTCTTGAATTGCTATAAATTTGATGTTATGATTACTTGTTAACCTCTTCACCCAATCGCTTTTATGCTGCCCCCCAATGCCTCTGATATTTAGAGAAAGATAATTCATTGATCAACATTATTTTGCTCCTGTTGACCAAAAATCATCGCTCGCAATGGATCCTCAAAACCTTCCATTTGGAATCCGATTTCTTTCCCCACTTCCATCGTCTTTCTTACTTCCTCGTTAGCCCTAGCTTCACTATTTAGCGGATCTGTAGAAGGACCAAGATACGATGACGACGCCGGAGTCGCTCTAACTGGCATCCCAGATGTAGACCTACGATGGTTGATTACATTATCTCTTTCATTCCTCCATCGTCTTGTCGAACATTCCCTCGAGTTAGCTGCTCTGTTAGAAAGATGATGATGATGTATACCCGATCTCCTAGAGATAGAAGCTGAGTTTGCTACATAAGATTTGGATAAAGAAGGCCTAGTGGGAATATTTAAATCGAATTTGGGCCTATCAACATCCTCAGCCTGCACTCTATTTTCATTTCCATATTCATTTAGTGTCGGCCCATTATCCTAGGGTTGGCATGTAACGGAATTTACAGGCTCAATATCCGTATCCGCCACCATTTCCTCTTCTACATGCATATCATTATTATTACCGAAGGAATTTAAATTGTCATCTCGAGCCATGCTATCCTTGGAACCATCATTTTTGGAAAATTCACCTTCTTCCAACTTTTGATCTGACTCTTTGTTTTTCACATTGGCCTGACTGAATTCATTTTTCGCGACCGTCTCCGATGAAAATGTAGCAGGATTGTTCTCCTTCTCTTTGTGGATTTCTCTGTTAACATCATTTTCAGAGGCTGCATCGTTATCATCGTCACTTTCGATTTCAATTTCAGAATCCTCTTCAATCTCCTGTTCAAATGCAAAATCAGGGGCCCATGATTCATAACTCTCTGATATCCATAACCAATAGATTTTGTCCCTCCAGCTTATTTTTACTTTTTCATCAATCCTTTTTTGTAAATTCACCAAGATACAGGCTTTATAACACGAGATATCTGATGAATCCAGATTGCATTCAACAGGGACTAGAACTTTACCGTAGCAACTTAAAATTCAATGGATATTGGATTCCGTCCATAGGTGTGGAGGAAGACCACTAAGGCTAACCCAAATGGCCTTTTTAGTATTCCTTGGAATTTTTTTATAATGCTCAAGCCATGTAAACCATTTATTCCATGAATTTTTATGTCATACTAATCTTTAGTTAAGTAGGACACATGGGAGTCGAAAAGTCATATGGAGAGTGGAGGACAGTTTCTCGCCTGAAGACCAGATCGAAAGCAGATCATCTCAGAGATCTTTGCATGACTTTCTTTGTTTCAAACCTGCCAGATGGAACTGATGGGAAGACGCTATGGAAAGCAGTTGAAGTTTGCGGAACCCTAGTAGATGCTTACGTTGCTAACAGGAAAGGCAAAGACGGGTCTTTATTTGGGTTTGTAAGATTCTTAAAAGTTTCAGACACCACAGGGATGGAGAGAAAACTTAAGGAGGTCTGCATTAACAACAATCGTTTAAATGCGAATATAGCAAGGTTTGATAGAAATGGTAACAAACTTCCCGGGTTCGTTGTCGATTCGAACGAAGGATACCGAAATACAACAGTATTGAAGGAGCACACTAGGAAGAATCATCAGATGCCACTCAATCATAACTCATACGGTGTTGATAGAAGCAGAAAATCATATGCTGAGGTGGTTAACGGAAATCGAAACGGGAGTAAGAAAGTTGAATATCAGCCGTTGCATGCAACAACAATTCACCTACTATATCAAGCTGAAGCTATGAAATACAAAGGATCTTGCAAGGAAATGTTAACTGGAGAAGCAAAAAACATTCAGATTTTAGACAACCTTATGGAGTTAATTAAAGCTGAAGGTATAGATTACGAATGCTCAGTTCAATATCTTGGAGGCCTATCCATTAACATTATCTTTGATGCTGTTCTTGATGTATGCCTTGATTAATTTTCAAATTTAAAAAAAATGCAGATGGGTCTTGGTGGTTTTCAGTTCACAAAGATTGACAGCTGTAGTTGTTCCACGCGCTTTGACCTCGAGACATACACCCACTCACGCGTTTTCTGACCTCGAGACACTACAACTCACGCGCTTTGATTCTCGAAATCCGGATACCACTCAAATCCGGATACAAACAAAATCCGGATAATCACATCAACCGATAGTCATTCACGAAATCCGGATATTCTCAAAATCCGGATACAAAATCCGAATACACCAAATCCGAACAAATGAATTAAAAAATCCGAACAAATGGATTAAAAAAATCCAAACAATTCTCAAATTCCGAATATTTCAAATTCCGAATGTTTTAAAATCCGAATATTTTCAAATCCGAATATTTTTTTCTCAAAATTCCGAATATTTTTCAAATCCGAACTTTTTTATTCGGATTCTTCATCAAAAACACACACAAACACCTTTTTTCACACACTAACTCAAATTTTTGGATCTAACATCATCAACTTCATCTTTTTCATCAAGAACTCTCAATGACACGAAGAACACAAACTTTTAAAAACGCATCAAAATCGATTTTTAACTTCAGATCTATACTTCTCCACTTCCACAAACACTTTTTATGTACTCAAATCTTGAAAACAAGCATCAAAATCCACGTTTTTGACCAAAATTCGTCAAGAACACCTCAAAAACCCAGAAAATAAAAACGCAGATTTCTCTCAAACTGTATGAAATTTTGACATGAAATTTTTACACAACGTTCCTTTCATCATGATGAACAACATATCCAAAAATCAGATAAATTGGAGCTCGTATGAATTTTTCACGATTTTCTGAAATTTCCAGCCCCCTTTTTCTCGAAAATCTTCAAAAAATTCATCAAAATTTGATCAAAAATCACTCAAATCAATCCTAATCTTGCTCGGATACCACTTGTTTGTCCCAAGTGATTCAGGTATCAACAATGTAATAAAGATCAATGTAACATAATCTTGAAATGTAGAGAGAATGTAATTAACACCATGTAAAGCACACACTTAATATTGTGATTATGACAAAAGACTTTTCTAATGTTACATGATTAACACTAGTCATAGGCTTATATACTCTTTGAGTATATTTAGAATTAAGCCCTCTTAGTTTGTATTTTATACAAACTTCACACACAATGTGATCTTCTATTTCTATATAATATAAGATCCTAATAATTATTATATACCTACGGTCTACATATATACATATACATATATAATTATATATCATTATACTTCATTCCATATATTGTTCTTCACGAAATCTCTATTCACATAACCATTCTCAGCATCTAACTAACCCAATAGAAAATTAATTAATCCAAACACTTACTATTTCTTTATAAATACATGCTATATTAGGCATGACCATATGGTATTATTAATCTATTCAATTTCTAATCTTTTCTCAGTATACTACTTATAAACTAACGTTGCTCATATTCCATCTGATTTGAATATTCATTGGGCTAACCCACAAAGTTTACTATTTATCTATACATTCTTAAATTCTTACTTTGATAGTAATAATAAGCACCTTTACAAGCTATACTACAATGAAATTTCCATACCTTAAATACCATTCAATAATCAAGATTATCCATGCTAACAATTCAAATAATTAAATTAGCAAATCATATCTATTCATAACTTATATCTACAAGAAACAAAATTGAGATACTCACCTTAGGTGCTTTCTGCTATCCCAAATGCTTCACGTCCGTTAATTAGTAACTTGAACCCTAATTACATAATCCAAAGTAATTATATATTCTAAATTTTACTGCTGAAAGAAAGAGTATACATGACCGTGTACCTCTACGCGGACCGTGTATCCCAAACCTACATGACCACCGAAGACCCCGCATGGCCGGTGTTGGGTAGGTCACTACACGGGCCATGTAGCCTTACACGGGCCATGTAGCCTTACACGGGCCATGTATGACGTACACGATCTACGCTACACGGCTCCCGGAAGCTACACGGGCCGTGTAGCTCTCGTCACAGCTAGTGTACAACTTCTAGGGTTCCGAACTAATAACAACTAAAACTTGAATTTCATGCTACTAATGATGTAAACCAACATTAATAACAACTTATATAGTTGTATTTGAGCATAAATTCATTAAATTAACCATAATATTAAACATGCGAGCTTATTTTACTCATAATTTAGGTAAAACACCTCATTCTCTCCCTAACTTTCAAGAACACAAAAGTTTAAGAATATCTACCTTGATTGCAGATTGAACACTTAATTGATGTTAGAAACTTGCTCAAACCTTAAATCCTTACTTGCATGTAGCTAATCTTGACCAATTCATCCACTTAGCAAAATTCTCCATCTCCTCTCTCTTTTTCTTGTTCACGAGACCCACACACACACACACACACACACACACAGAGCACACCTTCTTGTGTGTGCACACATGTATATCAATACTAACATGCCAACTCCTCTCCCATTCTATTGCTTATGCCTTTCTCCTACTCTATATTCCCTTATTTTATACCAGTACCTCATCTTGGTATCTTTTACATAAATCATCGTATTCTTAGATTTTAGTTCTGATTCTTTAAACATGAATCTTGTTGGTCTCCTGGTGAGAATAACAACAAGCAACAGGTGTGTAGAAGGGGGGTTGAATACACTTTTTGCGGAAATTGAACAAATCAAATAAAAGTGTTACACAAAGTAAATCAAACCACAATCGAATGCTTTGCTTTTCATTAATAAGAAGATGATTACAGACTCTATCAAGTAAGCAAATCTTGATATGTAAACACCTATAAATCTCTCAATCTTTCAAACTTAGCTATCTATAATCAACTTATGATTATAGATACTGACGACTCTCTAAACAGGATTTACACAGATTGATAACTTACCAATATCACAACTGATGTGAGTATTCGAACAAACGAATAGCTTGGCAATCTGTGAATATCTTGATCACGTTGAACTGACAAACAGTGATTCAAGAATCATAACACATACGGTTGAGGTGAGGTATTTGGCTCTGCAACACTTAGTTGTTTTCGTATCTGAGTCGTACCTCTAAACTTATCAGGAGATAAGTATTTATAATCCTGTTCCTACGGTTCCTAACAAACTGGACTTATCCTAATTTGCTAACTAACTACCGGATGACTCGGAATCTTGAATCTTGAATCTTCTTATCTTGAGTCTTCAATCTTCAATCTTGATTCTGAAGTCTTCTTATCCTTCCCGTAGATATAGAGAGTTAAAACAGAATTTAAAACATATTTAAATTCTTTTAAACTGACTTCTTTAGTCAGGCTGAGTTACTAAGCTTGAAACTCATTAAGCTGAGTTCTTCGAGAATAAACCCGAATTCAAACATGGATTAACACGTCTAATTATTAACTCATCCTTAGAAGTCTAAAGAGTTAACCAAAACATATTTAGCAACTCTATTGAGCTGACTCAGTATTCACGCTGAGTCATTCAGCTTGAAACACATCAAGCTGAAAGCTCAATATATCATAGGTGACGTACACAACTTATCACACATAGTGATAACCTTACTAAGATATAGTCTAAGCTGATCAAACATATTTACAGCTTACACTCTGCTTATACTCAGTTTGAATCACTATAAGTGTTCAGTCTGACTAAGCTTCATAATTCTGTTTTAGTTGTATGTAGAACACATCTTACAAACTTAACTTTGTCTCATCAAATCTAAACTGATGAGATCATCTTCCTAACAAACTCCCCCTATTTGATTATTACAAAACCATCAAACAGTTACTAAGTTTGTTTAACAAAATTATGTTTTAAATCTTGAACTTATCAAGATTTTTAAATTTGAACTAATCAAATATCGATTGAACTTATCAATTTTAATTGAACTTATCAATTATACGTGGAACAAACCAACTCTTAGTTGAACACACCAACTAAACATATTAATGAATAAGAACTAATCTTTCATTCATTAAGCTGAACTTATCAGATTAATTAAGCATGAACACATCACAACACAGTTGAACATATCAAACTTATACTTGTATTAATTGAACTAATCATAATACAAAAATATTGATCACATAGATCATGCACACTAAGTGCTTACAATAATATTAGATCTAATCTAATATTTACAATAGAACTAATCTATTGAGGATGCAGCTCATCAAACTCTTTGATTTCCTTGTTGATTTCTTCAAGGATTTCTTGCAGATTAGGTAAGTGTTGAAGCTGATCCTTTTGTGATCTGATTGCTCTGTTAATTCTGTATCTGAACCTTGCTGTTTGTTCAGTATTTTCCACGATTTGTCTCAGAGCAAATACTTGAGATACCCCACATGTGTAAATATTTGCATCAGACTGGAAGCATTGTTCACCGTTTCTATCTAGGTACATGAATCCTCTCTCAGGCTTTTCCACATAAGTGTTTTCTTTAAACTCCAAGCCTTCAGGAAGATTCATATTGTACTTGTCTGCTTTTGCTAATCCAGCTGGCTTTTTCAACTTGTCCTTTCCTATTTTGTGAAAGGAAGTCAGTGGGGTTGCTATCTCAGACCTGGGTATGAGTTTCATCGAATCAGTTCTTGCAAGTAGCCTTAATAGTTCATCTTTAACTTGATTTTTGGCAGAGGACTTTTCCATCTGCTTGATAAATATGGCAACTTGCTTCCACTCTTCATAACCCAGTCTGTGAATTTGATTTAGCTCCAGAGAGGATGTCTCACCATTTCTTAAGACAAACTCTAGAATGATGATCCTTTTAGCTGAGCTCAACTTTAGTGAGGTTATTTGAGAAGAGAAGAATGTTCTTGTATAACAATGAATTATATTATCCTCCTATTTTTGATCTTGAATAGGAGGTTCTTCTTCCTCTTCCTCCTTAGGCACAATTGGCAGATTGAGTTTAACTAAATCCTCATTCTGCTTTCTGATTTGCTCAGCCCAGGTTCTTTCTCTTCTCTCTTTCTCATCTGCTAACACAGCTTGAACATCCATTTATCTTCTTCTTAATTCATTAATAGACATCCCAAACTGGTCAGCATCCTCTTGTTCCAATCTTCTTACTGCCATCAGTGAAGCTCTCTCTTGTAAGGTCATTTTATCCGCAGAGTCTTCATCTGAGGCTGATGATTCACTTAGAATCATTTTTATTCTTTTCTGTTGAGGGGTTTCTGATTCATCTGAGCTTACCACTACTGGTCTTCTGCCTTTTGTTTTCTCAGTCAGCTCAGGTTCTTTTTCTATTCCTCTCTCTCCCTCAATCTGATCTGCTCCCTCTGGCAATAGTAGTAGAGTTTCAGCTTTGACTAACTCAGCTTCAGCTTCTTGAGCTTCTTGAACCTTCTCCCCCTTTTTGTCATCATCAATAGGGGTTGAAGTCTTATGTTGTTGTAGGGAAGCAACGTCAAATTTTAATTGTACCACCTCCTCATCTAGAGAATCCAAAATCATAATCATTTCCTTTTTGGACTACTTTCTCTTGAGGTGCTGCTTTTCAAACTGACTTTTAAAGAAATTCATTAAATCATCCAAGTTAGCATGAGAAGGTTGGAATTTGTGTGCATCGTCTGAAGGTTGGTGTTTACCTTCAAATTCATTTGCACCAGAGTTTGGACCCTGTGAATCACCTTGGTTTGAAGATGAAACATTGACAGGTCGTGCGAGTGGGTGTGAGAAGTGAAGAGAAGTAATGGGGCTCGAAACGTGTAGTGTATGGGTAGGTGGTTGGCTTAATTGTTTAGAGGGGGTGATTGACCCTGTGGATTGGTAATATGTTCAATGTTACCTGAGTGTGTCTGTTCAGGCACAATAATGAGCTCTCCCATGGCACTAGAGAGTGTAGGCTGAGTAGACACCACATCCGGCTTAGGCTGTAGGGTTGAAATGAGCCTCGAGGTTGACACCTTAAGAGTAGGCGTCTCCCCCTCAACTCCTGCCTGTGGAGGGATCAAAGTGATCTCAGCTCCAGTGATGCCTTTAGGAGTGGCACCACCTATGGCAGTTTTTCGTGTATAGGTTCGGATATTCTCCCTAGCAGCAGTGGGCAAACTAGGGGTGGCTTCAGATTGAATTTGAATGGAAGGTGGAGGAGATGAGTTAGACTGGGTTGGGTTTACCACAGCCTTATCTCCAAATGTAGATGGAGAATAATGAGAAGAAAAAGAAAGTGGAGAGGTCTTACCAGAAGCAGCTTCAATATTTGCTGGTTCAGCCTGAGCAGAGTACTTAGCTTGAACCTCTGTGTCAGCTTGAGAAGCTCTCCCTTGATTGGATCCCTCTTCTTCACTTACTGATGAAGCTGCCTCAGCTATCAGCAGCATGGGATCACTCAGACCCTCTTGCTCAGGAAAGATGTCATTATTGAACATCTTGGAGCTGAGTGTAGGAAACAGGAACACATCCTGATCAGCTTCGTAGAGTGCTGTCCCCAGCTCGGCTTCAAATGCCAAGGACAGGTACCTTATGAAAGGTACATGAAGATCCCTTGTGGTTTTCATCACTTGGACCCTGAGCTCGTTGAAGATGAGCTGTGCATAGTCTAAGTTTCTCGCAAAGTACATGTTGTACAGCAGCTGCATCTCGAACTCGTTAACTTGGTCCAGTCCTCCAACCTTGGTACCTAGTGAACGAATCACTGTTGACACCAGAAAAGCCCAGCTGGTTGGAAAAGTGGCCTTCATGCCTAGTAACAGCAGCTTCGAACATATCACTTGTAGGATGTTGAAGAACATCCCTTAGCCGCTGTACAATTATGACAACTGTTCTATCCCCATTTAGAACAGTGCCAACGATCTCTCCCCTGTTCTGGTCATAGACGCAAGTGTACCAGAACTCCAATAAGTGCTGTGGAACAATATGCAGTGGTGCTCCAGTGAAAGCAAATGCCAGGGGGCATTTTCGGATATAATCTACCCAGGCTTCATAGCCTCTGTTCCTCTTACGTTCAGGGATTGCCAAACATGCACGTTGATTGTTTACTTTAAGAACCGGCATCACGTTGTTTTTGAACGTAGCACCTCTAACCATCCTATCACCGAGATTTAGAATGATTCCGTCCATCGTCGAATTAAGCTTGAGTAACACTGAGTAATTTCTAAAGTCGCACTGAGCGATTAGGGTTTAGAAAAGAGATGAACGAGAGATTGCACTGAGCAATTGGAAGTGTTTGTGAAAGGTATGTAAGTGAAGGAGAGGTTTAGAATTGCGAATTATAAGCGTAAACCTCCGAAAATCGGTTTGGGTCGTTATATATACCTTTCCGAGGAGAGAGAAAATTTACCGTTTGAAATCCCTTTTTATCCGTTACACGTTACAAATTTACGGCGCAATGGAACAGTGATTGAGATGAAACATATCATCTTCCAACGGACAACTTTATATAATTATATTACTGACTTACAATAATATAACTTTTTACTTGTTATGTTACACGATACATAATCAGTGTAACCGCAAAAATGTGAGACAGACTCAACATAATGCACAATGACCTAATCACACAGAGTAATTAAATCTAATTTTCGACATACCAAGCTGAGGAAACGAATCACTCAGCGTGAATCAAGCACTCAGCTAGAATCAATGACACTTAGTCATATATGTTTGAGATTGACTCAAACTTGTTTCTAACTCACTGAGTAGTTTAAAACTTGATTGGAACTTACCAAACGTGTGAACTCATCATTTAGCTTGACAGGTTATACAGTTTATGAAAACTTATTTATAAACTGTGCACTCAGCTTAAGATACTTAGTCTCTGTCAAACTGAAAACTCAGATTCTAGACACTTAGTTAGGGGTTGAGCATACCCAATTCACTTAGCAGATACATAAATATTAGGATCTTATATTGTACATAAATAGAAGATCACATTGTGTGTGAAGTTTGTATAAAATACAAACTAAGAAGGCTTAATTGTAAATATACTCAAAGAGTATATAAGCATATGATTAGTGTTAATCATGTAACATTAGGAAGGTTTTTGGCATAATCAAAGCTTAAATGTGTGTTTTACATGGTGTTTAATATTCTCTCTCTACATTTCAAGATTATGTTCATAGATCTTCATGAGATTTGTTGATACCTGAATCACTTGGGACAAACAAGTGGTATCAGAGCTGAATTATGATTGATTTGAAGTGTTAATCTTTGAAGAAATTTTGAAAATTTTCGGATTAAAGTGGGCTAGAAATTTCGAAAATTCATAGAAAAATCATATGAGCTCCGATTGATCTCATTTTCGGATATGTTGTTCCTGTAGATGAAAGGAACGTTGTGTAAAAATTTAATGTCAAAACTCCATACGGTTTGAGAGAAATCTGAAATTTCGTTTTCCGGGTTTTTCATGTGTTCTTCATGATTTTTGCCCAAAAACAGGATTTTTGATACTTGTTTTCGAGTTTGGAGTGCATAAAAAGTGTTTGTGGAAGTGGAGATACATAGATCTGAAAAGAAAAATCGATTTTGATGAGTTTTTAGAAATCGTGTTCTTCGTGTTCTTAAAGATTTCTTGATGAAGAAGATGAAGATGGTGGATTTTGATCCAAAAATTTGAGTTAGTGTGTGAAAAAAGGTATTTGTGTGTGTTTTTGGAGAAGATTCCGATTAAAAAGTCTCGGAATTTGAAAAAGAAAAAAAAATTCTCGGAATTTTGAAAAATTATCGGAATTTGAAAATAGTAGGAATTGGATCTCGGAATTTGGGTGGGTTTGTATCGGAATTCAAAAGGATTTTATCGGATTTTAAAATTTTATCGGAATTCAAAAGGTTTTTATCGGAATTTATCGGAATTCAAAAGGATTTTATCGGATTTTATCGGAATTTATCGGAATTCAAAAGGATTTTATCGGATTTTATCGGAATTGTTGTTTCTCGAGTCTGCCATTTTATTTTTTGTAAAAAACCGAGAACAGCTCATCAGCCATTAATTCTCATGTGATATTGCATTTTGGATTTTGATCGAGTGCTCATCGAACTAACACACTTCGATTTTCATTATTAATTGTGTGTATTTTTTTAACAACAATTAATTTCAACAATTTCCATTAATTGAGTTGTTGAAAGTTTGTTGTTGGCCAAAAGTTCGAATATTAATTCTTTCACAAGATATTAATTCTTAATCGTTCTTATTGCTAAATCATTTTTGTCAACAATTTTTGTTGTCATTAATCAACTCGCATTAAATTGATTTTTTATAAATCATTTTAGTTGATTAATTTGTGATCAAAATCAAATCATTCCTAAACGGTCATTAATTTTTTAGGTATCAAGATGAATCTTAAAATGATAAAAATTCAAGAAGATTTATCAACTTGGATGGTAACACACTGGAACACGACAGAAGGTGAAGAAATGTTACGAAAAAAGTTGAACGAGATGTTTCTTTTATATGACGATTTGGTAGAAGAAAATGCCGAACTTGAAACAAAATCATCTGAGAGTACTAGCAAAGTTCTAGCATATAAAGCTGAAAATGAAAAGCTCAAAACTCAATTGTCTAAATTGACTGGAAAAATGCAAAAGCTTGATATGAACTGTGAGCTTAACAAAGTTCTAACAAAAGAGAATGACAAGCTCAAAGAGCAAATTTCTAAAATGTCTGAGAAATTTCAACTTCTCGATAAAAAATGTCAAGATTTCAAAGTTGAAATTGGGAAGAAAGAAGCAGATCTTGAAACAGAGAAGAAAAGAACAAATGATTTGCACAAAGACAATGCTAAGCTTAAAGAGCATTTGTCTGACATCTCTGTAAGACTTCAAGATTCAGAGAAAATGTTAAAGAATGACAGTAAGATGATGAATGATCATTGCACAGAAAAGGCTGTATTGCTAACCAAAATCACAAATCTTGAGCAACAGCTACTTGTTGAAAAAGCTGAGTTGTATGACAAGATCGAGAGACTTGAACAATAGCAAACGAATCTGGAACATGAAAGCAAAAGGTTTGAAGAAGAAACAAATAAGTTTGTGAAGAAAATCTCACAACTTGAACACATTATTGAAGAAGAGCGAAACAGGGTGGAGAAAGAGAAAATTCAGTTTTTGGCTAAACTCAAGATGGCTATGCTGCTTGCTGAAAAAGCTTCTGAATCTACAAAGACTTCCGCTGTCAAGATTAATTTTGATTCAGAAACACTTTTTAGTAGCGATACTGATTCTTATTTCTCTGTTGCAGATGCTGAAAATAGAACATCAGATGACGATTTCACTGATACTTCTACTCCCAAAGCAACTTCCTCTTCTCAACTACAACAACCAACTGAATTTAGAATTCAACAGAATGCATCTCATTCAAGTTATACTGATTCTGGATTTTTAGTAAGTACAGATGATACTTTGCCAAAACCTAAACAAGCTTGGATTCCAAAGATAAATCTAGCTGACAAGTTTGCAAAGATAAGATCATTCTGGACTGAAAAGAGGACATCTTCATAAACTAAACCGAAAACATCCGAGTTTCGAATGAAGAATGTCATAAATGATGGTTTTTCGTCTAATGTCGTATCACAAAGAAGAATGCATAGACACCATCATTCCGGAAAGGTTACTCATGTTGATAATCAATATCATTCGTTTAAACATCAAAATACCAACTTCTTGAACAACAAAAACAACAACAAATTCTTTTCAAAGGCAAAGCAAAATAGTAACTTTGTGCTAAAAACTGATGTGAAATATCCGTTTGTGGTGTACTCAGTCAAGCATTTAGTTAGACTTTCAAAAGAAAAGATTTGTCAAAATTCAAGGACTAAACATGAATTTGTAGTTCAAAATGGTATTCCTCAATGGCACACAGGCCCAATGTACAGAAAGGTTCATAAACCTAACATAGCTGGACCCAACTTCAAGTGGGTACCAAAGTGTGCTTAATCTGTTTTGCAGATGAGTAAGAGAGACATTGTTGGAACACAATGAAGATCATTCAGATGCATTGAAGATCATTGTGTTCAGTATGCTGATTTGTTTTTAGATCTCATGACTTCAAGAAAGAAAGAGTTCTCTGCAATACAATTAATAATCATTGTGTTAAGCATTAGCTCGAGTCTAATGTTCTGAGGTGCTTATTTTGTATTCTAACTGATTGTTCCTTGCAGGGGGAGCAAATTTTTTTTCCTTCACCTAATTGATGTCAAACTAGTTTTCATGCATCAATTTAGGGGGAGATTATTTTTTATGCTTCATATCTTTTTCAGAAAAATAAAAAACGTTACAAATTGAAAACCCAAAAACAATAGAAACATTAAAATGCAAAAAGATTTTCATTTTCATTTGTTTTGATCTTACTCAAGAAAGTATTCATTCATTGTTTCATTCAAATACCTTTCTTGATTCAATTTCATTGATGATCTTCGCATGATCATGTTTCATTTCCTGCATTTCATCTCGCTATCATTCTAATTCCTTCCTTATTAATATCATTCTTTCTGGAACCATTCCATTGGTGATTCACTCAATCACAAAGTAATATTTCAAAGTGAACTACAATGCACCAAGAGTGAAGGAGTGTAGGTATTTTAACTCCTATGGACAATCCAGAGCCGGAAGGACCTGCCCCGGGAGTTCACCTCTAGATAAACATCGTAAGGGTTTACTAGGTCGTATAGGTGAGCAGAATCAGTGATCACGGAATCCTGATTGGTGTGCAGAGATAAAATGAAACCGAGAGGGGTGGAACACGAGATGGCGGTGATTCAATGAAACATCATTCTCATAATGCAAAATTCTTTGAGTTGTTCATACTTCATTCTTTGATTGCTCATATTCTTTGATTGTTCAAATATTTCTTGACAATCATTTTCAACATCTCATTTCTTGAAAATTATTCATGTTGAATTGTTTATCATAAGTGTCCGAATGTATCCAAATAATGATACATGTTATTTGGAAAGAGAGTTTGAGGGAGAAGTTGAAAAATATTTAGAGAGCTAAGGGTGTGCGATAGGATCAAAAGAAAATAAAGATCCTCACCAAACAGTATAAATCTGGGTAACCACATATGCTACTAGATCTCATGTGTTGAGATTTGGTATTGAAGTAGACATCATGGACCCAGTGATGCAATGTACAACCCCACCCAGCTACTCAATTATCTCTTCAAAGATGATTGTTTCAACTTCACACGGAGAATTAGCATATTCCTATTGACATCTCACTCGGAGATTGTTAATATTGAAACAAGGAGGACATGCTGCTCCGGTCCCCGACTTCTTTCATGCACATATTGAGTCTAGGGCACATTGATATATTAAATTCATTTTTAGGACACATGTTTGAAATGTCATACATATCTAGTCTTCGTGACTAGCGGAACATCTTGGAGTGATATCTTTGTGATATGCACGATGATTAGATGGAAATCCTACCAGAATCAACGTTATGCCAGTTCTGCAAGTAGGTAACACAGGTTATTTAAACTTTTGTGTTAACGAGTAATCTATGTGATCTCGGTGTTAAATTTACCCAAGGGAACTTTGAGACGGTGCCCTAAAGACTGTCTCGCATACTTTCAAGATATATCATTGTTGTGACATTTCAAGAAGCGCAAGACTATCATGATGTGGATTTTATTACACAAAGTGCT
Source organism: Pulicaria dysenterica (assembly GCA_947179395.2). Classification (NCBI taxonomy): domain Eukaryota; kingdom Viridiplantae; phylum Streptophyta; class Magnoliopsida; order Asterales; family Asteraceae; genus Pulicaria; species Pulicaria dysenterica. Next base: position 34,200,866 of record OX359289.1, on the reverse strand, counting down.
TACATTCATGTCAAAATCAAATTGTATGCAAATTTTTTTTGAACATGATGTTCATGATAAATCCTGAGCATCATGAGGGGGAGAATAAAATTTGAAGAGTGAAGATTGTATAGTTGATTTTGAGATATAAAAGCAAAACGTTATTCAAGATATTCAGGGGGAGAAGAAAATCAGTTTGAGTTGTTCATAGAAAACATTATTCTGATGTTTTGAAGACGAAAAGATGAAGTCCCATGTATGTATGTAGGGGGAGTGAGAAAGAAATAGCTACAAGTCAAGGGGGAGAAAAGAAAAGTACATTGTATTTGACAAGATTGAAGAAAATCAGTTTCTTTTGAGACCAAGAGTGTTTAAAGTGTTTCACGATCGAGAGCTACATTCTAGGGGGAGAGAATAAAAGATTCTTCCCAATGCAAGTTTAAAAACATTTTGTTTGAAGGCTCAAGATCAAGAGATCGTGAAGATTGTGAATTCTGAAAATCACAATGTTTATACAACAAAGGTTGAAAAGCCTAACGTTACTAGTGAAAGTTTGAAGATTGAAGAAAGAAGATGTCAATATATGCTTACATGATTCAAGTGCTCATTAAGATGTTGAAGTGAAGAGTATTCTCAAAACTTTAGAGTCTGTCATTCAAGATGAGAAAACATTCTGAAGACATCAAGTAAAAAGACTGATGACTCAAAAGGGGAAGACTGTTAGAGATTTCACAAGATGCTAAAAAGACATAACATCTTCTATTTCAATACAAAGAGGGAGATTGTTAGGATCTTATATTGTATAGAAATAGAAGATCACATTGTGTGTGAAGTTTGTATAAAATACAAACTAAGAGGCTTAATTGTAAATATACTCAAAGAGTATATAAGCATATGATTAGTGTTAATCATGTAACATTAGGAAGGTCTTTGGCATAATCAAAGCTTAAGTGTGTGTTTTACATGGTGTTTAATATTCTCTCTCTACATTTCAAGATTATGTTCATAGATCTTCATGAGATTTGTTGATACCTGAATCACTTGGGACAAACACATAAACCTCTTTTCATCAAGTGGTTTAGTGAAGATATCAGCTAATTGGTCATCAGTGGAGATAAATTTAATGTCAACTTTACCTTTTTCCATGATGTCCCTGATGAAGTGATGTCTAATTTCAATGTGCTTGGTTCTTGAGTGGAAGACTGGATTATAAGTGATAGCTATTGCACTTTGGTTATCACAGAAGATAGGAGTTTTCTTGAAACTCATGCCAAAGTCTTGAAGCTGATGCTGCATCCACATGATTTGAGCACAACAGCTTCCTGCTGCAATATACTCAGCTTCAGCAGTTGAAGTAGCCACTGAGTTTTGTTTCTTACTGGTCTAGCTTACTAGCTTCCCTCCAAGCAATTGACATCCTTCAGTTTTTGATTTTCTATCTAACTTGCACCCAACATAGTCAGCATCAGAGAAACCAACTAACTGAAACCCAGAGTCCTTTGAATACCAAAGTCCTAGATTTGGTGTACCTTTAAGGTACCTAAAGATCCTTTTCATAGCTTGAAGATGTGATTCTTTAGGATTTTCCTGATATCTTGCACAAACACATGTAGCAAACTTGATATCAGGTCTACTAGCTGTCAAATAGAGCAATGAACCTATCATTCCTCTATAGGTAGAGCACACAGATTTACCATCTGAATCTTTACTCAGCTTGACAGCTGGTGACATGGGTGTTTTCATGGTTGAACTTGAATCAAAACCATATTTCTTTATCAAATCAAGAACATATTTGCTTTGATTGATGAATATTCCATAAGGCTTTTGTTGAATTTGTAGGTCCAGGAAATAAGTCATCTCACCCTCATACTCATCTTGTACTTTTGTGACATTATTTTGGAGAACCACTCACACAGAGATTCATTGGTAGAACCAAAGATAATTTCATCCACATAGATTTATACAAGAATCACCCGCCCTTTACTCTTTTTAATCATAGCTTGAAGATGTGATTCTTTAGGATTTTCCTGATATCTTGCACAAACACATGTAGAAAACTTGATATCAGGTCTACTAGCTGTCAAATAGAGCAATGAACCTATCATTCCTCTATAGGTAGAGCACACAGATTTACCATCTGAATCTTTACTCAGCTTGACAGCTGGTGACATGGGTGTTTTCATGGTTGAACTTGAATCAAAACCACATTTCTTTATCAAATCAAGAACATATTTGCTTTGATTGATGAATATTCCATAAGGCTTTTGTTGAATTTGTAGGTCCAGGAAATAAGTCATCTCACCCATCATACTCATCTTGTACTTTTGTGACATTATTTTGGAGAACCACTCACACAGAGATTCATTGGTAGAACCAAAGATAATTTCATCCACATAGATTTATACAAGAATCACCCGCCCTTTACTCTTTTTAATAAAGAGTGTCTTATCTATACTACCTCTGATGAAATCCATTGATAGTAGATAAGTGGACAGAGTATCATACCAAGCTCTTGGAGCTTGTTTAATACCATACAAAGCCTTGTCCAACTTATATACATGATGTGGAAACTTTGAACTTACAAAGCCAGGAGGTTGTTTCACATAGACTTCCTCCTCAAGTTTTCCATTCAGGAAAGCACTCTTCACATCCATTTGATAGACTTTGAAGTCTTTATATGTTGCATAAGCTAAGAACAGCCTTATGGCTTCAATTCTAGCAATAGGGGCAAAGGTTTCATCATAATCGATTCCTTCTTCTTGCTTATACCCTTGTGCTACCAGCCTGGCTTTGTTCCTAACTATCACTCCATCCTTGTCCATTTTATTTCTATAGACCCACTTAGTGCCTATAACTGTATGATCTTTGGGGGCAGGGACAACATTCCAGACTTTGTTTCTCTCAAACTCATTTAATTCTTCTTGCATAACATCAATCCAATCCTCATCCTCTAAGACTTCTTCAGTCCTCTTTGGCTCCATCTGAGATAGGAAACCAAAGTGAGCAGCATACTTAGCTGTTGCCTTGGATCGTGTCATAACTCTTTCTTGGACATTTCCAATAATCTGATCTTGAGGATGGTCTTTGAGGAATTTAAATGTTGTAGTTGGAGAGTTTGGTTCAGAATCTGAGTGATGTTGAGAGCCCTGAGGTGAACTTATCTCCTCAGTCTCAACAGCAACATTGTCAACAAACTGTTGATCACCAAGATCTTCAGTCTGAGGAATGTCAGCTCCAAACGGATTGATGAACTCATCATCTTTCTCAGCTTGAGAATCCATTTGAGTATGTGATGATTTCTTTGATGAACACATATCATCATCACTATCATCTCCTATGACATACATAGGATTTGATAAGTTGGTTTCCTTAAGCCTTTTAAGCTCACTCAGACTGACCAAGTCAGCTTGACTTTTATCAGTTTGATCAAAACAGTCTTCATCAAAAGATACATGAATTGATTCTTCTATGGCCTTTCTCCTATTCCAAGATCAGCTTTAGGTTCCAACTTATGGAGCTGATCTCTTTGATTCAGCACATAGCATTTTGAACCAAAGATATGGAAATAACCTATATTGGGCTTTCTAGACTTATAAATCTCATATGAAGTCTTTCCATGTCTTTTGACAATGATTGATCTATTCTGGGTATAGCAGGCTGTACTAACAGCTTCATCCCAAAAACAGAGTTTCAATCCTGCCTCACATAGCATTGTTCTAGCAGCCTCAATTAGAGTTCTATTTCTCCTTTCAGCAACTCCATTTTGTTGTGGAGTTCTGACAGATGAGAAATTTTGTAATATCCCTTTTTGTTTACAGAAGCTTTCAAGGGTTGAGTTTCTGAACTCAGTCCCAAGATCACTTCTGAGTTGCTTTACAGACAAACCTTTCTACAACTCTTCCTGTTTGATAAAACTGATTATCTCCAGGGCAGCCTCACTTTTGGCTTTAAGGAATATTACCCAGGTGAATCTTGAGAAATCATCTACTATCACCAGTGTGTACTTATTGTCACTTAGGCTTGGAGTACTTATGGGTCCAAACAGATCCATATGCAACATATGCAGTGGGTCTTTTATTGAAAAAAATTTCTTTGATTTAAAGGACCCTTTATGGTGTTTCCCTTGTTCACAAGCTGAACACAATTTGTCTTTGACAAATGTGATCTTTGGTAATCCAGAGACTAACTCTTTATTGGACAACATATTTATATATTTAAAGTTTAGATGAGATAAACGTTTATGCCATAACCAACTCAGCTTAGGAACAAATTGGGAATAGAAGCAGGTTTCATTATAGGGATCAGCAGAATTAAGATCAAGTAGATACACATCTCTTTCTCTTTTAGCTATTAATATAGGCTTTCCCTTAGCATTATAAATTGTTTCTGCGCTCTTCCTAAAAGTAACTATATTGTCTTCATCACACAATTGACTGATACTAATCAGGTTGTGTTTGAGACCTTTGACATATGCAACTTTCTGGAAAGTGACCTTGCCAGCTTGCATCTTCCCATAGCTTTTAGTTCTTCCATGGGAGTTGTCACCAAAAGTTACTTTAGGACCTTCATCTTCCTGGAAATCACTAAGAAGTCCTTTCCACCCGGTCATGTGCCTGGAGCATCCACTATCCAAGTATCATTTACTTCAACCCTACACATGATATAAAAACTAAACACATTAGTTTTGTTTGGGAACCCACTTCTTGGTGGGTTCAGATGAGGAGCACTTAGCATCTTCATCTTGTTGAACTGACTGTTCAGCTTGAGCATGAGCTGAGTCCTGTGTAGACTGATCAGCCTGTTCTTGTTCAAGCTTTGAGATTTCAACATCACAATCCTTAGCCTCATGACCTCTACTTTTGCACTTGTATCATCTCCTTCTTCCAATGATTACAGGATGTAGAGTGTCTAATAATCCTTGTGAGAACTTGCTCTCAGTCTTGGGATTATGTGTAGTGGATAACTTTTCAACTTTCTTTGCAAGTTGATTCACTTGATGATCACTGACTTTGGACTTACCTTTGTCAGGTCTATGTTTGTTATCCCTTTGGTTAGAAGTTTGACTAACAGACTTCTTTTCCATGACCTAGGACTTACCTTTGTCATGCTTACTGGACTCACCAGTTTCAACAGGTTTGGACTTACCATTGTTGATCTTCTTGGACTTACCAAGATCTACAACTTTGGACATACCATTGTTGTGATTTGACCTCTGACTGATAGTGGTCTTCCTATTCTTGTAACTTCTCTCCGAGCCAGATAGAGAATGTTGTCTTTTGAAAGGATTTGGATTAAGCCTTTCTATGACTGAAGTTCTTTGAATAGGCTGAGTGCTTAATCTTTCCAGCACAGACTTACCATGCTGTTTAGATGTTGAGCACTCATTTCCATGATCTTTAGCTTTCACAAACATATTGTATTTCAAGTTTGGATCATGTCTTTTCTCTGAGGCTGACTTATGAGACTTAATTAGTTGTCTATCCTCCTCAGAATCTGTACTTGCTATCTCATCATCAGCTACATAAGCTGCTGTTTGATAGTCACCTCCAAGTACAGCCTGTACCTGTTTAGGAATTTGTTGGTTTATGCACTTTTCAGCAAGCTTTGATGATTTACACCATGACTCAGTGACCTTTTGAAGTTGGTCAGCTTTAACTTTAGCTTCCTGAAGTTCTTCACTTAGAAGTTTATTAATGTGTCTTTGACATTCAAGATCACACTGTGCTTTCTTACCAACATCAATGAGAGATTTATTTTCCTTAATCTCATACTTCAGTTTAGCTATCTCAGCTTTAAGGTCCTTTTGAGACTTAAGGATGGTCTTGAAATCATTTAGCAAATAGTCAAAGGCAAGACCCTTTTCTTCATCGGTGTAAGAGTTTAAATTTCTAACCTTATACATGGAAGCAGGATCCCAATCACTGAGCTTGTTGTTTTCCTCAGCTTCCTTCATGTCAGCTTTAAAAGTTGACTCGGACAAACCATATTCAACTTCGTCAATTTCAAACTCTTCATCTTCTTGAGCCATTAGACATACATCATTATCTGAGGTAGATGATTATGTATCCCAGGTTTCAGCATATAGTCCTTTTGCACTGGGTTTGTCTTTAGGCTTTTCTTTTTTGAGCTGAGTATATTTCTTCTTATATTTGTTAGCTCTATAAGCATTCTTATCAACAACTGATGTTGATTCTACCTTCTTTGATCTGCACTCAGCAGCAATGTGTCCCTTCTTTGGACATTTAAAGCACACAACATTCTTGGGATCAAAGGAACTCTTCCCTTTGCCCCTGTCAGATCTTCCTCTTCCCCTTTGAGCTCTTCTCAAACATCTGGCTAACATTGCCATTTGCTCAGTGATATTTTGAACATCATCAGTATCACCTGAGTCTGAGTCTGAGTGGTCAGCTTGAGATTCTGACTCAGTCTCAGATTCAACAACCAGTGCCTTGGAACTTTTTTTTTATGCAACCAATGCAACTTCAGTTTTATCCAGAGACTCCTTGAGTTGTTGTTGAGAAGCTCTTTTGTGTTCAGTGATCTATTCATGATTTAGAAAGAACCCATAAATAGGCTATAGGTTGTACATATGCAGTGTTCCTCCATCCCTCAGTGTCGTGGTTACTTCATTAAACTTTTCTGGTAACACATCCAGAAATTTCAGCACGAGTTCAGCCTCATCTTTCTTTAAACCCACACTTAGTAGGTCATTTATCAAGCAGTGAAATCTTGTGAACAAATCTGGCAAGGTTTCATTCTTCTTTGAAAAGAAGTTTTCATAAGATCTATTCAAGTGATTCTTCTTTTGCTGCTTGACCAGATTTGTGCCCTCATATGTAACACTCAGCGTATCCCATATATCTTTTGCGGATTGACACCCAATCACAGTACGCAAGATTTCGTTGGTCAGGGCATTTGCCAGAACACTTTTTGCCTTGTCATCCAGATTGTAGAGTTTCCAATCTTCATCAGTCCAGGATGCAACAGGCTTTCTTGTTTCCTTTTCAGTTTTGCCAATAGACGTATCACTGACAGTAGCAGGAATCTTAGGGATGATAGGGCCTTTTGTAATGACATCGAACATACGATTGTCAATAGACTTGAGGAATAACATGGATCTGAACTTCCACATAGGATAGTCAGATCCATCAAATATGGGACAGCCTTTGGCAGACATCTGTGGAAAGTTTGAAGTATTATTGCTTGTAGACATTGTAAACATTCTCAGAATCTTGAGCTTTCAACTTATGAAATTGTTCAGCCTGCTCTGATACCAGTTGTTGGTCCCCTGGTGAGAATAACAACAAGCAACAGGTGTGTAGAAAGGGGGTTGAATACACTTTCTGCGGAAATTGAACAAATCAAATAAAAGTGTTACACAAAGTAAATCAAACCACAATCGAATGATTTGCTTTTCATTAATAAGAAGATGATTACAGACTCTATCAAGTAAGCAAATCTTGATATGTAAACACCTAATATAAATCTCTCAATCTTTCAAACTTAGCTGTCTATAATCAACTTATGATTATAGATACTGACGACTCTCTAAACAGGATTTACACAGATTGATAACTTACCAATATCACAACTGATGTGAGTATTCCAACACACGAATTGCTTGGCAATCTGTGAATATCTTGATCACGTTGAACTGACAAACAGTGATTCAAGAATCGTAAGACATACGGTTAAGGTGAGGTATTTGGCTCTGCAACACTTAGTTGTTTTCGTATCTGAGTCGTACCTCTAAACTTATCAGGAGATAAGTATTTATAATCATGTTCCTACGGTTCCTAACAAACTGGACTTATCCTAATTTGCTAACTAACTACCGGATGACTCGGAATCTTGAATCTTGAATCTTCTTATCTTGAGTCTTCAATCTTCAATCTTGATTCTGAAGTCTTCTTATCCTTCCCGTAGATATAGAGAGTTAAAACAGAATTTAAAACATATTTAAATTCTTTTAAACTGACTTCTTTAGTCAGGCTGAGTTACTAAGCTTGAAACTCATTAAGCTGAGTTCTTCGAGAACAAACCCGAATTCAAACATGGATTAACACGTCTAATTATTAACTCATCCTTAGAAGTCTAAAGAGTTAACCAAAACATATTTAGCAACTCTATTGAGCTGACTCGGTATTCACGCTGAGTCACTCAGCTTGAAACACATCAAGCAGAAAGCTCAATATATCTTAGGTGACGTACACAGCTTATCACATATAGTGATAACCTTACTAAGATATAGTCTAAGCTGATCAAACATATTTACATCTTACACTCAGCTTATACTCAGTCTGAATCACTATAAGTGTTCTCTGACTAAGCTTCATAATTATGTTTAAGTTGTATGTAGAACACATCTTACAAACTTAACTTTGTCTCATCAAATCTAAACTGATGAGATCATCTTCCCAACAAATCTTATTACCTTTTCCATCATCTTTGAACGGTAAACTTAGTACATTACCAATATATCATCATCTACCTTGCTTCACATAGTTATTGATAACAGACTTTCTTATCTCAATCTCTTAAGTATAATTAGTCACTCTGTCACTTAAATTTCCTTTCTGACTTACTCAATTTAAATCTCATCTTATAAAACTTCATCATCTATTTGATCTCACGCTCCCCAACTATAATTCATTACAATAATTTCAAATGTATTCGTCCTTTGAATATTCCTGCCTATTTTCTTACATTCTATTTGATCTCACGCTCCCCAACTTACACATTATAGCTATCATCTTACTAAAAGTTTATAAGAACTTAAACATAAATAAAAGACATCATTTCTAAATATAAGACTTTATCTTATAACTTATTCTTATTGTTACTTGCTCGTGCTTAATTCTCTATTCTTAAAAGATTCAGCAATTTCTTGTACAAAACAATTAAATTATGTTTTTAACAGTATTGACACTATATCACCCTAATTGCTCATTATATCTGTATATTCAATCTGTATTCTAAACTTTAAATATCTTGACTCCTTACACTTCATTCAATGAATTGTAGCTAAGGTAGAAATCACTGTTGTCACAATATCTAAAAATCTTTACATATATATATATATATACACACACACGTTCAAACTCTTTTAACATCAATAAGAATTTATAACAATAACAATTTATATCTCATATAATATTTTATCATCTACCGAGGATGCCCTCCCCCTCTTGAATTCGCACCGGGACTGTTCAAGTAAAACATTTCTTAGGAAAGCATTATTGTAAAATAAAATTTTACGACTAGATTAGTAAAATTCCATTTTAAAATACTGAAGTATAAAAGAGTTCGTTCAAAATTTTTCTAAAATACACAACCACTTTTAGAACAACAAGAATTTATAAAAACATATAAAATTTAAAATTGCAAAATCTTTATAACAAATGTACGTGTCAAGATTGTCAAGATTTTAAATTGGTTGATTTAGTCTGTCATTTTAGAAGGACAATTTGCTTCATTGTGCCCATGCTGATCACATATCTCACAAAACGGTTTGTAAAAGATGCAATTCTTTGAAGTATGTCCCGGTGCTCCGCATTTAAAACATCCCTTTGTCTTATGCTTGAATCTCCATTTATGATTCTTCTCACACGTCGGGCATCCCACTATCTTTTCCTTTTTGTGTCCCTCTTCTTCTTTGATTTCATCCGTTAAGGTATTTTTAAGTTTCCTAAATTCCTCCTTCAGTGCATTCTTCATTTCATTTTTCATTTCATTTTTCATTTCTGCTATAATAGGTGGCATGTAACTTTTCAAAGCATTTCCTATTTCAACATTTACTACCCTCCTTAGGTGTCGGGTCGGTATCATTGTTAGTCCATTATAACAAGTGATTCAAGTAATATGTAGGATAGATGAAGGATTGCATATGTAGAACTAGAGAGAATGTGTAAAAACACCTTGAAAACACATAGTTCTTTATTTCATTGTGTGCAAAACCTTACCTATTACAATAAGTCATATCCCTATATAAACTCCATGAGTATATTACATAGAAACTCCTATTTCTATACAATTTATTAATTTACATTCTCCCCCTTTGTATTGAAATAGGAGTGTACACGCCAGTAACCTAAGTCTTCCTTAGATTATATAAGCAGTTTTGGATGTAGCGTCCCACCATATACATCAGTCTGAAACAATGTTTTATCTTGAGCCTTTGACAGCGGAAGCATAAACACTTTTGACGTGTTGGGAAGAATCCTTTTTGTCTCCCCCTACAAAGTAGCTCAGATTGTATCTATGTCTTCATAAGTCTAATAATCTAGACTCCCCCTAGACATGATATAGACTGATGTTTCTTTTTCTCTCTCCCACTTGAGTAGACACCCTCAACAACTGAATCAACAATGTAAAATTTCTTCACTTTTTATTCTCCCCCTCATGATGATTATAATACTTTATGAGTATCATGCATAAAAGACATCACCATGAGATTCAGTTGCAAAAACATGGAAGAGGGGTGGGGAGGATCCTACACTTCAAGTCAAAATAATCTTGAAACATTCCCTGACTTGAATAAATACTTGAACCACTCTTGATCGTTGAGGAGTGGTAATGATTTGATCTGAATTCTTAAAGATTAATAAATCTTTGTTGGATGTAGTATAATATTGGAGAATAATGTTGTCAAGTAAGTTTCCCATTACCGTGTAATCAACCTTGACCAAATCAAAGCAAGAAACAAAGATTTTGAAAAACATATGGGTGCAAATGAACTTGGGAACACATAAGAGGGTAGGTGACTTTGATATAATAATCGGTGAGTCGGATTCATCCTTATTCAAGAGCACCAAACGATTGACTTTGATATAATAATCAGTGAGTAGGATTGATATGCACACGAGCAAGCGCACATGTAATTCAAAATCCTCTCAAAAACCTGAAGAAATTTGATGTTGGTCAATTCTTCAAATAATTTCACCAACAATTAGATCTGGGTTTTCAAATATGACTGATAAAGGATAACCAAGATTCAAAAGAAACAAGGAATGGATAGCCAAAATCTGGTTTTGAAACCAAAATTTGGTGACACTAAGAAAGAAGACCCAAAAATCAGTTAAGAAAGTGTAGGATGACTAGACATAAGGGTACTAGACAATCAATATATGGTAACAATGACCCAACATTGACCCGATGCTAAAAACATCAGAATGATAACTGAAACTTTGAGAACTCCTGACTCAGCCAAAAAATCCAAACACATGACTTAGGAATCAAGGTGACAAGATAATTCAGTCACAACAACGACTACGGGGGTTCGTGGGCAGCGCCCCTGATAGCGGGGTTCAAGGGCAGAGCCCCTGGCTGGGGTCGAGCTGCCAGGTCAGCTTGAAATTTTTTGAAAATGAAGAATAATGCTGTGGCAAAAATGATCAGAAATCTTAAAAATTTGAAAAATGAGTGTAAATCCGGGTGATCTTGAATTCCGATAAAATTGACAATTCCGAGCACTGAGAGAATTCCGATGAAATAGAGAATTCCGAGAAAATAGAGAATTCCGAGAAAATATGAATTCCGAGTAAAATCACCAATTCCGGTCAACAACCAATTCCGGTCTAGTTGAATTCCGAGAAAGTTTGAAATCCGATACAATTTTCTCGGATTATAGCAATTCCAACCAATTCTACTCGGAATTCAGCAATTCCGACATATTTCTTCTCGGAATTTGACAATTCTGACCAAATTATTCTCGGAATTCAGCAATTCCGACATATTTCTTCTCGGAATTCGACAATTCCGACCATATTTTTCTCGGAATTCAGCAATTCCGACTGATTCAAAGGGCAATTCCGACACCTTCAAACTTGGAATTCTGACAGCTTCAAGATCTTACCCGCTCAGATTCAAAAAATCTCGAATTTTGCCCAAATCTGATAATTTCTTGTCCAGATCACTTTGCCTACCCCTGATTTACACTTCTCAATCAACAATAATCATAAACAACAATCAAATAAGCAGATTCGATCGATTTTCTTCAAGAACTTCACAAACCCGAAAACACAAAAATCTTCAAATTTGGCCACTGATTTGTGAATGAATTGACTCCTTTTTGATCAACGAATGTTACTATGATAAATGCGACCCTAATCTAAGCAATTAACACTCAAAAACTCCATTAAATCTTCACTTTGATTTCAAACCCGAAAGTAAACTTTTTCTTCAAAAATCTTCAAAAATTCAACTTTTGTTGTTGAATTCAGAATCAAATCTTCACTCCTTTGGCTCCGATACCACTTGTTAGTCCATTATAACAAGTGATTTAAGTAATATGTAGGATAGATGAAGGATCGCATATGTAGAACTAGAGAGAATGTGTAAAAACACCTTGAAAACACATAGTTCTTTATTTCATTATGTGCAAAACCTTACCTATTACAATAGCTCATATCCATATATATACTCCATGAGTATATTACATAGAAACTCCTATTTCTATACAATTTATGAATTTACATTCTCCCTCTTTGTATTGAAATAGGAGTGTACACGCCAGTAACCTAAGTCTTCCTTAGATTATATAAGCAGTTTTGGATGTAGCGTCCCACCATATACATCAGTCTGAAACATTGTTTTATCTTGAGCCTTTGACAGCGGAAGCATAAACACTTTTGATGTGTTGGGAAGAATCTTCTATTTGTCTCCCCCTACAATGTAGCTCAGATTGTTTCCATGTCTTCATAAGTCTGATAATCTTGACTCCCCCTAGACATGATATAGACTGATGTTTCTTTTTCTCTCTCCCCCATGAGTAGACACCCACAACAACTGAATCAACAATGTAAAATTTCTTCACTTTTTATTCTCCCCCTCATGATGATTATAATACTTTATGAGCATCATGCATAAAAGACATCACCATGAGATTCAGTTGCAAAAACATGGAAGTGGGGTGGGGAGGATCCTACACTTCAAGTCAAAATAATCTTGAAACATTCCCTGACTTGAATAGATACTTGAACCACTCTTGATCGTTGAGGAGTGGTAATGATTTGATCTGAATTCTTAAAGATTAATAAATCTTTGTTAGATGTAGTATGATATTGGAGAATAATGTTGTCAAGTAAGTTTCCCATTACCGTGTAATCAACCTTGACCAAATCACCGCAAGAAACAAAGATTTTGAAAAACATACGGGTGCAAATGAACTTGGGAACACATAAGAGGGCAGGTGACTTTGATATAATAATCGATGAGTCGGATTCATCCTTATTCAAGAGCACCAAACGATTGACTTTGATATAATAATCAGTGAGTCGGATTGATATGCACGTGAGCAAGCGCGCATGTAATTCCAAATCCTCTAAAAAACCTGAAGTAATTTGATGTTGGTCAATTCTTCAAATAATTTCACCAACAATGAGATCTGGGTTTTCAAATATGACAGATAAAGGATAACCAAGATTCAAAAGAAACAAGGAATGGATGGCCAAAATCTGGTTTTGAGACCAAAAATTGGAGACTAAGAAAGAAGAACCAAAAATCAGTTAGGAAAGCACCGGATGACTAGACATAAGGGTACTAGACAATTAAACACATGGTTCACGGGAAAACAGAATATGACCCGAATCTAGAAACATCAGAATGATAACTGAAACTTTGAGAACTCCTGTCTCAGCCAAAAAATCCAAACACTTGACTTAGGAATCAAGGTGACTAGATAATTCAGTCACAACAACGACAACGGGGGTTCGGGGGCAGCGCCCCTGATAGCGGGGTCCAAGGGGTGGCAACCCCTGGCGGGATCCAAGGGGCAGAGCCCCTAGCTGGGGTCGAGCTGCCAGGTCAGCTTGAAAATTTTTGAAAATGAAGAATAATGCTGTGGCAAAAATGATCAAAAATCTTAAAAATTTGAAAAATGAGTGTAAATCCGGGTGATCTTGAATTCCGATAAAATTGACAATTCTGAGCACTGAGAGAATTCCGATGAAATAGAGAATTCCGAGAAAATAGAGAATTCCGAGAAAATATGAATTCCGAGTAAAATCACCAATTCCGGTCAACAACCAATTCCGGTCAAGTTGAATTCCGAGAAAGTTTGAAATCCGATACAATTTTCTCGGATCATAGCAATTCCAACCAATTCTACTCGGAATTCAGCAATTCCGACATATTTCTTCTCGGAATTCGACAATTCCGACCAAATTATTCTCGGAATTCAGCAATTCCGACATATTTCTTCTCGGAATTCGACAATCCCGACCATATTATTCTCGGATTTCAGCAATTCCGACTGATTCAAAGGGCAATTCCGACACCTTCAAACCTGGAATTCTGACAGCTTTAAGATCTTACCCGTTCAGATTAAAAAAATCTTGAATTTTGGCCAAATCTGATAATTTCTTGTCCAAATCACTTTGCCTACCCCCGATTTACACTTCTCAATCAACAATAATCATAAACAACAATCAAATGAGCAAATTCGAACGATTTTCTTCAAGAACTTCACAAACCCGAAAACACAAAAATCTTCAAATTTGGGCACTGATTTGTGAATGAATTGACCCATTTTTGATCAACGAGTGTTACTATGATAAATGCGACCCTAATCTAAGCAATTAACACTCAAAAACTCCATTAAATCTTCACTTTGATTTCAAACCCGAAAGTACACTTTTTCTTCAAATATCTTCAAAAATTCAACTTTTGTTGCTGAATTCAGAATCAAATCTTCACTCCTTTGGCTCCGATACCACTTGTTAGTCCATTATAACAAGTGATTCAAGTAATATGTAGGATAGATGAAGGATTGCATATGTAGAACTAGAGAGAATGTGTAAAAACACCTTGAAAACACATAGTTCTTTATTTCATTGTGTGCAAAACCTTACCTATTACAATAGGTCATATCCCTATATATACTCCATGAGTATATTACATAGAAACTCCTATTTCTATACAATTTATGAATTTACAATCATAGACCTATTTTTTCCATTAAGAGCTATGTATTCTTCAATTTCCCCTATGTCTATGTTATCCTGATCTTGATTTTTCATACACATTTATGTATTTTACATTTTCTTATTCTAACTATTACCTTTACTGGTCAAATCTTAGTCATTCATAACCTCTAGTTGCATTTTCCATAGTAACTTTCCATCATAAACATGCTAGTAAAGAAACATACCATTCATTAATTCATTTGTTATCAATTATCCTTGTTCCTCAATTACTTATTAATTTTTATATTACATCATCTAGCTTATAACTTATTGTTAACACTTTGATAACAATTTCTACAAATTTCCTTTTTCAACTTAAGCATTACAATTTCTGAAATTATTCTTTTCTAGTCATTCAATTTAACCATTCGTTCTCAATTACCGGGCACTAGTCAATAATAACTTTATCATATCGTATCTAGAATTCGTTAACCGGTTACATCTTTTCTACAGTCTGAAGCTGTCTCTGGCGTGCACTACAAAAAAACAGTAAGTCAATCCTTGGTGTCGCAGCGTCCCCTGAATATACATGCATGCCATTAAAGCTATTCATGTACATTCTCATCTCTGCCCGAGGGCTATAAGTAACAATTTCACATACACAGCTTTGCCACATAAAACTGCTATGATTAAAAATGGGATGACATAATTATTCCCACCCTTTATCAATAGTTATGTCGTCAAAGTTGTATAATAGAATTTGATATTGTGTTAACAGAATTGCATCCCCGGTCCCATTTCCACACAAACATACCGATACGTATAACATATTATCAAAAGCGAGATTTCAAAATATTTTATCTCTTCTCTTCACAATAGATATGTAGTCTTAATGTATGTTAGGACCTCAAACTTTCTGAGGCACCCAGTCTTTGTGGCTAAGCCCTAAATTTGAATATCAATCCTCAAGATTGAAGCATCCCCAATATAAGCATTGATGATTAAGCGTCCCCATCACGAAACCAGTTATGATATTCACACTGTAGACTAGTTGACACCGGTAACGAATCCCATTACGAACACTTTTCACTTAATCCTATTCTTTTTTTCCCATTGCTTAATCATCATTATCATTTATTACACTTTCTCTTTATACCACTCAAGTTCTGCTTCTTATCATCTTTATAATAATACTCTCTTTCACTTTCTCGGTATGTAATACTTTAAGTACTACATTTTATCTTTTCAATTATCGTGTTTATGAATCATCCTTAGTTTATTTTAAGGAATTTTCATCTAAGAGCTTCTCATTTCAGAACTCGTGTATCGCCTCTCACTTGATTCACCACTACCGTGATTATTTCAAGTACAATTACATACCATATGTCTGTCATACACACTTATCAGATTTTGTTACATACAGGCATATTATATATAAATATTATTAATTTAATCACTAAATACCCTGATTCACAAGCTTAGGTCACGCATATTGTCTATTTTTTCTTACATGACTCTACTCTAATGGAAGTCTCTACCTTTGGTTTAAGTTCAGGGAACGACTCTATATACCCAAATCTCTTAAACCTAGGCTCTGATACCAAGTTGTAACGCCCCGTTTTCATAAAAGCTGATTTAATAAAAACTTTTTAATACTTTCATTAAAATCACGTGCAACCCAAAATTTTCTGAAATTAACTAGCGGAAGTGGTTTAAAAATCTTTTTCAAAACAAAGTAGTTCAACAAACTCTCGTACTTGATGAATAAAATAACTTGACTTTAGTTACTACAATTCAAAACATTATTTAAAAAGATTGGGGACATCAACTTGCTACTAAAATCATAACACTAGGAGTTGCACATCGCCATCCACTGTAGCCTTGGGTTCAACACTAGAGATCACATGAAAAGTTTATGGAAACATCTTATGAGTTATAAAGCTCAGTAAATAAATCAATTTTGAAACTTGAGATAATAAGTTAAGACTTTATATAAAATTTCGCAAAAAACTTTACAATATGCATAACTTTACCTTTAGCTTTTCCCTTCCAATATAAATACACTTTCTCAAACCAAAGCATACCTTTTATTAACATCTTTTTAAAGATATTAATTATAAAGTTCTAGCCTTTCATAACTATTAAGTCTCCTCTTATTCTTAAATTATCAATTTGTATCACATTGCTTCCACATTTTAACATAACACTATACCATCAATAACTAATATTAAAGTTTTTAACTACATATGCAATTCTACCCACGGATACCACAACAATATCCTTCTTTCTTACTTCGCAACTTTTGCTAAAATAATAAAACTTCCCTTCATATCTAAAGACCTCTAAATTAAACTATAACCTCTTCTTCTCTTTCTTGTCATCTTATACTATTATATACATGCGGTCAACATATATACATATACATATATAACTATATATCATTATACTTCATTCCATATATTGTTCTTCACGAAATCTCTTTCTATATTTAAATTAAATATACATCCTTAGTCATTTCAACGCATTTTCATACTATTCACATAAACATTCTCAACATCTAACTAGCCCAATAGAAAATTTATTAATCCAAAATGACCATATGGAATTATTAATCTACTCAATTTATAATCTTTTCTCAATACACTACATATAAACTAATGTTGCTCATTTTCCATCTCATTTGAATATTTATCAGGCTAACCCACAAAGTTTACTATTTATCTATACATTCTTGAAATTCTTACTTTAACTGTAATAATAAGTACCTTAACAAGCAATACTACAATGAAATGTCCATAGCTTAAATACCATTCAATAATCAAGATTATCCATGCTAACAATTCAAATTACTAAATTAGCAAATCATATCTATTCATAACTTATATCTACAAGAAACAAAATTGAGATACTCACCGTAGGTGCTTTCTGGTATCCCACAATGCTTCATGTCCGTTAATTAGTAACTTGAACCCTAATTAGATAATGCAAAGTAGTTATATATTCTAAATTCTGCTACTAAAAGAAAGGGTATACACGGCCGTGTACCTCTATACGGGGTGTGTATCCCAAACATACATGACCACTAAAGACCCCACATGGCCGGTGTTGGGTAGGTCACTCCTCGGGTTGTGTATGACCTACACGACCTACGTTATGTAGGGATTTAGGGTTTACAGGGTACAATAAAGCACAACGGAAATAAACTTGCAAATCCCGTTCCTAGGATTCCAACTGGATCAGGTAAGAAAACATGAACAATAATCATACAAAACAGATATATCATGAATAATATATGTGCCATATCAGTTATTATATTAAAAGATAGAAAATATACCCTGAAATTACTGAAGGGGGATACACAACTACTGCACCCTTGAACTGGCTGCTAGACCGCCTTTCAAACAATACCCAAGAGAAAAGTCCCGCGTGTGTGTGTAAACCGCCAAAAGCCGCCGGCTTTTGGCCTCACCCTACCTCCGCTGAGAAGGCGAGCCGCCGCAAAGGGGCTGCCACCGCAGGGCACCGTAGTCGTCCGTCGGAGGTGGCTGCCGACCACCGCAGGGCGTCGTCGAGCTACCGCCGTCAACCACCTATTCGATGGTAGTAGGTTTCAGCCGAGAGAGATCAAGAGAGAGAGAGAGGTGGTTTTGTTTTGTAGCTTTTTGTTTCTAATGAAGATTAACTTGAAAACTAGGTTTAATCCCATTTAAATATACATTTAAATGGATTAAGCCTTTGGAACTTAAGCCCGGTTCATTGACTAACAACTTTGATCATTAGATGAAAACAACCTCTCTAGTTTAGTATTAATTAATATTTTTCCAACCAAACTTTATTTATTAAATATTTAACTAATATTTAATATTCTATTTTTCCAATAATAAATATCTATTTATTATTTCTCTCTTTTTCTATAATTAAACAACTGTTAATTATAATCTTTACACGCATCGTATTGTTTTCTGGTTCATTAGTTGGATGTGCAGCTGTGTGACCCTTTAGTGACTCATAGTGTCCATGGATGTGATGACACGTGTACACTATCCCTGCACACTTGTGCATGATAGTTACACTCTCTTGTCTATCACAGGCCTAACGAGGTCCCCAGCCAGGCACTTAGGTTAACCACGACTATAAGATCTCTTATGTAGAGAGATTCTGTATTCACCAACTTGGATTACCCGGCCTTTTTCTTTCACACCGCGATATCCCGTAATGTGGATTTCACACATGGAGCACGTGATCTATTCTGAAAATCCGGATTATGTTTCTCGACTACTGATTTCGACTAACTGTAGTTACGGAGTTACCAAATGATGTCCATCATTCTATCCAAGCGCGGCCACACATTTCATTTAGTCTCAACTGTCAAGGGGCCCTGGAATATCTCCCCTCTACAAGAGAAGGTGCAAATCCCATCTTGACTGCTTGCATTTGAGCACACATCTTCCGTTGCACCCAGATACGCCCGTTATAACTAACTAGGTATGGCGTAACGTTAGAACGTTCCAAAGTACAGAAGTCCTCATGCCCCAAACCAAACATCTCAGGTCTAAGGACAACCAATCAGCTAACTCATGTCGTAGGCTCCATGAAGTTAGACTGATGCGGATCACCTCCAATATTTGTACCCCTGACAAATATCTATAAATACTTAGTCACATAACTTGTGCTGTTATTCTCTACATGAATAATCCATCAAGTATGTATAATAGCGTTAGTATCTCCCTGATGTGGCTCCCACCACACCAGATAGCTACTGAGTGATTTTGATATAGCAAAACTTGTATATCATGGATGAATAAATATGCTAAAAGTATAGAGACATTTAAAAGATTATATTAAACCTACTATTTCCATCACGCAGAAAATTTTAATACATAATCATAAAATTTAAATCTCAATCCATATAGTTTTAATTAAATACTGAATAACTAGGTGCTAGATCTCATGTACTTCATTCCAATAGAACTAGCATGTCTCTCATGCTTTTCTCTTCCTAGCGCCTTGGTCAACGGATCAGCAACGTTGTGCTCTGTAGGTATCTTGAATATCCTCACATCTCCTCTTCCGATGATCTCATGGATAATGTGATACTTTCTAAGTACGTGCCTGATCCGCTGGTGATCTCTTGGTTTTTTCGCTTATGCCAAAGC
Source organism: Pulicaria dysenterica (assembly GCA_947179395.2). NCBI lineage: Eukaryota > Viridiplantae > Streptophyta > Magnoliopsida > Asterales > Asteraceae > Pulicaria > Pulicaria dysenterica. The sequence continues at coordinate 34,180,828 of OX359289.1, read as the reverse complement.
TCCCATGTTATCACAGAATATATCAATCGGTCTAGAGATACCGGCAACGATTCTTAGATCCGAGATAATATTCCGCACCTAAACCGCTCCCTTTGCCGCATCATTTTCCGCAAAGTACTCAGCCTCTGTAGTGGAATCTGCTATAGTATCTTGCTTTTGGCTTTTCCAAGATACAGCTCCACCGTTTAGGGTAAAACAAACCCTGACTACGACTTAAAGTCGTCTCTATCTGTCTGGAAGCTCGCATCTGTGTAACCAGTCACACTAATTTCATCCGTGCTTCCACCAAAGACCAAGAACATATCCTTTGTCTTTCTCAAATACTTGAGAATGTTCTTGACGGCCACCCAACCCGGATTTTGCTGATATCTACTCGTAAGGCTTATGGAGTAAGCAACATCTGGCCTAGTACATAACATGGCATACATAATCGATCCTACTGCTGAAGCATAAGGAACCAATTTCATCCTCTTATGTTCTTCTGGAGAAGTAGGGCACTGAGTCTTGCACAATGGTATACCAGATCTCATAGGAATGAATCCTTTCTTGGAATCTTCCATCTTAAAGCGTTTCAACACTTTATCAATGTATGTACTTTGACTAAGTCCGATCAGCCGCCTAGATCTATCCCTATAGATCTTATTACGAAGTATGTATGCGGCTTCTCCTAGGTCCTTCATATGGAAACATTTACCTAACCAGGATTTTACTCCTTGTAATGCTGGTACATAGTTTCCTATGATCAGTATGTCATCCATATACAGGACCAGGAAGATTGCTACGCTCCCACTGAACTTCGTGTAAACACATGACTCGAACTCGCTTTTGGTAACCAAACTCCTTGATGCGTTCATCAAAGTGCAAGTTCCAGCTTCTAAATGCTTGCTTTAATCCATAAATGGATTTTAGCAACGTGCATAATTTACCTGGATTCTTGGAATCCTCAAAATCATCCGGTTATGCCATATACACATCCTCTGTCAGTTTTCCGTTAAGGAAAGCGGTTTTGACATCCATTTGCCATATCTCATATTTGAAATATGCAGATATGGCCATAAGAATCCTAATAGACTTAAGCATGGCTACTGGCGAAAAGGTTTCATCATAATCAATACCTTGAGTCTGAGTGTAACCTTTTGCAACAAGCCTAGCTTTAAAAGTATGCACATTTCCTTCCATGTTGGTCTTCTTCTTGAAGACCCATTTGCACCCAACAGCTTTACTGTGTTGTGGCAAGTCTACTAACTCCCAAACTTGGTTGTCATACATGGATTGCATCTCTGCCTTCATGGCATCTAGCCATTTGTCAGACTCACTGCCTAACATAGCATCCCCGTAGGATGTGGGCTCATAAAGATCCCCTTCTTCCTGAGCGATTAGAAATCCCATATATCTATTTGGCTCAGTCCGAATCCTACTGGACCTGCAAAGGTCTTGTGTTTCCACTTCTTCCTCAACCACGTACTCGGGTTGAGATTCAACAATTCTTTGTTGACTTACGGGTTCCACAAATGGAGGAGGTATACCTTCACCCTCTTCAACTTCTTGAAGATCTATTTCTTTTCTAGAAGTTTCTGAACTTAGAAACTAATCCTCTAGAAATGTCCCTGACCGAGCAACAAAAACTTTGTTCTCACAATGATTGTAGAAATAGTACCCTAAGGTTTTCTTAGGATACCCCACAAAGATACACTTATCCGATTTGGGTTTGAGTTTATCCGAGAATGGTCGTTTAACGAACGCCTCACAACCCCAAATCTTTGTGAAAGACAATTTGGGATTTTTCCCCATCCATAACTCGAACGGTGTCTTTCCTTTCTCCACAGACTTAGTTGGAACTCGGTTCAGCATAAAAGCAGCCGTTTTGAGTGCATGACCCCAGAACGACATTGGTAGACTAGTTCGACTCATCATAGACCGAACCATGTCAATTAAGGTTCTATTCCTCCTTTCTGATACACCATTCCACTGTGGCGTATACGGAGGTGTGATTTGTGAAACAATCCCACATTCCTTTAGATGATCGTCAAACTCTTGACTCAGATATTCACCACCCCGGTCAGACCAAAGCAACTTTATCTTCTTGTCAAGCTGGTTCTGTACTTCACTCTGAAAATGTTTGAAGAAATCAAAACTTTCAGACTTGTGTCTCATCAGTTACACATAACCATACCTACTGAAATCGTCAGTAAAGGTAATGAAGTACCGGTATCCTCCCCTGGCTTCTTCACTGAAGGACCACACACATCTGTGTGTATAATTCCTAGCAGTTCCTTTAACCTTTCATTCAAGCTGTCGAAAGGTTTCTTTGTCATCTTGCCGGATAAACAAAATTCGCAATTGTCAATTGATTCAAGATCAAATGACCCTAGAACTCCATCTCCATGAAGTTGCTCTATGCGTTTCTTATTTATACGTCCGAGCCGACAATGCCAAAGGTAAGTCTGGTTCAAAGTGTCCTTTGACCTCTTACTTATATGATAGCTTTCCTTGTCATCTTCTAGATTTATTATGTATAGACCATTTTGTGAACTTGCTTTAAAATTGAATAAATCATCTTTAAAGGACAAAATTGTTTTCCCTACCGACTGATAGTTAAAACCACTGTCTATTAATAAATCGTACGAGATTACATTTTTAATAACATAAAAGCAATTCTCTAGTTTTATGATTAATCCTGAAGGTAGCCTGAGACAATAGGTTCCTACAGCTTCAACATAAATGATGGAGCCTTCGCCTACCCGTAGGTCCATGTCCCCCTTCTATAATTTCCTACTTCCCTTGAATCCCTGCAAGTGATTGCAAATGTGATGACCATATCCGGTATCGAGTACCCATGATTCAAATGATGTAACTACGCAATCTATCATAAAGATACCTGACTCGTCGGTAGAACCGACGTCCAGCTGATCAATGTCGAGTAAGTGCTCGCAAATATCCTTGCTACCTCAAACTGGGCAACAAACATCTAGTAGCTCATCAATCCAGTTGTCTTCTTCCATTGACTCAACTACTGTTGCATCAAAGGGGTCCGGGTGCACCTAGTCATCTATGCACATTAAAAACTCGTGCATACCAACTACTGTTGTATCTGGTTCACCAAACTTGTCCACTACCTCTAGTTGATAGCAGTCAGTTACGGAACCGACCAAGAGCATCACAAGTTCACGCTCACTGACTTGTGATCCCAGAATCATCAAGCAATCAAAAAGCCTTCTCATATTAATGAGATGATCACTCAATAACTGGCCTTCTTTCATCCCCTGTGAAAGAATATCCTTCATGATCAAAAAGCGTCCACAACGCTCACTGTTTTTAAAGCGCTCCTCTAGATCCTGCATGACCTCAAACACCAACTTATTCTTTAGTTCATCCGAAAACTCAAACTCTGTGGAGAGTATCAGAATTGAAATGACGTCAGATTCATCAGACAGATACTTATAATATGTATCATACTCTTCATTCTGAGCAGAATAGTCAGGTCGTGCTAGAGGAGGTTTGTCTACTGTGTACAGCCTTCCATGTGCCCTTAGGATGTTCCTAAAGTGTAACTTTCAAACCATAAAGTTTGGACATGAAAGCTTCCACTTGCTCATGATTAGGCTAAGAGACTCCTTGGGTATGTAAAATGGTATAACAGATAATATCAACATCTATAGTAAATAGCAAGAAATAAACATTTCAGTAATTTAATTCCTCTAAAATAATTTATAACCCTTTAAATAAATATATTTTAGAATAGGACCCATATTTCACACGTGCCGGTGCACGGTTTGGGCACGACAACACCGACCCCGTGCTATTTCTGGTAGGTATAAACCATACCGATCGTGTTTAAACCAAGAAACGACTCTTATATCTTTGGGACATCGAATGAAACATCAATTCGTACATATTTTGTCCTCCTAAGTGCACTTTGGGCCCTTCACATCAGGGAATCACCAAAATAAACCTCACAATCTAAGACGGTGTGAACTCTGGCCCGTCACATCAGAGAATCGCAAAGTCTTTCACCCCCTCCCCACATCGGTTCGAACCCTGGTGTGCACGGTTTGGGCACGACAACACACCAAGGTACCGGTAGCAGGAAAGGTGTACCATTAGATGGATAGCACTACTGGTCTAAGATTTTGAAAGGGTTAATTTGTTTCAAAACATATTGCCAGTTTTAACCGTTTTACAAAACTTGTAAAACTATCACCTTTTAAGTGAAAAAAAATTTCATCTTAAAAATATCCTTTATATATGTATATGGTTTTAATGACGAGCGTGCACTTTATAATAATTAATTAAACACAACCACACAATTAATAATAGCAATAATAATAAGCCAACACACATAACACCTTTTGACCATCACTGGTACTTAATTAAAATTAAGTACCTCTGTGGTCAAACCGTAAGTGGATCAAATAACAATACAAATGGCATGAACTTGATACCGATGCTCCCATTGGCTCCAGCATCCATGGCATCCTCTCTCTCTCTCTCTCTCTCTCTCTCTCTCCTTGTCTTGATTCTTGTCTTGATTGACTCCAATGTTACATTTACAAATATCAAACTAACCTATTACAATTTTGATAAACTAGTGCCCTATTACATAATAATTAAAAGGCACGTAGGCCCGCTAAAACTAGTACTTTTAAAAAATTGAATAGGGGTTGTAAGTGGCACGCAGGGCTCCCCACACCAGATAAAAATAAATGTAAAACCAACCACAAACAATAAAATAAACAACCACAAGATGATCCACTAGGTTTTAAGCGTTTGGCTTAAAAGTAATAAACAACCAATTACGTACGGAAAATTAAATAATAATAATACACGCATTATAAACCATCATACACATATATAATTCCCGGTAGATTCAAACTTGAATCTTTAACACCAAAACACAGACTGGTTTTGTGTTAATCCTCAACATTCAACCGGGACCTCAAACTGGGCCTGGCCTTTTTGTTAAATATCTCAAACTAGATAAAAACAAAAATACGACAAGGTTAAACGTCAATATTATTAAATACATAATAATAAAGCTGGAAACTTGATTTAAAAATCCAAGAACTTTGAACTTTTAATAACCACAAGTTTCACACACAATTTATACAGATATAAATAAAGCATGTAAACTGGAAACTTTAATTGGTTAAAAGTCAAAACTTTGACCTTTTGCCAAGTACCAAGTTTCTCACATAATATATGTATAAATATATAACAGATAATCTGGAAACTTTAATTGGTTAAAAGTCATAAACCTTGACCTTTGACCAAATACCAAGTTTCACGCAGTCAATATATAAATAATAAAGAATATTTAACTTGATCACAAAATTGAACACTTAATTGATGTTAGAAACTTGCTTCAAACCTTGAATCCTCACTTCCAAGTAGTTAATCTTGAACAATTCATCCACTTAGCAAATTTCTCCCTCTCCTCTCTCATTTTCTTGTTCACGAGACCCACGTACACACACACTAAGTACAACTTCTTGTGTGTGCACATGTGTATATCAATACTAACATGCCAACTCCTCTTTTCTTTTAAATAGGATTGATATAATACATCTGTCCCCTTCATCAAACTATAAATAATAAAATTTTAAGAATTATTTTCTTTTTCTAAAAGATAATGTCTAAAATTTCATTTCTATAATCATTTTACCTTTTTAATATTTTCTGGATGATACACATTCATAGATTTATTTGAATATTATATTTAATATTTTATTGTTAGGATATTATGAACGTCATAAAGAACTTTTAAGCCCTTTTTTGCTTGTGACACTAGAAACCGGTATATATATTGTTCATGTTAAAAAAATGGATGCCTAAAACACATTCTAACTTGATAATGATTGACTCCGGTTCTATTAACGATGATAGTAAAAAATGAGTTAGCATTTTAGGCTTAGATCTAATGTAAAATCATGAACAAAACAAACAAAAACTCATACCTAAATAAACAGCTGATAAAGGATATTTCATATCGCAAGCTAAAACTATTAAACTTGTATCTAGCAATTCAAAAGCAATGCACAGTATGAGGTACTTTGGTTCCTACTCTGTATTGCTTACCGTGAGTCCCTCTACGGGAGTGCCTTATCTCTTTCATAAGACGGGTCTTTGGAGTTAAAGACTACCAGGTCGAGGATTTGCTGCAGCAAAACCTGCCCTTGGATTGAGCAAATCCATGAATGTTCACTCTTCAGGGTCTTGAAAGCGTCTCCCGTAGTTCCCTTATAAACATCCGTTTGCCTACTTCTATATGCATTTAGCCCGATTGCTATTCGCCCTTTTTAGCACTAGACTGACATTCTCATTTCTCTTGTTCAGTTCAACAAATAAGGAGAGTATTTACAGAGGTAATCTTACTATGAAGTTCGCTTAACCCAACCCTTCATATCGCACTTCGTGCTTAAAGAGGATCGGAAGAAGTTGAAGGTTGAGAAAGAAGGATCAGAAGTGTTCGATAAGAATGAACCCCAGATAGAGAAAACGGACCAAGGGGAGATTCCCCTTTCGATTGACCTTTCATCTGATAGAGAGTTTTAATTCAGTGATTTTAGGAACACAAATGTACTATCGGGAGAGGGCAAAAGCAAACCTATGTTTTGGATTGGATACTGCGCGAATTGGTCAACCGGACGCACCGGGGACGAATCGTAGAGGTCACTTTAGCTTGTTGTACACAAAAATATTTATTTTTTAAATGATCACAAACCCAAGTTATAAACCGTTTCGATCTCGAACTACAACATAGGCGGGAAAAGAGATATTCAGAAAAGCCGATTTCCTATCCTGTCTTAAAAACCTGACTCAAAAGAGAAAAGAAGACCGGACTAAAACTAAAAGAGATCTCACTTTCGATGATTGAACTCCACTTTCAATCAGGCTTGCGCTGGAATTCACCGAGCTTCCCAAGCTCTATGCTGTTAGGGAACTCTACAGGGTCTTGCCACCTATTTTATTTACTATATTTGAGTCTTTGGAGTACTTTGGGATAATATACCACGCCGAGGATTTGTGCTTGTGGGCCGGGGTGAATATTGCAGACGAGCGGATCTGGTGGTCAACAATCGTTTGGACTTGGTAAAGGTTGTCGCGGCACCTGTAGTAGTACAGAGGACTCTTTACCCTCAAATTTAAACATGTGGGCGCAAAAGGTTATCCTGCTCTATTGTTACGTAACACTCACAGGATCACTACCAGATTTTAAGGGAATGTGGTGGTCATGATTCCTCTTAGGAGGAAAAGGTCAAGCTAGGCGCTAAAGGCTTTGGCTTTACTCAAAGAAAAGACTTGATCCAAGGAACTATAAAAGTATGGTGGGAGGCCTAAAGTCTTTCACGTTGACCCGGCCCAACATGATACATACTTTTTCTCCTTTCTCCTAGATGAAAGCACGAGCAAAGGGGATTGAATGAGGGATGAATCTTCTGAACTGCTTGAGAGCTGTAAGATTGGGATATCTCGATTCCTAATTCTTATACCCGCTTATATATTAGTTATGTCTCAAAGAGAATGAGTTCTAGCAACCCATCGTGAAAGAGCAATAGAACAAGGTGGGAATAAGATCTAAGGGAGGACAACCAAGGGCAATTTAATGTTATGGGAGAATCCTTAGACATGGATAAGCAGAAAAGGACAAAAAACTTATATTTATGCAAATCGTATATGTTATGTAATAAATGATTATTTTAGTGGGTATTTGAGATAGAGTAATTATTTAAGATTCAAATTTTGAAATTTTAGTACAATCAAATCAGACCTAACATACAAAATTAACGAAACAAAGAATCAAAGCTACAAAAAAATAAAGATTTAAATGAGATTTAATAAATGACCTCATTAATAAGCAGAAAGAAAGATTAAGTGAGAAAATGAATATGTAGATACAAAGAAACTATTGTCATCAGCACTTTTGATTATACATGATGAAATTACATAATATATAAGATTACAACTACCTTTCATATTTCATGGACTAAATTCTGCTATGATTCTAATTTCATGAAATATTTTGTGTGGCAAAATGTTATTTCAAACCACTGAGTTATAATTTAATCAATATTTAATTATGAAATCATTGGCATAAAAAATAGATCAAGAGTTTAACGTTGTATGATTATGTCAACAAAAGACATAACCGGATTAGGGATTCATAAGCATAAATTACCTTATAAAAAGGGATTATACCTCACTAATCAGTTGTAGATAGATATTGTTAGTCCCAGATTGAGTACGAAACAAAAAATGTTTGTAGAATGGGGAGTTGAATACAAACTTAAGCTTTTTAAATTAATTGCACACACTTATACTTTTAATATAATTATTATTGATAATGAATCAAGAATAACATGTATGAGGAAGCAAAAATTCCTAATACAATAAAAGGTGACAGCTAATGTGTCTAACACATAGACAAGCTTCTCTTAAACAACTAACGTTTAGGAAGTCAAACACATGAACAAGTTGTTCTACAATTATACAAACTCTAAATCTTTGCTTTGCTTAACAGCTTTAGGCTTAGTTCTTTGAGAAAGATGTTCAGTGAGTGTGTAGGGGTTCTTCGTTTTTTTTCGCATTTTTGCATGTCTATTTATATTAGTTCTTGACCGATATTTTGGATTTTTTCGCATAAATATTATTATAAATCAATTGGGCAAGTGGCAGTATTACTTACTTGAGTACAAGTAGAGTGTTTGCTATTTTCAAAAAGATTTCCCCTATTGGAAATATAATAATACTCTTTATCTTATATTGTTAGCTTGGAACCCTAACTTCCCTTTTTCATGTAAGTAGTTTCTTCGCCAGTCATTCTTTTTCAGATTTGACTTTACTAAATATGTAGTTGACAATTATGATTTAGTACTTGAGCAAATCTTCGAGATTTTTCATCAGAGGTGACTTTTAACCTTTCCCAGAGGCAATGTTTGATCTTGTATGTATCTTCAGAAGATACAAAAAGTGTGAATACTTTTACAACTGAAAGATCCAAGGCATACTAGAACAACGCATGTTCAGCCTTTTGACTTAATAAAAGTTGCATTTATAAACGGAGCTTATGTATAAAATTGTTAAGACACAGTTCAAGACTTTGCTGAAAGGTGTTCTTGAACTAACATATTAAGTTTGTCTTCAGTGAGAGACTTTTGGATGTTTAGTGATGTTCATATGTTCCATCTGATTAGTTATTTCAGTTGTCGCCTTGGTACTTACGCATCTGAAAGGCTTCAAAGTCTTTACGAATGGAAAGGCTTCAAAGTCTTTAGTGAGTGGTCTTCTGAACTCGAATGGAAGGTATAGTTTTATTATCTTTAAATCTTGCATGTTTTCAGTGAATAAGTTTAATTATTAGGCTGAAACGATTATCTCCCCAACAATCTCCCCTATTTGATGATGACAAAACCTTTTCTATGAAGAATCGGTTTGACTTCAAATTATAAAAAAGATAATGAATATGTAATTTTAGTTTGGCACGTATCTTTGTGTTTTTGGTAGCTCTTTTTGTTAATGTTCTATTTGTTTTGTTTTTGGGAAACTTTTCTATGTTGTACCATGTTGTTCTCTTTTTTTATGGTATCTTTCCATTTTCTTTATTTACTATGATGGTTGACAATGTACAAGAATGTATATTTCTGAACTTAAAAACTAAGAAATTATCAGAGAAAAAAGAAAACTGAGAATAAGGACCGGGGTTAAATTGAAGTTGGAATGTACATACTTACATGTTAAACATATTATTGAGAAAGTAGTCTTTAGTTTTCTCATCATCCTCTGGATCGAGACTTTATTGTAGCATTCATCAGTGTTGAAGAACGTGCTGCTACGAGTTGTTTAAAGTCTTTGTTTCCAGTTCTTCCTTCAATTGTCAATTTTAGTGGGTAGATGAATTCAAAATTTTCTTTGTAAATTTCAGTCTGTCTGAAGAAATGCCAATCACCACTTCTGTTCAAGAAGAATATTCCTTTGATAGGAAAGGGTAAGAACCGATAGTATTTAGAGATGATGTATATTGGCATGCTAGTATCCAAGTTATCAAATCCCGAGAGATGTAAAAGTAGATTATATTTTTCAGGTGAGACTGAAAGTACCGATCCTTTTTTGTGAAGAAGTTACACTCGTTGTATATGTTGTAAGTAATCATCCTTTGAAAATATGTTCTGAGATACAGCTAGTGTAATCCATACTTGTAATTTGAGAATGAATTCTTCTTTCAGCTTGTTGGAGTTTCTATTAAGAATGTAGTGTCTCAATCATTTCAGTGAAACCTAACAAGTGATACTTCTCAAGAGCCAACACTTCAACACTGTTGGAACTATTCTCTTTTGAGATCTTTATGCAAGGACCTTTATTGCTTTTATGTAGACTTATCTTGAATATAGTACTTGCATGATATCTTCTTTTGATGCTGTAAAGATTTGTCTAGAAGAATTCTTTTATGGATTTGACATCAGGGAATGGATCAGAGATATCTATTTCTTTAAGGACTTGAATGCCTTTCATGAAAGATTTGGCTTTTAACAAACGAGTTAAAAGGGTGACATTAAATTTCTTAATGCTATGCTCTTCTTCAGTAGAGATTGCTGAATCTTTGGCTTCCAAGGACTTGTTTAGAGTCATTTCAGTGCTCTAGCCATCTTTTCATAGCTTCTTCTTCCTTGGCTTTTCTTTTCAGTTCATTCTATCATGTTTCTTCTTCTCGACGTGTCGTTGTGGGCATCAAAATTGGAAAGTTTAAGCTAGCACCTATATATGCACGTAGGTTTGCAGTTACTAAGTACTATGGTGACAATATTGATGCTTTCAATAAATACATTCATCCAAATTCGAGTATAAGGCAAACAATATCGCCACTTCTCGTAGCTTCTTCTATTGAAAACGAAGGTGAAATTATTGACTATGAATCTCCACCACATGTCACTTAGGAAGAGCATAAGAATATGGACAAAATTCAATGGAAGATCTGAAGCAACATCATAATCTCCATGAATATATAGATCTTAGTACAAGTGTTTGTTAGATTATGTGCAGAGATAGATAACATGTACTATCGTGTCCAATACTATGTGACACTAAAGGATCATACCGCTGCACACCCAATTAGAACCTGTTGGATTTTACTTGTTTGTGTATCGCAATAATTAATAGTTTAATTAATTATTGAGGAAGAGAAAAATAATAAAAGTTATTTATTATTTAAAGGAGAAGTTAATATTTAGTTTAAATATTAACGGGACCAATTAATTATTAGTTATTAATTAATTAGAAAGGTCGAGGGTATATTCTGTAATTGATTAATAGTTTAATTAAAGCTGAGCTTTAATAAAACGGGCTTGGTCTAATAAGGATTATTATATATAAACCTTATTAAGTCTCATTAATCACATAAGTCAAATACAATTTAATAAGATAACCCTAAAGGCTCTCCTCTCCCTCTCTTCTCTCTTCGACGACGGCTCATGGGCTGAGAACCACCACCGAGCGACGGTGGTTGGCGGCGACGCACACACACATACGTACGGGTCACGGTTATTTGATCCAAGGTTTAATCCTTAGGTGGTCTAGCAGCCAGTTCGAGGTGGTGCAGTAGCGGTGGATAACCTGCAACTGTCTAGAGGCTTAAAGAGAGTTTTTGGTTTACAACAAAGGTATAACTTTCTAACCCTCTTCCTCTTTTAGTTTCTGTACGAGTTAGATGAGATCGCTGGAGGGGGTTTTATTCCGCTGTGCATGTTATAATATGTTTTTATACCCTACAAAACCCTTCAGTGTTACAATCATAGGTTCACAGACAATGAATAAGAAATGTGAGGAATGAGAAAAGCAACAGTGTTAAGGATGATGTCATAAAATCTCAATTTAATGTGAAGCCTACATATTCCACAGACTCAATTGGTGCTCCTTCAGCATGTGCTATCCACACATGTGAGGAAAAGGAAAAGACGGTGGATGAACTTGAGCTCGTTTCGACATCTAAATGAACAATCTCAACCACTAAAACAAGTGAATTTAAAGGATCTCCAAGAAGTGTTATAAGCACGCATGTGAAAATTATGAACGGGAAATGCAAAGTGATCTCCGGTACCAAGGTTGATGGCGTGGAACCTCAAAATATCGATAACGACATGACCGATGAAAAGGGGGCTCCTTTTACATGTGCTACCAACACATGTGGGATCATTTCTAATAGTTTGCATGAAGATAAGACCGAGACTGAACTAGCAGATGAGAATCATATGGTAGATATGGAGGATGCATGAGTGGAAACGGTTCACTGTGTGGCATAGTGACATTTATTTTCATAATTTGTGTTCATTAGAGTTTCCTACACTACTTTGTTTTTTTTTGCTTGTTACATTGTGTTTAAAGAGGTGATATTTATACGTGCTTGTTGGTCCCTTGTATGAGAGAGTAACAACAAGCAACATGTGTGTAGAAGGGGGGTTGAATACACTTTCTGCGGAAATTGAACAAATCAAATAAAAGTGTTACACACAGTAAATCAAACCACAATCAATCGAATGCTTTTATTAAGAAGATGATTACAATGCTTTGAATAAGAAGATGATTACAATAACTATCAAGTAAGCAACTCTTGATATATAATCACCTAATATAAATCTCTCAATCTCTCAAACTTAGATATCTATAATTAACATATGATTATAGATACTGACGACTCTCTAAATAGGATTTACACAGATTGAATCAACACATGATCACTTACCAATATCACAACTGATGTGATTAATTCGAACACACGAATATCTTTGGCAATTGGTGATTATCTTGATACTGAATCAAGATTCGTAACACATACGGTGAGGTGAGGTTTGGCTCTGCAACACTTAGTTGTTTTTTTTATCAAACTCGTACTGAGTCGCACCTCTAAACTTATCAGGAGATAAGTATTTATAATCCTGTGCCTACGGTTCCTAACAAACTAAGACTCAACTTAATTCGCTAACTAACTCTCGGATAATCCGGAATCTTGAATCTTGAATCTTCTATCTTCAATCTTGATTCTGGAGTCTTCTTATCCGCGCCGTAGATATAGAGAGAGATAAAGATGAATTTAAAACATATTTAAATTATCTTTAAACTGACTTCTTCACTCGGACTGAGTTACTCAGCTTGAAACTCATCAAGCTGAGTTCTTCGAGAACAAATCCGAATTCATACATGAACTAACACGTACATTGATAAAATCATCCTTAGAAGTCTAACTTAGTTGACTAAAACATATTTAGCAACTCTGTCGAGCTGACTCTGCTTTTGAGCTGAGTCACTCAGCTTGAAACATATCAAGCTGAATACTCGATATATACCTTATGTGACATACACAAATTATCAAACACATTAATAATCTAACTAAGGTATAGTATAAACTGATCAACATATGCTTAGCTTATATTCAGCTTATACTCAGTCTGAATCACTCTAAGTGTTCAGTCTGACTAAGCTTCATAATTCTGTTTAAGTTATATGTAGAACTCATCTTACAAACTTAACTTTGTCTCATCAAATTCAAACTGATGAGATCATTTTCCCAACAAACTCCCCCTATTTGATGATGACAAAACCATCAAACAGTTCTTATGTTTGTTTAACATAATTATGTTTTAAATTTTAAACTTATTAAGATTTTATTATTTGAACTGATCAAATATTTATTGAACATATCAATATTAATTGAACTTATCAATTTAAATTGGAACACACCAATTTTTAGTTGAACACACCAACTAATTATATTAATGAATAAGAACTTATCATTTATTCATTAAGCTGAACTTATCAGACTTATAGCTATGAACACATCATAATACAGTTGAACATATCAAACTTTATATTTGGATTAATAGAACTGATCATAATACAAAAGTTGTTGATCACATAGATCATGCACACTAAGTGCTTACACAATTAGAACTAATCTAATATTTACAGTAGAACTAATCTACTCAGGATGCAGCTCTTCAAACTCTTTAATCTCTTTATTTATTTCTTCAAGTATTTCTTGTAGATTAGGTAAGTGTTGAAGCTGATCCTTCTGTGATCGTATTGCCCTGTTTATTCTATATCTGAACCTTGCAGTCTGTTCAGTTTTCTCAACAATTTGTCTCAGAGCAAATACTTGAGATACCCCACATGTATAAATTGATGCATCAGCCTGGAAGCATTTTTCACCATTTCTATCCAAGAACATGAACCCTTTCTGAGGCTTTTCAACATATGTATTCTCTTGAAACTCCATGCCTTCAGGAAGAGCAAGACTGTACTTATCTAAATTTGCTAGTCCAGCTAGCTTTGTTTGGTTCTTCTTTCCAACTTTATGAAAAGAAGTTAGTAGGGTAGCTATCTCAGACCTGGGTATAAGTTTCATTGAATCAGCAATTGCAAGTAGCCTCAGCAACTCATATTTAACTTGATTTCTTACAGAGGACTTTTTCATCTGCTTAATGAGCACTGCCACTTGCTTCCACTCTTCATAACCCAGTCTATGCATTTGATTCAGCTCCAAAGATGATGTCTCACCATTTCTAAAGACAAACTCTAGAAAAATGATCCCTTGAGCTGATCTCAACTGTAATGAAGATATTTGAGAAGAGAAGAATGTTCGTGTATAACAATGAATTATATTTTCCTCCTCTTGTTGATCTTGAACATGAGATTCTTCTTCCTCTTCCTCCTTAGGCACTATGGGCAGCTTGAGTTTAGTCAGATCCTCATTCTGCTTTTTGATTTGCTCAGCCCAAGCCCTTTCTCTTGCCTCTTTTTCACTGACCAATACAGCTTGAGCATTCTTTTGTCTTTCTCTTAATTCGTTAACAGAGATCCCAAGCTGGTCAGCATCCTCCTTCTCCATTCTTCTAACTGCCAGCAGTGAAACTCTCTCTTGTAAAGTCATTTTATCCGAAGAGTCTTCATCTGAGGCTGATGATTCACTTAGAATCACTTTCCTTCTTTTCTGTTGAGGGGCTTTTGATTCATCTGAGCTGACCACTATTGGTCTTTTGCCTTTTGCTTTCTCAGTCAGCTCAGGTTCTTTCTCTATTTCTTTCTCCCCCTCAATCTGATCTGCTCCCTCTGCCAATAGTAGTAAAGCTTCATCTTTGACTGACTCAGCTTCAGCTTCTTGAACCTTCTCCCCCTTTTTGTCATCATCAATAGGGGTTGAAGTCTTTTGTTTTTGTAAGGCAGCAACATCAGATTTTAACATCAACACCTCCTCATCCAGATTATCAAGGATCATCAGCATATCTTTCTTTGCATTCTTCCTTTTGAGGTGCAATGTAGCAAACTGACTTTTGAAGAATGTTAGCAAATCATCCAAGTCAGCTTGAGTAGGTTGGAATTTGGGTGCATCATCCGAAGGTTGGTGTATACCTTCAAACTCATTTGCACCAGAGTCTTGACCCTGTGAATCACCCTGGTGTGAAGATGAAACATTGACAGGTCGTGCAAGAGGGTGTGAGAAGTGAAGAGAAGTACTTGGGCTCGAGATGTGAAATGTATGGGTTGGTGGTTGGCTTTTGGGTATAGAGGAGGGTGATTGACCCTGGGGATTGGTCATATGTTCAATGTAACCTGAATGTGTCTGTTCAGGCACAGAAGTAGGCTCTCCCATGGCATGAGTAAGTGTGGGCTGAGTAGACACCACACCCGGTTTAGGCTATTGGGTTTTAAAGAGCCTTGAGGTTGATACCTTGAGAGTAGGCGTCTCCCCTTCAACTCCTACCGGAGGGATCAATGTGATCTCAGCTCCAGTGATGCCTTTAAGAGTGGCACCACCTTTGGCAGTTTTTCTTTTGTAGGTTTGGATATTCTCTCTAGCAGCAGTGGGCATACTAGGGGTGGCTTCAGAGTGGGATTGAAAGTGGAATGAAGGTGGAGGAGATGGGTTAGACTGAGTTGGTTCCACTGCAGTCTTATCTCCAAATGTAGATGGAGAAAAGTGAGAAGAAAGTGAGAGAGGAGAGGTCTTACCAGAAGCAACTTCAGTATGTTCTGGTTCAGCCTGAGCAGAGTGCTCAGCTTGAACTTCTGTGTCAGCCTGAGAAGCTCCCCCTTGATTTGATCCCTCATCTTCACTCTCAGAAGAAGCTCCCTCAGCTACCAAGAGCATTGGACAACTTAGTCCCTCTTGCTCAGGGATGATGTCATTATTGAACATCTTGGAGCTGAGTGATGGAACAGGAAACACATCCCATCCAGCTTCATGGAGATCTCCCAACTCAGCTTCAAGCACCAAGGACAAGTACCTTATGAATGGCACATGGAGGTCCCTGGTGGTCTTCAGTGCTTGGACTTTGAGCTCGTTGAATATAAGATGTGCATAGTCGATACGTCTGTCGAAGAACATATTACATAACAGCTGCATTTCAAACTCGTTGACTTGGACCAAGCCTCCAACTTTAGTCCCCAGTGAACGTACCACTGTTGACACCATGAAGCCCCAGCCAGTTGGGGAAAGTGGCCTTCTTGATCACCCCTTCAGTTTGAGGGTGACCCATCTGAGGTAGAACTGACCTCGCCACTTGTGGGGTCACGGTGGGCTCGAACACATCTTGAAAAGGGAGTCGAAGAACATCCCTTAGCCCTTGAATCGTGATGGCCACTGTTCTATCGCCATTAAGAACAGTGCCAATGATCTCTCCTTTGTTCTGGTTGAAGGTGCATGTAAACCAGAACTCCAACAGATGTTGGGGAACAATGTTGAGTGATGCGCCACAGAAGGCGAATGCCAGGGGGCATTTACGGATATAATCAATCCAAATTTCATATCCTCTGCCTTGTTTCCTCTGAGGAATCGCAAGACAAGCCCGTTGATTGTTGATTTTAATCACTGGCAGTCCATTGTTCTTAAAAGTAGCACCTCTGACCATTCGCTCACCTAGAACAAGAGTGGTACTTTCCATCGTTGAATGTTTAGGTTACCCAGAGTAATCAATTTGTAACTCGCACTGAGCGATCGTCAATTGCGCACTGAGCGACTTAGGGTTTCTAATTCAATGGAACATAAATTTGCACTTAGCAAAGAAAGTGAAAGGTATTTTAGTATGTGAGAAGTCTGGATTGAAAGCGTAACTTCTCTAATTTGACTATGATAGATATATATACCTTTCCGAGGAGAGATAAAAATTACCGTTGGAATCCCTTTTTAATCCGTTACGCCGAAAAATTACGGCTTGACGTAACAGTTAGAGGGTAGAAACACATCATTCTCCAACGGATACAAGTGTAAAATAATAATATTAACAAATAATAAGATTATAAACACTTTGTAAATATATCAATACACAATTGATATACGATACGAATTGAAACTGATTCAAATTCGTATGAACAGAAAAATTAATAACACTTAGTAATTAATTCATAGATTGGACACACCAAGCTGAGTAAACATATTACTCAGTCTAAGTCAAGCACTCAGCTTGATTCAAGCACTCAGCTTGAGTGGAGCACTCAGCTTGAGATTGATACTCAGCTTGAGTAGAGCACACAGCTCAGGCTCAATGACACTTAGCCATTTATGTTTAAGACTGACTTAAACATGTAATTTTAGCTACACTAAGTAGGTAAAATATGTTTGGAACTTACCAAACGTGTGAACCAATCACACAGTGTGAGTTAAGCACATAGCTCAGACTCAATGACACTTAGTCATTTTGTTCGAGACTAACTCAAACTAACATTTCAAACACACTGTGTAGTTGAATTATGTTTGGAACTGACCAAACGTGTGAACCAATCACACAGTGTGAGTTAAGCACATAGCTCAGACTCAATGACACTTAGTCATTTTGTTCGAGACTAACTCTAACTAACATTTCAACCACACTGAGTAGTTGAATATGTTTGGAACTGACCAAACGTGTGAACTCATTATTCAGTTTGACATATAGATCAGTTTATGAAAACTTATTTATAAACTGTGCACCCAGCTTAAAACACTCAGTCTCTGTCAAACTGAGAACTCAAATTCTAGACACTTAGCTAGGGGTTGAGCATACCCAATTTACTTAGCAGATACATAAACCTTTTTTCATCAAGGCGCTTAGTAAAGATATCTGCTAATTGGTCATCAGTAGAGATAAATTTAATGTCAACTTTACCTTTTTTTCACGATGTCCCTTATGAAGTGATGTCTAATTTCAATATGCTTGGTTCTTGAGTGAAATACTGGATTGTAAGTGATGGCTATTGCACTTTGGTTATCACAAAAGATAGGAGTTTTCTTGAAACTCATCCCAAAGTCTTGAAGCTGATGCTGCATCCACAAGATTTGAGCACAACAGCTCCCTGCTGCAACATACTCAGCTTCAGCAGTTGAAGTAGCCACTGAGTTCTGTTTCTTACTAGTCCAGCTTACTAATTTACCTCCAAGCAATTGACATCCTCCAGTGGTTGATTTTCTATCGAACTTGCACCCAGCATAGTCAACATCAGAAAAACCAACTAACTCAAATCCAGAATCCTTTGGATACCAAAGACCTAGATTTGGATTACCTTTAAGGTACTTAAAGATCCTTTTCACAGCTAAAAGATGTGATTCTTTAGGATCTGCCTGATATCTTGCACAAACACATGTAGCAAACATGATATCAGGTCTACTAGCTGTCAAATAGAGTAATGAACCTATCATTCCTCTATAGGTAGACTGACACACAGGCTCACCATCTGAGTCTTTACTCAGCTTGACAGCTGGTGTCATGGGTGTTCTCATTGTTGAACTTGAATCAAAGCCATATTTCTTTATAAAATCCAAAACATATTTGCTTTGATTGATGAAAATTCCATCAGGCTTTTGTTGAATTTGTAGGCCTAGGAAATATGTCATCTCACCCATCATACTCGTCTTGTACTTTTGTGACATTATTTTGGAGAACCAATCACACAGAGGCTCATTTGTAGAGCCAAAAATGATGTCATCCACATAGATTTGTACAAGAATTATCTGTCCTTTACTCTTTTTAATAAAGAGTGTCTTATCTATACTTCCTCTGGTGAAATTCATGGATATTAGATAAGTGGACAGTGTATCATACCAAGCTCTTGGAGCTTGTTTAAGACCATACAAAGCCTTGTCCAACTTATAGACATGATGTGGAAACTTTGAACTAACAAAGCCGGGAGGTTGTTTCACATAGACTTCCTCCTGAAGTTTTCCATTCAGGAAAGCACTTTTCATGTCCATTTGATAGACTTTGAAGTCTTTATATGCTGCAAAAGCCAGGAATAGCCTTATAGCTTCAATTCTAGCAACAGGGCCAAAGGTCTCATCATAATCAATTCCTTCTTCTTGCCTATAACCTTGTGCTACCAGCCTGGCTTTGTTCCGAACTATCACTCCATCCTTATCCATTTTATTTCTATAGACCCACTTAGTGCCTATAATTGTATGATCTGCAGGGGCAGGGACAAGGGTCCAGACTTTATTCCTCTCAAACTCATTTAATTCCTCTTGCATAGCATCAATCCAATCCTCATCTGCTAAGGCTTCCTCAGTCTTCTTTGGTTCCATCTGAGACAGAAAACCAAAGTGAGCAGCATAGTTAGCAGTAGTCTTAGATCTGGTCATGACTTTTTCTTGGACATTTCCAATGATTTGATCTTGAGGATGATCTTTGAGGAATTTAAATGTGGTAGTTGGAGAGTCTGGTTCTGAATCTGAGTGATGTTGAGAACCTTGAGGTGAACTTATCTCCTCAGTCTCAACAGCAGCATTGTCAACAAACTGATTATCACTAAGATTCTCAGTCTGAGTGACTTCAGCTCCAAAAGGATTGACGAACTCATCATCTTTCTCAACTTGAGAATTCTTTGAAGCTTGTGATGATTTTATTGATGAACACACATCATCATCACTATCATCTCCTATGACATACATAGGATTTGACATGTTGATTTCCCTTGGCCTTTCAAGCTCACTCAGACTAACGGAGTCAGCTTGACTTTTCTCAGCTTGATCAATACTTTTTTCATCAAATGAAACATGAATTGATTCTTCAATGGCCTTTCTCCTAGAGTTATATACTCTGTATGATTTAGAGATTGAGGAATAACCAACAAATATTCCAGGATCAGCTTTGGGTTCCAACTTATGGAACTGATCTCTTTGATTCAGCACATAGCATTTTGAACCAAAGATATGGAAATAACCTATATTGGGCTTTCTAGACTTATACATTTCATATGAAGTCTTTCCATGTATTTTGACCATGATTGACCTATTCTGAGTATAGCAGGTTGTACTAACAGCTTCATCCCAGAAATAGAGTTTCAATCCTGCCTCACATAGCATTGTCCTTGCAGCCTCAATTAAGGTTCTATTTCTCCTTTCAGCAACTCCATTTTGTTGTGGAGTTCTGACAGATGAGAAATTTTGTAATATTCCTTTTTGTTCACAGAAGCTTTCAAGGGTTGAGTTCCTGAAGTCAGTCCCATGACCACTTCTGAGTTGCTTTACGGACAAACCTTTCTGCAACTCTTCCCTTTTGATGAAACTTATTATCTCCAGGGCAGCCTCACTTTTGGCTTTTAGGAATATTACCCAGGTGAATCGTGAGAACTCATCTACTATCACCAGAGTGTACTTCTTGCCACTTAGGCTTGGAGTACTTATGGGTCCAAACAGATCCATATGCAACATATGCAATGGGTCTGTTATTGAAAAATTTTGCTTTGATTTAAAGGACCCTTTATGGTGTTTCCCTTGTTCACAAGCTGAACACAATTTGTCTTTGACAAATGTGATTTTTGGTAATCCAGAGACTAACTCTTTATTGGACTGCATATTTATGTTTTTAAAGTTCAAATGAGACAAACGTTTATGCCATAACCAACTCAGCACAGGAACATAATGGGAATACAAGCAGGTTTCATTATTGGGATCAGCAGAATTAAGATCAAGTAGATACACATCTCTTTCTCTTTTAGCTATTAATACAGGCTTTCCCTTAGCATTATAAATTGTTCCTGCTTTCTTCCTAAAAGTAACAACATTGTCCTCATCACACAATTGACTGATACTAATCAGGTTGTGTTTGAGGCCTTTGACATATGCAACTCTCTGGAAAGTGACTTTACCAGCTTGCATCTTCCCATAGCCTTTGGTTCTTCCATGGGAGTTGTCACCAAATGTTACTTTAGGACCTTCATCTTCCTGGAAATCACTGAGAAGTCCTTTCCATCCGGTCATGTGCCTTGAACATCTACTATCTAAGTACCATTTACTTGAACCCTGCACATGATATAAAAACTAAACACATTAGTTTTGCTTGGGAGCCCACTTCTTGGTGGGTTCAGATGAGGAATACTTAGCAGCTTCATCTTGTTGAACTGACTGCTCAGCTTGAGCAGGAATTGAATCCTGTGTAGGCTGATCAGTTTGTTCTTACTCAGGCCTTGAGATTTCAGCATCACAGTCCTTAGCCTCATGACCTCTACTTCTGCATTTGTAGCATCTCCTTCTTCCAATGATGACAGGAGGTAGAGTGTCTAACAATCCTTGTGAGAATTTACTCTCAGTTTTAGGATTGTATATGGTGGATAACTTCTTAACTTTCTTTGCAAGCTAATTCACCTGGTGATTACTGACTTTGGACTTACCTTTGTCAGGTCTCTATTTGTTATCCTGAGAAGATTGACTAACAACCTTCTTCTCTATGACTTTGGACTTACCTTTGTCATGCTTACTGGACTCACCAGTTTCAACAGGTTTGGACTTACCACTGTTGATCTTCTTGGACTTACCAAGATCAACAACTTTGGACTTACCATTGTTGTGATTTGACCTCTGACTTACAGTGGTCTTCCTGTTCTTATAACTTCTCTCCGAGCCAGATAGAGAATTTTGTCTTTTGAAAGGATTTGGATTAAGCCTTTCTATGACTGAAGTTCTTTGAACAGGCTGAGTGCCTAATCTGTCCAACACAGACTTACCATGTTGTTTGGATGTTGAGCACTCATTACCATGATCTTTGGCCTTCACAAACGTATTGAATTTTAGGCTTGGATCATGTCTTTTCTCTGAGGCTGACTTCTGAGACTTAATCAGTTGTCTATCTTCCTCATAATCTGTACTTGCTATCTCATCATCAGCTACATAAGCTGCTGTTTGATAGTCACCTCCAAGTACAGCCTTCACCTATTTAGGTATCTGTTGGTTTATGCACTGTTCAGCAAGATTTGATGACTTACACCAAGACTCGGTGATCTTTTGGAGTTGATCAGCTTTGTCTTTAGCTTCCTGAAGTTCTTCACTAAGAAGTTTGTTAATATGTCTTTGACATTCAAGGTCACACTGTGCTTTCTTACCAACATCAATGAGAGATTGATTTTCCTTAATCTCATCTTTAAGTTTAGCTATTTCAGCTTTGAGGTCAGTCTGAGACTTATGGCTGGTCTTGAAATCATTTAGCAGATAATCGAATGCAAGACCCTTTTCTTCATCAGTGTAAGAGTAGAAATTACTGACCTTATAAATGGAATCAGGATTCCAATCACTGAGCTTGCTATTTTCCTCAGCTTCCTTCATGTCAGCTTCAAAGATTGATTCGGACATACCATAATCAACCTCATCGATTTCTATCTCTTCATCTTCTTGAGCCATCAGACATACATCATCATCTGATGTAGATGATTCTGTATCCCATGTTTCAGCAATTAATCCTTTTGCACTGGGTTTGTCTTCAGGCTTTCCTTTCTTGAGCTGAGTATATTTCTTCTTGTATTTATCAGCTCTGTAAGCATTCTTATCAACAACTGATGTTGATTCCACCTTCTTTGATCTGCACTCAACAGCAATGTGTCTATTTTTCTGACAATTGAAGCACACAGCATTCTTGGGATCAAAAGAACTCTTTCCTTTGCCCCTGTCAGATCTTCCTCTTCCCCTTTGAGCTTTTCTAAAACGTCTGGCTAATATTGCCATTTGCTCAGTGATATTCTGAACATCATCAGTATCACTTGAGTCTGAGTCTGAGTGGTCAGCTTGAGATTCTGACTCAGTCTCAGATTCAACAACTAGTGTCTTGGGACTTTTCTTCTTCTTTTTTTGTGCAACTAATGCAATATCAGTTTTATCCAAGGACTCCTTCAGTTGTTGTTGAGAAGATTTCTTGTGTTCAATAATCTGTTCATGATTAAGCAAGAACCCATAGATAGACTGTAGGTTGTACACGTGTAGTGTTCCTCCAGTCCTCAGTGCCATAGTTACATCATTAAACCTTTCTGGTAACACATCCAGAAATTTCAGCACCAGTTCAGCTTCATCTTTCTTTACATCCACACTTAGTAGGTCATTTATCAAGCAGTGAAACCTTGTGAACAAATCTGACAAGGTTTCATTCTTCTTTGAAAAGAAGTTTTCATAGGATCTATTCAAATGATTTTTCTTGTGCTGCTTGACCAGATCAGTGCCTTCATACGTGACACTCAGCGCATCCCATATATCCTTTGCGGTTTGACACCCAGTCTTCTTCAGTCCAGGATGCAGTAGGCTTTCTTGTTTCCTTTTCAGTTTTTCCAGGAGACGTATCACTGACAGTAGAAGGAATTTTGGGAATGATTGGTCCTTTTGTCATGACTTCCGACATACGGTTGTCAATGGACTTTAGGAAGAGCATGGCTCTGAACTTCCACATAGGATAGTCAGATCCATCAAATACGGGACATTCTTTTGCAGACATCTGAGGAAAGTTGGATGGAGTATTGCTTGTTGACATTTCAATCTTTCTCAGAATCTTGAACTATTCAACTGATGAAATCGTTCAGCCTGCTCTGATACCAGTTGTTGGTCCCTTGTATGAGAGAGTAACAACAAGCAACAGGTGTGTAGAAGGGGGGTTGAATACACTTTCTGCGGATATTGAACAAATCAAATAAAAGTGTTACACACAGTAAATCAAACCACAATCAATCGAATGCTTTTATTAAGAAGATGATTACAATGCTTTGAATTAGAAGATGATTACAATAACTATCAAGTAAGCAACTCTTGATATATAATCACCTAATATAAATCTCTCAATCTCTCAAACTTAGATATCTATAATTAACATATAATTATAGATACTGAAGACTCTCTAAACAGGATTTACACAGATTGAATCAACACATGATCACTTACCAATATCACAACTGATGTGATTAATTTGAACACATGAATATCTTTGGCAATCTGTGATTATCTTGATACTGAATCAAGATTCGTAACACATACGGTGAGGTGAGGTTTGGCTCTGCAACACTTAGTTGTTTTTTTATCAAAGTCGTACTGAGTCGCACCTCTAAACTTATCAGGAGATAAGTATTTATAATCCTGTGCCTACGGTTCCTAACAAACTAAGACTCAACTTAATTCGCTAACTAACTCTCCCATAATCCGGAATCTTGAATCTTGAATCTTCTATCTTCAATATTGATTCTGGAGTCTTCTTATCCGCGCCGTAGATATAGAGAGAGATAAAGATGAATTTAAAACATATTTAAATTATCTTTAAACTGACTTCTTCATTCGGACTGAGTTACTCAGCTTGAAACTCATCAAGCTGAGTTCTTCGAGAACAAATCCGAATTCATACATGAACTAACACGTACATTGATAAACTCATCCTTAGAAGTCTAACTTAGTTGACTAAAACATATTTAGCAACTCTGTCGAGCTGACTCTGCTTTTGAGCTGAGTCACTCAGCTTGAAACATATCAAGCTGAATACTCGATATATACCTTATGTGACATACACAGATTATCAAACACATTAATAATCTAACTAAGGTATAGTATAAACTGATCAACATATGCTCAGCTTATATTCAGCTTATACTCAGTCTGAATCACTCTAAGTGTTCAGTCTGACTAAGCTTCATAATTCTGTGTAAGTTATATGTAGAACTCATCTTACAAACTTAACTTTGTCTCATCAAATTCAAACTGATGAGATCATTTTCCCAACAGTGCTTTATTTTATTTTTTTAAACTTAATTCAACTTGTTAGACGACAATATCATAAAGAACGTATTAAATGTTTTAGAGTTATTATGGTGCAAATTATTTATTCAACAACTCAACACTCGCATTGTCATACTTATTCCTAATGTAATACATGAAACACGTGAACACCTTTTACATTAATGTACTCATTTCATTCTTTATAGTTGTTGGTCCCTTGGTGAGAGTATCAACAAGCATGTAATGTGTAGAAGGGGGGTTGAATACACTTTCTGTGAAAAATTAAACAAATAAAAAAAAAGTGTTAACACACATTAAACCACATGAAATCGAATACTTTCATTAATAAGAAGATGATTACAGATACTATGAAGTAAACAACACTTGATATGTAAACACCTAATGTAAATCAAATCTCTCAATCTCTCAAACTTTGCTATCTATAATCAACTTATGATTATAGATACAAACCGACTCTCTAAACATGATTTATTCACAGATAGAATACTTACCAACTTCACAACCGATGTGAAGATTGAACACACGAACAATGTTGGTAATCTGTGAATTTCATGATCACATTGAACTTACAAACTGTGTACCAAGATTCGTAACACATACGATCGATAGGTTAAGGTGAGATTAGAGTATGGCACTCGTACCTCTAAGCTTATCAGGAGATAAGTATTTATAATCTTGTTCCTACGGATACTAACAAACTAGAACGTATCCTAATCTGCTAACAAACTAACGGATAACCCATAATCTTATATCTTGAATCTTCTATCTTGAATCTTCAATCTTCAATCTTGATTCTAGAATCTTCTTATCTATGTCGTAGATATAGAGAGTAAAAGGAATTCAAAACATATATAAATTCTCTTAAACTGACTTCTTTAGTCGGGCTGAGTTACTCAGCTTGAAACTCATCAAGTTGAGTTCTTCGAGGACAAACCCGAAATCAAACATGTAATAACATGTATAATGACTAACTCATCCTTAGAAGTCATAAGAGTTGGCTAGAGCTTACTTAGCAACTATGTTGAGCTGACTCAGCCTATAAGCTGAGTCACTCAGCTCGAAACGCATCAAGCTGAATACTCAACCTATATCTTAGGTGACACACACAGCTTATCAAACATAGTGATAATCTTACTAAGATATAGTCTAAGGTGATCAAATATATGCTCAGCTTATACTCAGTCTGAAACACTATAAGTGCTCAGTCTGATCAAGCTTCATAATTCTATTTAAGTTATATTCAAAACATATCTTACAAACTTAACTTTGTCTCATCAAATTTCAACTGACGAGATCATTTGACCAACAAACTCCCCCTATTTGATGATGACAAAACCATCAAACAATTCTTAAGTTTGTAGAACATAATTATGTTTTAAATCTTAAACTTACTAAGATTTTAATTTTGAACTTAGCAAATATTAATTGAACTTATCAATTATAAGTTGAACATACCAACCAATCATATCAATGAAATGAACTAATCAAATTATTCATTCAAGCCGCACTTATCAGACTAATAAATATGAACACATCATAAACAGTTGAACATATCAAACCAATACTTGTATTCATTATATTGAACATATCATAATACAAAAATGTGATCACTTAGATCATGCACACTTAGTGCTTACAAATTATTAGAACTAATCTAATAATTACAGATAGAACTAATCTATTCAAAAGATCATCTCTTGAACTCTGGATGCAGAATCTCCCAGAGTATAATTTCTCTGTTGATTTCTTCTAATAGCATCTCAACTTCTGCATTTCCCTTGAGTTCCTTTTGTTGCATGCGGATGATTTTGTTCAGCTTGTATCTTACAAAATGATTTGCACTTTCATCACCACAGCAACTCCTTATTTGTAGCGAATCCTTAGCCTTCAGGTAACATATCTCTGAAAGCATGATGAAGCTAGGATTGCCTGCCTGATCCTTAAACATAAATCCCTGAACTGGTGTCTCTGTAACTTGATTTTCATTAAATGTCACACCTTCAGGTATCTTGTATAAGTTCTCCCACTGCAGACCAGGAACTGGAACACATCTCAGCTCCTCAGCTCGAGAAATCAGCTTAGAGACTTCAGTTGTAATCTCTTGCTTGATCGGACTCTTCTTGAATTTCTTGAGCATCATAATTATTCTTTTCCAATCAATGTAGCCCATCCTATGAACATATCTCAGGTCCATTCCCACTTTTGATTTGTCATCAAATAGGAATGTGAGAATGATGGATCCATTTACTCTGCTCAGAGTCATGCTCTTGATTTCCTTGCTGGTGCTTCATCTGAAATAGCACTCCTGAATATCTGCATCTGTATATGGGATCGGATCAGGCCTTGGACCTAAATAATCAGTTTCAGCTTGAGCTAAGCCTTTCTCTCTTTTTCCCTTTCTTGGTCCCTTACTTCCTTTTCTTTCCTCTTTTTCAGCTCCGCTACGAATATACCGAGCTCATCAGCTTCCTCTTGCTCAAGCATCTCAATCATTAGCCTTGTAGCTTTCTCTTCCTCAGTTTCGGAAACACTGTCAGCTTCAGATTCAGATACTCCAATTTTTCATCTTTTAGTTGCAGGTAGAGGTGCAAAAAAATCTGAATATCCGATTTCGCGCAAATAATATCCGGAACCGGTTATTTCCAAACCGGTTTTTTTATCTGGTCCGGTTTTTTTTAACCGGATAGTAGAACCAGTTTATAGTATTTAGGGGGAACCGGTTTTTCTACCGGATTAAAAACCGGTTTAAAAAATTCCGGTTAAAAAAACCGGTTTGTAACGGATGGAAAAAACCGAGACTTTCTAAAACTTTTCACCATCATCTTTACTTTCCCTCTTTCCAAGACTTTTGCTTTCACCATCATATTTACTTTCTCTCTTTCTAACACATGTCCTTTCACCATCATATATACTTTCTCTATTTCCAACATATTTATTTTGTCTTTTCCTTGAACACCTACAACTACTCTTCTCCCTCCCATATTAACTTGATTGTTTTTTATCCATATCTTTCAAATTTGAACCCTCTCTCTCATCTCTGCAAATTTCTCAAATACCCACTTAAAACCTCCATCTTCATTTGAAAATCTACAGCCTTACGTCTCTCCGGCACCACCACTGTCTCTCTGGCACATGACCATCGTTACTCTGCTCCACACCGCGGTCTTCGTCGCACCAGCCGGTTTTTCTCTCTCTCTTGTCTTCGTCGCACCACTGCCGACGTCGTTACTCCACCTCCACCACCATCTTTTTCGGTTTTTTTCGAACCGGTTTTAGAAAAAACCGGATTTTTTATATCTGTAACCGGTTTTTATTTTTCACGAAAAAACTGGTTCAGATTTGAACCGAACCGGATTGATTAAAAAACCGGTGGTGTACACCTCTAGATGCAGGTTCCTCTTTATCTAGCTTCCCCTCAATTTGAGTTTGTCTCTCAGCTCCTTTTGCTAGCACTAGTAGAGCCTCAGCTTCAGCTTGAACTAACTCAGCGTCAACTTCATCTTGAACCTTCTCCCCCTTTTTGTCGTCATCAACAGGGTTCAAAGTTTGTTTTTGTTGTAGAGCAGCAACAGCAGAGGCAATTTCTTTATCATCATTAGTCAGCTTCTCAAGCCTCGGATAGATTTGGCATTTGTGCTTCTTTTGCTTGAGGTGAAACAGACCAAACTGAGCTGCAATGTATGTCTTTAGCTCTTGAATGCCTGAGGAGGCAACTTCAGTTTGAGGAGACTGACTCCTGCCCTTGAACTCAAAATGTTGATCA
This sequence comes from Pulicaria dysenterica, assembly GCA_947179395.2. Lineage (NCBI taxonomy): Eukaryota > Viridiplantae > Streptophyta > Magnoliopsida > Asterales > Asteraceae > Pulicaria > Pulicaria dysenterica. The sequence continues at coordinate 34,152,080 of OX359289.1, read as the reverse complement.
TCGGAATTGTAGGAGTCAGGTACATCCATTGGTGAGTGTTTGGGTGCAACATCCAAGGATTGGTGTATACCCTTAAAGTCATGTGCACCAAACGTTGGACCCTATAATTCATCTTGGTATTGAGATGAATCATTGACAGGTCGTGCTGGAGAGTGTGAGAAGTGAAGAGAAGTTATTAGGCTCAACACGTGATGAGTATGGGTAGGTGGTTGGCTTATTTGGTGAGTAGGGGGTGATTGACCCTGGGGATTGGTCATAATTTCAATGTTACCTGAGTGTGTCTTCTCAGGCACAGTTGTAGGCTTTCCCATGGCTCGAGTAAGTGTGGGCTGAGTAGACACCACACCTGGTTTAGGATGATGGGTTTGAATGAGCCTTGAGGTTGGCACCTGAAGAGTAGGTGTCTCCCCCTCAACTCCTGCCGGTGGAGGAATCAATGTGATTTCAGCTCCAGTGGTACCTTTAGTTATGGCACCACATTTGGTAGATTTTCGTATATAGGTTTGGATGTTTTCCTTGGTAGCAGTGGGCACACCAAGGTTGGCTTTAGAGTGAAGTTTATGATGGACAGAAGGTGGAGGAGATGGGTTAGACTGAGTTGGGCTTACTACAGTCTTGTCTCCAAAGGAAGATGGAGAAAAGTAAGAAGTAGAAGAAAGTGGAGAGATCTTACCAGGTGCAGCTTGAATGTCTGCTGTCTCAGCTTGAGCAGAGTGCTCAGCTTGAACATCTGGATCAGCTTGACTTTCAGAAGAAGCCCTCTCAGCTATCCATTGCATAGGCTCACTTAAGCCTTCTTGCTCTAAAAAGATGTCGTTGTTGAACATCTTTGAGTTGAGTGCTGGTGTGCGGAACATATCCTGACCAGCTTCATATAGTGTTGTCCCTAGCTCAGCTTCAAATGCCAAGGAAAGGTACCTTATAAATGGTACATGAAGATCCCTTGTGGTCTTCATCACTTGGACCTTGAGTTCATTGAAGATTAGCAGTGCATAATCCAAATTTCGTGCAAAGTAGATGTTGTATAGCAGCTACATCTCGAACTCGTTAACCTGGTCTAGTCCTCCAACCTTGGAACCAAGTGAACGAATCACTATTGACACCATAAATCCCCATCCGGTTGGAAAGGTGGCCTTTTTTATGACACCCTCTGTTTATGGGTAACCCATTCTGGGTAGGACAGACCTTGCCACCTACCTCGTCACAGTAGGCTCGAACACATCGGTTTGAGGGAGGTGAAGAACTTCCCTTAGCCTTTGCGCTGTGAGAACAATGGTTCTTTCCCCATTTAGCACCGTGCCTCGGATTTCCCCTCTGTCCTGGTCATAGACACACGTATACCAGAACTCCAGTAAGTGCTGAGGAACAACGTGAATAGGTGCTCCAGTAAAAGCGAATGCCAAAGTGCATTTTCTGATGTAATCCACCCATGCTTCGTAACCTCTGCCTCGTTTTCGCTCAGGAATAATGAGGCAGGCTCGTTGATTATTCATCTTAATCACAGGCATTCCGTTGTTCTTGAATAATGCACCTCTTACCATTCTGTAATGGAGATTCAGAATGATTCTGTCCATGTTAGAATTGAGCAAACTTGAAATTGATTCACACTGAGTGATTACAAAAGTCGCACTGAGCGATTAGGGATTCAAGTTCGATTGAACGGTGAATTGCACTTAGCAAATAGGTGATTTTAGAAGGTATAATGAGTATATCAGAAGTTTAGTAAGCGTAAAAGTCTGAATTTCGGTTACAACCGATATATATACCTTTTTGAGGAGAGATAAAAGTTACCATTGGAAATCCCTATTTATCCGTTACTCTAACGAACTTACAGCTTGATGTAACAGTAATCGTGTTGGTCAAACTATCTCATCAGTTGAAATTTAATGTGACAAAGTTATGTTTGTAAGATATGTTCTGAATATAACTTAAACAGAATTATGAAGCTTGATCAGAGTGAGCACTTATAGTGTTTCAGACTGAGCATAAGCTGAGTATAAGCTGAGCATATATTTGATCAGCATAGACTATATCTTAGTAAGATTATCACTATGTTTGATAAGCTGTGTGTGTCACCTAAGATATAGGTTGAGTATTCAGCTTGATGCATTTCAAGCTAAGTGACTCAACTTGTAGCCTGAGTCAGCTCAACAGAGTTGCTAAGTAAGTTCTAGCAAACTCTTATGACTTCTAAGGATGAGTTAGTTATTATACGTGTTAGTACATGTTTGATTTTGGGTTTGTTCTCGAAGAACTCAGCTTGATGAGTTTCAAGCTGAGTAACTCAGCCCGACTAAAGAAGTCAGTTTAAAAGAATTTAAATTTGATTTAAATTCCTTTTACTCTCTATATCTACGGCATGGATAAGAAGACTCCAGAATCAAGATTGAAGATTGAAGACTCAAGATAGAAGATTCAAGATTCAAGATTCCGGGTTATCCGTTAGTTTATTAGCAGATTAGGATAAGTTCTAGTTTGTTACGATCCGTAGGAACAGGATTATAAATACTTATCAACTAATAAGTTTAGAGGTACAACAACGACTGCCAGACTCTAATCTCACCTCAACCTATTGATCGTATGTGTTAAGAATCTTGATACACACTTTGTAAGTTCAACGTGATCAAGAAATTCACAGATTGCCAACATTGTTCTTGTGTTCGATCTTCACGTCTGTTGTAAAGTTGGTAAGTATTCAATCTGTGAATAAATCATGTTTAAAGAGTCAATTCGTATCTATAATCATAAGTTGATTATAGATAGCAAAGTTTGAGAGATTGAGATATTTGATTTACATTAGGTGTTTACATATCAAGTGTTGCTTACTTGGTTGTTACTGTAATCATCTTCTTATTAATGAAAGCATTCGATTTCATGTGGTTTGATGTGTGTTAACACTTTTTTTTGATTTGTTCTATTTTCCCCAGAAAGTGTATTCAACCCCCCTTCTACACATTACTTGCTTGCTGATACTCTCATCAAGGGACTAACAATTGGTATCAGAGCAGGCTGAACGATTTTATAAGTTGAAAGTTCAAGATTCTGAGAAAGTATACAATGTCGACAAGTAACAATTCATCAAACTTTCCTCAGATGGCTGCTATAGGATGTCTTGTATTTGATGGATCTGATTATCATATGTGGAAATTCAGAGCCATGCTTTTCCTCAAGTCCATTGACACTCGTATGTACGATGTCATAACTCGTGGATCAATTATCCCCAAGATTTCTGCTGCTGTTGGTGATAAGTTTACTAAAAAGACAGAAAAAGAAGTCAAGAAGCCTTTGGCATCCTGTACTGATGAGGATTGGAAACTACATTCATTGGATGATAAAGCAAAGAGTGTTCTGGCTAATGCCCTGACTAGTGAGATCTTGCACACTGTGACTGGGTGTCAAACTGCAAAAGAGATCTGGGATACTTTGAGTATTACATATGAGGGCACAGATCTGGTCAAGCAGCAAAAGAAGAATCATCTTAACAGATCCTATGAAAACTTCTTTGCTAAGAAGAATGAAACCTTGCCTGATTTGTTTACAAGGTTTCACTGCTTGATCAATGACCTGCTAAGTGTGGGCATTAAAAAGGATGAAGCGGGCCTAGTGCTGAACTTTCTGGATGTGTTACCAAAGAAATTCAATGAAGTCACTAAGGGCTGGAGGTACATTATATATGTATAACCTACAGTCCATATATGGGTTATTGCTTAATCATGAACAGATCACAGAACACAAGAAATCTTCTCAACAACAAATGAAGCAGTCTCTTGATAAACATGACACTGCATTAGTTGAAGAGAGAAAGAAGAAGAGCTCAAAATCCTTCATTGCTGAATTTGAGACGGAGTCAGACTCTCAAGCTAACCACTCAGACTCAGACTCAAGTGATACTGTGATGTTCAAACTATCAGTGAACAAATGGCCATGCTTGCCAGAAGACTGAGAATAATTCAAAGGGGAAGAAAAAGATCTGACTGGGGCAAAGGAAAGAGTTCTTTTGATCCCAAGAAAGCTGTGTGCTTCAACTGTTAGAGAAAGGGACACATTGCTGCTGAGTGTAGAATGAAGAAGGATGAAACAGCTTCAGTAGTTGACATGAATGCTTACAGAGCTGACAAGTATAAGAAGAAATATACTCAGCTCAAGAAAGGAAAGCCTAAAGACAAGCCCAACGCAAAAGGACTTTATGCTGAAACTTGGGATACATAATCATCTACCTCAGGTGATGATGACAAGTATCTGATGGCTCAAGAAGATGAAGAATTTGAATTAGATGAAGTTGATTATGGTTTGTCTGAATAAACTTTTGAAGCTGACATGAAGAAAGCTGAAGAAAACAGTAACTAAGTGACTGGGATCCTTCCTCCATGTACAAGGTTAGTAATTTCAACTCTTACACCGATGAAGAAAAAGGTCTTACTTTTGGTTATTTGTTAAACGACTTTAAGACCATCCTTAAGTCTCAAGCTGACCTCAAAGCTGAAATCACTAAGCTCAAGAATGAGATTAAGGAAAATCAAACTCTCATTACTGCTGGAAAGAAAGCACAATGTGATCTTGAATGTCAAAGACACATTAATAAACTTCTAAGTGAAGACCTTCAGGAAGCCAAGGATAAAGCTGACCAACTTCAGAAGGTCACTGAATCCTGTTGTAAGTCATCAAGGCTTGCTGAGCAGTGCATCAACCAGCAGATCCCTAAACAGGTAAAGGCTGTACTAGGAAGTGACTATCAATCCGCAGCTTATGCAGCTGATGATGATGAGATAGCAAGTACAGATTCTGAGGAAGATAGACAACTGATTGAGTCTCAAAAGTCAGCCTCAGAAAAGATACATGATCCAAGCCTAAAGTACAATAAGGCAAAGGATCATGGAAATGAGTGTTCAACATCTAAACATCATAGTAAGTCTGTGCTTGACAGATTAGGCACTCAGCCTATTCAAAGAACTTCTGTTATTGAAAGGCTAAATCCAAATGCTTTCAAAAGATAACACTCTCTATCTGGCTCAGAGAGAAGTTTCAAGAATAGGAAGACTACTGTAAGTCAGAGGTCATATCACAACAATGGTAAGTCCAAAGTTGTTGAAATTGGTAAGTCCAAAGAACATAACAGTGGTAAGTCCAAAGCTGTTGAAACTGGTAAGTCCTGGAAATATGACAATGGTAAGTCCAAAGTCAGTAAAAAGAAGTTTGTTGGTCAAGCTTCTGATCAAAAGGATAATAAACCTAGATCTGACAAAGGTAAGTCCAAAGTCAATGAGCATCAGGTGAATCAGCTTACAAAGAAAGTTGAGAAATTATCCACAACCAATAATCCTATGACTGAGAGTAAGTTCCCTAAAGGATTATCGGATGATCTACCTCCTGTAGTCATTGGTAGAAGGAAATGCTACAAGTGTAGAGGTAGAGGACATGAGGCCAAGGAATGTGATAGTGAAATCTTAAGGCCTGAGAAGGAACAAGCTGATCAGTCTACACAGGACTCACACATGCTCAAGTTGACCAATCAGTTCCACAAGATGAAACGGCTAAGTGCTCATCATCTGAACCTACTACAAAGTGGGTTTCCAAACAAAACTAATTTGTTTAGTTTTCTTCTCATGTGCAGGGTTCAAGTAAATGGTACTTGGATAATGGATGTTCAAGGCACATGACTGGGTGGAAAGGACTTCTAAGTGAATTCTAGGAAGATGAATGTCCTAAAGTAACATTTGGTGATAACTCCCATGGAAGATGCATGTTGGCAAGGTGACTTTCCAGAAAGTTGCATATGTTAAAGGTCTTAAACACAATCTGATAAGTATCAGCCAATTGTGTGATGAAGACAATGTTTTTAGTTTTAGGAAGAAAGCAGGAACAATATACAATGCTAAAGGTAAGCCAGTGCTAATAGCAAAGAGAGAAAGAGATTTGTATCTACTTGATCTAAATTCTGCTGATCCTTACACTGAAACCTGCTTATATTCCCAATCTGTTCCTAAGCTGAGTTGGTTGTGGCATAAAAGGTTGTCACATTTAAACTTCAACAATATAAATATGTTGTCCAATAAAGAGTTAGTCTCTAGATTGCCAAAGATCACATTTGTCAAGGACAAATTTTGCTCAGCTTGTGAACAAGGGAAACATCACAAAGGGTCTTTCAAGTCAAAGCAAAACTTTTCAATAACAGACCCACTGCATATGTTGCATATGGATCTGTTTGGACCCATAAGTACTCCAAGCCTAAGTGCCAAGAAGTACACCCTGGTGATAGTAGATGAGTTCTCAAGATTCACCTGGGTAATATTCCTTAAAGCCAAAAGTGAAGCTACCCTGGATATAATAAGTTTTATCAACCAGGAAGAGTTACAAAAAGGTAAATCTGTTAAGCAATTCAAAAGTGATCATGGGACTGAGTTCAGAAACTCAACCCTAGAAAGCTTTTGTGAACAAAAAGAAATATTATAAAATTTCTCCTCAGTTAGAACTCATCAACAAAATGGAGTTGATGAAAGGAGAAATAGAACCTTAATTGAGGCTGCAAGAACAATGCTATGTGAGGCAGGATTGAAACTCTATTTCTGGGATGAAGCTGTAAGTACAGCATGCTATAACTAGAATAGGTCAATCATAGTCAAAAGACATGGCAAAACGGCTTATGAGATGTATAAATCAAGAAAGGCATGTTGGGGTTCTATGTACACAGCGGAAGCAGCATGCAACATACAAAGCATAGAGTACAAGAAATCAAAGCATAAAACCCCAAGCCATGGACCAAACTCTATAACTAACTTAAGCAACATGAAATAGAGAAAGAATAGAGATTATACCCTGCTCCTTAACTCCAGTAACTAGTAGATGAAGAGATGAACACAAGAACACCAAAGAAGGCTTCCTCTATTGAAGTCAACCCCGGGTTTACACCACCTCCTTGTACTAGCAAGCTCAATGGATCTTCAAAGCCTTGAAATCCTTTGAGAACAGCCCAGAATTTCCAGGAACTCGGATCTCTTGGTGGCTCTCACAAGAACACTCTAAAAGTCTCTCTAAACTAAGTGTATTGTGAGTTTTTGCAAAAGGATAGAATGAAAAGCAAATGGGGTTATTTTATAAACCCAGAGATGCCACTTCCTCTCCCAAAGCCGGCCAAGAGTCTTCAGAAAGAAAGCCCCATGCATTGGGCAAGAGTGGAGGTGGAGAATCTAATCATTGCATGTAGTCTGACAGAATTCCGCGCCGCGTGCCCGTAAGGCTCCGCTCCGCGGAAGCTCCGCGTCGCGTATCCTTAAGTGCTCCGCGTCGCGTTATTTTACAGCACAGCAATCTTTCCATTTTGACACCATTGGTCCCTCCATCTTTTAGGCTGTCGAGATAGTTCCCCGGTGTGTGACCCAATAGGCCCATACATCATCGGCAGTGATACTTGTGGCGTACGTGTGTCAGTGGGCATACTCCAACAAACTCCCACTTGCACATGACACACCGTACCCTACGACCACAAACAAAGAGCGGCCTCTAGTAAGGCATCTCTGCCCCCAAGTCAGTATGGTTTTTTTGTCAAAAACCAAATCCAGAATCAGTTACGAAATGGTCCTATAGATAAGTGATCATTTATCCCTTCATTCGTGATATCCGTGTGAACACGAGACATGGTTAAATGTCAATCTCCAGATTGTTCACGATTATGTTTCTCGATCTCGATTGATGGTGACCCAAAATCTAGTTGCAATCGATCAAACATCATTGCAACTTGAGCATAGCCATGCATTTTACGTCAGCGCTCAATCATCGAGGGGCCCAAGGATATCTCTCTAAAACTAGAGGAACGAATCCCTTTGACTACATTGCTCCGCCACATACACCATACTTTACCTAAAAGCTCCCTTTATAACAGCCAGTTACGAACTGCGTTTGAAAGCAATCAAAGCAAAGCAGATCCATGCTTTGGAACACATGTATCTCCAGTCTAAGGATAAAATGATATTATCATCCTGACTTACTCGCGACAGAAACCATGAAGCAAGTTCAGGAACGGGTCGTCCAGTCACTTGACCATTGCAAGCACAGGCGAAGTGTTGCGTCTCTTTTATCTAATCCATTATTAGATAACGAACAACCACTTCCCTCAACCTTATCTCAAACTTCCACCCCTTGAAGAATGACCGACTGTAGACATTTAGAATGAAAAAGCATTCTGGGAAGTAGTAAACATGCTAAGATGGAACACAGTAAGGATTCATAAAATATTCGCCCTCGGCGTATCATTAAATCACATTTAATAATCAATATAGTATGAAATACAATACTACTTAGCGTTCCCAAAATACAAGTACAAATCAAACATAAACGAAACATTACACTCAAACCAAGTCACTAGCAAATCTAACACCTATATCTCTAGTGTGAGAATCATGTACAGCTTGTGACAACGGTTTAGTGAACGGATCAGCCAAATTGCCCTCAGATGCTACTCTGCTGATGGCAATATCACCACTCTCAATAACATCTCTGATGAAGTGATATTTGCGAGGAATGTGCCTCGTCCGCTTATGAGCCCTTGGTTCCTTAGCTAAAGCCACCGCACCCTCATTATCACAGAAGATCTCAATAGGGTCGGATATGCTAGGAACCACTCCAAGGTCTTAGATGAACATCCTCATCCATACCGCCTCTTTAGCTGCTTCACTAGCCGCAATGTACTCCGACTCGGTAGTTGAATCAGCTATGGTGTCTTGCTTGGAGCTCCTCCAACTTATAGCACCACCATTGAGAAGGAACACGAACCCCGATTGTGATCGGCAGTCGTCCTTATCAGTTTGGAAGCTAGCGTCTGAGTAACCATGTACTCTAAGCTCTTCCTTACCACCATATACCAAGAACATCTCCTTTGTCCTCCGAAGATACTTGAGAATGTTCTTGACCGCAGTCCAATGGGCTTGCCCGGGATTAGCCTGATATCTACTCATCATGCTCAAGGTACACGATACATCAGGACGAGTGCATAGCATGGCGTACATGATTGATCCAACTGCCGAAGCATACGGAATCCTCTTCATTACGTCAAGTTCCTCTTTGGAACTAGGACATTGAGACTTGCTCAAAGTTACTCCATGCAACATAGGGGTATTACCCCTCTTAGAGTCCTCCATCTTGAATCGCTTCAAGACCTTGTCGACATATGCACTTTGGCTAAGCCCTATTAGCCTTTTAGATCTATCTCTATAGATCTTTATGCCCAAGATATACGCCGCATCTCCCAAGTCCTTCATAGAGAAACAACTCCCAAGAAAAGTCTTAACTTCTTTCAAGGTTGGGACGTCGTTTCCAATAAGTAGAATATCATCTACATATAGGACAAGGAATACAACAGCGCTCCCACTAGCCCTGACATATACGCATGGCTCATCCTTGCTTTTCGAAAATCCAAACTCTTTGATTTTCTCATCAAAGCACAGGTTCCAGCTACGAGATGCTTGTTTAAGTCCATAAATAGACTTCTTTAACCTGCAGACTCTATCCGGATACTCAGGATGTACCTCGGGTTGTGTCATAAACATCTCTTCACTCAGCTTCCCGTTAAGGAAGACGGTTTTTACATCCATTTGCCATATCTCATAGTCATAAAATGCAGCTATGGCCATGAGTATTCGGATAGACTTCAACATGGTCACCGGTGAAAATGTCTCCTAATAGTCAATCCCATGAGTTTGTGTGAAACCCTTAGCTACCAGTCGGGCTTTGAAGGTGTCTACAGATCCATCCATGCCTATCTTCTTCTTGAAGACCCATTTACATCCCACTGTCTTACACCCGGGTATAGGATCAACCAATTCCCATACTTGGTTATCCGACATGGATTGCATCTCACTCTCCATTGCTTCCTTCCACCTAGAAGAGTCACTGCCCGCTACGGCTTTCCGGTAGTTGGTCGGTTCATCATGATCCACCAATAAGTCATTGCCCTCAGATATGAGAAACCCATATCTCTCTGGCTCTTGACGTGGTCTACCGGACCTACGAGGAATTAATGAAGTGTTGTCAGGTACCGACGCATCCTCTTGCTCGGTTTCAACCACTTCGGGTTGATTGCTAGTGCCGACACTTGTCCCTTCCCCATTGGGTTCTTGAATTTCTTCAAGATCAATCCTCTTACCCGATTGCATGGATATGAGTTCCCTTTCAAGGAACACGGCCCTTCTCGCGATAAACACTTTGTTTTCAAAAGGTTTGTAAAATATATATCCCATGCCTCCGGTTGGATACCCAATGAAGTAACACCTTTCAGACCTTGGTTCGAGTTTGTCCTCTACCTATCGTCTCACGAAGGCAGGACATCCCCAAACCTTGAGATATACGATCTTAGGAGCAATTCCATGCCACATCTCATAAGGTGTCTTTTGGACCTTCTGTGTCGGTACGAGGTTAAGGATCCTAACCGCCGACTCGAGAGCGTACCCCCAAAAGCTTATGGGTACTTCCGTTCGACTCATCATTGACCGAACCATATCCAACAATGTCTGATTCCTCCGCTCGGCGACACCATTCAATTGTGGTGTCCTAGGAGGAGTTAGTTGTGAAATAATCCCACAACTAACAAGGTGATCACGGAACTCCGAGCTCAAGTATTCGCCTCCCCTATCGGAGCGAAGTACTTTGATAGTCTTGCCCAATTGATTATGTACTTCGTTTTAGAATGTCTTAAAGACCTCAAAGGCCTCGGACTTTTGCCTAATCAAGTAGACATATCCATATCTACTGAAATCATCAGTAAATGTAACGAAGTATCTTGAGTTGTTCCTTGTAATATGCTTGAACGGACCGCATACATCTGTATGCACTTTCTCCAACAAGCATTTAGCCCTTTCACCCACACCGGTAAAGGGTGACTTAGTCATCTTGCCTAATAAAAAAGACTCGCATACTTCATTTGACCCGAGGTCAAATGATTCCAAGATCCCATCCGATTGGAGTTTGGTGATGCGTTTCTTGTTTATATGGCCAAGACGGCAATGCCATAAGGAAAACTTATCCAAACCATTTTTGGATCCAGAATCAATGTTCATGATTGCTCTATTATTTTCTATGTATGCATCGGCTTCGTATATACCACGACATGGATAAGCTTTAAAATAACAAACATCATTTTTAAAGCACAAAATAAAGCCATTTTCAAATTTAAATAAATATCCATCGTCATACAAAGCATAAAGAGATAAAATATTTCTAGCCACAAGCGGCGAATAGCATACATCTTTAAAAATAATAGTAAAGCCGGTCTTGAAAGTAAGCTCATAGCTTCCTTTCTCTAACACTGGGACAATCTCCTTGTTTCCCATGGTCAGCTCCAGCTCCCCATCTCTCAGCCTTCTACTTCTCTTTAGCACCTGCACCATATTACAAATGTGAGTGCCACAGCCGGTATCTAAAACCCATCCATTAGATGTAGAAGTATGATGGAGTTCAATCACAAACGTACCTGAAGTAGAAGCGCCCGCTCCCGAACCTCGTAGCTTCTTCAGGCCCTCTAGGTACTTAGGGCAGCTCCGGCGCATGTGTCCCTTAGCCTCACAGAAGAAGCAAATTGCCTCCTCCGGAGTCTTAGCTTGAGGGATAGGTCCCTTCGGCTTCGGCTCCGGGGCAGGGTTCGGCTTGGGAGCCCCAACCTTACCCTTGCCTTTCCCTTTCGCGGTTGAAGCCGGTTTCTTCCTCTTCTTGGACTCACCCTCCTTTATGGCCAAGACGGGAATAGAGGTGGAGGTCTTCTGCTTGGTCATGTTGGACTCAGCAGTCCGCAGCATACCATGCAGCTCCATTAGGGATTTGTCCATCCCATGCATATGATAACTCACTACGAATTGATCATATGACGGTGGGAGAGACCATAGAATCAAGTCTACCGCCATCTCTCTTGCTATGGCAAATCCCAGCCTCTCGAGGCGTTCCACCAATGCTTTCATCTTGAGAACATGGTGGGACACGTTCCCGCCCTCTTGCAAACCCTAAACCCTCTTGCAACCGGCAACCGAGAAGGTCGTTGAGACAACCATACCGTTCTTGCTTGGCTTGTTGTTGGAACATGTCCGACAACTAGCGCATCATGTCATAAGCACTCAAGTGCTCCATCGACTTTTGCAAGTCGGAGCTCATAGTGCTAAGCATGAGGCAAGTAACCTCGGTGATGTCTTTGAGGCGTTTCTCATAAGCCTCTCTAACGACCCTACTCGCGTTGGATGCAGGGACCTCGGGGATGGGTTCCTCAATGGTGGCCAACTTGTCCTCATGACGGAGGACAATCCTAAGTTGCCGTGACCAATCCATAAAATTGGTCCCATCGAGTTTATCCTTCTCGAGAAACACTCTTAAGGATATGTTTGACGTAGTGTGGTTGGTGCTAGTTGATGCCATCTATAAAAAGCAAAGTAGATTTGGTTAGTTTGATTGAAATCCTCGTTAAAATAATTACCCCAAATGTTTAATGAAAAACAGCTATTTTAACAAGGGCTAAGAACCTTATTTCACTTTGCACCGTGACGGGTTTTCCGCGGATCACGTGGCAAAGCTATTTAGGCCGGAAACCATTGACCGATTGCAATCCATTATTGCAACTCTTAGTTCCTTGCGGGATCCTACTTGACAACCATTGTGCCAAGTTTGGCATGTTTGATCCCTCCACACCAATCCCAAATTACTATTTTACATGACCTCAGCTAGAGCTCGACGACCATATGAAAGATTAATTTTTGAAATTGTAAATCAACCATCAAGATACACTGTGGTACACTAGCCCAATGGTCGACTCGGCTAGAGCTCGACAATCGACCATGCGAGTTGCCACACGCGCCTTCTACACAGCTCATGCAAAGGCAATCTCGGCTAGAGCTCGACGATCAACCCTTACACGACTAGATTTGGGCGGTGTCATCTTATGGGTGGTGTGCGCTTTACATTTAGAAAATGGGATTTAGTTTTCAGGTTAAAAAACTATTTTCAGTTTGATTAACAAAAAGTGACAAAAACCAAACGTTTTCATTAATCGGATACTAAACCAATTTTAAATATGTTTGTTAATCAAGTGTGCGCGCGAGAGTTGTTAAACCATTTTTAAAACTCTTGGGTTTTATTATTTATTAAAAATTGTCTAGCATTCAATAGTCCTACAACTCATGCAAAAACAATATATAATAAAACCATCACACGCATACATATAGTTGGTAACCATGCCCCTTAAAACCTATGTGTTTTTCCCGTGAGCCACTACGGGAAAAACAAGTCATCTAAGGACAAAATTCCTTGACTTGGATGTGCTCCCACTAAACCCGCCACCTCCATTGGGCCTTCCGGATATCGTGTTCACCAAGACGTCATTCCATGGACTCCCGATGGTTGCTCCATATTACAATTACATAGAAAATTAAATAAATGGCATACAAGCCACAAATCCTATTTTCTAGTACAAATACATAATATGGAATATTTAAATGACATGCAAGCCACAAAACAAATTACATACCAAATAAATAAATAAATAAATTATTATTACAAACCATTGTTGTTAGAAATATGCCCATTAATGCATGTACGCCATCTTGACCACTGTTGATGATGTATGGGCCTATTGGGTCATACACCGGGGTCTAACCTGACAGCAACTTAAGTTAAGGGACCAAATAAGGCAAAAGACAAAAGTTGACATCGCAGGCCGCGTTAGCATCGCTAACTCTGAGGGGTTAGCGCCGCTAAGTCCTAGAGGTTTGCGCCGCTACGGCTGCATGTACTTTGTGTCAAATCACTGACAGGGCGCGTTAGCGCCACTAACTATTTTGAGTTAGCGCCGCTAACTTGTGGTTAGCGCCACTAAACCCTGCCAGTGCCATTTGTCAAATCCACCTCCTAAACTAGCCAATGCATGTGGATTTCATACTCTCGAGGCTTGGCCGGCTAGGTGGGATTACTTGACGAATTCTGGATAAAAATGAGATATAGAACTCATTTTGTTTAAGGGAAGTTCTCTCTTCTTTCTCTCAAGAAAAACACACACACACTTTTCTCCTTCTTTGGTGCTACAAAGACCAAGAGAAGGCCTAAGAGAGATTGTTCCAGAGTTGGTCTCGTGAGTAGCTATTCCAAAAGTGGTATTCAAAGGTGAAGTACCATGGAGGCTTGCTAGCTCTTGAGGTTGGCGTGTTACCGGGGTATATCCCAATAGAAGATCCGCATTTCGTTCTTGGAGTATCAACACCACGAGACAATCAGATTACTGGACCTAAGGAGAAAGGTATAACACCTCTTTCCTTTCCTTGTTGCATTTATTTACATAGAGTTTGGTCCATTTGTGGGTTTTCGTTTTTATGCTTTATGTGCTTGTACATTGGGCTATTTTGTTTGTACCTTGCTTCCGCTGCTAGCCCACGAAATCCCAACAGTGGTATCAGAGCCACATCTATGTTAGATTTGCACTTGGTGGCCTGAAAAATCCCGAAATCAAAATGTTTGTTTTCTGTTCGAACTGGGTTAGCGGCACTAACCTCGAGTTAGCGGCGCTAACTCTTAATAGTTAGCGGCGCTAACGCGCTGTGAAAGTTTTGGTTTCAAGTTAAAAAGAGTTTTGGTCTCGGGAATTTTGGCTATTTTGTAATTCTGGAATTTTGTTCCAGATTTGTTTTTTGGTAATTTTGTTACCATTTTAGTATGTTTGGTTGTATGTGGTTGATTTGAAATTTGTAACCTTGCCTTTGACCTTGTGGTTGACTTTGTGTGATTGGATGCATTTGGTGATTTTTAATCACATGTGGCTGTAATATTTATTAAAATTGATATATTTGTAATAATATTGTGGCCTGCATGTCATTTCATTCATCCGTGTAATTTGTACTAGATAAAATAGGAAAATTGTGGCTTGCATGCCATTTATTTTCTATTTGTATGTATTGTACATTTGGATTAAGACACACAATTTGGAGTCGAAAGGAGATTGAGCATGTCCATAGAAGCCGGTGAAGTCCAATGGAGATAGCGGTTCTAGTGGGAGCTCGCATTGAAGACCTTATGTTCCATATATTGACCACGTTCTACCCGTTTTGGCTCACGGGAAGAACGCATAGGAATTATGGTAAGGGTTACCAATTTATTTCGAATATATGCGTGTGATGTGATTTTATTATTTCTTGCATGGTTTGCTTAGGATTCGCATGCGAGATAATTTTTCGAAAATTAATAAAATCACAAGAGATTTGGTAAAAAAAGGTTTACAACTCTCGCGCGCGCTCACATACAAGATTAACTCACCTAGTGGAAATAGGTTTTGTCACTAAACAAGTTAATCTGTAACCAAGCCGGAAACAAAAGCCCGTTTTCATAAAACGTAAATCTCGCACCATCCGTAAGTCGATACCACCCGAATCTAGATTTATGAGTTTTGGTTGTCGAGCTTAGCACGAGCCAACTCTCATAAAACTATGTGGAAGGTGCGTGTGACAAATTTACAATTTTGGTTGTCGAGCTTAGCACGAGCCAATTTTGGTGGGTTTGACATCATACGTCTTGACGGACGATTTGCAATTACAAATTAAAATCCTTGAGTGATTGTCGAGCTTAGCACGAGTCAACCAAGAATTTTAATTTGGAATTAGTGCTAGTAGGGATCAAACATGCCAAACGACCGATGGTTGTCGTAGGACCCCGCAAGTGTCTAAGAATTGCAATCGGTAAGATGGTTATCGGCCTAAATAGCTCCATGAAGTGATCTGCGGCAACCCCGTCATGAATTGGAGTGATATATGGTTCTTAGCCCTTGTTAAAATATTTTTCGAGACGATATGGGTAATTATTTTAACGAGGATTAAATCAAACTAACTTGTTCATGTACTCTAATTAATATAGGATGTCGAATCAAAACAACACCACGTCAAACTTTTCACTTCGTATGTTCCTACAAAGGGAGAAACTCACGGGAGTGAACTTTGTTGACTGGCTTAGGCAATTGAGAATTTTCCTACGTGCCGAGTCAAAGTTGCACATCCTTGAGGAACCCCTTCCTGAACCACCTGCTATCAATGCGGAATGGACTATCCGATACGCGTATGAAAAGCGTGTTCGGGATACGCACGATGTTGCTTGTCTCATGTTATCAAGTATGAGCTTAGAACTGCGAAAGCAATTTGAGCACATGACTGTGTATGACATGATTAACAAGCTGAAGGATGTATTCCAACAGCAAGTTAGGCAAGAACATTATGAGTGTGTTAAAAGTCTAACCGGTTGTAAGATGCGGGAAGACGGGAGTGTTAGTGCCCATGTTTTGAAGATGAAATCATACATGGACCAGATGGAGAGACTAGGATTTTCTGTAGGGAGGGAGCTTGGTGTGAATTTCATACTTCAGTCTCTGCCCGCATCATATGAACAGTTTGTTAAGAACTATCATATGCATGCAAAGGAAATATCTATAGATGAATTGCATGGAATGTTGAATAATGTAGAATCTAACATGTCCAAGCATTCATCATCCTCATCCACTCTCGTTCTTGGTTTTAAGGGACAACTTTTAGCCAAGAAGAAGAAATCGATCCCATTAAAAGAAGAAGTTGGAGTTTCCAAGCTTGCTTCAAGTTTTGAGTCTATGGACATTGATGATGTGCCTAAAGAGACTCAACAATGGGTGGTTTGCTACTTCTGCGGAAGATTTGGGGATTGGGGCCGTCATGCCTGCCCTTCGTGCCGAGAGGATATAAAACTTCTCAGAAGAGAGAGAGTTAATTTTCCTACTTGAGGTACATTCATGATTTACTTCAGTGTATTCCTTAATAAGCTGGGTTGTTTACCCGAGCTATAAGACTCACGTTTGTCACAAATTTATTTTTGTTACAAAGTGTAGGTCTGTTCGATGCAAGAAGGAAAAGCTTGAAGAACCGGATCTCTGAAGAAGAAATTTTGTTGATTGTCTTCTACAAGAGAATTGGGAGTGTTAGTCTCGCCATTAATTCCGGATTAATTATTACTTTTGTTTGTATGCCCTGCGTGGCAAGACTTGCTTTATTGTATGTTCTTTTGGAGATGATGGATGTATTTCGAATCTTGTATTTTATGAAAAAATTTCATTATGATGGTTTCATTTCAAATTAGATCCATGTCTATGCTTATGTGTTATTTGACTTTTTTAAGTGCTTAAATACACATTTGATGACGATGGATATCACTTGGAATTGATACAATTTGAAAAATTGGTTTTGAGATGATTTTATCAAAACTTATCCATATCATAACATACATAAAGACTTGTTATAAGTAATAATGCAATCATGAATAATTGATTCTTGGATCCAAAAGTGGTTTGGATATATTAGCTCTATGGCATAATCAAACTTGACCAAGTAAACAACATTTACATCGCTTAGATCCATGAGGTTAGGATCTTTGTAAAAGTTTAGCCTCGGGCTAAATGAAAGATATAAATATTGTTTATTGGACTTGATTGATTATAAAATCCTTCATCAGTGTTGATTGGAAGAATTATGACTTGTTGGTTTTTTATCACACTTGTGTGGATAATCCGTTCAAGTATGCCACAAAGAGTGACACTAGTGAAATTCTCCATCACCATCTTTATGATAGTTGTTGAGAGAATGTTTACTAGAGAAAAGGATTGTGTCTGAAACCTAGTGGTGTTCGGAACTAACCTGAAGAAAACTAAGAATCAGTAAGGGCATATAGATATAAAATTCTTAGGTCAAGACAAGATGCTAAGTTTTCTTATCTATATTGGTTTAAATATGAAATGGATCATGGGTTTAACCCATAATTTGTTTTCTATAAAAGACACATTTGTACATGGTGTCACATTAAAGAAAACCGGATATCTTTGTTGATGATCGGCTAAAAGGTAGGCCTAAAAATATGTATTCAATGTAATTGGTATACATTAATTTTATGAACCAAGTCCTCAAACCTAAAACACAACATTATGGTCACTTAAGCATTGAATGAGATTTTGACTAGAAAGAGTCATTTGCTTGTCAATCTCATAACTTAAAATTATCCAGTCTACATTCAGTGGGAGATGAATGAATTATAAGTTGATGCCTATATATTTAAGTAGTTCATCTGAGTTTTGGATAATTGTTTCTTAGACTTATGGAAACCATATTTGGTTGCTCAAAAGGAAGAAGACAATTTACAAAAGCATTCCAGTGGAAGAACGTAAAACTTAAATAAGAGACATAATGTTGACACTAGCATTTAATCAGCATAGAGATGCTGGTAAAACCTGACAATATCCATTACTTCTATAAATCTAATGGAATTCAAGAAAGCTGTTTAGATATGAGGTTGTCATATTTTAGCAACAGCAGCTTGATGGTGAATCATTGTGATGTCACCATTCATCGAAAACATAGTGGGACCCTGTGTTCACTAGTGAATATAAGAAGATAATGGTATACATAGGTGTAACCCATTTGATGCATCCAAGTAATTGACTTGGGTTAATCCCACACCTGAGGTCTAATCCAAGAAGGGTAAAGGGACTAACATATATGCAATCATAGACAACTTCAAATCAGAGACAAAGTGTTTCATAACCATTATATGGAAACATGTTCTAGTGGCTATGTTGAAGATGACTTGGATAAAGTGAAATATTGTTGTCACCTTGCGGAAACAAGTTAGTTCACTTGGACGTAAGAGACCTGCATCCTTCATAGGATTAAGTTGAGGAAATGCTTCAGGCATTTTCCGAGGTTCTTACACATCCATAATATCCAGATTAGGTCTGGATTATGTGAAGCATTGTTGTCGCTTTGGGGAAACAAGTAAGATCACATGGAAATAAAAGGCCAAGATCCTTCGCAGGGTTAAGTTGAGGATATGTTTGAAGCATGTTCCGAGGTCTTATACATGTCCATTATATCCAAGTTGTGTCCATGTATGAAGTCGACAAAACCTGCATCTTGTGACTGTAATCTTGCTTTACGAGAAAGTCAAAGGAATGAGTTTTCTAGAAAGCGTAGATTAAGCCAGATACTCTTGTCAGGGCTAGTGGGAGCTTTATTTGTTCCTAGTAAGATATACTAAAATGAAAATAATGTCCTAATTTAGGGTTGTTTTCAACCTATTGATGGAATTATTGTTCTACGAGTATAAATATAAACGTTAAGTAAAGTGGATACTAAATTCAAGATATACTGATGTATGTTCTTGATGTTCGACGAAAATAAAGTTGTCTTGAGTAAGTTATTACTGCAAGCAAATCTATACTTGTAAGACTGTCGATTTTAATCGAAGTTTTGAATATACAAATATATGGTGTAGATACGACATTTAGATTCAAATGAGTGTCATTGACCCTATTGTGTACTTCGGTAACATTGAGGGTATGTCGACTCTAATAAAAGTGAGTGTCAGTGACTCTATTGTGAACTTCGGTTACATTGAGGGTATGTCGACTCTAATAATCATAAGTGTCATTTATCCTATTATAGACTTCGGTAACATTGAGGATATGACGACTATGATAATATTATGTATGATCTCTTTGATAAACACTTTGCGAGTGGTTTAATAAGAGAATACAAAAGAGTACAAAGGGATATCGTGTAGATGATCCCACAATTAAGCCGTTGTCAAATACTATTGATGAATTTCATACTAGGTATAATAGCATTGTTTATGCTTATGACTAGGCTTGAATATCGTTTTAGTAAATGTTTGATTTACTTATAAGCTTTGGGAACGGTAAGCAGTACTGCTCACTGATGATTGTATCGATATATAGTGGAGACTATATATACGCATGATGCGGTTACCTTCATTGGTCTTTACTGTGTTCCATCTTAGCATGTTTAACCACTTCCCAGAATGTTTATACATTCTAAATTTCCACAGTTAGTCATTCTTCAAAGGAAGGAAGTTTGAATTAAGGCTAAGGTTAGGTGTTGGTTATGCATTGATCAAGGATTGAATGCATGAAATGCAACAGTAACCTGTGCTTGAAAGGAGTTTCAAGTGACTGGAAGACCCGCACCTGAGTTCACTTCATGGATCATAGTCACAAGTAACTCGGGATGATAATATCATTACGTCCTTCGAACTGAGATGTATGAATTGCTATAACATGAAACTTTCTTACTTTGGCTATTTCAAAACGTAGTTCGTAACTGGCTATTATAAAGGGAATAGTTAAGTAAGACAAGGTTCACGCTATGGGATTGTACAGTCAATGGAATTTGTTCCTCTAGTATGAGAGATATCCCTGGGCCCCTCGATGATTGGGCGCTGACACCAAAATAAGCATGGCCATGCACAAAGGAATATTGATTGAGAATCAGATATGTCCTTAAATTTTGGTCACCACTAATCAAGATCGAGAAACATAATCGTGAACGATCTGGAGATTGATGTATCAATCCATGTCTCGTGTTCACAAGGATATCACGAAAAAAAGGAGTTTTGATCACTTATCTATAGGACCTCTACGTTTTTGTAGGTTATGGTTTTCTGCAAAGAAGCGGAACCCATACTGACTTGGGGGCATTGATGCTTTTGCTAGAGGCCGCTCTTTGTCTGTGATTACATAGGTACGGTGCATTATGTGCAAGTGGGAGTTTGTTAGAAATATGCCCATTAATGCATGTACGCCATCTTGACCACTGCTGATGATGTATTGGCCTATTGGGACATACACCGGGGTCTAACCTGACAGCAACTTAAGTTAAGGGACCAAATATGGCAAAAGACAAAAGTTGACATCGCAGGCCGCGTTAGCGCCGCTAACTTTGAGGGGTTAGCGTCGCTAAGTCCTAGAGGTTAGCGCCGCTACGACTGCATGTACTTTCTGTCAAATCACTGACAGGGCGCGTTAGCGCCGCTAACTATTTTGAGTTAGCACCGCTAACTTGTGGTTAGTTCCGCTAAACCCTGCCAGTGCCATTTGTCAAATCCACCTCCTAAACTAGCCAATGCATGTGGATTTCATACTCTCGAGGCTTGGCCGGATAGGTGGGATTAATTGACGAATTCTAGACAAAAATGAGATATAGAACTCATTTTGTTTAAGGTAAGTTCTCTCTTCTTTCTCTCAAGAAAAACACACACACACTTTTCTCCTTCTTTGGTGCTACAAAGACCAAGAGAAGGCCTAAGAGAGATTGTTCAAGAGTTGGTCTCGTGAGTAGCTGTTCCAGAAGTGGTATTCAAAGGTGAAGTACCATGGAGGCTTGCTAGCTCTTGAGGTTGGCGTGTTACCGGGGTATATCCCAATAGAAGATCCGCATTTCGTTCTTGGAGTATCAACACCACGAGACAATCAGATTACTGGAGCTAAGGAGAAAGGTATAACACCTCTTTCCTTTCCTTGTTGCATTTCTTTACATAGAGTTTGGTCCATTTGTGGGATTTCGTTTTTATGCTTTATGTGCTTGTACATTGGGCTATTTTGTTTGTACCTTGCTTCCGCTGCTAGCCCACAAAATCCCAACAATTGTGACATAAAGTCATCAAATGAATGAATAATAACAAAACATACAACCAAACATCCACAAGGTCTAGGGCATTTTCCTAGGGTTACCAACAAAACAAATTCACTAGTGAACAACAACAACAACAACAATATGGTGTGTCACACAAAAACCATGTAAACTTATGTATAATGGTTAAGATTTTTGCAAAAACACTCAAGGCACTAAAAATCCCATGTACTTATGCATTAGTAACACCAAACCATTTTTTGATGAAACATATTCATAAATACATAATGTAAGTATATGCAATTACTATTTCATGCTAAAATAATAATCCACATATAAATACACCAACCATTATACAAGGCAACTTCAAAAAAACTAAATTTTAATTTATGGACAAAAGTTCCAGAAACCAAAATTTAGTGCCAAAAACCCAAAAATAATTTTTATTTAAAACAAGGTTTAAAAACAGAATATGTACAGCGATTTTCCGCGCCGCGTAACCTCATGAGTTCCGCGCCGCGGAAACTGACGAACAGAAAACACAAAACTTTATTTTCGGGTTTTTCAGGCCACCATGTGCAAAAGTAGTATAGAGGTGGCTCTGATACCACTGTTGGGGTTCTATGTACACAGCGGAAGCAGCATGCAACATACAAAGCATAGAGTACAAGAAATCAAAGCATAAAACCCCAAGCCATGGACCAAGCTCTATAACTAACTTAAGCAACATGAAATAGAGAAAGAATAGAGATTATACCCTGCTTCTTAGCTCCAGTAACTAGTAGATGAAGAGATGAAGACAAGAACACCAAAGAAGGCTTCCTCTATTGAAGTCCACCCCGGGTTTACACCACCTCCTTGTACTAGCAAGCTCAATGGATCTTCAAAGCCTTGAAATCCTTTGAGAACAGCCCTGAATTTCAAGGAACTCGGATCTCTTGGTGGCTCTCACAAGAACACTCTAAAAGTGTCTCTAAACTAAGTGTATTGTGAGTTTTTGCAAAAGGATAGAATGAAAAGAAAATGGGGTTATTTTATAAACCCAGAGATGCCACTTCCTCTCCCAAAGCCGGCCAAGAGTCTTCAGAAAGAAAGCCCCATGCATTGGGCAAGAGTGGAGGTGGAGAATCTAATCATTGCATGCAGTCTGACAGAATTCCGCGCCTCGTGCCCATAAGGTTCCGCGCCGCGAAAGCTCCGCGTCGCGTTATTTGCCAGCACAGCAATCTTTCCATTTTGACACCATTGGTCCCTCCATCTTTTAGGCTGTCGAGATAGTTCCCCGGTGTGTGATCCAATAGGCCCATACATCATCGGCAGTGATACTTGAGGCGTACGTGTGTCAGTGGGCATACTCCAACAAGGCCAATATAGGTTACTTCCATGTCTTTGGTTCAAAATGCTATGTGCTGAATCAAAGAGATCAGCTCCATAAGTTGGAACCTAAATCTCCAAGTCTTACAGAGTATATAAATCAAGGAGAAAGGCTATAGAATAATCATGTCATGTCTCATTTGATGAAGACAGTTTTGATCAAGCTGATAAAAGGCAACCTGACTTGGTCAGTCAGAGTGAGCTTCAAAAGCCCGAGTAAACCAAAATGTCAAATCCTATGTATGTCATGGATGATGACAGTGATGATGATGTGTTCATTAATCTCTTTGGAGCTGATATTAGTCAGACTGAAGATCTTGGTGATCAACAGTTTGATGATAATGCTGCAATTGAGACTGAGGATGTAAGTTCACCTTAGAGTCCTCAATATCACTCAGATCCAGAACCACAATCTCCTACTACAACATTTAAATTCCTCAAAGATCATCCTCAAGATCAAGTAATTGGTAATGTTCAAGAAAGAGTGATTACCAGATCGAAGGCAACAGCAAACTACGCTGCTTACTTTGGTTTTCTATCTCAAATGGAACTAAAGAAGACTGAAGAAGCCTTAGAGGATGAAGATTGGATTGAATCTATGCAAGAGGAATTAAATGAGTTTGAGAGAAACAAGGGATGGAGTCTTGTTCCAGCCCCCAAAGATCATTTAGTAATAGGCACTAAGTGGTTCTATACAAAAAACAAGATGGACAAGGATGGAGTGATTGTTAGGAACAAAGCTAGGCTAGTAGCACAAGGGTATAAACAAGAAGAAGGAATCGATTATGATGAGACATTTGCCCCTGTTGCTAGAATTGAAGCCATTGGGCTGTTCTTAGCTTATGCAGCATATAAAGACTTCAAAGTCTACCAAATGGATGTGAAAAGTGCTTTCCTAAATGGAAAACTTCAGGAGGAAGTCTATCCGAAACAACCTCCTGGCTTTATCAGTTCAAAGTATCCACATCATGTCTATAAGTTATACAAGGCTTTGTATGGTCTTAAAAAAGCTCCAAGAGCTTGGTATGATACTCTGTCCAACTATCTACTATCAATGGACTTTACCAGAGGTAGTATAGATAAGACACTCTTTATTAAAAAGAGTAAAGGACAGGTAATTCTATTACAAATCTATGTGGATGACATTATCTTTGGTTCAACAAATGAATCTCTGTGTGAATGGTTCTCCAAAGTTATGTCAAAAAGGTACAAGATGAGTATGATGGGTGAAATGACATATTTCCTAGGCTTGAAGATTCAACAAAATTTTGATGGAATATTCATTAATCAAAGCAAATATGTTCTTGATTTGATAAAGAAATATGGTTTTGGTTCTAGTTCCATCATGAAAACACCCATGTCACCAGCTGTCAAGCTAAGCAAGGACTCAGATGGAAAGTCTATATGTCAGTCTACCTATAGAGGAATGATAGGTTTATTACTCTATTTGACAGCTACTATACCTGATATCATGTTTGCTACATGTGTTTGTGCAAGATATCAGGCAGATCCTAAGGAATCACATTTCAAGCTGTGAATATTTAGGTACCTTAAAGGTACACCAAATCTTGGGTTTTGGTATCCAAAAGACTATGGATTTGAATTAGTTGGTTTTTCAGATGCTGACTATGCTGGGTGCAAGTTAGACAGAAAATCGACAACAGGAGGATGTCAAATGCTTGGAGGGACGTTAGTAAGCTGGACTAGTACGAAACAGAACTCAGTGGTTACTTCAACTGCTGAAGTTGAGTATGTTGCTGCAGGTAGCTATTGTGCTCAAATCCTGTGGATGCAACATCAGCTTCAAAATTTTGGTATGAATTTCAAGAAAACACCCATATTTTGTGATAACCAAAGTGCAATAGCCATTACATATAATCCAGTCTTCCACTCAAGAACCAAGCACATAGAAATTAGACATCACTTCATCAGAGACATCATGGAAAAAGGTAAAGTTGAAATCAAATTTATCTCCACTGATGACCAATTAGCAGACATCTTTACAAAACCACTTGATGAAAATAGGTTTATGTATCTGCTATGTAAATTGGGTATGCTCAACCCTTAGACAAGTCTCTAAAAATGAGTTTTAGCCTGACAAAGACTAAGTGTCTTAAGCTGAGTACACAGTTTATAGATAAGTTCTCATAAACTGTCTATCTTGTCAAGCTGAGTGATAAGTTCACAAGTTTGGTTTGTTCCAACCATATTTTAACTACTCAGTGTGGTTAAAATATAAATTTGAGTTAGTCTCAAATAAAAATGACTAGGTGTCATTGATTCTGAGCTGTGTGCTCCACTCAAGCTGAGTGTCAATCTCAAGCTGAGTGGAAAGATCAAGTTGAGTGCTTGAATCACGTTGAGTAATAAGTTTCCTCAGCTTGGTAAGTCCAGATAATGTTTTAATTACTGTGTGTTTTTAATTCATGCAACATTATGCTTGAGTCTGTCTCACATTTTGTTTTTACGCTGATTAGGTATCGGTGTTATTAAACAGTGTAAATAATATTTTTGTAAGTCAAGAATGCTATTTTACATACTTATCCGTTGGGAGATGGTGTGTTTCTACTCTATTACTGTTACATCAAGCTGTAAGTTTGTTAGAGTAACGGATAAATAGGGATTTACAACGGTAACTTTTCTCTCTCCTCAAAAAGGTATATATATCGGTTGTAACCGAAATTCAGACGTTTACGCTTACTAAACTTCTGATATTCTCTCTATACCTTCTACAACCACCCAAGTGCTACGTGCATTTCACCGTTCAATCAATGGTGCAACCCTAAATTGCTCAGTGTGAACTGCATATTTACTCAGTGTGAATCAAAAACAATCTACAATGGACGGAACCATTATGAATCTGAGTGATCGAATGGTAAGGGGGCTGCATTTAAGAACAATGGATTGCCGTTGATTAAAATCAACAATCAACGAGCATGTATCGCCATCCCTAAACGTAAAAAAACAGGGGATACGATGTGTGGGTGGATTATATCCGCAAATGCCCACTGGCATTCGTTTTTATTAGAGCACCGGTTTATGTAGTTCCTCAGCACCTACTGGAGTTCTAGTATACGTGTGTCTACGACCAGGACAGAGGCGTAATTCGAGGTACTGTGCTGAATGGGGAGAGAACCATTGCTCTTACAGTGCAAAGGCTAAGGGAGGTTCTACAACTCCCTCAAAATGAAGTGTTCGAGCCTGTTGTGACGAGGCACGTAGCAAGGTCGGTACTACCCAGAATGGGTCACCCACAAACAAAGGGTGTTATCAAAAAGGCCACCTTTCCAACCGGATAGGGTTTCATGGTGTCCACAGTGATTTTTTCACTCGGTACCAAGGTTGGAGGATTGGACCAGGTTAACGAGTTCGAGATGCAGCTGATTTACAACATCTACTTCGCTAGAAATCTGGATTATGCACAGCTCATCTTCAATGAACTCAAGGTCCAAGTAATGAAGACAACAAGGGATCTTCAAGTACCATTTATAAGGTACCTGTCCTTGGCATTTGAAGCTGAGCTAGGGACAGCACTATATGAAGCTGGTCAGGATATGTTCCTCACACCAGCAGTCAGCTCGAAGATGTTCAATAACAACATCTTTCTAGAGCAAGAAGGCCTAAGTGAGCCTATGCAATGGATAGCTGAGAGGGCTTCCTCTGAAAGTAAAGTTGAGGGATCAAATTAAAGGGGAGCAGCTCAAGCTGATCAAGAGGTTCAAGCTGAGCACCCTGCTCAAGCTGAGCCAGCAACCTTTCAAGCTACACCTGGTAAGATCTCTCCACTTTCTTCTTCTTCTCACTTTTCTCCATCTTCCTTTGGAGACAAGACTAAAGTAAGCCCAACTCAGTCTAACCCATCTCCTCCACCTTCCTTCCATCATAAACTTCACTCTAAAG
Organism: Pulicaria dysenterica; assembly: GCA_947179395.2. Lineage (NCBI taxonomy): Eukaryota > Viridiplantae > Streptophyta > Magnoliopsida > Asterales > Asteraceae > Pulicaria > Pulicaria dysenterica. Next base: position 34,125,366 of record OX359289.1, on the reverse strand, counting down.
CCAACCTTGGTGTGCCCACTACTACCAAGGAAAACATTCAAACCTATATACGAAAAACAGCCAAAGGTGGTGCCATAACTAAAGGTACCACTGGAGCTGAAATCACACTGATTCCTCCACCGGCAGGAGTTGAGGGGGAGACACCTACTCTTCAGGTGCCAACCTCAAGGCTCATTCAAACCCAACAGCCAAAACCGGGTGTGGTGTCTACTCAATCCACACTTACTCGAGCCATGGGAGACCCTACTGCTGTGCCTGAGCAGACACACTCAGGTAACATTGAAATTATGACCAATCCCCAGGGTCAATCACCCCACACTAACCAAATAAGCCAACCACCTACCTATACACATCACGATTTGAGCCCAATTACTTCTCTTCACTTCTCACACTCTCCAGCACGACCTGTCAATGATTCATCTCCATACCAAGGTGAATTACAGGGTCCAAACTTTGGTGCACATGACTTTGAAGGTATACACCAACCCTTGGATGATGCACCCAAACACTCTCCTAAGAATATTGACTCATTCAACACCGAGGAACATCAATTCGAGTTTAAGGATAGGAGTCAGTCTCCACAAGATGAAACTGCCTCCTCAGGCATTCAAGAGCTAAAAACGTACATCGCTGCTCAGTTTGGTCTGTTCCATCTCAAGCAAAAGAAGAAAAATATCAAATCTATCAGAGGCTTGAGAAGCTGACTAATGATGTTAAAGAAATAGCCTCTACAGTTACTGCCCTTCAACAAAAACAAACTTCGAACCCTATTGATGATGACAAAAAAGGGGAGAAGGTTCAAGCTGAAGCTGACGCTAAGTTAGTTCAAGCTAAAGCTGAGGCTCTACTGGTGCTAGCAAAAGGAGCAGAGAGGTAAGCTCAGTTTGAGGGGGAGTTGGAGTTAGAGAAAGAGGAACCTACAGCCAAAAGATAAAAAGTGATAGAATATGAATCTGAAGCTGACAGTGTTTCTGAAACAGAGGAAGAGAAAGCTACAAGGCTGATGATTGAGATGCTCGAGCAAGAAGAAGCTGATGAGCTTGGGATCTCTATAGCCGAGCTGAAAAAGAGAAAGTAGAAGGAAGTGAGGGACCAAGAAAGGGAAAAAGAGAGAAAGGATTTAGCTCAAGCTAAAGCTGATTATTCTGGTTCAAGGCCTGATCAGATCCCGTATACAGATACAAATATTCAGGAGTGCTACTTCAGACGCAGCACCAGCAAGGAAATCAAGAGCATGACTCAGAGCAGAGCAAATGGAGCCATCATTCTCACCTTTCTATTTGATGATAAATCAATAGTAGGAATGGACCTGAGATATGTTCACAGGATGGGCTACATTGAATGGAAAAGAAGAAGTATGATGCTCAAGAAATTCAAGAAGAGTCAGATCAAGCAAGAGATTACAACTGAAGTCTCTAAGCTGATTTCTCGAGCTAAGGAGCTGAGGGATGTTCCAGTTCCTGGTCTACAATGGGAGAGATTATTTGAGATACCTGAAGATGAAAAATTCAAAGAGAATCAAGGTATTGATACACCAGTTCATGGGTTCATGTTTAAGGATCAGGCAGGCAATCCTAGCTTCATCAAGCTGACTGAAATCTGTTATTTGAAAGCTAAGGATGCCATACATATAAGAAATTATTGTGGTGATAACTCAAATCATTTTGTGAGATATAAGCTGAATAAAATCATCAGAGTACAACAGAAGGAACTCAAAGGAAATGTAGAAGCAGAAAGCCTACTAGAAGAGATCAACAGAGAAATCATTCTATGGGAGGTTCTACATCCTGAGTTCAAGAGATAATTTTTGTAATAGATTAGTTCTATATGTAATTATTAGATTAGTTCTAATAATTTGTAAGCACTAAGTGTGCATGATCTTAGTGATCAAAATTTTGTACTCTGATATGTTCAATGAATACAAGTATTAGTTTGATATGTTCAACTGTTTATGATATGTTCATAATTCTTAGTCTGATGAGTTCAGCTTGAATGAATAATTTGATTAGTTCATGTTCATTGCTATGATTGGTTGGTGTGTTCAACTTATAATTGATATGTTCAACTTAAAATTGATAAGTTCAATTAATGTTTGATTAGTTCAAAATTAAAATCTTAGTAAGTTTAAGATTTGAAACATAATTCTGTTCAACTTAAGAACTGTTTGATGGTTTTGTCATCATCAAATAGGGGGAGTTTGTTGGTCAAATGATCTCATCAGTTGAAATTTGATGGGACAAAGTTAAGTTTGTAAGATATGTTCTGAATATAACTTAAACAGAATTATAAAGCTTGATCAAACTGAGCACTTATAGTGTTTCAGACTGAGCATAAGTTGAGTATAAGCTGAGCATATATTTGATCAGCTTAGACTATATCTTAGTAAGACTATCACTATGTTTGATAAGCTGTGTGTGTCACCAAAGATATAGGTTGAGTATTCAGCTTGATGCGATTCGAGCTGAGTGACTCAGCTTGTAACCTGAGTCAGCTCAACAGAGTTGCTAAGTAAGTTCTAGCTAACTCTTATGACTTCTAAGGATGAGTTAGTTATTATACGTGTTAGTACATGTTTGATTTTTGGTTTGTTCTCAAAGAACTCAGCTTGATGAGTTTCAAGCTGAGTAACTCAGCCCAAAGTAAAGAAGTCAGTTTAAAAGAATTTAAATTTGATTTAAATTCCTTTTACTCTCTATATCTACGGCATGGATAAGAAGACTCCAGAATCAAGATTGAAGATTGAAGACTCAAGATAGAAGATTCAAGATTCAAGATTCCGGGTTATCCGTTAGTTTATTAGCAGATTAGGATAAGTTCTAGTTTGTTACAATCCGTAGGAACATGATTATAAATACTTATCAACGGATAAGTTTAGAGGTACAACAACAAGTGCCAGACTCTAATCTCACCTCAACCTATTGATCGTATGTGTTACGAATCTTGATACACAGTTTGTAAGTTCAATGTGATCAAGAAATTCACAGATTGCCAACATTGTTCGTGTGTTCGATCTTCACGTCTGTTGTGAAGTTGGTAAGTATTCAATCTGTGAATAAATCATGTTTAGAGAGTCATTTCGTATCTATAATAATAAGTTGATTATAGATAGAAAAGTTTGAGAGATTGAGAGATTTGATTTATATTAGGTGATTACATATCAAGTGTTTCTTACTTGGTTGTTACTGTAATCATCTTCTTATTAATGAAAGCATTAAAGTTTGAGAGATTGAGAGATTTGATTTACATTAGGTGTTTACATATCAAGTGTTTCTTACTTGGTTGTTACTGTAATCATCTTCTTATTAATGAAGGCATTCGATTTCATGTGGTTTGATGTGTGTTAATAGTTTTTATTGATTTGTTCAATTTTCCGCAGAAAGTGTATTCGACCCCCCTTCTACACATTACTTGCTTATTGATACTCTCATCAAGGGACCAACAAATCGAGATGAAACACATCAAATCCCAACGGATAAGTTTGAAAAATAACATTCTTGACTTACAAAAAGATTATTTACACTGTTGTATTACACCAATACGCAATCGGTATAAAACGTGATTTGAGACTGACTCAAATATAGTGACTCATGGATTAATAACACATAGTAATTAAAACATGTTTTGGACACACCAAGCTGAGTAAACTTATCACTCAGTGTGAGTCAAGCACTCAACTTGATTTGAGCACTCAGCTTGAGATTGACACTCAGCTTGAGTGGAGCACACAGCTTAGAATCAATGACACTTAGTCATTGTTAATTGAGACTAACTCAATTGTACATTTTAACTAGACTTAGCAGTTAAACCATGTTTGGAACAGACCAAACATGTGAACTTATCACGTAGCTTGACTAAATAAACAGTTTTATAGACTTATCTATAAACTCAGCTTAAGACACATAGTCTTTGTCAGGCTGAAACTAAGTTTTAGAGACTTATCTAGGGGTTGAGAATACCCAATTTACATAGCAGATATGAAAACCTTTTCTCATCAAGAGGTTTGGTGAATATGTCTGCTAATTGATCATCTGTGGAGGTAAAATTTATTTCAACTTTACCTTTTTCCACGATGTCTCTGATGAAGTGATGTCTAATTTCTATATGCTTGGTTCTTGAGTGGAAGACTGGATTATAAGTAATGACTATTGCACTTTAGTTATCACAGAAAATAGGAGTTTTCCTAAGATTCATACCAAAGTCTTGAAGCTGATGTTGCATCCATAGAATATGAGCACAACAGCTTCCTGCAGCAACATACTCAGCTTCAGCAGTTGAAGTAGCCACTGAGTTCTGTTTCTTACTAGTCCAGCTTACTAACTTCCCTCCAAGCATTTGACATCCTCCTGTTGTTGATTTTTTGTCTAACTTGCACACAGCATAGTTAGCATCTGAAAAACCAACTAACTCAAATCCAGAGTCCTTTGGATACCAAAGACCTAGATTTGGTGTACCTTTAAGGTACCTAAAGATCCTTTTCACAGCTTGAAGATGTGATTCCTTAGGATCTGCCTGATATCTTGCACAAACGCATGTAGCAAACATGATATCAGGTCTACTAGCTGTCAAATAAAGTAATGAACCTATCATTCCTCTCTAGGTAGACTGACATACAGACTTTCCATCTAAGTCCTTGCTTAGCTTGACAGCTGGAGACATGGGTGTTTTCATGGTTGAAATAGAATCAAACCCATATTTTTTTATCAAATCAAGAACATACTTTCTTGAATTAATGAATATTCCATCAGGCTTTTGTTGAATCTGCAAGCCTAGGAAATATGTCATTTCGCCCATCATACTCATCTTGTACCTTTTTGACATAACTTTGGAGAACCATTCACACAGAGATTCATTTGTAGAACCAAGTACAATGTCATCCACATAGATTTGTACAAGAATCACATGTCCTTTACTCTTTTTAAAAAAGAGTATCTTATCAATACTACCTCTGGTGAAGTCTATTGATAGTAGATAGTTGGACATGGTATCATACCAAGCTCTTGGAGCTTGTTTAAGACCATACAATGCCTTGTCTAACTTTTAGACATGATGTGGATACTTTGAACTGACAAAGCCAGGAGGTTGTTTCACATAGACTTCCTCCTGAAGTTTTCCATTTAGGAAAGCACTCTTCACATCCATTTGATAGACTTTGAAGTCTTTATATTCTGCATAAGCTAAGAACAGCCTTATGGCTTCAATTCTAGCAACAGGGGCAAATGTCTTATCATAATTGATTCCTTCTTCTTGTTTATACCCTTATGCTACCAGCGTGGCTTTGTTCCTAACAATCACTCCATCCTTGTCCATTTTATTTCTATAGACCCACTTAGTGCCTATAATTGTATGATTTTTAGGGGCTGGGACAAGACTTCATACCTTGTTTCTCTCAAACTCATTTAATTCCTCTTGCATAGCTTCAATCCAGTCCTCATCCTCTAAGGCTTCTTCAGTTTTTTTTGGTTCCATTTGAGATAGAAAACCAAAGTAAGCAACATAGTTTGTTGTTGCCTTAGATCTGGTAATTACTCTTTCTTGAAGATTACCAATCACTTGATCTTGAGGATGATCTTTGAGGAACTTAAATACTGTAGTAGGAGATTGTGGTTCTGGACTTGAGTGATATTGAGGACTCTGAGGTGAACTTACATCCTCAGTCTTAATTACAGCATTATCATCAAACTGTTGATCACTAAGATCTTCAGTCTGAGTAATATCAGCTGCAAATGGATTAATGAACTCATCATCTTTCTCAGCTTGAGAGTCCTTTGGAGCTTGTGATGATTTCTTAGATGAACTCACATCATCATAACTTTCATCATCTATGACATAAATAGGATTTGACATTTTGGTTTCCTCAGGCTTTTCAAGCTCACTCAGACTGACCAAGTTAGCTTATCTTTTATCAGCTTGATCAAAAATGTCTTCATCAAATGAGACATGAACTGATTCTTCTATTGCCTTTCTCCTTGAGTTATACACTCTGTAAGACTTGGAGATTGAGGAATAACCAACAAGATTCCAGGATCAGCTTTAGGTTCCCAAGATGTCCAACCCAAAATAAAATCTGTTAACAATCCTACTTTGAAAACTTTAAAGCAAAAACAGATTATCAAACAGACATCGACTTCCACTTCTAATCACATTTCTCGTATGAACACTGACATACCTGAATCCTGAAAAGCAGTTGCTAGTCGATCGATCACGACTCAATTCTAATGTTTTACATTCTGCTGCAGATGTGAAGAAGCTCGGGAGTGAAGAGCGTAAAATAAACATAACTTGGAAGAGATTCTTTCCTAGGTCATATAGGAAATGTTCAAACACTAGACAAACATGTGAACAAATTTTGATGTTTGATTCAGTCTGTAATCATTCAAGTTTGCATGATAATGTTGCCTCTTCAATGTTTTGTATTAGTGATGGTTGCCTCCATGGTCATTGTGAATATGATCAATTAAGAAAACAAATTGGAATTAAACCATGTGAGGACTGGACAGACTTTTACGCCAATCAAATATGTGTTCCATTTCTAAATTCCAAAGGATATATCATTCATCAATGGATCACCACTCGTCAGTCACATGCACTCAAACGTTTAAACATATCAAAATGATTACTGACGATCAAAGAACTGGAAGTCTACAGACGGCAGGGCTACGAAGCATTTACAAAGGCATGGATTGCTCACGAAAAACACTTACAAGAGTGCCAAAACTTCCAAACCCAAGCCATCCTCCAATCAACGAGTAGTACAATCTACTGCTCGCAAGTCTCCAGTTCAGCAAAAGCAAGTTGATGCACCGAGGTCACAACGAATTCTTAAGAATTCCTCGAAAGCTTGGATTCACAAACATAACGCTTCCGCAACTCCTTCTAATCCCAAACCTCCGATTCCATCAACTGTCAAACCAAATGTGGTACCTAAACTTCAGTCTAAGCCAATCCTGTCTCAATCTATTCCTTCTAGACAAAATATTAAACCCACTTGGGTACCTAAGGATAGATCTTTAGAAGTTTTACAACCACCAGTTGAAATAGTAAATACTCAACCACTTCTAAGAACTAAAAATCAAGGACCCATTCCTATATGGGGACCTAAACGTGCTTTGTTCTCTTTTTGCAGGCGCCTAACTTGTGGTACCTGGACTCCGGTTGTACCAAGCATATGATCGGCAACAAAAGTCTTCTCAAGAATTATGTTCCTAAGTACTCGGGAATGTAAATTTTGGGAACGAAAATGTTGCACCAATAATGGGGTATGGAGACATAGAGAATAAGCACATCAAGATCAAGAAAGTCTCCTATGTTGAAGGGTTGGGTCACAATTTGTTCAGCATCGGACAGTTCTGTGATAAGGACCTGGAGGTAGTGTTTAAGAAGAACAAATGTTCTTTTTTAACTGAAAACGGAGATGAATTACTGACAGGCTCTAGGAAATCTAACCTGTATTCCATTGATTTGGAAAAATACGACTCCCCTACCTCCGTATGTCTACTATCCGAAGCCTCCACAGATCTTACTTGGCAATGGCACAGAAAACTCTCTCACCTGAACTTTCAAAATATCAACAAGCTAGTCACTGGTGACTTGGTGAGAGGCATTCCCAAGTTAAGATTCAAAAAGGATCATCTGTGTGCAGATTGTGAGAAAGGAAAAATGAAAAAGGCTTCACACAAATCTACACAAGTGTTCAGCACTACAAATCCTTTGGAACTCTTGCACATAGATCTCTGTGGTCCTATGAGAATCCAGTCCAAAAGTGGGAAGAAGTATATTCTAATCATGGTGGATGACTACTCTCGATATACTTGGGTCAAGTTTCTGCGATCAAAAGATGAAGCCACTCCAACAATCATTTCCTTCATCAAGCAATAGCAGAATAAGCATAGTCAGAGTGTTGTCTCAATCCGTACAGACAATGGAATTGAATTCAAAAACAGTACTCTGAAGAGCTTCTGTGACCTTGTTGGGATCAACCATCCGTTCTCTGCTGCATACATTCCACAACAAAATGGTGTCGTGTAAAGACGAAACAGAACCTTGGTTGAAGCTGCCCGTACCATGTTATCATATTCCGGGCTCCCTCCTTCTTTTTGGGCTGAAGCAATCAGCACCGCCTGCTATACGCAAAACCGCTCTTTTATTAACAAACACTTTAATAAAACTTCATACGAACTGGCCAATGGCATAGTGCCTAATATCAAATACTTTCATATTTTTGGTAATAGATGTTTTGTGCTTAATGACAAGGAAAATTTAGGAAAATTTGCTCCCAAAGCTGGTGAAGCTATTTTCCTAGGTTATTCTACTGAGTCCAAAGCCTACCGAGTTTTAAATAAACGAACAAAGAGCATTGTTGAAAGCATCAACGTAACATTTGATGATGCATTGAACGTTACAGATTTTCCACCCAAATCAACAGAAAACGCTTCTGAACATACCAGTTCAGGACGGTGCTTCAAAATAAAGAATCAAACAATCTGTCCAGTTCAAATACTAATCTTGACTTTATGTTTGATTTCTTTAGATCTGAATCTTCTCCTATTTTGACAGACAACAGGAACAACACAGCAGTACAAGCAAGTGTTACTATCACAGCTCATACAGTCACTAAGACGAAACCATTTGCAGATCTATATGTTGAGGATTCTACATCTGTTTCTATCACTCATCCCCCTGTGACTTCTCAGATTCCTGACCTAGAGAGTCCTCCTGTGTTTGATTCAGACCCACATTTCTCCCGTGAAGATGAAGAGGAAACACAACACTTACAAGATCTTATTCCTTCATCTTCTACTTCCCACGAGATAAAGTGGACCATACATCACTCTGAGGATAACATCATAGGAAACCCTTCAGTTGGCGTTCAAACACGAGCAGCAACAGCAAACGAATGTCAATTTTCGGGTTTTCTAAGCATCATTGAACCCACCAAGACTTCTGAAGCATTAGATGGTCCGGATTGGGTAATTGCAATGCAGGAAGAACTACACCAATTTGATCGTCTCAAAGTCTGGAGATTAGTTCCTCTTCCATATGGCAAATCTATTGTCGGAACTAAGTGGGTGTTCAAGAACAAGAGGGATTCTGATGGAGTGGTCATTCGAAACAAAGCTCAGTTGGTTGCTAAAGGCTACAATCAGCAAGAAGGTATTGACTATGATGAAACATTTTCCCCCGTTGCTCGTATTGAAGCTATCAGACTATTTCTTGCATATGCAGCCTCCAAAAACTTTCGTGTCTTTCAGATGGACGTGCAGATAGCTTTTCTTAACGGTGTTCTCAAAGAAGAAGTATATGTCTCACAACCTGAAGGTTTCGTCAATTCAAAATATCCAAATAATGTCTATATCTTAGATAAGGCCTTGTACGGGTTAAAGTAAGCTCCACGTGCATGGTACGATGTCTTATCTGAATATTTGATTGGTGAGGGTTACTCAAAAGGAAAGACTGATACCACTCTGTTCACAAAGACCAAGGGTAGGGACAAAATTTTAGTTCAAATATATGTGGATGACATCATTTTTGGGTCTACGAATCCAAAATACAGTGACGAGTTTGCTAAGATCATGGCAAACAGATTTCAAATGAGTATGCTGGGGGAGATGTCATTCTTTCTCGGACTCAAGGTGAAGCAGTTAAGTCATGGAAGTTTTATTTGCCAATCCAAGTACATCAAAGACCTTCTCACGAAGTATGATATGATTAACTGCACACCCATATCAACACCCATGGCTGCTAAGGCACAGCTATCAGTAGATCTTGATGGTTCTCCAAAAGATCTGAAAACTTACCGTGGGATTATTGGATCGTTACTGTATCTAACTGCAAGTCGTCCGGACATCATGTTCTTTACCTGTCTCTGTGCCAGATACCAGGCAAATCCTAAAGAGTCACATCTTCTGGTAGTTAAGCGGTCTTCAGATATCTCAAAGGGTCTATGGATCTTGGTCTGTGGTATCCTAAAGATTCAAATCTGGATCTCCATGCTTACTCAGATGCTGACTATGCCGGTTGCAAGATTGATAGGAAAAGCACATTTGGTAGTGCACACTTTCTGGGAGATCGTTTAGTCTGCTGGGCCTCAAAGAAGCAAAACTGCTTATCCACATCTACAGCTGAAGCTGAGTATGTTGCTGCTGCAATGTGCTGTTCACAAAGTCTCTGGATACGTACACAGTTATCAGACTTTGGCCTCAGGTATGACAAAATTCCATTGCTATGCGATTCCCAGTCTGCCATCGCTATGTCCTGCAATCCGGTACACCACTCTAAAACTAAACATATTCATATCCGTTATCACTTCATAAAAGATAACGTAGAGAAAGGTCTCATTGAGCTATTGTATGTTTCAACTGACAATCAGCTAGCTGACTTGTTTACCAAACCTTTAGATGAAATTTGTTTCACTGAGTTGGTATCCAAGTTAGGCATGCTAAACCTGAAAATATAACATACTGTTGCTTCATTTCTCCTTTCTTTCCTTTTGTTTAGAGTAGGTTCTATACTGATTATTCCTTGTGCAGATATCCGATGCAACATTCAAGGGGAAGTGATATTCTGGTGATACGCATGTAACATATGTTAGATTATGTGCAGAGATAATTAATGAACACATTGTATCCAATGTTATAAGAGACTAAAGGGTCACACTGCTACACACCCAAATCGGAACAGTTGGATTTCACCATAAATCTGTGTGGAAATAATTAATCAGTTGGATTAATTATTAAACAGAAAAGTAAATAATTAATCAGTAAGTATTAATTATTGAAAAGAGAGAAATAAATAATTAATCAGTTTGTAATAATTATTAGAAAGGAAATAAATAATAAATAGTTATTTATTATTTGAAGATGATTAAATATTAAGTTTTAATATTTAACGGACCAGTTAATTAATAGTTAATTAATTAACTAGTAAAGTCCAGGGGGTCAAAGTGAGAAGAGATGAAAGTTTAATTAAAACCAGTGGGATTTTAATTAAACGGGCTTAGGTCCATCTAATCCTTATATATATATCCTTAAGCCTTAAGGATTAAACATAAGATTAAAATAGGGATTAAGAGGATAACCCTAGCCACCACAACTCTCCCTCTCTCTCTCGCCGCACTCACTCTCTCTCGGCCAATCTCTCTCTCTCTCTCGGTCGATCTCTCTCTCATCGAAGTCGAAAGGACAAAACACCAAGGGTGTTTTTCGACTTGGTGGTCGACGCAAGGCACAAACACACACTCTCGGTTTTTGAGTGTTAAAGCCAAGGGGAATCCAGGAGCGGTCTACCAGCCAGTTCATTTGAGGTGCAGTAGTGGTGGACTTACTTTAGCAATCCCAGGTTCAAAACATGTAAAATTCTGAACCTTTATTATTGGTTGTTAAGAAACTACATAGATCATCAGTTTTAAAGATCCTAACCCTTTTGGGGTTTAGAGGGTTGAGTTCAATCCAGTTCCGCTTTAGGATTGAACCAGTAGAATCAAACCCAGGTTTGACCAATTTGTGTCATTGGGTGGTTTGGTCAGATCAAAACCCTTCAACTTATGTGTAGGGGGAGAATATAATTTACATACTGCACATGTGTAGGGGGAGAAGAATACAACTGACACCTTCCCTAAATTTTGAAAATTTTCATATGCATAAGTCAAGGGGGAGTGTGTCAAACAATATATCTGGGAAAATCAATTTTTCTACCCTCAAAATCCAGATATTTTGAATTTTCAGAATAATTTCCAATTGTTGGGTTCGACATGGAGGACATAAGAAGAGGAAGGGGCGCAGCGGAAAGGGAAAGGGCAAGGCCCAGCCCAGCCATAATGCACCCAGGGCTAATAACGACAACAAGGGCAAGAAGCCGAAGCCGAACAAAGCAAGAACCGAGAATCGGTGCTTCAAGTGCGATGAGGTCGGGCACTGGAAAAGAGATTGCCCGAGTATTCTAATATCTTGCAATCGTTTATTGCAGGAGGAGATGGAAAGTGATGCGGCCCAGCATGAAGAGATCCCACGTGCAGCTTACGGATATTATTAATAATTCTCTTTCCTAGTTTATTAAACTCTTTTAAGTTTATTTAAACATTTTTTTAATTGTTTTGGAAACCTTTTGGATTAAGTTTATGGAAATTTTAATTATTTAGTTCATATCCGTGCGCGTATTTTATGAATCAAAGATTGGTCCAGTAGTGACTAAAAGAATACCAATAAGTCAAGTCTTGACTTGATTGGTGATTCATGGTGATCTTATGCTGTGATTTGTTGTAGTTACATAAATACTGGCTCCACTACTCAAAATACTTAAATAAACAAGTGTTGTTTATAAAATTATATAGTTTTTCTAATTTAACAAGTGTTTAAGCTTTTGTGAAAAGTGAATGTTCAAAGTCTTGAACAAATGGAAATAATAGTCATTATTTCTAAGTGAAAATAGTTTTTGATAAAACATTTAAGAAAGTATAAAAGTGATTATAGTAGTTACTATAATCAAGGGAGTTTTATACTGAATGTTTTTTAATGGAAAGAAATTTAAAATGCCTTCACAGGTATTTTTGCTCATATGGCAAGTTTAATGAAACCACTTTTTGTAATTAGAAAGATGGATATATAGAGATCCAAGTTTTGGTTTCATAAAACAAATTTCTTACAAAAACTAGGTCTTAAAACATGTGTTTAGAACACAAGATTTAGGCATGGTAGTCAAGGATTGACTAAAGCCTAAAAGTATGTTTTAAAGTAATGCAATTTTCCATAAAAGATAGTGGGAGCATGCGACTAATGTATTTATCAAGTTAATAAAAGTTTTTTCTTTTAACCAGTGTGATAAATACAAGATTGAACCTTTAGAGTATATATATATTATTATCGGATGTTTTTAGAAGTTATTTAAAACAGTAAGTTCTTGAGGAAGAACTAATCCGAAGAATGCATGACTTATTGAGAGGTACTCAATAAAGATATCATTGCAAGATTTTGAGTCAAGTTATGACTTGAATAAAGTTATACTCATTCTAAAAGGTTCAATAAGTCAGCTTAATTGATTGTTGGTTGGTCAAAGTTAGAAATGATAAAATAGGATGATCTTTAACATTCTTAGTAGTGATATTAGATTAGTGTTGGCATACACAGGGAATCTAATTTCAAGTTTTTTGCAAATAGGTGTAAGAAGGTTTATCATTTCAAAAGGATAATAAAATCCAGTATATCTACAAATGTAATTAAATTTTTAATTACAGGAAGGTTGTTTTATAAAATCAGAAACTTAGAAGTTATTTCCAGTTTCTCCAAGTTTAAGGAATTTTATAAAATAAGTAAGTATAGAATTGTTCTTAGGTTGCAAGAACGATTTCTAGCAAAACCAAGAAGGAGCACTTCAGGGTGCTAGTCTTGAGTTTTAGGTTTATAATCATATTAATTTTTCCTTGTAATCTGTGATAAGTTACAATGCAAAAGTAATAAGTAATTCAGATATACACCGTGAATCGAGTCAATGAAATGGTAGAAATTATAAATCTTTATTCCAGGGCGGAATATGGAAGGGTGTAGAAATTAGTTTCATTGTTCTTCACAGATTTTGTATGTTTTGGTTCATCCAGGAATAAACTGGGTTTATTCAAAACATTATCCGTGACTACTTATCGTAGTGGGAACTATGATAGGGCTATAAAGTCATCGTAATTTTGGGGTAGATTCGAAAGTATGTCGAATATAGCTGCAAAAGGTTTTTGCGGACCAAAATTGACGGATATTTGTTAGGGTTACGAATATTGGATTGACCCACTGTGAAAAATACTTCGTGGATTCATGTCAAAAGTATTTATCACATAGGTTATCCTTAAGCCTGAGGTATTTGGTTTGGGGTGCGGTAACTGTTGTCTTCTTAGCTCGTTTTAATGACATGCCGTAACAGGGTGGTCATAAGGAACGTGTCTAGATTCAGTGGGAGCCGTATTTCCAAATGCAAATATGCAAGATGGTAATTGAAACTTCTTTTTAGAGAGATATTTTCGGGCCCCTTGACTGATTAGAGAAGCTGGTAAGTGCACGGCCATGCCCAAACGAACTGATCTGTTCTTTGTCGTTTATCACGCAGTTTTGAAATCAAGTATGTCATGAACCAATTTTTGAGTCTCTGAGTTGACTTTCTCCATGCTCATGCTCAAAATTGAAATATCGCGCTGCAAGGGACAAACCTATATATATGCATGTATGTATATATAAAAACGTACACATTCATGAACAGGGAGTTTATGAGAGTTTAGTTTGTAAACAGTTAGTTTATAACAGGTTACTTCTAAGCAGGTTGCTTATGAAGTTTTATCACAAGTTACTTTGGGGTATAAGAGTTCTTATAACCTGGTTACCCTAAGTGTCTGGCTAGGGACCTACTTAGACTAGCAATGTGCAGTAACTATTACTTATCTTGCACAAGTGGGAGTCTGATAGATTATGTGCAAAGATAATTAATGGGCACATTGTATCCAATGTTATAAGAGACTAAAGGGTCACACTGCTACACACCCAAATCGGAACAGTTGGATTTCACCATAAATCTGTGTGGAAATAATTAATCAGTTGGATTAATTATTAAATAGAAAAGTAAATAATTAATCAGTAAGTATTAATTATTGAAAAGAGAGAAATAAATAATTAATCAGTTTGTATTAATTATTAGAAAGGAAATAAATAATAAATAGTTATTTATTATTTAAAGAGAATTAAATATTAAGTTTTAATATTTAACAGACCAGTTAATTAATAGTTAATTAATTAACTAGTAAAGTCCAGGGGGTCAAAGTGAGAAGAGATGAAAGTTTAATTAAAACCAGTGGGCTTTTAATTAAACGGGCTTAAGTCCATCTAATCCTTATATATATATATATATATATATATATATATATATATATATATATATATATATATATATATATATATATATATATATATATATCCTTAAGCCTTAAGGATTAAACATAAGATTAAAATAGGGATTAATAGGATAACCCTAGACACCACAACTTTCCCTCTCTCTCTCGTCGCACTCACTCTCTCTCGGTCGATCTCTCTCTCTCTCGATCGATCTCTCTCTCGTCGAAGTCGAAAGGACAAAACACCAAGGGTGTTTTTCGACTTGGTGGTCGACGCAAGGCACACACACACACTCTCGGTTTTTTAGTGTTAAAGCCAAGGTGAATCCAGGAGCGGTCTAGCAGCCAGTTCATTGGAGGTGCAGTAGGGGTGGACTTACTTTAGCAATATCAGGTTCAAAACAGGTAAAATTCTGAACCTTTATTGTTGGTTGTTAAGAAACTACATAGATCATCAGTTTTAAAGATCCTAACCCTTTTGGGGTTTAGAGGGTTGAGTTCAATCCAGTTCCGCTTAAGGATTGAACCAGTAGAATCAAACTCAGGTTTGCCAGTTTGTGTCATTGGGTGGTTTGGTCAGATCAAAACCCTTCAACTTATGTGTAGGGGGAGAATATAATTCACATACTGCACATGTGTAGGGGGAGAAGAATACATCTGACACCTTCCCTAAATTTTGAAAATTTTCATAAGCATAAGTCGAGGGGGAGTGTGTCAAACAATATATCTGGGAAAATCAATTTTTCTACTCTTAAAATCCAGATATTTTGAATTTTCAGAATAATTTCCAATTGTTGGGTTCGAATGGATACAATCGCATACTATGCTTCAATCGCATGGGATTTCTTTGAACCCAACAAATTATTTTCTAAGTCTTGATTCACACAAGGAAGTACAATCGCATGGATTGTAATCACATGGATAACCAATCGCATGAGATAATTAAAAGTGTTAACTATGCTTCAATCCTCAATCGCATGCGATAGCTCATCTGTCACCATGTAGCAAGTACCAATCGCATGCCATAGATCTGCAGTGTACAAATGAATCAAGGGTCAATCGCATGCGATTGAAAAAACAAGAGGAATCGCATGCGATTCACCAAGTGTTAGCATTTTTGCTACACTTCACGGCCAATCACATGGATCTATAAGTTGGGTTTTTTACCATGTGATTGCCCCTATCAGCCGCGTTTTTTACCACCAGTTGGTCCAATCATCACGCGACACGTGTCCCTTTCACTTTATAACCGTCCCATCCTCACCTGTCCATTTCATGCGATCAGATTTGAAATTTCACTAAGTTCTCTCTCGTTTTTGGCTAATTGATAATACGAACTCTCTCGTTACTCTGCCAAAATTTATAATTTTTATATCAAAACACTCGTGATCATATAGGTAACAACTTGTATGGTTTACATTTTGAAAATTTTGAGTTAAAATAGTAATTTTTGGCCCTAGACAAGCCACTTGCGATGAACACTTTCGGCACTTTAACTGGACTTTTGGGACACGAAACAAACTTGTTTGACCAATCCAAGTTTGCGATGGGTGTTTGGAACACATGGGGAACACTTTGATGCAAAAATATTTCAAAAATCTCAAAAAGTGTTCTTCGTGATCTTGAAGTGTATGAACTTGAACTTAAAACATACTTTTTGGTTCAAAAGAGGGTATTATGATAATTTTTTTACTACACTCAAGTACTACAGTTGTTTATTGCTATCTAATTGACATTTTTAATGTATTAAAACAACTTTTTTATACTAAAAATCATCTTGTACACAATGAGGGTCTAAGACTTAGGGTTTTTCTCATATTTTTCAAACCTAATAGCTTTGGTCAACAGTGGTCCACCTTCTCTCATTAACCAAAGTTTGACCAAAATTCAAAGATAAATGTTGTCTTCTTGCATATCTCTATATAAAACTTAACTGTTTATCTATCTGTGCAGATAAGATGGCACAAGTTGTATTTCAACCAGAAGAGATCATGCCTCAAGCAGAGTTTCTAAACTCTAAAACCCACGATAACAATCACTATGTTGACCTCACCAAGTTGAAAAATCCAACCTACCCCATTGTTACTAAAATCTTAAAGATTCATCCTCTACACCACATCCTTACATATAATCCATCCACCTCTGGCACACATGACCCTGAGCTTTATGTTCAACAATTCTGGAAGACGTGTGATGTGCGTACCAATGACAGAGGGAATGAGGTCATTCATGCTGAGGTCGATGAATATACCATTGATATACCAGTCAATCGCCTCAGAACAATCTTTCAACTGCCAAGGCTGACAGCAGACCTCCTGCAACAACTTTTGATGAAATCCCGGACGAGGAGACGTGTCTTGTTGCAATCAGGGCAATGGGATACGATGGAGAACTCACCAGAAAGAATCAATTCAAACGCACCAATCTGCATCCTAAGTACAATACATTTATGACGGTGCTTCAAAGGTGTCTCACTCCCAAACACTCTGGATATGAATTCCCTACTGTGCATCAGCTCAAAATCTTTGTTGCAGCTGCCAATCATCTGCACGTAGATTATGCATTCCTGCTATTTCAAGATATCAAGGCAGCAATGCTGAGGAAGAATTCTCAGAAAAAGTAGGATGCTAACTTCCTGCCGTACCAAAGATTTCTTCCAATGATTGTCCAATACCTGATGGATTAAAATGCTGACATTCCTCACAGGGCAGGTTTACCTTCTGTTAACTCTAAACTCTTTGTCTATATAAAACCTGCAACTCCTGTCAATGTACATGTTCCTCAACCATTCCCTATATCACTTCTGAACTTATGTGAGCAAAATTATGTTGTAGTAAGTTATAGGGAGAGTGTAGGAATACCTCCTCTAGTTGTGCCAGCACCGGCCATACCTACCCAAGGAGGTAGAGTACCTGGTGAGGCAATAGTATCTAGGACTCAGTCATCTATGGGAGATGCTGAGCGGGTCGAGCAGAGAGAAAATTTAGATGAGAGGGGTGGAGAAGAAGGTGAAGTTGGAGATAATAGAGAGGGAGGGGATGCTTATGATCCCACCACCGTTCAAACAGTTGTCCAATCTATTTCTAAAACCACCCGAACCAAAGTTGTACTTGCTGAACTAGGCTTTGACACCTCTGAGTCATCTAGTTCCCAGTCTTCTCATGCTAAGTCTGCTTCCCAACCAGGTGGTGACCCTACCTTTGAACCTGTCAATTCTTCTTTGGGCACCCCTGACAGACCCATCGACCAACCAAATGACAGCACCCCTTCATTCATGAAACTTACCGACCCACATACAACTTCTCCTGACCAGACCCACATTGTTCAAACTACTCCAGTCATTCCTCAAACCGGTGGTCTGGTCATCAATCTGAATCCTCCTACACAAACTACTGAAATTCCTACAGCCATAAATGCCATCATAGCCCCTGACCATGACATTCAAGTCGCTTCTCCATCTCCTGATTTATCTGTTGAAACTAGCTATGTCACTCCTGATTCATTAATAGATCCAAATCAATATGCTGGTTATGGTCTAGCTAGTAGTGAAGATGAAGATAGTTTTGTGGTACGGAGTGTGAGTGAGAATGAGGAGGTGAGAAAAGAAAAGGAGAGTGCTAAGGGACCCCTAGCCCCAGAAAGCCGGGAAGCCACATCTACTATGATACCTGACATTGTTGGGTCTCGTATTGAACAAGTCACGGTTATCCCACCCGTGTAGCTTTCAACCCCACCAAGCTACTACGGTGTCTCTCAACAGGCACCGTCTTCATTGCACAGGGCTATAGCACATACACTAGGTCAACCCCAATCGGGCGTTAGACCTATTTAACATAGAGGACCGTCTCCCTCATCCTCGACTCCTTTCAATGCACAATTCGATATACCGCAGATCTCCGCTTATCTTGACCAACACAGGGTTACAATTGATGCACTGAGCTTGTATGTCCCACAAGTCTCCTCAACATCTAGAGGTGGTACCTCTCAAGGTGTCATTCGAGGATTGGAAGGAAATCCTGCTGGAGCCAACATCCATGCTGCTCCAGTAGGTGGTACTGCCTCTGTGGCTGGTACCTCAACCGGAAGTCTACGTGATTCCGGGTTTGTTACACGTGAAGAATTATAGGAAAAAATCTAACAAGCCGTGGCACCTCTCCAACAACAACTCACTGATACAAATCAAAAGTTGAATAGGATTGAAGCACTCCTTGCTCCTAGATCTGCTGCTCCTGAGCCTCAGCCACAACCTGATCCAGCAACTTTGTCAGTGGATGCTTTGAAGAACCTTCTGTACGTAAAACTTCTTGAACAAAGGCCCGAATCTGCGCATGATCAAGACCTTCTGACAACTCTTCGCAACGACCAACGTCCACAGGGAATCTCCTTGGATGATTTTCAAGAGTTTCATGAAGATGTTAACAGCAAGATTGATGGGGTAACCCGAGGGGGAGAAAAGAAGAAGATACATGTCTTCTCTCTCGATGGCTGCAAAGGCAACTGTACCAGTTACTCCACTAAGTTCCTTACTACCTGCAGGTACGAGTTCTAGCCAGCAGCAGAAACAAAAACAAATGGCCGATGAAGTTCATGAACAACAACATGACAATGCTGACAAGCAGATTGTACTTTATGTACCCTAGCAACAATCTGAACCGAGGCCAATAGATCTTGAAGAAGGTGAAATACCTTATGAGCAGTGTCATGCTGAGATGTTTGATCTATTCACAGACTCTGAAGATGATGATCTATATGAGTATATGCCCACATCACCAATCAGGCATGAGGGAGAAAGCAGTACTGCTCAAGAAGAGGGGCTTCAGTTTGACATCTTTAATGATTTTGACTTAGATCAAACAGAAGAAGCTCAACCAGAGGAGGGACATGAGGATCCAAAAATCCAACGACTCTTCGAAAGCATAGATGAATATGTTGAGATTGCTACACACTGAGATTCACCCAGAATGGTACGCAGGTTTGATGATAATATCAATGAAAGAGAACTTCCACTTAAAAAGAAAGAATGGGCTGCAATTTCACGAAGAGAGGCAAGAAGAAAGCCTAAAAAGAAGAAGTCTTCCTTTGATGTATCAAGGGTCCTCAGTGGAGTAAACATAGAAGTTAATGAAAGTTTCCCTCCTCCTCGTGGTCAATTTCAAGAATCAGCTGCTGATTTATTGGAAAGAAACAGACAAAGAGAAGCAGCTGAGAAAGTTAGAAGAGAATCAGAATGGCCCTTGCCACCACACTTCATAGTGCCACATTCTCCTCCAGTGTATCGTGGAGATCCAGGTCTGGATGCAAGCAATATGTTCACTAGAAGTGCAGGCCTGCAACCTTTATGGAAGAACTATTATGTTAATGCTGCCAATCTTGAAGAAAGAATATCAGACATATTTTGCAGCGAACAAATACAGGTTATCCCCCCCCCCCGAATTGCGGAACATGGATGATAAGCAAAGAAGAAGATACAAATACATCCTCACTCAATCTATGTCAAATCCAGAAGAGAACAAATCAAAATATCCAATCGTTGAACTCATCAATGTCTACACTCAAACCACCTTCAGAATAAAGTATGCCATCTTTCACGTCAAGAGAGCAAACAACCTAACATACTTCCTCACCAAAGCAGATCTTAGGTTTGTTAAAGTTGAAGACATTAGCTTTATCTTTGACACTCTTTCTCAGAAGAGAGCAAAGTGGCCAGAAGAAGAATTTGGGAGAGTTGCTTTGATGAGATACTTAAGAAATCTAATGGAATTCATAGAGGAGCATGATCTGCAACTTAGAGCCGAGAACAATTACAGGAAAATCAATCTCTTAAAGCCTAACCAGAGCCATCCAGACTTAGAAAAGCTTGAAGAGTTGACTGTGATTAATGAAGGTCATGAAAGCTTCAAGGGTGAACGAGGAGTTATCTCCAAAAACACTAAAGGTGAAAAGATCTTCATCAGACTTGATGAGCTGATGTCATACTCAGACGGCACATTGAAAATCCTTCATCACAAGATACATCAGAAGGTATGGAATAACCGTGGGGCCTACACTGATGAACAACATGCTCAGGCCTATCGTGCTATACAAAAGATAAAGACTACACTGTACAACAGAAGGCAGGTTAGGAAGTGGCAAGTGGCATTCGGGATTCGCAACAAATCAGCCTATGAATAGATGTATTTATTTCTTTGTTGTGAATCGTTGCACGCCTCACTTAGGGGGAGAATGTTAGATTATAAAAAGTGAGGGTGCAAATATGTAAATATTGTAACTTGGGCAAATGCTATAAAAGGCATTTGCCCTTTGCCCCACCATTTCTAAACTAAGCTTTGCATTATTCATCTCTCTAGTTTGTGTTCTCTCTCTCAAAGCTCTCTGCTCTCTCTCTCAAAACCGAAAAACATACACACACAAACTAGATCATCTCTAGCATTGCTTCATCCTTTACGTATAAAGGGACCATCAGAAACTCATCAAGCTGAGTTCTTCGAGGACAAACCGAAATCAAACATGTTTTAACATGTATAATTACTAACTCATCCTTAGAAGTCATAAGAGTTGGCTAGAACTTACTTAGCAACTCTGTTGAGCTGACTCAGTCTATAAGCTGAGTCACTCAGCTCGAAACGCATCAAGCTGAATACTCAACCTATATCTTAGGTGACACACACAGCTTATCAAACATAGTGATAATCTTACTAAGATATAGTTTAAGCTGATCAAATATATGCTCAGCTTATACTCAGTCTGAAACACTATAAGTGTTCAGCTTCATAATTCTGTTTAAGTTATATTCAGAACATATCTTACAAACTTAACTTTGTCTCATCAAATTTCAACTGATGAGATCATTTGACCAACAATAATATGCCTAAAAGTGATTATACATGTACACCTTTTACTAAACTAACACATAATCTAAAGTAAACCGACACATAATCTAATCATTTTTTATATTAACCGAAAACATTATTAGTCTATAATAGCAGTTGCCTTTTTTCAAATAATATAAAAAACGCATGAGACAATATTACAAAAATTATAAAACAAAACTAAATAATGGTAAAACTATGACAAGTAAGATAAAACCTACTTAATATAAACGATACTTAAACATACACAAATGCCATTAATAGTAAATTTTAAAGTTATGATAATGAGTTGTAATAATATTACGATACACATTGAAAAAAGTAATTGTATTATTTTGCAAATGGAATGAATTTGTAAAAGATGAAAGGTCGTCTCTCGGCATAAGTGTTTTGAGAACTTGGAGTACCATATGTACGGTGGAACTTTGGAAAGGTTTTCGTGAAATTCAACCGGAAGAATGAAAACGAAAGTATAATTTATTTATTTTTACTCGATAAGAAGGTAAATTCTCAAATTATTTAAATATCTAGATTTCTATGTTATCATACTTACTACCATTTCTAATGTATTTACCAAATATTACTTCAATTGTACTTTAGAGAAACAAAATGGCAGCACTCACCCACCGTAAAGGATTTGCATGGAAATGTATTTCTTTTGTGCCATTTTCAAGTACAACCAATTTTGACAAGCGTCCTAGGTATAAAGGTTACAGTTTTATCCGCAATAAGTGGGAAACCATAATCAGCAATAAAACAATGCTTGAGACAACGCTGGATAACGACTTTTCTATTTACTCATTGATTCCTCCCATCAAAACTTTGGTATGTGACAAAATTATATGCAAAATGATTATTGGTATGTATAAGCTCAGTGATTATACTCATAGTTGTTATATTCCATGTGTTATTATGAATAAATATTTTATTAATACTAATAGTCTGATATAACTAATAAAAAAGTTGTTATATTGCATGTGTTATTATGAATAATATTTTTATAGATATTGTTGGCAAAATTATCGGAGGAGGATGAATATGTTATGGTGATGGTTGTGAGCTACTTCCAAAGGATGGAAAGTAAGTTAACACTCGTGTTATATTTTTTGTTATCCTCAACAAGTACGAATTTTGTTATCATAACTATGGTAGTTGTATAGATTTTATTATAATATTTTCTAACGTATTAACTATACTTTAATTATCAACATGGGTGGCCTGATTAAATTGATTATGTATGATACTCTGAAATACGTTCAGTTAGGTTTGTCATCGCAATAAGAGATAAATCAATAATATTTTCATCTCGGGTTATCTTATTTAGAATTTGATTTATTTTTTGTTATATACATTTGCAATGCATAAGATAATTCCTTACAATTGCATTTAACAATTTTATTTTTCAGTGAACATTTTGATTGTAACATAACTAACCGAGATCGGTTTTGAATCAAGGATGTAGGAGGCGGCAAAAATTAAATATAGGATGTTAGGTTAGTTTGCTTTTATGTATATTGATAAAGAACTTGTGTTACGTACCATCTTAGGTATGTAAACTTTTAATTTTGTCATGCTCGAATGTATCATCCTGTATGAAACATATTTAAGCTTAATGGCCTTTTTACTCATCTTTTAAGTCTTAAAAATATGTACGACACACCTATACACGTACATATGTATGTATTAGCAAAACTGACACAGGTATACTGTAACGCCCCAAGGTTTGAATATTTCTTGTTATGTGTTTACATTAAGTGTTAAATGTTTTACATGTTTAGTTAGTAGCCTTTTTGTGTTTGTGTTGCTAATTAGAAAGTTGAAGGACTAGTTTAGCAATTTCAGATTAGTTAAAGAAGTTCAGGGATCTGTTGTGTCAAGTTTTTGAAGTAGTAGTCTTTTGAGTCTTTGTTTGACTCATTTGGAGTCAAACTTCCTGTTCTTGCAACACACACTCACGACACACACTTATCCCCCAACTTTAGTTGCTGATTTTGATTCACGGAAGGAAGATTATAATCTACAAGTGATTCTATAGCAATCTTACAGCAGAGGTATGTCTTCTAGATAAGTTTATTTGAGTTTTAGGGTAAGAAATGGATTCATAGGTTGAATCCTTGAGTTTTTGGTGTTAGTCTTTGTTCTTGTTGTTGTTTATTGATACAAGAAGTTATAGCATGTGTAAGAGTTTGCTGTTTGATCAGATTTCGTGTTTTGAATCTTTGTAAGAGGGTAATATGTCAAAATCCAGTTGCTGTTCGAACAGAGTAGAAACCCTGCTGTACCGACTGTCCTTGCGACCGCATGGGTTATTCCTTGCGATCGCAAGGCATTGTTTTAGTGTGTTTGTTTGTTTTGACCTTGCGGCCGCAAGCATGGTGACTTGCGACCGTAAGAGTGTGTTTTGTGAAGTACCGTCCACGGACGAAGGAACTAAGTTTACTATCGCAAGTATTTAACCTGCGATCGTAAGCAAGCTTAGAATCATCCTTGTGTGTGTACAAGGCATGATTGTTTAGAAAGAACCCTTGCGGTCGCAAGGGGTTTACCTTGCGGTCGTAAGGATGTTTGACCAAGACCCTTGCGGTCGCATGGTGTTACTTGCGGTCGCAAGTAGTTTTCCAGTTTCAGAAAGAGTTTTGAGCAGATGTTTATGTATGGTGTTATTGCTTGTAGGCAGTAAGAGTGGACGTTTCTGTTAAATTGCTGTTAAGGTGAGTGTACTTACCTTTAATCAGACTAGCATACGTGTGTATATACTAATTGTATGATCTGTGATTGGTTATATGATACTATTGCATTATTGACAGAGATAGGGTATATTGAGATCCTTATACCCAAATAAGTGTCAGGGGTTACTTATACTTTATATAGTATACCCCGGGACCAGTTAATAGATTTGGAACAGTTTTGCAGATTGTAAATCGGGATGCGTGTCATCCTAAAGTCGTTTAGTTTTCATACCTTGATTACTATTTCAGTAGTATACTCACTAAGCGTTAGCTTATGTTCAGTGTTTTCTGCATACAGGTGTGTCAGGTTCAGGCAAGGGAAAGGCCCCAGCGGCTTCTTAGGCAGGATAGCTCCTGGTTTATATGTTAGAAACGTTTTTAAAACACTACTTTTAGTAAACAAGTTTAGCACCATTGTATATAGTAATAGACTTTTGTAAAACTCTGATCCTTTTTGGGTGCTAACAGATGTATAATATGTTTAATAGTTTTCAGTAAAAAGTGGTGTTACATATACACATATATGTATTAGCAAAACTGGCCCGAATAATAGACGAGTATAGCAGTAGGTTTTATTATTATAGAGTAATTATATGTAGAGAGAAAAAGAAATGCTTAGATATATCAATAAATATAAGGGTTTAGTTTCAATAAGTGTAGTAAACTTATCACTTTTTGCTATTATGTGTATCCATCTTTCAAAACTACCATTTAGTATATCAAACTTCCTAAAAACTACCATTTGGTGTATTGGGTTAGTAATTTCCTTTTATTTTTAATTTTTTATTTGCCACCTAATATGCCACATCATTAATTATTACCACCTCATACTATTCCATGAAGATGTGTTCTTTGTTCTTACCTCCTTTAAGAACATATTCATATTTATCTTTATCTGATTCAAGAACCTCAAAGAACATGAAGATGAACCATACAGAACACATAAAATTTGTAATATGAAATGGAACCCTAACTCTGTGTTCAAAATCGAAGATCACAGAACCTAAATCTGATCTTCAAAATCGAAGAACACGTACAAAATCTTTTCAAAATCTGGAACCCATCGATCTGTGAAACCCTAAATTCGAAGAACACAAACATACACATATGTGAAACCCTTAATTCGAAGAAAACATACTTACATATCTGTGAAACCCTAAATTCGAAGAACACAAACACACAGACATACAAATCTGTTCAAAATCTGGAACATACCTTTATTGATCCGTGAAACCCATCAATCTGTGAAACCCAAATCTCCGAAACCCTAACTCTATTATTGGCGATGGTGGCGAGAGGTTTAGGGTGCAGTCGATGGTGGCGATAGTAACCTGATTATTTTTTATTCTTTTATTATTATTATTATTATTATTATTATATTTTATTGTCAATTACTTTTAAACAAGTATTATCCATGTCAGCGTCCAAATCAAATGACACAACAGCAAAACCGATGTCATATCAGCATTACCTGTTGAATAGGTAACCGGATACACTAAATGGTAGTTTTCGAAAGTTTGATACACTATATGGTAGTTTTGAAACATGGGTATACACAATAGCAAAAAGTGACAAGATAGATACACTTTTTGAAACTAAACCTTAAATATAAGAATATCTAATCCCACCTATGTATAGAGTATTTTAAAAATCTTCTAATATAAATGAAAGACTAATTTGATAAAATTTATTAGACGATCTCAACCAATTATTTAATTAAAATTTAATCTTGATCATTTATTCATTTAAATTCAAAAAATCAATTTTGACTTTTAGAGTCAAAATTGTTAGACATAATTTCATTTATGCACTTATTAAATCATATAAAAATCGTATTTGTCCAACTTAATTTACAAATATCCTATTTACCCTTTATAATATTTCAAAATATTATATTTAACCAAATTCTTAGTTTTATCATTTTAAAATATTTTATAATCGTTTTAAAAAAAATTTTAATTATAACCAATAACGTTTAAGTTTATTACCCTTATCAGTAACAATAATAATTGATGACTTATATAAGAAATACAATCACGTCTTTTCGTATCATGATAACACATTTTTACTGGCAAGTGTGTCCTCCCGTTCGCGTCGATGTTTTCACCGCTGATGCCGAACATCGTCATTTCTTTTAATTCTCATTTAATTTGTGCTATATTATTATTATTTAATATGTTTTTATTAGTGTTTAATATGTATTATCTTTTAAACCAACCCGTATAGACATTTAGTCTAGTATAATCATATAAAATTACCGGTTCCAACCTCCGAATTTTACGAGCATGCAAAAATAGGATGTGTGTTGTTAACCAAAAAAGTTGTCTTGGTATAATGATAAATGTCACTCACGCCTTTTTCAATAAAAGGGGCTTTTTATATATAGCCAAATAAATTTTTTTAGTGATTGAATGTCAAATCATTAAGCATTTAATGTATTTGATGACAACTGAATGTTGAATCCTTACACCTTAAAGTATACTCTGAATTATTAAACATCTAATATTTTATCTTAATAGTCCTTTATTTTATGTGTTATCTTGTTTGGTAATCATATCTTATCTTACTATATAATATTTTATTACAAAGTTAAAATGGCAATTTAAATCATTTAGATTGTTTCTTCAGAACTCTTATCAAATATTATATCATATTCAGAAGCAATCTCATAGAGAGCCTTTAAATTATTTTGATCATAAATCATTCAACACTTACTTATTTTGTTTTATCAAACAGTTTCTAAAAGTATCGATGAGATGAGTAACGTACAACTTTTGATGTAAGAGTCCGGCTTAAATAAATCAATCCAGATTTATAAATGATGAGTAATCAGGGTGTTCAAAAAAACCGAGAAACCGACCTATCCCGCATGAACCGAAACCGAAAAAACTGATACCCGAAAAACCGGTATCCCGAAAAACCCAAAAATTAAGGTACCCGTTAAACACGGGGCGGGTTCGGTTTTTATAATTTGATATCCGCGGGTACCCGTCCCGCCCCGCATGCTTTTAGATTATATATATATTATATCCGCGGGTACCCGTTAAACACGGGGCGGGTTCGGTTTTTATAATTTGATATCCGCGTGTACCCGCCCCGCCCCGCATGCTTTTAGATTATATATATATATATATGAAATAACAAGTTAATAGAAAACCAAAATTCCTCAAAACTATCTAACTTACTTCTTGTAGCCTCCACCCCAATTCTTTTTTTTGAGTTTCCAAATCGAGACTTTGCAAGCTAGCAACAATGGAGAGTTCAACATGGAGACACTAAATCGATCAACAGTGTCAACTTCAATTCTATCGGGTTTTTTCTCTACAAGGCTCTCATCAAAAGAGTGATTTATTTATTATTATTGACGTGTTTCTACCATTGTTTATTGTTTATCTAAACATGTTGAAGAAAGAAAAAACTTAAAACAACATAAATTTAGGATACCCGAGACCCGAACTGTGGATACCCGCCTCCCATAGGGTACCCGCACAACGGATACCCGCTGTTTGTGGGGCGGTTACGGTTCTTAAAATTAACTACCCGCCTCGCAGTGGCGGTTTACGAAAAATCTACTACCCGCCCCGCCCCGCCCTGTGAACACTCCTAGTAATCAAGAAAAGTATAAATCATAAAAAGGAAAATGGAAGTAAATGACGTTTTATAAAATGGTCATATTCAAAACTTTTGTAATTGCATCTTCGTTTTATAAAATTGTCTCAAAATTTAGCTAAACGTTATAATTTCTACCAAACCACAATCCTCTATAGCAAATTGACAACCCAAGCATAGCAACGGAATGATAAATCATATGGAACTGTTACAACCATCAATATGTTCCATAGCTGGCATTAGGGATGTAAATGAATCGAGCTACTCGTGAGCTATTCGAGCTCAGATCGTTAAAAGCTCGAAACAAGCCAAGCCTAAACGAGCTCAAGCTCAAACCTAAATTAAGGCTCATTTATAAAACGAGCCCTAGCCTTCTATACTATGCTCGTTTAAGCTCGCGAGCTTAAAAGAGCTTTTTTATAATATTTATTTTTTTACTTTTTATTTATTATTTATATAATTATATTATATATTTTTATATCATTAATTATGAAAAAAATTTAAATTAAAATTAGAAATTGTTTTTATATCATTGAATATCAAAAAAATTTGAAAAAATAATAATTTAAAGTTCAAATTGTTTTTTATATATTATTTAAAGAATTATACCTATTTTCAAAAAATAAAAAAAATAAACGAGCTTAACGAGCTTCTCACGAGCTTCGTAAAACACTTCACAAGCCGAGGTCGAGCCTCAAATCACGAGCTCAAACAAGCTCGAGCTCGAACGTGTTGGTGCATATTTTATGAATCCCTAGTTCGTATCAATAAAGTATATTCATGTGGTGTTAATTAAGTGTGATTTGATTAATGGTTTGCATGTTTATATATTCTTAGTGATTCTATGTGATTATCTTAAGCTTACAAGTACTTAACCATGTGTTGGTGTGAGTTTGGAAGTTTAAGTCTGCGTGGAAAAATCACCACTTTGGTGATCAGGTTCACCACGCACGAAATGACCTCACTACGTGCGTAGTGAGTACCACTTCGCACGTGGTGAGGATGTTGATCAACATGGATTAAATAACACATCCATTTCGTGCGAATTGAGGTCACTACGTGCGTAGTGACTGGAACTTCGCACGTAGTGACTAGTCTGGGCCTATAAATAGTGCTTAATTCGCATATTCGAAAGGGAGTTAGCCACGAAACTCGACCTTTACGACCTTAAGCCTCGATTAACGCAAACTAGCCCTCGAAAACCGAAATCTAAGTGATAAATACGAAAACCAAGGGCAGCCTAGGCATCTCTGTGTGAGTACTGTGTGTTTGTTCTTCTACTCTTTCTGTGTGTGTTTCTGTGTGCCGGACACCTAAGCAGATCATAGTATCCTTAGGAGGTTTGGGAAATAGAATTCCGCGCTATTTCTCATCCTAGATCAGTCCTAGCATTAGGGTGTTTTAGTTTAGTTTAGAACCCCGTCCCCCAGCCGGTCCTACAAAGTGGTATCAGAGCCTTGTGCTTTGATTGATCACTTTTCCTTAGGATTTGTCGATCTAGGTGTCCCCTTAAGCCTGTGTGTGCCCTCTTTTGTCGGTTTTAATCGGTCAATAGGTCAAAATTAGGGTCTTTTGCGTTTAAAAGGTCAAAATTTTAGCGATTAGTTTCTTGAATTCCGTCCGTGCGAAGTGGACTTCCACTCCGTGCGTAGTGGGACCAGTTCGCACGAACTGTCTGTGTGTGTTCTAGATCCTTCGATTGCTGTCTGTGTGCCTCGTGCGAAGTGGTCCTGTAGTCCGCGCGTACTGCCATACGTGCGTGTGTAGTGACTGTTCGCCAATCCGTGCGTGGTGTGTCCTCACTGCGTGCGTGGTGCTCGCAGTCCGCACGAAGTGCTTGTGGTGCGTGCGTAGTTGCTGTGTGCGTCTAGAACCTTCGTTTTCTTTTTAAAAAAAAAAAAAGAAAAAAAAAAGAGTATAAAATTTTTTTTTATTTTTCGGTCTTCGTGCGTTGTGCATTTCTGTGCTGTCCTGTGTGATCTTTCTAATCAAACTTTAATCCGTGCTTTCTGTGTGGTCTCTCAAAATTTTTTTTACTCTGTGTGCTTGCTGCCTTGGTTCTCAAAGTCAATCTAAATGGCTTCTAAACAAACCACTGCCTTAAACAACCTTTTACTAGAAACAGAAATGGGCAGTATAAACAAAGTGCCGAAATTGCTAACCATAGAGGACTATCCTATGTGGAAGCCCAGGTTCGAAATCTTTCTAGATGGGGTTGACTGTAGATTGCGACGAGCCATGAACGTTGAGTATATGGTTCCGAAAGGGGAGGGAAACATTGAAACCCCTTACGATAAGATGACTGTCGAACAGCAGACCAGTTACAATGCCTAAAAGAAGGCCTATGCTCAACTAATTCAGGCGATTCCCAACGAGATCTTCCACCAGTTTAGAAGATATCGAACTTCTTACAGTCTATGGAGAGCCCTTGAGAAGAGGAACGAGGGAAACGCTGCTCTGAAGGAACTAAAAGCAAGTCAATTAAGGAAGGAATTAGACCATTTCATGGCTACAAGAGATGAGAAGAATCTTTCCCTTATTACAAGATACAACCACCTTCTTAGTGAACTGGACAGTCTGGGTGTCACTGTTCCAGAAAAGCAGCAAGTAGAGATCTTGGCGAAAGCTTTGCCAAAGAGTTGGAGACCATTCATCATGATTCTGAAGAATGGTAACGGTTTTGACGGGATGGACCTTAATGACTTCATCACCAAGTTGAAGGAGCAGGAGCAGGAGGAACTAAATCTGGATTCTATGTCTAGTTATCAACAGAACCCCTCACTCTACTACTCCGGAACACCTGTTTCGTCGTCCACCTCGTCACATGCCCCCCTACAGTCTGCCTATGTGACCAACGTGAATGAATCGGGCAGATCTACCTCTGATGCTTCATCCTCTGGGCCATCCTATACTGCATCTTTCTCCGGACTTAATGTCGAACACTTCAAGTATGGGAGTACAGATGAGGTTAAGACACATATGGGCATGCTAAGTGCACTAGTCTCCTCTTATGATGATCTACTGAAGGGGAAGATTGGTAATGCTCATATGACTCAAGAGGACTATGACCAGATCGACGAGGATGAGATGGAGAGACAAGATATCCTCTTGTCGTATGCCAACTTAGTGAGAAGGGCAAAAGCTTATGAGCGAAGAACGGGAAAGTCAATATCAGCAACCAAGGATACCAAACTCGGCTTTGATAAATCTGCTGTGACCTGCTATAACTGTGGTGAAAAGCGTCACTTCGCGCGTGAATGTGAAAAGCCGAAGAATTCGGGACCGAGGTATCCATTCAAAACTGGTTCTGGCAGCAGATCATCTACCTCCACAACCATAAAATCTGAAGCAACTCCAACACCGACTAAGGCTATGGCGGTTGTTCAAAGAGATGAGGGAGTGGATTGGTCTGTACAGTTCTGGAATGCTGATGCTGACATCTACTTGGCGAACGTTCATGTGTTGAACGAAGATTCTTCATCCGAGACCGAAAGCTATTCAAGTGAAGAAGAATCAAGTGCCAGCAATGATGATGAACCAGCCTCGACACCAGCTGCAGAAGAGACACCAGTGAATGTCCGTGCCAAAGAGTCAAATCAAAAGGTGTGCAGCTGTGGTCAACCGTCTGCGGATCAGGTATGTACCTTTGGATTACCTTGTGGTTCGTGTGATGAATATGTAAAACAGATAGTGTTCTTAAAGTCTACTATTTCAGATCTCACATCTAAGTTAGATAATAACCTGTTGATCAAATGAAGAGAAAATCAATTAAAAGAAAAGAATGAAAGTCTAGGTAAACAGGTTAATGAACTAGGTGTTGCTCTGTTAAATAAACAAGATGCTATCGTGTTTTACATAAACGAAATCGATAAGCTGAAACGGGACCTTGCTACCTCAAAGGTCGATTATGAGACTCTGAGTCAAAAACTCAAAAGCTATTCCACGTCTTCTTATCTTTTTGAGTACATAATCGATCAGAGAGGTCAAGGTACCGATTCAGAAAAGGACAAAAACGTATATTCAAAATGTCCACCACCAGTGTTAAATCAACTGGTGAACGATGATGTCCATTCTGAAGCTGAACCACTACTCACAAAGGTTGATGAATCTTCTACATCAACCTCAAATGAGGATTTAACGTTACATGAGGATGTGGGTAAGCCTCAGAAGAATGAGGTTCAGCAAGAGGTTACCAAAAAGGCTGAACCAGGCATTAGAGAACTGTTGGACAGTTCCTATGTGCAAGGTCCGTTGATGCATCGTATCCATGATGCACTTCGGAAATTTGAAAATGAGGGTGTAAAGTCTCCTGATATCCGTCCATACCAAGAGGTCAAACAACTACCCAAACATCAAGGGTTAGGGTATCGGCCTCAAAAGGTAACGAAAGGCTCTGTGAAGCAATACCCAGAAAGGGTCTGCTATGTGTGCAGGAGACCTGGTCACCTCAGTTACAAGTGTGATCAGAAGACACATCAAAGCTGTAACAAGAAAGTTGAGATTTTGCAAAAAAATAAAACGTTTCTTAAAAACCATCAAAACTCAACTCTTCCTGTTCAGCATCAAAGGATTCCTAAGTGGACTAACAAACTGTGTGTTCAAATGTCCAAGGAATCAAGTGACAGGATCATCAAGACTGGAACATGGATGCAACTTCCAGTGGTTGGAGAAGACGGGAAACCCATGACCATTCGGGCTTGGGTTCCTAATGTTGTCTAACTCATTCTTCTAAGTGAAGGGTGTCAACCGAAATAGTCCAGGTTAAGGTTTCTATAACTGTGTGTCTTTATCATTTTATTTTCTTTGTGCTTATTTTCTGTGTCTTTGCGTTTCTATTTTCTTAGTTTCTAGTTTGTTTAGTATTTTAGGAGGAGATAGTTTAGTTCAGAAAACTTAGAAAATACAAAAAAATCAGAAAACTTAGAAAATACAAAAAAAATCAGAAAAATGTCTTAGATGGAGAGTGATGGCACACTGGCTGTCAATACAAAGTATGTCTTAGTAAAATTAGGACTGAAGGCATATACATAATCCTGAGAAAAATGTCTGAAAACATAGCTGAATCAGATAAGAAACAAATAGTGTGTAAGACATATAAGGAAAGTCTAGACAGATAGATGGTTATGCTGTGAAAATCTCATAAGATTTAAGCTATCGAGACATTCCAAGTCTATAGGTCAAAAACAGTTGAGACTAGCTTAGTTTGATGCACACATCTGTTACCATGCCAAATGTGATAAATGACATTGAGCTAAAAGAGGGTGAAAAATTGACCCCAAACCTTGTTTATGTCAAAAGAATTTAGACTTATCGATCTAAATGTTAAATTGTCAAAGAGAATAAAATGCATTGACACAAGCTCAGCAAGAAAAATGTCAAGTGAGGTGAAAAATTGACCTCCATGTCAAAGAGCATAAAATGCGTTGACAAATTAACGAAATCACACAAGCATGGTAGTCTAGGTAACCAAGTTGTGCAAACTACTAAGTAAATCAATATACTGTGAGACTTTGAAAGAGATAGCCTTAACCGTGTATCCAGTCTAGATAATCTGAAAATGTTGAAACAAAATCTGTCATTATCTGAGGAAAGTTAGGTTGACAGACAGAGTTTGAGAGAATATGTTTATGTCCAAGGTTCTGAAATAAATGACTACTAAGTATAGATGTGCTGGTACTGATTCCATCTTGGAACCTTCTCACAAAAAGATTTAATTTCAGTAATTTTATTCCTGCAATTTTCTTAGTATTTTAATTTCTGTTCTTTAGGATTTAATTTGTTAATAGTTTACTTCTGCATTTTCATTTTCTTTATAATCAGAAAAATACAAAAAGATTTTTGGTGTGTTTCTTATTTCTTTTGGTATGTCTATTTTCTTTATTTATAATTTCTTATGTTTGCATTTTTATCCCGTTTCTGTTTAGAAAAATACAAAAAGAGTTCTAGTATGTTCTTAATCATTCTTAGTGTTTTGATTAGGGGGAGTTTGTTCTGTTTACATTTCCTTCATCTTACTTTGATGTGTTTTGCTTAAATGTCTATAAGTGATCTTGAAGTTACTGACAGTTTATTGCTGAATGCAGTACTAACAGTAATTAAGGTTCACAGATGAGAAACTCATTACATGTGAGATGGAACCCCACTAAGCACGAGTTACAGCTCACATCGTGCGTAGTGCAGGTAAGGGCATGACGAAAGGTATTCGTTTAAAATTCTGCTGTATGAATTTTGCTGTGTGCAAATTTTTGCTTAGTGCATTTTGCTTTGTGCATTTTACTTTGTGGAATTTTTGCTTAGTGCAATGGTTATTGATAGAACTAGGTCTTAGGGGGAGTATGTTGGTGCATATTTTATGAATCCCTAGTTCGTATCAATAAAGTATATTCATGTGGTGTTAATTAAATGTGATTTGATTAATGGTTTGCATGTTTATATATTCTTAGTGATTCTATGTGATTATCTTAAGCTTACAAGTACTTAACCATGTGTTGGTGTGAGTTTGGAAGTTTAAGTCTGCATGGAAAAATCACC
Organism: Pulicaria dysenterica; assembly: GCA_947179395.2. NCBI lineage: Eukaryota > Viridiplantae > Streptophyta > Magnoliopsida > Asterales > Asteraceae > Pulicaria > Pulicaria dysenterica. Next base: position 34,090,771 of record OX359289.1, on the reverse strand, counting down.
ACTTTGGTGATCAGGTTCACCACGCACGAAATGACCTCACTACGTGCGTAGTGAGTACCACTTCGCACGTGGTGAGGATGTTGATCAACATGGATTAAATAACACATCCATTTCGTGCGAATTGAGGTCACTACGTGCGTAGTGACTGGAACTTCGCACGTAGTGACTAGTCTGGGCCTATAAATAGTGCTTAATTCGCATATTCGAAAGGGAGTTAGCCACGAAACTCGACCTTTACGACCTTAAGCCTCGATTAACGCAAACTAGCCCTCGAAAACCGAAATCTAAGTGATAAATACGAAAACCAAGGGCAGCCTAGGCATCTCTGTGTGAGTACTGTGTGTTTGTTCTTCTACTCTTTCTGTGTGTGTTTCTGTGTGCCCGACACCTAAGCAGATCATAGTATCCTTAGGAGGTTTGGGAAATAGAATTCCGCGCTATTTCTCATCCTAGATCAGTCCTAGCATTAGGGTGTTTTAGTTTAGTTTAGAACCCCGTCCCCCAGCCGGTCCTACAGAACGAGCTCGAGGTTCTGCACTTTTAAAAGAGTCTGGCTCGATTAGTGTAAATCTCGACTCGGCTCGGCCCGTTTACATCCCTAGCTGGCACAGGATAGCTAAAAGTGGCAATATGGCGAGTCAGGTAATGGGTCGACATGGGTCGTTTTCAGTACATTTTGTCTTCCAAGAAAGTATAAATATAAACTCTCAACAACTAGCATCCTAAATCTAGGAAGCAACTTTTGATGCTAACAAGGTTTACTTGCAGCTAGGGCTGTCAATGGATTGGATCGGATCGGATCGGATCGGTTAAAGATCTGACCTGACCCGTTGACCTATTTAATTAGATTTGGATCTGATCCATTAATATGGAGATCTATTTAATTGAATTTGGATCGGATCAATTATTAATGGATCATGACCCGGAGCGACCCATTTAATATTATATATGTAATATTATTAATTTATTTTTAGTTATTTAATAAATATATCAAATAATTCTCCCACCCCCACCCCACCCCACCCCACCCTCACCCCTACCCTATCCTACCCCACTCCAACTGCGTTTGTACACATCGCTGCTGTCGACGCCGACGCACCACCGTGTTCTAAAACTACGACATCATGGTGGCGTTGGCCATCGATCGACTATGAGATTCCACAGTATTCAACGAATCACCACCGCTGTTAATCGGTCTCGGCACAACCCGATTCAATTTTCTTTCAGATCCACAAACAATCTCGATCTCATTTTTTATTTAAGTTTCAACACAAGCATGGACGATTCCTGCTGCAGTGGTTGTGTTCGGTGCGTATGGGACGTATATAATGAGGAGCTCGAAGAATATAACAAGCTTTACAAGGTAGGATGTGATGCTACAATCGGATCGATCGAAGGTGTCGTAACATATTGAAGAAATTATTTAGATTTATTTGATGTTCATATATCGATTTAACGAACACTTCTGTTGCAATCTTATGAATAAAATAGTACATTTTCAATTCCCGATATGAAGAAATATATCTAAATTTGTGAACAAGATCCAGTAATAGACTTCAACATATTGTTGAAGATCCTGCTTTATCAAATTATTTTGATAAAATGAAAAGGCGGCACAATTCTGTATCTTATGTTTGTGTGTGTTACCATCTGGAAGGATTGGGTAAAGTGGTTCGGTGGTAATGGTAGTGGCGGTGGCCGGTGGTGGGAGCGGTAACGGGCGGAAGTAACGGTGGTGACGGCGGCGGTGGCGGGGGAGCGGTAACGGGGGCCGCTGCCGGTGGTGTTGACAACGGCCATGACGATGTTGGAGACGGTAACAAATGGTGGTGGTGGAGGTGGCGATGACGGGTGGGGGAGGTGGTAACAAGCGGTGGCGGTCGTGACGGTGGTGGCAGCGGCAGGTGGTGACTGATAAATTGATGATAGTTTTGGTGGTTGTTAAAATTAAATTGTAGTTTAATATTAAATGGATCGACCCACGTAGTGATCCAAGTAAATGGATCGACCTATTGGATCGCTTATTGGGTCGATGGATCTAGTTTTTTTGACCCATTGGATCATATAAATGGAGCCGATCGGATCAGATCTGGATCAAGATCTGACCCATTGACACCCCTACTTGCAGTGATATACATACACAACGTTCACACGCCACAAGAACAACTCACATCAGCAGGGAAGTAATAATAATATCGTTTTTATTACCAACATACAAAACTTTGAGATTCCATGTTCGGAAGTTTGATACAAGTCATGCCTTCCAAAAAGCCCGAAATGTCCAAATCTATAGTAATGTACAACATTCATGCACTAATTACAAGTCATCACGACATTACTGCTATGTATTTGGTCATTCTACAAGTGGAATGTATTCTAAATGCTATAAATTTTATAAAAAACGTTCAAATATGTGAAAGAAAATTGCACCCTTTTGGTATATCTGCCAACTGGGCTTCGGAAAAAATGATTACAAGTAATTATTGTACCTTAGTTCAGATTCGCAAGTTAATAAAGCTTCCTTTACCTGGAGGTTATTAGAGTCCATGAGAAGTGCATCTTCATAAAGCCTCTTTGCTTGACTCAACAACTTAACTTTCTCTCTGAAGTTTCTTGTTCGTAAGCGAGATCTTTGTTGCAATGCTACGCCCCATCTGAAAAGAGCTGCAGACAGACACTTTTACATCAAAAATTAATAGTAAAGAGCCTTTACATAGGGGTGTCAAATCGTGTCATCGTGTCGTGTTTTTGTCTGACACGACACGACACGAATTGATTTTTCATGACACGAACACGACACGACACGATGTCGTGTTTTTTTTTCTTAACACGAACACGACCCAATTAAAAAAACGACAAACACGACTTACACGACAACACGACAAAAGTAACATTAAATTTTCACCCGTTTCAATAATTCATGCTGAAAAAACGACTAACACGACAACATAACAAAAACCAACATAAAATATCCATTTGCTTAATTAAATTGTTTAAGAAAAGAAGGATATCAAGAACCACAACAAAAATAACATAAACTGGTATCAAATGTTCTCAAACGATAAACATAAACTGAATATTCTCAAACTTCAAACATAAAATAAAGTGCATCCATCTATTCATTTATTATATGGACAATGAGATATTATATATAATTATATAATTATATTTGTATATATATCGTGTAAATATCGTTTTATTTGTCGTCTTATATTTCGTGTTATATTCGTGTCCATATCGGGTTATTGTCGTGTTAATTTCGTGGTAAAATTTTAACACGAACACGACACGACGTCGTGTTTTTTATAATCAACACGAACACGAATTCGAATTTCGATTTCGTCCCAATTTCGTTTCATGTCGTTTATTTTTGTCGTGCCGTGTCTGTTTTTGACAGCCCTACCTTTACACGAGCATGTGTCAGCGCGCAGGCGCGCACACACACACACACAGACACACATATATACGAGTTAATTACTGATTTGGTCCCTGTGGTTAGCACATTTCTACCGGTTTGGTCCCTAACTATGAAAAACTACATGGATGGTCCCTACTGTAGCAAAGTTGTTGCATGTTTGGTCCCTCTTCAACTTGAAATTACCACTTTGCCCTTACCCTTTTAATTTTTTATTTTCTTTAATTCTTAATCAATATTTAAATATTATTTAATATTTATTTCTTTTTTATAAATAATTAAATACCTATTCTCTCTCTTTCCTATACACACACACAGTAACACACATACCCTCTCAACCCTAGAGGGAAAACCCTCTCTCTCACATCTGTTCAATGCAGCTCCACCGCCACCGTTGAGCACAGCCACCGTCGCCGCTAGAGATGGGCAAAATCGGTCCTGGACCACAGCCGGTCCGGTCCGGACCTAGTCGGTCCCGGGCCGGTCCGGTCCTCGGCGGACCGGTCTTCGCGTAAGACCATTTCGATAAATTCGGTCTTCGGGCGGTCCTAGACCACTTCCGGACCGGTCCAAGTCCGGACCAGTCCGACTTCGGACCGGTCCGTTTTTCGTTCGGATATTTTCCGGTTCGGTTTAGACATTTCCGGGTTTTTTTTAGTTTCGGTTTAAAATTTTCCGATTTTCGGATCGTTTTTTGTTTGAAAAAAAAATGACTTGTTTTCGGTTGGACCGGCTCGGTTTTCGGATATTTTCCGGTTCGGTTTAGACATTTCCGGGTATTTTTAGTTTCGGTTTAGAAATTTCCGGTTTTCGGTTCGTTTTTTGTTTGAAAAAAAAAAGTGACTTGTTTTCGGTTGGACCGGCTCGGTTTCCAGTTTTCGGTTGGACCGTCTCGGTTCGGACCGGTTCACGGACCGTTTTGGACCGGTTTTGCTCTTAGACCGGTCCTGGACCGGTTCGGACCGTTTCTCTCTCTCGTGGTCTTGGACCGGTGTTGGACCGGCTCGGTTCATTCGGTCTTCGTTGGACCGGTCCGGTCGGTCCTAAAAGCCCATCTCTACCAACCGCCACCGCAATAGCCACCGCCACCGTCTAACTCTCTCCGTCCCTCTCTCTCACTCCGCCACCGCCTCAACCACCGAGAAGATGAAGGTGTGGTGGTTACAGTGGTGGTGGTGGTGGTTGTGGCCGGCGTCTCCTCATCCCCAGATTTAGGGTTCTCTCTCTCTCTCTCTCCAAACGAAAATGGCAAGCACTCCTCCACTGCACTCCGCTACCACCTCTTCCTCCACCACTACACTCTGCCACCGCCACTTCACCACCTGAAAGGCTGAAACCACCGAAACCGCCGCTACCAAATGCCATTCTCTCTCTCATATTTATCCCTCAATCACTCTCCCACTGAAACCACCACCAACACCACCACCCCAAGACACCCCTAACCATATCAAGCAGCGACCTAAAAACCTCAATCACCGGCCACAAAACGAAACCCGCTAGAGAGAGTGGCAGATTTGTGGTTGGTGGTGGTGATATTTTTGGTGAAGATGGTGGTTGGTGGCGGTGCTGAAAAACCCTATAGGGGAGGGTTCAAACGAGAACTGTTTTTCGTACGAGAACTGCGAGAACCAATCTCAGCCGTTCCTTGGATATGGGAAGTTTATGGATGGAGAGCGTGTGGAGAGGATCAAGTGTGGCAGGGTGCATGTGAGGAATTCATGGGTGGGCAATGACATTAAAGGAGGGGGAATTGAACGGCTTAGATTGGTTTTCGCATATATATATATATATTTATATATATATATATATATAGACAAAAGTTCATGCGAGAACTGTTTTTCGTACGAGAACTGCGAAAACCAATCTAAGCCGTCCAATTCTCCCTCCTTCAATGTCATTGCCCACCCATGAATTCCTCACATGCACCCTGCCACACTTTATCCCTCCACGCTCTCCACCCATGATACTTCACATATCCAAGGAACGGCTGAGATTGGTTCTCGCGGTTCTCGCACTAACAACGGTTCTCGCATGAACCCTCCCCTATATATATATATAGGAAGAAGTTTTATTGAGAACCATTTTTAGTGCGAGAACCGCGAGAACCAATCTGGGCCGTCCAATTCCCCCTCTTTCAACGTCATTGCCCAACCATGAATTCCTCACATACATCCTGCCACACTTGATTCCCCCACGCTCTCCATCCATGAATTCCACATATCAAATCAATGGCTAAGATTGGTTCTCGCGGTTCTCGCACTAAAATCGGTTCTCAATGAAACCCTCCCCTATATATATATATATATATATATATATATATATATATATATATATATATATATATATATATCTATGCCAGTTGTTTCAACTGGATTTTCATTCCCTATCTCTAAAGTTAGAGGTGGTAAGATGGGCGGGTCGGGTAACGGGTTTAAATGAGTTCAGCATGAAACTAATAATTCTTTAACGGTCCGATTGGGTTGTCATAAAACACCTTAATATAATTTTGTTTAACAAATTACTAGTGTGTTTAAGATATTTCATATTATTACAATAATTTTCACCATGGTTTTAAATTGAGATTCGGAGGTAGTTAAGCTAGTATATTATATAATTTTAGGTTATGAATGATAACTTTGGAATTGAGGTATAACAATATTCGTACATTGCCTTGAAGTTTGAGATGATTTGCGAATTCTGTTCCTAAATTTATTCAATATAGAGCAGCATCAACGATCTAATATATGTTCAACAGCTGATATTTTGTGAAAATAATTGGCCAGTCAGCAGCAGGGAATTTTTTTTACTTTTTTTTTGGTGGGTGTGGATGTGCGTGTGTGGGTGGGTGGGTGGGTGGGTGGGTGGGGGGGGGGGGGTATTCAATAGATGAAAACGAATCTGGTGTAGCAAGCCGGGGTGTAATCGAGCCTACACAACTCTTGAGTTACTCAAGATCGTCTCTAAAAATATTTGAAATCGGCTCATGCTACCCGAGTCGAGCTTGAGTTACTCGAGTAGTGATTCGAGGCGAGTTTGAGTTCCAAACTACCTTGCAGTCACAGAAGAAGGTTCGACTCAAAATTATGTTACTATTTGAAAATTTAGCAAGTCAATTCAGTGGAGTTAAGGAGCCAATTCCAGAAGGAACCCAAATAAGGGAGCTTAAACCCAACTTAACTTCTGCTGGCCAGATCATGCAGCCTGAAGGTCTTAATCATGCTATGAAGTTATCAATATACATCAATACCGAGAGAATTTGTTTCCAGAGAAAGTGGCTCATCTTGTTCAACCTTTTTGGCAGGAGGGTCGTCAGGAAGGCAAAACACTTACACGGGCTATGTCCGATCCACGACTTTATCTGTTATGGACATAACAGTGAATCCACCTACTGGCAAGCTCAATATAAGCGACTAACAGAGGCTGAATTGGTGGCAAAACGAAGAAAAGGGTTGTGTTTCAAATGTGATGAAAAGTTCGTTACAGGCCAACAGTATGGAAGTAAAACCCTACAAGTCTACAACTACTGTTGGTTGACGAGAGGGAAGACACAAATGAGATGGATTTATAATATGATCCAGATTTACTTAAGCATGATATTTTAATATATAGAAGATACGTTTTTTATTTAGTTGTAATATTTAGATAGGGTTTATTTTAGATAAAGACTAGGAATTAGAGTTATATTAGGAATAATTTATTATCTATAATTATAAATAGGTCATTAGGGTTGTAATTTCCGGGGTGCAGAAATTGATTTGGTGATTTGATATCATTGGGAGTGCTGGTTTACCTTGCGAAAGTAAACCTCTGGAGAGCGGACGGACCTCACGAAATTCGATTATTCTGTCTTTTCATCTTTTCTTTTTATATTTAACTGGTTTAGTAGATCTGTACCTATTGATTATTATCAATTTACAAGTCATACCATAGGATCTTGGAGTCAAGATAGATTGATATAAATTTGCAAAGCCACACCTTAAGGGCAGAGTGTGATCATAGCATGGCTTTTTTTTTAACACGATTACCATTTTACAGTGTCTGACAGATGAATGAGGAATATCATACCATCTGGCGTATGAGCATTGCTTCTGGACATCATAGCATCAAATTTATCAATGGCCGCCATATAAATCTTGTCAGCGTCAAAAGCAGCTTCCTGAATTCACAACACCATTTGCGCAAAATCAGTATTATACTTGCAAAACAATATGGTGTTATATGTTCACTAAAGGTGTTTAGTGCTTACAGGTCCAATATCTGCTATCAATTGAGCTCTAAAGGAAAGAGCGAGGCCCCAATTGTACAATGCTCTCATATCATTCCCATCGATTGATAATGCCAACCTGTACTTCCTTCCAGCCTTAACAAGTAGTTCTTCACACTCTTCACAAACATTAACAAGATAATCCACAAACTTTTCTCTCTTACCAACCTCATTGTCATCACGTTCTGCAAGTAGAGCTCTCAATTTACGGCTAAGTTTCAGTTTCAATTCTCCATGAAGAAGATAAGTGTTTCCCAATTGGCCCACAGCCAATAAGCTCATGGGCTTCATGTCTACAGCTTTAGCGAGCAATTCTGATGATTTATACAACATATTTTCTGCATCTTCTTCAATCCCTCTATGTCTTAACCACTCTCTGGCTTGTTTTGAAAGTGCATCCGCCTCTGTTATGTAATCATTGAAGAGCATATCACTGGATATTTCTGAAGATGGAGATGAAGTAAATCCATTCTCATTTCGGGGTGGATTATAAGCTTCCTTTTCACTTGATTCTATATCATCGTAAAGCATATTGTTTCCATTAATTTTCTTGAAATTGCTTTCTTCTTGCTGATAGTATTTCTTTGTTCTTCTTTGCTTAAGACTAGCACTGAAGTCTGAATCAAGATAACCATCATCAGACTCCCATGTCTGAACCAAATTTCTATTCTTCATAAATCGCATTTCTTTAGCTTCTCCTCCATATGTTTCATTAAGCCTAACTTCACCGCCAATATATGAGGTTTTATCATCACTAATTACAGATTTCATTGTCTTGTTTTCAACAACAGGGTCCATGATGTTTTCTTGATTATGATCACTCACCTCTGTATATGCCGAGTCATTCTTAACACTATCTTTCACCTTACTAGGTCTCGACCCAAAAGATCTTTCTCGAAAACCGGCAATAAATTCTGACATATTGAATCCTTTCCTCTCTGACTCCTTCTTTCTATCACTCTGTTTCTGATTCAAAACCTTTGAAAGATCATTGTTTTCAACAAACATGCCATTCAAATAACTTTTAATCATACATTTAGCTTGCACAACAGCTTGTTCAATTGATTCTACACTCTCAATATAGCTAACTAAATCACGTTTACTAATTCTATTAGAATCAATATCTTTTCTCATACCATTCTTTACATTCACAATGTTTACATCAAAACCATTTAACAAATCCCCCAAATCCTTCAAATTTTCAATTGAAACCCTAAATTCATCATCTTTCATTCTCTTCTTCTTGTTTTTCTTACTACCATTACTCCCGAATAAACTCATAACCTCATTGAAATCTCCCCTATTCACAACCCCAAATGAAAATCCGACCGCGAAAATAAGAAAACAAGCTGGGAAAACAACAATTGTTGATATCCTAACCCTAGAAACAGCCAGAGCACATACAAATCCCAATAGATACACAAATGCGTATTTTTTGTCATCAATTGCGAGGGAATTCAATAACCTACTGAGCTGATTGACGTTACCTGAATCGCCGACGGAGCTCAGATCAGCCCAACCACCGTAGTCGGCTGAATACGAACAAAACGTTGTTATGTTACATCTCGGAAGATGTTTTGAGCTTTGGAAGTTGAGAACAATACGATTGTTACGAGGCAGTAATGGGAAGTTAGAGACATAGGTAGTGAACTGGGAACTTGAAATAACGTCTGAAATTAGGGTTTTCATCGTCGGAAAACGATCAAATTCCCGGAAAAGATCGTTCGATGGATGAATTTTACATGGTTGCTAAACTCTTGAAAAAGTGCATCATTTCCTTTTGCTATCTTGCTAACCTCTTCTGACTAATTTGCTAAAGAACTGCACTCACTGGTGGCTGTTCGTGGGCCGGAAACCGATCGAATGGGCCGAAACTGGCCCAATGTGTTATATTTTGTCTGTTTTATATTATTAAGAGAACAAAGAGGTGTTTGTTAAAAAAATATTGATCATCGAATGATTTATTATTTCATTAGTTCAAAGATTCTGTATAAATCGTATTTGATAAAGGTTTTGAATAAACAATCTGAATAATACAAATTATCATTTAAACATTAATAGTGATTCATTATATTATAAAATATGACTAGTTTATTGACCCGTACACGTACGAGTATTTTGAAAGTGTATTTGAAATATTAAAATTTTTAAATAAAAATAATGCAGTAAATGAAATATCACCTTTGTGATGAGAATATACTAATTTCAAAAAGTGTCATATTACAATAAAATTTATACCAAAACGTAGATAAAAATGAGACGGTCGTAAATATATAATTATTTTTCTCTAAACAAAATATATCATAAGTTACTAAAAATAATTTATAAACAACTTATAATTAATTACATTATTAGTATACTATTTTTTCAAAAAAATGTCATATTACGATAAAATTTATACCAAAACGTAGATAAAAATTAGACGGTCGTAAATATATAATTATTTTTTCTCTAAACAAAATATATCACAAGTTACTAAACATAATTTATAAAACAACTTATAATTAATTACAATAGTATACAATTTTTATAAAACCCCCTCACATTTTCTTAAAACCCCCTCATATCTTTTATAAAACTCCCTCACAATTTTCATTCAACCCCCTTTCAATAGATTTAAAATTGAATTCAAATTTCTCCAATCGATTTTTAATCTTTATAAAATTGTTTTGAGAATGGAATAATTTTGAAATTAAAGGTTGTGATTGGTTAATTAAGATTCAATTTATGATTATTTTTGAAAAATTTGCATGCCTTTTATATATAGATATAGATTGTTTAACAATGCAACGTGTAAAAGAAAAGATATTAAGTAAAATACGTGGTGCTTAATGATTCAAAATGTACTTTAAGGTGGAATGATTCAGCACAATTCTTCTATTTCATTCAGCACATTTTTCATTCAGAGACCGCAATCAAACATGTTAAACGGTTCAGCATTAAGCAGCAAACAAACAACCCCTAACATACATTTGTTAATTTGACTTCCGGATCAGGAATAATAAATAAAATAGAAACAAGATAAAATCGTATATCATAACGACTTCTGGCATCACCGGGAGGATCGAAACCCCTTTAAAATTTTGGTCATCACCGATGTAGTATTCGGGACGTTTAACTAGTTATATAATATAACATATACACTAGCACACATGTATAATTACACACATACATACATACATACATAAATTAGTACACGATAAACTAAACAGCATACACTCTAACAACATATAATGTCACGCACGTACATATATAATTACACACATACATATTATATAGACACACACGTATTTTTTTATGCATGTCACACGTAAATAATATATATATTCACAATTTCACGTTTTTGTATCCTCAATAATAATAGTTTTCCTTTGTTGATTTCTAATTAGGATAGTTGTTTCCATCAACCTTTTTATAATTTCTTCATTTTATATCGATAAGAATTATATGCTGAAAATATTATGTGTATTGAACCACATAAATTCTGAAAAGTAAATATTTGTATTTAAGAGTGTTCAATCGGTCGGTTTTCGATTTTATAGATGTAATCGGTCGGTTTAATTGGATTTTAGAAAAAAAAAATTACCGTCCATATCCAAACCAGAATTATACTAAACAAATCCAATTCAACACATTATCATAGTATTTGTGAAACTTCAAAAGCATACAACTACCATCTCTAAAGTGCTTTGGACGTTCAATTGTTAACTTCTAAAATTTCTTTTGTTTTTTAAAATAAAGAATGTGAAAGTTCTCCATATCCAATTAACAAGGAGTTGTTATTTATTTAAAGGAAATACAGAGCATTTTATTTCTTTTACAATCCATCAAATGATAATACATTAAATGTGAGAAGAGATGACCGAAATTTGTAGTTAATTATCGGAGATCACCCCATCCAGTCTAGGGTGATGGACTTCATATGTGCAGCCAGGTTCGGTGGTGTGTTTGACTGTGGTCACAAAGTAGTTGACCACGGTCATATAACGACACTTATAGAGAGATGGCGTCCAGAAACTTACACATTTCACCTATCAATTAGAGAGATGACTGTTACCCTACAAGACGTACAGGTATTGTGGAGTTTAGTAGTTGAGGGTGAAGCAATAACGGGAAAAGGAAAAAAAAGAGATTTTAATAATGCTCATAACAAGTGTGTTGAATTGCTCGGTTTTGCACCAGAGCCTAGTAATTTCAGAGGTGGGCTAATAAAATCAAAATATTTACATAATCTATTGGAGAAGCCTGTACCTGATAACGCTCATGTCTTTGCATTTATACAAAGAGCCCGGATGTACATACTACTTTTATTGGACGGTATTTTTTTCCCTGATACTTCAGATACAAATGTACATATGTTTGTGTTAGGTCTTATAGAAGATTTAGATAGATGTAGCCAACTTAGTTGGAGGAGTGTTGTTCTAGCATGTCTGTACAGAAATCTGTGTAAAGCTACATCACTAGAACGTAGTTAATTTGTATTGGATGTTAACCTAAACCACTAACCAATACAAATTAACTACATTAGGTGATGTTTTTTTACACAGATTTTTGTACAGACATGCTAGAACAGCACTATCCGAACTAGGTCAGCTACATCTGTCTAAATATTCTATAAGAGCTAACATAAACACATGTCCATTTGTATCTGAAATATCAGGGAAAAGAACATTACCCAATAAAAGAATTATGTACACCCGGACTCTTTATATAAACACAAAGACATGAGCGTCATGCGGTACAGGCTTCTCCAATAGATTACATAAATATTTTGATTGTATCTGCCCACCTCTAAAATTATTAGGCTCTGGTGCAAAACCGAGCAATTCAACACACTTGTTATGTGTATTATTAAAATCCCATTTTTTTTCTTTTCCAGTTATTGTTTCGCCCTCAACTTGTAAGCCTCACAATACTTGTACATCTTGTAGAGTAACAGTCACCTCTCTAATTGGTAGATAAAATGTGTGAGTTTCAAGACGTCATCTCTCTACAAGTGTCGTTATATGATCGTGGTCAATTACCTTGTAACCACAGTCAAACACACCACCGAACCCGGCTGCACGTATGAAGTACATCACCCTAGGCTGGACAGGGTGATCTCTGATAATTGACCACAAGATTGGTCAGCTCTTCTAACATTCAATGTATTATCATTTGATGGGCTGTAAAACAAATAAGACGCTATGTGTTCCCTCTCTAAAAATAACTCTTTGTTAATTGAACGATGAGTAATTCTCATATTCTTCGTTTTGTAACAAACAAAAAAAAGTTAGAAATTAACAATAGAAAGTAAAAAAAAATTTAGAGATAGTAACCGTTTGCTTTTGAAGTTTCGCAAAATTTGTGAGAATGACTCACTTCGGTTTGCTTTTAAAGAGAAAATGGGTAGAAATACATTAAATTCGAAATTATAAAAGTTGGTGTCTAGGTGGTTGGCACTTGAATGACCCTCACATGCATTAGCTAAAGGAACGGTGGAGTTTGCATTGAAGGGGGAGAAGTTGGGAATGAGATTCCCGGTTAGTCGGTGGGATTTGACAACACTTCACGTACACAAACAATAACTAATAACACATTAGTTTGATTTTATTTTATAGTTTACCAGGATTTGGAGGGTATTAGGTGTTAATTTATATTTACATTAGAGTCGCCTTTCACTAGTAAAGGTGGAGATTCAAGCTACTTTATTTATCTGGGTTAAATATAGATCCAAATATAATTTAGTTTGGCAAATATGATGTCAGAATCCGCTTTTGTTATTTTAAAAATTGTACTCGTATCTTTCTTCTAGCAACTTGCTTGAAGAAACTTTAATAATATATTGGGTTGCTAGCTTGGGTGATGACTATGTCAAAACTTCAGGTATAGTTTCCCTTTTTATTGTTCAGAAAAAAAATTAGAGTCGCCTGCTCTTGAAACAAAGGCAATTAAAGAATCCGAAATAAGATTGAATTGAACAAAAACTGGATATGTGAAAGTTTAAAAGACAATTGTTTTTCATAGACAAATATTTGTAATATTATTTAATAACTTATTAATAAAGGTATTTTGTTTATTTACATAGATATCAATCTAAATTGCATGTGAGTGAACCGTTATTAGTGAATGAGGTATGATTTTTTTTTTTTGCCAAATACCACTCGTTAAAGAGCCATTAATAAACTGTCATTAATAAGTCATTACCCTTAATAGTAACAGTTCTCATACGAAATCAGTTCTATTTAAGACCTTCCCCAAGTGTGTGTGTGTATATATATATATATATATATATATATATAGAATTGGGTTCAAGTAAAAAGGAAGTTAGGATACAAAATGTAGGGTGAATTATTAGAGTGACACGTGTCCTTAAGTGGTTAAGGGTAAAAATGGAACTAGCTCTAATTTTATTCTCTCTCTTAAATGCTCCATCTGTATCCCACGTTCCCTCTCTCTGCGTATGCTTCAGATCTCGATGAAAACAAAAAACAAAAAAACCCTTCTGTTCCTCCATATCCCCACCTCGTATGTTGTAGTCGTCGTCGACTTCCGCCGATCATTGCTCCACCGTCACCGGCTACATCCCACCACCACCAATACATCCCCTCGCCACCGCCACATCCCCCCGCCACCGCTACATCTGTTGGCGAATCAAACCAGCAGCGCCGATGGTGGATAAACAGGACACCAGTGAAAGAAGCTTCTAGATCTGGGTTAGAATCAAATGTGGATAAACATCATTCTCGCCACCGCCGCTGGTCTGAATCTCCGCCGTCGCCGCTGCTTTTTGCCCCGGTCAGTGCTTACGTCTCTCCTGTTCTACAAATCAAAGGTGGAGTTTTTGCCCCGGTCACTGCTTACATCCGCCATATGTGCATCGCTGTTTGATGCACACTATCTCGCCGTGCACCACGTCGCCGTCAACCACCGTTGCTTGGACCATCCCCGCCACCATCCCGTCATTGTGCATCTGGTTTAACACTAAAGTATGTAGACTATTATTGTGCATCAAATGGTTGTAAGTTGTGCGTTAAATGTAAAATGTGAATCAATAGGGTATATTCTGCATTCAAATGGTTGTACTTTATGCATCAAATGTAATTTGTGAATCAAAGGCTTGTATTATGTGCATCAATAGATTGTACTTTATGCATCAGTTGTGGCCTGAGATTTTACCGGCGGGAACAGTTCCGTGACTCACCATTTACTCTTTCTTTTTTTTTGCTTGTCAAATTTACAATATTAACCTTTTGTATTTATTTAATTCCGAAAATTTGGTTAAAAAGATGACTTTTTTTGTTTGACTTTTGAATAAATCCTATGGTCCAGATTTCACCTTACATTTAGTATCTTTATATATTTTGTAGCAGATCCCCACCCTATATATATATATATATAGGCAAAAGTTCAAACGAGAACCGCGAGAACCAATCTGAGCCATCCAATTCCCCCTCTTTTAATGTTATTGCCCACCCATGAATTCCTCACACGCACCCTGCCACACTCTATCCCTCCACGCTCTCCATCCGTTTAACTTCACATATCTAAGGAACGGCTGAGATTGGTTCTCGCAGTTCTCGTACGAAAAACAGTTCTCGTTTGAACCCTCCCCTATAAGGGGGCACGAAAATGATTAAAATGACTAAATTTTTATCATTTTCGGGACCTGCTGTTTAAGTGATATATAAGGGGACACGAAAATGATAAAAATGACGAAAATTATCATTTTCGTCACCAGCTGTTAAGTTATATAGAAGGGGCAGCCAAAAATGATAAATTTCGTCATTTTCATCATTTTCAGGACCTGCTGTTTAAGTGATATATAAGGGGGGGACACGAAAATGATGAAAATGATGAAATTTAATCATTTTCGTCACTTGCTGTTAGATGATATACAAGGGGCACGAAAATGATAAATTTCGTCATTTTCATCATTTTTCGGCACCTGCTGTTTAAGTGATATATAAGGGGGGACACTAAAATGATGAAAATTACGAAATTTATTATATTCGTCACCTGCTGTTACATGATATATAATGGGGCACGAAAATGATAAATTTAGTTTTTTTTCATAATTTTAGGGACCTGCTGTTTAAGTGATATATAAGGGAACACGAAAATGACGAATATTCATTATTTTCGTCACCTGCTGTTACGTGATATATAAGGGGCAGCCGAAAATGATAAATTTCGTTATTTTTAATCATTTTCGTGCCCTCGTATATCACGTAACATCACAGCAGGTGACGAAAATGATAAATTTCATCATTTTCATCATTTTCGAGACCTGCTGTTTAAGTGATATATAAGGGGACACGAAAACGATGAAAATGACAAATTTATCATTTTCGTCATTTTCGTAATTTTTTTTTCCAGAAATATAGGAAGAGTCGTCTCGTTTGAAAGAGGATTAAAAAATGAGTCGATTGGTATAATTTTTTTTGCTCAAATTCAAAAATTTAAAATAGTTATGGTCATTTAAAGATTGAAGGGGTAAAAAAATAAAAAAAAATGGAAGGTGAGAATGGCTGGAAGGATTCATGCGTGACTTTATTCAATATTTTCATTTCCCGTCTTACCCTTTTAGATGAGTGGCTGATATTGAAACTTTGGGCTTTTTGTTTAAGGGGGGGTTTATATTGATCCTAACCATATATATATATATATATATATATATATATATATATATATATATATATATATATATATATATATATATACACTAGTATGGTACCCGCGCAAAGCGGCGGCGGCGAATGGTTTTGTCTCATAATATGTTCATTTAGTATTATGTCATCGTTCGACCAGTATAAATGGAGAAATGTATGTTGTTAGCAAGATATTATATTTTGAATGAACAAAATAAGAGAGATAGTGGTAGTTGTCTACGATATCTAATAATAGCACCGAGAATGGTTGTAGGGATATTCATGTTTAGTACAAGTGGCCACAGGATTTGCTATTCGGTGGTAGTTCTGAGTTGTGGTGATAGTCATTGGATCCAAAAGGTTTTCACATGAACACGTGAGTGATAAAATTTATCTTAAACTTTAGCATTGAAATCATTAAGAAGGTAATATTTAAGAACAAGACCAGCTACCTACTACTATCATAATTTAATATCTATCATTGTTATTTAGAAAAGATATGTATATCAAGTTTTAGAAGTATAAGTTACTATTTATTAATTCTAAATATAAGCTATATATATAAATGAAGGTTACAAAGTCTTAAAAGTTTATATAAGATGTCTTTTTAAAACTTTAAAGCTTATCAAGAATTCTATAAGAATAAACGCTATGTAAATAATAATACTATCTAAATTAACTTACTGGTATAATAATTAATAGAATTGTAATTGTAATAGTACTATCATAAAAGTATCTTCTTTTTAGTAAGTACATTTCAAAACTATTTTTCTATGCTGAACATAGATATCCAATCCATTTCTTTAAAAATTTCTTGAAAATTAAAATAAGAACACCTGTCAATATTAATAGTTTTTAAGTATTGGAGATAAGAAATACAAAGTACAAATAAGCGAATATCATTTCATTATTTACCATAAATAAAGTAAACGACACTAATTTATTTAAATTACTCTTTATAGTATTTTACTCTCTCTTTTTTTTTTGCAAGACTTATAATAGTGTTCTATTCTCAAAACCTTATTGATCTATAATCCTTTTTTTCACATGTTAAATGTTCATGCGTTGATAGCAAAAAAATGGGTTAACATGTTAAATATATATAAAAAAGAAACCCACTATAAATAATCTATAAAAATATAACGTTTGGTGCGTTCTATTAGCTAATTAATGTACACACAAATTATAAAATATAACTATCCACTTAATTTGATCGATAACTGTAAAAAACGCTTCACAATTAAATTAAAAAAATTCTTAAGAACTAATTATTCGATTTTTTATTTTGTACTAAGATCTAGCTTTCGTTAGAATTTAATGACTTTCTAAAAGTTAACTTTCTTAATTACCAAAATCGGTAGGTGCAAAGACTATTTAAGTGGATTTATTAATGGCATATACGTGAAGGGTAATTTAGTAAATTCAACTTACTTAAAAATTAATAACAAACAAGTTTCAGAATCCATAATATACTTATAATAAACTTAAACCCATAAAAAATGATAATAAAAACATATATACGATGAATATCGCTAAATGAAGATCTAGCAACACTAAGTAATTGTTAGTAGTAGACACTAAGAGCGCACGGAGTACCAAAGCAAAGCCTCGGTGAGGCTGATGAGGCTGATGTAATTTTTATAATTATTAGTTTAATGTAATTTTTATAATTATTAGTTTAATATGATTATTAGTTTAATATAATTATTAGTTTAATATAATTATTAGTTTAAATAATATTGTTTATTTATTTCGAAAATTAAAAAAAAAAATTGAAGCATGCGGAGTTTGGGGTATTTCCAGCCTGAAAGCATGGCTGAAGCATGGGGAGGAAAATGCTGATGTGGCGCTGATGTGGCCTGAAGCATAGACATGGAGAGTTATAGTACTCCCCATGCTCTAATAAGTTTATCTTCCATGTTTTATAAATTGAAGAGACTCAAATAAATTACTATATATGGTTCTAAAATTATTTTTCAAAATATTAGTTCATATATTAATTCTACAAACTGGTAAGTTATTGTAATCTAGTTCGAAAACATATATTATTTTTAAAATGTTAGCTCACATTCAAATTTTACCAATTAATTGGTACGTATATGAAATCTAAAACGTCAATATTACAATTGCCATATTTATAAATTAGAATTTAATGACTTTCTATATGTTTACTTTCTTAATTACCAAAATTGTTAGGTGCAAAGACTATTTAAGTGGATTTATTAAAGACATATATGTGAAGGGTAATTTAGTAAATTCAACTTACTTAAAAATTAAGAGTTTTTAGGTTGTAAATGTTTTATATAGGAGTAAGATATATATATATATATATATATATATATATATATATATATATATATATATATATATATATATATATATATATATATATATATATATATATAGGGTAAGGTTAAACAAAGAACCTCCCTTAAACAAAGAACCTAAAGAACTTCCCTGGTGATGACATTTGGCACATAGTCTAGGGGCAAAAAAGAAAATTAAAAAAAAAGAAAGAAAATCGGCGCCTACAGCACCAAGCAAATCTTCTCCCAACAAACTTAAAAAAAAAACCTCCAATTACTTTAAATAATCATAACTCGTTCGTTTTTAACAATTTTAACAAAAAAATTATACCATTAGATTCAGTTTTTCGTCCTCTTTCGAACAAGACCGGACTTGATATATTTCTGAAACTTTTTTTTTTGAAATGCAAAGTTTGCATTTTGAGCTGGGTTCATTCAAACTCAAAATGCAAAATCCGTTGTTTGCATTTTGAGCTGGGTTCATTCAAGCCCAAAATGCAAAATCCGTAGTTTGCATTTTGAGCTGGGTAATTCAAGCCTAAATGCAAAATCCGTTGTTTGCATTTTGAGCTGGGTAATTCAAGCCTAAATGCAAAATCCGTAGTTTGCATTTTGAGCTGTGTAATTCAAGCCTAAATGCAAAATCCGTAGTTTGCATTTTGAGCTGGGTAATTCAAGCCTAAATGCAAAATCCGTAGTTTGCATTTTGAGCTGGGTTCATTCAAGCCTAAATGCAAAATCCGTAGTTTGCATTTTGAGCTGGGTAATTCAAGCCTAAATGCAAAATCTGTAGTTTGCATTTTGAGCTGGGTAATCCAAAATGCCAAAAAAAATCATTTTCAAATTTTTTTTAGAAAAGTATAGGAAGAGTGATTTTGTTTGAAAGAGGATTAAAAAACTAAAATAATGGTATAATTTTTTTGATTAAATTCACAAAACTTAAAAAGTTATGGCAATTTAAAGTTTTTGGAGGTTTTTTTTTTAAATCGTGGGTGTGGGAGAGGGATAATTACATTTTTGCCCTATTCATCCTAAATTAATATATAATAATTACAGTTTTGCCATCGATCAATCCTATCCATTGATATTGATGATCCGAAGGTTCAGATTAGTTCTTTAGGTTCTTTGTTTAACACATGGTTCTTTATTGATCCAATTTATATATATATATATATATATATATAATTGTGTTCGATTTGGATTAAAGTAGTTTGGCTGGCCCCCTTTTAAATGGAAAATTAAATTTTAAAAATTAAAACTTAAAAAACGCTAAAGGCCATACGGTAACATGCCTTTTTTTTGGCAAGTTAAAGAAACCTGTGAAGTCATATTAAAAATAAATAAATTCATCCA
The DNA here is from genome assembly GCA_947179395.2 of Pulicaria dysenterica. Taxonomy (NCBI): domain Eukaryota; kingdom Viridiplantae; phylum Streptophyta; class Magnoliopsida; order Asterales; family Asteraceae; genus Pulicaria; species Pulicaria dysenterica. The sequence continues at coordinate 34,070,803 of OX359289.1, read as the reverse complement.
TATATATATATATATATATATATATATATATATATATAATATATAAAATGTATTTATATTATATAATATATAATATATATGGTCTTTGATTATGATGATGGTTTGATTGGTCCGTGACGGGTGTCGTGACCGAGGATCACAAAAGTCGGGAGAATTACTAAATATTTGAAATATGTTGAAACATCTACTATTAGTCGTTTTCATTTTATTTGGATTGTTCGGTTTGGCCGTTTGGGTGCATTAGGACTTTAAGTTCTTTTCGGACATGTTTGTATTTGATAATAATTAATAATTTTAGTATTATTGTTTTTTCAAACTCGGTTAAAATCATCATTTAAATCTCCACGGGGAAAAATTACCCGTTTAAAAACCCGTTCACATCACACGAGGCTACCCGCTTCCCCGCGGTTTTTTCCCGAATACCCGACAGGAATCCCGTTTAAATCCCCACGGTTTTTTAAGCGGGGACATGGATGGATTTCTTAAACGGGGACGGGGAGGGGGGACCAATCCCTGCCCCGAATCCGCCCCGTTGCCATTCCTAAATCTATCAATTTTTACGTAGTATATTTGTATACAAGAATAGTTTTTTTATAAAATCTAATTTAGTTGATATACTTATTTACATAAATAACAACAAAAATAGATAAATATATCTACTAATTGATTTGAATAAATGTTTTATTAATATATTTAACTATTAACAAATTAAATCACCTAAAAACAGCATTTGAGGTGACAATTAATTCGTAGACCATTTAACGAAATAAATAAAATGATTGATGAAAAAAATACTAAATATAAGATAAAAACATCATTAACTTTTTCTTTTCAACTCAAATTATGGATGTGAAATTTAAGATTGTATATTTTAGTATACTAAAAGGGGAAACTTCAAATTTTATTAGGAAAAATTTCCTCGTGTGGTTGAATGGAGCTATTTTTGATGGCTGAGAAAATCTTTCATGTGTGCATAAATTTCAGTTTTCACTATAAGACGCATCTTTTTTGAGTCTTCCCACAGCAAACTGCTGTATTCTCTTGCAAAGTCGCAAGCTGCTTCAAACACATCCTACAAAATCAGAGCCAAATTGGGAATTAAAATCACATATATTTTATGGAAATACAGTTCGGTTGTTCGAGTTTATTCATACCCGTGATGGGAAATCATCAAAGAAATGAGCAGGTGTCATCTCAACCCTATTTAGATCAGATTCCCACAGCCTAATCTGTAACAAATATCGATTAGCAATTAGTAAATGTCGATTGAATTATGGGGCATTTTAGTTATTCCTTTTGTACCAAAAAAAGCCAATAATTTTCATTTTCGGGTGTTGCATATGATTGAATTGTTTACATTTAGCAGAAAGTTTATATCTTTACGTACTTTACCAATGGTTAACATTACATATTATAAGTGATGGTAATGTTTTAGTTCACATGATCCTTAAGGGTATTTAAGACATTTATGTTTCTTTAAGAAAAGATTAGCTGGAGGTTATGTGGAACCTGATCGGTGACGTTTTCTGGTACAGATGGCACTCTTTCTGCAACACGAGGATGAGCATTCTGCTGAAGAAATAAAATTATCTGCAAATCCGAAGAGAAGGATTACTCTAACAAATGAAATATTGGGAAAAATAGTCGACAGTAACTTAATCTTGAAAGCCTTAGCCAATAGATTTGTGACAGGTTTGCAGAATTCATAGCGACATTTTTGACAGTTATAAATTCAGAAAAGGGCTCTGCATTCTTATGTTTCTAAACTGAATTTCAAGCAAATTCGTAACGTTTAAGTAATCATCTTCTAATTGAAAAATCTTGCAAAACTGCTTTCAGATAGCAATCTAAGAAAACAACAATCAGAAACAGAAACATACACATACATATACATATACATATATAGTGGGAGGTTCAAATGAGAACCTTAAATAAAATGAGAATGGGAGACTCAATCCCAGCCATCCAATTCCTCCTCCTTCAATGTCATTGCCCACCCATGAATTCCTCACATGCACCCTGCCACACTCTATCCCCCCATGCTCTCAATCCATGAATTCCACTTACAAAATGAACAGTGATTGAGTCTACCATTCTCATTTAATTTAAGGTTCTCATTTGAACCTTCCCCTACATACATATATACATACATACATACATACTCTATATATATATATATATTTGGCAACAATGTATACAAAAGCATATCTATAGTTCTATACTAGAAGAAATATTTGATACTTGCCTGATCGGCTGTGATGCCATTTGAAAACGCTTTGTACAGGTTCTCTTTTGTAATGGATGCAACTATAAGGTTAGGAAGTTGATACTCTACCCTGCGTAACAGCAATAAAGCAAAGCTTAGAAGAAAAAAAGAAATATTACTAGATGCTACTGCCCATTATTTCAAAATTTCCTTAAAGAATTCAACATTCAACATTTATAATAAATGAATAATTCAAAAGTTTATACTTTAAATCTCAAGGATATATTAGTTTAGTGATTCATGGATATTTTAGGCTCATCATCCACTTACATACACACTAACATATAGCTAACAAATGCTCAATGGATGCTCAATGCTACTCAAGCTTCAGGATCAAACAAGTTAGACCGACTATTGGTATATATAATATGGAGGCATCTGGTTTGAAAATTTACAGCCCTAGAAGCACGTAAAGGCTGTAACAATTTTGGAAAATATATTAATATGTACTTCCAGATACAAAACGATGGCAGAGCTACCCAAGCAGGTTGAGTGGTTATTCCCAAGGTGCTCCAAGAAGATGAGGGTTCCCTAAGCCGATGCGTGATGCGCTCGCATTACACATGCGAGGTGTTCAGTATTCAAAAAATACTTATAATTATTTTCACAGAAGAATGTTCAATATAGTCCATTTTATTTCATTCATAGTCCTAAGGGACTAATTTTAGCCTTTGGATCAATGACATCGATGGTGCAGATTGCATTTTAAAATCGTGGGCGGAGGGGTATTTTTGTAATTCACATGTGATGCTCTACAAATCACAAAACTTTAGAACTATGTTTTTTACAGGACTTTATTAAACACAACTCTATTTTCACATAGCATTCTTTACCTTGTAAATACTTAACAATCAAAATACTTCATTTATAACCAAAAGTTGTTCAAAAAGTAACGTTACAAGGGAAGCGGCTTTAAATTCAGAGGATTCGACTTCAACAGGGAACAGCGGCTTTGATCGGGAGAAAGTGAGGTCAATTTTGTGCCAATCACTCAATTGAATGTTAATATGCTTGTAATTATAATAGGTTAACTCGAGACAATAAATAAACCCACTAAAGGCCTAATTATATAGCTAGAGTCTATTGAGAAGGGCTTGCTATTCCTCGACTGAAGTGTACCTGATGCGTACGCATTGAACCGCATCCTGCACATCACATCACAACGCATCACATACACGATGCGTTTATTGGAAAGCCTCACATCACAGAGCCTCAGGCGCGTTTATTTAAAGCAAAGACATATTCCATTGTAGAAACTCAAATAAGTTATTAGATGTACATAAGGTGACGGTATTAAAAATCGTTAGTGATGAACTAATTACCAAAGCTTGCTTTAAATTAGAATATGTTATTGGCTTAACTGTCTAATTTTGACTCTAAGCAAGTAAGCAACCAATAGCTGTAAATCGCTATTCTCGGTTGACTACTTATAAAGCCTTAAATGGGTCAGATTTGTTCCTAAAAACTGGTGATCTATTATCTTGTTGATTATGAAAAATTACAACGAAAAAAAAGAAACTTAGAAAATGCAAAAAATATAAAAGATAGAGTCATGAGTACCTTGCAAAGAGTTTTAAAATTTCACAATGCAACTTAGAGGTTGAGTAGGCATATAGCCTGAAGTTCGTTTCCACAACAACATATCCCTGGGGCACAGTATAAAGTCAGCTCAATGTGGTCCTAATTCTTTCAAACATTGTGTGTACACACATTTCTATGTATGTATGCATGTATATTGCATTAAAAATATAAAAAGAAACTTCAGAAGTTTTCTTATTAGTTCTTTTTTGTGAGAAATTGTGAGAGCTTCACTTTCTTAATGCAATTGTATGTTGAAATCTAGTGAACTTTCATCCTTATGGTATAAACTTAACCATCTCTGGCACCATGATTTTTTACCCATATTTGGGAAATTTAATTGTAAATTGTGTGCTACTTTCTGTTTTAGTTTAGTATTGTTTATTCAACATAATGCTCCACGCGAAGTAACAACTTGAGTGTTTATTCATTAGTTTTCAAGGGTCCCTCATAGTACAGCGGATAAATTGTGTACAATGAAACGTAAAAGAATCTCTTTTCGGTTTCTAATTTAGCATTTTATTTGGTGGTAACCCAACCCAAAAGGTGGTAATCTGGTAGTACACCGGAGCTCTTCAAATCCCATGTCTTACTTTCCTTTAACCCATTTAAAAAAAAATTGCAATTGCACTTATTTACATAGGATCTGTCCAAAATAAGTGGGAACTGAAAATATACTTTATGTTAAGTGTGTCGAATGAGATTTTTTTAAGAAGAGGTGATTACATAGCATCAATTGGTATTGTTGAAAATATAAGCGCTTAATGGGGGTAAAAAACCGTAATGACTTGCAAGATAACCACCTTCCGCTTAAATAAGTCCCCTACAAAACCTGAATAGCTTACCATATACAATCCCCAGCCAAATAAATCACAAACAAACATCGCCTAATTGTTATTACAGAACTGAGTGGAAACAAGAAAATCAATTCCTATAATGAAGAACAAATTTATAATACTTCAATTATGAATAGTCAAGTTATTTGTTAACTTGTACAATTTCAGGGTAAGGTACCTGTTTCCTTGAAGATGCATCTGACAGACTAATAGAGAGGTTGGTAGCCAATTTAGTAGGAATGAACCAACTATCTTTCCGCCCCTAGAGAAACAGAGATGCCAAGGTACTCAATAAAAGTCTTAAAAGGCATACAATAAAACTAAAATTATTTCAAAATATGGTAGAAAGAAAACAGCAGCCACCTGCTGGAGTTTGATGAGCCCCAAGTCTGCAAGGTCTTTAACTGTTGTCCTTTGTATATCACTCAACGTGTTCACATTATATGCCTGTGCACGATATTTAAAAAATATATATATTAAAAAAGAACCAAGTAAATATGGAAACATCACCAGAGGGTTCGGGACGTGGAGAGTTCTTGTGTGACAGTATAAACCAGAATTTGTCAAAATTACTCCCCTCTCCCTACCCGAACAACCCTGGCAGAAGTATAACTTGGTAACATAAAAAAATTTACTGATGCTTAGTTTGCAGAGATAGTTCCAAAAAATAGGTTCATGAAATCATATATGACAAATCTTGTACCTCACCAGTAACATGAAAGCTAAGTTCCAGCAGAAATGAAATAAGATCTGCTGAATCCACACCTCTATCCTGTTCATTAAATGTACAAAAATGAATCCTACCGTAAGGGAATATTATTCAAATTCAATAGAGATTTGATGTTAAAAGTAAATACTGAAGCAAAGCGATGCAAGATTATCTAAAAACAGCAAATGACATCTATTTTTAAAATGAAAAATGGGTCAACCCAAGTGATCATATATGATAGGAAGTCTCATGAATGAATGAATACCTCAGAATTACTGATATACTCCCTGATAATATACCAGAGTTGTGCATTGGTATCCATTAGCTGTAAGGGGAACACAAGGTAACCAAAATTAATAAAATACAGAATATACAACATTAAACTGCATAATTATCATACCAGGAACTGGAAACCACTTTCTGTAAGTCGAGGACCTTCTTTGTCTCTGTCAAATTGTATATCGAACTTAATATGTCAGAATATATAGTATTGAAAAGGTAACCAGTATACAATATGATACACATCAAAATAATTTTAACACTACCTTTGACTTAAAAGACCCCGTTGGAATACTTTCATCATAGAAGGGCTTATGCTTTTAGTTGTAACCTCAGCTTCAGTGGAGCTTATGAGATGCAGCAAGAAACACTAGATTGCCACAATAGCAAATCATGAAAGGGAATATACTGTAGCTGCAAGATGATTAAAGGTGGAAAACCAAGATATATTGTTCACAAACTTAAAGGCAAAGGTTCGAGTAGCAATACTTTACTTATTTTAAGTAATAATAACAATGATTACATAATATACATACACACACATACCTATATATATAAGAAATTTACAGATGGGTTTTATACCTCCCATTGTTGAGCAGCATAGATGTCTAAATCCTCCAAGGTTGGGAGTCTTACTGTTATATTTGCAGCCATAGGTTCTCTTGGTAACACACCACTGCAGAACCAGCCCAAATGTTACATAAGACTTCAGATTTTTTAGAAGATGAACAGAGAAACATTATATATTAAAACAATTATTTTCACTAGCTACAACTCTACAAGTAAACGAGGAAGCAAATAGTAGCACAAAGCCAAAACAGGCAGACACAAAAACATGAGAACCACCAATGTGTATGGTTAACTTACCCGTGAACAATATGCTCCCGTAGGTTCGTCTGAAACATCGGGTTTAACCTGTAAGTGGCTTCCTTCTTCCTGTAGACAGTTCAGAAACTCAGAAAAAAACTGAATTCATTGGGGAGAGACTTCTAATAATCTTGAATTCCCGCAAGTCCAATCCACTAAAAACTATATAGGAAAAGATGCTTTAAACATTATTTTTCTAGTTTTTTCATGTGGAACATGGTTTCTTTTTAACTTTTCCTATTGTAAGGTTTCATAATAATAAAATTTTAACAGCAAACAAAAATCCATGCAGATAATATTACGTATACACGTACAATGTAAAGTTTCCATGAACAGTTGATCTTACGTATACTGATTTTTGCTTGTTAAATCTTAATTATACACAACTCGATGCATTGAGGAATTATTGTCTAAATAAACTGAAATGAGTTAAAACATTGTTGAGCCCCACAATAAATGTTTTTCAAAGCCTTGAATGTTGTAAGCCAGAAAGGCTGCCCATCATATGAGTTTTATTGAATATATAATTACAACTTTTTACACTTTGTCTGCAGCTTCTACAGTAGTACTACTAAGGATCTAATTTTCTCCATATAAAAAAAAGTAAAAATGCCAAGAAAGTCAGCTTAATATATAGTGAAGATAAAAATAAGCACCCATGTGTACCTATCAACAATTTCAGTAAATACTCTCAACTGAATGAGTCTATCAATGGCAACTCTATGCTTTGAAGCACCATCGGCAAGAACCCACTCTTGCAATGAGCTGGCCGCCACAGGAACATCTATATACAACAATTGGAGAACATACTTCTTAGCCAATGGCGGCAAAGACCTGAGCAACAAGCACGGTGCGTTACAAATAAAATCATGTTTCTGAAATTTCATCAAATCAATAATATGCTACAACTTGAAAACAACACATACTTGAGCGTCCCTTCAGCTTTCTTCAGTCATTACAGGGGAAACAAGACTCATGTTTTTTACCTAAACAACATCCAGTATGACTAAGAGTAAGGCTGCAAACGAGTCAAGCCGAGCGAGGAGCTTGGCTCGAGTGCTTTCGAGTTTAGGCTAGCTTGAGCTTGGCTCGATAGCTCAACAAGCCTTTATGATGATGATCGGGCTCGGCTCGAGAATAAGTCAAGATCAGCTCAAGCTCGACTCAAAAGGCTGAAATGTTTATTCAAAAAACAATTTTTAAATAACCAGACTTATGCCATATGTATGAAAAACAATTTACATAAGTCTGTCTGGTCCCAATAAAATAAATCAATAATAACAATTGTAAATTTAATCCAGCCCGAGAAGCTTAATAAAAGCTTGACTTGTTTGCAGCCCTAGCTAACAGATCGTGATTGCTACACAAGCTTATAAGCAGAGCTATCTTTTGACCTTTGAGGTCAAACTCAATGCTCTTCAAATCTGATTCTAAACTATATGGATCCTCTAACTAAAACCAGTAAGGTTTTTTTCATAGAAATCTGGTATTTGAAAGACGAGGTCATGGATGTAACGTTATTGCAGATTTAGGGAGCACTCAGTTAAGAAACAGAATGGAAATTCAGGAGATATTTAGGGCATCATAATTATTGTCACAGATGGTGTTTGGTTTTTGGAGACACTTTAATAAACCCACCATGCAACCATTACAACCGGATTGAAAAACCTACAAAAGTGGAATTGAGAATACACCTATTTGACATCTCAAAGTGAATCCATCTTTTGTGAACTGAAAGACAACATGTCTAAAGTCCATCACATATTCTCAACTAAATCGAGGCAAATCAGATTTAAGATGAAACATCAAACATATATTAACAATCCAAAGGTTATATGATATAGAAAGATACCTGAGAATCGCTTCGCAAATGAAGGCATTCTCATAAAGCTTGTCGAGCTTCATGGCAGGCAAAGAAGCCACCATGTCCATGAAATTCTTCGCAATAATCCTCACTTGCGGCATCTTTGTCAATCTGTTACAATAATCTTTCATTGGTGTAAGGGTAGTCGCTTATTATAAATATAAATCTGGAACAGAAGAATGAAATTAAGCCTTGAGAGTAGGGGTGTAATCACCCGAGCCCAGCTGACACAGTGTCAGGCGCGAACTTGACTCGACTCTTAAACTTGTAGCTCAAATGCACGACTTGAACTCAATCAAGCCTTACATTTCAAAACCAAGCTCGAGCTCGTGAGAGGTGTCGAGACTTCAGAACGAACTTGTTTATGTTTTACAAAATAATATGAGTTATTAACGCTCACTTCCAACAGAAAATAATAGAACAAAAGTAAGATCCTTCAGCCCCAACAATTACATAGCTAGATTTAGATTTCCAAAATCACAACATTAATTTAAAGAATTTATGCTACTATCAAACCCCTGATCCAAAAGCAATTGAAGTCTAATTATCTAGCAGCCCCAAAAATTAAAAGTAAAATCATAGCTGCAAATGCACCACATTATCAGATATAACAAAGAGCAATTTAACATATAACCCAAAAGGCCAAAACAAAGAACAATTAAATAAAGTACCTATTTTTGTGAACAAGTATAGACCATTAAAAAGTATATGCATTTAGAATTATTATTTGATTAGTAGAAACATTTTGCTCCATAATAGTGTCTTGTATGAGAAACAAGTAACTAAACCCATCTGCTTAGTCAATAATCATGAAGATTTCACAGCTTTAATCTATTTAAACAATAAACAGTAAATTTCGTGTCTTTCAAACTTAAAGGCGTTGAACTTACTCAAAAACCCATTCAAGATGATAGAAGCCTGTTCGAGTTGGCTAGACCCCAAGAATTAGCGAAGGAAGATTAGAAGTTTGCAACCAAAATTTCTGATCAATTCTCCAAATGCAGTACAAGAGAATTTAAGTATGATGACCTCTACGTCCTAACTAAAAACTAGGAAATAATGGAAACATGGAATGCAAACATGGAGTCTACTCAACTAGTAATACGGAAAAAAGCATAACCTAATCTACTATTATTGATGACTCCACTGTCTAAAACTAATTGCCAATATATCGATGACCAGGTCTTCCTATGCAACTAGAATTTAATTTACAGCTCTCACATGCACATGTAAAACCATATCACAAAATCAGGTCTACGTATTCGAACACACTGATTTAGAAAACCCGTTAAAGATACCTGCGAGTACGAACTACAAGGAGCAATTCAATCACGCAATTAAAGCTTGGACTTGCGAAATCGGCGTCGAGAGTTGGGTGAGACGACGATCGATCAGAGCTGAGTCACTGTCTGTCGACTTGCCGCGAAGAACAGAGAGAAGAGGTTGGACTGTGAAAAGGAAACAAACCCTAGATTTACCTTTTAGGATTCTCTCACTTACGGATGTTTCACACTTTCACACTAACGGTAACTTTAATTTTGTATTTATATTTATATTTTAGTATAATATATTTAACTATGTTAGTAATCCGTGTATTATACGGGTTGTATAAAGAAAAATATTATCAATAAAAAATCATAAAAAATATATCAAAGTATCAAACAATTATAAAAGTGCGAGAAATGTTTAATATAGTCCATACTTATTGCATAGTCCTGAGAGACTAATCTTAGCCCTTGGATCAGCCTCATCAATGGTCCAGATTGAATTTTAAAAATTTGGAAGGAGTGACATTTTCGTAATTAACATGTAATGATTTTACCATCACATGTGATTGTATAGTGAATCACATGTGATTTTATATTGAATCACATGTGATTAAATATTAAAATTTAGAACTATGTTTTGAAGACCTTAAAATAAGTAATAAAGGTTTTTGTCATCAAAATTGATAAACATCTTATCACGTGATATTTCAAAACATAAGCCCGACCTATAAATAAAAGCTAATTATCAAATTTTAAAGTAAAAAAGAGGCCCATCCCTTTTCAAAAAAAATATTAACTATGCAAACCATTTTTAAAAAAAATTCTTTTATGCGTTCTTGTATTCCATGACATTAATAATAATAATAACAATAATAATAATAGTAATAGTAATAATAATAGTTATAAGATATAGAGATATATTGTTTATTGTATTTTCAACATTTGAGATACAAAAATGCAACATGAAACAACCATATAATAGCAATTGTAAAGATATACCAGGCATAAACAAATATTTAATTACCAAATAATAAATTACCCAACAAAACACCAAACCAAGCATATGAGATTCTCACCAAAAAATGCGAATGAGTTTTCTCAATAAAGAATACAACATCTATTTCATCCTTATAAACAGAGTGAGACAAATCTTTACTTGATAGTCCTTCATCTTTTTACCCGAACTTTACAAAAAGAATTTAATCTATGATCTAAATAAAAATCACAAATATAACCTGAAATCGAAATAGGTCATATTTTCAAGGAATGAGGGCTCTATTTTGTCTTTGAGAGCCTTGCATGCACAACCAACATATGTGATGTAAAAGTAAAGAATGTAAGGCGAGTATTTTGAGTACATAGAGGATAGCACCCTTGTAAAGTACCTGACAAATGCAGTTGTAAGGAAGTTACATGGGACTATTTTATTCCTTTTATTCATGATCATTCTATCCATACAAATGACAAGATTTTTATTTTGTGATTTTAAGCATTACCTTCATCCAATTAAAAAAGAAGCATTAAAAGCAAATTAATAATGGAAGATATATACAACATGCTCATTCAACGTTTTCAGTTTCTTTTAATTTGTAGAATTTGGATAATCATATTTCAACAAAATTGTTTACATACATAGCTTCCTCACCTTGCTTATTCAGGTGCTCTGTATCTCTTAATAATATAATAAATGTGAAAATAATAGTTAAACTAAGACACATCAAACTGGCTTGCAAGTAATGGTAGAAAGTTTAAAAAACTAATAGATTCCTGATTTATGTTCCATCTGATAAGGAAAATGTTGGAGTATGCCCACTGACACACGTACGCCATTAGGATCACTGCCAATAAAGTGTGGGCCTATTGGGTCACACGCCGGGGATCATTCCTAACAGCAATGAAAGATGAGGGACTAAAAGTGTCAAAGTGGAGAAGTTGGTGTGCAGGAAGAATACGCGACGCGGCCCTTGTTATGGTACGCGACGCGGATGTTCCGCGGCGCGGAAACATACGGGCACGCGGCGCGTAAATTCGTCTGACAGCATGCAACTTTTGGCTCCACCTCCTTTTTGGGCCAATAAGAGAGCTTGCTTTCTGTTGGCCGGCCTTGGGGGAGAATAAAGGGTCTTTTGGCTCATTTGACATGTAAGGAATTCGGATTTCTCTCTCACTCTCTCTCTCTAGAAAACCCTTGAAGCTACATGGCACTTTGAGAGATCTTGCATCTTCTAGTTAGTGCATGTGAGGTTTTATTCCAGATTTGAGAGAGTTTTGCTGTCCTTGTGGTGGATTCAAGTCGTTGAAGTTCATCCAAGCAAGCTAGTACTTGTGGATTGAGCAAACCCGGGGTGGATCATCAATAGAGAGGAGCTCGGTTGCTTCTTCATCATCACCACCGGTTTCTACAGGTTGCTGGAGCTAAGGAGAAAGGTATATCCTTCTTTCTCTTCCTTTTCCATGTTGCAAATACTAGTGGTAGAGATTGGTCCATTTTGGGGTTTTATGCTTTGTTTGCTTGTTCTCTTGTTTTGTTTGTTGCATGTTGCTTCCGCTGTGCTCATAGAACCCCAACAGTGGTATCAGAGCCACCTCTATACTGTATTTGCACATGGTGGCCTGAAAAACCCGAAAATAAGTTTTTAGTTTTCTGTCCAGTGGATTTCCGCGGCGCGGAACTCTTGTGGTCACGCGGCGCGGAAAATGACGGGACGAAATTTGGTTTCTGCCAGTGTTTTTACGCGGCGCGGTCCTTTTGTTGGGTCCGCGGCGCGGAACTTACCTGGGCAGAATCTGTTTTTCTTTTTGTTAAAGAAAAATTGTTTTTGGCACTAAATTTTGGTTTCTGGAATTTTATGTCCAGAAATTAAAATTTGGTTTTTGTAAGTTGCCTTGTATAATGGTTGGTGTATTTATATGTGGATTATTATTTTGGCATGAAAATGGTAATTGCATATACTTACATTATGTATTTATGAATATGTTTCATCAAAAATGGTTTGGTGTTACTAAGGCATAAGTACATGGGATTTTTAGTGCCTTTAGTGTTTTGTAAAAATCTTAACCATTATACATAAGTTTACATGGTTTTGTGTGGCACACCATGTTGTTGTTCATTAGTGAACTTGGTTGTTTGTTTTTGTGATGTTGGTAACCATAGATATGCCCTAGACCTTGTGGATGTTTGGTTGTATTTTAATTATTCATTCATTTGGTGACTTTAAGTCACATGGTTTGTAATAATTAAATTTATTTATTTGGTATGTAATTTTGTATATGTGGCTTGCATGCCATTTAAATATTCCATATTATGTATTTGTACTAGAAGTTAGGAATTGTGGCTTGCATGCCATTTATTTCTTTTTCTATGTAATTGTAATATGGAGCAACCATCGGGAGTCAATGGAGTGACGTCTTGGCGAACACGAATCCGAGAGGCCCAATGGAGGTAGCGGGTTTAGTGGGAGCACATCCGAAGTCAAGGCTTTTGGTCCTTAGATGACTTTGTTTTCCCGTAGTGGCTCACGGGAAAATGCATAGGTTTTAGGGGCATGGTTACCAATTTGTTGTATGCGTGTGATGGTTTTATTATATTGTTTATGCATGAGTTGTAGGACTATTGCATGCTAGACAATTTTTGTAAATAATAAAACCCAAGAGTTTTTAAAGATCGTTTAATAAACTCTCGCGCGCACACTCGATTAACAAACGGATTTAACGATGGTTTAGTATCCGATTAGTGAGAACGTTTGGTTTTTGTCACTTTTTGTTAATCATACTCAAAATGGTTCTTTAACTGGAAAACTAAATCCCGTTTTCTAAAATGTAAATCGCACACCAGCCAAAAGATGACACCACCCGAATCTAGTCGTGTAAGGGTTGATTGTAGAGCTTTAGCCGAGTTAGCCTTAGCATGAGCTGTGTGGAAGGTGTGTGTGGCAACTCGCAAGGTCGATTGTCGAGCTCTAGCCGAGTCGATTTTGGGCGAGAGTACCACCGTGTATCTTGATGGTTGATTTACGGTTTCAATGTAATATTTTGGATGATTGTCGAGCTCTAGCCGAGTTATGCAAAATATTAATTGAGAATCGGTGTGGAGGGATCAAACATGCCAAACTTGGCACAATGGTTGTCAAGTAGGATCCCGCAAGGAACTAAGAGTTGCAATAATGGATTGCAATCGGTCAATGGTTGCCGGCCTAAATAGCTTTGCCACATGATCCGCGGAAAACCCGTCACGGTGCATGGTGAAATAGGGTTCTTAACCCTTGTTAAAATAAGTTGTTTTTCTTAAACACATGGGGTAATTATTTTAACAAGGATTTCAATCAAACTAACTAAAACTACTCTGCTTTCATAGATGACGTCGACTAGCATCAACAACACCAATTTCACGTTATGTACGTTTCTTGAGAAGGAAAAACTCGATGGGAGTAACTTTATGGATTGGTCTAGGCAATTGCGCATTGTCCTACGACACGAAGACAAGTTACACACCATTGAGGAACCCCTTCCAGAAGCCCCTGCTACCAACGCAAGTAGGACTATTCTTGATGCGTATAATAAACGCGTTAAGGACACCAACGAGGTCTCTTGTCTCATGTTAAGCATGATGATCCCTAACTTGCAAAGGCAATTAGAGGATCTAAGTGCATACGATATGATGCTTGAGTTGAAGGACATGTTCCAACAACAAGCAAGGCAAGAACGGTATGGGTGTTTAAATAAACTACTTGGTTGCCGGCTGCAGGATGATGAGAGCATAAGCATTCACGTGCTTAAGATGAAAGCACTTGTGGAACGCTTGGAGAGGCTAGGATTTACCATTGAAGGGGAAATGGTGGTGGATATTGTTCTCCGATCACTCCCACCATCGTATGAGCAATTCATTATGAATTATCACATGCATGGTATGGATAAATCCTTAATGGAGCTTCATGGCATGCTGAAGACTCTTGAGTCTAACATGGCCAAAAGTAAGCTCACCTCGTCCACTCTCGCTATGGCTACCAAAAGGCGAGCTACCTCAAATGTGAAGCTTGGTTCTACTAAGCTCACCATGTTCATGGAGTCGAAGGGCAATGAGATTGCGCCTCAAGATGAGACTCCTAATGGGGAAGTTTGCTACTTTTGTGGAAAGCATGGAAATTGGCGCCGCCACGCCTGCCCTAAGTGCCTTGAAGAGCTAAGGATGCACAAGATGAGAAACATTGGCTCCAAAGCTTAAGGTACATTCATGATCAAACTCTACTATTAATCTACTTCTATGGGCAAGTTTTGGATACTAGCCACAACACTCACGTTTGTCACAAATTTGTTTGTTGCAAAGTGCAGGGGTTAGAGAGAAGTAGAAGATGTAGAGAGCAGGACTTCATAATGGGAAACAAGATGGTTGTCCCTATTTGAAAAGGATTGGAAGTCGGGATCTTGTCACTCCTTCCAGCTAGTCTATTACTTTGTTAGATCTATGTTTTACGCCCTGCGTGGCTAGAAACAATGTATCTTTTATGCCTTTTGATAACGATGGATTAACTTCTTATGAATTATGTATTTGGTGGTTTATATGAAAGTTTATCCATGTTGTGGCATTTATTATAAGCGTTTGCTTATGAAGTAATAAATTGATCGTGAATGATTTGTACATGTTACTCGTATTGTCAAAGTCAATTTAACCATATAAATAAGACTTGCATCACCAAGCTCCATGTGGTTAGGAACTTGGATCTTTTAATCTAGGATCAATTGATGATTGTAAATCTTATTTATTAGGATAAAATGACTCAAACATCCTTCACTTTTGTATGTGAGAGGAATGAAGGCTTGTTGGATTTCGTTCACACTTTTGTGTGTAAACCGTTCAAGCAAAACCTAAAGAGTAATAATAGGTACTTTGTTACCTTACCAGTGAAGGTAAAAGGATGAATATGTTTAATTTGTTAGACACTCGTCTGAAGCCTTGAAAGGTGTTCAAGACACATCCGTGACAAAGTACATGACTAAGAGGGCATAAGACTAAAATACTCAAATCTAATAGAGATGTTGAGGATGAAGTTCTGAGTTTTGTGACCATCATAAGAATTATGGCTTTGTCTCATAATTCAATCCTCCTAAGACATATTGTTATATATGGTCGCTAAGTGGAGGAACCGGACATTCTAGTTATGGTCCGATTATGATGGGTTTAACCAAAGTACCCTATTGTTTGGGAATACTTTGATAGTGGCAGGAAATGTTCCAAAAGCCAAACCAACAAAGATGGTTAAGTATGCACCTTAGATGATGATACTAGAAAGTGTGTCTTTGCTAGTCCATCACAAAGTACGAATTCCTCAACCTGTGTTTATGTTATCTTGGAGGAACCCGGAATCTAGAGGTGCTACTCCATTAGGTATTCTGCTGTGGCCATGGGATATTTGAATAAAGAGTATTGTTGTTCAAAAGGTTTCAAATATCTGCGGGTGCCAGTAGGAGTAAAGTTTACCTTGAATGGAAAAACCTGATGTTGGCACTAGCAATCAATTGTGATTGAGGCTCAGCATGGCTATGCTGGAGCACCTGACATTAAGTCATTACCTCTTAAACTTGGTAATAGTTGTCATAAGGCCGGAAAGATATAGTTTTATATCTGAGGGAGATGACTTAATGATGTTTGCATCAAACTACCAAAACAAGAGTGGGCCTAGAGTCCGCTAGAAGGAAAGGGGTGATGAAAATGAGATGCGATCCATGAGGGATGTCCAAGTGTTGGACTTGGTAATTCCAACCCCTAGGTTGAAAATCGAAGGGTAAAAATGTTTTTTTGTTGAAAGAGACCAACATGGATATGTTTATGATTTCGAATACCGACTGATAGGAAAGATCTATGATCGACCATGTGGAAGGTATCATACGATGACTTTCTCTCCGTGGTTATGTCGAATATTGAGTTCGTAGACAACTTCAAATACCGACTAGTAGGAGATAGTTTTACGATGATTGACCATGAGGAGGGTATCATCTAGAAATTCTCTACCGGTAGTTATGTTGAAGTAAACTCGGATACTTGTGATTTTAGTGCCATTTCATGGCTGCGACAACTTAATGTAAAGACCACATTCCTTAATAGGAATCTCTGAGGAAGTGCTCATAACACTATCCGATGGTCTGTTTCATTAAGTGTATCCTTGTGAAGTCTACAAGCAAAAGAAGTCCCATGGTCGACTTAAATAAGCATCTCTAGGTTACAACCTTTGCTTTGATATGAAAATCAATTGTTTGAGTTTTCAATAAGCAAGGATGAAACACATATGAATGTCAGGGCTAGTGGGAGTATTGTTGTAATTCTATATTTGCGATGAAATGGAGATAATGTCCATACCTTGTATTGTTCAAAAGATAAAGTAAGGAATTATGCATCCATGTCGACAATAGAATATACAAAACCTGTTTAGGGCATCAAGAAATATTAAGATATGTTCTTGGTACTCTGTTATAAAAGAAGCAAGAGTAAGTTGCTACTCTAGTGTTAGCTTCTGAATAGAATGGGATAACTGCCTATCTTATTCGGAGTTTATGATCCTATAATATGTGGTGTTGTTGATCAAAGTAGTTCTTGAAGCATCACTGACTCTATTGGGTTCTTCTGAGACAATGAGGGTAGGATGGCTTTACTATAAGAACCGAAGTCTCGAATAGTCATTTACCTTATTGGGTTCTTCTGAAACAATGAAGGTACTATGAATTGAAGAAAGCACCAGGGTCTCACCAACGCATACTATGTGAGTGATGGTTGAGGTAGAGACGTGGTCGCCAGCAGAGTTAACACGGATAGCTTTATGGCAGATCCGTTAACTAAGCTGTTGTCACGGGCTAGTGATGTTTACCATACTAGGCCTAGGTGAACAAGGCTTGAGTTTGTTCTAGTTATATGTTTGGTATATATTATCTTGGGGAACATTTAGCAGTATTGTACTTCATACTATATTGATTATTAAATGTGATTTAATAATGCGCCGAGGGCGGATATTTTATGAATCCTTACTGTGTTCCATCTTAGCATGTTTAACACTTCCCAGAATGCTCTTTTCATTCTAAATGTCCACAGTCGGTCATTCTTCACGGGGAGGAAGTTTGAGATAAGGCTGAGGGAAGTGGTTGGTCGCTATTCAATAATGGATTAGGTAAAAGAGACGCAACACTTCGCCTGTGCTTGTAATGGTCAAGTGACTGGACGACCCGCACCTGAATTTACTTCATGCTTTCTGTCATGAGTAAATCAGGATGATAATATCACTTTGTCCTTAGACTGGAGATACATGTGTTCCAAAGCATGGATCTGCTTTGCTTTGATTGCTTTCAAACGCAGTTCGTAACTGGCTGTTATAAAGGGAGCTTTTAGGTAAAGTATGGTGTATGTGGCGGAGCAATGTAGTCAAAAGGATTCGTTCCTCTAGTTTTAGAGAGATATCCATGGGCCCCTCGATGATTGAGCGCTGACGTAAAATGCATGGCCATGCTCAAGTTGCGATGATATTTGATCGATTGCAACTAGATTTTGGGTCACCATCAATCGAGATCGAGAAACATAATCGTGAACGATCTGGAGATTGACATTTCACCATGTCTCGTGTTCAAACGGATATCGCGAACGAAGGGATGAATGACCACTTATCTATAGGACCATTCCGTATCTGATTCTAGATTTGGTTTTTGTCCTTGATGACAAAACCCATGCTTGTTGGGGGCAGAGATGCCTTACTAGAGGCCGCTCTTTGTCTGTGGTTTATGGGTACGGTGTGTCATGTGCAAGTGGGAGTTTGTTGGAGTATGCCCACTGACGCACGTACGCCATTAGGATCACTGCCAATAAAGTGTGGGCCTATTGGGTCACACGCCGGGGATCATTCCTGACAGCAATGAAAGATGAGGGACTGAAAGTGTCAAAGTGGAGAAGTTGGTGTGTAGGAAGAATACGCGACGCGGCCCATGTTATGGTACGCGACGCGGATGTTCCGCGGCGCGGAAACATACGGGCACGCGGCGCGTAAATTCGTCTGACAGCATGCAACTTTTGGCTCTACCTCCTTTTTGGGCCAATAAGAGAGCTTGCTTTCTGTTGGCCAACCTTGGGGGAGAATAAAGGGTCTTTTGGCTCATTTGACATGTAAGGAATTCGGATTTCTCTCTCACTCTCTCTCTCTAGAAAACCCTTGAAGCTACATGGCACTTTGAGAGATCTTGCATCTTCTAGTTAGTGCATGTGAGGTTTTATTCCAGATTTGAGAGAGTTTTGCTGTCCTTGTGGTGGATTCAAGTCGTTGAAGTTCATCCAAGCAAGCTAGTACTTGTGGATTGAGCAAACCCGGGGTGGATCATCGATAGAGAGGAGCTCGGTTGCTTCTTCATCATCACCACCGGTTTCTATAGGTTGCTGGAGCTAAGGAGAAAGGTATATCCTTCTTTCTCTTTCTTTTCCATGTTGCAAATACTAGTGGTAGAGATTGGTCCATTTTGGGGTTTTATGCTTTGTTTGCTTGTTCTCTTGTTTTGTTTGTTGCATGTTGCTTCCGCTGTGCTCATAGAACCCCAACAGAAAAAGTTATCATCTACTCTATCATTTGTTTAGTTTTAAAAACTGCATCTACATTGCAGTCAATCATATTGCATTTACTATCTAAGTTGAATCTCATGTACAATATGAATACATATAGTAGTTAATTCCATGATCAAGCTAAAAGCTAACTTTAAGCAACTTACAGGTTTAAATGACTACTTTTTCCTAATCACTTACGTCAAAATATGTCAAATGATCATTAAAGAACTTATTACAAAACAAACCCAATATTATAGGAGAAGATTAGAGACACATGAGCAAAACACATACATGAGAGGAATAAGCTACATGTAATGAGTAAATAATAAATGGTATATATAAAAGTAAATATGATGCAAAACAAACTCAATATAATTATACATTAGAAACCCAATAATACTTTAAGAAAATCATATCCTTCCTCATCGAAATGCAGGGCCGGCCCATTGCAAGTTCAAAGTGTGCACTTGCACAGGGCCCAACAAAAAATGGGGCCTCTTATTTCTGAAATGTCCATATATGTACTAGGTTTTAGGGTATACCATTGAAAGGCCCAAATATACTTTACTGCTTGCCTGCTTGCAACACAGCGGCGAAAGAAATGAGCGACCTCCAACTCTCCAAGTCGGCCGACGATTCCCTTTCCCAATACTTTCATCTCGGAACTCGGTGGAAGAGGAAGGGGTTGAAGCCAGTTGCGGTTCTCTATGAGTCGACTGCAACCTAAGGATGCTTTTGCTTCATCAGTTCATCATATTGATTTGATTAGCAGATTATCGAGAATCCAAGTCATTCAATACCTTCTTTTGCCTCACATTCGAGAAAGGAAATCGACGCCTCAGTGCCATCATCAATGGAGCATCATATAGTGCCTTCAATCGACGCCTCCACACATACAGGTCGTTGATTCGCCGCCTCACTATGGAACTTAGCAGACTGCGATTTCCTTTCATCCATTCTATCGATTATGGAGGCTTCAGTGAGTCAGTGTAGAAACAATCTAGTCCTCTGTCCTCAAGTGAGTTTATGATTTTAATCATTTTAATCAAACTTCGATTTCCTTTCATCCATATAATCGAATAATCCATTCAATGATTCGGTTACACTATGACAAAGGTCATAAAGTTTGTAAGTTTCTGATTTTAATCTTTATGTTCTTCCTAGTTTTCTTATTCTTAATGTTTATTTGCATATGGTGAATCAAATTAGCCAAATAGCCAGTTCTATCATATTTAAGTAATAAAAATTTTGTTTTAGGGAAAGGAGACAGTAGCTTCAATGCTTCTTTCTGTAATATGTTTTAGTGTTCTTCCTTAGTTTATTAATTATTAAAAGCGATTAGTGAAGTCTAATAGGAAATTCAGGTGTGTGTTACATAAGTACTATGATAAATTATAATGAATTAAGTAATTAACTAAAATCTGTGATTTTGTAAGATTGTGAGTTCGTGTCATATCCTAAATACGTGATTCTTTTACTTTGAATAAAAATTTCAGTTTTTATAAACTTTGTTTAGGGATATATTAGTCTATGTAAATTCTACTTATATAAAATACAATTTAGTTTAGGGGCCTTGTGTTTTGTTTTTGCCCAGGGCCCAAAAAATGATTGGACCGGCCCTGCCGAAATGTATGGCAGTGACACATCAATGGATATAGGAGAAGATTAAAGACACATGAACAAGCCACACATACATGAGAGAATAAACTACCTGTAATGAGTAAGCAATAAATGGTATAAAACAACACAAATATTATTCAAGCCTAATTAGTGATAAATGCTACAAAAACCTTACCTTGAATTTCACTTTTACATTATATCAAACACATTGTGTGCGTAAACTGAAAGTGAAAAAAGAGACCCCAAATTACAGTGCAATGCATCTCTGAGCTCAAGGCCCCAAATTAGAGATCGTTTCTCCTCACATTCCTTAGATTAACTACCAACGTTTCTATACAATAATTGGTACTTGCCCCATTCAAAATAAAATTAGCCATGTATTGTGGATATTGATTAAGATCTTCTATACCATTTAGATTTTTTGATTTAAAAGACAAGGGAATCAAATATTTTATATAAATAGATCTTATATACATTACCGTTTTATCAATTCAAGGCACATGAATTGAGGTAGGCACAATGCAATATGGAAGAAGGAATCCTTTAGAAATGGCATCGATGTATAGTTAAAAAACACCACTACCAATCGAATGCAGATGAGAAAAGAAAAGATAAATACTCCATGAGAACACACATTGAAACATACCTGTTGTTGATGAATGTCTATGAATTGCGCGCTTGAACCCTAGATACAGTATTGATGAATCAAATCACTATCGAGATTCTTTTAAGTTTTAGTGGATTGTAGCCAGAGAGAGATAGGGTGTTGTTGAATTCACTGACATGGATGAGCAGCTCAAGAAAATGGCGTATTGAGTGAGAGGGGGAAAGAATTTTATTTACCGTAATGAGAGGGGGAAGACCCTAGAAGAAGAGATAGTGAGCGAGAAATAAAAAATGAAGGGTCTAGAAATTAGAAAGTGTCCATACATTTACTTGTTTATTAGAAGACTAGTTTTGATCCGTGTATTACACGGATTGATTTAAACATTGTTGAAACCATAAATATTAATAAAAAATATTATAAGATATTAAAACAAAGTTGTAGTCATAAATCACAATTTTATGTTGTAATATAAACTAAGTTTGTACGGATGATCAAACATTATCAGCAAAATTGAATTTAGAAATGTACAGAATGTCGTGTTTTTAAATAAATGTTCACTACTTCATTATATCACAATACACAAACACACATGGCCGTAATCATCTAATTACTTTAATATAACTCTTAAATATTTGGAGTCTCTCATTTCTTATAATTTCTGGTCTTTAGTACCCATTCAATCCTTCATCCATTATAGCAACAAAGTTTTGTGATCCGACTCCACCCACCTTGTTCCTTTGCGTATACCAAAACCCACTTGTATTATTGACATGTGCTTTGTATTTTATCATTAACATAACATAATTAAATTCCTTGTTGTCTTTTGATAACATGCACTTATAGAGTTAGAATTCATAACACAGATTCTGAAGCTTCACAACAAAGAATCTGCTTTCACTCGAATATAAATTTTCTACCCTTGAAGTTTAAAATAAAGTATGTCCCAAACAAAGAATTTTCAAAAACATAAATTTCTCATGATCATCTCCAAAAATTTAAAGTGGAAATATAGAACTTATAAATATTAGGAATAAAAGTGGTAATCAAGAAGTTTGATAAATAAATCAATAAAAGTGGTGTAACACCCCAAAATGGGGCCTAGTTGTAACAAGTTGTACATGTAGCTTTGTTAATTGTACTTTGACTTTAATTGGTGTTTTGTTGTTAAATGTAGTATACTTATTGTTAAATGGCGTCCTATGTGTTAACTAGTGTTAATTGTGGATAAAATGTGGTTTCGTGTAAATTGTCATAAGTAGACCAAGTTGATATCTTATTGAACGGTTTTAGATAATGGTTCCGAAAATATATCCGTTAGTTGAAACGGATAAACTTAAGTCGTGCTATAAGTTGAATAGGGGAACAAAATACCCAAAAAAGGGGTATTGACCATTTAAGGTCGGTCTTTGAGTCTCCCTTATCATCTGGGAACTTCAAACACATACTAAACACATACATACATACGTACATGCTAAGGCACACACATACACTTGGAGTTTTTGAGTTTTGAAAGAAGAAATCAAGGAGAGAACTAGGATTCAAGAGATTTCAGTGGCACTAATATGATTCTACACCATCTATACATCTTTGTAAGTGTTGTTCTTGATCATTAACCTAGTTCTTGGTGTTCATGTGTGTATTGTCAAATTTGAAGGTTTAAATGTGTTGTAGTGTTGGTTTTATGTCAAATACATGTTACTAAGTTCATATGTGGATTAAAGATGATGTATAAACGCTTGAATATGGATTCAAGTCGAGTTTTGAGTCAAAAAATTGAAGTTACAACGGCTGTGCTCGAACAGAGCAAGAACCCACTGTAACAGTGGTTCTTGCGATTGCATGGAAGGGCTTTGCGATCGCAAGCAGGTTCTGTAGTACATGCGGTCGTATGCGAAAGCCATGCTGTCGCATGCATGTCTGAAGTTCCTTGCGATCGCATGCATGGGTCTTGCGATCGTAAGGGGGTTGTTGTCATGGTTTACCGTCCAAGGACGAAGGAAATATACTTGCGATCGTAAGCCCCTAAGATACCACTCTTGCGGTCGTATGGTTAAGCCTTGCGATCGTAAGCTGGGGTGGTTTGGGTAGGATCCATGCGATCCCATGGATATCCCTTGCGATCGCAAGGGGGGGTTTAAGATGACCCTTGCGACCGCATGGCTATGCCTTGCGATCGCAAGCTGTGTTTAGGGGTGTTCAAAAAAACCGGAAAACCGAACCGAACCGACTGATCCGAAACCGAAAAAACCGTTACCCGAGAAATCCGATACCCGAAAAAACCCGAAAATTAGGGTACCCACTTCTGATGGGTCGGTTCGGGTTTTTTTTCGGATACCCGCGGGTACCCAATTGACCCGCAAATTTTATTTAATAAAAATATATTTATTATTATTTTATGCTAACTAAATACAATACAAACCCTAGATACTTCATTTAGTTGTTTTGTTTGGCTATTTCGGTGGTTCCCCCTTATACGCCGACACCCATACTCCCACCTCATCCACCATTCTCAAATCGCCTCTCCTCTCTCCTGCATTCTTCATCTCTGACGACTCGACGAGGCTGCCATCCATCTCCGACGAGGCTTCCCTCCATCTCCTACGAGGCTTCTATCCATCTCCGACGAGGCTGCCATCCATCTCCGACGGCGACGAGGCTGCCATCCATCTCCGACGAGGCTTCCATCCATCTCTGACTCCGATTTATAGATCTGCCGAGGGGTTCAAAGTTCAAAAGGATTAAGGTACTTTGATGGTTCTTTTTTCTTTCTCCATTTGATGCATCTACTTCTTTCTGCTTTTATGATTTCTTGTTTAATGGTAGATTGCAAGCTAATAAAGTCTGTGTTTTCTTGATTCTTGATGTATAAGTATAATCTGCAAGATTTCTGAAATTGGTGAATGGATTTCTGAAATTACTGATACATGTAAGCTAGTGTACTGTAAATTTGCTCTATTATAGTATTATTTGATCGTAGATTTGCAAGTGTATTAGATTATGAACTGGATTTGAATGTAGTTGTGTTTAAGTATTTTCCATTTTTCCTTAATTGTTAATTGTATTTTGTTATTAATTGCATTTTGTTGTTAATTGCATATGGTCAGTTTTTTTATTTACTTACTTAGGATTTAGATTAAACTTCCATGTGTAAGTTTTGATTCTTACTTACCTACTTAAGATTTAGTCACTGATTTAGCTTCTCATATACTCTTAATTGTCTGATTTTTTAACTATTTAAGTGAACAAATCTGTGTTTTCATATCTAACTTGTTTATAATAGATAAATGGAGAATATAGATGTGGATAATCTTAACTTTGAGACTTCTAGCAATCCTACACCTGTGGCTGAAAGTGCAAATGATGGTACTCCAATGCAAAATGAAAACGAGCAAGGAAATTCAGAGCAAAACACACAAGAAAAAAGAAAAGATGATAAAAAAGAAAAGTCAGTGGTATGGGATCATTTCACTAGGGATCCTATTGATAAAACGTTTGCGATATGTGATTATTGCACTAATAGATTGAAGTGTCCTAGTAAGAATGGAACTACTTCTTTACGCAATCATCTAAATCGATGCAAGAAGTATCCATATAATACGGATAAGAAACAAAAGCTATTGATTTTTCAAAGTCAATCTTTTGTCCAAGACACCGGTGATAGTAATACATTAATGACATGGAAATTTGATCAAGCTAAATGTAGGAAGTATCTTGCAAGAATGATAATTATTGATGAGATGCCTTTTAGGACGGTTGAGCACGAAGGGTTTCGTGACTTTGAACAATCAATATAAAAGACAATTGGAAGAGAGTTCAGGTATTACAGGTGCAAAATCTGAGAAGGACAAGTATTTGGATGAGCAGTATGAGCCTCTACATAGTAAGTTTGACATATTGAGTTGGTGGAAGAAAAATAAAGCAAGGTTTCCGGTGATGGCAGCAATGGCGAGAGATATTTTGGCGATTCCCGCCTCAACAGTTGCCTCTGAATCAGCTTTTAGTACTGGAGGACGTGTTCTTGATGCCTTTCGTAGTTCACTAACTCCTAGGATTGTTGAGGCACTTGTATGTACACAAAATTGGCTTAGGTCTAAATTTGTTCCTTTCGACATTGAAGAAAAACTAGAAGAACTTGAAGCACTTGAAGCAGGTAAATTTTAGTTTAATAATTTAAAATTAACAACTATTCTTTATCTTCTGACAAGTTTTATAGTTTTACTTAATTTTTGTTTAATGCATGATTTTGAATTCAGATTTGAAGGATTTGCCGGAATGTCTCTCCACCATAATCGTTCATGATTGAAGTTGATGACATGAACGCGTGCCCTTAGTTGAGTAAGTTGTATAATTAAGTTTTATAGTTTTACTTAATCTTAATCTTCTCAATATCTTGTTCACTCAAGAGAGTAATCAAAGGATTGGCATAATTGTTTCATATGAATTAAGTTTTATGAATTTGTATGTATATATTAATTTCTTGGTTGCAAACACTCAATTAATTTCTATGCAACTTCTTAATAAAACCATTACTTATTTATATATGTTTCAAATATATGCAGGTGACAAATCTAAAGAATATCTTGTGGGTTGAGGAACTTCAAGCTTTCACAATCATTGTGCCACTCTCTTTGTTTTTTCTAATAATGGACTATTATCTTTGGTTTGCCAACTTCTTGTGTTATTGTATTTGGATAATGTACTATTAAACATTGGTTTGTCGTTCGTGTCATGAATTATGGAACTTGGGTGTAGTGTGTTTTAAATTTGAATTTGTATGTTTGAATATTAAATTTTATGAATCTGAACTCGTTAGAAAACAGGAAAAATTAAGAACAGGTCAATTTTCGGGTATCCGTGACCCGGACCGTGGGTACCCGCTCCCTGCGGTTCGGTTTCGGTTCTCAAAACTGGGTACCCGCCCCGTGGCTGCGGTTTACAAAAATCTCACTACCCGCCCCGCCCCGCCCCGTGAACACCCCTAGCTGTGTTGATATGCTGACATCTTTGTAGTCTTGTGTTTTAAGCCTCGTTGATTGGTGTTTAAGCCTAAACCTGTTGTGTTAGGTGATTAGGAGGACTCCAGGGATTCCGGACATTACATCTGCCTCCTGTAATCTCGAGCTGAGTATCGGTTTCCCATAAGTCTCAGTAGGTAAGTTATCTGTTGTACTTGTTGACACATGATTGGTGTATTGGTACGTGAGACGCGAGGTATTGTTGGGAAAATGATCTCATCAGTTTAGATTTGATGAGACAAAGTTAAGTTTGTAAGATGTGTTCTACATACAACTTAAACAGAATTATGGAGCTTAGTCAGACTGAACACATATAGTGTTTCAGACTGAGTATAAGCTGTATATAAGCTGAGCATATGTTCGATCAACTTATACTGTATCTTAGTAAGGTTATCACTATGTGTGATAAGCTGTGCATGTCACCTAAGATATATTGAGCTTTCAGCTTCATATATTTCAAGCTGAGTGACTCAGCGCATATATTGAGTCATCTCAACAGAGTTGCTAAATAAGTTCTAGCTAACTCTTAGGACTTCTAAGGATGAGTTTATTAATATATGTGTTAGTTCATGTTGGTTTTCGAGTTTGTTCTCGAAGAACTCAGCTTGATGAGTTTCAAGCTGAGTAACTCAGTCCGAGTAAGAAGTCAGCCTAAAGAAAGTTTAAATATGTTTTAAACTTAACTTTTTAACTCTCTATATCTACGGGAAGGATAAGAAGACTTCAGAATCAAGATTAAAGATTGAAGACTCAAGATAAGAAGATTAAAGATTCAAGATTCCGAGTTATCCGGTAGTTAGTTAGCAAATTAGGATTAGTCCAGTTTGTTAGGAACCCTAGGAACAGGATTATAAATACTTATCTTCCTGATAAGTTTAGAGGTATGATTCTGAAACGATTACAACTAAGTGTTGCAGAGCCAAATACCTCACCTCAACAGTATGTGTTACGATTCTTGAATCACTGTTTGTCAGTTCAACGTGATCAAGATATTCACAGATTGCCAAGCTATTCATGTGTTCGAATACTCATATTAGTTGTGAGATTGGTAAGTTTTCAATCTGTGATTAAATCCTGTTTAGAGAGTCGTCAGTATCTATAATTATAAGTTGATTATAGATAGCTAAGTTTGAAAGATTGAGAGATTTATATTAGGTGTTTACATATCAAGAGTTGCTTACTTGATAGAGTCTGTAATCATCTTCTTATTAATGAAAAGCAAAGCATTCGATTGTGGTTTGATTTACTTTGTGTAACACTTTATTTTGATTTGTTCAATTTCCGCAGAAAGTGTATTCAACCCCCTTTCTACACATTTGTTGCTTGTTGTTATTCTCACGAAGGGACCAACAGGTATGCTTGATTATGTTATGATAGAACTCGCATGTTTGTTTACCAGTAAGACTGATAATTGTTGTGATTATATGCGCGCATGAATTGGATCCTAATTGGATCAGTTATTTGTTTATGAGGTTTTGTCCGGACACTGACGAGTGAACGATTGAGGTCAGTCAGGTAGACTGGTGATTATATAGTTGGGTTCCCAGGGTCCTTAGGGACTATGAAATGGGGAACTAACGGTACTCAGGAGTATACGCTTGGGTATGGCTCTGCAGGCCGCCGTTCCTTGATGGAATTGGGTTCTTTGCTTAGGCTGGAACCAGTATGATAGAGTGCGCTACGTGGACTGCTCTTCGCTCCCCCACTGGTGCAATTGGTTGCGGCTAATTCCCCGGCTTGGGTTGTTGATTGGGGCTAGCTACCCTGCGAGACACGACTCTTGCTGACATGATTGGCGCGCCGCAATATGATAGGATAGCCCTATGTGCTGTTCCTATATGTGATAGCTTGCTTATTGTTTCTTATGTGTAATTGGTGCTCACTAGCTAGTTGTAGCTAATGGTGCAAGATTTTCCTTTTTCGCAGGTTGATGCTAGTTGGCCTGGTGAGGCGGGCACTGATGGTAGTTTTTGTTGTACATATCTTTTGGGGAACACGTTTGTCGTATATATGGATCCGCTGGTCGGTACTAGTTGGTAACGCTTGTAGATTACAAACTTGGCTAATTCTTTTGATGTAATTAAATAGCCGAGTCAGTTAACGTTTCTTTTGTAAATAGCGTTTAATTCCGCTGCACGCTTTTGATAATAATTGTTAAAAAGTTTAAGTTAACTCTAATTTTAAGCTTGTTAGATGTGGCGTTACAAGTGGTAATTAAGAAGTTTGATAGATAAAACAAAACTGACCTTTGAAGAAACATTATCTTTCAGGCATTTTATCGAGTTAATTTGCATATCTAAGTTGGCCACATATTGCATGAAACTTGAGGAGTTCAGAGCCATGCTATTCCTCAAGTCCATTGGCAATCGTATGTCCGATGTCATTACCAAAGGACCAATAATCCCCAAGATTCCTGCAACTGTCAGTGATTCGTCTCCTGGCAGATCTGAAAAGGATATGAAAAAGCCTGTTGCATCCTGGAGTGAAGAAGATTGGAAACTGTTCAATCTGGATGATAAGGCAAAGAGTGTTCTGGCAAATTCCCTGACCAACGAGATCTTGCATACAGTGACTGGGTGTCAAACTGCAAAAGAGATCTGGGATACACTAAGTATTACATATGAGGGCACTGATCTGGTCAAGCAGTAAAGGAAGAGTCATCTGAATAGATCCTATGAAAACTTCTTTTCGAAGAAGAATGAAACCTTGTTGATGTGTTCACAAGGTTTCACTGCTTGATAAATGACCTGCTAAATGTAGGTGTGAAGAAAGATGAAGCTGAACTTGTGCTGAAATTTCTGAATGTGTTACCAGAAAGGTTTAATGAAGTAACCACAACACTGAGGGCTGGAGGAATACTACATGTGTACAACCTACAGTCTATCTATGGGTTCTTGCTCAATCATGAACATATCACTGAACAGAAAAAAACTTCTCAACAACAACTCAAGGAGTCTTTGTATAAAGCTGAAGTTGCATTGGTTGCACAGAAAAAGAAGAAAAGTTCCAAGGCACTAGTTGTTGAATCTGAGACTGAGTCAGATTCCCAAGCTGACCACTCAGACTCAGACTCAGGTGATACTGATGATGTTCAGATAATCACTGAGCAAATGGCAATGTTAGCCAGACGTTTGAGAAGAGCTCAACGGGGAAGAGGAAGATCTGACAGGGCAAAGGGAAGAGTTCCTTTGATCCAAAGAATTCTGTGTGCTTCAACTGTCAGAAGAAGGGACATATTGCTGCTGAGTGCAGATTAAAGAAGGAAGAATCAACATCAGTTGCTGATAAGAATGCTTACAGAGCTGATAAATACAAGAAGAAATATACTCAGCTCAAGAAAGGAAAGCCAGAAGACAAACCCAGTGCAAAAGGATTATATGCTGAAACCTGGGATACTGAATCATCTACCTCAGATGATGATGTATGTCTAATGGCTCAAGAAGATGAAGAGTTTGAAATTGACGAAGTTGATTATGGTTTGTCTGAGTCAACTTTTGAAGCTGACATGAAGGAAGCTGAGGAAAACAACAAGCTTAGTGATTGGGATCCTGCTTCCATGTACAAGGTCAGTAATTTCTACTCTTACACCGATAAAGAAAAGGGTCTTGCATTTGATTGTTTGCTGAATGATTTCAAGACCATCCTTAAGTCTCAAAAGGACCTCAAAGCTGAGATAGCTAAACTAAAGAATGAGATTAAGGAAAATCAATCTCTCATTGATGTTGGTAAGAAAGCACACTGTGATCTTGAATGTCAAAGACACATTAATAAACTTCTAAGTGAAGAACTTCAGGAAGCTAAAGTCATAGCTGACCAACTTCAAAAGGTCACTGAGTCTTGGTGTAAGTCATCAAAGCTTGCTGAAAAGTGCATAAACCAACAAATTCCTAAACAGGTACAAGCTGTACTTGGAGGTGACTATCAAACAGCAGCTTATGTAGCTAATGATGAGATAGCAAGTACAGACTCTGAGGAGGATAGACAACTGATTGAGTTTCAGAAGTCAGCCTCAGAGAAAAGACATGATCCAAACTTGAAATACAATATGTTTGTAAAAGCTAAAGATCATGGAAATGAGTGTTCAACATCCAAACAGTATAGTAAGTCTGTGTTGGACAGATTAAGCACTCAGCATATTCAAAGAACTTCAGTTGTGGAAAGGCTTACCCCAAATCCTTTCAAAAGACAACATTCTCTATCTGGCTCGAAGAGAAGTTACAAGAATAGGAATACCACTGTAAGTCAGAGGTCTAATCACAACAATGGTAAGTCCAAAGTTGTAGACCTTCGTAAGTCCAAGGAGATCAACAGTGGTAAGTCCAAATCTGTTGAAACTGGTAAGACCAGTAAGCATGGCAGAGGTAAGTCCAAGGTCATGGAAAAGAAGTTTGTTGGTCAAACTTCTAATTAAAGGGATAACAAACAAAGATCTGACAAAGGTAAGTCCAAGGTCAGTGATCATCAAGTGAATCAACTTGCAAAGAAAGTTGAAAAGTTATCCACCACATAAAATCCTAAGACTGAGAGCAAGTTCTCACAAGGATTATTAGACACTCTACCTCCTGTAATCATTGGAAGAAGGAGATGCTACAAGTGCATAAGTAGAGGTCATGAGGCTAAGGACTGTGATGTTGAAATCTCAAGGCCTTAACAAGAACAGGCTGATCAGTCTACACAGGACTCAGCTCCTGCTCAAGTTGAACAGTCAGTTCAACAAGATGGAGATGCTAAGTGCTCTTCATCTGAACCCACCAAGAAGTGGGTTTCCAAACAAAACTAATATGTTTAGTTTTTATATCATGTGCAGGGTTCAAGTAAATGGTACTTGGATAGTAGATGCTTAAAGCACATGCCCGGGTGGAAAGGATTTCTTAGTGATTTCCAGGAAGACGAAGGTCCTAAAGTAATATTTGGAGACAATTCCTATGGAAGAACTAAAGGCTATGGGAAGATGCATGCTGGCAAAGTTACTTTCCAGAAGGTTGCATATGTCAGGGGTCTTAAGCACAATCTGATTAGTATCAGCCAATTGTGTGATGAAGACAACATTGTTACTTTTAGGAAGAAAGCAGAAACAATATATAATGCTAAGGGAAAGCCTGTATTAATAGCTAAAAGGGAAAGAGATGTGTATCTACTTGATCTTAATTTTGCTGATCCCTATACTGAAACCTGCTTGTATTCCCAATATGTTCCTAAGCTGAGTTGGTTGTGGCATAAACGATTATCACATTTGAATTTTAAAAATATAAATATGCTATCCAATAAAGAATTAGTCTTTGGATTACCAAAGATCACATTTGTCAAGGACAAATTGTGTTCAGCTTGTGAACAAGGGAAACACCACAAAGGGTCCTTTAAATCAAAGCAAAATTTTTCAATAACAGACCCACTGCATTTGTTGCATATGGATCTGTTTGGACCCATAAGTACTCCAAGCCTAAGTGGCAAGAAGTACACACTGGTGTTAGTAGATGAGTTCTCACGATTCACCTTGGTAATATTCCTTAAAGCCAAATGTGAGGCTGCCCTGGAGATAATAAGTTTTATCAAACAGGAAGAGTTGCAGAAAGGTAAGTCTGTAAAGCAACTCAGAAGTGATCATGGGACTGAGTTCATAAACTCTACCCTTGAAAGCTTCTGTGAACAAAAGGGAATATTACAAAATTTCTCATCTGTTAGAACTTCCCAACAAAATGGAGTTGCTGAGAGGAGAAATAGAACCCTAATTGAGGCTGCTAGAACAATGCTGTGTGAGGCAGGATTGAAACTCTATTTTTTAGATGAAACTGTCAGTACAGCCTGCTATACCCAAAATAGATCAATCATTGTCAAAAGACATGGTAAAACATCATATGAGATGTATAAGTCTAGAAAGCCCAATATAGGTTATTTCCATGTCTTTGGTTCAAAATGCTATGTGCTGAATCAAAGAGATTAGCTCCATAAGTTGGAACCCAAAGCTGATATAGAAATATTCGTTGGTTAATCCTCAATCTCCAAATCATACAGAGTGTATAACACTAGGAGAAAGGCCATAGAAGAATCAATTCATGTCTCATTTGATGAAGACAGTCTTGATCAAGCTGATAAAAGACAAGCTGACTTGGTTAGTCTGAGTGAGCTTGAAAAGCCAGAGGAAACCAATATGTCAAATCCTATGTATGTCATGGGAAATGATAGTGATGATGATGTGTGTTCATCAAAGAGATCATCACAAGCTCCAAGGAATTCTCAAGCTGAGAAGGATGATGAGTTCATCAACCCCTTTGGAGCTGAAGTCACTCAGACTGAGAATCTTAGTGATAATCAGTTTGTTGACAATGCTGCTATTGAGACTGAGGATGTGTGTTCACCTCAGAGTTCTCAACATCACTCAGATCCAGAACCAGATTCTCCAACTACAACATTCAAATTCCTCAAAGACCATCCTCAAGATTAAATAATTGGAAATGTCCAAGAGAGGGTTATGACCAGATCAAAGGCTACAGCTAACTACGCTGCTCACTTTGGGTTCCTATCTCAAATGGAACCAAAGAAGACTGAAGAAGCCTTAGAGGATGAGGATTGAATTAAAGCTATGAAAGAGGAATTAAATGAGTTTGAGAGAAATAAGGTCTGGAACCTTGTCCCTGCCCCCAAAGATCATTCAATTATAGGAACTAAGTGGGTCTATAGAAATAAAATGGAGAAGGATGGAGTGATAGTTAGGAACAAAGCCAAGCTAGTAGCACAAGGGTATAAGCAAGAAGAAGGAATCGATTATGATGAGACCTTTGCCCCTGTTGCTAGAATTGAAGCTATAAGGCTGTTCTTAGCTTATGCAGCATATAAAGACTTCAAAGTCTATCAAATGGATGTGAAAAGTGCTTTCCTAAATGTAAAACTTTAGGAGGAAGTCTATGTGAAACAACCTCCTGGCTTTGTCAGTTCAAAGTTTCCACATCATGTCTATAAGTTATACAAGGCTTTGTATGGTCTTAAACAAGCTCCAAGAGCTTGGTATGATACATTATCCACTTATCTATTATCAATGGATTTCACCAGAGGTAGTATAGATAAGACACTCTTTATTAAAAAGAGTAAAGGACAGGTGATTCTTGTACAAATCTATATGGATGACATTATCTTTGGTTCTACTAATGAATCTCTGTGTGAATGGTTCTCAAAAATAATGTCACAAAAGTACAAGATGAGTATGATGGGTGAGATGACTTATTTCCTAGGCCTACAAATTCAACAAACGCATGATGGAATATTCATCAATCAAAGCAAGCATGTTCTTAATTTGATAAAGAAATATGGTTTTGATTCAAGTTCAACCATGAAAACACCCATGTCACCGGCTGTCAAGCTGAGCAAGGACTCAGATGGTAAATCTGTGTGTCAGTCAACCTATAGAGGAATGATAGGTTCATTGCTCTATCTGACAGCTAGTAGACCTGGTATCATGTTCGCTACATGTGTTTGTGCAAGATATCAGTCAGATCCTAAAGAATCACATCTTCAAGCTGTGAAAAGGATCTTTAGGTACCTTAAAGGTACACCAAATCTAGGCCTTTGGTATCCAAAGGATTCTGGATTTGAGTTAGTTGGTTTTCAGACGCTGACTATGCTTGGTGCAAGTTAGATAGAAAATCAACTACTAGAGAATGTCAAATGCTTGGAGGAAAGTTAGTCAGCTGGAGTAGTAAGAAACAGAACTCAGTGGCTACTTCAACTGCTGAAGCTGAGTATGTTGCAGCAGGAAGTTGTTGTGCTCAAATCCTATGGATGCAGCATCAGCTTCAAGACTTTGGTATGAGTTTCACGAAAACTCCTATCTTCTGTGATAACCAAAGTGCTATAGCCATAACTTACAATCCAGTCTTCCACTCAAGAACCAAACACATTGAAATTAGACTTCACTTCATCAGGGACATCGTGGAAAAAGGTAAAGTTGACATAAAATTTATCTCAACTGATGAACAATTAGCAGATATCTTTACTAAACCCCTTGATGAAAAGAGGTTTATTTATCTGCTAAGTAAATTGGGTATGCTCAACCCCTAGCTAAGTGTCTAGAATCTGGGTTTTCAGTTTGACAAAGACTAAGTGTCTTAAGCTGAGTGCACAATTTATAAATAAGTTTTCATAAACTGACAAACATGTCAAGCTGAATGATGAGTTCACACGTTTGGTAAGTTCCAAACATACATTAACTGCTCAGTGTAGTTAAGATATATAGTTTGAGTCAGTCTCAAACATAAATGACTGAGTGTCATAGGGTCTGAGCTATGTGCTTAACTCATGCTGTGTGATTGGTTCACACGTTTGGTAAGTTCCAAACCTAAATTAACTACTCAGTGTAGTTATAAGTGTTAGTTTTAGTAAGTCTCAAACAATAATGACTAAGTGTCATTGAGCCTGAGTTGTGTGCTCTACTCAAGCTGAGTTTCAATATCAAGCTGAGTGCTGAATTCAAGCTGAGTGCTTGACTTAGGCTGAGTAATAAGTTTACTCAGCTTGGTGTGTCCAAACTATGATTTGATTACTACGTGTCATTAATTCATATGTTAATGTGTATTTGAGTCAGTCTCAAATCTCATCGAATATCAATTGTGTATTGGTATAACTTAACAGTGTTTATAATCTTATTATGCGTTAATAATATTATTTTACACTTGTATCCGTTGGAAGATGATATGTTTCTACCCTCTCTCTGTTAAATCAAGCCGTAATTTTTTCGGCGTAACGGATAAAAAGGGATTCTAACGGTAACTTTTCTCTCTTCTCAGAAAGGTATATATACCGATCATAACTAGTTTAGAGAAGTTTACGCTTACAACTCTGACTTCTCACCTTCTAAAATACCTTTCGCAAACAACCACAAATTGCTCAATGCAATTCCTCGTTTCATCGATCACGAAACCCTAAATCGCTCAGTGCGAATCCAATATCGCTCAGTGCGACATAAATTGCTCAGTGCGAATAGAACAGTTACTTAGTGTAATCTTCTATATTCAACGATGGACGGAACCGTTCTGAATCTCAGTGACAGAATGGTAAGGGGTGCTGCGTTCAAGAACAACGGATTGCCGCTGATCAAAATCAACAATCAGCGTGCCTGCCTTGCAATCCCTCAACGCAAAATTAATAGAGGATACGAACCATGGGTAAACTATATTCGTAAATGCCCATTGGCTTTTGCTTTCACTGGAGCACCTTTACATGTGGTTCCTCAGCATCTGCTCGAGTTTTGGTATACGTGTGTCTACGACCAAAACAACGACGAAATCCGGGGCACAGTGCTGAACGGAGAGAGGACCATTACTCTCACAGTACACAGGCTAAGAGAGGTTCTTCAACTCCCTCAATCTGATGAGTTCGAGCCTGCTGTGACGAGACAGGTGGCTAGGTCTGTCTTACCCAGAATGGGACACCCGCAGACAGATGGTGTAATAAAAAAGGCCACCTTTCCAACCAGTTGGGGTTTCATGGTTTCCACAGTGATTCGTTCATTTAGTACCAAGGTTGGAGGATTGGACTAGGTAAATGAGTTCGAGATGCAGCTGTTATACAACATATACTTTGCCCGAATCTAGACTATGCTCTACTTATCTTCAACGAACTCAGGGTCCAAGTGATGAAGACCACAAGGGATCTTCATGTACCTTTCATAAGGTACCTGTGCTTGGCATTTGAAGCCGAGCTGGGGACAGCACTCTACGAAGCTGATCAGGATGTGTTCCTGTTTCCTACACTCAGCCCCAAGATGTTCAACAACAACATCTTCCCAGAGCAAGAGGGTCTGAGTGAACCCATGCTACTGATAGCTGAGGCAGCTTCATCAGAAAGTAAAGAAGAGGGATCCAATCAAGGGGGTGCTTCCCAAGCTGACACCAAGATTCAAGCTGAGCACTTTGCTCAAGCTGAACCAGCAAACACTGAAGCTGCTTCTGGTAAGACCTCTCCACTTTCTTTTTCTTCTCATTTTTCTCCATCCACTTTTGGAGATAAGGCTGTGGTAACATTGAAGAAATGACAAACCCAGGGTCAATCACCCCCTCCAGACC
Organism: Pulicaria dysenterica; assembly: GCA_947179395.2. Lineage (NCBI taxonomy): Eukaryota > Viridiplantae > Streptophyta > Magnoliopsida > Asterales > Asteraceae > Pulicaria > Pulicaria dysenterica. The sequence goes on along the minus strand of OX359289.1, from coordinate 34,034,274 downwards.
ACTAAGCCAACCACCTATCCATACAATTCACGTTTCGAGCCCTATTACTTCTATTCACTTCTCACACCCACAAGCACGACCTGTCAATGTTTCATCTACACACCAAGGTGATTCACAGGGTCCAAACTCTAGTGCAAATGAGTTTGAAGGTACACACCAACCCTTGGATGATGCACCCATTCACTCACCTCTTCAAGATTTTGACTCTCACAATTCACTAGATATTCATACTGAGTCAAATAACAAAAGCCAGTCTTTTCCCGAAGCATCTGCCTCCTCAAGCATTGAACAACTGAAGCAATATGTTGCAGCTCAGTTTGGTCTTTTCCATCTCAAGCAGAAGAAGAGCAAACGTAAAATTTATCAACGCCTTGAGAAGCTGACGAAAGATGTTCTACATACAACGTAAAATCCATCTCAAATAGGGGGAGTTTGTCAGGAAAATGATCTCATCAGTTTAGATTTGATGAGAAAAAGTTAAGTTTGTAAGATGTGTTCTACATACAACTTAAACAGAATTATGGAGCTTAGTCAGACTGAACACATATAGTGTTTCAGACTGAGTATAAGCTGTATATAAGATGAGCATATGTTCGATCAGCTTATACTGTATCTTAGTAAGGTTATCACTATGTGTGATAAGCTGTGTATGTCATCTAAGATATATTGAGCTTTCAGCTTCATGTGTTTCAAGCTGAGTGACTCAGCGCATATATTGAGTCAGCTCAACAGAGTTTCTAAATAAGTTCTAGCTAACTCTTAGGACTTCTAAGGATGAGTTTATTAATATATGTGTTAGTTCATGTTGGTTTTCGAGTTTGTTCTCGAAGAACTCAGCTTGATGAGTTTCAAGCTGAGTAACTCAGTCCGAGTAAGAAGTCAGCCTAAAGAAAGTTTAAATATTTTTTAAACTTATCTTTTTAACTCTTTATATCCACAGGAAGGATAAGAAGACTTTAGAATCAAGATTGAAGATTGAAGACTCAAGATAAGAAGATTCAAGATTCAAGATTCCGAGTTATCCGGTAGTTAGTTAGCTAATTAGGATTAGTCCAGTTTGTTAGGAACCGTAGGAACAGGATTATAAATACTTATCTTCCTGATAAGTTTAGAGGTACGATTCTGATACGATTACAACTAAGTGTTGCAGAGCCAAATACCTCACCTCAACTGTATGTGTTACGATTCTTGAATCATTGTTTGTCAGTTCAACGTGATCAAGATATTCACAAATTGCCAAGCTATTCGTGTGTTCGAATACACACATTAGTTGTGAGATCGGTAAGTTTTCAATCTGTGGTTAAATCCTGTTTAGAGAGTTGTTAGTATCTATAATCATAAGTTGATTATAGATAGCTAAGTTTGAAAGATTGAGAGATTTATATTAGGTGTTTACATATCAAGAGTTGCTTACTTGATAGAGTCTGTAATCATCTTCTTATTTATGAAAAGCAAAGCATTCGATTGTGGTTTGATTTACTTTGTGTAACACTTTATTTTAATTTGTTCAATTTCCGCAGAAAGTGTATTCAACCCCCCTTCTACACATTTGTTGCTTGTTGTTATTCTCACCAAGGGACCAACAGGTATGCTAGATTATGTTATGATAGAGTTATACTCGCATGTTTGTTTACTAGTAAGACTGATAATTGTTGTGATTATATGCACGCATGAATTGGATCCTAATTGGATCAGCTATTTGTTTATGAGGTTTTGTCAAGACACTGACGGGTGAACGATTGAGATCAGTCAGGTAGACTGGTGATGATCTGGTTGGGTTCCCAGGGTCCTTAGGGACTATAAAATGGGGAACTAACGGTACTTAGGAGTATACGCTTGGGTATGGCTTAGCAGGCCACCGTTCCTTGATGGAATTGGGTTCTGTGCTTAGGCTGGAACTAGTATGATAGAGTGCGCTACGTGGACTGCTCTTCGCTCCCCCACTGGTGCAATTGGTTGCGGCTGATTCCCCGGCTTGGGTTGTTGAGCGGGGCTATCTACCCTGCGAGACACGACTCTTGCTGACATGATTGGCGCGCCGCAATATGATAGGATAGCCCTATGTGCTGTTCCTATATGTGATAACTTGCTTATTGTTGCTTATGTGTAATTGGTGCTCACTAGCTAGTTGTAGCTAACGGTGCAAGATTTCCCTTTTTCGCAGGTTGATGCTAGTTGGCCTGGTGAGGCGGGCACTGATGGTAGTTTTTGTTGTACATATCTTTTGGGGAACACGTTTGTTGTATATATGGATCCGCTGGTCGGTACTAGTTGGTAACGCTTGTAGATTACGAACTTGGCTAATTCTTTTGATGTAATTAAATAGCCGAGTCAGTTAACGTTTCTTTTGTAAATGGCGTTTAATTCCGTTGCACGCTTTTGATAATAGTTGTAAAAAAGTTTAAATTAACTCTAATTTTAAGCTCATTAGATGTGGCGTTACAAGTGGTAATTAAGAAGTTTGATAGATAAAACAAAACTGACCTTTGAAGAAACATTCTCTTTCAAGCATTTTATCGAGTTAATTTGCATATCTAAGTTGGCCACATATTGCATGAAACTTGAGGAGTTTATCTCCAACTATGACAATGACAACTTCTGAAAGCTCTGTAAAATCCGAACAAAACATACCAAACTTGATTAAACTCTTTATATCATACAACCGAAACCCATATTTTAAAAATTCAAAAAAAACATAGAAACAGTGTTTTTGTAGTATATCAGTAATAAAAACGATTTAAAACATATAAAAACGATAAGAACTCCAAGATCGGAATCTACTGATGAAGCAAACTCCCGACTCTAATCTTTATACGATGAAAACCTTAAGCCAATCTCTCATTCCAAGAACTGTAATCATAACCAAATATTGTTTCTTTCCATATGATATTTTCCATTGTTCTCTAACTTGGTTGATTATGTGAAATAGGATTGTTCCTATTGATTGAGATAATAAATGAGGGGTGAGGATCATCTCATGTTTGAGTCAAACATGACTCATCATGTTCTCTCACAAACATGAGAGTGGATCCTACAAAAGGGGACCCATTCTTGACAAATATAAGGGACACACTCTCATGTTTGTAAGAGAACATGATGGGTCATGTTTGACTCAAACATGAGAGGATCCTCACCCATAAATGAGGCACTGAGATATAGAGCAGAACCATAGTTTGATTGCAACCAGATAACTGAATTTTTCTTCTTGAAAGAGGAGACGATTTCATTTTAGCGATTTTGATGGGTATTATGAGAAAATTACGTTTTGAATGGGGAGAGGTAATTAAACAGGGATAGAAGATCGGAGTACAGAAAGGCGGAAAAACAAAAATGATATGTGTCTACAAGTTGCCACATGGATTTAAAGTATCTAGAAAAATGCCATGTGGCAGAATAGTTATTCGTTTATTAGAATAGAAAGATTATCAATAGAAAAGTTAGGATGACCATTTAGGCATATACATATACAAGGCTATATTGAAATTAGAGTTAGTTGTTCATATCGTCCTTAAATTTAGGAAAAACTATAGATTTGGTTAATTAAGTTCAAAAGTGGTTTTGTTGGTCCTTTTGAACCATTTTATAGGCAATCTGGTTTTTTCTAACGTTAAATGAACGTAAAATAACATTTTACCCCTATGTTTATATTTTATTCTTTTTATTTATAACTTTTACTTATTTTATATATTAATTGTTAATTATTAATTATAAATTAAATATAAAATATAGTTTTATTAGATGCTCGGTAGTCTCATTCTCTCTCTCTCTTCTTGTTTCTCTCTACCACCACCACCGTACACCAAACTACCACCGGAAACAACCACTACCGGACTGAGCACCACCGGACATACATTCAAACTACCCACTACCCCACACCTTCAACCACCTCCGGTCAAGAAAAAGAACAAGAAAAATATGAATTAGGGTTTTCACGTTTTTTGCCACGATTAAACAAAGAAAACACACACATGTTAAGATCTAAACACACACACACACACACACTTTCAAACAAAGAAAACATACACACGATTAGGGTTTTCTAATTTTCAAGAAAGGATCTTGGTAGTTGTGGTGGTTGAACGATGACGGTGGTTGCGAGTTTTCTAGGGTTTTCTTCGGTTGCCGTTGGGTGGCGGCGGCTAGAGTTTTCTAGGTTTTTTGTAATCGAGGACGGTGATGGCGAGGTTTTATAGGGTTTTCTACTATGGCCGTTGGTGGCGGCGGCTTGTGTTTTTTATGGTGGCAGTTGGCAACGGAGGAGGCGGTGGTGATTGGTAGATAGGTTTTACGGTGGCTGTTGGGTGTACAAGAGAGAGAAAGAGCTGATGGTGGTGTGATGGTGGCTTGAATTTGAATTTAGATCTAGGGTTTGTTTGTGTCTGTGTGCTTGGGTGTCGATGTTGGAGTGTGGCGGTGGTAGATGGTGGAGTGTGGCGGTGGTAGTGTGTGGCAGTGGCAGTAACTGTAGATGGTGTTGATGGCGGTGGGGGTTGGGGTGGATGGTACCGGTGGCAGTGACCGTTGATGGTGCTGGAGGCGGTTTAAGAAAGAGAAAGAGAGAGAGAGAGAGAGAGAGAGAAAGAGAAAGCAGGGAGTGTGGGCTGTGGTAGTGTGTGGCGGTGGATGGTGTTGGAGGTGGTTCTAGGTTGAGAGGGATAGGCAAGAGTGTGAGAGAGGGAGAGTGAGAGTGAGAGAGAGAGAGAGAGAGAATGTGTGTGTAAGAGGGAGATCTATGTATATTTTCTATATATTTTTTTATTTAAAAAACATTATATATTGTTTTAATTAATTAAAAGTTAGAAAAGTTAGTAAAAAGACCAAATTACCCCTGATTTAACGGATTTGACTAACGGTCAACGTTAGAAAGAACCAAACTGGCTACAAAATGGTTCATAAAGGACCATTCACACCACTTTTAAACTTAAAGGACCAAAATGGCAGTTTTCCGCTAGTTAAAGGACGATTTGGACAATTAACTCTTGAAATTATTAAAAAACTTGATTAGACATGTGAGGCGCTTGAACAGAATAATTTATATATTGAACATGACTTGATTTGCTACTAGAATAGCTTGAGCTCGACTCGACTTATCATGAATTGATTTTGAATACTTTTCAAATCGTTCTTGAGTATCTCATAAGTTGTCTCGGTTTGATTGCATTATATTTAGGCTTTTCAACTAAATTAAATAAGGGAAAGTGAATTGTATATACACTATCATATTTGTTATCTATATTAAAAGAAAAGAAGCATGACATAAGAATTTCATAAATAAATCTGAATTAACAAATAAAACCCCTCAATTTAGTCCAATTTTGAATTTAAGAGAACTAATGATGTCATGGTTATCAAACATTTCTGATATGTAAACAAGGTCACATAAATGGGATTATAGCATAAGTTGTCACCAAGACTAGTAGCACAAGTGGTGAAATATAAGCAAGGTCTCATAAATAGGATGATAAAATGATATTGGCTTGAGAAGAACATTCAGTGCAAATATCAAGAAGGTTGTTGAATAAACCCCGTTGATTTTGTTTAGTGTATAACATGAGAGAGCTAACAAAAGGCTTTTATTGTAAATTTTCACGTAAAGGATAATAAGGTTTTAAGGTAATACAATTTAACACCCTGAAATTCAGTACAAATTTAAACTTTTAAAACTCATTTTTTAAAACCAAAGTTTATATATTCTTTTAGATTAAAGCAGAAGCAAATAAAGCTTTGAATAATATTATATTTTCTTAAATATTTTAAAGCTTGTAAATAAACTTGTAACAAGCCCTTAACAAACGTTTATCATCAGAACACAAACTTTAGGTGTTACATGAGTCAATCTGTTGGTCCCGAATAGATACTACAACAAAAAATGTTTGTAGAAAGGGGGTTGAATACAAACTTTAGCAAATTAAAATTTAAGGGACACAGTGTTTACTTTTATATATATCTTATTGATGTAAATTAAGAATTACATGAACTAGATGCGGAAAATCTAAGTTCAATAAAAGGTGGCAACTAAATTCGTCTAACACATAGACTAAGCTAATCTTAAACAACTTAGGTGTAAGATGTTCAACACATGAACAAGTTTGTTACACTGAAAGTAAAATGCTAACTCTTCTAATTCTCAACAGATGAGATTTCAGTGTTCAACTATCTATTCGCATACTTTGCATGTTTTCATGCATGCGTATATATAAGCAATATGGTGTCCGGGTTGATGGAGTGAAGAAGGGGACAAAGGTACTTGGTTTAATAATATTATAATAGATAAAGTTAGTGGGTGAAAAGTAAGTTCACTTTATACACAAAGTGTGTAAAGTGAATGTACTATTTGGTAAAGTATAAACCCATTATCTATTATTATATTATTAAAGTACTACCTTTATGTCTTGGGAGAGTAAACTTCTCTTTCCATGCTTGTACTTTTATCAACACCATGCTTTTTGAAGACTTGACTTAACCAAGTATAGAGTTGCTAGCCATACTTAGTTGTTGAAGCATATCTTCGAGATCTTCTCTTCTAAAGTATCTTTCTCCTTTTCCAGAGGATAAAGATCTATCCTTTTTGTCTCTTTGGAGATACAAAAAGTGCTAAGTACTTTTACAAAGAAATATCTAAAGCATAATATGAACAACACATGTTCTGCCTTTGACTTAAGAAAATTTTACAATGAAAAAGTATTAACTGAGATATGTTGTAAAGACTCAGCTAACAGACATTGAACTGCAAACATAATTTTGCTCAGCTAAGGATAAATGTGAAAGACTCAGCTAGTCATATTTGCTCAGCTAATCGAATTGCTCAGCTAATAATACAAGTCAGAGTACAACTAATAAACTGATTATACTAAACTATCAGCTGATCCTAAAGGCTCAGCTAATCATTTGAGTGTGATTAGTTTATGAAGAAAAGATTGGATACGTAATGAATACCTTATTTGACAGATGGGAGACATCAGCTGATCAATGTGATTGTGTCAGCTGATCCATGACCGCTCAACTGTTCTTGAAGCTTTCTTTAGCTGATGGTTTTGGACTATCAGTTGATCCATTTTGATTCTCAGCTGATGCTTCTTGACTGATATTTTCTTCTTAGCTGATCTTCCTGAAGCTGGTCCTTTGGCTGATACTCAGTGTTCAGCTGACACTTTTGATCTTCAGCTGACATTTCTTACTTACACATTTCTTTAAGTCTAACATGAAAAACAACACATGTTATTCATTTATTCAAGTACAAAACTGAATATGTGGTTTTGTTAGCATCAAATCCTATTTTAATTAATAGACAAGTTTGATTTAGGTTTGATATTGCTATCTCCCCAACAATCTCCCCCTATTTGATGATGACAAAACCTTACATTCTTTAAGGTGAATCAGTTTGACTCGGATTTGTAAAAATAAAACTTTTAAGTGCATTTTGGTTACCTAGCTATCTGTTTTTGGTAACTCTTTAAAATATGTTCCCTGATATTCTGTTTTTGGGAATCTTTTTATTTAAGAAGTACCATTGTTCTGTTTTTGTATTATCTTTTCTATCCTTTTTCTGTTTTTAGGATTTTTTATTTTCTATATTTACACTAGGTGAGCTATCTATTAAGAATCGTCTATACTAGCAGTTTAGCTAAGTAGTCCATGATCAAAGTTTCAAGCTTGATTACAAAACAAGTAATTACAGCAGAGTTTGTACAGAGTAAACAACCTAAGAGTTTAAACTAAGTACAAAAGTTGAACTATATAAAGAAAAGTCTAGTTATGAAGTTTCAGTTGTCTTCCCACCAAGGTTCTTCTTTGACTTCAAATGTTCTGATCTGTGGATTTTCAGCTAAAATCTGATCAGCTCTTGATTTTATCAATTGTTCAAAGTGCTCACTTCCTGTCAAATCTCTTACAGCCATCACAGCATGAAATACAAGTTCTTTTTGAGCTTTACCTATCTCAGATTCTCTTAGAAATCTCCAACTACCAGCTCTGTTCATGAAGAACATTCCTCTTTCAGGTTCAGTTATGTACCTGAACATTTCAGGATGAGTATTGGGAGGAAGAGTAGTGTTTAGGTTTTCATAAGCAGGAAGATAGGGATGATCAGGATTGAGAATGATTTGTTCAGCAGCAACAAAGGCTTTTGAAGTCTTCTTGAAAGCATCCTCAATTGCTTGAACGTGTGTAACAAATTGATCATGAGTGAAGAGTCTGTGGCATACTGACATTCGGATCCAGTATTCAAACTTTCTCATGAACCTTTGAACAATCTCGCTTTTGCACTTTAAGAGATGGTACATGATCTCAATCATCTCAAAGAAGGAGAGCAGTTTGTAGTTATGTAGATAAGTATTTTCATAAGTGTTTCTCTCATCTCTTCTAACTACTCTGAGATAAGGACCTTCATCTGTACCTTTGTAAGGAGTGACCCTTGAGATGATTTATGCAAATCTTCTATTTACCAAGTTTTGCTTGTTATCCCAAAACTCCTTGGATTGCCTTTCAGTTTGCTGAGTAATGCTTCCAAAGTTAAAGTTGAGCAAAGCTTGAATGGATTCCTTGTTAGTTCTTCCTCTTTTAAGAGCTTTCTTGGCAGAAGGGTCATCTTGCTGTTGTGCAGCTTGTACTTGATGTGTTTGAGAGGACAGCATGATCAATTCTTCTTCTAGGATCTCTCTCAGTTCATCGTCAGTAGCACCAATGATTGCAGCAAGATCTTCAGGAGTAGTGAAATCCTGATGTCTTTCCTTGGCTTTTAGAACATCTTCAATTGAGCTGCCAAGTGCAGCAGCTAATTCATTTAACTCTCTGAGACTCTCATCTTCTTGTTGAAGTTCTTCCTCTCTTCTTTCTTCTGCTTAAATCTCCTCAGCAGACATTATTTTCTTTCCTTTTCTCCTTGATGTACTGCTGGGAGATGGTTGACTTGGTTGTACTGGAGAGGAAGCTTAGACTGTTGGAGCTGTTGTAGAGAGACTCTGCTTTCTCAAGTTAAGCAGAGAGGACAGAGGCAAACTATCTTCATCATCATCATCAGAATCTTCTGATGGCACTTTGATTAGGGCACAGGATTCACCTTGCCTCGCCTTTTTGACACTCTTCCTTCTAGCCTTTTGTTTTAGCCTTCTTTTAGGCCTCTGCTCATCTTGAGCAGGTTGCTCCCCCTTAGATGGATTCTCCCTCTCAGCAGTTAATTGGTTTTAAACTTTTGCTTCATTGAGGGTTGATTCTTCTGCTGCTCTGTCTGCTGCTTGTAGAGCTTTAACCTGAGCAGTATATAAATCACATGCTGCTCTGATAGAGGCTAGAGATAAAGAGCTAGAGCTTGAGGAACCTGACTTATCCCCCTTTTTGTCATCATCAAAGGTAGCAAAGACAGTAGGCTTAGCAGGAGCATCAGGGGTTAAAAAGGAATAAGGAGATGGAGAAGGTGTAGAGTTAGAGGGTGGAATGGTTGAGGGTGAAGGAGAGACAGTAGGTATAGGAGGCTGAGTGAAAGGTGGAGGTGAGGCTCTTTGATGAGATGAGATAGGTGAGAATGATGGAACAAAGGTAGAGGTGAGAGGTCTAAGCCTGTTGATAGCATCAGTCACATTGGTGAACTCACGAAGAGTGTCTATGTGCTTTTGCCTGGAATAATGGCTTAAGTTGGTGACCTCATCATCTATGGTTTTAAGGAGGGAAGGAACTCTGAGAATAGAGTCAGGGATTGATACAGAGATGTTAGGATATGCTATCTAAGGACATTTCCCCCACATTTCAATGAAAGCTTTGCATATTTCACATATCTCTTGTTTGTGTTTGCTCTCTACTTCTCGGCTCTCTCTCTTTACAACTGAAACACATAACACACAAACAAGATCTTACACAAAGCAATGCTTCATCCGTAGAATACGGGACCAACAATTGGTATCAGAGCCAAACTTGTTTTTGGCTCGTGATTGTTCGAATACATCAAAGGAAATCTCAAAAAAGTTCAAGCTCACAGTAAAGAAGAAGCATACGGTCTAAAAAGGTGTACATCAACAAGGTTTTTCAAGAAAGATACAAGAACAAGCATTTCTGGAAGATCAAACACGTTCAAGGTATAAAACTCTACTGTTTTCGTCATCTTCTCGAGCCTTGTTTGAAGTTTTTCTACTGTTTTTTAAGACTATTTTGACAAAACTTCAAAACCGAGTGTTACACTTGAAGAAAAAGGTCTAAAAGTTCATTAAATGCTTGATTCTATGACATTAATTTTTCTGGAAAACTTGCATTTATGGTGTTCTTGAGATATAAATGCAGACTTGAAGAAGAAGAAGACTGTTTTTATTAAATATTTAATTATTTATTCTTCAAAATTCGAATTTTAGTCAAGGAAACTTGAGTACTACCCATCTAATCAAGGTACAAGTGGGTAGTCACCTTAAGAGGTAAGGCTATCAGATTTGACAAGGACACATCAGAGTCTATCAGCTGGTCCCCTGGTCAATGCGATTGACTCTTGGGGCGGCTTATAGAATATTGTCAAAAGCTTGAACACCTAAGTGTTAATCAAATAGCTATAAGCCGGGTTCAGTGAATCGCATGCGATTGGACTGTGCGGCTTATAGAAGCAGTTGATAAGATAGCCTGAATACCTTGTGAATCGCATTTGTTTGAATCGCATACGATTAACACTTACACCTATCAGCCGTTACTATTGGAATCGCATTTGATTGGATCACGATTATTCATTAATCATATTGGCAATCGCATGCGATTGACAGGACTAACAGTTTATTTTCTAAGTGTTTGATGAAACAGGATTGATTTGCATTCGATTAACCATCAATACTAAGTTCTTACTCTGCTTGTTTTCAAGGACCTAATCGCATTCGATTGACCCGTATTCGCACTCGATAAGACAATTTCCAATCAGTGACTCCTTATACTTGGACAAGTGATTGACTCGTTTGGACTTGACTTAAAGAACTTTAGAATATTTGAACTTAATCAAACAATCTAATTCATAATTGAATTTAATCTAAATCGGATCTAATTCAAAGGTGAATTAAATTACCTTAAGTCTATGTAGCTCAAAGTTGAATTTAATCTTCTTAAGATCTAATTCAAAATTGAAATTTAAAAGACTTAGTTCTTTAATCAATTTTCAAGTCACTCTATAATCAAGCTTGAACAGTCACACCTTTAAGTGAAGCTTTCGAACAATCAAAACATCTTGCAAGTAAACGATCATTTCTCACTAAATCAGTAATCATGTCAAGTACAAATGAAATGATGTCCATTGGCACCGACACAAAACCTCCTGTTTTGTTTCGGGGGGAATACAATGTATGGAAAGGAAGGTTCATGGACTTCCTTGAACACAACGATATCTGTGGAGACAAGATGATAGAATGCATCCACAAGGGCAACACCAAGTTCACAAGGATCGTTGAAGCTGACCCAACTAACAATCCCCCCATTCTCAGACATGAGAGAGAAAAGACCATTGATGAGCTGACTGCTACTGAGAAGGAGACAAAGAAAGCTGAGAGACTAGCAAAGTACTATCTAAAACAGGGTCTCTCATCTGAGATTTATCTGAAGATTGACAGCTTGGGTACTTCCAAGGAAATCTGGGATGAAATCAAAAAGCAGTTACAAGGCACTGAACAAGGAGAGTACATCAAACGCACTCAGCTGGTCAACAGTTACCATGAATTCAAAGCTCGTGAAAATGAGCTCCTGTCTGAAACATATGGCAGATTCTGCAAGCTGCAAAATGAAATGAGATCTAATCAAATTGTCAGATTGACCTTGATTTGAACTGTTTTTTATGAATTCATTAGGTACTGAGTGGAAGGGCTATGCCAGACTTTACAAACAGATCAACAAAGATCTTACATCAGTCACCTTCCACAACATCTTTGAAGTTCTCAATCAGTATCAAGATGAAATCTTGCAGTCTAATCCGAAACAACCAGCTACTGATCCTCTTGCCCTGGTGGTAGCTGACAGAATCCCTAGGGAAACATCATCCAGATCAATGAAACTTAAACACGTGGTTCTCAGTGATTCTGATCACGATGATGATGATGATGATTCAATAGAAGCTTCATTTCAAGCTCTCACAGTGGCCAACAAGAACTTCAAGAACCGTTTCAATAAGACTAACAATAGACAACGGTTCACATCTGGTTCAAGGAGACCCGAAAGAGCTGCTCCTGTTGACAAGCCAAGGTACCAGAGAGAAGAGAAGAAGGAGGAAAAGAAAACTGACTCCAAGTGCTACAACTGTGGAAGATCAGGACATCTAATCCGGAACTTCCCCATGAAAAAGACCAAAGATGCAGAATACTATTGGCAGAAGTACCGTCTGTTCAAACAAAGACAGGCTGGGAACGCGCTACTAGTAGAAGAAGATCAGTTCCTGGATGATACAGAATAGGACAGTGATCTTGATGGTGAAGATCATGCTCAGTTCTGTTTAATGGTTCACAATGGTGGAGGAAGTAGAGAGGATGATGATGGTGATGATCTCTCTGACTCAGATGAGGAAAGCTTGGAAAGCGGGAAGGTATCTTCTGACTCTAACTATAATATGGGTTTTAAACATGAACACATACAAACCATATTAATCCGAATGAAAGAGTTAGAAAATCAGATAATAGAGTTAACCACTAGAAATCAAGTTCTAGAAGATTTTTCACACAACAAGGATATAGAGGCTCAAACAATAATTAAGAAGTTAGATAACGACTTAATTAGCCTTAAGATCCAATTAGTTGCTAAAGAATCTGAATTCTTAGAGTTAACTAATAGCACGAATACCACCATATTAGATCTTAAAGCAGAATGTGCATGTGCTGAAAAGGATTTTGAAATTCTTAAAAATGAACTTAGGAATGAACTAAGTACTCTTTACACCAGAATCTATGAACTTGAATATCTTCTATCCAAATGCGATCAAAGTGACAGATCATCTCTCAATACAAAGAAAAGTAACGTCCTTTCTCCAGATGGAAATTCGATGGACTGGGCTTCAAACACCCAAATGCATTGAGCAAGGTTACGTCCAAACAATTGTACAATGCTGATCTGTTTGGCGAAGGGCTTACCCAACGGATGGTTTTTGTTGGTCAAGAAGAGGAAAGTATTGAATAAGAAGTCAAACGAACTCTTAATCTCCGAACTGAAGTTCCATTTGACTACTCTAATCTTAATGACTCATACCTCACCTGTCTCACTTCATCGTCTGAGACTGATGTTTCATCTTCTGTCTATTCTGATGAAGAACTCTACTCTCCTGTCTCACCAAAGTCCACTGTTGAATACATTCCTCACAAAGAATTACAAGACAGATTCAATACCTTGCAAGAATTTTGTTTTACCCACCTTGTTCAACAGGACCTTGCCAAAGCCATTCAGGATGAATTGAAACCTCCTACCTCTGATAAATCTCCTTTGGTGCAAGAAACCTACGCCCTCCAACAGCGCATTAAGACTTCTTTTGATCATGATGAAAAGATCATAGATAAACTTTGCAGGAAATAGTTTGTCCTGAAAGAAAGGATCAAGAAGCTCCAAGAAGAGATGCAACCTCCTACTCCCTTCACATATTCACTCTATGGTTCACAACTTGATGATTGCACTCATGCATCCACTAAGTCATCAGCATGCAACTCTCATATAAATTCTGTTAATAAAACTGATGTAACAAAACTTAAACTTAAACAGATTTGCAAACCAACGCAACTTTCCACTTCCAATCACCTTTCTCGTGTGCACTTAGACGTACCTGAATCATCACGAGCTGCAGCTAGTCGACCACGACTTAATTCTAATCTTTTACCCTCTACTGCAGATGTGAAGAAGTCTGGAAACAAGGAGTACCAAATAAATGCATCATGGCAAAGAGTCATTCCTAGATCTACTAGGAAGTGTTCAAATTTGAAACCTGTCTGTGAAAACATTTTGATGTTTGATTCTGTTTGTAATCATTCCTGTTCACAAGACAATACTGCTTCTACCATGTTTTGTATGAGTGATGGCTGTACTCATAGACACTGTGAATTTAATTGTTGTTATGATCAATTAAGAAAGTCTTTAGGTGCTAAACCATGTGCTGACTGGACTGATTTTTATGCTAATCAAGTCTGTATTCCATTTTTAAATTCAAAAGGCTACATCATTAATCAATGGATCACCACTCGTCAATCTCATGCACTTAAACGCTTAAACAAATCCAAATGGTTATTGACGATCAAAGAACTGGAAGTCTACAGACGGAAAGGGTATGAAGCATTCAAAAAGGCATGGAGCGCTTATGAACAATACCTGCATTCCACAAACCGCTCATGCAATCAATCGTCCAAAAATGCTAAATCTACCAAACCCAAGCAAACACAAACACAACGAGTGGTACCATCCACTTCTGCAAGGAAACCAGTTCACCCTAAACAAGTTGATGTCATTAAGTCAAAACCAATTCTTAGGAATTCTTCGCAAACATGGATTCGCAAACATAACGCTTCCGCAACTCTAACGAATCTAAAACCTTCAATTTGATCAACTGTCACACCAAAAGTGATAGCGAGACTTCCAAATGAGCAAACTCTTTCTACATCTATTTCTTCCCGACAAAAGCTTAAATCCATTTGGGTACCAAATAATAGATCATTAGAAGTTTCATCATCATTAGAACCCACAGTTGTTACTCAACTCAACTTAGGAACTAACAATCAAGGACCCATTTATCTATGGGGACCTAAAAGTGCTTTATCCTTGTTTTGCAGGCGCCTCACTTGTGGTATCTGGACTCCGGGTGCTCCAAGCATATGACTGGCAACAAAAGTCTTTTAAAAAATTACGTTCCTAAGTACTCCGGGACTGTACGTTTTGGAAATAACAATGTTGCACCAATAATGGGGTACGGAGACATTGAGAAGAAGCACATCAAGATCAAGAAAGTCTCTTATGTTGAAGGATTGGGTCATAATCTATTTAGCATCAGACAGTTTTGTGACAAAGATCTGGTAGTCGTATTCAAGAAAAACAAATGTTCTGTGATCACAGAAACTGGTGATGAACTACTTGCAGGCTCTAGGAAAACCTGTATTCCATAGATTTGGAGAAATATGATTCTCCAACTTCTATGTGTCTTCTGTCCGAAGCTTCAAATAATCTTACTTGGCAATGGCACCGTAAACTCTCTCATCTGAACTTTCAGAATCTTAACAAACTAGTCACTGGTGACTTGGTGAGAGGCATTCTCAAGCTAAGATTCAACAAGGACCATCTGTGTGCAGACTGTGAGAAGGGTAAAATGAAGAAGGCTTCTCATAAATCAAAGCAAGTTTTTAGCACTACCAAGCCTTTAGATCTTCTGCATATGGATCTCTGTGGTCCTATGAGAATTCAGACCAAGCATGGGAAGAAGTATATACTAGTCATGGTGGATGACTATTCTAGTTATACTTGGGTCAAGTTCCTGCGTGCTAAAGATGAAGCTACTCCAACAATTATCACATTCATCAAACAGCAGCAGAACAAGTACGGTCAGAGTGTTGTCTCAATCCGTACAGACAATGGAACAGAGTTCAAAAACAACACTCTGAAAAGCTTTTGTAACCTAGTTGGGATCAACCATCAGTTCTCTGCAGCATACACTTCACAACAGAATGGTGTGGTCGAAAGACGAAACAGAACCTTGGTTGAAGCTGCCCGTACCATGTTGTCATACTCTGGGCTCCCACCTTCCTTTTGGGCTGAAGCCATCAACACTGCCTGCTATACGCAGAATCGCTCTTTCATTAATAAACGTTTTAATAAAACTCCCTATGAACTGGCAAATGGCATAGTGCCTAATATCAAATACTTTCATGTCTTTGGTAATAGGTGCTTTGTATTAAATGAAAAGGATAATCTAGGAAAGTTTGCTCCAAAAGCTGATGAAGCTATTTTCCTAGGTTATTCCACCGAGTCTAAAGCATATCGAGTTTTCAACAAACGAACAAAGAGCATCATAGAAAGCATCAATGTAACATTTGATGATGCACTAGATGTCACTGATTTACCACCACAATCAAAGAAGGTTGCTTCTAAACATACCAGTTCAAGACCAGTTATTCAAAATAAAGAATCAGACATTTCTTCCAGTTCAAATTCTAATCTTGACTTTATGTTTGATTTCTTTCATTCTGAATCTTCCCCTGTTGTGGCTGAAAACAGGGACAACATAGCTGCACAAACAAGTGTCACTATCACAGCTCCTATGGTCACTGAGACAAACCCATTTGCTGATCTATATGCTGAAGATTCTACATCTGTCTCCGTCACACAGCCCCCTGTGACTGCTCCTATAGCTCACCTGTGTTTGATTCAGACCCAAATTTCTCCAGAGAGGATGAAGAAGAGGCAAGACACATTCAAGATCTTATTCCTTCATCCTCTACCCCCCATGAAATAAAGTGGACCAGACATCACTCAGAAGATAACATAATCGGAGATCCCTCAGTTGGCATACAAACACGATCAGCAACAGCCAATGAATGTCAATTCGCAGGTTTCTTGAGTATGATTGAACCCACCAAGACTTGTGAGGCATTAGATGATCCTGATTAGGTGATTGCAATGCAAGAAGAACTTCACCAATTTGATCGTCTCAAAGTCTGGAGATTAGTTCCTCTGCCTTATGGGAAATCTATTGTTGGAACTAAATGGGTATTCAAGAACAAAAGAGATTCGGATGGAGTGGTTGTCCGAAACAAAGCTCGGTTGGTAGCTAAGGGTTACAATCAGCAAGAGGGCATTGACTATGATGAAACTTTTGCCCCCGTTGCTCGCATTG
This sequence comes from Pulicaria dysenterica, assembly GCA_947179395.2. Lineage (NCBI taxonomy): Eukaryota > Viridiplantae > Streptophyta > Magnoliopsida > Asterales > Asteraceae > Pulicaria > Pulicaria dysenterica. The sequence goes on along the minus strand of OX359289.1, from coordinate 34,017,476 downwards.
AGGCTATACGACTCTTTCTTACATATGAAGTCTCCCGCACCTTTCGAGTCTTTCAGATGGATGTGCAGACAGCTTTTCTCAACGGTGTACTTAAAGAAGAATCTATGTCTCACAACCAGAAGGTTTTATCAACTCTAAATACCCTAACAATGTATATATTCTAGATAAGGCCTTGTACGGTTTAAAACAAGCCCCACGTGCATGGTATGATGTCTTATCTGAGTACTTGATAGGTGAGGGTTATTCAAAGGGAAAGACAGATACCACTCTATTCACAAAGACTAAAGGTAGGGACAAAATTCTTGTTCAGATATATGTGGATGACATCATCTTTGGATCTACGAATCCAAAGTACAGTGAAGAGTTTGCACAAACAATGGCAAACAGGTTTCAAATGAGTATGATGGGAGAGATGTCATTCTTTCTCGGACTCCAAGTAAAACAGTTGAGTCATGGCAGTTTCATTTGCCAGTCTAAGTATATCAAAGATCTTCTCACCAAGTATGATATGCTCAACTGTAATCCTATCTCCACACCCATGGCTGCTAAAGCACATCTATCAGCAGATCCAGATGGCTCTCCAGTGGATCTCAAAACCTACCGTGGGATGATTGGATCTTTACTGTACCTAACTGCAAGTCATCCAGATATCATGTTCTCTACCTGTCTCTGTGCCAGATATCAGGCGAATCCAAAGGAGTCCCATCTGTTAGTTGTTAAGCGTATTTTCAGATATCTCAAGGGGTTTATGGATCTTGGTCTGTGGTATCCCAAGGACTCAAATCTGGATCTCCATGCCTACTCCGATGCTGACTATGCCGGATGCAAGATTGATAGGAAAAGCACCTCTGGTAGTTCACACTTTCTGGGAGATCGGTTAGTCTGTTGGGCATCAAAGAAGCAAAACTGTGTATCTACTTCTACAGCAGAAGCTGAGTATGTTGCTGCCGCAATGTGCTGTTCACAGAGTCTATGGATACGTACACAATTATCAGACTTTGGTCTCGGGTATGACAAAATTCCACTTTTATGCGACTCTCAGTCTGCCATCGCCATCTCCTGCAATCCGGTACACCACTCTAAAACCAAGCATATTGATATACGTTATCACTTCATAAAAGATAACGTTGAGAAAGGATTAATTGAGCTACAGTATGTGCCTTCTGAAAATCAGCTGGCTGACCTGTTTAACAAACCATTAGACGAAAGTCGATTCACTGAGTTGGTATCCAAGTTAGGCATGCTCAATCTACAAATCTAGCATACTGTTACCTTCTTTTCTTTTCCTTTCTTTTCTTTTGTTTAGAGTAGGTGTTATACTGTTTGTTCTCTGTGAAGATATCCGCTGCATCAATCGAGGGGGAGTTTGTTCCTGGTTTTACACATGTTACAAATGTATAGGGGGAGAACTTTGATACACATTGTGCACATGTGTAGGGGGAGAAGCTTACTACAACTGACACACTCCAAATTAAGGACTTGGTCTAAACTTAAAAACATATTCAAAGAGTTTGAGTCAACGGTTTTCTTATAAGACTCGCAAACCGGTTCGGGTCTGGGCTTAGGCTTTGGTTCCAGTTTCGAGTGTTTCTCAGGTTTAGGGTAAACAAACACTCCAAACTTTCAAAAACAAAGCCTAAGTCTAGGGGGAGTGTGTCAAAACAAACACTCCAACCAAAATATCTTGGAAAATCAAATTTTTAACTATAAAAATCCAGATATTTTGAAGTTTTAGAAAATTTCCAAGTGTTGGGTTTTGTTACAAACAATCGCACTTTATGCTTCAATCGCATGGGGTCAATTGCAACTCAACACATAATTTTCTAAGTCTTGGTTCAATCGCATGGGATTAAAACACGTCACCAAATCCACAATTGCATGCGATTTGGAAATAAGGTTGAATCGAACAAGTGTAATCAAACCGTCAATCGCATGCGATTGAACAAACAAAGGGATAATAGCATGCGATTAACACACCAAAGGTTGAATCGCATACGATTCAGGTATTTGTTAGAATTTTCCAACACTAAGGCTTAATCGCATGCGATTAACTCACCAAAGGGTGAATCGCATGCGATTCAGAACTCCTATCAGCCGCATGGACTTACTCTATCAGCCGCGTTTTTTTACCGTTTCACCCTCCAATCACCATGCAACACGTGTCCTTTCACTATATAACCGCCCATCCTCATCAGTTCATTTCACTCGATCAAAATTTGAATTTTTCAACAGTCTCTCTCGTTTTGGTTACTTGATTTCACGAAAACATCTCGTTACTCTGCCAAAATTCACACTTTTAGTCTCAAAATACTCGTAATCATATAGGTAACAACTTGTACGGTTTACATTTTGCAAATTTCGAGTTAAAATGGTGTTTTTTTTTCCCTTGAACAGCCAACGGCGATAGTAACTTCGGAACTTTGGATGGACTTTTTGGACACAAAACAAACTTGGTTGTCTAATCCAAGTTTGTGATGGGTGTTTTGAGCACATGGGGAACACTTTGATGCAAAAATATTTCAAAAATCTCAAAAAGTGTTTTTCGTGTTCTTGAAGAGTATGAACTTACATCATAAGTTCAATTTTTGGTTCTAAAAAAGGGTGTTATGGTAGTTTTTGGAGCATGCTTCAGTATTGCAAAGTTGTTTATTATTGCTTAATGAATATAAGAAGATACTCAAAACAACTTTTACACGCATCAATTCATTGTCTACACACTGAAGCCTTCCAAGTGTTAAAGTATTTTTCTTAATTGCTTAACACAATGTGTTAGAGTATTTTTCATACACTTCTCACACTTGGAATTTTGGTCAAACAAGAAACAACCATTGTGTCAATCACTCCAGTTTGGATTAGATTTCAACTAGAATGTTGTCTTCCATACTTATCTCTGGTTACATGACTCAACTATTTTATCCATCTGTACAGATAAGATGGCTCAAGCTATTCGTGACCCAGAGGAGATAATGCCTCAAGCTGAGTTCCTTAACACCAGGACTCACCCTAATAACCACTATATCGACCTAACCAAACTCAAAACCCCTACCTATCCCATAGTCACATAAATCCTCAAAATCCACCCACTAAATCACCTCTTAACCTATAACCCAGCAACCACAGGCACACATGTTCCCGAGTTATATGTCCAACAGTTTTGGAAAACATGTGATGTCAGACTTAATGAAAGAGGAAGAGAGGTCTTACATGCTGAGGTTGACGAATTTCAAGTCAATATTCCACATCGCAGCTTGAGAACAATCTTTTCACTGCCCACTGCAGTCAGTAGACCTCCATCCACAGATTTTGAGGAAATCCCAGATGAGGAGGCATGTCTTACAACCATAAGGGAAATAGGGTATGATGGGGAGCTCACCCACAAGAATCAATTCAAACACACCTGTCTACATCCCAAGTATAACACCTTCGTGACGGTACTTCAGAGGTGTCTCACTCCCAAGCACTCAGGGTATGAGTTCCCAACATAGAACCAACTCAAGCTCTTTGTTGCTGCAGCCAACCACTTGCATGTGGATTATGCATTCCTGCTCTTTCAAGATATCAAGGCTACTATGCTACGAAAGATCTCACAGAAGAAAAAGGATGCAAACTTGCTGCCCTACCACCACTTTCTACCAATGATCATTCAGTATGTGATGGATAGAAATGCAGAAATCCCTCGCCGGCCAGGTTTACCTTCTATCAACCCTAAACTTTTCATGTATATTAAACCTACCACTCCTACCAACTTGCCTGTTCCAAAACCATTTCCTGTCACTCTAATAAACCTATGTGAGCAAAATGATATAGTTGTAAGCTATAGGTCGAGTGTAGGAATACCTCCTATGGTTGTGCCAGAGCCGGCCATGCCTACCTAAGGAGGATTAGCACCAAGTGAGGATATAGAGAATAGGCCTCAGCAATCTACGGGAGTGCTGAGAGGGAAGAGGAGAGAGAAAATTCTGAGAGGGGTGGAGAAGAAGGTGAATGTGTTGAAAATAGAGAGGGAGGGGATGTATATGATCCCGCTACCGTTCAAGCCATTGTACAATCACTTTCTCAGACCACCCGAACCACCCAAGTTGTTCTTTCTGAACTTGGTCTTGACGTCTCTGAGTCATCCAGTTCTTCTCATGACGAGTCTACTTCCCATACAGGAGACGTCCCTGCCTTTGAACCTGTTACATCTCCTTTAGGTACCCCTGAGCACCCCATTGAACAACAAGCTGAAAGTACCCCCTCTTTCATGAAACTTACCGATCCTCACTCTACCTCTCCTGACCAGACTCACTCTGTTCAAACAATTCCCATTCCTCAATCTGGTGGTCTGGTCATCCCATTAATCTCACCTACTCAAATAACTGTACCTTCTATCATTCGCAATGCCATCATTGCTCCTGATCATGACATTCCAGTTGTTTCTCCATCTCCTGATATCTCTGTTGAAACTGGCTCTATCACTCCTGATTCCCTTCTAGATCCCAATCAATATGAAGGATATGGAGTTGGTAGTGGTGAAGAAGAAGAAGATAGGAGTATGAGTGAACGAGAGGAGGTGAGAAAAGAAAATATGAGTGCTGAGGGACCACCACGCCAAGAAAGCCGGGAAGCCACATCTGCTATAGGGCCTGACTTTGTTGGGCCTCATATTGAAAAAGTCGCGGTGATCCCACCCGTGCAAGTTTCTGCCCCACAAAGCCACTACGGTGTCTCTCAACAGGCACCGTCTTTATTGCACAGGGTTATAGCACATACACTGGGTCAACCCCAATTGGGTGTTGGACCTATTGAACAAAGAGGACTGCCTCCCTCGTCCTCGACTCCTTTTCGTGCACAAATTGATATACCGCGGATTTCCGCATATCTTGATCAACACCGTGTTACCATAGATGAACTGAGCTTATATGTTCAGCAAGCCTCCCAAACTTCTATAGGTGGTACCTCTCAAGGTACCATTCGAGGATTAGAAGGAAATCCTGCTGGAGCCAACATTCCTGCTGCTCCAGTAGGTGGTACTGCCTCTGTGGCTGGTACCTTAACCGGAACTCTTCGTGATTCCGGGTTTGTTACACGTCAAGAACTTCAACAACAAATTCAACAAGCCGTGTCACCAATCCACCAACAACTGCAGATGACAAATCAAAAGTTGGATCGGATAGAACAAGCCTCCAAGGCCCAAACAGAGCAACTGACTAGAATTGAAGCACTTCTTGATGCTCGTCCTCCCGTACCAGCACCTCAACCTCAACCTCAACCTGATTTAACCTCTCTATCATTGGATGCCTTGAAAAGTCTCTTATATGTCAAGCTCCTTGAACAAAGGCCAGAATCCGCGTATGATCTAGACCTTCTGTCAGCTCTGCAAACTAAACAACGTCCACAGGGAATCTCCTTGGATGACTTTACTGAGTTTCATGAAGATGTCAACAGAAAGATTGTTGGGATCACCAAAGGTTTCTACACCTCTCTCTCAAAGGTCACATACTGGCTGACTAGCCTAGAAACAACTTGTCAGGCTCAGGCTCAGGGGAGTAAGTGGAGACGGGATGATCAGGATCCGGATGATCAACCCGAGGGGGAGAAAAGGAGAAAATACATGTCTGCTCCCTCCGTTGTTGCTACTGTACCTGTACCACTCGTTACTTCATACTTATCTGCAGGTACAAGTTCAACTGGGTCCGGAAGCCAACACCAACAACAACAACAATTGGCCGATGAAGTTCCTGAACAACAAACTGATGATGCTAACAAACAGATTGTACTCTATGTACCTTCATAATATGAACCGAGGTCAATAGAACTTGAAGAAGGTGAGATACTTTACGAGCAGTCCCATGCTGAGATGTTTGAGGGATTCTCAGACTCAGAAGGTGAAACAAGGGAATTATATGAGTCTATGCATACTTCACCTACACGGCATATGGGAGAAGGCGGTTCTGCTCTGCCAGAGGAGGAAGCTGAGGATCCAGAGATGGAAAGACTTTTCAAGGTATTGATGTATACGTCGAGGTTGCTACACGTCCAGCTTCACCTAGACTTGTTGACAGATTCTATAATATCCCCAGTGAAAGGGAGCTTGCACTCAAAAAGAAAGAAAGGTTAGCAATTTCTAGGAGAAAGCCTAAAAAGAAGAAACCAACCTTTGACGTGTCCAGGGTTCTCAGTGGATTAAACTTTGAAGTTCATCAACAATTCCCTCCTCCTTCTGCTCAATTTCAAGAATCAGCTGCTGATATTTTGGAGAGAAACAGACAAACAGAAGCAGCTGAAAAATTCAGAAGAAAATCAGAATGGCCCTTTCCACAAAGATTCGTAGTGCCACCTGCTCCTCCAGTGCATCGTGGGGATCCAGGACTTGATGCAGGTAACATGTTCACTAGGAGTGCTGGCCAACAACCTATATGGAAACCATATTTTGTCAATGCTGCAAATCTTGAAGAAAGAATACCAGAAATATACAGCAGTGAACTGATAGAGGTTATTTCACCTGAGCTGAGGAACATGGATGACAAACAAATAAGAAGATATGATCACATCCTTACTCGTTCCAAAACCAAACCAGAAGATATCATATCAAAATTTCCATGTCAGAAGAGCCAACAACCTATCATAATTCCTCACAGAAGCAGATCTGAGGTTTGTTAATATTGAAGACATCAGCTTTATATTTGACATTCTGTCTCAGAAAAGAGGAAAATGGCCTGATGAAGAGTTTGGAAGGGTTGCGCTAATGAGGTATATGAGGAATCTTATGGAATATTTTGAGGAACATGATATTCAGCTAGGAGCTTAAAACAACTATCGGAAAGTCAATCTTCTTAAGCCTAATCAAAGCCATCCAGATCTTGAAGAGCTTGAAGAGTTGACAGTTATCTATGATGGTCATACAAACTTCAAAGGTGATCGAGGGGTCGTCTCAAAGAATACAAAAGGCGAAAAGATCTTCATCAGACTTGATGAACTCATGGCGTATTCAGATGGCACTTTGAAAATTCTCCATCATAAGATACATCAGAAAATATGGAATAACCGTGCAGCATACACTGATGAAGAACATGCTCAATCCTATCGTGCTATAGAAAGGATGAGAACGACACTGGATAGCAGAAGGCAAATTCGCAAATGGCAAGTGGCATTCGGCATTCGCAACAAATCGGCATACGAATAGATAAATGTATTTATTTGTTGTGAATGATTACACACCTCACTTAGGGGGAGATTGTTAGAATTATTAAAGCGAGGGGTGTAATATGTAATTACTCAAAGTTGGGGAAATTCTATTTAAGGTCTTTCCCCCACATTTCAATGAAAGCTTTGCATATTTCACATATCTCTTGTTTGGGTTTGCTCTCTACTTCTCGGCTCTCTCTCTCTCTCTCTCTCTCTCTCTCTCTCTCTCTCTCTACAACCGAAACACATAACACACAAACAAGATCTTACACAAAGCATTGCTTCATCCGTAGAATACCGGACCAACATTGTCTCTTTGCAGATACAAAAAGTGCTAAGTACTTTTACAAAGAAAGATCTAAAGCATAATATGAACAACACATGTTCTGCCTTTGACTTAAGAAAATTTTACAATGAAAAACTATTAACTGAGATATCGTGTAAAGACTCAGCTAACAGACACTGAACTGCAAACATAATTTTGCTCAGCTAAGGATAAATGTGAAAGACTCAGCTACTCAGATTTGCTCAGCTAATCGAATTGCTCAGCTAATAATACAAGTCAGAGTACAGCTAATAAACTGATTATACTAAACTATCAGCTGATCCTAAAGGCTCAGCTAATCATTTGAGTGTGATTAGCTTATAAAAAAAAGATTGGATAACTAATGAATACCTTATCTGACAGATGGGAGACATCAGCTGATCAATGTTATTGTGTCAGCTGATCCATGACTGCTCAGCTGATCTTGAAGCTTTCTACAGCTGATGGTTTTGGACCATCAGCTGATCCATTTTGATTCTCAGCTGATGCTTCTTGACTGATCTTTTCTTCTTAGCTGATCTTCCTGAAGCTGGTCCTTTGGCTGATACTCAATGTTCAGCTGACACTTTTGATCTTCAGCTGACATTTCTTACTTACACATTTCTTTAAGTCTAACATGAAAAACAACACATGTTTTTCATTTATCCAAGTACAAAACTGAATATGTGGTTTTGTTAGCATCAAATCCTATTTTAATTAATAGACAGGTTTGATTTAGGTTTGATATTGCTATCTCCCCAACACAATCTCATGACCATTATAAAAAAAAACCCCGAAAGCTTCTACCTATCTCACAAAGGCCAACAATTATCCGGCGGATACAAAAACATTTAAACACCATGTTAGCTATACGAATATAGCTAGTGAGTATCACCAAAACATTTTCTTTATAAAAAACCAAGTCATCATCTTTTCAAAATATAATTTTGGCAAGAAATGGAACATAATTAAACACCCTTAGAGCATATAAGGATGTGTGTAACACCCTCTTAACCGGCCTAGGATAATTAAGGTAATTAATTTAATTGATCTTGATATTCAAATTGATTATGTGGATTAATTGTTATTATGTGGCTAATTACATTCATTTTAATTAAAATTAGGAAATGACAAATAAATTATAATTTGAGTTAGTGGATATGTGAGGTGTACATCTTGATGACTCAAATAAACACATAATTGCCCCATTAGCACAATTACATGCAAGATTAGAAATTGTGAGTGTGTGTGTGCTTGTCTACGGCCGAGAAGAAGAAGGAAGAAAAGAATAGGGAATTCATCATCTTCCAATTGTGATTTGATTAAGTTAAATTCTGCTACAAACTGATCTTAAAGGTTAGATTATTAATTTAAAGTTGTTAAATTGTTAATTATATTCGGTTTTGAATATAATAGGTGAATTCCGCATAATGTTTGATAAATTAAGTGATGATAAGATGATTGCATGTTAGAAAATTATGTGAATCTATGTTCATTGTATGTTAATAATGTATTCTGGAAACATACTTCATCTTGCATGCTTAAAATCAGATTAGAATTGAAATTGTTCAAAATTATGAGTTGTTCGGAATTGATACTTTGAATCAATCGGAATTGAATAAATTCCGAACCGTATGATCGGAATTAGGGGTGAATCCGAATAAATTGATAGGAATTGTATTAAATTCCGAACAGATGAACCTTTGCCTTAACACTTCATTCGAAATATCTTATTGATCGGATTTGATTTGTATTCGGAATTGGACTTTTGGTTCGGAATTAACCTATGCTCGGAATTTAACCCAAGTATCACTCGGAATTATAATGTTCGGAATTGATATTCAGAATTTCATTTATCCGGAATTGACACGTATGCCTTTACTCGGAATTACATTACTCGGAATTGGCCTTTACTCGGAATTGGACTCTATCCGGAAATGAACCCATTCGGAATTGCCCTAACATTCGGAATTTGGCTTATTCGGATTTAAGAAGGAAATATGGATGATATCCGGAATTGATGCAAAACCACATGGATTGCCTTTGCTTGTTCGGAATTACAAGTTGGATTCGGAATTATGATAATTCCGTATGTCATGTCCGGAATTTGGGATTTATAGAATTTCATTAACAAATCAGATTGTGACATATTGATTTTCTTTATATCTGTGAAATATGAAATATGTGTATGTACGTATGATGCATGAATAAGTATATTACTTATTGTTAATCAATATTATGAATTATATACTGACTTGTGGTTATATCTTCTCAGGAACTGAGAAGACTCAGTGAGTTAGTCAACTGAGTGTATCACAGCAGTGCAGACTGTGGTGAGTGGATTTATATCTTCGGATATACAGGATATTGAAGGGTTTTGATCTGACCAAACCACCCAATGACACAAACTGGTCAAACCTGGGTTTGATTCTACTGGTTCAATCCTAAAAGCAGAACTGGATTGAACACAACCCTCTAAACCCCAAAAAGGGTTAGGATCTTTAAAACTAATGATCAATATAGCTTCTAATGAACAAACAATCCACAGATAAGGTTACAAGAAAATATACCTGATCAAACTTGGGATTGCTAAAGACAGTCCACCACTACTGCACTTCCTAACGAACTGGTTGCTAGACCGCTCCTGGAATCACCAATCCTCAAAACTTCAAGCTTGATTTTGTGTGTGTTCTTCGTAAACCACCAAAACCGAAACACACCTTGTGTTCTCGGTTTGTGTTCGACGAGAAAAGAGAGAGCCGAGAGAGGAGAGAGTGTCGACGAGAGAAATCGAAGAGGGAGAGAGGCGAGATCGAGAGAGAGAGAGAGAGATGTGTGGTGGCTAGGTTTAATCTTTTGTTAAGTTATTCTAATCCTTAAGGCTTAAGGATATATATAGACTTTAAAAGGACCCAAGCCCGTTTAATTAAAAGCCCACTGGTTTTAATTAAACTTCCATCTCTTGCACTTTAACCCCCTGGACTTTACTAGTTAATTAATTAACTATTAATTAACTGGTCCGTTAAATATTAAAACTTAATATTTAATTTCTCCTTAAATAACAAATAACTATTTATTATTTATTTCCTATTAATAATTAATACAAACTGATTAATTATTTATTTCTCCCTTTTCAATAATAAATTCTACTGATTAATTATTTACTTTTCTCTTTAATAATTAATTCAACCTGATTAATTATTTCCACACAGATTTATGGTAAAATCCAACTGTTCTGATTTGGGTGTGTAGTAGTGTGACCCTTTAGTCTCTTATAACATTGGATACAATGTGCCCATTAATTATCTCTGCACATAATCTAACAGACTCCCACTTGTACAAGATAAGTAATAGTTACTGCACATTATTAGCCTAAGGAGGTACCTAGTTAGACACTTAGGGTAACCAGGTTATAAGAACTCTTATACCCCAAAGTAACTTGTGATAAAACTTCATAAGCAACCTGCTTAGAAGTAACATGTTATAAACTAATTGTTTATAAACTAAACTATCATAAACTCCCTGTTCATGAATGGATACGTTATATATATATATATATATATATATATATATATATATATATATATATATATATATATATATATATATATATATATATATATATATATATATATATATATATAGGTTTATCCCTTGCAGCGCGATATTTCAATTTTGAGCATAAGCATGGAGAAAGTCAACTCAGAGACTCAAGAATTTGGTTCATGAGATACTTGATTTCAAAACTGCGTGATAAACGACAAAGAACAGATCAGTTCGTTTGGGCACGGCCGTGCACTTACCAGTTTCTGTAATCAGTCAAGGGGCCCAGAAATATCTCTCCTAAAAAGGAGGTGCAATTGTCATCTTACATATTTGCATCTGGAAATACGGCTCCCACTGAATCTAGACACGCTCCTTATGACCACCCTGTTACGGCGTGGCGTTAAAACGCGCTAAGAAGACAACAGTTACCGTATCCCAAACCAAAAACCTCAGGCTTAAGGATAACCTATGTGATAAATACTTTTGACATGAATCCACGAAGTATTATTCACAGTGGGTCAATCCAATATTCGTAACCCTAACGAATATCCGTCAATTTTGGTCCGTAAAATCCTTTTGCAGCTATATTCGATATACTTTCGAATCTACCCCAAAATTGCGATGACTTTATAGCCCTATCATAGTTCCCACCATGATAAGTAGTCACGGATAATGTTTTGAATAAACCTAGTTTATTCCTGGATGAACCAAAACATACAAAATTTGTGAAGAATAATGAAACTAATTTCTACACCCTTCCATATTCCATCCTGGAATAAAGATGCATAATTTCTACCATTTCATTGACTCGATTCACGGTGTATATCTGAATTACTTATTATTTTTGCATTGTAACTTATCACAGATTACAAGGAAAAATTAATATGGTTATAAACCTAAAACTCAAGACTAGTACCCTGAAGTACTCCTTCTTGGTTTTGCTAGAAATCGTTCTTGCAACCTTGGAACAATTCTAGACTTACTTATTTTATAAATTCCTTAAACTTGGAGAAACTGGAAATAACTCCTAAGTTTCTGATTTTATAAAATAACCTCCATGTAATTAAAACTTTAATTACATTTGTAGATTACTAGATTTTATAGTCCATTTGAAATGATAAACCTTCTTACACCTGCTTGTAAGAAACTTGAAATTAGATTCCCAGTGCATACCAACACTAATCTAATATCATTACTAAGACTGTTAAAGAACATCCTATTTCATCATTTCTAACGTTGACCAACCAACAACATTTAATTAAGCTGACTTACTGAACATTTTAAAACGTGTATAATTTTTATATAAGTCATAACCTGACTCAAAGTCTTGCAATAATATCTTTATTGAGTACCTCTCAATAAGTCATGCATTCTTCGGATTAGTCCTTTCTCAAGAACTTACTATTTTAGATAACTTCTAAAATCATCCGATAATTATATACTCTAAAAGTTCAATCCTGTATTTATCATACTAGTTAAAAAACTTTTTATTAACTTTGATAAATACATTAGTCAGATGCTCCTACTATCGTTTATGAAAAAGTGCATTACTTTAAAACATCCTTTTAGGCTTAGTCAATCCTTGACTATCATGCCTAAAACTTGTGTTCTAAACACATGTTTTAAAACTTAGTTTTTGTAAGAAATTGTTTTATGAAACCAAAAACTTGGATCTCCATATATCCATCTTTCTAATTACCGAAAGTGGTCTCATTAAACTTACCATAAGTGCAAAACAATTGTGAAGGCATTTTAAATTTCTTTCCCTTAAAACATTTAGTATAAAACTCCCTTGGTTATAGTAACAACCATAATCACTTTTATACTATCTTAAATGTTTTATCAAAAACTATTTTACTTAGAAATAATGACTATTATTTCCATTTGTTCAAGACCTTGAACATTCACTTTTCACAAAAATCTTAAACACTTGTGAAATTAGAAAAAACTATCTAATTTTATAAAAAACACTTGTTTATTTAAGTATTTGAATAATGAAGTCAGCATTTATGTAACTACAACAAATCATAGCATAAGATCACTATGAATCACCAATAGAGTCAAGACCTGACTTATTGGTATTCTTTTAGTCACAACTGCACTAATTCTGATTCATAAAAAAATACGTGCACGGATATGAACTAAATAATTAAATTTTCATAAAGTCATAATTTCAAACATAAGTTTCCAAAAACAATCAAGATAAACATGTTCAGATAAACTTAAAAAGAGTTTAATAAACTAGGAAATATAATTATTAAAATATCCGTAAGCTGCACGTGGGATCTCTTCATGCTGGGCGCAATCACTTTCCATCTCCTCTTGCAATAAACGATTGCAAGATATTAGAATACTCGTAAAAACTTTTACAAGTGGAAAGTGATAAAGAAGCTATTTACACGATACCTGAGGGGCCAGCCTTGCCACCTGCCTCGTGACCCTTCGGACAATCTCTTTTCCAATGTCCGACCTCACCGCACCTGAAGCACCGATTCTCGGTTCTTGCTTTGTTCGGTTTCGGCTTATTGCCCTTGTTGTCGTTATTAGCCCTGGGTGCATTCTGGTTGGGCTGGGCCTTGCCCTTTCCCTTTCCGTTGCGCCCCTTCCTCTTCTTATGTCCGCTATGTCCCACCATGAGAATGTCCTTAGACTTGGTCCCGATACTCTGTTCCGCTATCTTAAGCATGGAGTGCAACTCAGCCACGGATTTCTCCATGTTGTTCATGTTGTAGCTGACTATAAAAGGCTTATAGTCGTCTGACAACGAGTTGAGTATCGTATCCGTTGCTAGCTGCAACGGTACTGGGTACCCAAGTCTCTCCAGGTGGTCCATGTAACCCTTCATTTTCATGACGTGGTTACTGACCGAGGTCCCCTTAGCCATCTTGCACGAGTTAAATGCCCTAGTGGCATCATAACGTTCTGTGCAAGATTGCTCTTGGAACATATCCCTCAGCTGGCGGATCATGTCATAAGCAGGAGTCTCCATAATGCTAGACTGCAACTCTGGACTCATAGTTGCAAGCATGAGGCAGCTGACATCTAGGGCGTCATTGGAGCGCTTCTGAAAAGCCTCTCTGACATCTGCCCTAGCATTACTGGCAGGAGGATTTCCTAGAGGTTGTTCTAGGACATGCCACTTTCTCTCGTGCCTAAGCACGATTCGGAGATTTCTCTCCCATGTGAGAAAGTTTGGAACGGCAAGTTTATCCTTCTCAAGGATAGAGCGGAGAGAGAGATTGTTAGTACTAGTAACGTTGGTTGTCATCTACAAATTAAAAACTCGGTTTAATTAGTAATTGCAGATAAACTTTTCTAATCATATATCATCAAACCCATAAATAATATATATTAGACCTAGGACCCATATTTCACATACTTGACGCAAGGTTTGAGCACTTCCCGCCAAGTCATGCTATTTTTGGTAGGTAACACCCTGTACCAATCGTACCTAACTGATACGACTCCTAGAACCTCGTAGAGCATTTAGACCCAGTCTAGAATGTTTAACTCTACTCTGGTGCTTTTTGGGCCGGGACTCCCGATTATCACCAAAATAGATCGCACCACCTAAGACAGCATAAATTCTGGCCGGGACTCCCGATTATCGCAGAATATTTCATACCCCTTCCCGCAATGGTTTGAACCCTGATGCCCAAGGTTTGGGCACTTCCGACACCCGAGTACCGTTTAACCATTTTAAAACTAACTGTTTTAAAAAAATACGATTTACATGTGTACCTAAACTAGGTGCACAAAACGGCCTTTATAAGTTACAAACTTATAACTTTGACAAAACTTTAAATTTATAAAAATTTAGTTAATACGACTACCAAACTGAAGTCATATTTTAGTGTCATAAAAACGTGGTTTTTCACTGTTTAATAACAACCTGTTATTAAAACCCTTTTTATTTAGCATCATATAAATGTCACATATATATATATATATATATATATATATATATATATATATGAATAAGCAGTAAAAAAAAAACACAACCATGCAGGTAATAATAAGCATATGAAACCTATAGTTTTGCCAACTAATCCTAAGGTCAAACCTAAGGATAAAGTGACTTGGATTCGCCTTCTTGATGTGCTGCTCCCACTAGCCTTGACATCTCCCCGAAGTATCCGTGGTTCGTGTGAAAACACCATTTTCTTGATCACCTTCTTGGAGTCCATTTCGGTTGAGGGATTAAACTACTGCTAATCTAATACAATATTGAATTGGGTTGTAAGTGGCACGCAGGCCTCCCCAAACCAGTACAATATTACAAATAAGAAGGGGATTGTAATTGGCACGCAAGCCTTCCCAAAACCAAAATAAAAGATGAAATGGAAAAGCGAGTCCTAAGTCGGCAAAAATATAGCTATATGTATCACAACCACGCAATTATATATAAGCACTATATATAAAAACAACCACGCAGTTATAATATATAAACAATAAACTGTGCTGTTAAGCACATAACCTGATTTGTTTAATCATTCTCATTTACCCTTTGATTAATACCTATTAACCAAAAATGAGAATCATCTTCTAATTAAATTTATTTGACCAAAATAGTTTTTCAATAAAACTTTAAAAACTTGATCTCATTCAAAACTTGAATGAAATCCTTATGTCGGGTTTTCTTACTAGTTTTCCAAAAACTTAAAACCGACAACTCTTTGTCAATTAAATATTATCTTATTTGTTTCTCCATTTTATTATATAAACTTTACCGTTTTAGAATTTATTCAAAACGACTAAACTAGTCATAATAAATAAAAATCTAAAAATATATATTTTAACTAAACTAATTAAAACATATAATACTAGTTTATATAATACCTTATTAATTTTTAACACTTAAAATTAATATCCCTTTTTGTTTTAACCTAGAAACTATTTGGGCCAAAAATTCCTGGGCTGAGAGCCCTACCTGGGCCGTGACCTCCTTTAGGCCGAAGCCTAATGGGCCGAGACCCCTACCAGGGCCGAGACCCTCTTTGGCCGAAAACTTTCTGGGCTGATAGCCCCTCGGCCGCAGGCCTTACTGGGCCGTAGACCACCTGGGCCGAAGCCCCTGGCCCATAGCGGCGCTACCAGGGCCGAGTCCACTCTGCCGCCGCCGCCGATCACGGTGATGGTGGTTTCCGTTTTCCCGATTAATACATAAATTAAAATATTTTAAATCCTTTTTAACCTATTAAAACTAACGGTTTTAATATCCTAATTAAAAACCTGGATTTAATTTCAAAAACCAAAAAATATCAATTATTAATATTAACTAAATCTAGTTTTATTAACAATTGATTATCCTAAAACTAAACATTAACCTTTTTAAACAAAAGTTCAAAAATTACTGGTTAAGATAAAGTTTTAGATAAAAGGTTTATGCTTTTTAACCGTTTAAACACAAACCTGTTTTAAACCTAACTGGTTAAAATCAAACATTTTATAAACTGGATAAAGACAGAAACCTTGTTTTTATCCCCTTATGGTTTTCGAAATTTATATGGAGAATAACAAGATGAGGAAGATCATTTAAACCTAAACAAAACAACTAACTAGATTATCTAGGTTTGACTAATTAAATAAACTGTTTAATTTTCTTGATCAATCTTATCCTATATTCAATATATATATATATATATATATATATATATATATATATATATATAATCTTTTAACCTTTCAAACTAACTGTTTGAATTTTCTGGTCAATAGGATTAAACCTGATGACAAAACAAACTGTTTTGTAACTTCTTGTTTTTCGAAAAACCCAAGAACAAGAACAAGATCAAGAATTAAACCTTTAATCTAGAAACAAGAATAAATCTAGAAACTAATAGATCATAGAGCCGAGGCTCTGATATCACTGAAGGGTTTTGATCTGACCAAACCACCCAATGACACAAACTGGTCAAACCTGGGTTTGATTCTACTGGTTCAATCCTAAAAGCGGAACTGGATTGAACACAACCCTCTAAACCCTAAAAAGGGTTAGGATCTTTAAAACTAATGATCAATATAGCTTCTAATGAACAAACAATCCACAGATAAGGTTACAAGAAAATATACCTGATCAAACTTGGGATTGCTAAAGACAGTCCACCACTACTGCACCTCCTAACGAACTGGCTGCTAGACCGCTCCTGGAATCACCAATCCTCAAAACTTCAAGCTTGATTGTGTGTGTGTTCATCGTAAACCACCAAAACCGAAACACACCTTGTGTTCTCGGTTTGTGTTCGACGAGAAAAGAGAGAGCCGAGAGAGGAGAGAGTGTCGACGAGAGAAAGTGTCGACGAGGGAAAGAGGCGAGATCGAGAGAGAGATGTGTGGTGGCTAGGTTTAATCTTTTGTTAAGTTATTCTAATCCTTAAGGCTTAAGGATATATATAGACTTTAAAAGGACCCAAGCCCGTTTAATTAAAAGCCACTGGTTTTAATTAAACTTCCATCTCTTGCACTTTAACCCCCTGGACTTTACTAGTTAATTAATTAACTGGTCCGTTAAATATTAAAACTTAATATTTAATTTCTCCTTAAATAACAAATAACTATTTATTATTTATTTCCTATTAATAATTAATACAAACTGATTAATTATTTATTTCTCCCTTTTCAATAATTAATTCTACTGATTAATTATTTACTTTTCTCTTTAATAATTAATCCAACCTGATTAATTATTTCCACACAGATTTATGGTAAAATCTAACTGTTCTGATTTGGGTGTGTAGCAGTGTGACCCTTTAGTCTCTTATAACATTGGATACAATGTGCCTATTAATTATCTCTGCACATAATCTAACAGATATGATATCCTATTTGATATTATGCTCTTGTTTGAACTGTATACATGTTATTTTGGAAATCAGCATGAGCTGAGCGGCTGGGCCTGTTGCTTGGGGATTTACAGTATTAGGTCTTGAGCGTTTATATACATTCCTTATCACCAAGGGAAGTCTAGAAACACCTTTTGACACAAAAACAACCATATGAACAACATTAACACCATTAAAATGGTGTAACCCCTTCAAAAGCTAAAACTAGGGTTCTTAGTGAGAATACTTACAAAGATGCAGATTAGGACCTCAATCACTTATTCAAGCTACCGAAATCACTTTAGAACAGGTCCGATTTCTTGATCAACTTAACAAAAATCCACCAAGATGAGAGTGTATGTGTGTATACTTGTTTGTAAGCATGTGTAAGTTGTGTTTACAAAAACCAGGGATAAGAACAATTAAAGGAACCGACCCTGGTTGTCTATTTAGGACACGGGGTATTTTGTTCCCCTTTTTAACTTACAACTTAACACACACCATTCCATTGTAACCAACGAGGATATTTACGGAATCATTACGCGAAACCGTATAACACGACATCACTTTCAGACACAACCGACACTTTTCACATTATCACATTAATTAACACGAGACACGTTAGTCACACAAAACACTTAATTAATTTCACTTAAAGTCACTGTACAAGCTCTAAAGCACAAAGTACAACCCTACACTGCTAGGCCCATTTACAGGGTGTTACAAATCTACCCCCCTTAAGAAGATTCCGTCCTCGGAATCTGATCACTCACGAACAGGTGGGGATATCGAGCTCGCATATCATCTTCAGTTTCCCAGGTCATATTCGAACCTAGGTTATATTTCCACTTCACAAGAACGAGCTTGATCACTTTCTTACGTAGCTTTTTAGTCTTTGAGCCTAGAATCTCAACAGGTTCCTCAACGAGGCACTTTGAAGCATCAACTCTCAACTCCTGCAGTGGCAGAATTTGACTCTCATCCACTTTACACTTACGCAAGTAACACACGTTGAAGGTATTATGAATACCCTCAAGTTCTGGAGGCAACTCCAGAGACACGGTTTGATTATTGACTCTGCGCAGGATCTTGAACGGTCCTATGAAACGTGGACTCAATTTACCTTTACGGCCAAAACGGATAACACCCTTCCACGGAGAGACTTTCAGGAAAACCCGATCGCCCTCATTAAACTCAACTGACCGACGTCTCGGGTCAGCGTACACTTTCTGTCGATCACGAGCGGCTTTTAGCTTTTCACGTGCCACTCTCACTTTATCAGCTGTAATTTGTACTATCTCAGGTCCGGCGAACTGCTTCTCGCCAGGCTCTAGCCAACACGTGGGAGTGCGACAACGTCTCCCGTATAACATCTCGAATGGAGGCATCCCAATACTGGAATGGTATGAATTGTTATAAGCAAACTCAATCAACGGCAGATGTGAATCCCACGCTCCACCGAACTCAAGTACACATGCGCGAAGCATGTCCTCCAGGGTTTGAATAGTCCTTTCTGATTGGCCGTCTGTCTGAGGATGGTACGCCGTGCTCAGGTGAACACGAGTGCCAAGCTCACGCTGTAAACTCTGCCAAAAGTTCGAAGTAAACCGAGGATCGCGATCTGACACAATAGAACACGGCACTCCATGGCGCGACACCACTTCAGCAATATACAACTTTGCTAATTTATCCAACGAGGTAGACTCGCTGATAGCCAGAAAATGAGCACTTTTGGTCAAACGGTCAACTATGACCCAAACAGCATCGTGCCCTCTGAGCGTTTTCGGCAACTTTGTTACGAAATCCATCGTAATATTATCCCACTTCCACTCAGGAATTTCGAGTTGCTGAAGATTACCGTATGGTTTCTGGTGCTCAGTCTTCACTTGCGCACATATTTGACACTTTTCCACATAGAAAGCAATGTCTCGCTTTAAAGTAGGCCACCAGTACAAAGCTTTCAGATCATGGTACATTTTGGTACTGCCCGGATGTACAGACAGTCGAGACTGGTGAGCCTCTTGCAGAATCAATTCACGATTTCCCCCATAAAGAGGCACCCAAACACGAGACTGAAAAGTCTTTAGCCCACGGCTATCATCTGTAAGCATATCTTTTTGTTTTCGCATCACTTCGGCTGCAAGATTCTCATCACGCAAGGCCACAGATTGTGCTTCCTTTAATTTCGCAAGAATATCAGGAATCACCACAAGCTTCATGAACTTCGCCTCAGTTGACGAGCTTTTGCGACTAAGAGCATCCGCCACCACATTGGCTTTACCAGGATGATAACGGATCTCACAGTCGTAATCTTTGATCAATTCGAGCCAACGCCGCTGTCTCATATTGAGCTCTTTCTGTGTAAACACGTATTGCAGACTCTTGTGATCCGTACAGACCACACACTTGGTACCGTACAGATAATGCCGCCACAGCTTCAGAGCAAACACAACAGCAGCTAGCTCAAGATCATGGGTCGGATAGTTACCTTCATGTGGTTTTAACTGTCGAGACGCATATGATATCACTTTATCACGCTGCATTAACACGCAACCAAGCCCTGAATAAGAAGCATCACAATAAACGACGAAGTCATCAGACCCGTCGGGCAAGGAAAGAATCGGAGCCTCACACAATAGCCGTTTCAGAGATTGAAACGCTTGTTCTTGCGCCTCCGACCACACAAAAGCAACATCTTTCCGAGTAAGCTTAGTCAAGGGACCTGCAAGTTTAGAAAAATCACGGATAAACCGCCTATAATATCCAGCTAGGCCGAGAAAACTACGAACTTCAAAAGGAGTTCGGGGAACTCCCCAGTTCATTACTGCATCGACTTTCGCCGGATCCACTTTAACACCATCCCTGCAGATCACATGACCAAGGAAATGCACTTCACAAAGCCAGAACTCACACTTTGAAAACTTTGCATAAAGCCTCTCTCGCTTGAGAGTTTCAAGAACTTGCCGTAAATGCAACTCGTGCTCGGCTTCACTTCGGGAATACACAAGAATATCATCGATAAACACAATTACGGATTTATCCAAGAAAGGACGACAAATCCGATTCATCATATCCATAAACACAGCAGGCGCGTTGGTTAAGCCGAACGGCATAACCAAAAACTCATAGTGGCCATATCGAGTGCGAAAAGCAGTTTTAGGAATATCACCTTCACTAACCCGCACCTGGTGGTAACCAGAACGAAGATCAATCTTAGAAAAGCAAGTTGCTCCCTGTAATTGATCGAACAAATCATCAATACGCGGAAGAGGGTATTTATTCTTTACCGTTCGCTTATTCAGCTCCCGATAATCGATACACATACGCATAGTTCCATCCTTCTTCTTCACAAATAGCACAGGAGCTCCCCACGGGGATGAACTTGGGCGAATAAAGCCCTTCTCAAGTAACTCCTGTAACTGAGTCATCATCTCTCGCACCTCTGAAGGAGCAAGACGGTATGGAGCTTTAGCTACAGGCGTAGCCCCTGGAACAAGATCAATCTTATACTCTACGTCTCTTACCGGCGGCAAACCCGGCAATTCGTCTGGAAACACCTCCGGATAATCTGACACTACCGGAATATCTTTGACCACTTTCTTTTCTAGCTTTGCATCAATCACGGGAGCTAGATAAAACTCGCAGCCTTTAGAAATCGATTTACGAGCTTTCATCACCGAAATAAGAGGAATATCAGACTCTCGACGTTCCCCTCGGGCTACAGCACAAGACCCATCGGGTAAAGGAATCTTCACCATATTTTTCGAACATAGAATCTCCGCGTTCAGACCACTGAGCCAATCCATGCCAACGACCGCATCAAAGCCCGCAATTGGCATCAGAAGAAAAGAAATAGGGAAACTATTCCCGTCCACATCAAGATTAACACAGGGAACACTATCCGTAACCGAAACTACCTTACCACTAGCAATTTCAACTTTAATCGGCTCAGGTAACACAGATACAGGCAATTGCAGTTTATCACGAAAAGCCACAGATATAAAAGAATGGGTAGCTCCAGAATCAAATAACACACATGCTGGAACAGAATTTACAAGAAAAGTACCAGTAATCACGTCTCCAGCAGCTTTGGCTTCTTCAGTTGTCATCTGAAAAGCCCGACCCTTGGCGCGAGGAGCGCCATCTTTCTTAGGTTGGGCAGAAGACCCACCAGCTCCAGCTCCAGTATCACCCCTCTGTCTTTTCGGGCACTCTGTAATCCTGTGCCCCGGCTTTTGACATTTGAAACAAACATTTTCTTTAAACGAGCACTCTGTAGCTGCGTGCCCCTTCTCACCACATCTCATACATCTGGTAGTAGCCTTTGAGCAGTCACCAGAATGGTAAGTACGGCATAAAGAACACCAAGGATTATCAAACCTCGGTTTCTTACTCGAATCCACTTTCCCACCCGCAGCATATTTCCCTTTTGAAGTACCAGACTTTGAATACTGCTGAAACTTCCTCTTCTGGCCCTCCACAGTCTGATCACCCTTGCACTGGCGATGATCGCCATCAATCTGTCGGGCTATCTCAAACGCCCGATCCAAAGAAACTGCAGCTCTCACATGAGCTCGATCCTCTAGCAGCAGCATATTCACAAACTTCCGCATTTTTGCCCTCTCATCAGTCACAAGATGTGGTATAAACCTTACCTTATCAGTAAAGGCATGGATAAGGTCCTCCACCGGTTTGTCTCCCTTACGGAGAGCATTGAACTCGTTCTCCATCCTCTCAAGATCGTAATCCGTACAGTACTTGCTCTTCACTTTTTGGGCAAACTGCTCCCATGTCAGAGCAGCAACCACCTCTTTACTCAGCGTATCTTTCACAGTATCCCACCAATCCAGAGCTTTACCTTTTAACATACGACCCGCATACTTGACACGGTTCTCAGCTTCACAATCACAAGACTCAAACACTTGATCCGTCTCGCGCAACCAACGGATAGTCTCTGAGGGATTATCACTACCCTCATACACCTTTAGCCCGCAAGACTTAAACTTTTTGTAAGAACACTGCTCACGTTGTTTGCCCTTAATAGCTTCCCTCAGCAGCTCCCTAGTCGAGCGAAGCTCCTCCTCAAGCAACAAAATATACGCCTCAGAATCTCTTCCCTGCCTCGAGCCATGAGTGTCTCGCCAAGAAGACTCCTCCTGGGTTTCAGCATGGTGATGTGAGGCTTCATCCTCCATCTCTTTCAGAGCTTCCTCAGTATCAGCACGTCGTCCAGACATTCTACTCACTCACTTTCTATACACAAGGGGCGAACACGTTTATTACACTTAATCACAATTTACTAACACACAAGTTAGTTCACATTGAGCAATAAACACACAACGCTCACACTCCCCCCCAATTACCCCTCTAGGAACACTTAACGATGGTCAAGCCCGAGTTTGAGATCGAATACTTTCGCAAGTACCCGATTCCCTCAAACTAAGGCTCTGATACCTAATTGTAACACCGGTTTCACAAGCTTAAACTTAGAGTAAATTAAAACTTTATTTACACCAAAAGTTGCAGCGGAATAAACCACTGCTTACATATTAAGTATTGCTTATCAACTTGGCGATCACAAACAACGAATCAAGCGAAGTACCAAAATTTAGCCAGTGTTACCACTACGCACCGACCATCGTTATATAGTATCAGAGTTAATAAACTACTAGTGTTCCAAAAGATATATACAATAACACTACCCACAGCAACCCGCCTCGCCAGGCCATCTGATCACTAACCTGCGAAAAGGGAAATATCACGAACCATTAGCTACACTAGCTAGTGAGTACAAGTATCACATAAGCACCAATAAGCATGCTATCATGTCACAATAAGCCACACAATACTAAGCTATCACATAGCGGTGTGCCAACATATCAGCCAGATCATATCTCGCGGGGTTGCAAATCCCGCTCAACGAATCCAACTGAGAAGTCAGCAACACCAATCCACGCTGGAGGGGAAACGAAGAGCAACCCCCTGAGCACGTTACGGAGCCACCTGGGCTCAATTAGGCCTTAGTTAGAAACCAAGACCCCACTGTTTGTCGAGGAACGGCGGCCTGCAGAACCTTTACCCCAGAAAATCACTCGTGGGAACCGTTAATCCCTGAATAACACTCAAGGGACCCAGCCGCATTGGCGACTGACCTCAACCCCTGCGTCTGTCCGGACAGGAATCATAAACACGTTTGACCCATAGGGTCCACAGTACGCATGCGTATCACATATCACAATTTATATCACATGGTATCACTTATAACACTATATCACTATATCACGTAGCACACAACACAGGCACACAATAGCCCTACTTACTGAGTCTTATGGGAAACCGGTACTCACCTCGGGATCACAAGAGGCAGATATGAATCCGAGAATCCCAAGAACACACTGAGTCGTCCGAATTACCTAACACATAAGGTTCAGGCTTGGTTATCACTTACACATAACACATACAGGTTAGAACACAAGTTACACAAGCTGTCCACCCAAGACAACCTTCTACGGCCGCAGAGGATATATCCTACGGCCGTAGGACACATGAAAAACCCTCCCTACGGCCGTAGTATCCAGTCACTACGCCCGCAGAGGTTCCTTCCAACAAGCAATGTACTACAGCCGTAGAAACTCTCTTCTACACCCGTAGTAGTTGTTCTTTGGTGAACTACGACCGTAGGTTATGTACCTACGCTCGTAATCCTTGTTTCATCGTCCGTAGACGGTAATTCACACGAAAACACACCCTACGGCCGCAGTAACCCTGCCTACGGCCGCAGTAAACACAAAAGGCTTCCTACGGCCGTAGGGTTCATTACCTACGCCCGTAGGGAGTGCCTGCACAGCAGGTCTTCGTCCCTGTTTTCGCACAGCCTCTGCAACTCACGATTTTGACACAAAAACCCGATTGAAACCATATCCAAGCGTTTATATACATTCCTTATCACCAAGGGAAGTCTAGAAACACCTTTTGACACAAAAACAACCATATGAACAACATTAACACCATTAAAATGGTGTAACCCCTTCAAAAGCTAAAACTAGGGTTCTTAGTGAGAATACTTACAAAGATGCAGATTAGGAACTCAATCACTGATTCAAGCTACCGAAATCACTTTAGAACAGGTCCGATTTCTTGATCAACTTAACAAAAATCCACCAAGATGAGAGTGTATGTGTGTATACTTGTTTGTAAGCATGTGTAAGTTGTGTTTACAAAAACCAGGGATAAGAACAATTAAAGGAACCGACCCTGGTTGTCTATTTAGGACACGGGGTATTTTGTTCCCCTTTTTAACTTACAACTTAACACACACCATTCCGTTGTAACCAACGAGGATATTTACGGAATCATTACGCGAAACCGTATAACACGACATCACTTTCAGACACAACCGACACTTTTCACATTATCACATTAATTAGCACGAGACACGTTAGTCACACAAAACACTTAATTAATTTCACTTAAAGTCACTGTACAAGCTCTAAAGCACAAAGTACAACCCTACACTGCTAGGCCCATTTACAGGGTGTTACAATTGGTAAACCTTGGTTTTGGCCAACCTTGGTTGTAGGTGGTTGCAACACCGCCGGTTCTCCTGGGATTTATGAGCTATGTTTTTAGGCATATTGGCCTTGTATATGTTTAGATATTTTTTCCCTCACTTAGCTTTGTGCTAATTCCCCACTAGACTGTTTTGCAGATACTCCATGATGAGTTTTTGGATAAGGAAGACTGGGAATGTGGACAGACCACTACTCTGATGTCAAAGTTTTTGTTTAGAGCATGTTTTGTATATAACAATGTAGTGACAATTTTGTAAAATGACAATCAATCCAAGTTGTAATTATCTTTTGATTTTAATCTAATTATATGTAAATAGCTACCGCACCCCATTTTATGTTAATTAAAAATTACGGTATTACAATGTGGGTATGTCGAGTCATAGTATCTCCACATGGTAGCTAGTCACGGTCAACACGTGCCCATATCGGGGTAACCACATCTCCCCGTCAAGGTGGGAGATCACAAAACATTCCACCTAACAAAGGTTGTCAGGAGTGAATGATCATTACACCCTACTCCTCGTACCAATTCCATACCACCCATGTATCGGGTCCCAGATGACGAAGCCACATGACCCATACACATCACCAGATGGTAAAGAATTTAAGGTACAAAGCACTAACACAACACATGGGTCTAGACCAAAACTCACCTGATAGGTTCATTTTATTTACTTTTTTTTATAATTTATTTTAGCATTTTAGTTGTCTTGTCTTTGTATCATATTGCATTTTTTTCACTTTTATTTATTTTTGCCTATTTCAGGTACTTTTTAGTCTTTGTATTTAATTTCAGAATTTTAGAAGACTATGGTAAAACGGATGCTAATCGGGTATCAATTAGGAGGATATGGACATTAAGGCATATGGGCTTACTTATTTGGATCAAAAAAGAATGAAAAGATGCAAGCTTGGGCTCAAGGGAATCAAATTTAGGCTTAAGATTTGTGCCTAAAAGATGTTGTCTGACACGTGATGCGGCTACGTAGGTTTTCGTGTGGCTGTGTGGGCCCGAGGGTCAATTTCAACATTTTTCATTGGAATTGCCATTTTAGAGGGGAAGAGGGAAAAGTTTCTGCCGTTTTTTGGATAGAAAACAGGAGGCACGAAGTGGAGAAGGAAGGAGGCAATTTTTTAAGAGTTTTGGAGCATTCTTGAAGATTTATTTCCTCCAAATCATTTGTTTGCATGTTTGGTACAATTAAACACTTCTATTTTGCTCTAGTTATGTGTGGCTAAACCCCATTTTGGTTGACATTGGTTAATCCTTGAATATTTAGATAGGGTTTGAAAGGTTTATGAACTTGTTCTTTATATTTATGAATATGATTCCTAGTTCAGTCTTTATTTCATTCTTATGTTTGTATATCATGAGTGCAAGTATTTGAATGATTAATGTTAGTTATTTTCTTGATTACATTATAGATCTTCAAAACAACAAGTAACAAATGGTTTTATGAATGCTTATAATCTCTCAAGCCATGGAAATGTATTCTCCAACATGGTATTGTAAGGTTTTGACTCCTCTTGGATTTGGTGATTCTTTGATTGTAATACACTAATACTAGTCAATTTTTGTGAATTAGATGTTTGTTTTGTTCATGACTTTGATTAAGAATGTGTATTAGGAGCTTCTCCAACCTCTATACTAACTATGAAGAATCTAGGTGATTTAAGCTTTTAAATTGCTATAGCCAAATTAAATAAAAAATCAAGTATTGCACCATATTCCTT
This sequence comes from Pulicaria dysenterica, assembly GCA_947179395.2. Lineage (NCBI taxonomy): Eukaryota > Viridiplantae > Streptophyta > Magnoliopsida > Asterales > Asteraceae > Pulicaria > Pulicaria dysenterica. Next base: position 33,990,333 of record OX359289.1, on the reverse strand, counting down.
GATGATAAACTTAGCTAGTTGTTTATGTGATGAAAACCAATGTTAACCAATTCACTTCTCTGATTTAATCCATCTTGCTTAATTGCAACTTTTATTTACTTGACAAGTTTTAGTTTTAATCAAACAAATCCAAACCCCCCTATTTTATTTTATATTATTGTTTTTACAAAAGCCACCTAAACTTTTGGATTACATAGAAATCTAAATTGAACCAGTCTTCATGGATTCGATTCCTTTACCACTATGCACTGTTATTTGTATTAGAATATTGGGTTTATTTGTTTGTTAGCCTCAACAACCACCATCACCCATAAGGGTCACATAAATATATCACATGCCATAAGTCCAAGTAATCTCAAGCAATTAAGCTTAACATCAATCAAATAATGATCTCAAGAATCATACTCGTATATGTAAGCATATATGCTTAATATCATTATCTTACATGTGGCAAATCAATGCCTAATGAAACACAATTGAAACATAGTTAATCAACTCGATATCATCTGAATTAAATCAAGATTATAACTTACTCCCATGTGGAGTATCATACCACTAAAAAAAGCAAGCATCCTCAATTCAATAACAAAGATCTCATCCTAAGTGGAGTGTTGGTTTTGATCAAGTCTTTCATAAACGATGTTTATCAATCATAGCATGATCACATAATTGCCACATCCTTTAAATCATTGAGTTTCATATGTAAATTTGTCAAACATACTTAAAATCATAACTTATGATGACTTATCAACTTTCGTGAAAACAAAGTATTCGCAGGGTGTACTCGCGTGTGGGTGTGATGAGGATCACAACCCAAACAAAACCAAAGTCAATGCATACTCATATGATCAATCGCCCTAAAGTCACAAAACATAAGGTTACCTTGAATAAGTTAACCGGAATCAAATCAATCAAGATTACTAGCTCAAAACTGTGTTAAAACACTTTTTCGGGTCTTAAAATACGCTATTTTATCCCAGACATCAATACGAAGCAATTCCAATAAGTAGCAAGGTCAAAGTATGTCAAAATAAAGTTTTTGGGGGCAAACAAGCCATCTCGTGCCTTTGCAGGACGCGTCGCGCCGCGAACCATCCCTGCACAGTTACTATTTGATCTTTTGTTTCACTATTTGCTGCCATTTTGTCTAAAACACTTTAGTAACTTAAAAGTTACTCACCAATACTTCAATACATAATCAAAACATCATTTTAACTACATCATAACATATATTCAAGTATTCAAATTTTCTCTTTGCATAAATCATTCAATTTGACCCATTTGGTTCAAAACTCTAACAATACACCAATATATCTCAACTAATTCATGATTTGACTTCTAAGAACTTTTTTAATCATTATACAATTCCATAAAACATAATAAACAAGAATTCATCACAATTCATAAGAATAGTTCTTAATTTGATGAGTTTTGATCCATTTACTAACGTCTCAACATACTCCCACAACCTCTTAACTAGATACCTCATACATTCTTGAAATCAAACCTATTTAAGAAACTAAACTTACTCAAGTATGACTTTCATATCTATTATAAATTCAATGTTTAGTTCAATTTCTCCAACAACACAATTTAAGTTCATTTGACCCATTTGACTATTAAAGGCAACAAAACTCCAAAATGCTTAATTAATCATACTTTCAACTTCTAAATGCTCATTTTATTACTAAATCAGTTATATTAATGTAACACCGGTTTTCACGAGCTTAAAATTAGCGACAATTTAAACTTTTTAACCACGTTTATTCAAAAGCTGGCAGCGGAATAAACAACGATTACAAAAGATGAGTAAGGTTCAACTGACTCGGCTGTTAATTTACATCAAAAGAAATAAGCCAAATACATAACCAACAGGCGTTACCAACTAGCGACAACCGACCACCGGATCACATAAACAATAACCAGTGTTCCCAAAAGATAATTACAACGACTACCATCAAGTTCCCGCCTCACAAGGCCAACTAAATCAGCACCTGCAAAAAGGGAAATTCCTGCACCGTTAGCTACACTAGCTAGTGAGTACAGATTTACACATAAGTATCAACAAGCAGGTTATCACAACACAGGAACAGCACACAAGGCTATCCTATCACAACGCGACGTGCCAACATCGCAGGGTGGAAAACCACGCTCAACAACTCTAACTGGGGGTATCAGCTACAACCAACCGCACTGGTGGGGGAGCGAAGACAGTCCACCCAACGCGTTCGTGCCAACTCGGATCTTGATCGTAAGCCAAGATCCCAACTCACGCTAAGGAACGGTGGTCCTGCAGAACCTGAGACACGGCGTGCACCACCGAGCCACCGTTGATCCCGAATTATCCATCTCAAGGGATCCAGCCTTGCGGCTGACCTTAACTATGCCAACAACTGTCCGGACAAATACAACAAGCAACAACTCACCCGTATCGGGTCCAACACCACGCATGCGATTGACAATCAACAAGTAACACATCTATCATGACAACTACATAGAAACTACATGGCAACTACATGGCAACTGCATGGCAACTGCATGGCAACTACATGGCAACTACATGGCAACTGCATGGCAACTACATATCATATCACGTATACGCATGTGTACAACATCAACAGCATATTTCAACTAACCGCAGACAACTCTACTTACTGAGCCTCATGGGGAAACCGGTACTCACCTGGATGTCACAGGAGGCAAATATAGTGACCGGAGTCCTCAGAGTCTTCAGACACACCTAACACAATAGGTTTAGGCTTAAACACCAATTAACAACAAAGAACGCAACTTAAAACTCAAGGCTATAAAGCTGCCAACAAAACAACACAGCATGCGATCGCAAGGAAACTCCATGCGATCGCAAGGCACTTCCATGCGATCGCAAGGAATCTACATGCGGTCGCAAGGGCCTTGCCCAACAACCTTAGCTTACGACCGCAAGGAAAACCCATACGATCGCAAGGATGGTTCTTTAGGTGCTTACGATAGTAAGTTATCTACCTACGACCGCAAGTTATACTTCCTTCATCCTTAGACGGTAAACCATGATAACGACACCCTTACGATCGCAAGACCCATGCATGCGACCGCAAGAGACACCAGGCGCGCCATGCGATTGCAAAGGATACCCATGCGATCGCAAGCACCCCATGCGATCGCAAAGCCCGTCCATGCAATCGCAAGGACCACAGTTACAGAAGGGTTCTTCCCTGTTCGAACACAGACCTGCAACATTTTTATCGACTTAAAACATGTTTCTACTTCTTTTACAAGTCAAACAACATCACTACAACATATATACGTGATTTCTTTAAACACTTTAGGTTTATTAATTCAACCTTCAAACTACCAATTCATACCTAAAACCTTACAAGTGGGTTTCATGTCAAGAACACTTACAAAGACAGCAAGAAGATGATACTAGATCAGCCAATTCAACAGCTATAACTCCAAATCAGATTGTTCCCTTTGATTTCTCTTCAAATCTCCAAAAAAAAGTCAAGTGTGTGTGTTTTGTTTTGTACGTATGCATGTATGTGTATTTGTGTGTGTAGTGTGTGTTCCCAGGGGATAAGGGAAGCACACAAACCGACCCAAGTAATTCTAATACCCCACGAGGGTATTTTGTTCTCCTATTCAACTTGCAACGCAACTTAGGTTTATCCGTTTTAACTAACGGAGATATTTTTGGAATCATAATCTTAAACCGTTCAACAATTTACCAACTCTATATATTTCTGACACTTTCCAACGTTAGCTATACAACCACATTTAAAACGACAAATAACAACAATAATCAACAAAAACACATTGACTAAAGTCAATGTACAAGTCAACAAACACAAGGTACAACTACTTACTACTAGGCCCTATTTTAGGATGTTACAATTAACATTGCAAACAAGAATTTCACATAATTATTCGCATTAAACCCAATTTGATGAGTTTAAACCCAATTTGACTAATAAAGTCAAACTTAATCATATTTCCATTATAACTTCCAAACATTGTAATAGAGCATGAATCAAAATATAACTTACTTGTATTGATGTATCATCTCTGAATTTACTTCTTTTCATGAACTTCAATCCCATATGTTAGACCTTCTATTTAATCACTTGAAATTATGTCATAGTTCAACATGCAGTGTTAATAAACTACTAGTTATGTATTAAAACACTTAAACCAAACATAATCAAGGCTTAAAACTCACTTGAATTCATCATTCAGATAAGTCAAACTCCAATCCATGGTCCATTTAATGCCTCTAGGGTGATTTCATCATCAAAATACTCTAATTTGATCATTAGATCAAACATGCATCCTCATATATTTAAGAATTATTCAATTTCTCACATTCCTTTTTCTTTTCTTTCTTCTTGAATACTCTCAAAATGAGTCTAAATGTCCATATTTGGAGTCTTTAAACCCACAATTTATCATTGTAGTCCTTAAAGTTTCCAATTTTAATACTTTTAGCCCCCAAACTTTCATTATTTTCATAATTTGGGTACCAATCCACATTAAACCATATAAATTATCTCACAGTATTAGTAACACTACTAAAATACGTAAATTTTTCTAGTTGTGCCTTTTGATTCATAATTTATACTTTTGGGGCGAATTTTTAGGTAAATAATGTGGGCTTACTTGTTTTGAGTTGAGATAAGTTAATTTGGGTTGTATATTATCCCCGATTGGTTAATTGGTACTATTTTGAAATTTGACCCATTGTCAAACTTGTTAACCTGACCATTTTGTCACTCTATTCCTAATAGTGAAAACAAACTATAATTTTGAAATCATTCTACAACAAGAAATGTGGAATACAATGATTTTCATGTCTTATGGATGATATTAGCGGTGTTGAGAAATTTGTTATAGAGAAAGTTATTATTCAATGTGGTTACCATATTACGTGGTGATTAATTTTGCACTTTTGCCTCTTTTAAGAACATGAATCTTAAGTTGCTAGGTATAAAATGTTCTCATTAAGTCACTTTTAGTTATGACCTTGAAAATTAGGAATATATAAACCAAGGGGTTTAAGTGGTTGAGGAATATATCAACTAACCCATTGACTATTCTACACTTTATTTTTTTTCAAGAAGGTTGAGTGTTTTAAAAACAAATATTTGAAGATTCCCAACTGGTTTGATCCTACTCTTTGAGCTAACATTCTCGAAATAACCTATTTAATATGTTGTTTGTATTAAATTTGTTGTTAAATATCCCCGTGCTTATACACGAGTCGTTAAACTAGTCTTATATATATATATATATATATATATATATATATATGTGTGTGTGTGTGTGTGTGTGTGTGTGTGTGTTTATATTTATAGGGTATAGTTCTACATAAAACTACTCTTATATATAGAACACATTGTTAGATTATGTGCAGAGATAATTAATAAGCACATTGTATTCAATGTTATAAGAGACTAAAGGGTCACACTACTACACACCCAAATTAGAACAGTTGGATTTTACCATAAATCTGTGTGGAAATAATTAATCAGTTAGATTAATTATTAGAAGAGAAAAGTAAATAATTAATCAGTAGAATTAATTATTGAAGAGATAAATAATTAATCAGTTTGTATTAATTATTAAAAAGGAAATATATAATAAATAGTTATTTATTATTTAAAGAGAAATTAAATATTAAGTTATAATATTTAACGGACAAGTTAATTAATAGTTAATTAATTAACTAGTAAAGTCCAGGGGGTTAAAGTGCAAGAGATGAAAGTTTAATTAAAACCAGTGGGCTTTTAATTAAACGGGCTTGGGTCCTTTTAAATCCTTATATATATCCTTAAGCCTTAAGGATTAGAAGTAGAGAGAACAAGGATTAAAAAGATAAACCTAGCCACCATCTCTCTCCCTCTCTCTCGTCGCATTCTCTCTCTCGGCTTCTCTCTCCTCTCGTCGAAATCGAACCAAGAAAACACCAAGTGGGTGTTTTGCGATTCAAGGTCGACACACGCACATAGATTCTCGGTTTTTCGAGCATCATTGATTGGTGAATCCAGGAGCGGTGTAGCAGCCAGTTCCTTGGAGGTGCAGTAGTGGTGGACTACTTTAGCAATCCCAAGTTTGATCAGGTATATTTCTTGTAACCTTATCTTTGGATTGTTGTGAATTAGAAACTAGTTAGATCATTTGTTAAAAGATCCTAACCCTTTTTGGGGTTTAGATGGTTGTGTTTAATCCAGTTCCGCTTTTAGGATTGAACCAGTAGAATCAAACCAAGGTTTGACCAGTCTGTGTCATATGGTGGTTTGGTCAGATCAAAACCCTTCACCCATATATTTGTGACAAGTGTCATAGCCAAGGGTAAAAATTGAACAAATACAAAGAAAAAACAAACTTCCCCTTTTGATTCAGGCGTCCACAGATAACAAAAGTTTCCACATTCTCATTCTCATTATTTAAAAAGTAAAAACCCATCAATTTTGAAATTGATTATTTAATCATATATTAAACATGTGAATAACTTTTAATTAATAAAAATTATACCACTAGATTCCATTCTTCATTGTCTTTAAGTCAAGACCAGTCTTAGAATAGTTTTTGAAGAAAAAATGAAAATGTTGGTGCTAAAATGCATCTTTCCCCGACAAATATGTAACGTCGTGGTTTCAAAAATTCCTACTTTTTTAAAAATCATTGCAACGGAAATAGTTATTATCATCATTAAATGCTAAACAGTTAAAAATCCGTTAACATTTATAATCATGAATACCACTACGTTACCACACAGTCAAAGCGTCTTAGATAAAATATTCCAAACCCTAGTAAAAGTCCACCACAAGTTGGCAAAGAAAGAAATAAATAAATATAAACTACGCATTCATCTCTACCTAGCAGCTCCCACGCTCATGAGGCCTCTATCTCCTACACTACTTGCACGAGTACGAGACACATTTCAAGAAACAAGTGTTAGCTTTCACCTCATGAGTCAGCAATAGGTATACAAAATCCTTTAGTAAAACAACTATTCAACAAGTTAAGTTATTCACACACATGCCTGACCCGTATCTTGACCCACCTGCATAGGATTGTTACCGCACATGGTCAAGTTTCGTCTTTAAACATCATTAAATACATCATTTCACATCTTTATCATCATTTCACATCATTAGGATCAATTAATTCATCATAACAAATTAATAACATCGTATGCATCTTTCATCTCTAAGCATCGCTAATCACATCGTATCCATCGCTCTCATTTGGGGTTTAGCGTACGTCGCTATCATCACTGCTACAAACACCAAGTGCGTGCCCGGTAATTGCTATGGTTCCAAGGTCCGTCCACACTGGCACCACGTGCGTGTTATGCAAATGCAAAGTCCCGTAGTACATCCATAGTGGCTTAGGTTTACTACGCGTGCCCAACAAGTCTGGCACCAATCAGGGTGTGACTCCTTCTCATACACACCCCCGTTGTCCATCTACTATAGCTACTGCGACATCAGTCATTTAGGTGAAAGTACAAACGGTACCCCATCACCAATGCCCTCCTCCTACCAACGTGGTGTTATGCGCGTTGACCTCATCATCGTCAGTCAAATACCACTCTTGTATACAAGTACACCATGTGTTGCCAAGGTTGTCTAGAAAACCTGAAAACTAAACATCGTCGTGCTAGCAGGAACCTAGAAGGCACACTACCCCTACTAGGCATCATCTCTACATCTTAGGAGTATGTGTACCCCCACCCGCAAGACATCATATAAATATCATCGTTATCACATCTTAGGCATCGTTAGACTTCATCATATAGCATCGTTATATAATTAAATAACCCATCGTATTCATCATAAAATATTATCACACATATACATCTTTAAAGGTCATCTTAAACTTCGTTAAGCCTTTGGAAAATGATTTCGTTTCCGTACTCGGTTTTAGAAAATACTGAACTCACCTAGGATTAAGTATAGTACCGAGTAATCCGCACAAGTCTATTGTAGCACCTAAACACAAACAATAACGCTACTAAGTAATACTGCAACGGATACAACACGCGAAAATAACATGAAAGAAAAATGTATGGCTTGAAACTGTACCCTAGTTGGTCTCGCCAACTTCAGTTCGCCAACCATACAGATCGCTAGGCTGCTATCGCAAGGTGTAAAGGAGATGGCGAGGTGTGATAGCGAGACATCACTTAGCGGATTGGGGTAGATGGCGAAGCATTGAGGCAGCCTTGCTACCCTCTTGATGCAAGCCCACCTCGCCAACCTATTTAGTGAACGCAACCCCTCCCTCCAACTTCGAAGTTGTCGATGAACAACAACCACAAGGCATTGATCGATCATTATCTAGGTCTCCAAACTCCATGATTAAAGTACCATTAATTCTAGTTTTCATCATGAATCAAAACCCTAAGCATCTAATGGTTTAACTTAGGTCAATTCATGAATTAAAGCTTCAAAACTATAAACCCTAGCATCACCATTGTCGGCTAATTACAGCCTCCCAAACCATCAAGACTTCAAACAAAATAGCTCTAAATCAATAACTTATAAGGAGATTACTTACGTGAACAATGAACCTTCGATTAAGCTCCGACTGGATGATTATAGTTGTTCCTCTTCTTGTTCAATCGTGAGAACGCTCTCAAGCCCTCTCTCTTGGTTTAGAAACTGCCATAAGTAGCTTCTAGGGCTGCCAAATACGTGTTTACACCCTTAACTCTATCTACAATTCACAAGTTAATTCCTAAACTTCATAATAGTTCTTAATCTTAGTTCCTCATTTAATTACACATTTAAAGAATACATGTAACATCCAATATAATTCCAAAACAATAACGAGAAGTCAAAATTGCATTTAATGATTAACTACCTCGAGATTTCCGGTCGTTACACAATATGTATGAGTATAGAATTAAATAAAGAGAGAAAGAGGATCAAAACGAAAAAGCAAGTGTAAAAATACATCTGACGAATATGCATAGCATCAATTTAGAAAGAAAAGGAGAAAGATAGGATGACGATGAAACAAAAGAAATGGAAATGGTTTAATATGGTTATATATTAGAGCTTACAACACAATTTAAGAACCAAACAATTACAAATTCAAATACCAAAATACATATCTAAGAAGATGAAACATAAGAACCGGAAACAATTACATATTCTAATACATGTGCTAAAATGCATATCTAATAAGATTTAATAATTTTCGCTGCTGCAGATGCTAAAATGCATATTTCCATTCTTCATCATCTTTAACACTACCAAAAAAAACATTATAGCAACATGTTAGATACCAAGGAAAACACAACTGGCGACTTTTTGAACATCGGAAGCTAGAGATCCTGGATCTTAATCGGTGATGGCTGCATATAAAGCTTGCAGTTGGTTTCATAACCATTGAAGGAGATAGGACAACCAACGGCAAGGGATTTGCTTCTTCTCCGCTCGATGGTGGAGGAAATAGGACAACCGACAGGGCTTTGATTCTTCTCCGCTCGATTGATTGAGAAGATAGGACAACTGACGGCGAGGGCTTCCAGTCGTTTCACACCAATGTTTTCAGACCCAGTTCGACCCGGCTGGTCGGACCGATTGACCCATGACCTGGACACAAGAGCGGGTCAACTAATACCGGTTTTTTTTTGCTATTTACGACCCGAAGCAACCCGAGCCGGTTAGAGGTCCAACTGGTCAGACCGGTTACATTTGACTCGGTTTGACCCAGTTTTACATTAATTTGGCAGCCTCCATGCCTTTGATGGAGTCCTTTTCTTCGTGCTACGTATGAGGTAATTTCCTTTCCTCCTTCATAACCACCGCCGTCTTCAGCTTCTCCTCTTCGTCACCCTCCTCTGTCGTGATTTCTGCTCCATTTGAACTCCTTTAGTCAATTTCTTTTCCATTTGAACTTAGTTATGTAAATTCTAAGCATATTTCGTGTAATGTCTAGCATAGGAGGTAATTTCATTGTGGATTTGCTAGATTCTGTAATATAGATAAGTTAATTTATATAATCTTGACAGATTTGGGTTGTTTATGTTAGATAAGTTAATTTATATAACATGGAATCGTTAAGATTAGTAATACTAGATTGTTTATGTTCTTCAAGATTTGGGTTATTTATTAATCTTCAAGATTACTAATTTAAATAATTTCTATAATCTTGATAGATTAGTAATTGAAGATTGTTTATGTTCTTCAAGATTTGGGTTGTTTATTATTAATCTTTAAGATTAGTAATTCAAGATTTGGATTGTTTATGTTAATCTTGATATCATTCAAGATTTGGATTGTTTATGTTAATCTTGATAGATTTGTAATTCAAAATTATTTATGTTCTTCAAGATTTGGGTTGTTTATTATTAATATTTAAGGTCAGTAATTCAAGATTTGGATTGTTTATGTTAATCTTGATAGATTTGTAATTCAAGATTGCTTATGTTCTTCAAGATTTGGGTTGTTTATTATAAATCTTCGAAATTAGTAATTCAAGATTTACGTTGTTTATTATAATCTTGATAGATTAGTAATTCAATATTGTTTATGTTCTTCAAGATTTGGGTTGTTTATTATAATCTTGATAGATTAGATTCAAGATTGTTTATGTTTGATTTTGTAGTAACATGGAATCTAGAGACAAAGCACCAATAGAGTCTAAATCTCATTCTTCCGTTCAATCAAGTGTAAGAGCGAAGACGGATAAAACATGAGAATATGCAACATTAGCGGTTGATGATAAGGGAAAAAGGAATTTCATATGCAATTTTTGTCCAAAAATTATCCGTGGTGGTGGAATAAATAGAGTTAAGAAACATCTTGTCGGTATTACCAGTGAGATAACATCATGTAAAAAAGTAAGCGTGGAAGTTCGTTTTACTATGCAACGTATTTTGAAAGAAACGGCTAAAAAGACAAAAGAAAGTGATGTTGAAGGTAGTGTTGATATCTTGGATGATCTCCAAAATGTTACAGCATGATCCGTTAAAGAAGGAAAAGGAAAAAGCTACATCAAATTTGTATCGTTTTCTTACAAAAGGTATAAACGATCCCTCCCAACCCACTATTAGATCTGCTTTGCAAAGTAAGACAAAATTATATGATGTTGATTTGGCTAATGTTATATTCTTTTATGAGACATGCATATCTATGAATGCTTGTAACTCTCATTACTTTCAGCTTATGGTAGATAAAATAGCAAGTGTTGGTTATGGTTACAAAGCACCTAACTATCATGCCTTGAGGGTCAATCTGTTAGGGGATGCAAAGAATTCGGTTTCACTATTAATTGATTCATATAGAAATCAATGGGTTGAATGTGGTTGCACGATTATAACTTATGAGTGATAGGTAGAGGGATATTAGGCAACGACATGAGGTCTGATTAGGGAACTTGGATCTCTTTTTGTTATAATATCGAGACCACTTAAAGAACACAATAAAACCTTATGAATCTTCCATTAACTAGCAGGTACAATCTACACTATGTATATCCTAATACTAATTATCAAGAAGATGAACTCTTAAAGCTAAACCAAAAAGATGAAAAAGAACACAAAAGGAAAAGAACGACCGAAAAACTTTTTCAAAAAACAATTCTGCACCATCACTTTATAACTTTTTATAACTTGAGCAAACTCCAACCAATCGTACACTTTTAGCCCTCCAACTTTCCTCTTCCCAAATTCACGTTTTCTTCATAAATCAACCTACAAAACAAATAAACCAGTTACTAACACACAACTAAAAATATATTTCATGTTATGATTGTTACTTTAACATGTTTAAACCTACAAAAGATAACAAACCACAACATGACCAAAACTATTTAAACGTGTTTCATCTTTTGATTGTTTCTCTCAACACTTTTCCCCAATCTCTGTAATTGCGTTGGTTTGGTTTCATTTCATTTTGCATTCGGTTCGCATGTTTAATTGCTGTTTGAGTTTAGTTTTTTCTGTTTGCTGCTGTGCATGGTGCAGCGAGTTGCACCAGGTCTTAAGTTTCTGTTTTGTTATTTGGGTACTGCAAATGGCTTAGGTGCCATGGTCTGTTTCGTTTGTTTGTTCTTGTAATGGCTTAGATGCCATGAATATTGTATGGGTTTTTTGGTAATGATATTGGGCTTTTCAAAAAAATAAGACAATTACTATAATAATTGCATTAATTTATGAAAATAGGAGCCTCGCCTATAATGTATTATATATAATCTAGTCCAGTCTATCTTTTTATTCATGCCAAAGCCAAAGATAACCAAAATAATAGATAAGATAACCAAATCTATTATTCATCTTTAATGCTTCAAAGTTATGATTTTTGAGTTGTTTATTTTTTGAATCATTTTTGTGAAGGTGGCAAAATAGGAGGAATGGGTGATGGATCTAAATTGGTACTTTTCTTTTAACATGAATCAAGATATATTAGAACTATAACAATTAATGATCCTAACCAACACAAAGAAATCCTATTTGAACCTTGAATAAGAAAACATAAACACATGTGTGATTGCCATGTATAAGTTTGGTTGCAGTAATGTTTATTTCTAAAGAAGAAGAAAATATAGAGAAATGTTCAATATAGTCCAAATTTAATACATAGTCCTAAGGGACTAATTTTAGCCTTTGGATCTGTCCTATTAACGGTCCAGATTGAATTTTAAAAATTTTGGCTGAGTGACATTTTCATAATTAACATGTGGTGATTTTACAATCACATATGATTGTATACTGAATCACATGCGATTGAATATTAAAATTTCAGAACTATTTTTTTATATGGACTTTATTGAACATAACTCAAAAAATATAATATTTGCCAGAAAAGAATAAAGAATGCTACATATTTCAAACACAAAATGCAGACAAAATCACAGCAGATAAGGGGTTATTAGATTCTTCCAAGTAAATCAAGTTTTGTAAGTGCACCTCGAAATAACATGAAATAAGGGTATCGACTATGCGCGGGCGTTAATTCATTACATTACTCAAACAATAAAAACTCTTTTTTTTTTTTTTTTTGAATTAGAGAACTGTAGCAACCTGATAATTGTTTGCCTAATTGCTTACCAATGTGATCAACACAAAACACATTTTCGACTCATCATGTAAAACAAAAGACTTTCTTGGTGCCAGGGGCGGATCCAGGATTTTTGGGGACCGGTGGCACCATATAACGGCAAAAATAAGATCAATTAAGATTACGAGTGTTGTTCGGGGTTTTTTCGGGTTTCCGGTTAATCATGTCGGGTTAATGACGTTTCAGTTGTTTTCCGGTATATTATGGCTAAAATCTAAAACAAAACACAATTTATATGAAACTTTATTAATTAAATTGTTGTTTTTAAAGTAAACTAGAACATTTTAAAAGTATAAATCAAATATTGAACTATAATTTATCATTTTGTTATAAAAAAACTCATTTTTCGTTGAGTTTTTGTGGTATGAAAAAATCATTGGTAGCACCCAAAAATTTTAGTGGTAGCACCGCTAAAAAAAGTAGAATATTTCCACTACACATGCAAAATTGACCGGTGGCACGTGCCACCGCTAGACCACATATAGGTCCGCCCTTGCTTGGTGCATGAGGATTGAGGAGATTCGGCAGCTCTATGAGGCATTTCATCGAACATGTAGGGTGCAAGTGTAAAATTACTAACACATACACAAAAAAATTTAACTATTAATGAAACAAAAAGTTAAAGGAAAAGAACTGGTTGAACATTGCTACTCAAATATACAAAACACACCGTGTATGTTGAAACCTATCACCGACATTTATATACTTGAAATCAAAACATAGATGATGAATTGATGATGAAACGCATGGTAGAACGAATACATTTGAATACATAGTTGGCCTCGATTTGAACGTCAAATGAAAATTGCAATCTAGAAAAACTGAGAGAACTTGCCAATAAATCATGAATAAAAGAGAAATTGATTACAAAACTAATCAAATATATTAAAGATGTTATGAAGAATGAGAAACATTTCTACTGTGTTCAGGTTTGATTAAAATGGCCAACTCGATTGATACCGTGGGCAATCGTTTTCTGGTTATGAATCTTTTATATGCACATTAGGGGTGTGCATGGGACCCGGTAGACCGAAAAAAACCGATGAACCGGACCGCACCGGACCGAGACCGGTCTGGTCTTGGGTCCTTGTTTTTTTTATAGATTTCGCATTTCGGTCCGGTCTGGTTTTGTTTAATACAATGTATAAAACAACTAAAAGAATGAAAAAACCGACAAACCGAATCGAACCGGACCGAAACCGGTTAGGACCGGGACTAGTCGGTCCGGTCTTGGTTGATTTTGGGTTTCGGTCCGGTCCGGTTTTTGAACCACTCCCACCCTTAATGCACATATTCATCAATGCTTGATGATCGGAGCGTTCGTTTGGATTTGGATGAAGCGGTGCTATAAAAAGGGACGAGGGTAGATGCATGATACTTATCAGGTGTGGTCAACCTCACGGGATACAGTGGATTCTTCGGTATTTAACACGGTTAGGATTTATTCTTTGTTAGATCTAACCAATAGAAATATATTTTAATCTCACTCACCATCGGTAATATATATAAAATATAACATTTGAATTTTTTTTATTTAGATCTGTAATGTTAACATCACCCAACTTAGATGATGATACATTTATAAATAAATAACTTTAATAAAGGGTAATTTAATCATATTTACTCATTTAAATAAGAGTTAATTACAAAGATGGTCCATGTGGTTTGCGTTAAATTTCACATTTAGTCCTTTAAACTTGAAAATTACACTGGTAGTCCTTATGGTTAGCAATTTGTTTCACTTTTGTTCCTTTAGACTAACTCCAGTCAAAATTGACCTTAGTCAAAGGGTAATTTAGTCATTTCTTACTTTATCCTTATAACCAAACTACCTTCATCTAATTATTGTTTCCAAACATGTTTTTTATACAAATTATATTCACCTATTTAATCCATGTTGCCAAACAAGATTTGTGTTCCTCAATAAAAGACTCATCTCTCACTCTCACTCCCTCACTAACTGGACAGCCTTTCTTTCTCCCTATACTTCTCACCGCCGCCCACCAGTCGCCGGCCACCATTCACCTTTCACCATCAAAAAACCTACGGTTCGGGTACCACCACACCACCGCCGTCTAACTATCATCACCGCCGAAACCCACCAGTCATTGCCATCTAAACCACCACCATCACCTCCGAAAACCTCGTTCACCGCCGAAACCCACCGAAATCGCATCTAAACCACCACCATCACGTCCGAAAACCATCATCACCTACCGCCACCTACATCCACCACTGCCACCATCCATCTTCCCTCGCCGCCTCATATCTAGGGTTTTTAGTTGGTGGTTGTAGACGGTGGTCGGACGGTGGTTTGTTCATGAGATTAGGGTTTTCTCTCCATTTCTCTCTCATCTATTCTCTCTCTTCTCTCTACCCTGCCCACTGACGGTTCGATCTCTACCACCTCACGTCTTCGATCTCTACCACCACAGATTTGTAGAAACCACCACCATCCCAGATCTGAAGAAACTAAAGGGTTTTGAACCTGACCAAACCACCTTGTGACTCAAACTGGTCAAACCTGGGTTTGATTCTACTGGTTCAATCCTAAAAGCGGAACTGGATTGAACACAACCCTCTAAACCCCAAAAAGGGTTAGGATCTTTATTAACTTTAAATGATCAATATAGTTTCTTACAAAACAATCCATAGATAAGGTTATAAGATTATACCTGAACAAAACCTTTAGGATTGCTAAAGATAGTCCACCACTACTGCACCTCCGATTGAACTGGCTGCTAGACCCCTCCTGGATCACCAAGCCTTCAATTCTCGAAAAACAAGAATGTGTGTGTGTACTGGCCTTGCATCGATCAACACTTCGCAAACACCCTTTGGTGTTTTCTCTTGTGATCGTCGAAGAGAGGAAGCCAAGAGAGAGATAGAGTGCGACGGTCGAGGTCGAGATCGGCCGTGAGGGAGACAAGATCGAGAGAGAGAGAGAGAGTGTGTGTGGTGGCTAGGTTTAATCCTTGTCTCATATATTTTAATCCTTAAGGCTTAAGGATTATATAAGGATTAGATTGGACCTAAGCCCGTTTAATTAAAAGCTCACTGTTTTAATTAAACTTTTTATCTCTTCACTATGACTCACTGGACTTTACTAGTTAATTAATTAACTATTAATTAACTGGTCCGTTAAATATTAAAACTTAATATTTAATTCCCTTTAAATAATAAATAACTATTTATTATTTATTCCTTTCTAATAATTAATCCAAACTGGATAATTATTTACATCTCTCTTTTCAATAATTAATACTACTGATTAATTATTTATCTTTTTCTTTTTAATAATTAATCTAACCGATTAATTATTTCCACACAGATTTATTGGTGAAATCCAACTGTTCTGAATTGGGTGTGTAGCAGTGTGACCCTTTAGTCTCTTATAACATTGGATACAGTATGCCTGTTTATTATCTCTGCACATAATCCAACAGACTCCCACTTGTGCAAGATAAGTAACAGTTTCTGCACATTGTTAGCCTAAGGAGGTCCCTAGCCAGACACTTAGGATAACCAGGTTATAAGAACTCTTATACCCCAAAGTAACTTGTGATAAAAACTCATAAGCAACCTGCTTAGAAGTAACCTGTTATAAACTAACTGTTTATAAACTAAACTATCATAAACTCCCTGTTCATGAATGGGTACGTTTTTATATATACAAACTTGCATATATATAGGTTTGTCCCTTGCAGCGCGATATTTCAATTTTGAGCATGAGCATGGAAAAAGTCAACTCAGAGACTCAAGAATTTGTTCATGACATACTTGATTTCAAAACTGCGTGATAAACGACAAAGAACAGATCAGTTCGTTTGGGCACGGCCGTGCACTTACCAGTTTCTCTAATCAGTCAAGGGGCCCGGAAATATCTCTCCTAAAAAGGAGGTGCAATTACCATCTTGCATATTTGCATTTGGCAACACGGCTCCCACTGAATCTAGACACGCCCCTTATGACAACCTTGTTACGGCGTGGCGTTAGAACGCGCTAAGAAGACAACAGTTACCGCATCCCAAACCAAATACCTCAAGCTTGAGGATAACCTATGTGATAAATACTTTTGACGCGAATCCACGAAGTATTTTTCACGGTGGGTCAATCCAATATTCGTAACCCTAACGAATATCCGTAAATTTTGGTCCGCAAAAAAAACGTTCACAGCTATATTCGATAAACTATCGAATCTACCCCAAAATTACGATGACTTTATAGCCCTATCGAGGTTCCCACCAAGATAAGTAGTCACAGATAGTGTTTCAATTAAACCTAGTTTATTCCTGGATAAACCAAAACATACAAAATTGTGAAGAACAATGAAACTAATTTCTACACCCTTCCATATTCCACCCTGGAATAAAGGTGCATAATTTCTACCATTTCATTGACTCGATTCACGGTGTCCATCTGAATTACTTATTATTTTATATTGTAACTTATCACAGATTACAACGAAAAATAATATGATAAAAAACCTAAAACTCAAGACTAGTATCTAGAGGTACTCTTTCTTGGTTTTGCTAGTCGTTCTTGCAACATAAGAACAATTCTAGACTTACTTATTTCATAAAATTCCTTAAACTTGGAGAAAACTGGAAAATAACTCCTTAGTTTCTGATTTTATAAAATAACCTTCCTGTAATTAAAACTTTAATTACATTTGTAGATAAATTAAATCTTACTAGATTTATCCATTTGAAACGATAAAACTTTCTTACACCTACTTGTAAGAACCTTGAAATTAGATTCCCTGTGTATGCCAACACTAATCTAATATCACTACTAAGAATGTTAAAGAACATCCTATTTATCATTTCTAACGTTAACCAACCAACAACATTTAATTAAGCTGACTTACTGAACTTAATGAGCATAAGTTTTGTTTAAGTCATAACTTGACTCAAAAACTTGCAATGATATCTTTATCGAGTACCTCTCAATAAATCATGCATTCCTCGGATTAGTTCTTTCTCAAGAACTTACTATTTTAGATAGCTTCTAAAAACATCCAATAATTACATACCCTAGAAGTTCAAACTTGTATTTATCACACTGGTTAAAAAAAACTTTTATTAACTTTGATAAATACATTAGTCAGATGCTCCCACTATCTTTTATGAAAAAGTGCATTACTTTAAAACATTTCTTTAGGCTTTAGTCAATCCTTGACTACCATGCCTAAAACTTGTGTTCCAAACACATGTTTTAAAACTTAGTTTTTGCAAGAAATTCGTTTTATGAAACCAAGAACTTAGATCTTTACATATCCATCTTTCTAATTACAGAAAGTGGTTTCATCAAACTTGTCATTAGTGTAAAACACTTGTGAGGGCACTTTAAATTTCTTTCCAAAACATTTAGTATAAAACTCCCTTGATTACCATAATCATTTTTATACTTCCTTAAATATTTTATCAAAAACTATTTTCACTTAGAAATAATAACTATCATTTCTATTTAGTTCAAGACTTTGAACATTCACTTTTCATAAATAACTTAAACACTTGTTAAATTAGAAAAACTATCTAATTTTATAAACAATACTTGTTTATTTAAGCGTTTGAAAAAGTGGAGCCAACATTTATATAACTACAACAAATCATAGCATAAGATTATTATGAATCACCAATCAAGTCAAGACTTGACTTATTGGTATTCTTTTAGTCACAACTGGACTAATCCTGATTCATAAAATAAGAACACGTGCACGGATATATAACTAAATAATTAAATTTCCATAAACTCAAAAGTATTCATAAGCCAACAATATAAAATTGTTCAAATAAACTTTAAGAGTTTAATAAACTAGGAAATGTAAATATTAATAATATCCGCATGCTGCATGTGTGATCTCCTCATGCTGGGCCGTATCACTTTCCATCCCCTCCTGCAATAAACGATTGCAAGACGTTAGAATACTCGTAAAAAACTTTTACAAGTGGAAAGTGACAAAGAAGCTAATCACGCAATACCTGAGGAGCCAGACTTGCCTCCTGCCTCGTGACCTTTCGGACAATCTCGTTTGCAATGTCCGGTTTCGCCGCACCTGAAGCACCGATTCTCGGTCCTTGCCTTGTTTGGCTTCGGCTTCTTGCCCTTATTGTCGTTATTAGCCCTGGGTGCACTCTGACTGGGCTGGCCCTTGCCCTTTCCCTTTCCGTTGTGCCCCTTCCTCTTCTTACGTCCACCATGTCCCACCATAAGAATGTCCTTAGACTTGGTCCCGATACTCTGCTCAGCTGTCTTGAGCATGGAGTGCAACTCAGCCACGGATTTCTCCATGTTGTTCATGTTGTAGTTGACTATAAAAGGCTTATAGTCATCTGAAAATGAGTTGAGTATCGTATCCGTTGCTAGCTGCAACGGTACTGGGTGCCCAAGTCTCTCTAGGTGGTCCATGTAACCTTTCTTTTTCATGACGTGGTCACTGACCGAGGTCCCCTTAGGCATCTTGCACGAGTTAAATGCCCTAGTGGCATCATAACGCTCCGTGCGGGCTTGCTCCTGGAACATGTCCCTCAGCTGGCGGATCATGTCATAGGCAGGAGTTTCCATCATGCTTGATTGCAACTCTGGACTCATAGTTGCAAGCATGAGGCAGCTAACATCCAAGGCGTCATTGGAGCGCTTCTGAAAAGCCTCCCTGACCTCTGCCCTGGCATTGCTGGCAAGGGGATTTCCTAGAGGTTGTTCTAGGACATGCCACTTTCTCTCGTGCCTCAGCACGATCCGGAGATTTCTCTCCCATGTGAGAAAGTTGGACCCGGTGAGCTTATCCTTCTTAAGGATAGAGCGGAGAGAGAGGTTGTTAGTACTAGTAACGTTGGTTGCCATCTACAAATTAAAACCTTGGTTTAATTAGTAATTGCAGATAAACTTTCTAATCATATATCATTAAACCCATAAATAATATATATTAGACCTAGGACCCATATTTCACATACTTGAGGCAAGGTTTGGGCACTTCCCGCCAAGTCATGCTATTTCTGGTAGGTAACACCCTGTACCAATCGTACCTAACTGATACGACTCCTAGAATCTCGTAGAGCACTTAGACCCAGTCTAGTATGTTTAACTCTACTCTAGTGCTTTTTGGGCCGGGACTCCCGATTATCACCAAAATAGATCGCACCACCTAAGACAACATGAATTCTGTCCGGGACTCCCGATTATCGCAGAATCTTTCATGCCCTTTCCCACAATGGTTTGAACCCGGATGCCCAAGGTTTGGGCACTTCTGACACCCGAGTATCGTTTAACAGTCAAGGTGTACCATTTGGTGGGTAGCACACTGATCTAAGATTTTTCTTGAGTTTTAATTAAGTTCAAAGAAAAACTTAATTTTCCAGTTTTTGAAAAACCATTTTAAAACTAACTGTTTTAAAACTACGATTTATATGTGTACCTAGAATAGGTGCACAAAACGGCCTATATAAGTTCCAAACTTATAACCTTGACATAACTTTAAATTTATAAAAATTTAACTAACATGACTAACAACCTGTAGTCGCATTCTAGTTTGTCATAAAACGTGGTTTTTCTCTGTTTAATAACAACCTGTTATTAAACCCCTTTTTATTTACCATCACACGCATGTATATATATACCATACATATATATGAAAAGCAGTAAATAAATCACAACCACGCAGATAATAATAAGCATATAAAGCCCTATAGTTTTGCCAACTAATCCTAAGGTCAATCCTAATCATGAAATGACTTGGATTCGCCTTTCTTGATGTGATGCTCCCACTAGCCTTGAAACCTCCCCGAAGTATCCGTGCTACGCGTATAGAACACCATTTACCTTGTCACCTTCTTGGAGTCCTTCTTGGTCAGGGGTTAAACTATTACTAGTCTATTACAAATACAATATTGAATGGGGTTGTAAATGGCATGCAGGCCTCCCCGAACCAGTACAATATTACAAATAAGAAAGGGATTGTAATTGGCACGCAGGCCTTCCCAAAAACCAAAATAAAAGAAGAATAAGAAAAACGAGTCCTAAGTCGGCAAAACTATAGCTATACAACCACGCAATTATATATAAGCACTATATATAAAAAAGTCAACCACGCAGTTATAATAAATAAACAAAAACTGTGCTGTTAAACACACAACCTGATTTGTTTAAACTATTCTCATTTATCCTTTTGATTAATACCTATTAACCAAAAACGAGAATTATGATCTTCTAATTTATTTGACCAAACTAGTTTTTCAACAAGAATTAAAAAACTTGATCTTATTCAAAAACTTGAATGAAATCCTTATGTCGGATTTTATTACTAGTTATCCAATAACTTAAACCGACAACTTTTGGTCAATTAAATAATTATCTTGTTTAATTCTCCATCTTATTATATAAACTTTATCCTTTTAGAATTTATTTATTTAAAAATGACTTAAACTAGCCATAATAAATAAAAGTCTAAAATATATTTTAACTAAACTAATTAAAATATATAACACTAGTTTATATAATACCTTATTAATTTTATAACTTAAAATTAATAATCCTTTTGTATTAATCCGGAAAAGCTATTTGGGCCAATATCTCCCATCAACCCGAGAAAACCCACTGAGCCGAGACCCTCTTGGGCCGAGAACCCATTGGACCAAAAACACCTGGGTCGAAACCCTGCTGGACTGTGATCCTCCTTGGGCCGAAGCCGATTGGACTTTAGCGCCGCTAAGTTCTTTTAGCGTTGCTAAGTGCCTTTAGCGCCACTAACTTGGGCCGAAACCCTTTGGGCCAGTGTCGTCGAAGATCGAAAAATACTTGGGCCAAAGTGGACCCTTAGCGCCGCTAACCGGCACCGCTAGGCCCATTTGGCCTTCGCGCCATCAACGGTCACCCCCGACACGGTGATGTTCTCGGTTCCCGTTTTCCGATTGACACAACATTCTAAATCCCTTTTAACCTATTAAAACTAACTATTTTAATATACTGATTAAAAACTGGATTTAATTCAAAAACCAAAAACTATTAATTATTAATATTAACGAAACTTGTTTTATTAATAATTAATTATCCTAAAACTTTATTTCAACCTTTTTAAACAAAAGTTCAAAAACAAGTTAAAGTCTAGTTTTAGATAAAAGTTTATCCTTTTTAACCGTTTAAACACAAACCTGGTTTAAACCTAACTGGTTAAAATCAAACCTTTTATGAACTGGATAAAAACAGAAAACTTGTTTTTATCCCTTATGGTTTCGAAAAACAGAGGAGAAGAAACAAGATGAAGTAGAAGATCATACAACTTAAACGAATCAAAAACTGGACTAACTAGGTTCAATTAATTAAAACAAAATTTTTAATTTATCTTAATCCAAAATTTGTTCTTATCCAAAAATCACAATACTTTTTAACCGTTTAAACCAACTGTTTAAACTTTCTGATTAATAGGATTAAATTTATTAAAACTGGATAACAGAAACAAACTGTTTTGTTGTCCTTGGTGATTTTCGAAAATGTCTAGAGCAAATAGGTGATCAAGAATCAAACCTTAATCCTAGAAACAGATAAAAACTAGAAACTATAGATCATAGAGCCGAGGCTCTGATACCACTGAAGGATTTTGAACCTGACCAAACCACCTTGTAACTCAAACTGGTCAAACCTGGGTTTGATTCTACTAGTTCAATCCTAAAAGCGGAACTGGATTGAACACAACCCTCTAAACCCCAAAAAGGGTTAAGATCTTTATTAACTTTAAATGATCAACATAGTTTCTTACAAAACAATCCATAGATAAGGTTATAAGATTATACCTGAACAAAACCTTTAGGATTGCTAAAGATAGTCCACCACTACTGCACCTCCGATTGAACTGGCTGCTAGACCGCTCCTGGATCACCAAGCCTTCAATTCTCGAAAAACAAGAATGTGTGTGTGTACTGGCCTTGCGTCGATCAACACTTCACAAACACCCTTTGGTGTTTTCTCTTGTGATCGTCGAAGAGAGGAAGCTAAGAGAGAGAGATAGAGTGCGACGGTCGAGGTCGAGATCGACCGTGAGGGAGACGAGATCGAGAGAGAGAGAGTGTGTGGTGGCTAGGTTTAATCCTTGTCTCATATATTTTAATCCTTAAGGCTTAAGGATTATATAAGGATTAGATTGGACCTAAGCCCGTTTAATTAAAAGCCCACTGTTTTAATTAAACTTTTTATCTCTTTACTATAACCCCTGGACTTTACTAGTTAATTAATTAACTATTAATTAACTGGTCCGTTAAATATTAAAACTTAATATTTAATTCCCTTTAAATAATAAATAACTATTTATTATTTATTCCTTTCTAATAATTAATCCAAACTGGATAATTATTTATATCTCTCTTTTTAATAATTAATACTACTGATTAATTATTTATCTTTTTCTTTTTAATAATTAATCTAACTGATTAATTATTTCCACACAGATTTATTGGTGAAATCCAACTGTTCTGAATTGGGTGTGTAGCAGTGTGACCCTTTAGTATCTTATAACATTGGATACAATATGCCCGTTTATTATCTCTGCACATAATCCAACAGAAACAACCACCACCGCCTCAGATCCGAAGAAATCAACTACCACCGCCGTCACACATCTGAAGAAACCACCGCCGTTGCAGATCCGGTAATTTCGCACTCCCACCCAGTAGATCTGAGATCTATTTGTGTGTATCGAGAGACAAATTTGAGTTAGGATTTTTTGAGATTTGAGTTAGGGTTTTTTGAGACAGATCTGAGATCTATTTTTTTGAGATTTTTTAAGATTTTTTAAGATCCATGTGTATATGTTATGTTTCTATTGTAAATCAAGATTCATGTGTATATGTAACACTGTACTTTTAAACATATAATATATTGCATGCGGAAGCTATTTACATATAATTATCTTAATTACATAATTAATACAAAATATTTTAACTTGTTTGATGTACAAAACTTCTACAGTGTTAATATCCAAACATGCTCTATACAAAATCTTGACATCAGAGTTCATGGTCTGTCCAAAATCCCAGTCATCACTTTCAAAACTCACCATGAAGAATCTGCAAAACAATCTAGTGGGGAATTAGCACAAAGCTAAGTGAGGAAACAAATATCTAAACATACACAAGGCGAATATGCCCACACATAATGTACTTCAAGATCAGATACTGTAAATACCCCAGCAACAGGCCCAGCATCATACTGGTCTCCAAAATAACATGTATATACAATCCAAACAAGAGCATTCCAAATAGGATATCATATCCTGTATATCTGAAGATATAAATTCACTCACCACAATCAACACTGTTGAATCCCACTCAGTTGACTAAATTCACTGAGTCTTCTCAGTTCCTGAGATTTAGGTAACATAAGTCAGTATTCAATTCATAATACTGATCCAAAATAAATATCATATTTATTCATGATTCTCATGTATATGCACATATACATATTTATTCATCATACACAAACCCAAATAGATATACAAATTCATGTTTATCTTTAAATCTTCAAATCCGATTGTATTCAAATCCGATTAAAGTCGGATTCCGAGTAAAGGACCAATTCCGATAGAATCATAATCTAAATCCGAGTAAAGGTACAATCCGGGTAAAGGTATAATCCGATCTAACTGAATTCCAAGCAAATGGTTTAATTCCGATACAATGTTCCAATTCCGAGTAAATGTAATTCCGAGCAAAGGCAATTGTCAATTCCGATGATTTCTTAATTCCGATATATTAGAAATCCGACAAAGTACTAAGGCATATATTAATTCCGAGTAAATAAAATTCCGAGTAAAAGGCAATTCCGAGAGAATAGGATTCCGAGAAAAGTGTTAAGGCATTCCATAGATATTTAGTCGGATTCCGATCCAATCAATTCCGATAAAAATAGTTAGGGAAAATCCAAAATTAATGTAGTCGGATTTCATCCAATTCCAAGGCTTTCTGTCGGAATTCACTAATTCCGATTAAACCCATCGGATTCACCAATTCTGACTGATTCATATCCAATTCCGACAGATTCATAAGTTCTTCCCCAAATTCGATTTCTAACTTAAATTCTCACTGATTTCATGCATACTGTTGGTCCCTTGTATGAGAGAGTAACAACAAGCAACAGGTGTGTAGAAGGGGGGTTGAATACACTTTCTGCGAAAATTGAACAAATCAAACAAAAGTGTTACACACAGTAAATCAAACCACAATCAATCAAATGCTTTTATTAAGAAGATGATTACAATGCTTTGAATAAGAAGATGATTACAATAACTATCAACTAAGCAACTCTTGATATATAACCAACTAATATAAATCTCTCAATCTCTCAAACTTAGCTATCTATAATCAACTTATGATTATAGATACTGACGACTCTCTAAACAGGATTTCACACAGATTGACAACTTACCAATATCACAACTGATGTGATAGTTCGAACACACGAACACTTGGGCAATCTGTGAGTTTTTCTTGAACTGACAAACAATAATCAAGATTCGTAACACATACGGTGAGGTGAGGTTTGGCTCTGCAACACTTAGTTGCTTTTGAATCAAAGTCGTACCTCTAAACTTATCAGGAGATAAGTATTTATAATCTTGTGCCTACGGTTCCTAACAAACTAAGACTCAACTTAATTCGCTAACTAACTCTCGGATAATCCGGAATCTTGAATCTTGAATCTTCTATCTTCAATCTTGATTCTGGAGTCTTCTTATCCGCGCCGTAGATATAGAGAGAGATAAAGATGAATTTAAAACATATTTAAACTATCTTTAAACTGACTTTTTCACTGGGACTGAGTTACTCAGCTTGAAACTCATCAAGCTGAGTTCTTCGAGAACAAATCCGAATTCATACATGAACTAACACGTACATTGATAAACTCATCCTTAGAAGTCTAACTTAGTTGACTAAAATATATTTAGCAACTCTGTCGAGCTGACCCTGCTTTTGAGCTGAGTCACTTAGCTTGAAACACATCAAGCTGATTACTTGATATATACCTTATGTGACATACACAGATTATTAAACATATTAATAAACAAACTAAGGTATAATATAAACTGATCAACATATGCTCAGCTTATATTCAGCTTATACTCAGTCTGAATCACTCTAAGTGTTCAGTCTGACTAAGCATCATAATTCTGTTTAAGTTATATGTAGAACTCATCTTACAAACTTAACTTTGTCTCATCAAATTCAAACTGATGAGATCATTTTCCCAAAAAACTCCCCCTATTTGATGATGACAAAACCATCAAACAGTTCTTCAGTTTGTTTAACAGAATTAGGTTTTAAATCTTAAACTTATTAAGATTTTATTATTTGAACTGATCAAATATTTATTGAACATATCAATATTAATTGAACTTATCAATTTAAATTGGAACACACCAACTTTTAGTTGAACACACCAACTAATTACATAAGTGAATAAGAACTTATCTGTTATTCATTTTTGCTGAACTTATCAGACTTATAGCTATGAACACATCATAACACAGTTGAACATATCAAACTTTATATTTGTATTAATAGAACTGATCATAATACAAAAGTTGTTGATCACTTAGATCATGCACACATAGTGCTTACAAAAATATTAGAACTAATCTAATATTTACAGTAGAACTAATCTATTTGATGAACTCAGGATGTAAAAGCTCCCAGATGATGATCTCTTTATTGATCTCATCTAACAGTCTTTCAGCTTCATCGTTTCCCTGAAGTTCCTTCTGTTGTACTCTAATGAGTTTATTCAGCTTATACTTTATTAACTGATTTGACTCCTCATTTCCACAACAGTTTCTTATTCTCAAGGTATCCTCAGCTTTTAGATAGAAAATCTCATTTAGCTTAATAAAACTGGGATTACCTGCCTGATCCTTAAACATGAAGCCTTGAATAGGAGTGTTGATGCTTTGATTTTCTCTGAATTCTACTCCTACAGGAATGTCGAACAAATTTTCCCACTGCAGACCAGGAACTGGGACATACCTCAGTTCTTCAGCTCTAGCAAGCAACTTGGAGACCTCAGGCTGAATTTCTTGTTTGATTTGGCTCCGTTTGAACTTCCTGAGCAGCATCATTATTCTTTGCCATTTAATGTAACCCATCATGTAAACATATCTCAGGTCCACTCCCACAGTTGATTTGTCACTTAGCTCAAAAGTGAGAATGATGGCTCCATTTGCTCTGCTCAAAGTCAATCCTATGATCTCTTTGTTGAAGCTCCTTCGAAAGTAACATTCTTGCAATTCTGCATCTGAGTAGGAAATAGGATCAGGTCTTGGACAAGTGTAAGTAGCTTCAGCTTGTGCCAAAGCTTTTCTTTCTTTTTCTTTTTCTTGGTCTTTTACTTCCTTCTCTTTTCTCTTTCTCAGCTCTTCGAGAGAAATGCCCAACTCATTGGCTTCCTCCTGTTCAAGCATTTCAATCATAAGCCCTGTGGCTTTATCCTCTTCTGTTTCTTCCTCAGCTTCAAAAACACTGTCAGCTTCAGATTCATATTCTATAACTTTTTGCTTTTTAGCTGCAGGTTCCTCTTTGTTCATTTCTGACTCCCCCTCAGTCTGAGTCTTCCTCTCTGCTCCTTTAGCTAGAACTAGAAGAGCTCCAGCTTCAGCTCGAACTAGCTCAGCTTCAGTATCAGCTTGAACCTTCTCCCCCTTTTTGTCATCATCAATAGGGTTTGAAGTCCTTTGTTGTTGGAGTGCAGCAACTGCAGAGGCAATCTCTTTAACATCCTCTGTCAGCTTCGCAACCCTTTGATAGATTTGACGTTTATGCTTCTTCTGCTTTAGGTGGAACAGACCAAATTGAGCAGCAATGTAGTCCTTCAGCTACTGGATGCCTAAGGAGGCAGTTTCATTTGGAGGAGAGTCTTTGGGTGCATCATCCAAAGGTTGGTGTTGACCCTCAAATTCATGTGCACCAGAGTTTGGACCCTGTGATTCATCCTGGCTTGAAGATGAAACATTGACAGGTCGTGCACTAGAGTGTGAGAAGTGAAGAGAATGTATAGGGCTCGAGATGTAAAGTGTATGGGTTGGTGGTTGGCTAATTTGGGTAGTGGGGGGTGATTGACCCAGGGGATTGGTCATTCTTTCAATATAACCTGAATGTGTCTGTTCAGGCACAGAAGTAGGCTCTCCCATGGCACGAGTAAGTGTGGGCTGAGTAGACACCACACCCGGTTTAGGCTGTTGGGTTTTAAAGAGCCTTGAGGTTGACACCTTGAGAGAAGGCGTCTCCCCCTCAACTCCTTCTAGAGGGATCAGTGTGATCTCAGCTCCAGTGATGCCTTTAGGAGTGGCACCACCTATGGCAGTTTTACGGGTATAGGTTAGGATTTTCTCCCTAGCAGCAGTGAGCATACTAGGGGTGGCTTCAGATTTGGATTGTAAATGGAATGAAGGTGGAGGAGATGGGTTAGACCGAGTTGGTTCCACTGCAGTCTTATCTCCAAAGGTGGATGGAGAAAAGTGAGAAGAAAGAGAAAGTGGAGAGGTTTTACCTGAAGCAGCTTCTGTATATGTCAGGATCGGATATATATTATATCAAATAACAAGAACTAACTTTTAAATAATAAATCAGAGTAATATAAAAGTTAATCTTTAACTATGATCACAATCAATTAAGAAGTTGCGGAATCACACTTAATTGATTAAAGAAGGTTTTAAACAAAGATTAATTCAATCAAACAGTAGTTTTATTAACCAACCAGAATGATTACAAAAGCAAACTTCACCCCCAATCTAACTTATTCTGTTAGACGAAGAACACAGACTGTTCTTAGGTTTCAACAAGAAACTTAGAGGCTAAACACTTTCAGAAAAATAAATAACAATAAGAACAAATGCTTTGAATAATGAGATCAAATCGTCGTACTAAATTAATCATCTAATGAAGTATATATAGACTCTTGATCCTCCTTGAATTGTTGACAGTTAGGTAATCTTCTATCTTCTGAGATAATCTTGATAATCTTCAAAGTATTTCGAGATATCTTCTAAGATAGGATTTTCCAAATATAGCTCAACAGAACTGTTTAATGAACACAACAGTTCTTTATCCTTCTAATAGTCTTCAGCTTCAAGGTCTTCTAACAGTTGTAGTAGTTTGTACTAACAGTTCTGAACTCTATATAACAACTTTAAAGTTCACAGCAACTGTTGGTTACAACTGTCTTCACAATTTCAACTAACAGTTCCAAACTGTTTGTCAATATACTTCTAACAGTTTTGAACTGTTTTTCACAAAGTCCATTAACAGTTTTAACTTTGCATCTTCAACAGTCTTAATGCCTTAGCTAATTTCCCAACAGTATATGCTGGTTCAGCTTGAGCAGAGTGTTCAACTTGAACCTCGGTGTCAGCTTGAGAAGCTCCCCCTTGATTTGATCCCTCAGCTTCACTCTCAGAAGAAGCTCCCTCAGCTACCAAGAGCATTGGACCACTTAGACCCTCTTGCTCTGGGAAGATGTCATTGTTAAACATCTTTGGACTGAGAGTTGGAACAGGGAACACATCCCATCCAACTTCATATAAATCCCCCAACTCAGCTTCAAGCACCAAGGACAAATACCTTATGAATGGTACATCGAGGTCCCTGGTGGTTTTCAGTACTTGGACTTTGAGCTTGTTGAATATGAGTTGTGCATAATCGATACGTCTATCAAAGAACATGTTGTATAGTAGCTGCATTTCGAACTCATTAACTTGATCCAAGCCTCCAACCTTGGTCCTCAGTGAACGTACCACTGTGGAAACAATGAAGCCCCAGCTGGTGGGAAAAGTGCCCTTCTTAATCACCCCTTCAGTTTGAGGGTGACCCATCTGAGGTAGAACTGACCTCGCCACTTGCCGAGTCACGGTGGGCTCGAACACATCTTGAATAGGGATTCGAAGAACATCCCTTAGCCCTTGAACCGTGATGGCCACTGTTCTATCGCCATTAAGAACAGTGCCAATGATCTCTTCTCTGTTCTGGTTGAATGTGCATGTGTACCAGAACTCCAAAAGGTGTTGTGGAACGATGTGAACAGGCGCTCCAATGAAAGCAAATGCCAAAGGGGATCTCCGAATATAAGCAACCCATGCTTCATATCCTATCCCCTGTTTCCTGGTAGGGATATCAAGACATGCACGCTGATTGTTGATTTTGATCAGGGGTAATCCGTTGTTTTAAACGCAGCACCACGAACCATTCGATCACTGAGAATGAGAGTGGTTCCTTCCATCGATGAAATTGCAGATTACACTGAGTAACTAATTTCGTTGCACTGAGCAATGATCTTCGCACCGAGCGAGTTAAGGTTTCAAAGTCGATGGAACTGGGAATTGCACGTAGCAAATTTGTTGAAAGGTATATAGGCAGATGAGAGGTTTAGAGATGAGAAGTTGAAGCGTAAACCTCTAAAATGCGGTTAAGGTCGTTATATATACCTTTTCGAGGAGAGAGAAAAATTACCGTTGGAATCCCTTTTTAATCCGTTACGCCGAAAAATTACGGCTTGATGTAACAGTTAGAGGGTAGAAACACGTCATTCTTCAACGGATACAAGTGTAAAATAATAATATTAACAAATAGTAAGATTATAAACACTTTGTAAATATATCAATACACAATTGATATACGATACGAAATGAAATTGATTCAAATACGTATGGACAGAAAAATTAATAACACTTAGTAATTAATCCATAGATTGGACACACCAAGCTGAGTAAACATATTACTCAGGTTAAGTCAAGCACTCAGCTTGATGCAAGCACTCAGCTTGAGTGGAGCACTCAGCTTGAGATTGATACTCGGCTTGAGTAGAGCACACAGCTCAGGCTCAATGACACTTAGTCATTTATGTTTAAGACTGACTTAAACATGTAATTTTATCTACACTAAGTAGGTAAAATTTGTTTGGAACTTACCAAACGTGTGAACCAATCACACAGTGTGAGTTAAGCACATAGCTCAGACTCAATGACACTTAGTCATTTATGTTTAAGACTGACTTAAACATGTAATTGTAGCTACACTAAGTAGGTAAAAGATGTTTGGAACTTACCAAACGTGTGAACCAATCACACAGTGTGAGTTAAGCACATAGCTCAGACTCAATGACACTTAGTCATTTATGTTTAAGACTGACTTAAACATGTAATTTTAGCTACACTAAGTAGGTAAAATATGTTTGGAACTTACCAAACGTGTGAACTCATTATTCAGTTTGACATATAGATCAGTTTATGAAAACTTATTTATAAACTGTGCACACAGCTTAAGACACTTAGTCTCTGTCAAACTGAGAACTCAAATTTTAGACACTTAGCTAGGGGTTGAGCATACCCAATTTACTTAGCAGATACATAAACCTCTTTTCATCAAGGGGCTTAGTAAAGATATCTGCTAATTGGTCATCAGTGGAGATAAATTTAATGTCAACTTTACCTTTTTCCATGATGTCCCTTATGAAGTGATGTCTAATTTCAATATGCTTGGTTCTTAAGTGAAATACTGGATTGTAAGTGATGGCTATTGCACTTTGGTTATCACAGAAGATAGGAGTTTTCTTGAAACTCATCCCAAAGTCCTGAAGCTGATGCTGCATCCACAAGATTTGAGCACAACAGCTCCCTGCTGCAACATACTCAGCTTCAGCAGTTGAAGTAGCCACTGAGTTCTGTTTCTTACTAGTCCAGCTTACTAATTTACCTCCAAGCAATTGACATCCTCCAGTGGTTGATTTTCTATCTAACTTGCACCCAGCATAGTCAGCATCAGAAAAACCAACTAACTCAAATCCAGAATCCTTTGGATACCAAAGACCTAGATTTGGTGTACCTTTAAGGTACTTAAATATCCTTTTCACAGCTAAAAGATGTGATTCTTTAGGATCTGCCTGATATCTGGCACAAACACATGTAGCAAACATGATATCAGGTCTACTAGTTGTCAAATAGAGTAATGAATCTATCATTCCTCTATAGGTAGACTGACACACAGGCTTACCATCTAAGTCTTTACTCAGCTTGACAGCTGGTGTCATGGGTGTTCTCATGGTTGAACTTGAATCAAAACCATATTTCTTTATCAAATCCAAAACATATTTGCTTTGATTGATGAAAATTCCATCAGGCTTTTGTTGAATTTGTAGGCCTAGGAAATATGTCATCTCACCCATCATACTCATCTTGTACTTTTGTGACTTTATTTTGGAGAACCAATCACACAGAGACTCATTTGTAGAGCAAAAAATGATGTCATCCACATAGATTTGTACAAGAATTATCTGTCCTTTACTCTTTTTAAAAAAGAGTGTCTTATCTATACTGCCTATGGTGAAATTCATGGATATTAGATAAGTGGACAGTGTATCATACCAAGCTCTTGGAGCTTGTTTAAGACCATACAAAGCCTTGTCCAACTTATAGACATTATGTGGAAACTTTGAACTTACAAAGCCAGGAGGTTGTTTCACATAGACTTCATCCTGAAGTTTTCCATTCAGGAAAGCACTTTTCACATCCATTTGATAGACTTAGAAGTCTTTATATGCTGCATAAGCCAGGAACAGCCTTATAGCTTCAATTCTAGCAACAGGGGCAAAGGTCTCATCATAATCAATTCCTTCTTCTTGCCTAAACCCTTGTGCTACTAGCCTGGCTTTGTTCCGAACTATCACTCCATCCTTGTCCATTTTGTTTCTATAGACCCACTTAGTGCCTATAATTGTATGATCTTCAGGGGCAGGGACAAGGGTCCAGACTTTATTCCTCTCAAACTCATTTAATTACTCTTGCTTAGCATCAATCCAATCCTCATCTGCTAAGTCTTCCTCAGTCTTCTTTGGTTCCATCTGAGACAGAAAACCAAAGTGAGCAGCATAGTTAGTTGTAGCCTTAGATCTGGTCATGACTTTCTCTTGGACATTTCCAATGATTTGATCTTGAGGATGATCTTTGAGGAATTTAAATGTGATAGTTGGAGAGTCAGGTTCTGAATCTGAGTGATGTTGAGAACCTCGAGGTGAACTTATCTCCTCAGTCTCAACAACAACATTTTCAACAAACTGATTATCACTAAGATTCCCAGTCTGAGTGACTTCAGCTCCAAAAGGATTGACGAACTCATCATCTTTCTCAGCTTGAGAATCCTTTGAAACTTGTGATGATTTCATTGATGAACACACATCATCATCACTATCATCTCCTATGACATACATAGGATTTGACATGTTGATTTCCCTTGGCCTTTAAAGCTCACTCAGACTAACGGAGTCAGCTTGACTTTTCTCAGCTTGATCAATACTGTCTTCATCAAATGAAACATGAATTGATTCTTCAATGGCCTTTCTCCTAGAGTTATATACTCTGTATGATTTGGAGATTGAGGAATAACCAACAAATATTCCAGGATCAGCTTTGGGTTCCAACTTATGGAGCTGATCTCTTTGATTCAGCACATAGCATTTTGAACCAAAGATATGGAAATAACCTATATTGGGCTTTCTAGACTTATACATTTCATATGAAGTCTTTCCATGTCTTTTGACAATGATTAACCTATTCTGAGTATAGCAGGCTGTACTAACAGCTTCATCCCATAAATAGAGTTTCAATCCTGCCTCACATAGCATTGTCCTTGCAGCCTCAATTAAGGTTCTATTTCTCCTTTCAACAACTCCATTTTGATGTGGAGTTCTGACAGAAGAGAAATTTTGTAATATTCCTTTTTGTTCCCAGAAGCTTTCAAGGGTTGAGTTCCTGAACTCAGTCCCATGATCACTTCTGAGTTGCTTTACAGATAAACCTTTCTGCAACTCTTCCCTTTTGATGAAACTTATTATCTCCAGGGCAACCTCACTTTTGGCTTTTAGGAATATTACCCAGGTGAATCGTGAGAACTCATCTACTATCACCAGAGTGTACTTCTTGCCACTTAGGCTTGGAGTACTTATGGGTCCAAACAGATCCATATGCAACATATGCAATGGGTCTGTTATTGAAAAATTTTGCTTTGATTTAAAGGACCCTTTATGGTGTTTCCCTTGTTCACAAGCTGAACACAATTTGTCTTTGACAAATGTGATTTTTGGTAATCCAGAGACTAACTCTTTATTGGACAACATATTTATATTTTTAAAGTTCAAATGAGACAAACGTTTATGCCATAACCAACTCAGCTCAGGAACAGAATGGGAATACAAGCAGGTTTCATTATTGGGATCAGCAGAATTAAGATCAAGTAGATACACATCTCTTTCTCTTTTAGCTATTAATACAGGCTTTCCCTTAGCATTATAAATTGTTCCTGCTTTCTTCCTAAACGTAACAACATTGTCCTCATCACACAATTGACTGATACTAATCAGGTTGTGTTTGAGGCCTTTGACATATGCAACTCTTTGGAAAGTGACTTTACCAGCTTGCATCTTCCCATAGCCTTTGGTTCTTCCATGGGAGTTGTCACCAAATGTTACTTTAGGACCTTCATCTTACCGGACTCACCAGTTTCAACAGGTTTGGACTTACCACTGTTGATCTTCTTGGACTTACCAAGATCAACAACTTTGGACTTACCATTGTTGTGATTTGACCTCTGACTTACAGTGGTCTTCCTGTTCTTATAACTTCTCTCCGAGCCAGATAGAGAATTTTGTCTTTTGAAAGGATTTGGATTAAGCCTTTCTATGACTGAAGTTCTTTGAACAGGCTGAGTGCCTAATCTGTCCAACACAGACTTACCATGTTGTTTGGATGTTGAGCACTCATTACCATGATCTTTGGCCTTCACAAACATATTGAATTTTAGGCTTGGATCATGTCTTTTCTCTGAGGCTGACTTCTGAGACTTAAACAGTTGTCTATCTTCCTCAGAATCTATACTTGCTATCTCATCATCAGCTACATAAGCTGCTGTTTGATAGTCACCTCCAAGTACAGCCTTCACCTGTTTAGGTATCTGTTGGTTTATCCATTGTTCAGCAAGCTTTGATGACTTACACCAAGACTCGGTGATCTTTTGGAGTTGATCAGCTTTGTCTTTAGCTTCCTGAAGTTCTTCACTAAGAAGTTTGTTAATATGTCTTTGACATTCAAGGTCACACTGTGCTTTCTTACCAACATCAATGAGAGATTGATTTTCCTTAATTTCATCTTTAAGTTTAGCTATTTCAGCTTTGAGGTCAGTCTGAGACTTAAGGCTGGTCTTGAAATCATTTAGCAAATAATCGAATGCAAGACCCTTTTCTTCATCAGTGTAAGAGTAGAAATTCCAATCACTGAGCTTGCTGTTTTCCTCAGCTTCCTTCATGTTAGCTTCAAAGATTGATTCGGACATACCATAATCAACCTTATCGATTTCTATCTCTTCATCTTCTTGAGCCATCAGACATACATCATCATCTGATGTAGATGATTCTGTATCCCATGTTTCAGCAATTAATCCTTTTGCACTGGGTCTGTCTTCAGGCTTTCCTTTCTTGAGCTGAGTATATTTCTTCTTGTATTTATCAGCTCTGTAAGCATTCTTATCAACAACTGATGTTGATTCCACCTTCTTTGATCTGCACTCAGCATCAATGTGTCCCTTTTTCTGACAATTGAAGCACACAACATTCTTGGGATCAAAAGAACTCTTTCCTTTGCCCCTGTCAGATCTTCCTCTTCCCCTTTGAGCTCTTCTCAAACGTATGGCTAACATTGCCATTTGCTCAGTGATATTCTGAACATCATCAGTATCACTTGAGTCTGAGTCTAAGTGGTCAGCTTGAGATTCTGACTCAGTCTCAGATTCAACAACTAGTGCCTTGGGACTTTTCTTCTTCTTTTTCTGTGCAACTAATGCAATATCAGTTTTATCCAAGGACTCCTTCAGTTGTTGTTGAGAAGATTTCTTGTATTCAGTGATCTGTTCGTGATTCAGCAAGAACCCATAGATAGACTGTAGGTTGTACACGTGTAGTGTTCCTCCAGCCCTCAGTGCCGTAGTTACATCATTAAACCTTTCTGGTAACACATCCAGAAATTTCAGCACCAGTTCAGCTTCATCTTTCTTTACACCCACACTTAGTAGGTCATTTATCAAGAAGTGAAACCTTGTGAACAAATCTGACAAGGTTTCATTCTTCATTGAAAAGAAGTTTTCATAGGATCTTAAAATTTGAGTAAATTAAAACTTTATTTACACCAAAAGTTTGCAGCGGAATAAACCACTGATTACATATTAAGTATTGCTTATCAACTTGGCGATCACAAACAACGAATCAAGCCAAGTACCAAAATTAAGCCAGTGTTACCACTACGCACCGACCATCGTTATATAGTATCAGAGTTAATAAACTACTAGTGTTCCAAAAGATATATACAATAACACTACCCACAGCAACCCGCCTCGCCAGGCCATCTGATCACTAACCTGCGAAAAGGGAAATATCACGAAACATTAGCTACACTAGCTAGTGAGTACAAGTATCACATAAGCACCATTAAGCATGCTATCACGTCACAATAAAACACACAATGCTAAGTTATCACGTAGCGGTGTGCCAACCTGTCAGCAGGATCATATCTTGCGGGGTTGCAAATCCCGCTCAACGAATCCAACTGAGAAAATCAGCAACACCAATCCATGCTGGAGGGGAAACGAAAAGCAACCCCCCCGAGCACGTTGCGGAGCCACCTGGGCTCAATTAGGCCTTAGTTACAAACCAAGACCCCCCTGTTTTTGTCGAGGAACGGCGGCCTGCAGAACCTTTACCCCAGAAAATCACTCGTGGGAACCGCTAATCCCTGAATAACACTCAAGGGACCCAGCCGCATCGGCGACTGACCTCAACCCCTGCGTCTGTCCGGACAGGAGATCATAAACACGTTTGACCCATAGGGTCCACAGTATGCATGCGTATCACATATCACAATTCATATCACATGGTATCACTTATAACACTGTATCACTATATCACGTAGCACGCAACACAGGCACACAATAGCCCTACTTACTGAGTCTTATGGGAAACCGGTACTCACCTCGATATCACAAGAGGCAGATATGAATCCGAGAATCCCAAGAACACACCGAATCGTCCGAATCACCTAACACATAAGGTTCAGGCTTGGTTATCACTTACACGTAACACATACAGGTTAGAACACAAGTTACACAAGCTGTCCATCCAAGACAACCCTCTACGGCCGCAGAGGATATATCCTACGGCCGTAGGACACATGAAAACCCTCCCTACGGCCGTAGTATCCAGCCACTACGCCCGCAGAGGTTCCTTCCAACAAACAATGTACTACAGCCGTAGAAACTCTCTTCTACACCCGTAGTAGTTGTTCTTTGGTGAACTACGACCGTAGGTTACGTACCTACACCCGTAGTCCATGTTTCATCGTCCGTAGACGGTAATTCACACAAAAACACATCCTACGGCCGCAGTAACCCTGCCTACGGCCGCAGTAAACACAAAGGCTTCCTACGGCCGTAGGGTTCATTACCTACGCCCGTAGGGAGTGCCTGCACAGCAGGTCTTCGTCCCTGTTTTCGCACAGCTTCTGCAACTACGCGATTTTGACACCCAACCGATCCAAAAACTGAGTTTACACCACAAGTACACTTTGTTTAACACCCACATACACTTACAAACACATTTGCCCCAATTTACAATCGAGAAAACACCATTTACACCATAAAATGGTGTAATCCCTTCAAAAGCTAAAACTAGGGTTCTTAGTGAGAATACTTACAAACAAGAAGAAGAAGCAACTGATGTATCACTCAATCAGCTATACAACTCCTTTGCAACAGATTTGTGCCTTGATTTCTTTGAAGAACTTGAGAGCAAAGTGTGTGTACGTGTTTTCTTCACATGTACGTATGTTTGTGTGTGGGTGTTTGACTCAAAAGAAGTCAAATACAACTTGAACCGCCATAAGGTGGATAAATATCACAAACGGGGTATTTTGTTCCCCTTTCCAACTTACAACTTGACACACACCATCCCGTTTTACCTAACGGGGATATCTACGTAATCATTTCGCGAAACCGTACAACACGACATCACTTCTAGACACGTTTGACACTTTTCACATAATCACATTAATTAACACGAGACACGTTAGTCACACAAAACACTTAATTAATTTCACTTAAAGTCACGGTACAATCTCTAAAGCACAAAGTATAACCCTACACTGCTAGGCCCATTTCCAGGGTGTTACAATTTTGATCACTTGTAAACAAATGTGGGTGATGGTGTAGGTGGTGACTTATCACCCAAGTTGGCCAACACATAATCCACTAACTTAATTTTTTTCAATTAATTTAATTTAAATTAATTATCCAAAATAAAATAAATAAGCATATAATTATTTATTAATTAAACATAATAACAAATAATTCACATATTTAAATTAAATCCCAAACTTATCTTAATTAATTACCTTAATTAATCTAGGTCGGGTAAGAGAGTGTTACAGTATATATTGTGATTCTGTTGTAAATCAAGATCCTGGTGTGTATTTGATTCAGATATTATGGATTTGATTCATCTGGGTGTTTATATTTTTTTTTATCAATTTTTAATTTTTTATTAATGAATCTGGAAATAAGTGTTTGCATCAAAAGGATGTTCTTGATTCTGAATCTTTAGTGCATGTGGGTCTTAGAAGTGTTTTATTTGATTGATCAATGAATACTGAAAATGATTGTTTGTGTTTTTTTATTAATTATTAATTAATGAATAATGAAAATGGGTTTTTGGCAACATGGATAATATGGAAAATGATCAGAAGACGGTCAATTTTAACTGGAGTTAGTCTAAAGGACCAAAAGTGAAACAAATTGTCAACCATAAGAACTAGCAGTGTAATTTTCGAGTTTAAAAGACTAAATGTGAAATTTAACACAAACCACTGAGATCATCTTTGTAATTAACTCTTTAAATAATTTAGTCATTTCATTTTAGGTGATGTTAAAATTTAAGTATCATTTTCCCATTTATTTATTCCAAAATCTAATTTTATTGGTGATAAAATGAAAAAAAAAAAAAAACTGCTAGACAAAGTTGTTCACGCAAATTTCCACCAGCATGGATAAGATATCATCCAAGCTCCATTAACATTCATCATCCATGAAGCTCTGCAATTTGTTCTTCATCACCACTCCCATAATACCCTCATTTCCAAATACCAAAACCTATTCAGTCAAATGCTCGGCGGAGACGACGACTCACCGCCTCAATCTGGCGGAGTCGCTACAGAACGAGACGTTGAAGATTCTGGAATGGCCGTCCGTGTGCAACCAGGTCTCCGCCTTCACTTCCACCAGTATGGGCTTTTCGGCCGCCAGAGATGGTGTGGTTCCTATAGGACGGAGCCCAGAGGAGAGTATGCGGCTTCTGAATCAGACATCCGCTGCATTTGCGCTTCAACTTCCGCCGGATTTCTCTGGAATTGAAGATGTTTCGGAGCTCCTTGAGTCTTCAGTGGCTGGTCAGTTGCTTTCGATAAGAGAAATTTGTGCGGTGAAGAGGACTTTGCGTTCGGCTAGGGATTTGTTTGAACAGTTGGAGAAGATTTCTCTACAATCAGAAAGGTATACCATACACCTTTACAGTTGGATTCTATTTGTAGCGTGTGATTTTAATTTCTATCAGACTATCACTTATTGTCGATGCATAGAACATTAATACTAGTTTTGCTTAAAATTATTATACTTTTTGAATCTAGATTTAAACTAGTATCATCCGTTGAGTTCTTCTAGGGCATTTGATTCCATAAATAAAAAACTGAAACGTGTGCGGGAAATAGAAGAATTACGTAACATCTTAAATCAAATGGTTACTGCGGAAAGATTACA
This sequence comes from Pulicaria dysenterica, assembly GCA_947179395.2. Classification (NCBI taxonomy): domain Eukaryota; kingdom Viridiplantae; phylum Streptophyta; class Magnoliopsida; order Asterales; family Asteraceae; genus Pulicaria; species Pulicaria dysenterica. The sequence goes on along the minus strand of OX359289.1, from coordinate 33,950,390 downwards.
GTTGAATGCTTAGTTGCTTACTTGCTTACAACCAAATCTGCAAAACTGAAAATGTAAGAACAAGAACCCAATGGTTCAACTGCAGATCATAACTGATCAACTTCAAAGAGCCATAGCTTGAAGATAATGCGCAGATCAGTGGTGATTTTGGAGAGAGACTTTCTCACTCGCGGGCTACGGGCTACAGCCATCATCATCTTTATATTAGTGAGAGAGATTTCATGGACGTTGAGACTTCCTGTAATCACGCTTGTTTCCAATATTGAACTGGAATCCTTGACCTCCACCTTTATACTTTATGCCCAAAATCTCCTAAGCTTTTTTATTCTTTATCCTGCATGCATCCCAACATACAATTGTAGCAATTTATATCAACCAAGTTTAAATTGACTTATTATATATTCAACAACTTCAATGAAAAAAAAGTTTTCAAAAAACAATCAGTGCCATCATTATTCCAAACTAACTACTTGGAAAAGTGTATGATTTCTGGCTGATAAAAGCATGTTTTAAAGTATCACAAAAACCACAGGTAGAAGTAAACTTATATAAAGTTGATGATTTTTTTTTTTTTTGAAAAGCTATATAAAGTTGATGATTGAATACAGGTTTGTCAAAAGTGAAGTACTTCCCTCACAACCAATCCTTTTCTTTTAAAGAATGTATGGAAGATTGGAAGGATAGAACAGAGCCTTCAACCATGCCTGCAAAAATGACTAGTATTAGGCACAAACAAAAAACCACATGAAGAAACCAGGGATAACCCATGGATCCTCCTTAAAAATAAATATCAGATGTAATTAACTGTCAATGAATATATATGCTTTTGGTCTTTCTGTAAACAAAGGTACATGATGTACAACTTTGTTACTATATACCCAAAGTTATACCCATAAATCCATAACACCAATTGGTAATAAAGACTTATCAATTAGAAAAATAATTTTTTTTATAAAACTTCGAAATCATAAAGAGAAAAGACATAAGCCATCAGGCAAAGATAACAGCTTTCAGTAATAAAACTGAAAAACATGTCAGAGACCATGTTCTGACAAAAGCAGAGAACTACTTGATTCAACAAGCATATCAGATGAACAGAAATATATCTGATTAAACATAGAATCATATGATTCAAAACAATATCTCATAAGAATCACTTGATTTGTAATCAGAAATCAATAAACAGCCAAAAAACCAACTTATGACAGCATGGAATCACACGATCTGACCATCCAAATAAATTTGTGTCATTTAGAGAACAAAAATAAGGCTTTCACAAAGTCCGGTATCTGGGACAGATAATAGCTTCCATCAGAAAATAATCACTCTCATAGTCTCATCATTTAGAGGGCAACAATGAGGCAGTGACAATGTCATAGAACTTTAATCCAAAAAGGTTAGTATAGAAATGATCCTTTGATCAAAACATCTAAAAGATCTCATAAGTAGAAAGGACATGATGTTCCAGATATTCTTGACAAGGTTGCACTAAAGACTTTATGAACATAGCATGATTTTTCATGTCTTTAATTATTTGTTTAAAAAATTACCATACAAGATAATGTGATTGAATATAAGGAAAGAACTTCTATAACCAGGAAACAACTCACGGTCCACTCGGACTTTTAACCATTGTTTGAGAAACTCTAAGTAATTTAGAGATGTTACCGTTAAGACCTCTACGATTTTAATAAAGACAACATAATAAAAATATAAACACAATTCAATCAAAAGGAAACTTGGAAAAACAGAGCTAACATTCCGAAGTGCCAACGATCACTGAACACAACCATCCCATAAATGAACTAAATATAGTATGAAGGAAAATGCTTTACTAACAGAAATAGCAACATAGCAACTTTCTTCCTCTTTTTTGTGTTTGGTATGAAAGACCAAAAAAACAAAAAAAAACAAAAAAAAAAAAAAACAAAACAACAACAGGTATACATCATATTTGATTACAAAGATGAATTTTAATCACACTCTTAACCATAAAATTTAGTCAAATAAAACGGGAAAATCTTGCAGATCACATAGTTAAATTGTACCATTAACATGTATTAGCCCCCCTTAATGAGAAATATGAGACATTGCGCTTTTGAATCCATTATAAACTATATGTTTGACCTTTGTATTTTACCAGGGGATACAGTCAGCAAGAAAGAATAATAATAAATACACAGCTTCAATGTACAGGAGATCTTGTATTTATTTTAATACTTGCTCAACTTTAACCAAAAACCAATAAGTATCTTGCAACTTGCTTCTAGTTTTGATTAAAGAATATTGAAGACCCAGACGAAAGATTACATGTGAACAAATATGCATGTAAGTACAAGTTTAAATCACTTAGAAACTAATGTAGCAAAATAACCATGCACTTGTCAATAAAGAACACATTTAAGTATTTAACTATCCTAGTGAATATATTTATTTCAACCAAGTTAGATTGACTTATTATAGTTCAACAAAACGATTTGGCGGAAGCATATAAAAAATTGATAACGATGGCTTGTAGTGATATGGTGCAGTGTTTTGACATACAATTTCAATTCAAAGTAGTTTTATTGGATATCATGTTTATTGTATTAACACAGGTACTATCCTCTGCTTGAAATTCTTCAGAATTGCAATTTTTTAACGGAGCTGGAGCAGAAAATAGAGTTTTGTATAGACTGTAAGTTGTCGGTTATACTTGACAGAGCCAGTGAAGATTTAGAGATTATTAGATCAGAAAGAAAAAGTAACATGGAGGAACTAGATTCTCTTTTGAAAAATGTGTCAACTAAGATTTTTCTTTCTGGAGGTATTGACAAACCATTGGTAACGAAACGTCGATCAAGAATGTGTGTAGGTATCAGGGCTACTCATAAATCATTACTACCCAACGGTGTTGTTTTAAACGTTAGCAGCTCAGGAGCAACGTATTTCATGGAGCCCAAAGAGGCAGTTGACTTGAACAACATGGAAGTCAGGCTTTCAAATGCTGAGCGGGTTGAGGAACAGACCATTTTGGGCTTGCTTACATCTGAAATCGCGCAATCTGCGTCAGAGATTAAAGACTTGTTAGACAGAGTTTTGGAAGTTGACTTTGCAATTGCAAGAGCTGCTCATGCTCGGTGGATAAATGGGGTATGTCCAATTATAAGTTCTGGCAGTTTTACGAATAACGGTTTATCGATAGATATTGACGGTATACAGCATCCTTTGCTTCTTGAGGCCTCTTTGCAAACTTTAACCAAGTCCAATAACTCAGTTCTTTGGTGTGATGGGAATGGAGTTGCTGGTCAACCGTCTTCTAACTCTTTGGCTTTTCCTGTTCCTATTGACATCAAAGTTGAACGTGAAACAAGGGTGGTTGTGATCTCGGGACCTAACACTGGGGGTAAAACTGCTTCCATGAAGACATTAGGATTGGCATCTATTATGCTTAAGGCTGGCATGTATTTACCTGCTAGAAATCACCCAACTCTTCCTTGGTTTGATTTTATTTTGGCAGATATTGGAGACAGCCAGGTATACTCTACACTCTTTTCTCTTTATTCTATAAATATGCAACCATGTGAGTTGTGAAGTCATATCTCTGGCAAGGCCATTGGGTTTAGCTTAATGTAGTGCCACTAGAGGTAACAAATTTCAACCCCATTCACTTATAAATTTGGAAATGGTCATTTTCAGGCTGTGTTTATATCCTTAATGGGTCAAACAAATAAGACTAAAAGTGGGCTAAAAAGGTAACATGTTAAATGAGTAAAACAGGTCGAAAGTCATCCAAAGTGTTTATTAATGCATAATGATAAAACCTTCAAAAATCATTTATTCAAGAAACTAGAGTATTATTAAAGCAATATGATTTTCTAATCATATTTGATACACTACTAAAAGAAGGGTGTTCCATGTTTAGGATACCCGGGGGGCGCCGAGTCTTTGGCTCAAATGTACACGGCCTAACCCGTGTTCTCGTGGCCGTTTCCAAAGCAACCCCTGGCCATCCCTGATTGAAACCTTCATGAGACTAGAACTCTTGACCTCTCCTATCCGAGGCAAGTGTTATAACCGGTAGGCTATCAGGAGATGGTTATTCATATGTGATACACTATTGTATATAAAAAATTAGAACTTTTGGACAAAAGTGTTTGGGCCAACCCAATTCAACTTGACACGTACATTCAGTACCAAAATTAACCGTTTTGATTTGCTACCCAACATGCCTTGACACGCCAAACCACAACTAATTTCAATTTATTTTAGTTCTCTATTCTGTCTTTGTAAGTCAATACAATATTACTATATTTTCATCCTTTCATTGTAGTCTCTGGAGCAAAGCCTCTCAACTTTTAGTGGTCACCTCTCACGGATTTGTAAAATGTTGCAAGTAACCTCGAAAGACTCACTCGTTCTTATCGATGAAATTGGTAGCGGGACCGACCCATCAGAAGGCGTTGCTCTTTCTACCAGCATATTGGAGTATCTCAAGGACAAAGTCAACTTAGCAGTGATAACTACACATTATGCAGATCTATCTCTCTTAAAAGAAAAGGATACTCGATATATGAATGCAGCAATGGAGTTCTCTTTGAAGACTCTACAACCTACTTACAGGATACTTTGGGGAAGCACAGGCGAATCAAATGCATTAAGCATCGCTAAATCAATTGGTTTTGATGAAAAAATAGTTAAACGTGCTCAAACATGGGTGAAAAGGTTGATGCCAGATAAGGCAGAGAAGCGAAGAGGCTTGCTTTATCAGTCGCTAATCGAAGAAAAAAACAGATTGCAAGTTCAGGCAAACAAGGCTGCACATATATATTCAAATATTATGGATCTTTATCATGAGGTATGACTTTCATGATCTGTTATTTTGTAGAGGTAGCCCATCTTGACCCATTTAATTATGAATGGATTGGTTAAGGTTAATTTATTTTTTTTATTTTTTTTATAAATGGGTAAAGTCAGAAAAGTTAAATAATAAGGGAACAGGTCAAATAGGTTTAATCGTTTAAAGCTGCACCAAGCTGATTTTTGGTGCATAAGAACTAAATTTTAAGAATTTTGTAATCATATTTAATGTGTTAATTATTTTTACAAAGTGTAAATTCTTTGAACAATTTTTTTCGGATCAACACAACCCAACCAGTTTGACCCGATTAACTGCCCACTGTGTCCATCTTTAATAAATTGGTTTCTATTATATAATATATATATATATATATATATATATATAGGGGACGGTTCAAACGAGAACTGTTTTTCGTACGAGAACTGCGAGAACCAATCTTAGCCGTTGATTTGATAAAGTGGAACTCATGGATGTGGAGCGTGGGGGGATCAAGTGTGGCAGGGTGCATTTGATGAATTCATGGGTGGGCAATGGCATTGAAGGAGGGGGAATTGGACGGCTCAGATTGGTTCTCGCGGTTCTCATACGAAAAACAGTTCTCGTTTGAACTTTTGTTTATATATATATATATATATATATATATATATATATATATATATCTCGAATCTCTAAAATATTCATCTACTGTAGTACCGTGTTTATCTTTTGTGAAGATTCGGGATGAAGCTGATGATCTTCCAAGGCGTGCAGCGGCTTTGAAGGCAAAAGAAGCTCAAAAAGTCCAAAAAGAAGTAATTGCTGTGAAGTCTCAGATAGAGGCAATAGTGAAGGATTTTGAAGCAAAAACTACATCTGCTAGTAAAGATCAACTTAACGCACTTCTTAAAGAATCTGAATCTGCCATTTCATTAATTCTTGAAGCTCACTCTTATACCGAAGAATCATCTGCCACATCAGCAAATAAATCTACTCTTTCAGTGAAACCAGGAGACCAAGTCCTGCTGAGCAGATTTGGCAATAAACCAGCAACTATAATTGAGCCACCTGGAACCGATGGCACTGCCCTTGTTCAATATGGAAAAATCAGGGTTCGGGTGAATGTAAGCGATATGAGAGGTATTCAGAGTATTGACACAACTTCAACAGCAAATTCTCGATCCCAAACCAAAAAACAGGTATGCAAAACTTGTATTTAGTTGATTGAAGAATGTTCAAGATAGTCCATACTTAATTCATAGTCCTAAGGGACTAATTCTAGCCTTTGGATCAATGACATCAATGGTTCAGATTGAAATTTAAAATTTTGGGCGGAGGGGCATTTTCGTAATTTACATGTGATGCTTTTACAATCACATATGATTGTATATTTACATGTAATTTACAATCACCTGTGATTGAATGACTATATTTTTTATATGGACTTTATTCAACACAACTCCTAGTTGATTAAAGGGCAAATTGCCGAGAAAGGTAACGTCCAATTTTTGTGGCCAAGAAAGGATCATAAATTTGTTTTCTAACAAAAAAGGGAATCTTGACCAATTTTTAGCATGTCATGATACTCTTTTTAATATCAAATTAAAATTTATAATCTCTTTTTATGCAAAATTTAAATTTACAATCTTTTTTTATAACAAATTAAAATATATAATCCTTTCTCAGCACAAAAAAATTGCACGTTACCTTTATTGGTAAATTTTGATATATATGTTACCTTTTTCGGCCATTTGCGCTTGATTAAATGATCAATGACTAATTTGTTTGGTTTTTTAGGGACAGAGGATCAGAAATCTAAAGAATTTATTTGAGGCAGCTAGTAAGAGTGAAGAGGTTTCTTATGGACCAGTGCTACAAACATCAAAAAACACTGTTGATTTACGAGGTATGCGAGTCGAGGAAGCATCTCATAATCTTAACTTGGCTATTAATACAACCGGATCTAATTCGGTTTTGTTTATCATTCATGGAATGGGTACTGGAGTTGTGAAGGAATCCGCACTCCAGATTTTAAAAAAACATCCGCGTGTTGTTAAGTTTGAACAAGAAAGTCCAACTAATTACGGTTGTACAGTTGCTTACATTAAATAAAATTGCTATATTCTTTGTATATAAATGAAGCACATTATACAAAACGCCTTGAAACTTTTATTCGTAGGAAAATAATAGAGTGCTTTTTGATAGAAATATAAAATTATTTGTTCTAAGAAAGTGAAATCTCTAGCAATCCATACTAGCTACCTGATGGGCTGGGAGCCATATCCTTAGGCCCATCTTTTCTCATTCTATTTAAGGAGAGGGAATCCGCGGGTTGAAAATGGATTGGACTAAACCCGTACCCGGGTTAGTATCCGACCCGCCAGACCCACCTCCTTCTCCCCGTGTGGAAACTTCTGGTACGGAACTACTAAACTGGAATGATGGAAACGGGAATATGTTATGCAACCCCAAGGAGGTGCTGCCACCGCCACCGCTACCGCCACTAGCACTGGCTCGGGCTTTATCCATTTGTGAGTGATGGTGCTCAATGGCTTTATGAGCCGAGTTACTGGTCATAAATTCATTTGTTTCAGGTTCTTCACTGTTGTTGTCCATTTGGAGCTTCCGTAACCTGGCGGGTTTAGGTGGCGGCTTAACCACGTGAGCCATGGCAAGTGTTGAGCCCATGAGAGCTAAAATGGCTATGCAAGACCATTGATTAGTAAGTTTTGCCATTGTTGTTGCTATGGCTTGCTCCAAGTCCTTTAGCTCTGGAACTTATTGGTATCTGATGGCCTTTATTTGGTGAACCTTAGCTTGGCTTTATGTTTGTTTTGTTATTTGTGCATAATTGAAGGTGTTCTTTGAAGATGGTACAAGTAAGAAAACCGATCACATGAGGGTTACATTCGTCTTTAATACTTGGGCAGTGAAAGCCATATGAGATACGATGTAAAAAGTGCTCATTTTCTTATTATAATAAAATATAGACAAAACTGAAAGTGTCCTTGGGCTTGCTGTAGTGATTGATTAATTTTAATCGTTAAATTAATTCTCGCAGTTCTCGTATATAAATTTGATGTAGTGTAGTGATTGGAAGGTTAAGTTTGGTAATTTAAACTTTTATCTAAATTTAATAACTATGATTATTTAATATATTTTATTGAAGTTGTTCTTTTTTTTATATTAGAAGATAATTGGTGTAAAAGGTATCATACACGTCTATCCGGTGTCATTTTCATCTTGTTTCAATATAAAATTTATCATAATAGAACAAAATTTTAAACAACAAATTTTGTATCACCAAAAAAATAAATTGTTAGTATGTAAACAAGCGGTAGATTGAAGGATTGCTAAGATAACTATGATAAGGTTGAGAGAGAATCTCGTTTTCACCTTAGAACACACATAGTTTATTTCTTGTAAGTGTGACAACCCTTACATTTCCTTGTCTAGCACAAGGCTTATATACCTATAAGGTATATTTACAATAAGCATCCTCAACTATTGTTTGAACTCCTATTTTATTACAATAATACGATTCTAACATAAATTTTAGTATAAAAATTAAGTACATGTTATTTTTTATTATAAATAGTGAAATACCAATGGATATTCTACACCTTTTTATATTTTAATATGAAAACCATGAATTAGTCAGAGCGACGAAACTTTGAGAACTCCTGACTCAGTCAAAAAATCCAAATACTTGACTTAGAAATCAAGGTGGCAACTTAAATTAGTCAGAGCGACGACGGGGATTCGGGGGCAGCGCCCCTGATAGCGGGGTCCAAGGGGTGGCAACCCCTGGCGGGGTCCAAGGGGCAGAGCCCCTGGCTATGGTCGAGCTGTTAGATAGTGTGATTGGATTTCGGATGAAGAATATTGCTATATCAGAAAATGCATTTCGGATGAAAAATTTGAAATTTTGAGTGGAAATTGCAAGTCTGAGAAACCTGTTAGATAGTGTGATTGAATCGCGTGCGATTGGATTATTGCATGCGATTGTATCTGGTTTAATCGCGTGCGAATGGTTATCAGGTTGAATCGCATGCGATTGGTAAATAGCATGCGATTGGAATTCAGTGCGGCTGATAGAACCTATACTTGGCCAAATTCAACTCGATCGCATGCGATAGCCCTAGAGTGCGGCTGATAGCGTGATTCGAATCGCATGCGATTGGGTCCATGCGATTGGATCCATTGCGGCTGATAGAGCTTGTACTTAGCCAAATTCAACTCGATCGCATGCGATAGCCCTAAAGTGTGGCTTATAGAGAACCTGTACTTGGCCAAATTCAACTCAATCGCATGCGATTGGGTCCATGCGATTGGCCAACACTTGGTGAATTTCTTACTAATCGCACATGAACTCAATAGTGCGGCTGATAGCTATATCACCTGACACAAAACATGTCAAATCTGCCCACTTGTACCTGATTTGATCTTGACTTGTGCAAGTTCCACACTCAAACACCAACACCCATACCAGCACTTGATTTCATACACAAACACCAAAATTTTGGTGTTTTTAATTTTAAGAGATTGAAACCTGCAAAATGACGTTCTTGCTTGTTCTTGAGAAAAATTCTGAAAGCTTCAAATCTCCATTAAAATGTTTAAATCCAAACACACTAACCCCCAAAACCGTATAAACCCGAAATCGAAAGGTGGCAGATTGTTTTTGCTCACTTCAATAGTAAATGTATCTTCAAGAAAACTCGATTAACATTCAAATGTCTTGAAGAACTCGATAAAACCGTGACATGGTGTTGAGATTATACCTTGTTTGTCTTGTACATCAGAGAATCGATAATCTACACCTCAAAAACAACTTGGAACACACCTCGTTAATGAAGAACTCGATTGTTCTTCGATGAAACCGTAACCGAGAGGTTTATGTTCAGCCCCTTTGATCTTCAAATCTCGATTTGTTGATGATAACACTCGATAGATCTTCACTCCTTTGGCTCTGATACCAATTGTTAGGGATAAACAAGCGGTAGAATGAATGATTGCTAAGATAACTATGAAGAGATAGAGAGAGAATCTCGTTTCACCTTCAAAACACACATAGTTTATTACATGTAAGTGTGACAATCCTTACATTTCCTTGTGTAGCACAAGGCTTATATACCTATAAGGTATATTTACAATAAGCACCCTCAACTATTGTTTGAACTCCTATTCTATTACAATAATACGATTCTAACATAAATTTTAGTATAAAAATTAAGTACATGTTATTTTTTATTATAAATAGTGAAATACCAATGGATATTCTACACCTTTTTATATTTTAATATGAAAACCATGAATCAAGTTTGAAAGGTGTTTCACCAAAGTTATTCATCGTTTTATTCAATAACTCATGGCTGATAGTGATGAAACACTTTTCAAATATGGTAACTAATTTGTAATTTTTTTCAAAAAAAAAAGTCAACAAAAAGGTGAATAGTAAGACTGTCAATTCGGGTTGAGTCCGTGTTATCAGGTTAATGTCAGTTTCTTATCGACCCATATATTTTCATGTTAAGTTCAGGTAGTGTCAATTTATTCGTGTCAGGTTCGTGTCGACCCATTTCGGCCAAATATGATAGGCGATTATTTTTTGGTTTTTAAGTACAGTTTTTAATACGGTTTTTTGATTTAATTACGATTTTCTTTATCATTCAAATATTACAATTTTCAAGTAACATTTGGTAAGAATTTCAAAAATAATTTTGTGTTTATATTCCAATATTAATTTTCAATGTTCGTATTGATTGTATTAAAAGTTTAAATTCAGTATTCGTTTATGTTTGTTTCGAACTCTGATTTTACTTTTTTATTCAAGTTATAAAAGAATATAGCGTACTACTATTCAACCAAACACCAATAAATAATGTTATTTAAACAAACGAATAATTTAAAATTATTCATCATAAAAATAAAATTATGAACCGAATTTAAAATACTAAATTACTTCTTATCAAGTAATCAAATGTCTAAGTAGAAAATTGTAACACTGTACTTTTTAAACATATATTTAAATCGCATGCGGAAGCTAAATACATATAATTAACTTAATTACATAATAGATACAAAAGATTTAACTTGTTTTACACAGCAAAACTTTTACAGTGTTAATCCAAAACAGACTCTAAACAAAAACTTTGACATCAGAGTAAGGTCTGTCCATATTCCCAGTCCCAAGCTTCAAAGCTCACCGAGGTTATCTGCAAAACAGTCTAGTGGGGAATTAGCACAAAGCTAAGTGAGGGAACCAATATCTAATCAAATACAAGACAAACATGCCTAAACCCAAATAGCTCATGAATCCCAAGAGAACCGGCGGTGTTGCAACCACCTACAACCAAGGTCGGCCAAAACCAAGGTTTACCGATAGCCCTGCTAACAGTAATAACAATACCAGTCTTCTTGTGTACAACAAATGCACCCCAAGATCTGGTACGGTACACCCCCAAGCAACAGGTCCAGCATCATGCTGATCTCTAAATAACATGTATATACAATCCAAACAAGAGCATTCCAAATAGGATATTAAATCCTATATATCATAAGATATAAGCCCACTCACCAAAGTCTTCAATGAATTGAAGCACACTCGAGTGACTAACTCACTTAGTCTTCTCAGTTCCTGAGATTGAAGTAACCCAAGTCAGTATTCAAATCATAATACTGATCCAAAATAGATATCATATCTAACCATGTAAATCATGTATGTACACAATAACATATATACATATTCGTCATACAATAATCCCAAAGATATACAAATCATGTTTATCTTTAAATCATCAATCCGATTATTAAATCCCTATCAAATGGAAATCCGAGCAACCCAAATCCGATTGGAAGGAAATACGAGCAAAGGTCCAAAATCCGATAAAATCCAATTCCGATAAGTCTAAATCCGATTGTTCCAAATCCGATAAAATCATATCCCAAATCCGAGCAGAGGCACAATCCGAGCATAGGTCAAATTCCGATTAATATCCAAATCCGATAATACAAGATTCCGATAAAAGAGTTAAGGCCAAATCCGATAAACATGAAATCCGATAAAAGTCCAAATCCGGTAAAATGTTCAATACCGAGAAAATGGGAATCCGAGAAAATAGTTAAGGCATTACATAGAGGTTTAGTCGGATTCTGACACATCCCCAAATCCAATAAAAGTGTTAGGGAAAATCCATGTATTTTAATCGGATTTCATCCAATACCGACTGTTTCTGTCGGATTTCATCAAATCCGAGTGATTCATTCCTTAAATCCGATAAATTCATATATTCTTCCCCAATTTCAGTTTCTAACACAATTCAACACTGATTTCTAACATGTTAATGTTCTATGTTTCCAGTAACCATTCAAATCTCATAAATATCATATAACAAACATAAAAACTAACATGCATACAACCTAACTCATCAATTCATTAACATGCATCAATCGGAATTCATACTATATATAAACCGAAACATTCAACAATGATTAATCCAAATTCAGTAAGCTAACCTCAATAATGCAATGGATTTCAGAAATCAATTTAGCAAGCAAGATAGAAGATCAATTGTGGATTCCTTCTTCCTTCTATTCTCGGCCGAGAGAAATGTTTACACACACACACACACTTTGGTTGTTTGTTCAAGAATGCATGTAAATGGGGTGAGGTGGTGGCTATATCACCAAACCGGCCACCTCACAAAACCCAGTAACCCATATAATAATTTAATAATTAATTTAATTAAACCAATTAATCAATTAATCACAATTAAATCAATTAATCCACATAATAAAATTAAATCCAAATCTAAGCGTGATTAATTACCTTAATCCTACTAGGCCGGGAAAGTGGGTGTTACAAATCTCCCCCCCTTAAGGTGATTCCGTCCTCGGAATCTCGACGCGCTCAAACAAGGAAGGATAACGGCTCTTCATGTCAGCTTCGGTTTCCCAAGTCAACTCAGATCCCAAACTGTGCTTCCATTTAACCAAAACCAACGGTTCTGCTTCTTTCTCAGCTTTGTAACCTTTCGATCTAATAGTTCAACTGGTTCTTCTACAAGTTTTTGATTAAAATCCACGCGAAGATCTTGTATTGGTAGAACCTGAGTCTGATCCTCTACGTTGCACTTACGCAGATAACAAACATTAAAAGTGTCATGAATTCCCGTTAACTCATCAGGTAGATCTAAAACAACAGTCTAATCGTTAACAACTCTTCGGATTCTGAAAGGACCAATGTAACGGGGAGCCAACTTCCCGCGTTTACCAAATCGAATAACCCCTTTCCATGGAGATACTTTCAAGTAAACCATTTCTCCTTCAACAAATGATACTGGTCGACGACGCGGATCAGCATACATTTTCTGTCTATCCCTTGCAGCTTTTAACTTTTCCCAAGCAATATCAACCTTATCAGCTGTCATTTGTACCATATCCGGTCCTGCAAATTGCTTTTCCCCAGCTTCTAACCAACAAGGAGGAGTTCTACAAGGTCGACCATACAGCATCTCATACGGAGGCATACCGATACTACTATGATAGGAATTGTTATAAGCAAATTCCACCAAAGGCAGATGTGAATCCCATGATCCTCCGAACTCTAACACGCAAGCCAGAAGCATATCTTCCAAAGTCTGGATAGTTCTCTCTGACTGACCATATGTTTGCGGGTGATATGCCGTACTACAATTTACCCTGGATCCCAATTCCTGTTGCAATCTGTTCCAGAAGTTAGATACAAACCTCGAGTCTCTGTCTGAAACAATAGATAGAGGCACCCCATGTCTAGACACTATATCATCAATATACAATTGAGCTAGTTTGCTTAAAGAAGCAGTTTCAGCTGTAGCCAGGAAGTGTGCACTCTTGGTCAATCTGTCGACTATAACCCAAATCATATCATGCCCTTTCTGTGTTCGTGGAAGTTTCGTTACAAAATCTATTGTTATGTGATCCCATTTCCACTCAGGTATCTCTAACTGTTTCAACGATCCGTACGGTTTCTGATGTTCAGCTTTAACTTGAGCACAAATGTGGCACATCCCAACAAACTTGGCTATATCTGTTTTCATCGTAGGCCACCAATATCGAGTCTTCAAGTCATGATACATCTTCGTGCTACCCGGATGTATTGATAATCTGGACTTGTGAGCTTCATTCAGTATTAACTCCCTTAGATTACCAAACTTCGGTACCCTAACTCGTGTATGATAAATCTTCAAACCACGCAAATCGGTAGTTAACTCTTGCTGACGTTTAATCATCAGTTCACCCTTTAAGTTCTCATCTTTCAAAGCTTCTAGCTGTGCAGCTACCAATTGATCCACTAAGTCAGACTTAATTTCCAATTGCATGAATTGTACAGTCTCCGTAGATCCTTTTTGGCTAAGTGCATCTGCAACTACATTCGCTTTACCCGTATGATACTGAATATCGCAGTCGTAATCTTTGATCAATTCTAACCAACGACGTTGTCTCATATTTAACTCCTTTTGTGTAAACACATACTGTAAACTTTTATGGTCGGTGCAGATCGTACATTTAGTTTCATACAAGTAGTGCCTCCACAATTTCAGTGCAAATACCACAGCAGCTAACTCCAAATCATGAGTTGGGTAGTTTCGTTCATTCGGTTTCAACTGTCTTGAAGGATAAGCAATTACTTTACCCCTCTGCATCAAAACACATCCCAAACCTGCGTGAGAAGCATCGCAATATACAACAAAATCCTCTGAACCCTCAGGCAACGAAAGAATAGACGCTTGACACAACAATTGTTTCAGAGTTAGAAAAGCATCCTCTTGAGCCGAACCCCATAGAAACGGAACATCCTTTCGAGTTAACTTAGTCAACGGACCAGCCAACTTAGAAAAGTCTTTGATAAACCTGCGGTAATAACCTGCCAATCCCAGAAAACTCTTTATCTCTGTAGGTGTTTTCGGAGCACTCCAGTTCATAACAGCTTCAATCTTGGACGGATCTACTTTGATTCCTTCTTGACAAATTACATGACCCAAAAATTGAACTTCACGTAACCAAAATTCACACTTCGAAAGCTTGGCATATAACTTATGTTGTTTAAGAATCTCCAAAAATTGTCTCAAATGCTGATCATGCTCACCTTCTGTCTTTGAATACACCAAAATATCATCGATAAACATAATGACAAACTTGTCTAGGAAAGGTCTACACACACGATTCATCAAATCCATAAATACTGCAGGTGCATTCGTTAAACCAAAGGTCATTACTAGGAACTCGTAATGACCATACCTAGTACAAAAAGCAGTCTTTGGAATATTTTTCTCTGATACCCTAACTTGATGATAACCCGATCTCAGATCTATCTTCGAGAAATAAGAAGCCCCTTGTAATTGATCAAACAAATCAAAGATTCTGGGCAACGGATATTTATTCTTGATGGTTCTTTTGTTTAGATCTCTGTAGTCAATACACATATGAAAAGTTCCATCCTTCTTTTTACCAAACAAAACTGGTGCACCCCAAGGCGAAGAACTCGGTCGAATAAACCCCTTATCCAGTAACTCTTGAATCTGTGTCATCATTTCTCTGATTTCGGAAGAAGCCAAACGTTACGGAGCTTTCGTAATCGGTGAAGTACCAGGAATCAGATCTATCCTGTATTCAACATCCCGAACAGGAGGCAATCCCGGTAAATCATCTGGAAACACTTCCGGATACTCTGACACAACCCTGACATCGGTAACCGCTTTCTTCTCTTTCTTCGCATCAATCGCGTAAGCCAGGAATGACGCACACCCTTTAGCTAGAGATTTTCTAGCTTTCATGAACGAGATAATTGGAAAAGAAGAAGAAGATCTATCACCATGAGCCACGACATGCGACCCGTCAGCCAAAGGAATAGTAATCAGTTTCTTGTGGCACTGGATACTAGCCTTATGGTGACTTAACCAATCCATGCCTAGTACTAAGTCAAACCCCGGAATAGGCATCAGTAAGCAATCTACAGGCAGACTAGTACCATCAATATCTATAGAAACCCCAGTCACAGAAGAAGTTACAGGCACTAACTTACCATCAGCTACCTCTACTTCTAAAGGAGAAGCAATAACAGTAACAGGTAGTTTCAGTTTGTCACACAAAGTTACAGACATGAAAGATCTATTGGCACCCGAATCAAATAATACACGAGCAGGCATAGAGTTCACGATAAACATACCCGTGATTACATCACTGTTTTCTATAGCCTCAGTGACAGTCATCTTAAAAGCTCTACCTTCCGCAGAAGGTGTGAATTTCCGCTTCTAACCTACAGACGATCCCCCGACAGATGCTACCCCCTGCCCCGTCCCTTTTGACCTCTGTCTTGTGCAAGCACCCGCTCTGTGACCTTCCTCGTGACAATTCCAGCATACATTTGTTTTAAACTGACAGGAAGATGGTTCGTGACCAAATCCACCACAACGCAAACATCTTTTTGTCTGAGCTGTACAAGGACCGGTATGGATGGAGTTACATGGTTTACACCATGGCTTATTCTGATACGAACCCGAACCCTTTGACTTCTGGTCATTCCGATTCTGGTTACCCTGTCCTTTACCCTTGTTCCCACTTTGATTTCCACTGAATTTCTGAGACGATCCTTTCTCACGGTTCATCCTCTCTCTTGCTTTCACATCGCCCTCAGCAGCACGAGCAATTGTAAAAGCATGTATCAGTGAAGTTGCCATCCTGGTGTTACCCCGATACTCAGGTAGTAAGGCTTGTACAAAATGATCTATCTGAGAAAATTCATCCGGCACCCATTGTTTGACAAATCTCAACTTCTCGTTAAACTTTGCAATCAGCTCATCTACTGACATCTTGTCGTCCTGAGCTAAATCCATAAATTCCCGCTTCACTTTTGACAAGTCATAAGTATTACAAAATTGCTCATAAAACTTAGCTTGGAATTGATCCCAAGTTATGGAATTCATCACTTCCCTAGACAGATGGGCAGTTAAAGAATCCCACCATGTTGCCGCTTGGCCTTTCAATCGCTTTGTAGCAAACTTAACTCTGTCCGCCTCTTCACAATTACAAGTATCCAATGCCTTAACTGTTTCCCTCAACCAGTTCAAAGTATCAGTAGAGTTAGAACTTCCAGAGTATTCAGGCGGCTGGCAATCCATAAAATCTTTAAATTGAGCCTTTGATCTAAAACCTCCCTGATTAGGGTACCAAGGGACAAAGAAATTTTGTTGCGGTTGGAACTGTTGTTGGGGTTGGTAAGGTTGGGACATAGGAGGCTTGTTGGTGCATAATTGTGAATCCCTAGTTCTTATCAATCAAATACATACATGAAATGTTAATTCAAATGTGTTTTGATTAATTGTTTGCATGTGTATATATTCTTAGTGATTCTTTGTGATGATCTTAAGCGTACAAGTACTTAATCATGTGTTGATGTGTGTTTGGAAGTTTAAGTCTGTGTGAGAAATCACCACGTGCGAAGTCAGTCTCACTACGTGCGTAGTGGAGATCACTACGCGCGTAGTGATTAGGTCGGTTAAAATGAATTTAATTATTATTAAAATAACCAGTACGTGCGTACTGGACTAGCTACGTGCGCAGTGAAGTACATCACGTGCGTAGTGATTTAATTACACTATAAATACTTCTTAACCGCTTATTAGCGCGGTGAATCGACGAATCAAGTGGGTAATCAACCGGGAACCCTTCGTAATCGACCTTATCCGACCTTAAGCCTACTAATTCGCAATCTTAGTGATAAATACGAAAACCAAGGGCAGTCTTAAGCATCTCTGTGTGAGTTCTTAGAGTTTGTTCTTGTTTCTACTCTGTGTGTTTCTTAGTGTTACTGTGTGCCGGACACCTAAGCAGATCTTAGTATCCTTAGGAGGTTTGGGAAATAGAAATTCCGCACTATTTCTCATCTTAGATCAGTCCTAGCATTAGGGTGTTTTTAGTTTAGTTTAGAACCCCATCCCCCAGCCGGTCCTACAAGGCTTAGACACGAATGGTCTGTGTGTTTTGTCCTTTTCGTCGTTTTTAATCGGTTGTTAGGTCGAAAATAGGTCGTTTTGTGTTAAAAAGGTCGTGTTTTTACGTTAATCTGTTTGCATTTTACTCGTGCGAAGTGAGCCCTTAGTGCGTGCGTAGTAAGCTTTGTGCGTGCGAAGTGTGTCATTGATCCTCTAGAATCTTCGATAGGCTGTGTGCTTTGTTCGTGCGTAGTAGATTATCAATACGTGCGTAGTGATACTCACTTCGCACGTACTTGAGTCTGTGTGTTAAACTTTTTCTTAAAAAACTATTTTAAGTACTTCGTGCGTAGTCATTTCAATCCGTGCGTACTAGGTTCTCAGTTTGTGCGTAGTAAAGTCTGTTTGTTTTCCTGTCAGTCAGTACGTAGGTCCTCTACTTCGTGCGTAGTGCTGTGTGATCGTGCGAAGTATTCTACATTCCGTGCGTAGTGTTACGTTTGTTTTAAGTCTCTTTCTGAAATGTCTGACATGAGTGCAATGGCTGCCAAACAAACAATAACCGCATTAAGTAACTTAATAATGGACAACGAACAGGGAGGCATTAATAAAGTACCCCGACTACTAACCATGGAAGACTACCCATTCTGGAAACCAAGGTTTGAGATCTTTATTGATGGAGTAGATCCAAGGTTACATCGTGCCATCTCTGCCGATTACATTGTGCCAAAGGGAGAAGGGAACATCGAAGTTCCCTATGATCAAATGAGTGACGATCAATGTAAGGCGTATGATGCGGAGAAGAAAGCTTATTCCTACCTCATCCAAGCCATTCCAAATGAGATCTTTCATCAATTCCGACGATACAGAACGTCACGTTCCCTGTGGAACGCCTTACAAAAGAGGAATGAGGGGAATGCATCTCTGAAAGAGCTCAAGGCATCTCAGTTAAGGAAGGAGTTTGATCACTTCACTTCTTATGTGAATGAAAAGCTTCCAGACCTGATCAACAGATACAACCATCTTCTTAGTGAAATGGATAGTCTGGGGGTGCAGATTTCCGAACGCCAACAAGTGGAGACTTTGTCTAAGGCACTACCAAAGAGCTGGAGGCCTTTCATCATGATCTTGAAGAATGGTAAGGGATTTGAAGGATTTGATCTAAATGACTTCATCACCAAACTTAAAGAGCATGAACAAGAAGAGCAAAATCTAGACAGACTAAGCAGTTATGTGCAGAATCCATCGCTATACTGTTCTGGACCCATTGCTTCTCCAGCCACCTCATCCAATGCTCCACTGCAGACAGCATTTACATCTAACGTTAGTTCTTCAAGCAAGTTTGCTTCTGAAACTCCAAGTGGACCACCTTATTCTGCTCCTTCAAGCAAAACGTCAATGCCTGCCTTAAACACTGAGCATTTCAAACATGGCAGCACTGAAGAAGTTAAGGAGCATATGGGGATGCTTAGTGCATTGGTCACCTCATACGATGATCTGCTCAAGGGAAAGATTTGGAACGCCTATCTGACCCAGGAAGACTATGACCAAATTGACAACGATGAGATGGAACGTCAAGATATCTTATGGTCATATGCCAACCTGGTAAGAAGAGCCAAAGCCTTAGTGAAAAGAACGGGGATGCAGATTACAACAACCAAAGATACGAAGCTGGGTTTTGACAAGTCAGCTGTAACCTGCTACAACTGTGGTGAAAAGGGTCATTTTGCACGTGAATGTGAAAAGCCAAAGAACTCAGGACCCAAGTATCCCTTCAGAACCTCTCTGGGCAAAACGTCAAATACCACCACACCTAAGAAGGCTGAGTCACCTCATGAGGGATCATCCAAGGCAATGGTGGTAGTACAAAAGGATGAGGGGATTGACTGGTCAGTACACTTCCAAGATTCGGATGCGTTTGAAGTTGCTGAAACCAACCTGGCCAGTGTTCTAGATCTGAATGACGACTCTCAGTCTGAGGCAGACAGTGTCCACGAGGTCAATGATGAAGAGTCTGTCCTGCCCACTGACGAGCAAAATGTGGCATCAACTTTTGAGCCAGCTGCCGAACCAACGCCAGTGCCTGTTCAACCTGAACCAGAAAATCCAAAGGCGTGCATGACTGGACAAGCTGATGTCAAAGTAAATCCTACACCTGGTCTTCCCTGTGTGTCGTGTAATGATTATGTGAAGACCATAGTATCCTTGAAATCTCAAGTCACTGAGCTAACCTCTAAACTGCATGAAAACTCTATCATTAAGGGTAGAGAAAAGACTTTAAAAGATAAAATTGAAAGTTTAGGCAAACAGGTGCATGAACTAGGTGTGGTTCTGTTAAATAAACAGGATGCTATAGTGTTTTACATAAATGAGATTGATAAGTTGAAACGAGACCTTGCTACTTCAAAGGTCGATTATGAGACTCTGAGTCAAAAACTCAAAAGTTATTCCACGTCTTCTTACTTATTTGAGTACATAATCGATCAGAGAGGTCAAGGTACTGATTCTGAAAAGAACAAGAAGTTATACTCTAAATGTCCACCACCAGTGTTAAATCAACTGGTGAATGATGATGTTCACTCTGAATCTGACCCACTTCTCACAAAGGTTGATGAATCTTCTGCATCAACCCCAAAAGAGGATTTAAAGTTACATGAGAATGTGGGTGGGCCACAGAAGAATGAGGTTCAGCAAGAAGAAATTAAAAAGGCTGAACCAGGCATAAGAGAATTGTTGGCAAGTTCTAATGTGAAAGATCCGTTGATGCATCGTATCCGCGATGCCCTTCGGAAAATTGAAAAGGAGGGTGTAAAGTCTCCTGATACCCGTCCATACCAAGAGGTCAAAATCTTACCCAAACATCAAGGGTTAGGGTATCGATCTCAAAGGATGTCGAAAGGTTCTGTAAAGCAATATCCATACAGGATTTGCTATGTGTGCAAGAAACCTGGTCACCTCAGTTCCGAGTGTGATCAGCAGCCACATCAGCGCTGTAACAGGAAAGTTGAGACTTATCAAAAGAATAAAACGTTTACTAAAAACAATCAAAACTCAACTTTTCCAGTTCAGCATCAAAGGACAAACGGGGATACCATAAGAAAATCTAAAAATCCCGAAGTTGTTAGCAAAAGAAAATCTTCGCTCAATCAGACTTCTAAGTGGACTAACAAACTGTGTGTTCAAATGTCTAAGGATTCAAGTGACAGGTTCAGCAATGCTGCTGAGAAGACTGGAACTTGGATGAAACTTCCAGTGATTGGAGAAGACGGGAAACCCATGACTATTCGGGCTTGGGTTCCTAATGCTTTTTAATTCTTTCTTCTATGTGAAGGGTGTCAACCGCTATAATCAAGTGTGAGGTATTTGTGACTGTGTGTCTATTTTCTGTGTGACTAAATTGTTCTTTTGTCTTTCAGTTTGATTTCTGTGTGTCTTTGTGTTTCTATTTTCTTAGTTTTTAGATTGTTTAGTATTTTAGAAGGAGATCCGTTAATCGTTCAGCCATTGAAAGCTGATATTCCTCAATCGTCTCGCCTACTAAGTGTTGAAGGGCGAATTGTTCCTCAGAATAAATACGATGCAGAGGAAGGGGAGATTCTTCCATTCCTGACCAAGGAGCAAATCGCCGAACTTTTACAAATACCAATTGAGGATGTCATTTTTGAAGAGGTTGATGAAAGCTCTGTGCCACCACCTCGGGCTGAACAAGAACCCATATTTGATACAGATGAAATGGAAGTAGAAGACGAAACTGAACAGCATTATCCGAGTCAACAAGAAGATGATCTGCCTGATTTTGCTGAGCTGTTTAGAAATGCAAATGCTGATGAAGTTAATCGAAGAGCTGAAGCTCGCGAACAGGTTAAGGTTGACTTTGACTTGGAGAAATATCTTGGTGATAGGAAGTCCAAGGAAGAAGAAAGGACAGAAAGAAGAACAAAGTATCAAAGATTCTTGGCTCGTCAAGCTGGGAAAGAAGAGAAATCCAAAAGCTCTCCAGAATACTCAAAGTTTTATCAAACACTGGGGAAGAAAACGGATGGTGAGATTGTAGGTTGGTGTTTCATGCCTGAATTCAATGTTTATGCAATCAAAAGGGAAAGAGGAGTTGAGTACTTCCAGAGGGCAAACGATATACAGACTATGCCATTCTACGATATTCGACAACTCGCTCGTCTGCCTCTTTTGGATTGTGATGATAACAGTATGGCAAAATGGTTCGAAACACTGGTAAAGCGTGAGGCTCAATACGGATGGAAGAATTTAAAGCCTTACATACTGGGGGTCAAGATCCATCCAACCAAGATTGACCCACTGACAGGGAGGAGACTCAAAGTGCTTAACTGTAAAGCTCCCCGTTGTATGAAAAAATTGCCATTAAGGGTCATGCGTACTGGGTGGAGCGCAAGGTTCAAATGGTGGTACTTCAACGAGAAAACAACGGAGGCAGTAATCGTTTTAGACGACAATCTGTCAGGGGGTGAAACGGTGAAAGTATTCGATCCTATGTGGATCAGGAATTTTAGCAAGGACGATATAACTGTTCAGTACTACAACCCAATTCTGTACAAGCATCAATATATGGAGTTAGCGTTGCAGTTTCAGAAAGTCGTCAGAATTTGTTTTGCATTTGACATCTATGCTGGATCTGAAGAAGTAAAGTCTACAACTGTGTTATAGCTAGATTGTCAGTTTTGTTTACTTTGTGTAAATTTTGCTTAGTACAATTTTTGTTGATAGAACTAGGTCTTAGGGGGAGTTTGTTGGTGCATAATTGTGAATCCCTAGTTCTTATCAATCAAATACATACATGAAATGTTAATTCAAATGTGTTTTGATTAATTGTTTGCATGTGTATATATTCTTAGTGATTCTTTGTGATGATCTTAAGCGTACAAGTACTTAATCATGTGTTGATGTGTGTTTGGAAGTTTAAGTCTGTGTGAGAAATCACGACGTGCGAAGTCAGTCTCACTACGTGCGTAGTGGAGATCACTACGCGCGTAGTGATTAGGTCGGTTAAAATGAATTTAATTATTATTAAAATAACCAGTACGTGCGTACTGGACTAGCTACGTGCGCAGTGAAGTACATCACGTGCGTAGTGATTTAATTACACTATAAATACTTCTTAACCGCTTATTAGCGCGGTGAATCGACGAATCAAGCGGGTAATCAACCGGGAACCCTTCGTAATCGACCTTATCCGACCTTAAGCCTACTAATTCGCAATCTTAGTGATAAATACGAAAACCAAGGGCAGTCTTAAGCATCTCTGTGTGAGTTCTTAGAGTTTGTTCTTGTTTCTACTCTGTGTGTTTCTTAGTGTTACTGTGTGTCGGACACCTAAGCAGATCTTAGTATCCTTAGGAGGTTTGGGAAATAGAAATTCCGCACTATTTCTCATCCTAGATCAGTCCTAGCATTAGGGTGTTTTTAGTTTAGTTTAGAACCCCATCCCCCAGCCGGTCCTACAAGGCTTAGACACGAATGGTAAAGTTCCAAAGGGTGTTGACACCGTGTTAAAAGGTGCAACTGAGTAAACTGGTAGTGGTATTGCATGAGTAAATACTGCCGACTCTCGAGGCATCTGGATTGTCTGAGTCGGTTGTGACGACTGTGTCTGAAG
The DNA here is from genome assembly GCA_947179395.2 of Pulicaria dysenterica. Taxonomy (NCBI): domain Eukaryota; kingdom Viridiplantae; phylum Streptophyta; class Magnoliopsida; order Asterales; family Asteraceae; genus Pulicaria; species Pulicaria dysenterica. Next base: position 33,926,971 of record OX359289.1, on the reverse strand, counting down.
TTACTGCTGTTCCAATTCTTGTACCCTATCCCTTAAAGACTGTAAGTGTCTTCCAATTGCAGCACATATTCTTGCTGCTCAGATTCACCGTTATGAGAAGTTCCAGCACGGTGTTGTTCGTTAGCTGCAGTGGAGGACTGGTTGTTCCGTCTGGGGGACGTAGGGGTAGTTGTCGGATTCATGTTATCAGCCATTATCTATGCTATACACAGCATCTCACCAATTGTTAGATATAATCCGTTAGTTTAAACACACTAACTACTCTCAAAGCTACTCTACTAATTACCCACTATGGGAATACTGGACTGACCAGAGTCTCGGTTTGAGTATTGCACAAATCATTCATGCAAATCCTCAAACCAGGACTCTGATACCAACTTGTAACACTGTACTTTTTAAACATATATTTAAATCGCATGCGGAAGCTAAATACATATAATTAACTTAATTACATAATAGATACAAAAGATTTAACTTGTTTTACACAGCAAAACTTTTACAATGTTAATCCAAAACAGGCTCTAAACAAAAACTTTGACATCAGAGTGAGGTCTGTCCATATTCCCAGTCCCAAGCTTCAAAGCTCACCGAGGTTATCTGCAAAACAGTCTAGTGGGGAATTAGCACAAAGCTAAGTGAGGGAACCAATATCTAATCAAATACAAGGCAAACATGCCTAAACCCAAATAGCTCATGAATCCCAAGAGAACCGGCGGTGTTGCAACCACCTACAACCAAGGTTGGCCAAAACCAAGGTTTACCGATAACCCTGCTAACAGTAATAACAATACCAGTCTTCTTGTGTACAACAAATGCACCCCAAGATCTGGTACGGTACACCCCCAAGCAACAGGTCCAGCATCATGCTGATCTCTAAATAACATGTATATACAATCCAAATAAGAGCATTCCAAATAGGATATTAAATCCTGTATATCATAAGATATAAGCCCACTCACCAAAGTCTTCAATGAATTGAAGCACACTCGAGTGACTAACTCATTGAGTCTTCTCAGTTCCTGAGATTGAAGTAACCCAAGGCAGTATTCAAATCATAATACTGATCCAAAATAGATATCATATCTAACCATGTAAATCATGTATGTACACAATAGCATATATACATATTCGTCATACAATAATCCCAAAGATATACAAATCAAGTGGTTGAGTCTGTTCCTTGGTCATCTTCTTCATTCAAGTAAGTGTTTTTATTTTGAAACTTAGTTGTGGGTGTTTGTGATGAATCACACCCTTTTGATGGTGTAAATCATGTTTTTGTGAGTTGTAATTGTGTCTAAGGTGTTACTAAGTGTCCTTGGGTGTCAAGTATAGTGTACAAGTGATTAAAACTCAGTATTTGATCGATTAAAGTGTCAAAACGTGAATTTGCAGAAGCTGTGCGAAAACAGGGACGAAGGTCACTGTAAAAAGGGTCCTTGCGGTCGCATGGCAAGGTGCTTGCGATCGCAAGGGGTGTTGCCATCCTTGCGACCGCAAGGGTTAAGCCTTGCGATCGTAAGACTGTTTGTAAATTCCGCGCCGCGTAAGTTTTTAAGGGTCGCGCCGCGTAAATTTATGATGTGATCGCATGTGTTAGGCTTTTGACCGTAAGTCTTGTGTGTATGCTATGTGATCGCATGGTATGTCCATGCGATCGTATAGGTCTATTTTGTGGTGATTACTGCTTACGAGCGAAGGAAATAAGGTTTGCGATCGTAGGTACGTAACTTGCGATCGTAACCAACCCTAGAATCATGTTTGCGATCTCAGGGGGTATCCCTTGCGATCGGAAGCATGCGTTTGGGGAAAAAGGACCTTTGCGATCGCATGACTTGTCTAAAAGGTCCCTAGACCAGATAGAGATCGTGAGGCGTATATTCTGTTACTTGAGGAGGAGCTTCGCTCGACTAGGGAGCTACTAAGGGAAGCTATTAAGGGCAAGCAGCGTGAGCAGTGTTCTTTCAAGAAGTTTAAGTCTTGGGCCAAAGGTGTATGAGGGTAGTGATAATCCCTCAGAGACTATCCGTTGGTTGCGTGAGACCGATCAAGTGTTTAAGTCTTGTGATTGTGAAGATGAGAACCGTGTCAAGTATGCGGTTCGTATGTTGAAAGGTAAAGCTCTGGAGTGGTGGGATACCGTGAAGGATACAGTAAGTAAAGAGGTGACCGCTGCTCTCACTTGGGAGCAGTTTTATGAGAAAGTAAAAAGCAAGTATTGTACTGATTACGATCTCGAGAGGTTAGAGAATGAGTTCAACAGTCTCCGCAAGGGGGACAAACCAGTGGAGGACCTTATCCATGCCTTTACTGATAAGGTAAGGTTTATACCACACCTTGTGACTGATGAGAGGGCGAAAATGCGAAAGTTTGTGAATATGCTACCGCTAGAGGATCGAGCTCATGTGAGAGCTGCAGTTTCTTTGGATCGGGCGTTTGAGATAGCCCGACAGATTGATGGTGATCGTCGCCAGTGTAAGGGTGATCAGACTGTGGAGGGCCAGAAGAGGAAGTTTTAGCAGTATTCAAAGGCTGGTACTTCAAAAGGGAAATCTGCTGTTGGTGGGAAAGTGAATTCGAGTAAGAAACCGAGGTTTGATAATCCTTGGTGTTCTTTGTGCCGTACTTACCATTCGGGTGACTGCTCGAAGGCTACTACCAGATGTATGAGATGTTGTGAGAAGGGGCACGTAGCTACATAGTGCTCGTTTAAAGAGAATGTTTGTTTTAAGTGTCAAAAGCCGGGGCACAGGATTACAGAGTGCCCGAAGAGACAGAGGGGTGATACGGGAGCTGGAGCTGGTGGGTCCTCTGCTCAACCTAAGAAAGACGGCGCTCCTCGCGCCAAGGGCCGGGCTTTTCAGATAACAACTAAAGAAGCCAAAGCTGCGGGAGACGTGATCACTGGTAATTTTCTTGTAAATTCTGTTCCAGCTTGTGTGTTATTTGATTCCGGGGCTACCCATTCTTTTATATCTGTGGCTTTTCGTGATAAACTGCAATTGCCTATATCTATGTTACCTGAGCCGATTAGAGTTGAAATTGCTAGTGGTAAGGTAGTTTTGGTTAGGGATAGTGTTCCCTGCGTTAACCTTGACGTGGACGGGAATAGTTTCTTTATCTCTTTTCTTCTCATGCCAATTTGCTTGCTTTGATGCGGTCGTTGGTATGGATTGGCTCAGTGGTCTGAACGCGGAGATTTTGTGTTCAAAAAAGATGGTGAAGATTACTTTACCCGATGGGTCTTGTGCTGTAGCTCGAGGGGAACGTCGAGAGTCTGATATTCCTCTTATTTCGGTGATGAAAGCTCAGAAATCGATTTCTAAAGGTTACAAATTTTATTTAGCTCACGTGATTGATGCAAAGCTAGAAAAGCAAGTGGTCAAAGATATTCCGGTAGTGTCAAATTATCCGGAGGTGTTTCCAGACGAATTGCCGGGTTTGCCGCCGGTAAGAGATGTAGAGTATAAGATTGATCTTGTTCCAGGGGCTACGCCTGTAGCTAAAGCTCCATATCGTCTTGCTCCTTCAGAGGTGCGAAAGATGATGACTCAATTACAGGAGTTACTTGACAAGGGCTTCATTCGTCCAAGTTCGTCCCCGTGGGGTGCTCCCGTGTTATTTGTGAAGAAGAAGGATGGAACCATGCACATGTGTATTGATTACCGGGAGCTGAATAAGCAAACGGTAAAGAATAAATACCCTCTTCCACGTATTGATGATTTGTTCGATCAGTTACAGGGAGCGACTTGCTTCTCTAAGATTGATCTTCGTTCTGGCTACCACCAGGTGCGGGTTAGTGAAGATGATATTCCTAAAACTGCTTTCCGCACTCGATATGGCCACTATGAGTTTTTGGTTATGCCGTTCGGCTTAACCAATGCGCCTGCTGTGTTTATGGATATGATGAATCGGATTTGTCGTCCTTTCTTGGATAAATCCGTAATTGTGTTTATCGATGATATTCTTGTGTATTCCCGAAGTGAAGCCGAGCACGAGTTGCATTTACGGCAAGTTCTTGAAACTCTCAAGCGAGAGAAACTTTATACAAAGTTTTCAAAGTGTGAGTTCTGGCTTCGTGAAGTGCATTTTCTTGGTCATGTGATCTGCAGGGACTGTGTTAAAGTGGATCCAGCGAAAGTCGATGCAGTGATGAACTGGGGAGTTCCCCGAACTCCTTCTGAAGTTCGTAGTTTTCTCGGCCTAGCTGGATATTATAGGCGGTTTATCCGTGATTTTTCTAAACTTGCAGGTCCCTTGAATAAGCTTACTCGGAAAGACGTTGCTTTTGTGTGGTCGGAGGCGCAAGAACAAGCGTTTCAATCTCTGAAACGGCTATTGTGTGAAGCTCCGATTCTTTCCTTGCCCGACGGGTCTGATGACTTCATCGTATATTGTGATGCTTCTTATTCGGGGCTTGGCTGCGTGTTAATGCAGCGTGATAAAGTGATAGCATATGCGTCTCGACAGTTAAAGCCACATGAAGGTAACTATCCGACACATGATCTGGAGCTAGCTGTTGTTGTGTTTGCTCTGAAGCTGTGGCGGCATTATCTGTACGGTACCAAGTGTGTGGTCTGTACGGATCATAAGAGTCTGCAATACGTGTTTACACAGAAATAGCTCAATATGAGGCAGCGGCGTTGGCTCGAATTGATCAAAGATTACGACTGTGAGATCCGTTATCATCCTGGTAAAGCCAATGTGGTGGCGGATGCTCTTAGTCGCAAAAGCTCGTCAGCTGAGGCGAAGTTCATGAAGCTTGTGGTGATTCCTGATATTCTTGCGAGAATGAAGGAAGCACAATCTGTGGCCTTGCGTGACGAGAATCTTGCAGCTGAAGTGATGCGGAAGCAAAAAGATCTTCTTACAGATGATAGCAGTGGGCTAAAGACTTTTCAGTCTCGTGTTTGGGTGCCTCTGTACGGGGGAAATCGTGAATTGATTCTGCAAGAGGCTCACCAGTCTCGACTGTCTGTACATCCGGGCAGTACCAAAATGTATCATGATTTGAAAGCTTTGTACTGGTGGCCTACTTTAAAGCGAGACATTGCTTCCTACGTGGAAAAGTGTCAAATATGTGCGCAAGTGAAAACTGAGCACCAGAAGCCATATGGTAATCTTCAGCAACTCGAAATTCCTGAGTGGAAGTGGGATAATATTACGATGGATTTCGTGACAAAGTTGCCGAAAACGCTCAGAGGGCACGATGCGGTTTGGGTCATAGTTGACCGTTTGACCAAAAGTGCTCATATTCTGGCTATCAGCGAGTCTACCTCGTTGGATAAGTTAGCAAAGTTGTATATTGCTGAAGTGGTGTCGCGCCATGGAGTACCATGTTCTATTGTGTCAGATCGCGATCCGCGGTTTACTTCAAATTTTTGGCAGAGTTTACAGTGTGAGCTTGGCACTCGTGTTCACTTGAGCACGGCGTACCATCCTCAGACAGACAGACAGTCAGAGAGAACTATCCAAACCCTGGAGGACATGCTTCGCGCATGTGTACTTGAGTTCGGTGGAGCGTGGGATTCACACCTGCCGTTGATTGAGTTTGCTTACAACAACTCATACCATTCCAGTATTGGGATGCCTCCATTCAAGATGTTATACGGGAGACGTTGTCGCACTCCTACGTGTTGGCTAGAACCTGGCGAGAAGCAGTTCGCCGGACCTGAAATAGTGCAAATTACAGCTGATAAAGTGAGAGTGGCACGTGAAAAGCTGAAAGCCGCTCGTGATCGACAGAAAGTGTACGCTGACCCGAGACGTCGGCCAGTTTAGTTTAACAAGGGCGATCGGGTTTTCCTGAAAGTTTCTCCGTGGAAGGGTGTTATCCGCTTTGGCCGTAAAGGCAAGTTGAGTCCACGTTTTATTGGGCCGTTTAAGATCCTGCGCAGAGTCAATGATCAAACTGTGTCTCTGGAGTTACCTCCAGAACTTGCGGGTATTCATAATACCTTCAACGTGTGTTACTTGCGCAAGTGTAAAGTGGATGAGAGTCAGATTCTTCCGTTGCAAGAGCTGAGAGTTGATGCTTCAAAGCGCCTCGTTGAGGAACCTGTTGAGATTCTCGGCTCAAAGACTAAAAAGCTGCGTAAGAAAGTGATTAAGCTCGTTCTTGTGAAGTGGAAATATAACCTAGGTTCGAATATGACCAGGGAAACTGAAGATGACATGCGAGCTCGATATCCCTACCTGTTCGTGAGTGATCAGATTCCGAGGACGGAATCTTCTTAAGTGGGATAGATTTGTAACACCCTGAAAAAGGGCCTAGCAATAGTGACTTGTACATTGTGTTTTCGTGTTTGTACCGTGACTTTAAGTGATTTAAATTAAGTGTTTTGTGTGCGACTAACGTGTCTCGTGTTAATTAATTTGATTATGTGAAAAGTGTCAAACGTGTTTAAATGTGATGTCGTGTTATACGGTTTCGCGTAATGATTCCGTAAATATTCCCGTTGGTTAGAACGGGATGACGTGTGTCAAGTTGTAAGTTGAAAAGGGGAACGAAATACCCGGGGTTTAATTAAAAAACCCCAAAGTCAGTTTCTTAACTCCCTTATCCCCTGAGATTGAGAAACACACACAACTTCACATACATACTTACGTACTAAGAAACACACATACTTACTCTCAAAGATTTTCAAGAAATCAAGAGGAGAAATTGGTAGTTTGTGAATTTGGTAGCTGAATCAAGTGGTTGAGTCTGTTCCTTGGTCATCTTCTTCATTCAAGTAAGTGTTTTTATTTTGAAACTTAGTTGTGGGTGTTTGTGATGAATCACACCCTTTTGATGGTGTAAATCATGTTTTTGTGAGTTGTAATTGTGTCTAAGGTGTTACTAAGTGTCCTTGGGTGTCAAGTATAGTGTACAAGTGATTAAAACTCAGTATTTGATCGATTAAAGTGTCAAAACGCGAATTTGCAGAAGTTGTGCGAAAACTGGGACGAAGGTCACTGTAAAAAGGGTCCTTGCGGTCGCATGGCAAGGTGCCTGCGATCGCAAGGGTGTTGCCATCCTTGCGACCGCAATGGTTAAGCCTTGCGATCGTAAGACTGTTTGTAAATTCCGCGCAGCGTAAGTTTTTAAGGGTCGCGCCGCGTAAATTTATGATGTGATCGCATGTGTTAGGCTTTTGACCGTAAGTCTTGTGTGTATGCTATGCGATCGCATGGTATGTCCATGCGATCGTATAGGTCTATTTTGTGGTGATTACCGCTTACGAGCGAAGGAAATAAGGTTTGCGATCGTAGGTACGTAACTTGCGATCGTAACCAACCCTAGAATCATGTTTGCGATCTCAGGGGGTATCCCTTGCGATCGGAAGAATGCGTTTGGGGAAAAAGGACCTTTGCGATCGCATGGCTTGTCTAAAAGGTCCCTTGTGACCGCAAGGCTTACGCTTGCGATCGCAAGCAGGGGTCCAGTCTAGACAGATTGTGTAACTTGTGTTTTAACCTGTGTATGTTACGTGTAAGTGATGACCAAGCCTGAACCTTATGTGTTAGGTGATTCGGACGACTCAGTGTGTTCTTGGGATTCCCGGATCCATATCTGCCTCTTGTGATATCGAGGTGAGTACCGGTTTCCCCTAAGACTCAGTAAGTAGGGCTATTGTGTGCCTGTGTTGTGTGCCATGTGATATAGTGATACAGTGTTATAAGTGATACCATGTGATATAAATTGTGATATGTGATACGCATGCGTATTGTGGACCCTATGGGTCAAACGTGTTTATGATTCCTGTCCGGACAGACGCAGTGGTTGAGGTCAGTCGCTGATGCGGCTGGGTCCCTTGAGTGTTATTCAGGGATTAGCGGTTCCCACGAGTGATTTTCTGGGGTAAAGGTTCTGCAGGCCGCCGTTCCTTGACAAACAGTGGGGTCTTGGTTTGTAATTAAGGCCTAATTTGAGCCCAGGTGGCTCCGCAACGTGCTTAGGGGGTTGCTCTTCGCTTCCCCACCAGTGGGGTCTCAGTTGGATTCGTTGAGCGGGATTTGCAACCCCGCGAGATATGATCCTGGTCACATGTCGGCACACCGCTATGTGATAGCTTAGCATTGTGTGCCTTATTGTGACGTGATAACATGCTTATTGGTGCTTATGTGATACTTGTACTCACTAGCTAGTGTAGCTAATGTTTCGTGATATTTCCCTTTTCGCAGGTTTGTGATCAGATGGCCTGGTGAGACGGGTTGCTCTGGGTAGTGTTGTTGTATATATCTTTTGGAACACTAGTAGTTTTTTTTAGCTCTGATACTGTATAACGATGGTCGGTGCGTAGTGGTAACACTGGCTTAATTTTGGTACTTGGCTTGATTCGTTGTTTTTGATCGCCAAGTTGATAAGCAATACTTAATATGTAATCAGTGGTTTATTCCGCTGCAAACTTTTGATGTAAATAAAGTTTTAATTTACTCTAATTTTAAGCTCGTGAAACCGGTGTTACACCGAAACATTCAACAATGATTAATCCAAATTCAGTAAGCTAATCTCAATAATGCAATGGATTTCAGAAATCAATTTAGCAAGCAAGATAGAAGATCAATTGCGGATTCCTTCTTCCTTCTATTCTCGGCCGAGAGAAATGTTTTACACACACACATACACACTTTGGTTGTTTGTTCAAGAATGCATGTAAATGGGGTGAGGTGGTGGCTATATCACCAAACCGGCCACCTCACAAAACCCAGTAACCCATATAATAATTTAATAATTAATTTAATTAAACCAATTAATCAATTAATCATAATTAAATTAATTAATCCACATAATTAATTTAAATCCAAATCTAAGTGTGATTAATTGCCTTAATCCTACTAGGCCGGGAAAGTGGGTGTTACAAAAATTATATAGTCAAAATAACAATTACTAAAATGATATACTATTGTTTTAATATTTACAATTTTACATTTTAATATAGTTTTTAACGTTTAAAAATTTTATACTTTTGTTTGGCGGGTTTGCCCTTATATACCACTCCGTTATTTGAACTCATAATTCAACTTTATGTATTAATTTTTTTATAATGATATACTATTGTTTATTGTTTGTGTCACTTTTTTTATATCGAGTTCGGGTCAGGTTTCGTGTCGACACAAAAATTATCACTCTTGAAATATTAATAATTATTAAATATTTAGGTATTTATAATACTACTAGTTTAGTACCCTGTGTATAAACACGGGTATGATTAAAGGAAATTTTAAATGTTTTTATATTGTAAACATTGTAAATCATATAAAAATTATAAACAAATAATTAAATAAATAATACCCTGTGTATAAATACACATATCGATAACAAAAACCCCGTATATAAATAGTATCACAAAATAAATTAATAAATCACTATAGAAAACAAAATAATATAGAAAGAAGGTACTGAAAATGATATGTTATGACGCCATTTTTAAAATGATTCCTAAAAAAAAATAGTATGACTTTCAATGTACTAATTTAATCAAACTGATCTATGTGTTTATATAAATAACAATAAAAAATATATCTATTAAATAATTCAAATATATTTATGTAAAAAAACCATAAATATCAAATATCTATAAAAAATATCAAGTAATTAAAAATGAAGTGATAGAATTATGGGATCCATGAACCATTTGGAATAATGGAAAGTGAGATTAAAGGATTAAGAAAAGTGACGTAATAGATTAGTGTATACGTAATTGGTTATTAAAATAAAAGGACCTTATTGGTTCAATTATATTTAAAAAATGAACTTTTATCAAAATTCCTATTCTTTTAATAAATATGTTTTAAAGAAAGATAAAGAAAGATTAAAGAAAAGATAATTTTTTTATATTTATCATTGATTTAATTAAGGGTTTTCTTTATCTAATTTCAATTAGTTGACTCTAAAAAGTTAAAATCAAAATTTTAGAATTAAAGGAATTAACGGCTACGATTAAATCTTTTATTAAATGAAGAGTCAAGATTATCCAATAACTTTTTTTCAAATTAGTCTTTTATATATATTAGAAGATTCTAACAATAATATTTTCCGTAAATTTTACTTCAACTAGTGGTTAGCTTACCCGCGCTTCGCGTCGGGGATTAATCAAGTTTTGATCGAGTTTGATTAGATATGAAACTTAAAACAATTGAATTGCCTGTATTTTTTAAAAGTAATTTAGCTTTTATGTATCTTGATACGTAAAAATGTGTCCTATGTGTTTTTGTTGTACACATTTATTTAATTCATTGGAAAATTTTATGTGTTACATTATATTAGCTTAACTAATAACTATGTAGTTTTTTCTATGTTTGCTGATGTGTATTTTTTCATGCCACTTTTTTAATTTTAACACCTATGCGAGCTGAAATATAAAGAGGGTAATAAAATATTAAGTAATAGAATTATAAAACTAATACTAAATATATTGTTTAGTTGACAATATATAGCTATAGCAATATGTAACAAAAAGTAATATTTTTAACACCTATGCGAGCTGAAGTATAAAAAGGGTGATAAAATATTAAGTAATAGAATTATAAAAATAATACTAAATATATTATTTAGTTAACAATATATAGCTATAGCAATATATAATAAAAAATAATATTATATACTAATAGTAATAATAGAACTTAATCAACTTATTAACAAACTAAATATTAGAAAAGTTAAAAAACAAAAAAAAATAATAATAACCATGACTCGAAACTGGCACCTCGCCTTCATATGCAAAGTTGTTTGCCAGCATATCTCCACCTTTTTTTGAAACTTGTCTTGACTTTTAAATATCTTACTTTGTTCTTTCTTAATGTGGAAGGCGACAAAAATTTTTCCCTCAATTTGTATGGTATAGTAATTACACTAGTAATGAATTGACGACGATAACTAAAAAAAATATATAAAAAATAGGGCCCAACCGGGTTCGAACCGGTGACCTCTTGATCTGCAGTCAAATGCTCTACCACTGAGCTATGGACCCAATTATGACTAACTTCTTGACCTTTTTTATTCCTTCCAATTGCGATGAGTGAATTAGCAGATCGAGCGCCAAATTTCACCACACACACACACACACACTAGAATAAGTAGCAGAGCGCCATCTTTCCCTTCATTCTCTTCACCATCACGCACCCTTCAACTTTCAGAATGTCAGCTCAAAAATCGAACTCCAGGAAGAAGAAAACCACCGAATCAGGAACTCCGAAGACGGAATTAAAACGAGTGATGGTCGAAGAAGATGATGATTTCGATTTCGATGCTGATCAACTGAAGCAACGGGTTCCGAAGAAACAGCGCTCTACTTTTGAAGATGATCTCGATGCCGACCTATCTAGGTAAATTCTCACTTTCATACTTACAATTGCGTTAAATGCTTGCTGATTTTCACATACTGATTACTATGAGATACTACATCGTGTGTCATTTTTTTTTTGACATATTTTCTGTTCATGAAGACGAGACGTCAGAACTATACAATTTGAATCGCAATGAACTGATCTACTGTTTCTTAGTTCGGCATATAAGTTGTAAACATCAATTTGTGTGTAGGATTTAAGTTCTGACAACTACTTTTGAAATATTGCAGTGACATTAAAGGTTTAATGAACGCGTTACATCAGATCAAAGAGAAAGCACAGAAGGATGGACAGAAGAAAAAGGAGGAAACTATTTCGAGGTGAATCCCTGATTTGCTTTGGTTTTATTCTGTTTACTAGAGCAGTGGTGGTTATAGCGAGTTTTCTATTAAGTGGATACATGTTTGTGTTATCTGATTAGCATGATATCTAATTATCTAAGCTATTTCCTGCATCCTAATTATGCTCTTTTAATTTTGTAATGTTTTCTTGAATATGTTCATTACTCTTGATTGATTTCTAGCAATGATGATGATTGGCTGTCTGGCTTAGTTAGATTGAAATTGTTTGGATGTTTTTAAGTGAGTTTTGTATGAAGTATATACATATTTCTACTATCTTTTTTTAATAGAATATTTGTGCTTTGTGGATCAGTATAATTACGATGTGAATAATTATCTAGCTCTTATTTACATTTAAATTATGCTCTATTCATTCTATAATGTATTATTGGATATGTTTATTCCTCTTGATCTGGCAACGATGATGATTGGCTCTCCGGCTTAATATTGTTTTTGGATCTTTTTCAAGTGAGTTATCAAGTATAAACATATATGTGCTATCTGGATCAGCATAATTATCTAGCTATTTTCTACATTGCGTATATTTCAAGTGAAATTGCCCTTCCATGTATGATAAGACCTTAACTACTTTCCTTTGCTATGTGTCTTAATAGTTGATATTCAAGGATTTCACTAGCATGATTGTGGTTTAGCTAGTGATAGTGGTTTATGTTGATACAGTTTGGGTATAAGCACATGGAGAATCCATGAGATTGTAGTTCCTGAATACAATGTAATGTGGCCTTTATCAGATTTTATTAGCTTTTATTACAGTGAAAAATCTTAACGGTCAGGTAACTTCTATTAGAGCAGTTAAATGACTTTGCATATTTTTATCATGCTCTATACTTTCTTCTAACTAGGAACGCAAGTTGTTCTTCTAGTTAAAGATCAACATGCATTGTGTTCTTTTTCCTGATCATATCAGAGGAACCTTTGAAAGCATATGTGACCTGCTTCTGCAACATCCTCACACAGTTACTAAGCCAGATTTATATCCAAAAAATCCAACAGACACAGTATGTAAATATGTAATATATAAACTGGGAACGTGACCATATTTGACCCATCATTTAGTGCCAATGATCAAATTAGTAAAAGAGAGGCTTTGATAGTGAAGAAAAGGTATAAATGTAGTAGCGTTTATGTTGGATACATACCTTGAGAGTTGAGAGCCATGATACTATCCTCTCACTGTATTACCCCCTTGGATAGGTTGTCACAAGGTGTTTTCTTTTCAATGCATTGGGCCCGTGCCTTTTCAGGAGTGGTCGATCTTTGGACTTTGGCATGTCCTTTGTTCATAATCTGGAATGAAAAAAGGACATGAGAGATACCTCATCACTTCAAAACTGCCAGGATTGAGCATCTTGTGAAGTTGAGGGTGCCTATTTAATAGAAACTGTACACCATCTTGTCTTTTGCACCTTTTCTGATTTATAATGAGTCACAATGATTCACAATGTGCAAGCCATCTTCCTAACCCATCGAGTTTTCTACCTTCCCATCCAGAGTTTTCTCATTCATGTTGTTATTCAAAGTCAGATGATCTCATTCGGCTTTTTTGATCTTCAGGTCGCAGCTTACACCCAAAGAAGTCAAACCCACCTTGATTCGAAACTTGCGATGTGTTAGTTTACACTGGTCACAGTTGGCTTGGCTTCTATGGTGTATGTGGCCGCCTAAAGATAAAAAAAATTAAATGAAATAATCTGGTTTTGAAGAACAATGTGAGTGAGAAATCTTTTGTTCAAGTATATAGGAAAGTTGAACGGGTTTGGGAAGAACAATGACATGTTTGTGTATGACAGCTTATACATTGTGAAAATAGGCGCACAAGGCAAGATAGTGTTCAAGTCTTAATAAAACACAGTACATGGGTAGCCTCAACTTTGCAAATTGCTCAATGCTAGCATTTTTTACACTGAGAGGTATCCCTCAGATCCATTCTTTCGTTTGGATTATGGGCCCAAGACATAACAATTTGGACAACTATTATTCCTGAAAAGGCCAAATGAATAAGTCACCTTCTAAGACTCTCAGATAACAACCACCTACAAATGGGACAATATAGTAATATTTCTATGCAAACCTTATTGTTTCTAGAATTTGTAGATCTGATAACTTTTTAGATGTGGTTGTTAGTGCTTGGTGAAGACATTATGAATGTGATGTAATTAAAATTCTCATAATAAACATAGGTATTATATTGGTTTTTATATCATTATAATGCTTTTTTCTCTCTCTTTTATGTACTTGTGTTATAACAATTCTCCTACATGCAGTGAACAAAGACTCCATTGGTCCATGAAATTAGCACGTATACTTGTTTCTTGCATGAGTTGATAATTATGCTTGCAATTAACAAACATTTAATTGTTATATAAGGCCATGAATCATAGGGCGTTAAGAATTTAAGATTAAGAACTCCCATCTAATGACTCAGACTTTGATAGGAAACGTAAAATTGAGAAAGCTAATATATCGATAGAAATTGGTATTGAACAATTGATAAACCCCAATCACTCCACAATCGGAAGATTGGTCCAGGGATGAATCCCTCTCTCGATTGCCAAAGGCAACGAGCCTAACAAAACCCTTACGATAATTTCTGCCTGACCAAATCGACTCCCTCTCCTCTATTTAGTAATAACACTAATTTACTGTTTTAGTCCCTCTAAATACATCGCTATTCTATTTCCTATCAGACTTCAGTAGAATGTAACCGTTAAAGTATGCTGTCTGTTGATCACCAATTCACCAGAGCAATATAAATGACTTTTTAACTAAAGGAAAAGGACATAAGAACAAAGTAACATATTTGAATCTCCATCAAAATGAACATTTACGTAGGCTTTTGCTCACAGACTTGGCAAAGAGAGAAACAAGGTCTTTGATATATTGTTTCTGTAGTGTACTTATCTTCTTCCTATCTTTTTTCTGAAATTCATGAAGACTGATTCGTTTTGCACCAGTGTCGCTACAGAAATCAGGTCTAAGTTTGACGAGTTGAAGTCCAAAGTAGAGAAAGAAAGGTAACTGTAGATACCGACTAATATCTGCTCTATTACATGCTCTTGATCTACTAATTCCATCACGCTTTTAAATCCTGTAAATTTCAGGCAAAACTTTGCCAAGGCACTATCAAAGAGCTCAAAAGAGGTATGCAAAGCGAATATTCATCTTAAATGCATTACGTGTAAATATTATCCTCCTCTACATGTCAATTCTATACTTAAAAGCTCTTTTAAGTATGCGTGCAGTGTGAGAACACGTTGAAGAATGAGACTGCTAAGTTCCAAACAGTTCACGAAAATTTCTGCAAGGACAAGAACTCACATCTTCAGGCTCTGAAAGGTATTAAATACTTACCAAGTGCTTCGATTGGCACATATGATATATGATGCGAATAAAGAAGCATTTATGTGCCTACATTGAAGCAAGAAACCAGAGTTCACTGAAAAGTTGTCGTTAGTCGGTCTCTCATTGCAATTTGTAGTTTCTTATGATTGAATTAGAAAAAATTATCTTTTCTTCACAATCTAAGCATATGCTTGTTCTGTTGTTTATGAGCTGCTTATATTTCTTCCCCTAGATGTATGATAAGCTCCATTTACATAGGAATACATTTGAGAGTCAAGGTCTCAAACAGAAATAGTTGTGTTCAAACTATACTTTGGGCTTAAACTTGTGTAGAATCTTTTCATTCTATAAAATTTGACTGAAAGTTTGATGTACAATGAAAAGTTCTACTAAAACTAGCTGAAAGCAGAACCAAGACCAGGTAACTTTGGTCATTTAAACATCTGAATCATACAAATTCTTCTGTCATCAGTGATATTATTGTTGTTAACATGGCAGATACTATTTCTAAATATGAAGAAGAGAAGGAGAGATTGTTCATGCGATACGAACAACACAGTAAGTAATTTGTTTCTTTTTTCAGATATTAATTTAACAAAAACTAGTGTCATTGGCTAACCATCATGCTTTACCCAGGAAAAAAAGAAAAGAACATGATAACCGAGCATGAGAAGGCTTGTGCAGCCAAAATTTCTGACCTGGAGGAGTCACTGAAGAAAAAGAAGCAGGTTATTTATCCCTTCTTTGTTAAAACCTTCTCCAAAAAGGTGGCAAAATCAGTTTGAGTTCTGGTTGAAAATGGGTTTTTTTGGTTTGGGTCAGGTTGGGTTGACCCAAAACATTCTTAAATTCAAAATCTTAATTTTTTTTATAAATAGTTACCTTGTATTTCAAGTAATATTTTGAATAAGATGATTTTGATCATGAGTGGACCCAGGAATCGTATTGACTGGTGGCATCATATAATGACAAAAATAACATTAATAAAAATTGAGGGTGTTGTTTCGGTTTTTTTCGGGTTTCCAGATAATCGGGTCGGATTAACGAGGTTTTCGTTGTTGTTACGGTATTATAGGGTCAAATTTTAAAACAAAACACAATTTGTATGAAGCTCTGTTAATCAAATTGTTATTTTTAAGGTAAACTAAAGTATTTCAAAGGTATAAATCGAAGCTTGAACTATATCTTATCAATTTTTTATAAAAATTTTATTTTTTTATTAGATTTTGGTGTGATGGTGGCACCCAAAATTTGATTGGTGGCACCGGCTTAATAACGTTGAAAATTTTTACTTCGTTTGCAAAATTGACTGGTGGCTTGTGTCACCGCCACTTAACAAATAGGTCCGCCCATGATCTTTATAGTTTTATGTAACAAAATACGACCCGTTTGACCTATTTGACTCGCTAGATATAAAACATCTTGAAACGTTCCATTTGTTAGTGAATGGGTAGAATTTGCCATTTCTACCGCCCCCGAATTAAGCTATAACCATGGTTTTATTTTTCTGTTATTTATTTATTTTTGTAGGATGACAAAACATTCAGCATTCTAAGGAAAACTCTAGGCTCATTTCTTGACAATGCTTCTGATGAGGACTTCCCACCTGATGATTGAAGCAAAATCTGAAAACTTACTGCTGCAAATCTTGTTGGTATTCCTCCTCTAGCATTATAAACTAGTCTCATTCCTACTTGCTGAATTTTTGTTAAAATAAAAAGCATATCTAGTTATCTACCATTTTCGATACTAATTTCAACAAGAAATCGACTCTCGTAACGCACCTAGAGATATATGTATAGTTTGGTTACTCTATTTCATAATTAGAAGACAGATTATTGTTCTTGTTAATCATTTCACCAAGACCTAGTTTATATTGGCACACTAAATCTTTACATTCGATTACATATATATAGAGGGTGGTAGTGGCAGTTATCCGGCGGTTCTCCGTCACTTGACAGCGGTGGTTACCATCGGTGGTGGGGTTACATATTATTTACTTTACATTATTTCTTACTAAAATACAACTAATACTAAAACTATAATTCTTTTGACAATTATTCCAACAAAGACAACTACATAGACATAATATCAGCCATGATATTTACTACCCAATAAATCAAAGTAATTAATGCTGGTATTCATGGATTTATGATGGTAAACTTCAAGAATACTTATTATTAGTTATGAAAACTTTTGTTAATTATTCTACGAACTATATGGATGGATGTGTTGTCTTTGAATACATGAGTTTTTCTGAATTTTGTTATCAATATGAAATTCAAAAAAATTATCAAAAGTAATGAATTTTTGTATGAGTTTTCTTCTAAAGTATTGTTTCTGAAATTTCGGAACTCGGATTGTTTTCTAAATGTTTTTGGGTAATCTTATCCAAATTGCCACAGAATGCTATGAGTTATCGACCAAAATGTTTCAGTTAGTTTACAATTTCAACAAAATATCGTTTGGAAGTGATCAATATGTGCATCAAGAAATGATGTTTGCCTATTCAAATGACGATTTCTAAATTTGATCCAAAAGTCTTTCACATTGGTGGGTTGATGTACTTAGAGAGCATAACATGTCTCATTATGCCTCATTAGTACCATGATGCTACTCATTATCCTCTTTTGTTATCATCTCCATTGTTCTGTTTTGGGTTTTCTTTTTTCTTTTCTAATTCAGTGGTGCAAGAGAGGAGAGAGATCATGTGTCTATTCGATCTTCTTCGGATAACACTATTGAACACATTACGTTTACATCTATATATTATTAATCAAGACATCAATATGCTCGATAAGATGCACATTGCTTATCTAGCGTAACATTGTGTTGATGTGTGTGGAGATTGTTGACGTGTCGCTATATTTGTTTGAGATATCTTGTAAGAGAAAATCAAAGAAAAGAGGAAGTATTGCTGATTAGTTAGGCACTAAACTCGCAAATTGTTTTCGGATTCCTCTCTCTCAATCTCGTTGTCCTCTTTCACTTAATGCCCGTATTTATACAAGTAGTAATAGTATGATACATGGTTCAATTTAGAACCTATTTTTAAAGTTGGAAAAATAAACATTAATGTTAACCTCGCCTAATTTCGACGTACGTCTTTATACTCACAAACTACTATTAAATATATGTGATTAGTATAACATTCAAAAATTAAATAGGAGGGAAAACCTTGCATGTTGAAAGAGAATACATGAAAAGTAAGTAACGACGTGAACAGAACAAAACAAACAAAAAAAAGAAAGAAAAAAAATTAAATGATTACTCGTTAGACTACTAAACTATGTAGTCATATTTTTTTAAGGTGCTGATTGTTTTTTCAGAGATAAAATGTCTTATGTCTGTTTCCGTTTATTTCCATGTCTGCAGAAATAGATGTGGACTAATTGTCTGCAGTCTGTACTAAGAAGACTGTTTTGTTTTTTAAACTTAAGAAATTGTCTGAAATAATGTAATGTTACAAAGTAAACTTTTAAATAAACACATGAGAAAATGCATACATTTTAGTACAATTATAAAAAACAACTCTAATTTTAAACACTTGATTTGAGTCATAACTTAAAGACACTTGTTATATATGTATTTATATGTGTGTGTGTGTGTGTTTGTATGTGGGTGGGTGGGTGTCCTGTGTATATATTATATATACATCGACATATATATGTATGTATGATTGTAGGTATATATATATATATATATATATATATATATATATATATATATATATATATATATATATATATATATATATATACACACGTATGTATGTGTGTATATGTATGTATATATTTGTATGTATGTATATGTATGTGTGTATGTATGTATGTGTATTTGTGTATGTATGTACGTATTTATTTATGTATGTATATGTATGTGTGTGTACAAC
Source organism: Pulicaria dysenterica (assembly GCA_947179395.2). NCBI lineage: Eukaryota > Viridiplantae > Streptophyta > Magnoliopsida > Asterales > Asteraceae > Pulicaria > Pulicaria dysenterica. The sequence continues at coordinate 33,908,044 of OX359289.1, read as the reverse complement.
CGGGTTGACCGGTGGTCGAATAATGGTCCGTTCATCACACACGATCAACTAAATGTCCGTATTATATAATAATATGATTATAGAGTTAGAACCAAGGACAATAATATGTAACACATATACATGTGAAATTGTCTTGTAACACCGTAAAACACAAGCCATTTTTTTTAAATCACAGCGGAAGTATTGCCTCATAAATCATAAAGGAAACAACACCATAAATTAAAACCAACAATGTACAGACACACAATATCTTGTTTCGTGTTACAAAATATTTCTTAAAGATGGCTCATCGTTTTCTAAAAAAAACTAGAATATCATAGCGACGGTCAAACTTCTCCTGTACACAAAAGCAGCAACCTAGCGTGCTCTCTAAAAAACCTGCAGCAGAGAGTGAAAGTCACAAGATGTGATAAAAATGAGTAACTTTGAATGATTCTTGATGAACTTTGTATGAATATGAAGATGAACAATGAAGAACACCAAGAACACTAAGGATGAACACTTAGCTTAAAGTAGAGAATAATCTCCTCATGAATTACAATGAGAATAGGCAAAGGTTAACCTAGAAGCTAGGTTTACATGGTTTATATAACCATAGGCACCATGGGCCTAAAGCCTCATGGGCTTCTATCATGGACTACTTGATTCACCGTCATGAGCTAGTTAAACCTACCGCTATGGACTACCTATTGTAGCTAAATGGACTAGACAATTACATAAGAAATGGGCTAGGCCTTTACATGATGAGCTAGTCTAATTAATATAATAATAACATCGTAATTAGGATAGTTGCACAAGGACTACAAACATAATTAAATCCTAACAATCTCCCCCTTTTGTAGCTTTGTGCGTGTTCATCTGTCTTGTTGGATTTTGTTGCATCTTTATCAGTCTCCTATTTTGATTATGCAGATATTCTTTTTCTTTCTGCATTCTTGTGAAACTTTGTGGGAATAAAGATGTGATGTCTTTAGAATGTATTATCATCTTGAGGTATCTTCAACTTGTTGATGAGAGCTTGATATTTCAGGCACATAATGACATCTTGTAAATCTCCTTCTTAAGTTTGCTGTTAGTCCCATATAACAAGTGGTTCACGTATCATGTAGGATTGATGAAGGTTTGTATATGTAAATGTTGGAGAGATAGCAATATCAAACCTAAATCAAACCTATCTATTAAGAAAAATAGGATTTGATGTTAACAAAACCATATATTCAGTTTTGGACTTAGATTGATGAAAAACATGTGTTGTTTTTTATCTGAGACTTAAAGAATTTCTATGTAAGATATGTCAGCTGACGAATCATAGTGTCAGCTGAACACTGAGTATAAGCCAAAGGACCAGCTTCAGGAAGATCAGCTGAGAAGAAAAGATCAGTCAAAAAGCATCAGCTGAGGAATCACATTGGATCAGCTGATGGCCTAAAACCATAAGCTAATGAAGATTTCAAGATCAGCTGAGCAGTCTAGGATCAGCTGACACAATCACAGTTATCAGCTGATGCCTCCCATTTGTCAGATAAGGTATTTATTACTTATCCTATCTTTTCTTCATAAGCTGAAACTACTAAAAATGACTAGCTGAGCCCTTGGGAACAGCTGACAGTTTAGTTTGATCAATTTATTAGCTGCACGTTGAGTTGTGTTATCAGCTGAGCAATTTGATCAGCTGAGCAATTTGATCAGCTGAGCAAATCTAGTCAGCTGAGTGTTTTACATTCAACCTTAGCTGAGCAAAATTATATTTGTAGTTCAGTGTCTATTAGCTGAGTCCTTATTGTATATCTCAGATAATAGCTTTTCTATGAAATATTTTCTTTAGTCAAAGGCAGAACATGTGTTGTTCTTATTATGCCTTAGATCTTTCGTTGTAAAAGTACTTAGCACTTTTTGGATCTGCAAAGATACAAAAAGGATAGATCTTTATCCTCTGGAAAAGGAGAAAGATACTCTTAAAAAGAAGATCTCGAAAATATGATGTTAAGTATGGCTGGCAACTCCATACTTGGTAAAGTCACATCTTCAGAAAGCATGGTGTTGATTAAAGCACAAGCATGAAAGGAGAAGTTTACTTTTCCAAGATATAAAGGTAGTAGTTTAATAATATAATTATAGATAGTGGGTATACTCATTACTGAAAAGTATGTTTACTTTACACACTTTGTGTATAAAGTTAACTTACTTTTCACCCACTAACTTTATCTATTATAATATTATTAAACCAAGTACATTTGTCTCCTTCTCTCTTCATCAACCCGGACACACCTTGCTTATATATACTCATGCATGGAAACATGCTAAGTATGCGTTGAAAAGCACTGAAATCTCATAAGTTGAGAATTAGAAGAGTTAGCATTTTACTTTCAGTGTAACAAACTTGTTCATGTGTTGAACATCTTAGACATTAGTTGTTTAAGATTAGCATTGTCTATGTGTTAGACAAATCTAGTTGCCACCTTTTATTGAACTTAGATTTTCCGTATCTAGTTCATGTAATTCTTGATTAACATCAATAAGAATTATATAAAAGTAAACCGTGTGTCTCTTAAATTTTAATCTGCTAAAGTTTGTATTCAACCCTCCCCCCCCCCCCCTTCTACAAACATTTGTTGTTGTAGTATCCATTCGGGGACCAACAACTGGTATTAGAGCAGGCTAGATAATCCATATCTAAGATCTGTTTTGCTTACTCTTCAACTGCTTCTACCCCATACTACTAAATGGCCACTCCGGTTGCTGCTTCAAATGGTTCTTGTAACACCCTGTAAATGGGCCTAGCAGTGTAGGGTTATACTTTGTGCTTTAGGGCTTGTACTGTGATTTTAAGTGAAATTAATTAAGTGTTTTGTGTGACTAACGTGTCTCGTGTTAATTAATGTGATAATGTGAAAAGTGTCGGTTGTGTCTAAAAGTGATGTCGTGTTATACGGTTTCGCGAAATGATTCCGTAGATATCCCCGTTAGGTAAAACGGGATGGCGTGTGTTAAGTTGTAAGTTGGAATGGGGAACAAAATACCCCGTGTCTTAATTAAAGGCCCCAGGGTCGGTTTCTCCACCCTTATCCCCTGGGTCAATGTGAGACACACACAAGCATGTTTCCATTCACATACAAACTCAAAAACACATACACTTTGGTGATTTTGAAGAATTGATCAAGAAACAAGTTATTACAAGTGATTTCATTGTCAAATTCGTGACCTAACTGCTGTACTACATCATCTTTGTAAGTAAATCTTGTTTAAAAACCTAAAGTTGTGTTCTTGAGGAAAATACACCACTTTGATGGTGTATATGGTGTCCATGTGTTGATTATGGTGTTTAAGTGTGTTTATAAGCTTCTATTAATGTCAAGTAATGTATACAAACGATTGAATCTGGTTTCAATCGAGTTTTGGTGTCAAAAACGAGTAATTGCAGTGCTGTGTCGAAACAGGGACGAAGGTCTGCTGTTCGTGGACATCCTACGGGCGTAGGAGATAAGTCCTACGGCCGTAGGAGGCCTTTTGTGTTTACTGCGGCCGTAGGCAGGGTTACTGCGGCCGTAGGATGTGTTTTTGTGTGAATTACCGTCTACGGACGATGAAACAAGGATTACGAGCGTAGGTACATAACCTACGGTCGTAGTTCACCAAAGAACAACTACTACGGGTGTAGAAGAGAGTTTCTACGGCTGTAGTACATTGTTTGTTGGAAGGAACCTCTGCGGGCGTAGTGAATGGATACTACGGCCGTAGGGAGGGTTTTTCATGTGTCCTACGGCCGTAGGATATATCCTCTGCGGCCGTAGAAGGCTGTTCAGTGTTGACAGCTTATGTAACTTGTGTTCTAACCTGTGTGTGTTACGTGTAAGTGATAACCAAGCCTGAACCTTATGTGTTAGGTGATTCGGACGATTCGGTGTGTTCTTGGGATTCTCGGATACATATCTGCCTCTTGTGATATCGAGGTGAGTACCGGTTTCCCATAAGACTCAGTAAGTAGAGCTATTGTGTGCATGTGTTGTGTGCTATGTGATATAGTGATACAGTGTTATAAGTGATACCATGTGATATAAATTGTGATATGTGATACGCATGCGTACTGTGGACCCTATGGGTCAAACGTGTTTATGATCTCCTGTCCGGACAGACGCAGGGGTTGAGGTCAGTCGCCGATGCGACTGGGTCCCTTGAGTGTTATTCAGGGATTATCGGTTTCCACGAGTTATTTTCTGGGGTAAAGGTTCTGCAGGCTGCCGTTCCTCGACAAACAGTGGGGTCTTGGTTTGTAACTAAGGCCCAATTGAGCCCAGGTGGCTCCGCAACGTGCTCAGGGGGTTGCTCTTCGTTTTCCCTCCAGCATGGATTGGTGTTGCTGACTTCTCAGTTAGATTCGTTGAGCGGGATTTGCAACCCCGCGAGATATGATCTTGCTGACATGTTGGCACACCGCTATGTGATAACTTAGCATTGTTTGTTTTATTGTGACGTGATAGCATGCTTATTGGTGCTTATGTGATACTTGTACTCACTAGCTAGTGTAGCTAATGGTTCGTGATATTTCCCTTTTCGCAGGTTAGTGATCAGATGGCCTGGCGAGGCGGGTTGCTGTGGGTAGTGTTATTGTATGTATCTTTTGGAACACTAGTAGTTTATTAACTCTGATACTATATAACGATGGTCGGTGCGTAGTGGTAACACTGGCTAAATTTTGGTACTTGGCTTGATTCGTTGTTTGTGATCGCCAAGTTGATAAGCAATACTTAATATGTAATCAGTGGTTTATTCCGCTGCAACTTTTGGTGTAAATAAAGTTTTAATTTACTCTAATTTTAAGCTCGTGAAACCGGTGTTACAGTTCTTAAAATAATGGTTCACTCACTAGGTGTCCAACTTTTGATGGAGAAAACTTTTCTCTCTGGAAAAGTAGAGTTCTTCTCTATATGTCAAGCCTTGATGATGTGATGCTTAAAACTGTTACTGAAGGTCCTCATGTTCCTTCCTCAACTATCCAAGTAACTGAAGCCACTGATGAAGTTCATGCCGTTGAAAGACTAATTATAAAGCCTATAAATCAATGGTCTGATGAAGACAAAAGGGTTGTTAATCTTGATGTTAAAGCAAGAACAGCCTTAGTCTCTACACTACCAAATGATGTCTATCATCAAGTTCTTAATTGCAAATTTGCAAAAGAGATGCTAGACACTTTGACCGTTGCATATGAAGGTACTGAAGAAGTGCAAGAAAACAAGAAACTTCTTCTGGTAAGAGAATATAAATTCTTTTTTGCTCATAAAGGTGAAAGTCTAAATCAGACCTACACCAGATTCAACTGCCTTATTAATGACTTAAGAAGGGCAGATGTTCCAAAGAGCAATAAAGAGCTTGTAAACAAGTTTCTAGACTCTCTCCCAGAAACTTGGGATCATTTTATCACTGTACTTAAACATGGTGAGAAAATCAAGGGTCTTACACTGGTTGGTTTATATGGAAACCTTATGAATCATGAACAATCAGTGAAACAAAGGAAACTCTCTACCAAGGATATGAAGGAGGCTGCAAAAGCTCCAACTACTGCCCTTGTATCTAAGGATACAAGATCTAGGAGTTTTGCAGCAGTGGTGGATGAATCAAGTGATGAGGAAGATGAAGAGGAAACTTCTGATGAAGAGCAATTGGCTGATGGGGATGAAGATCTGGAGAACATGGACAATATTGAAGCTGCTGTTGAGCAGGCTGCCATGTTGGTTAAAAGGTTCAAACCTTTCTTGAAAAGAAAGGGTGTCAAGAGGTTTGAAAGGAAACCCTTCAAAGGAGAAAGAGCCATGTCAAAACCAAAGGCTTCTGAAGGTTGTTTCTCTTGTGGCAAGACTGGTCACTATGCCAGTAAATGTAAGTCCAAAGGAAACACAGGCTTCAAGGGTTCCTCAAGCTCAGACAGCAAGATTGATTATGAAGCCAAGTATAAGAAGCTTCTTGCTGCTATCCTTGACAAGAAAAAGAAGAAAGCTCAGAACAGGGTGCTGGTTGCTGAAGAAGAAGATTGGGCTGAGGAAGATCTCTCAAGTGATGAAGATGAGGTCCTCACAGCTCAGTTCAGTTTGATGGCCAACACAGCAAGTACAAGTTCTTTTGATGAGGACATGAAGAAAGCTGCTAAAGCTTGTACTTCTCCTGACTGGGATCCCTCTTCTATGTATCAGGTTGGAAAATTTATTAACTATGAAGATAATGAGAAGAACACTATGTTTGATTATTTGTGTGTTGAGTTTCTGTCAAATATTCAAAGAGAAAAGAAGCTAAAATTAGAAATAGAATCACTAAAAGAGAGATTAAGTCTTAAAGATGAGAAACTGAAACAAATGACAAAACTGGAAGATGATTTAGCTAATCAAAAGATACTTAATCAGATCTTGGTAAAAGAAACCAATGTAGCAACAATAAAGTTTAATGACCTTCAAAAAGTAGTTAGATCTTGGTGTGTTTCTGCTGAGAAGACCACTCAGTGTGTCAATGAGCAGATTCCAAAACAAGTTCAAGCTATTATTGGTGGAAATTATTCCCAAGCTGCTAACTGTGTTGATTTTAGCAAGAACATAAATATCTTAGAAAAAGCTGATATTTTACCTCTCACTTTTCAAAAGATCGTAAAAGGAAAAAGTATTATCACTAACAGATTTGTCAAAAGTAAAAGTACTCAGCTGAAAGACTCAACCTCTTCAAAAGTTGGTTCAAGTTCTATTGTCTTGACAGAAAGCAAAAGTACTGAAAATTTAAGTGTAAAGGAAGTAAGTAAAGGAATGGAATCATTTGTTGATACCAAAGAGACATTCTGTTGTCAAACCTTGAAAACTGATACATTAAATTTAGGAACTCAGTTGACTGAAAATTCTTTAGCTAATGATGTTACATCAGCTGATCAAAAAGTAGATGATAACTGCTCAGCTGATAGCCTGTCAGCTGATCATGGATCCTCTTCTGTTTGTTTAGCTGATCAAACATCACTTCAAACTCTTTCAATAGGAGAAATTAAGGGAAAAGGACATTTTTTTACAAAGAGTCTAAGTCTGCCACACCTAAGGTTGATCAAAAACTCGTTTTAACTAAGGGTCAACCTAAGGTAACTGTAACAAAGACCTTATTAGTTTACAGAATCAGCTGCAATAGCTGAATGGTGAAATCTGTCAGCTGATGACCCATAGTCATCAGAAAACAGTTAAGACATCTCTTAGGCAATTACCAAAACATGTTAAAGGCTCCAAAAATAAAAAATGTTATAAATGTGGGAGCAAAGAACATAAGGCAAGTAATTGTTCTCTTGAAGGTAACTCAAGACAGCGGACTGATTATGATAACACAGTTGTTTCTCTCATTCATAAACAACCTAATATAAAGTGGATGGCTAGGTGCAATCCATAGGGGTCCACTTAAATGTGGATGCCGAAGTGTCACTAACCTTATTTCAATCACAACTATGCAGGGTCTGAACACATGGTATCTTGACAGTGGATGTTCAAGGACCATGACAGGTTGTAAAGCTTTGCTTAGTAACTACAAGAAGGAAAAAGGTCCAAGAGTAACCTTTGGTGAAAACAATTGTGGGCAAACAAAAGGCTACGGAGAACTTCATAATTGGAACCTAACCTTGTCCAAGGTATCATATGTTAAAGGGCTTAAGTACAATCTTATCAGCATAAGTAAGCTATGTGATGGTGATCATAAAGTCCTCTTTACAAAGACAGGTGGTTCCATTTTAGATCAAGAAGGTAAAACAATAATTTGTGCAAAGAGAACCAAGGATGTATATACTCTTGATATGTCCTCTGGTGATCCATCCAAGTTAACCTGTTTGTATACCAAGTCAGTAACTGACACAAACTGGTTATGGCACAAAAGGCTTTCCCATTTAAACTTCAAAAACATTAACAAGTTGAGCAAGGGTGAACTAGTGTCAGGACTACCTTCACTGGCGTATGTTAAGCCTAAACCTTGTTCTGCCTGTGAGAAGGGAAAGCAGCACAAGACTTCGTTTCCATCTAAGCAAGCCTTCTCCATTACTGAACCTTTCTACATGTTGCACATGGATCTATTTGGTCCTGTTGCTACTGCTAGTATTGGTGGTAAGTATGCATTGGTAATGGTTGATGAATTCTCAAGATACACTTGGGTCATCTTCCTAAAAGCAAAGAGTGAGGCTGCTGAAGAAATTATAAGCTTCATTAGAAAGATGGAAGTGCTCAATGGCAATCTGGTAAGGATGCTTAGAAGTGATCATGGAACTGAATTTAGAAATTAAACTCTTGAAGGTTTCTGTGATGAGAAAGGAATATCTGAAAACTTCTCTGCTCCAAGAACTCCACAACAGAATGGTGTAGCTGAAAGAAGAAACAAAACTTTGATTGAAGCTGCAAGAACCATGCTGTGTGAGAGTGGGTTAGGATTCAACTTCTGGGCTGAAGCTGTCAGCTGTGCATGTTTTACTCAGAACAGATCCCTTGTAATCAAGAGGCACAACAAGACTCCTTACGAAGTGTTCATGGGAAGGAAGCCCAACATCAGCTTTCTACACATCTTTGGGTGTTAGTGTTTCATTCTGAACCAGAAAGATCAATTGCAGAAATTTGCACCAAAAGCTGATGAAGGTGTGTTTGTTGGATATTCTGTGATCTCCAAAGCTTACAGAATTTACAACATCAGAACAAAGGTCATAGAAGAATCAATCAATGTAAGTTTTAATGAAAATGACTTTGTTGCTTCCTGTTGTACTAATCCATCTACAGGTGAGGAATTTAATGATTTGCTGCATATTGAAAACAACACTCCAGTATATGCTGATCCACTCCCATCAGCTGATCCAATCTCATCAGCTGACATAGATGACTTAGATGAACCTGTTCCAAATCTACAAAACACCTCTACACATTCTATCCTGAATCAACCCACACTTTTACTGAATGATGAGAATCATGATTCAACATCAATGGACTCTAATTCCATATCAAACATTCCTTCTTCAGTAGAAGTTTCATCAGCTGACATTCCTGAAATTCTGTCAGCTGATCAACCAGAAGTCTCATCAGCTGATCCAAACCAAAGAATTTCAACTCCCATAATCCAAAACAATTCAAACTCTCCCAGAATCCAAAATGCCTACAAAGACCTCAGAAATCATCCAATTGATCAGGTCATAGGTAACATAGAAGCACCTGTACTAACAAGATCAAAAGCTTGTAACTTCTGTTTATACACAGGTTTTGTTTCTATGATTGAACCAAAGAAGGTAGATGAAGCTCTAAATGATCCTCACTGGATAAATTCCACGCAAGAAGAATTGGCTGAATTTACTAGGAACAATGTATGGACTTTGGTGCTAAGACCAAAGGACAAATCCATCATTGGTACTAAGTGGGTGTTCAGAAACAAAATGGATGAACAAGGGCTAATCATCAGAAACAAAGCAAGACTAGTTGCTCAGGGGTATTGTCAAGAAGAAGGAATCGATTATGATGAAACCTTTGCCCCTGTTGCAAGACTTGAAGCAAAAAGACTGTTTCTTGCTTATGCTGCCTTCAAGGACTTCAAAGTATTCCAAATGGATGTTAAGAGTGCTTTCCTCAATGATGTATTGAAAGAAGAGGTGTATGTCAAACAACCTCCAGGTTTTGAGGATGCAAGAAAACCAGATCATGTATACTTCTTGAACAAAGCTTTGTATGGTCTGAAGCAAGCCCCAAGAGCCTGATATGATACCCTCTCTTCTTTTTTGACCAATAAAGGATTTATAAGAGGAAGTATAGATAGCACTTTGTTTATAAGAAAATTCAAGGGTGATGTAATACTAGTACAAATATATGTAGATGATATAATATTTGGGTCTACAAATGTTGATCTTTGCAAAAAGTTTTCTAAACTCATGTCTGACAATTATCAAATGAGTATGATGGGTGAGTTAAACTATTTTCTAGGTCTTCAAATTAAACAAGAGGTTGATGGAATTTTCATTCATCCAACAAAGTATGTAAATGACTTACTTAAGAAGTTTGAGTTTGAAAATTGTTCTTCAATGAAAACACCCATGTCCACTGCCTTAAAGCTTGGAAAGGACACTGATGGTAAATCAGTGAACATTACAGCTTATAGAGGTATGATAGGATCCCTTTTGTTCCTCACTGCAAGTAGACCAGATATTATGTTTTCTACATGTCTTTGTGCTAGATACCAAGCAGATCCCAAAGATCTCACTTAGCTGCAGTTAAAAGAATTTTCAGGTATCTCAAAGGAACTCCTAATCTAGGTCTTTGGTACCCCAAAGACTCTGATTTTGAGTTAGTTGGATACACTGATTCTGACTTTGCAGGTTGCACACTAGACAGAAAGAGTACATCTGGGGGTTGTCAATTATTAGGTGGAAGATTAGTCAGCTGGTCAAGCAAGAAACAAAACTCTGTTTCAACTTTTACAGCTGAGGCAGAATACATTGCTGCTGGAAGCTGCTGTGCTCAATTGCTATGGCTGCAAAATCAACTACTAGATTATGACTTACAGTTTGAAAACTCCCCAATTCTGTGTGACAACACAAGTGCTATATCATTTATCTCTAATAATCCTGTTTTGCATTCAAAAACTAAGCATATTCAAATCAGACATCATTTTCTTAGAGATAATGTGCAGAAAAAGAAAGTCTCAATGCACTATATAAACACTGATGTTCAATTAGCTGACATTTTTACAAAACCTTTGGATGAGTCTCGATTCAACTTCCTAATATCCAAACTTGACATGTTAAATTTGTAATATATTCATTTCTTAGGTAGTTAATTTTGTGAAAATAATTTTATTTGTGTGTGAAATGAAGTACTTATCTAAGCTTCTACATATTTTACTTATGGTAGATCAGCTAATGGAATTATGTCAGCTGACGATCATCAGCTGACACTATACTTCAGCTGATAAACCATCAGCTAAGACTTAGAAGCTCAGCTAAGTGCATTCATTAGCTGACACTTATTTTATCTCAACATGGATCAGCTGACACTCTCGTTTGTCAGCTGATGTTTTTCAAAAGTCAAAATTCTGTGTCCCCACACTTATTTTATTATTTTCTCATTTGTATTTAATATGATTAACTAGGTATTTAATTTCTTTTAAATTGTACGTTAGTTGTCTGTGTATTTACTAACTGTTCCGTTTATCACCTTTTTGCAGAAGTGACAGTTACTTTTTACGAAATATATTTTTGTGACAGTTTAGGTTTCCAAGGAAGATTTAAAGGTGTTTTCGAGCGGTTCTTCATTTCTTTCACTTTCAAAATTCCCAACCACTCTTTCTCACTCAAATTTCAAACCCTAAATCTTTGTTGCATAAACTGCTTTACTCGGTAATCATGGTCTCCTTCAACCCTGCAACTTCTCCAAACACCATTGCTGGTGAAAATGACATACCCAACTCTGAAATCACAATACGCCCAAACAACTTTCTCATAAACACTGATATTCCCGCGAGCAAAGCAAATCAGGGATACGAACCTATGGTGGCTTTCATAACTGCCCATCCCCTGTTCGCATGTCTATCTGCTCATCCTCTGTTCTTCTTTCCAAACATTGTTGGTGAGATGTGGTACACTGCAAGGTACCATGCTAATCAAGACCTAATCACTTGCACCTGCCTCAATGGTACCATCAACACAAACATCACTACTGATTCTCTCAGACAAGCGATCTCCATACCCCATATGGCCCCATTTCAACCTTTTGCTACAATGGATCAAGTTCTAGAGGTTTTGCCCCTGATTGGCTACCAAGGTGCTGTTTCCCATGGCCAGTATAAACTGTCTGCTCTAGGACACCCATGGAAGTATTTGGCCAGTGTAATCATTCGATGTTTTGGTCACAAGTCTGGTAGCCATGACCAAATGAACCAGTCTGAACTAATAGTGCTACATGCCTTGGTCACAGGGAGGAATATTGACTTCACACAAGTCATATTCTCTGAAATGGTGGATAAGATCACTCTGGGCACATCAAAGAAATCAACCAGAACCCTAGTTCCTTACATCAGGTATCTAAGTTTAATTGCACTTAGAGATGTTCAGAGGGAACACTATGCTGGGTTAGCTGCTCACTTGCACACAATGACCATCCGTCAAATAGGTCAGAAAACTTTCCATTTGATAAGGGAAGATCAAGATCCTGCTATAACTGCTCAGATGCAAGAGTTGATTGATGTTGCTGCTGAGTATGCTGAAAATGAAGAGGAAATTGATGCTGAGAATCTTGATGGACAAATGGCTGATTATTCTGAGTCTCCTGATATAATCACTGATCATTCTGAAGAGTCTATGACTCATGCTCCAGATGAAGCCTTAGTAGAACAAGAATTGATGTTTAGAGCAGATGTGTTTGATGAACCAGCACAGGATGAGCCTATTAATCCTGATGCTGAGGGTGATAATGACAGTAGTGCTGACAGTGGTCAAAATGATCATGATGAGGGAGATGATGACTTTCATGGTGGTGATGTTGGAATTACTTATGCTGAAAACGTTCAAGATACCACCTCCTCATATTCTCAAATTGGGATGCCACTCGCACATTTCCCTGTTACTTCCAGCTCAAGCACCTCACAAAATCAACAAAGTGGTGATGCAGCTGATGGTGATGATGCTGAGGAAGACACAATTTCTGACAATCTCATTAAACTGATTGAGATCAGCAAGACTCAGCACATCTCAGGTATAATCTCTTCCACCCTTGAGGATACTCATTTGGTAAACCCCACCAGTGAGAACCCAACCTCTCTACTAGTTGTAACACCCCCACAACAGCCAAGCTCTAGTGTACTCCCAACAGTCACTAGTTCTACTCCTTTTGTAACCCAACAAGATACAAGGTCATTAGAGATGGTGCACACTGCACTTATCTCAGAGGGATTGCACAATGCACCCTTGACCTCAACTCCTATAGTTTCCTCTTATGTTGAGGGGGAGCTTATGGAAGTTGATACAACCCTACCACCAGTGGGTGCATCTTCCTAACAAGATGCACTTGTAGCAATGGGACTCCTGCAATCTGGGTCACCCTCCCAACAGGGTGATACCATTGAAAGACAGACCTTCTCCTAAGGTCATACTGTGTCTACAACCCAATTGAGTCAAGCCTTTCCATTAGTAAGTTCACAACAACTTGCTACTGTAATAAGGGATACCCCTTTGAGTGCAACCCTCACTCACACTCACATATTTGCACCTATTTTTGATTCAATTCTTACACATGCTAGTGCACTACCTGTCAATACTAGTGGCATAAACCAGTCATTAGTACAGGGTACAATTTCTATTCCCAGTGATCTTAGGCCTATAAACCAAGGTCTAAGTGAGGGACCACAATCCATTCCAGTTCTAAGAACAACTTCTCAATCAACTCCCACTCAACCCATTCCCTCTACTTCTTCTGAACCCTCACCCCAAATCCTTCAAAGCTTACTATCTATCTCTCAAAAGATGGATAGTCTTCAAGCCTCCTTTACCTCTTTCCAAACTCAAACATAAACTCAACTTTCTCATCTAACCCAAGAGATTGAGTCACTTAAATCAACCCAATCCCAAACCCAACCCACCCCTGCCCCTGTTGATCTTTCACCAATTCTTACCAAATTGGATCAACTTCTTACCCAAACTTCTACTCCTACTCCTATTCCTTCACCTACCATCTCAAATCAAACCATTACCACCCTAAACCAAACCATATCCAACCTTCTCACCCAACTGTCTACCCTAAGACCTTCACCACCTAACATCTTTGTAACCATCCCTGACTCTATTCTAAGAGTACCCACCCTTCTCCATAACATAGATGCTGAGGTCACAAGACTAAGCCAGTACTCCAAGCAGAGGCACAGTGACACTCTCAGAGAGTTCACCAACATCACTGATGCTATTAGAAGGCTTAAACCTCTCATCTCCACCTCAATCCCTTCCCAAGCTTCCCAACCCCATTCTTTTACCACACCTGGTGCCCCTGCTAAGCCTACTGCTTTTCCTTCCTCTGATGATGACAAAAACGGGGATAAGTCAAAGAAGTCAGTTAGAGAACCTTCCCCAGACACCATAAGGGCAGCTGTTGATGAATATACAGCTGAAGTTCAGGCTAAGCAAGCAGAGAAAGCATCAGCCCCCAATGAAACAGAAGCTCACAGAACATCTGATGTTGAGGGGGAGAATCCAGCTGAGGGGGAGAAATCTGCTCAAGAACAGCAAAGGCCAAAAAGAAGGTTTAAAACAGTGGCCAGAAGGAAGAGTGCTAAGAGATCAAAGCAAGGTAAATCCTGTGCTCCAATCTCCATATCAGAAGATGATTCTGATGATGATGAAGAAGATGATCAGCCTCTGTCCTCTATGTTCAACATAAAGAAGCAGAGCCCCTCCACTGCAGCTCCACCAGTCCAAGCTTCCTCTCCAGTTCAATCAAGTTAACCAACTCCCAGTAGTTCATCAAGAAGAAAAGGAAAGAAGATAATGACTGCTGAGGAGATTGAAGAAGAAGAAAGAAGAGAGGAAGAGCTAACACAAGAAGAAGAGAGTCTCAGAGAGCTCAGTGAGTTAGCTGCTGCACTTGGTACTTCCATAGAAGAAGTTTTGAAAACCAAGGAAAGACATCAGGACTTCACTTCTCCTGAAGATCTTGCTGCAATTATTGGTGTTACTGATGATGAGTTAAGAGAGCTACAAGAAGAAGAGCTGATTATGATGACCTCTCAATCACATCAAGTACTGGACACACCACAGCAAGATGACCCTTCCAACAAGAAAGCTCCTAAGAGAGGAAAGACTCACAAGGAAGCCATTCAAGCTCTGCTGAACTTCAACTTCGGAGGATTAGCTCAGCAAACTGAAAGGCAAGCCAAGGAGTTCAGAGACAACCAAGAAAACTTGGTAAACAGAAGATGTGAAGACATCATCTCAAGGGTTACTCCATACAAAGGTACTGATGAGGGTCCTTAACTCAGAGTGGTGAGAAGAGATGAAAGAAAGACTTATGAAGATACCTATCTTCAACATTGCAAACTTCTCTCCTTCTTTGAAATGATAGAGATCCTGTACCATCTCCTCAAGTCCAAAAGTGAAATTGTTCAAAGGTTCATGCCAAAATTTGAATACTGGATTCGGATGTCAATCTGCAATAGGCTCTTCACACATGATCAGTTCATTGAACACATCAATCTGATTGAAGATGCTTTAAAAAAGAATTCAAAAGCTTTTGTCACCATTGAACAGATCATTGTCAATCCTGACTATCCTTTTCTTTCTGCTTATGAAAGTCTCAACACTACTTTGCCATCCAATATTGAGCCAGAAATGTTTAAGTACATAACTGAGCCTGAAAGAGGGATATTCTTCAAAAACAGAGTTGGTGATTGGAGATTCCTAAGAGAAGCTGACATAGGAAGAGCGCCAAGAGCTTTAATTTTTCAAGCTATAAGACTGGCAAGAGGACAGACAGGAAGTCAACACTTTGAAAGTCTGATGGAGACTAGAGCTGATGAACTAATTGCCACCATTCCAGTTGAACATCGTCCATACATCAAAGAAGAACCTTGGTGGGAATGAAGACCACTTCATAACTAGATTAGATGTAATTTCAAATCCTAGAATAGTTCAACTTCTGTACTTAGTTTAACTCATAGTTAGATTGTTCTGTACAAACTCTGATGTAAATACTTTGTTCTGTAATCAAGCTTGAAACTTTGATCATGGACTACTTAGCTAAAATGCTAGTATAGATGACTCTTAGTAGATAGCTCACATAATGTAAATATAGAAAATATCAAAAATCCTAAAAACAGAAAAAGGATAGAAAGGATACCACAAAAACAGAACATGGTACTTCATAAATGAAAAGATTTCCAAAAACAGAATATCAGGGAACATACCTTAAAGAGTTACCAAAAACAGATAGCTAGGTAACCAAATTGCACTTAAAAGTTTCATCTCCTTCTTAAGTTTGCTGTTAGTCCCATATAACAAGTGGTTCACGTATCATGTAGGATTGATGAAGGTTTGTATATGTAAATGTTGGAGAGATAGCAATATCAAACCTAAATCAATCCTATCTATTAAGAAAAATAGGATTTGATGTTAACAAAACCATATATTCAGTTTTGGACTTAGATTGATGAAAAACATGTGTTGTTTTTTATCTGAGTCTTAAAGAATTTCTATGTAAGATATGTCAGCTGACGAATCATAGTGTCAGCTGAACACTGAGTATCAGCCAAAGGACCAGCTTTAGGAAGATCAGCTGAGAAGAAAAGATCAGTCAAAAAGCATCAGCTGAGGAATCACATTGGATCAGCTGATGGCCTAAAACTATCAGCTAATGAAGCTTTCAAGATCAGCTGAGCAGTCTAGGATCAGCTGACACAATCACAGTTATCAGCTGATGCCTCCCATTTGTCAGATAAGGTATTTATTACTTATCCTATCTTTTCTTCATAAGCTGACACTACTAAAAATGACTAGCTGAGCCCTTGGGAACAGCTGACAGTTTAGTTTGATAATTTATTAGCTGCACGTTGAGTTGTGTTATCAGCTGAGCAATTTGATCAGCTGAGCAATTTGATCAGCTGAGCAAATCTAGTCAGCTGAGTGTTTTACATTCAACCTTAGCTGAGCAAAATTATATTTGCTGTTCAGTGTCTATTAGCTGAGTCCTTATTGTATATCTCAGATAATAGGTTTTCTATGAAATATTTTCTTTAGTCAAAGGCAGAACATGTGTTGTTCTTATTATGCTTTAGATCTTTCGTTGTAAAAGTACTTAGCACTTTTTGGATCAGCAAAGATACAAAAAGGATAGATCTTTATCCCCTGGAAAAGGAGAAAGATACTCTTGAAAAGAAGATCTCAAAGATATGATGTTAAGTATGGCTGACAACTCCATACATGGTAAAGTCACATCTTCAGAAAGCATGGTGTTGATTAAAGCACAAGCATGAAAGGAGAAGTTTACTTTTCCAAGATATAAAGGTAGTAGTTTAATAATATAATAATAGATAGTGGGTATACTCATTACTGAAAAGTATGTTTACTTTACACACTTTGTGTATAAAGTTAACTTACTTTTCACCCACTAACTTTATCTATTATAATATTATTAAACCAAGTACATTTGTCTCCTTCTCTCTTCATCAACCCGGACACACCTTGCTTATATATACTCATGCATGGAAACATGCTAAGTATGCGTTGAAAAGCACTGAAATCTCATAAGTTGAGAATTAGAAGAGTTAGCATTTTACTTTTAGTGTAACAAACTTGTTCATGTGCTGAACATCTTAGACATTAGTTGTTTAAGATTAGCATTGTCTATGTGTTAGACAAATCTAGTTGCCACCTTTTATTGAACTTAGATTTTCCGTATCTAGTTCATGTAATTCTTGAATAACATCAATAAGAATTATATAAAAGTAAACCGTGTGTCTCTTAAATTTTAATCTGCTAAAGTTTGTATTCAACCCCCCCTTCTACAAACATTTGTTGTTGTAGTATCCATTCGGGACCAACAGTAAACTAGAGAGAATATGTATTTACTCCATGAAAACACCTAGTTTATTTCATCATTATGAGCAAAATCTTAGCTATTACAATAGCCATATCCCTATATTTACTCCATGAGTATATTACATAGAAACTCCTATTTCTATACAATTTATGAATTTACATTCTCCCCCTTTGTATTGAAATAGAAGTGTACACGTCAGTAACCGTGTACACGTTAGTAACCTAAGTCTTCCTTAGATTATATAAGCAGTTTTGGATGTAGTGTCCCACCAAATACATCAGTCTGAAATAATGTTTTATCTTGAGCTTTTCACAGCGGAAGCATAAACACTTTTGATGTGTTGGGAAGAATCTTCTTTTTGTCTCCCCCTACAATGTAGCTCAGATTGTTTCCATGTGCTCAGATTGTTTCCATGTCTTCATATAATAGATCTTTACTCCCCCTAGACATGATATAGACTGATGATTCTTTTTCTCTCTCCCCCTTGAGTAGACACAATAATTTTTCAGTATATTTTTTTACTCCCCCTTAACAACTGAATCAACAATGTAAAATTTCTTCACTTTTTATCTCCCCCTCATGATGATTAGAATACTTTATGAGCATCATGCATAAAAGACATCACCATGAGATTCAGTTGTAAAAAACATAGAAGCGGGGTGGGGAGGATCCTACACTTCAAGTCAAAATAATCTTCAAACATTCCATGACTTGAATAGATACTTGAACCACTCTTGATCGTTGAGGAGTGGTAATGATTTGATATGAATTCTTGAAGATTTATAGCTCTGTGTTGGATGTAAGCTGATATTGGAAATTAATGTTGTCAAGTAAGTCTCCCAATATCGTGTAATCAACATTCACTAGATCGCAACAAGTGGAAAAAATTCTAAAAGACATACGGATGCAAACAAACTTGGGTACACATAAGAGGATATTTGACTGTGAACTGTAATAAGATCAGGGAGTCGGATTCATCCTTATTTGAGAGCACACGAATGAACTTACAAAATCTTAAAAAAAACTGATGAAACCTGGTGTTGGTTAATCCTTCAAACAATTTCATCAACACTGTGATCTGGGACATTAGAAATGACTGATAAAAGATAACCAAGATCCAAAAGAAACAAGGAATGGATGGCCAAAATCTGGTTTTGAGACCAAAAATTGGTGACACTAAGAAAGAAGATCCAAAAATCAGTTAGTAAAGACCAGGATGACTAGACATAAGGGTATTAGACATTCAACATATGGTAACAATGACCCAAAGCAAACCCGAATCTAGAAACATCAGAATGATAACTGAAACTTTGAGAACTTCTGACTCAGCCAAAAAATCCAAACACTTGACTTAGGAATCAAGGTGACAAGATAATTTAGTCACAACAACGACGGGGGTTCGGGGGCAGCGCCCCTGATAGCGGGGTCCAAGGGGTGGCAACCCCTGGCTGGGGTCGAGCTGCCAGGTCAGTTTGAAAATTTTTGAAATTGAAGAATATTGCTATGGCAAAAATGATCAGAAATCCTAAAAATATCGGAAAATGAGTGTAAAACCGGATGATCAGAATGTGTGCAAAACCGGATAAGATGAAAACCGGAGACACTAAAAAACCGGACAATGAGTATACTAGAAAACCGATCAGCTCGCAAAACCGGATAGCTTGAAATCCGAATAGCCTTGAAACCCGAATGATCTTGAATCCCGAATAAACTAGAATTCCGAATAAACTTGAATTCCGAACAAAGTTGAATCCGAATAAACATGAAATCCGAATAAAATGAAATCCGAATGTTTCCAAAACCGAATATTTTCAAATCCGAGTATCTAGAATCCGAACAACTTCTATTCGGATTACAGCAAATCCGATCAATTTCTATTCGGATTATAAACAATCCGAATGCTTCAAGCACAAATCCGAATGATTCAACCTTTGCAAATCCGCATGATTCAAGTTCATCCCGCTCAGATTCAAAAATTTTGAAATTTTGCCCAAATCTGATAATTTCTTGCCCAGATCACTTCGCCTATCAATAACAATCAACTCTATATCAAACTTGTCAATAAACAACAACAAATTGATACAAAATTAGGCGATTTTCTTCAAAACCCGTTTTTCACAAAACATACAAAAATCTTCGATTTGCTTGCTGTTTTGTTGGTAATTTGATCTCGTAAACTTCAGAATGATTCTAACATGATAATCGAGCATCAAACAACCATAATCTTCACAAAAATCTCAAAATTTGATGAAAACCCGAAATCTTCACTTTTGCACTCGGTTTTCTTCAAATCTTCAAAAATCTTGACTTTTGTTGTTGAATTCAGATCAAAATCTTCACTCTCTTGGCTCTAATACCACTTGTTAGTCCCATATAACAAGTGGTTCATGTATCATGTTGGATTGATGAAGGTTTGTATATGTAAACTAGAGAGAATATGTATTTACACCATGAAAACACCTAGTTTATTTCATCATTATGAGCAAAACCTTAGCTATTACAATAGTCATATCCCTATATATACTCCATGAGTATATTACATAGAAACTCCTATTTCTATACAATTTATGAATTTACATTTGCACCAGTATCCTAAGGTAAGGAACCTTTGGTTGTATGGACGGTTTTGCATATAGTGGTTTTCAGCATTCTTTTAAACATGAGTATCTTAGAAATGTATGACAATTAATGCATCATTTGTAACACCAGGATCTCATATATTTCCCGTTAGCATGTCAGCTTAAATAAACTGAGTGACCTACGTTCAATGTTTGTTTGATGTTAGCACTGGTAGGATTTCCATCTGTTACTGTAAATATCATAAGATATTACTCAAGATGTTCTGGCACTATTGTAAACAAGCAATTGGTTACATATGTGTCCTAGAAGAAAGTAATATTACAATTGGTTCTAGACTCTATAAGTGCACGAAAGAATTCGGGGACCGGAGAAGTTGTCCTCCTAATTCAATATCAACATTCTTCAAGTAAGAAGTCGATAGAGTATGTGATAAATCTCCGTGTGAAGTTGAAACAATTATCTTTTAAGAGATAATTGAGTAGCTAGGTGGGGTAAGTGCGTTGCATCACTGGGTCCATGATGTCTTTTTCAATACCAGTATAAAACTAGTAGTAGATGTGGCTACCCAGATTGACACTGTTTGGTGAGGATCTTTCTTTTCTTTTAATCCTTTCTCTCACCCTCAGCTCCCTAAACATTTTTCACCTTCTCTCTCGAACTCTCTTTCCAAGATGATATTTATGTATCATATGTTGGATACACTTGGACACTTGCAATAGATTGTATGAGCAGCCATTGTGGTTTTCAACAAGAATGATTTTCAATGAAGAATTTGTTGAATGTGATTGTCAAGAACAATTTAATCAATCAAAGAATGAACAATCACGAATTGATGTATCTTAAACTTTCAGAATGATTTGACTGTCATAACTCTCAAAGTTATTTGTTGATCATATGCACCACATCTCCTGTTCCAACCCTCTCTTTTTCATTTTCCCTCTACACACCAATCAGTATCCCAAGATAACTGATTCTGATCATAGTGCTTTTGATCATTTTGTAAGTATGATAGTATGTGTAATCAAGTATCTAAAAAACGTAAGGCGTGGCGTGGCGGCGAGGTCAAGCCTCAAGCTTTACGAGCTATGGCAAAGCCATGGCGTTTTTTATGGCGTCACTTAAGGCGGCAATTTTGTATATATTTTATAATAATATATGTCCAATCTATCATTATTAATATACAATTTACACAAATTTACACAAATGAGGAGCAAAGTAACTTATACAAATTAAAAACTACAAATTTATAGAAGTTCAATACACGCGATCGTAAAATGTATATAAAAAAGACCATTTTTTTAAAAAAAATTAATTTCTGCGCGCCACGCTTTAAAAAACTCGCCATTTGGCGCGCCTTATCACGCCTTATCGCGCCTTATCCCGCCTTGTCGTACGCCACGCCTAACCCCACCGCCAAGGGCTGTTTCTTAACGGCGGCCTCGCGCCTTGGCGCCGCCATGGCGCATTTTTTAGAACCTTGTGTGTAATTGACACTTGAATAACGATTCCAGAAAGTATGAATGGGATAATGGAAGGATTTCAGTAGTATAAATGCCTACACTCCCTCACTCATAGTGCTTTTGATCACATTGTGAATATGAAAATAAGTGTAAGTAACACTTGAGTGACGATTCCAGAATATATGAATCAGATAACGGAAGGATTCCAGAATGATATGAGATGAAATACAGGAAATGAAAGATGATCATTCAAAAGATCAACACGAAAGCAAGAAGGTATCAGAATGAAGCAAAGATTTGGTACCTTCTTGAGCTGGATAACAAGATTTAAAATTAAAAATCTTTTTGGATTTTGAACATTTTGTATTGTTTTTGAATTTTTGATTTTAGAATGTTTATGGTTTTGAAACTGATTAGGGACAATCAAGACAATTTAAAACAAACTCTCCCTGGAACATAGCATTTCAAGCGAGATATAAAAATTATATTTTGTCTGATTTTCTCCCCCTACACGAATGCATATTAATGTATTCGTGTACACTTGTGAACTGACAAAATTACAACAAACTCCCCCTCGAACAGTGCATGTTTCATTGATGCGAGCGAGGTAGAGAGTTGTCAAATTTTCTCCCCCTAAACGAATGCATGTAAATGTATCCGTGTAGTTTTGTGACAACGACGCTCATTGGAAGAGACAAGTCATCCTTAATAAATTCAAATCCTTCAGGTTTGGGTCCCGTTTTCCCATCCCATGTGATGGAGGGAGTAGGAACAGACTGTAGGGCTTTAGGTTTCACGCAATAGATTGGTTTGTACTGTTGTTGAGGAGTGTGAATGAGCTTGGTTTGAGCTTCCTTTTTGGTCTGAGGATGGTTCCTCACGACATTGTCATTGGCGTGGTTCCAATTGTTGTGGTATCGACGGTTTGGAGTCCAATTATTTGAGAAAATATTATTTGTCTTTTGATAATTGGAAAACCGTGATTGCGATTTATGCATGCGTGACGAAGGCATGTCACTTGATTGGAATCGTGTTTTGCTTGAGCTTTTCTTGCACCAGTAGGTACTCTTGTAACCTTTTCGGTTTACATAGGAAACTTGTTGGTGCAGTTGTTCGAATGGCTGAAAATTTGGGTCTGGTTTGATCCCTCGTTTCTTACGAACTTGATCATAAGCACATTTAATCGAGCAATGGCCCTCTAAGAAACCATCACTGACACAGAACATTTCACAATGACCATGATCATCACGGGGATTAACACGATTGATGTGCACAATAGACAAGTCCTTACACCGCATTAAGCTTGTTTGTTTTGAAAAGTTTGCAGGGTAGACTATGACGTCTTCGTGGCATTCGTCTTCAGTTTTCTCGACTTTCTTTTTCCTCCAACCCAGATTGTGTCTCAGAAATCCCTTGAAGCTTGTACCAAGATCCATACATAGGATAGGTGAGGAATATGCTAGCATATTGTCTTTGGTATATTGTTTTCTGGGCCTTGATGGTTTCTGTTTGGTGTTGACTGGCGTTGTTGGAGATTTAGAAATGAGGCGTGTATTCGGTCGGGGAGGTGGCGATGAACTAGGTTCATTGACTTTTGATTTCCCTTTTAGAGCCGTGGATTGAGGTGTGTGAGATCTGAAAAATTCATTCTCAACTATATTGAGTTTTGATTTCAGTTCGAAGATTTCAGACTCGAGATTCACACACTCGCCTCTGTATTCTCTACATATTTCTTCAGAGTCAGCTAGCTTTGATTTAGTTTCAGAATTTAGATTAACCAATTGCTCTATCCTTTCGTTTGCCCCATGTAGTTGAGATTTGGTTTGGGACAATTCATCAGTGACGTCAATGGTGATGGAATCGGAAAATGAAAAACACTCGTTTGAATGCATGTGGAAGGTGTTTGTATCAGACGTACTTGGTGCAGCGGAATTCAGACGGGTGTTTTCAGATTCAAGTTCACCGATTTTGTCATATAAAACCTCAATTTCTAACTCATGAATGATGGATTTATTGAAAAGTTCGGTTTCAACCAATTCAAATCGACGTTGTAACTCCATGTGTGGAATATACACGCGGTTTTGTTTGAGTTTCAGAAAGGTATGGCCTTGACTCCATCTCCAGTTTTGTATAACTATGAAAGTAATCGTCTGACAAAAGAGGTACAAATTCAGTTTTTTCGTAAGACCGATTAAGACTTTCCTAGTTGTACGATGTTTGAGCCTTGGTTGTCGTGCTTCGTTTGATTTCTTCTTCGTCGTGCTCTTCTGTTTGACCGACAAAGACCATTCTTGCAGTCAATCCCATATTCATAAGGTCAAATCTATACGGTTGTTTAGCAGTAATCATTTCACTAATACGGGGATTATCAAAACCTAGACCTTCATATGTCCATTTGGAAAATTGTTCGTCTTTAGGTTTGTTTAAGAAAATGGTTTGTGCGGTTTGACCTCTTTTGATCAAGAGATCCTCAAGGCTCTTTATCTTTGAATACAGTTTACCTCTCTCCTTTTGCAGGAACTTGAAATCTTCTTCAGCGGATACTTTGGCTGCTTTGAGATCATGAACTATAACTTCGTTTTCAGCTTTCAAAGCGTTTAATTCATTTTCTTTAGCTGTTAATATCTTTTGAAGTTCATTCAAATTTGATTGTGATTGATCCTTGAGTTTTGTTTGCAGTTGTATGATTTTTCGATTTAATCTCTCAATATGATAAACCAAGGTTTGAGCATGTTCAGCACTTACCATTTCAGAAGCAGGAATTTCATTTGTAATACTCATCTTTAAACAGGATCTTTCCTTGAAATGAATTGTTTTCTGGAAACTTGATCGTGTGAAAAATCAAATGAGTTTGACCTTCGTGTCTGATGTAGCGGATGGTAGGGTGTAATTCGATTTTTCTAAGTAAACAGGTGTGAAATTCGAATCTTGGGTATAGAAAGGTGAATGTCGAATTTTGTTGAAATTAGAATGTCTAATTTTGCTGAAATTAGAATGTCTAATTTTGCTGAAATTAGAATGTTTAATTTTGAGTATCTAACTGTCTAATTTTCAAGTGTGTAATTTTTCAAGTGTCTAATTTTATATAACACAGGTATCGAATTTTGAGTGGTACCACAAGTATCGAATTTGGTGTCTAATTTTCAAGTGTCTAGTTTTCTCTAACACAGGTATCAAATTTTCATGTATCTAATGTCTAATTTTCTCTAACACAGGTATCGAATTTTGATTGGTAACACAAGTAACGAATTTGGTGTCTAATTTTGAGTGGGATCTTGAATTTTTTCTCAAAGTATCGAATTTTCCACAGCCAACACACAAGTTTCTAATTTCCACAGCCAACACAAGTTTCGAATTTATGAACACAATTGTCGAGTTTCACACTGGTTGTCGAATTTTCTGTAATAGGTACCTTCTTCTTCGTAGACTTACTGTTCCATTAGAAAATCTCAAAAACTCTCAAAACTTGATGAAATTTCAAAATTCTTGTAGCAAAATCTTTCTCCACTCACAACAAATGTTTCTAAACCATTTATAGCTCTAAACAACAACAGATTTGAAAGATTTTTGCTAAAAAGATGAAGAACACTAAAAACTTGAAAAATTTTAAAAATCAATTTTAACTCATAGATGTTGTTTGTTTTCAAAAATGGAGATAACCATATGATTCTCCACTTCTAAAGCTTCTATTTCAGCCAACAAACAAGCAAAAACAACATGATTTGAGGATTTTGATTTTTCACTCTTGGATTGTTGTTTCCAGGTGATATTGAACCAATTCAGCAAGGAATTGGCTCTGATACCAATTGAAAGTCACAAGATGTGATAAAGATGAGTAACTTTGAATGATTCTTGATGAACTTTGTATGAATATGAAGATGAACAATGAAGAACACCAAGAACACTAAGGATGAACACTTAGCTTAAAGTAGAGAATAATCTCATGATGAATTACAATGAGAATAGACAAAGGTTAACCTAGAAGCTAGGTTTACATGGTTTATATAACCATAGGCACCATGGGCTACATTAATAAATAAGATAGTTGCCCAAGGCCTACAAACATAAATAAATCCTAACAGAGAGTTAGGGTGGGGAATTAGCACAAAACTAAGTGAAAGGAAATCAAGCCACAAGCAACAATTAGCAGAACCACAACGATCACAAGAACAAGTAATCTCAGATATCAAAGGACCGGCGGCTCTGCCAAGCCTACGACCAATGTTGGCCAAAGCAATGATCTACCGATAGCCATATGCTAATTGGCACAGTTAAACCCCCTCTGCCACAACAAATGCAACAGCTGATCTAAAACTGCCTAACCAGAAGCAAACTGGCCCAGCCCAAAACCACGCTTAGCTGACCTCTACCACAAACATCATGAGCACAATTTCATACCTTGATACTCATATCTTGGATTCGATCGCAATAAACATCAAATATTCAATCAAACAATCATATCAGACTAAACAGTCTATCGCATGATCAATCGTATAAAATTCAAGTAACCATGACAGTTACAACTAAAACCACCAATAAGTTAAAGTCCACTCACCTCGTATCCGATCCGTAGTCTACTCAGTCAACTAATTACTGAGCCTTTGAAACTCCTGAGAACACAAAATCATATGAATCAGTTCTCGGTTCATAAATATATTCTTAAATATATTTATATCAATACGTATCATTAACATCAAAATATAAACATATATAGTACATCCATCGATCTCAAATATATATATATATATATATATATATATATATATATAACTACTATCGATCTAGTATACTTAACACAATCAACACATACCACACAATCTACTCCTATCGATCTAACACAAAACACACACCACACACCAACTCACGGTCGATAGCACCCTAATACACGCACCCATCGAACACACACTACACACACTCATCGAACACATACACACACAATCAAACATGGTCGATATCACTCCTTTCAACACACACCTATCGAACACACACACACAATCAAACACGGTCGATAGACTGCCCATATACATCTCATCGATTTGTACATGTATGCATACATCAACACATAAATTCTTTCTATAGTAAATATGTGTATTATTCATGTACCCATCGATTCGAGCCCCTACTTAATTAAATACTCACTTATATACAATTTAAGCAAGTAAGCATGTCAAGAAGTCAAGGAAGGGTGATTTTTTCCATAAACTCATCATCACATTTCAATATTAAACTCTTAATACTCTTATCTTCATATCTTCAACAACTAGACTTGAATAAACACATATACAAGCACCACATTTCAATATCACACTTTAAATCACCATTTTTTTTAATTCATAAATTCATAGAATTCATTTAGAATATGGTTTCTTAATTATCAAGAACACATAAAATCACTTAACAACAACAAATCTAGAAACCAACTTTCAAGTTTGTTCAAGAATCATAAACATGGTGATTTCTACAAAATTTTAGCATGGTAACTCTTAAAATCATATCATTTGGTAACCATGGATTATATTTCTACCTTGAATCAAGATGAGAACTTTGAATGATATGAAAGTCAAGTAGCAAGTAATATTTGTTCTCTCAAAACACACTTAGAAACACACACTAAAAAAGTGAAGACTCAAACATGAAGGTACATTTAATACCTCATTTTCGGCCATAATTCCACGCACACACATATAAGTATTTAAAACGCTCCGTTCAAATATACAGTTTGTCACATGAACGACCAATAACAATTAATTAATTACTAATAAAATAATATCCGGAATCCTTATTTAAAAACGAATTTAATGATACCATATAAGTATGCTTTTAAAAATAAACACGTAGCAACAAACAGTCTGTTCTTTAAATATCTGCATGTCTGCCGACATTGGAAGAAAACATATCTGTTTTGAAAAAACAAACAACACCTAAGTTTGAATCATAAATGATCACATAATATTGTACAAAATAATTAAGTGAATACTGCTAATTACGTAAAGTAGTTATAATTAAAATAATATATATTTAAATATGTAATCCATCAAACTATATTTAAATAATGAGAGATGTTATATCATTTTATTTAGATTATTATTTGACAGATATCAAAATTAATAAAAGATGTAAAAAAAATTAGTAAATTTTACATATTATTGTATAATAAGTAAAATATTTAGTATGAAGAAATATAAATTTATTTCAAGTAATTTAACAATGTCTCAAACGCTACTAGCCAAGGGTGGACCTATTTTTAGTCCGGGGGTGGCACGGCTACCTATTAATTTTGCACATGAACTAAATATTGTTAACTTTTTCGAGTTGGTGTCACAAATCAAATTTTTTAGTGTCAAGGGAGATTTTTTGATGCCACCAAAATCTAAGTAAAATTGAAATAATATAATTCAATATTCGATTTATATCTTAAAATACTTTAGTTTAGCCTAAAAACAACAATTTAATTAATATGACTTTATATAAATTGTGTTTTGTTTTAAATTTTGACCATAAAAAAATGATATCAACAACCAAAATCTCGTTAACCTGACTCGATTAATTTAACCCCGAAAAACCTTAAAAATACCTTTAATTTTATTTTTACTATTATATGATGCCACCAATAAATCCGATAAACAAAAATTGTAGACCCTCCTCTACTACTAAATGTATTAAAAAAATTTAGACTAGTTATAGTTAACTCTTTCAAGAACCATACATACATAGGCTCCTTTACAATAGGAGAGAATATTTTATTCTCCTTGTAAGCATATTCATGAGTTTTGGTAGTTTTCAACTTTTCATGCACATCACAACCATTTTCTTCATAAAGATTGTTTACGCCGAGCCAACCCTGTGTCCGGGATCTTTTGGATCCGAACCGATTCTTTCCCAAGGACTGATCCGCAGGCAATGAGCACTTGTCTTTTGGGGTATTAAAAAAAACCGGAAAACCATGAAACCGAAGCGAACCGACCGATCCAAAACCAAAAAAACCGTAAACAGAGAAATCCGATACCCGAAAAAACCCGAAAATAGGGTACCCGCTGTTCACAGGTCAGATCGGGTTTATTTTTCGGATACACGGGTACCCACCAACCCGTAATTTTATCCTTTTAAAAAATAATAATATTTTAATAAGTGGATCCAGCCTTAACCTTTTGAATTTTGGTCCAGTACTGCCCACAAGCAATACCATTCCACTCTTCAAGCCGTTCCAGTGTAACACTATACCACGTTATCCGTAAATTTCACGGCAGCAACTCCACCCAGGCTTCATCGGCGACAGCGTACCAGCCGACGACCAAGCCGACGGCGGCGGCGTTAATCCGCCACTCACGGCGGTCAGAACTCGGCAGCGAGCCGGCGTCGGTCATCACCAGCGATTGGCCGATTGGGCCTCCTTTCAGTCCTCTTCATCTCGAGCTTCAACTGTTCTTTCACTGAAATCGGAAGTGTACTAGGATTAATTCGATTAAAGGTTCGATTTAGCTTCCAATTATGCCTTTAATTTTCCGTTTTTTAACTATTAAAGGTTCTGCTTTAGTGATTTGAACTTCCATGTACAGATTAAACTTCCATTGTACAGTAGGCAGATTAGTTTACTACTTTACTAGTTACTTACTTAGGTTCGATCTGTTAAAGCTTCTCATTTTCTTCACTTGAACCTAAGCCATATGTGTTGTTTGTATGTTAAAGGTGCTGATTTAAACTTGCATGAACAGATTAGGCATGAAATAGAATTAAAATGGTAATAGTATGTTTAGGGGAGGGTTCATGCGAGAACCGTTGTTAGTGCGAGAACCGTGAGAACCAATCTCAGCTGTTCCTTGGATATGGGAAATATCATGGATGGAGAGCGTGGAAGGATAAAGTGTGGCAAGGTGCATGTGAGGAATTCATGGGTGGGCAATGACATTGAAGGAGGGGGAATTGGATGGCTTAGATTGGTTCTCGCGGGTCTCGCGCTAACAACGGTTCTCGCATGAACTTTTGTCAGTATGTTTATTAGTATGTTTTCTAGTACTGAATTGTTTAGTACTTGAATGATAGTGTGAGTTTTCGGGTGCTGATAATAGCATTTTCTATTGTTTAAAATGATAATAGTTTTGTTTGTATGTTAAGGCCTAAGGGTGCTGATTTAAACTTGAATGACAGTGTGAGTTTTCTGTTTCATTGTTTAGTACTTAGTAGTATGTTTATTTAGATTAAAGCCATAGTTACTAGTCAAAGTGCCAATTCAATAATTCATTACTTAAATAGAATTGAAATGATGTGGATTTTTGTTCTTGAATATACAACGTATAGACTATTGTTTGAGGTTCATATCTTTAACTATTTATAATAGATAAATGGAGAATATATATGTGGATAATCTTAACTTTGAGACTTCTAGCAATCCTACACCTGGGGCTGAAAGTGCAAATGTTGGTACTCCAATGCAAAATGAAAACGAGGAAGGAAATTTAGAGCAAAACACACAAGAAAAAAGAAAAGATGATAAAAAAAATGATCCATCATACAAAAATCATCAAAAACCCACATTCTTTTCTTTTTTTCATGATCTTTTTACATGGACAACATGATACAACAACAGTTATAGAGATTAATATCTTACAAATGAACAATAGAATCATAAAGAGAAGTAGGGAACATGCTTCATAATATAAATGAGTTAGAAAGAGATAGTGATGATATCAGAAAGAACAGCGATAGCAAGAAATAAACGACATAATCCGGGTAAAAAAACCACAAAATATGGTAAGCTCACCAAAGCTTTAACTCTAAAAGCCGGCACATTAAGGACTAAATTCATATGATTCTTATGTAGGCAGAGAACCTAAACTAGAATAAATTCATCAATATTTTGTGAATTGCATGCATAGAAAATTAGCATAAACTAAAATACGTTGCTCCCTTACGACTGCACGGCTGCACCTTTGCCGGAGTAGCCCTTTGCCGGAGAGTAGCCCTTCGCCGGAGAAGAAGGCTTCGTCGAGTTCGCCGGAGACTGCACTGCTTGTTGACCGCCAAGCCCGCCAAGACCGCCAAACCACCGATATTGACCGGTACACCCAACTTCGACCGATATGGTGATTCTAAGGTAGGTCGACCGCCGAACCGCCAAGGGACCGATATATCGGCCGCCAAGGCTGATTTTTACAACACTGATATCAGCATGTAATTGG
Organism: Pulicaria dysenterica; assembly: GCA_947179395.2. NCBI lineage: Eukaryota > Viridiplantae > Streptophyta > Magnoliopsida > Asterales > Asteraceae > Pulicaria > Pulicaria dysenterica. The sequence goes on along the minus strand of OX359289.1, from coordinate 33,877,288 downwards.
TCTGAGTCCAACATCACCTAAGCTAGGTTTGTTTTGACATTGTGAAGCCATGGTTGTAATATTCAGTTAATGGTTTGTGTTATATGCGATTAGTAGCTTTGCAGTGACTCAGTGATGAATATTCTCTTGTAGATTTGGTTTTATGCAGTTTGTCTAATCTGTTTACTGATGTAACTTGCTTACTGTTAAAACCTGTAACTATTGCTATTTGCTTTTATGCTAATATTCTATGCAGTTCACAAAATATTGATGAATTTATTCTAGTTTAGGTTCTCTGCCTACATAAGAATCATATGAATTTAGTTCTTAATGTGCCGGCTTTTAGAGTTAAAGCTTTGGTGAGTTTACCATATTTTGTGGGTTTTTTTACCCGAATTATGTCGTTTATTTTTTGCTATCGCTATTCTTTCTGATATCATCACTACCTCTTTCTAACTCATTTATATTATGAAGCCTGTTCTCTTTATGATTCTATTGTTCATTTGTAAGATATTAATCTCTATAACTGCTGTTGTATCATGTTGTCCATGTAAAAAGATCATGAAAAAGAGAAAAGAATGTGGGTTTTTGATGATTTTTGTATGATGGACGGTTGTTATGGATCATTTGGTGGTTAACTATAAAATCAGAAGGAATTGTAAGAGTTATTTTTAACCTGATCGATGGATTTTAATTTGTATTTTGTATATTTCCCTGACTGTCTTAATAAACTAATTGTCCTTTTTTAAATTTAAGCAGCCATGGAAACAAGAACAGGTCTTGGTAGTTTGCTGAAAATTTTACCTCCAGTTGACTTTTGCTGTGTTTATGGTTCAACTCTCCATCCTAATAATAACGACAAGGTTATTTTTTCATTTGTCATTATATTTAAACTCTAAAATCTGGTGCAAGTGTTCTTAAAGTTGAAGTTTCTTCATTGTTGTAGCGAAATCTTTATTTATGTTGCTTCTGGTATTATAGTCATCTATGGAGGATTATATTCTTGGTGTATCAAATCCTCAACAATGGCATTCTGAGGTATATAACTACAGCTCCTTCCAATTTTAGTTACAAAAATAAAGGTCCACTATATATTAACAATTTTTTTCCTTCTCTTTTTACAACCAAGAACCTGAATCTGAACCGGGATCACTACGCGTCTTGGATGGCATCTTTTGGTGGAGCAAAACTGGTTCTTTTTTAAACTAATTTCTTTGATTGTGGTTTTATTTACCATATAAATTGATTTGGTTGGGTTTTTAGATCACTAACATAGCTGATCAAATTGGCGTCGGTGTGCACTTTAATCCGTTTGTTTCTTGGAACAACAAGGTAGCTTTCTGCAACAGGTGAAATTTTAGTTATATCTCACTACAATTTCCATTCTGGTGAATATGTTTTGAGCAGTCATAATCATTGATTTCTTATAATGTGTTAAACCTAGTTTAACTTATAAAATATGTGTCAGATGTACAAGTATGGGGTTGTTCATATGGATAGTTTAGTTCAAGACATGCTGAACTGGGAGAGGCTTTATCTTTGTGGTCGCTTGCAAAAACCGGTATGTCTCAGCTGACACTGTAACAGCCTTCATTTCTTATAGAAACACCTATAATATTTCAAAATTTCCAAATCAAACAATGATATTGCCATTTAAACTAATATTACTTCTATTATTTTTTTGTTTTTTCCCTATTCCAGGTGCGTATAGTTGTGGACAATAAGGAAATAAAAGACATCAACTTAGTTAATCTGAGGGCTGCCTCTTCTGCTGCACTTCTGCTTTTGCCATCAAACTTCACTGAGGTTTAGCTTCCTTTAACATTATTAAGTTGGCTAATATTACAATCATAATGTCTATATCTATATTTTTCATTCTTACACAGAGAGAACTATATGCAAAAATATGCAGCCTCTCATATATGGGTGATTTGCGCATGCTTTTTGCAGAGGATAAAAATAAGGTAAAATGTTAACTGGAGTTCATTAGTTTTCCTTATGTATGAATATAAAAAAATCCGAAGTATTCCAAGAATTTTCATGTATAAATATTTAATAAGTTAAAGATGTAAAATGTTCGCTGGAGCTGAATAATCCGAAATGGTAAAGATGAGGCAAATTAAAAATGTACATATTTCTGTGTGAATAATATAGCCTCTCATATATGGGTTCTGTTTTCTTGCATAATTTCCCCTTTTATAACTGCTTTTGGGCTATGTTCTATTTGTGCTTGTAAAAGTATTCTAGGAAATTCTTTTTTCTCCACTCTTTCAATCATTTGTTATTATTATTATGATTATTTTTTTCTAAAGTTTTTTCCTTACTTCGGTCCGTCTCAGGTGAAAAAGATTGTTGAGGGCCAATTTGAATTATTCAAAAATATGTATAAACCGTTAGTGGAAGAGTATGCAACTAAACAAATCCTAAGACTCTCCTCATGTGGTGATCATCAAATGAAAATATCCCAGGTTTGTCTAAAAGTCCTAAAAACTCTAGAGTTTCCTTAAAGAAGATTTAATCAATACCGTGATTAGATCTATATCACCGTGAACACTTTTATATATACTTTGATGCGAAATTTAGAAACTCTTCCAACCGTTGGGGCATGGAACTAATTGTGGAGGTCCAGGAATTAAACCATGAAACATGTTCTTTAGCCATAAGTTACGCTATATACCGCCTCTATAGTAGCCTTGAGACCGACCTGTAGGCGACTTCGTAGGGTAGGTTACTTATAGTAACCAGAAAAGTTGATAGTCAACCTATTACGATTACGATTGATTAAGCCAAATTCGAGATGGCCGGTCTCCTTCACTAACGTGAGTACAACAGGTTTATTCTTAACTTGCACATAAAAACAAAAACTACAGATTTATTACAAACTAGTGATAACTGCTCCTAGATTACAGGATCAGAACTGCCCCCTCCCATTCAATTTTATCCGTTGCACTGCTGACCCAGTGGGTCCGTTCAGAATCCAAAAAGGGCATTAAATTGCTCCTGCTCATGTCTTTTGACACGTGTCTTCCTTCTTGTATACACCTGTAGGTTCTTATCATTACTTCCCCCTGTGTAAAACGACTTGTCCTCAAGGCGAAAGTGAGGAAACTACTCTGCTAACAGATCATAGGACTCCCAAGTAGCTTCTTCCATAGGACGTTGAGCCCAAGAAACCAATAACTCTAGCACAGGTTGACCTGCTTCTAGCACCCAACGATGATCAACAATTGAAGCAGGCTGAACATCAATCTCTCAGTCCCTTGTGATTGGTAAAGGGGCAATTGAAGTCGGAGAAAAAGATTTGAGCATGGAGACATGAAACACCGGATGAATATTAGCATCTGGAGGTAATTCAAGCTCATAAGCCAGGCCCAATGGCACGTTTGATTCGATAAGGACCAAAAAAAACGAGGTGATAACTTTTCATAACGACGTTTGGCCAAACTTTTCTGTCGATACGGTTGAAGTTTTAACTTTTAAGAAAGCATAATCCCTAACCTGAAAGATTACTTCTCGTCGTTTTGCATTAGCTTGATTACACATCCGATCTTGAGCTTTCGTAAGATTGAGGCGTAGCAGCTTTAACATGTCGTCACGATCGATTAATTGCTGTTCCAATTCTGCGTTTTTGGTTTCTCCCATTACATAAGGCAGAAGGGAGGGTGGGTCACGACCATAGACGATGGAACAAGGGGTAGTGCCCGTCGAGATATGATACCCGGTGTTGTAAGAATATCCAGCCCACGCTAAATAGGAACTCCATTTGGTTGGTTGTTCATGAGCAAAGCAACGTAAATAGGCCTCTAAACAGCGATTGAGAACTTCTGTCTCACCATCCGTCTGTGGATGGTAACTTACGCTATGTTCCCGAGTTTTATTTTGGAGAGAAAAGAAGAGATTTGAAAGGAAAATAAAAAAGTTTTGTGTTCCCGAGTTATTTTAACGAAGGAAGGGAAAGGATTTGGAAGGAAAATTTGATTAATTTTCTCTCCTAAACTTTCCTCCCAAAAGTGGGAGGATTTGGAAGGAAAGGAAAGGAAACCTTTTATGATTTTTTGTAAGTGACAAAATTACCCTTGATCGTAATAGATAATTTTAAAAAATAAGGGTATTATCGTAAAATGACCATTTTTTCTTTTCTTTCTCTCCAACTCAGGAACACCAACTTATTCATTTTCTTTCCAACTTCTTTTCCTTTCTTTCCGACTCGGGAACACGAAAAAGCAAAATCATTACCCTTTTCTTTCTCTTCTTTTCTTCTGTAAATTTTCTTTTCCATTCTTTTCTTTCCTAAAGTTACTCGGGAACACAGCGTTAGTTTGGTCTGGCTCAAACAAAAAAGTTCCTGCCAAAAAGTGCTCAAGAAGATGACATCACGGTCTGATACAATTGAGCGAGGAAACCCGTGTAGACGAACAACTTCCTTACAAAAGATGGCAGCCACACTTTTAGCTGTAAAAGGGTGAGATAAACACAGAAAATGGGCATATTTGCTCAAACGATCGACTAGTACCAAGATAGTGCCAAACCTGTTGGATGGCGGTAATCCCACAATGAAATCCATTGAAATGTCCTCCCATATTTGAACCGGAATTGGTAACGATTGGAGGAGACTAGCCGGAGATAATGTTTGGTATTTTTGCTGTTAGCAAACCAAACAGTTCTGCACAAACACCCTGATTTCTTGTTTCATTTTTGGCCAAAAAAATTGGAGAGACATGCGTTTAAAGGTTTTTAAAAAACCACCATGTCCACCAGCTGGTGAGTCGTGACATTCCTGAAGTAATCTAAGTTTAAGATCGGCTATATCACGGATGACCATCCTACCTTTGAAGAACAATAGGTGGTCATGCGTAGAAAAATCAGGAACCGATGAGGGATTTGTGTGGAGTTGTTGGAGAATATCCGCTGTATAAGGATCTTGCTGAAGGCCCCTTTTGATGTCCGTGATTTCAACGCAATAAGGTACTGATAAAGTCAATGGTTCGCCTGATTGAGGACGCCGCGAGAGTGCATCTGCCTCCTTATTTTTTTTTCCAGCCCTGTGAGTTACCGAAAAATCGTAAGGCATCAATTTAAGTAATACTGTAATAGCCGCTGCTGCTCTGTTGTGGTGATACGTTGTTCCAGCAAGAATTTTAAAGTATAATGATCTGTGCGGATAAGAAAGTGTCGTCCCACCAAGTAGTGGTTCCATTTTTGAACCACAAGAACTAGAGCTAATAATTCTTGATCATAAGCGGACTTAAATTGATTAGATGGGGTGAATCCTTTACTAAAATATGCGATGGGATGCTCCTCTTGCGACAAAGTAGCACCCACTCCTACCGAAGATGCATCACATTCAAACACAAATGTCTTTGAAAAATCCGGTAATCGAAGAAGAAAAGGTGCTGAAAGTAAAGCTTGTTTCAATGTGGTGAACGCATCTATTGCTTCGTTAGACCAACTGAATCCGTTCTTCTTTGTAAGAGCAGTCAAAGGGCGTGCAATCAGCCCATAGTTTCGTACAAAGCATCGATAATAACCTGTGAGACCGAGGAAACCTCGAACTTCTTTGACATTAGAAGGTATAGGCCACGATAGTACAGCCATAATTTTATCCCGCTCCACCTGTACACCATCACCTGTTATGATATGCCCCAGGAAGGATACTTTAGATTGTCCAAAACAGCACTTTGAAAGCTTGTCATAGAACTGCTGATCTAGTAGTAATTGCAGGGTTTTTTCAATATGAGAAAGATGTTGCTCCATGTTTGGGCTGTATACTAGTATATCATCAAAGAAAACTAGTATAAAACGACATAAATAAGGACGAAATAAGTCATTCATTACAGCCTGAAATGTGGAAGGTGCGTTTGTTAGGCCGAATGGCATTAGCTTAAACTCATAATGCCCTAAATGAGTACGAAAAGCTGTCTTCGGAATGTCCGGTTCGTGAACTCTGATCTGATGGTAACCGGAACGTAAATCCAGCTTAGAAAACACCTGTGGCCCCATACAACTCATCCAATAACTCATCGATATTTGGGATTGGGTATTTGTCGACTATCTTTATTTTGTTGAGAGCTCGATAATCTACACACATCCGCCAAGTATTATCTTTTTTCTAGACAAGTAGAATCGGGCTTGAAAAGGGACTATTGCTAGGCTGAATAAGTCCCGCTGCTAACAATGCTTCCACTTGCTTCTCTATTTCAGCCTTTTGGGAGTGGGGTATGGATACGGCCGGATATTGGGTGGTGTAGAGTTTCGAATCAGGGGGATATAATGGTTTTGTGATTGGTTTCGAGGTAGATTGTTGGGTTCTTCGAAAACGGGGCTGTATTGTTGTATCACCGGCTGTAGAGCATCAGGAATTTGTGGGTTCAACAGCCAAGTATTGAAAACTGAAAGACCTTTGCGAACCCGTAGTAATACCCTGCCATTTATAACGTTTGCCATCGATATTAAAAATCATAAACATCTCTTTCCAATTTGCCTGTACCGTATTTAATGTTTCCAACCATTGAATACCCAAAACTAAGTCTGCTCCACCAATCGAGAAGGGATAAAAATCCTGGACAACTTTAAGTTCATTGATTTGTATAGGCAGATTTTTGCATATGTGGCCACACAAAAGGTGCCACCGCTTGAGTATTAAGTTGCAAATCCGTAACTAATACATCTGAGATAAATTTATGTGTAGATCCCCCATCAATCAAAATAATTACTTGCGTATATTGAAGCATACCTTGAAGCTTCATGGTTCTGGGATGGGGCTTTCCAAGAATGGCATGTAAGCTAATTTCCGCAACATCGTTAGCCTCTCCTGTCATTAAAGGACTGCTCATCAGGCTCTTCTTCCACTTCCAACACCTTGAGAGTTTCCCCGCAATGGTAACATTCACCCTTAAGGTATCGATCCGCATCAGAAATTCGTAAGGGTGGTTTGGGGTAACTGTTGGTCGAATTGGGTGGAATAGTCACAGCCTTGGACTCGGGTTGAAATGACTTTGAAGGAGCTGATCCTCTCCCATAGTGGGTATGGCTGATTTTGGATTCGAATTCCAAAGCGATTTATACACTGTTTGTGGTTTCTGAATTCGTACATCCGCCTTCAATTCTTCTTTAAGACCATTCAGGAACACTCCCAAGAAACAATGTTCCGGCCAACTGGACACCCGTTTGGCAAATTCTTGCACAGTTCCTGTTTGCTTAACACTGCACAAGTATTCGTCCGGATTCTGGAATTCAGTAGGTCCAAAATTTCTCCCAATATTCAATCGATTGATCGGTCGACATCCATGAGTAGAAGTCTAGTGCATCGATGCAACATCTACTTTTTCCTCATCTGGAATGTCATAGTTGCGAAAATATTTCTCTGCCTTAAGGATCCAACCCCTGGGATCTCCATCACTAAAGGTAGGGAGTGCAATTTTATTGTGTGGTCTGTACCTTTGAACGATTCTCCTTCATCCTGCTTCCCATTACCCCATCTGTCCCTATTATGCAATTGAGATTTGAGGGCTGTTACTTCCTTCTGCAACGTGTCTAAGGACTCCAATTTCTTGTCACCAGGTCAGATTGTTGATTTCCCTCATCTGAATTGCTCCACCATGTTTTCGTTTCCCGGCAATGGAACCAATGATAGTGACCAGAAATATTGAATTACGATTACGATTGATTAAGCCAAATTCAAGATGGCCGGTCTCCTTCACTAACGTGAGTACAACAGGTTTATTCTTAACTTGCACATAAAAACAAAAACTACAGATTTATTACAAACTAGTGATAACTGCTCCTAGATTACTATTCAATTTTATCCGTTGCACTGCTGACCCAGTGGGTCCGTTCAGAATCCAAAAAGGGCATTAAATTGCTCCTGCTCATGTCTTTTGACACGTGTCTTCCTTCTTGTATACACCTGAAGGTTCTTATCAGTTACCCAAAAAAAAAAAAAAATATAACTTTCTAATATACTATTTTGGTTTACTTCTTTAAACTAGGAAGGAAACATGCTTCATATCTGTCAAAACAGCAAGTTCTCTATCCATAGAATTAGAGGAATTAGGGAAGCAGTCCCAATATCCAACTGTTTACTTGGGATTGGGTATGTTTGTTGTTATCAATACGATTACAATTACAGGATATTCTATGAATTATTCCTCAATATCCATCAGTACTGAGAGCATTAGACCCAAGTTAAAATCCTCTGTTGATAATAATATAATATAATATATTAATATCTAATAAAAAAACCTATTAACTTTTGGAAATAGGAAATGTTGCACATTTAATTTGAATAAATTCGTTTATTTAAAGAGAATTTTGTCAATGTCAGGATTGTAGCTTATCTGCAACGTCTTCCATCGTTTCTTTCCTTCCTGAGTCTGTCAGAAGCCAAATGGGTAAGCACACTGACTGGTTTAAGCTTTAAAAAGAGCAAGAAGATAGTAGACTAATAATATGAAATGCAATTAATTATTCTTGTTGTTGAAGGTCAAGATAGTAAAATCAGTATCGAATCACGGGAACAGGCTGCAACACAAATGCAAAAGGTTTTGAGGCGTCGAGTTATGCTTTCAAGTGCTAGACAAGCAGTGGCTGGTTTTATAACTGTTGGAGCTTTTCATGGCCTTAAATATCTGGGTAACAAGATGAAAAAGGCTTGGAAATCTTCATCACATTAAGTTGTCAATTCATTTTTTTTCCTTTTCCTTTTAAAAAAAATATTTACACACAAAGACTGCTAGTAGCATGTTAGCCTATACTTTTTGATGAATCACTGAGCTAGGTTTAGTTGACAACATAACAGAATAGTCTTACCTGATAACCGACTTGTGTTACCCTAATTTGTTTTTTTATTCGGTTTTTTAAACACCCCTAGTTGTGATTATGGAGTTTGTTCATTTTAAAATCATATAATCAGCTGCAATTGTCACTGGGTGTAAATACCATAGAATGGTTAAACCTAGTACATCATAGTATAGCTCGATTTTCTATGCTAAAACATGAAATACCTTTTTTAAATGCTTGAATCTATTGAGATTGTGATAATAAGATTTAAATGAACGAATACGAACATTCTTATTTTCTGAATGGACGAAACACGAACATGATTTCGTGTTCAGTTAAATGTTCGTGTTCGTTTACAGCTAAAGAAGCGAACATGATTAAGCTCTGTTTGTGTTCGTTTAGAACTTGGCCATCTGCCCATGTTTTGATGTTGATGACATCCACTGGAAGATCTGAAGGTGATAATCAAAGTGGCAGTTGACTAGCTTCCTGTTTTCGTGATCACAATTAATACCATGACGGGCAAACCTATTGAAAACATTTAAGAAAACACGACATTACAAATTCATAAATCATTTCCGTATTAATTAACAAGTCGGTACGGTCTACAAACAATTTTTTTAACTACCCAGCAAAGCTTCCCGCCTCGCCAAGCAATCTCCAAGCACCTACACGAGTACCAGACACCACTTCAAAAGATACGAGTGTTAGCTAACACATTGTGAGTCAATGGTAAGCTTAAAATATAAAATCATATTAAAACACCAATTAAAATGATTTAGAATTATAAACATATATTCAACCCGACTTGTTCGTGTATCTGACCACAAACACAAATCCGCAATCATATAGCACCAAGTAGTCAAGTACATCAAATCATATAATGGTGTAAACCATATCAATCCAATAATTATCTAAGACAAACACGTGTAATCAACCATTATAATCATATTTTCATGTTTATGTAATCACTCGTATCATCCGTTATTTAACATTCTTATTAATCATCCGTTATCAACTGTGATTAACCACCAAAATGGTCAACGTGTATCCTTAGAGTTCTCTGGTGTCTAATCTCTCTAAAGGAGAACCCTGTTCACTACTCGTGTAACTTAGCCGACTAGTGTGTAAGTACAAACGGAGGTCAAGCGTCCATCTCCTCTTCACACACTCGTGATGTTTTGCATATGACCTCAATCGCAGGGTCACAAATCACTATAGTACGAGTCTATCAAGACCCATATCACTTGCCACCAAAGCCTTCTAGAGGACTCAGTGACCCGTATGGGTAGCACTTCTATCCTAGAAGGCATTAACTACCTACTAGTCCCGTATCATATTATTATATAGGAACTACCCGTGTTCTATAAGAAAATCAGATATTCATTCGTGATATACTTTTGTAATCAATTCATAATCCATGTCAGTAGAGTGTTATCATAATCATGACCACATAATAATTACGTTAATATAATCATATAATCATGTAAACATCATATATATCACATTCCCACATAATAATTACGTTAAGTAATTTAATTGCAATTGTTTGCAAAAGTATATTTTTGTCTTAGCACTCGGTTTTGAAAATTTCATGAACTCACCAGAAGTCCCTTGGGTAGAAGCCGAGTGAACCGCCAAAGTTTACCGAGCAATCTACATGATAAACAAATTCTAATAAACAACCAACTACAGAAAAACCGAATAAAAGGAATAAAATTGCAAATCCTATTCTAATCAAGACGATTGAAAATCACAACTCAATTCTTAACTGAAGGATCACACATCATCTTCCTCATCATGAAATTGCAAATCTACACAACCATTAATTGAGATTCTATAACATCCACACATGAATCGTGATTTGAAGGGGATTTAAATCACAATTTATGAGAATTTCAAATCGCCATTCATGACCCATCAAGCCAACCAGAGCTTCGATCTCGCCATTTGCAATGCCAAGCTCGCCAACCTTCCATCCGGTCATGCCAGCCCTACCTTCGACCTTGCCGACCTTGATTCACAGCTTCCTCACGCCAAATGAGTTTCCAGTCTCGCCAACCTTGAATCATGCTTCCAATCGTAATTTGGTGGTTGAATCACAAATCGAATCCCACAACAAATAGTAAATCTTATTCTAGTGATAATCGTAGTTTAGTTCACCATATGAGAATCGCAATTCACATTCCTACCAATAAATGGAACCATGCCTTATGAACAACCATAAATCGCAAATCATAGAAAACCATGCTACAGGGATCGCAATTCGTCACCAACCATGTCTAAAGTTCCGGTTGAAGGACACACCTCTTGAGGTTCAAATTAATTCCCATTTCTTAACCAAAATCAAATATTACTATTCCAATGTTCATAGATTTCATCATAATTCAAAGCTTTAACATCAATTTCTTGTTAAACTATCAAAACCCCACTTGATTTGAACCCCAAGTTTGAATTTCAAACCCTATATGGGTCTCTGTTTTCGATCGTAGCTATCATAGGCAAATCACACTTTCAATCACCAACAATATCAATGATTTCGAGTTCTATAATACTTAAGAATCATCAGTGTCGGCCATGCACAGGGCCAACTCTAATAGGGGCCTCAAAATTTTAATCCAAATGTATAGGTATTCACAGCCCAACCCAAATACTACTTTTAGAGTTAATAACTTTAGGCTTTAGTGTGTGAAAAATTCAAATCTGGGACTCCTAATTTTCAGCAGACGTGAAAAAAAAGGACAAGATGATTCCGTTTTCCGATCCCGATCTCGACAGTATGGATCGGTGGATAGTTGATTACGTTTCTCTATGAAGGAGGGTTCACGATTATTAAGCATACACATAATGACAAGTTGCAAGTCTTCTAGTAATCTACTCTTCTTTGTTTGAAGTTCCCGAATCCAACAATATCATCTGACCACAGTCCACAGACCACTCAAATTGATGAACTATTAAAACATATACGTTTTGTTACATACATTCAACCAAATCAAGCATCAGGTGACTTCACCTCTTGAAGAAAAATCGTGAATAAGTGATCCATTTGCGTTCTCTGTTTTTGGCCCTTAATATGTGAAATCGTGAATCTATACTTCCTAATTATGTTATGTGTTTCTATCTTCTTTAATTCTAATTTCTAAAGTAATTTTTATCTTTTTCAACTTACAGATTTGATTGGCTAAGTGTTTAAGAGATTTCTATCATTTGGATTATAAAGTTGTGTTTGAGGTCAGGTTAGTAAACTTTATAGTCCTTATTTTTTATAAGTTTGCTAACTATATTTATGATTCTGAATTTCGGATTTTTACCATTATATACCTGTGTTTATCATAATTTGTTTTAGTTGCTCAAGTGGTGGAAATCTATTAATCACAAGGAAAAAAGAAATTTACAAATCAATGGTGCTTTTTCTCCTTTCTATAATTTATCATGCCTTTTAGAATTATAAATCAACTTTATTTTTAGGGCAAATTATCAAAAAAGGTAACTAAAACATCCAAATTATGCCGAGAAGGGATTATGAATTTCAATTTTTGACAAAAAGGGAAGTGGTAACCTAAGGTTCAGGTTGCCGGTCAAAACTTAAGTGAGGTGGCAACCATATATGTGAGTTGGCATTCTTATTTAATTTTAAAAGAATCTTTAATTATACTAAATTTAATTGATAAACCAAATTAATACTCTATGTTGGGGAGATACCTAATCAAACCATAATCTAACCTGTCTATTCTATTAAATAGGATTTGATGGTACCAAAACCATATATTTAGTTTTGACTTAGATTTATGAATTTCATGTGTTGAAATCCATATGACTTAAAGAAATTTTACTAAGTACTTTGGATCAACTGAGCATCAGCTGAACACTGAGTATCAGCTAAAGGACTAGCTTTAAGAAGATCAGCCAAGGAGAAAAGACAAGTCTAGAAGCATCAGCTGAGCATCTACAAACATCAGCTGAGGGTTTACAACCCATCAGCTTAGGGTACTTCAAAGATCAGCTGAGTAGTCAAAGGATCAGCTGAGCCCATAATTCTGGTCAGCTGATGCCTTCCATCTTTCAGATAAGCTACTCTAACTTATCTAGTCTTTTCCTTATAAGAGTATCACTCTGAATAATTAGCTGAGCCTTCTGGATCAACTGATCATATAGGTTGATCAGCTTATGTATTTTCACTCTACTATGTTGTATTAGCTGAGCATATATGATCAACTAAGCATACGACAGTAGCTGAGTCTTTCACTTTTTCATTTAGCTGAGCAAAATTATGTTTGCAGTTCTGTGTCTATTAGCTGAGTCGAGATAATGTATCTCGGATAACAGTATTTCCATTGTATTATTTCTTAAGTCCAAGGCAGAACATGTGTTGTTCTATTATGCCTTTAGATCCGTCTTTGTAAAAGTATAAATCACTTTTTGGATCTGCTAAGAGACAAAAAGGATCGATCTTGACCCTTTGGAAAAGGTGATAGAGACTTTAGAAGAGAAGATCTCGAAGATATGCTTCAACAACTAAGTATGGCTGTCAACTCCATATATGCTTCAAAATTTGTGAAGAAACTTGAACAAAGCTAAGAGAACTGTACAACATAGTAGACCTATCATAACTCCAAAGAAAGTCATCATTTTGGTGATACAAGGTGTGGATAGTATTGGGAAGCCAGTGATGGAAGTTTGCAGTGCAGACTTCCCAAATGCCTGTACGGCTATGAATTCACCATTGGCAAAGGCCCTTTATGGAATTGATGATGAACTTATTTAATGTTATATTCATGGCTAAAGATTTTGTTGGTGTCAATTGTTATATGTTTGAATCAACATGGTGTGTTGTTGGTACAGGAATTACTCGTGTTTTCTTTGGTTCAGATTTTGTAACTGTAACAAAATATTTGCAGCAAAATCAGATGACGCTTCTTGGGATTGTTGGTGCATATTTTATGAATCCCTAGTTCGTATCAATAAAGTGTATTCATGTGGTGTTAATTAAATGTGATTTGATTAATGGTTTGCATGTTTATATATTCTTAGTGATTCTATGTGTTTATGAAAAGCTTACAAGTATTTAATCATGGTTTGGTTTGTATTTGGAAGTTTAGTCATAAGGAAATTCACTTCGCAAGAAGTGAAAGTCACTTCGCAAGAAGTGAAAGTCACTTCGCAAGAAGTGGATGTCACTTCGCACGAAGTGAATGTCAGTTCGCGCGAAGTGAACTGTGTCATTCGAAAACGCGTAAAACTCACTATAAATAGTGATTAACCCCTCATTAACGAAAAACAATCATCCAGGACACTTCGTGAGCCTTCGTAATCGTACATATACCCTTGAAACACGCGAACTAAGTGATAATTCTCGAATTCCAAGGCAGCCAAAGCATCTCTGTGTGGTACTGTGTGTCAGTTTTTCTACTCTTTCTTTGTGTCACTTCTGTGTGCCGGACACCTAAGCAGATCATAGATCCTTAGGAGGTTCGTGAAATATAATTCCGCGATATTTCACGTCCTAGATCAGTCCTAGCATCAGGGTGTGTTTAGTAATAGACCCCCGTCCCCCGCCAACGGTCCTACAAAGTGGTATCAGAGCCTTGTGCTTTGATTGATCACTTTTCCTTAGGATTAAGTCGATCTAGGTGTTCCTTTAGGCCTGTGTGTGCCCCCTTGCGTCACTTTTTACCGAAAATAGGTCGGAAAATAGGTCCTTTTGCGTTAAAAAGGTCAAGTTTTTACGTTTAGGCTCTTTGAGTTTCGACCGTGCGTAGTGAAACCCCACCTCGTGCGTACTGACCTCAGTTCGCACGAACTGTGCCTGTGTGTTCTAGATCCTTCGTTTGTTAGTTTCTGCCTCGCGCGTAGTGGTCCATCAGTCCGCGCGTAGTGAGTCAGTCCGCGCGTAGTTTGTCAGTCCGTCTGTCCGTGCGTGGTGTGTTCTCCAGTACGTGCGTGGTAAAGCCAGTTCGCACGTACTGTACTGTGAAAAAAAAAAAAAAAAAAAAATTTACTCCGTGTTTTCCTGTGTGCTTCTCAAATCCAATCCGAATCTGTGTGCTTGCTGCCTTGGTTCATTACATCAATTCAAATGGCCTCTAAACAAACCACTGTCTTAAACAACCTTCTACTAGAAACAGAAATGGGCAGTATCAACAAAGTGCCGAAATTGCTAACCATGGAGGACTATCCTATGTGGAAGCCCAGATTCGAAATTTTTCTAGATGGGGTCGATTGTAGATTGCGGAGAGCCATGAATGTTGAGTATATGGTTCCAAAAGGGGAGGGAAATATCGAAACCCCTTACGATAAAATGACGGTCGAACAGCAGACCAGTTACAATGCTGAAAAGAAGGCATATGCTCAACTAATTCAGGCGATTCCCAACGAGATTTTCCACCAGTTTAGGAGGTATCGAACTTCCTACAGTCTATGGAGAGCTCTTGAGAAGAGGAATGAGGGAAACGCTGCTCTGAAAGAACTTAAAGCAAGTCAATTAAGGAAGGAATTAGACCATTTCACGGCTACAAGAGATGAGAAGATTCCTTCCCTTATTACAAGATACAACCACCTTCTAAGTGAACTGGACAGTCTGGGTGTTACTGTTCCAGAGAAGCAGCAAGTAGAGATCTTGGCGAATGCTTTGCCCAAGAGCTGGCGGCCATTCATCATGATACTCAAGAATGGTAACGGTTTTGACGGGATGGACCTTAATGATTTCATCACCAAGTTAAAGGAGCAGGAGCAGGAGGAACTAAACCTGGATTCAATGTCTAGTTATCAACAGAACCCCTCACTCTACTACTCCGGAACACCTGTCTCGTCATCCACCTCTTCACATGCCCCCCTACAGTCTGCCTATGTGACCAACGTGAATGAATCGGGCAGATCTACCTCTGATGCTTCATCCTCTGGGCCATCCTATACTGCATCTTCCTCCGGACTTAATGTCGAACACTTCAAGTATGGAAGTACAGATGAGGTTAAGACACATATGAGCATGCTAAGTGCACTAGTCTCCTCTTATGATGATCTACTGAAGGGGAAGATTGGTAATGCTCATATGACTCAAGAGGACTATGACCAGATCGACGAGGATGAGATGGAGAGACAAGATATCCTCTGGTCATATGCCAACTTAGTGAGAAGGGCAAAAGCTTATGAGCGAAGAACGGGAAAGTCAATATCAGCAACCAAGGATACCAAACTCGGTTTTGATAAATCTGCTGTGACCTGCTATAACTGTGGTGAAAAGGGTCACTTCGCGCGTGAATGTGAAAAGCCGAAGAATTCGGGACCGAGGTATCCATTCAAAACTGGTTCTGGCAGCAGATCATCTACCTCCACAACCATAAAATCTGAAACAACTCCAACACCGACTAAGGCTATGGCGGTTGTTCAAAGAGATGAGGGAGTGGATTGGTCTGTACAGTTCGGGAATGCTAATGCTGACATCAACTTGGCGAACGTTCATGTGTTGAACGGAGATTCTTCATTCGAGACCGAAAGCTATTCAAGTGAAGAAGAATCAGGTGCCAGCAATGATGATGAACCAGCCTCGACACCAGCTGCAGAAGAGACACCAGTGAATGTCCGTGCCAAAGAGTCAAATCAAAAGGTGTGCAGCTGTGGTCAACCGTCTGCGGATCAGGTATGTACCTTTGGATTACCTTGTGGTTCGTGTGATGAATATGTAAAACAGATAGTGTTCTTAAAGTCTACTATTTCAGATCTCACATCTAAGTTAGATAATAACCTGTTGATCAAAGGAAGAGAAAATCAATTAAAAGTAAAGAATGAAAGTCTAGGTAAACAGGTTAATGAACTAGGTGTGGCTCTGTTAAATAAACAAGATGCTATCGTGTTTTACATAAACGAAATCGATAAGCTGAAACGGGACCTTGCTACCTCAAAGGTCGATTATGAGACTCTGAGTCAAAAACTCAAAAGCTATTCCACGTCTTCTTATCTTTTTGAGTACATAATCGATCAGAGAGGTCAAGGTACCGATTCAGAAAAGGACAAAAACGTATATTCAAAATGTCCACCACCAGTGTTAAATCAACTGGTGAACGATGATGTCCATTCTGAAGCTGACCCACTACTCACAAAGGTTGATGAATCTTCTGCATCAACCTCAAATGAGGATTTAACGTTACATGAGGATGTGGGTAAGCCTCAGAAGAATGAGGTTCAGCAAGAGGTTACCAAAAAGGCTGAACCAGGCATTAGAGAACTGTTGGACAGTTCCTATGTGCAAGGACCGTTGATGCATCGTATCCATAATGCACTTCGGAAATTTGAAAAGGAGGGTGTAAAGTCTCCTGATACCCGTCCATACCAAGAGGTCAAACAACTATCCAAACATCAAGGGTTAGGATATCAGCCTCAAAAGGTAACGAAAGGCTCTGTGAAGCAATACCCAGAAAGGGTCTGCTATGTGTGCAGGAGACCTGGTCACCTCAGTTACAAGTGTGATCAGAAGACACATCAAAGCTGTAACAAGAAAGTTGAGATTTTGCAAGAAAATATAACGTTTCTTAAAAACCATCAAAACTCAACTCTTCCTGTTCAGCATCAAAGGATTCCTAAGTGGAGTAACAAACTGTGTGTTCAAATGTCCAAGGAATCAAGTGACAGGATCATCAAGACTGGAACATGGATGAAACTTCCAGTGGTTGGAGAAGACGGGAAACCCATGACCATTCGGGCTTGGGTTCCTAATGTTGTCTAACTCATTCTTCTAAGTGAAGGGTGTCAACCGAAATAGTCCAGGTTAAGGTTTCTATGACTGTGTGTCTTTATCATTTTATTTTCTTTGTGCTTATTTTCTGTGTCGTTGCATTTCTATTTTCTTAGTTTCTAGTTTGTTTAGTATTTTAGGGGGAGATAGTTAGTTTTAGTTCAGAAAACTTAGAAAATACAAAAAAAATCAGAAAACTTAGAAAATACAAAAAAAAAAAAAAAAAAAAAATCAGAAAACTTAGAAAATACAAAAAAATCAGAAAAACAAAAATGAGAAGTTGATCCAACTCAAATGGAAAATGATGGTACACTGGCTTTCAATACAAAGTACGTCTAGTAAAATTAGGACTGAAGGTATGTACATATTCTTGAGAAAAATGTCTGAAAATCTAATTGAATTAGATAAGAAACAGATAGTGTGTAAGACATATAAGGAAAGTCTAGACTGATAAATGGTTATGCATGTGAAAATCAATCATAGATTTAAGCTATCGAGACATTCCAAGTCTACAAGTCAATATCAGTTGAGACTAACTTAGTCTGGTGCACACACCTGTTACCATGACAAATGTGCTTAGATGACAATGAGCAAAATGTAAAAGAGGGTGAAAAATTGACCCCAATCTAAGATGTCAAAAGAAATAGATACATTGATCTATCAATGTTAAATTGTCAAAGAGCATAAAATGCAGTGACAAAAGCTACATTGATCTATTAGTGTTAAATTGTCAAAGAGCATAAAATGCATTGACAAAAGCTCAGCAAGAAAAATGTCTAGAGAGGTGAAAAATTGACCTCCATGTCAAAGAGCATAAAATGCGTTGACAAAATCACAAAGCACATAAGCATGGTGGTTGGGTAATCAAGTTGTGCATTCTACTGAGTAAGTCAAAACATTGTGAGATTTTAAAAGAGATAGTCTTAATCATGTATCCAGTCTAGACAATCTGAAAATGTTGAAACAAAATCTGTCTTTATCTGAGGAAAGTTAGGTTGACAGACAGAGTTTGAGAGAATATGTTTACGCCAAGGTTCTGAAATGAATGACTACTGAGTTTCGATGAGCTGGTACTGATTCCATCCTGGAACCTTCTCACAAAAAGATTTAATTTCAGTAATTTTATTCCTGCAATTTTCTTAGTATTTTAAATTCTGTTCTTTAGGATTTAATTCGTTAATATTTTATTTCTGCATTTTCTTTTTTCCTTTTTAATCAAAAAAATACAAAAAGAGTTCTAGTATGTTATTAATCATTCTTAGTGTTTTGATTAGGGGGAGTTTGTTCTGTTTACATTTCCTTCATCTTACTTTGATGTGTTTTGCTTAAATGTTTATAAGTGATCTTGAAGTTACTGACCGTTTATTGCTGAGTGCAGTACTAACAGTAATTAAGGTTCACATATGAGAAACTCATTACATGCGAGATGGAACCCCACTAAGCACGAGTTACAGCTCACATCGTGCGTAGTGCAGGTAAGGGCATGACGAAAGGTATTCGTTATGAATTTTGCTTTGTGCAAATTTTTGCTGTGTGCATTTTGCTTTGTGCATTTTACTTTGTGGAATTTTTGCTTAGTGCAATGGTTATTGATAGAACTAGGTCTTAGGGGGAGTATGTTGGTGCATATTTTATGAATCCCTAGTTCGTATCAATAAAGTGTATTCATGTGGTGTTAATTAAATGTGATTTGATTAATGGTTTGCATGTTTATATATTCTTAGTGATTCTATGTGTTTATGAAAAGCTTACAAGTATTTAATCATGGTTTGGTTTGTATTTGGAAGTTTAGTCATAAGGAAATTCACTTCGCAAGAAGTGAAAGTCACTTCGCAAGAAGTGAAAGTCACTTCGCAAGAAGTGGATGTCACTTCGCACGAAGTGAATGTCAGTTCGCGCGAAGTGAACTGTGTCATTCGAAAACGCGTAAAACTCACTATAAATAGTGATTAACCCCTCATTAACGAAAAACAATCATCCAGGACACTTCGTGAGCCTTCGTAATCGTACATATACCCTTGAAACACGCGAACTAAGTGATAATTCTCGAATTCCAAGGCAGCCAAAGCATCTCTGTGTGGTACTGTGTGTCAGTTTTTCTACTCTTTCTTTGTGTCACTTCTGTGTGCCGGACACCTAAGCAGATCATAGATCCTTAGGAGGTTCGTGAAATATAATTCCGCGATATTTCACGTCCTAGATCAGTCCTAGCATCAGGGTGTGTTTAGTAATAGACCCCCGTCCCCCGCCAACGGTCTTACAGGGATTTTCTAAAACCCAAAATATTTGCAGCAATAATGGACTTCTACTAATCTGGGAAACCACTGTTTCTGGACTCAGCCACCTCATCTTCTATGGATACACATATTAAACATCCTTTTCTTTCTAATTTTACGTGACCTTTATTTTGTTCTTTTTTCAGTTGTGTATATGTAATCTTTAGACTTGCCAATTGTATGTCATGATGATTCCTGTTGCATGGAATGTGTGAATGCAGGATGACTCGGAAACGGTTGCAATGATTAAAGAACTATTGGAAACACATATACAGTCTGCTGTTCAGGATGACGGTGGGGATATCGAATACATAGGATTTGATCCATATGCTTCTTTGCCATCTGATTATATAAATTAATGTCTAGGATTTGATCTATTAAACTATCATCATTTGTCGTCTTTTCATTGCCAAGGAGTATGTAGTAGGTGCCCCAGTTCATCTGTCACTCTGAAATCAGGCATCGAATATATGCTTATGCATTATGTGCCAGAGGTAACAGTCATTCAATTCTACTGCTCGTTTGTTTTTATCTATACTATTTCTATCTACCGAATTCTAAATTCTTATACTTCACATAGATGGGTGAGATTGAAAAATGCATTCTGGGTCACTTTTGACCCATTTGGGTTTTGCCAAATTTGTTGATTTTACCCATTTGCCTTTTAGGATTTAGTAGCCCAGATGGACCTCTTGAGTTAAGTGAGTTTAAATGACCACCTCTAGCTTTTTAGCATTTTGATTTCCTCTCTGTTCAACAGGTTACAACCACCACCGCTGCCCGTGAACCCTCTCTCACCCCTCCTGTTTGCTTAAATCACACAAGGTACTAATTCCTCTTTAGCTTTTCAATAAATTTGGTAACGCCACCTCTAACGAGCTTAAAATTAGAGCTAATTTAAACTTTTTAACTACTATTACCAAAAGTGTGCAGCGGTGTTAAACGCCATTTACAAAAGCAACGTTAATTGATTCGGCTATTTAATTACATCAAATGAATTAGCCAAGTTCGTTATCTACATGCGTTACCTACTAGTTCCGACCATCGGATCCATAAACAAAACAAGTGTGTTCCCCAAAAGATATTTACAACTAAAGACTACCATCAGTGCCCGGCTCACCAGGCCTCTAGCATCAACCTGCGAAAAAGGAAAATCTTGTACCGTTAGCTACAACTAGCTAGTGAGCACCAATTACACATAAGCATCAATAAGCAGGCTATCACGTATAAGAACAGCACACAAGGCTATCCTATCATCTTGCGGCGCGCCAATCATGTCAGCAGGAGTCGTGTCTCGCAGGGTAGCTAGGCCAGCTCAACAACCCAAGCCGGGGAATTAGCCGCAACCATTTGCACCAGTGGGGGAGCGAAAAGCAGTCCACGTGGTACACTCTGTCTATCATGCTGGTTCCAGCCTAAGCGAAAAGCATTCCATAGAGGAACGGTGGCCTGCAGAACCATACCCAAGCGTATACTCATGAGTACCGTTAGTTCCCCAATTCATAGTCCCTAAGGACCCTGGGAACCCAGCCAGATATTATCACCCATCTACCTGACTGACCTCCGTTGTTCACCTGTTCAGTGTCCGGACAGAATCTCATAAACAATTAGCTTATCCAATTTGGATCCAGTTCATGTACGCATATAATCACAGCAATATCTTTCATACTGATAAACAAGCATGCGTGTATAATTCGATCATAGCATACCTCGTGTCTCACGTATCAATACACCAATCACGTGTCAACATGTACAACAGATAACTTACCTACTGAGACTCATGGGAAATTGGTACTCACCTCGAGATTACAAGAGGCAGATATGCAATCGGGAATCCTAAGAACACACAGAGTCGTCCGAATCACCTAACACATTAGGTTCAGGCTTAGACACCAATCAACGACAATTAACGAGGCTTAAAGCACAAGACTACAAAGCTGTCAGCATAAAACCCCTGCTTGCGACCGCAAGGGGTTTCCTTACGGCCGCAAGGGCTATTTCAAACCCATCCTTACGACCTCAAGGGATCTCCTTGCGACCGCAAGGGTCCTTCCCAATTCACCCACTCTTACGGCCTCAAGGGATAATCCCTACGACCGCAAGGGTTGTTCCTTGGGTACCTACGGCCGCAGGCTATGTACCAACGCCCGTAAGCTTCGTTCCATCACCCGTAGGTGGTAAACCATGACACAACCTCCTACGACCGCAAGACCCCATGCCTGCGACCGTAAGAACTAAGACACCCCTTGCGACCGCAAGGCTTTTCCCTTGCGACCGCAAGGACCACACCTACAGTATGTTCTTGCTCTGTTCGAACACAGCAACTGTTTTACGGGTTTTGACATCAAAGTTCAACTTGAATCCGTATTCAAGTGTTTATACTTCGTTTCTAACATACACATAAACCTACTAACATGTTTTAGACACAAAATCAACACTATAACACATTTGAATCCCTCAAAATGGATCCTTTCACCATTAAAACTCAAGAACTAGGTTTGTGGATAAAACACTTACTTGAAGATGGTATAGAACATATTCTAGACTTGGATTCTACTGAAATCAGTAAGCAAATGATCTTCCTTCTTGATTTCTCTTTCAAAACTCAAAAACCCCAAGTATATGTGTGTGTTCAAACGTATGTATGTACGTGTATAAGGTATGTGTGTGTTTTGAATGTGTTAACAGGGAATAAGTGAGGTCTTTAGGTTGACTTATTAACTAATACCCCTCACGGGTATTTTGTTCTCCTATTCAACTTAAAACACAACTTAGGGTTATCCGTTTCAACTAACGGAGATATTTTTAGAACCATTATCTAAAACCATTCAACTATTTATCTACTTGGTCAACTTATGACACTTTTCATAATACCACATTTTTTATCCACATTTAACACCAATTAACACAATTTCACGTTTACAACACCAATTAACACATAATACACCATTTAACAACATGTATACTATAGTTAACAACAAAACACCAATTAATGTCAACGTACAACTAGTAAGGCTACATGTACAACAGTTTATAGCTAGGCCCCATTTTGGGGTGTTACAAATCTATCCCCCTTAAGAAGATTCCATCCTCGGAATCTGATCATCTACAAACAAGTGAGGGTATCGAGCTTTCATGTCATCTTCCGTCTCCCAGGTCATATTCAAACCCAGGTTATGCTTCCATTTAACTAACACTAGTTTGATCATCTTTCTGCGCAACTTCTTGGTTTTAGAACCAAGTATCTCAATAGGTTCTTCAACTAGGCGCTTTGAAGCGTCAACCTTCAATTCTTGCAGAGGCAGAATCTGGTTCTCCTCTACCTTGTACTTACGCAGATAACACACGTTGAACGTGTTGTGAATTCCAGAAAGCTTTGGAGGCAACTCTAGCGTAACAGTCTGATAATTAACTATGCGAATGATCCGGAATGGACTAATATACGCAGACTCAACTTACCCTTTCTACCAAAACGAATCACACCTTTCCAAGGAGAAACTTTCAGGAACACCCGATCGCCCTCCTGGAATGCAACTGGTCTGCGTTTAGGGCCAGCATACACTTTCTGTCTGTCACAGGCCGCTTTGAGCTTTTCCCGCGCAATCTTCACTTTATCTGCCATAATCTGGACAATCTTAGGTCCAGCAAACTGCTTTTCACCGGGCTCTTACCAACACGTGGGAGTACGACAACACCTCCCATAAAGCATCTCATAAGGTGGCATCCCATACTGGAGTGGTACGAGTTATTATAAGCAAACTCGACCAACGGCAAGTGAGAATCCCACGCACCACCAAATTCGAGAACACATGCGCGAAGCATATCCTCTAGCGTCTGAATCGTTCTCTCAGACTGACCATCTGTCTGCGGATGATACGCCGTGCTCAGATGAACACGTGTACCAAGTTCGTACTGTAAGCTCTGCCAAAAATGTGAAGCAAAACGTGCATCACGATCAGATACAATTGAACTTGGCAAACCATGTCGCGACACCACTTCATTTACATACAGCTTTGCTAACTTTTCCAGCGGTGTAGACTCGCTGATAGCTAGAAAATGAGCGCTCTTGGTCAACCGGTCGACAATGACCCAAATTGTGTCATGACCTTTGAGGGTTTTCGACAACTTTGTCACAAAATCCATCGTAATGTGATCCCACTTCCACTCAGGGATCTCGAGTTGCTGCAGACTACCATAAGGCTTTTGATGCTCTGTCTTAATTTGCGCGCAGATCTGACATTTCTCCACAAAGGAAGCAATGTCTCGTTTCAAAGTAGGCCACCAGTATAATGCCTTTAAGTCATGATACATCTTTGTGCTGCCCGGATGAACCGACATCCTAGATTTGTGAGCTTCCTGCAGTATCAACTTACGATTTCCACCATAGAGCCGCACCCATACGCGAGACTGAAAAGTCTTAAGTCCGCGAGTATCATCAACAAGTTGATCTTTCAGCTTTTTCATCGTTTCTGCCTTCAGATTTTCCATCGTTTCTGCCTTCAGATTTTCATCTAGCAACGCCACTTGCTGTGATTCCTTCAATCGGGCATTGATATCAGGAACCACAGTGAGTTTCATAAATTTCGCGTCTACCGTAGAGCTTTTGCGACTCAAAGCATCCGCCACCACGTTGGCCTTACCAGGATGGTAGCGAATTTCACAATCATAGTCTTTTATCAACTCGAGCCATCTACGTTGTCTCATATTGAGCTCTTTCTGCGTGAAAAGATATTGTAGGCTCTTGTGATCCGTGCAGACCACACATTTGGTGCCATAGAGATAATGTCTCCACAATTTCAACGTGAACACCACCGCTGCCAACTCCAGATCATGAGTTGGATAGTTGCCTTCATGAGGTTTCAATTGCGTTGAAGAATAGACAATTACTTTATCGCGCTGCATCAATACACACCCCAATCCAGAATACGAAGCATCACAGTAAACAACGAAGTCTTTAGACCCCTCCGGCAAAGAAAGTATTGGAGCTTCGCACAGTAGCCGTTTCAGATATTGAAATGCTTTTTCTTGAGCTTCCGCCCAAACAAATGTAACATCTTTACGAGTTAGTTTAGTCAAAGGACCTGCAAGTTTAGAAAAGTCGCGGATAAACCGCCGATAGTAACCAGCTAAGCCGAGAAAACTTCTAACTTCAGAAGGAGTTCGAGGAACTCCCCAATTCATAACCTCTTCGACTTTCGCCGGGTCCACTTTCACGCCATCATTGCAGATCACGTGGCCAAGAAAATGACCTTCTCGCAACCATAATTCACACTTCGAGAATTTAGCGTAAAGCTTCTCCCATTTGAGAGTTTCGAGAACCTCTCGCAAATGCGACTCGTGTTCAGCTTCAGTCTTAGAGTAGATGAGAATATCGTCAATAAACATAATCACCGATTTATCAAGGAAAGGACGACAAACCCGATTCATCAGGTCCATGAAAACAGCAGGAGCATTGGTTAAGCCGAAAGGCATCACCAAAAACTCATAATGACCATAACGAGTACGGAAAGCCATCTTTGGAACGTCTTCATTGGCAACCAACACTTGGTGATATCCCAACCGCAGATCAATCTTTGAGAAGCACGTCGTTCCCTGCAGTTGATCAAACAAATCATCTATTCGCGGCAGAGGATACTTGTTCTTTACCGTTCGCTTATTCAGCTCCCGGTAATCAATGCACATTCTCATTGTTCCATCTTTCTTTTTCACGAAAAGTACCGGAGCACCCTAAGGAGAAGAACTCGGGCGAATAAAGCCTTTGTCAAGCAACTCCTGAATCTGAGTCATCATCTCGCGAACCTCAGAAGGAGCAAGATGATATGGAGCTTTAGCCACAGGGGTAGCCCCCGAAACAAGATCAATACAATACTCTACATCTCTGACTGGTGGTAACCCAGGAAACTCGTCAAGAAATGCCTCTGGATAATCGGTCACCACTGGAATATCACGAACAACATGTTTCTCCAATTTAGCGTCAATCACATGGGCTAGATAACAATCGCAGCCTTTCAAAACCGACTTTCTTGCTTTCATCAGAGAGATAATAGGAATATCTGACTTTCGCCTTTCGCCACGAGCCACATCATATGACCCGTTAGGTAAAGGAACTTTCATCAACTTCTTGGAACAGAAAATCTCAGCGTTCAGCTTGCTAAGCCAATCCATCCCAATTACAATATCGAATCCCGCAATCGGCATTAGAAGAAGAGAAATAGGAAAACTACTCCCGTCGATATTAATAACCGCTTGAGGGACATTATCTACAACTGGAACTACTTTACCACTAGCAGTCTCTACTCTTAGTGGCTCAGATAATACAGATACAGGCATTTGCAGTTTATCACAAAAAGATACAGACACAAAAGAATATGTAGCTACAGAATCAAACAACACGCATGCTGGGGTAGAGTTAATAAGAAAAGTACCCGTAATCACATCCCCAGAACCATTTGCTTCCTCCTTGGTCATCTGAAATGCCAGCCCTTTAGCACGGGGAGCATTGTCTTTCTTCTGCCCTGAGGCAGATCCTCCAGCTCCAGCGTCTGACTTTGACCGACAATATGTAATTATGTACCTTGGCTTATGGCACTTGTAGCAGACGTTCTCTTTAAACTTGCACTCTGTCACTGAGTGCCCTTTCTGACCACACCTAAAACATCGGGTAGTGGCCTTTGAACAATCACCAGTATGGTAGGTACGACACTGGGAGCACCACTGACCCTCAAACTTAGCCTTTTTTTTGAAGAAGTAGGCTTCCCACCAGTCGACGTATGCCCCTTTGAAGTACCCGATTTTGAAAACTGCTGGAACTTCCTTTTCTGACCCTCAGCAGCATGATCCCCCTTACTCTGACGATGATCCCCATCAACCTGTCGGGCTATCTCAAACGCCCGATCCATGGTAGCCGCAACTCTTACATGAGCACGATAATCAAGTGGCAGCATATTCACAAACTTCCGCATCTTAGCTTTCTCGTCAGTCACCAAATGCGGTATAAATCTCACCTTATCTGTAAAAGCGTTGATAAGGTTCTCTACTGGTTTGTCCCCCTTACGGAGACTATTAAACTCGTTCTCCATCCTCTCTAGATCATAATCAGTGAAGTACTTGGTTTTCAACTTTTCAGAGAACTGCTCCCAAGTTAGAGCAGCGATCACCTCCTGGCTTAACGTATCTTTCACCGTATCCCACCAATCCAAAGCACGCCCTTTCAACAGTCGAGCAGCGTACTTGACATGGCTTTCAGGTTCACAATCACAAGATTCAAAGACTTGATCCGTCTCGCGCAACCAACATATAGTCTCAGAGGGATTATCACTACCCTCGTAAACCTTCGGCCCGCAAGACATGAACTTCTTATAGGAACACTTCTCTTGCTTCTTTCCTGCCATCGCCTTCTGTAACAGCTCCCTCGTCAGTCGGAGCTCCTTCTCAAGTAGTCTAACATAAGCCGCCTGATCCTGATCTTGTCTCAGCGGCTCCGCGTTATACTGAGAAGCCTCGTCCTCAGCTTCCCGACGTATACTCGAGGCCTCATCCTCCATTTGCTTGAGAGCCTCTTCGGTTGTAGCTCGACGATCAGCTATTTCTAATCAACATACTATTTAAACGTAGACCACAATTAGTACACCATTTATTCGACAGTTATTATCACTACATTTAATCTATTACATAGGACAGTCACATAACACTCAACTCAACCCCAATTACCCCGATAGGAACACTTAACGATGGTCGGGCCCGAGCTTGAGATTGAATACTTCAACGAGTACCCAATTCCTCAAACTTAGGCTCTGATACCTACTTGTAATGCCACCTCTAACGAGCTTAAAATTAAAGCTAATTTAAACTTTTTAACTACTATTAGCAAAAGTGTGCAGCGGAGTTAAACGCCATTTTCAAAAGCAACGTTAATTGACTCGGCTATTTAATTACATCAAAAGAATTAGCCAAGTTCGTTATCTACAAGCGTTACCTACTAGTTCCGACCATCAGATCCATAAGCAAAACAAGTGTGTTCCCCAAAAGATATTTACAACTAAAGACTACCATCAGTGCCCGCTTCACCAGGCCTCTAGCATCAACCTGCGAAAAAGGAAAATCTTGCACCGTTAGCTACAACTAGCTAGTGAGCCCAAATTACACATAAGCATCAATAAGCAGGCTATCACGTATAAGAACAGCACACAAGGCTATCTTATCATCTTGTGGCGCGCCAATCATGTCAGCAGGAGTCGTGTCTCGCAGGGTAGCTAGCCCCGGTCAACAACCCAAGCCGAGGAATCAGCCGCAACCATTTGCACCAGTGGGGGAGCGAAAAGTAGTCCACGTGGTACACTCTGTCTATCATGCTGGTTCCAGCCTAAGCAAGGAACCCAATTCCATAGAGGAACGGTGACCTGCAGAACCATACCCAAACGTATACTCATGATTGAGATCGATAGGCCTTATTTCTCTGAGATTGAGTGGACTAATGCGAGGACTACATGAAAATATTTATACAAGGAGCCAATTGATTAATAGATTAGATCTATCGATGGGATTGTTTAATTTATATATTAAGTATTTATATTTAATGTTTATATGTATTTGTGTGTGGTGTGTAAAGGATTGGGTCGATAGGTGTGAACCTATCGACCGTGTACTTTAATTGTGTAATATGGTGTGTAGAGATTGGTGCGATAGGTGTGTGTGTGTGTGTGGAATTAATGTGTTGGTGTGAGTTTTGTTTTAAATCGATAGGAATAGCATATATTATGGATCTTAATTGTTTTTCATATATGTATGAGGTATGTATTTTCATGTGTGGTTAGGACTATAATTATGTGGGTGTTATCGCATGTGATAATAAATATATATATATATATATATATATATATATATATATATATATATAT
Organism: Pulicaria dysenterica; assembly: GCA_947179395.2. Classification (NCBI taxonomy): domain Eukaryota; kingdom Viridiplantae; phylum Streptophyta; class Magnoliopsida; order Asterales; family Asteraceae; genus Pulicaria; species Pulicaria dysenterica. The sequence continues at coordinate 33,848,630 of OX359289.1, read as the reverse complement.
ATATATATGTATATTATCGATCTTGATTTATATAGATGTTAATCAATTTTGTATGTTAGTACGTATACTTGGATCGGTCATATGAGTGTATGTGTTTATATTTAATATTAATGATACGTATTAATATAAATATATTTAAGAATATATATATGAACCGAGAACTGATTCATATGATTTTATGTTCTCAGGAGTTTCAAAGGCTCAGTAATTAGTAACTGAGTGGACTGCGGTTCGAATACGAGGTGAGTGGACTTTAACTCACTGGTGGTTTTAGTTGTAACTGTTATGGTTACTTGAATTTCATACGATTAATCATGCGATAGACTTTTTAGTCTGATATGATTGTTTGACTGGATATTTAATGATTATTGCGATTGAATCCAAGATATGAGTATCAAGGTATGAAATTGTGCTCATGATGTTTGTGGCAGAGGTCCACTAAGCGTGGTTTTGGGCTGGGCCAGTTTGCTTTTGGTTAGGCAGTTTTAGATCTTCTGTTGCATTTGTTGTAGCAGAGGAGGTTTAACTGTGCCAGTTAGCAAATGGCTATCGGTAGATCATTGCTTTTGCCAGCATTGGTCGTAGGCTCGGCAGAGCCGTCGGTCCTTTGATATTTGAGATTACCTGTTCTTGTGATCGTTGTGGTTCTGCTAATTGTTGCATGTAGTTTAGATTCCATTCACTTAGATTTGTGCTAATTCCCCACCCTAACTCGTTGTTGCAGGTTTTTGAGAGCACGGTAGGTTGTTGCTTTTGTGTACAGGGGAAGGTTGACCATGGCTCTGATATTTTGGATTTAGAAATGATGAGCCATACTTTGTGAAATGTTTTGTAACACTAAACGAGATACTGTGTGTTTGTACAGTGTGGTTTTAAGTTATGATGTTGTTTCTTTTATAATTTTTGATGCAATACTTCCGTTGTGATTAAAAAAACTGGCTTGTGTTTTATAGTGTTACAAGTTTGGTATCAGAGCCCTGGTTTGGCATGCGAGCACGTCTAGAGTGTTCGATTCCCAAATCTTGGCTCGAGGTTGGTCAAACATTTCCTGTGGGGGAATTAGAGTGTTTGGTTTTGCTCTGTGTGCTGTGGTTAGTAAGTGTGTACTAACGGTTTGGCTAATGAGTTTGGAGGTTATGTGATTGTAACATATATGGCAAGCCAAGAGATCCCAACTGAGATTCCCGTGACCCTTGCTCAGGATGGAACTTCTACGACTCTGGTTTTGGAGAATCCAGTATTAGTCAACATCTCGGGTACAGAAACAGAACAGACGGATTATATTTTCCAACTGGAAAGTGAATTACAAGAACTTCGAGAAACAATTCACAAGTTTGAACAGCAGAGGTTGACACAGAATCTTCATGTGCCAATTCCAACGACAACTGTTACTACAATATCAACAACTCCACCACTTTCAGTACCGTTTTCAGTTCCATGTTCTACTGTTGTTTCACAAGGGAGACAACAACGAATTATCTATCAGTTTACTGCCCCATGAGCTTACCCCTACCCAGGATTTAGACAACATGGCAACTTCAGACAATTTATGGATTCTAAACCCTCAGAGTATAGCGGTAGCACAGATCCCAGTAAAACTTTGAATTGATTGAGAGAAATGGTTAAAGCGTTGGATGCTTGCGAATGCGAGGAAGAAATGAGGGTGCGGTTTGCCACCCAAAGACTTATAGGAGATGCCATGGTGTGGTGGGATTCGCTTACAGGCCATTTTATCAAGCAACAGATGGATAGTATTACTTGGGAGCAATTTCAAGGAAAAGTATGTAAACAGTATTGCTGATCTTTCGAGATTGCACGGATTAAGAAGGAATTCATGGATTTACATATGACAAGTAACATGACAGTGGATGATTTGATTAAACAATTTAATGAAAAGTTACGGTTTGCACAACAGTGGGTTCCAGACGAAGCTTCACGAGTTCAACACTTTGTGGGAGCTCTGCATCCTGATTACAGAAGTGCTACCAGGTGGGCTAGCACATTATCCCAAGCGTTTACTTTAGCTAAGTCAGCTAAGGGTGAAGCACAAGCAAAAGAAAAGTTGAATCGATATAGAAATTCTCAGCAGAAATCCCGCTTTGAACATTATAATAGTCAACATCGGCAGGGAGGTCAAGGGAGTCAGGGAGGTCAAAGTCAAGGTCAAGGTCAGGGGCAGAACAATCAGAAACGTAGGCCTACATCTGGTGGGTCTGGTCAGAGACCCCCATGGTGTAATAAGTGTAACTCTTTTCACCAAGGACCTTGTACCATACAAACAGCCAGACGTGTACATTGCGGCCAGTTTAGGCACGAATTGAAGAATTGTAGATTTCCGAGGAGTGTTTGTTGGAATTGCCAAAAGGAGGGGCACAGAGCAGGTGAATGCCGTGTGGTTAAGAAACCGGGGACTGGGTCAGGATCGGGATCAGTTGTGGGATCTTCGTCCGCTTCAGGACAGAAAAGGAAGAACCCTCCGTCAGCTGTGGGTAGGGCATTCCGGACTTCAGTAGATGATGCTGCTGCTACTGACGATGTAATAACGGGTATGTTTTTGATATATTATATACCTGCACGTGTATTATTTGATTCTGGAGCCAATCGTTCATTTATGTCTGTGGTGTTTTGTGGTAAGTTGAAATTGCATACTTCTGATATTCCTGCTCCATTAGACGTAGAAGTAGCTGATGGTATGATAGTTCCAGTCACAACGGCTGTGTCTGGGGCTGAGATTGATATTGATGGTACATGCTTTCTTGTTCCTTTTCTATTAATGCGTATAGCTGGTTTCGATGTTGTTGTGGGTATGGATTGGTTAAGCCAAAACCGAGCTGTTATTATATGTCATAGAAAACTGATTTCATTTCCTTTACCTGATGGGTCACACGTAGTGGCTCGCGGGGAGAGGGTTAGACCTACTTTTCCTATTATTTCGTGCATGAAGGCTAGAAAACCTCTGGCCAAAGGGTGTGAATCCTACCTTGCGCATGTTATTGATGCTTAGAAAGAGAAGTAGACGGTCTCTGATATTCGAGTGGTTTCGGAATACCCGGTTGTGTTTCCCGATGAATTACCTGGTTTGCCTCCGGTGAGAGAAGTGGAGTATAAGATCGACTTAATTCCTAGATCTCATCCTATTGCTAAGTCTCCTTACAGATTAGCGCCCTCTGAGATAAGAGAAATGATGAAACAGATTCAAGACCTGCTTGACAGGGGTTTTGTCTGTCCTAGTTCATCTCCGTGGGGTGCACCGGTTTTGTTTGTCAAGAAGAAAGATGGTACTCTACGGATGTGTATTGATTATCGTGAACTGAATAAAAGAACCGTTAAGAATAAATATCCTCTGCCCAGAATCGATGATTTATTTGATCAGTTACACGGTGCTTCGTATTTCTGTAACATTGATTTGAGATCTGGATATCATCAGGTATGTATTTCTGAGGAAGATGCGCCAAAGACAGCTTTTCGTACTCGCTACGGTCACTATGAATTTTTAGTTATGCCATTCGGCTTAACTAACGCGCTAGCTGTATTTATGGATCTGATGAATCGGGTTTGCCGACCGTTTCTAGATAAATTTGTGATCGTATTTATTGATGATATTTTAATCTACTCTAAAACCGAGTTTGAACACGAAGTTCATCTGAGACAAGTTTTAGAAACTATGAAACGAAATCAACTTTATGCTAAATTTTCCAAATGCGAATTCTGGTACGAGAAGTACATTTCTTGGGGCATGTGATTTATATTGACGGAGTTAAAGTTGATCCTGCGAAAGAAGAAGCGGTAATGAATTGGAACGCTCCTAAGACACCTTCAAAAATCAAGAGTTTTTTGGGATTAGCGGGTTATTACCGCAGGTTTATTAAAGATTTCTCCAAGATTGCGGGTCCGTTGACAAAATTAACTCGTAAAGATGTGCAATTCAGATGGGATATTGAGCAAGAGTAAGCGTTTCAGATGCTGAAGCAGTTATTGTGTCAGACTCCTATTCTTGCACTACCCAATGGACAAGACGATTTTGTAGTGTATTGTGATGCGTCATGATTGGGATGTGTATTAATGCAACGGAATCAGGTGATTGCCTATGCTTCGCGACAGTTGAAACCACATGAGAAGAATTACCCAGCACATGATCTATGTAACACCGGTTTCACGAGCTTAAAATTAGCGCCAATTTAAACTTTTTATACCCGATTAATCAAAACATCGCAGCGGAATCAAACCACTGATTACAAAACATTAGTATTAATACCGGACTTGATGAGGAACATATCAAAATACATCAAGTCCCAAAACTGCCAGTGTTACCAACTAGACACCGACCACCGAAACATGGAAAACTAACTACAAGCGTTCCCAAAAAATATGTACAAAATACCCACGATTATACCCAGCTCACCAGGCCCACAATCACTAACCTGCAAAAAGGGAAATTCATACACCGGTTAGCTACACTAGCTAGTGAGTACAGATTTCACATAAATATCAATAAGCATGGTTTCACATTTCAGGTACTGCACACAAGCTAGTCTACCACATAGCGGTGCGCCGACAAGTCAGCAGGGTCATGTCTCGCGGGGGAGCCAGCCCAGCTCAACGACCCAAACTGGGGAATCAGCCACAACCAACCGTACGGGTGGGGGAGCGAAGAGCAGTCCACCCGACACGTTAAAGAGCCAAGTGGATCCTAGCCGTAGGCCCCTTAGAACTCACGTCAAGAACCTCAGTCCTCAACTTATCACATTTCAGCAATCCACACTTCCCACAATTCCGCACTTCCGATAATTCCCACACTTACCACAGTTCCCGCACTTACTTGTCCGGACGACCCCCACACTTCTCAGCTATTCACAGTTTGCACATAAACACATTTCACTAATAACCACAATTTACCCGTAGCTACATTTCACAGACAACTCCTATCAGTTCCATTAACATGCTAGCATTTCACAGTTAACATGTATCGTATTACATCATTTCAAATCTAACATTTCATAAAATAGCTTACCTCATGGCACGGCAGTTCATATAATATCGTCTCTAGCAGTTCATATAATATCGTCTCTAGCATATCAAACCTTAGGCGTATAAAACAACACAGATAACACATTGCAACAACTACAGTTAGCCCTACTTACTGATCCTTATGGGAAACCGGTACTCACCTTAAGCTCACAGAAAGCTGACACAACGATCAACGGTTTCCGGTTCCTCTTGAACACCTAACACAATACATACATGCTTGATCGTCACTTATACATAACACCCTTAGGTTAAAACACAAGTAAAACAAGCTATCAGCCCTGGACCCCTGCTTGCGATCGCAAGTACAAGCCTTGCGGTCGCAAGGACCCCCTAACAACATCCCTTACGATCGCAAGGGTGTTCCTTGCAACCGCAAGAGGTCCTTTACCATAATCTAATGCTTACGATAGCAAGGGATGCCCCTTTTGACCGCAAACATGTTTCTATGGTTGGTTACGATCGCAAGTTATGTACCTACGGTCGCAAACCTCATTTCCTTCGCTCGTAAGCGGCAAATCAGCAAAATAGCCCCTTTGCGGTCGCATGCCCACTGCATACGGTCGCATGCCAACTGCATACGGTCGCATGGACCTTCCATGCGGTCGCATGGCTTCTTGAATTGCATGCGGTCGCATGGACTTTCCATGCGGTCGCATGTACCACCCATGCGGTCGCATGTACCTGCCATGCGGTCGCATGGACCCCTGATACAGTAAGCTTCGACCCTGTTTTCTGCACAGCTCCGAATTTCATGTTTTTAACACCTTAATCGATCAAAACTCAATTTCAAACACTTATACACTTTATCTAACATCAATTGAAGCTTACAAACTTGTTTTATACACAAAACCACATGATTTGCTCACTTAAACCATGGATTCAAACTCCCTTTCTTCCATAATATCAAGAACTAGGGTTCTAATAAAAATATTTACAAAGTACAAGGGAGATGATGCAAAAACCAGTCTTAAGCTTGAAGCTTGCTACTGGAATCACCACAATTTGATCTTCTCTTTGATCCTTCTTGATTTCTCCTCACAAAACAACAAGAGCTTGTGTGTGTGTGTTTATGTTTTCACGTATGTTTGTGTGTGCAAGAGTGTGTGTGTTTTGGTGTTCACAGGGAATAAGAAGGGATGAACCGCCTTTGGTGGTCAATTAATAAAACACTGGTATTTTGTTCCCCTTTTTCATATTACAACTTAACACACACCATCCCGTTTCAACTAACGAGGATATCTACGGAATCATTACGCGAAACCGTTTAACACTTTAGAACTTTTACATATTAATCTCAACTTTCATATAACACCTCACATATCCACTTTAACCAACTAATAACATAGAATAACCACTAAAACACTTATTTAAAGTCAAGGTACAACTACTAAAACACAAGGTACAATCCCACACTACTAGGCCCTATTTTAGGGTGTTACAATTTAGAACTTGCAGCTGTTGTTTTTGCGTTGAAATTGTGGAGACATAATTTACATGGTACAAAATGTGTGATTTGTACTGATTACAAAAGTTTACAGTACGTGTTTACACAGAAATACTTGAACATGCGGCAAAGGCGATGGTTAGAACTAATTAAAGATTATGATTGCGAGATTCGTTATCATCCCGGGAAAGCCAATGTGGTAGCCAATGCTTTGAGTCGTAAGGGAGTTAATGAGAATGTTAAATTTATGCGAAATGAAATTGTACGTGACTTAGTGGACAAACTAAAACTTGTACAAATGGAGGCTCTGAAGAATGAAAATCTGAAGTCGGAAATTATGATTAAGAGAAAAGAAGAATTAATTGACGATACTCGAGGATTAAAAACTTATAAGTCTCGTATTTGGGTGCCTTTGCTCGGAGAACTCACGAAATTGATTTTATCAGAGGCTCATAAATCCAGACTGTCTGTACTGTAACACCCTCTCAACCGGCCTAGAATTACAAAGGTAATTAGTTTAATTAACCTTGAGATTTACTTTAAATTACATAAATTTAATTATTATTATGCGTTAAATTAAATTTGATGATTAATTATGATTATTATATGTGATTAGTTAGTTTGCATTCATATTTATTATAAATGTGTAAAATGTTAATTAATTTATTAGATCAAGTTAGTGCATAATGAGGTGTCCAATTATGGACACTTAGTCACCAACACCATCCTTCATCACTTCAATTGCATCAAATTAGAAAGTGTGAGTGTGTGTGTTTTTGTATGCTCTCGGCCGAAGGAAGAAAGAAAAGAAGAATAAGAAATAATCTTCATCTTCATTTTGAATTGTTTGATTTGGATTATGCTATAACTGATCCTTAAGGTTAGATTAATTGATTATGTACAAATTGTTAAATTTTATTCGGTTTTGGAATTTTTTATAAATTCTGTATGCTTCCTGATTTGATGAACATAGGATGTTTGCATGCTAGATATTGTTATGAATTCATGAGTATTATGTGTTAAATATGATTTCTTGAAATGTATATTCATATGCATGTACACAATTAGACCAGAATTGAAGAAAATGATCAAAAAGACAAGAACATGAAACATCCGGGATTCATGACTTTGAATCATCCGGGATTTGTGAAAAACCGAATATATATCCGGGATTATATGAATACCGCATGAACTAAATCCGGAATTTGAAGAAACCGAATGCATTATACGGGAATTGGACTAAAACCGAATGAAACTGAATTATTGTTTAACACTTGGAGAAAGCCGTATGAATATTCGGTTTTGAGGAAACCGCATGTGATGCAGGATTCATAGAAACCGAATGAAATTGCCTATGCTTATAAGGAATTATGACTTATCCGGTTTTTGAGTAAAACCGCATGACATTCGGGAATTGTATAATACCGTATGGAATTTCCTTTGCTCATTCGGAATTCCGAATTGGATCCGGAATTATGATAATCCCCCATGGTTCAACCGGGATTTGAAACTTGGATATTTTCCTTAACTCTTATCCGGTTTTGGGCTTATCCGGTTTTTGGACTTATGACTGTAAAACCGCATGATCAAGAAACCGCATGAAGCCTTATTCGATTTTGGAGATTGACTTGGAATTTCTAAACACTTGTGATCATGATTTATGGAAGGAAAATTTGTATTGCCTATGCTATGGAGATAGTGGATTTTATCAAGCTTAATGAGGATACGGGATTGGTAATAAAACCGTATGTGAATTTGATTTTACATGTGTATGATATGTATTTTATATATATATATATATATATTTGTGATGTATAAATAAGTGTATTACTTATTGTAAATCAGTATACTGAAATCTATACTGACTTATGTTTACATATTCTCAGGAACTGAGAAGTCTCAGTGAGTTAGTCACTTGAGTGGGCTACAGCTGTGCAGACTGTGGTGAGTGGATTCATATATTTGGATATGCGGGATGTAATATCCTGATTGTAACTATGCTCATTGGACTTTATGTCTTGTTTAATATGTATACATGTTTGTTTTGGAGATCAGCTTGGTGATTTCGGCTGGGCCTGTTGCTTAGGGATTTACAGTATCTGATCTTGATGTGTATTTGTTGTACTCAAGGGTGCTGGTACTGTTGTCCATGTTAGTAGGGCTATCGGTAAACCTATGCTTTGGCCAGAATATGGTTGTAGGTGGTTGCAACACCGCCGGTTCTCTTGGGATTATGTGCTATGTGTTTGGGCATGTTTGTCTTGTATATATTTAGATATTAATTCCCTCACTTAGCTTTGTGCTAATTCCTCACTATCATATTTTGCATATTCGTTTTGGTGAGTTTCTGAATGTGAAGATTGGGAATATGGACAGACCACTACTCTGATGTCTAAATTTTGTATAGAGCCTGTTTTGTAATTAACACTGTAGTGGCATTTTGTAATTGTTAAACCAGACAAGGATTGTATTTAACTTGTATTTATTATGTAATTAAGCTTCCGAACGCAGTTTTATGTTAATTAAAAAGTACAGTGTTACATGTACATCCTGGAAGCACTAAAATGTACAACGATTTAATAGTGATGTATTGGTGGCCAACAATGATAACTGAAGTGGCGCAATTTGTAGAATCATGTCATTTTTGCGCGCAAGTGAAAGCCGAGCACCAGAAACCTTAAGGATCATTAAAGCAGCAAGAAATACCAGAATGGAAGTGGGAACATATCACGATGGATTTTGTAACCAAACTTCCTCGAACGCAACAAAATCATGATTCGATTTGGGTAATTGTCGATCAACTCACGAAGAGTGCCCATTTTCTAGCTATGAGTGAAAAAGCTTCTCTCAGTAGATTAGCTCAGTTATATATTGATGAGATTGTTTCTCCACATGGTATTCCTGTATCAATTGTTTCTGATAGAGATTCCAGGTTTGTTTCTAAATTCTGGAACGGTTTACAACGAGAATTGGGTACGCTTGTCAACTTGAGTACAACTTATCATCCTCAAACTGCCGGGCAGACTGAACGAACGATTCAAACTCTTGAGGATATGTTAAGAGCTTGTGTAATTGAATACGGTGGATCTTGGGATTCGCACTTACCATTGATCGAATTTGCGTATAATAATTCCTATCACTCGAGTATAGGAATGTCACCTTACGAAATGCTTTACGGTCGCCGTTGCCGTACCCCTACCTGTTGGTTAGAGGTAGGTGAGAAGCAATTTGCGGGTCCTGAAATCGTGCAGTTGACGGATGAAAAGTTTGCTATTGCTAGAGATAAATTGAAAGCCGCCAGAGATCGACAGAAAACGTATGCAGATCCCCGTCGTCGTCCAGTATCATTTGTAGTTGGCAAACTAGTTTACTTGAAGGTTTCACCGTGGAAAGGGGTTATTCGTTTTGGTAAGTGTGGGAAGTTAGCCCCGAGATGTATCGGTCCGTTTAAGGTCCGGAAAGTGGTTAATGATCAGACAGTTTCTCTTGATCTTCCTCCAGAGTTAGCAGGAATTCGTGATACCTTCAACGTTTGTTAGCTGCGAAAGTGTAAAGTTAAAGATGAGAGCCAGATTCTTCCTGTGCACGAACTGAAAGTTGATTCAAAGAAAATATTAGTAGAAGAACCGGTGGAACTGTTAGATCGTAAGCTCCGTAAGAAACATATTCCTATGGTATTAGTCAAGTGGAAGCATAGTTTGGGTTCGGATCTAACTTGGGAAACTGAGGCTGATATGAGAAATCGTTACCCCCAGTTGTTTGATCTTCCGAGGACGGAATCCTCTTAAGGAGGATAGATTTGTAACATCCTAAATCCGGGTCTAGTCGTTTAGTGAGTTTTCCTTTTTGTTGCTACGTGTTTATTTTAAATACATGCTTATATGCTATCGTTAGATTCGTTTTTAAATAAGGATTCCGGATATTATTTTATTAGTAATTAATGGCTTGAGATTGATCGTATATTTTGACAAACTGTATTTTCAAACGGAGCGTTTTAAATACCGAAAAATATATATGTGTGGTGGTGGCCGAAAATGAGATATTTATATGCTTTCAAGACTTAGTTTTTGGTGTTTTATGTGTGTGAAAGCTAAGGTGTTTTTGAGAGAGAAAAACTACATGAATTGCTACTTGATTCATCTTTGGTTTTCATAATTGATTCAAGGTAGAAGTTTGATTCATGGTTACTAATAACATGATTTAGAAATGTTACCATGTTCAAATTTCTTAAGAACAACATGATAGAAGTTGATGATGAACTTGAAAATTGGTTTCTTGATTTGTTGTTGCTAAATGGTTTCTAGGTGTTCTTAATAATTAAGAAGCATGTTTACTTAAGAAATATATGAGTTTGTAAGTAGGTATCATGATTTAAAGTGATTATATGAAAATAAATATTAAGTAATTAAGGTGCTTATGCATAGTGTTTTTGATATTTTTATGGAATTATGAATGCTTGAAAAAGATGAAGATGACAATGGAAGAGAGGGTTTATAATAATAAGTTTAATATTGGTGATGATGAGAGTAAATTGGGAAGACAACCCTTTCTTTGACTTAATGACATGTATGCTTGATTAGGTTGTTGGTAATATATATATATATATATATATATATATATATATATATATATATATATATATATATATATATATATATATATATATATAAATGTGTGTGTGTGTGTGAACATGTTTGAGATCGATAGGCCTTAATTCTCTAAGATTGAGTGGACTAATGCGATGTACTACATGAATTTATTTATACAAGGAGCCAATTGATTAATAGATTAGATCTATCGATGGGATTGTTTAATTTATATATTAAGTATTGATATTTAATGTTTATATGTAGTTGTGTGTGGTGTGTAAAGGATTGGGTCGATAGGTGTATCGACCGTGTACTTTAATTGTGTAATCGTGTGTAGAGATTGGTGCGATAGATGTGTGTGTGGAATTAATGTGTTGGTGTGTGTGGTGTGTGTTTTGTTTTAAATCGATAGGAATAGCATATACTATGGATCTTAATTGTTTTTCATATATGTATGAGGTATGTATTTTCATGTGTGGTTAGGACTATAATTATGTGGGTGTTATCGCATGTGATAATATATATATACAAGAAATTTGTATTGTTTTATTTTAATTCACTCAACATCGATCATTTAACCACAAATGGCATTAAGTATATGAGTTATTTCTTCATTAGTAACATATGAATCACACCACCCTTTTAAATTACCAGTAAATCCGGAAGTTAATAGTTCAGCTATTTTTCTTTGGTTATTTCCTTTTATTGAGTAAGCATTAGAAGCCATATTCATCTCTTGAAGTGTATTTAAAATTTGATGTTCAGAAAATCCATCTATGTTCCATTCATAAACATATGTTTCATCATAAGCACTTCTTTGTAGGGTGTATTCTTTTTCTTCATATTGTGTATCTGGAAAACTAGGTCTTGGGTAGTAGTTTAGAGTAGTTGGTCTATTGTATGTATTTGTATTTCTAAGTTTGTTAACATTAATTAAGAATTATTTTTGTAATTGAGATATTTTGATATCATTATCTGTAGAGTCTTCTTCAGAGTCATTGATTACATTAATTTTTATTTCACTTAATTTTTGTTTTAATTTGTTAACTAATTTTTTGTTGTATCCTAAATTTATTGTTGGATCTATTTGTTGAGGTGTGAAGATGGGTTTTTCTTCGTAATATTTTATCGTATTATTATCCTTAGTAAGAGTATTATTATTGTCAGTTTTATTACTTTCAATTCTATTAAGTTGTTGACTCATAGTATTATGAATTTCATTAGTATAATTATTTTGATAAACTGTTTGTTTGGTTAAATCTTCTTTAGTCATTTTTTCATTAATTGTGGTAAATGGTGTAGCTAAATATTTATTTTGAATTAATATTTTGGTTTTTGGAGGATGAATAGCTGTTACCTTTTCATCTGTGATTAAGTCTACATATTCTTGAGTTATTTTTGAAGATTCGTATACATTTAAAAAAGGATAAGGTATATTGTTTTGTTTGCAATATATTTCGTACCATTCAAAAAATGTTAAATGAATATTATTTTGATTTATATAATTTCTCCATTCTATTTGATGTATAAATTCTTTTTTACTATCATTAATGGTATTATAGTAATATTCTCTTTTTTCTTTATTATGATTTGCATAAAATTCATTTTTAAGGTATTCCATATTAATGTATGACTCAGTCATTTTAATGGATTTGTCTTTTAATTTGTTCAAGTCTTTTAATTAATGATATATGAACATTTTCAAGTATATTTAGAGTTTTGAGTATATTTAAAGTTCGTTTGTGTGCTGATTCATTATAAACATATTCTCCAGTCTTAACTTCTTCTAATAATTTTTTTTTATATTTAGTATTTATCTTAAGTCTATTTTGTAGACATTTAATATCTCTTTTAAGACACCTTGAATACAAACTCATATTAACAAATTACTAATTCAGATTTTTCTTGGTTGATCCATGAAAAATATAATTTAATTCTCTTTTGTAATTGATTAATTCTTATCTGAAGATTTGCAAGTTGTACCCATTGAATATTTGTTAAATCATTAGGTTGTTCCCATTGAATATTTTTTGGATCTTTAGAGGTTTTTATTATTTTTTGAAATTCTTGTTCAATTTCTATTAATTCTTTATTATCTCTAAGAATAGTTTCCCAAAATTCTTTAATCGCTTTAGTTTTTTGTAAATTATTATTACATAAGATTTGAGTTCTATTACTCATATTTGATTTTTAAAGTTATTTATTTCTGTTATAAAATCTGATCGAGTGAGACTATATCCCTCAGATTCACTTTGTTTATCTTCATTATAAACAGGTTGTGGAATATTTTTATTAAAATCTACATATCTTAAGGATTTTGATTTTTTAATAGAAGGATTTTTTAAATTAATAGTACTACTAATTGAACCTGTAGATAATCTTGAAGGAATAGTTTGTATATTTTCAAAGCTTACTTCTACAGAACCATCTTCGTGTTCTATAACACTAGATATTCTACTAGATTCTCCTATTGGTTTTGTCATATTAATATCTTGTAGATTCCAATTACAAGATTGAGTTATTTCATTCCATTTGAGGCGTTTTGGTATTTGAACTTTAGTATGTTGTGGGTTAGATTCGAAAATTATAGTTTCATTTTTTGGACTAGCTATTCTAGTTCTTGGTTCTATTGTTGAAGTTGTAGTCTTATAACAAATTCTATATATAATAGCAATAACCTTTGTTTCTTCTTTAAACTCTAAGTTTTTTGTTTTGATTGTTAAAACTAAAGTATCAAGAATATTTGGGTCAAATAATCCTACTGAAAAATTTGGATAACAATTAAAATATATAGGACCATTTGAGATATTAGTTTCTGCCATAGCTAATATTGAATTTTGAAAATTAGTATGTCTAGCATCTCTTAATTTTAAAATGACTGGAGCATCTATACCTAATCTAAATAATGGTTTAACAGCTACTTGGACTAGACCAACATGTAAATATTTGTATTTATTTCTATGTTGAATTATTGTAGATTTGGATAATAAATGTAAGTTATAATAATCTTTATTAATAGATATAGTTTGTTCAGATGCTTTGATTGAATACTCATGTAAAAAGTCAAAAGCTCCAATTTTATAAATAGTATTAAAATCTTGTTTTGGAATTGTCCAATTTGATAAATTTTGTTCAATATCAGAGATATGAATTTTCATAGAATTCATATGTAAATCAGTTTCTTCATTATTCTCTTTATCCAGATTATGTTTCTTAGAAAATAAATTCATCATCTTATCTGTAATTGTAAATTGTAATTTTAGAAATAGTATGATTCGAAAGAAATTAAATTATTTTAATGACTTTTAAATAGATAATGAAGAATACCTACAGTGTTTTATTGTTGTGGTCCGGCTGGGCGTCAAACAGACCTTGCTGCGCCTCTTACGCTAATCCAACCAACAATAATGACTAACACTAACAATAATAGATCTTCTAACGTTATTATTTTGAAATCATTAAGAGATTTAATATTCTATAAAATCATATCTACTAGTAAAATTATTTGTTTACTAAGACATATATCAGACTTCATAAATCTTCTAATAATATAATCAGGATAAATTGATTGATGAAGAACAACTAAGAGCACATGGCTATGATACCATTTGTGGTTAAAGGATCGATGTTGAGTGAATTAAAATAAAACAATACAAGATGTTGAGTGAATTAAAATAAAACAATACAAATCTCTTGTATCATTATTGATACAAGGTTTTTTGTCAAAATTTGATATAAACAAGGCAAGCAATAATTTATGAAAAAGTACCTTCTTTGATTAAAAAATCTTGATTACACTTGTCTTCACGACAATCTTGACATACATCTGGTGATATGAATATCTGAAAATCTAAAGATTTTGAACATTGGGAACTTGAGAATCTAAGAGAGGGTTTCTTAGAAGATTGCATAACATTTTGGTAAAACTAAGAGATGATCAACACTAAGTCTTGAGTCTTCTTTTATAGGCATCTTTGATGACTTAGTAACCGAGGATAGCCGGTTGCGGATTTCAAATCTTCTTTAATTTGCTTTTGAAATCTTGATAATTGCGCACCGTTGCTTTTTCTTTAAAATCTTGCTTTTTGAAAAGTCGTTTGTCTTGTATTGATAATTGATTGAGTATTTGGCCGACAATTGTAACACCGGTTTCACGAGCTTAAAAACTAGCGCCAATTTAAACTTTTTATACCCGATTAATCAAAAGATCACAGCGGAAACAAACCACTGATTATTAAATATTAGTATTGATACCGGACTTGATGAGAAAACTTAATAAACTACACCAAGTCCCAAAACTGCCAGTGTTACCAACTAGACACCGACCACCGAAATAAGGAAAACTAACTACAAGCGTTCCCAAAAGATATGTACAAAATACCCACGAGTATACCCAGCTCACCAGGCCCACAATCACTAACCTGCAAAAAGGGAAATTCATACACCGGTTAGCTACACTAGCTAGTGAGTACAGATTTCACATAAATATCAATAAGCATGGATGCATATTTCAGGTACGGCACACAAGCTAGTCTACCACATTGCGGTGTGCCGACGAGTCAGCAGGGTCATATCTCGCGGGGGAGCCAGCCCAGCTCAACGACCCAAACTGGGGAATCAGCCACAACCAACCATACGGGTGGGGGAGCGAAGAGCAGTCCACCCAACACGTTAAAGAGCCAAGTGGATCCTAGCCGTAGGCTAAGACCCTCAGAACTCACGTCAAGAACCTCATTCCTCAACTTACCACAATTCCCACACTTACCGCAATTTCCACACTTACCACAATTTCCACACTTACCACAATTCACACACAAACACGTTTGACTAATAACCACATTAACCCGTAACCACATTTTCCAGATAATCTCTATCATTTTCAATAACATGCTAGCATTTCATAAACAACACATATTACATCACATCGATTCACATCTAACAATTCACACGCAACTTACCTCACGGCACGCCAGTTCCTATAATATCGCCTCTAGCATATCATATCTTAGACATATAAAAGAACACAGACAACACATAGCAGTAACTACAGTTAGTCATACTTACTGATCTTTATGGGAAACCGGTACTCACCTTAAGCTCACAGAAAGCTGACACAACGATCAACGGATTCCGTTTCCTCTTGAACACCTAACACAATACATACATGCTTGATCGTCACTTATACATAACACCCTTAGGTTAAAACACAAGTAAAACAAGCTATCAGCCCTGGACCCCTGCTTGCGATCGCAAGTACAAGCCTTGCGGTCGCAAGGACCCTCTAACAACATCCCTTACGATCGCAAGGGCGTTCCTTGCGACCGCAAGAGGTCCTCTACCATAATACAATGCTTCCGATTTCAAGGGATGCCACGTTTGACCGCAAACATGATTCTATGGTTGGTTACGATCGCAAGTTATGTACCTACGGTCGCAAACCTTATTTCCTTCGCCCATAGGCGGTAAATATCATAAAACAAACCCATGCGATCGCATAGACCTACCATGCGATCGCAAAGACAAGATATAAGGCTTACGGTCACAAGACAACCACTTGCGATCAACACCATACATTTTCCGCGGCGCGACCTCATAAATTTCCGCGGCGCGGATTCACAAATACACTTGCGGTCGCAAGCACCTTTGCTTGCGGTCGCATGGACCACAACACCCCCCTGCGATCGCAAGCACCATGCCATGCGACCACAAGGACCCTCGTTACAGTGTTCTTCGACCCTGTTTCGCACAGCAACTGAAAATCAACATTTTTGACACTTAATCCGACCAAAACTCGTTTCCAATTGTTTATAAACATTGTTTGACATTACTTGAAGCTTATAGATACATTTGACACAATTACAAACCTCTATAACACATTACACACACTTAAAATTGACCCAACACCCCCAAACACAAAACTAGGTTTCCATTCCAAGAACACTTACCACCAAGATGATACAAAACAGATTCTAGGCCTGGATGCTTGCTGAAATCAGTTGCTAATCACTTCTTTTCTTGATTTCTCTTTCAAATCCACAAGAATTGCAAGTATGTGTGTGTGTTCTTTGGTACGTATGTATGTATGTGTTTTGTTTATTATCAGGGGATAAAGGAGACACAAAGACCGACCTTGGTTGGTCAAATACCCCTCACGGGTATTTTGTTCTCCTATTCAACTTATTACTTGTCACACGCTAACCTGTTTCAACTAACGAGGATATCTACGGGATCATTACGCAAAACCGTATAACACTTTATAACTTTTACATATTAATCTCAACTTTCATATAACACCTCATATACCCACTTTAACTAACTAAAACATAAAATAACCACTAAAACACTTATTTAAAGTCAAGGTACAACTACTAAAACACAAGGTACAATCCCACACTAATAGGCCCTATTTTAGGGTGTTACAAATCTACCCTCCTTAAAGAGGATTTCGTCCTCGGAATCCTGCCATGCCTACACTCATAACTATAGATTACCAATGAACTTCTTAACACGAACAACGCCTTCAATCACACTTACTGTCACTAGAGATTTACCTCGACTCGACTAATCCAGATAACCTGGACCCGTAGGTCTTGTCACACTAAGCTCTTAACTCTAACATATCAAAGTTTGTCTTTTTCTATCTATGCAATAGTCAACAATAAAAGAGGATCAGACCTCTTATACCCATACTACAGTTACAATTTAATTCGTCGCCACTTCGAATATTTTCTATATAGGAACATATCTACATTTCAACCTCCACCACAATTACTCACTTAGTTACCACAACCATCATCGTTCTACACTAAACAACAAACACAATTAACACGTTAATCCTCAATACCACGCTTTACTTCTTTATACTAACCACAATATTAACACTAGACAAAACACTTTTCTTATTTACTTCTACCTTTCTAACCCTGGTCTCACAACGCCACTAGTTGTGCTTCTTTTATCAACACGCGCTCACATCGTCTACTAACAACATTAAGACATCTCACAATAAACACAAAAAGAAAGAAATAGGAAGGACTACTCCCATCGACATCGATGACAACTTAAGGAATACTATCAGCAATTAGAACTACCCTACCACTAATAATTTCTACTCTAAAGATCTTAATTAGCACAGACAATTATAGTTTATCATATAAAGATTACGGACACGTATAACAAGTAACTCCAAAATCAATAATACACATGTTAGTTAAAACTAAGAAAGGAGAATACCCGTAATCACGTTACCGGCACTCTCTGCCTCCTTCGCCGTCATCTAAATCGATCACCCCTTTGCACGGGGAACACCCTTTCTATACCCTGTCTTAGAACCCACAACTTCGGTACCTTGCTTTGTTGGGCAATCGCTAATTCGGTGCCCCGGCTTATGGCAGTTATAGCAAAAATTCTCTTTGCAATCACATTCTACGGCGGTTTGCCCTATTGTTCCACACTTCAAACATCTTGTGGTAGCTTTAGTACATTCACCAACGTGATAAGCACGACACGACGAACACCAAAAACCGTCAAACCGTGGTTTCTTTAAAGAATCTAACTTTTCACCCTCGGTGAACGACTGAGATCTCCTCTTTTGACTATCCTCTACTTGGTCTCCCTTGCACTGGAGACGATCCCCATCAATTTGTCGGACTATTTCGAAAGCCCGGTCCATAGTGGTAGCAACTCTTACATGAGCACGGTAATCTAGTGGTAGCATGTTCACGAATTTCCTCATCTTGGCTTTCTCATCGGTCAACAGGTGTGGAATAAACCTTATCTTATCTGTAAAAGCATGGATAAGGTCTTCAACCGGTTTGTCTCCCTTACAGAGACTGTTGAATTCGCTTTCCATCTTTTCTAGATCATAATCGGTGCAATACTTTGTCTTTACTTTCTCGTAGAATTGTTCCCAAGTCATAGCAGCGATCACTTCCTCGCTGAGTGTATCTTCCACCGTATCCCACCAGTCCAACGCATTGCCTTTTAGCATCCATACCGCGTACTTGACACGGTATTCAGGTTCACAGTCACAGGACTTAAAGACCTGATCCATTTCTCGCAACCAACGTATAGTAGCCGAGGGATCATCACTACCCTCGTAAATCTTCGGTCCACAAGTCAGAAACATTTTGTACGAACAACGTTCTTGCTTTTCCTTTCTAATTGTCTCAAACAATAACTCCTTGATTACCCGAAGCTCTTCCTTAGTTACCCGAAGCTCTTCTTTGGTCACCCGAAGCTCTTCCTCAATACATCCGATGTATGCTTCCTGATCCGGAATACGCCTCGGACCCTCCACACTATTTTGAGAAGACTCATCCTCTACTTCATGAGGTACACGCAAAGCCTCATCCTCCATATGCTTCAGAGCTTCTTTAGTTGTAGCCCTCCGGTTCGACATTCTAACTTAACTTACAATAAACACAAAAGCAACATTTAACAAACCATTTACATGTCAACTACTAACACTACCAGTTAGTTTATCACATACCACAACCACATAACGCTCACACTCACCCCAATTATCCCAACGGAAACACTTAACGATGGTCGGACCCGAGTTTGAGATCGAATACTCTTCCGAGTATCCAATTCCCTCAAACTTAGGCTCTGATACCTAATTGTAACACCGGTTTCACGAGCTTAAAAATTAGCGCCAATTTAAACTTTTTATACCCGATTAATTAAAAGATCACAGCGGAAACAAACCACTGATTACTAAATATTAGTATTGATACCGGACTTGATGAGAAAACATAATAAACTACACCAAGTCCCAAAACTGCCAGTTGTAACACCCCAAAGTTTGAAGTCCCTTGTTATTGGTAAGTGTTGTATGTGTGTTTAGTAAGTTGCCCTTTTTGTGTGTTCATGTGATTTATTAGTAGAGGGGCTAAAGTTATCAAGTATGCAAAGTTATAGAAGTCCAGGGCTGTTTTGTTAATTGTTCAAAGATATACATATATGAAGGTTTTCTTTTGACTTTGTGTAGTCAAAAACCTTCTTCCATTTACACACTCACGACACACACACTACCACAATCTGATGCTGCGATTTTTGAACAAGAAATCAGAGGTTTGATAGTTGAATTCGTTCCTAAAGTGAAGTAGTAGCAAGAGGTATTTGAGTTTTTGGTGTTAGTCTTTGTTTTGGTGTTGTTCTATGTCAAGATATGTGTTAGAAAGTCATCGGAAATGTTTAAAACTCAGTCGTTTGATTAATTTCGAGTTTGTTCAAGATTTTAGTGGATGAACATGATGAGTTTTAGCCGTGCGAAGTGAAGCCCATTTCGTGCGTAGTGACTTCATTTCGTACGAAGTGCTCAATGTAAGAGATGAAGTCGATGAGTTTTGGTCGCACGAAGTGTGAGCCACTTCGTGCGTATGAGAGTTCACTTCACGCGTAGTGTGATTCACTTCGTGCGTAGTGTGTTCATCTCGTGCGTAGTGTTCAGAAGTTAATTCAGTTATTATTTATTGTTTGTAGGCAATAAGAGTTGACACTTTTATGATAGGAGCGTAATTCTTAACTGCTGCGGAGGTGAGTGTACTTACCTTTAATCAGATTAGCATATGTATATGCATTAAGTAACTAGTATATCAATTGTATGCTTGATACGTGGTTAATTATGTGAGATTCAGTAGCACTATGTTGTAGTATTTAGTATGATCAGTAAACATATATGTACAAGGTGAACAGTATGATATCTGTGTTATGATGTGTTTATGTAATGAGTTAAGACTATTGTTTCAAGGCTTAATAGCACTCAGATATATTATTCAGTACAGAGATAGGGGTATATTGAGATCCTTATACCCAAACAGAGTGTCAGGGATTTGATTACGCGCGAGGTGTGATCATACCCTGGACCAGTTAATAGTTTGAATAGTGTTGCAGGTGTTTAGCTTGGATGTGAAACATCCCCAGAAGAGTTACTCATATTTTTTTTTTGTGTTTATCTGTTCAGTTAGTATGCTCACTAAGCGAAAGCTTACGTTTTAAGTATGTTGTGAATGCAGGTAACCAATTTCCAGTAAGAGTATGGCCCAGTACTTTGCAGAGTTGGATAGCTCCAAGATTTTAAACAGAGTACTTTTAACACTACTTTTTATGAAATTGTTAGCACTAAAGTGATGTAAGCTTGTTTTCCGCAAACTCTGATGTTTTAAAGTGTTAATCAGTAGCAAACAAATTTTAGAAAAGTGGTGTTACAACTTGGTATCAGAGCCAAGGTTTAAGAGATTTGGGCACACACGAGTGTGATGTCTAAACTTAAACCGTGGTTTTGAGGCCAGGAGGAGCTATCCCTGGGGCAGTAGTCTTGGTGAGCATACGGTTAGTATAAGTTTATGAATTGTTATCAGTTTTACAGATCGAGCATGAGTATCAATGTTTTGTATGTGTAATAGTTATGTGGCTAATTACTAAATGACAATATGTTGATATGATATCAGAGAAAAGAAGAATGTTTAACAGATATAATTGGTTATGCCATATACGTGACCTAAGCTTGTGAAGCGGTGTATTCCATGACGGTATTAAGAACATTTGTGTATAATATGTTCCTCACAACGCCTGGCTAGCGTATGTAAAGAACATGTGATATGCAGTTGAGCTTAAGATTGCCATGTCAGTACCTTGTGAATCAAGTGAGGGGTGATACGTGACAGTACAGTATGTGTGAATAAGACAAGAACAGAATATGAGATATATGTAGTATTAATAATATTACATACCTTATTATGAGAAACAGAGAAAGTTGTTATGATAGTATATGTTAAAGATAGCTGATCACGAGTATATAGTACGTGGTTAGAGTTGACATGAGTCAGATTTAGCAGCCTGAGGCTAGTATACTTCAGGAGACCAGCGATACCTATGTTTTAGAGGCAATTCCTATTTTTAAACTAGTAGACCGACGGGTAACCCTTTAGAGGGAGATGTTACAGAAGAATTGCAAGATTTTGAGATCATGTCAGAAAAGTAGACAGTAGTGATAGAGTAGAGTAAAGTCCTATATGCAGCATTTTAGATATTGTCAACCAAGTGGTTGAGTAGGTTTTGGAAAGAAAGAAAGTTATGTTGTCACAATTTGTGGATACAGCAGTATAGGTTACGGTTAAAGCATTAGTAAGAGTTAAAGCTAAGAAAGAACTTGTTGCAGGGGTAGAAGTGTAAAGATTGTTCAGTATGTGAATTACCTCTTCGGAGGGAAGATTTTAGATCCAGTTGTGAGTAGTGATGATTAGTAGAGACGAAATTGGATTCTTTGTACCAGTAGGTGTCTGCCAGGGAGAAAGGTTATGTATGCATCAAATATATTATTTGAGACAGTGAAAGACGGATGGATCATGTTATTATAGAGAAAGTTAGAAGCATAGATTGAGGCTATGACATAGCCTTAGTTTAAAGAATTGTTTAGAGTATAGCCGTATTAGAAGCTTATGTAGATCAGATCACAAAAGAATTTTGAGTTTGATGACAGACAATAGAGTTGGTGAATGACATCACCTAGAATTTGTTAAGAATATGTAGTTTTGTTCAGAATAAGTTGGTATAGAAGTTTTGTAAATACAGTGATATAGTCTGATGTTAGAAATGATATAGGTGAATTTTAGCGGCAGTTATTTGTAATGAAGTGGATGAGATGATAAATCTGACATGGAAGAAAGAAAAGTAGTTGAGAGAGTAGAGAATAGTGAACGCAAAGAGAAATATTAAGCCGGTAACAGTGTTAAGTAATAAGCTGACGTTTGTACTACAGCATGGAGGGTTAGGTCCCCTACTCAGATATATGAAGTGTGAAAAGTATAGGCATGTGACCAAAGTTTGAAATCGTTTACCCTAAGTGTGTTATCAGGTTATTAGTTTGGACATTATTGTCCTAAGTTATTAGTGGCAGAGAGTAAGTCCGTTAAATTTTAGCCTAGTTTTGTTATAACAAGGATCAATAGCAGATGTGACCTGGTCAAAAGATAGAATGTTCTAGTTTATAGTTAAAGAAATAAAGATTGAGCCTATTGTGATAGCAGACAGACGCAATAGATGAGACTGCTATTCTGAATAGTAAGTGTAAGTAAAAAGTGATAGAGATAGAAATCACCAGTTTCCATTGAGCATATGTTCGCGATGAAAGAATTTTGAGCAGTTTTAGTATTGATTAATTGAGTTAATAGCAAGTTCAGGTACTCAGAGATCAGAGAGCAGTGTGGGCTTGGACCCCAAGTGGGGAAGAACTATTGAACAGAGGTAATAGTAAGAGAGTCAGTGTTCCAGTTGCTTGTCAGCAAAATGAGAAAGTACTTGATGCTTAATTGTATAGCTTGTCTAGCTTATGTGGAAAAGTGTAGTATAAAAAGACAGTCATAGTAGATTTAATAGATACCACCAGTGGTGACTACTCAGAGGTATTTTCAAAAGAATTATCAGTAATTCTAGAAGTTTGATAAGTAGAATTTAATACTAGTATTATGTCAGAAATAGAACCATAGAGTTAAGGCATTGTACAGATTGGTCCCAGAGAAGTAAGAGTTAATGGTTTAACTGTAATAGTTAACAGATAAGGGTTTAGCCGATCTATTAGTTCTTCGTGGGGCGCATTAATACAGATATTCGTAAATAAAAATAGTTAGTCAGAATGTGTATAGATTGCAGAGGACACTATAAGGTTATAAACAAGAATCAGTACCCAGTTTAAGAAGTAGATAATCTATTGGATTAGTTTCAGAGTGTAGAATGGTTTTCAGGGATAGAGTTGTGGTCAGAGTACAAAGTCAGAGAACAGGATAGAATCAAGGAAGTTCTCAGAATATGACTCCCCACAAGTATGAAGCGATTATTCGACTCAGGATTTGAAACTAGTAGTAGTTAGAAAGTTAATTTAGTAAATATGCTTTTAGCATCAAGTCAGCTACCCTAAAGATACAGATACCTCAAGTAAGAATGCTATACATCACTTCGATACTCGATCAAGTTAAAGCAGTACACAGTGAAGTAGTTAGAGAGGGTGATCAGATAAAGAGTCTATTTAAAGATTGAGGTCCAAGTTTGTCAAGAGATATGAGCAGGAATTACTAGTAGCTAGGAATGGAATGTGATTTAGCAAAAAAGGTTGAGAAATTTTTTAATTGTCCACGGGTTAGAGCAAAGTATCAGAAATTTTATGAAAAGTAGTAGTTAGATATAAGATGACAGTATAATGATTTAGATAGAGATAATTGGTTATCTTTAAATTCTGGAGTAAATTTCAGAAAGATATCGGAACTAAGTTATATCTTAGTACAATATTCCACCCTTGTGAGGTTGGACAGAGTAAGAGGAATCTATCAACACAGAGAGATATGCTCAGATCATGTATTATTGATTTAGTGACAGTTGAAATACGTATATACGTTAATAGAGTTCCAGTATGATCACAGTTACGTTTGAGTAGTAGCATATCTAGTACTAGATGATGTATCATGGGAAGTATAGAACTCCTATTTTCTGGGACGAGGTTGATCAGAATGAGAGGACTCAACACACGATCGAATGTAAAGATAATACAACAGTTATGTGAGTGGCTTAGAGCTGCTCAAGATAAACAGAACAGTTATATGATAAGAAAGGATTATTAGTAGAGCTTCAGATTGGAAGCTATGTGTTGTTAAAAGTATTATTGTAGATATGGATGAACAGATTCAGAAAGAGAGATAAGCTAGGACAATAGTTTATTGGTCCGTTGAGGATTATCTCAAGGATAGAGAGAGTAATGTATATGCCATAATTTATAGTAAAGATGTCTTAGATAGTATAACATGTATAACTACCATTGTAAGTATGTGTCAGAGGCACCAGTAGTTGTCCGGACGAGACAAGAGATGAGAAATCCAGTTGCATAGAATAGCCGGTGGTTGTATTTTTAGAGAAAGTTGAGAATTTTGTAGTAGACAAATGAGATAGTAAAGATACAGTAGGAACATGAGAAAGGATTAGACTACACTTAGGTGTAATTATACTATATTGTGTATGTAATGCTCGATTTATGCTCAGTATGCAGTAGACCTTCTACTTTAATAGCTTGTAGAGATGCAAAAGTATATAGAGATAAAGAGATATAAGACTGGCGTTAGTGCGCTACGGTAGCATTCAATATGATTTGAAGCACATTTAATAGTTTTATTGAAAAGAAAAGTTACGAGTTTGTGTAACAAACAGATAAGATTGGTAAAGTTACAGTGAAGATACTGAAAGAGATCAGATACACCTAGGTGTATATATATATATATATATGTTTTATGTATGTTATGTATATGATATCCTACTTTATGTTCAGTATGTTATAGACCTTCTACGTTAGTAGCGAGTAGATGTGTGAATGTATAACTATCGTCAGTGCGCTGCGATAGTATTTAGAGTTGAGGAGATGTAAGACTGCCACTAGTGCGCTATGGTAGCATTCAGTATGTTAGGATTTTAAAGTTCTATGTGTACAGTTGATTTCGGGGACGAAATCATTCCAAGTGGGGAAGAGTTGTAACACCCCAAAGTTTGAAGTCCCTTTTTATTGGTAAGTGTTGTATGTGTGTTTAGTAAGTTGCCCTTTTTGTGTGTTCATGTGATTTATTAGTAGAGGGGCTAAAGTTATCAAGTATGCAAAGTTATAGAAGTCCAGGGGCTGTTTTGTTAATTGTTCAAAGATATACATATATGGAGGTTTTCTTTTGACTTTGTGTAGTCAAAAACCTTCTTCCATTTACACACTCACGACACACACACTACCACAATCTGATGCTGCGATTTTTGAACAAGAAATCAGAGGTTTGATAGTTAAATTCGTTCCTAAAGTGAAGTAGTAGCAAGAGGTATTTGAGTTTTTGGTGTTAGTCTTTGTTTTGGTGTTGTTCTATGTCAAGATATGTGTTAGAAAGTCATCGGAAATGTTTAAAACTCAGTCGTTTGATTAATTTCGAGTTTGTTCAAGATTTGAGTGGATGAACATGATGAGTTTTAGCCGTGCGAAGTGAAGCCCATTTTGTGCGTAGTGACTTCATTTCGTACGAAGTGCTCAATGTAAGAGATGAAGTCGATGAGTTTTGGTCGCACGAAGTGTGAGCCACTTCGTGCGTATGAGAGTTCACTTCATGCGTAGTGTGATTCACTTTGTGCGTAGTGTGTTCATCTCGTGCGTAGTGTTCAGAAGTTAATTCAGTTATTATTTATTGTTTGTAGGCAATAAGAGTTGACACTTTTATGATAGGAGCGTAATTCTTAACTGCTGCGGAGGTGAGTGTACTTACCTTTAATCAGATTAGCATATGTATATGCATTAAGTGACTAGTATATCAATTGTATGCTTGATACGTGGTTAATTATGTGAGATTCAGTAGCACTATGTTGTAGTATTTAGTATGATCAGTAAACATATATGTACAAGGTGAACAGTATGATATCTGTGTTATGATGTGTTTATGTAATGAGTTAAGACTATTGTTTCAAGGCTTAATATCACTCAGATATATTATTCAGTATAGAGATAGGGGTATATTGAGATCCTTATACCCAAACAGAGTGTCAGGGATTTGATTACGCGCGAGGTGTGATCATACCCTGGACCAGTTAATAGTTTGAATAGTGTTGCAGGTGTTTAGCTTGAATGTGAAACATCCCCAGAAGAGTTACTCATATTTTTTTTTATCTGTTCAGTTAGTATGCTCACTAAGCAAAAGCTTACGTTTTAAGTATGTTGTGCATGCAGGTAACCAATTTCCAGTAAGAGTATGGCCCAGTACTTTGCAGAGTTTGATAGATCCAAGCTTTTAAACAGACTACTTTTAACACTACTTTTTATGAAATTGTTAGCACTAATGTGATGTAAGCTTGTTTTCCGCAAACTCTGATGTTTTAAAGTGTTAATCAGTAGCAAACAAATTTTAGAAAAGTGGTGTTACACCAGTGTTACCAACTAGACACCGACCACCGAAATAAGGAAAACTAACTACAAGCGTTCCTAAAAGATATGTACAAAATACCCACGAGTATACCCAGCTCACCAGGCCCACAATCACTAACCTGCAAAAAGGGAAATTCATACACCGGTTAGCTACACTAGCTAGTGAGTACAGATTTCACATAAATATCAATAAGCATGGATGCATATTTCAGGTACGGCACACAAGCTAGTCTACCACATTGCGGTGTGCCGACGAGTCAGCAGGGTCATATCTCGCGGGGGAGCCAGCCCAGCTCAACGACCCAAACTGGGGAATCAGCCACAACCAACCATACGGGTGGGGGAGCGAAGAGCAGTCCACCCAACACGTTAAAGAGCCAAGTGGATCCTAGCCGTAGGCTAAGACCCTCAGAACTCACGTCAAGAACCTCAGTCCTCAACTTACCACAATTCCCACACTTACCGCAATTTCCACACTTACCACAATTTCCACATTTACCACAATTTCCACACTTACCGTAATTCACACACAAACACGTTTGACTAATAACCACATTAACCCGTAACCACATTTTCCAGATAATCTCTATCATTTTCAATAACATGCTAGCATTTCATAAACAACACATATTACATCACATCGATTCACAACTAACAATTCACATGCAACTTACCTCACGACACGCCAGTTCCTATAATATCGCCTCTAGCATATCATATCTTAGACATATAAAAGAACACATACAACACATATCAGTAACTACAGTTAGTCATACTTACTGATCTTTATGGGAAACCGGTACTCACCTTAAGCTCACAGAAAGCTGACACAGCAATCAACGGTTTCCATTTCCTCTTGAACACCTAACACAATACATACATGCTTGATCGTCACTTATACATAACACTCTTAGGTTAAAACACAAGTAAAACAAGCTATCAGCCCTGGACCCCTGCTTGCGATCGCAAGTACAAGCCTTGCGGTCGCAAGGACCCCCTAACAACATCCCTTACGATCGCAAGGGCGTTCCTTGCGACCGCAAGAGGTCCTCTACCATAATACAATGCTTCCGATTTCAAGGGATGCCCTGTTTGACCGCAAACATGATTCTATGGTTGGTTACGATCGCAAGTTATGTACCTACGGTCGCAAACCTTATTTCCTTCGCCCATAGGCGGTAAATATCATAAAACAGACCCATGCGATCGCATAGACCTACCATGCGATCGCAAAGACAAGATATAAGGCTTACGGTCACAAGACAACCACTTGCGATCAACACCATACATTTTCCGCGGCGCGACCTCATAAATTTCCGCGGCGCGGATTTACAAATACACTTGCGGTCGCAAGCACCTTTGCTTGCGGTTGCATGGACCACAACACCCCCCTGCGATCGCAAGCACCATGCCATGCGACCGCAAGGACCGTCGTTACAGTGTTCTTCGACCCTGTTTCGTACAGCAACTGAAAATCACCATTTTTGACACTTAATCCGACCAAAAATCGTTTCCAATTGTTTATAAACATTGTTTGACATTACTTGAAGCTTATAGATACATTTGACAAAATTACAAACCTCTATAACACATTACACACACTTAAAATTGACCCAACACCCCCAAACACAAAACTAAGTTTCCATTCCAAGAACACTTACCACCAAGATGATACAAAACAGATTCTAGGCCTGGATGCTTGCTGAAATAAGTTGCTAATCACTTCTTTTCTTGATTTCTCTTTCAAATCCACAAGAATTGCAAGTATGTGTGTGTGTTCTTTGGTACGTATGTATGTATGTGTTTTGTTTATTCCCAGGGGATAAAGGAGACACAAAGACCGACCTTGGTTGGTCAAATACCCCTCACGGGTATTTTGTTCTCCTATTCAACTTATTACTTGTCACACGCTAACCCGTTTCAACTAACGAGGATATCTACGGAATCATTACGCAAAACCGTATAACACTTTATAACTTTTACATATTAATCTCAACTTTCATATAACACCTCATATACCCACTTTAACTAACTAAAACATAAAATAACCACTAAAACACTTATTTAAAGTCAAGGTACAACTACTTAAACACAAGGTACAATCCCACACTACTAGGCCCTATTTTAGGGTGTTACAACAATCTTGTGAAAAGTCTCTTGTCTTCTCTTGATAATTGAAGATGCTTTGTGAAAAATCTTTTGTCTTCTCTTGATAATTGAAGATGCCTTTGTCATGACATCTTTTAGATCCGTCTTTATGTACCTGTCAATTTTGATAATCTTTTGTTTTGAATAATACGTTATTCTGAAATACCAAAGAGTGTATTTCATACGTTTGAATAATTTGATTTGAATAAACAAATGAATTTGTCTACAAAGACAAATCACTAAACTCAAACAACACTTTACATTGTATTATCTGATAATTTTAATGCTAATTATTCAATATTAATCAAAGGGACTAAATTCTTCATAAGGGTCTTGAGCATCTTGAGTAATATCTTGATTAGAATTTGTAGGAGATCCTTGTTTGATTTCTTGAATAAGTCTTCTGATTTCATCTTTTGAGTTGGCAGCCATAAACTGCTTTATTTGATCTTCTTCATTTTCTTCAAGAGGACTTGGAGGTGGTGCTATAGAAGCATCTGGAACTCCAAAGTTTATTTGATAATATTTTGAAACTCCTTGAACTTTCATATTTTCTATTTGGTCTGCGGGAAGCTTATCCCACCATTTGACTCGAATAGTTCTCTGAAGTAATGGAGGAGATGATCCATTGCTAGGGACAACCGTGAAAGTCCAGGACATAATCCATGGAATTTTGAATAGAATAGAAAATTGGAGTATATATTCAAAGTCAGGAATATCTTGAATAAAGATATCTTTAAATTTAAGAAAGCCTTCTTTAACACGAGCAGGAAAATTGTCAAAAATGTTTCCAAGATATTTAAACCATCGAGCAAACCATCTTGGATAAGAAGGATTAAAATTCTTATAAAAAAAGATGAACCATGAGTGACCAAAACTTCTTAAATAAAGGAAGTTAAACCAGGCGTCTTGATAATCATAGTAGCTGTATGAGGGGTATTGAGGGAAATTTGATAAGGTTTTGTTGGTGTATGGTCGAGCCCTCCATTCTTGAATAGTCATAATATGAAATATATGGGCTTTGCTGTACTATATCAGATCAGATTTAGTAATTCAGATACACACCGTGAATCGAGTCAATGAAATAGTAGAAATTATGCACCTTTATTCCAGGGTGGAATATGGAAGGGTGTAGAAATTAGTTTCATTATTCTTCACAAATTTTGTATGTTTTTGGTTCATGTAGGAATAAACTAGGTTTATTCAAAACATTATCCATGACTACTTATCGTGGTGGGAACTATGATATGGATATAAAGCCATCGTAATTTTGGGGTAGATTCGAAGTATGTCGAATATAGCTAAAAAAGGTTTTGCGGACCAAAATTGACGGATATTCGTTAGGGTTACGAATATTGGATTGACCCACTGTGAAAAATACTTCGTGGATTCATGTCAAAAGTATTTATCACATAGGTTATCCTTAAGCCTGAGGTATCTGGTTTGGGATGCGGTAACTGATGTCTTCTTAGCACGTTTTAACGCCACGCCGTAACAGGGTGGTCATAAGGAGCGTGTCTAGATTCAGCGGGAGCCGTATTTCCAAATGCAAATATGCAAGATGGTAATTGCAACTTCTTTTTAGGAGAGATATTTCCGGGCCCCTTGACTGATTAGAGAAACTGGTAAGTGCACGGTCGTGCCCAAACGAACTGATCTGTTCTTTGTCGTTTATCACGCAGTTTTGAAATCAAGTATGTCATGAACCAATTTTTGAGTCTCTGAGTTGACTTTCTCCATGCTCATGCTCAAAATTGAAATATCGCGCTGCAAGGGACAAACCTATATATATATATATATATATATATATATATATATATATATATATATATATATATATATATATATATGCATGTATGTATATATAACAAACGTACCCATTCATGAACAGGGAGTTTATGATAGTTTAGTTTGTAAACAGTTAGTTTACAACAAGTTACTTCTAAGCAGGTTGCTTATGAAGTTTTATCACAAGTTACTTTGGGGTATAAGAGTTCTTATAACCTGGTTACCCTAAGTGTCTGGCTAGGGACCTCCTTAGGCTAACAATGTGCAGTAACTATTACTTATCTTGGACAAGTGGGAGTCTGTTAGATTATGTGCAGAGATAATTAATGGGCATATTGTATCCAATGTTATAAGAGACTAAAGGGTCACACTGCTACACACCCAAATCAGAACAGTTGGATTTCACCATAAATCTATGTGGAAATAATTAATCAGTTGGATTAATTATTAAAGAGAAAAGTAAATAATTAATCAGTAAGTATTAATTATTGAAAAGAGAGAAATAAATAATTAATCAGTTTCTATTAATTATTAGAAAGGAAATAAATAATAAATAGTTATTTATTATTTAAAGAGAATTAAATATTAAGTTTTAATATTTAACGGACCAGTTAATTAATAGTTAATTAATTAACTAGTAAAAGTCCAGGGGGTCAAAGCGAAAAGATTGAAAGTTTAATTAAAACTAGTAGGCTTTTAATTAAACTGGCTTAGGTCCATTTAATCCTTATATATATATCCTTAAGCCTTAAGGATTAACATAAGACAACAAGGATTAAGGAAGATAACCCTAGCCACCACAACTCTCTCTCTCTCTCTCTCTCTCTCGCCGATCCCTCTCTCTCGTCGCACTCTCTCTCTCGGCCTATCTCTCTCTCGTCATTCAAGTCGAAACCGAAGGAGAAGAACACCCGAGGGTGTTTGCGATTAGAGGTCGACGCATACACACACATTCTTGTTTTTTCGAGAATCGTTGGTTGGTGATCCAGGAGCGGTCTAGCAGCCAGTTCCAAGGAGGTGCAGTAGCGGTGGACTTATTTTAGCAATCCCATTGTTTTTCTGATCAGGTATATTTTTATAACCTTATCTATGGATTGTTTGTTTATTAGAAACTATGTTGATCATTAGTTTTAAGATCCTAACCCTTTTGGGGTTTAGAGGGTTGTGTTCAATCCAGTTCCGCTTTTAGGATTGAACCAGTAGAATTAAAGCAGGTTTAGAGGGTTGTGTTCAATCCAGTTCCGCTTTTAAGATCCTAACCCTTTTGGGGTTTAGAGGGTTGTGTTCAATCAGTTGTTTTCTATTCCAGAAGGCATTTGGAATATTAGAATAGACATTTTTCTCAAAAAAAAATTTAATTTGTTTAATTTTATTTTGAGTTATTTTTTCTTGTATCTGGTTAGGAATCTTTAAGATATTAATTTCATTTATTAAATGTTTTGCTTGATTCACTTTATTATTTAGGTTATTAAGTTCTGTGAAAGCAATTGGCTTAGTAAATTTGAAAACTATTTCTTTGTCTAAAGTTTTATAACAATAATCATTATTACATATATGAACATTTGTAACTTTGTATTTAATATTTAGAGAGGATCCATCAGCGGTCGCAGCTCGATTAGTGGTTTTTTCATAATACTTTGTTGGAATGATCCCTTCTTGAATGCAATTTATATCAGCACCACTATCCATTAATGCTAAAACTGTAATTTTGAATTCATTTGCTATACAAATATTTATATAAGTATTCCATCTTTGATATGATATGATTTTTGGCATTTTATTTTGGCTTTTATTAATTTTATTGATATTATTAGTATCTTCTTTTTTATCAGTGGCAATTTCTTTTCCTTTCTCAACTTTAGTTAATCTATCTTTTATTAATCTTATTTCTGTTTTAACAGTTTTTAGTTCTTCTTGTAAATCTTGAATTGTAATTGTAGTTTTTGGTTTTGAAAATCTTTGATAAATTTCTTGAAGATTAAAAGGGTTGTTATTATAATTGGTTGTTATTGTTGTTGATTCATTATCTTTATTATAATTAATAAATTTATCCATTAACTGGGTTTTTATAGTTTTATCTTGAATCTGATCTATTAATTCTAAAAAATCTCTATCTTTATCTGTGATAACATTTATTTTATTACATGTACAGTTTCCTATACATTCACATTCTGATTCATAATCAGTTTCATCAGTT
Organism: Pulicaria dysenterica; assembly: GCA_947179395.2. NCBI lineage: Eukaryota > Viridiplantae > Streptophyta > Magnoliopsida > Asterales > Asteraceae > Pulicaria > Pulicaria dysenterica. The sequence goes on along the minus strand of OX359289.1, from coordinate 33,815,505 downwards.
GAATAATTTTGTAAAACCTTTAAATCATTATTATCATAGTCTGATATGCTTGATTCGGAACTTTCATAATCATTTAAAAATAACTTGTTTATCTGGGTTTTTAATTGATCGGAAACATTTAATTTATTTATAGTCTTCTTAACATAGCAATTTTTTGTCATATGACCAGTTTTACCACATTTATAACAAATAATAATATCCTTTTGATTACCTTTAAAGTTTTGTTTATTATTAAATTTTTTATAGTTTTTATTCTTATTAGTATATCCTTCTGTTTTATTAGGTTTAGAAACATATTTTTTATTATAAAAACGTCTTTTGTAAAAATGTTTCTTAGGTTTGGAAGAAGAAGGTTTAGAAATTGGTTGATAACCATATTGTTGACAAAAGTCTACTAATTCATTTTCACTAGTAATCTTATCTTTTTTAAGTTTAGCTTTTAATCTTAAATCTGAGCATATGGATAATCCTTCTTTATTAACATAAATAATAATTTCTCCATAGGTAAGATCTTTATAAGGAATTTGATTATTATATTTCTCTCTTAAATTATTTCTAATTTTTTCAGTAAATAGGTTGGGTAACCCTGCAATGAATCTTTCTTTCCAATAGGCTTCTTTACAATCTGTTCTTAACATAACTTTTGTTAAAAACATATCTTTATACCATCTAAAATCTTGAAGTTTTCTACAAGTTAAATTGAGTAATATTTCAGCACTTTTCTTTTGAAATAGTGTTGGATCTCCTATGTAATTTTTTATTATTGCATAAATAAGGGTTGAAATAATGTCATCTTCTTGAGTAGTAATTGCCTCATTATTTTCTTGTTTTATAATTACCTTTTCGGCATTACGTATATGAGTTCTTTCTTCATTAGTAACATATTAATTATATATATATATATAAATATATATATGTTAATCAATTTTGTATGTTAGTACATATACTTGGATCGGTCATATGAGTGTATGTGTTTATATTTAATATTAATGATACGTATTAATATAAATATATTTAAGAATATATTTATGAACGGAGAACTGATTCATATGATTTTATGTTCTCAAGAGTTTTAAAGGCTCAGTAATTAGTAACTGAGTGAACTGCGGTTCGAATACGAGGTGAGTGGACTTTAACTCACCGAGGGTTTTAGTTGTAACTGTTATGGTTACTTGAATTTCATGCGATAGACTATTTAGTCTGATATGATTGTTTGACGGGATATTTAATGATTATTGCGATCGAATCCAAGACATAAGTATCACGGTATGAAATTGTGCTCATTATGTTTGTGGCAGAGGTCAGCTAAGCGTGGTTTTGGGTTGGGCCAGTTTGCTTCTGGTTAGGCAGATTTAGATCCTCTGTTGCATTTGTTGTAGCAGAGGGGGTTTAACAGTGCCAGTTAGCAGTTGGCTATCGGTAGATCATTGCTTTGGCCAGCATTGGTCGTAGGCTCGGCAGAGCCACCGGTCCTTTGATATTTGAGATTACATGTTCTTGTGATCGTTGTGGTTCTGCTAATTGTTGCTTGTAGTTTAGATTCCATTCACTTAGCTTTGTGCTAATTCCCCACCCTAACTCGTTGTTGCAGGTTTTTGAGAGCACGGTAGGTTGCTGCTTTTGTGTAAAGGGGAAGTTTGACCGTCGCTCTAATATTTTATATTAAGAAATGATGAGCCATACTTTGTGAAATGTTTTGTAACACTAAACGAGATACTGTGTGTTTTGTACAGTATTGGTTTTAAGTTATGGTGTTGTTTCTTTTATAATTTTTGATGCAATACTTCCGTTGTGATTAAAAAAAATGGCTTGTGTTTTACGGTGTTACAAAAGAAACAAAAAAATAATTATAGAGGGTTTTAGTGACAGATTGTCTCGTCTCTATAACACTTCTGCTAACTGAAACTTTTGTAAGCAAGGGTCCTAAGCTTTATTATATCTAGTATCTTTTACCGATGGAAAATACTTGGTCCTTAAAGCTTTATACTTTTAGTGACGGTTTTTTTCAGTCAAAATAGACATTTAGCTATTGCTTTACTTGTGACGCTTTTTTAATGCGTGAGAGGGAGCCAAAATGCCTTTAGTGTCGGAACATATACTTTTACTGACGCTTTTTTTAGTCAGTAAATGACATACCGTTTGTAGTGTGTGTCTATTCTTCTTCTTCGGATAACATTATCGAACACATTACATTTACATCTATATTATTAATCAAGACATCAATATGCTCGATAAGATGCACATTGCTTATCTAGCGTAACATTGTGTTGATGTGTGTGGAGATTGTTGACGTGTTGCTATATTTGTTTGAGATATCTTTTAAGAGAAAATCAAGAAAAAGAGGAAGTATTGCTGATTAATTAGGCACTAAACTCGCAAATTGTCTTCGGATGCCCGTATTTATACAAGCCTTTCACCTAGTACTAGTATGATACATGGGTCACTTTAGAACTTATTTTAAAGTTGGAAAACTAAACGTTAACATCACCTAATTTCGGAGACTAAGTACTCACAAACTACTATTAAATATGTGATTAAAATAACATTCAAAAATAAAAGAGGAGGGAAAACCTTGCATGTTGAAAGACAATACAGGAAAAGTAAAGTAACGATGTGAACAAAACAAAACAAAAAAAAAAGCAAATAAATTGTATGATTACTCGTTAGACTACAATACTATGTAGTCATATTTTTCTGAGTTTAAATGATCAGTTGATCACATAATATTGTATAAAACTAGGTTTCAAGCCCGTGTAAACACAGGCTACCATTTAAAACCTTCGACACATGGGTCGCAAAAATACATTATGTTATTTGTTTTTGGTCTTCCATGCTTGTAAGTTGTAACTGTGACTGATATGTGAGACATAGTGATAAGATGATGCGATTACCCAAAATCAAATAATGATTTCAACATGGTTCAACAATTGAAGAAGTTGTGGACAGGGCCGGTCCAAACATATTTAGGGCCCTGGGCAAAAATAAAATAGAGACCCTAAAAATCCATGTAAAGAAAGTAATAGTAAAATTCGCATATAAATGAACTCAAATTTGAGCAAACAACTTAATACTTCGTAAAATCTAGATGTTGAGTTGGTATTTTCTATTAGTTTTAATTTGAGTTTATAAACTACTTTATTTACATTATCAGAACACAACTTTAAGAAGTGCAAACATGAATCTATAGAGCTCATAAACCAATCATTATCTAAAATGGAACTACAAAACTTGTTTGTTGATGAGGGTAACATTAGTTGTGCACTAAGTTTATCATATGTACCTATCACTTGACTTTGAAGATAATCATCCCATCAACATTAAACATTCAACATCTAGAACAAACCCCATAACAATCCCAACTCCAAGTTTGATGCATTTGCGAATCCTGACAGATAACCAACGATCAACGTTAATAACATCGTTATGAGATCAACATATACACATTATTAGATTTCACATAGTTAGGGACTAATATATAAACATAATGAGAAAAAATAGATTTGAGAAAATATGTATACCATCTTATCAAGGTGAGTAGCAGCAACCCAAGAATCCATAGTTGTCAAGGTACATTCTCTCATGTGCTTTTTGTTGTCACCAAGGCACTTTACAACATCTGACAAAATTCCCCGCACAACAAATCATTGCATATTAAAAATCTGTGGCTTTACAGAGACCAAAAGATATTCTTTACATATACAATGAAGATAGCTCCATACCCCGCTGTAGCGGAATTGGGTATTGTTGTTGTGTTGTGATATAAAATAAAATAACATATCTAATGAACCTTGCTTGACTTCTCTATTGCGGATCCCATAGAAGATGCTAGACCACTTAAAGTGGGATGAGTAGCCATGATCAAATTTTGTTGCTGTCATATAAGCGAGCCTAAAGAGCCCCAAACAATTCCACTGAAAAATGACACAAAGGGATATAAAAGATGAATTAGGCTCAACTGGTGTACGTATCCTGCAAAAACTCATCAATGCGAGACCAGTTCCAGTAGGCTGAATACGCTTGTTAGCGTCTTCCACAATTTTATTTACTGCTTCAATAGATTCCAAACGAATCTGACCACAATCAACAATAATGTCAAGATGATTTTCAGGTTTCATTATTTTTGAACAAACAATAACAATGGTTACTAAAAATAAATTATCACCTTCAAATCAGAACTCTCCAACCCTTTTAAAAGGTTCGGTGTTATCTTTCCACTAATATCCTCGCGTGGTAATCTATCCAAACCACCACGAGACACGGAAGATGCAGAATCCGATGCCCTCATAGTCTTCTTTGGTGTAGCAGCTGCACCCTGCAGATGAAAAGATGTGAACCTTTTTACCTCTTCTATATGCCAAAGCAGCTCCATATAAGTGCCTACAAATTCCATATAAGAACATGATGTAAGACCTTAATCCATTGATCTGAACCAACAACTGGATTAAAAAACTAAAAAAAAAAATAGATGATGGTTTATCAAATAAACGGATTCCCAATATATCTAGTTTATAGTTTTTTTATTAATATATAAGCCACAAGTTGATAGCGATTAGGAATTATGCAGCATGCATTTAATTTTGCTATCAAGTAAAAGGTCAAACTTTGAAACCTATTATTGTGGTAGAAACAGTGTAAAGTGAATAACAAATTTCGAGATAAAAGACTTCACTAACATGATACAATTGAGCTGAATAATTCCATTCTACACGATTAGAAGAGCAACATCAGCCTCCCATTTTTACCGGCTTGTAAATTTTATCTAATTGAAAGGATGGTCGAATGGATACTTGTAGGAAAGAAGAATAACCATGAAAATCAACTAAGATATCAAGACGAAAGAATGCACATCGAAAATTACTTAGCGTAAGCCACATAAGCAAGGTTTAATCGTATTAAAAAAGGAAAGGGGTGACCTAGGGGGCAGCAACGCTCTTTTGCCTTGTAATGAAGAAGGAGTTTATTGAATCCATTCTTTCCCTAGCAATAAAGAACTAACCTCCCCACTTGCAAAACAAAAGATAACAACACTATTTTGCAGGTTAACATCTTATAATCTAGCAAAAAGTAAGAGCAATTCGTGTGTTAATCAACTTATCTTCATCATCCTTGTAAGTGTTTTTGATTGAAGAACCCTAGTATTTGTATTTGAAAGAGATGAAGTGATATGAGGATGCAAAGTGTGTTCTAAGTGTTAATTTATGTGTCCAATGTGTTTATAAGCTCCAAACAATGTCTTGGGAAGTATACATGTGATTAAAGTTGAGTTTTGAATTGATTTGGTGTCAAAAACATGGTTTTCGGAGCTGTGCAGAAAACAGGGTCGAAGAACACTATAACAAGGAGTCTTGCGATCGCAAGGGGTATGTCTTGCGATCGCAAGGGGTATGATTAGCAAGTTGTCATTGTGTTTATGTGTTGTATGTGCTTATTATTAATTGAGGGACTTAAATCCTCAAGTTATAGAAGTTATAGTGCAGGGACCTTTAGGTCATTTTGTGAAAGTTGATATATATGTATTTGGATGAGCTTTGACTTTGCTAGTCAAAGTTTTCATTTGCAATATTTGATACACACTCACGTACACACATAACCACAAGCTTATTTCTGATTTTGGTTGAGAAATATTGAAGTTTGAAAGCCAATTCGTTGCAATAGAGATCAGATTGTGCAGGTAATTGTTATTTGTAAGATTCTTGAAGTTTTTGAGGTTATATAGATGATTCTTGGTTGAATCATAGATTTGTTGATGTTTTGAGTCAAAATACATGTTAGAAAGTGGGTATTGATGTTAAAATATGTACTTGAACATTTGAATGTGGATCTAAGTCGATTAAATGCAGGAAAGTCGGATTTGAAGGTTCTGTTCGAGAAAAGAGCCGTAGTCTGCTGTACCGACTGTTCCTATGGCCGAAGGGATTATTCCCTACGGGCATAGGAAGGTATTTAGAGTTTTTGTTTGTTTTGTCTCCTGCGGCCGTAGGAGAGGGTTCCTGCGGGCGTAGGACAGTTTTTCATGAGTTACCGTCTAAGGACGAAGGAAATGAGCCTACGGGCGTAGTGCACATAGCCTACAACCATAGGAAGTTTAGAATAACCTCTACGGGCGTAGGGATGGTTCCCTGCGACCGTAGTGAGGGAAAATCCTGCGGGCGTATGGTACTTCCTCTGCGGCCGTAGGAAGTAGTTTTTGGCTGAGCTTTTGCTAGTAAGTCAGAATCATTGCAGCAACGTTTAGAAGTTAATGAGGTACTTGTTTATTGCTTGTAGGAAATAAGAGACTGACATCCTTGTGATAGAAGTATAATCTTAACTGCTGCTAAGGTGAGTGTACTTACCTTTAATCAAATTAGCATATGTACGTGCACTAAATGAATAGTATATCAATTGTATGTTTGATATGTGAAGTTAAAGGCTACTGTTCAGAGGTTCAGTAGCACTATGTTATAGTCTTTGATATGATTAGTATGCAATTATGCATAAAGTGAATAATTTGATATCTGTGTTTTGATATGTGATATGTTTGTGCACAAATATAGCAGGTACATGGCTTAGAGAAGCCTTGTACAAAGAAAAGCGGATACTTGTATCCAGTCAAGTGAAAGGGGTATATTGAGATCCTTATACCCAAGTAAAGCGTCACAGGTTTGGTTACACGCGAGGTGTGATCATACCCCGGGACAAGTTAATAGTGTGATTGTTTTGCAGACTATAAATGGGATGTGAGACATCCAGAGAAGAGTTATTCATGCTTTATGTGTTTACTAGTTCAGTGGTATGCTCACTAAGAGAAAGCTTACGTTTTAGTATGTTGTGCATACAGGTAACCAATTTCCAGCAAGAGTAAGGCCCCAGTGTTTTGCAGAGTTGGATAGCTCCAAGCTTTTGAAAAGAGTACTTTTAACACTACTTTTATGAAACCGTTAGCACTAAAGTGATGTAAGCTTGTTTTCCGCAAACTTCAATATTTTAGAGTGCTAATCAGTAGTTAATGCTTTTAAAAGCTATTTTAAATTAAAAGTGGTGTTACATATACTTGCCTGAGTCGTGTGTAGTATCTGCTTAGTAACATCATTTTTATAAATTTAAAACGAGGTTGTGTCACAAGATTTTATAACAAGAAAAACCCGCAGTCCGTAGCACACCAAGTTTTTGGCGCTGCTGCCGGGGACAGGCAATACTAAGAAATAGTTTAATTGTTGATTTGATCTTATTACTTGTTACTTAAGTTAGGTGTGCCTGATTAGGTAGTCACTTGCTTTTTCTACCTCTTTCTCGCACCCTCTATCAGTTTGTTCTATTCTGAGCAAATTGAGCCTTTTCAAGAACCGGAGCGTGAGTTTCGACGACGCCGATGCCGTCAACGCCAACGCCAAAGAGAACGTATTCAAAACATGGCTGAAGAAGGACCACCGTATAGGTTGGTTTATGGAAAAGCCTGTCGTCTACCTGTTGAACTTGAGCACAAAGCTTACTTGGCTTTGAAAGCCGCTAATTTTGACTCGAAAAGTTCAGCAGAGAATCGTTAGTTTCAGCTGAGTGAGCTTGATGAACTGCGGTTCCAAGCTTACGATAATTCCATGATGTACAAGGAAAAGACGAAAGCTTTCCATGACTCCCGCCTAAAGGACAAGAAATTCCAGGCTGGAGATCGTGTGCTCTTGTACAATTCTCGTCTTCGTCTTTTCCCAGGTAAGTTGAAGTCCAGATGGACGGGTCCATATACTGTACACACTGTTTTTCCTCACGGTGCTGTTGACATCACAAACTCCGAGGGAGTAACATTCAAAGTCAACGGTCACCGACTTAAGAAGTATATTGGTCTCCCGATCCAAGAGGAGCCCCGCGAAGTTCTGGAACTTCACCCCGCTGCACCTTAGCGGGGTGAGTTGGGTCTTTTACCGGCAGACCTAAAAGAAGTGGATATGCTTTCATCCAAATCTCGTGCTCTCCTTTCTATGTACTCAACTTCCTTCTGACATTCAACGCGATATAGTCATGAAACTTGGGAAACATGTGAGAAGAAATCAAAACTTTGCCAAATTTCATCGAGGCACTTCTATCTATGCGGCAAAAAGGCGTGCCAAGTATGTAGGGAAGTGTTGGAAATGCGGTGCTCTGCTACATGAGGGTGCTTGTAGGAATTTGCCGACGATATCTCAGTCAGAATGTGCCAGTGCTCTTCGAGAAGATCCCGTTAAGCTAAAAGCCGAGGGGGTCTTGCGTCCTAAAAGTAACGCTGGTGCCATGATTGAGGAGTTGGTGAGTCTCCGACTAAGCAAACTCGAGCCTAAGCCCCGTTAGAATCCCTAGGTCATGCCTATGTTCGTGCCGTATAGCTCCTCGTGTTTTCTCACTTCAATTCTCATTTAGTCTGGGGAGACAGGAAAACACTCCGCATTTCAACGCGTTAAAGTGTTCGCTTACACATCTTACTAATAGTGTGTTACCCATACTTACATATCTGTTTGTCGGATGCCCATTTTCCGGGTTTCCGTTTCCCTTTCCGCGCATTTCCGTTTCTGTTGTTTCCTTTTCGTTCGTATTTGTCGCTAATCTAGATGTGTGCTTTCAATTCCGCACTACTTGCTCATATCCCGTACATTCTCCAGTGGCCTATAGAGAGTAGTGTGTGCCAAAATGTTGTTTGAATTGAAAATCTGATGCAAAATGGGTCATCTTGCAAAATATAGCCCCTACGGCCGTAGTGAAATACTCCTACGGTCGTAGGAACATTCTGAGCCCTCTGCGGCCGTAGTTATTAACTCCTACGGCCGTAGGAACTTTTCTATATATAGCCATCGATCAGATTTTCATACGCACGCTATCTCTCTCTCCTACGCTCTCTCTCTAAAATACGCTCCAAAGCCCTTCGAAGGTTCTCCGTCCGTATCTTGCTCATTCTCCAACCATTTTCAGCATACAAGGTATTAAAATGCTCCTCTCACTCATGCGTTCATAATGTATTGCTTTAATTTCATTTTAGTTGCCTCCATATAGATCGATCGAACAAAACCCTAGCCGCCCGTTTTTCTACTGTTCGTAACATTCCTACGGCCGTAGTAATTTGCTACTACGGCCGTAGGATGTCTTTTTAGGGTTTGCTAGTTTCATGCTTCTACGGCCGTAGAAACTATGTGCTACGGCAGTAGAACTTGTTTTTAGGGTTTTCTATTGGTTCTGGTTCTACGACCGTAGTGACATATACCTACGGCCATAGGATCCCCCTTTCAAACTGTTTTTCAAACTTGTTCATCTTTAGGACATTTTCTACACTCGGGGACCCATAGCATACCAAAGCAAACCTGTATCGATCGATAGGATGTCACCATCTTGCGCGCATCTTTACTTAGACTCATATTCCTTTCAGGATGCGTCGACGTCCTCGCAGACAGGCTTCGCCTGAGCCACGCATCGACCCCCGCCATTTCCCGCGCATAGTCGACCCTGACAGAGTTCCGGTCGAGCGGCCAGCTGATGCCGCGCTCCGTCCTTACTTACGTTTCGACCGTGAGGAGGACCGTATTGACAGAGACAACCTGCTGGCACGCGCTGGCAGTCACGGATACGAGGCCAACATATATTTAGTTTGGGATGACTTGTCCACCCTTCACATAAGAGCCCGAGCAGAAGCCGCCTGTGGTCTACATTGGCGGCGGTTGTTTAGTCTGCAGGGGGCGGTCTACCATGAGCTTGCACTGAAGTTCTTCTCCACTATCCATTTGGTTACCCCGCTTACTGATTATAAGCGGGAGGACGCACTGAATTTCCTGCTACTGGGGGCTGAGAGGCAGCTGTCTCTACGGCAGTTTGCCGTCTACATGGGCTTATACACGCACGATGAGTTGGATACTCCAGCATTTACTGATGGCATCATTGATTGGCCGGAGGGTATTACTGGGATTTTCTTTCAGGCAGGAGGTGGGCACTGGCGCCTACAACACTTCCAGCGTACCGAAGAGCACGAAGCTCCGAGATCCGCTGCATCGGATTCTACACAGAGCGATAGTTCACAACATGACTTCTCGCAGCGCTTCCTCTGGGTCAGTTACTTTCACCGATTTGTTCTATCTTTATACCATGATCCATCAGAGGCCCTGCCAGCTTGTTCTGTGCCTCGCCCGTTTTCTATGCAAATCCGTACCACCCGTGTTTCACAGGCTATCTATGGTGTGGGTATGTGACTATTCTAGCAGAGGCTATGGGCCTACTGACTAGAGAGATTACAGATGATCTCGTCTGCTCAGCCCGTGCCGTTCCGATAGATCTAGCAGTCCTGCAGTGCATGAGGGTCGCTGCCAGGATCAACAACCGGATGACTCTGATAAACCCGGACGGTACAGTTTGGGAGCCACCGAGGGTGGTTGAGGAGGAGGCAGGAGCAGCAGGAGAGGCAGCAGGAGGAGCCGGTGGAGGTGCCTCAGAGCAGGGACCCCCTGAGTTTGCTATTGAGGAGCTCTTTGTGATGACGCCACCTCCCCCACAGCAGCTAGCCCAGGTTTACATGAGAGATTATAGGGCTGGGCTTGGGAGGTTGGAGAGGTCAGTCTCTGAGATCCGCGAGATGCAGCGGGAGTCCAGAGAGATTCAGAGAGCTGAGCTTGCACATGCCGAGGCTCACCGTCAGTACATGATCAGCATACTGCAACTCATTGCGGCCGATACTTTGTCATCTACACAGTAGATACCACAGCCGCCAGCTTATCCGCAGAGGCTCCGGGACTTCACTGATGGAGCCGGACCTTCGTAGCCGCCTCTGCCATAGTCATTATTTTGGGGATAGTTAGTTTAGTAGTTATCTTTTTATGTATTTCTAGATTAGCTTGGCTGTACAATTTTGGTTGTTGTAGTACATGCCACCTTTTGATGTGTTTGATGTGCTTGTACTTATTTTGTCTATCTGTATGACATCAAAACACTTGTACATATTCGGATATATATTTATTGTAGTTCATTTCCTTTTGCTTGCCATAAATTGTAATAATTTTTGTCCCTCTCTATATTTCACTTTTGGTTGAGTTGTTGTTTTGCAAAGAATATTCGTGATATCTTGGCAGCTCAGCTTAAGTGTGGGGAGGAAGCCAACGCCTTCGAAGTTTTTCAACTGCAGACACACTTGCTGTTCAGGGAGTTCTTAAAGCTTTTTTCTCGCACTTTATCACTACTATTAGTACATTGGGGACAATGTACACTTTTAAGTGTGGGGAGGGATTGATATAACATGCCTGCTATTCTGTGTCCTGTTGAAAACTCTTGTTTGCTAACTATGTTTTAAACCTTAGAATTGATTTAGGCGTAAATTTTTCGCAAAATTATATCATTTTGGACATGTTTAGATCTTCTCGCATGATAGACTTTAAACAAGTGACATTTCAGCTTTTATGAAGTAGATTTTGCACAAATACTTGAGTTTTAACAATTGTTTGACTTCAATTGCACAAGCCACACCTGATATGCATTCCTGAGCATTTGAGCCACTACACTTCATTTCTTACATGATTAGCTCATGGAATTGCCCACTTATATGCTGATTGTTGCTTTGATTGTAGCACTTGCTTACTAGTATGCATGTCGAGATCATGACCTAAACTGTTGTAGTTAAGTGATAGAAGCACTAGGAAACCCCAATTCAGCCTATATACTTTTGTTTTTAGCCAATTTCTTTATATTTCCCCTAGTTAACCAATTTGAGCCTAAGCCTTTCATTTCATTACCCATGTTTATCCTATTTTAGTCTATTTTATTTTTAAGTTTCCAGAGACAGTTTGACCAGTTTCATGCTGCTTAGTTCCGTTGTATTTTGTCCGTCAGTTGTTCATGCACCGATTAGTGGGATATGAAAAATACATATGTCCCTTGGTTTGTTCTGGTTATGCTGCATACAGCTGAGTTTTCTGAGAAAATCCAAAAAAATTAGAAAAAGAGAAAAATGAGAAATTCAGTTACTTGGCATGCTTTCCTTGGCTATTTTTTAGCCTGTCATACATTAAGTAGTAGTTCTTTGTCGGTATTACCTGGTTGTTAGCCATCATTCAGAGAATTCTGATTCCATTTCTACTTGATGAACTGTATTCTCGCCAAAAATATTGTGATTTGCTTGTATTCCTTCAATAATAGCAGCTTAGACGGTTTTGAACTTGATTTCTGGATTCTATTTCAGCCACTTTTATATATTCCCATTCCTACCCTTATCCCTAGCCACATTACAACCCTAACAAAGTCTTCTTGATAATTGCATATGTTTATGTTAATTGGTGGAGCTAATCTTTGCTTCAATCTAGCACACGTGCACTTTTACACTTAACCCTGATACACATTGAGTGCTAGAGTGATCTCCGGTGAGGTATGAAGTCAGATACTTGTCATAATTCATCTATTCGTGGTTAAATTTGCTTTTCATGGAAGTTTGTTTTCGTTGCTGTGTTTGGCTGTCTGTTATGCTTTTAGATATCTTCTATGTCGGAATGATACATGTTTGCACTAATTTGTTGTATTTAAAGTAATAAATATTTAAGTATGTAATCCATCAAAACAATGTTTAAATTAGGCCTGATGACTTGGATCGTGTTCGTGTTAAATAGTTTGGGACGTGTTTGTGTCAACCCATTTTTGACCCAGTTTAATTTCGTGTCGTGTCACTTAATTCGTGCTTGGTTCGGGTCGTGTTTTCGTGTCGTCCCATTTTTTGAAGAAAAAAATCAAGTTGTGTTTTTGGTCAAATAACTTGATTTTCATGTCGTTTTCATATCGAATTATTTTTTATAAAAAATGTTGTATGTATAACTTTCTTATATCAACTTTACTAAGTTTTTATTACGCATTTTAATTCTTTATTTGTTCAACTTAGCAAACATCAAAAATTAAAACTATAAAACCAATATAATAGTTCTAAAGCACAAATACAAATAAAATTCATAACATAAGTGATATATGCATTTTTATGCATGTTTTACATGCTGGAATACCCCCGTACTTAGCCCAAATACAAGGTGATTACTCCTATTATTGATCTAATATGCTTAACATTCACCATGCAGGTTAAAAAAAGCTTTAAGTAAGATAAAGGGGCAAAACAAGGGAAGAATAGAAGAAAAATGAAGATTGGTGAAAAAAGACAGCCTACGGCCGTAGAAGATGTTCCTACGGCCGTAGAAGACTATTCTTCTAGAAGATTTAACCAGCCCACCCTACGGCCGCAGTATATATTTCCTACGGCCGTAGGGACCCCTAATCAGTAGTAATCATTTCCTGGCAGATTTCTTGCGTGTGTCGGATTGGCAGCAGAGTATTGCGTGTGGAGAAACTCTGTTCCAGCCATCCTACGGCTGTAGAGGATACTTCCTACGGCCGTAGAAAGTTCTATTACAGCAGATTAAATGACAAAATCTGCCATTTGCACAAGAGTCTCGATTTTTTACCACATTTCGGACCAACACCCCCAAACACACTCTCTAAACACCCTAACACTCCAGGGGACTTCTCTTGGTGATTCTAAGGAGGAGAGATTGGATTTGAAGGCTTGGAACAACATCTTGGAGCTTGGATTCACTAGTTTTATCATTGCTTAGCTTGGGTATACTCTTTCCATTTCTTATTTCAATCATGTACCCATGTGTTCCAGATGTTGTAGTATTAATATTGATGTATATGGATAACTAAACTCATTTCACTTGGGCCAAGATGATTCTTGGCTAGTTATGGCAATATATTTGACTTTTATGTTGACTTGATTCAAATATGCATGTTTGATCTTGAATACAATTGTGTTTTATCAACTTAGTATGTTTAATCTTACCATGTTCATGTGTGATAATGTGTATAGGATAACTCCTTCATGTTTAAGCATGTGGATATTCAATGATGATGTTTGTATATTCTTAATGTCATGTTAAGTTTGTTATTAGAAATGATACATCTTGCATGATTGTCATTAGAAATAATTGTTTGGATATGTTTTGAATCATTTCAGGTTAATCCATTATTGGTCATTTTATTCATATGTTGGTTTTAGGCAAGCCTTATGATATCCGATGAAAATCTAGTCATTTGGTGTATTTATGGGTTAAACATGTTGCTAATAATTAAAGGATTCACAAAGATGTTTGTTGGTATGTTTAGATGGTGAAATAAACTCACATGTATGCCTTTGTTATGCTTGTCTTAGTGTTCAATGTGCATATCACATGATTCATGTTTTAAGAAGTGTTGGCTATACTAGAAATGGTAGGTTTATCATGTTCATATCTTTAGTAATCATGTAGCTAAATATTAAAATCCCTTAATTGTGAGGTTTGAGTTTAGAGGAGTTTGTGACCCCATTATACCAATTTACATGTGTTTATGATATGAGATTAAAGTCTAGATTGTAATTTGTTGTTGAATGCCTTTATGTTAGATTAAACTGTTATGTCGTACTGGTTCCTACGGCCGCAGGAAGAAATTCCTACGACCGTAGGACAGTACACCTCCTACGACCGTAGGAAGAAATTCATACGGCCGTAGGAGGCATTTTTACCACAGTGTGCTGTTTTTGCTTGTTTTAACCATTTTAACTGCTTTGACACCTTTTTGGGTTATGAGGATAACTGGATATATCATTTGAAAAGATGTATATTCAATAGTCTGATTTGGACGCGATCTGGTGGATCTGTAGTTGAATTCTGATATGCCGTTACTTGCTTAATCATGTTTAAGTGTTGAATCTGAGTCTTGATAACTCGAGTGATGGTTCTTTCATGATAATGTGGTTTTGTTGAGTATTAGAACAGGATGCTATGCGCTCAATCTATTCAAGTCTTCGTATTATGTGTTGTATTGTGTTATTGCCATGATTAGTCTCGATAATTCGAAAGCCTAAGTGATCTGTTATCCTGCTGTTGCCTTTGGTGTTAATCTGTGTTAGTTACTGTAGTTCTTGATTAATTCAGTTCATTCTGTCACCTGCTTTAATATTAATTCTGCTGATCAAACAACAATGAGACTTAAGTATTGGTAGTTTCCTGTCCTGGTGGAACGATATCCGGTCTTACCAAGTCTATACTACTATTGACCAGGTTATACTTGCCTGAGTCGTGTGTAGTATCTGCTTAGTAACATCGTTTTTATAAATTTAAAACGAGGTTGTGTCACAAGATTTTATAACAAGAAAAACCCGCAGTCCGGGCTACACCAATAAGTTTGGGAATTCAAACATACGACTAAAAATCATCAAAGTATCAAACACACGAATACATCATCCTATTGATTATCACAATGTCAATAAGCTTTGCACCTTCAAAGTTCAAACACCTTGCCACCTCCGCTAGTCTTTAAGATGCATCATCATATCTAATTAAAAACGACATAGAGAGAAATATAAGTAGGAAAATATGAAATGACATAATTTGCATATTTCAAATCTAAAAAATTAAATAACATATTCCCTTAAACAATTCTCAGATTCTCACCACGTATTTGAATGCGTGACCTCATTAGCGGTTAACTTTATTTCCTCACTGAAATTCCGAATGAGTTCATCCGTATTCACGTCTGTTACAACTGCATTAAGAGAAATCACAACAACAACAACGGAACCCAATCCCGCTAAAGCGTGGTATGGGGGAGGTAGAAATGTAGACAATCATACCTCTACTTAAAGGTAGAGAGATTGTTTCCTAAAAAGAACCTTCGGCCGTGTGAAAAAAAAATCACTAAAAAATAAATAAATACAATAAAGAAAAACAGTAATAAAGCAAGTAAATAAAAAATAAAACAAAAAATAAGGATAAAAAAAGAACAAAAAATAAATAAATAAAAAATAATAATAAAAATAAATAAATAAATAAAATACTTAAAAAAACATATATAAAAAAAGGAATACGACTAAATATACATATAATAAACAAAGTACTAAGTAAGTAAAAAAGGTAGGAGCCAAAATAGAAAGTTAAGGAAGGTACTACATATATTCACTGCGCACGCACACACACACACACACCACACAAAAAGCGAGAGAGAGAAAGTCAAACCTATTCCCTAAGCCCTATGTGCAAGCTGCAGACTCGGTCCTTCCTAACCCTGAATCTTAATCCTCCTTCTCCATGTCGCCCTATCAGAGATCATGTCTTCAGAAAGAGAAAGCTCTTATAAATCCTCCCTAACTCTATCTTCCCACCTTAGATAAGGGCGGCCACGCCTCCTAGTACCTTCAACTACAACCGATTCCGTTCTCCTAACTTGTGCAGTTGGTTGTCTCATTTTAATGTGGCCAAACCATCTTAGTCTGCCTTCCCTTAACTTGTTTACAATCGACGTTACTCCTAGTTCGTTTCTAAAGGCACCAACCGGGATTTTGTCCAACAAAGTATTCCCACAGATCCATCTAAGCATCCTCATTTCAGCCACTTCTATCTTCTCCGCTTGCGTCTTTTTCAGGGGCCAACACTCAGACCCATATAACATGGCCGGTCTAACTGCTAGTGTGTAAAATTTTCCTTTAAGCTTAAGCAGGACTTTCTTGTCGCAAAGAACTCCTGTAGCCGCTCTCCACTTCCCCCACGCCGCTTGAATATGGTTTTTAATATCCTCATCTATCCTTCCTGTTTTGTGTAATATGAAGCCCAGGTGCCTAAAGGAATATTGAGGTCTCAACACGTGGTCCCTAAGGCGTAGATCTATGCGCTCATCGTGTTCCGTATTGTTGAAGTGGCAAAAAAGGTATTCGGTCTTACCCCTACTAATTCTTAGTCCTCTGTCCTCTAGCACTACCCACCATTGTTCTAATATTCTATCCAGTTCTTCCTTCGATTCAGAAACCAAAACGATGTCGTCTACGAAAATCATACACCATAGGATACCTCCTTGAATCCCTCTTGTAAGCTCGTCAAGAATGATAGCAAAAAGGAAAGGGCTAAGTGCTGATCCCTGGTGAAGACCCCGTACCACCGGAAAGTACTCACTGTCTCCTACCGGGGTGGTCACACATGACACCGCTCCCTCATACATGTCCTTTAGCACCCTAATGTATCTCTCTAGAATTCTTCTATTGTTCAAGGTCTTCCAAATAAGCTCCCTAGAAACACTATCGTAGGCTTTCTCTATATCTAAGAACACCATATGCAAAGCTCTTTGTCTATCCCTATGCTTTTCCACCAGGTTTCTAGTCAGATGAACTGCTTCTATCGAAGACCTCCCTAGCATAAAGCCGAACTGGTTTTCCGAAACTCCCGTTTCTCGTCTCAGTCTGTTTTCTATCACACTTTCCCACAACTTCATAGTATGCATAAAAAGTTTAATTCCACGATAGTTCTCGCATCTTTGTCAGTCTCCTTTGTTCTTAAAAATAGGGATAACCACACTGCATCTTCATTCTTCTGGCATCTTAGCCATCGTAAAGATTAGGTTAAAAAGGTTCGTTAGCCAGTAAATGTATGGGTCTCCGAGACACCTTCACACCTCGATAGGTATTTGGTCAGGTCCTGCTGCTTTACCTCTCCCTATCTTGCGAATAGCATTTCTAACTTAACCCAAGGAAATCCTAGTGCAATAACAGTTATTCTGAACTTCCGGGCCTAACGTAGAGTCCTCTCTACTACCCCTCACAACCTGTCTTGTCTCCTGGTTAAATAAAAGTCGAAAATAATCACTCCATCTACCCTTAATTTCTCTATCTTTAGATAGGACTCTCCCTCTGTCATCTTTGATAAACTTAATGCTTCCTATATCTCTTTTCTTTCTCTCCCTTGCTTTAGCTAATTTGAAGACTTCATTAAGCCCTTATTTAGAGTCTAACCTATTGTATAAGTCTTCATATGCTCTTTCTTTAGCCTAGGCTACAACTTTCTTTGCTTCTCTTTTGGCTTTTCTATACGAATTCAAAGCTCTCACCCTATCTTCCATTCCACTTCCCTTAGCTAAAACTACCTCCTTAAAGCAATTTTGTTTTTTTTACCTTAGCCTGGACCTCGTTGTTAAACCACCAAGATTCCCTATGAGCCCGCACCTCACCAGTGGTAACTCCTAGAGTTTCTTTGGCTACCCCTCTAATAGTTTGGGCCATACGGTTACACTCAAAATCTGAATCCACTGTAGGGGCTCTATTAATATCTACAGCTACTTTGATTCTAAAATCCTCTTTTGCTACTCCATTTAGGTTTCTCCGTAAAATTCTAGGTTTTTCCTCCTTTCTGTCCTTTGTAAATCCTTTCCTGAAAATGATGTCTAATACTAATAAACGATGTTGCGAGTGCCCAGCAACTCGTGGAAGAACCTTACAGTCTTTGCAATTCCTTAGATCCATTTTACGCGCAAGAAGGTAATCAATCTGCGTGTTATGCCCCCTACTAAGGTAAGTAGTCAAATGCTCTTCCCTTTTCTTGAAGAAAGAATTTGTGATGACCAACTCGTGAACAGTAGCAAAATCTAGTAAAGACCGCCCTGCGTCGTTCCTTTCCCCAAATCCAAAACCTCCATGTACTCCTTGGTACCCCTTTACACTCGATCCTATATGTCCATTGAAATCTCCCCCTATATACAACAGTTGGAAATACATATGATTTCAAACATATAATACCTCAAAGCATGTTGAAAAATATATATTCACACTTTACGAGTTTACCTGCTTCTCCAAATAACCAGCCTCGAGTGCATATCAAAGCTTCGACAATAGGCGGTGACATAGAACTACGATATTGATCAAGAATTCTACCGCCAAGACTAAAAGCCGATCCGGATGCAACAGTCAAGATAGGAATACAAAGAACGTCCCTTGCCAATTTCGCAAGATCTGGATATTTAAAGTGTTGAGATTTCCAAAACTCAAGCACATCAACTGAAGTTGTTCTACTAAGGGTTGACCCCTCTAAATACATTTCCAATTGACTTTTGTGAGTATTACAATCAATCTCGGTAGACTTGTATTGCTCAAACTTCTGTGTCTTTTAGCAAATATAAACATTAAGATGCAAGTAATTAAAGAATAATCCATGTCTAAAAACAATATAAAGTATAATGGTTGCATAAAAACATACCTCAAATTTTTTTGATTGAATACTGTCCTTTTACACTATCTTGCATGGAGTGAACCCCGTTACTACCTCATGAACATGAAGAGAAGTCCGAAGTAGTTGACTGTCGCAACTTGCAAGAGAGGTGGCCGGTGGGTGTCGACTGAGGGTGAAGGTGTCAGGGTAGTCGCAAACCTCGCAAGTCGCAGGGGAGGCTAGGGCACACTTCCAAGTTCCACCGTTCTTTTCCCCTTTTCCTCTTTTCTTCTCCCTTATTTCTTACTTCTATTCTTATATATATTTACTTGTTTTTTTAAATCAATAGTTATTAATTATCAAAACAAGATATTTAAATGACACAACTTTGGAGAATTAGAGGTAAAATACTAAAATTCTAAAAATCCAACCATTTTCTATACTAGTCAGTTCTTATTTATAATTTTAAATTTCTTAATATTTTTTTGTTAAACATTGTTTAGGTTTTTTATTTTTATTATAAAAAGATCATACTAAACAAGTTATCTTCGGGTTATCATGCTCGTATCGAAAAGTTCCGTGTCATTTTCGGATCGACCCATTTCTGATCCAATTCAGTTTCGTGTCGTTTTCGTGTCCGTGTCAACCTAGATCGTGTTCGGCTCGGGCTAGGTTTCGGGTTGTGTCAGGATTTGCCATCCCTAATTTAAATAATGAGAGGTTTTATATATTTTTAGTTTAGATTATTATTTCACAGATATCAAAATAAATGAAAGATGTAAAAAAAATTAATAAATTTGACATGTTATCATAGTATAATATTTAGTATGAAGAAATATAAATTTATTTCAAGTAATTTAACAATGTCTCAAACGGTACCGGCCAACGATGGACCTACTTTTAGTCCGGTGGTGGCACCCCACCCGTCAATTTTGCAGATGAAGTGAAGAATTTTAACTTTTCCTAGGCTGTACCACCAATCAAATTTTTGGGTGTCACGGGTGATTTTTTGATGTCACCAAAATCTAACTAAAAATGAAATGATATAATTCAATATTCGATTTACATCTTAAAATACTTTAGTTTACCCTAAAATAACAATTTAATTAATACGACTTTATATAAATTGTATTTTGTTTTAGATTTTGATCATAAAAATATCAGAGCAACAAATAAAATCTTGTTAACCTAACTCGATTAACTTGAAACTCAAAATATCTTCCAAAAAACTCTTAATCTTACTTGATTTTATTTTTATTATTATAAAATGCCACCTATAGATCCGATAAACAAGAATTATACATCCACCCCTACCAAATGTGTTAAAATAAATTTAGACTAGTTATAATTAACTATTTCAAGAACCATACATACATGGCTCCTTTACAACAAGATAGAATATTTTATTTCCTTATAAGCATATTCATATTCATGAGTTTTAGTAGTTTTCAACTTTTCATCAACCATTTTCTAGAGAAAATATCATATGAGAGTGAGACCCCACAATTTTAAACCATCATCCAATCATACAACACCTGGTTTCTTCTCCACCATTCCCTTCAAACAATCTGAAAACCCCCCAAATCCAGAAACATCACAAACTCCTCAATGCTAAATTCAGAAGAACACCCACAAACATGAGCTCTGGAGTTCTTCTCACATCTACTCATTTGCCTTTCAATTCTGTTGCAGATAAATCCCAAAAGTTTCCTAAATTCCACACTTCGTCTTCACGTTCGACATTTCAAATTCTGTGTTCATCGTCTGGGTCAGAGCTAACCCTAACCAATGGTAATTTTTTCTTCTTCAACGCTTCATCTCTATTGTTGTATTGAATTGAATTGCATGATTATGGTATTGCATGATTTGGGTTTCGAATAATAAGGTAAATAAATTAATTGTTTGCAATAATCTTCATCAGCTTGAACTGATTTTGTGGAAATTGTAAACGCTTCACATTAGCTTACCGACTGATAGAGGATTTTTATACAAAGAACTGAATTTGAAATTGAGGATGATACGATCACTTTCACATCTGAATGGATACTTACTTATACAAGTACAAACGGTTTAACTTATGAATTAACTAGTGAAAGGGTGTCTTTATTTCTTGAAAGGAAGGCGTAAATTCGAATGTATTGTATATGATTTACACAACATAAAAAGGTAACGAAAGATATTTATGCAACCATTGTAGGGGCATCAAATGTTTCATTGACTGGTGGTGCTTATGATTTTAGCAAAGCAACAACTTCTCTTACACAAAAGTTATTGTCATCCCCGAAGAAAGTGACTCTTGTAAGGCATGGCTTAAGCACTTGGAACGACGAAAGCAGAGTTCAGGTGTGTCTTCGTTTATTTTGCATATTATCTTGAAAACATGGATACATTATAATGAGATAGCTTAAGCTCTTAAACTGATAATAGTAGAGTTTATTATCAGTAACACTGCATTTATGAGTAACACTGCATATTGTATCGAATATGATTACAAAAAACATTTTATCATGATAATAATACATTTCTGATATAAAAGTGCTAAAGAGATTTCAATCTTGTGTATACATTTTCAGTTTCTTTTGCCAATTTGTGTTTTGTCAATATAATGCAACCCACTTTGTCTAAAATTCAAATAAATGGGTTGGGATTGCCACCTCAAACAAATAAATTTTACTTGTTATGATAGCTTATGCTAATTATGTTAATTATTATATGTTCAGGGAAGCTCAAACATGTCGTTCTTGACAGAAACTGGAATTATGCAAGCAGAAAAATGCAAGAAAGCTTTGGTAGATATACACTTTGATCAGTGTTTCTCGAGTCCTATTTCTCGAGCCAAGGTTCATATGAAACTATTATCTAATGTAGATTACGCGCTAATTGAAAAATCTTTCATTAGATTTTTAAAATTTTATAATCTGGTTGCAGTCGACTGCAGAAGTCTTGTGGGCAGGGAAGGATGAGCCATTGGTCTTTCTTGATAGCCTAAAGGAGGCACACCTATTTCACCTAGAAGGCTTGAAAAATGGTTTGCATATACAAATTTATAACCATCTTTTCGTTTAGATTTCAGGAGTTGTGTTCAATAAAGTCCATATAAAAAGCACAGTCTTGAAATTTTAATCACATGTGATTCAGTATACAATAACATGTGATTGTAAAATCATCACAAGTGAATTACGAAAGTAGCACTCTGCCCAAAAATTTTAAATTCAATCTGGACCATTGATAGGGCTGATCCAAAGACTAAAATTAGTCCCTCAGGACTATGTATTAAGTATGGACTACATTAAACATTTTGATAATTCAAAGTACTTAGCAAACAATCATATACAATCATGTTTCACTTAACGGCAATTCATACATGACTGGTAATTTTGTATATTCACTGTACTAAATGTGCTTGACTACTTGGAGGTAGTGGATGCTAGGCAAAGATATCCAAAGGAGTACACGACATGGAGAGAAGATCCGTCCAATTTCAATGTAAACGGCGTTTATCCTCTTCGACAAATATGGGACACTGCAAGTGTAGCTTGGAAGGAAATCTTGACTACACCGGTAAAAAAATGCTATATCTTTTGCCTACTACTACTCATCATTGTATAAAGTGTTCTCGATTTTTTTCTCAGAACTTTGAGCTAATTTTACCTTTTTGCCCATTGGTCGATCCGTGTTATTTCTTTATGCTGACATTGCTAAAGGGTATTTTAGTCATTTAATCACTACTGGCATATCTTGCTATGCTTAACAATTTTCGTGTTTTTAGGGGGAGAATTTTCTTGTCGTGACCCACAAATCCATATTGCGAGCGTTGATCTGCACGGCTCTTGGACTACCCCCCGATAGGTACATACTCATTTGAGCCGATATTCGAGTCAAGAAACCTTTTGTTTCTTTTTGTTTGCGAATAACAAGGTAAAGATTGTGTCGGTACTTTTCTTTAGCAGTATCACCGAATCAAGTGTTTGTATGGTGATTTAGGTTCCGTGCATTTGATGTGAATAATGGTGGAATAACGGTGTTTAAGTTCAATGTGGAAGGCGAAGCCATGCTGCAGTCTTTGAACATGACGGCTCATATGTACACTGATCACAAGTATATTTATTGAACATGAAGGTATTCTATATCCATGAATACGAGCTATAGAATGAAGCCATCGATAAGATGTGCTCGATTAAACGATTATTACGAGACCCAAATCGAGTTAAGAGTAGTCGAGTCAAATTAAAACTTCAAGAAGGAAAACTCACACAATATCACATGTTGATCTTGGAATGAACATAAGGTACAGTTTTAAGTAGTGTATATTTTATAGGGTGAGGCATTCCATTTCTTTCAATCTTTCACTTCTTCTATTTATGTATTATTTACCATACTTGTAAACTATTACCTTCCATAAGACTTACCGAGGTATTTCGAGAGGTGATCTGTATTCTGTACACAATAAAAATGATCATACACAATAACTTTATGTATGATCAATTTGTGTCATATGCATTAACTGTTTGTATCTTGTTGTGTATGACTAAAAATTATTATGTATGAATCATATCTCTGTGAAAACATTGCACTTGAAAATTGGAAAATGTTGACACTATCCCAAAATATTAAAGAAAACTTTATTGATATGGTAAAAACCACACACTGGGTATCGGTCTACACAAGTGGGTTTGGTTGTTCGAGATCACAAGATTATAAATATGTCGAACCTTGTTTTTATGAATGACAAACACACTTATCCATCTAATCTACACTATGTTGACGAGTGTGACTTTGTATGCTTAGTAAGGGTCATGACTCATGAGTTACTCCGGTGATCATTGACAATTGGTTTTGAATTGAAACCCTATAAACTTACATGGTATAAGAGTCAAGTTAACCTGTGGTTGGCTAAACGACCACACAAACTCCGATTAACCCATAAGTATTTACATGTTACGCGTAAAGAACGTCACATGTGAGGAGTGTGTATTAACCTACAAACTTACAATTTTTGTCTTCATAAAACTTTGATCGTTATATTCATGTATTAAATACCTATCAACTATGTGAGAGTCTAACAACATCACAAAAGAATTGAAGGTTAGATCATGATGCATGCATGCTAAGCATGTGAATTTAGATGTGAGTTGTGTTCATATAAAAAAAACATAGTCCTGGAATTTTAATATTTAATCACATGTGATTCCGTATACAATCATGTGTGATTGTAAAAACATCACATGTTAATTACGAAAATGCCACTCCGCTCAAAATTTTAAAATTCAATCTGAACCATTGATGGGGCTAATCCAAAGGCTAAGATTAGTCCCTCAGGACTATGAATTAAGTATGAACTATATTGAACATTTTTTGTTGTTTGTATTATTTGTACTCCTTTTCTATTTTTAAGGGGGACAGCGCAGAGAATGACAGTGGCGGCGCTGATAGAGAAGTATAAAAAATTAGAGTTAGATAAGACCAAAACTATAAGTATTACATCCATAACTGTTTATATTTTATAGTATACAAGCGGTACTAGGGGTGAGCATGGGCCATATAAACCAAAAAAACCGACGAACCGGACCAAACCGGACCGATAGCGGCTGGACGGGGCTTGATCGGTCCAGTCTTCGGTCCTTGATTTTTATAGATTTCAGGTTTCCATTCACACCGATCCTATTTCGGTCCAAACCGGTTTGGTTTGTTACAGTGTATAACACAACAAATAGACCGAAAAACCGACAAACCAGACCAAACCGGACCAAAACCGGCTTGGACCGGCCCCTGTCAGTCCGGTCTTCGGTCCTTGTTTTTTTTCTAGATTTCGGGTTTTGGTCCGGTCAGGTTTTTGAACCGATCTCACCCCTAATTAATACAAAGCATACCCTAAATCTATACAATCAAGTTAAAGTATCCTATAGTAGATCTTAATATCATTCTCTATATACTGCACAGTATCAAATTTTGACTATCATATAGTCAAGATGGTATTTTATACCAAATCATTATATATCAAGATCTAGAGAGATTTCAACAACCCTGATTCATCGTATTTACTTCACGAATGGTTAAGACCAGTCAAACGCCTAGAAGGGCTTGATTCTTGTGCACTTATAAGTGGATAATAAAGCAAAAAGTTAGGCATATGTCACATGATTGTTACATGGTTCATATCCAATCAAGTGTTTCTTGATACATATACTTCCCCAAATTTCACTCTCACGCCACTTCAACATGTATAAGTTGTCAAAACATATTCCAAATATCTAAGATGTTAGATATTTAATTATAAACACTTTACTACGTGACAGTTAGATAACTTATATCAGAATATAACTTAACTATCCAAGAAACATGTTAAAAGATGACAAATCTGATTTGACTATTCAAGAAACATGTTAAAAGACAACAAATCCCTTTATTGAATTTGGAAAATGATTTATACACAACTAGCTTTTGTTACAAGATAACAATTATGACTTTTATACATGTGTAATCATACTATCTTTTATTTGTATCCATATATTTAAGAAAACGATGGTCAAAACAACTAAACTCTCAAAAACTACAACTAAACAACACTTCTGTTATGATGATGTAATATATATTACAAAGTGATGACATTACAAGATACACAAACACATATTTTACATACCACATCTTTGGTAATTTCCTTTCCACAGAAGAACCATCATATCCAGCTCCAATAACATGTACATCGTGCATTGAAAGTTGTACATTTTATGTATTTTAGACTCTTCTTCAACCTTTAGAAAGGAATACCTTTTATTCCTACATATAACCTTTACACAATGGATGTTATAGAACCCAATACTTTCTTACACTATATATGATTATGATGCTTCGAGAAGCCGAAAACCGGGCTATATTATTAGACGGCTTGACACCATCCCGTGTTACTAAGATCGCCACAATCGAAACCCTTAGCAGTAAATGCTTCAACGAGCTTAGGAACGAGCTTTGAAAGCATGATTTTAAAACCTGTAGAATTGCCTTTCTGACCTTCGGGCTCAAGATATTGGCTCCCGAAAGCACAACCAACCGGGACCCCTTCGAGATAAGCCTTACAAGCCCTCAAGATATGCACACATCTTTTGCTAAAATGGTCCTCCACAAGCGCCTCAAAATGCTGCATTTTTCACCAACATCATACAGGTCGGGGTCAGGTAATGTAGATTCAAATGCTGATAAACGAGCCGAGCTACTCGCGAGCTATTTGAGCTCGGATCGTTAAAAGCTCGAAACGAGATTAAAGCTCGTTTAATAAACGAGCCGAGCTCAAACACCAAAGAGTGGGCACACGAGCTTAAACAAGCCTAAACGAGCTCCATGTACAATGATTTATATTTTATATGTTTAATTTTTAATAACTATATATATCATTTTAATAAAAATAACAAAACAATACCCGAGCCTAAATGAGCCGAGCCCGAGCTTCATAAATATCAAACGAGCCGAGCTCGAGCTCAACACCATAAGCTCTAAACGAGCCGAGCTCGCGCTTAAAAAAATCCTAAACCCGGCTCGATAAGTGTCTGGCTCGGCTTGGCTCGGCTCGTTTACATCCCTATACTCACAACGAAAGTAAAATGGAAAATGATCATGCGTACCTTGGGTGGATTGCGAAGTATGTAAAGCATGGATTTGCAGCTCATGAGAAACGCGTTCTCATTGTAGCTGCACGAGTTTTTTTCACCTTCGAGGCTCCCTACTTGTCGATCGTATCCGGCTTCATTAAAATAAGGCTTTTTGTTAAGTACTAAAGCCTGAAAGGAAAGTAAAACTTGAAGAATGGTGGAACCCTCTGGGTTCCACGTCTCGGTTCCGGTCCCGGTCCATGTATTAAGGAGGCTAAGACACACCCTCCCTGACTCATATAGGTTCGGGTTGACCCGAAGCCCACCAGAGTTGTAATGCACCATCTGTAAAAACCATTCAAGAACTTGATTTAGATGATAGTTACGGGTTTTTTAAGTAGTTCAATTGTAAAGTAAGTATTACCGGTGGCTCGTGAGGATATCCCGGGGGAAGGAAAATGTCGAAGAAGAAGAGGCAGTCGTGGTAAGGAGTTCCAGGCGCCCCTACAATCCCGGCTTGCATTAGATCCATCCTTTCTTCAAACACACGAACATATATCGTTTCTGTTCAATTAAGCATAATGTTTTAAAATAACTTCGGCATAGTATTTCCTTAGGGAGACTGTAACGACCCAAACCCTGTAGCATGATACTAACCAGTGGGGCACGGTTTGGTTTCTGGCATGGAACACTTTCCACCCAAAAGACATCATGCTAGGAGAGGTATCCACACTCTTATAAGGCATGTTTCGTTCTCCTCTCTAACTGATGTGGGACGAATGTTACAGATACTAAGAGACCATTTGCTAGATTTAAATCATTAACTTAAGCGTGTTGATTCGAGTTATACTTTTAACATGTCAAATGGGTCGAATCAATCGAAAGTTCCTAAATCCTTTTACAAAGCTTGAACTATATAGTTCTGTAAATATATGTTACGGGTCAAACAGGTCAAGCGAACATGACTCGTAACAAGTTACCCGTTACCCATTTACCCGACCCATTACAGTTTTCCATTACCCGAAAAGATTATGAAAAACAGATAAAATGCTTAGTTACAATTACTCACCAGGAAGATCATTGGCCAAAATGCTCCATTCTTGCTGAACTTTCTTTAGCCAAGATTTCTTCACCTATTACAAATAACAGATTGTTTACAATGCCTGCAATCGAAATTTATAATAGAAAATTAAGGTCTAACCTGGCTTGATATGGAGGCTTTTCCAGGAGTATGAACAAAGTGGTGGTTGGAGCAGTCGTTGACCAAGTCAAACCGCTTAATTTCTCGCACATTCTCGCTGCTCGATAAACACAAAACGTCCTTCGGTTCTTGTGATTCGTTCGAGTCGGTCTCACAGGGTGTTCGCAGATTATCTTCCCGGCTGTCACAACCAGAAACTGATCCGTTTTCTGAAGAAACCGAGGATAAAGATTCGTAAAGCGGATACCCAAATAGGCGTTCAGCAACATTCGATAAAAACCCGATTGCAGCAAAAGTTGTCGAATCGTATAACGTCTTTAAGCAATCTTTGTCATCATCACCAGAATCCGAAAAACTCTAAAATGTATAATAAAGCAGTAATTCAGCAGCCATTGTTATAGACTTACAGGTATGTTACTGTATGTGTATATATATATATATATATATATATATATATATATATATATATATATATATATATATATTAATGTCGGTTGGTGGTTCGGATTTACCTTTTCACTGGAGTCAGATTTGTGTTGACCGAACTGGATATTATCGCCATTGTTAAGCAACGGTGTTGCCGATTGACTTTCAGATTTTTCCACTCGTAAAATCTCGTGAGGTGCAACCTGTATAATATATATATATAATTATATATATACATATATATAACGAACAAGTAGAAACGAACAGTCGGTACCTTAGACGTAAAACCAGCAGCCCATTTGACTTCAACGAAGCCGTTCTTTAATCCAATCACAATGCCGATATGACCCAAGTAAAGATTACTCCCACATTGCTCATGATCTTCACCATTCTCGAAACTCACACCTTTATGTAGCTTAAACACAAGATCGCCATGAGTATACGAGTAATCCGAGTGGTCGATCAATTCATACACGCTTACAGTTTCCTCAATTCCAGATTCCCACTTCACTTTCGCCGTTTTTTCATTCGCATCCACAGATTTCACCACTCCCGACTTTCTATCTTCTTCGTCGTCACATGTTCCTTTCTCCATCACGAACTGATGCGGCCAGAAATCATGAGCATCAAGCGTGTTAATCGGGCCAACGGAACCAGAATCCAACCCGAATGATTCACTCCCGTCTTGCCATAACACGTCGACTTTGAATTTCATCTTCTCGATCACAAAGATTTCTTGAAAACCCTTCTGCCCGATCTTCGGTAGAACACACCAGTCGCCTAGCTGCCAGTTTGAATGAGAAAAACACGAAATTGGAGTCAAATCTTTCGAGTTTTGTGAACATGGCGGAACTGGTACGCTTTCTGAACCGACCAACGCGCAGCCGAGCCAGTTTACGTGAACCAATCCGGCATTGATCGAGCATACAGTTCCTTCGTTTTGGTTTTCGTTCTGGGACCCACAGAACCACATTGACTTTGACTCTGACCGGGTCGAGCTCACAGCTTTGACTCGTTGACCTGGATAGAAAGGGTACTGTGAATCGTCAATTAAGTCAGGAGACATCGCGATGAGCTTCTCATTCTTCTCATTCTCCATGCCGGATATTGTAAACTCGCACTTGATTCCATCGTCGAATAACACAGTAACGATATCCGTTACATGATCCGCTTTACCGACCCATGGACCCGACACTACGAAATCACCTGTGGAAACGGGTCGGATTCGTTGAAGTTTCTTGGAGTTGATATCTTTAAGTTTTTTCTCATGAATGTTCTCCAAATCAACGATTAGATCAACATTTGTGATCTTTCCCATTTGTGATTGAGAACCCTGAGGATCTTCAATCAGGTAAACAATATCACCATGGACATACCTTCTTTCAAACAGCAAGAAATCGTCGATCTTCCCGATTGTTTCTTGAAGATTTGAAAGAATGGAGGAAGCTTGTCCACTGTACATAAATTCATCATCTTCTTGATCGTCTGAACAGCTACTGCTCTCGCTGTAGCTGTAGCTGTCGAAATCGCTTAAAAACACATCCATCACTCGAATCCTTGAAAATTAACAGAACCCATATGAAATTTAAACTCAAATCTAAAGAAACGTAAACAGGAAACAGCAAATTCAAATTGAATGTTAAAGAAAGTGAAGAAAGTACCTTGTGATTAGGAAGTATTACTGATATCAGGATCAAGAATTGATACGGTAACCGATAATATTATCTCCAAAGAAGTTGGAGATAATTTGCCAAAGGAGATTTGCCCGGTTAAGGGAACTTAAGGGGTCTTAACAAAGACACCCAATATGCCAAAGGAGATTTGCCCCAATAGAATTGGATCAAACTTTCCACCAGATAGTAGAACTTCTGGTAATGTATACAGAAATCGAAAACCGAATTCGAAACGAACTACAAGTTCTTTCAGAATTCAGAAATGCACAGCCAAAGGAGATTTGCCCTTGAGTGAAACTGTTGAGATTTCAATCAAGATTTTGGGTACACACATAAAAGAGTACAGAAATCATAAAAAGGAAGTAAAGGGAAGCTTATGGTGTTGAAATTTGGCTACTTTGTAAGATGGGTTATTCACCGAAAGGGGAAAAGATCTCTAATTGCAGGTTTAAAGTAGCCATGATTCGTTTGCTTCTGCAGTTGTTGAAAGAAAACCTGAAATTGAAGAAAGAATGAGTAACATTTTGTACAAGTTTTCA
Source organism: Pulicaria dysenterica (assembly GCA_947179395.2). Classification (NCBI taxonomy): domain Eukaryota; kingdom Viridiplantae; phylum Streptophyta; class Magnoliopsida; order Asterales; family Asteraceae; genus Pulicaria; species Pulicaria dysenterica. The sequence goes on along the minus strand of OX359289.1, from coordinate 33,785,127 downwards.
TTTTTGAGCCACAGTCTGATCCTTTCTATCAAACATATAAGTTTAAATCATTAAATACGATATTATGGATATAAATTGCCGAGCTACTCGTGAAACCAAGATTTAACACAGAAGAACACATAATAGTTTTTACAAAAAAGTTGATCAAGAAATGTAATTCACCCAGAAAGATAATAACTTGTATATATATTTTTAATCAAGAAAGTTACTTGTTTTTTTATTAAGGTAATCATGAACAAAAAGTAAGCAATAATCAAGATTCAAGAGAAAAAAGATTACCATTTGCAGCAAAGAAATATCACAAGGATTCCTGTATCTGTGTGAAGTTCTCTTGCAGAACACACATACACACGAAATCAAGAAACCCCAACTGCCCCTTTAACACCTCTCTCTCTCTCTCTCTCTCTCTCTCACACACACACTCACACACACACACACACACTTTGTTGTAAAGGAAAAGGAGGCAAATTGGGTTTGTTAATTTTTTCTTCTGGGGAGTTCAGAGAGGCAAGGTTCCTCCCCAAATCCCCTCTCTTACGCCATGATCAAGCATATCAAAAGCTTCGAATTTTTGCCTCCTCCTCGTTTTTTTTTTTTTTTGAAAAATAAATCTAAAAATGGTAATTTTGGATTGGTTTGTTTGTTTGTTGAAGAAAATTGAAAATGAAAATGATGGAAGTGAGATTTTGGGTGGGGGTGGGCGATATAAAGCCAAGCAATTATCCGATTATGAGAAAAGAATATTCCTTTGTTTATTCTGCTTCACTCTCCGTCCAAATCCATTCTTGTTTTCTGCATGTATTATGTGTACACGTGTGTTGCCACTTGGGTTTCGATTATGAGAAGAGTATTTTGGTGTGATAATTGTCTTTACCTTAATTTTATGGATTTGAGTTCTATCTTGAATATATTGAATTATATTTAGGAGTCGTTTAAATAAATTATGTATACGTATTATCTAAGCTTGATTTTGATTTAAGAGTTTAATTTTAATTTTAAAGTTTTTATAAACAGAGGCTGTAAACTTTTATTCATTTAACTTTCAACAAATAAATAAACGAATACGAATAGATAAATGAACGAAATCTTATGTTCATGTTTGTTCGTTTAACCTTACCAAACAAATAAACAAACAAATTGTTGGGTTCGCTCTTTAAAAGATTGTTTTATTCATATAGTTTTATGTTTGCTCGTCTAAATGATAATTGAACATAAATAAAGATACACGTATTTTAATATGTATACTATAATGCAAATATGAAATTATTTAATATAAATAAACATATAATACACACACGAATATAAACAAACGGATTAACAAACTTCAATAATATAAATAAAAGAAAGTGACAAAAAGATTAAGAAGTAAACGAACATCCCGTGGTGGAACCATAACACCATAATGCCCCCTCAAAGTAAAAAAGATCAAAAAGTGATATGAAGTATGGTTTAATTATCAAGTTTTCTTCAATCTATAATCAAGATTTAAAGATGGAAATGAAGATCTTCCCCTCACTCTCAAACAATAGAGGTTAAAAATTGAGATGACGATTCGAAGATAGATGTTCTATATATGCAATAAAGGTTAAAGCACTTGGACGGGTAATGGGTTGAAGGTGTCTCTCACCTACTCGGTAGTTAGCGGTGAAGGGTTTGTGATGTATGCTCAAGGACGTCTCTCTCCCTCCCTCCCTCCCTCCCTCTCTCTCTCTCTCTATATATATATATATATCTATCTATCTATCTTTAACGATGTTTGTACATATCTTCTCTCTCTCTCTCTCTCTAGTATGAGTAATTCAGAATTACTTGATCTTCATCGTGTTTTTGGTTGATGAATGTTTAGAGCTCCCGGTGGCTGCCCTTTTTTAGATTTAGTATATTGTTTAGATCTGGTAAACAATAGTTTGGTTTAGTTGTTGAATGTTTTTGTTCTTTCTTTATGAATCTTTAAATTCTTAGCTGTAATTTGATTGTTTAGATTGTGTAAATCGTTATTCACCAATTTCTACCTTGTGTTTTTAGTTCTTAGCATTCATAATAGATTAGTTTATAAAAATATTCATTTTCTTCCCAAGAACATTCATCTCATTCAATGAAAGGAGATAAAATGAAGAAGATAATAATAAAAGCAATAACATTTTAACTTACAAGTTACTAAAAAGGATAAAATCAAAAACTAAACAAAACTTGATGGTTAAAATAATTATAAAACAAAACTTCATAGTTAAGTCATTCAAAAAAATATTAAGAGTTAAACTAAAATCTAATATAAACTTTGATAACTAAACCATATTTATCATTCATCTCATTCAATGAATATTGAAAGGAGATATAATAAAAAAGATAATAATAAAAGCAATAACATTTTAACTTACAAGTTACTAAAAATGATAAAACCGAAAACAAAACAAAACTTGGTGGGTTAAATAAATATAAAACAAAACTTCATAGTTAAACCATTCAAAAAAATATTAAGATCTAGTATAAACTAAAATTTAACGTAAACTTTGATAACTAATCCATATTTATCTTGTAGTCTCGACACAAATACTTCAAAATGGAAAACAACATATGAGTACTAAAATAGAAACCACCTAGCTTATGCTGTTAGGATGACTCCAATCTACACAAAATTGACTTAAAAAAGTTTTATCCACCTTGAATCTATACAATCTTAGTTCCTTTGTTATTTCTTTAAATTTTCAAGCAAATTGGATCCTTAATCTTTCTGATTTCTTAATTTTGAAATATCTTATTTCATCAAATAGCATGAAGAAATTCCATATATATAAAGTATATATGTAAGTTGATATTCTTTAATGACCTAACTAAATATATTTAAAAAAGTTGACGGAATCATTAACTAGTACAATCCTAGAGAATATTCTAGGCTTTTTGAATAAAAGCACCAACTTTAGATAGTTTAAGAACTAAAATCATGAATTACAGTTAAAAGTATATATAAGGGAAAACGATATAATTGTAGTTAACAACATCTAAGATATGTAATATTATTTTTATATAATAATTAAAAACATTATCTAAAATAGGTGAGTTTCTTATATAACACTTAATAAAACAATAAACCGACCATAATACCATATATTTAAGTGTTTGTGTGGAAGTAACATTACATATCTTTAAGTGTTAATTAGTTTCACCTATCGTTTTATCATAATATAAATTTAATAGATGTTTGATTAGAAAACCTACAAAAGATGAAAATCAAATATGTATTTAGGATAGCTCAGATCTCGCACTAGTACAAAAATGTCTTTCAGACCCCCCCTATTTAGCCCGGTTTTTTAAAAAAACATGAAAAACAAAGCTTAAAGGTATAAAACGCGCGTTTATGCTAGATACAGGCCCGGTTTAGTATAAAAAAACCGGGTCTAAAAGTGTCAGATACATTCAGGCCCGGTTGTTTCTTAAAAAACAGTTTTTGAAAGTTCCAAAATGCGCGTCTCACGAAGGATACCAACATTCAAGCCCGGTTTTTTACTAAATAAACCGGGTCTAAAAGTTCAAATACATTTTAGCCCTATTTTTTGTTAAATAACCGGGCCAGAATACTAGCATTTAATGCTCTAACGGTTTACTCAGCTACCACATAGTTTCAGACCCTGTTATTTGATAAAAACCGGGCCTAAAAGGTGTTTTTATGGCTGATTGCATTTCTTCTTCTTCACTTTTTCTTTCTCCTCCATTACTTCTCCTCCATTAATATACCCAACAAAAATCTTAAATTTCCTCAAAAAAAATCATAGTTTTATGCATTCAATCTTTTCAATTATAAAGAAATTGTCTATCTAATCTAAGGTATCATATTTTTTTTATATTTCTATAATCATTTTTATTTTTTAGTTTATTTCACTTTTTATATCATTTTTGTAGTTTGTAGATATCTTGGTGAAATCATTAACCGGACTACATTGCTTCTTCTCGCCAAAAATATTAAGGTGTTGTTCTTAATTGATTGTATTAATTTTTGTAATTTTATTAATTTAGGTATTTATATGTACAAACACAAACATACATACATGTATATACATACATACATACACATACATACACACACACACACACACACATATATATATATATATATATATATATATATATATTTCATTTTGACATTTAGTATGTGTTGCCAACTGTTGGGCAACCATAGGATCATAGCTTTAGTTAAAACATACCCGTCCGATATTAATCTAATAGGGATTAATTCGGATTGTCCCCGTATTAGGACTGCTTTTTGTATACAATGTCTCATATAGGTTGTGAATGCATATTAACAAATTGAGTATTTAAGAAAAAATCGGTAATATTTCCCTATACTCCTACGGGTTTGCGTTTTATATGCATACATGAGGAGTTAAGGGGAAATGCTATCGATTTTTTCATAAATACCCAATGTGTTAATATGTATTCACATAAGACAAAGTATTCAAAACGTGGGTTAGGATGAACTACCCGTGACTACATTCATATGTTCTTCTATTATGCATACATGCATCATAATTATACTGTTTTTTAAATTTCAGATGTATCGTAGTACGTGGATGTACAAGATACCACGTGGTTCGGTTGAATATCTGCATTATCTACCAAGTTTTATAGAAGCCATTGAAGATTATAAGGTCAAAGAAGGAAGACGGGAAATTTTGTGTCCTTGTAAAGTTTGTAAAAATTGTATCTTGTTTGAAAGTTCAAAGGAAATTAGTGGACATTTAGTAGTACATGGATTTATGGATAACTATACTACTTGGTCACGACATGGTGAATTGTTATCAAATACAAATGCGGTTGTCTCCAATTTTAATGACGATGATGATGAAGAATTGATCAATGATGACGGTTGTGATAGATTAGATGATATGTTACATGATTTAGAGGGAAATGTTGCCGAAAAAGATTATGATAAATTTCAACAATTGTTTGATGTAACATCCCCTAAATTGACCTAGATTAATTAAGATGATAAGTTGGTTTATATTATTATTAAGTGATTAATTAATATGATTTATGTGATTTAATTATTATAACTAATTAAATAGTTTTATATGTAAATTATATGTTAATTATGTTGGGTGGGATATGAGGTGTCAAGTTATGACACTTAATCATCACATTGCATGCCACCACAAGACCATTACATGCAAAATTGAGAAACAAGTGTGTGTGTGTGTGTGTGTGTGTGTGTTTCTTGTGTACTCACGGCCGAAAGAAGAAAGGGAAGAAAGAAAAGAATAACAATCAGTTTGATCTTTGAATTGCATGTTTAATTGTTAACTGAAGATCCTGTTATCAAGGTTAGATCACTGTATGATAATGGTTATTGGTTGTGTGTACTATGTTTTGAATATATATAAATATTTATGAAATTAGATTGATGCTTGATTTGATGAATTGATGATCTTTGTTGTTGCATGTTAGTAATCTATGTTAGTATTGTTCATTATGTGTTTAGAATCATTTATGGAACCACAGATGAGTTGCATGCTTAAAAATTAGATTAGAAATTGAAGTAGAAATTGAAAGTTGAGTTTATCGGATTCTGGGTGATGAATCGATCGGATTTGGACATATGAATGAATCGGAATTCAAGGTATGAATCAATCGGAATTGAGGAAATCCGATTAAAAGACTTGTGAAATTTTCTTAACACTTTGCTCGGATTTGAGTTTGATCGGAATCCGACTAAACCCTAGGAATTGCCTTTTCTCGGATTAAGACTTTAATCGGAATTGGGACTTTTATCGGATTTGGATTGAGTCGGAATCCGACTAAAGACTTCTTTGTGATGCCTTAACATTTTTATCGGATTTGGATCTTTTTTATCGGATTGTGATTTAATCGGATTGTATCATTTACTCGGATTTCAAGTTTGTCGGAATTGAACTCGATATGGATTACATTCATGCCTATGCTCGGAAATTGGGAATTCAATGATGAATCCGAATGAAGGATTGAGTTAAGAATTCATTGATGATATTGATAAACTGAATTAAACATTGTATCAAGTATGAGATTAGAAGATTATAAATTCCCTAAGCTAAGGAGTGGAACGAATTCACAGGTTTACAGGTTGGTAAGAATGATTGTGAATCCGGGTATATGAATACTCGATGAACATGTATTTGTAGAATATGGATACATGTGATATGTAAATATGTGTACTTGCTGATTTTATGTACATGTATGATAACTATAGTATTGTGCTTATTATGTAATTATTAAGCAAATACTGACTGATAATTGTTTGCTCAGGTGGTGACAAGACTCAGTAGAATAGTTTGCTGAGTGGCCTGAGTCTGAAGACTTTGGTGAGTGGAATTATATCTTCGGATATGCAGGATATGACATCCTGATAGTTGTTTGCGCTCTTGATAAACTGTATACATGTTTGGGTGGGAGATCAGCTTTAGCTGGCCGGCTGGGCTTTTGCTTAGGGATTTACCGTATTTGATCTTGAGGGGCATTTGTTGCACTCAAGGGAGCCTCTACTATTATCCAAGTAGCAGAGCTATCGGTGAACCTTGGTTTTGGTGGCCGACCTTGGTTTACTGGTTCTTCTTAGTGTTTGAGCTGTGTTTGGGCATGTTTGCCTTGTATGTGCTTAGATATTAGTTTTCCTCACTTAGGTTTGTGCTAATCCCCCACTAGTTTGTTTTGCAGATAAACTTTTGTGAGTTTGTGAATACTGAAGACTAGGAATATGGATAGACCACAACTCTGATGTCTATAGTTTTTATAAAGAGCATGTTTTGTTAATAACACAGTATTGTATATTTTGTAATTAATAACCGGTCAAAGTTGTATTTTACTTTTGGTATTAAATGTAATTATATGTAATTATCTTCCGCTCGCGTGTTAATATTATGTTTAAAAGTACGGTGTTACATTTGAGGATACCGAAAAACCATTATATGACGGTTGTAGAAATTTCACCAAACTTTCCGCCGTTTTAAAATTATTTAATTTAAAGGCTAACAATGGTTGGAGCGATAAAAGTTTCACAAGTTTGTTAGAGCTTTTGCATGAAATGCTTTATGAAGATAACGAATTACCAGTTTCATTATACCAAGCGAAAAAATTGATGTGTCCAATGGGATTGGAAATCGAAAGAATACATGCATGTCCAAATGACTGTATATTGTATAGAAACGAGCATGAAAACCTTAAAGAATGCCCAAAATGCGGTACATCTAGGTATAAGCAGAAAAACGAGCAAAAGAAAATAGTGATGATTCTACAAAGAATGGACCTCCCGCTAAATTATTATGGTATTTACCCATCGTTCCAAGATTGAGACGATTGTTTGCAAACTCAAAAGAGGCAAAATTGCTATGTTGGCATAAGGAAGAACGAAAAAATGATGGAAAATTAAGACATGTGGCTGATTCTCCTCAATGGAGGAATATTGATTCCGAATATATTGAATATGGAAAAGAGATGAGAAATATAAGGTTTGGACTTAGTTCAGACGGAATTAATCCCTTTAGAAACATGAGTAGTCGCCATAGCACCTGACCAGTTCTATTGTGTATTTATAATCTTCCACCATGGTTGTGCAGGAAACGGAAGTACATCATGATGTCGCTGTTAATTCAAATTCCAAAACACCCGGGTAATGACATTGATGTGTATTTGACTCCATTAGTTGACGAACTAAAAGAATTATGGAGTCCAGGTGTCAAAGTTTTTGATGCATACAAGAAAGAGAATTTTTGTATGCGGGCAATGATTTTTTGTACTATAAGTGATTTCCCAGCTTATGGCAATCTGTCAGGATATAGTACAAAAGGAGGAAAAGCATGTCCTATTTTTGAAGAGGACACACATTCCTTATGGCTTAAAAACTGTAGAAAAATGGTTTATATGGGACACCGAAGATCACTTCATAGAAAACACCCATATCGTAACCACACGATCCAGGTTGATGGTAAAAGTGAGAAGCGGGTGCTTAGGCGACCATTGGATGGTGAGTCAACTTATTCTTGAGTAGCATGCATAATCAATCAATTTGGGAAAAATAGTACACGTCATCCGAAAAATATATGGGAAAAAAGTCCGTCTTTTGGGATTTACCATATTGGAAGAATTTACAAGTTCGTCACTGTCTTGATGTTATGAATATTGAAAAAAATGTTTGCGATAGTTTGATAGGATTGTTGTTGAACATTTCTGGAAAAACAAAACACGGGGTTAATGTTTGAAAATACATGGTTGAAATGGGAATTCGACCCGAGTTGGCTCCTGTGGAGAGCGAGGGAAAGCGTATTTTTCTGTCACCAGCATGTTATACCATGTCAAAAGCGGAAAAAACCAAGTTTATTGTTAAGGTTCCATCCGGCTATTCCGCCAACATCTCTAGACTGGTATCAATGAATGACTTGAAATTACTTGGTATGAAATCTCACGACTGTCATGTTTTGATAACTGAAATGATTCCTATCGCAATCCGTGGAATATTGCCGGATCGCATTCGTCACACAATTACTAAACTTTGCTTGTTTTTTAACATGATTCATTCAAAAGTGATCGATCCAGAGGTTCTAGATGTATGGCAAAGAGATATTATTGTCACTCTCTATGAGCTGGAGATGTACTTTCCACCTTATTTTTTTGATATCATGGTGCACCTAATATCTCATGTTGTAGATGAAATCAAGGCTTGCGGACCTGTATTTCTACAATACATGTATCCATTTGAAAGATATATGGGTTTTCTGAAAGGTTATGTAAGGAATCAATATCGACCCGAGGGAAGTATTGTTGAAGGATATGTTTCCGAGGAGGTGATTGAATTCTGCACCGACTACATGAAAAATGTTACAACTATTGGTGTTCCAAAATCACGACACGAGGGTCGACTTTAAGGGGTTGGGACTATTGGACGGAGAACGGAGATCCCCGATCCTTCTGATTTCCACCATGCACATTTTACAGTCCTACAACACATGTCGGTTATTGCTCCATGTGTAAATGACCACATGATGATGTTGAAAGAAAACAATAGTAAAAGGACCGAAAAATGGCTAGTCACCGAGCATAACCGAACATTTTCACAGTGGCTAAAAAATAAGGTGAAAGAAAATCTAAGAAGTGACCGTTTTGATAGAACAGTATTACATCTAGGATATGGTCCACGACATGTTGTGACAAAATACCAAGCCTATTGTTGGGTTTTATTGCACCTCATATGTGTCATACTGATTCAAACTCAAACTGGTTTGAACCGACTCAAGGATGAAAACCAAAAACAGTTATTATTCATAAAGCGGAACTTGAATAATAAACAACCCAAAAACCCTAAAAGGGCTAGAATCTTTATTTATCACAAAGTATATATATATATATATTTCGACATTATGTATGTATGAAACAAATAATAATATGAACAACATCATAAAGAACGAGATGATGAAGAAGAAATTCATACCTTTACTTACCTAGGGTTGCTCAAGTATTAATCCACCCGTAATGAGGCAAAACGAGATCCCGCTAGAAAGGTGAGCAAACCACGAACCTTGATCATGCCTACTTGATGATCGACCAAAAACTGACTCTCGGTTTCAATGGGATGTTCGGCCGAAGCCAATAGGGAGAGAGGAGGAGAGAGTTTTTTCTTTTCTAATTCCATAGAATGATTAACCTAAAATTCAAATATTAATCCTCTATTTATAAGAATAGATTCTAGGATTAGATTAGTAAACCATTTGAATATTTCCTTAATTTGAATTAGGATAACTTAATCACGAAGATTCTTAATTAAATAATAATAATAATAATAATAATAATAATAATAATAATAATAATAATAATAATAATAATAATAATAATATATCAATATATATTTGTTATATGGCGTACGGCCATATAACTAAATATATATTATATATATAATTATTTTCCTTTATTATTATAAATTAATATTATCTAAACAAATAATTTATTCTTAAATTATTAATGTTATTAACTAACAATATATATTTATTTAACTAATAAATATATATTTTCTTGTCAATTAATAATCTGGTAATTAATCATCTCCGTAAGTTAAAACCATAACTTACTAACACTGTTTTATAACTAACTGTTATTAAACCGTTCTCCCACTTGTGGTTGCATTACTTCTTGGATTACATGCCCTCACAGGTGTGACCCTTGAGTGCCTTATGACATTGGACGTGGCATCAGGGTTCAACGGTTATGCACACAAATCCTTTTAGACTCCCACTTGTGCTTGCCGTCAACCATGGTACCTTGATGACACTGGCTTAAGGATACCTCTAGACAAGTCCTTAGGTTAACCAAGCGATAAGAACTCTTATACCCAGGTGTGATAATAAATCCTTATAAAACAAACTGTTTTATAATTTATAAAACTAACTGTTTTTTTATAAAACTTCATAAGAACCCCCTGTCTTATGATCAGGTTTACTTTAGGCTTTTCCCTCTGCATCACGATGTTTCGATTGTGAGTGTGAGCATGGTGTGAGTCAACTCTGAACACTCAGAAACTTTTCTCGACTATCCGATTTCGACTGATGTGATAAACGACAAAGAACAAATCAGTTCGTTTGGGCATGGTCATGCACTTCTACAGTCTACATCAGTCAAGGGGCCCAGAAACATCTCTCCTAAAAAGGAGGTGCAGAATGCCTCTCGCATACTTGCATTTGGCAACACGCTTTCCGCTGACACCACATACACCCGTTATTGCTACCCAGTTACGGCGTAGCGTTAGGTGCGATCCAAATGCCAGAAGTCTACGCATCCCAAACCAAATATCTTAGGCTTGAGGACAACCTATGTGACGAATACCTTTGACTCGTTAACCACGCGGTATTCTTCACGATGTCACTATCCAGTATTCACACCGCTTGTGAATACTTGTACATCCTTGGCCTACACTCCTGGTAGCTATCTTCAATCACTATGAATCTCCACCAAGGACTACAATGACGTTATTATCTCCCTAATCGAGGTTCCCACCAAGATAGGTAGTCTCGGACAAGATTTTGAATAAAAAACTTTTATTCACGGATATTACAAAAACATACAAAATTTGTGAAGTAATGTGATTAATAATGTACTTTCCATATTCACCCTCCTGGAATATAATACAAAATTAATACTAGTCCATCGTCTCAATTCACCGCGTCTATATGCGTTACCATGTTGGTTCAAGTGGACTTATCACGGATCAATTCTTGAAACCACAACATTACTATGAACTAAAAACAAGTATGCACTAACTAGTGCTCCCACTCATTTTGCTAGATGATTTGTTTTCCGCAAACCTTGAAAACATGTCTAGTCTTTTTAACTTTATCATATTCCCTGAACTTGGAGAACTGGATTCACTCTTTGTTCCTGAATATGTAAAATTATCCCGTAACCATACCTAGTTACATTGTAGATGTATAAAACTTTTCTATTACAAGAAATAGACTAAAATAATAAACCTTTTGTTTACACTAACCCGCAAACAAATTAGATACTTAGTGTATAAACACTTATCTAATATGTTGTTTATTATTTTCAACACTTAATTCTTTTATATATATTAATATTGGACATCGAATTTCAATATATAATTATGACATCCTGGGACTAGTCCTAACACCTGGACCACTTTGAATTCTCAAAAATCCGTCATTAAAATTATATACGTTCTTGAAATTCAACAAGCTAATAATCACCGTGTTTATCCAAAACACTTGATAAATACCTTAGCGTAGGTCAATTGCTCCCACCGACTATTATGAAAACCCAACATTACTTGAAATACCTTATTGACTTGGTCAAACTTGACACAAAAGTCAAAAAACTGATTTTAAGTATAAATCTAAAGCTTAGATTTTGAATAAGAATCTTAAAATCGACGAAACCTTAGACTTGGATTTTCCACATACCCACTATTTCCTATTACGGAAATTGGTTTCTCGAAACTTTACATGACTACAAGTATAACACACTTGTACGGATTCTTATTTCAAACATGTGAGTACCCTTGATTATAATATCCATTATAATCATGCTCATAAATGTTTTATTCTTAAACACATTCCCAGAAATAATAATTATTATTTCAAGTATTTAACACTAGTTCAAACCTTGAACTTGTTTTCATAAATACTTATAATTACTCGATTAGATAAACCTTCTAATCAACAACACCAACCGTGTTGATTCAAGTAATTACATAAGTTTAGTCGAGCAATTAATATTGATATATCTCAATGGCAATAATTAATACATAGGATCAACCACTAATAAGTCAAAAACTTTGACTTGTTAGTTAACCTCTAGTCAAAACTTGACTGGATATAATTACAAACCACGTGCAAGGATATGACACTAAATAATTCATTAATATTTTAAAACCATGATTTCAAAAAATTATTGTAACTTGAAATCAGAAAAAACATTTTAAAACTAAAAATTATTAATTATTAATATCCATGTTTCTTCACGCGGGATCCTTGCATTATTGGCACCTTTCGCTTTCATTGACCTATTGCAATAAACAATTGCAAATGTCAAACACTACTTATAAAATAAGTTGAAAGCAAATACTGAAGTTAGTCACCGAAGTTACTTGTGGTGTTAGACTAAACACCACCTTCGTAACGCTTCGGGCAGTTGACCTTGTATTGGCCAATCTCACTGTACTTAAAGCACCGATTCTCGGCTTCTGCTTTGTTTGGTTTGAATCTCTTGCCCTTGCCATTGCCATTTACCTTGGCCCTGGGTGCAGATGGTGCTGGCTCGGTTTTACCCTTGCCCCTACCGTTGCGCCCCTTCCTCTTATTATTACTACCCTTATCTACCATGAGAATATCTTTGGACTTAGTACCCATATTAGACTTAACTATCTTGAGCATCGAATGAAGATCAGCTATGGATTTCTCCATGCTGTTTATGTTGTAGTTGACTATGAAAGGCTTATAATCATCAGACAATGAGTTAAGCATCATATCCGTTGCCAGCTGCAACGGTATTAGGTGTCCAAGCCTTTCTAGGTGGTCCATGTACCCCTTCATTTTCATGACATGGGTACTAACCGAAGTACCCTTGGCCATCTTGCAAGTGTTCAGAGCCCTTATGATATCGTACCGTCCTGTACGAACCTGCTCCTGAAACACGTCCCTTAACTGGCGGATCATGTCATAAGCCGATGTTTCCATCATGCTCATACACTATTGGCTGGGGCATTTCCCACCGGCTCCTCGAGGACATACCACTTTCTCTCATGCCTGAGCACGATCTGAAAATTGTGCTCCTAGTTGAGAAAGTTAAGTCCGGCGAGCTTATCCTTCTCAAGGATAGAACGGAGTAAGAGGTTATTAGTGTTGGATGCGTTTGCCATCTACAATCTCAATCATGTAGTTCAATTAGTATCACACAATAGACTTTGCTAATACAAATCGATAAAAACTCTTAAATGATAAGTATTAGCCCTAAGATCCATATTTCACACACTTGAAGCAAGGTTTGGGCACTTCCCGCCAAGTCATGCTATTTCTGGTAGGTAACACCCTGTACCAATCGTACCTATCTGATACGACTCCTAGAACCTCGTAGAGTACTTAGACAAAATCTAATATCTTTAACTCTACTCAAGTGCATTTTGGGCCGGGACTCCCGATTATCACCAAAATAGATCGCACCACCTAAGACAGTATGAATTCTGGCCGGGACTCCCGATTATTGCAGAACCTTTCATACCCTTTCTCGCAATGGTTTGAACCCGGATGCCCAAGGTTTGGGCACTTCCGACACCCGAGTACCGTTTAACAGCAAAGGTGTACCATTAGGTGGGTAGCATACTGATCTAAGATTTTCTTGGGTTTTATAATTAAGTTTAAAAAACTTAATTTTCCAGTTTTGTAAAACCATTTTAAAACTATCTGTTTTAAAATCCGTATATCTTAGTATACCTTGAACTAGGTACACAATACGTCTTATGATAAAACCATCTTAAAAACAAACTGTTTTAAAATACTGATACGGCAATCATAAAATATTTAATTTTATAAAACTGTTGTCGTATTCCAATTTTATCATATACCGTGGTTTTACCTCTGATTAATAAAAAAACTATTATTAACCTCCTGCTTTAGTTTTATAGTCGCATAAAAAACATAAAAGTAAAGCACAACCACACATATAATAAACTTGTTATAGTTTTGTCAACTATGTCCTAAGGGTTCAACTAAGGACAAACTAGACAAAGCTTGATCCCGTGGCATGATCTTGTGTTTAATCTCCTTGCTCCCTCTGGCCTTGACACCTCCGGTCTTCACTCGATCAATTCCATCTTGTTCCTCCATCTTTGAAAAACTCCATTTTGATAGATCTTCGTCCTTGGTTTTGGTTACAACAAACTAAACTAGAATACATAAAATCCTATTCTATTACTTTTACATTATAAAAGGGGTTGTAAGTTGCACGCAAGCCTCCCCAAAACCAAAAGAAAAAACAGAAAGGAAAAACACAACCACAGGTCTAAGTTGGCAAAACCTATAACCTACATGTCCAACCATAGCAAGAACATACTGTTGACTTTTTTAAGTCAAGCATTTGTAGTTGACATGTAGAAACAACAAATGTGACTTAAAGATACTAATGCGACTTTAGTATACAAGTCAAACACATTCAACATTTATATATAAACAATATATAAATAATCAACCACTCATTACATATAAACAATAAATAATGCAAACAACATACATACATCCTTGATCTATTAACCTTTCTCATTACCTCGCAATTAATTAAACTATTAATCGAGACGAGAAAACTTAACAAAAAACTTTGTCAACCTTTTAATCAATTATTAGACTATTGGTATAATAACTATCACACCAAATGTGTTTTAATCCAAAAACACCTAATTGATTAAAATTGTCCTTGTTAACTTTGTTCAACAATAATACACTATTATGGTCAATTATTATATTTTAATCCAAAAATATAATAAATCCAATATTTTAACTTAACTAGTTTAAATAATACTTTAACCATAATTCATATGCATATTAATTTTAAGTCAGTAAAATTAATACATATATAATCTTGTATTATTAATTTATTCCGAATTACTCATCTAAAAATAAAAACGGTATTTATGACGCGAAGCCTATGGTCTAAGAGCCCGTTCTCGGTTTTAACCCAACTGGACCGAGAAGCCCATTAAGTTCAAAACAATTTAATAAGCCTAATTATATAAACAAAATAATTTTTAAGTTCTAAAAACAATAAATTAAAACATAATTTAGTCTAAGAACTAATAAAAATAATTTGGGCTTTAAACATAAAATTGGATTAAAAGATAACTAGGCCGACCCCAAACAGGGCCGAACCACCCTGGGCTGCCGGACCGCCGCAAAAGGGGTCACGACTTGGGCCGTAGCTGCTGCTGGGCCGAAAACAAATTGGGCCGCGATCTAAACGCGGATCATGTCACGATCTTTCTGGGTCGTTAGAAATTGGGCCGCAGCTACTGCTGCTGGGCCGGTGTTTCTGGGCTGCCACAACTGGGCTACCTACGCCGGTCCTTCACCACCCTTAGGGCCACCGCTGCCACCGCACTTGGGCTGCCGCCGGTGGTCCTAGGATTTTTCCAGTGACAATTTTGGACAAAATGTTGGTGCATATTTGTGAATCCCTAGTTCTTATCAATCAAATACATACATGAAATGTTAATTCAAATGTGTTTTGATTAATTGTTTGCATGTGTATATATTCTTATTGATTCTTTGTGATGATCTTAAGCTTACAAATACTTAATCATGTGTTGATGTGAGTTTGGAAGTTTAAGTCTGTGTGAAAGTTCATCACGTGCGTGATGTGTTCACTGCGTGCGTGGTGAGTCCACTACGTGCGTAGTGAAGCTCAACTCGCGCGTAGTGAAGAAGGTCGGTTAAAGTTAAATTAATTATTATTAATATAACCAGTACGTGCGTACTGGACTCGCTACGTGCGAAGTATGTTGCATCACGTGCGTAGTGAAATTAGTTACACTATAAATACTGATTAACTTCATTTTAGCGAGAGAGTTCGCGGGTAATCGACGAATCAACGGGAATCGATAGAAATCAACCGGGAGCCTTACGTAATCGACCATATACGACTTTAAGCCTACTAAATCGCGAACTTAGTGTTCATTACGAATCCAAGGGCAGCCTTAAGCATCTCTGTGTGATTTCTTAGAGTTTGTTCTTGCTTCTATTCTTAGTGTTACTGTGTGCCGGACACCTAAGCAGATCTTAGAATCCTTAGGAGGTTTGGGAAATAGATATTCCGCACTATTTCTCATCCTAGATCAGTCCTAGCGTAAGGGTGTTTTAGTTTAGTTTAGAACCCCGTTCCCCCACGGTCCTACAAAGTGGTATCAGAGCCTTGTGCTTTGATTGATCACTTTTCCTTTAGGATTTCGTGATCTAGGGGTTGATTAGGCCTGTGTGTTTGTCCTTTTCGTCGTTTTTAACCGGTTAGTAGGTCAAAAATAGGTCGTTTTGCGTTAAAAAGGTCGTGTTTTTACGTTAACTGTTTGAGTTTTACCCGTGCGAAGTGAGTCTTTAACCCGTGCGTAGTGCCCGTAGTACGTGCGTAGTGTGTCGTAGATCATCTAGAATCTTCGTCAAGCTGTGTATTCATTCCGTGCGTCCTAGGTTCTCAATACGTGCGTGGTATAGTTCCAGTTCGTACGTAGGAGCGTCTGTGTGTCTTCGTGTCAGTTTGCATTGAGTATTACCCACTACGTGCGTATTGTGTCCTGTCCGTGCGTAGTACTGTGTGCTTCATGCGTTGTGCTGTGTGTTCGTGCGAAGTGCCTTCCCACTCTGTGCGTATTGAATCTGTGTGGTCTATAAAATCCTAATTTCAGTCTGTGTGTTCTCAGCTCTTGATTACTGAAATGGCATCAAAACAGACAACAGTTTTAAATAACTTATTGCTAGACAGTGAAATGGGGAGTGCCAATAAAGTACCTAAACTGTTAACCATGGAAGACTATCCTATGTGGAAGCCCAGGTTCGAAATATTCCTCGATGGCCTTGACTGTAGACTTCGGAGAGCAATAAGCACCGATTATATGGTTCCCAAGGGGGAGGGAAATATTGAAACCCCCTATGATGGAATGACTGTTGAACAGAAGAGCAGTCATGATGCAGAGAAGAAGGCCTATGCTCAATTAATCCAGGCGATTCCTAATGAGATATTCCATCAATTCAGAAGATATAAAACTTCCCACAGCCTGTAGAGAGCACTAGAGAAGAGAAATGAGGCAAATGCCGCCCTCAAGGAATTGAAAGCAAGTCAATTGAGAAAGGAATTAGATCATTTCATGGCTACTAGAGATGAAAAAATTCCTTCTCTCATTACAAGATATAATCATCTTCTTAGTCAACTGGACAGTCTGGGTGTTACTGTTCCAGAGAAGCAGCAGGTGGAAATTTTGGCAAAAGCTTTGCCCAAGAGTTGGCGGCCATTTATTATGATATTGAAGAACAGTGGTGGTTTTGACGGGATGGATCTAAATGATTTCATCACCAAGTTGAAAGAGCAAGAGCAGGAGGAACAAAATTTGGATTCCATGTCCGGTTATCAACAAAATCCTTCTCTCTACTACTCTGGAACACCTGTATCGTCATCCACTTCTTCAAATGCCCCCTTACAATCTGCCTATGTGAGTAATGTAAATGATTCTGGCAGATCTACACCTGAAGCCTCATCTTCTGGGCCATCCTATATTGTGTCTACTTCTGGATTCAATGTCGAGCATTTCAAGTATGGGAACGCAGATGAAGTAAAAGCACATATGAGCATGCTAAGTGCGCTAGTCTCCTCTTGTGATGATCTACTGAAGGGGAAGATTGGTAATGCTCATCTTACTCAAGAGGATTATGAGCAGATTGATGACGATGAGATGGAGAGACAAGATATCCTCTGGTCATATGCTAACTTAGTCAGGAGGGCGAGAGCATATGAGAAAAGAACAGGAAAGCAAATATCAGCTACAAAGGATACCAACCTTGGTTTTGATAAGTCTGCGGTAACATGCTATAATTGCGGTGAAAAAGGTCATTTCGCGAGAGAATGTGATAAGCCGAAGAGTGTGGAACCGAAGTATCCTTTCAAAACCAGTCCTGGCAGTAGATCATTTTCCTCTTCAACCATAAAGTCTGAATCAACTCCAAAACCGGTTAAGGAAATGGCAGTTGTTCAAAAGGACGAGGGAATTGACTGGTCAGTACAATTTGGGAATGATGGTGCTGATATTAATGTGGCAAATGTTCATGTGTTGAACGAAGATTCTCAATCCGAGACAGAAAGTTACTCAAGTGAGGAAGAATCAATTGCCAGCATTGATGATGAACCAGCCTCGGTTCCAGCTGCAGAAAAGACACCAGTGAAAGTTCGTGCCAATGAGTCAAACCAAAAAGTGTGCAGTTGTGGTCAATCATCCGAGGAAAAGGTATGTACTTTTGGCTTACCTTGTGGTTCTTGTAATGATTATGTAAAACAGATAGTGTTCCTAAAGTCTACAATTTCAGAGCTCACATCTAAGTTAGATAAAAACCTATTGATAAAAGAAAGAGAAAAACAGTTGAAAGAAAAGAATGAAAGTTTAGGCAAACAGGTGCATGAACTAGGTGTGGCTCTGTTAAATAAACAGGATGCTATAGTGTTTTACATAAATGAGATTGATAAGCTGAAACGAGACTTTGCTACTTCAAAGGTCGATTATGAGACTCTGAGTCAAAAACTCAAAAGTTATTCCACGTCTTCTTACTTATTTGAGTACATAATCGATCAGAGAGGTCAAGGTACTGATTCAGAAAAGAACAAGAAGTTATACTCTAAATGTCCACCACTAGTGTTAAATCAACTGGTGAATGATGATGTTCACTCTGAATCTGACCCACTACTCACAAAGGTTGATGAATCTTCTGCATCAACCCCAAAAGAGGATTTAAAGTTACACGAGAATGTGGGTGAGCCTCAGAAGAATGAGGTTCAGCAAGAAGAAATTAAAAAGGCTGAACCAGGCATAAGAGAACTGTTGGCAAGTTCTAATGTGAAAGATCCGTTGATGCATCGTATCCGCGATGCCCTTCGGAAATTTGAAAAGGAGGGTGTAAAATCTCCTGATACCCGTCCATACCAAGAGGTCAAACTATTACCCAAACATCAAGGGTTAGGGTATCGATCTCAAAGGATGTCGAAAGGTCCTATAAAGCAAAATCCAGACAGGATCTGCTATGTGTGCAGGAGACCTGGTCACCTCAGTTACGAGTGTGATCAGCAGCCACATCAACGATGTAACAGGAAAGTTGAGACTTATCAAAAGAATAAAACGTTTACTAAAAACAATCAAAACTCAACTCTTCCAGTTCAGCATCAAAGGACAAATGGGGATACCATAAGAAAATCTAAAAATCCCGAAGTTGTTAGCAAAAGAAAATCTTCGCTCAATCAGACTTCTAAGTGGACTAACAAACTGTGTGTTCAAATGCCTAAGGATTCGAGTGACAGGTTCAGCAATGCTGCTGAGAAGAATGGAACTTGGATGAAACTTCCAGTGATTGGAGAAGACGGGAAACCCATGACTATTCGGGCTTGGGTTCCTAATGCTTTCAAATTCTTTCTTCTATGTGAAGGGTGTCATCCGCTATAATCAAGTGTGAGGTATTTGTGACTGTGTGTCTATTTTCTGTGTGGTTATATCTCGTTTGTCTTTGTGTTTATTTTCTGTGTGTTTTTCCGTTTCTAATTTCTAGGTATTTTATTTCTTTAGTATTTTAGGGGGAGTTAGGTGCAACATAGAAAATACAAAAAAAAAAAAAATCAGAAAACATAGAAAATACAAAAAAAATCAGAAAACATAGAAAATACAAAAATAAATCAGAAAACATAGAAAATACAAAAAAAAAATCAGAAAACATAGAAAATACAAAAAAATCAGAAAACATAAAAAAAATTGAGAAGTTGATCCAACCTAGATGGAGAGTGATGGCACACTGGTTCTCAATACAAAGTATGTCTAGTAAGATTAGGACTGAAAGCATGCACATATTCTTGAGAAAACTGTCTGAAAATTTGAATTAAATCAGATAAGAAACAGATAGTGTGTAAGACATATAAGGAAAGTCTAGACTGATAAATGGTTATGCATGTGAAAATCAATCATAGATTTAAGCTATCGAGACATTCCAAGTCTATAAGTCAATAACATTTGAGAATGACTTAGTTTGATGCACACACCTGTTACCATGCCTAATGTGTTAAATAACATTGAGCTATATGTAAAAGAGGGTGAAAAATTGACCCCAATTTGAGAATGTCAAAAGATATAGATACATTGATCTATCATGATAAAATGTCAAAGAGCATAAAATGCAGTGACAAAAGCTATATTGATCTATTAGTGTTGAATTGTCAAAGAGCATAAAATGCATTGACAAAAGCTCAGCAAGAAAAATGTCTAGAGAGGTGAAAAATTGACCTCCATGTCAAAGAGCATAAAATGCGTTGACAAATTAACATATCACATAAGCATGGTGGTTTTGGTAATTAAGTTGTGCAACCTACTGAGTGAACCAAAATACTGTGAGACTTTGAAAGAGATAGTCTTAATCATGTATCCAGTCTAGACAATATGAAAATGTTGAAACAAAATCTGTTATTATCTGAAGAAAGATAGGTTGACAGACAGAGTTTAAGAGAATATGTTTATGCCCAAGGTTCTGAAATGAATGATTACTGAGTATAGACGAGCTAGTACTGACTCCATACTGGAACCTTCTCACAAAAAGATTTAATTTTCAGGAATTTACTTCTTTTGCAAATTTATTCTGAGTTAATTTCATTTCAGTTATTTTCATTTCTGTCTTTTATTTTTAAGTCTTTAAATAGTTGAATTTAGATTCCCAAAAATAAGTTGTTAATAGTTTGCATTTTTATCTCGTTTCTGTTTAAAAAAATACAAAAAGAGTTCTAGTATGTTCTATTTTCTCTTAGTGTGATTTGTTCTGTTTACATTTCCTTCATCTCACTTTGATGTGTTTTGCTTAAATGTTTATAAGTGATCTTGAAGTTACTGACAGTTTATTGCTGAGTGCAGTACTAACAGTAATTAAGGTTCACAGATGAGAAACTCATTACATGCGAGATGGAACCCCACTAAGCACGAGTTACAGCTCACATCGTGCGTAGTGCAGGTAAGGGCATGACGAAAGGTATTCGTTTAGCATTCTGCTGTGTGCATTTTGCTTTGTGCATTTTACTTTGTGGAATTTTTGCTTAGTGCAATGGCTATTGATAGAACTAGGTCTTAGGGGGAGTTTGTTGGTGCATATTTGTGAATCCCTAGTTCTTATCAATCAAATACATACATGAAATGTTAATTCAAATGTGTTTTGATTAATTGTTTGCATGTGTATATATTCTTATTGATTCTTTGTGATGATCTTAAGCTTACAAATACTTAATCATGTGTTGATGTGAGTTTGGAAGTTTAAGTCTGTGTGAAAGTTCATCACGTGCGTGATGTGTTCACTGCGTGCGTGGTGAGTCCACTACGTGCGTAGTGAAGCTCAACTCGCGCGTAGTGAAGAAGGTCGGTTAAAGTTAAATTAATTATTATTAATATAACCAGTACGTGCGTACTGGACTCGCTACGTGCGAAGTATGTTGCATCACGTGCGTAGTGAAATTAGTTACACTATAAATACTGATTAACTTCATTTTAGCGAGAGAGTTCGCGGGTAATCGACGAATCAACGGGAATCGATAGAAATCAACCGGGAGCCTTACGTAATCGACCATATACGACTTTAAGCCTACTAAATCGCGAACTTAGTGTTCATTACGAATCCAAGGGCAGCCTTAAGCATCTCTGTGTGAGTTCTTAGAGTTTGTTCTTGCTTCTATTCTTAGTGTTACTGTGTGCCGGACACCTAAGCAGATCTTAGAATCCTTAGGAGGTTTGGGAAATAGATATTCCGCACTATTTCTCATCCTAGATCAGTCCTAGCGTAAGGGTGTTTTAGTTTAGTTTAGAACCCCGTTCCCCCACGGTCCAACACAAAAAACAATAACGGAATAAATATGAACAATTATATATATCGCATTTAAATCCTAGTAATCCTTATCTATTTAAAGTTCAAACATTTTTAAAACAAAACATGTTTTAAATATATAAACTTTAAATATCCTTATCAACACAACTTGTTGATAATAACTAGGATTTTAAAAACCTTTAAAGTTTATCCTTTAATCTAAAACCAAAGTAGTTTAGATTAAAAACTTTAAAACAATATTAACCAAACTGATTAATATTTATATCATATAAAATCGATATATACATATACAATATATATACATGAACGAAAAATATACCTTTATAGTTTTAATTGTTTAACCGGTTAAACCTAACTGATTTAACCTTTCTGATTAAAAATTAAAAGCTATAAAAACTTTCAATATTCAAAACTAACTGTTCAAATATTAAAACTTGTAAACTGAGATTAACAAAACTTGTTAATCCCTACATTTTCGATTATATATATAAGAACAAGAACAAATAAACAGATCAAACAATATATAAAACAATGTGATAAATTGAGCCGTGGCTCTGATACCACTGTTGGGTTTTATTGCACCTCCTATGTGTCATGCTGATTTAAACTCAAACTGGTTTGAATCGACTCAAGGATGAAAAGCAAAAACAGTTATTATTCATAAAGCGGAACTTGAATAATAAACAACCCAAAAACCCTAAAGGGCTAAAATCTTTATTTATCACAAAGTATATATATATATATATATATATATATATATATATATATTTCGACATTATGTATGTATGAAACAAATAATAATATGAACAACATCATAAAGAACGAGATGATGAAGAAGAAGTTCATACCTTACTTACCTAGGGTTGCTCAAGTATTAATCTACCCGTAATGAGGCAAAACGAGATCCCGCTAGAAAGGTGAGCAAACCACGAACCTTGATCATGCCTACTTGATGATCGACCAAAAAACGATTTCAATGGGATGTTCGGCCGAAGCCAATAGAGAGAGAGGAGGAGAGAGTTTTTTCTTTTCTAATTCCATAGAATGATTAACCTAAAATTCAAATACTAATCCTCTATTTATAAGATTCTAGGATTAGATTAGGAAACCATTTGAATATTTTCTTAATTTGAATTAGGATAACTTAATCACCAAGATTCTTAATTAAATAATAATAATAATAATAATAATAATAATAATAATAATAATAATAATAATAATAATAATAATAATAATATATCGATATATATTTGTTATATGGCGTACGGCCATATAACTAAACATATATTATATATATAATTATTTACCTTTATTATGATTAATTAATATTATCTAAACAAATAATTTATTCTTAAATTATTAATTTTATTAACTAACAGTATATATTTATTTAACTAATAAATATATATTTTCTTGTTAATTAATAATTTGGTAATTAATCATCTCCGTAAGTTAAAACCATAACTTACTAACACTTGTTTATAACTAACTGTTATTAAACCGTTCTCCCACTTGTGGTTGCATTACTTCTCGGATTACATGCACTCACAGGTGTGACCCTTGAGTGCCTTATGGCATTGGACGTGGCATCAGGGTTCGACGGTTATGCACACAAATCCTATCACCTATGAAATTAATGGGTATATTTTTTACACCAAACAACAAGATGATAAAAGCGCACAACAAAATAGCGGGGTGATGGTAATTGCCGCAACGACTCAAGAGTTGATCATGATGAGAGGTCGAAGATTGCAAAAAACTCATATTATGAGGTCATTCAAGAGATTTGGAAGTTGAGTTAATGGTCATTCACCATACCCTTATTCAAGTGCAGATGGGTCGAGAATGAACGAGGTGTTAGAGTTGACAGTGATGGTTTCACTCTTGTCGACCTTTCGACAAATGGTTATGTATAAGAACCTTTCATTTTAGGAAGACAAGCCACCCATGTATTTTATGTTGAGGACCCAAAGGATACGAGATGGAACATCGTCCTTCATGGTAAAAGGTGTATAATTGGTGTTGAAAATGTCGTGGATGAAGACGAGTACGACCAAATTGATGAACTACCTCCCTTTTCTATTGGTATTTCATCTTCAAATGAAGAAATTATCAATACTACATACCTTAGATCTGACCACGCGGAAGGATTATAGGTTAGTGAACCCCGCACTTCATGAAATTGTACTAAATTAAGTTTCAAAATTATGAAATCATCTTGTGTTTTGTTGTATTGAATTAAAAACTATCCAAAGTAAAGTTAGATTTGCATCTTGCATGATTAACAAATAGTTGTTCTTTTTAATAATTAGAGCTATAAGGTTATTTAATAATTAAAATTATTAAATTCATAGAATCAAGTATTTAATGTTATAATTAAAATTAATTTACGTAAAGGTGCAAGTAGATAGAGTGGAGCAACAATATCATGACTTTAAACTTCCGGTGCCAACTTCATACCTAGAGACACTTAAAGATGCTCTTAATAGTTTTATTCAATGGCCACGACGTGCACTTGTTCTTTCTACGGTAAATTTAAATATTTTTCATATATTGGTAGAATTAGTATGCTTTACTCAAATACATATGTATCTTTTTAATAGACCCCAAAGAGTGTCAATACACCGATTCAAGGAGCAAAAAAAAAACACTACCGGCTCAACAAGAAGTAGTGTCGGCACCAATCAAGAAAAATACCGAAAAGGAAAACAAATTAAAGCGTATGAAAAATAGGAATGAAGCAATTTTCAAAAAGTAGGCCTTCATATTTAACCCCTATATGAGACTTATGTCACCACCGGACCCTACGGAATGGTTTGACGTTATTATCGATACCATGGTCTTTGGTAAGGAGGGGTATGAGTACACCCTTGAACCTGTAGATATAATCCACATGTTGGCGGGTAGTTGGATCGATATTTCTATCATAATCTGGTTTGCAAGGTAAGTATTTTATTGTTTACTAGGAAAATACATTTATATATTTTCTTTCTTATATGCTATAACATAAAATTATTTATTTATTTATTTACATATTCATGTTTGTAGGTCACTATATCTACTGATGGAGCCACAAAAGAACAATTGTGTTATTTTCAACCCTGAAACAATTCGTTCATCCCAGTGCTTGAAATACAAGGAGGAGGTGATACTTCACTTGACCGAAACAATGCAATGGCAAACTTATAAGCGTTTTTATCTCGCACCGTATTGGCAAGGGTACTATATGTTATTATACTTATTCTTATATGATTCATATGTATATTGTATATACTAATATGTATTGACACATAATTAGCGACCATTGGACATTGTTTATAATTCTCCGTAATGCACGCACGGGATTTATATTGGATTCTATGAAGAATGGGAAAACCCCTTACAGCTATCACATTACAAAACATTTGGAAACGTAAGAATTTCTTAATTTTGTATATAATTCACATTTAATTATAAGTTAATACACCAATATTTGTTTTTAGGGCTGTTAGGACTGTTATGAAAGATACCAAGGAGACTCGTATCAAATGGACGTTTGCAGAGGTAAATTATCTCGATCACCTTATGTTACATATATACTAAACTTACCGTCTGTTGAATTTTATTGAACTTTAGTGCAATCAACAACTAAACGGTTGGGAGTGTGGCTATTACATCATGCGGTGGCTTAATGAATTTATGCTTCATGGACAATTTTGTTTCCCGGATACAGTTAAGTGCATTTATTTATTTTTTGAATTGTCTATTGTTGCTGTTGAACCTCTTAGCTAAATAGTTTTCTTTATTTTAACATATATATATAGATCCCTTGGAACAACAATAGTCCTTTTGATCAAAAGGACTTGGATGCTATTGTTGGTATTTAGCTTGATACCTTTATGCCGAATTTCTTTAACAAGCCATGAGATATTTAGGTATATATACTTGTCTTATTCATTGTAGCCAAATAATGACATATATAAGTATATTTTTCAAGTTCATTGTGTTTGATATAATATCTATATGGTTGTGTATAATATATAATATATTTGTGTAATTACATTGGTTATTATTTACTAAGATAATTTATTCTTCTTATTTGGGACGTATTTTGAATGACAAGAGATGATCGAGTTGTCCGTCTTGCAAGTTAAGAAATATGTTTGTACAAAGTGTTATTGATCTTTAGTTATGACTTTTAGACTTATCTTATGTATTGGAGCACTATGTTGTGCTAAAACATCTAACTTTAATGTATATATAGTGTATTGGTTCATTAAACAAACGACTAGAATCGGCCGAATCAAATATTCGGAATTTTTAATAGTGAGTCATTTTGGTATAATCTGAATATTGTTGGCTAATGATAGCAGGAAACAACAAAAAACAAACAAAATTAAAAAAAAAAGAACCTTCAGGCCCGGTTAATTAACTAAAGAACAGGGCTTAAACTATCCAAAATTTTTGTACTAGTGTCGGATAGCTCAATTTTATATATATATTTAGGGTAAGGTTCTATATAGAACCTCTGTTAAACATAGAATCTAAAAAACCATCCTGGAGATGACACGTGACATAATGTTTAGGGGCAAAATGGGAAAATTAAAAAAAACTCTCGCGCCTAGCACCCTCTGCAGCGACCAACACATTAAAAAAACCCCACATATATAAAATGATTATAACTCGTTCGTTTTTAAGATTTTTAACTAAAAATTATATCATTAGATTCAGTTTTTCGTTCTCTTTCAAACAAGAACAAGCTTAATATATTTCTGAAACTTTTTTTTTGAAAATACAAAGTTTGCATTTTGAGTTGGGTTTCATTCTAAATAAAAAATAAAATATAAAATCAAAAAATGCAAAATATGAACATTCAGGTCATCCAGATGCTTCCAAAATGCAAAATTATGAAAATGCAAAATGCAAACCCAAAATGATTCAATGAAAATGCAGCCCAAAGTGCAAAATTACATATTCAAACCCAAAATGCAAAATCCGTACACAAACAATACAATGTAGCCCAAAATGCAAACAATATTTGCATTTTCAAAAGAGATTTAGATAAATATGGAAAGGTGGTCTTGTTTGAAATATGATTAAAAAACTATAAGATTGATATAATTTTTTTTTAATTCACAAACCTTAAAAAGTTATGACAATTTAAAGTTTTGAGGATATATTTTTTTTCTAATACGTGGGTTGTTTGGGGGGGGGGGGGGAATTTCCATGTTTAATACATGATAATTACAATTATGTCATCTTTAAATCTCATCCATTGATTTTGATGAACCAATAGTCTAGATTGGTTCTTTAGATTGTTTGTTTAAGACTAGGTTCTTTATCGATGTATTATATATCAACAACAACAACATACCCAATCCCACTGGAGCGAGGTATGGGGAAGGTAGAATGTAGACAATCATACCTCAACCCGTAGGTAGAGAGATTGCTTCCTGAAAGGACCTCCAGCCGCGTAAAAAGAATAAATTAAAAATTAATAAGTACATAAATAATAAAACTAAAAAGTAAGATCCAAAAGAAAATACGAAAAGAAGTGATAAACGTAGTAATAAGAAAAAAAAATAATAAAAGGAAATAAATAAAATAGATAAAATAGATAAAATTAAAATAGATAAATAATAATCCGGAGATACAAGCTCGACCCTAAACCAAAAGCCCTAAACTGCAGAATAAGTCTTGCTTCCTCCTAACCCTTGGTCTTAATCTTCCTCCTTCATGATATCCTATCTGAGATCATGTCTGTAGAGAGAGATAGCTCATGCAGGTCCGCTCTAACTCTATCTTCCCACCTCAGATAAGGGCGACCACGTCTCCTAGTTTCATCAATTGAAATCAACTCCGCTCTCCTAACTAGTGCAGTTGGTTGCCTCCTTTTAACGTGCCCGAACCACCTCAATCTCCACTCCCTTCACTTGTTAACAATAGACGATACTCCTAATTCATTCCTAAAGACACCAACCGGGATTTTGTCGAGTAAAGTCTTCCCACAAGTCCACCTAAGCATCATCATCTCAGCCACTTCCATCTTCTCCGCTTGCGCCTTTTTTAGGGGCCAACACTAGGATCCATATAACATGGCCGGTCTAACTGCTACTCTGTAGAACTTGCCTTTAAGCCTAATGTAACACCCTCCTTACCGGCCTAGTAGGATTAAGGTAATTAAGTTGATTTACCTTAATTTATTTGTTAATTATTTTCTTTGTGTGTTTAATTGATTTATTTAATTAAATTGTGACAAATAGTTAATTAAATATGATTAATTATGTGTGAGTGGGTTGTGATGTGTATTATGACACATAACCCCAATTTGCCACCACATTGACCATAACATGCAAAATTGAAAAGAGTGTTTGTGTATTCTCGGCCGAGAGCAAGAAGAGAACAAAGCAAGAAAGAAGAAGAATAGGAATTGAATTTTGTTGATCTTAAATTGTGAATCTGTTTAATTGAAGTGTTAACATCATCAAGAGGTTAGAAATTCAGAATCATTGTGTTAAATTGATGTTTAATTTCGGTTTTGATTATGTATATATGAAATCCGATTGAATGTTTGATTTGATGAATTTATGATTTAGGTTGTATGCATGTTAGTAATCGATGTTAGTTATGATCAATACATGTTTAGAAATCAATTCTGGAAACCTAGATGATGTTGCATGCTTAAAATCATATTAGAATTGAAGTTATGTATGATTTTGATTTAGTCGGAATTCAAGTTATGAAGCACTCGGAATTCATGTCATGAATTACTCGGAATTCAAGTACATGAACTTGTACATCAAATGTGGCCTTGGCTTATGAAAGGAATGTATGAATTTCCTAAGCTAAGGAGTTGGATAGTATTCACAGAATTACAGAATGTAAAGGGTAATAGTGAATAATGGTATATAGTTGGAATATACATGAGTTGATATGTACTTGTGATTGTATGTACATATGTGTTTGATTATAGTATTGTGCTTATTGTGTTATTGATTAAGCAAATACTGATTGTTAGTTGTTTATTCAGGTGGAGACATGACTCAGTAG
Source organism: Pulicaria dysenterica (assembly GCA_947179395.2). Classification (NCBI taxonomy): domain Eukaryota; kingdom Viridiplantae; phylum Streptophyta; class Magnoliopsida; order Asterales; family Asteraceae; genus Pulicaria; species Pulicaria dysenterica. Next base: position 33,755,992 of record OX359289.1, on the reverse strand, counting down.
TAATAAAAGACTGAGTTGCTATGCTTTTGAAGTTATCGGTGAGTGGATAAATATCTTGGATGTATAAGATATAACTCCTGATTGGTTGCTCTTTGAGACGTTATCTCTTGTTTACTGTATATATACATGTTGTTGTGGAGATCAGCTTGGCGGTTGTTTTTCAGCTGGGCCTATGTTTAGGGATATAAAGTAATAGTAATCGTCTTGATAAGCATTTGTTGTAATCAAGAGGTGCTAGTACTGTTATCTGCGATAACTGGGCTATCTGTAAACCTATGCTTTGGCAGGCATTTGGTTGAAGGTCCCGCAAGACCGCCGGTTCTCTTGTTGCTTGAGCTTGGTTGTTTGGGCTTTATGCCTTGTATGTTTTTGATATCTCTTCTCTCACTTAGCTTTGTGCTAATCCCCCACTATTGAACTCTTTTACAGAATATTCCTGGTATGTGGAAGATAGAGGTGAAACTGGAATTGTGGACTGATCATTACTCTGATATCTGTTGTTATTGAAAAAGAGCCTGTTGTAACACCGCAAAACTCAAGCCATTTTTTTTAAATCACAGTGGAAGTATTGCACTAGAAAATAAGTAAAGATAACAACACCCACAAACTTAAAACCAATATTGTTCAACAACACAGTATATCGTTTAGTGTTACAAAAGAGTTCACAAAGATGGCTCATCTTATCTAAAACATAATATCAGAGCGACGGTCAAACTTCCCCTGTACAAACAACCACCTACCGAAGCTCACCAAAACCTGCAACACAGAGTTAGGGTGGGGAATTAGCACAAAGCTAAGTGAATGGAATTTAAGCCACAGGTAACAATAGCATAATCACAACAATTATCATAGAAACAAGACCCACAAGGACTACTCAAGAGCGGGGCACCATGTATCATCAGAGGCACGGCGGCTCTGCAGAGCCTGCAACCCATATGCCGGCCAAGCATAGGTTTACCGAGACTGCCTGCTAACTGGCACAGTTAAACCCCCTCTGCTGCAACAAATGTAACAGGGGTTGAACAACCGTACAACTAGAAGCAAACGAGCCTAGCCCATACAAACCGGCTAACCTCCCTCAAAGACAGCATGCACACAGTAATCTTCACCGCGCACATATCTTGGACTCGATTGCAATCAATTAACAACAATTCAAACAATCACAATTTCCAATCACCGCACACTCATAGTGCCAATCTCCATACAATCACAGTTTCAATCTCCGTACCATCATCACACCAATCTCCAAGCAATCATATCAGATTAAACAATCTATCGCATGATTAAATAAACGAATCCAGATAATCCTCATAATCATAACTAATACCACCAGCGAGTTAAAGTCCACTCACCTGCGTCCTCGACCAATCCAAAATCCACACTCAGTTGTCTTATATCACTGAGTCTTTGAGTCCCCTGAGAATACAATATAAACAAGTCAATAACTCAAATCATAATTAACTCCAAAAGTCTAACTAATTCACTAACACGTCAAAACTTAACCATTATACATAATCATGTATAACCAACAAGAAATACACTCAAAATCATTTAGAATATCTTTATATAAGATATTAAACATGTAGCAATCAACAAAGCATTCATAAGCGTCATCTATTTCCAATTAATCCGCAAATGGGTCAAAACCCAACCCGTTAGGCTTAAAACACTAAATCAATTTGAAATATATCAAATACCATTTAAGAATGCTTCATATATCATATGGAACATATAGCAATCAATTAAACATGAACACAAGTCGTCTAATTCCAATTCTAGAATTAAAGTACGCAATTATCGCCAATTCACTCATTTTCCAAGTAACTTAGACAAACGGGTTATTATTCAATCATTACGCAAAATGCATACAATCAACATGGAAAATGCTTAAAACCATTTAAGATAATCATACAGATCATAAGCAACATATAATGCTCAAAAAAACAGGTTCACAACATATACTCATGAATTTATGTCATAAACGGGTCAAAACCAACCCATTAAGTTTTAATACATCAAACCAACTTGACATACCTGTTCAACACTTTAATATCATTATACATAATATAGAAATCATGTACAAAACAGCAGAACACGCACATGAGTCATCTACGCCCGATTCTAGTAATTAAAGTCGGCATTTACCATCAATTTAGCATAACTAAATCAAGCCTTTCTACACATGTTTCATCATCAAAAACCATTCATATATATCCTATAATCATACATATAGCATGTACTAGCAGCATATAACAACACACAAGAAAACACAAAGCAAAAGAGATCAAACAGCAAGTTAAAGTTCTGGAACAGGGGTTCCGCGCCGCGACCCTGCGCCATTTCTGCGCCACAAAATCTACAGATCAGCAGACAGTCAGGTCTGATATGTCCCTGTTCGTTCCAGTCCTCATTCACAACAATCAAACTCGATTTGCAGGTCTGAAATTCGACTAAAAACACTTCCTAAACATCTTGTAACTACAAGAAACATGTATATAACAACTATAACACCTTTCTAACATCAATTTCATAAAAACCCAACATCAAATTCATACCTTAACCACCATTAATGGTTTCTTGAACTTCAATCCACAAACATAGATTTTAATAATGGTATTCAACTCGAAATCAGTAAATAACATGGATTAATCACATCATAACATGAACCAAACTCGGATTAAACACAAACCCACATAAACATCAACCCTAGAAATCACTAAATGGGTTTTATTTTGCAAGAACACTCCATAAGCTTCAAGAATCAACTCAAATATACATAGACTTACTTGTATCTTGCTGGAAATCAACACTAAAATGAATAATCAAGGGCTGGATTGTTGTTTTCTCTTGAAGGTTTTGAAAGAACATCCCAAACACACACAAAAAAGACTTCACAATGAAATAACATGGACTTTTGACTTCAAAAGTCAATTTAATACACATAAGTCGGCTGAGAATTTTTAAATCACACACGCAGTACAAAATACAGTTATCTGGCATACATGAATTCAAATAAAGCGGTCCTATTCAATTTATTAACATGCAACGAGGTATTATTTGGGACCCTCGTGTAAAAGCGAATCATATGGCATCAATAATACAAAAAAAATATAAAACTAATATTTTCACTTCATACCTCGCGGTCCAATTAAAATTATCATATAATCATCAAATAAACATATCATGGAAATTAAATAATGAATAACTATAAACAATTAAATATAATTAAATATAAATAATAAACAAATAGTTTACCGTCAGCGCATAAACTACTAGGCCCGATAGGAAGATGTTACACCTGTTTTATGTAACACTGTGAATGTGCTTTGTAAATCAAACAAGTTAAAGTTGTATTTTCATTATAATATTATTATAGTATGTAATTAAGCTTCCGCGCGTATTCCAAAGTAGTGTTAGAAAATACGGTGTTACACCTAAGCGTAACTTTTTTGTCGCATAAGACCCCTGTTGCCGCTCTCCACTTCCTCCACCCCACTTGAATACGGTTTGTAACATCCTCGTCTATCCTCCCTGTTTTATGTAATAAGGAGCCCAGGTACCTAAAGGACTCTTGGGGTCTCAACACATGATCTCCAAGGCGGATATCTTAGCTCTCATCATTTTCGGTCTTGCTGAAGTGACAATACAAATACTCGCTCTTACCTCTACTAATCCGAAGCCCAGTGTCCTCTAACGCTACCCTCCACTTATCTAATCTTCTGTTCAGCTCATCTTTCGAGTCAGAAACCAACGCGATGTCATCTACGAAAAGCATACACCAAGGGATGCCTCCTTGGATCCCTCTCGTAAGCTCGTCGATAATTATTGCAAAAATGAAAGGACTAAGTGCCGATCCTTGGTGGAGTCCCCGTAACACCGAAAAGTACTCGCTATCTCCTACTGGGGTGTTCACGCATGACAACGAACCATCATACATGTCTTTCAAAACCCTAATGTATCTCTCTGGGATTCTTCTATCGCTAAAAGTCTTCCAAATAAGCTCTCTAGGGACACTATCGTATGCTTTCTCTATATCTAAAAACACCATATGCAAATCATGTTGTCTCTCCCTATACTTTTCCACAAGGCATCTAATCAGATGCACTGCTTCTATCGAAGACCTCCCTGGCATAAACCCGAACTGATTTTCCGATACTCTAGTTTCCAGTCTCAACCTATTTTCTATCACCCTCTCCCACAGCTTCATAGTGTGGCTAAGAAGTTTAATACCATGATAGTTCTCACAACTTTGGGAGTCTCCCTTGTTCTTAGATATTGGGATAATCACACTACGTCTCCATTCTTCTGGCATCTTTGTTTTCCTAAAGATTATGTTAAAGAGGTTCGTTAGCCAGTTAATGCCCTGCTCTCCAAGACACCTCCACACTTCGATAGGGATTTGATCAGGTCCAGCGCTTTACCTCTCCCCATCTTGCATAGAGCTTTTCTAACCTCCCCGGGTGAAATCCTAATGCAATAACAGATATTATGTACGCTAGTACCCATCATAGAGCTCTCTCCACTACCCGTCATACCATGTCTTGTCCCCTGGTTAAATAAATTGAGAAAGTAATCTCTCCATCTACCCCTAATATCTCTATCCTTAAAAAGAACTACTCCTCCATCATCTTTGATAAACTTAATGTTTCCTAGGTCTCTTGTTTTCCTCTCCCTGGCTTTAGCTAACTTGAAGATATCATTTTGTCCTTCTTTAGAGTCTAACTTATTATATAATTCTTCATAAGCTCTTTCTTTAGCCTGGGCTACAATTTTCTTTGCTTCTCTTTTAGCTTCTCTATAAACACTCACAGCTCTGACCCTATCTTCCAGACTACCTTCCCTAGCTAAGACTAACTTCTTAAAGCAAGATTGCTTTCTTTTAACCTTAACCTGTACCTCAGCGCTAAACCACCACGATTCCCTATGAACCCGTGACTTACCTGCGGTAAAACCTACGGTTTCTTTGGCAACATCTCTAATAATCTGTGCCATGCGGTTCCATTCTAAATCAGCCTCCCCCTTAATGTTACTCGGAATTTGTACAGCGACTCTCTTCCTGAATAATATATATATATATATATATATATATATATATATATATATATATATATATATATATATATATATATATACATATATATATATATAGAAAGAAGTTCATGCGAGAACCATTCTTAGTGTATGAACCTTGAAACCAATCTTGTCCAATTCTCCCTACTTCAATGTCATTGTTCATCCACGAATTCCTCACATGCACCCTGCCACACTCTATCACCCCCACGCTCTCCATCCATGAACTTCCCATATTCAAGGAACGGCTAAGATTGGTTCTCGCGGTTCTCGCACTAACAACGGTTCTCAAATGAACCATATATATATATATATATATATATATATATATATATAGGTATAATGTTATAATTTTTCATAAAAATCATCTTAAAATAAGATTAGAACAATACAAACAGTATAAAAGAATATTAGGTACTTTGTTTCCCACAAAGTTGAAGATTTTGATACTAATGAATTTTATATGGAGTTAAAACTACGTGATATGTTTTTATCAAGTAAAACTAGCAAACCTACCAATTTGTTAAAATATTTGAAAAGAGATGATTGTTTTCCTAATGAAATTATTACATATAGAGTTTAATTGACTATTCCCATAATGATGACATCTTTAAACAAAAAGCTTCTTAAAATAAATTCTTGAAGATCCTACTTATGGTCATAATGTAATAAAAAAAACTTAATAGACGAGAACGTTATATTAATTAGAGAGTATTGATTATAAAGAAATAATCTTTAAATTTCCTTTCAAGAATATAATGAGAAACCCAATACTCATCTAACTATATAATATAAACTATTTTACCATCTTTCTTTTGTTTTTATAATTGGTATAATAAATATCGTTGTATTACTAAATGGTGTGTGTATAGCTTTTAGGGGGTCCAATTTTACTCTATGCTTAAGACCTTAAAAATCCACAAGACGTCTCTGACTCCAGCAAACCACTCATTCGACATCACAAAGTAGTCAAGCCAGGTGTAACTAAGGATGGTGTAGAAAGGGCTAGGAGCCTTTAGAAGATAAAAGACTTGTCTAATAATGAAACATCACAATGGGAGGTGGAAAGTCAGCTTATGAAAAGTGATCCTCATTAAAAGTCATATGTCTAGATATATATAATCATCTTCCAATGATGAGATCTAGATCGAGTACGTCTAGACAACGGTAACCCCAATGATTAGGATACGACCCAAGGAAAACACATGTTGAGGAACGCAAGCAAGCTTATTCGGAGTCGTGGAAACGAGATAGACTCATAAACCGCATAAAGAACCTCAGTTGCTATACGATACGATAAAGGTAGTTGCAAGTAGATTTAGAGTGTGATAGCCATATTCAATGCCTCAACTTAAAATGAGAGAGGGAGAGATGCTTAATATGCGATGTACGATTTTTTTTTTTAACAATACCCATGTTGTATGTGTTCGACCTTCCTGTTTTCGTGGGAAGTGTAGATACATGATAACTTAGTTCTAATATCATGAGTTCGAGTTTTAAATAGCTTTAAAAAAGAGGAATTATTGAGCTAACACCTATCGTCACAATGAATACTAAAGGGGAGTTTTAAGTTGATCAATAATTCAGATTTCACGCAATGGATGTGCCCTTAAAAATGATAACAAGATTTATACTATCTAAAACCACTCATGCCGACCAAGAAATGAGAAATTTTAGTTAAGGAATTCCTTAAAACAATATCATAATACAATTAATAAAGGCACTGTGCTCTCTCCCTCCAAACGCTCTCTCCCCTTCCATAAACCCTAATTTGCACTCTACCGCCGCCGCCTTCTCTCCTATCGCCCTCTCTCCTCCGGCCGTCGGCGTTAGCCGGCGGTCCGGTCTTCACCTAAGTTTTCGTTTTCCCTTTCTTGTTCGAGTACGTTCATGGGTCGATTTCAGTTCAGTTCGTGGGTCGATTTCGTTCAGATCTGTGGTTCAGTTCGTTAGCCAGCGGTCAGTCGAGATCTTTGGTCGAGTACGTTCCCAAGTTTGCATTCAGTTCATGGGTAGATTTCAGTTCAGATGTGTAGTTCAGTTCGTGGATCGAGATTCAAGGTTCAGTCATGGGTCGAGTTGCAGTTCGTGGGTCGCATTCCGTTTGGTCGAGATTCAAGTACAGTTCATGTATACTTCAGGTTGTGGATCGCATTTCAAGTTCGTGGGTTGTATTTCAAGATGGTCAGATCTATGGTTCGTGGTTGTGGTTCGTGGTTCAGATCTCTGGTTCGTGGGCTGGTTCGTGCTGTTTTCAGATCCCTGGTGTTCGTTTTCAGATCTCTGGTTCGTGGTTCGAGATCGTGGCTCGTGGTCCAGATCTCTGGTTCGTGGGTTGGTTCATTTGGTTGCTCCTTCAAGTTTTGTGTTCGAGTTTTCAGTCCGAGTTTTTCAGATCGTGGTCGAGTTTCAGTTCGACATTTTAGTGAGGATGTCAGATCGTGGTGGGTCGTGTGTTTTAATTTGTGGTTCGTGTAGATCGTGTGTTTTAATTTGTGGGTCGTGTGTTTTGTGGTTAGCTTTTGGTTCGTGTAGATCGTGGTTAATTCCAACTGTTTCGGTCGGTCCAGTTAATTTAATTTGAAATATCGTATTGTCACCACCTGGTTGGATGTGGTAACCTTTGTTTGTTAGTTTGTTAGTTCGGGAAGTTTGTTACTTTTGTGTTTAGACGGAGGTCGAATAGGTTCGAGTCCACCAGGCGAATGCCGTTTGGCTTTGCGAGTTTTAGATAGATTGACCGGATTGGTCTGTTGGATATTATTAGTTTAGTGGGTTAGGTGTTCGTGTTTAAATATCAGTGTTTGTATCGTTGTATTAACTAGCATTTAGCTAGTTTTATAATTATATATATAAAATACATTGTCTTTAAAAAAAATTAATAAAGGCACTATGTGTCTTGATTGGATGGTTAAGATGTGTTATAATGACGTGTGTATATATATATATATATATATATATATAGGGTTAGGATCTGCTACAAATAAAATTAAGGTATTAAAGATAAGGTGAAATCTGGACCACAGATTTATTCAAAAAGTCAAATAAAAAGTCATTTTTCTACCCACATTTTCGGAATTAAAAAGGTTAATATGGTAATTTCAAAAAACACAAGAAAGCCTAGAGAAAAACGTGGCCACGTCAACTTCAAATCCTATTCCCGTCTGCCAACTCTCAGATGCAAAAATACAACCATTTACTGCACAAAGTGCAACCATTTGATGCACAGCATAAACTATTGATTCACATTATACATTTAATACACGAGGTACAACCATTTGATGCACGAAATAAAAACATACATACTTTAGCAACCTGATGCACAAGACATGAAAAGGGCAGCGGTGGTGGTGCACCGGCGGTGGTGGTCGGCGATGCACCTTGACCACATACAGAGAAAGAGAGGTGCACAGGTGACAGATGCACACAACAACAAGAAAGAGAACATCGAGAACAGCGGCGGCGGCGATGTGCACCTTGACCATGAGCGGCTGTTAGGTCTCCGACTGGTGTGAGACGACGGCGGCGGGATTCATCACAGCGGGGTGTGCATCGCCCCGATCTACGACAGCCGCAACAGCAGCGACTGAAGATCTCTTAACTCGACAGTAGCGACTAGTGTGAGTCGACGACAACCATGAGCGATTGAAGATCTCGTAACATGTTTCTTTTCATGGCGGCGGCGATTTGGTGGAGTGGAGGAACAGATCCGGCGGCGAATCCTTTGATCTCCGTCGGCGGCGATTGCAGATCTCGTAACAATAGATTTGAGGAGCCATGGTCGAATTTTTGTTTTAGGGCAGGGCAGGCACGTCGATGATATACGGAGGAGAGGGAGAAAACGTAGAAATTAGGTTTTCGAGAGAGCGCAGATCTGGATGTCGCCGGAGGGAGCAGGGAGCGCCGGAGGGGGCAGGGAGAAAGACGGTGTGCATTTAGGGTTTGGGAGGGAGGCTTGGTTCTTGTACGGAAAGTGGAGAGAGTAGGGAGACTTTTAAGGGTAGGAGAGATAAAATATACAAGATACCTATTATGCCCTTTTTCACTTTTTAAATTAAAAGGACACGTGTCAATCTCACATTTCTTCTTACTTTTTGTACCTTAAAATTTTTTTTACTTGATCCTGATTCTATATATATATATATAAGTTTTTAACAAATTAGAGGACACAAAAAATTAGGTGACATCTAAATGTTTTGGCATTTGACTCACTACCATGTTGGAATATATGGAAAACCTCTTATAGTTGTATAAGAAAAAGTTTAGATGAGACCGGTTTTTTTTACGACAATTGTTTTGAGCATTTTTAAAAACTTATTAATAGAGGTATTTTGATTATCTGTATTAACCAACAGTGAATTATGTACGGGTGGATGAGTTATTATTTAACGAGGACTGATTTTTCCAAAGTAATACTCGTTAATGAGTCATGAATAACTCGTTAATAAGCATCAAAAAATGATAAGTCATTAATTTATTTTAATTAAAAGTCATGACTGTATGAGTGCATCAAACTGACTACTGAGTGGATGGCCTAGAATGAGAAATGATCTGATGTGTTGTAACATGGTTTTGTAGTTTGTATTTTGTTGTGTTTCCGTGCGGTTGTGTATTTCGCCTAAGGGCATGACATGTGCTTCAATACTGAGAGGATGTAAACTATTGAGTTCTATTAATATAATGATGTTTGTTGTAAAAAAAAAGTCAAAATCGGTTGTCACGGTTCTTAATTATACGGAAAACAATCTTTGTTTAAATATTTTCTTACTTATAGATTAATCGGGGTAATTATATAGCCAACAAAGATGATGACGTGTACAATAAATACAATTAAAACATACAAATTTACTATGCAACTATATAATGATAGTCTAAGAGATGTATACCATTGAACTAAGGAAACCAATTGTCGCATACTACTAGTATCAGAGACACAAGTTATTCATATATTAATTAGTCATCCATCCATGTACACAACAAATCAAATTAACGTGGTTATTTTTGCCATCAGAAAATTGATCTACACCATACAAACTTTCAAATGAGATTTGATGCTCATTGAATACATTGAAAAGACAATAGAGGAGCTATAAGTCTTAATTGGACATAAAAATTGATAAAATAAAAAATCTCCTTTATGTATGAGGAGCTTACTAGTTATTTTGAGATTTTAGACTAATCAAGTTTGAAAATAGTAGTAGGAATATAATATTGATCCTCTAGGTGGTAGTCACTTGTCAATAATCCAAGAACACTTGTCTTTGATCTTAAAAGTGCAATTAGAATGATCATGCAAGAGCACTATGCTAATATTCACCATCCATTCCTCCCTTTACAACCCACTTTCCACATCCTATATTGCATTAAAAACTTATTATTATAATCATTAAATCTTACAAAGGTTCATATTCCATATTTTTATGGGATTAAAAACTATAGATTATATTCATCAAATCTCATGAATGGAACAACCATATATGATATGTAAAACCTAGAATTGGTATATATATATATATATATATATATATATATATATATATATATATATATATATATATATATATATATATATATATATATATTAGGGTTTGTGATCAAGTTTCACACTAGCGTAACAAAAGGAAAAGAAATAGATTTAGATAGGTAAATTGTCTAAATAACGTGAGGTGTGACATGACATGACAACATAGTCAGACATTTATCTTTTGAAGTCATGGCGAGGTTACGGTGTTTCACAAGACGTGACTTAAGGGGACATTTTGTATAGAGGTTATAATTATGTATATAGAAGTATACAAACAAAAGTGAAAAGAACACGTTTTGTATTTTTTAACATGTAGTTCATCAATCTTTTTTTTTGTATATCCAACAATCTTTGTAATTGAATAACTATATATATTCGGCTTATATGGCTCGTGCGTCTTAGCGTACATCAAGCCTTAGTGCCTTACTATACGCCCAAACCTTAGGTCATGTTGTGACAACATGATCAAGACTCAAATTTTGACATAATCATCACTAGCTTTTAAGAACCATGGGTAGCACCATCATTTTTAAAAATTAAAGTTTGTATCATAAAACGAATTTCCTGCTTTGTCATCATATATAATTGGTGACAATTAAAATCTATCAAGTAGCAATAAGTCAATTTGAGTAGTGTTTTATCATTGACTTTATCAATTCGATCGAAGAAACTAGTTAAAAGAGGATCGAAACGACCATGCACCAGGTTGAAAGTAGTGTAAAGCTTAATATCGATTTATATATCCTCCTAAATTATTTTCATTTAGAAATAATTATATTATTAATTATTCTACTAATGTACGTTGTTTTAATATCCTGTTTAGTCCACCAAATATTTTGGTTAGAAATAAAGGAATTATGAAAATAGGAAAAGGTGAGATAATACAAAAGAAAGTAATAAACATTTATGAGTATTATCATTACCATATATATTATTTGGTTCACTATAATCATGATATTTGCATGTCTGCGGGTTGTGGCGGTAGTTGGTGATGACAACGGTGTTGGTAATGGTAGGTGGTGGTGGTGGTGGTGCAGGCTAGTGGCTGTGACAGTGATTGTAGCAGTAGTGGTGGTTGGTTGTGGACATACACACTTAAAAATTATAACACCCAATTTAGTCCACTAATCTATTGAAAAATTTTGGTTAGAAACGAAAGAATTGTGAAAATAGGAAAAGGTGAGGTAATACAAAGAAATGAAATGAAAATTTATGAGTGATGGTTGGTTGTGGATATATATATATATATATATATATATATATATATACTTGAATTCATTACATCCAATTTAGTGTGGGAGTGGTTCATTCATTACTAATTAATTACTAATAATTGATTATATCCCTAACCAACCAAGTCTCATTAATCATTACAAATGTTCTATTCATCCTACTAAATTTTCATATCCATCTTCATACTCACTACTCACTAGATCAAAACAAATGTCAAAATCAAGAGAATAAATTGAGAAAGATAATAAGTTGATTAATTTATTATTCAGTGGGTACGATGATCATTTAGAGAAAAAAAAGTCGAATTTTTCTCATTACCATTCCTTATCCTTTAAAACCCTCAACCAAACATCATCTTAGCAACAATACATGACAAATTTACCAATTCAATTCAATCCATATTGAATTATAGATATAAGGACTTCTTTAAAACAAATTGCATATGGTTGGTGAAAAGTTCTAGGGACTATGAAACATATATTTATTGACTTGTTTAGGTTCCTAAATTCAGTCTCTTGAATAAAATATTAAAACAACTACAGTCGATGTCACCAAACACGCAAACTACGTAATAAGCAATCTAATATAACAATTATGCATTACCCACCACCACTAAGAAGCATCACAAGTTGCATACAGATCGATTTGCAACACACACAACTATGAAACCAAACTTTACTTAGCGGTTTCGAGTCCAGTCGAGTTAATTCAAACAGTCAAGCTAACAAAAAAAGTTCGTTGTCAGTGTTCTCTCTTGTTCAAAACTTGTGAACCATGGACAAAGGTGAATGAGATATATATCGAGTCTCAAAAAGAGTATTTGTAATGAAAATTTAACTGTGGAAATTTGATCTCGTATAGAAGTGAGAAGAAAGTTGAGCTAAGTATTTAACCATAGACAAAGGAGGCTTCATAAGCTTCTTAGTATGGTTTTACTTCACCTCCTACCAGCGCAATATAGGTGGTGCAAAATCTAAATTTCATAGGCTAAATTTGCTGAACTTGTATACAGACACGAATACAGCTTCAAAATCTCAAGCTCGCAAGCGGGTTTCGCTAAATATTCTAGAATTTTCAAATTCTATATTAAGAAAATATACAAACTTGCAAGTCAAGTTTTGTGATTTGATTTTACAAGTCAAATCTCCAATATATGATTCTTAACAAGATATATCAAACCCGTGCGTTGCACCGGGTGATATTTAAATAATCAACTCTTAATAAATTAATCTATATGTAATATTGTATATAAGATGGTTTTAACTTCATAAGTAAACAATATTTAGTTTACGTGTAATTGGTTTTTATAGATTTAGAAACTTAAACCACGTGTGTGCACTAATACTACTACTAATAATAATAATAAGTAAAGTATGAGATTAAATGTAACATGTATAAGTTAAGAGGTAAAAGGAAAAAGTTAGTATAAGTTACAATAAAATAAATAAAAATGAATAGTGGTATATGAGTAAATAAATTTGTAAATAATAATGTTTTATTGAGCGTCTGACACAAACTTTTTATTCTACATCTATGTCTATAATAAAACTTGAATCATTAATCTTCAAGTAAGAGAGAACTCCTTAATAGGTCTTAATACTGTTATGTTAAATGAGCTTTGGGTTTTGAAAAGCGAAAGGTAAGTACGGTAGTAAATGAAAATTGAAACTAACAGTAATTTTATGCGAGCAAAGAAGTTTGTAATGATAAGTTTTTTAAATGGATAACACGTTGTGTCTAGTATACACCAATACGTACAACAGTACTTGAACTCTTAACTTTTAAGAGGAAGATACACCTTAATACCGTTAGGCTAAAGACTATTTGATTTGTAAAATAATAATAAGTAATGTTATAAGATTATGTAAATATATATAATCCTAAAGGTGAAAAATGAATTTTATTAAAAGCTAAAATGGAAAATATGAAATGAATAATAATGGTAAGTAATTTTATTAGATAAAATATAACTTATATAAACTTAAGGGTATATAGTAAAAATTTGAAAGGGTAAAAATTGAAAAATTGTAATGAATAGTAACTTTCCTTTGTAAATTGATTATAAGGAGAATTAATTACATATACGATTTATGTAATTAACAATCCACCCCACCAGTATAATTACAAGGCTCCCATAATCGACTTTACTTGCTGGAATTTGATATTCACACTCCCAAAAATCAACCCCTTTGTTTGTGTTCCATTGTCGGGTTCGCGTTTTAGAAATCCCACATACCACATTACGATAATCTTTCAGATAAATAGGTCATATCCAGTAGTACACATTGCTTCTAACGTTGTACCTTGAAAAAAAAGACTCAAAAGCCGAATATGTTCTAAAAGAACCATGTTTAACACCGGCTTCGGTCCTCCATCTATATATTTGATTATTCCATCTTTTTCGTTGTAACTTCTGTTATTGATGAATAAAATTGAATTTTTTTTCTTAGAAAAAGAAATACGAAAAAACTTTGTTTAAATGAAAATGGGTCAACCGGGCTCAAGAGCGGACCCATAAATTTTTATGATTAATAATACCATATAATGACAAAAATAAAAATAATTAAGATTGATGATGTTGTTCAAGTATTCAGTTAATTGTGTCAGGTTAACGAGATTTTAGTTATTGTTCCAATATTTTATGGCCAAAATCTAAAACACAACACAATTTAATTTATATGAAACTTTGTTAATTAAATTGTTATTTTTAGAGAAAACTGAAGTATTTTAAAGATATAAATAGAATATTGAACTATATCTCATCATTTTTTTAAAGTTTTATTTTTCATTAGATTATGGTAGCATATAAATATTACTGGTGCCCACCCAAAAAGTTGACCTTTGTCGACTAAAAAAGTTATTTTATACTTCGTCTATAAAATTAACTAGTAACTTGTACCAGCACCAGACCAAGCATAGATACTCCCTTAGGGCTCTCACCTATAATGCACGGAAACGCCTGGCATGGTGCCGTTCCCGTTTCTGAAACGTTTATGATACGGATACGTGTATGATACGCCTGGAAACGTTTCATTCGTACGGAAACGTTTCTAATTAAGTATCGCTGAAGTTTCCGATCAGGTTTCGGTAAGGTATCGGGCCGTGTTTCGTTTTTTTTAGGCTTTTTATGGGCTTTTTATGATCGACGAATACTATACATGCCATGTACGTAGACTAAAATTCCTAAACCTACCCCTCAGTCGCTAAACCTAATCGACTATCGTACATCATCATTCATACATACGTTCAGCAAAGATTCTTTGGATGATGTATGGTATCATATTCTAATCGATTTATGAATGATGATTCTTACATCTGTCCAGCCTGTATGTATGCTATTATATTGCTATGATCATGATTTATGAATGATCATGATTAATGATTCTGGTGTATGATCATGATTTATGATTCTGGTGTATGATCATGATTCTTTTGTGTGTGTATGATGATTTAGTTAATGTGTAAATCAGTAAATGCCAATATGTTTAATTTGATTCTTTAATTTCATAATTTCATAATTTGATTAGCATTATCTTTTGATTAGCATAATCGGTTGATTAGCATAATATGTTTAATTTGATTCTTTAATCAAATTGTTGATTTATTAAGTATATGCTTATATGTTGTTTTGAAGTTTAAGAAATGCTTATATGATGTTTTGAAGTTTAGCATAATCTGTTTAATATTATTCTTTAATCTTTAATATATATATCTTTTTTTTATATTTTATATTTGTCGTATCTCTGCCGTATCCGTATCTTGAATTTTAGAGTTATGCCGTTTCCCGTATCCTTTCCGTATCCGTTTCCCGGTGCCGTATCCGTTTCGGTGCAACTTAGGCTCTCACACGCCAAAGTCTACCATAATATATTCAATTCTAATGCACTAAATTAACCTTGTAAATATGTGTTTCATCAAATTAGGCACACTAACTATTTATTATAACACTTATGTTTTGGCTTAATCTGACCTTTACGCGTTTAGAAACGTCACATCGCGTCAATTAAAACCCGGATTTCAAAATTGCTTTTTAAATTTTAACTCCATATATCTTGCAGCTAGCGTACCTAATACATACTAATTTTCTGAAGGAGATCGAATTGCTTAACGAATATAATATATCCTCATAATGACGCATTACACTAACGTTTAATTCTTTAACTTTTTTTTACATTATAAATGAAACACTACAAAATAAAATAAAAAATGTTCAAGGTATATTCGTTTGCAACCCAATAGGCCTTACATGTCATGAGTGTGATCTCTTCCTTAAACACTACTCGATAATATCATATATCTTAGGTACGAATTTGTAGGACCTACAAAATGACCCAATTATGATTTAAAGCTAGTGTCTTACATTAATGTTTGTGTGAGAACATGTTTAATGATAACTTAAAGAATCTCATATTATCAATCCTCTGTATATATGTGAAAGTTAACAATACAAACTATGTGAGTGTTTTCTTAATTAAGTTACTTAATTATAGGTGTTTATAACACATATGAACCATGCATAGTTTTATTTGATTAAAAGCGATTCACGAAATCACGTCAAGTTAGAAGATATATTCAAAAGGGGAATGATTTCCTCGAAAGTCAATCAAAAAGTCAAACTTCAAATGAAGCTTAACAAACAACAATTTGTACACAATTTGGTAGCATTCATAGTGATCAAATTATATTCCTAATTTGACATAATCCCATCAATCAAGTAATGTAAATGTGTTGTTTCCAAACTCAAATCTAGAGTCAATCATCACCCAACATTTGACATATTCCACTTAAGTGTCACAACAAAGGTCAACAAAATATCAACCTCATTAGTCACCACACCAATTAAGTTTAATAAAGGAACCACTAAAACTTTATGTATGATTCACAACTTGGGCAACTCAATTAATGGCATAGCAAGTATTATAGTGATTGATGAACTTTATGTTGTCATTCTTGCCCTTTTGTAGATTAATCCAAGATTATGAAAATTGTAGGTTATAGAAGATGTCATCAACATAAATGAGATCTTAATTATTTATTATGTCATGGTTCCTAATATAAGTGGGAGTAACGTAAACAAACAAGAATATCGGAACAAAGAGAAGATATAAATGTCTCATGGAGTATGAGAGGTTCAAATAAGAACGTATATTTAGGTGAAAATGGGAGACTCAATCTTGCCCATCCATTTTATTTGATCGGATGTTTTACAATTGTCCCCTCGTTTATTTCATAACCCAACCATGATTTGCGACGGGTGATTACGGCCGTTAGATCTAATAGATCAACATCTAATTGATGGCTAGGATTTATTCTCACATTCTCACCTAAATATCTATTCTCATAATAACTCTATCCCTCACGGAGGAGCCACATCGTGGGACCCAACCAGTGGCGGATTTAGAAATTTATTTGAGAGTATGCACTGTATAAAGGTTTAACTTAGAGGGTAAACACATCTACTGTTTTTACTTAAAAATTTTTTTTTTTTTAAAAATATAACACTAGGAATTTTGTTTAAGGGTATGCAAGTGCATACCCACTCATACACACAAGTCCGCCACTGGACCCAACAAAATGTTTGAGGCACGCTCTGCTTGTTTATGTTACTCCATATTCGAGAAGCTTAATTACTCGTCTTTTCATTTTAAAAAAATCGAAAGCGGTAGATACCCCCACGGCATGGATTCCCATAGGGACATCCATGGGACTGAGTCAAGGCCTACTAGCTACCTCTCGAGTCTCGCCTACTCCCAATTCTCTTATAATGTGAGCTTATTCATGAGGCTGATTCACAGTTCTTCTTATATTATATAAATAAATAAATATATACATAATGAAGGAAAAAGTTGTCTTTTTGTGACTTAAAATTTTTTGTCATTTTGTGAAGATTTAATTATTATTATTATTATTATTATTATTATTATTATAAATAGACATATGTTTTATAATTCATCTAAGTTTTTATCTTTTTGTGCTAGAAAAAGTTATAGTTGTTACTCAAAAAGGCAGAGGTTATAACGTCAAAAATGTCGTTTATTCTATAACGATATATTTAGATCCTGACATCACGATCAAACTATAATATGATATAATCTACATAAAATCCATTACAAAAAATAAGTTTAATGGTTAATAAAAATAAACTTGAACTTTAATGCTTAAACAATTCAAGAATAAAGGTAATGGTTATAATAAAAAGTTTAAGCGTTTAAGAAATAGAGTTTAAATTATTTTTAACATTAATCAAAACTCTTAAATAATAATAATAATAATAATATTAATAGACATTTTATACTTAATCTATTATTATCAAAACCTATTAATTTCCGACACGAAACACAGATAAGCTACTAGTTACAATAAAAAAAGACTAATAGAAAGCGTGAAAAGCTGGAAGAATAGTCCTAGTTTGAAGGATTAAACCTTGCTAAAATAAACGTTTTTAATCGGTAAACTGATGATTTGAAACCACTGTTATTTAACTTTGGTGTAGCCACATCATATATTAGCATAATTTGTCCATGTGAAATATAATAAAGCCATGTCATCAAAACCGAATAATACGGGTGCCACGTCATCAATCACACATGTCAATATTTTTTTGCAATCGCTAAACAAGCTAAACAACATGCTTTGAAAAATGAAAGAAAATCACTGATACAAGCCATTAACCCAATAATAAATGTAGTAATTGACTGAAAAAACATATAGTAAAATCTCAAATCCATATAAATCTTGTATTGTGAAGGCAAATGGGAAGGTAGATCATGTGCACTTCCAGAAAGTTATTTTAGCAAAAGTAATCAACAGTTAACAGCAATAAGAAAAATAAAGGCCACACAAGATGGCTAAATGCTACAGCAGAAGACCAACAAAAGAGTATGATAAAATATTCACCAACAGTTAAAGATAAAGGCCACACATGAGTTGTGAACTTGTGATGTGGGGTAGGCAGGCCAGTTATTTACTTTTACAAAAATTATGGCTAATAATTTTGATTAAAATAAACTTATGGCTAATAATTTTGGCGGTTAATTATTGGCTTATTCACGATGTATTATTGAAGTGTATTTTAGACAAATCAAGTCTCGCACATTAATGACGTTCTATCATGAAGCAATTCACGGTTGTAAATATATATAAATGACTAAAATACTCTTATTAATGAGTCATTAATGATGTTGCAAACAGTTCTCGCAGTTCTCATACGAAAACAGTGCACGTCCGAACTTTTCCATATAATATATATATATATATATATATATATATATATATATATATCTTTAATCTTTAATATATATTAAAAGAAAAGGGTTTCTCTCTCTTCCAAAAAAATCTCCACCAATCACAACTCTTGATTTTAAAAAAAAAAATTAAAAAAATCGAGATGATGATGTCAAAAATGCCAAAAATCCTTAAGTCTTGGAAGGGGGGCATTGTGAAAATTCTAAGGGGTTTTATAAAATATGTTAAGGGTTTTTATGAAAATGTGAGGGTGTTTTATAAAAATTGTATATTAATATAATTAATTATAGGTTGGTTATAAAATATGTTTAATAAATTATTATATAATTTGTTTAGAGAAATAATAATTATATATTTGCGACCGTCTCATTTTTATCTACGTTCTGGTATAAATTTTATTGTAATATGACACTTTTTTTAAAGTAGTATATTTTTAATTGTTTGTTATCCATTAATAGTAGTGGGTAAGTTATTCATAAAACAATTTATATCTTTTTTATATTTATTCTATCTACGTATAATAGTCGATATAATAACTGATTCCTCGGTCTTTCGATAAAAATTAATAATTTTTTTTTAAGTTTTGTTTTATTTATGATAAATTTATATAAAAATAGTTAACATTTAAAACAAACAAAGGTGCATCAATCAATATAAAAAATTAAAGAATCATATATATAATCAACTATTAAAAATAAAACTATTAAAAAAAAGGGTTACTTACATCATCAACTCTTTCCCTAAAAAATATCCACCAATCATAGCCCTTGATTAAAAAAAATTAAAGAAAATAAAAAATGTATTAGTTATTACGTCACATTCCATCAAATCTCTTAAGGGAAATTTTATATAACAAACTTCATGTGTTTGTTAATCTTGGATAAGATAACAATATATATTTGAATTAATCGTGGATAACATAATAATATATATATTTAAATTTGAATTGAATACATATTTCTAATTGACGTGTATTTAATTGGTTTAAAATTACCCCACTTTGTTAGGTAAAGAAGTTACTTTTAGAATTAGATTTAAAAAAATTTTAAATGTGATTTAAATGGAATAATAATTGATAGATTAAGTTTGAAAATATAAACAAAAAGGAAAAGGAAGTAGACGATGAGATATACTTGGATAATATAACAACCATTTGAATATGAATTTAATTGAAAATTCAACCATTTGAACTATAACAAAATTCATCCCTTTTAATTGTTCCTATTATTAAGTAAATTTGTTAAGTTTAAAGGATAAAGAAATTATTTAAAAATTGTATGTTGTAATGGTGGGAAAATATTTTTTTAATTTTAAAAAAAATAGATGATGATATAAATAGGTGATCTTTAATAATATGCCCTAAGTTTTAAAATAAAATTTTCAATGCTCAATTATGTTACTAAACAGGAAAGAAAGAAAAATTAGTAGATCATTTCGTAAGCTCCATTTTAATTCCACTATTCTAACACATCTCATTTGTCTGATTCATGAAAATTCTGTGATTGAATTACCTAAAAGCTAGATTAAGAAACGAAAATTATATATGAGTTTGAAGATTCATAATTTGTTCTTTTTTATCTCTAATTTCCTACTCTGCCTTAGTAAAATTCGTTGATTTTGTGTGCAATTCATTTAGTAAACGCGAGGTAGTGAGTTCACAAATCAACTGTAAAAGATATCTTCGATATCTTATGATATCAAAAAAGGAAAAAACAACATTCAGTAGATTAAAAAAATCGTGAATTAGGGCAACAATTATAAAAGTATGAAAAATACCCAAGTTAGATATGCCATTAGCCCATTTCAAATTAAATAGCTTAGTTTGTGTGTGCGTTAAATTACTAATAAAACCATGAATGTTGTTTATAAAGAGTATCTACAGAAAGTATTATGATAATCTTATATATATCAAACTTCTGTAATGTTTATCATTTCTTACGAGATTTTATATTCATATATATGTTTTCTAATTTTTTAACGTGTTAATATTTTTAAAACTATATAAATTTAAAATTGTCTTATATCATTCCCGTGTTGATACACGGGTCGCTTATAAACAACATCAACAATAATATTATAGTTATGGTTTTACAATATCGGGATAAAGCTCCATCACGAGAAACACATTAATATTATACTAAAACTTTTAGACGTGTAATGTAACTTTATATTTCTTAAAAAGAGTATTTATAAGAAGTACTAAAAAGACACGTTTTCACTCATGGACAATTATATGTGACAGTTTCTTGAGTGAAGAGTAAAGAGAGGTTAAAAGTTTTAATTTGCGATAATTAAGAAAACCCTACTAATAAAACTATGAATGTTGTTTATACAGAGGTTTTAAAGAAAATCTAATGATAATCTTATGTATGAATTTCAAAATTCTGTAATGATTATTCATTTCTTACGAGATTTTATAATACTCTTTAAAACTATATATATTTTAAATTGACTTATATCAGCCCGTGTTAATACACGGGTCGTTTAGCTAGTATATATATATATATATATATATATATAGTGCAGTTCAAACGAGAACTGTTTTTCGTACGAGAACTGCGAGAACCATTTATGGTCAATCATTTAATGTCTTGTCTTTTTATATTTAATTTAAATAAGAAAGGGTAGTATGGACATTTGTATATTTCCCCCACTTTTTTAAAACTATTATATCGATAAAATGAAAAGGTGTTAAATTACGAAAAATATACCAAATTAACAACAAAATTATGCTCTTTGATTTAAAACCGATCTTGCTAAATTTTTTTTGAAAAAAAAATCATGTTTGTTGGATTTTTTTTCAATAAAGCTCGAAATTTGCACTTGTGCAAATTTTGCACGTGCGCATATCTACACCTGTGCTGAACCAGGTAAATATGTGCAAAATTTGCACTTGTGCAAAATTTGCACTAGTGCAAATTTCGAGCCGTATAGAAAAAAAACCCAGCAAACACAAAATAAAATTGAAAAAATATATCAAGACCGGTCTCAAATTAAAGAGCATAATTTTCTCGTCAATTTGGTATAATTTTCGTAAATTAACACTTTTCCGTTTAAATGCGGGGGTAATGTAAAAATGTCCAAATTATCCTTAATTAATTAAGGATAAGTTTGATTAGTTTAAGGTTATCCATTAACAACTCTTTAATCTCAACCCTCCATCTCTTTGATCAATGGTTGTAATTGGTTCTCGCAGTTCTTGTAGGAAAAACGGTTCTCGTTTGAACCGTCCCCATATATATATATATATATATATATATATATATATATATATATATATATATATATATATATATATATATATATATATATATATATATACAGAGAGATGGGGTGCTTCAAATAAGAATTAGTTTTTAAATGAGAACGGGAGACTCAATCTCAGCCGTCCAATTCCTCCTCTTTCAATGTCATTGTCCACCCACAAATTTATCGCATGCACTCTGCCACACTATATCCTCTCACGCTCTTCATCCATGAATTCCATTTACAAAATGAACAGCTTAGATTGAGTCTCTCATTCTCATTTAAACCTCCCCCTATATAATGGGAAAAGTTCATTTGAGAACCGATTTTAGTGTGAAATCGTGAGAACCAATCTTAGCAGTTGATTTGATAAGTAGGATTCATGGATGTAGAGTGTGGGAGAATCAAGTGTGCGAGGTGCATGTGATGAATTCATGGGTGGGTGATGACATTGAAGAAGGGGGAATTGGACGGCTCAGATTGGTTCTCGCGATCTTCGCAATAAAAATGGTTCTCAAATAAACATTTTCTATATATAATATTATATCTAAAAAAATCTATGGGAAACTAAGAGGCCGCTGCTTGTAGAATAGTATGGGTAAAATGATAAAATATAAGTTTGATGGTGAATCATTGAAGATGCAGGTAATGCATAGCAAAGTGAAAAGACTATTATGAAAGGAAAGTCCACTAGGAAAAAAACAATGAATTTTATACAGAAGTGGAAGCACTCAAAGTAGCTTCCTAGGGAAAGTGTTTTGAGAAGCAGATGGCTAGGAAATAAAGCTAACTCCACTTGGTTTTTAAAATATTCTCCAATAACCAATTGCCTTTACAAAGTTCACTTGCATATATCATAGTGCTTACTCTATGTCCTATTGGAGGAAGTCATAAGATTTCTTGTTAAATATATATCCATAAAGGTTCAAATATAACATGTTAATCAACACATAGTGAAGCTGTATTTCTTTGGGTGGTTTCGTATTCGTGTTTTTGTGTGTGCTAGGGAGGGGGGGGGGGGGGGGGGGGGGGGGGGTATGGAATGGAGCCTAGCTACAAGACCTTGAGTCATTACAAACGTGATTTATAATAAAGTTTTGAAACCGCCTACATAAGGTCATGGGATAAGGTCTCTCGCTTAGCCTCTTGCTAGACTGTATAGTTTCTTTACGATTAAACGAAGCCCAAACCCGACTCAAACTAGAGAAAGGGTTAAACTTCATCTTATCCGAAGTTGAAACTTTAAATCAACAAACAAAAGAAAGTGGATGCAAGCTTTAGAAGTTGTGTGAATGTGCTTGCTATAGCCTTGAGAAAAAGCAATTAGGTGTCAAGCCTATCCAAAATAATAGTGTCAAACAAATATACACATGTGTAAATCAAGGGGACACAAACAATTTATGGGTAAAGTAACACACTATCTAGGAAGCCCACTTTTTAGAAGATTTACTAAGATCTTATGATACACTCCATTGAGTCATAGCGCGAATACTTGACGAACTTTGACATACAACAATGGCAAAATTTCGAAGTTTCGGTTTATTAAAGAATTCAATATCCAAGCTTTATTAATATTGGTTTTGTATTACACCGAATCGACTTTATAAATTTTGGTTTTGTATTACAACGATTCGATGAACTTCATTGAACCAGTATAATTATGAGCAAAATGCGTAAAGAGAACAAAGACCTAGTGAGTGTCATCTTTACCATCTAAACCTTTTGAGAAACAAGTGTTTAGAATGTTCACTTCTGTTAATGAACAAAGTCATGTGTGTTTAGTTGTGGAGAATTTCCATTCACCTTATTTAGACTGAATACTACTCTACAGTATCAAATGTGCACTGCAGTGTCATGACTTACTAAATTGATCATTAACCATGTTTAGAGTACTATACCACACATTTGATATTTTATGATAATATTTAACCTACATGCCCAAATTCAAGGTACTAAACTATATTTTGACATTATAATATGTGTTCAAAGAAAAAAGTTAGAAGAAGGTGGTGAAGGCATACCGGATGTTCCTTATAGTTATGGGTTCAAATCTCTTCTACATGACACTTTGCCAAAGAGGCAAATATGAAGAAATACCAAAGGGCTTATAGTTTCGCAGTATAAGACATACAGGGTGCTCCTGATAGTTATGGGTTCAAATCCCGTAGTAGACATAAGGCGTGGATGTATGAGTACAATTAAAGTGTGCGTTTTGTTGCTTAAAAAACCATATAATCATGTCATCATACTCCTTAATAGTCTTTCAACCACTATAATCTAAGACAAGTTAGTAACATTTAATTAGGCTAGCAGCTTTGCACAACTAGCAAATACAAGCGATATGAAGAGATGAACTATAAAGTTCTACCCCCTAAAAGGCCAAAACCTCATTGTATCAAAATGTAAACTTATTTCATACAAAACTACACAATCTCATATCGCCCAACAAGTTAACAAGGGTGAGGGTGATTAGATGCCCATATATTTGCTTGATTATGCATATCATAAGCAAAATATAAAAACAGAGTCGTGCCTCGAAAAGCACACAAGAAAGTGTGAAACTAAAAAACTCACCTAAATTTAAAAAAAAAAAAAAAAAAAAAAAAGTTCATACTATGCAGCAATTGCTGCCTTTTCTACCTTCTTAGCTGCAGCAGCCTTCTTTTCGGTCTTTGCAGGGGTTGGCATTTCTGGCTTCTCGATTCCTTGTATATCAGTTATCCTCAGCTTTGTCAATTCCTAAAAATGATAATGCATACCAATATATTATATTTGAAAGTCTGGCATCACTATTAGAACAGAAGTGGCAAAATGGCAACATTTTAATACGGGTTGGATGGTGTATGGTGGACTCGAAACAATTTTGTTCTTGTTCATCTATTTTATAATTTACATTTATATATGATCACAAAAACTATATCGTTACAGTAACAATTTGTTTTTATTGTATGAAATAATATTCCAACCCGTCCGACCTGTACCCATTTTAGCTTTATTTTTGAATTTATCCTTGATCAAGTTAAAAATAATAAATAACTCAAATCAACTCATTATAAGTAAATGGTAGAAACTGCCATGTTTATTTACCAAGCAAAAAATTGCAATTATCTGACTTTACCTGTCTATGACCTTTCTTTCGGCGATAATTCTTTCGTCTCTTTTTCTTGAATATGATTACTTTTGCATCCAAGGCCTGCAAAGTACCGTAATAAAATGAGATCTGATTTTCGAGGAAAAAAATACACACTATTCTTTCAATTAGATTCTTAGTATCATTGTGCTCATTAAATCACATACTGCTTCAGTTTAGTGATCTAAAACCAACCCCCTATGTTTCTCATTTTTATTCTTGCTTATCAAAATTGAAAAAAAAGAAAGGGGATTGACACATAATTTTAGATCATTAAACTGAATACATACATATAATCTTATAAGGAGAAGAAAACATATTTTAAAGTTATTCTTACATGCTCTTCTACAACAGCATGAACAGCTGCCTCAGGCAATACCGGTCGACCAATCATCGTCTGTGTCTTAGAACCGAGCATGAGAACCTTATTTAAAATTATCTGCAATAAAGAAATTTCATACACTAACTGATATTTATCTAGAGAAGAAAAGAACATGACCAGAAATGATTTGAAAAATTAGATTGACAGTATAAATCACAACATCATTCAACCACAAACAATTTTAAGTTTATAATAAAACATGTAATAGTTGTTGACTGAATCAACATTCAAGTATAAAGTCTCAATCTGCTCTTGGAATACCTTGAGAAACAAGAGTTACAAAGATAGTTCCTCTTGTTATTTTTCGCAAATATTTTCTATTAATATCCAAGATTCCAAGTGAAATCATTACTACAGCATTCTACCAAATGTTAGGACCAGTAACATGAGTATTGGTTTTTCGTACTGTGCTGGCATCAGCTTTCTTGCTTCATACAATCATTTATCGCGAAAGAAATGAGCACTTATTATTCATTCTTCGAATCTGAATATATTTTAGTGTGAACTCCATTAAAAAAAATTATTTAACATTACAAAATGACATCAGATACATTATATATGTTAAGCACAGAAATGAAGGTCAACATTCGAGTTTAGCTAACCTTATCGTTCACTTCACAAAACTTCAACTTCTCTGTGTAGATGCAATCCCCATTGCTCACCTTAAATTGATGTGCTCCAATCTAAAGTAACATAACAAATCATTACATATTAATATGCATAAATTTATTTGTAACATATATCAACTCAGCAACAATATACATTGCTCCCTTGACGATATGTGCAAGTGTTTAACTTAAGTCAGGAACGGTTTAAATAAGCTCCCTATATTTTTCTTATTTTCAAGAAATTAGATCCATTATGCTAATATTAAAAGTGTGGCACCGGTTCACTTTGCAAAAGTTATAATTTGGATGTAAATACATTCAACTCGATGAGAAATTTGATGTTAAATTTAAAAGGGTCAATAATGATTTAACCATCAAAGTTTTAGTTCAGTTTCGGTTTAATCATCAAAGTTTTTTTCCAAACAATTTTACCATAAACTTTAAATTTGTTATGATTTAATCCTCAAAGTTACACCTTCTTTGTTGTTTAAACCTTAAAGTTTTGTTCTAAACGATTTAACCCTTAACATATTGTTTAAAATGGATTAACCCTCTAAGTTTTGATAAGCTTTTAATTAAAACTAAAATGTATAATCTAGTTGATAGGATAAAAATTGAAAACCATGCAAAACTTAAGTGATTAATCAGTTTTTTTTAACAAAACTTCAAGGTTTAAACCATTTGAAGAAAACTTTGAGGTTTAAATCATAAAAAAATTCAAAACTTTATGGCAAAATCGTTTAGAAAAAAACTTTGATGGTTAAACCGAAATTGAACGAAAACTTTGATAAAAAATCATTATTCACCCATTTTAAAAAAATAAAGTAGCAAAACATTCTGTTTCTGAAACAATGTCTTCTAACTACACAAGCTACCACTTGTTTCTAGCCACATTTTCACTGGGAAATAAATTCAAGACAGACTCCACTAAACATCATTAGATAATCAAATCTTTCAAACTAAGAAGTTAATATCACCTGAATAACAGCAAAGACAGGTTCATATGGATTAAAAACCCGGTCCGACCGCTGGAGCTGCCCAATTACCTTATACCCAATTGCAGCAGCCTCACTTTCTTTCTCTTCCGGTGAGTACTCTCTCTTTAAACTAGAATTTGTGGCACCCTCCTCCATTTCTTCATCATCATCATCATCATCATCATAATCACTATCATCTTCTTCGCTTTCATTGTTATCATCGCTGTTATCGTGACGATCAGAAGAGAAATGGCAATACGTAGTGAGATGAGTTTCTGAATAGAGATTAGGGGTTGAAAATAGGTGGTGAGACTTAGGGTATAAGCATTTTTGGGGCAAACTGGGGACGTGGGCTACAGTTTTGAGGTGGTGAAGAAGAGATGACTGTGGATTTGGTTGAAGTTTTAGTTTGTAGAGTTGTTGCGTTAGGCTTTGAAAGCATCGTCGATTCACCATTGTTGACAAAAGCTCTTTTCTTCTTCACCTTGAGTACGTTATTTAGCACTGCAATAAGGTTCAGGGGTTGCAACCAACATTTGGGCCGCCATGTTTCAGCATTAATAATTTTATCGATTTCTAAAAGATTGGTATGACTTTCAATCTATTTCAGGAATACAATGTAGATAATTGGATCTTGTACATATGTTTCTTAAATTTTACATTAATAAATAAAAAATGATATATGCAGCAAAGTGTAAACATAATCTATGTAATGTTATACTCATAAACTCATAGTATATAGTAAAAAAGAGGATTTTAGCCCTTTCAATGTTTACACTTAATCCCTCGCTAAATGAAGTTTGTGAGTCAAACGTCACCAATAAATTGTAATTATTAACTTTTTATTAAACTCTCTTTATAAAGTGTATATACTGTTGACAGTGGTGGCAAATGGGGGGAGGGTCGGATTAGGTAACAGGTCAGAATGGGTTCAGGTTGAAACGGGTTGCTTTGTTTTTTCATGGTTATACATTTACACTACTCTATCAAAAACTATAAAATATTAAATCTTCTTATTCATATTTTTAGCAAAAAGATCATATATAAACACCAATGTAAAGTCTAAACAAACTATTAATCATTTGTGTTCTACCTATATCAAGGAATAACAAAAATCATAACCCCAAGTAAGGCCATAGCTCCTGCAGCACCTCCAACTATTGCCAAACTTTGTTCTGTAAAATCATTTATACATATTTAATGAAGGAATGAGTAATACTGTGACCTAACTTTGTAAATAGTTCATCAAAGATGACTGACAAGTGACTAAAAGACCCAAACTCATGAATTGGACAAGAGAGTTGGAATAGAAGTAGCTTAGCAAGATGCCTAAAAGACCCACATTCCACATCAGTGGCTATTTAGCCAGCATCAACAACAATCCACAAAAGTTACAAACAATTGCTGTTGATACTTCGGATTAAGCACTAAGCAAGTAGACATCAATTGCTTCGGAACTCAAAATCAGTTCTAAATTAACTAATACTCTACAGCAATGAAATTTCTTACTCAGTATCGGCACATAAACAAATATATTTTGCTTTTTTTAAACTCAAAATCAGTTCCTTGACTAACCTCAAATTTCAAAATTATTGTTGATACCTTCGCCGTCGAGACTAGATAGGGCAACAGAGGATGTCTTTGTCAATCGCCGGCGAGAGATTTGAGAAGAAAACGCAACGGAGGATTATAACTGTTGAAGTCTTGGAACTCAAATGCAGTCGAAGTCAGTAGAGAAGGTCGCCGTCAATTTCGATTTCGTCGAGAGAGGAAGGGCCGACAACAGAGGAGGTTGCCGTCGACAGAGAAAGGGGCCGGCAACTCAATCGCCGTTGTTTGTCGAGAGAAGATCGAGATAGGAACCAGCCGACTTTAGGGATTTGGGAGAAACACCAGCCCAAATGACCCGCTAAGCTTTTTTAATAAGCCCAATCCAGCCCAAACTTCTACCTTAAGGTCCAAATAGACGCGGTTTTGAGAGTAAACGAACACGAACAACGAACGAACACGAACTGGCTTGTTTGTGTTCATTCGTTTAACTTTATCCGAACAAATTAACGAACACGAACGGTCTTATATGTTCGTGTTCGTTCTTTTAACTTTAGCCGAACAGATTAACTAACATGAACGATATCAGAACGACCATTTGTGCTTGATTGTTTAAAAAAATAGTTCGTTCGTGTACATTTTTGTTCCTTTTTAAATGATAAACAACTGTAGACGAATGAACACACGCTACAATACAATCAAACATTATTAATTACACACAAATAAATACTATATATAAGCACACACATATAATATATATATATAGGGGAGGGTTCATGCGAGAACCGTTGTTAGTGCGAGAACCGCGAGAACCAATCTCAGCCGTTCCTTGGATATGGGAAGTATCATGGATGGAGAGCGTGGAGGGATAGAGTATGGCAGGGTACATGTGAGGAATTCATGGGTAGGCAATGACATTGAAGGAGGGGAAATTGGACGGCTTAGATTGGTTCTCGCGGTTCTCGCGCTAACAACAGTTCTCGCATGAACTTTTGTATATATATATATAGGAGGGTTCATGCGAGAACCGTTGTTAGTGCGAGAACCGCGAGAACCAATCTTAGCCGTTCCTTGGATATGAGAAGTATCATGGATGGAGAGCATGTAGGGATAGGGTGTGGCATGATGCATGTAAGGAATTCATGGGTGGGCAATGACATTGAATGAGGGGGAATTGGACGGCTTAGATTGGTTCTCGCGGTTCTCGCGCTAACAACGGTTCTCGCATGAAATTTTGTCTATATATATATATAGAGAGAAAAGTTCATGCGAGAACCGTTGTTAGCGCGAGAACCGCGAGAACAAATCTGAGCCCCCTACTTCAATGTCATTGCACACCCATGAATTCCTCACATGCACCCTGCCACACTCTATCCCTCCACGCTCTCCATCCATGAAACTTCCCATATCCAAGGAACGGCAGAGATTGGTTCTCACGGTTCTCGCACTAACAACGGTTCTCGTATGAACCCTCCCCTATATATATATATATATATATATATATATATATATATATATATATATATATATATATATATATATATATATATATATAAACGAACATAGTTGGACGGATAACCAAACGTTCACGATCATTAATGAACGATCGAGAGTTCTGTTCGTGTTCGTTCGTTTAATTAAACGGCAGAAAATCTTGTTCATGTTCGTTCGTTTATTAAACAAACGAATGTAACCGAACTTCCTGTCGTACAATTTCACGAACGATTCATGAACGTTGTGTTTATTTACAGTCCTAGCTATAGACAATAGAGTAGATTTAGGAATAAATTTAAAAGTAGGCGTAATGGTGTATGTGTGTATATATCATTCAAAAAAATGTTATTATTAAAAGCATCTTTGGTTTCTTATTATTGAGAAACCATATACACATCCAAAATGGGAATAGAGTCAGGCCTTGGTGTGTTCTTCAAATTTGTCAACATGCCCATGATACTTGTCTGACCAATATATGTGTTACAATCTTTGAACTTTAAGTAAAATTCATGGAGCATTTTAGTCAAGACATCCTGATATCAGAAAATAAAATTTGTATTTTTGTCACGCAAACAAAGACCAAGTAAAATTTATAAGTAGAGTTGTTGCATCATGAATGATGCATTAGTTCATCTTGGAAGGACATTAGTGTTTGGCAGTATTAGATTGATAAAATGATTGTAGGGCTGTAAACGAATCGAATAAACACGAACATGACTTATTTGTGTTCATTCGTTTAATTTTAGCGAAACAAATAAACGAACACGAACGGATAAACGAATGAGCATGTGTGTTCGATTGTTTAAAATATTGGTTAGTTCATGTACATTCTTATTCGTTCATTTAAATGATAGACAAAAGTAAACAAAGGAACACACACTATAATACAAATCCAACATTATTAAACACAAATAAACACTATATCTAAACACACACATAATATATATATATATATATATATATATATATATATATATATATATATATATATATATATATAATATAAACAATCATAAACGAACGTTCACGAACATAAACAAACGAATGAGAGCTCCGTTCGTGTTCGTTCATTTAATTAAACGAACGGAAAATCTTCTTTATGTTCGTTCGTTTAATAAGCAAACAAACATAAACGAACTTCCCGCCGAATAATTTTACGAATGGTTCATGAACGTTTGGTTCGTTTACAGCCATAAACGAGTGAATTGAGTGTGATAAAATAAAATTAGACAAAAGTTAAATTTTTTTATGAAGTATAATATATTTAGTCATAATTATTATATTTCTTTAAAGTTTAAACTCTACTTGTAATTGATCATGATTGAAAACTTGAAATTGATATGAAGAAATTAATGATTTTAAAGCAATAACATATCAAGAAAGTACAAAATAAGAAGTTATACAAAGACCATGCACAAATGCCAATTTCATATTTTTAAGACAAAACACTTGGCATATATCATGTGGTGTCTAAGTCATTTCATTTATTTATTTTTAACAGCGAACTAGTGGGTCAGGTCCGCAGTGACATTCATATAAACAGTATGTGAATCCCGAGTCACTCATCATGAGAGATTAAACCCTCCTCCGTTATCTACGGAAACCACCACTATGAGAAATAATACATCCACCAATTTTTTTTAAAAAACCACCATCCTCAAGACTTAAACCCAAAACCTTAAAAATATTGTAAAACCTAGATACCATTAGGACAAGTCCTAGTTGGTAAGTCATTCCATTTATATCCAAACAAGAAGGGTGAGGGTGGTGAGTAGATGGGTTTATGGACCATCTAGGTTCCATATGAGTGTTCTAGAGAAAGAATGGCCACATTCATCTCCACTCCCATCAATCCATTTTTAGGAGACATGACATTGCATGATACAAGTACTACCGCATATATAATAAGTAATTTCATTCAAATAACCCAAGTAAATTAGGTGTTGTCAAAGTTATAGGTTCAATTTTCATAATAAACAATAGGTATATATTTGTATATTAGGATCATTGTATGTATTTATTCTGTTCAAGAAAGTATTATTGTTATAACTAGGTTAATGTCAATTTTATAAACACAGAGATAGTTTAATTTAATTTTAAAATTTATAGTGTTAAAAAGTATTAAATATATAGTAAAACAATTGTAAAGTATATATACGGATATAAAAACTCTTAGAAAGTGATAAATCTATTAAAAATCATAAATTTATATAGAACATAATCAATTTTTTAAATCTCTTATAAGTTACGTCCAATGTTTTATTTAAATAACTCTTGATTATGTTTTTCTATTTCAAGATTATATATGAATAATTTTGACATACCAAAGTCATTAAGATGACGCTATTGATGGAAAATAAAGAAGATACTTGGTGGTGAAAAAAATTAAAAATGAAATGATGATATCATCACCTCTTTTATATATATATATATATATATATATATATATATATATATATATATATATATATATGCAAAAGTTTAAACAAGAACTGTTTTTCGTACGAGAACTGCGAGAACCAATCTGAGCCGTCCAATTCCCCTCCTTTAATGTCATTGCCCACCCATGAATTCCTCACATGCACCCTGTCACACTTAATCCCCTTCACGCTCTCCATTCATGAACTTCCCATATTCAAGGAACGGCTGAGATTGGTTCTCGCAGTTCTCGTACGAAAAACAGTTCTCGTTTGAACCCTCCCCTATATATATATTGTTGGAGAGATAGCAATATCAAACCTAAATCAAACATATCTATTAAGTAAAATAGGATTTGATGTTAACAAAACCATATATTCAGTTTTGGACTTAGATTGATGAAAAACATGTGTTGTTTTTCATCTTAGACTTAAAGAATCTCTAAGTAAGAAATGTCAGCTGACGAATCATAGTGTCAGCTGAACACTGAGTATCAGCCAAAGGACCAGCTTCAGGAAGATCAGCTGAGAAAAATGACAAGTCAAGAAGCATCAGCTGAGGATCTACAATGGATCAGCTGATGGTTCAAAACCATCAGCTGATGAAAGTTTCAAGATCAGCTGAGCTATCAAGGATCAGCTGACACAATCACGTTGATCAACTGATGCCTCCTATCTGTCAGATAAAGTATTTACTACTTATCCAATCTTTTCTTCATGAGCTGATCATACTCAAATGGTCAGCTGAGCCCTTGGGATCAGCTGACAGTTTAGTTTGATCAGTTTATTAGCTGCACGTTGATTTGTGTTATCAGCTGAGCAATTCGATCAGTTGAGCAAATCAAGTCAGCTGAGTCTTTCACATTCATCCTTAGCTAAACAAAATTATATTTGCAGTTCAGTATCTGTTAGCTGGGTTTTTATTCTACATCTCAGTTAATAGCTTTTCTATGTAATATTTTTTTTAGTCAAAGGTAGAACATGTGTTGTTCCTATTATGCCTTAGATCTTTCTTTGTAAAAGTACTTAGCACTTTTTGTATCTGCAAAGAAACAAAAAGTATAGATCTTTATCCTCTGGAAAAGGAGAAAGATACTCTTAAAGAGAAGATCTCGAAGATATGATGTTAAGTATGGCTGACAACTCCATACTTGGTAAAGTCACATCTTCAGAAAACATGGTGTTGATTAAAGCACAAGCATGAAAGGAGAAGTTTACTTTTTCAAGATCTAAAGGTAGTACTTTAATAATATAATAATAGATAGTGGGTACACTCATTACTGAAAAGTATGTTCACTTTACACACTTTGTATATAAAGTTAACTTACTTTTCACCCACTAACTTTATCTATTATAATATTATTAAATCAAGTATCTTTGTCTCCTTCTCTCTTTTATCAACCCGGACACACCTTGCTTATATATACTCATGCATGGAAACATGCTAAGTATGCGTTGAAAAACACTGAAATCTCATAAGTTGAGAATTAGAAGAGTTAGCATTTTACTTTCAGTGTAACAAACTTGTTCATGTGTTGAACATCTTAGACATTAGTTGTTTAAGATTAGCATTGTCTATGTGTTAGACAAATATAGTTGCCACCTTTTATTGAACTTAGATTTTCCGCATCTAGTTCATGTAATTCTTGATTAACATCAATAAGAATTATATAAAAGTAAACCGTGTGTCTCTTAAATTTTAATTTGCTAAAGTTTGTATTCAACCCCCCTTCTACAAACATTTGTTGTTGTAGTATCCATTCGGGACCAATATATATATATATATATATATATATATATATATATATATATATATATATATATATATATATATATATATATATATATATAAGAAAAATAAGAAAAAGGTATAAAAAATCAAAGAAATTGATTGCTGGAATCAAAACTAAATAAGTAATAATGATGCTAAAACCTTTTTCTTATTATTTATATATATATATATATATATATATATATATATATATATAAAGAGAGAGAGAGGGAGTTTCATGCGAAAAGGGGTTTATTTGCGAAAAGTGCAAGAAACATTTACAACTATCCGATCATTTAATCAAAGGCTAAGATTATGTATGTAATTTTTGTAATTAAGTTATGTCTACCTATTATATAAAATCACCTTATGCCTTTTATATGCAACAAGTGTGTCTTAAATAATACCAAACTATTGACATGATTGACTTTCTTTTACCTGCTTCTATGCGTCCAAACTACACCCCATGCTCTTCATACTCCTCTCCCTCTCTTATGGCTAAGTTCCATGACTTGGTAACCATGGTTTGGATTTCTTTTGTTTTGATTGCAACAAGGTATTATAAACCCGCGCGTTGCGGCGGGTGTTATTTACCTAATTTGATAGGTTTTGAGAATAAGGAATGAAATAGAAAATATATATCTATTTACTACTATTACTACTACTACTACTACTACTAATAATAATAATAATAATATTAACAATAATAATAATAATAATAATACTAATAATAGTATAATAATAATAATAATAATAATAATAGTAATTAAAAATAATAATACTAATAATAATAATTATTAATATTATTAATAATAGTAATAATAATAATAATATTTATTATTATTATACTAACAATAATAATATTATAGAAATACTTTTTATTTATTCCTTTTTAAAGAGGTTTTTCTCGAAGTGGTTATTAGTAAGCAATAACGTAACAATAATAATAATAATAATAATAATAATAATAATAATAATAATAATAATAATAATAATAATAATAATTTTAATAATAATAATAATAAGTTAATAATAATAAGAAGCAAAATGATATATCCTCTTATTTTTCCTCCTACTTTACCTTCTTAAGCACTAAATGATTAAATTTGGATTCCACTAATTCTCTTTTTTTACATCCTCAATTGATTTTGACACATGTATTGATCTTATGAGTAAGAGGATAAGTAGGATGATGAATAAGGTTGAAGTATGAGGATATATCACCCCTCTAATAATAATAATAATAATAATAATAATAATAATGATTAAAAAGGCACTAAATAACAAAAAAATCAAAACACTACGTGACAAAGTTTTTTCCTCCTAAATGTATATTATATATAATGTATAGTAATTGTTTTTTACATCGGTACAAACTACAATGAAACATATTCTCATGTAACAAATATATAAACACAAATATGAATATTTGCAATTAGAAGTTCGCATCACAGATCAAAGCATTCACAATAAAACTATTTAAAAAAACTAACAAACCAAGTTTCATATAAATATTAATAAATATAAGGGACCGTTTATGATCGGTTGTATGAACCTTTAAAAAGAGTCTGAAATATTGATTTGTATTCGGTGTGTCAATTTTGGTTGCTCAATTCAAATGGGTTAATTAGGTGAAATAATTTTTTTTTCATGACATGGGGATCGATCAAACTGGGTTTTCTAACTTACTTCTTAATGTATGCCTCTTTTATCGTTTTATTCAAAGATTTATAAAGTGTTTGTAGGTTAAAGTAACCAAGCTTTACCCGTTTTGACATTTACCAACCTGTTTCATTATACAAACTTCCTCACACTCTTATCTTGCCCCCTCTATTCCATCATCTGTTTAAGTAATTAAAAATCCTTATTTTGTGGTGTTCAAAGCTTGCAAATAGTGGTGAAAGGATTACAATTGAGTCTAATGGCATTTGGGATGCTTGCCCGTTATAGAGGCCATTAGGCCCACCAATGAAAGGGGTCATCAAACTTGCTGGTAAGGGTACTTTTTTTCTTCAAGCATTTTTTACTAGATTATGTTACACTTGCAACATATTTTAAATTTTTGAATAATGGTATCTAAAACTTCTAGCTAACACAAAAACTCAGCTATCATAAGATTCAGGTCTACAGTGCAACTTTTAAGGGACAAAGAGAGTCATGTTATATATATATACAGGAAAATTAATGGACCACTCTGGGTTGCATTGAATCTTAAACGTGACAAATTTTAAAAAATGTTGCTAAAAGAAACAAATAAATGGGCCAAGCAAGTCAAAAGGGTGAAATGGTCTTTATAGATCAACCCAGTCCGAGTTTGGTTTCACTTTAACATAGTTCAATACCTACATTTCAATGGTTCTGGAGTAAAATAATTTTTGTGGCTCATGTTGTTCTTGATTTGAAGTTGGTGTAATCTCTTTACTCTTGCTATGTTGTTCTTGATTTGAGGTTGGTGTAATCTCTTTACTCTTGCACATGTTGTCTTTGTTCTTTTCTATTGCATACAGTATTAGATAATTTGAACACTTGTTATCTCCAAGCAAAATGACAGAAATGGAGGTCATGAAGCTGTAAAGATTGTTTCTATTAGAAGTTCTATTTGCATAATTTGTTTCCCTAAAGTAAACCTATATGTTATATGCTTAAGTTGGGACAAATTACCATAAATAGTATAGTACACTATAGTTATGTTACTCGGTAGGTAAGTTTTCAAGCTTCATCCATTAATGTGTGATATGCTCATTTTGTTAGTCATTAGGTAAGTTTCCAAGCTTCACGAACTCACTAATTATTAACAACAAAATTATCTTCATGTATAATACAACATTTGAATTATCACTTTTGGTATGTAAAACACGTTCATTAGTAGCTAAAGCTTAATTAAAGTGCGGGACTTTGGTTGGTCACACTACATATTTGGGTTGATACTCTTATAAAATTAGCAATTTATTCCTTTAGTATTATTTTTATATTTAAATACAAGCATCATACGTTTTAAGCTCTTCTTAGATAATATCGTGCTCTTGTTTCGAAAAGCAACATAAAACTTCGTGGGCTGTGAATAACACAACCTAAAGAACTAACTAGTCTTTTTAAATAAAACTAACAAGGTAAAATAGACATTTTCCTTAAAATAATAAATACCTAATAAATAATCTATCTCTCATCATTTAAAAAGGCTAAAAATTATCAACATCTCTCTCTCCCTCTACATACGTACGCACCCCTACAGCCCTCATTTGAAAACCCTATCTACAAACGTCGGCCCTCTTCTCATCGGTACCATGTATGACGCCGCACACCACCATCGAGGTTTCCTTATACGTTGACATATACGCCGCCATCGATGTCACCGGAGAAGGGGACGTCCTTCTATCCCAACGCCACCGAGCACCACTGCCCCTTATCCCTTTATCCCGACGGTTGGGTTTCATTGTCGCCACCCAGATTTGAGATTGCCGCCTCAGCCACCCCTCGTTGCTGCATAGTTCTACGCCTGCTGCTTCAGCCACCCTTCCTTTACCGGTCTTCACTACCGATGTGGGTTCCAATATATATTATTTTCCTAGATGTATATTTTCTACAGAAGAACATTAGGTGCTTTTTTTTAGATTACTTGATATAAATTCAAGTGAGACTTGTAGTTTGGTAGTCTTTATTTATGACAACAATTTCATTCTTCTTCTTTTCTTAGGGAAAACGACAAAAGCAAACTTGTTGATCATTTTTTTGTTTTTTTCTGTTTGGGGTTTTGACCAAGTAGAAATCTGTATGTTATTTCTTTAATTATTCATTACCGAACAATATGTAAATAGATTTCGGGTGTTCAATACTGTGTTACTCGAACTAGTAACGACACAAGAAGATAATGGGCGTGTTCATTATTGTTTGGGTCTGCACTCTTTAGATGTTCAAAGTTTCATTTTTATGTTATATATCGTCTGTTCATCAATGAATAGTAATTTTTTTCAAAAAAATGGTTATTTAGTTTTGTTCATTACTGAATTTCTTAAATAATGGATTTTTAGTAGGTTAATTGATTTAAGTCAATAATTTGTTCATTAGTGATTAAATAAGAGGTTTAGCTTTTTTAGCTACAGTGAATATTTAAAAAAAGGTAATTAACAGTAAATGTTTATTTTTAAATTATTTATTAAGTGATTTTTGTTTAGATAATGACAAAATAATGATAATAATATTCACTAGAAAAAAGTTATAATGAGAAAAATATGAGTGAGATAAATATGTGTAAAAACTTAATTAGAGAGAGAGAAAACTAACTAAAAGAGAGAGAAAATATTTTTGTTTACTAATTTATCCTTTTGAATTAAATAAAATTATTAAATATGATTAATGTGAACCACAAGACCAAAATACAATCAATAGCTTAAGTTATTTTTTGCAATTTTCGCAAATAAAACACTTTTCG
Source organism: Pulicaria dysenterica (assembly GCA_947179395.2). Lineage (NCBI taxonomy): Eukaryota > Viridiplantae > Streptophyta > Magnoliopsida > Asterales > Asteraceae > Pulicaria > Pulicaria dysenterica. Next base: position 33,716,918 of record OX359289.1, on the reverse strand, counting down.
CACGATAATACTTTTAATTTGATTTTTAATAGAATTAATTAAAATTGATTGTAACGATTTTTAGTTATTGAAATTTCTCAATGATGTCAAACCAAGAAAAAGAAAAACTTTAGTCATATTCAAAAAAGATATTTTAAAATTAAAGCAATGTCATTCATTCAAGTTTGAAATAAAGTCATTTATTAATTAATTAGAGTTTGGAAAAAGAAGGAAATATGTAGAATTTTCGTTGTAATTATGTAGAACAAGATATATTTATATAATAATATATCTTGAATAACGATCTAGAATAATTTATAGATGGATGGATCTTGGCCATCCACTGTGAGGGAAATGCATGTATAAAGAAGAAATAATCTAGCTAACCTATCATACACTTGCATGACAATTTCATTTTTTATTTAATCACTCACTTTGAATAATACGAATTCTTGTTTCATTCTTCATGCGCTATTTGCGTATCCTCTCATATATGAAGGGTCAAATTTGTTGCGTCTCTTTACAAGTTAGGTTTTTACTATGTAAAACATAACTATATCATTAACGAGTGATCACTACCTGTACGTTGCGACAAGAATATTACTACTTTGCCAAATCAATAAAAAAAAAATTTTTATTTATTATTTATGTTATATCTTATAAGTTTTAATATATAATTTTTGGTGTAAATCTAAATTCATATTTATACCCTATATATAAACATTAGGTATAGTTAATATAACTTTTTAAAATGAAACAATTAGTATAATAAAAAGTGAGCTGAAATGGCCATTGGGTTTCGAAACCCAAACCTGATTCCTAAGAAACAATTTAATTTGAAAATTTGAAGATATTGAACCCCTCATGCAAATAACCCAAGAATGATAATTTGATTTTTTTTCCCCCTAAAACCTTAACAGGTCAATCGTCTGGCAATTGAATATTAACAAATAAAAAAAAGTATCAGCTCCCTCTAATCAAATATCAAGAGTAGCCATTAAATTTGGTCTAATGATACACTTCAGTGTTTACAAAATATGCTATAATATGCATGATGGCATGATGCACTATAAATTTACAAAAACAACAATATAGTGTTTGTGCAATCATAAGTGGCAAAAGTTCAAGTATTCAACCTTCACAATTGTGTAAGCATTGTTATAATTGAAAGTTGAAAGTTGAAAGTTCAATCTTCATCATCCATCGATAAGTCATCATCATCATGTGACTTTTGCTCCTTTGAAAAATAATCTATAAGAAAAAATTAAATAAATTAGTGACAATGAAATAAATTATTAATTAGTATATAGATGAATGGGATAATAGTTACCAATTTCTAAATTCTCCAAGTTGTCCGTTAACTCTTGTAGTGATAGGCCGTGGATGGGCATCTCTTGCAAGTCCGCTTTTGTGGTCCGTAACCAATCTTGGGTGCATATTAAAGCTTCCGCGGTCTTTGGCGTAAGAGAGCTTCTAAACTTGTCAATAACCCGACCACCGGTGCTAAAAGCCGATTCACTTGCAACGGTTGAATTTGGCATTCCCAAGACATCCTTAGCAATTTGAGAAAGTATTGGGTATTTACCCGAATTGATCTTCCACCAACTCAACACATCAAATTCATCACCCTTTAATTTCTTTTCCGTTGCATCGGCCAAATAGATATCTAACTCGGAAATACTATTACCTCTTCCCCGGATTTCCAAACATTTTGCATAACCATCATGCAAATCAAGATTTACACCACTACTAAATGATGTAGAAGTAGAAGATGAAGAAAGAGTTGTGCTTTTTTCATTTTCTTTGTCTATCATCTTCTTGTAGTGGTTAAATAAATCCTTCAAAGTTGCACTCTCTCGGTCATTTATTTCATTGGTTTTCTCCACATTGGTACCATAAATCAATTCCAAGCAATAACCAAGAAAGAACATTTTGTTTCGTGGATCCAAGACTAATCCAACATACAACAAGAAATTCATGTTATCCATGTTGTCCCAATACTTGTCATATTTAACTTTCATTGACAATGACATGCTCCTCTTTTTATCATCTTTATCCAAACACATATTTGATATGGTTGCATGCATTGTGACGAGTTCCCCAACAAACAAATTCGATGTTACATACTTACTTCTGGAAACTTTTTTTGTTACATCAAAGAAAATCCTTAAATAATCCATGAAGTTCCTATCGGGATTAAAAGTAAAAAGTATTAAATAAGTAAACAACATAGTATGATTAATAATTATAAATGAAGTCATACCTAGCTTCCTCCCAGTCCTCTTCTTTGGGTGCCCCCAAAGCTCTTGCTCGATCGTACTTTTTTCTTTTTTTTGTAATTCTTTGACAATCATCATCATTGACTTCGCTATAGAAGTAAGAACCATATTTGAAGTCGATCTCATGAAGTCTATCACAAAAGGAAAAAAGAAACTTTAACAAAAGTAAATATGATTATATACTAATATAAAAAATAAAATAGTAAAGTTCATACCTACTAAATGCTTTTGAATACTTTTCCACCGTTTGCAACATTAAAAATGTGGAATTCCATCGGGTTTCTACATCAAGGCACGGTTTACTTTTACACTCTATTTTTTCAAACTTAACACACTCTAGGAAGCTATCATACCTAGAAGGTGATGATCTTAAATACCTAACCACATTTCTAATCTTATTGATTGAATCAAATTGCTCATCTAAACCATCTCTCACTACAAGGTTGATGATATGGGCACAACATCTTAAATGCATATATTTGCAATCTAAGATAGAACGAGGTCCTTTAAGCATTGACTTCAAGTGTTTAATTGCTCCATCATTTGACGAAGCATTATCCACGGTTACTGTAAAAACCCGTTCTATACCCCATTCTTGTAAGCACCGATGTACTAACTTTCCTATTGTCTTCCCCCTATGGTTTGATATTTGACAAAAAATTAGAATTTTTTTTCTCAAAGTCCAAGTTTCATCAACCCAATGGGCGGTAAGACACATATAATTATGATTTTGGACCGACGTCCAAGTATCGGTGGTGAGAGACACGGTTTATTTTTTAGAAGATGTTTAAGCTTCTTTTTCTCTTCTTGATATAATGCCAAACAATCTCTAGCAACGGTCCATCTAGACGGAATCTTGAACATGGGGCAAATCTCCCATACAAATTCCCTAAATCCCTCATCATCAACAATGCTAAAAGGTCTATTGTCTTTTATGCACATTCTTGCTAAATATTTTCTACCATTTTCTTGATTGAAAGAATGGGAAGTCAAATTACTCTTGGACTCCCCCGATGTTGTGGGCTTGAAGAACAATTTAGATTGTTTTTTGGCCTCTTGTTGATTGTAAAGCGGTGAGCGTTTGCAAACACTCCTCAAATGATATGCCATATCACTTGTACCATTTTGTTTTGTACCCGCGGCCATTATACTTGAACAATAAGGGCATTTTACTTTAGTACTACTACCCTCTACACAAGTAAAATGCTTCCACACAAACGATCTTTTTGCGCGGGTTCCCTTCTTTATATTCTCATTATTCTCATTTTCATCATCAAGATCAATAACATCTTCCTTTTGCTCCTTGTTACCGTCATCATGCAATTTTGGACTTTGAGTTTCATTATTTGTTGCTTCCATCTATAAATCAAACGATCAAATAAAACATTTTATTATTTCAAGAGTTATTTAAATAAAAAGGTGTCAAACAAAAAAACTAAAACTTAGTTAACACATATGCATTTATTATCACATAGACACATACCAAAATAACATTCATGATTTCAAACATTTATTATCACATGTACAACCCAAAATAATAGGATGTACAACCTATATATGCACACTTTTATAACTTTCATAAATTCATATTCACAATTTCATATATTGATGTCTGGAAGTTGGAACCCACATTCTTGCATTTATAGAGTTGTCAGGTACCAACAGTGCAACACATATAATTATAAAAACTAAAACCAAATAACAAGTCAAACGTTAAAGAGACAAAGAGACAAAGAGGCAAAGAGTGCTCAGTAGTGTATCTCTCACAAGAATAGTCGAACGGAAGTCAAACATAAACCGAATAACAGCAAGAAGGTAAAACTGTCAAAGCAATGAAGCATACTAGCATAGTGTGTTACTTCCTTACCGCAGAAGTCGAACGGAGCAACTGAAGACGTCGAATAGGAACAGGGGCAGCGAGGTAGCGAGCACCGAGCAGATGTCGAACAAAACTACGGCGGAACTGTAGCAAGGCAGCGAGCAGAAGCAGCCGTCGAGCACTAGCAAAATTACGACTATGGTGGCTAGGGTTTACGCCTTTACGGTGGGTGGCGAGTAGAGGTGCACAAAAAATCTGAATATCCGATTTTGTGCAAAAACTATCCGAACCGATTTTTTATAAAACCGGATTTTTTGCAAACCGGAGCGGATTTAACCGGTTTTATCCGATCCGAAACCGGTTACACTTTAGTCAGAGAAAATCCGGTTTTAATCCGTACGAAACCGGTTACACCTCTGTCCGAGAAAATCCGGTTACAATCTGAAAATCCGGTCCCACAAAAACCGAAAAAATCCGGTGCGAATTTTATCCGATCCGGATTTGATTAAAATCCGAAGATGTACACCTCTAGTGGCGAGCGATTGTGAGAGGGAGAGAGCCGAGAGGTTCTTTTGAGTTTTGACTTTTTTCGATGAATAAAGAATGGGATCTAAAACCCATAGTTAAATCGTGAATGGCCCACAGTCCAAAGATAATTTGGGCCTTTTCCTAACATCCAAATATAAACTTTTTGTTTTTGTTGACTTTTAAATATTTAAATATATAAAAATATTAACTAATTATATTCTTATCGGTTCGGTTTCTTATCGGTTCGGTTATATGTATAAAACCGAAACCGAACCAATAACTATCGGTTAATGGATTTTTCAAAACCGAACCGACGGTTTTCATTTAGTTCGGTTTTAATGTTCGGTTTTAACGGTTTTAATGGTTTCGGTTCGGTTTTTCGGTTAACACGCTCACCCCTAGCTTTACCATCTTATCTAAGGTACCTAATGGTACATAAAGCTCCATCTTGTTAATTATATATTTATTCTCCAGAAAAAGATAAAATATTACTATTCACATTCCTAACAATTGTTTTATATATATATATATATATATATATATATATATATATATATATATATATATATATATATATATATATATAATATCGAAACATCAAACAATTATGTATTTATACTTTATATTAAAACTCTCATAATTGTTCAACAAATTTCATACTTCAAACTTACATATAACAAAACATAAAGATAAACACATAATCAAAATTTATAACTCACAAATATACAAATAGCTTATTATTTAAAACTTAATGACATAGTTTTTAGTTACAGATGCTAACAATTATAATTGTTTAATACGATTAGAAACATTATAAGTATACAACCAAAAATTATAAGTATATAGTTATAAAATGCTCAACATTTATTTAAATACTAACATTTTGCAATGCAAAATATCACTGTTCATCCAGAGTGCTTTTTGATAATAAATAGCTTGGCTTTGCTTTTTATCAACTTACACTTTCTTTTTCTTGGTCTACCGGTAAACACATTCTTATTATCTATATAAGAAACCACCGTTCGACTCCGCCACATATCCTCTACCTTTTTAAAAAAAAACTTTTGATTGCTATTTTTACACGCTACCGAGTACCGTGTCACATCCATGCCCTACGTCACTCCACAGTCCACCCCATACCTCAAACACTCCCACATCTCTCCTGCAACACGTTTCCTTTTCTACATACCGAAGGAAGGTTCTACGTTATCTGAAAACCATTCTTGGGCCAGACTCAAATTCAAAGACATAACCCTTTCCTATTTTCAAGCTGTTTGCTCTCCATGTTGTCGATGAACTGCCATAGGGGTGATTTTTGTCTTTGCAAGTTAATCGGTCGATTTTAACACATGTGGGCTCTCCTCTGAGTTCTGAATCTGCTTTCTCGACACATCCGCATCACAAGACACACTATCTCAGTCTTCTTCAGTTATCTCCTTAGTAAGTATTAATGTTTTGGTCTTAAGTCTTATGTTGATTTTGATCTCAAGTCCAATTATGAAGTATCCGATCAGTACTATGTTGATTTTTGTATTTGATTATAATGAAATTCTCTTTTCCAAGTTAGTTTTTCACTATGCATGCCAACTGTTTGTTAGATTGCTCAAGTCCATGAATGTTTCGAATGATATTACTTATGTATCAAATGCGGGTCAACATCGTTAATCAACTTGAATTATAGAATTCAAGTGTACTATCTTCTTTCTCATTTAGAAGAAAAGAATTAAAAGGAACGCTAAAGGATAGAATTTTACAATTATTAAAGGATGAATGAATCAAAACAATTTACATAAGAAAAAAATTAACATAGAAATCTACTATGTATATGAGGTTTAGGTTTATTTGAACCTCTTTTTGTAGGTTCACATAGATTTGACATGTTTAAAACATGAAACATATGAAAATATGTAATAAGAATATATGCCTTCTTCTGCTTCCTTAAGAAGGTGGGTTCGAAGAATTTGTGAAGCAGATAATATTTTGACTCCAAGATCATGTAAAAGTTTAAACAGGTTGGAGTTTTTCAACATCTTCTTTTTTAGCGGTCTTTGAATTTTGACAATGGTGGACATGGGTACTAATTAATTTGCAGGTGGTGTTTGGGTACTGATTCACAAGTAGTTGAACTTGCAAATGGTGAAAGGCTTAGAGTATATTTTTGTGAGCTTAGTTTTGGGGTTTTATAAATAACATCATATCTAAAATTTGTTTCTTTTGTGGTTTTAAGTTTAGTCAATACAGAAGCTTGCTAATTAAAATGTCGATCACAGCTAAGAAAGTGGACGTTTTGTTGAGTCAGAATTAAAGCCAAGTAAGGTTGGCTTCTATTTTCATGATTTCTTTTTCTCACAATTTTGTCTTATATAAATTCCTTCCATTCTCTTAGTATCTTCAATTTTGTGATTGCTGAAAACAACATATTTTTTGTTGGTTTGTTTTATTGCCTGATTTTAGGTTTCCACGGGTTATTATGGTAATCAAATTGGTTTTATCTAGATGAATCTCCTTGATTTTGGATAGATGTCATATATTATAGATTATCAATATCAATTATCAATTGATGTGTCATATGAATGTACTTTGCAAGAGTTCTTGCATTATGATACTGTTCGCTTTGACATATCAAGAGACTTAACATTTGATAAATTGATTTATTCGAAATGAAATCGAATTTTTTATGCTCTCTTATTCTTTATTGCTTTCTTTCTCAAATGATCTCCTACGATTTATATTATTTGGTATAGCCCGCCTTTGTACTATATGAAGACCCCCTTTCATGATAGACAAATTAGAGTAGCATGCCGTTTTAGTTAATTCTATTTTTTTCTTAAAACCTATCGACTAGTTATAAACATATACGTGAATATGTGGGGTTTTGCATGTTGAACCTTTTTTTTGCTCTGTGTTTCCATCGCTTGGTACTTATCATGTGAAGCTCTAAGTTATATATTTTTATTTGTTTTGTGCAGTCGTTTTGAAACATGTTGCAATAAATGCAGAAAGCAAAAACAACTTTGGAAGATCCTGTATGCAATGGAAGTCGACATATTGACATGTTGTTATTTTCATTTAACATCATAACGTGGGAGCCAAATAGATGGGAAAAATCTGCCTCAAGTAGTCCTCAGCTACGAACCATCAGTTATCCAAGAGCAAATGTAAGCTAATTAGTTTGTATTCTTAAATTTGTTCACCTTTAATTTGTCTTTTAAGTTTATGTATCTTCAGTTTGTTCCTATGTCATATACGTATGCAGGTTTAGAATTCTAATCATCTAGAAAATGCATACTCTATATGCATTACTGAAATGTATATAAATCTGCAATTTTAGATGCAACATAGATAAACTTTTGTTAAGGCCCTTTTAGTTGGAAACTATGTTTCTTGGAAGCCATTTGCATTCCAAACTATGTTGCTTGGAAACTGATTGAGTAAAAAAGTGTATTGGTTTATATATTTCTTATTTATTTTATTTAAAAAAAATACTTAAAACAGTTAGTTTTAATAGGTTAAAAAGGATTTAAAATATTTTTTGTTAAATCGGAAAACGCGAACTGAAACCGTGACCATAACTGTTAGCGGTGCTAAAAGAGGTTTAACGGCTCTAAGAGGAGTTAGCGGCGCTAAAGAAGGCTTAGCAGCGCTAAGTAGGACTTAGCGGTGCTAAGGCCTAATGGGTTTCGACCCAAGGGGTTGCGGCCCAAGGCAGTTCCCGACCCAAGGGGTTTCGGCCCAAGGTGGTTCTCGGCCCAATAGGGCTTACGGCCCAGGTGACTTCGGTCCAATGGGTTCTCGGCCCAAGAGGGTCACGGCCCAGTGGGTTGTGCGGCTTAACAAGAGATGTTGGCCCAAGACAGTTTTTCCGGATTAATACAAAAGGATTATTAATTTTAAGGTATAAAATTAATAAGGTAATATATAAGCTAATGTTATATATTTTAATTAGTTTTAGTTAAAATATATATCTTTAGATTTTATTTATTATGACTAGTTTAGTCGTTTTGAATAAATTCTAAAAGGGATAAAGTTTATATAATGGAGAAACAAATAAGATATTATTTAATTGACCAAGGTTGTCGGTTTTAAGTTTTTGGAAAACTAGTAATAAAACTCGACATGAGGATTTCATTCAAGTTTTGAATGAGATCAAGTTTTAAGTTTCTTGTTGAAAAACTAGTTTGGTCAAATAAATTAGAAGATCATAATTCTCGTTTTTGGTTAATAGGTATTAATCAAAAGGATAAATGAGAATAGTTTAAACAAATCAGGTTGTGTGCTTAACAGTACAGTTTTTGTTTATTTATATAATTGCGTGGTTGTGATAGCTATAGTTTTACCGACTTAGGACTCGTTTTTTCTTATTCTTCTTTTTTTTTTGTTTTTGGGAAGGCCTGCGTGCCAATTACAATCCCTTTCTTATTTGTAATATTGTACTGGTTAGGGGAGGCCTGCGTGCCATTTACAACCCCATTCAATATTGTATTTGTAATAGATTAGTAGTTTAATCCCTCAACCAAAATGGACTCCAAGAAGGTGATCAAGAAAAATGGTTTTTTTCACACGGAGCACGGATACTTCGGGGAGGTGTCAAGGCTAGTGGGAGCAGCACATCAAGAAGACGAATCCAAGTAATTTTGTCCTTAGGTTTGACCTTAGGATTAGTTGGCAAAACTATAGGTTTTATCTGCTTATTATTATTACCTGCGTGGTTGTGATTTATTTACTGTTTTTCATATATATGTATGGTATATATATATACATGCGTGTGATGGTAAATAAAAGGGGTTTAATGACAGATTGTTATTAGACAGTGAAAAACCACGTTCTATGACAAACTAGAATATGACTTCAGTCTATTAGTCGTATTAATTAATTTTTTTATAAATTTAAAAGTTTTGTCAAGTTTATAAGTTTGGAACTTATAAAGGCCGTTTTGTGCACCTATTTAAGGTACACATGTAAATCGTGTATTTTTTTTAAACAGTTAGTTTTAAAATGGTTTTTCAAAAACTGGAAAATTAAGTTTTTTCATTGAACTTAATTAAAAACCCAAGAAAAATCTTAGATCAGTGTGCTACCCACCTAATGGTACACCTTGACTGTTAAACGGTACTCGGGTGTCGGAAGTGCCCAAACCTTAGGCATCCGGGTTCAAACCATTGCGGGAAAGGGCATGAAAGATTCTGCGATAATCGGGAGTCCCGGCCAGAATTCATGCTGTCTTAGGTGGTGCGATCTATTTTGGTGATAATCGGGAGTCCCGGCCCAAAAAGCACTAGAGTAGAGTTAAACATACTAGACTGGGTCTAAGTGCTCTACGAGGTTCTAGGAGTCGTATCAGTTAGGTACGATTGGTACAGGGTGTTACCTACCAGAAATAGCATGACTTGGCGGAAAGTGCCCAAACCTTGCGTCAAGTATTTGAAATATGGGTCCTAGGTCTAATATATATTATTTATGGGTTTGATGATATATAATTAGAAATCTTATCTGCAATTACTAATAAAACCAAGGTTTTAATTTGTAGATGACAACCAACGTTACTAGTACTAATAACCTCTGTCTCCGCTCTATCCTTGAGAAGGATAAGCTCACCGGGTCCAACTTTCTCACATGGGAGAGAAATCTCCGGATCGTGCTGAGGCACGAGAGAAAGTGGCATGTCCTAGAACAACCTCTAGGAAATCCCCCTGCCAGCAATGCCAGGGCAGAGGTCAGGGAGGCTTTTCAGAAGCGCTCCAATGACGCCTTGGATGTTAGCTGTCTCATGCTTGCAACTATGAGTCCAGAGTTGCAATCAAGCATGATGGAAGCTCCTGCCTATGACATGATCCGCCAGCTGAGGGACATGTTCCAGGAGCAAGCCCGCACGGAGCGTTATGATGCCACTAGGGCATTTAACTCGTGCAAGATGGCTAAGGGGACCTCGGTCAGTGACCATGTCATGAAAATGAAAGGTTACATGGACCACCTAGAGAGACTTGGGCACCCAGTACCGTTGCAGCTAGCAACGGATACGATACTCAACTCGTTGTCAGATGACTATAAGCCTTTTATAGTCAACTACAACATGAACAATATGGAGAAATCCGTGGCTGGGTTGCACTCCATGCTCAAGACAGCTGAGCAGAGTATCGGAACCAAGTCTAAGGACATTCTTATGGTGGGACATGGTGGACGTAAGAAGAGGAAGGGGCGCAACGGAAAGGGAAAGGGAAAGGGCAAGGCCCAGCCCAGCCAGAGTGCACCCAGGGCTAATAACGACAACAAGGGCAAGAAGCCGAAGCCAAACAAGGCAAGGACCGAGAATCGGTGCTTCAGGTGCGGCGAGACCGGACATTGGAAACGAGATTGTCCGAAGGGGCACGAGGCAGGTGGCAAGACTGGCACCTCAGGTATCGTGTAGCTTCTTTTTCACTTTCCACTTGTAAAAGTTTTTACGAGTATTCTAACATCTTGCAATCGTTTATCGCAGGAGGAGATGGAAAGTGATGCGGCCCAGCATAAAGAGATCCTACGTGCAGCATGCGGATATTATTAATATTTATATTTCCTAGTTTTTAAAATTTTTAAGAACAACCTTTTATTGTTTATGGATATTTTTAAATTTATGGAAAATATAATTATTTGGTTCATATCAGTGTACGTGTTCTTATTGTATGAATCATGATTAGTCCAGTTGTGACTAAAAGAGTGCCAATAAGTCAAGTCTTGACTTGATTGGTGATTCATAATAATCTTATGAAGTAATTTGTTGTAGTTACATAAATGACGGCTCTACTATATAAATACTTGTATAAACAAGTTTTGTTTATAAGATTAGATAGTTTTTCTAATTCAACAAGTATTTAAGATTTTATGAAAAGTGAGTGTTCAAAGTCTTGAACATATGGAAATAATAGTCACTATTTTCAGGTAAAGTAGTTTTTGATAAAACGTTTAAGAAAGTATAAAAGTGATTATAATAGTTATTATAATCAAGGAGTTTTATACTAAATGTTTTAAGGAAAGAAATTTAAAATACCATTATGAGTGTTTCATACTTGTGATCATGGTAAGTTTAATGAAACCATTTTCCGTAATTGGAAAGATGGATATATGGGAGATCCAAGTTCTTGGTTTCATAAAACAAATTTCTTGCAAAAACTAAGTTCTTTAAAATATGTGTTTGGAACACAAGTTTTAGGCATGGTAGTCAAGTTTTGACTAAGGCCTAAAAGGATGTTTTAAAGAATGCACTTTTTCATAAAAGTTAGTGGGAGCACCTGACTAATGTATTTATCAGAGTTAATAAAAGGTTGTTTTTTAACCAGTGTGATAAATACAAGTTTGAACTTTTAAAGTATATAATTATCGGATGTTATCTAAAACAGTAAGTTCTTAAGAAAGAACTAATCCGAGTAATGCATGACTTATTGAGAGTTTTTTTTTCTTTCAAAGATATCATTTCAAGCTTTTAAGTCAAGTTATGACTTAAATGGAAATTATATACGTTCTAAAATGTTCAGTAAGTCAGCTTAATATTGTTGGTTGGTTAACGTTAGAAATGATAAAATAGGATGTTCTTTAACATTCTTAGTAATGATATTAGATTAGTGTTGGTATAAACAGGGAATCTAATTTCAAGGTTCTTAGAAGTAGGTGTAAAAAAGTTTTATCGTTTCAAATAGATAATAAAATCTAGTAAGATTTATTATATCTACAAATGTAATTAAAGTTTTTAAATTACAGGGAGGTTATTTTGTAAAATCAGAAACTTTGGAGTTATTTCCAGTTTTCTCCAAGTTTAAGGAATTTTATAAAATAAGTAAGTCTAGATTTGTTCTTAGGTTGCAAGAACGATTTCTAGCAAAACCAAGAAAGAGTACTTCTTGGTACCAGTCTTGTGTTTTAAGGTTTATGATCATATTATTTTTCGTTGTAATCTGTGATAAGTTACAATATAAAATAATAAGTAATTCAGATGGACACCGTGAATCGAGTCAATGAAATGGTAGAAATTATGCACCTTTATTCCAGGGTGGAATATGGAAGGGTGTAGAAATTAGTTTCATTGTTCTTCACAATTTTGTATGTTTTGATTTATCCAGGAATAAACTAGGTTTATTCGAAACACTATCCGTGACTACTTATCTTGGTGGGAACCTTGATAGGGTTATAAAGTCATCGTAATTTTGGGGTAGATTCGAAAGTATATCGAATATAGCTGCGAACGGTTTTTGCGGACCAAAATTTACGGATATTCGTTAGGGTTACGAATATTGGATTGACCCACCGTGAAAAATACTTCGTGGATTCGTGTCAAAAGTATTTATCACATAGGTTATCCTCAAGCCTGAGGTATTTGGTTTGGGATGCGGTAACTGTTGTCTTCTTAGCGCGTTCTAACGCCACGCCGTAACAGGGTGGTCATAAGGGGCGTGTCTACATTCAATGGGAGCCGTGTTGCCAAATGCAAATATGCAAGATGGTAATTGCACCTCCTTTTTAGGAGAGATATTTCCGGGCCCCTTGACTGATTAGAGAAACTGGTAAGTGCACGGCCGTGCCCAAACGAACTGATCTGTTCTTTATCGTTTATCACGCAGTTTCGAAATCAAGTATGTCATGAACAAATTCTTGAGTCTCTGAGTTGACTTTTTCCATGCTCATGCTCAAAATTGAAATATCGCGCTGCAAGGGACAAACCTATATATATGCAAGCTTGTATATATAAAGACGTACCCATTCATAAACAGGGAGTTTATGATAGTTTAGTTTATAAACAGTTAGTTTATAACAGGTTACTTCTAAGCAGGTTGCTTATGAAGTTTTATCACAAGTTACTTTGGGGTATAAGAGTTCTTATAACCTGGTTATCCTAAGTGCCTGGCTAGGGACCTCCTTAGGCTAACAATGTCCAGTAACTATTACTTATCTTGCACAAGTGGAGGCTGTTAGATTATGTGCAGAGATAATTAATTGGCACATTGTATCCAATGTTATAAGAGACTAAAGGGTCACACTGCTACACACCCAATTCAGAACAGTTGGATTTCACCATAAATCTGTGTGGAAATAATTAATCAGTTAGATTAATTATTAAAGAGAAAAGTAAATAATTAATCAGTAGTATTAATTATTGAAAAGTGAGAAATAAATAATTAATCAGTTTGTATTAATTATTAGAAAGGAAATAAATAATAAATAGTTATTTATTATTTAAAGGGAATTAAATATTAAGTTTTAATATTTAACGGATCAGTTAATTAATAGTTAATTAATTAACTAGCAAAGTCCAGGGGGTAAAAGAAAAAAGAGATGAAAGTTTAATTAAAACCAGTGGGCTTTTAATTAAACGGGCTTAGGTCCAATCTAATCCTTATAAATATATCCTTAAAGGCTTAAAGATAAGATAAGTGATACAAGGGATTAGACCTAGCCACCAAAACTCTCTCTCTAACTCTCGATCCCGGCTCTCTCTCTCTCTCACCTCTCTCCGATCTCACTCTCTCACTCGGTCTCTCTCTCTCTCTCTTCGTTGCAATCGAAGGAGACAAGAAACCCATAAAGGGTGTTTCTCGGTTTCGAGGTCGACGCAAGCAAGCACATACACACAAGGGTTTCGATTGCTTGAAGCCTTGGTGATCCAGGAGCGGTCTAGCAGCCAGTTCAATCGGAGGTGCAGTAGTGGTGGGCTACTTTAGCAATCCCAAGTTTGTTCAGGTATAATATTGTAACCTTATCTATGGATTGTTTGTAAGAAACTATGTTGATCAATGTAAGTTTTAAAGATCCTAACCCTTTTGGGGTTTAGATGGTTGTGTTCAATCCAGTTCCGCTTTTAGGATTGAACCAGTGAAATCAAACCCAGGATTGACCAGTTTGAATCATATGGTGGTTTGGTTAGGTTCAAAACCCTTCAGTTACTGGGTGGGGATTTCAGGCAAACTTTACCCGTCAAGCCTAAAGGGACAAAATTGGACATTATAGCATCGTTGATTGCTGAATCATAAATCTGGAGCCAATTCAAAATTTGTAAGCTGACTGAAAATTTTAGACTTCTTCGACCCGACCTAACTTCTGCCGAAAAAAATGAAATTACAACCTTCTCATCATGGTTACTGCAGATTGGGGATGGTGAGGTTGGTTTGGATGATGAAGATGATCCTGGAGACACCAAATGGGTAGAAATTCCAGAAAAATATTTCATACCTGACCATGAAGATGCACTTGAAGATTTAATTCACTTTATTTATACTTCTGACATACTTGCAAAACCAAATGCAAACATGTTTTGTGACAAGGCCATTGTCTGTCCTAAAAACGAGACTGCGGAGGAAATCAACAAGCTCATACTTGATAGTCTCCCCGAAAAACCAACAACTTATCTGAATGTTGACTCAATCATTCCACATGCAAATGACAAAGGAGATACAGAGGTCCTTTATCCACCTGAATATCTCAATTTACTCAACTTTAGCGGTTTCCCATCTCATTGCCTTCGATTAAAAGTTGGTGCTCCAATCATGTTGCTCCGTAATATGAACCAAATGGCAGGCCTTTGCAACGGAACTAGAATGATCATCACACAACTACTACCAAGGATCATTGAAGCACAGGTTATAACTGGAACTCGAATAGGCCACAAAGTTTACTTGCCCCGAATAACTTTAAATCACAATGATAAGGAATTACCTTTTCTTTTCAAAAGAAAGCAGTTTCCGGTCAAACTTTGCTATGCCATGACAATCAACAAGAGCCAAGGACAGTCATTAAAAAGAATAGGAATTTACCTTCCTCAATCAGTTTTCAGTCACGGCCAATTGTATGTTGCGTTGTCGAGGGCTACATCAACTAATGGTCTAAAGGTGCTAATTAAAAGACAAGACATAATCATTTCAGACAAAGAAACTCCACTTCAAACAAACATTATCAAAGATACAAACACCTTAACACCAGCATCCATCACCACTCCTGCTACTCCAATACAGACCATTCAACATACTTTACCATCAACACCTATTACACCAACTTCTGCTCCAGTAACTACTCCTACATTAGCTTCTTTTTCTCAACCCACTAAACCAAAAAACCCCCAACCAAACATCTGTCAAGAAAGAGCTTTTCCATACATCAGTTTTCTAACCACACAAGTTTTATTAAACATATATATATATATATATATATATATATATATATATATATATATATATATATATATATATATATATATATATATATATATATATATATATGTTTGTTTGTGTTTTATGTATATATGATACTTGACAGATATTGGTGTGTGAGAATTATGTATTTGTGATACACATTTCCTTTCAAAAAAGACAAATTTGATATCTAGGAAATGTGGTTAATAATAGTTACATGTCATGTAGATGAAGCAGGAGCAAACTTGGTTAAGAAACAAAAGCGCGATCTTAACAACATCCAGCGCCGTTCAGGCCACAAGGAATAGTCATAGCTCTTTGAAAGAGCTAACTTGGTGAGTTAAAAGATAACAATAATCTAACCTATATTTTTAACTTTTGAGATTTAACAAAATAATTATTTTTGCAGGCAAGAGGTTTTGAGCTTCAAACATTTTGGAAAACACTTTTGGGGAGGAGCATTTCTACTGAATATCATATCTAAAGTTAAAAAACAATTAGTGCTTAAATCTTAAGACATTTGTTCCTCTATTTTTGTGTTAGCTATGTTTGTTAAATATGCAGTTCGCGACATAAGTTGTATTGTAAATTAGCTTTTGTTAAAACTATTTTACTTTGATGTTAAGTTTCTTGAAATATATTTGAAGTTTGAAGCTATGTTGCTTAACAATTATTTAGTTTAAAAAATTCGTTTTAGTATTGTACGCATTCCTTTTATTTACTTATTGTCCGCCGCAACGCACGGGCACGAAATCTTGTTAATAATTAATAACAAAACATAGTTTTTATTTTAAAATACATTATATTTCCCAAGATTTAGTGTATATTGAAGTATGGATTATTTGGTACATTTGTTGGGGTTTATGGTGGCCATGAATGACATGATGTATTTTGATAAGTTTACATTAATTTGTTAAGGAATTTGATATATATATATATATATATATATATATATATATATATATATATATATATATATATATATATATATATATATATATATATATATATATATAGGATTATAGGGGAGGGTTCATGCGAGAACCGTTGTTAGTGCGAGAACCGCGAGAACCAATCTCGGCCGTTCCTTGAGTATGAGAAGTTTCATGGATGGTGAGCGTGGAGGGATAGAATGTGGCAGGGTGCATGTGAGGAATTCATGGGTGGGCAATGACATTGAAAGAGGGGGAATTGGACGGCTCAGATTGGTTCTCGCGGTTCTCGCACTAAGAATGGTTCTCGCATGAACTTTTTCATATATATATATAGGGTAAGGTTCTATAAAGAACCTCCCTTAAACATAGAACCTAAAGAACCCCTGTGGTTATGACATGTGGCATTATAAATAAGGGCAAAACTGGAAAATAAAATTAAAAAAACATATCTCACGCGCCTCATTCTCTTCCAGCAAACACATCTTTTTAATTAAATAAACCCATTTAAACATTTAAATGATCATAACTTCTTCGTTTTTTAGAGTTTAAGTAAGACAATCATATCATTACATTCAGTTTTTCGTCATCTTTCAAACAAGACTAGGCTTGATATACTTCTAAAACTTTTTTTTTTTGAAAATGCAAATTTTCTCAAAATTTGCATTTTCATTTAGGTTTTATTTCAAAATGCAAAATGCAAAATGCAAAATATGGAAGATGCAGGTCATGTAGATGCTTCCAAAATGCAAATTATGAAAAATGCAAAATGCAAACCCACAACATCTTTCATTTACACAATCAGATTCAGTGAAAAAGTAGCCCAAAATGCAAAATTACATATACAGACCCAAAATGCAAAACTGTTTTTAAATACTTGACATCCTTTTATCTATTATTAACCCATTGATTTCCATGATACATAATCAAAATGCAAACCCAATATCCATCACTGAAAATGCAAAAACAAAAAATAATACATAATTCTTATTGTTATTAAATGAATGTATCAGATAAGTAAAAAATGAAAATGCAAACATTATATGCAAACCCAATATGACACATAATCAAAATGTAAAAACCCAATATCCATCACTGAAAATGAAAAAACAAAGATGATACATAATTCTTATTGTTATTAAATGAATGTACAGATGAGTAAAAAATGAAAATGCAAACAAGATCTTACTAAAAATGTAACCCAGATAACTGCACCTCCTTGTTAACTCTACGATCTCGATGTAACAACGGTAGAAATGAAAAACGATCTACAAACCCACACAAAAAAACAATGTTGGAGAGAAGCGATGCAAAATAGACGTTGGGCATCTGATGTTTGTCACTGGAGGATAGGAACTAGGAAAGACAGAGAGGAACTTGGGTAGAAATGGAAAATAATCTGCAACAAAAAAAATGTTGGAGAGGAGCGATGCAAAATCGACGATGGTCATCTAATGTTTGTTGCCGGAGTATAGGAGATAGTAAATACATAGAGGAACTTGAATCAAAATCAATGGTGGCCGGATTAATTTGTTGTTTGTCGCCGGAAGTTAAGAACTATGAAAGAGAGATAGAAACTTGAATCATGAAAATATAATTATTGTATGATTGAAGAGACGTGGGATGAATTTGTAACAGGCTCCACTTTTGATACAATTTCCAAAAGTACCCTTGGATATTTTTGTTATGCGCGTGAAGCTGTGAACATTCAGTTTGTTTTTTTTTTACTTTTAATCTGAACCATTGATTAGTATATCCAATGGTTGATATTGGTTCTTTAGGTTTTTTATTTAAGTAATGGTTCTATATTGATGTTTTTTCTATATATATATATATATATATATACACACACACATACAGGAGGTAGGGTTAGATTGAGTCGGTTGGAGTATAATAGGTAACTCAGGTTTGGCCTTAAAATTCTTATCGTGAAGCTTGCTTGGGGTCCAAGTATCTATTGAATCGGGATTGTTGGCGTGTGAATCCCAAATGCCAATTCGGCTATGTTGTTTCTGTGAACAAAATGCCCATATCTTTTATGTGAGAGATTACTCGAAGAAGGGCGAGAACGTTGGTTAAAAAAAAGAAATATATGATTATGTGATATCTTGCACTTTGACCAATGTTTATTTGCACTTCTATGTAATCGATACTGTAATAATTTATTTACTAGTAATGTGTAGTAGATAAATTACTTATAAATTAAAAATTGTTAACCATTTTTAATGTTCAAACTTGTATGTACTCTCTCTATATGTTCTTATTCTTCTCTAACTATTTCTTTTTCTCAATTGATCACTTTAATACTTAAGCATAAGCATATGATTATAATCATAAATAAGCATATGATTATAATTATAAATAAACTTTTATTCATGTTAATAACTAGTTATTCTTTAAACTTCACGACATAGTCATACTGGATATCACATCAGCTTTTCTAGCATATGACTATCTCATGACTAAACAGTCTTAGTCATGATTTATGATTAACTGTCACGTCACCGTCACCCTAATTACTAGATACAACATTAAATTAATTTAAATTAATATGGCTGGTTAAAAAAGTTGAAACGAGCTACGAAACTCGTCACCACGATAATCATCAGTCAACAACGAAGCGCCAGATAACGAGCGGATAACAAACCGATTGTAATGTTTTTGTTGCAAACTCCATTACCATTACATAAAATAAAATAATCCACAAATGTGACCCCAATCGACTAACCACTCTTTTCATACTAGTTCTTCACCCATGTTAGCCATGACTTTATCTCAGTCAATGCACTTCATATCAGCACCCTTTAAACAATTACTTTGACTTTTACTTTCCATGCTCACTTCTTATTCATACCCATTCTAAGTGCCCCTGTTTTCTTATACAATGACAATCTTGTTGTACAATAATGTTCTCCTTTATAATCCTTTTTACCAATACTTTTAATATCAACCCTACTTTCGCTTGAAACTGTTAAGTAATTTCTCATATCTGATAAAAAAGACTTTTGAAATATATGTTTTAAAAGGGTGTTGGGCTACTATACTCATAACTAGTTATGAGTTGCAAATTGAAACTCGCACAAACTTACATGGTATCAGAGCAAGATTCACTCATGGTTGGTCGAAGGCCACATGAACTCCACGTAACCCATAAATAACTACGTGTTTGATGCAGAAAAGAAAAGTACGCCACAAGCGAGAGACAGTGCTGAATAATGTCTAATATGCTCTTGCACATGTTAATTTCCACTTTTTGAACAGTAGAACATTTACCCATACAAATTTGTAGACTTAAACTATAGAATGGGATTAGAGGAACCAACTTATATGAATTTTGGCTGCAGCAAGCAACAAAGAGTAGAAAAATTGCAAGATAAAATTCATTATCATCATTATCACCGTTACCACCGCCGCCCCGTCACTGCTGCTGCCGCTACCGTTACCGCCGACACCGTCACCGTTACCATCGCTGTCGCCACCATCGTTACCGTCACCGCCGCCGCCATCGTTACCGTCACCGCCACCAACCACCAACCACCAACCACCACCAATCGCCGACCACCACCGCCAGCACCGCCGCTGACCACCACCAACCGCCACCGCCAGCACCGTCGCCGACCACCACCAACCGTCGCCATCGCCGATCACCACTGCCGCCACCCCACCCCACGCTACCCGCTACCTACCCACCCCACCCCACCCTAACCTATCTACACCACCACACCCCACCTATCCACACCACCCTACCCCACCCTACCCCACCCCACCTATCGACACCACCCTACCCCCGCCCCATCCTACCCCCAACCTACCCACCCCACCCACCCCACCCACCCCACCCACACCCTACCCTACCCCCTACCTACCCACCTCCACCCTACCCCTACCCTACCCTACCTTACCCCACCCCACCCTTACTTACCTACCCCACCCTACCCCTAACCTACCCCATACAATCACGACAGCTACGACGGTCGTGATGGTGTTGGTGGCGGCGGTGGGTGGTGGTCAACAACGGCGATGAGGCGGTGGAGGTGGTGGCGGTAACAGTGGTGGCGACAGCAGGTGGTGAGAGCGGTAACAGCAGCGGGGATACGGATGGTAGCCGCGTGTCAGTGTCGGCGCGACAGTTGGTGGTGGTCAACGACGATGGTGACTATTTCGGAGACGGTGATTGGTGGTGGTCGGCAGTGGTGAAGGAGACGGTGGAGGTGGTTGGTGGTGTTCGGCGACGGTGGTGACGGTGGTGGAAGTGGCGGTTTGTGGTTGTCGGCGGTGGCGGTTGGCGGTGGCGGTTGGTGATAGCGGTGGCGGTGGCGGTTGGTGGTGGTCGTTGGTGGTGGTGGAGGTGGTGGTTGGTGGTGGTCGGTGACGGTGGCAGTTGGCGGAGATTGCGGTTGGCAGTGGTCGGCGGCGGTAGTGTCGGTGACGGTTGGCGGAGGCGGCGATTGGTGGTGGTCGGCGACGATGGTGACGGTGGTGGAGGTGGCGGTTGGTGGTGGTCGGCGACGGCGGTTCGTGGTGGTCGCGGGCGGTGGTGACGGTGGTGGAGGTGGCGGTTGATGGTGGTTGGTGGCGGTTGTGGTGTTGGTCGTTGGTGGTGGTCGGTGGCGTTGGTGGCGGTGGCGGTTGGTGGAGGTGGCGATTGGTGGTGGTCGGCGGAGGCAGCAGTTGGTGGTCGGCAACGGCGGTTGGTGGTGGTCACGGGTGATGGAGGTGGTGGTTAAGAAATATAGTAAATAAGACATTTCTTAAAATCAAAACAACAAACAGTCTTATCTCGCAGACATTCGCATACATAAGACC
Source organism: Pulicaria dysenterica (assembly GCA_947179395.2). Classification (NCBI taxonomy): domain Eukaryota; kingdom Viridiplantae; phylum Streptophyta; class Magnoliopsida; order Asterales; family Asteraceae; genus Pulicaria; species Pulicaria dysenterica. The sequence continues at coordinate 33,695,425 of OX359289.1, read as the reverse complement.
GTTTAAACCAGATCTTATCCTGCAGACATGGAATAAGATATAAGATATTTATGTCTTAAAAAACAAACATCACCTTACTTACTTTAGTTACTTGTTAATTAGTTACTTTAAATCACTTACTTGAAATTTAATCAACTGATATCAACTATCAAATTTATTGGTGTCACTTATTTGAAAACTTGAAACACTTGAAATTTAGTCAAATATTATTGATAAGCAGTTTATTAGTTTATTAATTATTCACTTTATTAGATAAACAGATTACTTGAATCACTTGATATGAAGTTAATTGGTTTGTTTACTTGAATACCTAAATCACTGTATAATTAATTAATAGATCAAGTTTTTTAAAATGCATTTATCCTATAGTCAAAAAAGAAATAAAAGAAAAGAATTTGACACCTAAAACAATCTCAAAGAAAGTGAATGAATAGATTTGTAAAGAATTTAAAAACCTAAACAATTGTAAGTTTCTTATTTAACGTTTTTATATATTTTAGTTTTTTTGTAAATTTTAGTATTTTTAGGGGCCCATTTGTTTAGTTTTGACCCGGGCCCCAAAAATATTTAAGACGCCCGTCTAGTAATGTATATTAGATAAATTATTTGTAAATTAAACATTGTTAACCATTTTTATGTTCAAACTTGTGTGTATTCTCTCTATGTTATTATTCTTCTCTAACTATTTCTTTTCTAAATTGATCACTTTAATATTTAAGCATAAGCATATCATTATAATCATAAATAAGCATATGATTATAAACATAAATAAACTTTTATTCATGTTAATAACTAATTATTCTTTAAACTTCACGACGTAGTCACACTGGATGTCACGTCACTGTAATTACTAGATACAACAAAATATTAATTTAAATTAATATGATTGATTAAAAAAGTTAAAAAATTGGAAACGAGCTACGAAACTCGTTACCACAACAGCCGTCAGTCAACAACGAGGCGCCCGATAACAAGCAGATAACAAACCGATTGTAATGTTTTTGTTGAAAACTCCATTACCATTAAATAAAATAAAATAATCCACAAATGTGACCACAATTGACTAACCACTCTTTTTATACTAGTTCTTTACCCATGTTAGCCATGACTTTATCTCACCCTGTGTTTGTGCACTACATATCAGCACCCTTTAAACAATTACTTTGACTTTGACTTTCCATGCTCACTACTTATTCATACCCATTCTAAGTGCCCATGTTTTCTTATACAATGACAATCTTGTTGTACAATAATGTTCTTCTTTATAATCCTTTCTATCAATACTTTTAATATCAACTTTCACTTGAATGAAAAATGACCTTTGTAATATTTGTTTTACAAGGGTTATGTGCTACTCCACTCATAACTAGTTATAAGTTGAAAGTTGAATACCCACAAACTTACATAGTATCAGAGCAAGGTTTACTCGTAGTCGCAGAAAAGAAAAGTACGCCACACGCGAGAGACAGTGCTGAGTAATGTCCAATTTGCTCTCTGATATTTACGTTTTTATGCATGTTTTACATGCTGGAATACCCCGTACTTAGTCCAATACCGAGGTGATTACTCCAACAACTGATCTAATATGTGTAACATTCACCATGCACGTTAAAAAGAGCTTTAAGTGAGATATTTGGGCAAAACAAGGCAAGAAGTGAAGAAAAATGAAGATTAGTGAAAAAACACCCCTTGCGACCGCAAGGGAATGTCCTTGCGATCGCAAGGACCTTCCACAACTGTTGACTTTTGTTGACTGCACAAAGAAACCCTACAGTGAAGAAACCTCCATTGCGATCGCAAGGGAATGTCCTTGCGACCGCAAGGCCACCTTATCTACAACTGCCCAATTTGCAAGTTGCATCTGTCATGTCAGAATAACCACCCATCTTGCGACCGGAAGGGGGGTGCTTGCGACCGCAAGGACCCCTGTTACAGCACTTTAAATGACAGATTTTGCACAAATGCAAGAGAGTTCCACTTTTCACCCTAATTCGGACCAACACCTCCAAACACTCTCCCTAAGCCCCCTAACACTCCAGGAACCTTTCTTGGTGATTCTAAGGTGGAGAGATTGGATTTGAAGGCTTGGAACAACATCTTGGAGCTTGGATTCACTAGTTTTATCATTGATTATCTTGGGTATACTCTTTCCATTTCTGAATTCAATCATGTACCCATGTGTTCCAGATGTTGTAGTACTAATCTTAATGTATATGGATAACTAAACTCATTTCACTTGGGCCAAGATGATTCTTGGCTAGTTATGACAATATATTTGACTTTTATGTTGACTTGATTCAATTATGCATGTTTGATCTTGGATACAATTGTGTTTAATCATATTTGTGTGTATAATCAAACCATGTTCATGTGTGTTAATGTGTAAAGGATAACTCCTTCCTGTTTAAGCATGTGGATATTCAAGAATGATGGTTGACTTTATTAATTCCATGTTAAGTTTGTTATTAGAAATTATACATCTTGCATGGTTGTTATTAGATATCATTGTTGGAACATGTTTTAGATCATTTTCAGGTCTATCCATGATTGGTTTTGTTATTCATATGGTGATTTTATGCATGCCTTGTGATTTTAGATAAAAATCTAGTTATTTGGTGTATTCATGGGTCAAACATGCTACTAATGATTAAAGGATTTACAAAAATGTTTTTTTGGTATGTTTGTTGGTGAAATAAACCACAGTGTGCTGTTTTTGCTTGTTTTAACTAATTTAACACCTTTTTGGGTTCTGAGGACTACTGGATATGTCAGTTGAAAAGATGCGTGTTCACGTAGTCTGATTTGGACGCGATCTGGTAGATCTGTAGTTGAATTCTGATATGTCGTTGCTTGCCTGGTCATGTTTGATTTGAGTCTGAATCTTGATAACTCGAGTGATGATTCTTGCATGATAATGTGGTTATGTTGAGTATTAGAACAACATGCTATGCGCTCAATATTCAAGTCTTCATATTATGATTTGTATTGTAGTGTTGCCATGATTAGTTAGGATGATTCGAAAGCCTGAGTGAATCTTTATCCTGCTATTTGCCTTCGGTGTTAGTCTGTTTTAGTTGCTTTGTGGATTAGTTAATCTTGTTATTTGCTTTTATATTAATTATGCTGATCAAACAACAATGACGCTTAAGTATTGGTGGTTTCCTAATCCTGGTGGAACAATATCCGGTCTTACCTAGTCTGTACTACTATTGACCTGGTCATACTTGCCTGAGTCGTGTGTAGTATCTGCTTTATATTATCGTTTTTATAAATTTAAAACGAGGTTGTGGCAAAAAAATTTACTCTTAATAAACACGCAGTTTCCGATCACACCACTCTGGCACCTGTTAATTTCCACTTTTTGAACAGTAGAACATTTACCTATACAAATTTGTAGACTTAAACTATAGAATGGGATTAGTGGAAACCAACTTATATGAACTTTGGCAGCACCAAGCAACAAAGAGTAGAAAAATTGCTAAGATAAAATTCATTATCATCATGATCATTTTAATAGTATATATACAACAAAAAATGATAAACCAATAAGACTAATATGTTATATATGTATATAACGACTAAGATCGAGAACTTTGTGTAGACAATACTCGGCTTGCGCAACAAATTTTCCTAACCCGAAAATGAATTCTCTAACCAGGGAAGGAAAAAAATAATGACTTCTTTATGATATACAAATCTTTTTACTTTCAAGTGGTCCCGACAACTTTCCTGTGCCGCCTTGATCCAAATCTTCTGTCTCTCCGGCGTCTTGCTGACAGGATCTTTGTGGGATTACTTACAACATGTTCCGTGGGTGTTTGTAAAGCTGAAATGTTTTGTGTTTCATTGATTGGGGTGGAGGGTGGTGGCACAATAACCGCAAGCTTACCAGGAGGAGGTGGCAGTACTGGCGGTGGTGGCGGCCAATGCTCGAGAATATCTCGATGGTATCCCTGAAAGAGAGTCGCCAACATATTCAGCATCCACTAGGGAAGAAATTGTTTTGACTTTGATACTCAAACTTTATCAAGATTGTTTTATTTGTTTAAAAGGAGTTTTTAAGCCTTTGGCTCAGATGTACACAGTCTAACCGGTTTTACCTGTGGCTGTTTCTGAAGCATCTGCTATACTCAAACTTTATCAAGATGAATAGAGATATATTACCTGAACTACAAAGTTTCGCCTTTCGCAATCCCAAAACATATGAACCGTCCAATTTGTCTTAGCCGTGATCTTATCCCTCACAGTCGAGAAACTAAGCTGATCTCTCGAAGTAAACCGGTCAACTTCATTAAACCAAAGACAAGTAAAAAGGTTTGAGATAGGAATATGCTCTCTTATTACCACACATCCTTCCGGGACATCTGCATAATCGAAAGTTCGAAACATAATAAACACAAGCTCGCTAATAAATAATTTCTTCGAAATTAAGAAATAAATTTTAAAAATAATAATAATAAGAGTGTGTTACCACTTCTGATTGGAAGTTTGGCCTCCGAATACGGGGTCAAACCCTCGGTTTTGTAAAAGTCGATTTGGAAGTCGATGGAAGCGTTGTCGTACTTTGAAGCCGCTTTATTAGCTTCGGCTTCCACAAACACGTCAAAACGCTTGTAATGTCGAGATATCGCAAAACTAACGTTCTTCCTCCACAAGAACCTGAAACTCGACATATTAGACTTTCGTCTTTTTTATTTTTATCTGAACTGGAAAAACGAGATTTGAATTCGTGATCTTTATGGCGCTACCAAGGGACGAATTTATCTACAAGTTTTTACTGGAAATGGCGCGTGTTGTTAACAACAGCCAAGTTAGGTGCTGTTATACTCACACTGATTAAATGAGGGGTATTTTAGTCATCTTCTTCTATAATCTAATAAAAAAATAGGACATATTTCGTTACTTCCATGGTAATATATACTAACATTACATCAAGAATTAAAATACCTTTCGAGAACTTGATAAGGATCCACAACAAGCTCGAGTTTTCCATCGACCCATAGAGAATAACGAACATTTGGGAAAAGCCTATGAAGTAGAAGTTTTGGAATCTGCACATATGCAGCTTCATTAAAAACATGGTATATTTTGTGAAACACTAGAGGTGATAAGATAGACGGTTAAAGTAGGTTAGGTAACGCGGGTCAAGATGGGTTCAAACTAATATGTGATAATCTTTAGGGGTGTCAACGAGTCGAATCAAGCTCGAGCTCAACAGGGCTCGAACTCGGCTCGATAGCTCGATGAGCTTTTATACTTGAAGCTCGATCTCGGCTCGACAGGGTACATTATTAGCTCGAGCTCGGCTCAAAAAGCTCGAAATAATATTAAAAATTTAAATTAAAAAACCAAATTATTCAAAATATAGATAAAATGTGAAATTAATAATTTTTTAGTAATTACTTATTATAAATAGTATGTATTCAACGGTACATATTAGCTCAAAATATATACATATTACATATATAAATATACATATACTATATAAGGCTCGAAAAGCTCGATAAGGACTCGAGCCGAGCTCTTAGAAGCTCGAGCTCAACTCGTTAAATAATTTGAGCTCGTTTTTTGGGCTCGAACTCGAGCTCGATAAAGTTCGACTCGAACGAGCCGAGCTCGAGTTACTCGATAAAAGCTTGACTCGTTTACACCCCTAAATCTATAGTGTCGGTCGACATAAGTTGGGTTGGAGTGGGTTGACCCGCGAATACATTTTATTCTATGAAAGAAAATGTATACAATTGTATTCAAATACTATACCTTCCCATTGCGCCTTGGATCAGTATACGGAAGGTTATGAACGACAACAATTCTCCATAACCCGATCCTCTTGCTATCATCAAGATCGCTTGAATTTCTTAGAAAATTAGCGGTTTCTTCATCGACAAACATGAAAAAGCAAACGTTTTTCTTTGCAATGTCACTGATGTTTTTGGGTTGTTGAATCAGATCATAAGCACCAAATATGGCCGATGCAACCACCACTTCACGACATTGATCCATCTCGAAAAGATCCGAATCGTCGATATCGAATCCGGTTTCGTGTCCCGGCTTATCTCCTCTAACAAATCTGTTTTGCATAGTTATGCATCAATGAACAAGAATCGATGAACATAAACAAAATCTCTTTCAAGAAAACTATAGAATCGATTGATTCTAGTTATGTTATTATCACTAACGGGTCAAATATGTCAATAATCTGTTAAGCTAAAACAGAAACGGGTCAAACGGGTCGAAAGTTGCCTGCTTTTCGGCTTTTCCACATGTAAAGATGTTTATATCGTTGAGTTTTGGAGAAAAACATACCCACAATGGACACTCATCGACTCTTTTATGTCATAAGATTCAACTCTTTGTTTCAAGAAAGGATATCCACCAAATTCTGAACCTCCAAACTCACTGTTGGTCAAGTTTTCTTCACGAATGTATGTTAGATTTTGGAGGACCGGGGAAAATGAGGGGGCGTTTGGCATATATGAAATAGCTTCTTCAACAGGAAGGTAACACACCGGGCACGCTAATATTCAGGAAAATTGAAAAAATCTATTAAAAGATATATAAAGTAAAAAATGGAGTGTGAGATTAAGATTATGAAGAAACTCACGACGTGGGCCCGTTCTTTTCTTGTCTGCGGGTGGTGGCGGCATTGTGAAGCTTTCACATGGATGACCATGAGGAAGGGTGTATCCGGTGAAATAAACAGGCGGCTGTGGCGGTGGTGGTGGCGGTGGGATGGTTGTAATATTATCGTCATTATTCAAATTGATCTTCATATCTATTGTTTGAACTTTTTCATCATCAATACTCATTGGTGAAAATTCTGTGATTGAATTGTTCTTGAATTCTAAAGTTTGGATATTTTGAACCTCTTGTGTGACTTCGCCTGCAAATAACCCCAAACACAAACTCTTAACTTATAAATTTTAACTACAATTTAAAAAATTGTAATGAAATACCGTTTGGATAACAAAAACCAACAATTGGATTGAGCTAGGCCTAAAGTTGATCCAAAATGTAGCAAATTGTGGTAAAGAAAACATAAAAATTTAGTAAATCTGATAAATTATCGAAAAAAGAGAGTAAATTATGATATAAATGTACAAAATGCAGTTAATTTTAAAGACCCAGAAATGAAATTGAGTTCAAACTAATCAAGATGCAGCAAGTTAATACAATCATATACAGCTACAGACCCTGAGATGAAATTGAGCCAGGTTGTACAAAATGGACCATCATTAATAAGGACCAAGAAACTAAATTGAGCTCAGAATCAATTAAAATGAAGTAAATATTCATGAAATTAAAAGACATTAATGGGCAAAATTTGTACAATTTATACTGAATTGCGCCTAAAATCGATCAAGATTCGCTTACAGCTTATATGAATGAGCATTTACTACAAACCATGGAAGTAAATTGAGCTATAAAGGTACAAAATTGGGTAAAATTAAACAGACCCAGAAATCAAATTGAGCTAAAATCTAGTTGCAGTGATGAAATCAATCAAATATATTGACCTAAAATTAAGCAAATTCAAGTGAAATTTGGTTGTTTTCAGGAGAATGAAGTCAAACCTTTGCCAACATAGAATACCCACAGCATAGCTGCAATTGAAACAAGACACAAGAACAGCATTCCAACTTTCTTTCTGTGCACAAATTTAGAGATCCATATGAACATATTTTCCTTTTCTTTATTGACAAACATCTTTGAGGTTTTCCTTGAGGCAATTGGTGGTGTTGACTGATTGGGTTTTTGCTGTAAAAACACTCCTCCATTTTGAAACTGCTGTTGATGCAGTAATAAAGAACCATAGCTTGATGATCTTAGACCCAATGACCCACCAGTCATTGTTGTCTTTCCTCCAAAACCTTAACCTCTTCTTTCATCTCATTCACGCGATTTTCGCAATCGATTCAAGCTGTGAACACAATCTTTATGTAATAATTTGGAAGCAGAAGATATGAACGACTTGTTAATTCAATCGAACAAGAACACAGAAGCAGGAAGCTTTACCTCATTTACAGCCCCAATTCGTGTTGCTATTGCAGATCTAGATCGTTTTCTTGAGTAATCGATTGATTATGAGAAAAACCCACAAAGATTTCGAATAATGCGTTTGTCTAATGGAAACAGAATTGAAGTTTCTTGTCGATTTAGCTGTCGGGCTCTTGTTTTGGGGGAAATGGTGAAAGAGAAGATGTGCAGAGCAAATTTCAGCTGCTCTGTTATTTTCAGTTGTGAAAGATCCTTTTAAAGATGTGCATAGATTGTAGTTGTACTATATCTATGGGTAGTGAATCCACGTTACCTTTTGATCCCATCTTATTTTTAATGAGTTTTAACTCTCATGTTTTGTGACCTTTTGATCTATAAGTATCTTTAGTGAACTCAACACTTTTTTTTTTTTTTTTTTTTTTTTTTTTGTGATTATCTTAAAATTTTCTTCAAAAGCTCGATATATCTTTGTTATGATTTCGTTAATACGCAAGCTTTGTTGTCATTACAAATGGTCCAAGGCTTAAGCGAAAAACTCCACCTATGTTAAGGTCTAGCTAAACTCGTCTTTATACGTTATAAACTGTGTTTTTAGACGTACTAAGAGTACTAAATTATATAGGCCGGATGTATAGTTATTTAGTTATAACATATGGATAGATATACCAAAAATGAAAAAAATAACAATGAATTATGGTATAAATATATAATCATATTCTTTTTATTTTTATTTATATTATACACAAAATTTTCAACTTAAGCAACGGTAGATCCACTTGTAGAAATGGGGGAAAGGGTTTAGTTATAACATATGGATAGATATACCAAAAATGAAAAAAATAACGATGAATTATGGTATAAATATATAATCATATCCTTTTTATTTTTATTTATATCATACACAAAATTTTCAACTTAAGCAACGGTAGATCCACTTGTAGAAATGGGGGAAAGGCCCCAAATGGCCCAAGAAGATACTTATATGAGGGTATGGTTACTGAAACTCAGGGCCCCTTTCATGTAACTCTTAGACCATCCGCATCGGGCCTTCTACCCGGAGGGTTTAGAGGCTCAATCCGTCGTGAACACCATCGCCCCCCTTGAGGTTCCGGAGTGTTCCATGGCTGGCGAGTCCACCGACCCTACGCGGCTTCCCCTTTTTTTCTTTTTCTTTTCCTTTCTCTTCTCTCTCTTACTAATATATATTTTTATACTTTTTTATTAGTATTAATATTTGATAGAGGGTTAAAGAGGGTTGGATATGGAGTTTTGAGGGTTAGAGAGGGTTGGAGGTGGATGATGATGTGGATACAGATGTGGCAGTGAATTTGATAGGGTAAGTAGGGTTGGATGCTAATGGTCCTAGGCCCGCAGCTGATAGACAAAGTTACAAAAAAACTCTCGATTCATATTGGCAGGCTGCTGGGAGCAACATAGAAAAAAAGGAAAAAAAAGCGAGACTTTGACTACTCCAATACTCAAAGGGTGATGATTCGTACACAACAGAAATCGTCTATACACAACAATTTCTGCTGTCAACTTGTACCATGTGCTGTCATATGCTAGTACCTGTTGTGTATAGACAATTAACCTGCAACTCAACTCTCGATGATTCCTACTCTGCTGCTCTGTCTCTACTTCCTGATTAGTCTAATCCTTCTTGAATTGAGTCTCCAGGGTAGCATACTGCATACGGTTCTGAATGGTGACCAGGGTTACAAAATGTTATCTTCATCTTCTGAATTAGAATTATTTAATACTTGATGCTTACTTAAAGATACTTCAATATTTGCAAATTATTCCAATGTGGTAGAATTAAGCCCATGAATATGCAAAGTACTCTCAATCTCTTATAAATATACATATTTCATCTACTCATTTAGGGGTGTAGGGCTTGTAAATGTGTGATATTTTCATCTACTCCTTTCTCCTTTCTCACCACCTTGACAAAAAAACCCTTTTTTTGGTAAAATAATGAAAACATGTGGGTAAGGAATTATGTATTACCTTGTCCTTGACCAATATTTATATAGTACAAGTTTATAAAAAAAAAACATAACGAATCCTTATTCACATTCCATCTTTATACTTAGTGTAATAAGAGCAATATAAGATCGGTCGCTCTCACTAGAATAAAAATGACAATGGAAAAGAAATACATAATAAAAAAGAACTTTGTGGCGGCAATGTGACGATGGACCAACAGCCAAAGTGGCGGCAAGAAGTGCGGCAGGCAGTGGTAGGAACTAAGACTTTAACGGCATGAGCTATAAATACTGTAGCAACAGCAAGAGACGTGGTGGAGGCAACGATATGAGATACGAAAACACCGCTAGACGATGCTACTATGGCTACAGCAGTGGTGGTAGGAGCAATGACTGGGTGACAAGAGTTACGACTATGGTGGTAGAGGCATTTTTGGTAAAAAGATGTGCGAGTCTTGAAAAAGATGTGGAGTCTCTAAAAAAGTAAAAACAGGAATGAACATAGAGGCCTTTTTGGTAAAACCAAATGAATTCAATTGACTTTCTAAACTTTCCAATGATTGTGCGAAGGAAAGTTAAATTTCCTTACAAGGTAGATATTTTTTTCACTTATAGAATTTATTCATTTAAAGAAAATAAATGTTTTATCAATTTATAACATAGCTTCAAGACTATTATACCTTATGCAAATGAGCCAATTTCATAAAAGAAAAGAATAATTCCCATGAAAGAAACGAAAGGAATTCAAAAGTGGCCCTCTTTTTATCAACAAAAGTGTGAATGCTTCATCGTAATTTTTGTATTTTAACCTATATTAATATTAGATAATTAAATGACATGATTTTAAATAGGGAAATTCTATTCAAGTGTCTAGAAATTCAACCTATAAGACTTACTTCGACTATATCATTAAGGTTGGTACTTGCTATTACCTGACCAATTATACATGTTAAATGGGGAAGATAACGATGGTTATTGTCCCTCATTCAATGGGAATAAAGCTTGGCAACACAACATTATTTACCTAATGTTGATTTTCCTGACTACTACTTTAACTTCCTTTACTATGATCAGTTATTCTCAAGACTTGATAACCATAAACTACTAACTACTATGTACTCTTTTTCATCAGGTTTCAATGTATTTTTTTACTTTTATATGACATATGTCTATACCGGGGTTAAGATTATATCAGGAAGGTTGAAGGTGTGTCAGATATATTAAGAACTAAAGGAACCACCATGACCAAACTCATATTTGAGAACTTTAAGGTCCTTATTATCTCATAAACCAAAATACTAAATGTATGTAGCCCTGTTGTATTTACCATGTTTTCAACATATGTGTCTTAGTGGGTTAACAATCAAGGCAAGATTCTAAGATGATGCTGGCATTTCATTTGACAAACAAGTTATCCAATATTTACCTTCTCTGATGATTGTTGCCCATCACTTCCATGAAAGTTACACAATGTCTAGATTATGCTAACCCATTTTAGCTATTACTTCTAATTAATTCTTTTCACATTCTCATGCTATTATTTGAAATCTATAATATGGTCTAAACGATTATCCATCTTCATTTGTGAGTTTCTTTAACAGGTATATTGCAGCTCACTATAACACCAGCCTAATACATATACATTAATCCCACATAGTGAGGCTACTACAATGGACGTTGATTAAGTTTTTCATACAAGTGGTTATTACCGATAAGAGATGCTTACAATTAATCATTGGTTTTGATGTAATCATATTTATACATGTTTTTACATCCATTTCACTTGCGTTTAAACCCCATTTGAGAGTGAATTGTACTCATAATGATGAAAAATCGTTAGCATTCACTAAACAGGTGTGAAATGATCGCCCCAAGACAAAACGAAGCAAAATAGACGAAATCTGAAGAAAAGTGCTCATAACAGGATAACAACCGTCATCCAACATTACAGTAATCCATTAGATACCGGCCGTAATCCTTTACAGGCTGTTAATCCATTACGGCAGAGAATAATTCAGTATATCCGACTTTTCCAAAGACCCATACCATGTTGGATCTGAGTGTCTGCTACATCAGAAAAGATAACGGCCGTAATCCCTACATTACGGCCGTAATCCTCCTTGCAGACTTCCAGTATTTAATCAACACTTGACAACAGGTGCAAGGGTCGGATCTATCATTATTTTCACTCATACTTATGACCAAAACAATTCCAAGTCCAGTAGAAGTCCTCTAGAAGTTGGGAAGAAGCAAGGAAGCAAGATCTTCATCAAGTAGAAGCTTAGCATCATCAAACTCATCATTGTTATTGTTCATCATTTGTTCTTCATTTTGGTATACTCCTTCCTTAATTTCTAGCATGTATGGTTCAATTCCACTAGCTTGTTATGTTATTTTAGACATGTTTGTTGGGTAGTTTCATTGATTCATCTAGATGTAGATGAATCATTTTCATTAATAGTTGTATTGCTACATTCATTATGTTTTGATATGAATTTATGATATGAGTATTCTTGTTTTAAAGTTGTAGTGTGTTTAACTAATTTGTTTTCACAATTAAATCATATGGTTGTTTGTCATGGTAAATGGAGAACTCCCTCATGTTAAAACATTCATATTTGGTTGTATGTATATTTTAAATATGTGTGTTCATATATATATATGCGTTTCACACTAGAAATGGTGGTTATCTTTGCAATCAAGACATTATCTTAGAAATGAAAGATGTGGATTTCGTTGTGTTAATAATTTGGTTAAATATGTCCTTAAACTTGTGATTTGAAAAGATCCGGTATTTGTCATGTTGTTAAAATCATTCGAGAATAATAAGTTGTTTTTCGAGAAATTAGAAACAACAAGTTATATATCTTTAATTTTACAAATACGAGTTAAAATGAGTTTACAAAACATTGACGCGTAAAAAATGAAATGATTATCATTATATGATCTTTGTAGCACACACACACACACACACACACACATATATATATATATATATACTTACACCATTTTTTATTAGGAAGATTAGAAATCTAGATGAATCTATTTATTTGTATTGTAATAAATAGTGTATTATTGCTTATGTGTATTCATTTGTTTTTGTATGTTCATCACCTTTATATATTGCATGATTAAAATTAACCATGGTGTTGATCACCTTTCCAACTATTTCATTTGTCAAACAATAATTAAGATTCATGTTTAATAACTATCATGTTCCTGTGTTAGATACTCGGTTAAATAAATCTATACTATATAGGTGGGTACACTGCCCTTGTGTGTTGTGTTAATTCAATTTACCATCTTTTTAAAACTATATTTGTGCCTTGCGAAACAATGAAGACACTCTTAGCACACATCAATTTTCCAATTTTGTGATTCAATATAGTCTTAATTTAGTATCGAAGGTAGACTATGAAAAACAAAAAATAATAGAAGTTGAAAAGCACATAAATAGACTTACACTTGCTAAGTTGGTAGCTGCAAACCCAAGCCGGTATGCAACAAACTCTTTTATCATCTTAAAGTTAATTTTAAGTAATACCTACTAAAATAATAAACATAACCTTCCTTGACACATTATGTAAAATATAGGTGAATATAAACATGTTTTCCTAGAAATTTTACTTTTTTAATCTACCAAATTTCACAAGATGTTTCTAATCATAGTTTTACTTGTACTATAGTTTGTTAAGGTAATTAACAAAAGATACAATATTAGCACATAGCTTTATTTTTTTTAATTTCCACGTGTCTGCTTTGAAGGAGGTTCAATACACATGTAAAACTGCTATAATAAGCATAGATTCATCTAAAGGATGGTTCTATCAAGCATGCGATCATCATCATTGTCGAAAGAACTTCTAAAAGAGGAACCTCACTTGCATGTGAAGACATGATGTAGTCGAAAAACCATTGAAATTATGAGTATTGTTCTTCTCATATCAGCTTCTTATGAATAATGATTTTCAATTACATATCTCTAATAAGCATGTGAAGAGGTATCTCATCAACAGCAACGTAGCATACGACAAGCCAAAGTAATGTATTTAATACTACTGCTACAAGGTTTCTTCGGACTAATTGTAGCAGGATGATTGATGAGCTCAGGTATACAGATCTATACACACTTCCTGAACCAATTACTATTCTCAGAGGCAAAACAAAAATCTTTGGTTTAGCAAACCAGGAGACATAGACTTTGTAGGTGACATTGTCTTTGAAGACGCAATCATTCCAGACGAAGAAACTCCACTACAAGCAAACATAATCCAAGATCCTAACATCTTAACACTAGCGTCAACCACCCCCGTAACTCCATACAAACCATTCAACATCTTTAAACCTATTACACCAACTTTTGCTCTAACATCTACTCTTACATTAGCAGGTCCGGTAGTTTCTTTTTCTTAACACCCTAAACCATAAAAGCCCCAACCAAACATTTGTCAGGAAAGAACTTTTCAATACATCAGGTTTCTAACCACACGAGTCTTATTATATATATATATATATATATATATATATATATGTGTGTGTGTGTGTGTGTGTGTGTGTGTGTGTGTGTAACTCGTTGCTTTTGAAATATAACAAAATTGGTGTCTGGAAAATATGTATTTGTGATACACATTTCCTTTGAAAAATGTCAAACTTGGTGCGTGGAAAGTGTGGTCAATAGTACTTACACGTCATGTAGACGAAGCAAGAGCAAACATGGTTAAGAAACAAAAGTGCGCTCTCAACATCATCTAGCATAGTTCAGAAGACGAGGAACAACCATAGCTCTTTGAAAGAGCTAATTCGGTGAGCTATGGAACTATTTTTTACAATACTACTTTTTGATATTCAGACGACAAGGAACAACTATAGCCCAATAAGTAACAATTTAATGCAACTAATTTTTGCAGGCAAGGGGTTTTGAGCTTAGCAATACTACTAAATATCATATCTATATTTGTTCAATAAATATTATTGCTTAAATATTAATACATTTGCTCATCTATTTTTGTCTTAGCTATGTATGTTAACTATGCGGTTTGAGATGTAAACAATACTAATAATAATAATAAATAAAAAAAATTCAAAGTCGGCTTTGCTTAACTTGTGGTTGCAGGTCACTTACATAAAATTTGAAATTCGGATACTTTAATATATTTATATCAACAAAGTTTAGTCTTTTACACATAATATTAAAATATGGATATTTAATTACATTTCACTGCACTTAACATTTAAAAAAGAGATTAAGCAACCCCTGACCCTCCCCCTAAGAGCACCTTCAAAGAGCTGCTCGTTACCTTACATCACGACTATAAACAAGGACACATGCTCGTCGTCTTCATTGTGTCTTCCTTGTGGTTATATCGTCATCGGCTAGCTCCTAAGAGCACCTGCAATAGTCATGTCATCGTTGACCAACTCGTGGTTTGGTTAATGAGGTGCACCTCTCGTTATCCATTTTCTTTTTTTCCAAGTAATAGAAGTTGAGATAAATAATTGTGTTTACGTCCAGTGATGACTATTATCAGTTAGCGATATTGACATGGTTAATGATGACATTAATACTGATATCATTATGGATGCTCTAAGAATTTGTTTACAATTACAATACGGGTGATTCTATTTAGCCACCCTTGATAAGCTAGATGGACCACTTTGATATGATATATGTGAGAGTATGACATACATTAAAAATTGTAATTGAATGATTTAATATGTGTAATATATAAGAGAAGTAGGTCAAATACTAACATCCTTACAATACACTTCTTTGGCCTAAGTGACAAAATGACCCGGACATTCCTTCTTGAGCAGTGGTGTGAACAAAATATATCATATTAGACGGTATTTAATACGGTAAGAATAATAATAATAGATGATAAATAAGTAGAAACAAAATGCATATTTTTTATGTTATAATTTATATTTAAAAAATATTAAATAATTATAAAGTACACACAACTACACAAACACCATGTCAATA
Source organism: Pulicaria dysenterica (assembly GCA_947179395.2). Taxonomy (NCBI): domain Eukaryota; kingdom Viridiplantae; phylum Streptophyta; class Magnoliopsida; order Asterales; family Asteraceae; genus Pulicaria; species Pulicaria dysenterica. The sequence goes on along the minus strand of OX359289.1, from coordinate 33,679,459 downwards.
TCCAAATGTCACTTCACGTTTTCCATTTGTCACCATGGTCATATGAGCCAAGGGAAATGGACCGGCTCAACACAAAAGCTTTTTTGAAAAACCGCTTGTAATCGACTTAGTTTTTTTTTTTAATCCTAAACTCACATACCCGCTAAACATGCTTGATAAATCTACTTTATTAATCATTACGGAACTTGAATCCTCAAACTTTGAGAAAGAACGTCTTTCATCAATACCTAATGAGAAATGATATATCCTCCTAATTTTTGTTCCTACTTATCCTTCTACTCATTTGATCAAGAAAAGTGTCAAAATCAAGAGAGAAGATGGGGAAAGAGAATTAGTGGAGTACACATGTCATCATATAATGAGTAGAAGGATGAAGTAGGAACAAAAAGTAGGAGGATACTTAATTTCTCATACCTAATACCGCTACACTACAAACACTTTAATAGATGACTTAGTAGTTAAACCACGAGTTATAATTGAGGAATTGATGATAAACGGGTTTTATTTATATATTTTAAACTTATATAATTTTATGTTTTATTTCTTTCCTGGTTGGTTAATTTTTGAACGAGTTAAGTGTGGCTTAACAAAAAGCCGAGAAGTAAAAAGGAGAACACTATGTAAAATCGTAGACGTTTGAATTAATGTTTAATGTTTTCCTAGTTAATTAGTATTTAAAAATATTTCATATTTGCATAATTGATGTTTCAACTTTTTTTTTTAATATTTAATGTTTAATGTAATAAATCTTGGACTATCTATTTTGTAAATATACGAGTTATTTCTATATCCCGCACGATGTGGCGGGTTAAAATAAATAAATGCATTATCTTCTTTCCTATAGTTCAGTTTGAGTTGTGTTCAATATAGTCCATACAAAATTTATTCAATTTTTTTAAGAGCAAAGATTACATAATTTGTAGTTGACTGGAACTTAAAAACCTCACAAAAACGGGTTTAAATCAAATTCTTGTTTCCATTAATAATATACCTTCTTATTTAAAAACATCTATTTGATTCTTTCTTTTGCAATGTTTATCGAAGATTATTTATATTAAAGATGAATAGAAAAGTCAAGAAAAATAAAAGCAAATTAATAATAAAATTTTATTAAAAAGTTATAATTATTTCGTTATATAATTATGTAATCAGCGAATTAATATTTTCTTGTATATGTTGAGTTTTTATTTAAGATTGAAGTAACTAAAGCATATTTTTAGGTTTTACCAAAGCGTCAATTTGTTGGAAAATGGAGTAGCAGACTTAAATTAAGCCATCAAAGTCTTTTTCAATATTCTAGGCATTAGCAAATAGGTCTCTTTGTTTTTAACTCTCTCATGATTTTTTCTTTTACCCTTCACCATTCTCTTTCTTTCTCCCACCGGCTGATGAACTCTGATTTTCACAACCATTATTCCTTTCTCTGTTTTTACTCTTCTTCTGTTCACCTTGGAATGCCACCACAACATGATAGTTTAGAGAAAACTCAACGAGGAAACGCCATCAAAGTCTGTTACAACAACCGAAATGCATTGCTACGACCATCAGATCTGTTGCAATGTCTTTTGTTTTCAAAGATAAATATTGTAGGAACCTAGAGGGGGTGAATAGGTTTTTTTACTTAGTTTACCAATTTTTACAAAAATAAAAACTTGTAAGTTGTGTTATAAAGAATAATCTTGAAGCTTATAGCAACACAACTAATATTTGCAAGAATTTAAAGAGAGTAGAGATAGAGAGATATCACCAAGTAGAAGACAAGAGATTTATAGTGGTTCATGCAAGTGTTAACAAACTTGCACTACATCCACTCCTTGGCCTCACCCACCAAGAGTTTGATCCACTAGTTTCTCTCTTTCAAGGTAGATATAAACCTTTTACACTTCTCTTTTTCACTTGCAAGAATTAATCTTTAAACTTGCAAGTAAGGTAAAGATAACTTTGCTTCACTCTAATTCTATAGGCTAGAGTTGATCCTCACTTCACTCTAATTTGAAAGACTAGAGTTGATCCTTACTTCTCTCTAATTCTAAAGGCTAGAGATGATCCTTACTTCACTCTAATTTGGAAGGCTAGAGTTGATCCTTACACTATTACAAAATATATGAATGATGTTGTAATGTTTGAACTTTGATGGCTTTCACTCTTGCTTTGATCTTAATCTTGAAAGATTGAATAATATCAAAGTATATGAGCTTACAAGATCTTGTATGTATTCTCCATATTTCAGATTGCAAGAGCTTAGTGAAATCACAAGACTTGAGTTGGTTTAAATAAGGAAAAAAGGTGAAAGTTCAAAAAGTGTCCAGATGGTCCACGGTCGATCCACGGTCGACCTTGGCATCGACCGTCGGCCTGCTGGAACTTTTTGAGCCTTTTCAAATATAGACGTTGGACTTTACCAAAACCACACACAACCCATTTTTACCATTAAAATTCACTAAAAAGGAGTCTTAGAAAAGTTGGGTTGGTGTCATACTTCTTATGTTTGAATTTAAACACCAAATAGGAAGTTTAGAAGCCAAATACATAAAACATGTTGGAAGTTTGCTTCTTTGGGAGATTCCTTTTCCTATAAGTGGTGTTGTGTTGTTTCAATGGAAGATCATGTTTGGTATTTGCCAAAATAAGAAGTCTTGTTCTTATTTAACCAAGCTTGTGATTTTTATAAAAAGTTTGTTAATTTTTATAAAAGTTTTTATAATTTAATAAAAACATAAACTTGTTTAATTGTAAGCTCATATATTTCGAACTCTTGTTTGTAGATTTCTTTGTAATCGGCTTTGAAGATTTCATCTTCACTTGTTGAGTACGAGTTCAGTTGACTTCAAGAAGAACAAGTTGTAGGCTGTGCAGTGACGGTTGATTCACGGTCGACCGTGGGATCGACCGTGAAGGTTGAGTGTTTGCTTTTATCTTGTTTTCTTCTTTTCTTGTTGATTTGAAGTCTTCAATTATTTGTTCTTCACTTGATCATTAATTTTGGGTTTGTGAACTTTTAAAGAATGTAGCATATGAACATATGAATAAATTTGATAAGCAATAATATTACTTGTTCATATTTTTATCATCATCAAAATAAGGAGTGCATTTCTTAATATGTGACCACATATGCACTAACATATATATATATGGATCCCTAGTTCCCTACCCATCACCCTTGTATGTCGATTTTGAAGACCAACTATTCTGTGTTACCACCGATATCATTGTCGCCGCCGGCACCCCCAATATTATGCAATTTTATAATCGATATCCTCTTGTCTTCAGATCGATGTGTTGACCATCCGCATCCATTGCCACTACCCCCAATCGTGCTACTTTCTCGTCGATATGCTTAGTCTACCATCTAAAAATCGTGTGTTTTTTGTATCTCATGAGAAGTTCAAAATCTCGTGAATAAGATTAAAACACGAAACAAAAATATAATTACCAAAATACCCCTCAAAATCTCGTGATAATTTTGCCTATTCAGTTTGTAAATTGATATATAGGAGAATGTTCCTGTTTTTATTTAATTTTTAAGTATTTCTATATAAATTTAAATAATTATAATGTCATATGGTTCTTGAGACTGATCCAATCATTAAATCTGTAGGATGGCCAATTCGATAACAAACCTACTTTTTAAAACCATTATTAGTCATCAAGTAACAAAATTTTCATAGTAGCTCATTTCCTAAAAGCTTATGTTACATATTAATAAAAAGTATATATTAGAAAATCATGTTGTTAATGTATAAATGTTGTCCTAAAAATATTTGAACTAAAAGTACAAATTATAAAAACATCAACTAAAATTGTGAAACATGCATATATTGGCATTGAAGCCAACCTACCCTTTTTTACTTGTTAACATTCTTAAATATAACCACCACCATGGTACATGGAAGACTAATAACTTAACAAGTAACAACCACCACAAATGAGTAATAATCAGATTAACCATGATCCTCTTTTATATCGTAACAACAACATTAGTTAATCTCGTATTAGCGGTGTATGAAAAACAAAGATATAGACAATTATATCTCTACCCGTAGATAGAGAGACTACTTTTCGAGAGACCTCCAGCTGTTAAAGATAATGTAGATTGGAGTTTAGTGTTAGATGGTTCAACCCAATTGTACAAATGGGCTAGAGTTTATTAGGGTTTCATTTGTACCATTGTACTCTATAAATAGTACTCTCATTATTCTACATGGTAACAAAGTCTTAGGGACTTGACCATATCCTCTCATTCTCTCCCTATCGTTGCCTCTTTGCTACTGGCGTCACCAAACTATGGTTGGACGCAACCGCTATTTTTCTCCTCGTCCTCCCTCTTGAGTGACGACTTTCTTTTTCTTCTTTACCCTATCGTTCTACCAGAGTACGTATTGTAAATAAAAATAGATTATTGCCGCCGCCATCACCCATCTTGTTGTTCTCGCGCTTCTTGCAGCCACTATAATTGTAACTACTAACTCCTGCTGATACACTGGTAACTCCTAGCGCTGCACCTCTCGCAGCCACTATAGTTGTTCTCGCCCTTCTTGTAGTCTTTGCTACTCCCGCCACCACCCTTCTTGTCGCTCTCTTTGGTTAGTTGATAGTCATTGCCTTCACTTATTTTTTTTTTATATATCTATGTCATTTTCTCTATTCTTCTATATAATTTTATCTTTTATGTATCTTATTTGATTTATTACTAGAAGTGTGATTCTTACAAATGTAATTTTTAATTTATATATAAGAGTGATAATTTGTGTAAAATAAAAATAAGTTTCCGATTGAAAAGTTGTTGACCATATAAAAAAAATAAACACGTTTCGAATAGAAATTCAAAAACCGTTAAAAAATAAAAAGGAGTGCTGAATACATGAAGAATAAGTGGTCAAGTACGTGGAATTTTAAACAATTTTATAATTTCATAAAATATTTAATTAATCAGTCAAATAATCATTGAAGATCCCAATTATTAATCATTTATTTTATCGTAATATTTTTTGTATTAAATATGGACATTTTTATTTTATATCATCCAGAGTACACATCCCATCTCATTCCTACACCTGTATTTAAAAACTTCAATATACAACTGTGTCCTCATGGCTGGAATTTACGTGTAGCGATTTATCGGTCCCACATTAACAAGGATCAAATCCCAAATTTCCCGAGTATTCGGAGTAGGTGATGGTGCGGGTGACTGGTGGAGGTGGTGATCATAACATGTACCGTTGTGTAGGGTTGTAAATAAATCGAGATGTTTGTAAATTATTCGAGCTTGGATTGTTATATGCCCGAAATAAGTGATAAGTCGAGCCTAAACAAGTTTGAACCGAAGACTCGTTTATTAAACGAGCTCGGAGTTCGAGCTTGTATACTGAGTTTGTTTAAGCTCGCGAGCTTAAACGGGCTTTGATATAATATTTATTCTTTATTTTTTATTTATTACATATATAATTGTATTATATATTTTATATTAATAAGTATGAAAAATTCAAATTTCAAAAGTTAATTTTTTATATCATTATAATGAAAGAAAAAATAATTATATTTTAAAATTTAAATTGTTTTTTATTAATTAGTTATATAATTTAAACTATTAAAAAAATACAAAAGTAAACAAGCTTTAGATCCAGCCACGAGCTTTTTAAAACATGGCAAATCGAGCTCGAGCCTCAAATTACAAGTTCGTGTTTTTGAAATTTTAAATGAGCCTATCTTGATTAGTGTAAAGTTCAGCTCGGCTCGACTCGGCTAATTTACATTTCTAGTTGTGAGGGTGTAATAAACTGATATATATCATGGTGTGGTGGAACTTGGAAGTGCCACATAGTGAATACTTGATAACTCGAACCCATTTGATCACAATCGATATCAACATGAAACATGAAATGAGAATAAATGACACGACTCAAAACCAATACGAAAATAAATGGGCAAAAAATGGGTTGATTCGAAATTGACATAAGATGAACAACACAAACCATAAAACTCAAACCAAATTTACCAGTCTTACCAAATACTCTTACATTGATCTATCTAAAACTAGAGACAACCAAATAAGATACATATGTGCACAAATTAACCTTGAAGCCTTTAACTAGACGCTTATAGTTGAATTTGAATTTAATCTACCGACAACGTATTGAAACCAACAACCTTGACCCTTATATTGTCAAATCATAATTTACTTGAAAAGCTAGCTTGATCAAGATTTAACTAAATGATGGTGACAATGGGGAGAGTTGGTCTATAAAATTTAAAGGATTTGTAAGGAGATCGATAAAACTGGGTTTCTTAAATGCAAAATACTTTATGCATATAATCTAGATTTATTAATATTATGATTATTGTTATACCAAAACAAAAAAGATATGCCCCCAATGTATATTCTTTTAATATAAATAAAATTTACAGTATTGATATTATAATAATTTGTATACTAATAATGAAAAACAAATATTTAATGTAAAATAGTTTAATATTAATATTTATGATAGTAATATGTGCTTTTTAATTGTTTTTCTTTATGAGTGATCCTTGAAGAGTATAATATTAAACTATACATACAAGTGTATACAAAAAAAAGTTAGATCTTTTTTAGACATGAAAAACACACACACACACACACACACACACACACACACACACATATATATATATATATATATATATATATATATATATATATATATATATATATATGAAGAAGTTTATTTGAGAACCATTTTTAGTGTGAGAATCGTGAGAACCAATCTTGACCGTCCAATTGCCCCTCCTTCGATTTGATTGCCCACCTATGAATTTCTCACATACACCTTGTCACACTCTAAACCAATGCTCTCCATCCATGAATTTCACTTACTATATGAATGACTAATATTGGTTCTCGCACTAAATGTGGTTCTCAAATACCCCCCCCCCCCCAACACACACACACACACACACACACACACACACACACACACACATATATATATATATATATATATATATATATATATATATATATATATATATATATATATATATATATATATATATATATAAGGGAGGGTTCAAACAATAACTGTTTTTCGTACGAGAACCAATCTTAGCCGTTGATTAGATAAGTGGAATTCATGGATGTAGATCGTGGGGGGATCAAGTGTGGCAGGATGCATGTATTGAATTCATGGGTGGATGATGACAATAAAGAAGGGGGAATTGGACGACTCAAATTGATTCTCGCAGTGCTCGTACGAAAAACAGTTCCCGTTTGTATATATATATATATATATATATATATATATATGTGTGTGTCTGTGTGTGTATCACTAACCTTACACATCTCAAAGATGATAGGAGGAATGTTGACTTAATTATTTATAAGGTATGGGGCAATAATTAAAATTTAAAAAACAAGAAAATGGCTTTCTTCTAACAAACATGAAGATGCACATGGTACAATCACAACCAAATCAACTTCAAATAGCCCATCACCCCTTCCCCTAGTGACATCTTGAGGGCCATATATAGGTTAAGCAACAGTCTTTAATATGTTTTTTTTCCATAAAATAAATATGACAATAAGTGTGGTTTTTTATTACATATTATATGGTTTTGACACGTATATATAATGTATTACATAATAACATGATCATTTGGATTGTTGTCATGTCATCGATGTCAGTTTCATCACAGGAGGAACACTAAACATACATAGGTTAATTCAAAGATGTGACAAAGGTACGTAAATGCTCTTAATTGTAACATTAACAACACTAAGGATAAGATGTTTCTTAAAAGAAATTATCCTTTTCTTAACATGCTTTTTACATATTTTTGAAAAGTCCAGTTATGCTCTAATATAAACATTAAGATGAATGAATTCGTTTTATTTTTTCGGTATATCATGTCATAAGGTATATCTTAGAAGTGGCAAAATGTATTGTTTCGATAATTGGCAAATCCAGTGACCAATAAACACCAATTTGTTCCGGCCTTTTTTAAGTTAGATACACAGGCTGGTCTGATCATGTTTTGGGCTAGAGGTGCATATCTTCGGATTTTAATCTGATCCGGATCGGATAAAATCCGGACCAGATTTTTTCGGTTTTTTTGGGACCGGATTTTCGGATTGTAACCGGATTTTCTCGGGCAAAAGTGTAACCGGTTTCGTACAGATTAAAACCGGATTTTCTCGGACAAAAGTGTAACCGGTTTCGGATCGGATTAAAACCGGATCGGATCGGATAAAACCGGTTAAATCTGCTCCGGTTTGAAAAAAATCCGGTTTTATAAAAAATCGGTTCGGATAGTTTTTGCACAAAATCGGATATTCGGATTTTTTGTGCACCTCTATTTTAGGCTATGGACCGAAATTTATAAGAGGCCCATGTAGGTTGCGTGTATATAAGATTGTAAGTAGCTCCGTTTTATTTTCTTCTTTAGCTACCGGATGAATGTTTTTCGCATAATATAACAAATAAGCAAATATAAATAGCTAGCTTATGAGCAACTAGTAGATAAATTAAAATTCCTTTAACTTGATCAAACTTAGGCTATGTTTATATTTGTTTTGTCGGTTAAATAGTTATATAATGAAATAAATATTTCAACGTTGTTTACCCAACACCACTATATGTAAAAACTCAAAACAGAATTAAGGTTCTATGTTATAAACACTATATGTATGTAATCTGTATGTATATATGTATGGATTTGTAGGTAAAAATGTGTGTATGCATGGATAAATGGACATGTGTACATATGTTCGTATAAAATTGAAGTGATAAAATATAAATACATGTCAATGAAGTAGATCAAGTTAAGGCCCAATATGACCAATACCATTATACCAATACCAAAACCAAACATTAAGGCCCAATATCATTTAGGAAGTAGATCTTATGGGCTATGAAGTAAGAAATTATGTTCATGACTCATGAGTGACCCAAGTTTACTTTTCCTTTGGACATATAGCCATTAGCCATAGAGGATGGAGAGCTTGGAATGGCAATTTGTGTTTAAGTGGGAACTTGGAATGGTGGTTTGAGTTGATTAATATCTCAAGTCTAATTCAACTTTTATTAGTTAATCATATCAAAATTTTCAAAATGTAAGATGTTCATTAAATAGGTTAGTTTTTAATTGTTTCAGAAAAAAAATGAAAATAAAAATATCAGAAAAAAGTACAAAGGTGTTATAATTAGGGTCAATAATATATCAGATATGAATCGAGTGAAGTCATATCCATATCCATATCCATCTAATTTTTTATTGTTCATATCCATTTATAATAATTTCATTGACCTATTTATATATTTATCAGATTAAACGGATAAATGGATATTTTTTTGAATTCGAAAGAATTTTTCCCCAAAGAGAATACCATAGTTTAATATATTATATATATATACTTTAAGATCTTTGTTAGTATAAATACTTAGCTGTTTCTAAAAAAACATGAACGAACCAAAAGTAACTTAATATAACTATAATAAAAGCATAAAGCATAGCCTTTCCAATAAATATTTAAATTTATACTTAATTATATAAAATTATACTTTATAAAGTTATTATCCACAAATAGAAAATGATAATTCATATCATTTTCATAAACATCCATATTCACTACATATCGCATATTCATCCATATAAATTCACCTAGATCCACCCGTTGATGGATTGGAACGAGTAGATAATCATTAGATCGGGTAACAACTATCATTCTTAATCACAATATTTTGATTGCGTATATAGATAACCATCAGTAAAATACTTTGGTTGTCAAAAACATGAAATTTATTTAAATTCTATTATTATCATGTTTTCTATGTAATCTAGTAAAATAACTGGAATAAAACTTTGTCAAATGACTAAAATCCTCTTTATCCGTTTTATATAAAACTTTGTTATTAAGTGGGTTCAGTCAAACATATTCGATCACATGTGTCGGAGTCCAAACACATCGTTATAGAAAACATTAAATAAAAAAATTAATTAAAATTAAAATTATTAAATGTAGTTAAAATGACCAAACATTAAATAAATTTTCCATCGCAACGATTCTTTATTTTAATTTATTTTTGTGAGCATACGGAACAGACAGTGATGGTGAGGTTTGGAGGGCATCACGAAGGGGTGAGAAAAGTCGGACACACAATCACAAATTCACAGAATAGTGGGCAACACATATGAATCCACAGTTTGATGTATGGAATGAAGATTGATCTCATTGTTTATGAACCGGACGTTTATGAACCGCTTGTAAAATCGTTCGGTGAGAACTTCATTTATGTTCATTTGTCTAATAAATGAACGAATATGAACAACATTTTCCGTTCGTTTACTCAAACGATTGTGTAACACCGTAAAACACAAGCTATTTTTTTAATCGCAGCAGAAGTATTGCAATAGAAAATAGTAAGGAAATAGCAACACCCACAAACTTAAAACCCATGTATCACAACACAGTATATCGTTTCGTGTTACAAAAGAGTTATGAAACATGGCTCATCATTTCCAAATATAATATCAGAGCGACGGTCAAACTTCCCTTGTACGAACAAACACCTAACGAAGCTCACCAAAACCTGCAACAAAGAGTTAGGGTGGGGAATTAGCACAAAGTTAAGTGAATGGAATTTAAGCCACAAACAACACTAGCATAATCACAACAAATATCACAGAAACAAGACCCACAAGGACTACTCAAGAGTGGGGAACCACGTATCATTAGAGGCACAACGGCTCTGCAGAGCCTGCAACCTATATGCCGGCCAAGCATAAGTTTACCGATGACTGCCTGCTAACTGGCGCAGTTAAACCCCCTCTGCTGCAACGAATATAACAGGGGGTGAACAACCGCACAACCAAAAGCAGCCCAGTCTAGCCGATCACAATCCGGCTAACCTCCCTCAATGACAGCATGCGCACAGTAATATTCACCGCGCACATATCTTGGACTCGATTGCAATCAATAAACACAAATACTAGTCATCACACAATCATAGTGCCAATCACCAAACAATCACAATCTCAATCTCCGTGCCATCATCATACCAATTTCTGAATAATCATATCAGATTAAACAATCTATCGCATGATTAAATATATGAATCCAGATAATCATCATAATCATAACTAATACCACCAGTGAGTCAAAGTCCACTCACCTGTGTCCTCAAAATCCACACTCAGTTGTCTTATATTACTGAGTCTTTGAGTCCCCTAAGAACACAACACAACCAAATCAGTAATTCAAATCATAATTAACTCCAAAAGTCAAGTCAATTCACAAACGAGTCAAAGCTTAACCATTATACAAAACGCATACAATGAACATGAAAACATTCGAAATCATCCAAGATATCCAGAGATGTTATAAGAAACACATAGAAATCAACGAAACATTCATGAGATTCATATATGTTCGTTTCATACTTTAAAATAAGAAATATCCTTAATATATTCAAATATTGCATCTACATGCTACTTATCTCATTTAAGCCATGAAATACCTACATTGTCATTTAGAATCTCTATATAAGTCATAAGCAACATGTAACAATCAACAAAGCATGTTTAAAGTTCATCTATCTCCAATTTAATTGTTGGTCCCTTGGTGAGATAAACAACAAGCAAGTAATGTGTAGAAGGGGGGTTGAATACACTTTCTGCGGAAAATTGAACAAATCAATAAAAAGTGTTACACAAATCAAACCGAATAAAATCGAATTCTTTCATTAATAAGAAGATGATTACAATAACTATCAAGTAAGCAACACTTGATATGTAAACACCTAATACAAATCAAATCTCTCAATCTCTCAAACTAATTGATCAAACTTGTTATCTATAATCAACTAATGATTATAGACACAATATAATTCTCTAAACATGATTTATTCACAGATTGAATACTTACCAACTTCACAACAGACGTGAAGATCGAACACACGAACTATTGTTGGCAATCTGTGAATGCTTGATCACGTTGATCAACTTACAATCAATGTATCAAGAATTACGAGGTTGTGAGGTGTTTACCTCTCTCCTGATTAAGAGAATTTATAGTCCTATTCTACGTATCTTAACAAACTAGAACTTATCCTAATCTGTTAACTAACTAACGGATAAACCGGATATATTGAATCTTGAATCTTGAATCTTGAGTCTTCAATCTTCAATCTTGATTCTGGAATCTTCTTATCCGCACTGTAGAAATAGGATAACAGAATTAAAAACAAATTTAAATTCTATTAGGCTGACTTCTTTAATCAGGTTGAGTTACTCAGCTTGAAACTCATCAAGCTGAGTTCATCGAGAACTAACTCGATATCAAACATGTACTAACATGTATAAGGACTAACTCGTCCTTAAAAGTCATAAGAGTTAGCTAGTACTGACTTAGCAACTCCGTTGAGCTGACTCAGCCTAGAAGCTGAGTCACTCAGCTTGAAACACATCAAGCTGAATACTTGACCTATACCTTAGGTAACACACAGTTTATCAACCATATAGATAAACTGACTAAGATATAGTCTAAGCTGATCAACTATAATGCTCAGCTTATACTCAGCTTATGCTCAGTCTAAAACATTATAAGTGCTCAGTCTGATCAAGCTTTATAATTCTGTTTAAGTTATATTCAGAACATATCTTACAAACTTAACTTTGTCTCATCAAATCTTAACTAATAAGATCATTTGACCAACAAACTTCCCCTATTTGATGATGACAAAACCATCAAACAGTTTTTAAGTTTGTTGAACAAAATTATGTTTCAAATCTTAAACTTACTAAGATTTTATTTTTGAACTTATCAAATTTTAATTGAACTTATCAATTATATGTTGAGCATATCAACCAATCATATTAATGAACACGAACTCATCATATTGTTCATTTAAGATGAACGTATCATACTAAAAAATATGAACATATCATGAACATTTGAACATGTCAAAATAATACTTGTATTCATTTAATTTGAACTTATCAGAATACAATAATGTGATCACTTAGATCATGCACAATTAGTGCTTACAGAATATTAGAACTAATCTAATGGTTACAATAGAACTAATCTATTACAAAATATTAGAACTAATCTAATATTTATATTCAGGATGCAATTCTTCAAACTCTTTAATTTCCTTGTCAATGTCTTCAAGAAGTTCTTTTAGATTTGGCAAGTGTTGAAGTTCATCCTTTTGTGATCTGATTGCTCTATTTATTCTATATCTGAACCTACCAGTTTGTTCAGTTTTGAACACCATTAATCTCATAGCTAACACTTGATCTACCCCACAAATATATAAACCTCCATCAGACTGGAAGCATTGATTACCATCACTGTCTAAGTACATATACCCTTTCTGAGGCTGTTCAACATAGGTGTTCTCTTGAAACTCCATGCCTTCAGAAAGACCGTAATCATACTTGCTCAGTTTAGCTAGTTTAGCTGGTTTTGACAGCTTCTTCTTTCTAACTTTGTGAAAAGAAGTGAGTAGGGTTCTTATTTCAGATCTGGGTATGAATTCCATCATATCAGCTTTTGCTAGAAGTCTTAAAATCTCATCTTTTACTTGGTTTCTAGCAGAGGAATTCTCCACCTGCTTGATGAGTATGGCTATTTGTTTCCACTCAGAATATCACAGTCTATGAACCTGATTTAGATCCAGGGAAGCTGTTTCACCATTTTCTAGAACACACTCTAGAATAACAATCCCTTGGACTGTGCTCAGCTTGAGTGACTCAATCTGAGAGGAGAAGTATGTCTTGACATAACACTGAGTAATGTCCTCTGGTTGAGTTTCAATAGGAAGCTCTAGTTCTTCAACCTCCTCTTCTTTTGGCGCTATAAGCAGTCTGAGTTTGACTAACTCCTCATTCTGTTTTCTTATCTGTTCAGCCCAAGCCTGCTCCCTTATTATTTTCTCATTCTGAATGTTGGCTAACTCAACTTGTACATTATGCTGTCTTCACCTTAATTCTTCAACAGACATTCCAAGCTGATCACATCTTGTTGTTCTAATGTTTGAATAGCCATCTGAGTAGCTCTTTCTTTCAAGGTCATATTGCCTGTAGAATCTCCATCTGAGTCTGATTCACCAAGAATCATTTTTCTCTTTTTACTTTGTCTCGGAGCTTCTGTATCTTCTGAGCTAACTACTTAAGGTCTTTTGCCTTTAGCTTTTTCAGTAAGCTCAGCTTCAGATCCTATATGTTTCTCTTTCTCCCCTTCAGCTGAGATGGCTTCTCTGCTCATTTGGCTAGAACTAACAGAGCCTCAGCCTCAGCTTAAACTGACTCAGCTTCAGCCTCTTGAACCTTCTCCCCATTTTTGTCATCATCAATAGGGGTTGAAGTCTGTTTTTGTGTAAGAGCAGCCACCACAGATTTTAACTTGGATACTTCTTCATCCAAAGAATCCAATTTCAATATTAAAAGTTGCTTGGTCTTTTTCCTCTTAAGGTGCAGTGTTTCAAATTGACCTTTAATAAATGATAGTAAATCATCCAATGCAGCTTGAGAAGGTTGGGAGTTGGGTGCATCATCCAAGAGTTGGTGTATACCCTCAAAGTCATTTGCACCAGATATTGGACCCTGTAACTCACCTTGGTATCTAGGTGAATCATTGGCTGGTCGTGCAGGAGAGTGTGAGAAGTGAAGAGAATGTGGTTGACTCAAAGTGTGATGAGAATGGGTTGGTGGTTGGCTTATTTGGTGAGTGGGGGGTAGTTGACCCTGGGGATTGATCAATTCTTCAATGTAACCTGAGTGCGTCTGCTCAGGCACAATAATAGGCTCTCCCATGGCTCTAGCAAGGGTGGGCTGAGTAGACACCACACCCTGGTCTGGCTGTAGGGTTTGAGTGAGCCTTGAGGTTAGCACCTTAAGAATAGGTGTCTCCCCCTCAACTCCTGCCAGTGGAGGTATCAGTGTGATATCAGCTCCAGTGGTACCTTTAGGTGTGGCAACCCCCTGGCTTTGAAGACTCAAAGTCTGCTTTTCTCTATGGAACTATTGATGAGGAGGTATATGTGTGTCAACCCCCTGGCTTTGAAGACTCAAAGTACCCTGACAAGGTATATAGGTTGGATAAAGCTCTATATGGACTACATCAAGCTCCTAGAGCTTGATATGAGACATTATCATCCTACCTTCTTGAGAATGGTTTTAAGAGAGGCACAATTGACAAAACATTATTTACAAAGAATGTTAAAACAGAGATTTTGCTTGTTCAAATCTATGTTGATGATATAATCTTTGGATCCACTAATGACAGCTTGTGCAAAGAATTTGAAGTCATTATGCACAAAAGGTTTCAGATGAGTTCAATGGGTGAACTCACATTTTTCTTGGGATTACAAGTCAAACAGAAACCCACTGGTATTTTTCTAAGCCAATCTAAGTATGTCAAGGACATATTGGACAAGTTTGGCTATCAAGATGTGAAGCTGGCAAGTACTCCAATGGAGACACACAAACAATTGGGAGCAGATTCTGAGGGGGAGGATGTTGATATACACCTCTATAGGTCAATGATTGGTTCATTAATGTACTTAACTGCTTCTAGACCTGATATAATGTTTGCTGTTTGTGTCTGTGCCAGGTTTCAATGTAGTCCAAAGATGTCACACCTGTTTGCTGTAAAGAGGATCTTTAGATACCTCAAAGGCCAACCAAAATTGGGACTTTGGTATCCTAAAGATTCACCTTTTGATTTGGTGGCATATTCTGATAGTGACTATGGTGGAGCCAATGTGGACAGAAAATCAACCTCTGGAGGATGTCAATTCTTTGGATTAAGGCTGGTTTCATGGCAATGCAAGAAACAAACAACAGTTTCAACTTCAACAGCGGAGGCTGAATATATGGCTGCATCAAGCTGCTGTTCACAAGTGTTATGGATCCAAAATCAGCTTCTGGATTATGGTTTGTCTTTCTTAAATAATGAAGACATTCTCGAGCAAGAATGTGATGATGATTGTCTTCCCTTAAAGTTCAGATTTGATGCTACAAAATGTTAACGATAATTTGTCACATGTAGATCTCGGAGTTAAGACAGTTCTTATAAGCTGTGTTTAGATCTATAGCAAAAGACAGTATTGTTTTCTCAAAATTATTGTAGCTCAATTGTGATTATCTTGAATAAAATACATCTTATGTTGATGCCTGTGTTCACTAATGATTTGTTATTGTTGCTTCAGCATTTGACTTATATGAGCTAAAGTTTGTTTGACAGTTGCACAATTCTGTTTCAATCAATACTAACAGTTTTCAACTGTTAGTATATGGCCTCCACAACTGTTAGGCAAAGTCCATGTGCAACTGAGGGGGAGAAATTCGTCAACTAAGGGGGAGATATGAGAACAGTTGTAAACACTAAACAACTATTAATCCAAATAAATGATCAAACAAAAGGGAGTTAACTTTTGAATAACATTTGGTACATCTTATGAAAACAGTTCCTCAACTATTATGTCATTTTGTCCGTCAACTGTTAAGCTATTAAAGGGTGCTTTGGTCTTTGCAGAATTTTGGAAACTTTTGGATTGCTTTCAACAGTTGAAACATATATAAGGCAATTCCCTCCTTATCAAGCAACTCACACGTCCAAAACGAACTTCGATCTGAAACAAACCCTAACCCTCAACAACTCTCAGAGATCGAAATCAAAATGTCTCCTCTTCCATTTGTCAAAGAGCACAATGTGATAGCTTATCTTGAAAAACCAGACAATCTTGACGCTTTCCACGTCATGATTGATTATCTCACGGTATCAAACATTCATTATGCTCTAACTGCCAACCCCACAATCTATACCTCACATATTGAGAACTTCTGGAAGAATGCCAAAGTCCAAGAAGTTGATGGAGTGCAACAGATTTCTACAACTGTTGATGATATGGAGGTTTCTATAACCGAAGACACTATTCGCCATGCACTACAACTGAATGATCTTAATGGTGAGTATTCTGATTCGGTTGCATTAGAATATCTACACACTGAGTTACTAAAACTTGGGTATGAGGGCCCTGGGGTTAAGGGTACCTTCTACAAAGGGCAGTTTTGCGCACACTGGAAGTTCATCATCCATACTCTCCAGCAGTGCATAAGCCCTAAGAGAATGGGCTGGAATGAGTTTGGGAGCAACATTGCTCTCGCACTCATCCGTGTAGCCAACAACAGATGTTTTAATTTTTCAAAATTGATATTTAATGGTATGGTAAAACATCTGGGGACCAAGTATGGTCTATTTTTGATGTATCCACGGTTTGTGCAAACTTGTTTAAACTTTTTGATTCCAAACCTTAAAATACACAAGAGGGTCATTATTCCCTCTGCTCATGTGGCTTCCACTTTGAGCAAACTGTTGGTTAATGGCAAGAGTTTCTCTGGTGCCATAACTCCTCCACTCTCTGAAATGGTGGAGTTCCTTTCAAGAAACAGACCTGCCAGGGGTGAGCATGAAGCCCAACTTATTGCTACACCACCACCTTTGGAACCCATAGCTCATGATACTCAAAATTCCCAACCTGCTTCCTTTGAAAAAAGAATTGCTGATCAAATGCACAAGAATTGCTATGCTGCCAAGAAGAAAGAACAAGAAGAAAAAGATTTTACTATGGCTCTTCAGCTAGGTGAGAAAATCACAGCTGAAATTGATGAGGAGGAAAGATCTCAGAAAGGTGTGAAAAGAAAAAGGGTAATAAAAGGTAAAGCATTTACAGTCAAGCCAACCAAGAAACTTCCCACTTCAAACAAAGCTGCTGTGGTTCACAAAATTCTGAAAGATAAACTGACAGTAGACGTTCAGCAAGGGATTGACCAATTGGAAAAAGAATTGGGTGAAAAGTCTCATGTTGTTGAATGGAAGTTTGAAGAAAAAGCAAGTGACAAACATTGCATTACTATTGCAAGGGAAGATGGATCTGTTGAGGTATATGACAATTTTGTACAAATGATGACAAGAATATCACCAGAAGATGTACAAGAATTGTATGCATATGGAATTAAGCACTTTAGTGACTCAAATGAAGGAATCAAGATTCTGATGGAATATCTTACCAGCATTTGCAACCCATTGAAGATTATGCCCAAACTGACAGCAGAGGAAGCTTTTCCCATAAAGGCAGTGAAGGTATATGCAAAATCAAGGACATACTACATGGTGATGGGAAATACAATGCATGAGTGGTTTGATTTGAACTTCATTGAGCATCACAAGACTAAGCTGGAGTTTTTGATTAAAGCTAAATTCCATGGGGACTCAAAACAGAAGGAAGACTTACTGAACAGATTCAAAAGGAGGTTAGAAGAAATGTGACTCATTACTTATATTAATTTGTCTTTGATCGAACCAACAACTTAAATGTATTGTTCAATACTTTAAGTTAGGGGGAGATTGTTGGGAAATAATCTAAGTTATTGAACATAAAAATGAGAACTGTTTGATGAAGGTTGGTGAAACAGTTTAAAACTGTTTGTTGAAAATATGAAAACAGTTGAGAACTGTTAGTATAAACGTCTACAACTGTTTGAAGACCTTGAAGCTGAAGACTGTTAGAAGAATCAAGAACTGTTGTATTCATTAAACAGTTTCTGTTGAGCTATATATGGAAGAATCCTATCTTTGAAGATATCTCGAAATATTTTGAAGATCATCAAGATTATCTCAGAAGATAGAAGATTACCTAACTGTCAGCAAATCAAGGAAGATCAAGGAGTATATATAATAGATTAGAATTCATAATTTGTACGTACCTACTCATTGATTATATTTTTGCATTTGTTCTTCAAATTGTAATTTGCTTTCTGAATAGTGCTTAGCCTCTAAGTTTCTCGTTGAAACCTAAGAACAGTCTGTGTTCTTCGTCTAACATAATAAGTTAGATTGGGGGTGAAGTTTGCTTTTGTAATCATTCTGGTTGGTTAATAAAACTACTGTTTGATTGAATTGATCTGTGTTTAAAACCTTCTTTAATCAATTAAGTGTGATTCCGCAACTTCTTAGTTGATTGTGATCATAGTTAAAGATTAACTTTTATTTTACTCTGATTTATTATTTAAAAGTTAGTTCTTGTTATTTGATATAATCTATATCCGATCCTGACAGTTACACTAACTAACTTATGGATAGATATAACAGTAATCGAGATGAAACACATCATATCCCAACGGATAGGTTGGCAAAATAACATTCTTGACTTACAAAAATATTATTTACAGTGTTGTATCACACCAATACATAATCGGTATAAAGCATAATTTGATACTAACATAAACATAATGTCTCATGAATTAATAAAACATAGTAATTAAAACATGGTTTGGACATACCAAGCTGAGGAAACTTATCACTTAGCGTGAGTCAAGCACTCAGCTTGACTTTAGCACTCAGCTTGAGATTAATACTCAGCTTGAGTTGAGCACACAACTCAGAATCAATGACACTTAGTCATTTTTAGTTGAGACTAACTCAAATTTATATTTTAACTACACTAAGAAGTAAAAACATGTTTGGAACAGACCAAACGTGTGAACTTATCACTCAGCTTTAACCAAGTGAACAATTTATGAAGACATATCTATAAACTGTAAGCTCAGCTTAAGACACATAGTCTTTATCAAGCTGAAATTCAATTTTAGAAACTTATCTAAGGGTTGAGCATACCAAATTTACTTAGCAGATAAGAAATCCTTTTCTCATCAAGAGGTTTTGTAAAGATATCTGCTAATTGATCATCTGTGGAGATTAAATTTATTTCAACTTTACCTTTTTCAACGATGTCTCTTATGAAGTGATGTCTAATTTCTATATGCTTTGTTCTGGAGTGGAAGACTGGATTATATGTGATGGCAATTGCACTTTGGTTATCACAAAAGATAGGAGTTTTCTTAAACTTCATACCAAAGTTTTGAAGCTGATGTTGCATCTACATGATTTGAGCATAACAGCTTCCTGCAGTCACATATTCAGCTTCAGTAGTTGAAGTAGCCACTGAATTCTGTTTCTTACTTGTCCAGCTTACTAACTTCCCTCCAAGAATTTGACATCCTCCTGTTGTAGATTTTCTGTCTAATTTGCACCCAACATAATCAGCATCAGAAAATCCAACCAATTCAAATCTAGAGTCCTTTAGATACCAAAGACCTAGATTTGGTGTACCTTTAAGGTATCTAAAGATCCTTTTCACAGCTTGAAGATGTGATTCCTTAGGATCTGCCTGATATCTTTCACAAACACATGTGGCAAACATTATATCAGGTCTACTAGCTGTCAAATAGAGTAATGAACCTATCATTCCTCTATGGGTAGACTGACATACAGACTTTCCATCTGAGTCCTTGCTCAGCTTGACAGTTGGTGACATGGGTGTTTTCATGGTTGAACTAGAATCAAAACCATATTTCTTTATCAAATCAAGAACATACTTGCTTTGATTTATGAATATTCCATCATGCTTTTGCTGAATCTGCAAGGCTAGGAAATATGTCATTTCACCCATCATACTCATCTTGTACCTTTTTGACATTGCTTTGGAGAACCATTCACATAGAGATTCATTTGTCGAATGTCATCCACATAGATCTGTACAAGAATCACCTGTCCTTTACTCTTTCTAATGAAGAGTGTCTTATCAATACTACCTCTGGTAAAGTCCATTGATAGTAGATATTTGGACAGTGTGTCATACAAGCTCTTGGAGCTTGTTTAAGACCATACAAAGCCTTGTCTGACTTATAGACATGATGTGGATACTTTGAACTGACAAATCCAGGAGGTTGTTTCACATAGACGTCCTCCTAAAGTTTTCCATTTAGGAAAACACTTTTCACATCCATTTGATAGACTTTGAAGTCTTTATGTGCTGCATAAGCTAAGAACAGCCTAATGGCTTCAATTCTAGCAACAGGGGCAAATGTCTCATCATAATCTATTTCTTCTTCTTGTCTATACCCTTGTGCTACTAGCCTGGCTTTGTTCCTAACAATCACTCCATCCTTGTCCATTTTGTTTCTATAGACCCACTTAGTGCCTATAATTGTATGATCTTTGGGGGCTGGGAAAAGATTCCATACCTTGTTTTTCTCAAACTCAGTTAATTACTCTTGCATTGCTTCAATCCAATCTTCATCCTCTAAGGCTTCTTTAGTCTTCTTTGGTTCCATTTGAGATAGGAACCCAAAGTAAGCAGCATAGTTTGCTGTTGCCTTTGATCTGGTGATCACTCTTTCTTGAATATTTCCAATCACTTGATCTTGAGGATTATCTTTGAGGAACTTGAAGGTTGTAGTGGGAGATTGTGGTTCTGGACTTGAGTGATATTAAGGACTCTGCGGTGAACCTACATCCTTAGTCTCAATTGCATAATTATCATCAAACTATTGATCACTAAGATCTTCAGTCTTAGTAGTATCCTCTCCAAAAGGATTAAAGAACTCATCTTCTTTCTCAGCTTGATAATCCTTTGGAGGTTGTGATGATCTCTTAGATGTATACACATTATCATCACTATCATCATCTATTACATACATAGGATTTGACCGTTTGGTTTCCTCAGGCTTTTCAAGCCCACTCAGACTGACTGCATCAGCTTGAACGTTGTCAGCTTGATCAATACTGTCTTCATCAAAGGAGACATGAATTGATTCTTATATTGCCTTTCTCCTTGAGTTATATACTTTGTATGATTTGGAGATTGAGGAGTAACCAAGAAAAATTCCAGGATCAGCTTTAGGTTCCAACTTATGGAGCTGATCTCTTTGATTCAGCACATAGAATTTTGAACCAAAGACATGGAAGTAACCTATATTGGGCTTTCTTGATTTATACATTTCATATGCAGTTTTGCCATGTCTTTGGACTATGATCGATCTAACAACTTCATCCCAAAAATACAGTTTCAATCCTGCCTCACACAGCATTGTTCTAGCAGCCTCAATTAAGGTTCTATTTCTCCTTTCAGTAAATCCATTTTGTTGAGGAGTTCTAACTAAAGAGAAATTTTGTATTATTCCTTTTTGTTCACAAAAGCCTTATAGGGTTGAGTTTCTAAACTCAGTCCCATGATCACTTCTGAGTTGCTTAACAGACTTACCTTTTTGCAACTCTTCCTGTTTGATAAAACTTATTATCTCCAGGGCAGCTTCACTTTTGGCTTTAAGGAATATTACCCAAGTGAATATAGAGAACTCATCAACTATCACCAGGGTGTACTTCTTGCCACTTAGGCTTGGAGTACTTATGGGTCCAAACAAATCTATATGCAACATATGCAATGGGTCTATTATTGAAAAGTTTTGCTTTGATTTAAATTACCTTGTGATGTTTCCATTGTTCACAAGCTGAGCACAATTTGTCTTTGACAAATGTGATCTTTGGCAATCTAGAGACTAACTCTTTGGCAATCACAAGTAGATTGTTCCTGCTTTCTTCCTAAAAGTAACAACATTGTCTTCATCACACAATTGACTGATACTTATCAGATTGTGTTTAAGACCTTTAACATATGCAACCTTCTAGAATGTAACCTTGCCAGCATGCATCTTCCCATATCCTTTAGTTTTTCCATGGGAGTTATCACCAAATGTTACTTTAGGACCTTCATCTTCCTGGAAATCACTTAGAAGTCCTTTCCACCCTGTCATGTGCCTTGAGCATCCACTGTCCAAGTACCATTTACTTGAACCCTGCACATGAAAAACTAAACATATTAGTTTTGTTTAGGAACCCCTTTTAAAGTGGGTTCAGATGATGAGCACTTAGCCGATTCATCTTGTGGAGCTGACAGATCAGCTTGAGCAGATGTTGAGTCCTGCATAGGCTGATCAGCTTGTTCCTTTTCTGGCCTTAGAATTTCACTTTCACAATCTTTAGCCTCGTGTCCTCTACCTCCACATTTGTAGCACTTTCTTCTACTAGTGACTACAGGGGGTAGATTATCCAATAATCCTTTTGAGAATCTGCTCTCAGTTTTAGGTTTTGTTAGAACTCAAAAAAGTGAGGGTGTGTTATGTAACTTTCTCAAGGCTATATATGGCCTTGGTGCCATTTTCAATATAAGCTTTGCACTCATTTTCTCACAAATTCTAAGGTGTTTTGTGTGTGTTCTTCTCTGCCATCGCATTGCTTCTTCCCTAAATTGGGACCATCAATTGGTATCAGAGCCAATTCTTCTTTGAAATTGGTTCATGATTCAAGTTTCAATCATTTGCAATCATCATCTCAATCATATCAAGTACAAATGAAGAACTCTGCATCGATTTCAGCGCTGTAAAAGGTGAAATTCTTCATGTTTTTCGTCTAAGTTCGAATATCTCGAAAACTGTGATTGTTTGATTGAAGAAACATGATTCATTGATCAATAATTGTTGAAAAGGTAATTCATCTTCGATTTGAAGCATTTCTGTGTCAAACAATGTCACTACTCCTCCTGTTCAACTTATATCATCTCCTGTCCGCACCCCAGACATACCAATTGCTCATACTTCAGAGAGTACTCCTTCATATATGAGACTAACTGATCCTCTTGAACATTCTCCTATTATCAGTACTCCTGTGTCAACTGCCGATGTCACTCCCATAGCTCAAACTTCTGTTAATCAGGAAAATCTTAACATCATTCGACTCCAACTCCATCCAGAGTAATAGTTCCTCAGTACACTCCAATTATTCAAATTGCATCTGAACATGATCATGTACCATCGTTTGAAATTGCTTCTGTTTCCACTGTCACTTCACAATTATCTCTAAATCAGTATGCTGGTTATGTTAATGAAGAAGAAGATGATGTGAGTAGTAGTTATGTGAGAAAAGAAAATGAGAGAGTTGAGAGTTCACCACACCAAGAAAGCCGGGCAACCACATCTACTATTAGACCTGACACTGTTAGGTTTGATATTGAAATAGACACGGCTTTCCCAACCGTGCATATTCAAACCCCACCCAGCCACTTAGCAGGTCCTCAAAGACCTTCTATTTCATTGCACAGGGATTTTGCACATAATCTACGACCATCTCTCTCGGAGATGGGACGTATTGAAACTAGAGGACAGCCTCCCTCGTCCTCGCCCAGTCTTTCAAAGCACATTGATTATCCGCGGATATCCGCATTTCTTGATAGACACAAAGACACAATTGAAGCACTGGTTACACTGATCAAAAGTATTCCCGAAGCATCCCTAGGTAATACTATTGATAGTATTATTCGAGGATGGGATGGAAATCCTACTGGAGTTAACCCCACAACAGCTCCTTTAGGTGGGCCAGCCTCTGTGGCAGGACCCTCAACGGGTATCTCACGTGATACCCGATTTGTTACACAGACCGAACTTCACGATGCAATTAACCAGGCTGTGGCACCCTTGCAGTCTAAACTCAATAGCATTGACTCAAAGCTTGACAGGTGGTTTTCTGATATTAATGCAAAATTCTCTGAGATCTCTGACAGGCTTCGAGCTGTGGATGTTGCGTGTAAAACTCAAGCAGGTACACAAAAGAGGAGACGTGACGATCCTGATCCAGATGATCGCCCCGAGGGGGAGACACGGAGAAAGCTGTACATGAGTTCGAAGGATATTGTATCATTCACTCCGTCGAGTCAAAATTTTACAGGAGAAGGGGGAAGTGGAGGTCAAGATAGGGATACTCAGGCCGATGATGTTCTTAAACAACAGATGGTTTCCTTTGAATAGAGGTCTAATGTAAATGAAGGGGGAGGGGGAGATAAAACTAAATAGTGAACAAACTGAAGAGGTAACTCTTGAATCGGATACAGAGAATGTACAGGATTGGTATGGTGATGCTGGGATTGGAATGGAAGCTAATGAAAGTTCAAATGAAATTGATAAAGAAATTGATGAGTATGTTACACCTGTAACAAATCCTGAAACTCAATATACACAAGTTGTTAGAAGGTTTGAGGATTATCTAGAACCAGCTGAGATTGAGAAACGAAGAAAAAGGAAGCAAAAGATGACTAGAGCTAAAAAGAAAACTTTTGATGTTTCAAAAGTTCTAAGTGGGGTAAACTTTGAAGTCCATTCTGTTTTTCCACCCCCAACAGGACAGTTTCAAACATCTGCTACATATCTACTTAGACAAAAACAACAAGAAGAAGCAGCCAGAGAGTTTGTCAGAAATACTGAATGGCCAATGCCTGCAAATGTATTTGTGCCTCCTGCTTCCTCAGTGTATACATGTACTCCGTCTCTTGATAGAAGCAACATGTTTACAAGACTTGCAAGATTAAATCCAATCTGGAGGGATTATTCAGTGAATGGTCCATATCTCGAAGACAGAATTCAATAAATTTATGTGAATGAAATTGAAACGAGGACACCTCCAGAGTTGAGACATTTAAATGAAAGTCAAGTAATAAGATATCAACACATGTTGGAAAGATTCAGAACTCCAAAAGAGCAGATCATCTCAGAATATCCGATAACTAAACTTCTCAATATCTACAGTGATGATGGATTTGGTCATACCATTGTTTGGTTCGAAGTAGAAAGGGCAAATGGTCAGAAGTTTACATTCAATGAGACAGATCTAAGATATATTCAACTTCATGACATCAACTTCATCTATTTGTACCTGTCAGAAAAACAAGGAAAGAAACCAAATGAGGTGTTTGGCCGTTCTGCACTGATGAAGTATATGAGAAAGTTAATGGAGTTCATTGAAGAGCATGATATGCAACTGGCAGCTGAAAATAATCTTGAAAAAGTTAATGTGCTGAAACCTCAACAGATCCATCCTAACTTGGACTAGATGGATTTATTAACTATAGTTGATGCTGACCACGAGTTCTTCAACGGTGAACCAGGTGTCGTCTTCAGAAATTCAAGAAAAGAGAAAACATTTGTTCGTATGTGTGATCTCTTGGGTTATTCAGATGGCACGCAGAGAATCTTATACAATAGTCTTGAAATGAAGAACGCAAATGCTGGAGCTTCTATCACTGAAAAAGAGAGACAGCGTGTTTGGCTTCACATTGACAAAGTTAAGAAAACACTGGAGAGCAGGAGGATCATCCGTAAATGGCAAAGTTATTTTGGATTACGCAATGCTGTTTCATGATTGTTTTATCTTTAAGTAATCTAAACTTTTGTAATAGGAACTCCTCACTTAGGGGGAGATTGTTAGAACTAAAAAAAGTGAGGGTGTGTTGTGTAACTTTTCCAAGGCTATATATGGCCTTGGTGCGATTTTCAATATAAGCTTTGCACTCATTTTCTCACAATTTCCAAGGTGTTTGTGTGTGTTCTTCTCTGCCATCGCATTGCTTCTTCCCTAAATTGGGACCATCAGGTTTATAGGTTGTGGATAACTTTTCAACTTTCTTTACAAGTTGATTCACCTATTGCTCATTGACTTTGGACTTACCTTTGTCATGTCTAGGCTTATTATCCTTTTGATGAGAAGTTTGACCAACAAACTTCTTTTCATCTCTTTTATCGACGTTGGACTTACCTTTGTCATGTTCTATGGACTTACCAGTTTCAACAACTTTAGACTTACCATTATTGTTGTGATATGACCTCTGACTTACAGTTGTCTTCCTATTCTTGAAACTTCTCTTTGAACTAGATAGAGAATGTTGTATTTTGAAAGGGTTTTGATTTAACCTTCCAATAACAGGTTTTCTTTGAATAGGCTGAGTGCCCAATCTATCATGCACAGACTTACTATGATGTCTTGAAGTTGAACACTCATATACGGCCATATCCTCTAGACGAAATGACTAAGGCACCGAAGAATTCTATTACCATCGAAAAATAAGAAGCTTGACCATGATCCTTTGCTTTTACAAACTTATTGTATTTTAGACCTAGATCATGTTTTTTTCTGAGGCTGACTTCTGAGACTTAATCAGTTGTCTATCTTCCTCAGAATCTGTACTTGCTATCTCATCATCATCAGCTGCATAAGCTGTGGATTGATAGTCACCTCCAAGTACAACTTTCACCTGTTTAGGAATTTGCTGGTTTATGCACTTTTCAGCAAGCTTTGATGACTTAGACCAAGATTCAGTGACCTTTTGAAGTTGGTCAGCCTTATCCTTAGCTTCCTGAATTTCTTCACTTAGAAGTTTGTTAATGTGTCTTTGACATTTAAGATCACATTGTGCTTTCTTTCCAGCAGTAATGAAACATTTTTAACCTTAGTTATTTCAGCTTTGAGGTCAGCTTGAGTCTTAAGGTTGGTCTTAAAGTCGTTTAATAGATAACCAACTGTAAGACCTTTTTTCTTCATCGGTGTGAGAGTTGAAATTACTAACCTTGTACATGGAGGAAGGATCCCATTCACTTAGTTTGCTGTTTTCCTCAGCTTCCTTCATGTCAGCTTCAAAAGTTGATTCAGACCATAATTAACTTCATCTATTTCAATCTCTTCATTTTCTTGAGCCATCAGACACTTGTCATCATCATATGAGGTAGATGATTCTGTATCCCAAGTTTCAGCATAAAGTCCTTTAGCATTGGGCTTGTCTTCAGGCTTTCCTCTCTTGAGCTGAGTATATTTCTTTTTGTACTTATCAGCTCTGTAAGCATTCTTGTCAGCTACTGAAGCTGTTTCTCCCTTCTTTACTCTGCACTCAGCAGTAATGTGTCCCTTCTTCTGACAGTTGAAGCACACATCTTTCTTAGGGTCAAAAGAACTCTTTCCTTTGCCTCTGCCAGATCTTCCTATTCCCCTTTGTGCTCTTCTCAATCTTCTGGCAAGAATAGCCATTTGTTCAGTGATAGTCTGAACATTATCAGTATCACTTGAGTCTGAGTCTGAGTGGTCAGCTTGAGAATCTGACTCAGTCTCAGATTCAACTATGAAGGCCTTTGAACTCTTTTTCTTCTTCTCTGTAACTAATGCAATTTCATTTTTCTCAAAAGAGTCCTTCATCTGTTGTTGAGAAGATTTCTTGTGTTATGTGATCTGTTCATGATTGAGCAAGAACCCATATATGGACTGTAGGTTATACATATGTAATGTACCTCCAGACCTTAGTGCTATGGTCACCTCATTGAATTTCTCTGGTAACACATCCAGAAATTTCAACACTAGGTCAGCTTCATCCTTATTAATGCCTACACTTAGCATGTCATTAATCAAGCAGTGAAACCTTGTAAACTAATCAGACAAGGTTTCATTCTTCTTAGAAAAGAAGTTTTCATAAGACCGGTTAAGATGATTCTTCTTATGCTGCTTGACTAGATCTATACCCTCATATGTGATACTTAGAGTATCCCAGATTTCTTTTGCAGATTGACACCCAGTCCCAGTATGCAAAATTTCATTGGTCAGGGCATTTGCCTGAACACTTTTTTCTTCGTCATCAAGAGAATGTAACTTCCAATCCTCTTCAGTCCAAGATGCCAAAGGTTTCTTGACTTCCTTTTTAGTTTTGTCAGGAGACTTATCACTTACAACAGTAGGAATCTTGGGGATAATTAGTCCACGGGTTATGACATCATACATTCTGGTGTCAATAGACTTAAGGAAAAACATGGCTTTGAATTTGCACAAAGGATAATCAGATCCATCAAATATGGAACATCCTTTAGCAGCCATCTGAGGAAAGTTCGATGAATTGTTGCTTGTCGACATCTTACTCTATCTTAGGATCTTGATAACTTCAACTTATGAAAGATTTCAGACTACTCTAATACTAGTTGTTGGTCTCTTGGTGAGATAAACAACAAGCAAGTAATGTGTAGAAGGGGGGTTGAATACACTTTTTGCGGAAAATTTATCAAATCAATAAAAAGTGTTACACAAATCAAACCAAATAAAATCGAATGCTTTCATTAATAAGAAGATGATTACAATAACTATCAAGTAAGCAACACTTGATATGTAAACACCTAATACAAATCAAATCTCTCAATCTCTCAAACTAATTGATCAAACTTGCTATCTATAATCAACTAATGATTATAGACACAATATAATTCTCTAAACATGATTTATTCACAGATTGAATACTTACCAACTTCACAACAGACGTGAAGATCGAACACACGAACTATTGTTGGCAATCTGTGAATGCTTGATCACGTTGATCAACATACAATCAATGTATCAAGAATTACGAGGTTGTGAGGTGTTTACCTCTCTCCTGATTAAGAGAATTTATTGTCCTATTCTACGTATCCTAACAAACTAGAACTTATCCTAATCTGTTAACTAACTAACGGATAAACTGGATATCTTGAATCTTGAAACTTCAATCTTGAGTTTTCAATCTTCAATCTTGATTCTGGAATCTTCTTATTCGCACCGTAGAAATAGGATAACCGAATTAAAAACAAATTTAAATTCTATTAGGCTGACTTCTTTCATCAGGCTGAGTTACTCAGCTTGAAACTTATCAAGTTGAGTTTATCGAGAACTAACTCGATATGAAACATGTACTAACATGTATAAGGACTAACTCATCCTTAGAAGTCATAAGAGTTAGCTAGTACTGACTTAGCAACTCCGTTGAGCTGACTCTGCCTAGAAGCTGAGTCACTCAGCTTGAAACACTTCAAGCTGAATACTTGACCTATACCTTAGGTAACACACAGTTTATCAACCATATAGATAAACTAACTAAGATATAGTCTAAGCTGATCAACTATAATGCTCAGCTTATGCTCAGTCTGAAACACTATAAGTGCTTAGTCTGATCAAGCTTCATAATTTTGTTTAAGTTATATTCAGAACATATCTTACAAACTTAACTTTGTCTCATCAAACCTTAACTAATAAGATCATTTGACCAACATTAATCTGTAAACGGGTCAAACCCAACCCGTTAAGCTTAATTCACCAAAATCAACTTGAAATATATTAAAAACCATTTAGGAACTCTTAATATAGCAAATGAGGCATGGAGCAATCAATGAAACATGAACACAAGCCACTTTATTCCGTTTCTTGAATTAAAGTACGCAATTATCGCCAATTTACTCATAAATGGGTCAACACCTCCATGAATAGAGTTTACTAATAAAAACACCCCAAATACATTTTATAACCATGTATGGACATGTCACAATCAACGAAATGCATACAGGTTACATCTAAGTTCATTTCATAATTTAAAGTTCACAAATATCATTAATATCTCTCTAAGCAGAAACCGACCTACAAAATACCTCATTTATGTCAAATATGCATATAGGAATCATTACTAATCATATAAAACATGAGGCATCCGAAGAAACATAAACCCGAGTTATCTAAGTCCATTTTTCAAAATTAAAGTAGCCGTTTAGATCTAATTAGCATAATTAGTTCAAGAACCTTCTAAGCATGCTTCTTCCACAAAAACCTTCATATATATCATACTAACCCACATATAGCAAGTACTAAGCATATACAACAGCATACAAGAGAGCACGAAGCAAAACACGTCGAAAACAAGTACTGGACTGGAACTTCTAATTAAC
Organism: Pulicaria dysenterica; assembly: GCA_947179395.2. NCBI lineage: Eukaryota > Viridiplantae > Streptophyta > Magnoliopsida > Asterales > Asteraceae > Pulicaria > Pulicaria dysenterica. Next base: position 33,649,036 of record OX359289.1, on the reverse strand, counting down.
ATCAAATAACTTCTAATTAACATCAAATACATATACACGAGGTTTCCAAATAATACTTCTAATTCACCATACTAACATCAAATAACTTCTAATTAACATCAAATACATTAACATACAACAAATGGTGCAATTCCACATTCCAAATTTCATACTAAACCTCCTTTAATGGTGTTAAAGGTTCAATTCAGTAAACACACTACAAATTGCTATCAAGTTGATACCAAATCAGTAAATAACAATCTTTAAACATAACTAAACATGATATCAAGATTAAATTATCAAAAACCCAACTTATACATAAACCCTAAGCATTCAAGTTGTTGATTTATGCAAGAATGACTAAAGCAATCATCAAGGATCATCTAAGAAACATAAGTACTAACCTTGATTTAGCAAGAATCAGCAAGAAATAGCAAGATTAGGGGCTGGATATTGGTTCTTGAGAAGAAAATAAGGAGGGCAAATACACGTGAAGGAGAATAGCTTCATCAGAAAGAAACAATTGAAATTGACTTTAAAAGTCAAATAAAAGGGCCATAGGTCGGCTGGGAATTAATAACACATATACACAATACATGCATCTGTTTTTCTGACATACAGTAATCTAATTAAAGCGGTCCTATACTAATAATTAGCACACAACGAGGTATTATTTGGAACCCTTGTGTAAAAACGAATCATATGGCATCAACTAACATATAAAATATTAAAACTAATATTTCACCTTTTTACCTCGCGGTCCAATTAAAATCATCTAATAATCATCAAATAAACATATCATGGCAATTAAATAATCAATTACTATAAACAATTAAATATAATTACATTTAATTAATAAACAAATAGTTTACCATCTCGCGTAAACTAACAGGCCCATTGGGAGGATGTTACAAATCCCCCTCCCCCTTAAGAGGATTCCGTCCCCGGAATCTCACAACGTTACTAACCCAACGGTCCTTCCATTTATCACTTTTCAAGTCAACCTTCAGTTCAAATTTCAAGAGAATCTGACTTTCATAATCTACCTTACGTATATGCAAATAGCAGACATTGAGTGTATCATAAACACCTACTAATCTCAACATGAAGATCAAAAGTAACCATCTGGTCATTTACTAATTTATCGTATGCAAAACTGATTAAATATATAATGAAGAGGTAACATTTAATTTTTCTCAATGCAAAAGATTCCCTTTCAAAGTAATGGATCTGCGTACAGTTTTTGTCTCTCACAATAGCAACCTTTTCAGCTGTTACCTGAACAATATCGGAAAGTGTGTATTGTTTCTCATCTGTCTCTAACCAACACGTACGAGTATGACAATAATGATCGCATAACAACTTGTAAGGGTCACACTGATTCTTGAGTAATAAGAATTTCAAACGCAATTTAATCAATAGTATGTGCAAATCCCAAGGCCTACCACACTCTATACATACACATGTAACATATCCTCGAGTTTCTGAATGGTTCGTTTAGTCTGACAGTCTGTCTGAATCTAGTAAGTTGTACTAAATTAACTCGCGTTCCCAATTCTCGATGTAGACTCTTCCAGAATTTCAAAACAAATCTAGAATCTCTGTTAGAAACAATCAATACTGGAATACTGTGTAAAAAACGATCACATCAATATACAGTTGAACAAATCTGATGCGTGAAGTTGTCTCACTAGTAGCAAGAAAATACACATTATTCGTCAATCAGTCACAATCACCTAAATCATATCATAACTTTGCTGAGTACGTGGGAGTTTGGTTACAAAAATCCATTATAATCTGCTCCCATTTTCCATTCTAGTATCTCTAGCTGTTTCAATAAACCATAAAGTTCTTGGCGCTTTACTATAACCTGGGCACAAATATGACAAAATTCCACAAATTGTTCAACATCTGTCTTCATCGTGGGTCACCAATACAACACTTTGAGATCGTTATACATTTTAGTGCTACCTGATTTAACAGACAATCTTGACTTGTGACTCACTGTCAAAATCAAATCACAAAACTCTCCAAGTAAAGGCACTTAAATACTAGACCCGTAAGTCTTTAATCCTCGAAATTCATTAATTAAATCCTCTTTTCTCTTTAATAAAATTTCCACTTCAAAATATTATCTTTCAAAACTTTCACTTGAACAATTTCAATTTATCTACTAAGTCAAAATAATTTCAATTTGCACAAACAATTATTATTACTATCTCCCTTACATTTTCAAGCATAGGCTACTGCATTAGTTTACCTATGGTTGATAAAGAAATTTCACAATCATAGTGTTAATCAATTCTAAATACCGTCTTTATCTCATATTCAACTCTGTAGACAGAAAACACATACCGTAAGCCTGAATGATCAGTACAAATTACACATTTCATATCATATCAATAATAAATCCTCTATGTTTAATGCAGACAACAACTACAAAATCCAAGTCATGCAAAGAAAATATTACCACGCACTAAAATCATCAGATCCATCGAGTAGTACAAAAATAGGTGTCTGACAAGATAATCATTTCAAAATCTGAAATACTGCTTCTATTCATCATTCCATCAAATCAAATCTCTTTACTGGTTAGTCAGGTCAACTGTCTCACAATCTAAAACCCATATTCATTACAACATTTCTGGGTAATCCAAAGCCCTCAAATATCAAAGATTACCTGCCTTCTCCATCTCAACCCAAATTGAATACTCTTGTATGCAAAATGAGAAATAAATCTTCATTACAAAGCAAGGAAGAAATCGGTTGTGTTTTAACAATTAACTAAACACAATACATCATATAGCATGCCATTCAACTAATCAGAAAGCAACTTCTTATGGCATTTAATAACTGTTCTATACTGGTTTAAACAATACATTCTTAACAGAATATCAAACCCAGATATAGGCATCAATAGAAATGGGACTAAATAACATTTATCATCAATTACCTCTACTTATAGTAGAACAGTAGCATCAAAAGCAATCATATTCAATTATCATATAAAGCCACAGAGATAATAGGGCACTTAGCTCTAGAATCACATAACATACATAAAGGTATCAAGTTTATCAAAACATACATGTTATATCATCTTCAGTAATGGTAGCATCATTTTCCGACATCTGAAAAGCTCTACCCTCTGGCGAAGGAGGGTTCTTTCTCTTCTGTCCAACTGCTGACGAAGATTCCCCGACCTCTCCCGCTCCTGACCCAGACCAAATTTTCTTGTCAGTCATACAGTCATTCCATCGATGACCTTCTTTCTGACAATTCCAGCAAACACTGCGACGGAATGTACAATTCTTGAGTTCATAACCACACTTTCAACATCGAACACAATGTACCTTTTTGGTGTGTGCAAGGTTCAGTATGAAAGGATTTGCACTTGCGACACCATTGTGATTCTTGATTTCCATGGTCCTGGCTGCTTTGCCCCATCTGTCCCCGTTGACTACTATAATATTCAAAACTTGACTCCCGTGGAGGAGTCTCATCTCGGTTTCTCTTATCTTTAATCTTAATTTCATCGTCTAGCATTTGGATCACATATTGTATTCTCAATTTATTCTCTGGGTTACATGATTTCAAAACTTTTACCATTTCTCGCAAGTAGTTCAAAGTTATGTTAAGATCTAGGATACCATTATATTTAGATGATTGATAATCCAAAAAAGGCCTATAATCGCAAGGTTGTGTAAACCTCATATACAGATAAGGATATACTCCCTGAGGTGTAAACGGATAATGAAATTGTTGTTGTGTCCATTGTGATGCAGAAGCAGACGGAAAAGTAACCGGAGGAATAACAATCGAAGAAGTCTTAACTTGTTCATTCAGTATAAGTATTTGTTGTTCTAATACACTAACAGTATCTCTCAATCCCTGTATCTCACTTTCCTGATTATATGTACTCAAGCAGATCAAGTTCAGATTTAGTACCTGAAACCACGATATAAGTAGGTGTTTATACATTAGGAGTTGACGAAATTCCTGCTGGATCCAGGGTTACTGGAGTCTCTGTCGGGATTTCTTTGTCAGCCATCTGTAATACTCACAACATCTCAACACTTATTAGATAAACCGTTAGTACACACATGCTAACTGTTGGGAAAATGATCTCATCTATTTTGATTTGATGAGACAAAGTTAAGTTTGTATGATGTGTTCTACATATAACTTAAACAGAATTATGAAGCTTAGTCAGACTGAATACTCACAGTGATTCAGACTGAGTATAAGCTGAGTATAAGCTGTATATATGTTTGATCAGCTTAGATTATATCTTAGTAAGATTATCAATGTGTTTGATAAGCTGTGTGTGCCACCTAAGATATATATATTGAGTTTCAGCTTTATGAGTTTCAAGCTGAGTGACTCAGCGTGAATACTGAGTCAGCTCAACAGAGTTGCTAAATAAATTCTAGCTAACTCTTAAGACTTCTAAGGATGAGTTTATTAATATATGTGTTAGTTCATGTTGATTTTCGAGTTTGTTCTCGAAGAACTCAGCTTGATGAGTTTCAAGCTGAGTAACTCAGTCCGAGCAAGAAGTCAGTTTAAAGAGAATTTAAATATGTTTTAAATTTATCTTTTTTTAACTCTCTATATCTACGGGAAGGATAAGAATACTCCAGAATCAAGATTGAAGATTGAAGACTCAAGATAAGAAGATTCAAGATTCAAGATTCCGAGTTATCCGATAGTTAGTTAGCAAATTAGGCTGAGTCTTAGTTTGTTAGATTCCGTAGGCACATGATTATAAATAATTATCTCCTGATAAGTTTAGAGGTACGACTACAGCGACGATCACAACTGAGTGTTGTAGAGCCAAATACCTCACCTCAACCGTATGTGTTACGATTCTTGAATCACTGTTTGTCAGTTTAACGTGATCAAGAAACTCAAAGATTGCCAAGCTATTTGTGTGTTCGAATACTCATATTAGTTGTGAGATTGGTAATTTTTCAATCTGTGATTAAATCCTGTTTAGAGAGTCGTCAGTATCTATAATCATAAGTTGATTATAGATAGCTAAGTTTGAAAGATTGAGAGATTTATATTAGGTGTTTACATATCAAGAGTTGCTTACTTGATAGAGTCTGTAATCATCTTCTTGTTAATGAAAAGCAAAGCATTCGATTGTGGTTTGATTTACTTTGTGTAACACTTTATTTTGATTTGTTCAATTTCCGCAGAAAGTGTATTCAACCCCCCTTCTACACATCTGTTGCTTGTTATTATTCTCACCAAGGGACCAACAACTGGTATCATAGCAGGCTGAACGATTTCATAAGTTGAAAGTTCAAGATTCTGAGAAAGTTTACAATGTCTACAAGCAAAAATTCTTCAAACTTTCCACAGATGTCTACCAAATGTTGTCCCGTATTTGATGGATCTGACTATCCTATGTGGAAATTCAGAGCGATGTTGTTCCTCATGTCCATTGACAATCGTATGTCCGATGTCATTATCAAAGGACCAATTATCCCTAAGATCTCTACTGTTGTCAGTGATACGTCCGCTGATAATACAGACAAAAGTGAAAAAGAGGTAAGGAAGCCTGCTGCATCCTGGACTGATGAAGATTGGAAACTCTACAATTTGGATGACAAGGCTAAAAGTGTTCTGGCAAATGCCCTGAGTAATGAGATCTTGCATACTGTGACTGGGTGTCGATCTACAAAAGAGATATGGGATACTCTAAGTGTTACATATAAGGGCACAGATCTGGTCAAACAGCAGAAGAAGAACCATCTGAACAGATCATATGAAAACTTCTTCTCAAAGAAGAATGAAACCTTGGCTGATGTGTTTACCAGGTTTCATTGCTTGATTAATGACCTGCTAAGTGTAGGCATTAAGAAAGATGAAACTGAACTCGTGCTAAAATTTCTGGATGTGTTACCAGAAAAGTTCAATGAAGTGACTACATCACTGAGGGCTGGAGGAACATTACCTTTGTACAACCTACAGTCGATATATGGGTTCTTGCTCAATCATGAACAGATCACAGAGCACAAGAGAACTTCTCAACAACGACTTAAGAAGTCCTTGGATAAAGCAGAGATTGCATTAGTTGCACAGAAGAAAAAGAAAAGTTCCAAGGCATTAGTTGTTGAATCTGAGACCGAGTCAGAATCTCAAGCTGACTACTCAGACTCAGACTCAGGTAATACTGATGATGTTCAGACTATCACTGAGCAGATGACCATGCTAGCCAGACATTTGAGAAGAGCTCAATGGGGAAGAGGAAGATCTGACAGGGGCAAAGGGAAGAGTTCCTTTGATCCCAAGAAGGTTGTGTGCTTCAACTGTCAGAAGAAGGGATACATTGCTGCTGAGTGCAGATTAAAGAGGGAAGAATCAGCATCAGTTGCTGATAAGAATGATTACAGAGCTGACAAATACAAGAAGAAATATACTCAGCTCAAGAAAGGAAAGCCAGAAGACAAACCCAGTGCAAAAGGATTATATGCTGAAACCTGGGATACTGAATCATCTACTTCAGGTGATGATGTATGTCTAATGGCTCAAGAAGATGAAGAGTTTGAATTTGACGAAGTTGATTATGGTTTTTCCGAGTCAACTTTTGAAGCTGACATGAAGGAAGCTGAGGAAAACAACAAGCTCAGTGATTGGGATCCTGCTTCAATGTATAAGGTTAGTAATTTCAACTCTTACACCGATGAAGAAAAGGGTCTTGTCTTCGACTATTTGTTAAATGATTTCAAGACCATCCTTAAGTCTCAAAAGGACCTTAAAGCTGAGATAGCTAAACTGAAGAATGAGATTAATGAAAATCAATCTCTCATTGATGTTGGTAAGAAAGCACAGTGTGATCTTGAATGTCAAAGACACATTAATGAACTTCTAAATGAAGAACTTCAGGAAGCTAAAGTCAAAGCTGACCAACTTCAAAAGGTCACTGAGTCTTGGTGTAAGTCATCAAAGCTTGCTGAAAAGTGCATAAACCAACAAATACCTAAACAGGTACAAGCTGTGCTTGGAGGTGACTATCAAACAACAACTTATGTAGCTGATGATGAGATAGAAAGTTCAGACTCTGAGGAGGATAGACAACTGATTGAGTCTCAGAAGACATGATCCAAACTTGAAATACAATATGTTTGTGAAAGCTAAAGATCATGGAAATGAGTGCTCAACATCTAAATAGCATAATAAGTCTGTGCTGGACAGATTAGGCACTCAGCCTATTCAAAGAACTTCATTCATAGAAAGGCTTAATCCAAATCCTTTCAAAAGACAACATTCTCTATCTGGCTCGGAGAGAAGTTACAAGAATAGGAAGACCACTGTAAGTCAGAGGTCAAATCACAACAATAGGAAGGCCAAAGTTGTATATTTTGGTAAGTCCAAGAAGATCAACAGTGGTAAGTCCAAACCTGTTGAAACTGGTGAGTCTAGTAAGCATGACAAAGGTAAGTCCAAGGTCATGGAAAAGAAGTTTGTTGGTCAAGATTCTAATCAAAAGGATAACAAACAAAGATTTGACAAAGGTAAGTCCAAAGTCAGTGAGCATCAAGTAAATCAACTTGCAAAGAAAGTTGAAAAGTTATCCACTACATATAATCCTAAGACTGAGAGCAAGTTCTCACAAGGATTATTGGACACTATACCTCCTGTAATCATTGGAAGAAGGAGATGCTACAAGTGCAGAAGTAGAGGTCATGAGGCTAAGGATTGTGACGTTGAAATCTCAAGGCCTGAACAAGAACAGGCTGATCAGCCTACACAGGACTCAGCTTCTGCTCAAGCTGAACAGTCAGTTCAACAAGATGGAGATGCTAAGTGCTCCTCATTTGAACCCACCAAGAAGTGGGTTCCCAAACAAAACTAATATGCTTAGTTTTTATATCATGTGTAGGGTTCAAGTAAATGGTACATGGATAGTGGATGCTCAAGGCACATGACTGGGTGGAAAGGACTTCTTAGTGATTTCCAGGAAGATGAAGGTCCTAAAGTAACTTTTGGTGACAACTCCCATGGAAGAACTAATGGCTATGGGAATATGCATGCTAGCAAGGTGACTTTCCAGAAGGTTGCATATGTTAAAGGTGAAGGGTTTTGATCTGACCAAACCACCTAATGACACAAACTGGTCAAACCTGAGTTTGATTCTACTAGTTCAATCCTAAAAGCGGAACTGGATTGAACACAACCCTCTAAACCCCGAAAATGGTTAGGATCTTTAAAACTAATGATCAATATAGCTTCTAATGAACAAACAATCCATAGATAAGGTTACAAGAAAATATACCTGATCAAACTAGGGATTGCTAAAGACAGTCCACCACTACTGCACCTCCTAACGAACTGGCTGCTAGACCGCTCCTGGATTCACCAATCCTCAAAGCTTCAAGCTTTATTGTGTGTGTGTTCTTCATAAACCACCAAAACCGAAACACACCTTGTGTTCTCGGTTTGTGTTCGACGAGAAAAGAGAGAGCCGAGAGAAGAGAGAGTGTCGACGAGGCGAGATCGAGAGAGAGATGTGTGGTGGCTAGGTTTAATCTTTTGTTAAGTTATTCTAATCCTTAAGGCTTAAGGATATATATAGAATTTTAAAGGACCCAAGCCCGTTTAATTAAAAGCCCACTGGTTTTAATTAAACTTCCATATCTTGCACATTAACCCCCTGGACTTTACTAGTTAATTAATTAACTATTAATTAACTGGTCCGTTAATTATTAAAACTTAATATTTAATTTCTCCTTAAATAACAAATAACTATTTATTATTTATTTCCTATTAAAAATTAATACAAACTGATTAATTATTTATTTCTCTCTTTTCAATAATTAATTCTACTGATTAATTATTTACTTTTCTCTTTAATATTTAATCCAACCTGATTAAATATTTCCACACAGATTTATGGTAAAATCCAACTGTTCTGATTTGGGTGTGTAGCAGTGTGACCCTTTAGTCTCTTATAACGTTGGATACAATGTGCCCATTAATTATCTCTGCACATAATCTAACAGACTCCCACTTGTACAAGATCAGTAATAGTTACTGCACATTGTTAGCCTAAGGAGGTCCCTAGCCAGACACTTAGGGTAACCAGGTTATAAGAACTCTTATACCCCAAAGTAACTTGTGATAAAACTTCATAAGCAACCTGCTTAGAAATAACCTGTTAGAAACTAACAGTTTATAAACTAAACTATCATAAACTCCCTGTTCATGAATGGGTACGTTATATATATATATATATATATATAGGTTTGTCTCTTGCAGCGCGATATTTCAATTTTGAGCATAAGCATGGAGAAAGTCAACTCAGAGACTCAAGAACTTGGTTAATGACATACTTGATTTCAAAACTGCGTGATAAACGACAAAGAACAGATCAGTTCGTTTGGGCACGACCGTGCACTTACCAGTTTCTGTAATCAGTCAAGGGGTCCGGAAATATCTCTCCTAAAAAGGAGGTGCAATTACCATCTTGCATATTTGTATTTGGCAATACGGCTCCCACTGAATCTAGATACGCTCCTTATGACCACCCTGTTACGGCGTGGCGTTAAAACGTGCTAAGAAGACAACAGTTACCGTATCCCAAATCAAAAACCTCAGGCTTAAGGATAACCTATGTGATAAATACTTTTGACATGAATCCACGAAGTATTATTCACAGTGGGTCAATCCAATATTCGTAACCCTAACGAATATCAGTCAATTTTGGTCCGCAAAATCCTTTTGCAGCTATATTCGATATACTTTCGAATCTACCCCAAAATTACGATGACTTTATAGCCCTATCATAGTTCCCACCACGATAAGTAGTCACGGATAATGTTTTGAATAAACCTAGTTTATTCCTAGATGAACCAAAACATACAAAATTTGTGAAGAATAATGAAACTAATTTCTACACCCTTCCATATTCCGCCCTGGAATAAAGATGCATAATTTCTACCATTTCATTGACTCGATTCACGGTGTATATCTGAATTACTTATTATTTTTGCATTGTAACTTATCACAGATTACAAGGAAAAATTAATATGGTTATAAACCTAAAACTCAAGACTAGTACCCTGAAGTACTCCTTGGTTTTGCTAGAAATCGTTCTTGCAACGTTGGAACAATCCTAGACTTACTTATTTTATAAATTCCTTAAACTTGGAGAAACTGGAAATAACTCCTAAGTTTCTGATTTTATAAAATAACCTCCCTGTAATTAAAACTTTAATTACATTTGTAGATTACTAGATTTTATAGTCCATTTGAAATGATAAACCTTCTTACACCTGCTTGTAAGAAACTTGAAATTAGATTCCCAGTGCATACCAACACTAATCTAATATCATTACTAAGAATGTTAAAGAACATCCTATTTCATCATTTCTAACGTTGACCAACCAACAACATTTAATTAAGCTGACTTACTGAACATTTTAGAACATGTATAATTTTTATTTAAGTCATAACCTAACTCAAAGTCTTGCAATGATATCTTTATTGAGTACCTCTCAATAAGTCATGCATTCCTCGGATTAGTCCTTTCTCAAGAACTTGCTATTTTAGATAACTTCTAAAATCATCCGATAATTATATACTCTAAAAGTTCAATCCTGTATTTATCATACTAGTTAAAAAACTTTTTATTAACTTTGATAAATACATTAGTCAGATGCTCCCACTATCTTTTATGAAAAAGTGCATTACTTTAAAACATCCTTTTAGGCTTAGTCAATCCTTGACTATCATGCCTAAAACTTGTGTTCTAAACACATGTTTTAAAACTTAGTTTTTGTAAGAAATTGTTTTATGAAACCAAAAACTTGGATCTCCATATATCCATCTTTCTATTTACAGAAAGTGGTCTCATTAAACTTACCATAAGTGCAAAACACTTGTGAAGACATTTTAAATTTCTTTCCCTTAAAACATTTAGTATAAAACTCTCTTGATTATAGTAACAACCATAATCACTTTTATACTATCTTAAATGTTTTATCAAAAACTATTTTTTTAGAAATAATGACTATTATTTCCATTTGTTTAAGACCTTGAACATTCACTTTTCACAAAAATCTTAAACACTTGTTAAATTAGAAAAAAACTATGTAATTTTATAAACAACATTTGTTTATTTAAGTATTTGAATAGTGAAGCCAGCATTTATGTAACTACAACAAATCATAGCATAAGATCACTATGAATCACCAATCAAGTCAAGACTTGACTTATTGGTATTCTTTTAGTCACAACTGGACTAATCCTGATTCATAAAAAAAATACGTGCACGGATATGAAATAAATAATTAAATTTCCATAAAGTCATAATTTCAAACAAAAGTTTCCAAAAAACAATCAAGATAAACATGTTCAGATAAACTTAAAAAGAGTTTAATAAACTAGGAAATATAATTATGAAAATATCCGTAAGCTGCACATGGGATCTCTTCATGCTGGGCCGCATCACTTTTCATCTCCTCCTGCAATAAACGATTGCAAGATATTAGAATACTCGTAAAAACTTTTACAAGTGGAAAGTGATAAAGAAGCTATTTACACGATACCTGAGGGGGCATCCTTGCCACCTGCCTCGTGACCCTTCGGACAATCTCTTTTCCAATGTCCGACGTCACCGCACCTGAAGCACCGATTCTCGGTTCTTGCTTTGTTCGGTTTCGGCTTCTTGCCGTTGTTGTGGTTATTAGCCCTGGGTACATTCTGGCTGGGCCGGGCCTTGCCCTTTCCCTTTCCGTTGCGCCCCTTCCTCTTCTTATGTCCGCCATGTCGCACCATGAGAATGTCCTTAGACTTGGTCCCGATACTCTGCTCCGCTGTCTTAAGCATGGAGTGCAACTCAACCACGGATTTCTCCATGTTGTTCATGTTGCAGTTGACTATAAAAGGCTTATAGTCATCTGACAACGAGTTGAGTATCGTATCCGTTGCTAGCTGCAACTGTACTGGGTACCCAAGTTTCTCCAGGTGGTCCATGTAACCCTTCATTTTTATGACGTGGTTACTGACCGAGGTCCCCTTAGCCATCTTGCACGAGTTAAATGTCCTAGTGGCAACATAACGTTCTATGCGAGCTTGCTTCTGTAACATATCCCTCAGCTGGCGGATCATGTCAGAAGCACGAGTCTCCATCATGCTAGACTGCAACTCTGGACTCATAGTTGCAAGCATGAGGCAGCTGACATCTAGGGCGTCATTGGAGCACTTCTGAAAAGCCTCCCTGACATCTGCCCTAGCATTGCTGGTAGGAGGATTTCCTAGAGGTTGTTCTAGGACATGCCACTTTCTCTCGTGCCTAAGCACGATTCGGAGATTTCTCTCCCATGTGAGAAAGTTTGGCCCGGCAAGTTTATCATTCTCAAGGATAGAGCGGAGAGAGAGATTGTTAGTACTAGTAACGTTGGTTACCATCTACAAATTAAAAACTCGGTTTAATTAGTAATTGCAGATAAACATTTCTAATCATATATCATCAAACCCATAAATAATATATATTAGACCTAGGACCCATATTTCACATACTTGACGCAAGGTTGGGGCACTTGCCGCCAAGTCATGCTATTTTTGGTAGGTAACACCCTGTACCAATCGTACCTAACTGATACGACTCCTAGAACCTCGTAGAGAATTTAGACCCAGTCTAGTATGTTTAACTCTACTCTAGTGCTTTTTGGGCCGGGACTCCCGATTATCACCAAAATAGATCGCACCACCTAAGACAGCATGAATTCTTGCCGGGACTCCCGATTATGGCAGAATCTTTCATGCCCCTTCCCGCAATGGTTTGAACCCGGATGCCCAAGGTTTGGGCACTTCCTACACCCGAGTACCGTTTAACAGCAAGGGTGTACCATTTGGTGGGTAGCACACTGATCTAAGATTTTCTTGGGTTTTACTATTAAGTTTAAAAACTAAATTTTTCAGTTTTTGAAAAACCATTTTAAAACTAACTGTTTTAAAAAATACGATTTACATGTGTACCTGAACTAGGTGCACAAAACGGTCTTTATAAGTTCCAAACTTATAACTTTGACAAAACTTTAAATTTATAAAAATTTAGTTAATACGACAACCAAACTGAAGTCATATTTTAGTTTGTCATAAAAACATGGGTTTTTCACTGTTTAATAACAACCTGTTATTAAACCCCTTTTTATTTAGCATCATATAAATGTCACACATATATATATATATATATATATATATATATATATATATGAATAAGCAGTAAATAAAAACACAACCACACAGGTAATAATAAGCATATGAAACCTATAGTTTTGCCAACTAATCCTAAGGTCAAACCTAAGGATAAAGTAACTTGGATTCGCCTTCTTGATGTGCTGCTCCCACTAGCCTTGACACCTCTCCGAAGTATCCGTGCTTCGTGTGAAAACACCATTTTCTTGATCACCTTCTTAGAGTCCATTTCGGTTGAGGGATTAAACTACTACTAATCTATTACAAATACAATATTGAATGGGGTTGTAAGTGGCACGTAGGCCTCCCCGAACCAGTACAAAATTACAAATAAGAAGGGGATTGTAATTGGCACGCAGGCCTTCCCAAAACCAAAATAAAAGAAGAAATGGAAAAGCGAGTCCTAAGTCGGCAAAACTATAGCTATATGTATCACAACCACGCAATTATATATAAGCACTATATATAAAAACAACCACGCAGCTATAATATATAAACAATAAACTGTGCTGTTAAGCACATAACCTGATTTGTTTAATCATTCTCATTTTACCCTTTGATTAATACCTATTAACCAAAAATGAGAATCATGATCTTCTAATTAAATTTATTTGACCAAAATAGTTTTTCAATAAAACTTTAAAAACTTGATCTCATTCAAAACTTGAACGAAACCTTATGTCGGATTTTCTTACTAGTTTTCCAAAAACTTAAAACCGGCAACTTTTGGTCAATTAAATATTATCTTATTTGTTTCTCCATTTTATTATATAAACATTACCCTTTTAGAATTTATTCAAAACGACTAAACTAGTCATAATAAATAAAAATCTAAAAATATATATTTTAACTAAACTAATTAGAACATATAATACTAGTTTATATAATACCTTATTAATTTTTAACACTTAAAATTAATATCCCTTTTTGTTTTAACCGAGAAACTATTTGGGCCAAAAATTCCTGGGCTGAGAGCTCTACCTGGGCCGTGACCTCCTTTAGGCCAAAGCCTAATGGGCCGAGACCCCTACCAGGGCCGAGACCCCCTTTGGCCGAAAACTTTCTGGGCGGAACTACATCCTAGGGCCGATAGCCCCTGGGCCGCAGAACTTACTGGGCCGTAGACCACCTGGGCCGAAGCCCCTGGCCCGTAGCGGCGCTACCTTGGCCGAGTCCACCCTGCCGCCGCCGCCGATCACGATGATGGTGGTTTCCGTTTTCCCGATTAATACATAAATTAAAATATTTTAAATCCTTTTTAACCTATTAAAACTAACTATTTTAATATCCTGATTAAAAAACCTGGATTTACTTTCAAAAACCAAAAAATATCAATTATTAATATTAACTAAAACTAGTTTTATTAACAATTGATTATCCTAAAACTAAACATTAACCTTTTTAAACAAAAGTTCAAAAATTACTGGTTAAGATAAAGTTTTAGATAAAAGGTTTATCCTTTGTAACCGTTTAAACACAAACCTGATTTAAACCTAACTGATTAAAATCAAACTTTTTATAAACTGGATAAATATAGAAACCTTGTTTTTATCCCCTTATGGTTTTCGAAATTTATGTGGAGAATAACAAGATGAAGAAGATCATTTAAACCTAAACAAACTAACTAACTAGATTATCTAGGTTTGACTAATTAAACAAACTGTTTAATTTTCTTGATCAATCTTATCCTATATTCAAAAGACATAATCCTTTAACCTTTCAAACTAATGGTTTGAATTTTCTGATCAATAGGATTAAACCTGATGACAAAACAAACTATTTTGTTACTTCTTGTTTTTTGAAAAACCCAAGAACAAGAACAAGATCAAGAATTAAACCTTTAATCTAGAAACAAGAATAAACCTAGAAACTAATAGATCATAGAGCCGAGGCTCTGATACCACTGAAGGGTTTTGATCTGACCAAACCACCCAA
The DNA here is from genome assembly GCA_947179395.2 of Pulicaria dysenterica. Classification (NCBI taxonomy): domain Eukaryota; kingdom Viridiplantae; phylum Streptophyta; class Magnoliopsida; order Asterales; family Asteraceae; genus Pulicaria; species Pulicaria dysenterica. Next base: position 33,633,913 of record OX359289.1, on the reverse strand, counting down.
TGACACAAACTGGTCAAACCTGAGTTTGATTCTACTAGTTCAATCTTAAAAGAGGAACTGGTTTGAACACAACCCTCTAAACCCCAAAAAGGGTTAGGATCTTTAAAACTAATGATCAATATAGCTTCTAATGAACAAACAATCCATAGATAAGGTTACAAGAAAATATACCTGATCAAACTTGGGATTGGTAAAGACAGTCCACCACTACTGCACCTCCTAACGAACTGGCTGCTAGACCTCTCCTGGAATCACCAATCCTCAAAGCTTCAAGCTTGATTGTGTGTGTTCTTCGTAAACCACCAAAACCGAAACACACCTTGTGTTCTCGGTTTGTGTTCGACGAGAAAAGAGAGAGCCGAGAGAGGAGAGAGTGTCGACGAGAGAGAGTGTCGACGAGGCGAGATCGAGAGAGAGATGTGTGGTGGCTAGGTTTAATCTTTTGTTAAGTTATTCTAATCCTTAAGGCTTAAGGATATATATAGAATTTTAAAGGACCCAAGCCCGTTTAATTAAAAGCCCACTGGTTTTAATTAAACTTCCATCTCTTGCACATTAACCCCCTGGACTTTTCTAGTTAATTAATTAACTATTAATTAACTGGTCCGTTAATTATTAAAACTTAATATTTAATTTCTCCTTAAATAACAAATAACTATTTATTATTTATTTCCTATTAAAAATTAATACAAACTGATTAATTATTTATTTCTCTCTTTTCAATAATTAATTCTACTGATTAATTATTTACTTTTCTCTTTAATAATTAATCCAACCTGATTAAATATTTCCACACAGATTTATGGTAAAATCCAACTGTTCTGATTTGGGTGTGTAGCAGTGTGACCCTTTAGTCTCTTATAACATTGGATACAATGTGCCCATTAATTATCTCTGCACATAATCTAACAAAAGGTCTTAAACACAATCTGATCAGTATCAGCCAGTTGTGTGAAGAAGACAATATAGTTACTTTTAGGAAGAAAGCAGGAACTATATATAATGCTAAGGGAAAGCCTGTATTAATAGCTAACAGAGAAAGAGATGTGTATCTACTTGATCTTAACTCTGCTGATCCCTATACTGAAACCTGCTTGTTTTCCCAATCTGTTCCGAAGCTGAGTTAGTTGTGGCATAAACAATTATCACATTTGAATTTTAAAAATATAAATATGCTATCCAATACAGAGTTAGTCTCTGGTTTACCAAAGATCACATTTGTCAAGGACAAATTGTGTTCAGCTTGTGAATAAGGGAAACACCACAAAGGGTCCTTTAAATCTAAGCAAAATTTTTCTATAACAGACCCATTGCATATGTTGCATATGGATCTATTTGGACCCATAAGTACTCCAAGCCTAAGTGGCAAGAAGTACACACTGGTGATAGTAGATGAGTTCTCACGATTCACCTGGGTAATATTCCTTAAAGCCAAAAGTGAGGCTGCCCTGGAGATAATAAGTTTTATCAAACAGGAAGAGTCGCAGAAAGGTAAGTCTGTAAAGCAACTCAGAAGTGATCATGGGACTGAGTTTAGAAACTCTACCCTTGAACGCTTCTGTGAACAAAATAGAATATTACAAAATTTCTCATCTGTCAGGAGAAATAGAACCCTAATTGAGGCTGCTAGAACAATGCTGTGTGAGGCAGGATTGAAACTCTATTTTTAGGATGAAGCTGTCAATACAGCCTGTTATACTCAAAATAGATCAATCATTGTCAAAAGACATGGTAAAACATCATATGAGATGTATAAGTCTAGAAAGCCCAATATAGGTTATTTCCATGTCTTTGGTTCAAAATGCTATGTGCTAAATCAAAGAGATCAGCTCCATAAGTTGGAACCCAAAGCTGATCCTGGAATATTCGTTGGTTATTCCTCAATCTCCAAATCATACAGAGTGTATAACACTAGGAGAAAAGCCAGAGAAGAATCAATTCATGTCTCATTTGATGAAGACAGTCTTGAGTGAGCTTGAAAGGCCCGAGGAAACCAATATGTCAAATCCTATGTATGTCATGGGAGATGATAGTGATGATGATGTGTGTTCATCAAATAAATCATCAGAAGCTCCAAGGTATTCTCAAGCTGAGAAGGATGATGAGTTCATCAACCCCTTTGGCGCTGAAGTCACTCAGACTGAGGATCTCAGTGATCATCAGTCTGTTGACAATGCTGCCGTTGAGACTGAGGAGATAAGTTCATCTCAGGACTCTCCACATCACTCAGATCCAGAACCAGATTCTCCAACTAAAACATTCAAATTCCTCAAAGACCATCCTCAAGATCATATCATTGGAAATGTCCAAGAAAGGGTCATGAACAGATCAAAGGCTACAGCTAACTATGTTGCGTACTTTGGTTTTCTATCTCAAATGGAACCAAAGAAGAATGAAGAAGCCTTAGAGGATGAGGATTAGATTGAAGCTATGCAAGAGGAATTGAATGAATTTGAAAGAAATAAGATCTGGAGCCTTGTCCCTGCCCCTAAAGATCATTCAATTATAGGCACTAAGTGGGTCTATAGAAATAAAATGGACAAGGATGGAGTGATAGTTAGGAACAAAGCCAGGCTGGTAGCACAAGGGTATAAGCAAGAAGAATGAATTGATTATGATGAGACCTTTGCCCCTGTTGCTAGAATTGAAGCCATAAGGCTGTTCCTGGCTTATGCAGCATATAAACACTTCAAAGTTTATCAAATGGATGTGAAGAGTGCTTTCCTAAATGGAAAACTTCAGGAGGAAGTCTATGTGAAACAACCTCCTGGCTTTGTCAGTTCAAAGTTTCCATATCATGTCTATAAGTTAGACAAGGCTTTGTATGGTCTTAAACAAGCTCCAAGAGCTTGGTATGATACACTGTCCACTTATCTACTATCGATGGATTTCACCAGAGGTAGTATAGATGAGACACTCTTTATTAAAAAGAGTAAAGGACATGTGATTCTTGTACAAATCTATGTGGATGACATTATTTTTGGCTCTACTAATGAATCTCTGTGTGAATGGTTCTCCAAAATAATGTCACAAAAGTACAAGATGAGTATGATGGGTGAGATAACTTATTTCATAGGCTTACAAATTCAACAAAAGCATGATGGAATATTCATCAATCAAAGCAAGTATGTTCTTGATTTGATAAAGAAATATTGTTTTGATTCAAGTTCAACCATGAAAACATCCATGTCACCAGCTGTCAAACTGAGTAAGGACTCAGATGGTAAGTCTGTGTGTCAGTCTACCTATAGAGGAATGATAGGTTCATTACTCTATCTGACAGCTAGTAGACCTGATATCATGTTTGCTTCATGCGTTTGTGCAAGATATCAGTCAGATCCTAAAGAATCACATCTTCAAGCTGTGAAAAGGATCTTTAGGTACCTTAAAGGTACTCCAAATCTAGGTCTTTGGTATCCAAAGGACTCTGGGTTTGAGTTAGTTGGTTTTTCAGATGCTGGCTATGCTAGGTGCAAGTTAGATAGAAAATCAACAACATGAGGATGTCAACTGCTTGGAGGGAAGTTAGTAAGCTGTACCAGTAAGAAACAGAACTCAGTGGCTACTTCAACTGCTGAAGCTGAATATGTTGTAGCAGGAAGCTGTTGTGCTCAAATCCTATGGATGCAGCATCAGCTTCAAGACTTTGGTATGAGTTTCATGAAAACTCCTATCTTCTGTGATAACCAAAGTGCTATAGCCATAACTTACAATCCAGTCTTCCACTCAAGAACCAAGCATATTGAGATTAGACCACTTGACGAGAAGAGGTTTATCTCCACTGATGACCAATTAGCTGATATCTTTACTAAACCACTTGACGAGAAGAGGTTTATGTATCTGCTAAGTGAATTGGGTATGCTCAATCCCTAGCTAAGTGTCTAGAATATGAGTTTTCAGTTTGACAAAGACTAAGTGTCTTAAGCTGAGTGCACAGTTTATGAATTAGTCTTCATTAACTGAAAATTTTGTCACACTGAATGATGAGTTCACACGTTTGGTGAGTTCCAAACATTTTGCTAACTACTCAGTATGGTTAACATATTAGTTTGAGCTAGTCTCGAACAAATGACTAAGTGTCGTTGAGTCTGAGCTATGTGCTTAACTCCAGCTGTGTGATGAGTTCACATGTTTGGTTGGTTCTAAACAAGTTTTAACTACTCAGTGTAGCTAATATACATGCTTGGGTCAGTCTCAAACAAAAATGACTCCGTGTCATTAAGTCTGAGCTGTGTGATCTACTCAAGCTGAGTACCAATCTCAAGCTGAGTAGTAAACTCAAGTTGAGTGCTTGAATCAAGCTGAGTGATTGAATCAAGCTGAGTGTTTGACATAAACTGAGCAATAAGTTTACTCAGACTTGGTGTGTACAAAACCATGTTTTAATTACTAGGTGTTATTAATTCATGAGTCTCTGAGTATTTGAGTCTGTCTCAAATCGAGTATTATACTAATTCGGTATTGGTGTAATATGATAGTGTTAATAATATGTGTAAGTCACTAATATTATTTTACACTTGTATCCGTTGGAAGATGATGTGTTTCTACCCTCTCACTGTTACATAAAGCCGTAAGTTTTTCCGGCGTAACGGATAAAAAGGGGAATCCAACGGTAACTTTTCTCTCTCCTCAGAAAGGTATATATACCGATCCTAATCAGTTTAGAGAAGTTTACGCTTACAAATCCGACTTCTTACCTTCTAAATACTTTACGCAAATATCTCAATTGCTCAGTGCATACGTCCGTTCAAACCCTAAATTACTAAGTGCAATTTTTGACCAAATCGCTTAGTGCTTTTTCAACAAATTACTCCATGTAATTAAACAATAATGGGCGGAACCATTCTCATTATTGGTGATAGGATGGTCAGAGGTGTTGCGTTCAAGAACAATGGGATGCCGGTGCTAAAAATCAATAATCAACGTGCCTGCTTGGTAATCCCAGAACGCAAAAGGAACAGAGGCTATGAAGCCTGGGTGGACTACATCAGAAAATGCCCTTTGGCATTCGCTTTTACTGGCGCACCACTCTACATAGTTCCACAACATCTGTTGGAGTTATGGTACACCTGTACCTACAACCAGAACAGGGGAGAGATCATTGGCACTGTTCTAAATGGCGATAGAACAGTTGTTATTACTGTCCAGAGGCTGAGGGATGTTCTTCAACTCCCTGCTAATGATGTGTTCGAGCCTGGTGTGACAAGGCAGGTGGCAAGGTCGGTCCTACCCCGTATGGGACACCCACAAATAGAGGGTGTAATAAAAAAGGCCACCTTCCCAACGAGTTGGGGTTTTATGGTTTCCACGGTGACTCGTTCACTGGGAACAAAGGTTGGAGGCTTGGACCAGGTCAATGAGTTCGAGATGCAGCTGCTGTACAATATGTTCTTTGCCAGAAATCTAGACTATGCACTGCTCTTCTTCAATGAGCTCGAGGTCCGAGTGCTAAAGACACCAAGGGATCTCCATGTGCCTTTCATAAGGTACTTGTCCTTGGTGATTGAAGATGAGTTGGGAGATCAACTATACGAAGCTGGGCAGGATTTGTTCCCTGCTCCAGCACTCAGCTCGAAGATGTTCAATAGTGACATCTTTCCAGAGAAGGAAGGTTTGAGTGACCCAATGCAATGGATAGCTGAGCAAGCTTCTTCAGAAAGTGAAGCTGAGGGAACCAATCAAGGGGGAGCTTCACAAGCTGACACCGAGGTTCAAGCTGAGCACTCTGCTCAAGCTGAACCTGCACAAACTGAAGCTTCTTCTGGTAAGACCTCTCCACTTTCTCTTTCTTCTCATTTTTCTCCATCCACCTTTGGAGATAAGACTGCGGTAGACCCAACCCAGTCTAACCCATCTCCTCCACCTTCATTCCATCTACAATCTCACTCTGAAGCCACCCCTAGTATGCCCACTACTGCTAGGGAGAATATCCAAACCTGTACAAGAAAAACTGCCATAGGTGGTGCCACTCCTAAAGGCATCACTGGAGCTGAGATCACGTTGATCCCTCCACCGGCAGGAGTTGAGGGGGAGACGCCTACTCTTCAGGTGTCAACCTCGAGGCTCATATCTACCCTTAAGCCTAAACCGGGTGTGGTGTCTACTCAGCCCACACTCTCCAGTGCCATGGGAGAGCCCATTAATGTGGCTAAGCAGACACACTTAGGTAACATTGAATATATGACCAATCCCCAGGGTCAATCACCCCCCTCCAAACGAATTAGCCAACCACCTACCCATACATTTCACGTTTCTAGCCCTCTTACTTCTCTTCACTTCTCACACCCCCACGCATGACCTGTCAATGTTTCATCTTCATACCAAGGTGATTCACAGGGTCTAACCTCTGGTGCAAATGAATTTGAAGGTAAACACCAACCTTTGGATGATGCACCCAAAGACTCTCCTCACAATGAAACTGCCTCCTCAGGCATCCAGCAGCAGAAGAACTACATTGCTGCTCAATTTGGTTTGTTCCACCTAAAGCAAAAGAAGCATAAACGTCAAATCTATCAGAGGCTTGAGAAGGTGTCAAAGGATGTTAAGGAGATTTCCTCTGTAGTTGCTGCACTCAAACAACAAAGGACTTCGACCCCTATTGATGATGTCAAAAAGGGGGAGAAGGTTCAAGCTGATGCTGAAGCTGAGCTAGTTCAAGCTGAGGCTGAAGCTCTACTAGTACTAGCTAAAGGAGCAGAGAGGCAAGCTCAGACTGAGGGGGAGTTGGAAATGAACAAAGAGGAGCCTGCAGCTAAGAGACAAAAGGTAGTAGAATCTGAACCTGATAGTGTTTCTGAGACTGAGGAAGAGACAGAAGAAGAAAAAGCTACAAGAGAGTTAATAGAGATGCTTGAGCAAGAAGAAGCAAATGAGCTTAAGATCTCTGTATCTGAGCTGAGAAAGAGAAAAGAGAAAAAGATAAAGGATCAAGAAAAAAGAAAAGGAAAGAAAATCTTTGGCTCAAGCTGAAGCTACATACACTGGTCCAAGACCTGATCTAATCCCATACTCAGATGCAGAACTGCAGGAATGTTACTTTAGAAGGAGCTTCAACAAAGAGATCACAGGAATGACCTTGAGTAGAGTAAATGGAGTTGTCATTCTCACTTTTGAGTTTAGTGACAAATCAATAGTGGGAATGGACCTGAGATACGTTCACAGGATGAGCTACATTGAATGGCAAAGGATAATGATGCTTCTTAATAAATTTAAAAGAAGTCAGATCAAACAAGAAATTCTATCTGAAGTTTCCAAGTTGATTGCTCGAGCTAAAGAACTGAGATATGTTCCAGTTCCTGGTCTTCAGTGGGAAAATCTGTTCAAAATTCTCGAGGGTGTAGAATTCAAGGAAAATCAAAGTGTCAACACACCTATTCAAGGCTTTATGTTCAAGGATCAGGCAGGCACTTCTAGCTTTATCAAGCTGAATGAGATTTGCTATTTAAAAGCTGAGGATGCCTTGAAAATTAGAAAGTGTTGTGGTAATGATGATTCGAATCAACTAATAAAGTATAGGCTGAACAAGCTTATCAGAATACAATAAAATGAACTAAAAGGAAATGAAGAGGCTGAGAGACTACTAGATGAGATCAATAAGGAGATCAGCATTTGGGAGCTTCGACATCCTGAGTTCATTAGATAAACTAAATTAGATTAGTTCTAATATGAATATTAGATTAGTTCTAATATTTTTGTAAGCACTTGGTGTGCATGATCTATGTGATCAATATTTTTGTATTATGATTAGTTCAATTAATACAAATATTTGTTTGATATGTTCAACTGTTTTATGATATGTTCATAATTATTAGTCTGATAAGTTCAGCTTAATGAATAAATGATTAATTCTTATTTAGTGACATATTTGTTGGTTTGTTCAACTAAAAGTTGGTTTGTTCCACTTATAATTGATAAGTTCAATTACAATTGATAAGTTCAATTAATATTTGATTAGTTCAAATTTAAAATCTTGATAAGTTTAAGATTTAAAACATAATTCTGTTAAACAAACTTAATAACAGTTTGATGGTTTTGTCATCATTAAATAGGGGGAGTTTGTTGGGAAAATGATCTCATCTGTTTTGATTTGATGAGACAAAGTTAAGTTTGTATGATGTGTTCTACATATAACTTAAACAGAATTATTAAGCTTAGTCAGATTGAACACTCACAGTGATTCAGACTAAGTATAAGTTGAGTATAAGCTGTATATATGTTTGATCAGCTTAGACTATATCTTAGTAAGATTATCAATGTGTTTGATAAGTTGTGTGTGTCACCTAAGATATATATATTGAGTTTCAGCTTTATGAGTTTCAAGCTGAGTGACTCAGCGTGAATACTGAGTCAGCTCAACAGAGTTGCTAAATAAATTGTAGCTAACTCTTAGGACTTCTAAGGATGAGTTTATTAATATACGTGTTAGTTCATGTTGATTTTCGAGTTTGTTCTCGAAGAACTCAGCCTGATGAGTTTCAAGCTGAGTAACTCAGTCCGAGCAAGAAGTCAGTTTAAAGAGAATTTAAATATGTTTTAAATTTATCTTTTTTTAACTCTCTATATCTACGGGAAGGATAAGAAGACTCCAGAATCAAGATTGAAGATTGAAGACTCAAGATAAGAAGATTCAAGATTCAAGATTCCGAGTTATCCGATAGTTAGTTAGCAAATTAGGCTAAGTCTTAGTTTGTTAGATTCCGTAGGCACAGGATTATAAATACTTATCTCCTGATAAGTTTAGAGGTACGACTACAACGACGATCACAACTGAGTGTTGTAGAGCCAAATACCTCACCTCAACCGTATGTGTTACGATTCTTGAATCATTGTTTGTCAGTTCAACGTGATCAAGAAACTCACAGATTGCCAAGCTATTTGTGTGTTCGAATACTCACATTAGTTGCGAGATTGGTAAGTTTTCAATCTGTGATTATATCCTGTTTAGAGAGTCGTCAGTATCTATAATCATAAGTTGATTATAGATAGCTAAGTTTGAAAGATTGAGAGATTTATATTAGGTGTTTACATATCAAGAGTTGCTTACTTGATAGAGTCTGTAATCATCTTCTTATTAATGAAAAGCAAAGCATTCGATTGTGGTTTGATTTACTTTGTGTAACACTTTATTTTGATTTGTTCAATTTCCGCAAAAAGTGTATTCAACCCCCCTTCTACACATCTGTTGCTTGTTGTTATTCTCACCAAGGGACCAACACTAACCACAACACACAAGCCATTTTTTAAATCACAGCGGAAGTATTGCAATAGAAAATAGTAAGGAAATAGCAACACCCACAAACTTAAAACCCATACTGTATCACAACACAGTATATCGTTTCGTGTTACAAAAGAGTTATGAAACATGGCTCATCATTTCGAAATATAATATCAGAGCGACGGTCAAACTTCCCCTGTACGAACATACACCTACCGAAGCTCACCAAAACCTGCAACAGAGAGTTAGGGTGGGGAATTAGCACAATGCTAAGTGAATGGAATTTAAGCCACAAACAACACTAGCATAATCACAACAAATATCACAGAAACAAGACCCACAAGGACTACTCAAGAGCGGGGCACCACGTATCATCAGAGGTACGGTGGCTCTGCAGAGCCTACAACCCATATGCCGGCCAAGCATAGGTTTACCGATGACTTCTTGCTAACTGGCACAGTTAAACCCCCTCTGCTGCAACGAATATGTTGGTCCCTTGGTGAGAGTATCAACAAGCAAGTAATGTGTAAAAGGGGGGTTGAATACACTTTCTGCGAAAAATTGAACAAATCAATAAAAAGTATTAACACACATCAAACCACAAATAATCGAATGCTTTGCTTTTCACTAATAAGAAGTTGATTACAGAAACAATCAAGTAAGCAACACTTGATATGTAAACACCTAATGTAAATCAAATCTCTCAATCTCTCAAACTTTGCTATTTATAATCAAATTATGATTATAGATACAGGACGACTCTCTAAATAGGATTTAATCACAGATTGAATACTTACCAACTTCACAACAGATGTGAAGATTCGAACACACGAACAAATTGGCAATCTGTGAGTTTTCTTGATCACGTTGAACTTGCAAACAGTGAATCAAGATTTGTAATACATGGATCAATAATGAGGTGAATTGAGTTTGGCTCTGTAACTCATTGAATAGTAGTCGTCGTACCTCAAAACTTATCAGGAGATAAGTATTTATAATCCTGTTCCTACGGATCCTAACAAACTAGAACTAATCATAATCTGCTAACAAACTAACGGATAATCCGGAATCTTGAATCTTGAATCTTGAGTCTTCAATATTCAATCTTGATTCTGGAATCTTCTTATCCATGCCTAGATATAGAGAGTAAAAGGAATTTAAATCAAATTTAAATTTTCTTAAACTGCCTTCTTTAGTCGGGCTGAGTTACTCAGCTTGAAACTCATCAAGCTGAGTCCTTCGAGAACAAACTCGAAATCAAACATGCTCTAACACGTATAATAATTAACTCATCCTTAGAAGTCCTAAGAGTTAGCTAGAACTTACTTAGCAACTCTGTTGAGCTGACTCAGTCTATAAGCTAAGTCACTCAGCTCGAAACACATCAAGCTAAATACTCAACCTATATCTTAGGTGATAGACACAACTTATCAAACATAGTGATAATCTTACTAAGATATAGTCTAAGTTGATCTACTATACGCTCAGCTTATATTCAGCTTATGCTCAGTCTGAAACACTATAAGTGCTTAGTCTGATCAAGCCTCATAATTTTGTTTAAGTTATATTTAGAACACATCTTACAAACTTAACTTTGTCTCATTAAATTTCAACTGATAAGATCATTTGACCAACAAACTCCCCCTATTTGATGATGACAAAACCATCAAACAGTTCTTAAGTTTGTTTAACAGAATTATGTTTTAAATCTTAAACTTATTAAGATTTTATATTTAAACTAGTCAAATATTAATTGAACTTATCAATATTAAGTTGAACAAACCAACTAAACATTTAAATGAACACGAACTTATCATTTTGTTCATTCAAGCTGAACTAATCAGACTAATAATTATGAACATATCATAACACAGTTGAACATATCAAACTAATACTTGTATTTATTGAACATATCAGAATACAAAAATTTTGATCACTTAGATCATGCACACTTAGTGCTTACAAACATTAGAACTAATCTAATATATACAATAGAACTAATCTATTCAGGATGCAGCTCTTCAAACTCCTTAATCTCCTTGTTGATTTCTTCAAGAAGTTCTTACAGATTTGGCAAGTGTTGAAGCTAATCCTTTTATGATCTTATTGCTCTGTTTAGTCTGTACCTGAACCTTGCATTCTGTTCAGTCTTTGCTACTAGTAGTCTTAGAGCAAATACTTGAGATACCCCACATGTGTATATATTTGCATTAGACTGGAAGCATTGTTCGCCATTTCTGTCCAAGTACATGAATCCTTTCTGAGGCTTTTCCACATAAGTATTTTCTTTGAATTCCATGCCTTCAGGAAGATCAAGACTGAACTTGTCTGCTTTTGCTAATCCAGCTGGCTTTGAAGATCTTTTCTTTCCAACTTTATGAAAAGAAGTAAGTAGGGTAGCTATCTCAGATCTGGGAATGATTTCCATTGCATCAGCTCTTGCAAGTAGCCTTAGATTTTCATCTTTCACCTGATTTTTAGCAAAGGACTTTCCATCTGCTTAATAAGTATAGCTACCTGCTTCCATTCTTCATATCCCAATCTGTGAAGTTGATTCAGCTCCAGGGAAGGTATTTCACGATTTCCTAAGATGAACTCCAGAATAACTATCCCTTGGACTGAGCTCAACTTGAGTTATTTGATTTGAGAAGAGAAGTAGGTCCTTTTATAACACTAAGTTATATCCTCCTCCTCTTATTGATTCTTAATAGGAGGTTCTTCTACTTCCTCTTCCTTAGGCATAATAGGCAGTCTGAGTTTTGCTAGTTCCTCATTCTGCTTTCTGATTTGTTCAGCCCAGGCCTGTTCCCTTGCTTCTTTCTCATGTGCTAACTCAGCTTGTACATCCATTGGCCTTCTTCTTAGTTCGTTGATTGACATCCCAAGCTGGTCAGCATCCTCTTGTTCCATCCTTCTCACTGCCAACAGAGAAGCTCTTTCTTGTAGTGTCATCTTGTACGTCGAGTCTTCATCTGAGGCTGATTCACTAAGAATCACTTTCCTTCTTTTCTGCTTGAGGGGTTCTGATTCATCTGAGCTGACTACTACAGGTCTCTTTCCTTTAGTCTTTTCAGTCAGCCCAGCTTCTATCTCCTTTTATTTCTCCCCCTCAATCTGATCTGCTCCCTTAGCTAGTAATAACAAGGCTTCAGCTTGAACAGACTCGGCTTCAGCCTCTTGAATTTTCTCCCCCCTTTTGTCATCATCAATAGGGTTCGAAGTCTGTTTTTGGGATAGGTCAGCAACCGCAGATTTTAACCTCAGCACCTCTTCATCCAGAGAGTCTAGAATCTGCAACATATGCTTCTTTGTTTGTCTTCTCTTGAGGTGCAATGTGTCAAACTGACCTTAAAAGAAAGATCATCCAAGTCAGCTTGAGAAGGTTGGGACTTGGGTATATCATTCAAGGGTTGGTGTATACCCTCAAATTCATGTGTACCAGAGTTTGGACCCTGTGATTCACCTTGGTATGTAGACGAAACATTGACAGGTAGTGCTAGGGGTGTGAGAAGTGAAGATAAGTAATTAGGCTCGAGACGTGAAGTATATGGGTAGGTGGTTGGCTTAGTGGGTTGGAGAGGGTGATTGACCCTGGGGATTGGTCATTCTTTCAATGTAACCTAAGTGTGTCTGCTCAGGCACAACAGTGAGCTCTCCTATGGCTCTAGAGAGTGTGGGTTGAGTAGACACCACACCCGGATAAGGCTGTAGGGTTGTAATGAGCTTCGAGGTTGACACCTTAAGAGTAGGCTTCTCGCCCTCAACTCCTGCCTGGGGAGGGATCAATGTGATCTCAGCTCCAGTGATGCCTTTAGAAGTGGCACCACCTTTGGCAGTTTTTCGTGTATAGGTTTGGATATTCTCCCTAGTAGCAGTGGGCATCCTAGGGGTGGCTTCAGAGTTGAGTTGAATGGAAGGTGGAGGAGATGGATTAGACTGGGTTGGGTCTACCACAGTCTTATCTCCAAAAGAAGATGGAGAGAAGTGAGAAGAAGTTGAGAGAGGAAGAGTGATACCTGGTCTAAGTTTGTCATCAAATGCAGACTCTAAAGATGACTTAGAACCAGAGGGGGAAGAAGCACCATCAGCTTCAGAGGAAGGGTCAACTTGAGCAGGCTGCTCAGCTCGATGATCTGGTTCAGCTCCAGATGCTCCCCCTTGATCCGACTCCTTAGCTTCACTTGCAGATGAAGCTCTCTCAGCTATCCATCGCATTGGGTCACTCAGACCTTCCTGCTCTGGAAAGATGTCATTATTGAACATCTTTGAGTTGTGTGCTGGAGCAGGGAACACATCCTGTCCAGCTTCATAATGTTGTTCTCTCAACTCAGCTTCCTCCACCAAGGATAAGTACCTTATAAATGGTACATGGAGATCCCTTGGTGTCTTCACAACTTGGGCTTTGAGCTCGTTGAAGATGAGCAGTGCATAGTCCAGATTTCTGGCATGATACATGTTGTAGAGCAGCTGCATCTCAAACTCATTGACCTGATCCAAGCCTCCAATCTTTGTGCCAAGTAAACGTATCACAGTAGACACCATGAAGCCCCATCCAGTGGGAAAAGTGGCTTTCTTTATTACACCCTCTGTTTGTGGGTGATCCATGTTGGGTAGGACTGACCTTGCCACTTGTCTTGAAACAGCAGCTTCGAACACATCATTTGCAGGGAGTTGAAGAAATTCCCTTAGCCGCTGCACAGTGATGACAACTGTTCTATCCCCATTTAGAAAGGTGTCAGTGATCTCTCCCCTGTTCTGGTTGTAAGTACAAGTATACCAGAACTCCAACAGGTGTTGGGGAACAACATGGAGTCGTGCTCCTGAAAAAGCGAATGCCAAGGGGCATTTCTGAATGTAGTCCACCCACACTTCGTATCATCTGCCTCGTTTCCTCTCTGGAATTGTGAGACAGGCACGTTGATTGTTGATTCGAATCAACGGCAAACCGTTATTCTTCATCTGAGCTCCTCTTACCATTCTATCACTGAGAATGAGAATGGTTCCGTCCATCGTTGATTTCGTTAATTCACACTGAGTAAATTTTGAATTCGCACTGAGCGATTTATAATTCGCATTGAGAGATTTAGGGTTTCGAATCTGAACGTTTGATTGCACTAAGCAAGAGAGGTGTTTGTGAAAGGTATTTGAGTGTATGAGAAGTTTTTAGAAGTGAGAATTGTAAGCGTAAACTTCTGAAAATCGGTTATGGTCGTTATATATACCTTTTCGAGGAGAGAGAAAAGTTACCGTTGGAATTCCCTTTTTATCCGTTACACATAACAAATTTACGGCGCAAGGTAACAATAATCGAGATGAAACTTATCATCTCCCAACGGTTAGTTTTGTAAAATAATATTATTGACTTACAACAATAATATTTACACTATTGTATTACACCAATACGTAATCGGTATAAAACGTGATTTGAGACCGACTCAAATACATAAATGACTTATGAATTAATAACACATAGTAATTAAATCATAGTTTGGACACACCAAGCTGAGTAAACTTATCACTCAGCGTAAGTCAAGCACTCAACTTGATTTGATCACTCAGCTTGAGATTGATACTCAGCTTGAGTAGAGCACACAGCTCAGAATCAATGACACATAGTCATTTATGTTTGAGACTGACTCAAACTTATATTTTAACTACACTGAGTAGTTAAAACATGTTTGGGACATACCAAACGTGTGAACTCATTATGCAGCTTGACAATATATTCAGTTAATGAAAACTTATTTATAAACTGTGCACTTAGCTTAAGACACTTAGTCTTTGTCAAACTGAAACTCAAATTCTAAACACTTAGCTAGGGGTTAAGCATACCCAATTCACTTAGCAGATACATAAACCTCTTTTCAACAAGTGGTTTTGTAAAGATATCTGTCAAATGGTCATCAGTGGAGATAAATTTGATGTCAACTTTACCTTTTTCCACGATGTCCCTGTGAAGTGATGTCTAATTTCAATATGCTTGGTTCTTGAGTGGAAGACTGGATTGTAAGTGATGGCTATAGCACTTTGGTTATAACAGAAGATAGGCGTTTTCCTAAAATTCATACCAAAGTCAAAAAGCTGATGTTGCATCCACAGGATTTGAGCACAACAGCTTCCTGCTGCAACATACTCAGCTTTAGCAGTTAAAGTAGCCACTGAGTTCTGTTTCTTACTAGTCCAGCTTACTAACTTCCCTCCAAGCATTTGACATCCTCTTGCTGTTGATTTTCTATCTAACTTGCACGCAGCATAGTCAGCATCTGAAAAACCAACTAACTCAAATCCAGAGTCCTTTGGATACCAAAGGCCTAGATTTGGTGTACCTTTAAGGTACCTAAAGATCCTTTTCACAGCTTGAAGATGTGACTCTTTAGGATCTGCCTGATATTTTGTACAAACACATGTAGCAAACATGATATCAGGTTTACTAGCTATCAAATAGAGTAGTGAACCTATCATTCCTCTATAGGTAGACTGACATACAGACTTACCATCTGAGTCTTTACTCAGCTTGACAGCTGGTGACATGGGTGTTTTCATGGTTGAACTAGAATCAAAACCATATTTCTTTATCAAATAAAGAACATACTTGCTTTGATTGATGAATATTCCATCAGGATTTTGTTGAATCTGCAAGCCTAGGAAATATGTCATTTCACCCATCATACTCATCTTGTACCTTTTTGACATAATTTTGGAGAACCATTCACATAGAGATTCATTTGTAGAACCAAAAATAATGTCATCCACATAGATTTGTAAAAGAATCACATGTCCTTTACTCTTTTTAATAAAGAGTGTCTTGTCTATACTACCTCTGGTGAAGTCCATTGATAGTAAATAGTTGGACAGGGTATCACACCAAGCTCTTGGAGCTTGTTTAAGACCATACAAAGCCTTGTCTAACTTATAGACATGATATGGATACTTTGAACTAACAAAGCCAGGAGGTTGTTTCACATTGACTTCCTCCTGAAGTTTTCCATTTAGGAAAGCACTCTTCACATCCATTTGATAGACTTTGAAGTCTTTATATACTGCATAGTCTAGGAACAACCTGATGGCTTCAATTCTAGCAACAGGGGCAAAGGTCTCATCATAATCGATTCCTTCTTCTTGTTTATACCCTTGTGCTACCAGCCTGGCTTTGTTCCTAACAATCACTCCATCCTTGTCCATTTTGTTTCTATAGACCCACTTAGTGCCTGTAATTGTATGATTTTTGGGGGCTGGGACAAGATTCCAGACTTTGTTTTTCTCGAACTCATTTAATTCCTCTTGCATAGCTTCAATCCAGTCCTCGTCCTCTAAGGCTTCTTCAGTCTTCTTTGGTTCCATTTGAGATAGGAATCCAAAGTAAGCAGCGTAGTTTGCTGTTGCCTTTGATCTTGTCATTATTCTTTCTTGAACATTTTCAATTATTTGATCTTGATGATGGTCTTTGAGGAATTTAAATGTTGTAGTAGGAGATTTTGGTTCTGGATCTGAGTGATATTGAGAGTTCTGAGGTGAACGTACATCCTCAGTCTTAATTGCAGCATTGTCATCAAAATGTTGATCACCAAGATCGTTAGTTTGAGTAATGTCAGCTCCAAAGGGATTGACGAACTCAACATATTTCTCAGCTTGAGAGTCCCTTGGAGCTTGTGATGATTTCTCTGATAGACACACATCATCATCACTGTCATCATCCGTGACATACATGGGATTTGACATTTTGGTTTCCTCAGGCTTTTCAAGCTCACTTAGACTTACCAAGTCAACTTGTCTTTTATCAGCTTGATCAAAACTGTCTTCATCAAATGAGACATGAATTGATTCTTCTATAGCCTTTCTCTTTGTGTTATACACTATGTAAGACTTGGAGATTGAGGAATAAACAACAAAGATTCCAGGATCAGCTTTAGGTTCCAACTTATGGAGCTGATCTCTTTGATTCAGCACATAGCATTTTGAACCAAAGACATAGAAGTAACCTATATTGGGCTTTCTAGATTTATACATCTCATATGCTGTTTTGCCATGTCTTTTGACAATGATTGATCTATTTTGAGTATAGCATGCTGTACTTACAGCTTCATCCCAGAAATAGAGTTTCAATCTTGCCTCACATAGCATTGTTCTAGCAGCCTCAATTAAGGTTCTATTTCTTCTTTAAGCAACTCCATTTTGTTGAGGAGTTCTGACTAAGGATAAATTTTGTAATATTTCATTTTGTTCACAAAAGCTTTCTAGGGTTGAGTTTCTGAACTCAGCCCCATGATCACTTCGGAGTTGCTTTACAGACTTACCTTTTTGCAACTCTTCCTGTTTGATAAAACTTATTATCTCCAGGACAGCTTCACTTTTGGCTTTAAGGAATATTACCCAGGTGAATTGTGAGAACCCATCTACTATCATCAGAGTGTACTTCTTGCCACTTAGGCTTGAAGTACTTATGGGTCCAAACAGATCCATATGCAACATATGCAGTGGGTCTGTTATTGAAAAATTTGCTTTGATTTGAAGGACCCTTTATGATGTTTCCCTTGTTCACAAGCTGAACATAATTTGTCCTTGACAAATGTGATCTTGGTAATCCAGAGACTAACTCTTTATTGGATAGCATATTTATATTCTTGAAATTTAAATGTGATAATCTTTTATGCCACAACAAACTCAACTTAGGAACATATTGGGAATACAAGCAGGTTTCAGTATAAGGATAAGTAGAATTAATATCAAGTAGATACACATCTCTTTCTCTTTTTGCTATTAATACAGGCTTACCCTTAGCATTATATATAGTCTCTGCTTTCTTCCTAAAAGTAACAATATTGTCTTCATCACACAACTGGCTGATACTTATCAGATTGTATTTAAGACCCATGACATATGCAACCTTCTGGAAAGTCACCTTGCCAGCATGCATCTTCCCAAAACCTTTAGTTCTTCTATGGGAGTTATCACCAAATGTTACTTTAGGACATTCATCTTCCTGGAAATTACTAAGAAGTCCTTTCCACCCAATCATGTGCCTTGAACATCCACTATCCAAGTACCATTTACTTGAACCCTGCACATGATAAGAAAACTAAACACATTAGTTTTTTTTGGGAACCCACTTCATAGTGGGTTCTGATGATGAGCACTTAGCAGCTTCATCTTGTGGAACTGACTGGTCAGCTTGAGCAGGTGCTGAGTCCTGTGTAGGCTGATCAGCTTGTTCCTTTTCAGGCATTAAGTTTTCAATTTCACAGTCCTTGGCCTCATGTCCTCTACCTCTGCACTTGTAGCATCTTCTTCTACCAATGACTATAGGAGATAGATCATTCGATAATCCTTTAGGGAACTTATCCTCAGCTTTAGGTTTATTGGTGGTGGATAACTTCTCAACTTTCTTAGCAAGTTGATTCACCTGATCTTTATTGACTTTGGACTTACCTTTCTCAGATCTTGGCTTATTATCCTTTTGATTAGAAGCTTGACCAACAAACTTCTTTTTAATGACTTTGGACTTACCATTGTCATGCTTTATGGACTTACCAATTTCAGCAGTCTTGGACTTACCACTGTTGAGCTCTTTGGACTTACCAAATTCAACAACTTTGGACTTACCATTGTTGTGATGTGACCTCTGACTTACAGTGGTCTTCCTATTCTTAAACTTCTCTCTGAGTCAGATAGAGAGTGTTGTCTTTTGAAAGGATTTGGATTAAGCCTTTCTATGACAAAAGTTCTTTGAATAGGCTAAGTGTCTAATCTATCCAGCACAGACTTACTGTGTTGTTTAAATGTTGAACACTCATTTCCATGATCTTTTATCTTTACAAACATATTGTATTTTAGGTTTTGACCATGTTTCTTTTCTGAGGCTGACTTCTGAGACTCAATCAGATGTCTATCTTCCTCAGAATCTGTACTTGCTATCTCATCATCATCAGCTGCATAAGTTGCGGATTAATAGTCACCTCCAAGTTCAGCTTGTACCTGTTTAGGAATTTGTTGGTTGATGCACTTTTCAGCAAGCCTTGATGACTTACACCATGATTCAGTGACCTTTTGAAGTTGGTCATCTTTATCTTTGGCTTCCTGAAGTTCTTCACTTAGAAGTTTATTTATGTGTCTTTGACATTCAAGATCACATTGTGCCTTCTTACCAACATCAATGAGAGATTGATTTTCCTTAATCTCATCTTTCAGTTTAGCTATCTCAGCTTTGAGGTCTTTTTGAGACTTAAGGCTGGTCTTGAAATCATTTAACAGATAATCGAATGCAAGACCTTTTTCTTCATCGGTGTAAGAGTTGAAATTACTAACCTTGTACATGGATGAAGGATCCAAGTCACCAAGTTTGCTTTTTTCTTCACCTTCCTTCATGTCAGCTTCAAAAGTTGATTCGGATAAACCGTAATCAACTTCATCTATTTCAAACTCTTCATCTTCTTGAGCCATCAGACACTTGTCATCATCATCTGAGGTAGATGATTCTGTATCCTAAGTTTCAGCATAGAGACCTTTTGCATTGGACCTGTCTTCAGACTTTCCTTTCTTTAGCTTAGTATATTTCTTATATTTATCAGCTCTGTAAGCATTCTTATCAGCTACTGAAGCTGATTCATCCTTCTTTGATCTGCACTCTGCAACAATGTGTCCCTTCCTTTGACAATTAAAGCACACAACTTTCTTGGGATCAAAAGAACTCTTTCCTTTGCCCCTGTCAGATCTTCCTCTTCCCATTTGAGCTCTTCTCAAACGTCTGGCTAGCATGGTCATCTGTTTCAATGATAGTCTGACTCAGTCTCAGATTCAACAACCAAGGCTTTTGAACTTTTCTACTTTTTCTGTGCAACAGATGCAACATCAGTTTTATCAAAAGAATCCTTCAGTTGTTGTTGAGAAGTTCTCTTGTGCTCTGTGATCTGTTCATGACTGAGCAAGAACCTATAAATGGACTATAGGTTATACATGTGTAATATTCCTCCAGCCCTTAGTGCCGTAGTTACTTCATTGAACTTTTCTGGTAACATAACCAGAAATTTCAGCACTAGGTCAGCTTCATTCTTTTTAATGCCTACACCTAGCAGGTCATTAATCAAGCAGTGAAACCTGGTAAACACATCAGCCAAGGTTTCATTCTTCTTAGAGAAGAAGTTTTCATAGGATCTGTTCAGATGATTTTTCTTCTGCTGCTTGACCAGATATGTGCCCTCATATGTAATACTCAGAGTATCCCAGATCTCTTTTGCAGATTGACATCCAGTCAGTGTGCAAGATCTCATTGGTCAAGGCATTAGCTAGAACACTCTTTGCCTTGTCATCCAAAGAATATAGTTTCCAATATTCGTCAGTCCAGGATGCAACAGGCTTCTTCACTTCCTTTTCAGTTTTGTCAGTAGACGTATCACTGACAACAGCAGGAATCTTGGGGATGATTGGTCCTTTAGTTATGACATCGTACATACGATTGTCAATGGACTTGAGGAAAAGCATGGCTTTGAATTTCTACATAGGATAATCAGATCCATCGAATATGGGACAGCCCTTAGCAGACAACTGAGGAAAGTTTGATGAATTCTTGCTTGTCGACATTGTATACTTTCTCAGAATCTTGAACTTTCAACTTATGAAATCGTTCAGCCTGCTCTGATACCAGTTGTTGGTCCCTTGGTGAGAGTATCAACAAGCAAGTAATGTGTAGAAGGGGGATTGAATACACTTTCTGCGGAAAATTGAACAAATCAATAAAAAAGTGTTAACACACATCAAACCACAAACAATCGAATGCTTTGCTTTTCATTAATAAGAAGATGATTACAGAAACATTCAAGTAAGCAACACTTGATATGTAAACATCTAATGTAAATCAAATCTCTCAATCTCTTAAACTTTGCTATCTATAATTAACTTATAATTATAGATACAGGACGACTCTCAAAACATGACTTAATCACAGATTGAATACTTACCAACTTCACAACAGATGTGAAGATTCGAACACACGAACAAATTGGCAATCTGTGAGTTTTCTTGATCACGTTGAACTTACAAACAGTGAATCAAGATTCGTAACACATACGATCAATATTGAGGTGGACTGAGTTTGGCTCTGTAACCCATTGAATAGTAGTCGTCGTCGTACCTCAAAACTTATCAGGAGATAAGTATTTATAATCCTGTTCCTACAGATACTAACAAACTAGAACTAATCATAATCTGCTAACAAACTAACGGATAATCCGGAATCTTGAATTTTGAATCTTCTATCTTGAGTCTTCAATCTTCAATCTTGATTCTGGAATCTTCTTATCCATGTCGTAGATATAGAGAGTAAACGGAATTTAAATCAAATTTAAATTCTCTTAAACTGACTTCTTTAGTCGGGCTGAGTTACTCAGCTTGAAACTCATCAAGCTGAGTCCTTCGAGAACAAACTCGAAATCAAACATGTACTAACACGTATAATGATTAATTCATCCTTAGAAGTCCTAAGAGTTAGCTAGAACTTACTTAGCAACTCTGTTGAGCTGACTCAGTCTATAAGCTGAGTCACTCAGCTCGAAACACATCAAGCTGAATACTCAACCTATATCTTAGGTGACACACACAACTTATCAAACATAGTGATAATCTTACTAAGATATAGTCTAAGCTGATCTACTATACGCTCAGCTTATATTCAGCTTATGCTCAGTCTGAAACACAATAAGTTCTCAGTCTGATCAAGCCTCATAATTCTGTTTAAGTTATATTTAGAACACATCTTACAAACTTAACTTTGTCTTATAAAATTTCAACTGATGAGATCATTTGACCAACAGAATATAACAGGGGGTGAACAACCGCACAACCAGAAACAGCCCAGTTTAGCCCATCACAATCCGGCTAACCTCCCTCAAAGACAGCATCCGCACAGTAATCTTCACCGCGCACATATCTTGGACTCGATTGCAATCAATAAACACAAATACCAGTCATCACACAATCATAGTGCCAATCACCAAACAATCACAATCTCAAACTCTGTGCCATCATCATACCAATTTCCGAATAATCATATCAGATTAAAATATCTATCGCATGATTAAATATATGAATCCAGATAATCATCATAATCATAACTAATACCACCAGTGAGTCAAAGTCCACTCACCTGTGTCCTCAAAATCCATACTCAGTTGTCTTATATTACTGAGTCTTTGAGTCCCCTAAGAACACAACACAACCAAATCAGTAATTCAAATCATAATTAACTCCAAAAGTCAAGTCAATTCACAAACGAGTCAAAGCTTAACCATTATACAAAACGCATACAATGAACATGAAAATATTCAAAATCATCCAAGATATCCATAGATGTTATAAGCAATACATAGCAATCAACAAAACATTCATGAGATTCATATATGTTCGTTTCATACTTTAAAATAAGAGATATCCTTAATATATTCAAATATTGCATCCACATGCTAATTATCTCATTTAAGCCATGAAATACTACATTGTCATTTAGAATCTCTATATAAGTCATAAGCAACATGTAACAATTAACAAATCATGTTTAAAGTTCATCTATCTCCAATTTAATTCGTAAACGGGTCAAACCCAACCCGTTAAGCTTAATTCACCAAAATCAACTTGAAATATATCAAAAACCATTTAGGAACTCTTAATATAGCAAATGAGGCATGGAGCAATCAATGAAACATGAACACAAGCCACTTAATTCCGTTTCTCGAATTAAAGTACGCAATTATCGCCAATTTACTCATAAATGGGTCAACACCTCCATGAATAGAGTTTACTGATAAAAACACCCCAAATACATTTTATAACCATGTATGGACATGTCACAATCAACGAAATGCATACAGGTTACATCTAAGTTCATTTCATAATTTAAAGTTCACAAATATCATTAATATCTCTCTAAGCGGAAACCGACCTACAAAACACCTCATTTATGTCAAATTGGCATATAGGAATCATTACTAATCATATAAAACATGAGGCGACTGAAGAAACACAAACCCGTGTTATCTAAGTCCATTTCTGAAAATTAAAATAGCCGTTTAGTATCTAATTAGCATAATTAGTTCAAGACCCTTCTAAGCATGCTTCATCCACAAACCCTTCATATATATCATACTAACCCACACATTGCCGTTTAGTATCTGCCTTCCTGTTCGCACCGCGAACTGCAGCAGACCAGGGGTATTTGTTGTTCTGTTCGACAGTAGTTAATTCCAACACCATATCTTCGACTTGCCGAACTGATTTACATCTTTTAATACTTCTAATTCATCATACTAACATCAAATAACTTATATTTAACATCAAATACATTTACAAACAACCAATGACGCAATTCCACATTCCAAATTTCATACTAAACCTCTATTAATGGTGTTAAAGGTTCAATTCAGTAAACACACTACAAATTGCTATCAAGTTGATACCAAATCAGTAAATAACAATCTTTAAACATAACTAAGCATGATATCAAGATCAACTTATCAAAAACCCAACTTATACATAAACCCTAAGCATTCAAGTTGTTGATTTATGCAAGAATGACTAAAGCAATCATCAAGGATCGTCTAAGAAACATAAGTACTAACCTTGATTTAGCAAAATCAGCAAGAAATAGCAAGATTAGGGGCTGGATATTGGTTCTTGAGAAGAAAATGAGGAGGGCAAATACACGTGAAGGAGAATAGCTTCATCAGGAAGAAACAATTGAAATTGACTTTAAAAGTCAAATAAAAGGGCAATAGGTCGGCTGGGAATTAATAAGACATATACACAGTACATGCATCTATTTTTCTAACATACAGTAACCTAATTAAAGCGGTCCTATACTAATAATTAGCACACAACGAGGTATTATTTGGAACCCTCGTGTAAAAACGAATCATATGGCATCAACTAACATATAAAATATTAAAACTAATATTTCACCTTTTTACCTCGCGGTCCAATTAAAATCATCAAATAATCATCAAATAAACATATCATGGCAATTAAATAATCAATTACTATAAACAATTAAATATAATTAATAAACAAATAGTTTACCATCTTGCGTAAACTACCAGGCCCATTGGAAGGATGTTACAGATTGAACACGAACATAACTCTCATTCAGGGGCGGACCCAGCCCAAGATTTGACCAGTAGCACAAAAAGATATTGTAACTCGGTGCCAAACCTTAGAAAACAAAAAACCAACCAAGAAAAGACAGGACGGGTCATAATAAAACACTATTGATCCATTCTTCAACTTTTACATTAATGAAACTTCCGGTTCGACCCTGGGCTGGTCGATAAACGAAGAGAAATATACGAAGCCCGGATCGGCACAATACAAACTGTAAATCACTAATATGTTCAAGGTTGTTTCGCTATTAGTTAATTAACAGTGGAACAAATTTATTCAAATGGGATATTGATGCACATAAGTTGTACACTTTGCACTATGACTTGTACTTAGGTTGTCAAACATGGTGTCTAGGGAACTACTTAGTAATGGGTGCTACTATATAGACCATCTTCCTCTCACACATATGTCACAACAATCAATTATAGTTTCTAATACATGTCACATACTCATATACATCAAATAATAAGGTTTAGATTTACAAATGGTTCAAATAGAATCACCTCTTAACAATTTGGACACTCTCCCCTCTTATCACCACAATGGTCAATTCCAGATTTTTAACGTCCTTGTGCACCCCTAGTAACCTAAACAGATGAAAATTATAACATCTATGTAGTACCTCAATGAGTAGTTGACTAATTAATTAATTATTGAGGACTTTTAAATTGTTTTGTTGTAAAATCATCTGTTGCACACTAAAATTGACATGTTGGCACTCATACATAAATACATAATGTTGAAAAAAAGTTTACACTACACACAAAGAATTGACATGTAGCACATGCTACTCCTTGCTCAATAGAAAGTCCGCCACTGCTCTCATTCTTTCATTTGTGTTCGTGAACATTTGGTTATACGTTCGTTTATATATGTATGTTTGTGTGTGTGTGTGTGTGTGTTTATATATAGTGTTTATTTGTGTTTAACAATGTTGGTTTGCATTATAGTGGTGTCATTTGTTTATCTTCATCTATCATTCAAAGGAATGAACAAAAATATGAATGAACTAACCAATCTTTTTGTAACACCGTGATTTTCAAAAAATACCTTTTAACAAAAAATTTCAGTTATTAATCAACCATAAGCAACGGAAGTCTTAAAACCATAAGTACGATAAATGTAACCCGACAAAACCACAGTGTCACACCGTGTTCAAACCGTTAAACCGTTACGAATTCAAACCATAATTAGAACAATAAAAAGTTCATTGGTATCAATGTCTAAAAAAAACTGTCTACCCAAGCACCCGTCTCACAAAGCCGATCTCTAAGCCACCTGCACGAGTACAAGACACCATTTCAAAAGAACAAGTGTCAGCTTATGCCTTGTGAGTCAATAGGGTTAGAATAACAAAATCCGTAAAAGTATTAAAGATGAAGCATTAATACAGTTATCATGTAACCAAACCCGTCCCGTATATATATCCGACCCACCCCGTTAACCCACATAACATACATTATATAAATGGGTCAAATAACTATTTCAATAAACATAGCATGTCAAACCGTACACAAACCGCAAATCAAATACCAACCATGTACCATATATCGTAGTCCGAATATCTACCCGCTAAATTTCCCTAGCCATTGGGCCCCGGCCAGCTAGGTAACCCCGTTCACTAGTCACACGCTAAGCAACCCGTGCATCGATTGGGTAGCTACTCCCAATCCATGCATGAGTGTACATTAGGCGATGCTTTCGCTACTCCGACTATGCTAGTACAAGAACCGCGTTGTCGTTCAAGTGTAAGTACAAACGGGGGCAACCGCTATCAACCCCTCCTGACACTCACGTGATGCTATCGATATGACTACACCTGCTGTCATACATCACTCCAGTACTTGGGCACTCAAAAGTACCCTCATACCATGCGTTGCAAAGGTTATCTAGAAACCCCGCAACTCCGTATATGGCTAGCACTTAAACCTAGAAGGTCATTAAAACCTAATAGGTCCTTAAACTGTAAGCGATCATAAAGGGTTTCTAACCCCACCCAGCAAGTCATGTACATGTATATAAATCATATAAACCGTAAATTAATCGTAGCATGCATAAACAACCTTGAGCATACATAATCATATAATTGCAAGTAATACACTTAGCACATTAAAACTATCATTATACATATTCGTTTAATCTAAAAAAATATATTTTGTCGTTGTACTCGGTTTTGTAAACTATTGAACTC
The DNA here is from genome assembly GCA_947179395.2 of Pulicaria dysenterica. Taxonomy (NCBI): domain Eukaryota; kingdom Viridiplantae; phylum Streptophyta; class Magnoliopsida; order Asterales; family Asteraceae; genus Pulicaria; species Pulicaria dysenterica. The sequence goes on along the minus strand of OX359289.1, from coordinate 33,607,367 downwards.
ACCTGAAGTTTCGAGAGAATAACCGAAAGGATCACCGTAAGAGTTCACCGAACACCCTAACAAAATAGTGAGTCCTAGTAAGTATCCGAGTCATACGATTCAAAAACAATTAATAATACCATAAAGTGTCTTAAAATCCCAACCTATAATTACACGTCACTAACAATTCGAAAAAGACAATTTCTAACTAATCAATAAATTAGTTCTCAACCCACCAAGAATCTAAATTACGTTTCCAATTCCAATTCACAAGTAATTGTAATTTATTTTCCAAGCATTTCTTTGCCCACCACAATTGTCATTGCCTCCCATGCAGAACGTAGTTGACCACTTCAGATTCTATTGTGGTTCTTTTCAAGTGTACTAATCGTATTTGGAATTATTTGTAATTATCTCTTTTCCAACCCAAACAGTTCAGTCGAAGAACAGCCCTATACATCCAAATCGATTAAACATAATTTTCTTAACCAAAATCATTAATTTACACACCCATGATTCTCGACAATCAATAAGTTATAACCCCTAATGTAAATCTAGCAATAATACTACAAAAACCCAACTAATTTCCATTCTTTTTACAAGAAACCGACTTGATAACCCACTATCAAATTGATTTACGGCCCCCTTAAAGCATAATACAACCTTAAATTCCTATTACCAATGACATAGTATACATGATTAAGGGTTAAGGGTTCATACTTGCTTGATTATCTTCGCAAAGAACAACGAAAACGGCCTTGTTCTTCTAGATGGAACGAGAGCACCAAGTCACCAAGAAACTGCCGTGAGTTACCAATAGGCTGCCAAAGAATGATTAACCCTAATTTAATATTGGTCCTTAATTCCCTAATTAATCCCTAAAGTATCCCCTTAATGACCTCTAAGTCCCTATTCTTTTAATCCATTCAAAATATAACTTTTAAATCACTAAACATCCAATAATATTTAATTACGACTCCAACCTTCAAATAATCATCCAAACATAATCGACGAAAGTAAGTATATATATTCTATAATTATTACCTTAAAATTTTGGTCGTTACACTTTTAAACACTGAAACATAAAAGCTTGTTCGTTTATCGTTCGTGTTCGTTTTATGTAACAACGTGGTTTCCAAAATTTGACATTTATGAAAACTTTTAATATTTGATCAATAATTTGCAACGAAAGACCTTTCATCATAATTCGTGAATATAAACACGATACATTCACCATATTTTTAAAACAACCGGTGTACCAAGCTAGTAAAACAAAACAAACTATAATTGAGGACTACCCAGAAGTAACCTCGTCTCATAAGGCCAACCGGAAGCTACCTGCACGAGTACAAGATACATTTCTGATGGTCCCGTTAAACAACGGATGAAGCAATGCTAGTGAGTATTTGTGTGTGTTTGATAATCGGTTAGAGAGAGAGAGAGCCGAGAACTAGAGAGAACACACACAAAGGTGAAAATGATATTATGTTGCAAAACTTAATTCATTTCATTGAGGCAAATGCCTTTTATAGCATTTGCCTAAGTTTACAATATTGACATATTGCACCCTCACTTTTTATAATCTAACATTCTCCCCCTAAGTAAGGTATGCAACGATTCACAACAAAAAATAAATAAATTAAACATCATGTCTAGACTTGTTGCGAATCCCGAGGGCCACCTGCCAGTGCCTCATTTGTTTCATGTTCTCCAGTGTATTCTTCATTTGCTCGATTGATCTGAAGGCTTGTCTTTGATATTCTTCAATCAATTCATTGCGAGCCGCCCACACCTTTTCATGCATAGCATAGTGCAGAAGCTTCAAAGTACCATCCGAGTAGGCCATGCATTCTTCCATTCTTACAAATATTTTCTGTTTCTTTTCATTGTGGAATACTACACCCCTATCTCCTTTGTAGTTTGGATGACCTTCATAGATTGCAGTCAACTCTTCTAATTGATCAAGATCAGGATGATTCTGGTTTGGCTCTAGAAGATTGACCTTTAGATAGTTGTTTTCTACACCAAGCTGCATATCATGATCTTCAACAAAGCTTATGAAATTTCTCATGTATCGCATAAGTTGAGATCTCCCAAATTGTTCGTTTGGAGTTTTCGCTTGCTTCTGAGACAATGTGTCATAGATGAATGTTATGTCGTGAATATTCACATGTCACAGATCAGCTTCATTCAATTGAACCTTTTCACCTTGAGCCCTCTTCACAACGAAGACTACATACTTATACTTAAAGGAAACCCCTGTAAGGACGTTCAGAACTTCAACAATTGGGTAATCAGAGGTGACAATCTGCCTTGGGGTCTTTGTAGCATTTAAGATATTTTCATATCTTCTTTTCTGTTGTTCGTCTAGACCCCTCAGCTCTGGAGGTGTGAGCTCGATAACTTCGTCGCTGTAGATGTCTGGAATTCTGTCTTCAAGATGAGCAGCATTGACGAAGTACCTTTTCCAAAACGGCTGTTCCATAGCAGTTCTTCTACACATATTGTTGCTATCTAAGCCTTTGTCACCGGTATACACTGGAGGTGTTGTAGGAATTACATAAGTGGGTGGCAGTGGCTACTCTGAATCTTCTCTAGCTTTCTCTGCAACTTCTTCTTGCATGTTTCTTTGGATGATGTCAGCTGCAGAGACTTGAAATTGACCAGAAAGAGGAGGAAATTATTCATGAACTTCTATATTAATACCTCTGAGGACCCGAGATACATCAAAAGTAGTTTTCTTCGTTTTGGGCTTCCTTCTTCCTTCCCTTCTAGAGATTGCAGCCCATTCTTTCTTTTTAGCTGCAAGTTCTCTTTCACTGATATCGTGATCAAACCTGCGGACCACTCTGGGTGAATCTGGGCGTGTTGCAACCTCAACATAATCATCTATGTTTTTGAAGAGTCTGTCTATCTCTAGATCCTCTCTCTCCTCCACTGATTAAGCTTTCTCAGTCTGTTCCCAATTATATTCATTAAACATATCAGACTGGAGCTCCCTTTCCAGAGCAGTTTCACCTTCTTCCGCATGCCTGGTGGCTGATGTGTGCAAATTTTCATATAGATCAGCCATTTCATCATAAGAATCTGTATCAAGATCTACCCACTCAGTCTCAACATGGGATTGCTCCGGAGGTATTTCACCTTCTTCCAGATTAATTGGCCTCGGTTCAGATTCTTGCTGGGGTACATATAGTACAATCTGCTTGTCAGCATTTTCGCGTTGTTATTGTTGTTTCTGCTGCTAACTGCTGGAACTAGTACCTGCAGATAATAAGGAACTTAATCTAACAGAACCTGTTGCAGCCATAGAGGGAGAAGATATGTACAATCTTCTTCTTTTCTCTCCCTCAGGTTAATCATCAGGGTCTTGATCATCATGTCTCCTCTTGCTACTCTGTGCCTGAGCCAAACAAGTTTTTTCAAGTATGGTCAGTCTATCAGTAACCTTCTCCATTGTAGTGTAGAACCTCTTTATCACCCCGTCAATTTTCCAATTAACATCTTTGTGAAACTCTTGAAAATTGTCCAAGGAGATTCCCTGTGGCCGTTGTTCATTGTGAAGAGTTGTCAGAAGGTCTTGGTCATGAGCATATTCGGGTCTTTGTTCAAGCAGTTTGACATATAGAAGGCTCTTTAGGGCATCCACTGACATGGTTGCTGGATCAGGTTGTGGCTAAGGTTCAAGAGCTTGAGGTCTTGCAGGAAGGAGTGCTTCTATCCTATCCAACTTCTAATTTGTATCTATTAATTGTTGTTGGAGATGTGTCATGGCTTATTGAATTGTATCTTGAAGTTCTGCACGTGTAAAAAACCCGGAATCACGGAGACTTCCGGTTGAGGTACCAGCCACAGAGGCAGTCCCACCTACTAGAGCAGCTTGGATGTAGGCTCCAGCAGGATTTCCCTCTAATCCTCGAATGGCACTTTGAGAGGTACCACCTATAGAAGTTGAGGAGAGTTGTTTAACATACAAGCTCAGTGCATCAATTTTGATTCTGTGTTGATCAAGATAAACGGAAATCCGCGGTATATGAAATTGTGCATTGAAAGGAGTCGAGGACAAGGGAGGCGGTCCTCTAGTTTCAATAGGTCTACTTTCCGATTGGAAATGACCTAGAGTATGTGCTAAAGCCTTGTGCAATGAAGACGGTGCCTGTTGAGAGACACCGTAGTGGCTAGGTGGGGTTGAAATTTGCACGGGTGGGATAACCGCGACTTGTTCAATATGAGACCCAATAATGTTAGGTCCTATAGTAGATGTGGCTTCCCGGCTTTCTGGGGCTAGAGGTCCCTCGGCATTCTCATGTCATTTTCTCACCTCCTAATTTTCAGTCGCACTCCTAATAACAAAACTATCTCCTTCTTCACCATTACCATGACCATACCCTGCATATTGATTTGCGGATAATAACGAATCAGGGGTGACAGAGCCAGTTTCAAAAGATAGATCAAGAGTTAGGGTAACAACTGGCATGTTATGGTCTGGAGCTACTATTGTATTTCGAACCGCATGGATTTCAGTAGCTTGGGTAGGAGGGTTCAGATTAATGACCAGACCACCTGTTTGAGGAATGACAGGATTAGTTTGAGCAGTGTGGGTCAAGTTAGGAGAAGTTATATGTGGGTCAGTGAGTTTCATGAAGGAAGGGGTGCTGTCTGCTAGTTGATCAATTGGTCTGTCAAGGGTGCTGATAGGAGAATGGACCGGTTCAAAAGAAGGGTCACCACCTGCTTGAGAGGCAGACTCAGCACTGGAAGATTGGGAACTGGATGACTCAGACATGTCAAGACCAAGTTCTGAAAGGATAGTTTTGGTGTGGGTGGTTTGAGAAATAGATTGGGTTATGGTTTGAATGGTGGCGGGATCATATGCATCCCCTCCCTCTCTAGTTTCTCCACCTTCACCTTATTCTCCACCCCTCTCATCAATATTTTCTCTCAACTTGACCCACTCATCATCTCCCATAGATGTCTGAGTCATAGGTGCTATCTCCTCACCTGGTACTACACCTCCCTGGGTAGGTATGGCCGGTGCTGGCACAACCAGAGGAGGTATTCCTATTCTCTCCCTATAACTCACAATGATTTCGTTCTGCTCACATAAGTCAAGGAGTGATATAGGGAATGATTGAGGAACATGCATATTGGTCGGGGTTGCAGGCTTGATATAAATGAAAAGTTTAGGAGTTACAGAAGGTAAACTTGCCCGGCGGGGAATATCAGCATTGTGATCCATCAAGTACTGGACGATCATGGGTATGAACAGTTGGTACGGCAGAAAATTGGCATTCTTCTTCTTCTGAGAATTTTTCCTCAACATTGTTGTTTTGATGTCTTGGAAGAGCAGGAATGCATAATCTATATGCAAGTGATTGGCAGCCGCCACAAAGATTTTGAGTTGATGCTCCGTTGGAAATTCCTACCCTGAATGCTTTGGAGTGAGACACCTCTGGAGCACCGTCATGAATGTATTGTATTTTGGGTGCAGGTTGGTACGTGTAAACTGATTTTTCTTGGTGAGCTCTCCGTCATATCCCACTGCCCTGATTACTAAAAGGAAAGTCTCCTCGTCTGGGATGTCATCAAAAGCTGGCAGTCTGATGATTGTTTTGAGGCGATTGATAAGTATATCTACTGTGTATTCGTCCACCTCAGCATGGATCACTTCATGCCCCCTGTCATTTGTACGGATATCATATGTTTTCCAAAATTGTTGGACATAGAGCCCAGGAACATGTGTGCCGGTGGTTGATGGGTTGTATGTCAGAAGGTGGTTCAAATGATATATTTTCAGGATTTCAGTAACAATGGGGTAGGTAGGGTTTTTGAATTAGGTAAGGTCAATATAATGGTTGTTGTCATGAGTCCTGGAACTTAGGAACTCAGCTTGGGGCACTATCTCCTTAGGTTGAAGTACTACTTGAGCATCTACAAAGCATCAGCTGATGGTCCAAAACCATCAGCTGAGAGTCTCTTCAAGATCAGCTGAGCAGTCACAGATCAGCTGACCCTATCACTTTGATCAATTGATGCCTCCCATCTGTCAGATAAGGTATTCATTACTTATCCAATTTTTTCTTGATAAGCTGATCACACTCAAATGATTAGCTGAGCCCTTGGGATTAGCTGATTGTTTAGATTGGTCAGTTTATTAGTTATACTCTGATATGTATTATTAGCTGAGCATTATGATCAGCTGAGCAAACCTGAGCAGCTGAGTCTTTCACATTTATCCTTAGCTGAGCAAAATTATGTTTGTAGTTCAGTATCTGTTAGCTGAGTCTTTACACAATATCTCAGTTAATAGTTTTTCAATGTAATATTTTCTTAAGTCAAAGGTAGAACATGTGTTGTTCTATTATGCCTTAGATCCTTCTTTGTAAAAGTACTCAGCACTTTTTGAATCTGCAAAAAGACAAAAAGGATTGATCTTGATCCCCTGGAAAAGGTGAAAGATTCTTTAGAAAAGAAGATCTAGAAGATATTCTTCAACAACTAAGTATGGTTGGTAACTATATACTTGGTTAAGTCAAGTCTTCAAGAAGTATGGTGTTGATAAAAGTACAAGCATGGAAAGAGAAGTTTACTCTCCCAAGACATAAAGGTAGTACTTTAATAATATAATAATAGATAGTGGGATTTGACTTTACCGGATAGTACATTCACTTTACAAACTTTTTGTATAAAGTGAACTTACTTTCTATCCACTAACTTTATCTATTATAATATTATTAAATCAAGTACCTTTGTCTCCTTCTATACTCCATCAACCCGGACACCACTTTGCTTATATATAATCATGCATGGAAACATACTAAGTATGCAAATAGATAGAGTTGAACACTGAAATCTCATTTGTTGAGAGTTCAGAATAGTTAGCATTTTTACTTTCAGTGTAACAAACTTGTTCATGTGTTGAACATCTTAGACATAAGTTGTTTAAGATTAGCTTAGTCTATGTGCTAGATAAATTTAGTTGCCACCTTTTATAGAACTTAGATTTTCCGCATCTAATTCATGTAATTCTTGATTTACCTCAATAAGAATTATATAAAAGTAAACCATGTGTCTCTTAAATTTTAAATAGCTAAAGTTTGTATTCAACCCCCCCCCCTTCTACAAACATTTGTTGTTGTAGTATCCATTCGGGACCAACAACTGGTATCAGAGCAGGCTAGATAATATATATCTAAGATCTGTTTTGCTTACTATTCAACTGCTTCTACGCCACACTCAAAAATGGTCACTCCTGTTGCTGCTTCAAACAATATGAATAAAATTGCTTACTATCTAGGTGTCCCATAGTTGATGTTGATAACTTTTCTCTTTGGAAAAGTAGAGTCCATCTCTATATGTCCAGCTTGGATGATGTGATGCTAAAGATTATCTCAGATGGTTGTTATGTTCCTTCGTCAACAGTACAAGCGACTGAAGCAACTGATGAAGCTCCTGCTGTTGAAAGACTGATCATTAACCTGTAAATCAGTGGTCTGATAAAGACAAAAGGCTTGTTAATCTTCATGTTAAAGCAAGAACAGCCTTAGTCTCTGCACTACCAATGATGTCTATCATCAAGTTCTCAACTGCAAATATGCAAAAGAGATGCAAGACACTCTCACTGTGGCTTATGAAGGTACAGACGTGGTTTAAGAAAACAAGAAGACTCTTTTGATTAGAGAGTATGAGTTCTTCTTTGCTCATAAAGGTGAAAGTCTTACTCAGACCTACACCAGGTTCAACTGCCTTGTCAATGATCTCCGAAGGGCAGATGTTCCTAAGAGCAACAAGGAACTTGTTACTAAGTTTCTAGACTCTCTCCCAGAATCTTGGGAAAATTTTATCACTGTGCTAAAACATGGTGAGAAAATCAAGGGTCTATCACTGATTGGGCTTTACGGTAACCTCAGGAACCATGAGCAATCAGTGAAACAAAGGAATCTCTCTACCAAAGAAATGAAGGAAGTTGATAAGGATCCCACTACTGCTCTTGTGTCTAAGTATGCAAGAACAAGAGGTTTTGCTGCAGTGGTGGATGAGTCAAGTAATGAAGAGGAAGAAGAGGAGTCTTCTGAAGAGGAAGGGAAGGTGGCTGATGGGGATGAAGATTTGGAGGACATGGACAGCATTAAATCTGGTGTTAAGCAGGCCGCCATGTTGGTTAAGAGGTTTAAACCTTTCTTGAAAAGAAAGGGTGTCAAGAGGTTTGAGAATAAACCCTTTAAAGGAGAAAAAGCCAAGTTTAAATCAAAGGCTTCTGAAGGTTGCTTCTCCTGTGGCAAGACTGGTCATTTTGCTAGTGAGTGTAAGTCCAGAGGAAGCACAGGCATCAAGGGTTCCTCAAGCTCAGACAGCAAGATTGACAATGAAGCTAAGTATAAAAAGCTCCTTGCTGCTGTCCTTGACAAGAAGAAAAAGAAAGCCCAGAACAAGGTGTTGGTAGCTGAAGAAGAGGATTGGGCTGAGGAAGATCTCTCAAGTGATGAAGATGAGGTCCTCTCTGCTCAGCTCAGCTTGATGGCCAACACTAAGAGTACAAGTTCCTTTGATGAGGACATGAAGAAAGCTGCAAAAGCTTGTACTTCTCCTGACTGGGATCCTTTTTCAATGTATCAGGTTGGAAAGTTTATTACTTATGATGATAATGAAAAGAACACTATGTTTGATTACCTGTGTGTTGAGTTTCAGTCAAATATTCATAGAGAAAAGAAGCTAAAAATAGAAATAGAGTCACTAAAAGAGAAGTTAAGTCTTAAAGATGAGAAACTGAAACTGATGACAAAACTGGAAGATGATTTAGCTAATCAAGAGATACTTAATTAGATCTTGGTAAAAGAAACCAATTAAGCAACCATAAATTTTAATAACCTACAAAAAGTAGTTAAATCTTGGTGTGTTTCTGCTGAGAAGACAACTCAGTGTGTCAATGTGCAGATTCCAAAACAAGTTCAAGCTATTATTAGTGGAAATTATTCCCAAGCTGATAATTGTGTTGATTTTAGCAAGGACATAAATATCTTAGAAAAGGCTTATATTTTACCTCTTACTTTTCAAAAGGTTGTAAAAGAAAAAAGTATTATCACTAATAGATTTTTCAAAAGTAAATATACTCAGCTGAAAGACTTAACCACTTCAAAAGTTGATTCAAATTCTATTGTTCTGTCAGAAGGTAAAAGTACTGAAAATGTAATGTTAAAGGAAGCCAGTAGAGGAATGGAATCATTTGTTGATAGCAAAGAGACATTATGTTGTCGAACCTTGAAAGCTAATACATTAAATATAAGTACTCAACTGACTGACATTTCATTAGCAGATGATCTTACATCAGCTGATCAAAAAGTAGATGATAGTTGCTCAGCTGATAGCCTGTCAGCTGATCAAAGATCCTCTGTTACTTGTTTAGCTGATAAAAAATCAATTCAAACTCTTTTAATAGGAGAAACCAAGAGAAAAAGATTTAATGCTCACATAAAGTCTAAGTCTGCCACACCAAAGGTTGATCAAAAACTCTTTTTAACTAAGGGTCAACCAAAGGTTACTGTAAACAAAGACCTTGTTAGTTTATAGTGTCAGCTGCAATAGCTGAATAGTAAATTCAATCAGCTGATGACTCATAGTCATCAGAAGATGGTTAAGGCATCTCATGAGCAATCACTAAAACAAGTTAAAGGCTCCAAAAATAAAAAAAAATTACAAATGTAGGAGCAAAGAACATAAGGCAAGTGATTGTTCTCTAGAAGGTAACTCAAGACAGCGGTCTGATATTGATAATACTTTTGTTCCAATCATTCATAAACAACCTAATATGAAGTGGATGGCTAGGTGCAATCCACAGGGTCCACTTAACTGTGGATGCCCAAGTATCACTAACCTTCTTTCAATTCTATCTATGCAGGGTCTTAGCACATGGTATCTTGACAGTGGATGTTCAAGGACCATGACAAGTTGCAAAGCCTTGCTTAGTAACTACAAGAAGGAAAAGGGTCCAAGAGTGACCTTTGGTGATAACAATTGTGGGCAAACTAAAGGCAATAGTGAACTTCACAATGGGAACTTAACCTTGTCCAAAGTATCATATGTTAAAGGGCTTAAGTATAATCTTATCAGTATAAGTCAACTCTGTGATAATGATCACAAAGTCCTTTTTACTAAGACAGGTGGTTCCATTTTAAATCAAGAAGGTGAAATAGTTATTTGTGCAAAGAGAACCAAGGATGTTTACACACTTGATATGTCCTCTGGTGATCCATCTAAGTTAACATGTTTGTATACAAAATATGCAACTGACACCAACTGGTTATGGCACAAAAGGCTTTCTCATTTAAACTTCAAAAACATAAACAAGCTGAGCAAGGGTGATCTAGTGTCAGGACTACCTTCACTGACGTATGTTAAGCCTAAACCTTGCTCTGCCTGTGAAAAGGGAAAGCAGCACAAGACATCATTTCCATCTAAACAGGCCTTCTCCATTACTAAACCTTTCTACATGTTGCACATGGATCTATTTGGTCCTGTTGCCACTGCAAGTATTGGTGGAAGTTAGTATGCACTGGTAATGGTTGATGAATTCTCAAGATATACTTGGGTCATCTTCCTTAAAGCAAAGAGTGAGGCTGCTGAAGAGATAATAAGTTTTGTTAAAAAGATGGAAGTGCTAAATGGCAATCTAGTAAGAATGCTAAGAAGTGATCATGGAACTGAATTCAAAAATCAAACTCTGGAAAGTTTCTCTGATAAGAAAGGGATATCTCAAAACTTCTCTGCTCCAAGAACTCCACAACATAATGGAGTAGCTGAAAGAAGAAACAGAACTTTGATTGAAGCTGCAAGAACCATGTTGTGTGAGAGTGGGTTAGGATTCAACTTCTGGGCTGAAGTTGTCAGCTGTGCTTGTTTTACTCAGAACAGATCCCTAGTAATCAAAAGGAACAACAAGACTCCTTATGAAGTACTCAAGGGAAAGAAGCCAAACATCAGCTTTCTACACATCTTTGGGTGTCAGTGTTTCATTCTGAACCAAAGAGATCAATTGCAGAAGTTTGCACCTAAAGCTGATGAAGGTGTGTTTGTTGGATATTATGTGATCTCCAAAGCTTACAGAATCTACAACATCAGAACAAAGGTCATAGAAGAATCTATCAATGTAAGATTTAATGAAAATGACTTTGTTGCTTCTTGTTCTACTAATCCATCTACAAGTGAGGAATTTAATGATCTGCTGCATACTAAAGAAAACATTCCAGTGTCAGCTGATCCACTCCCATCAGCTAATGTAGAGGATCTAGATGAACCTGTTCCAAATTTACATAAAAATCATGCACAATCTATCCTAAACAAACCCATACTTTTACTGAATGATGTGAATCATGACTCAACATCAATGGAATCTAAATCCATATAAAATATTCCTTCACCAGTAGAAGTTTCCATAGATTGCAACCTTGAAATTCTGTCAGCTGATCAACCAAAAATATCATCAGCTGATCTTAACCAAAGAATTTCAACTCCCCAAGTCCAAAATAATCTCGACTCTCCCATAATCCAAAATGGCTACAAGGACCACAAAGATCATCCTAAAGATCAGGTCATAGGTAACATATACCTATACTAACAAGATCAAAAGCCTGAAAAAAAAATTTGTACACAGGTTCTTTTTTCTATGATTGAACCAAAGAAGGTAGATGAAGCTCTCAATGATCCCCACTGGATTAATGCCATGCAAGAAGAATTGGTATGGACTTTGGTGCCAAGACCAAAGGACAAATCCATCATTGGTACTAAGTGGTTGTTCAGAAACAAGATGGATAAACAAGGGCTAATCATCAGAAACAAAGCAAGGCTAGTTGCTCAGGGGTACTATCAAGAAGAAGGTATTGATTTTGATGAGACCTTTGCCCCTGTTGCAAGACTGGAAGCAATCAGATTGTTTCTCGCCTATGCTGCCTTCAAGGACTTTATAGTATTCCAAATGGATGTTAAAAGTGTCTTCCTAAATGGAGAATTGAAGGAAGAGGTGTATGTAAAACAACCTCCTGGTTTTGAGGATGCAAGCAAGCCAGACCATGTATATTTCTTAAACAAAGCTTTGTATGGTCTGAAGCAAGCTCCAAGAGCCTGGTATGATACCCTCTCTTCTTTTCTAACCATTAAAGGCTTTACTAAAGGAAGCATAGATAACACTTTGTTTATAAGGAAATTCAAGGTTGATGTAATCCTTGTGCAGATATATGTAGATGACATAATATTTGGGTCTACAAATTTGGATCTTTGTAAAAAGTTTTCTAAACTCATGTCTGATAATTATCAGATGAGCATGATGGGTGAACTAAACTATTTTCTTGGTCTTCAAATTAAACAAGAGGTTGATGGAATTTTCATTCATCAAACAAAGTATGACTTACTTAAAAAATTTGAGTTTGAAAATTGTTATTCAATGAAAACACCCATGTCCACTGCCTTAAAGCTTGGAAAGGACACTGATGGTAAATCAGTGAACATTACTGCTTATAGAGGCATGATAGGGTCACTTTTGTACCTCATTGCTAGCAGACCCGATATAATGTTTTCAACATGTCTCTGTGCTAGATATCAAGTAGATCCCAAAGAATTTCACTTAGCTGCTGTTAAAAGAATTTTCAGGTATCTCAAAGGAACTCCTAATCTAGGTCTTTTGTACCCCAAGGACTCAGATTTTGAGTTAGTTGGATACACTGATTCTGATTTTCCAGGTTGCACACTTGACAGAAAGAGTACATCTGGTGGTTGTCAACTGTTAGGTGGAAAGTTAGTCAGTTGGTCAAGCAAGAAACAAAATTCTGTTTCAACATCAACAGTTGAAGCAAAATACATTGCTGCTGGAAGCTGCTGTGCTCAATTACTGTGGCTTCAAAACCAACTACTTAATTATGACATACAGTTTGAAAACTCCCCTATTCTGTGTGACAACACTAGTGCCATTTCCATTTCTAACAATCCTGTTTTGCACTCTAAGACTAAGCACATTGAAATCAGACATCACTTTTTAAGAGATAATGTGCAGAAAAAAAAAGTGTCAATGCACTACATTAGCACTGATTTTCAATTAGCTGATCTTTTTACAAAACCATTGGATGAGTCTCGGTTCAACTTCCTAATAACCAAACTTGGCATGTTTAAATTTGTAAAATATTCTTTCCTAGGTAGTTAATTTAGTGTGAGAAAGTAATTAAGTTTGTGTGTGAAATGAAGTACTTATCTAAGCTTCTTTATGTCTTACTGATTATGCATCAGCTAAAGGAATTATGTCAGCTGATGACTGTCAGCTGATGAAAAACCTCAGCTAATGCACTATCAGCTAAGGACTAGCAGCTCAGCTAAGTTCGTTCATTAGCTGACACTTGATTTCACTTAGAATTGGATCAGCTTACACTTTTTCTCTCAACTGATGCCTTTTTAAATTCAAAATTCTGTGTCCCCGCACTTATTTTATTAATTTCTCATTTGTATTTATTATGTTACTAGGTAGTATTTAATTCCATTTAATTGTTCGTTAGTTGTCTGTGTATTTATTAACCTTTCCGTTTATTGCCTTTTTGCAAACGTGACAGTTGCTTTATGAAAAAGATATTTCTGTGACAATTTAGGTTTCCAAAGAAGATATAAATGATGTTTGAGCGGTTTTCAATTTCCTAAGCTTTCAAAATTCCCAAACACTCTTCTTCTTCCCAAAATACGAACCCTACTCTCTCACTGCTTTCAGTATCTCCGTCCTGCAAAAATGGTGTCCTTCAACCCTGTTTCTACTCCTAATGCCATTTCTGGTGAAAACATCACTCAAAATTCTCTAATCACCATTCGACCAAACAACTTTCTCATAAACACTGATATCCCTTCGAGCAAAGCAAACCAGGGCTATGAACCCATGGTAACTTTCATTACTGCTCACCCCCTGTTCAAATGCCTCTCTGCTCATCCTCTGTTCATCTTTCCTAACATTGTTGGAGAGATGTGGTATACCGGACGATACCACCCAGCCGAGCAAGTGATAACCTGTTCCTGCCTCAACAACACCATAAACATTCCAATCACTGTTAACTCTCTCAGACAAGCAATTTCTATACCCGATTTATCCCCATTTCAACCCTTTGTCTCACTAGACCAAACTCTGGAGGTCTTGCCTCTGATTGGCTACAATGAACCCGTTGCCCATGGTCAATACAAGTTGTCTATGCTAGGACACCCATGGAAGTATCTTGCCAGTGTGGTCATTCGCTATTTTGGTCACAATTCTGGAAGCCATGACCAAATGAACCAGTCTGAGTTGATGGTTCTTCATGCTCTGGTCACAGGGAGGAATATTGACTTTGCCCAAGTCATATTCACTGAGATGGTGGACGAACTTACTCTGGGTACATCAAAGAAATCAACCAGAACCCATGTTCCCTACATAAGGTATCTAGGTCTTATTGATCTTAGAAGTATACAATGGGAGCACTATGCTGGGTTGGCTGCACACTTGCACACTATGACCATCCCTCAAATGGGTCAGAAGATCTTCCATTTGATAAGGGAATTTCAAGGTCCTGCTATCACTGAGCAAATGCAAGAGTTGATTGATGTTGCTGCTGATGAAGCTAATGAGAATGAGGAAGAGGTAGTTGCTGAGAACATTGATGTTGAGATGGCTGAGGATTCTGCTGAGTCTCCTGATGTTATAACAGAGAACTCAGAGCATTCTATTGATGAGGAAAGGATGCACTCTGAGGGTATTCCACTGTTTGATCCTGTTAATTCTCCACAAAGAACTTATGGTGAGGACTCTGAGCACTCTGTTGCTAATTCTTCAAGTCCAAAGGATCAGGGAACCCAAGATGATGCTGGTATTGATGGTGGTTCTGATAGTGATGATCATGGTGATGGTGATGATCATGGTGCACATGATGGTGATGTTGGTGGTCTGTTTGTTGACTATGGTGTTGATACTACCACGGCCACCACATCTACTCCTATTATGATGCCCCTGACTGTATTTCCCTTAAGTCCATCTACTACAAGGAGATCATGGCACCTAAGTACTTCTGCTAGTGAAGATAAGTATGATGATGTCTCTCTTAGTAGAACTCTGGGAGGACATGTAGCTTATCCATCTCCTGTCCAATCTCAAGGATCAAGAGCTTCTGTACATAGAGCACAAGGTGGTGAAAATGAAGCTGCCACTGAGGATGTTGCTGAGGATGATGTGGTTTCTGACAAACTGATTGAGCTCATTGAGATTAGTAAAGCCAAAAACATCTCAGGTATGGCTCTTTCACTCCCTGAGGACACTCACTTGGTAGACCCAACCAGTGAAAACCAATCCTCCACTCCAGTTGAAACACCCCCACAACACCCAAGCTCTAGTGTACTCCCAATAGTCACTAGTTCTACTCCCACTGCAACCCACATAGAACAAAGGTCACTAGAGGATGTAACAATTGCACCTATGACCTCAACTCCTATTGTTACCTCTTATGTTGAGGGGGAGCCTATGGATGTTGAATTCACCATTAAACCAGTGGATGCATCTTCCCAACAGGGTGTATCTGTAACAATGGGACTCCTACTATCTAGGTCACCCTCCCAACAGGGTGATGCCATTGAAAGACAGACATCTGCCCAAGGTTATACTGTGTCTTTACCTACATTGAGTCAGCATATACCCTCAACAAGCTCACAACAGCTTGTTGATGTAATAAAGGGAACCCAAGTGAGTCTAACCCCAAATCAAACTCACATATTTGTATCTACTATTGATTCAATTCTTACATATGCTAGTACACTGCCTGTCAATACTAGTGGTATGACCAACCATTGGTATAGGGCACACTCTCTGTTCCCAGTTATCTTAGTCTTACACACCAAAGTCTAAGTGAGGGACCACAATCAATTCCTGTTATTGGCACTCAAAATCAATCAATCCCAGTACAACCCACTCCTTCTACCCCCTCTAAACCCTCACCCCAAATACTTCAAAACCTACTATCTATCTCCCAAAAGATGGATAGTCTTCAAGCTTCCTTTACCTCCTTTCAAACTAAAACAGAATCTCAACTTTCTCTTCTAACCCAAGAGGTTGAGTCACTCAAAGCAAACCAATCCCAACCCCATCCCACCCCTGCCCCAGTTGATCTTACTCCCATTCTTGACAAATTGGATCAACTGTTATCCAAATCTTCCACTCCTACTCCTACCCCATCACCTACAATTTCTACCCAAACCATTTCATCTCTCAACCAAACTATTTCAAACCTTCTCACCCAACTTCACAAAATTAAACCTACCCCTCCAAACATTTTTGTTACCATCCCTAACCCAATTCTTAGAGTACATACCCTTCTAAAACCCATAGATGATGAGGTCACAAAGTTAAGCCACTATTCTAGGTAGAAGCACATGGATACTCTCAAAGAGTTTACCAATGTGACTGATGCAATCAATAGGCTTAGACCTCTCACCTCTACCTTTATCCCATCCTTTTCACCCATGCCCTCTCACCAAAGAGCCTCACCTCTATCATTCACTTAACCTCCTATACCTACTGCCTCTCCTTCAACCTCAACCATTCCACGCTTTGCTTCTACACCTTCTCCATCTCCCTACTCCATTTTCACTCCTGATGCTCCTGCTAAGCCTACTGTCTCTTTTCCTACCTTTGCTGATGACAAAAAGGGGGAGAAGTCAGACTCATCTTCAAGCTTATCACCAGCTTCTATTAGAGCAGCTTGTGATGCAGTCACAGCTCAAGTGGAAGCTGACAAGGAAGCAGCAGATGCAGCAGCCCTCAATGAAGCGGAAACTCAAAGACAATCAACTACTAAGGAGGACAATCAATCTAAGGGGGAGCAACCTGCTCAAGATGAGCAGAGGCCTAAGAGAAGGCTTAAACAAAAAGCCAGAAGAAAGAGTGCTAAAAGGTCAAGGCAAGGTGAATCATGTACCCTAATCAAAGTTCCATCAGAAGACTCTGATGATGATGAAGAAGATGACATGCCTCTGTCCTCTCTGCTCAACTTGAAAAAGCAGAGTTTATCCTCAACAACTCCAACAGTCCAAGCTTCCTCTCAAGTACAACAAAGTCAACCAACTCCCAGCAGTACATCAAGGAGAAAGTGAAAGAAAATCATGTCTGCTGAGGAGATTGAAGAAAAAGAAGGGAAGGAAGAAGAACTTCTAAAGCAAGATGATGATCTGATGGAGATAAAGAAACTTGCTGCAATACTTGGTGATTCTGTTAATGATATCCTCAAGGCAAAGGAAAGACACCAAGACTTTACAAATCCAGAAGATCTTGCTGCTATCATTGGTGCAACTAAGGAATAGCTTAAATAAATTCAAAAGGAAGAATTAATGATGTTATATTCTCAAAATCTTCAAGCTCAAGCACCACAACAACCAGGATAACCCTCGGTCAAGAAAGCTCCCAAAAGAGGTAGAACTCATATTGAAGCTATAAAGGCTCTAAGTGGCATTGAATTCAACAAGACAAAACAACCATCAAGACAAGATTCTAAAGAGTTCTGGAGCAACAAAGAAAATCTAACTAAGAGAGAAAATGAAAACATTATTTCAAGGGTTACTCCATACAAAGGTACAGATGAAGGTCCATATCTTACAAAGAGAAAATGATAACATCATTTCAAGGGTTACTCCATACAAAGGTATAGATGAAGGTCCATATCTTAGAATAGTTAGAAGAAATGAGTTCAGAATGTTAGAAGATGCCTATCTAAGATACTGCAAGTAGTTCTCCTTCTATGAGATGATGGAAGTCTTGTACCATCTCCTAAAGTCCAAGAATGAAGTTGCCCAAAGGTTCATAGGAAAGTTTGACTACTGGATAAGAATGACAGTATGCCACAGACTCTTCACACATGATCAGTTACTAGAACACATCCAAGTGATTGATGATGCCTTCAAGAAAACATCTAAGGCCTTCATTCCCATTAAAAAGATCATACTCAACCCTGACTATCCTTATCTTAGTGCCTATGAAAGTCTGAACACAGACATTCCTCCCAACACCAACCCTGAAATGTTCAAGTATATAACAAGACTAGAAAGAGGGATGTTCTTCAAGAACAGAGCTGGTGATTTGAGATTCCTAAGAGAATCTGACATAGGAAGAGCTCCAAGAGTTTTAATCTTTCAAGCTGTGAGACTGGCAAAAGGACAGACAGGAAGTGACACTTCGAAAAATTAATGGAAGCTAGATCTGATCAACTTGTGGCTACTCATCCTTTAGGCAAACTGCTAGATGTCAAAGAAGAACCTTGGTGGGAAGGCAACTGATACTTCATAACTAAATTAGTTATTTTTTTTAATTTCCTAGAATAGTTCAAATTTCTGTAACTTAGCATAATTTTCAGTTTAGTTGCTCTGTACAAACTCTGCTGTAGTTACTTGTTTTGTAATCAAGCTTGAAACTTTGATCATGGACTACTTAGCTAAACTGCTAGTATAGATGATTCTTAGAAGATAGCTCACCTAGTGTAAATATAGAAAATTTAAAAATCCTAAAAACAGAAAAAGGATAGAAAAGATACCACAAAAACAGAACAATGGTACTTCATAAACAAAAAGATTCCCGAAAATAGAATATCAAGGGAACATATTTTAAATAGTTACTAAAAACAGATAGCTAGGTAACCAAAATTCACTTAAAAGTTTTATCTTTACAAATCCAAATCAAACTGATTTTTCTTAAACAAGATAAGGTTTTGTCATCATCAAATAAGGGGAGATTGTTGGGGAGATAGAGATGTCAAACTATAATCAAACCCTTCTATTATTTAAAATAGGATTTGATGCTAACAAAACCACATATTCAGTTTTATACTTGGATCAATGAAAAACATGTGTTGTTTTTCATTTTAGAATTAAAGAAATTTCTAAGTAAGAAATGTCAGCTGAAGAACGAAAGTGTCAACTGAACACTGAGTATCAGCCAGAGGACCAACTTCAGGAAGATCAGCTAAGAAGAAAAGATAAGTCAAGAAGTATCAGCTGAGCATCTACAAAGCATCAGCTGATGGTTGACCATCAGCTGAGAGTCTCTTCAAGATCAGTTGAGCGGTCACGGATCAGCTGACACTATCACTTTGATCAGCCGATGCCTCCTATATGTCAGATAAGGTATTCATTACTTATCCAATCTTTTCTTGATAAGCTAATCACACTCAAATGATTAGTTGAGCCCTTGGGATTAGCTAATTGTTTAGATTGGTCAGTTTATTTGTTGTACTCTGATATGTATTATTAGCTGAGCATTATGATTAGCTGAGCAAACCTGAGCAGCTGAGTCTTTCACATTTATCCTTAGCTGAGAAAAATTATGTTTGCAGTTCAGTATCTGTTAGCTGAGTCTTTACACAATATCTTAGTTAATAGTTTTTCAATGTAATATTTTCTTAAGTCAAAGGCAGAACATGTGTTGTTCTATTATGCCTTTGATCCTTCTTTGTAAAAGTACTTAGCACTTTTTGAAACTGCAAAGAGACGAAAAGGATTGATCTTGATCCCCTGGAAAAGGTGAAAGATTCTTTAGAAAAGAAGATCTCGAAGATATGCTTCAACAACTAAGTATGGCTGGCAACTATATACTTGGTTAAGTCAAGTCTTCAGGAAGCATGGTGTTGATAAAAGTACAAGCATGGAAAGAGAAGTTTACTCTCCCAAGACATAAAGGTAGTACTTTAATAATATAATAATAGATAGTTGGATTTGACTTTACCGGATAGTACATTCACTTTACATCTTTTTGTATAAACTGAACTTACTTTCTACCCACTAACTTTATCTATTATAATATTATTAAATCAAGTACCTTTGTCCCCTTCTACACTCCATCAACCCGGACACCACTTTGTTTATATATACTCATGCATGGAAACATGCTAAGTATGCGAATAGATAGAGTTGAACACTGAAATCTTATTTGTTTAGAGTTTAGAAGAGTTAGCATTTTTACTTTCAGTGTAACAAACTTGTTCATGTGTTGAACATCTTAGACATAAATTGTTTAAGATTAGCTTAGTCTATGTGTTAGACAAATTTAGTTGCCACCTTTTATTGAACTTAGATTTTCCGCATCTAGTTCATGTAATTCTTGATTTACATTTATAAGAATTATATAAAAGTAAACCATGTGTCTCTTAAATTTTAAATAGCTAAAGTTTGTATTCAACCCCCCCCCCCTTCTACAAACATTTGTTGTTGTAGAATCCATTCGGGACCAACAATATAGAGATATGCAATCAGACTTCATTCAACTTTGTAGAACCTTTGAATTGTGGTCAAAGTTCAGTGAATGTGTCAAAGTTGACCAATTTTGGCCAAAACTATCAAGTTTGAAAAATGTGATAAAACCTTAACTCTGAAACCCTCATTGTGTACATGATGATTTTAAGTATAAAAAAGTTGTTTAGACACTTATAACACGTTAATTAGATACCAATAAACAACTTTGTAGTACTTGAGTATAGTAAAAAAAAATCATCATAACACCCTCTTTAGAACCAAAAAGTGAATTTTAAGCACATGTTCATACACCTCAAGAACACGAAGAACACTTTGTGAGATTTTTGAAATATTTTTGCATCAAAGTGTTCCCCATATGTTCCTAACACCCATCGTAAACTTAGATTGAACAAACAAGTTTGTTTCGTGTCCCAAAAATTCATCCAAAGCCTCGAACTTGTCTATCGCTAATGGCTGTTCTAGGGCCAAAAATCACTATTCTAACTCAAAATTTTCAAAATGTAATCCGTACAAGTTGTTACCTATATGATCACGAGTGTTTTGAGACTAAAAGTGTAAATTTTGGCAGCGTAACAAAAGGATTCGTGAAATCAAGTAACCAAAAACGAGAGAGTTTGTATAATTTTGAATTTCAATCGAGTGAATGAACTTATGGGATGGATGGAACGGTTATAAAGTGAATGGGACACGTGTCATATTCTGATTGGACCATCCACGGTAAGAAACCCGGCTTATAGGGGCAATCGCATGGTAATTCTATGCGGCTGATAGAACCATGCGATTGGCCTCAAATTCTAGCTGAAATGCTAACACTGGTGAATCGCATGCGATTAGACTTTGATTTTTCAATCGCATGTGATTGACACTTGGTTTCCTGATCAACTGTTTTAACACTCCATTCGATTGACATTTGATGGTTTTATCGCATGCGATTGAACTTAAGATCACAATTGAGCATTTCGGATTTACTTATCATTTTCTATCGCATGCTATTGGACCTTTTATGAGTACAGTTCTTGTTAACCCATGCGATAGAAGCTTAGAGTATGATTGAAATCCATGCGATTGAGGAATAGTGTGCGATTAATTTCAATCAAACCTAAGACATTTTTCTTGAAAATTCAAACTATCTGGATTTTGATACTTAAGAAAATGATTTCCCAGATATTTTGATTTGTCATATTGTTAGACACACTCCCCCTAGACTTTTGCATGTAATTTATGACAAATTTTGTTTAGAGAATGTGTCTATTATATTTTTCTCCAACTACACATGTGCAATATGTGTATGATTTTCTCCCCCTGCACATATGCAGCATGTGTACAACCAGAAAGTCACTCCCCCTTGAATGTTGCATCAGTAATCTGCACAAGAAACAAAAAGAAAGAACGGAAAAATGAAGCAACAGTATGTTATATTTTCAAGTTGAGCATGCCTAACTTGTATACCAACTTAGTAAAGCGACTTTTATCTAATGGTTTGGTAAACAAGTCAGCTAGCTGATTTTCAGTTGGAACATACTGTAGCTCAATGAGACCTTTCTCTACGTTATCTTTGATGAAATGATAACGGGTATCAATATGTTTAGTTTTAGAGTGGTGTATCGGATTGCAGGAGATAACTATGGCAGACTGGGAATCGCATAGCAATGGAATTTTGTCATACCTTAGGCCAAAGTCTGATAACTTTGTACGTATCCAGAGATTTGAGAGCGGCACATTGCAGCAGCAACATACTCAGCTTCAGCGATGGAAGTGGATATGCAATTTTATTTCTTTGAGGCCCAGCAGACTAAACGATCCCCCAAAAAATATGCACTGTCAGAGGTGCTTTTCCTATCAATTTTGCAACCGGCATAGTCACCATCTGAGTAAGCACTGAGATCCAGATTTGAATCTTTGGGATACCACAGACCAAGATCCATAGATCCTTTAAGATATCTGAAGATCCTCTTAACTGCTAGAAGATGTGACTCTTTAGGATTCGTCTGGTACCGGGCACATAGACAAGTAGAGAACATGATGTCTGGACGACTTGCAGTTAGATACAGTAACGATCCAATCATCCCACGGTAGGTTTTGAGATCTACTAGAGAACCATCAAGATCTGCTAACAGTTGTGCCTTTGCAGACATGGGAGTGGATATAGGTGTGCAGTTAATCATATCATACTTCATGAGAAGATCTTTAATGTACTTGGATTGGCAAATGAAACTGCCATGCTTAACTGCTTCACCTGGAGTCCGAGGAAAAATGACATCTCCCCCATCATACTCATTTGAAATCTATTTGCCATAATCTTGGCAAATTCGTCATTGTATTTCGGATTCGTAGACCCGAATATGATGTCATCCACATATATTTGTACCAATATCTTGTCCCTACCCTTGGTCTTTGTGAACAAAGTGGTATCAGTCTTCCCTTTGGAGTAGCCTTCACCAATCAAATATTCAGATAAGACATCGTACCATGAACCTGGAGCTTGCTTTAATCCGTACAAGGCCTTATCTAGGATATAGACATGATTTGGATGTTTTGAATTGATGAAGCCTTCAGGTTGTGAGACATAGACTTCTTCTTTGAGAACACCATTAAGAAAAGTTGTCTGCACGTCCATTTGAAGGACACGGAAGCTTTTGGAGGATGCATATGCAAGAACCTCTGATAGCTTCAATGCGAGCAACGGGGAAAAATGTTTCATCATAGTCAATGCCCTCTTGCTGATTGTAGCCTTTAGCAACCAACCTAGCTTTGTTACGGACGACCACTCCATCTGAATCCCTTTTGTTCTTGAACACCCACTTAGTTCCAACAACATATTTTCCATAAGGAAGAGGAACTAATCTCTAAACTTTGAGACGATCGAATTGGTGTAGTTCTTCCTGCATTGCAATTACCCAATCCGGGTCATCTAATGCTTCAGAAGTCTTGGTGGGTTCAATGATGCTAAGAAAACCCGAAAATTGGCATTCATTAGCTGTTGCTGCATGAGTTTGAACGCCAACAGAAGGGTCTCCTATAATATCTGCTTTAGAGTGATGTCTAGTCCACTTTATCTCATGAGAAGTAGAAGATGAAGGAATAAGAGTTTGTAAGTGTCGTGCTTCCTCTTCATCTTCTAGGGAGAAATTTGGATCTGAATCAAACACAGGTAGGCTCTCTGGGTCAGGAATCTGAGAAGTCACAAGAGGACGAGTGACAGAGACAGATGTAGAATCCTCAGCATAGAGATCTGCAAATGGATTCGTCTCAGTGACCGTAGGAGCCGTTAGAGTGACACTTGCTTGTGCTTCTATGTTGTTCCTGTTGTCAGTTAAAACAAGAGAAGATTCAGGTATAAAGAAATCAAACATAAAATCAAGATTAGTATTTGAACTGGAAGGATTGTTTGATTCCTTATTTTGAAGCACCGGTCCTGAACTGGTATGTTCGTTAGCGTTTGCTGTTGATTTATGTGGAAAATCTATAACATTTAATGCATCATCAAATGTTACATTGATAGTTTCAACAATGATCTTTGTTCTTTTGTTTAAAACTCTGTAGGCTTTTGACTCAGTAGAATAACCTAGGAAAATAGCTTCATCAGCTTTTGGAGCAAACTTTCCTAGATTATCCTTGTCATTTAATACAAAGCACCTATTACCAAAGACATGAAAGTATTTGATATTAGGCACTATGCCATTGGCCAGTTCATAGGGAGTTTTATTAAAGTGTTTATTAATAAAAGAGCGGTTCTGCGTATAGCAGGCAGTGCTGATGGCTTCAGCCCAATAGAAAGGTGGAAGCCCGGAGTATGATAGCATGGTACGGGTTGCTTCAACCAATGTTATGTTTCGTCTTTCCACGACACCATTTGGTTGTGGAGTG
The DNA here is from genome assembly GCA_947179395.2 of Pulicaria dysenterica. Classification (NCBI taxonomy): domain Eukaryota; kingdom Viridiplantae; phylum Streptophyta; class Magnoliopsida; order Asterales; family Asteraceae; genus Pulicaria; species Pulicaria dysenterica. The sequence continues at coordinate 33,583,247 of OX359289.1, read as the reverse complement.
TACGCAGCTGAGAACTGATGGTTGATCCCAACAAGGTCACAAAAGCTCTTCAGAGTATTGTTCTTAAATTCAGTTTCATTGTCTGTACGTATGGAAACAACACTCTGACTGTGCTTGTTATGTTGTTGTTTGATGAAGGAAATGATCGTTGGTGTAGCTTCATCTTTTGATCGCAGAAACTTGACCCAAGTATATCTAGAGTAGTCATCCACCATGACTAGGATATACTTCTTCCCACTCTTCGATTGAATCCTCACAGGACCACAGAGATCCATGTGCAGTAGTTCCAAAGGCTTGGTAGTGCTGAACATTTGTTTTGATTTGTGGGAAGCCTTCTTCATTTTACCCTTCTCACAGTCTGCACACAAATGGTCCTTCTTAAATCTTAACTTGCGTATGCCCCTCACCAAGTTACCAGTGACTAGTTTGTGTATATTTTAACTGTTCAGATGAGAGAGTTTTCTGTGCCATTGCCAAGTAAGATCCGATGAGGCTTCGGGCAGTAGACACACAGAGGTAGGGGAGTTGTAATTTTCCAAATCAATGGAATACAGGTTAGATTTCCTTGAACCTTCCAGTAGTTCATCTCCATTCTCAGTTAGAACTAAACATTTGTTCTTCTTGAACACTACCTCCAAGTCTTTATCACAGAACTGTCTGATACTAAACAGATTGTGACCCAACCCTTCTACATAGGAGACTTTCTTGATCTTGGTATGCTTTTTCTCTATGTCTCCGTACCCCATTATTGGTGCAAGATTGTCGTTCCCAAAACGTACATTCCCGGAGTACTTAGTAACATAATTTTTTAGAAGACTCTTGTTTCCGGCCATGTGCTTGGTGCAACCGGAGTCCAGGTACCAGAGGTTAGGCGCCTGCAAAAAGAGAATAAAGCACGTTTAGGTCCCCATATATGAATGGGTCCTTGATTGTTAGTTCCTATAATTTGTTGAGGATTAGTTGTTTCTACTTGTGGTGGTGAAACTTCTAATGATCTATCCTTAGGTACCCATGTGGGTTTTATCTTTTGTCGAGAAGGAATAGATTGAGAAAGAGTTGGCTTAGAAGGGAGTTTTGGTACCACCGTTGTTTTGACATTTGATGGGGTTGGAGGTTTAGAATTCGGTAGAGTTGCGAAAGCGTTATGTTTGCGAATCCATGTTATTGAGGAATTTTTAGGATTCCTTTGAGACCTCGACACATCAACCTGCTTTTGCTGAACTGGAGCCTTGGGTGCAGTAGGTTTTACTACTCGTTGATGGGATGAAGGCTTGGGTTTAGAAGCTTGTGTATGTTTGGAAGGAGGATTGCGAGATCGTTTTTGAGAATGCAAGTGTTTTTCTTGAGCAATCCATGCCTTTTTGAAAGCATCATATCCCTGTCGTCTGTAGACCTCCAGTTCTTTAATCGTCGGTAATCGTCTTGATTTGTTTAAACGATTGAGTGCATGTGACTGACGAGTGGTGATCCACTGATGAATGATAAACCCTTTAGAGTTTATAAATGGAACTTTGATTTGATTAGCTTAAAAATCTGTCCAGTCCTCACATGATTTAATTCCGATTTTTTTTCTTAATTGATCATACTCGCAATTAAATTCACAGTGACCATGGGGACAACCATCACTAATACAAAACTTTGAAGAGGCCATTGTATCATGTAAACTTGAATGATTACAGACTCTATCAAACATCAAAAGTTGTTCACATGTTTGTCTAAAATTAGAACATTTCCTAGATGACATAGGAATTACCCTCTTCCAAGTTGTATTTATTTTACTTCACTCCCAAGCTCCTTCACATTTGCAGCAGAAGTTAAAATGTTAGAAGTGAGTAGTGATCGACTTGCAGCTGCTTTTGAAGATTCAGGTATGTCAGTGGGCATACGAGAAATGTTATTAGAAGCGGAAGTATGTGTCTGTTTGAAAATCTGTTTTGGTTTTAAAGTTACCAAAGTAGCATTATTAACACATTTTATTGTGGGTTGGATATCCTGGGAAGATGTGGACGCATTCTTAGAATCTTCAATTCGTTCTGCGTATGGAGAAAAAGTGAATGGAGTAGGAGCCTGCATCTCTTGCTTGACTTGTATGATGCGTTCTTGCAATGTTGTGTTCTCCCTGCACAAGTTCTCAATTATCTGTTCATCACGATTAAAGATGGTTTTGATACGCTTGTGAAGGACTGCATTTTCTTGAGCTAATTGTGTAAGATCAGGTGATTGGACAGAAACTTTGATGGTTTGAGGTGTGGTTTCTAAGTGGAAAGCTTTGGCAATGTCTCCTAATACAAGATGTGTGTAGCAAAACTCTTGCAAGGTGTGGAACCTTCTTTGCAATTCCTTGTAGGGAATGTATTGAAATTTGGGTTTTGGTACTTCAGGAGCATAAAGTTCCTCATCTGTGTATATTGGAGAGGTGACAGTGGAATTCAGTGTTGGAGGGGGTAAGTGAAATATCAGTCATTGAGGTTAGAGTAATTGAAGGGAATCTCAGTTTTGAGATGAAGGGTTTGCTTGACATCTTTTTCAAGTATTTCTTTCTCTTGACCAACGAATACCATTCATTGAGTTAGGCCTTCTCCAAATAAATTTGCATTGTAAAACTGCTTGGCAGTAACCTTACTCAGGACACTTGGATTTTCAAAACCAAGTCCTTCGAATGTCCATCTTGAAAAAGGTCGTTCCTTTTCTTTATACAGAAAGATGGTTTGTTTACTTTGCCCTCTTTTGATTAGAAGGTCTTCAAGTTCTTTGATTTTTTAATAAAGAGCACGATATTCATTTTTAAGAATTTCTGAATCATTTTCTACACTAACACGCTCGGCTTTGAGATCGTGCATGATGATGTTTGTCTTATCGGTTAATTCTAGGAATTCAGATTCTTTCACAGCTAATTGAACCTTTGATTCATTTATATTCTTTTCTAATTGTTCAATTGCGGTTTGTGCCTCTTTATCTTGTGTATGAATGACCTCTTTTAACACTTGATTTTTACATGTTAGTTTTGTCACCTTATGTTTTAACTTTTTCATGCGGTTTAAAATGGTTTGGATATGTTCAAAATTAAATCCCACATTATAGTTAGAGATAGAAGGTACATTTCCGCTTTCCAAAATCTCCTCCTCAACATCGGAGAGATCATCACCACCATCTTCATCCCTATCACCTGCTTCGCCAGTAGCCATCAAACAGAACTGTGCATGATCTTCACCATCTAAATCACTATCGGAGTCTGTGTCCTCCAGGAACTGATCTTATTCCACCATAAGTGCATTCCCAGCGTGCTTTTGTTTTGAAAGGCGGTACTTTTGCCTATAGTATTCAGCATCCTTGATCTTCTTTTGTGGACAGTTCCTGATCATGTGTCCAGACCTCCCACAGTTGTAACACTTAGAGTCTGTCTTCTGTTTCTCCTTCCTCTCTTCCCTTTGAAATCTAGGCTTTTCAACAAGAGCAAGCCTTTCTGGTCTCCTGGAGCCAGAGGTAAACCGTTGTTTGTTATTGGTTTTGTTAAAGCGATTTTGGAAAGTCTTGCCAACAACCGAGAGAGCATGGATGGCAGCTTCAACGGAGTCTTCATCATCATCATCAGGTTCTGATTCACTGAGAATCACTTGCTTGTACTTCATTGATATTGATGAAGATTCTCTTGGAATCCTTTCTGCTACAACTAAGGCCAGAGGGTCTGCAGCTGGTTGTTTTGGGAGAGATTTCAGAACTTCATCCTGGTACTGATTGAGGTCTTCGAATATGTTGTGGAAGGTGACTGTGGTAAGATCCTTGTTGATTTTCTTGTACAGTCTGGCATATTCCTTCCATTCTGGACCCAGTGACTTTAGAAAGACGCAGTTAAGATCTATGTCAGTCTTGATGATTTGATTAGACCTCATCTCATTTTGCAGTTTGCAAAATCTACCATATGTTTCAGAAAGAAGCTCATTTTCTCGAACACTGAAGTCATGGTATATGTTGACTAATTGAGTACGCTTGATGTACTCCCCCTGTTCAGTGCCCTGTAACTGCTTTTTGATCTCATCCCATATTTCCTTTGCAGTGGCTAAGCTATCTATCTTAGTATAGATTTCTGAGGAGAGTCCCTGCTTGAGATAGTACTTAGCCAACTGTTCAGCCTTTTTGGTTTCCTTTTCATTTGCAGTAAGCTCCTCTGTTGTCTTCTCTCTTTCATGACGGACAATGGGAGGGTTGTTGTTTTGGTCAGCTTCTACAACCTTCATATACTTTGTGTTTCCTTTGTGGATACACTCTATCATCTTCTCCCCATATACCTCATTGTGTTCTAGGAAGTCCATAAACCTTCCTTTCCAAACATTGTATTCTCCTCGAAACAGAATAGGAGGTTTTGTGTTGGTACCAAGGGACATCATTTCATTTGAACTTGACATACTGAATGTTTAGTAAGAAATGATCGTTTACTTGTTTGATGATTTGTATGTTCGAAAACCTTTGTTAACTATTAAGAATAAGATTCTTTTCAAGCTTGTATTAAACTTTAAGGTGATGATTGAGGAATTAATTCAATTTAATTCAACTTTGAATTAGATCTTGCAAAGATTAAATTCAACTTTGATTTAGATAGAAATAAGTTAACTTAATTCAACTTTGAATTAGATCCAGTTTAGATTAAATTCAATTTTGAATTAGAATTTTAAAGTTTAAAGTTTGATTGTCCTCTTTTTCAATAAGTCAAGTCTCAAAAGTTCAATGCTTGTCCAATAGATTTAAGGTGTGCGAATGGTTCTGTACGATTGATAATATCCCTTGAAGACAAATGGATAGAGTAACGACTTCGTTGTGAGTTAATGAGTAACCAATAGAATATGATTGATCCCTGTAGCACCAAACACTTGGAAACAATTCTGTTAGTAATTCCAATCGAATACTGATCAAGTCAGGGATTCGAATGCGATTGTCTTTGGTGTGTTAAAGAACCAAGTAACCAATAACCCTCGAATCGCACGGATCAATTCAACGCAGTTAAACTTAGAATCACTGAATCGCATGCGATTGAGCTTAGTGCGGCTGATAGCTAACAAAGTAACACTTGGGGTTTTAGCTTGGAATCTCTATAAGCCGCATAACCCACCTATCGCATACCTCTTGGATCCGGCTTATAGGATCTGAGATGTCACTTTCAGATCTGTTGACCTTACTCTTTATGGTGTCTACCCACTTGTACCTTGATTGGTATGGGTTGTATTTGATTTTCCTTGTACAACAATTAACCTTAGAAGATTTTATAATTATTAAAAATCAGCTTTCTTCTTCTTCAAGGGTGTACTTCCAGGAACAAGAACACCATAAATGCTTAAATACCCAGAAAATTAAATGTCAAAAGGTTGAGTATTTAATGAACCATTAAACTTTTTGCTTTTAAAACACCACTCGGTTTGATATATCCTTCAAGAAAACCCAATAAGACAGTAGCTACCCTTAGAATATCCCAACTAAATGGTAGAAAGGAGTGTTGTTTATACCTTGAATGTGTTCTACCTTTGGGAATCAAAGTGTTCACGTCGGTACACTACTAGAACTTGAACCTTTCTTGAAGAAACCGTAGGTTAGAGTACTTTGAGAAAACCGAATGCTTATTCTTCACCTTGAGCTTGAAATCTTCGAACAATCACGAGCAAAAAACAAGTTTGGCTCTGATACCAATTGATGGTCCCGTTAAACAATGGATGAAGCAATGCTAGTGAGCATTTGTGTGTGTTTGATAATCGGTTAGAGAGAGAGACGAGAACTACAGAGAACACACACAAAGGTGAAAATGATATTATGTTGCAAAGCTTAATTCACTTCATTGAGACAAATGTCTTTTATAGCATTTGCCTAAGTTTACAATATTGACATATTGCACCCTCACTTTTTATAATCTAATAATTTCAAAAGATACAAGTGTCAACTAACGCCTCGTGAGTCAATAATATTAATTATAAGTCAAACCCACCAAAGATTCGTAAAATAGTTAACGGTGAACGAATACACAATAAGCAATTCCGTTCCTCCCACCTACTTGACCCGTCAATACCCGGAAACACATAACAAGTAAACCGTTGCAAGAATCAAATATGTAAATTGAACCATTAAACCGTTTGGTTACTAATGACACCGAATGCCGTATAGCCATATAACCATTATGCCATACATAATTGTTTATTTATCAAACCATTAACCATAGTATTAACCATGTCTTTAACCGTATACCCAAAATCACGTAACATATAACGGGTCAACTGTTTATGATACTGAATCATACTCATCCTAATATTATATCATCATCATAAATCATAATTATAATCATGTATCATAATCGTCTATCATAATGGTGTATCATAATCGTATATCATAAAGATGTATCATATGGTGTATCATAATCGTGTATCATAAAGATGTATCATTATCGTGTATCATAATCGTATATCGTAATCATGTATGATAAAGATGTATCATAATCGTTTACCGCTAAGGTGTTCCTACTGTAGAGTCTACACCCCAATAAACCCAAAGTTCACTAATCACGTGCCCGGCCAACCTATGCACCATGTGGGGCGCGACTCCCACCCGAGAACATAGATCCCGAGAGTATCGCCGCTTTCGCTACTCCGACTATGCAAGTACAAGTACCGCGTGTCGTTCAAGTGCAAGTGCAAACGAAGCCGACCGCATTTTCAGCTTCTCATCACACCCTCGTGATGCATGATCTAGCCCCGCTGGCTTACATCACTCCAGTACTTGAACACCAAGGTGTTCGCATACCATGTGTCACTATAGCCATCTAGAAAAACCAAGAGACCCGCATTGGCTAGCACTTTAATCCTAGAAGGTCAAAATAACTAACTAGGCCCGTTGTTTATACTGCAGTAAATATCCTATGAGGTCAAAACTAACCTACTAGGTCCAAAGTCTGTGTGTAAGTATGATAGGTCTCTACTCCCACCCCTAAGTTTGATAGTGCATAAAAATCATAATCCATTTGCTAATATGCAACCAAGCGATTACATCAAAAGGAAATAATTCCAAGTCATCACAAATACAACAATTTGCTTCACATTTCCAAATTAGCATGCATATCAAGTATCAACATGTAGTGTCACATACTTCATCAAACCACCATACATGTAATATATTAACATGTTAGATCCACATAAGGTATATGTAACTGAATAGCTAACGTGCCATAATAATAAATCATCGAGCATGTAATATATTAATTTTTACTATAACATATATCCGAATCATAGATATCACATTTCTATAACCTATGTGCCAATTAGGTTAGACTCCACTTTTATCACATTTTAAGTAGTGTCATACTAGCGATAACCCTAGTCATGCCTTACCAAGATTAGTTACTCAATTCATGTAGAAGTAATCATCACCGTTAAATGATTATCGAGAAAACCTTTATCAAATACCCGTTTTGTCTATGTACTCTACTTTTATAAATTCTATTGAACTCACCTTGACAACTTCAACAACAAAGCGCATCCTTCCGAACCTTCGGTGAACTCCCGAAACCAACGTGTTTGAATTAACTACCGTAAACGGCTTATCAACACTCTAATTTACGAACCTGCAAAAACGTATGTGTTACGACTAATTACGTGACTACCAAGTAACGATTACATTTATTAGATATGTCTCACCGAGTTTATTCTCCGTTTGTCGCTAACACTAAACAACAACACATACAACATGTATCTTTAGCGATGACCAAGTCCTTGTGACATTGATCAATCGCATCCGACCTACGTACCCAAACGCATTCCTTTTTAATGACCACAAACTTTGTCACAATTCACATCCAAACAATCTATTGGTTGTCGCAAATAACCCATACTTATCTCTTGGATATTAAACACAAACCCACGCACTTACGAATTGATCAACACCCTTACACTCATCCAAGTTGCCTTCATATTTGTTGACACACAGAACACACAATAATTTCTCACGCAATTCATACACACATGCCTTCAATTAATTCACATATTTACCATGAATTGAATTGAAACATATATCCCGTGTTTCAATCATAACTTTTATTATGAAGGTTTAGTTTCATGGAATCTAAATACTAGGAGTATAAAACTAATAAATCCTTTTGAGCTAGAAGAGGACAGTAAGTCGGCTATAAACCCTTAGCCGATTAATTCCCAATCAAAACCCCTATATAATAACAAATAGGCTAGAATACTTACTTGCTTGATCATCATCTCAAAGTATCCGACTCTCTTGACCTTCTTGTTCAAACGAGAGCATCTATCTCCAAGTAAAACCGTCGTGAATGGTAATGGGCTGCCATATTAGTATCAAACCCTAATATAACATTAGTTTCTTAATTATCCCTATATCCTTATAGTTCCCCTCTTTGATCCCTTTAGTCCTTATGTCTTTATTCTATTAAAAAATGTAATGTTTATATCACTAAATGTCCACTAATATTCAACTAAATCTCCAACCGTCTTATTAGTTACCCAATAATAATCAACGAAAATCATGTGTATATTTGCTATCAGGATTACCTCGAAATTCTTGTTGTTACAGTTTACTTATTCAAGCTAAAGTTAAACGAACGAATACGAACACATAAATCTGTTCGTGTTTTAGTTAAAATTAAACAAAGGAACACGAAAAAACCCCATTCACATTCATTCGAGCCCTATAGATTGACCATGCCATATGCTAAGGACGCTTAATATACAATACCCGCTAGACAGATGGTCGTAGGTGGTATGGAAACTCAAACGAAGATCACCACGCTGCCACATCTACCACCAGGTCCATCACCACAATTGCCACATTTACCACCAGGGCAACCACCACCACAGCCACATTTACCACCAGGTCCACCACCACCACAAAACTAAACAACCATCACTATCTAAGAGAGAAAGCAACTAGACAAACCCTAATCGAAACCCCATCAGAAAAACTAATCAACGACGATGGAGAAGAAAAGCAATGGTGGTGTGCGGCGGTAAAAAAGATCCCAAAACCCTAATCGCTACAAAAACCCATTTCTAGGTGGTGTGCGGCGGTGGAGAAGAAGGGAGGAGATATGGTGGTCCTATGCGACGGTGGTGTAGTCGCACACATTATTGTGGTACTTCTCCGGCGAGGTTGTGGGTGGCGTCGACATTTACTGCAGAGAGAGAGATGTGGATTGAGTATGGTGATGCGAGGGAGAGTGATGGTTGGCGGTGTTAGCTTCCGGTGTTCGAAGGTAGCGGTGGTAGCTTCCGGCGACGTTTCACGGTGGCGGTGGTACGCTTCCGACGATGTACAGGGGCGGTGGTTTCTTTTGAGAAACGAGGGAGAGAGAGGTCTGGGAGAGAGAAAATGGAGGGGGTGGGGTTATTGTAATAACATTTAATTAAAAAGATATATAATTAGTTTAAAAATACTAAATACAATATTTATAATTTAATAAAGTAAAAGAAAGGGTGTATAAGGGTATCATAGTTATTTCATATAAAAAGCTGGTTGTATTTTTGTCTTTTTAGTTGGATCAAGGACTAGCAGTGTTACAAAGTACAAATCATAGTGACTCCTAGCGTAATAAATAAAGTTTAAGAATTAAACGTGAAATAAGTGACATAATTCAGATACTAAATATGTAATTAACTCAAAATATTTACTAAAATATGTATTTTTTTTTCATTTTTTTAGTATCACCTTTTGTTTTTTCCAAAATATTATTATGGTCTTCATGTCATCTTGGAGGATTGGAGGCATCGATGGTCTTAATGACATAGTTAAAGTAACTTCAATGGAGGATTGGAGGCATCGATGGTGGTTTGAACTTTGAAGGCGTCAGTGTGCGGTGGTGGTTTGTAGGCGGCGGTGTGCGGTGGTTGGTCTTTGAAGGCAGCGGAGGTGTGTGAAGGCGGCAGTCGTTGTTTTGAAGCGGCGGTGTGCGGTGGTTGGTCTTTGAAGGCAGCGGAGGTGTGTGAAGGCGGCAGTCGTTATTTTGAAGGCGGCGATGTGCGGTTGTCGAACTTTGAAGGCAACGGTGGTTGTTTTTAAGGCAGCGGTGTGCGGTGGTTGGTCTTTGAAGGCAGCGGAGGTGTGTGAAGGCGCCAGTCGTTGTTTTGAAGGCGGCGTATCTACGGTGGTCGAACTTTGAAGGCAGCGGTGGTTGTTTTGAAGGCGGCGGTGTGCGGTGGTTGTTCTTTGACGGAGGCACCCAAGAGCATATCAAATTTGCTACCCAAATTCGAAACCCACGTCTTTGAAGGCGGTGTGCGGTGACCCGTTTGGAAGAGTTGACAGAAAGCTGATAATTGAAAAAACAAAAACAAAAAAAAAAAAAAAACACTCTATTGATAAATAATTTTATTACTATACTAATTTAGTAAATATTTTTAAAACTATATTATTCTGATAAATACTTTTTTTTAATAATCTTATTTTGATTTTAAAAACATTGTTCTTTTACCACCTCATTGTCCAGGTACGGTACGGCTTGTTTGTCTTGTTTTCCCTCATTAAAATATTAAATGCTATTAGAAAGAATTAAACACTCCCTTTGAATTTGAAAGCAAAATAATTAGTCAACAATTCACGCATTGACTTATACATTTTAAAAATTGACATCCTTATTATCTATCTTAATAAAAAACCGTTGCCTCCTATGGAATTGTGCACGGGTCGGGTCACGGGTCGGGTGTGGACCTCCTAATTGGGTCGGGTTATTTTTTGGTCGGGTTATTTTTTGGTCGGGTCATTTTTTCTTTTTTTGCTATTTGTTTTGACTTTTGTTTGAGTGTTCTTTTCTGTTCTCCGAGGGAAGGTGCGTCTCAGGTTCTGATTGCAGGTAAATAAGCATAGTGACCAAACCTCCCATCGACTCCCCGAACAAGAACGCCGGAAGTTTACTGTACTCTTCGCTCCGGCGAACGCTGAGAAAATATGAAAGCGAAGTCGCAGCAGCCTTATTCATGTCACCGATGTACGCACGGATTCCATCGGAACGGCCGTGACCAAGCATATCGGCGGCGAACACGACGTACCCCCAGTTTGCGTACGCGATAGCTATCTTCTGGAAGCACCAGCTGGTGTCGTTTCGATAACCATGAGTCATGAACACGGCGCCCTTCACCGGTTGATTTTCGTCCAACGGTAGCCATGATTGGGTGAATATCTTTCCGTTTGGTGTTTCGAAGTAAAATTTTGAGTTGCGTACGCCTTGAAATTTGTAGAATTCTTCCTCCGGTGTTTCTCCCCAGTAAAATGGTGGCGATGGTGGAAGCGGAGGGAGATCCAGTAATGATGCCATGGCTGACGGAGACGGCGACAGTGGTTGGACTTTCGATTCCAATCGGACAACCGTGCAGCGGCGGGATTTATGGAGAAAATTGGAGAAATGAAGGGGGCGGGTGGGCCTGCGATGCGGGTGTACCAGCAACTGATGGGATATTGAGGATGAACGGGTAACGTTGAAGAATAAATTAGATGGAGTCCAAAGTAGTTGTTGAGCCATGGTGGAAGATGTGTAGGGATATGTGATGGTGCATTTGATGTATGATAGGCTGACGCACACTCAAGTATTCCACCTATTCTCACCTACCACAAAGAGAACCGATAGAATTGTTGAACCTCTCATGACATGAAATTTAATTGTTTAATTTAAGCAATTACTTATTATTTTAAAAATCATCACTCTTTAACTAAACGGAGGAATTTTATATCTAACATTCCACTTATGCATATAAAATTGGGATATTTTTTATATAACTAATTAAAAATCGTGGGTGCCTATGGAACCGTGACCGGATCCGGGTTTGTGTGAGAAACCGGGTTTGGGCCGGATTTCATTATTGGCAGAACCGGTTACGGGGGTCGGTTACGGGTTTGGGTTTTGAATTATAATTTTTTTTTATCATGCTCTTGTGGTACGGGGTCGGTTTTTTATTCTTTTTTTTATCAACCCAAGACTCGTGCACTCTTTTCACAAACCGGGTTTACGTTTTCAGCCACGATCAGATTTTAGCCCTCCCACACCCGTGCGGAGCACGGGCTCAAACTAGTTTGTTATAATTGAAGAAATGATTAGTATATAACAGAATTCGATTATATATAATATGTATAAGTATTTAACAACAAATGATACAAGTTATAAATGAATTAACTGTTGGGTGTGGACAATTTTTATTGTGTACGAATCATCACCCTTAAAATGAACTCAATTCAATGACGTTTTATTTTTTCAAATACTAGCATAGTACTTGCGTAATACGTCGATGATGAATAGTTTGTGCTTGAATATATAAAATAAAGTGGCCTTTAAATTTTATGGGAGAAAATGTCAAATACTTTTTTTTTAACGGTAAACACAAACTCACCAAACCTATTTCTAAATATATTCCATTGTACACAACAGGATTTGAGATCACAACCTCTTAAAAAGTGACACTAATCTATAACACCAGATAGTGCTAGGCTACAAGCTCTTTGGTAAATGTCAAATAGTCTATAAAGTGGTATACTGGTATAGATCTTAGTTATTACATCTATATTACTTTGTAAATTTTAAATACTTTATAAATATTATAGATGTAAACTAAAGCTATATAAGAAACCGTTTAATATAGTATAGAAGTCCCATGAAATCTTTGTTGTGCATTTTAAGTTTTACGTAGTATTATATATAAAAAGACATTTATTTTAAATGACAACACACTTATTCTAGTTTTGTATTTTGTAGAACCTAAAACTTTTTAATCCCAAGTCCTATGTTTGTTAGTCAATATATAAAATTTGCTTGATGTATGTGAAGGTGATCTTTCAAGTATCAAATTTAGATAAAATAAGTCACTTATTTTTTTTATTAATATTAGAGTTTTTAATCTTGTTTCAACGGACATATGTTTTATTTTTTTAATTTTATCATGACTAAATAATCATAATGATTATCATGACTAATCTATACATCATCATCCATTCTCATATTTACAAACAAAAATAAAATAAAAGAAAAAGGTTTGAGCCCCGTTGTAGCACGTCATGGACGAGAAGGACGAGGACAAGAGAAAACGAAAGTAGGCTAGTTGACGACGAATGATACGGGTGACAAGCTCATTGTGTCCACTACAACTGGTCTTATGAGTTGTGCCCATATATTTTGTCCCTACTCCCTAGCTTCAATATATAAATAATAATTATAAATAAAAAAAAAGTATCTATCTATATAAAATTACTAACTTGAATATTATTATATTCATAAATCATTTATACACATAAAAAGTTAAATAAAGTAGATACCTTTAACTCTTTAAGATCATGTCACTTGTTCTCTCTCTTACCTAAATGCTATATTAGCACTTAGCAACGTATCATTTTTTCCTTCAATTTGTTTTCTTATCCAAATATCTAATATTGCCTAACATAACTTTTATATATAATAGAGAGAAAGAGATGAGAGGAGAGAGATAGAAGAGAGTTAGCATCAGGTTTGGGAAGCCGATTACTCACCTGCCGGGTAACAAAAGCAGGGAGTATGTGTGTTCCCGGTCACACCCGAAAAACCCAGTCACCTTTAGGTTGATCAGTACGCTTGGTCTAATAGTAACATTCATTTCCTTCTAAAATAATAGAAACAAATATAAAAGCAGATGATTCTTGGTTGCTAGAAGGAAGTACTAAGTTTAAAACCTAAGAAGAGCCAAATTTTAGCTCACAAACTTTGGGTGGTGGTGAATGAAAGATTATGGTGCTGATAGTGTACTCTAAGTATGTTAACAATCATAAGAATTTTTTAATATTTATTTAACTATAATTAACAATATTCAAATAATTATTAATATTTTAAAACGAATAATTGTTAAAAAAAACACAATCTAAAAAAGAAAAGGGTGCCGTTTTCCTTTCAAGTATAAGGAGAACAAACATAGAACGAAATGTTTATCAAAGAATCATCGATGTAGTTTTTAAAATTGATAGAAACAAGTTTTTGTTTTGCCCGCGCGTTGCGTCGGGATAAAAACAAATTAATACATTATCTCATTATGTGCAGTTAACGTGTTTTCTTGAATAATTACTTAATAGTAACGAACTTTTAGTGTTGTTATATGAAAATCATTAAAATCTTTTGCCCAAAGACTAAAACAACTTAAGTTTTAATATATTTCATTAATTATTTTAGCTACACAAAACGAAAGCAGTTCAAACGCTCTCTCCAAAGTTGATCTCAGTATCATTGTTTTCTCCGCCACTACTATTAAAGCCAACACATATGATTCAAACACTCCTTCATATATATATATATATATATATATATATATATATATATATATATAGGGGAGGGTTCATTCGAGAACCGTTGTTAGTGCGAGAACCGCGAGAACCAATCTTAGCCGTTCCTATGATATGGGAAGTTTCATGGATGGAAAGCGTGGAGGGATAGAGTGTGGCAGGGTGCATGTGAGGAATTCATGGGTGGGCAAAGACATTAAAGGAGGAGGAATTGGACGGCTTAGATTGGTTCTCGCGGTTCTCGCGCTAACAACGGTTCTCGCATGAACTTTTGTCTATATATATATATATATATATATATATATATATATATATATATATATATATATATATATATATATATATATATATATATATATATATATATATATATATATATATATATATATATAACTTTTTAATTAAAATAAAAATAAAAAAGAGATCTTTTATTATAATTATGATAAACAAAAATGAAAAAAAAGAAAGAGAAAAAAAAGAAATGAAATACAATATATATATATATAAATTTAAAAATGTGTTAGCTAGGGGATCACATACAAAATCTCATGAGAATTTAATATCTCATGGTTTTATAGTTATTTACTAAAATATCTTTAAAAATATCATGATAAATTGCTACTTTAGTTTGTTAATTGATATATAGCATATTTAGGTAAACCACATGTATCATTTATGTAATTTACGTTCATTTTTTTCTTTTATTATTTTTTATCAATAGAAGCATACAGAATGAAGAGTGGGTGGTGGTGGCAAGGGTGCATGGCCTTGGGAGGGCATCATAATGTGGTGAAGGGAGTGGGTCAATAGGAGCATATTAAAACTTTAAATGCATAACCAAAATTTGATCAGACCAATTCCATGCTATGTTAAACCGTTATTAGATAGACTTATTTTGTTTAAACAACAGAACACGTACACACTAATCTACTTTTAGATTTATACATTTTGTTCACAACAGGACTTAAACAAATGATCACTATTATATCTAGAAAAAAATAAAAAATAAAAGTCAATGAATTTGAGGTACCTTTGACAAATAAAGATCTCAAATGATGCATAAGTCAATGAGTGAATTGTTTGACAAATTCATTTGCTTTCAAATTCAAAGGAGTGTTTAGTTGTTTCTCTAATATCATTTAATGAGTGAAAACGAGACCAACAAGAAGAGAAAAAAGAAGTAAAGAAGTCATACCGTACCCGGACGTGCATGGTGAAAGGATTATCTACTCATCTAGAGATTTTTTTCTTATTAAACTTTAAAAAAAAACTTATAAAATTTTAAAAAAAAATACAATATGAGATAATTTTTATTATGTTACAATTATTCAAGAATTTATATCTTAAGGATGGTTAATTTTGATGTCTTGTCATACATTAGTACATAATTAATGGTTACATATTTGTATGTTTATACTTAATATAAAATGACTTGTATCCTAGTGATATCAGATATTTTATAAGTTCTTTAACTATAATGATAACAACTGAATATGTAATGATATGACTAACCAAAATAAACCATCATTAAAATATATCTTTTGAATAAGTGTAACAACAATTTAAATCTTATTTCAAATTGTATTTTTGCTTAAATTAATATAATTTTTTAATAATAAAAATCTTATTTATTTTTGTTAAAGAAAACTTTAGATTTTTCTTTAACCAGTTCCTTGTCCACGTACGGTACGGCTTGTTTGTCTTGTTTTCCCTCTTAAAATATTAAATGCTATTAGAATTAATTAAACACTCCCCTTGAATTTGAAAGCAATATAATTTGTCAACAATTCACGCATTTACTTATTACATAATTTGAGAATTGAGACCTTTATTTGTTAACATTGTACTGCTAATTCGTATATAATAAAATTTCTTTATATATAGTATGTATACATATTTAATAACATATGATATAAGTTGATAATGTATATATTGTTGCATATAAATAATTTTTGTACATAGGAATCGTCACCCTTAAAATGATCTCAAATTCAATGACATTTTTTTCCTTCAAATATTAGCATAGTAACCGTATAATACGCCAACGATGAATAGTTTGTATTTGACTATATAAACTTAAGTAGCCTTTAAACTTTGTTTTAAACAATTTGCTTTGTTATTATGTACGTGACTTATACACGCCCCGTTCAAAAAAAAATACATATGTTGAAACTATGATGTTTAACTTATTTTTTCTAAACTATTTGGACAAAGGAAAATTTACTTAGACAACCTTAACAACCCTAGTCATAACATGTATGACTAACCTTCATATCATTTTCCATTTTCAGTTTCACAAACAAAAAAAAATGAAAGGAAAAGGTTTCAGCTCCGCTGTAGCATGTTGTGGTGGTGTCGAGCAGGCCTAAGACGAGCGAAGAACAAAAGCAACCAGCAGAGGACGAACGCATGATACCGGTGACAAACTCGTGATGTGCACTATAACTGGTGATACGCAGCCAGCTGTGGAGGGACCAAGACGTACAGGAAGAGTTTCAGTTGCTCCAGCATGGCAACAAGATTACGTGATGGATAAAGCCTAAAGATTTGGTTATGGATAAGATGGTTAATTTTTAAATATTCAGTTTTTAAATATTTAGTTTGTTTGGTTTCATCGGTTGATTTGCATTAGTACCGTATTATTAGGCTTTGTTTTAGGATTTGATAAACTTATTTTGCAAGTATTTATATTATGAATGAAATCACCAAATGGGCAGATTGGATTTATCAAGTTTCTTCTCTTCTTCCCTATTGCTGGAGTTTGTGTTCACTCGAAGAACACAGGAAGGATCCTAGTTGATTGTATCAATTGGTGCTTTCATTGCCAATGGACGAAGCCGCCATACGGTTGCTGCTAAAAGAACAGGCCGATTCTTTTACTCATCAGATTGAGCTCTTGACGCAGGAATTACAGAACACTCGCGCCTTGGCATTAACGGGTAATCGCCATGGCAACGGTGGAGGTGACCGAGACGGGATTCCACGATCTATGCGTCTTGATGTACCCAAGTTTCGGGGCGATGACCCGGAAAGTTGGATCTTTGCCATTAACGCGTATTTTACTCTACATGCAACTCCAAACGACCAGCGTCTCCGGATCATCGGATTTAATTTAGAAGGTGACGCTTCCGAATGGTTTCGCTGGATGACTCGTAACAACCTCATCACAACATGGGATAACTTTATTGAAAGTGTACGCAATCGCTTCGGACCGTCAAAGTACGAAGACCCGCAAGGAGCGCTTTCCAAGCTCCTACAAACTGAAACGGTGGCACACTATCAGGCAGAATTTGAAAAACTCATGAATCGGGTAACGGGTGTTTCTGAAACCCTACTTATCTCGTTTTACATATCGGGCCTGAAGCCTGCTATCCAACGAGAATTGTTGATTGCCAAACCACCTACCTTAGGCGATGCTTTTGCCTTAGCCCGCATCAATGAGGCCCGCTTCAACGATCAATGTGCCGCTACCACACCAGCTAAGTTCAGTTCGTCCGCCAACACTACTTGGGCCAAACAACAGGGTCCACCTGCTAGATCAATATCCGCAAAAGGCGAACCACCGTTGTTGCCTTCCCCCGCATCAAAAACAATTGGTAATACGTCTACACCACTTCCGGTTAAATGGATTTCAGCCGCCGAAAGACAAGAACGTATGAACTTAGGGCTATGTTTTAATTGCGACAACAAGTGGGTAAAGGGGCACAAATGCCCTGGGAAATTTATGTTAATGATGGCATCTGATGACGAGCACTTGGATACAGGACCGAGTGATGCGACGGAGGAGCCAGGAGACTCAATTGAGACCGGCGACGTCTCCTGTTTAAACTCGTTGGTAGGGCATGGCAGTCCCCGTTCCCTTCAATTATGGGGCAGGATTTCGTCAACTGAGGTACATGTATTGATTGATAATGGTAGCACCCATAATTTTGTACAACCCTCGTTAGTTGAGCAATTAAAGTTGCCAATCACACCCACCAAGTCATTTAAGGTGTACATTGGAAGTGGAGAAACATTGCTATGTGATCAGGTGTGTGCCCAGGTCAATCTCACGCTGCAGGGGCTGACTATTACTGTTGATTTATTTGTACTTCCTATGCAAGGAGCTGAGGTGGTTCTTGGAATCCAGTGGCTACAGAAATTAGGCAAAGTAACCCACGATTATGCTCACCAGACAATGGAGTTTTCTGTCAGCAACAAGAAACATAGGTTAAAAGGGGATGATGCATTGCGATTCAAGAAGATTGGGTTCCATCAGATGCAAGCCTTGTTGGACACGGATGCCGTCTACGGCGTCTACGAGGTACACAAAATACAACCTGACCAAGCACAAGATGATGCCACTACTACCAAAACAGCCACGCCGACCCATCCAGCAATCGATGCACTCTTGGAACGGTATCAAGAACTTTTCGCAGAACCTAATAGCCTACCACCACATCGGATAATTAATCATAGAATTCATTTATTTCCAAATACCAAGCCTGTTAATGTCCGGCCATACCGCTACCCTCATTACCAAAAGGCGGAAATGGAGAAGTTGGTCAAAGAGATGTTGGACCAAGGAATTATCCAATTTAGTCACAGCCCTTTCTCATCTCCGGTCTTGTTGGTTAAAAAGAAAGATGGAAATTACCGTTTTTGTGTCGACTATCGGGCATTAAATGCCGTCACCGTCAAGGATAAGTTTCCCATACCTACCGCTGATGAGATGTTCGACGAATTGGGTGGAGCAATGGTGTTTACTAAACTGGATTTGCGAGCCGGATACCACCAAATCCGCGTTCATGACCGGGATATATATAAAACAGCATTTAGAACACATGATGGCCACTACGAGTTTCTTGTGATGCCATTTGGGCTTACGAACGCACCCTCGACTTTCCAAGCCACCATGAATCGTATCTTTTCTCCTTATTTACGCAAGTTCGTTATAGTTTTCTTTGATGACATATTAATTTATAGCTCATCTCTCACAGCTCATGTTGAGCACTTGCAGTGTGTGTTCCATTGTTTACAGGAATATAAATTTTATGTGAAAAGATCCAAATGTGTCTTCGGGGCAGCCTCAGTTGAGTACCTTGGGCATATTATTTCGGGGCAGGGGGTGCAAATGGACCCCAAAAAGGTCGAAGCTGTAACAACCTGGCCCGTTCCTAAAAATCAAAAACAGGTGCGGAGTTTTCTAGGACTCGCGGGGTACTACAGGCGTTTTATTCAAGGGTATGCCTCCGTAGCTGCACCTCTATCAGATTTGCTCCAAAAAGACGGGTTTCGATGGGGCGATCGTGAGCACAAGGCTTTCTTGGACTTGAAGCACCACCTGTCCGTAGCGCCGGTCCTTAACCTACCAGATTTTGAGGAGATATTTGTTGTCGAGACTGATGCATCAGGAGATGGTATAGGGGCAGTCCTATTGCAAAAGGGCCGACCTATTTGTTTCTTTAGCCGGAAATTGGGGGCAAGAATGAAGATGGCAGCCACTTATCAGAAGGAGTTGTATGCCATTGTCGAGGCGGTGTATAAATGGAGACAATATTTGATCGGGCGACGGTTCCTAATACGCACCGACCATAAAAGTATTAAGGAATTAATGCAGCAGGTAATCCAAACTCCAGTTCAACAAAAGTATGTACGTAAGCTGATGGGGTTCAATTTCGATATTGAATATAAACCAGGAGCCACCAACACTGTAGCTGATGCTTTGTCTCGCATGCATAACGAGGATGATCTTGAGACAGCGACATTCATGTCCATTAGCCGACCTATTAGCGGGTTGTTAGAGAGCCTTAAGGAAGAACACCGCACACTTGAGGAGGTGTCGGTCTTGATCCGACGATTACAGCAAGGTGAAAGCGTAGAGGGGTTTCGAGTTCAAGATGGGTTACTGCTTTTTCAGAATCGTTACTATGTCGGTCTCCACTCTAAACTTAAACTTCCGCTACTCAAGGAGTTTCATGAGACAAGGAGTGCAGGGCACTGTGGTACTAAGAAAATGATGGTGGGGTTATCAGCAACTTTTTATTGGCAGGGTATGAGGAAGATGGTGGATGAATTTGTGAGGAATTGTTTGGTCTGCCAACAAACAAAGTATTCCACCCAGGCTCCTGGTGGATTACTTCAACCCCTACCGATTCCTGAGGCGGTATGGGAAGATGTATCTATGGATTTTATAACGGGGTTGCCCATGTCAAAAGGAGTCACGGTGATTCTCGTGGTGGTCGATAGACTCACTAAGTATGCCCATTTCGGTGCACTTCCCACTAGTTATAATGCTCATCGAGTGGCTGAGTTATTCTTGGATATTGTTGTCAAACATCACGGGTTCCCTAAAACGGTGGTGTCGGATCGGGATGCAATTTTTGTTAGCCACTTCTGGAGTAGCTTGTTCAAATTAAGCGGGACTCAATTGAAATATAGTACCGCCTACCACCCACAGACGGATGGGCAAACGGAGGTGGTTAATCGGGGGTTGGAGCAGTATTTGCGGGCGATGGTGTCAGAGAAACCTCAACAATGGTCTAAATACTTGGGCTGGGCTGAATTTTGTTATAATTCAAGCTACCACAGTAGCATCCGAATGTCGCCTTATCAAGCTCTCTATGGAAAACTACCTCCTTCTCTGATTCCTTATCCTCCTGGTAAAACAAAATTAGCAGCCCTTGACGATATGTTGGTGGAACGAGACATGTTGATCCGTCAGCTCAAAGACAATTTGGCAGTTGCCAGGAATCGGATGGAGACCACTGCTAATCAGAAAAGGCGTGAGGTGGAATTCTCGGTGGGAGACAAGGTGTTGGTTAAGCTGCGTCCTTACCGGCAAATTTCGGTTGCTAAACGGCTCTCTAACAAGTTGTCAAAGCGTTTTTATGGACCATTTGAGGTTAGTGAACGCGTTGGTAAGGTGGCGTATCGGTTAATTCTACCCGAAACAAGTAAAATTCATCCCGTTTTTCATGTATCGGTGTTGCGGCCGTATAAAGGAGAGGTAGAAGCTGGAGGAGTTCATGCGTTGCCTATTGACTTTGAAGAGGGCAGTCCTATCGAGCAGCCATTGTCCGTCTGTGGGGTCAGAAGTGTGTTATCTCGCGGAAGGCCGACTACACAGGTGTGTGTACAGTGGACCAATAGTTCACCGGAAAATGCAACTTGGGAAGACCTGCGTGAGTTCCAAATCGCTTACCCTGATTTTCACCTTGAGGACAAGGTGTTATTTGAAGCAGAGGGGAATGATACGCAGCCAGCTGTGGAGGGACCAAGACGTACAGGAAGAGTTTCAGTTGCTCCAGCATGGCAACAAGATTACGTGATGGATAAAGCCTAAAGATTTGGTTATGGATAAGATGGTTAATTTTTAAATATTCAGTTTTTAAATATTTAGTTTGTTTGGTTTCATCGGTTGATTTGCATTAGTACCGTATTATTAGGCTTTGTTTTAGGATTTGATAAACTTATTTTGCAAGTATTTATATTATGAATGAAATCACCAAATGGGCAGATTGGATTTATCAAGTTTCTTCTCTTCTTCCCTATTGCTGGAGTTTGTGTTCACTCGAAGAACACAGGAAGGATCCTAGTTGATTGTATCAACTGGTCTTATGAGTTGTGCCCATATATTTTGTCCCCTACTCCCTAGCTTCAATAAATAAATAATAATCTAAGATAAATCTGTATGTATATAAAATACCTAACTTGAATATTTGTTGGGAAGATAAGCATTTCAACTCAATTAACCACACCTGCCTATTGAAACAAATAGGATTTAAAATTAACAAAACCAGTCTTTTAGTTAGACTAAAATTTTATCTTAACATGTGTTGTTAAAAGTAGACTTGTAATTTGCTAAGTTAGATGGTAACAACTGAGATCAACTAAGTGCAGTGAATATATTAGCTATCACCTTCAACTGAGATCAGTTGAGTGCACAAAAGATTAGCTAAGTACCTTTATCCTACTTTAGCTAGGCCTGTAAACGAACCGAACGAACACGAACGAGGCATGTTCATGTTCGTTCGTTTAATTTTAACCGAACACGAACACGAACATGAACGGTTAACCGAACGAGAATTCTTGTTCGTGTTCGTTCATTTAAATGTTAAACGAACATAAACGAACACAAACGAACACAAACGAACATAAATGAGCATAAACGAACACGAACACCAAAACGAACAGAAGTACAAAACTTAAAACGAACATTCATGTTTCAATATTCATCAAGTAGCAAAACACATGTTCAAATATTAAATTAAAATGCAAATCAACATGGTTCTTCAAAGTGTTTGACTAAGCCTGCTTCTTTTTCCCATTTGTTTCCCAATCCAAGCTTCCATGAGACCATGAGACATCTGTTGAACATTAAACAACCACACAAAACAGAAAAAAGTATGGTTATACATAGAAAACATATATATACCAAACTAGTACATCAAATCTGGAAACATATTTATAACAACAAAACTTATGGATCAAGATTCGTGAGGCGGTAGAGATCGGTAGAGGTGGTGATAGGCAGCTATGGTACGACGGTGATAGGCGGCTGCAGGATTGGAGCTGCGAAGAGAGAAAGAGAGCTGGAGGGCCGGAGAAAAGGGAAACCCTTGAATACTTATGTGCATATGGGTGGGCTGGAGCTCGACGGCGACAAGAAAGGACCTAGAGGTCGATGAAGACAGATGACCTGAAGGGATCGGTGGCTGAAGGGAGGAAAGAGCCAAAGAGGTCGACTAAACAAAGGGGGCTAGGGTTTTTTATAACATTCTCAAACCCTTCTTTTTTCCTTCCTCCTAGTTATTTAGATTTTTAAATATAATTTAAGTAAATTATAGTTTAAAGTACTTAATTACAAATTATAAATAATATATATATATATATATATATATATATATATATATATATAGGGCTGGCAAATCCTGACACGACCCGAAACCCAACCCGAACCTAACACGATCTGGGTCGACACGAACACGACACGAAACTGAATTGGGTCAGAAATGGGTCGACCCGAAAATGACACGAAACTTTTCGACACGAACACGACACGAACACGGTAACCCGAAGGTAAACCGTTTAACACGATCTTTTTATAATAATAATAAAAAAAAATCCAAAAAATATTCAACTTTAAAATATTTAGAAATTTTAAATTTTAAATATGAACTAAGTCACTAACTAAGTAACTAGTATAGTTAGGAAATATCAAGATGGCGGGACTCATTTTCAATATTTTCATTTTACCTCCAAAATTGTGAGTCAAATCAAATACCGTCAATCTTAATTTTGATAAAATTAATAAATATTCATAAGAAAATAAGAATTGAAATAAGAATTAAGGAAGAAGAAAATGGGGAAAGGGGAAAGAACGTGTGTGCCCTAGCCTCCCTGCGTTGCGACTCGCGACTTGCATCTCGCGACTGGCGAGTTTAAAAGTTAGAACTGTTATAATGGTTTTATATTTGATTTTTGATGCTTGCGAAGTTGAAAAAATAAAGAATTAAAATGCGTAATAAAAGCTTAGTAAAGTTGATATAAGAAAGTTATACATGCAACATTTTTCTAAAAAATAATTCGATATGAAAACCCGACATGAAAGTCAAGTTATTTGACCGGAAACATAACTTGATTTTTTTTCTCCAAAAAATGGGTCGACACGAAAACACGACCCGAACCGAACACGAATTAAGTGACACGAACCGAACACGACACGAAACTAAACAGGGTCAAGAATGGGTCGACACGAAAGTGACACGAAAATGGTTGACACGAACACGACCCGAACCATTTAACACGAACACGACCCGAATTGCCAGCCCTATATATATATAAAGGAACGTAAATAAACGAACGAACGAACATAAATAAACGAACATAAACGAACTGTTCACGAACGGATAAACGAACGTTCAGGAACATAAATGAACGAACGAGAGCTTCGTTCGTGTTTGTTCGTTTAAAAATCTTGTTCATGTTCGTTCGTTTATTAAACAAACGAACATAAACGAACTTCCCGCCGAACAATTTCACGAACGGTTCATGAACGTTCTGTTCGTTTACAGCCCTAACTTTAGCTATGTTTGATAAGCTAATCACTCTATATGATCAACTAAGACAACTTATGTTTCTTACCCAAATACCTAATATAACCCAACAAGCTAACTCAATTTTTCCTCACTTATGGAAAAGAGAGAAAGAAAGAAGAGAGAGATAGAAAAGAGTTAGTATCGGGTGTGGGAAGCCAATTGCTCACCCGTCGGGTAAACAAAAGGAGGAATGGATTGGTGCTTCCCGCCTCATCCGAAGAACCCAGTCACCTTAGGGTTGACCAGTACATTTGGCCTAATAGCAATAGTCATTTACTTCTAAAATAACATAAACAAATATCAAAGCAGATAAAACTTTAATTGCATAACCAAGATTTGACGGGACCAATTCTATACTACACTAAACCGTTTCTTAGATAGCCTTAGTTATTACCTATTTGAATTAAAACGTCAATGAATTTGAGATACTTAATTTTGACAAATAAAGATCTCAAATAATGCACAAGTCAATGAGTGAATTGTTTGACAAATTCATCTGCTTTCAAATTCAAAGAAGTGTTTTGTTGTTTCTAATATCATTTAATGAGTGAAAACGAGACCAAAAAAAAAATGAAGAAATTTAAAGAAGTCATACCTTACGTGGACGTGGACATGGTGAAAGGATTATCTACTTGTCTAGAGCTTTTTTTCTTAAGAAATAAATAAAACTAGTAATTAGTTGCACGCGTGTTGCAGCGGGTTTATAGACTTTCAAATTTTATTATTTGAGTTAAGTTTTTTCATAGATTAATCATAATCTGTCATGTGTTTAACAAACATAAGATTTAGACCTACAAATAATTAGTGTCAATAATTATATGGTTTAACATGTGAACAATAATAATAAGAATTGAACTTTTTGTTTTTAAATTAAGATTTATATTTACGTCAAGGTTAATTTTTATTTGTTATTTAAATACCACTTTCAAAGGTACAATAAACTAAAAATCATATTAAACTAATAATTATAAAACTAATTAGTAGAAAAATTGTAGAAAAATTGTAAAACAGTTTGAGTTATCGTTTTTAAAACATAATAATATTAAGATTTCTTTTAATAAGTGATTAAAATATAGACTCTTTCACTTATTACGTGTTATTAAACCTCATAAATAAGTTTAATAGATACTTAGAAATTAAAGATTTACATATATCTATATCTATATCTATACTACTATATAAAACATTTAACATTATCTCTCCTCTTTAATTTTAAGAGTTTTTAAAATTCAATCAAGATACAATCTTGACTATTCATTCCATCTAAATTAATCTCATCCACTCAATTTTTAACCATTTCATTATCTCTCCTATTTTACTTTAACTTTTTTATTAATTTAAAATATACTCTCTCACACAAACATAATTATCCACCATCATCAACATAATTTTTAAAATCATATTAACTTCTCTCTTTTATTCATCAATATAAATCTTTTTTTATCTTAATGTCTTTTAGAATTTATTTTTAAAATTAATAAAATAGTTAGATGCAAATAAAATAATTTTTTTTTAAAACGAACATGTTGCTATAGAAAACTTTTTCGTAATATTGAATCGCGCGAATAATATATTATTTACATTTTTTCGTAATATTTGTCACCGAAACATTGCGCGGGTACGATGCTAGTTTATTTTAAATGGTAAAAGCAAATAAAAACAAAAAAGATGAAAAATTGAATGGTTCGAACTCTCCGTTGAGTGCCCACAAAGAGTCAAAGACCTTATCCACCAAACCAAATACATATTTTGGTAAATTTGCGGCTCTGTGGCTCAATATATATATTAAAAAAATATTTTTTTTCCTTGTAATTGTACTTATTTATAATTTTTATTAAAAAACTTATAAAATTATTTAAAAAAATACAATTTGAAATAATTTTTATCATTATTACAATTATTCTGGAATTTCTATCTTAATGATGGTTAATTTTGATGCCTTTGTTGGGATTTCGTGAGCTAGCAGCGGAAGCAAGGTACAAGAAAAATAGCCCAAAGTACAATTTAACAAAGCACAAAAACATGAAATCCCAAAAGAGGACCAAACTCTATGTATAAGAAATGCAACATGTAAAAGGAAAGAGGTGGTTATACCTTTCTCCTATGCTCCAGAAATCTTCAATCCTCGTGGTGGTGATGCTCCAAGAACGAAACACGGATCTTCTATTAGGATGTACCCCGGGAACACGTCAAGCCACGAGTGCTAGCAAGCCATTGTGGTACTTCAACTTGAAAACCACTTTGGAACAGCAACTATATAAGAACAAAAATGGAACTCTCTCTTCAAAGCTCTCACTTAGTCTAATCTTGCACTAAAGAGAGTGTTTGTGTGTGTGAAAACCAAGAGAGAAAAAGAGAGAGGCATAAGAATGAAATTCACACTTTCTCTTCAGTCTCTAGAACATATTAATCACCTCAAGACCGGCCAAAGAGGTGTCTCACATGTCCCTCATGCATTGGCCAACATGGGAGGTGATTTGACAAAAGTCACATGCAGTCGTAGCGGCGCTAAACCTTAGGGTTTAGCGGCGCTAACCCATTAAAGTTAGCGGCGCTAACGCGGCCTGCCAAGTGTCATGACACAAAGTACATGCAGTCTTAGCGGCGCTAACCGTTAAAGTTTAGCGGCGCTAAACCCTTAACGTTAGCGGCGCTAACGCGGCCTGCGATGTCGACTTTTGTCTTTTGTCAATTTTGGTCCCTTTACTTTAGTTGTTGTCAGGTTTGACCCCGGTGTATGACCCAATAGGCCCATACATCATCAGCAGCGGTCTATATGGCGTATGTGCATTAGTGGGCATATTTCTAACAGCCTTGTCATACATTAGTGACATTACTAATGGTTACATACTTAAGTGCATCTAATACAGATGCATTTGCATCTTTTTTTCATGAACTTCTTATCATTCTTGTATTCATATTTTCCGAACTTACATATATTAAAATTCTTATTTAATCTTGTTTTTTTTTATATTCTGATATCAAGAGATTCTTAGGGTATACGATATGGTCATAGTTATGAAGGGATGGGAATGAAATGATACATTGGTACCATTAGGAACACCACCCTGGTGCCTTTCCGTTCCCAAGCATGCAAGTGGTCTATGTGAGCCGATGAAAGATGAAGTAAAGATGTTACTTCTATAAACCGACAATCTCACAATATTTTTTTAATTTTTTAATAGAAAAAAGGATACTTGAGATGGTCATATAGAGACATGACTATTACGGGATATATATCGATCGGGGTAGAAATATAAAAAAGATAGAGAAAGAAAACTAATATAAGATTAATTCATAAAGAATGATTATGGTAAGATGGTAGGGTAGTTACTCCATTCCCTCTGACAAATAATATTTTGAAAACTAAACATTTTGCTTTGTTATTTTGTAGTGTGCACTTGTATATGTAAAAAACAATGACGTTTGATATACTTTTTTCTAAAATATTTGTGACTTGTGATTTGCGACCATAGATTTTATAGATTTTGTCATCTACCCCTACCTTCAATAAATAAATAATAATATAAAAACATGTATGTAGCTAAAATTACCTATCTTAAATATTATGATATTAATAAATCATTTATACACATAATATGTAAGAAATATAATATATATTTTAAGTGTTTATATATTCACAAACATGTTAAAATAGATGTATTCAATCATTTTATTATTGAAATGTATATATAAATACGAAATTACTAAAAAGTAGACACTTGTAGTATATGGTTAATGGTATCGTTTATTCCTTTTATTATAATGAAAATTAGAGCTGTAATTGGACCGAACGAATATGAATGGAGATTGTTCGTGTTCACTCGTTTAACTTTAGCCGAACAGATAAATGAACACGAAGGATAAACGAACGGATTTCCGTCTCTGTGTTCGTTCGTTTAACTTTAGCCGAACAAATAAACGGACACGAACGATAAACGAACGAGCATGTACCTTAGATTGTTTAACAGATTGGTTAGTTCATGAAGATGTTTGTTCGTTCATTTAAGTGATAAACAAACGTAAACGAAGAAACACACACTATTATAAATCTAACATTATTAAACACTAAATATAAACACAAGTAATATATATATATAGGAAGAAGTTCATGCGAGAACCATTCTTAGTGCGAGAACCGCGAGAACCAATCTGAGTCGTCCAATTCTATATATATATATATATATATATATATATATATATATATACTATACTATAAAGCATTTAACATTCTCTCTCTTCAAAATTTTAAGACTACTTAATTTTAAGTAGTACATGTTTCTATGCAAATAATATAAATACTCAAAGCAATAATCAAATCAATTATCTCACTAATTAACTCAACTAAATTATGGTAACTGTTGTTTCAAAAAGCTCATTAAACATAATTAGATATATTTTTTCTTATTTTTAATGTTTTTATAAAGTTACTTTAAAACCGAATAAAAGGATTGATGAAGAAAATTAAAAATAAATAAAATAGAAAAATGTGAGAAAACAAAGAAAACAGATATATTCTGTCGAAAGAAAGTATCAATATTGCGCAAATACAATGCCCTTACATTATCGAAACAAGACACGTTGTCAAGTACGAATAATTCGCCGCCGCCGCATTGCGCGGGAACTATGCTAGTATATATATATATATGTATGTATTTATATAAAATATAAAAGAACAGATAACCAAACGTTCACCAACATAAATAAACGAGCGAAAGCTTTGTTCGTATTCATTCGTTTAATTTAACGAACAAAATATCTTATTAATATTTATTTATTTATTAAACAAACAAATATAAATAAATTTTATAAAAACATTTTTATAAACAGTTCATAAACATTTTATTCGTTTATGAATACAAAGCAAATAAAAAACAGAGGATCACAGATTCACAGGCTGCTTGAATGTCCCAAGTTTGATAATGAACAAGAATAGTCAAGTCAAACTTTGGCTCATAATATTCAACCACCACCTGTTCACCACCTCTCCTCCATCTTATCCTACACAATCAAATCTCACATGACTTCTTTGTTTCCCAAATCTCTTCCAACTCACCATTTCCAGTTCTTCAATTCGATGATTTCTGATTAATCTCTCTGTCATGACTAACAACAACCACCACCAATCTTTCTACTTCCTTCTCCTCCTCCTCCTCTGCCAATCGCCACCGTTCTCCGCCGTGGATTTCATCATCAACTCTTTCAACACCACCGTGATTTCACTCTACGGCAACGCCACTATTCAATCCAACATCCTCACACTTACAAACTCCACTCGGGATCAAATCGGTCGAGCCCTTTTCCCACAAAAAATTCCCACAAAAAACACGTCGTCGAATTCAATTCTTCCGTTTTCGACTTCTTTTATTTTCGTCATGGCACCAACGAAGAACAATCTTCCCGGCCATGGGCTTGTATTTCTGTTCACCCCTGTAACAGGGATTCAGAACACAAACGCAGCACAAAATCTTGGTCTTTTTAGCAGAAATGTTGATGGGAATTCAAGCAATCATGTGTTTGGTGTTGAATTTGATGTGTTTAGAAACGAAGAGTTTCGAGATATTAATGAGAATCATGTTGGAATTGATGTGAATTCGTTGACGTCTGATGATTCGACGGAAGCCGGCTATTATCAAGATCGAGATGGGGTTTTCAGAATCTTACAGCTTAACAATGGTAGAAACTATCAAGTGTGGATTGATTATAAAGATTCCATGATCAATGTGACTATGGCTCCTGTAGGTATGAACAAGCCCACCAGGTGTTTGATATGTGTTCCTTTGAATCTTTCTGATGTTTTTGAAGATGAAATGTATGTTGGTTTCACTGCTTCAACTGGGACATTGATTCAAAGTCATAAGATCTTGAGTTGGAGCTTTAGCAACTCCAATTTCTCATTGAGTGATGGTTTGATTACAGAAGGGCTGCCTTCATTTGTTCTTCCTGGTGAGCCTATTTATAAATCCACCTGGTTTGTTGTTGGTTTGACTCTTGGGGTGTTCTTTGTTGTGGTGAGTTGTGGTTTTATTGGTTTTGTTTGGATCAAGAGAAAGAGGAGGATAGCTAAGGAAAGAGCAGAAATGGAGGATTGGGAATTGGAGTATTGGCCTCATAGAATTCCATTCCAAGAAATTGATTTGGCAACAAAGAGTTTTAGTGATGAAAATGTAATTGGAATTGGTGGCAATGGGAAGGTTTATAAAGGGATTTTAGGAGGCAATGAGATCGCTGTAAAACGAATCAATCATGACAACAATGATGGTGTTCGAGAGTTTTTAGCCGAGGTTTCGAGTCTTGGAAGGCTAAAGCATAAGAACTTAGTTGGACTAAGAGGATGGTGCAAGAAAGAAAAGGGTAGTTTGATCTTAGTTTATGATTATATGAAAAATGGGAGTTTGGACAAAGTGTTGTTTGATTGCAAAGATAACAAAATCTTGAATTTCGATGAGAGAGTAAGAATCTTGAAAGATGTAGCAAACGGGATTTTCTATTTACACGAAGGATGGGAAGCCAAGGTTTTACATAGAGACATCAAGTCGAGCAATGTGTTGCTTGACAAGGAAATGAATGCAAAGTTAGGTGATTTCGGGTTAGCCCGTATGCACCAACATGGTCAAGTGGCTACCACAACTCGGGTGGTAGGAACCGCTGGTTACCTAGCACCCGAGATAATTAAAACAGGCAGAGCCTCAACACAAACCGATGTTTTTAGTTTTGGGATTCTAATTCTTGAAGTTATATGTGGGAAAAGACCGATAAAAGAAGGAAACATCCCTTTGATCAATTGGGTATCCGAAATGATGCAAAAAGACAAACTTTTTAACGCTATAGACAACAAACTTATCAGTAAGGACGGGCTTGACAACGAGGAGGTCGAGATGGTGCTACATTTGGGACTATTGTGCGCTCACCCCGATCCGAAAATGAGACCAACAATGAGACAAATTGTGAAAGCATTAGAAGGGAAGAACAAGAATGAAGTAGATGAAGGTGAAGGTGAAGATATGGAAGTTTACTTGTTAGAGAGGATGAAGTCAAAAGATTTATGGTCAACATATGCTCAAACACTAAGTTCAAGATCATCATCATTATTTAATTCACATCCAACATTTGGGGAGGTTAGAAATGGGATTTCTTCTTCTATGTCAATTACATTATCTGATATTGTAGAGGGTAGATGAGTTTGAAACTGTATAGAAACAAAACACATGAAAAAGATTGTTGTTTTTGGATTGTTTTGTGATATGGGTTTTGCCTGAATTTCAGGGGGTTGCAAGGTCAAATGTGGAATTGGATGATTAAGACCAAGTTTTTTTTGTGTTTTACTGAGTGGTGATATCTCCATTTACTATTTTTTTACTTATTCTTTTACTCATAAGATTAAGATAGATGTCAAAATCGATAAAGGATGTAATTAGAGAGTTAGTGAATTTCATATGTCATCTTGTGATAGGAGGTTGAAGTAAGAAGTAATAGTCGTAGAATATATCACTTTTCTTTTTGTAATATTGTTCTTTGTATTCTTTGATTTTGTGTAAATAGAAAGCTAAATTTGTTTATGTAAAATTATTAGATGATTATAACTTTTTGTTTCGGTTACTTCTTTTCTCAATTACGGAAAGAGTTCTTGATATGCAATTGACATTTATTTTATAAGGAAAATGATGTGTGTTGTTGTAACACCTAAGTTAAGTATTATCACATTTATATACCTGTTTAATGAAGAATAATTTTATCATCTTAGTATTTACTATGACTTACGTGTTTCCTAATATTTTCTTAACATAAATACTACATCTTTATCATAATATAACCCCTTTATCTAGTTTGTTGTTTGTGAAAATATGATATTTCAACTAAATAATATGGTGTTGTTAATGGTATTTTGAGGATTCTTTATCTTCCGAAATAAGATTGAATTTTATTAGTGATGTAACTATCTATCTATATTAAAAGAAAATCAAATATGAAAACTTCTTTAAATAAAAATCTAATTAACCAATCAGTTTTCTTATTTCTTCAACTTTGACCAAACTTTTTAATTTTCACTTTCACAATTAGAATGATCAATTTGAAAGAGTATCAAATTATTAGGGAGCTTTATGGAAAAATTAAGAGGGATGTTTGTATAAATTATATATTTATATTTAATGGAAGTATTTAATTGTATATGTTTGTAGTTTTTCTTTTATAAACTTTTAAAGCATAATGATTGGTATAGATATAATTATATATCTATAATATCTTATTTTTTATCTACGTTTTGATATAAATTTTACCGAAATCCGACACAAAGTTTAACAATATTAATTTTTTATTAGTAAAAAAATTGTATTTCATAACCCTTTAGAAAAATAAGTTACTATTTTTGATTATGTGTAATTTGAAATATAATTACACTTAATATTTTCGAAATGGGAATATGTCTTTTCTTACTTATCTTCTCTGTAAAACTCTAAATCAGTAAACATATTGAGAGTTAATTCTTATGTTATGAATAATTAAATCAATAATCTTTTGCTATGATGTATTTAGAGTATATGAGAAATTGAGAATATATATTTACAACAGATTACTGAGGTGTAACACTTTTTTATGGATATTTTATGTTTGTGAATCCCTTAATCTTATTTTTTTTCCCTTGACGTAATCATACAACATTAAACTCTCGATCGGTTTTTTCTATGCCAATGTTTCCTAATAAAATATTGATAAAATTGTGATGATTATAATAAAACACTATATGTAAGTGATTAACCGGCCAGAGCTGTACATGTCAAAAAAGAAGGTTATAATTTATGATTTAAGTTTTATGTAATACAAAATGAGGTGATATATGCATTCGTTATGATCTATAAGATAATGTTATTATGAGCCAAAGAGGTGATTTGAGAAGATGTTATTATAAGCTAATAAGGTGATTTGAGACAATGTTATTATTGAGCTAATGGTATTATAATAAAGACACTATATAACATCCAATTTTGAGAAAATGTTAATATGAGCTAACGAGGTGATTTATGTATTCATTATGATTTATGTTTTATGTAATTACATTGAAAAATTATGGTTAATTTATATTTTAAAATAACTCTTAAGATTTTGAAATTAAGAAGCATTATATATTTATAATTAGATGTTTGACTCTCAATATTATTATACTATGTATTTTATAATTATACTTTGATAAAAATAATTTTGACTAACCGCGTATCACATGGACGTCTAACAAGTGACGATATGGAGCAGATACATGATTACATGATATCATTGAACATCATTTTGATCGGAATTATTTTTAAGAAAAAGTAATTTTGTTCCAACAAATGAAAAAGTTAAAGACATAAATGATTACATGGTATCAATGTTAAACACTATGGATGTGTCATGTTTCAGTTTACATAATATGAGTTGTGTTCAATAAAGTCCATATAAAAACATAGTAATGAAATTTTAGTATTCAATCACATGTGATTCAGTATACAATCACATGTGATTGTAAAATCATCACATGTTAATTACGAAAATGTCACTCCGTCCAAATTTTTAAAATTCAATCTCGAGCATTGATGGGCTGATCCAAAGGCTAAAATTAGTCCCTTACGACTATACATTAAGTATTAACTATATTGAACATTTCTCTTGATAATATATGTAAAAGTGAACTTCCATATTATTTTTAAGAATCATTGTACACACTCAAAGATGGTATTAGATCATATATAGATTTGGTGATGTCATATCCACATCCATATCCATTTAATTTTTCATAATCAATATCCACATCCATATACATTTAAAATAATCCGTATCCATATTCATCAGCTTAAACGGGTAAATTGATATCCATTGGATGCTAAAAGAACTTTTCCACCAGAGAAAATACCGTATTTTGTTATATAATTTATGATATTTATTAATATAAATACATATTTTCTTCCAAAAAAAGATTGCAATCAAAACATAACATAATACAACTACATTTAGGAGCATAAAGCATACGTATGTAACATATACAACTATATAAAAATATTATATAAAGGAATGTGAATTTGACCTACATAGTTATATATATATATATATATATATATATATATATATATATATATATATATCTTTAATAATATATTTATATATAAGTTTCAAACTTAATCTATATATCTATATAAGAGGCTTACTTTATTTTTAAAATTAACTATAAATTAGCCCTTAATTCACCAATCAAAACACTTTATTCTTCAATTTTGACTATTTTGAGTTTTTGACCATATATCTGGAAAGATCCATTTGAAAAAAAACGCGGATCATTTAGACCCGCATTCAAAATCTCGATTCGTTCGTCAGCTCCTCTCTCTCTTCAGTTTCAATTTTTCTGCCGATTAATCCTCTCCTTCTCCCCCATCGTCGGAGTATCACCCCAACTGCCCAATTTCTATGGCGAGAGGGTTCAATCGCAAGAAACCATAAAGCATCGCAAGTTTGCCTCCCTATCCCTCATACCCCTATCTTCTTCTCTACGACTTACAGCCTTCGAAACCCTAATTCCTTTATCGATTGTAGGCACAAGGGAAGACACAAATGAATACTTTCAATCGAAAACTCTAACTCCATAGCCATAAACCGAAATTGAAGATTTTTATGTGAGATTAGTATTTCTGCTTCCGAAATTGTGAGATTTTTATGTGTATTTATCATGATGATTTCTCGGTTATTAGTATTTTTGATAATTTGATAATTACTTATAATGACTAACACACTATTCTGCGTCATTTACTGTAATTTTTCAGTTTGTGAGTTCAAGATTATGACATTATGTGGAGTTTAGTTTGTTTGTTTCACTCGATTGTTACTTATTAGATTCATAAGTATTAAGGGTTGTGCTTATTCGAGTATTTTGATACAACTATTTCATGCATTGCTAATTAGCTATTTGATGAAATGTCTAAAAGACATTTAGGTTACTTTAGGGAGATTGTTTATGATTTATGTTGGTTAAGACTGAAGCGATTAAGAGATAAAACGTTATCTACTCTTTTTGGTTGTGCTCCATTGCTATCGTCGTTGGATTATCTGAATCCTGAAAAACCGGTTCATAATCGTTCTTTTATCTTATCAAGATTTAATCTTTTTAGTTTTAATGAAATCATTATCTGTGACTATTTGTTGGGTTATTGTTATTTAGATTGATAGAGAAACGGTTCGTATCAAGTGTTTTTTTAATAAATACCAACTACAAAGTTGAGGAGGTTTATGAATGTTGGGTAACTCCAGTATTTGGAGCTTAATTCGATGAAAGCCTAAATGCTTACCAATTCTTCTTCTTTTATCTACAAATTGCTTACAAATGGATTGCTACCTGTTTAGCCTACTAACTAATCTTCATTCTTTGATATGTTAAAAAAAATCTCCACTTTTTCAGTGTCCTTCACCATCAATTGCATGTTCTATAGTGTGTTTCTTTTAAAAATAGCAAATTTAGCTAACAGAAAGCATCAATAAAAAATCTCCACTCCAAATTTAATCTCAATTATGTGATGTTATAGCTATTGTTAAATAATTTAATCAAATAATAATTTTCTTTTATTATTTGGCAGCAAAATAAATGTCCGGGCAGTGCCTTAAAGTAAGGGGTACCCCCTGGTCCAATTAGAGAGATTCCTTCTGCAGTAAATAGGGTGAAGAAGTAGAAGGTTCGAAAGGTGATGATGACTAGCTCCCCTGCAATCAAACGCCTGAGGAAGCTTCAGACTCTTTCTGCTTAACTTATGATGAAGGTTTGAAGAACCTTAATAATTGTTTTTTTTTCTTTTTCAAATTTTCAATTGATGTTGAGATTTCCTATTTCTGGTGCTTCTCTTTCGAAATCAGACAGTATTCTATATACTTTGTAGTCCTATAGTTTGTTAGTAGTGGGTGTTTGATTTCTCAAACGCCGAAAATACCACCGTGTTTTACAATCTTTTATCTCAGATAAGTAAATTTTATCATTGAATGCTGTATAATCGCAAATTCTTATTGTTTTGAGTTTAGATGTTGAATTTTGATACAATGGCTGCAGAGTGACGAGAGAAGGGAAAGTAGAGATATAATTGATTATATTTTTTTAATTTGGATTCAATATACCTTGAAAGGAAAAAATAATACATTTTTTATGGTCTGTGGGTCTGATTTTACTTGCATCAGATGATTCTTTAAGTGATGATAAGGTAGGGCTGTAATGTATGAGGTAGGGCTGTAATGTTACACAAGTTTTCATTAACATGTATGAGGTAGGGCTGTAATGTATGAGGTAGGGCTGTAATGTTACACAAGTTTTCAGAGATTAACAGCTCTCGATGGAAAGAGGAGGTTTGCATTAGCTGCTGCTGGATCTCATAAAGAGGAGGTTGGCAGACTAAGGTCAGGATCAGATTTTGCTAATTTACAATAATGCTACTCATATTGAAATGAAGGATTCATATTAGTACTCAAACTTTTTATGTTTAATCGATGGTAGAGGTTTGATTTTGAAGTTTTTAAACAATAAATTGTATGAGATTTAGATTCAAAATAAACATGGTTTAGCGATGAAGTAGTTTATGGGATTGATTGAAAAGTAACACACGTGAATTAAACTTTCCACACCATGATTACTTCCAAGATAAGACCATTTAAGCATTGGATGATCACAATTCATAGTAGTCATTTTTGATTCAAAGCTATGATTCGTTTACTTAATAGTTAAATACATTCTTTTTCGATCTTTTTATTGTGTTTGCTTTTGTCTTGCTGTTTTCAAATACTTAATGGGTCAAACAAGTTATTATTGGGTAAACTAAAGACAATAACTTTATATATTCAATTTTTAAAACAACTATATGTTTGGTCATTTTGGCTACTGTTCACTTCCCTTCTGCATTATGTACTCATTTATCCAGCTTTTACATCTCATTTAAAGCTCTCTTTTAGTCTTACTTATAATATAATCCTTGAGACAATTTATATGTCAATTTAAGGTTTTTACCGTGACTGTTGATAAAAGAAAAGTTCAGAGAGAGAAGATCCGCAACGGAAAGTTTAGATACACCCCATGTTTCTTAAAGCAATCCTTGGACCCAACATTTCACAAATTGGTGCAAATGTGGAACTATAGGAGTCCCTTCCCTCCATGGAAGACTATCTTTTCTGGAGTCTTAGTTGCATCAAGAGCCAGGTTATAGCAACACAGGTACTTCCATAGTTTAGAAATTAGAATGAAGATGTTGAAACTGAAAATTCTTGAATGCTATTCATTTTACATTTATCCCTTATGCACAAAGGTGTAGACCTTAAACATAGAGATTTTAGTTGGTTCCTACTTCCTATACGACCAACTGTTAGTAAATTTATCTGATTTTTTTTTTGCATTGATAATTTACAAAGAAAGAATCTGTTCTAATTTTCAAACTACAAGAAACATCTTATTAAAGATAAATAACACAAAGAATAAACAAAGAATAGTAGTATAACTAACTTTTTGGTAGATTAAAGGTAGGGTTTGTTTTTACAGAAAGCACCTATTGATCCTTTTGATTGAGAAGGAAAACCATACGCAACACAAGGAGTCCCGCTTGGTGGGATGAGGTAAGAGCATAATATGTTCATTATGTGGTCATTTTTTACAGAAGTGGTAGCATAACCAGAGGTTTAGTGGAGAGTTTAGGCAATTCCAAATAACTTTTGGTGCATGTGAGCCTTCTCCTATGATGGCCAATTAGTTCTCTGTCAAGATCTCCTTCTTAACTGATAATCTATTTTTGTTCTTTTATGTTATAATATAATGATTAATGTATAGTTTTTTAAAGCATTATACGCAATTGCAGATTTATACATCGCGAGATGGTGGGAGTAAAAATTATGGACCGGTTTTATCCCCGGGCCAACATGGTAATGTAATCTATTACAAATGGAACTAGTTTTATGTGAAACTTCAGTATGACTTATTAACGTTGTATTGAATCATTCAGCTGGAGTTTTTAGCAGAGGATGAATTGATCGAGATAGTTCCGAACTTAAGAATAAAGCCTCTTAGTTTGATTTGTGTAATGCTCTCTTCTTTCTTAATTTTCATTCTTTTACTTTATGCTACTAAATGTATCCATATCCACGGACACATGTTTCACTATCTCATCTACTTTTGGTATGCTGTTAACATTAATTATTGATACATGTTATGATTTTATTTATAATATATTTGGGAGGGTGATTTTGGTCCGTTTATGCCCAGGGGCGGACCTTCTTGGTAGCCCAAGGTGGCCCATGTAACCCCTCAACTTTATCAAATTAATATTAGTATTTCCTAATTTTTTTCTAAAAATATAGAAATGCAACCCAAGTGCAACCCCTAGCGTTTTTTTCTGGGTTCACCTCTGTTTATGCCGCACATAGCTACTCAAGTTCCAATATGGTAAGCTATAGCTTTGAAAAGGAGAGGGAAGTGCATAATCCGTCCTCGAGAATGTATGTCTGTTGGTAAGTTTTTAGTTCATGAAATACAGGGTAGTGTATGATGATAAATTGCAGCTTGACGTGATGCCAAATATTTTAATTTGACTTCAAGATTGATATTTCATTGGCTTTTTCTGTTGTTTGTTTTATGTCATAATCATTTAAGGGTTCCTAGACTCATTTCTTAAAAATGATGCTTAGATGTTAGTTGAAGCATTTAATTACCTAACTGTTGAAATTATAATATGTAACTATTCAGGGGCTCAATTTTTTTGCTATAAAATGCAGCTTTTTACTATTTTGGTGAACACTTGGTTTTGAGAAATATATAGTGCAAAGGTAATATGCATGTCTATCAAAAAATCTCATATCCAATAGTGTGTATCAATATTCCTGAAGTCTTAAATATAGTGTTATAATTGATACATGTGCCAACTACTAAATTTTTATAAAGTTGGTAGTTTTTTTTTTGTGTAATTAAGGATTAGGTATTAGTGAGTAATAATCCCCTTATTACGTGTGCTAAATACTCCATTCCTTTGAATGTACTTGGTTATGATTAGCAAGTAATAACCAAAGGGCCTTTGGCTTAGCGGTACCAAGGTGTGATTAAGGTGTCTCTCCCTCTTAGAGATTGAGGGTTCAAGTCCTGTTAAGGACATAAGGTGTAAATTAGGTGTGTGTGTTTGCCGTTCAAAAAAAATAATTAGCAAGTAATAATCCCGTTATACATAGATATAGGTTAAAGTCATAATCAAATCCAATGTTTAGTATGTTGTATGTGCACTTATTCACAAGTATTTGTGTCCTTTGCTTTTCCGGTTGCCATCCTACACTTAAAAACTAATTACTTATATAACATTTCTTTCTTTGGTTTGTATAGTTTACAATTTACATCCAAGAGAAAGGTGGACCACCTCAAAATTATGAAAAGGCGTGTGCATACATTTAGGAAGTTGATGACAGGGTATATGTCTTCTTCATCACGTAGCTTATGACTGTAATAGCTTCATTATTATTAGTTTATATTAATATGTGGTAATTAGTGTTTCTGTTTTCTTATATTTAATACCTAAGCCTTTGCAAAGCATCATTTACATTATACTAAATTGAAACATGAATGCATTAACTACTATCTAAGGCTAGGGAAATAACATTAAGGTGCGTTTGGATGTATTTTTTAAGCTACTGAGACGTATTATGTTATGTTTCAGGTTTAGTAGAAGACATAAGCATGTACGAGTCTTTTAATCTACTATTTTGATTCATTATATTCCCAATCTTCAAGTTGACCAAGTAGAATGGTTGTTTATTAGAATCTTGCTGCTTTTGCCTGATTTGAGAATTTGTGTTTTGGGTAGATTTGCTTCTTTTTCTTATTTACACTTGAAATGTAGTTTCTATTCAATTATGTCGTTTTCACGCTTGTGTGTAAGATACTTCAAAAAACAATAATTTGGTTTCTTAGATACGTATTTAAAATTATTTGTATATGTACATTTTTATATTTAATTTTGATGTATCTTAAGTTTCCTTCTAAAATACTTGTGTGTGTAGTATGACATGTTAAAAATAGAAAGGGAATAAAAGTTTTAATTTGTAACAGCAATGATAATGTTATAGACAAAACAATAAACGTTGTATATAAAGTTCTTCAAAAAGTTTAGTTCTATTTCGTGTAAATGTATTTTATATTCTGTAAGCTTTTACTTATTTTCAAATTATTTACAATATTATTGTTTTCGTAATTCAAAATTTTTTGTTATATAATTTTATAGTTTTTAATGTTTACTTCTATAATACCCGTGATGTCACGGGTCTATCAACTAGTATACATATATAAAATATACTTAATTATATACCATTTTAATTCGGATAATGGATTTATCCATCCATGGATGGAAAATTGTTATTCACATCTGTTGCATTGATCATCCATGTCCATTTCATATCCGATAATCACCATTTAACTTAGTCCATATCCATCATAGACAAATCGGATCAGTGGATGATCATCGGATCGGGCGACAATTGACATCCATATACACACCTAATATACTTGATTCTCTCAAGGTTTCATTTTAGTGACGATGATAATAACCTAACAAATAATACCATGAACGTAGTATACAAAGAAGTGCTACTAGAAACATGAAAGTTTGTCTTAATTCAATCTTCGAACACTCGATAAATATGTTATTTTATTAGTTATTTTTTCTATGAATATATATTATTGTATTTGTTTAAATTATATTATATACATGTCAAATTTTTCGGTTTTTTAAAACTTATCTCGTACGTGCACGGGTCATTTAACTAGTTTTGTATAAAAAGCCATACATAAAATAACAAACCAGACAGCTGGCCGGTGGTGTAATCTGATGTCTAATTAATGACTCTTTTGTGACGAAAGCTCCGAAGGATTTGATCGAATGATCGAGAAACATTTGACAATCAATACTTCAGGGCAGTTGAAGACCAAATGGATAAAGAAGGTGCCAAAGAAAGTGTGCGTGTTTGTATGGCGTTTGGTCCTCTTTTATGCAGTCCTGTTTGGAGTTTTAATTAAGGTGTAATTTTCTTTTTAGTTTAGCTTTGGGTTGTTTAATAGGTTATTTTATGTTTGGATTCAATGATTATTCACTGCTGGTTGGCTATTTTATGTTTTGCATCTAGAAGAAAGTTTTGTTGTACTTGGTCTCTTTTAGCCTTTTAAAAAACAAGAAAATGACTTTTAAACACATTTTAATCATTTTGGCAAGAGCTTCTAAAGTATAATATATGATATTTTTGTTATTTTCATACTTACACAATAAAAAACATGAGTGTTATAACAACTAAATATATCCTTTAACCAATAAGACAAAAAGAGTTACGGATGTAAAATATGTAAATACAATAAAT
Source organism: Pulicaria dysenterica (assembly GCA_947179395.2). Taxonomy (NCBI): domain Eukaryota; kingdom Viridiplantae; phylum Streptophyta; class Magnoliopsida; order Asterales; family Asteraceae; genus Pulicaria; species Pulicaria dysenterica. Next base: position 33,541,521 of record OX359289.1, on the reverse strand, counting down.
TAAGAAGATAATGACGACAAATGTTATTTGTTTATTTATTAATTTGTTTTTGCTTGAAAAGCCACGGCTAGTTTGAACAAATGATTATTGTTTGGTTGGATGCGGCGAAAGAAGAAAAATCAAAGACGTCTTGGTTAAGTAGTCATAGTTTCTCTGCAGTGAAATACGGTTTAATCATCAAAGTTTTTGTTGTTTTTCGGTTTAATCATCAAAGTTTATTTTTGAATAATTTAACCATAAAAGTTTTGTTTACCTTTTAAACCATTTTACCTATTATACTAGGTCAAAAGTAACCAAACAACCTAATCTCTAGATATCCAGGTTTAATTATCCCATTCCCTTTAAAACTATCGTCCAAACACCCCTTTTATAGCCCTCTCCCCTCAAACTAGGGGTGTTCAAAATATCCGAAACCGAAAAACCGAACCTAAAAACCGACAAACCGTACCGAAATTTAGGTTAACCAAACCGAAAAAATTCACCGAACCTAAAAAATTTCGGTTATTCGGTTCGGTTACGGTTCATGATATTAGAGACGGACGGTTAACTGAAAAACCGAAAAACCGAAAACTTAAAATATTCAAATTTTATTTTTACATCTATCAATACTAACTAACTAATCAATATTTACATACAATAATTATCTACTCATAACAAATTGTTACTCAAAGCAAATATCTATATTTTATTTTTTAATATAGATATTAGTAGATATATGTACAATTTAAGTTTACGAGTCAACTATATTTATAAATCTTATCAATTACTATTGATTTACTTAGTTTCACTTTATCTTAGTCAAGTGTGTTTTTAAAATATTACCTTATATCATTATTAGTTAATATATAAATAACACAGGCCGTAATGTTTTATAAATTTTTCATTTAAGTCTTGTTCAAGTTGAGATTTTAATATTAGTTTTTGAAACCTTTTGTTTTAGAAATATATTTTGTAGTTAAATATGGTTATTTGGTTAACCGGGAAAACCGAACTGAAAAACTGGTTAACCGATTACCGGTTAACCGGATTTTCGGTTTAGGTTTAGGTTCACGAAAGTTAAGAACCGATATTTCGGTTAACCGGTCTTCAGTTAACCGTATACTCGGTTAACCATCCATGAACACCCCTAACTCAAACCCTAATCCCTACTTCCCTTCTTCTCTATGCAACCAAGAGAACCCCCCACCGCCGTCGATACTACCCATGACCACCGCCACCGCCACGTCACCGCCACCACCACCGCCACCTCTGTCGCTACTACCCACGGCCACCGCCACCGCCACCGCTGCAAGCATCGTACAACTCTCTCTCTCTCTCTCTCTCTCTCTCTCTCTCTCTCTCTCTCTCTCTCTCTCTCTCTCCAGAAGATGAAGATCGAACCACCACCACCAGGTTTGTGTGTTCCAGGTTTGTTTGTTCTGCCCTAGCCATCGCTACTCAGGGCCGGTCCAATATGTTTTGATACCCTGTGCGAAAGGCCTACTAATGCCCCTATGTACAAAATTAATATAAGTTAAAATTATATAAGTTAGTATATAAGCCCATATGCAGTCTTCAAATTACATTGAAGCTCACTTAACATTCATTCCGTACTAATTTTGTAGTTTTCCCCATGTGAAGAAATTCAATAAAAATTTATGATATGCCCGGCGTTTTATTTTCATGATATAAGTTAGAGGTATAAGGCGAGATTGAGTATTATTGTTTTTGACCTTGTGATACTTATGTCACAGTTTTTGAGTTTTCAAACTTTATAACTTTTCTAAACCTTAAAGATTGTATTTGGAACGATAGTTTGAGTTTGCTTTCTATAACTTATTCCAGTATAACTTATTCAGTTCAGGTAACTTCAATTGATCAATGATCATGTTCATAGCAAAGCTGTATCTTATAAGTTATTTTCTATCGTACATACCAAGTAAATAAACCATTCACAGTTTGAACACTAGATTTGATATAAACACTATCAAAAAAAGTTAGAAACTTGTGTAATTTAGTGCTCTCTTGGTTGTTCCAGAATGTACACTTTGACTTTTGGTATCAAAACACTAACTAGTAACATCAGACCTAAGTTTATATTTAACTAGGAAGAACATTTATGCAGTTTTTTATGCGTTTTACTTACCCATTCAACCAGAAAACCTTTTACTAATCAAGATTAATACATACCAGTTATTAAGATCATAACAAAAAGAAAAACAAAGGCATCAGACTCCATGAGTTGTATCATCCACATGAGACATCCATAAAGGATTACAACTTCCAGCATTGCTATCAAGTAGTTCTTGTTTAATATGAGAATTACAACTTCCAGCAATACAACTTCAAAACCTACCATATTGAAACTATGGAAGCCATAACCCACATTAAACCTTAAAACATAAACCCATCTAGTAAACTAAAAACTGGTAAATAGAAAAAGCCACTTTAACAGCAAACGAAATGAATTTTATCATTGGTAAACAAACTAGTTTGAGTAGTTTCATACCAGTTCAGCACTTGCAAACAGAAAAAGCCAAAAGCAAACAGAAACTCTTGATGACAGATTGTGCAAACGAAACACGAATTCACGATAATCACCAAACAGAAACACGAAACTGATGAGTACGATGCAAAACAGCCTTGTGCAAGAACTCTTTTACTGAATAACTGAATCACAAATTCACGGGAATCAAGAAATAGAAAAACAGAAACAGAGATACTAGGCGCCAATCACCACTCACCAGTGATTCACGAATTCATTCTTTAAAATAGAAAAACAGAAACTGTGATTCATGAGTTCACGAATTCATTTTTTTACAGTCTTGCCACTCGCCACTGATTCACGAAATAGATACAACAAAAGGGACAAGCCCTAACCTATGTAAATCACCGCCTCGCCGGTTCGTGATTCGTGAATGCTTTGAGAACCCCAAACGATTCCAAATCTGTGCTGCTGTGCAGTCGCCTCGGCAATTGACGCATCGCCTCGATGTCGTTGCCCCACTCAAACGCTGCAGTTAATCAACGAGATGCTTAGATTTGGGTATTACCGGATGTCTGGATCGAGTGTTTGGTATAAGAAATATTGGGCAACCCTTTATTTAGCCCAAAATGAACCTACTATAAAATATAATGCACATATAAATTGATGCCCCCTTTAATTATGCTGCCCTGGGCCCAAGCCCAGCCTGCACATGGCTTGGGCTGGGCGACGCTACTCTATCCAGAAGATGAACAACCGCCGTCGCCGCCGCCGCCGCCACTGCCGTAAGCAACTCAATTTCTATTTTTCAGAGGTAAATCGAAGAACCACCACTGTGGTATGAACAGCCGCCGCCGTATGAACCCATATCGGTTCGTTTTTTCATCATTTGTGTGCATGTGTGTTTAATCTTTGTTCCAGATTACCATTTGATCTTAGGGTTTTGTAATTTGAAGCAGATTATGTATGTAGAAGCATCGATTATGTTCTTCATGTTCGGTTTTTGTTTTGTTTCTGAGATCTTTGCAAATTGTTTATGAACAAGATATGAAGCAGAGATATGTTTTGTTTCTCAGATCTTCTCAGATCTTTGTAATTTGAAGCATCGATTATGAACAGATCAGTTTTGTTTCTCAGATTTTTTTTTGTTTCTCAGATTTTTGTTTTGTTCTTCATGTGTTATGTATTATGTCCAGATTTTTTGATCTTCATCTTCATGATTATCTTCATCATCTATATGTGTGTTTTTTTCTTCTTCATCTTCATTGGGTTTTGTTCTTCCAGATCTTAGTTCTTCATGTTTGAATTTGGGAAAAGAATATGAATTTAAAAAATATAAAATAAAAAGAAAATATATTGTTTACCTTCTGAATAGGTATCAAGTAAACAAATGGGTCAAACCATAACACTAACAAAACTTAAGGATTTAAATAGAAACTAAACAAAACTTTGATGGTTAAATCATTCAAAAATAAACTTTCATGATTAAATCGAAAAGTAAGTGAAACTTTGATAATTAAATCGTATTTCACCCTTTCTTTGCCCATAGATTGTGTCGTGTTCGTGTTGATTATAAAAAACACGACGTCGTGTCGTGTCGTGTCGTGTTCGTGTTAAAATTTTACCACGAAATTAACACGACAATAACCCGATATGGACACGAATATAACACGAAATATAACACGACAATAAAACGATATCTACACGATATATATACAAATATAATTATATATAATATCTCATTGTCCATATAATAAATTAATAGATGGATGCACTTTATTTTATGTTTGAAGTTTGAGAATATTCAGTTTATGTTTATCGTTTGAGAACATTCAGTACCAGTTTATGTTATTTTTGTTGTGGTTCTTGATATCCTTCTTTTCTTGAACAATTTAATTATGCAAACGAATATTTTATGTTGGTTTTTGTTATGTTGTTGTGTTAGTCGTTTTTTCGGCATGAATTATTGAAACGGGTGAAAATTTAATGTTACTTTTGTCGTGTTTTCGTGTAAGTCGTGTCTTTCGTTTTTTTAATTGGGTCGTGTTCGTGTTAGGAAAAAAAACACGACATCGCGTCGTGTCGTGTTCGTGTCATGAAAAATCAATTCGTGTCGTGTCGTGTCAGACAAAAACACGACACGATGACACGATTTGACACCCCTAATTCGTACTAGTATTTTACTCGTATCATATGATAAGATAAAATATGTTTTGTTTTAAACTTTAAGATGTAAATTCAATTTATTATTTTTAAATTAACTTAAAGAAGAAGAAAAATACGATACCTTATCAGTAATATATGAACTTTATACATTAAATTAATTGAATATGTAAGATTGTATATTATATCATGTTTTTTGTGTATATATGATTAAATTTTAGTTTTTTAATCAGTATAGTTTATTCATAATTGAAAATTGGAATATCAACTTATTATATTATTTTAAGCTTAATTTCATTTGTGAATTTATTAATGCAAAAACATAAATAATAATACTTAAACTTAAAAAAATATTATTATGAATTTTATGATAAAAATATATTATAAGTTTTTTAAAATATTATTTTTATAGTCCAGTGTATTATATTAGCACTTTAAATAAATAAATAAATAAATATATATATATATATATATATATATATATATATATATATATATATATATATATATATATATATATATATATATGTTATGTATGATATAGTGATTTTTTTTAGTTTAGAATTTAGTTTAAAATACTTATGTAAAAGATTATTGAACATAAAGTATATAACCATTACATTTTAAAAATATGTAATATCTTCTAATATATATAAAAGACTAATTTGTAAAAAATTATTAGATGATCTAGACCATTCATTTAATAAAAGATTTGATCTTAGCCGTTAATTCATTTAATTCTATAATTTTGATTTTGACTTTTTAGAGTCAAACTAATATGAATTAGATAAAGATAACCCTTAATTAAATCAATAACAAAATTTTTCTTGATAAATTTGATATGTATGGTAGTTTCCATAAAATATAATATCCATCGTATTTTGAGAAAAAATAGGGACAATAGTCTATATATATTTTTGCTAAAAAAATGCTTCTATTATCTATTTTTAAATTTTGCTAAGTATTTATATTTTATTTATTATTATGAGACAATCTCTTCTCTTATATTTATTTAAATAATAAAATACTAAATTTCATCATTTTAATTAGAAATTTCTATTATATTTTATATCGTTCATAAACTTGATATAATTTGATTTTACATGACGGCTAAAATTAGCATAAGATTATAAGAAATACTTAGATTACACTCTTTTTTTCTTTCAGATTACGCTCTTTTTTCTTATGACTACCCGTGTTTTTACACGGGCAATAAACTATAAGGAATATATAGCATTACACATAAGTATGAGATAAAGAAAGAAATATATATTTATAACAAGTAGCATGGTTCTTGTGCACATTTTATATAATTTTAACATCTATCTATATCTATATATAAAAGACATGCAAATTTTCTTAAAATAATTATAAATTAAACTTCAATCAACCAATCACAAGCTTCAATTTTAAAATCATTTAATTCTTAAAAACAATTTTGGAAAGATTATACATGGTAATTTGAATTTGATTTTGGATTTGGGAGGGGGCTAGATGAAAATTACGAGGGGGTTTTATAAAAATTGTATATTAATGTAATTAATTATAAGATGTTTATAAATTATGTTTAGTAACTTGTGATATATTTTGTTTAGAGAAAAAATAATTATATATTTACGACCGTCTCATTTTTATCTACGTTTTGATATAAAATTCATTGTAATATGACACTTTTTTGGAATTAGTATATTATTAATTTTTCGTTATCCACTAATAGTAATAGATAAGTAATTTTTTGTTTAGCTGAGTGGTTTTTTTGGGATTATGATAATGAGTTGAGTGGTCAACTTAAATATGCTATTAAAAGTGTTTAGTTATTGATTTTAAAATATTTTTAATATTATTAAAATGATGTATGAAACCTTTCATAAAATATTGTTTAAAATAAGATGATTTATTGCAATATTTTTATTTGAAAATTTTAATATCTCAAATACGTTTCCGAAATACCCGTGCGTGCACGGGGCAATAAACTAGTAAATATAAATAAAAGACTAACTTTCATCAATTTAATTAAAAAATCTTGACCATTTATTTAATTAAAATTAAAGTCCTAACCTTTAATTTGAACAAAACTAAAAGTCTAATTTTAACTTTTATAGTCAAAATCAAAGACTTAATTTTAAAATTCAATTCTAATAGAAGATAAGATTGTTTATAAAAAAATATTATTTAAAATTTATATTAACGTAACATTTTTCTTTACATAATATAGTTACATAATTTCAAAGATTTAAATATAAAAATATCATATAATAAGATTACCAAAACATATATACTAATGCAATATAATAATATTATTTTGATCAATCTTGTATAATGTTTAAAATCCAAACTTTATACAAATCAATTTTTCAAACTTAGTTTTGATTTTAAATTCAGTTTTGATTGTAAATCAAGTGTTAGAATGTTTATCTAATTCAAACATTTTATCTACTACATTAGTTTAGAAATAAATATTAAAGTTTCTTATCATTATCTATCTATGGTTACTATATAATACAAGGAGATGATTTATATACAACACTTTATTGTCACACAAAAAAATAATGATCTTTTTACCCCTATAAACCTACTAACTATTTTCCTTAACATGTTTAAAGGTATTGTGGTCCAAATATGCATTTTTTGTTGTATATAATGAAAAAATATTATGTATAAAACACCTCCCATAATACAAACCTTATCATAATTAAATTTTACATTATTTTTAAAGTTGTTATTATTTATTTTTCTATGTAAAGTGACTTAATTATAAAATCTTTTAGTTTTCAATAAAGTCTCATATTGTGGTTTTCTTTTGTCAATACAACATAATTATATAATTAAATAAACAAATATAAAATAACACTTTCATATTAACCGTGTGTTCACACGGGCATTTATATATATTCTAGCATCGTACCCGCGCAATGCTGCAAAGGTAAATAGTTTTTGTTTTACAACATGTCGCTTTCAAGAATATAATGATATGTTATTCGCGCGATTTAATGTCACGAAAATTTTTTCTACATAAATATGTCCTTTTTTGAATGTCACGAAAATTTATTAATTTTAAAAATAAATTCTAAAAGACGTTAAAATAAAAAAAAGATTTATATTGGTGAAATAAAGAGAGGGAAGTTAATTAATGAGATTTTGAAAATTATGTTTATGTGGGTTGATAATTGTGTTTGTGTAAGAAAGTGTGTTAGTGTGAGAGAGAGTATATTTTAAATGAATAAAAAGTTAAAGTAAATTATGAGAGATAATGAAATGGTTAAAGAGTGAGTGGATGAGATTAATTTAGATATAATGAATGGTCAGGATTTTATCTTGATTGAATTTTAAAAACTCTCAAAATTAAAGAGGAGAGATAATGTTTTAATGGGACCTCATCTGAAGAGTCAAATAAGGTTTTGGGTGCAAATGATCAGAAAGGTTATGATGACATAACTAAGGGTAATGAGCCTGAGAAAGTATGCCCCGTACAACAAGGTAGCAATAGCTGCGACTTGTTAATCCCTAAATCTATCCCTTTCAACGGAGACGAAAGCGAAATGAAGGGGTGTAATTACGGAGGGGGAGGGGAAACCGACAACGGCCAGAGCAAAGACAACGTGAAACGGGTCGGGAAAGCTGAGCTTCCATCTAATGAACAAACTAGCAAGGGCGAAGGGGAAAGGCAACATTAGTCAGAATAATGGTTTTTCGATTGGAAAGAAAAATACAATTTTGTCAAAATTAAGCAAAAGCGGATCTCACTCTGAACAAAGGAAACGACTAATTGGAGAACATGTAGGGTTTTCTTAGGAGCGGGTAGTGGATCAACCATGATGGATCAGGTGCGTTATGTTCGATATGCTTGTCAAATATGAAAGTCTTATCACTAAATATAAGAGGGTTAGGGTCAAAAGACAAAGAAAACGTTGTACATCAGTTGTGTGTAGTGAAAAAACCACCGATATTAGGACTACAAGAAACAAAAATGTCCGAAATTGACGAGTGGTTAGTAGAAGATTCGTAGGGCAATTCATCATTTGGTTATGCTGCCCTAAATTTGAATGGGCGTTCGGGGGATTATTAACGGTTTGGGACTGAAGGTTGCTATTTGATGTAAGGGTGTGTGGTGATGAATCCTATTTGGCAATTACTGGGAAATGGGTGGGAGGTCAGGAAGTATGTATGTTTGTAAATGTATACGGTTCACATACGTCGGGGAAAAAGAAAGATTGTTGGTCAAAGCTTGGTAACCTACTAAGTAACGATACAAAGGTAGTCATGATATTTGGGGACTTCAATGAGGTAAGGGAGGCCGGTGAGAGACATAACGTCAATTCCGTTCCAAGTAATATGAAAGATTTCAATGATTTCATAGAAGATAATGGGCTGACTGATATCCAATTAGGCAACCGAAAATTCACAAGGGTGTGTTCAAAAGAGATAAAATTTAGCGAATTAGATAGGTTCTTGGTCTCAGATACGTTCATAGATAGATGGGGGTCGCTAGCATGCAAGGCATTAGATAAAAAAGAATCTGACCATTGCCGTTTAATTTGTTACGACAACATGCAAGACTCTAGTCCAAAACCATTTAAATTCTTTAACACTTGGTTAAAGGAGGAGGATTGCGATAGTGTAATGAAATCTGTGTGGGATAAGGAAGTTCATTCAGTACAACCAGACAATAAATTCATGGAAGGGTTGAGGAAGATGGATCAAGAAATTGAGGTTTTAAATCAGAAGGTTCATAATTGGGAGTTAAAAGTGGAACTAGGGGTTTTAGATGATAAGGAAAGGGATATTTGGCTAACTAAAATGAAAATGTGGAAAGAAAAAACCACATTAAAAAAGGAGATGCTAAGCCAAAAGGCGAGAGTTAAGTGGCAGATCGAAGGTGACGAGAATACCAAGTTTTTTCATAACTCGATTAAAAGAAGATTAAGGTCTTACAATATTGTGGGGGTTATGGTGAATGGGGTTTGAGAAGAAAATTTTGAGTGCATCAAAGTAGAGGCCGAAAAACACTTCGGTGAGTTCTTTAAAAAGAAAGTGGCGGTGGGTGGACGTTTTACTAGTAGCAAATACAAAACGTTAACAGACGATGGCAGGAACTATCTTGAAAGAGAATTTATGGAATCGGATGTTTGGGAAGCCATCAAAGATTGTGGAAGCAATAAAGCACCTGGACCAGATGGATTCAGAGTTGCGTCTTCAAACACTTATGGGAACTGGTTAAAACGGATCTACTCACTGTTGTGTCGTGGTTTGGAAGGTAACAACATATCAAAAGGATACAATTCATCGTTTTTAACTGTTATTCCAAAAACAAATGATCCCTAACCTTTAACGATTTTAGACCTATTAGTTTGATAGACTGCTATTATAAAATCATCTCAAAAATATTAGCCAGCAGATTAAAAGTGGTAATGCATAAACTGATCGGAGAAGTACAATCTGCTTTCCTAAAAGATAGATCCATTGCAGATGTGATTGTAACTACCAGCGAAGTGTTAAATCATCTGAAGTTGAAAAAGAAAAAAAGCTTCCTCATAAAAATCGATTTTGAAAAGGTGTATGATAGCCTAGATTGGTGCTTCCCGAAGGATTCGATGACTCAAATGGGGTTCGGTAGGAAGTAGATTAGTTGGATTATGGTGTGTTTAAGGTCGGCATTTATTTCGGTGTTAACTAACGGTTTCCCTTCAAAAGAATTTAAATCAGAAAGAGGGGTTAGGCAAGGAGATCCATTAGCACCTTATCTGTTTCTTATCGCAGCCGAAGGCCTAAACCTGGTATTTCAAGAGGCAGTGGATAAAAATGTGTTTGAAGGGGTGTTAGTGGGTAAAGACAAAGTGGAGGTATCTCATTTTCAATACGCGGATGATACAATAATTTTTGGCAACTGGAACGAAAATAATATACAATCAGCGGGGATTTTACTCAAGTGTTGGCAGGATGTATCAATTTTAAAAATCAATTGGAATAAAAGTTGTATAAGAGGGGTGGGGGTGGGCCTTGAGGATCTGATGGCAGCAGCTAATTTAATCGGCCCAAGGTGGGTGTGGGGGTGTTTCACTATCTGGTATTACCGGTCAATGTGAACATGAAAAAACTAGTTCATTAGGAGAAAGTTACTAAGAAATTGGAATCTGATCTTGCAAATTGGAAGGGAAGAATGTTGTCTTTCGGGGGGCGCTTGACTCTTATCAAAGCGGTGCTATCTAGTTTGCCTGTTTACTTCCTATCTGTGTTCCGAGCTCCTCAGTGCATCTTTGTATCCTTTGATAGAATTAGAAAACATTTCTTTTGGGCAGGGGGGACAGCTGAAAGGAAAATATGTTGGGTTAATTGGGATAGGGATGTGCTTAAAAGGGAATTGGGTGGGCTCGCAATTGGGAATCTAAAGACTTTTGACATAGCTCTGCTTTTAAAATGGTGGTGGCGTTTTCAGATTGAATATCAATCGCTATGGGCAAAAATAATTAGAAGCATATATGGTCTCGTGGGGTGTTTAAATGAATTGGAGACGCTGGATCTTGGGTTGACGGCGTCTGGGTACGGTAGTTTGAAAATCATCAAAACTTGATCGGAAGAGAGGTGGCAGAGCTACAAGACTTATATGCGCAGATTGGCCTTGTATCAATACAAAAACAAAAAAAGATATCTGGTTAGGCAACAACGATGGACAATATTCTGTTAAATGGGTGAGGGAATTTTTAGATGAGAAATTTTCTGTACAGGAGATGTCACCGATGGTAACTCTCTGGTCAAAGAACATACCAAAAAAAATTCTCTATTTTCGCATGGAGAGTAGATCGGGAGAGACTGCCGGTGCTGGAAAAACTGGACGAAAAAGGAATTGACTTGGATACGATTCTATGCCAGAGATGTAAATATTCGGTGGAGTTGGTCAAACATGCAATTTTCTCCTGCAACTGTATACAGGATTTGTGGGTGGAAATTCATAACTGGTAGGGGCTGGTATTTAGGGGGGGACTGTCTTTTAATGCGTTACGGCTATTGGCGTATTATCGTCACGGTCTGTGCAAGTATTGGAGCTGGTGGTAAGAGTAACGACATATTACATATGGAAAAACAGAAACAAGATTGTTTTTGCGGCTGGCAAACCATGCTTAGACAATGTACTATTCAATATTCAGCTAATGATGTTTCAATGGCTTAAGGGACGTACAAGCAAAGGTGGATCGCTAAACTGGTTCTTGTGACTGACGGATCTGGCGAGTATTTCCAAACTGTGGTAGGGGCAAACTACAAAAGAAGGACATGTAATAGATATTTAGGAGGTCGATTCTAGGCTATTAATTTTCTAATTGGTTCGTTGTACAAATGCATTTAGAGGATTAACTGACTCTTGGTACTTCATATATATCTTGTATTGCTTGAAGGACAGACAATGTATAATTTGTTCTTATAATATAATACAATATAACTTTTGCCTTAAAAAATACGATTTAGATAAAGTTTGACTGGTGGAGTATCTTACATAGTTAAAATGTTTATGCCATGTTATCGTTTTTTAGTCATGTACTCATGTTAATATTTTTTTTCCCTTTAAGGTGGACGGAAATATAACGTTAATCTTATATTTTTAGATACAAAATAAAGTTGAATACATTATATGACAATTTTGGTAAAGTTTATTATAGTTTAATACACTTACCTCATACATACATACATACATACATGTGTATGTGGATGTATCTATATACATGTATATATCAGATGGAATAGTGAAGAACACTTCTTATAGGAAGAGTAACGTGTATGCATTAATGTATATATTAAATGGATTAGTGAAGAACATTTCTTATCCGAAAAATCCGAAAAATAATTATAGACCTTTAAATCTCTTAAATCTAAAATTGATAAAATTATGTTAATTCTATTTGTTGTAAATAACTTTTAAGTGTTAACAAGATATAATTGATGATGAAAACATCGTACACTTTCTCCTAACATGTTAACATATACCATCCACGTATCTTGCCCCTCCAAATTCTCTCATAATCGACCTTCACAGTCATCCTTGTCTCTCTTTCTCAATTCACTAGGACTTCCGAGTTCCGACCATCTTAAGGTAGTGTTTTTTATTAGGAACAATTTATGCTTTTAGTTGAATGTATTTTTTAGGCAAAATAAGGGCACTTACAACTAGAATATTTATAATAGGTGTTTTTACATCCATAAATACTTAAATAAGTAAATAATGAAATGACTAACATACCTTTTATATAAAGTGTTTATAAGTATGAAAGTATCTAAGGTAGGTGTTGCAAAATTAATTTAGAAAAGATGCAAAAGATAAAAATCATATAGAAAATGTTGAAAGTATAACATTCAATTTTAACATTTAGTACATAAAAAAGAGGATAAGACTACTCGTAGTTATGACATGCATGACTACCATGACTGATTAATACATCAGCAGTTTTAGGTTATGACTAACCAACTCTTGTCAAAACTGACATCACTAACCTCCACATCATCACTAATCACTACCCTCCACATCATCAAAAACAAGGAAAACATGTCCCCTCCGTTTAGCTTGTCATTTGGATGACAGGCAACACCCGAACACAACGACATGGGAGATGTAATAGGCAACAAGCAAAATTGACGGTAACAAAGCTCCCATAACAAGCTCGTCACCCACCATTACAACTAGTCAGAAACTTTATTCTTGTACTTCTTCCTATTTCTTTGTTCCGGTCTTCCTTAATTTACATATTTGATTTAGTGGCACATAAAACCAAATCTAACACCAAAATTGTATTATTAAAATGGTTGAAATTGTAAATTTAAATTTTCTATAAGTTTATTGGCAAGTATACATATTGTAATGGTCCATATTGCCTGATCCTAAGAAAAAGTTTATACAATGCCCCAAATTTAACCTTTGACTTCAAGACAAACAAAAAGGTAAAACATAATTAGATGGAGAGGTTAAGGTTTTCGAGATAATAAAAATTAAAAGAATTAAAAAATATTAAAAAAATTGCTCATTTTTAGTTTATAATAACATAAAACTAATAACTTTTTAATCATGTTAAAAAGTTAAAACAAATACATGCTTTTGGTTCCGTTTTCACTTTCTGAGTTGTGTTCAATAAAGTCCATACAAAAAATATAGTCCTGAAATTTTAATATTCAATCGCATGTGATTGTAAAAATATCACATGTTAATTACAAAAATGCCACTCCGCCCAAAATTTTAAAAATCAATCTGGACCATTGATGGAGTTAATCTAAAGAGTAAGATTAATCCCTCAGGACTATAAATTAAGTATGGACTATATTGAACATTTCTCTTCACTTTCTATATAATTTTATTTTGGTTTTATTTTTTTTGCCAGATTTGGTTTCTTACCCAGAACCATTAATCGATCCTCGGTTCACTTATTAAATCATTTTCTGTTTTGATTATATTCAGGTTCAATTAGATTACGGATGGTTTTAAAACTAAACTCATCCCTATTCAAATGAGTTATCCAAATGATAATCTAGAGATACATAAATTTCATTCCCATGTTTGTGTGGGACAATTTATTACTAAAAAGTATCGATATACAAACACTAAGACGAGAGCGTTACATGAATTTTATATATATATATATATATATATATATATATATATATATATATATATATATATATATATATATATATATATATATATATATATTGTGTTTTAAGGGAAAAAATGCATAAAAGTATAATTATATTTGTTCCATTTCTTGAGTTATTTTTTTTAATAAATTTTTTAATTGAGTTTAGGAACTATAAATTTTGATTTAATAAGTATAAGATAATCAGCATTTAACCCAAGTTATCCAACCAAAAGCACTGGTACATCAGCATTTGCATCATCCTCCACCTCCTACCCTTTCTAACCCTATAACCCACACATCCAACTCAATTCAACCCTCTGTCTTTTCTAATTTTCTTTTTTAAATAATTAATAATATTTCATAAATTTCATTACATAATTTCGAAGTACATTAAATAAATAAAAAGAAATACATTAAAAAATAAAAAAAAACTACTAGTTATCGTCGTTGTTGTGTCTTGGAAGCCAATTAATGTGCTCGATTAAATCCGATCGAAGGTTGTGATGCGTTTCTGTGTTTCGGACTTCTCGGATGTTAGCGTCATATTGTTGTTCACTAATCTCTACGTCTTCTTACTCGTCCGCTTGATTAACGTTTTCGTCGAATGGACAGATCACGTGACCTTCATCTTCCAATATCATATTGTGTAATATGATACAAGCATACTGTAACACCCTGAAATAGGGCTTAGTTGTAAGAAGTTGTACCCTATGTTTGTATAGTTGTACGTTGACAGTAACCAAGTTGTTTAAGTTGTTTAGTTGATAAATTGTTGTTAAATTGTTGGTACACGTGGTTATGTGGCTAAAGTTGGAAATGTGTCGTTAATAGATAGAGTTGGTTAATAATCGAACGGTTTCAATTAATGATTCCGAAAATATCTCCGTTAGTTGAAACGGATAAACCTAAGTCGTGTTTTAAGTTGAATATGAGAGCGAAATATCCTCGTGGGGTATTAAACCCACTTGGGTCGGTTTGTAGCCTTTCTTATCCCCTGCTTTAACTTTCAAAGCACACAAACATATAACATATACATACGTACGTACCAAGCTATACACACACATACTTGGAGATTTGGAGAAAGAAATCAAAAGGCAATCAAGTTGAGGTGATTTCAGTAGTTGATTCAGAACCATAAGCTGTGTCAATCCATCTTCTTGGTATGAATTCTTGTGTATTAAACCTAGTTGCATTCTTGAAGAGAAAACACCCAATTGAAGGGTTAAATTGATCAATAATTGTTATATAAGTTAAGAAACCTGTAGGCAATGATGTATGAATGTTAAAAGACATGTAGGAACGTTTAAAACTTGATTTCAGTCGATAAAAAGGTCAAAAAACGTCGAGTTGCAGGTCTGAGTTCGAACAGGGACGAAGCTTGCTGTAATAGAGGCTCCTATGGGCGCAGGAAATACTCCCTACGGCCGTAGGGGGTTGTTGTGGTCTCTGCGGCCTTAGGCAGGGTTCTCTGCGGCCGTAGTAATGCATTTTGTGTGGTTTACCACCTACGGGTGAAGGAAAGAAGCCTACGGGCGTGGGTACATAACCTACGACCGTTGTGAAGGGTTTTGTCCTGACCAAACCACTATATGACACAAACTGGTCAAGCCCTGGGTTTGATTCTACTGGTTCAATCCTAAAGCGGAACTGAATTGAACACAACCCTCTAAACCCCAAAAAAGGGTTAGGATCTTTAAACAAATGATCTATGTAGCTTCTTAACAACCACTAACAAAGGTTTAGAATTTTACTTGCTTTGATCCTGGGATTGCTAAAGATAGTCCACCACTACTGCACCTCCAATGAACTGGCTGCTAGACCGCTCCTGGATTTACCTGAACTTCAACACTTGAAAGCCTTGAGTATGTGTATGTGTGCGTCGATCACAACAAGGAAAACCGAGAACACCCTTGTGTTCTTGTTGTTTACGATCGACGAGAGAGAGAGAGAGCCGAGAGAGAGAGAGAGAGAGAGAGAGAGAGAGAGAGAGTCGTGAGAGAGAAAGAGAGATGGTGGCTAGGGTTATCTTATGCTTAATCTCTTATAATCCTTAAGGCTTAAAGGTTATTTATAAACCTCATTAAAAAGGACCCAAGGCCGTTTAATTAAAGCCCATGTCTTTAATTAAACTTTCATTCCTCTCACTTTGACCCCCTGGACTTTACTAGTTAATTAATTAACTATTAATTAACTGGTCCATTAAATATTAAACTTAATATTTAATTTCTCCTTAAATAATAAATAACTATTTATTATTTATTTGCTTTCTGATAATTAATTCGACTGATTAATTATTCACTTTCTCTCTCTAATAATTAATCCAACTAATTAATTTTTTCCACACAGATTTATGGTAAAATCCAACTGTTCTAATTTGGGTGTGTAGCAGTGTGACCCTTTAGTCTCTTATAACATTGGATACAATGTACCTATTATCTATCTCTGCACATAATCCAACAGACTCCCACTTGTGCAAGATAAATAATAGTTACTGTACATTGTTGACCTAAGGAGGTCCCTAGCCAGACACTTAGGACAACCAGGTCATAAGAACTCTTATACCCCAAGAAAGATGTGATAATATAAACTCTCATAAAATGACTGTTTAGGAGCAACCTACCATGAACCAACTGTTCATAGATCAACTATCATAAACTACTTGTTTATGAATGGGTACGGTTATTATAGGTTTGTCCCTTGCAGCGCGATATTTCAATTTTGAGCATAAGCATGGAGAGTGTCAACTCAAAATCTCAAGAATTATGTTCATGACATACTTGATTTCAAAACTGCGTGATAAACGACAAATAACAGATCAGTTCGTTTGGGCACGGCCGTGCACTTACCAGTTTCTCTAATCAGTCAAGGGGCCCAGAAATATCTCTCCTAAAAAGAAGGTGCAAATACCATCTTGCATATTTGCATTTGGCAATACGGCTCCCATTGAATCTAGATACGCCCCTTATGACCACCCTGTTACGGCGTGGCGTTAAGACGCACTAAGAAGACAATAGTTACTGCATCCCAAACCAAATACCTCAGGTTTAAGGATAACCTATGTGATAAATACTTTTGACACGAATCCACGAAGTATTTTTCACGGTGAGTCAATCCAATATTCGTAACCCTAACGAATATCCGTCAATTTTGGTCTGCAAAAACCTTTTGCAGCTATATTCGATATACTTTCGAATCTACCCCAAAATTACGATGACTTTATAGCCCTATCACGGTTCCCACCAAGATAAGTAGTCACGGATAATGTTTTTGAATAAACCTACTTTATTCCTGGATGAACCAAAACATACAAAATGGTGAAGAACAATGAAACTAATTTATGCACCCTCCATATTCCACCCTGGAATAAAGATGCATAATTTCTACCATTTCATTGACTCAATTCACAGCGTTTATCTGAATTACTTTATTATTTTACATCGTAACTTATCACGGATTACAGAGAAAATAATATGCGTATAAACCTAAAACTCAAGACTAGTACCTTAAAGTACTCCTTCTTGGTTTTGCTAGAAAATGTTCTTGCAACCTAAGAACAATTCTAGACTTACTTATTTTATAAAATTCCTTAAACTTGGAGAACCGGAAATAACTCCTAAGTTTCTGAGTTTATAAAATAATCCCCTTGTAATTAAAACTTTAATTACACTTTGTAGATGTATTGAATCTTGCTAGATTCATACCCTTTTGAAACGATAAATCCCTTTTACACCTACTTGAGATTTGATTCCCAGTGTACACCAACACTTCTCTAATTTCATTACTAAGGATATTGAAGAACATCATATTCTATCATTTCTAATGTTTATCCAACCAACAATATTAATTATTTTGACCTTTTGAACTCTTTAAAAACGTATATAATATTATTTAAGTCATAACTTGACTTAAAGTCTTGCAATGACATCTTTATTAAGTACCTCTCAATAAGTCATGCGTTCCCTGGATTAGTCCCTTTTTCAAGAACTTACTATTTTAGATAACTTCTAAAATTATCTGAAAATTATGTACTTTAAAAGTTCATACTTGTATTTATCATACTAGTTAGATCAATCCTTGATAACTTGATAAATACACTAGTCAAGGTGCTCCCACTATCTTTTATGAAAAAGTGCATTTTCCTAAGAACACCCCTTTTTAGACTTAGTCAATCCTTGACTAACATGTCTAAAAATTTGTGTTTTTAAACACTTGCTCAGTTTTTGTGAGAAATTTAAGTGTTTCATAAAACCAGAACTTGGATTTTGCATACATCCATCTTTCCCATTACGGAATGTAGTTTCTAAACATGATTACAAGTATAAAACACTTGTAAAGATATTTTAAATTTCTTTGCCTAAAACATTTAGTATAAAACAACATTGATTATAATAACTATTACAATCACCTTTATACTTTCTTAAATGTTTTGTCCAAAAACTTTTTATCTAGAAATAAAACTATTATTTCTTATTTGATTATGTTCAAAGCCTTGAACATTTGTCTTTCATAAAATTCTTAAATACTTGCAGATCAGAGAACTTATCTAATCCCATAAACACAACTTGTTTATCCAAGTATTTTATACAGTGAGAATTAAGTAACTACAACAATTATTGCAAAAGATCATTATGAACCATCTATTAAATCAAAACTTGACTTATTAGTATCATTTAGTCACAACTGGACTAACCTGATTCATCAAAAGCACACGTTCACGGATATAAATTAAATAATTCAAATTTCCAAATATTTAAAACCATAGTGTCAACCCAAGAGTTTTAAATAATGCCAAAAATCCGGAAAAGCATTAAACAAGAGTTTATTAATAACTAGGAAAAGAATTATAAAATATCCGAGCTGCACGTGGAGTCTCTAATGTTGGGCTGCTTCACTTTCCATCACCTCCTGCAATGAACGATTGCAAGATGTCAGAATACTTGTAATAACTTTACAAGTGGAAAGTGATAAATAAACTATTCACACGATACCTGAGGAGCCAGCCTTGCCTCCTGCCTCGTGAGCCTTTGGACAATCTCTTTTCCAGTGTCCACCCTCGCCACACTTGAAGCAACGATTCTCGGTTCTTGCCTTGTTTGGCTTTGGCTCTTGCCCTTGTTGTTGTCACTAGCCCTGGGTGCATTCTGGCTGGGCTGGGTCTTACCCTTTCCCTTTCCGTTGCGCCCCTTCCTCTTCTTGTAACAGCCATTGCCCACCATGAGGACGTCCTTAAACTTGGTCCCGATACTCTGCTCCGCCGTCTTAAGCATGGAGTGCAACTCATCCACGGATTTCTCCATGTTATTCATGTTGTAGTTGACTATAAAAGGCTTATAGTCGTCTGACAATGAGTTGAGTATCGTATCCGTTGCCAGCTGCAACGGTACTGGGGGCCCAAGCCTCTCCAGGTGGTCCATGTAACCTTTCATTTTCATGACATGGTTACTGACCGATGTCCCCTTCACCATCTTGCACGAGTTAAATGCCCTAGTGGCATCATAACGCTCCGTGCGGGCTTGCTCCTGGAACATGTCCATCAGCTGGCGGATCATGTCGTAAGCAGGAGTTTCCATCATGCTTGTCTGCAACTTTGGACTCAATGTTACAAGCATGAGGCAACTTACGTCCAGGGCATCATTGGAGCGCTTCTGAAAAGCCTCCCTGACTTCTGCCCTGGCGTTGTTGGCAGGAGGGTTCCCCAGAGGTTGTTCTAGGACGTACCACTTTCTCTCGTGCCTCAGCACGATCCCGGAGATTTCTCTCCCAAGTGAGAAAGTTAGGTCCGGTGAGCTTATCCTTCTCAAGGATAGAGCGAAGAGAGAAGTTGTTGGTGTTGGTAACGTTGGTTGCCATCTACAAATTAAAACCCGGTTTAATTAGTAATTGCGAATAAATTTTCTAACATATATCAACAAACCCATAAATAATATATATCAGACCTAGGACTCATATTTCACATACTTGACGTAAGGTTTAGGCACTTCCCGCCAAGTCATGCTATTTCTGGTAGGTAACACCCTGTACCAATCATACCTAACTGATACGACTCCTAGAACCTCATAGAGCACTTAGACCTAGTCTAGTATGTTTAACTCTACTCTAGTGCTTTTTGGGCCGGGACTCCCGATTATCACCAAAATAGATCGCACCACCTAAGACAGTATGAATTCTGGCCGGGACTCCCGATTATCGTAGAATCTTTCATACCCTTTCCCGCAATGGTTTAAACCCGGATGCCCAAGGTTTGGGCACTTCCGACACCCGAGTACCGTTTAACAGCAAAAGTGTACCATTAGGTGGGTAGCACACTGATCTAAGATTTTTCTTGGGTTTTATAATTAAGTTTAAACCGAAAACTTAATTTTCCAGTTTTTGAAAAACCATTTTAAAACCAACTGTTTTAAAAATACGATTTACATGTGTACCTTCACTAGGTGCACAAAACGGTTTTGTAAGTTCTAAACTTATAATCTTGACAAAACTTTAAATTTGTAAAAAATTTAACTAACACGACTAGCAATCTGTAGTCGTATTCTAGTTTGTCATGAATCGTGGTTTTTCTCTGTTTAATAATTAGCTATTATTAAACCCCTTTTTATTTAGCATCATACACATATCACATATCACATATATATGAATAAGCAGTAAATAAAACACAACCATGCAGATAAAACCTATAGTTTTGCCAACTAATCCTAAGGTCAATCCTAAGGATAAGAGAACTCGGATTCGTCTTCAGGATGCACTGCTCCCACTTGCCTTGACACCTCCTCCGAAGTATCCGGTCTCCGTGCAAGCCATCACCTTGAACACCTTCTTGAAATCCATCTTGGTCAAGGGATTAAACTACAACTAATCTATTACAAATTACAATAATAAATGGGGTTGTAAGTGGCACGCAGGCTTCCCCGAACCAATACAAAATTACATTCAGAAAAGGGATTGTAATTGGCACGCAGGCCTTCCCAAAACCAAAAACAAAAAGAAAAGAAAAGCGAGTCCTAAGTCGGAAAAACTATAGCTATATACCACAACCACGCAATATATATAATCAATACATATATATATATCAACCATGCAGTTAAAGGATATATAAATAATAAACTATGCGATAAAGCAAAAATTGATTCGCTTAACCATTCTCATAAACCCTTTTGATCAATAACTATAAACCAAAAAAATGAGAATTATGATTTTCTAAAACATTTAAAATTACTTGACCAAAATAGTTTTCCAACAAACCTTTGGAAAAACTTGACTTCACTCAAAACTTGAATGAAATCCTATGTCAGGTTTTTACTAGTTTTACCAAAAAACTTAAACCTAACAAATTTAGTCATTTAAATATCATCTTGTTTGTTTCTCCATTTCTTTATATAAACTTACTTTTGGAGTTTATACTAGTCGTAATAAACATCCAAAATTATATATTTTAACTAAACTAATTAAAATATATAAAACAATAGTTTATATAAAACTTATTAATTTTAAATAAAATTAATAATTCTTTTGTATTTAATCGGAAATCCAAAATTGGGTCAACTACACTTGGGCCGAGGACCCTCTTGGGCCGAAACCCCTGGGTCGCTAGCCACTTGGGCCAAGAGCTCCTTGGGCCGAGAACCCTCCTGGGCCAAAACCCCTTTGGGCCGAAAACCCCCTTGGGCCGTGGCATCTGGGCTGAAGCCACACCACTGCCGCCAGGGAGCATCGCCGACCAGCCGGCCTGCCGACCGACTACCAACCGCCGCCGGTCACATGTGACCACCTCACACCGCCACCGTATCTCGGCTGCCGCCGCCGGTCACGGTGGTGGTGTTGGTTTATATTTCCGATTAACACAAAATTAAAAGTTTTTAATTCCCCTTCCAATTTAATCTATTAAAACTTAACTAGTTTTAACATTCTGATTAAAATATGGATTTAATCAAAAACCAAAAACTTTAATTGCCAATGTAACCAAAAACTGTTCCATTAATAATTAATAATCCTAAAACCAGATTTTAACCTTTAAACAGAAACAGTTCAAATTTCTAGTTAAGATCAAGTTTTAGATAAAAAGCCTATCTTTTAACCGTTTAAACATAAGCCTTGTTTAAACCTATCTGGTTAAAGTTAAAACTTTTATTATCTGGATAAAAACAGAAAACTTGTTTTTATCACCCTATGGTTTTCGATTTTGTTGAAGGAAAGAACGAGATGAAGTAGAAGATCATATAACTTAAACGAATTAATTAACTGGATTAACAAGGTTTAATAATTAAAACAAAACTGTTTAATTTATCTTAATTCAAACTTTTTCTTATCCAAAAATCACAATCCTTTTAACCGTTTAAACTAACTATTTAAACTTTCTGATTAATATGATTAAACCTTTTAAAACTGGATAACAAAACAAACTGTTTTTGTTGGCCTTGGTGATTTTCGAAAAATCCTAGAACAAGTAGGACATCAAGAATCAAACCTTAATCCTAAAAACAGATAAACTAGAAACTAAAAGATCATAGAGCCGATGCTCTGATACCACTGAAGGGTTTTGTCCTGACCAAACCACTATATGACACAAACTGGTCAAGCCCTGGGTTTGATTCTACTGGTTCAATCCTAAAGCGGAACTGAATTGAACACAACCCTCTAAACCCAAAAGGGTTAGGATCTTTAAACAAATGATATATGTAGCATCTTAACAACAAATAACAAAGGTTTAGAATTTTACATGCTTTGATCCTGGGTTTGCTAAAGATAGTCCACCACTACTGCACCTCCAATGAACTGGCTGCTAGACCGCTCCTGGATTTACTTGAACTTCAACACTCTAAAGCCCTGAGTGTGTGTATGTGTGCGCCGATCACAACAAGCAAAACCGAGAACACCCTTGTGTTCTTGTTGTTTACGATCGACGAGAGAGAGAGAGAGAGAGAGAGAGAGAGAAAGAGTGAATCGTGACAGAGAAAGAGAGATGGTGGCTAGGGTTATCTTATGCTTAATCTCTTATAATCCTTAAGGCTTAAAGGTTATTTATAAACCTCATTAAAAAGACCCAAGCCCGTTTAATTAAAGCCCATGTCTTTAATTAAACTTTCATTCCTCTCACTTTGACCCCCTGGACTTTACTAGTTAATTAATTAACTATTAATTAACTGGTCCATTAAATATTAAACTTAATATTTAATTTCTCCTTAAATAATAAATAATATTTATTATTTGTTTCGTTTATGATAATTAATTCGACAGATTAATTATTCACTTTCTCTCTCTAATAATTAATCCAATTGATTAATTATTTCCATACAGATTTATGGTAAAATCCAACTGTTCTAATTTGGGTGTGTAGCAGTGTGACCCTTTAGTCTCTTATAACATTGGATACAATGTACCTATTATCTATCTCTGCACATAATCCAACACGTTGGCACCCAAAGAATCACTCCTGCGGGCGTAGGGTATGGTCCTTACGGCTGTAGGGTATTGTTTCTTGGAAAGGAACTCTTGCGGGCGTAGGGCATGTTCCTACGGCCGTAGGAGGTGTTTGGAAGGTGTCCTGCGGCCGTAGGACACATTCGCTGCGGCCGTAGGAGCTGTTCCAGATTGCTTGTTGCTTGTTGTTTGTTGTACGTTTGCATAGAAGCAATGATAGTACTTTTAGACGTTGACTAAACCTACACGTGATGTGTTAGGTGATTCGGACGACTCCGTGTGCTCCTGGGATTCCCGAATTCATATCCGCCTCCTGTAATCTCGAGGTGAGTACCGGTTTCCCATGAGTCTCGGTAAGTAGCGTTGTCTGTTGTTTATTGAAATATGTTGTTGATGTCGCACACGTGCGTATATGAGGTATGTTATGCCATGTTGTTATATACTGTTGCCATGCTAAGTTGCTTTACACGTTGGTTATGAATCGCATGCGTATCGTTGAACCCGCTACGGGTTGTTGTTTTTTGTTGTATTGGTCCGGACTGTTGATGGCATGGTTAAGGTCAGCTTTCTTCCCGAAGGCTGGATCCCTTTGATGGAATAACGGGAAATAACGGTACTCGGTGTGCAGCACACCGGGGTGGTCTTGCAAACCGCCGCTCCTGAACGTGAGTTGGGATCTTAGCTTTCGTTGAGATCCGTGTTGATGAGCTTCGAGCTTCGTAACGCGTTTGGTGGACTGTTCTTCGCTTTGTTGGATTATGTGCAGAGATAATTAATGGGCATATTGTATCCAATGTTATAAGAGACTAAAAGGTCACACTGCTACACACCCAATACGGAACAGTTGGATTTCACTATAAATCTGTGTGGAAATAATTAATCAGTTAGATTAAATATTAAAGAGAAAAAGAAAATAATTAATCAGTAGAATTAATTATTGAAAAGAGAGATATAAATAACTAATCAGTTTGTATTAATTATTAAGGAAATAAATAATAGATAGTTATTTATTATTTAAAGAGAATTAAATATTAAGTTTTAATATTTAACGGACCAGTTAATTAATAGTTAATTAATTAACTAGTAAAGTCTAGGGGGTCAAAGTGAGAAGGTTGAAAGTTTAATTAAAACCAGTGGGCTTTTTAATTAAACGGGCTTAGGTCCATCTAATCCTTATATATATCCTTAAGCCTTAAGGATTAAGAAATAAGATACAAGGGATTAAACCTAGCCACCAACTCTCTCCCTTTCTCCTCTCGTCGAACTCACTCTCTCTCTAGGCTGATCTCTCTCTCGGTCTCTCTCTCTCTGTCTCTCTCTCTCTCTCTCTCCCTTCGACGATCACGAAACAAACACCAAAGGTGTTTGCTTTTTTTTGGGTTGATCGACCCAAAGGGTACACACACAAGGGTTTCGAGTTTTTGAAGCCTTGGTAATCCAGGAGCGGTCTAGCAGCCAGTTCCAAAGGAGGTGCAGTAGTGGTGGACTACTTTAGCAATCCCAAGTTTTTGATCAGGTATATTTTCTGTAACCTTATCTGTGGATTGTTTGTTAGAAGCTATGTTTGATCATTAGTATTAAGATCCTAACCCTTTTTGGGGTTTAGAGGGTTGTGTTCAATCCAGTTCCGCTTTTACGATTGAACCAGTGGAATCAAACCCAGGTTTGACCAGTTTGAGTCATATGGTGGTTTGGTCAGGTTCAAAAACCCTTCAGTGGTATCAGAGCCTGGGCTCTATGATCCATAGTTTCTAGTTTTATCTGTTTTTAGGATTAAGGTTTTGTTTTTAATTCTCTACTTATTCTTTGAGTTTTTCGAAAATCAAGTAGGTAACAAAACAGTTTGTTTTGTTATCAGGTTTATCCTATTAATCAGGAAATTCAAACAGTTAGTTTGAATGGTTAAAAGGATTATGATTTTTGAATAAGAAAAAGTTTTGAATTAAGTTTAAATTAAACAGTTCGTGTAAGTTGGTAAAATCCTAGTTAATCCAGATAATTGATTTGTTTTTGATAATATGATCTTCTTCATCTTGTTTCTTCTCCTCTGTTTTTCGAAAACCATAAAAGGATAAAAACAAGTTTTCTGTTTTTTATTCAGTTAATAAAAGGTTTGATTTTAACCAGTTAGGTTTAAACTAGGTTTGTGTTTAAACGGTTAAAAAGGATAAACTTTTAATCTAAAACTAGATTTTAACCAGTTTTTGAACTTTTGTTTAAAAAGGTTGAAATCAAGTTTTAGGATAATTAGTTATTAATAAAACAAGTTTTGTTGAAATTAATAATTAATAGTTTTTGGTTTTTGAATTAAATCAAGTTTTTTAATCAGTATATTAAAACAGTTAGTTTTAATAGGTTAAAAGGGATTTAAAATATTCTATTAATCGGAAAACGGGAACCGAGATCATCACCGTGTCAGGTGGTGGCGCTAAAGGCACTTAGCGGCGCTAAAAGGACTTTAGCGGCGCTAAAGCCTAATGGGCTACGGCCCAAGGGGTTCCGGCCCAAGGAATTTCGAGGCCTAGTGGGCTTTGGCCCAATGTGGTTCTCGACCCAATGTGGTTCTCGGCCCAATAGGGTCTTCGGCCCAGTGGGTTCTTTGGGATAATGGGTTTTCGGCCCAGGAAATGTTGGCTTGAATAGTTTTTCCGGATTAATACAAAAGGATTATTAATTTTAAGTTATAAAATTAATAAGGCGTTATATAAACTAGTGTTATATATTTTAATTAGTTTAGTTAAAATATATATATTTTTGACTTTTATTTATTATGACTAGTTTAGTCATTTTTGAATAAATTCTAAAAAGAATAAAGTTTATACAATATTGTGAAGAAACAAATAAGATAATATTTAATTGACCAAAAGTTGTCGGTTTTAAGTTTTTGGAAAAGTAGTAAGAGAACTCGACATGAGGATTTCATTCAAGTTTTGAATGAGATCAAGTTTTTTAAAGTTTGTTGAAAAACTATTTTGGTTAAATAAATTTAATTAGAAGATCATAATTATCATTTTTTTGGTTAATAGGTATTAATCAAAAGGGTAAATGGGAATGTTTGAACAAATCATGTTATGTGCTTAACAGCACAGTTTTTTTTTGTTTATATTATTATAACTGCGTGGTTGTCTTTTATACATATAGTGTTTATATATAATTGTGTGGTTGTGATACATATAGCTATAGTTTTATACATATAAATCGTATTTTTTTTAAGACAGTTAGTTTTAAAATGGTTTTTTTAAAAACTGGAAAATTAAGTTTTTAACTTAATTATAAAACCCAAGAAAATATTAGATCAGTGTGCTACCCACCTAATGGTACACCCTTGCTGTTAAACGGTACTCGGGTGTCGGAAGTGCCCAAACCTTGGGCATCCGGGTTCAAACCATTGCGGGAAGGGGCATGAAAGATTCTGTGATAATCGGGATACCCGGCCATAATTCATGTTGTCTTAGGTGGTGCGATCTATTTTGGTGATAATCGGGAGTCCCGGCCCAAAAAGCACTAGAGTAGAATTAAACATACTAGACTGGGTCTAAGTGCTGTACGATTGGTACAGGGTGTTACCTACCAGAAATAGCATGACTTGGTGGGAAGTGCCCAAACCTTGCGTCAAGTGTGTGAAATATGGGTCCTAGGTCTAATATATATTGTTTATGGGTTTGATGATATATGATTAGAAAGTTTATCTGCAATTACTAATTAAACCAAGGTTTTAATTTGTAGATGGCAACCAACGTTACTAGTACTAACAACCTCTCTCTCCGCTCCATCCTTGAGAAGGACAAGCTTGCCGGTCCTAACTTTCTCACGTGGGAAAGAAATCTCCGGATCGTGCTTAGGCACGAGAGAAAGTGGCATGTCCTAGAACAACCTCTAGGAAATCCTCCTACCAGTAATGCTAGGGCAGACGTCAGGGAGGCTTTTCAGAAGCGCTCCAATGACGCCCTAGATGTCATCTGCCTCATGATTGCAACTATCAGTCCAGAGTTGCAGTCTAGCATGATGGAGACTCCTGCCTATGACATGATCCGCCAGCTGAGGGACATGTTCCAGGAGCAAGCTCGCACAGAGCGTTATGATACCACCAGGGCATTTAACTCGTGCAAGATGGCTAAGGGGACCTCGGTCAGTAACCACGTCATGAAAATGAAAGGTTACATGGACCACCTAGAGAGACTTGGGCACCCAGTACCGTTGTAGCTAGCAACGGGTACGATACTCAACTCGTTGTCAGATGACTATAAGCCTTTTATAGTCAACTACAACATGAACAACATGGAGAAATCCGTGGCTGAGTTGCACTCAATGCTCAAGACAGCTGAGCAGAGTATCGGGACCAAGTCTAAGGATGTTCTCATGGTGGGTCATGGCGGGCATAAGAAGAGGAAGGGGCGCAACGGAAAGGGAAAGGGCAAGGCCTAGCCCAGCCAGAAATCACCCAGGGCTAATAACGACAACAAGGGCAAGAACCGAGAATCGGTGCTTCAAGTGCGGTGAGGTCGGGCACTAGAAAAGAGATTGCCCGAAGGGTCACGAGGCAGGTGGCAAGGCTGGCCCTCAGGTATCGTGTGAATAGCTTCTTTGTCATTTTCCCTTTGTAAAAGTTTTTACGAGTATTCTAATGTCTTGCAATCGTTTATTGCAGGAGGGGATGGAAAGTGATGCGGCCCAGCATGAAGAAATCCCACGTGCAGCTTACGGATATTTTTTAATATTTATATTTCATAGTCTATTAAACTCTTTTAAGTTTATTTGAACTTTTTATCTTAATTGTTTATGGAAACTTTTTGTTTTTGAGTTTATGGAAATTTTAATTTTTTAGTTCATATCCATGCACGTGTTCTTGTTTTATGAATCAGGATTAGTCCAGTTGTGACTAAAAGAGTACCAACAAGTCAAGTCTTGACTTGATTGGTGATTCATAATAATCTTATGATGTGATTTGTTGTAGTTATATAAATGCTGGCTCCACTATTCGAATGCTTAAATAAACAAGTATTGTTTATAAAATTAGATAGCTTTTCTAATTTTAGCAAAGTGTTAAAGTCTTTTGTGAAAAGTGAAAGTTTAGAGTCTTGAACAAAATAGAAATGATAGTCGTTGTTTCTAAGTGAAAAATAGTTTTTGATAAAACATTTAAGATAGTATAAAAATGATTATGGTAGTTACTATAATCAAGGAATTTTATACTAAATGTTTTTAATGAAAAGAGATTTAAAATGCCTTCACTAGTGCTTTTGCACTCATGGCAAGATTAATGAAACTACTTTCTGTAAATAGGAAGATGGATATATGGAGATCCAAGTTCTTGGTTTCATAAAACAAATTTCTTACAAAAACTAAGTTTTAAAACATGTGTTAGTCATGGTAGTCAAGGATTGACTAAAGCATAAAAGGATGTTTTAAAGTAATGCACTTTTCCATAAAAGATAGTGGGAGCATCTGACTAATGTATTTATCAGAGTTAATAAAAGTTTGTTCTTAACCAGTGTGATAAATACAAGATTAAACTTTTAGAGTATATATAATCATTGGATGTTTTTAGATTTGATCTAAAACAGTAAGTTCTTGAGAAAGAACTAATCCAATGAATGCATGATTTATTGAGAGGTACTCAATAAAGATATCATTGCAAAACTATAAGTCAAGTTATGACTTTGAATAAAAATTATACTCATTTTGAAAGTTTCAATAAGTCAGCAAAAAATAAATGATTGTTGGCTAATTAACGTTAGAAATGATAAAATATGATGTTCTTTAACATTTTTAGTAGTGATATTAGATTAGTGTTGGCATACACAGGGAATCTAATTTCAAGGTTCTTACAAGTAGTTGTAAGAAAGTATTATCATTCCAAATGGATAATAAAACCTAGTAAGATTTAATTTGTCTGCAAATGTAGTTAAAGTTTTAATTACAAGAAGGTATTTTGTAAAATCAGAAACTTTGGAGTTATTTCCAGTTTCTACAAGTTTAGGGAATTTTATAAAATAAGTAAGTCTAGAATTGTTCTTAGGTTGCAAGAACGATTTCTAACAAAACCAAGAAATAGTACTTTAGGGTGCTAGTCTTGAGTTTTAGGTTTATAATCATAATATTCTTCTTTGTAATCTGTGATAAGTTACAATGCAAAATAATAAGTAATTCAGATATACACCGTGAATCGAGTCAATGAAATGGTAGAAATTATGCGCCTTTATTCCAGGGAGGAATATGGAAGGGTGTAGAAATTAGTTTCATTATTCTTCACAATTTTGTATGTTTTGGTTCATCCAGGAATAAACTAGGTTTATTCAAAATATTATTCGTGACTACTTATCGTGGTGGGAACTATAATAGGGCTATAAATTCATCGTAATTTTGGGGTAGATTCGAAAGTATATCGAATATAGCTGCAAAAGGTTTTTGCGGACCAGAATTGACGGATATTCGTTAGGATTACGAATATTGGATTGATCCACTGTGAAAAATACTTCCAGGATTGATGTCAAAAGTATTTATCACATAGGTTATCCTTAAGGCTGAGGTATTTGGTTTGGGATGCGGTAACTGTTGTCTTCTTAGCTCGCTTTAACGTCACGCCGTAACAGGGTGGTCATAAGGAGCGTGTCTAGATTCAGTGGGAGCCGTATTTCCAAATGCAAATATGCAAGATTGTAATTGCAACTTATTTTTAGGAGAGATATTTCCGGGCCCCTTGACTGATTAAAGAAACTGATAAGTGCATGGCCGTGCCCAAACGAACTGATCTGTTCTTTGTCGTTTATCACGCAGTTTTGAAATCAAGTATGTCATGAAGTTGATTTTTTCCATGCTCACGCTCAAAATTGGAATATCGCGCTGCAAGGGACAAACCTATATATGTGCAAGTTTATATATATAAAAACGTACCCATTCATGAACAGGGAGTTTATGATAGTTTAGTTTATAAACAGTTAGTTTATAACAGGTTACTTCTAAGCAGGTTGCTTATGAAGTTTTATCACAAGTTATTTTGGGGTATAAGAGTTCTTATAACCTGGTTACCCTAAGTGTCTGGCTAGGGACCTCCTTTGGCTAACAATGTGCTGTAATTATTACTTATCTTGCACAAGTGGGAGTCTGTTGGATTATGTGCAGAGATAATTAATGGGCATATTGTATCCAATGTTATAAGAGACTAAAGGGTCACACTGCTACACACCCAATACGGAACAGTTGGATTTCACCATAAATCTGTGTGGAAATAATTAATCAGTTAGATTAAATATTAAAGAGAAAAAGGAAATAATTAATCAGTAGAATTAATTATTGAAAAGAGATATATAAATAACTAATCAGTTTGTATTAATTATTAAGGAAATAAATAATAAATAGTTATTTATTATTTAAAGAGAATTAAATATTAAGTTTTAATATTTAACGGACCAGTTAATTAATAGTTAATTAATTAACTAGTAAAGTCTAGGGGGTCAAAGTGAGAAGGTTGAAAGTTTAATTAAAACCAGTGGGCTTTTTAATTAAACGGGCTTAGGTCCATCTAATCCTTATATATATCCTTAAGCCTTAAGGATTAAGAAATAAGAGACAAGGGATTAAACCTAGCCACCAACTCTCTCCCTCTCTCCTCTCGTCGAACTCACTCTCTCTCGGTCTCTCTCTCTCTCTCTTCGACGATCACGAAACAAACACCAAAGGTGTTTGCGTTTTTTTTGGGTTGATCGACGCAAAGGGTACACACAAGGGTTTCGAGTTTTTGAAGCCTTGGTAATCCAGGAGCAGTCTAGCAGCCAGTTCCAAAGGAGGTGCAGTAGTGGTGGACTACTTTAGCAATCCCAAGTTTTTGATCAGGTTTATTTTCTGTAACCTTATCTGTGGATTGTTTGTTAGAAGCTATGTTTGATCATTAGTATTAAGATCCTAACCTTTTTTGGGGTTTAGAGGGTTGTGTTCAATCCAGTTCTGCTTTTAGGATTGAACCAGTGGAATCAAACCCAGGTTTGACCAGTTTGAGTCATATGGTGGTTTGGTCAGGTTCAAAAACCCTTCACGCTCCCCCACCATTGCGGATAGTTGTAGCTGATGGTCCCCAGTTTGAGTCGTTGAGTCGGGCTTCCCACCCTGCGAGATATGATTCCTACTGACTCGTTGGCGCGACGCTACATATTAGGATAGCCTTATGTGCTGTCCCGTAGTTGGGATAACCTGCTTATTGATTCTTATGTGTAAATATGTGCTCACTAGCTAGTTGTAGCTAACGGTGCCTGAATTTTCCCTTTTCCCAGATGCGAGGTAGTTGGCCTACGTGAGGCGTGACTGTTGGTGGCTGTTGTAAATATCTTTTGCGGAACACTGCCTGTTGTATATATCTGTGATCCGATGGTCGGTAGTTGTCAGTCTAGTTGGGTAACACGCGGTGGTATTTTTGGGACTTGGTTTATGATGTTGTACTTTATACATTCCCAAGTCAGTTAAACAATATTATCTTTATTTAAAAATGTTGGTTACTTCTGATGTTGGCTTTTATAATATAAGTTGAAAAGCTTAAATTTTCCCTAATTTTAAGCGCGTGAAAACCGGTGTTACAATTAGGTATCAGAGCCTAAGTTTGAGGAATTGGGTACTCGTAGGATTATTCAATCTCAAGCCCGGGCCCAACCATCGTTAAGTGTTTCTAGTTGGGTGTTTGGGGTTGAGTATGAGCGTTATGTGGTAGTTGCATGTTGAAAACTAACTTGTAGCGTTAGTAGTTGTTGAAAGAGTAGAGTACTAAACGTTGTTTCCGTGTATGTAGTAAGTTGACATAGAATGGTTGAGCGAAGAGTTAATACTGAAGAGGCTCTTAAGCGCATGGAGGATGAAGCTTCGAGTGTTCATCCCGAAGCTGAGGAAGGATCTGCCCCGCATAATGACGAGCCGATAAGGCAAGATCCAGATCAGGCAGCGCGTATTGTACGTCTGGAGGAAGAGCTCCGACTCACGAGGGAGCTGTTGTTGGCAGCAATGCAGGGTCAGAAGCAGAAGAAATGTTCATATAAGAAATTTCGCTCCTACGGTCCGAAGGAGTTCGAGGTCGGTGATGGTCCTTCGGATACCGTGCGGTGGCTCCGGGAGACTGATCAGGTGTTTGACTCATGTGATTGTGAACCCAAGTATCATGTCAAGTATGCGGCACGGATGTTGAAGGGTAGCGCTTTTTTCTGGTGGGATTCTGTGAAAGCGACGTTAAGTAGAGAGGTTGTTGCTGCCATGACATGGGAGCAGTTTGCTGAAAAGGTGATGAGACGGTATTGTACTGATTATGATATGGAAAAGATGGAAAGAGAGTTCAACGCTCTCCATAAGTGAGACAAGTCGGTGGATGTTCTTATCCAAGCCTTTATTGATAAAGTGAGGTTTATTCCTCACTTGGCGACAGATGATGTGGCAAAGATAAGAAAGTTTGTGGGAATGTTGCCGACCGATTATCGTGCTCCTGTTAGAGTAGCTGGGAATTTGGATCGAGCGTTTAAAATAGCTTTACAACTTGAAGATGATCGTACACAGGGTAAAGATGAGCAAGCTGGTGAAGGTCACAAGATAAAGTTTCAGCAGTCGTCAAAGCCGGGTCCTTCTAAAGGACAATCTGTTGCAGGTGGGAAGTTCGATTCCCAGAAGAAGCCGAAGGTGGATCGTCCGTGGTGTGCAACTTGCTGTACGTATCACAGTAGTGACTATTCTAAAGCCACTGCTCGATGCTTACGGTGTGGGCAGAAGGGGCACGTGGTTGTCGAGTGTATTGTTCGATTCTGGAGCTACATATTCTTTTTTGTCTTTATCTTTCGATGATAAACTGCAAATGCCTATATCTGTATTATCTGAGCCATTAAGAGTAGATATTGCTAGTGGTAAAGTAGTTCCAGTTGTTGATAATGTCCCTCAAGCGGTTATTGATATCGACGGGAGTAGTTTTCCTGTTTCTCTTCTTCTGATGCCGATTGCGGGATTCGATGTTGTAATTGGGATGGATTGGCTTAGCAAGCTGAACACTGAGATTCTCTTTTCCAAGAAGTTGATCAAAGTTCCTTAACCTGACGCGTCATATGCTGTGGCTTCCGGTGAAAGACGAAAATCAGATATTCCTATCGTTTCTCTGATGAAAGCAAGAAAGTCAGTTTCGAAAGGTTGTGAGTGTTATCTAGCACATGTGATTGATGCTAAATTGGAGAAACGTGTTGTTCGCGATATTCCGGTTGTGACCGATTATCCAGAAGTGTTTCTTGACGAGTTGCTTGGGTTACCGCCAGTTAGAGATGTTGAATATCGTATTGATCTTGTTCCGGGGGCTACCCCTGTGGCCAAAGCTCCATATCGTCTTGCTCCTTCCGAGGTTCGCGAGATGATGACGCAGATTCAGGAGTTGCTAGACAAAGGCTTTATTCGCCCAAGTTCTTCTCCATGGGGTGCTCCTGTACTGTTCGTAAAGAAGAAAGATGGGACGATGAGAATGTGTGTTGGTCCCGAATGTATACTACAACAACAAATGTTTGTAGAAGGGGGGGGGGGGGGTTTAATACAAACTTTAGCAAATTAAAATTTAAGAGACTCGCGATTTACTTTTATATAATTCTTATTGATGTGAATCAAGAATTACATGAACTAGATGCGGAAAATCTAAGTTCAATAAAAGGTGACAACTAAATTTGTCTAACACATAGACTAAGCTAATCTTAAACAACTTATGTCTAAGATGTTCAACACATGAACAAGTTTGTTATACTGAAAATAAAATGCTAACTCTTCTAATTCTCAACAAATGAGGTTTCAGTATTCAACTATCTATTCGCATACTTAGCATGTTTCCATGCATGAGTATATATAAGCAAGGGTGTCCGGGTTGATGAAGAGAAGAAGGAGACAAAGGTACTTGGTTTAATAATATTATAATAGATAAAGTTAGTGGGTGAAAAGTAAGTTAACTTTATACACAAAGTGTGTAAAGTGAACATACTTTTCAGTAAGGAGTTTACCCACTATGTATTATTATATTATTAAAGTACTACCTTTATGTCTGGAGAAAGTAAACTTCTCCTTCCATGCTTGTGCTTTAATCAACACCATGCTTTCTGAAGATTTGACTTAACCAAGTATAGAGTTGCCAGCCATACTTACTTGTTGAAGCATATCTTCGAGATCTTCTCTTCTAAAGTATCTTTCTCCTTTTCCAGAGGATAAAGATCTATCCTTTTTGTTTCTTTGCAGATCCAAAAAGTGCTATGTACTTTTACAACAAGAGATCTAAGGCATAATAGAACAACACATGTTCTGCCTTTGACTAAAGAAAATATTACACTGAAAAACTATTAGCTGATTAAAGACTCAGCTAACAGACACTGAACAACTAACATAATTTTGCTCAGCTAAGGACAATTGTAAAAGACTCAGCTAATTAGATCTGCTCAGCTGATCAGACTGATCAGCTAATCAATATAATTAGGTTACAGCTAATAAACTAAGCAAAACAAACTCTCAGCTGTAACATCCTCAAATGGGCCTAGTCGTTATACGCTCGGTATGTTCTAAATCTCGAGCTTATTAGTGAATGTTAGAATTAATATAAAATTATTATGAAAATAATTTATAAATCATGATATTAAAGTAATAACGAAAGTAGATAAGTTTAGTATAATATTAAACGGTTATGAATAAGGATTCCGGAAATATCCCCGTTAGTTGAAACGGGCAAGCGGGTATTAACTTGTAAGTTGAAAAGGGGAACAAAATACCCCTTATGGATAATAAGAGAGACCAAGTCGGTCTCTCCCCTTCTCAACTACACAGACACGTAAACATACACACACTTCTCACTTTCACTTGTTCTTGAAAGCTTTGAAGGACAACTCAAGGGAGAAGATCATCAAGCTAAATTCCAACTGTAAATTCGAGTTCTAATCTGTCCCTAAGCTCAGAAATCATCATCTTCTTCCTCTCTTGTAAGTTCCTTCTTCCATAGCTAGTTATGTTCTTGAGTTCTTGAAGTTAGGTCAAAATGGCAAAAATTCAAATTAGCCATCCATAATTGAATTCATGTATTCCAATCTGTTTCTACATGATTTCTAATCATCTTGGAATCATAATCTTGAATTAAAATGATGATTTGAATCAAATTTCATGAAAAGCTTCAAATGGGTCAAAGGATGAAGAATTTGATCCCAAATCATGAATCATTGGTTAGAGTTTGTTAATTGTATGTTTCTAGACTTGTTTTGATGCCTTGAATGTTGTACATACATTGGATAGTGAATTGGTTATGCTGGAAATGAGTTTGGGGTGAGAAAATGGCCAAAACAGGGGCTGGAACTCATAACTGCACTGCAGGAGAGTGCTTTCGATCGCATAGCATTCCCTTGCGATCGCATAGGGTGCCTTGCGATCGCATAGCCCTCCCTTGCGATCGCATGGGGCCTGTCCAGCCACAGTGCGCGGTTTGTTTGCTATTTTTCGACGTTTTATCGTACGGGATGCTCGTTTAGGGTTCTAAATAGTTTAATGGCATCTTTAAGGGATTCATATTTGTTGGTCCCTTGGTGAGAATAACAACAAGCAACAGTGTGTAGAAGGAGGGTTGAATACACTTTCTGCGGAAATTGTACAAATCAAATAAAAGTGTTACACACAGTAAATTAAACCACAACTAGTCGAATGCTTTTATTAATATGAAGATGATTACAATGCTTTGAATAAGAAGATGATCACAATAATTATCAAGTAAGCAACTCTTGATATATAATCACCTAATATAAATCTCTCAATCTCTCAAACTTAGCTATCTATAATCAACTTATGATTATAGATACTAACGACTCTCTAAACAGGATTTTTCACAGATTGAATCAACTAATGATTACTTACTAATATCACAACTGATGTGATGATTCGAACACACGAATGATCTGGCAATCTGTGAGTTTTTTGATCACGTTGAACTGACAAACAGTGATTCAAGAATCGTAACACATACGGTGAGGTGAGGTTTTCGGCTCTATAATTTTTATCAGAATCGTAGTCGTACATCTAAACTTATCAGGAGATAAGTATTTATAATCCTGTTGCTACGGTTCCTAGCAAACTAGACTAATCCTAATTTGCTAACTAACTATCGGATAACTTGGAATCTTGAATCTTGAATCCTCTTATCTTGAGTCTTCAATATTCAATCTTGATTCTGGAGTCTTCTTATCCGCGCCGTAGATATAGAGAGTTAAAACAAAATTTAAAACACATTTAAATTCTCTTGGACTGACTTCTTTAGTCAGGCTGAGTTACTGAGCTTGAAACTCATCAAGCTGAGTTCTTCGGGAACAAACCCGAATTCAAACATGAACTAACATGTATAATTTTTAACTCATCCTTAGAAGTCCAAAGAGTTAAATAAAACAAATTTAGTAACTCTGTCGAGCTGACTCTGCTTCTAAGCTGAGTCACTCAGCTTGAAACACATCAAGCTGAATACTCGATATATACCTTATGTGACATACACAGATTATCAAACACATTAATAATTTAACTAAGGTATAATATAAACTGATCGAACACATGCTCAGTTTACATTCAGCTTATACTCAGTCTGAAACACTATAAGTGTTCAGTCTGACTAAACTTCATAATTCTGTTTAAGTTATACGTAGAACTCATCTTACAAACTTAACTTTGTCTCATCAAATCTAAACTGATGAGATCATTTTCCCAACAAACTCCCCCTATTTGATGATGACAAAACCATCAAACAGTTCTTAGGTTTGTTTAACAGAATTATGTTTTAAATCTCAAACTTATTAAGATTTTATTATTTGAACTGATCAAATATTTATTGAACATGTCAATTTTAATTGAACTTATCAATTTAAGCTGGAACACACCAACTTTTAGTTGAACACACCAACTAATTATATAAATGAATAAGAACATATCTGTTATTCATTTTTGCTGAACTTATCAGACTTATGAATAGGAACACATCACAACATAGTTGAACATTTCAAACTTTATACTTGTATTAATTGAACTAATCATAATACAAAAGTTGTTGATCACTTAGATCATGCACACATAGTGCTTACAAAAATATTAGAACTAATCTAATATTTACAAAATTAGAACTAATCTATTCTGGATGCAGCTCTTCAAACTCCTTAATCTTCTTATTTATTTCTTCAAGGATTTCTTGCAGATTAGGTATATATTGAAGCTGATCCTGTTGTGATCTGATTGCTCTGTTGATTCTGTATCCGAATCTTGCATTTTGTTCAGTCTTTTCAACAATTTGTCTTAGAGCAAATACTTGAGATACCCCACATGTATAAATTGATGCATCAGCCTGGAAGCATTTTTCACCATTTCTGTCCAAGTACATGAACCCTTTCTGAGGCTTTTCAACATATGTATTCTCTTGAAACTCCATGCCTTCAGGAAGATTAAGACTGTACGAGTCTAGATTTGCTAATCCAGCTGGCTTTGTTAGCTTCTTCTTCCCAACTTTATGAAAGGAAGTAAGTAGGGTAGCTATCTCAGTTCTGGGTGTGGCTTTCATTAAATCAGCTCTTGCAAGTAACCTCAGCAACTCATCTTTAACTTGATTTCTTTCAGAAGACTTTTTCATCTGCTTAATGAGCACTGCCACTTGCTTCCATACCTCATAACCCAGTTTGTGTAGTTGACTTAGCTCTAGAGAAGGTGTCTCACCATTTTTTAAAACAAACTCAATGATAATGATACCTTGATCTGAGTTCAGCTTAAGTGAAAGTATTTGAGAAGGGAAGAATAGTTTTGTATAGCAATCCATTATGTTCTCCTCCTCTGGTTGATCTTCCATCGGAGGTCCTTCTTCCTCTTCTTCCTTAGGCACTATGGGCAACTTGAGTTTAGTCAGATCCTCATTCTGCCTTTTGATTTGCTCAGCCCAAGCCCTTTCTCTTGCCTCTTTTTCACTGACCAATACAGTTTGAGCATTCTTTTGTCTTTCTCTTAATTCGTTAACAGAGATCCCAAGCTGGTCAGCATCCTCCTTCTCCATTCTTCTAACTGCCCGCAGTGAAGCTCTCTCTTGTAAAGTCATTTTATCCGCAGAGTCTTCACCTGAGGCTGATGATTCACTTAGAATCACTTTCCTTCTTTTCTGTTGAGGGGCTTCTGATTCATCTGAGCTGACCACTACTGGTCTTTTGCCTTTTGCTTTCTCAGTCAGCTCAGGTTCTTTCTCTGTTTCTTTCTCCCCCTCAATCTGATCTGCTCCCTCTGCCAATAGTAGTAAAGCTTCAGCTTTGACTGACTCAGCTTCAGCTTCAGCTTCTTGAACCTTCTCCCCCTTTTTGTCATCATCAATAGGGGTTGAAGTCTTTTGTTTTTGTAAGGCAGCAACAGCAGATTTTAACATCAGCACCTCCTCATCCAGATTATCAAGGATCATCAGCATATCTTTCTTTGCTTTCTTCCTTTTGAGGTGCAATGCATCAAACTGACCTTTAAAGAATGACATCAATTCATCCAAGTCAGCTTGAGATGGTTGGAATTTGGGTGCATCATCCGAAGGTTGGTGTATACCTTCAAACTCATTTGCACCAGAGTCTTGACCCTGTGAATCACCCTGGTTTGAGGATGAAACATTGGCAGGTCGTGCAAGAGGGTATAAGAAGTGAAAAGAAGTTATTGGGCTCGAGATGTGAAGTGTATGGGTTGGTGGTTGGCTAATTGGTTTAGAGGGGGTGATTGACCCTGGGGATTGGTCAGATTTTCAATGTTACCTGAGTGTGTCTGCTCAGGCACAGTAACAGGCTCTCCCATGGCTCGAGTAAGTGTGGGCTGAGTAGACACCACACCCGGGTAAGGCTGTTGGGTTGTAATGAGCCTCGAGGTTGACACCTTAAGAGAAGGCATCCCCCCCTCAACTCCTGCCTGTGGAGGGATCAGTGTGATCTCAGCTCCAGTGATGCCTTTAGATGTGGCACCACCAATGGCAGTTTTTCGGTGGTATGTTAGGATATTCTCCCTACCAGCAGTGGGCATACTAGGGGTGGCTTCAGATTGGGATTTATGATGAAAAGAAGGTGAAGGAGATGTGTTAGACTGAGTTGGGTTTACTGCAGTCTTATCTCCAAATGTAGATAGAGAAAAGTGGGAAGAGAGTGAGAGAGGAGAGGTTTTACCTGAAGCAGCATCTGAATGAGCTGGTTTAGCTTGAGCAGAGTGCTCAGCTTGAACCTCCGTGTCAGCTTGAGAAGCTCCCCCTTGATTCAATCCCTCAGCTTCACTCACAAAAGACGAAGCCTCAGCAATTAACAGCATGGGCTCACTCAGTCCCTCTTGCTCTGGGAAGATGTCGTTGTTGAACATCTTGGGGCTGAGTGTTGGCACCAGTGACAGCTCCTGATTGGCTTCGTAGAGTGCTGTCCCTAGCTCAGATTCAAATGCTAAGGACAGATACCTTATGAAAGGTACATGAAGGTCTCTTGTGGCCTTCATCACAAGGACCTTGAGCTCATTGAAGATGAGCTATGCAAAATCGATATTTCTTCCAAAGAACATGTTGTACATCAACTGCATCTCGAACTCATTGATCTGGTTCAGTCCTCCAACCTTGGTACCAAGTCAACGAATCACAGTGGACACCATAAAACCCCATCCGGTTGGGAAAGTGGCCTTCTTGATCACCCCTTCGATTTGAGGGTGACCCATCTATGGCAGAACAGACCTCGCCACTTGTCTCGTCTTAGCAGGCTCGAATTCGTCATGTTGAGGAAGACGAAGAATCTACCTTAGCATGTTAGCTGTGAGAGTAATGGTTCTCTCTCCATTCAACACTGTGCCTCTGATTGCGTCATTGATATGATCGTAAGTACACGAATACCAGAATTCCAGCAAGTGCTGAGGAACCATGTGCAGAGGTTCTCCGGTGAAAGCAAAAGCCAATGGGTATTTACGAATGTAATTGACCCATGGTTCATATCCTCTGTTAATCTTGCGTAGAGGGATTGCCAGGCAAGCGCGCTGATTGTTGATTTTTATCAGCGGCAATCCGTTGTTTCGAAACGCAGCTCCTCTGACCATTCGATCACCTAGAACTAGAATGGTTCCTTCCATCGATTAAATTTTGATTACACATAGTAATTACTTTAAAATGCGCACTGAGCGATTGTCTATAGCGCACTGAGCGACTTAGGGTTTTGAGATCGATGGAACCGAAAATATGCACTTAGCAGAGAGGAGAGAAGGTATTTGAGAGGATGAGAAGTCTGGATTGTAAGCGTAAACCCTCTAAACCGAACTTGATCGGTATATATACCTTTCCAAGGAGAGAGAAAAGTTACCGTTAGAAATCCCCCTTTTGATCCGTTACGCCGTAAAATTTTGATGTAACAGTAAGCGGGTAGAACTAATAATCTTCCAATGGATACTAATGTAATATAATAATATTGACTTACAATAAGATTATATACACTGATGTATTATACCTATACACAATTTAGTATAATACGCGATTTGAGACTGACCCAAATACGCAGTGGTCATGAATTAATCACACTTAGTAAATAACACATGAGTTTAGACACACCAAGATGAGTAAACATATTACTCAGTTTAACTCAAGCACTCAGCTCGATTCAAGCACTCAGCTTGAAATGTGCACGCAGCTTGAGAATGAAACTCAGCTTGAATAGAGCACACAGCGCATGGGTAATGACACTAAGTCATTTTCGTCTGAGACTGACTCAAACGAACCTTTTAACCACACTGAGTAGTTAAAGAATGTTTGGAACCAACCAAACGTGTGAACCAATCACACAGTCTGAGTTAAGCACATAGCTCAGATTCAGTGACACTTAGTCATATATGTTTGAGACTGACTCAAACTGTATCATAACTACACTAAGTAGTTGAAGTGTGTTTGGAACTCACCAAACAAAAGAACTCATTGTTCAGCTTGATAAGATTCAGTTTATGAAAACTTATTCATAAATTGTGCACTCAGCTTAAGACTCTTAGTCTTTGTCAAACTGAAAAC
Source organism: Pulicaria dysenterica (assembly GCA_947179395.2). Taxonomy (NCBI): domain Eukaryota; kingdom Viridiplantae; phylum Streptophyta; class Magnoliopsida; order Asterales; family Asteraceae; genus Pulicaria; species Pulicaria dysenterica. Next base: position 33,499,850 of record OX359289.1, on the reverse strand, counting down.
TCGGATTCTAGACACTTAGCTAGGGGTTGAGCATACCCAAGGTACTTAGCAGATACATAAACCTCTTCTCATCAAGTGGTTTAGTAAAGATATCTGCTAGTTGGTCATCAGTGGAAATAAATTTAATGTCAACTTTACCTTTTTCCACGATGTCCCTGATGAAGTGATGTCTAATTTCAATATGCTTGGTTCTTGAGTGGAAGACTGGATTGTAAGTGATGGCTATAGCGCTTTGGTTATCACAGAAGATAGGAGTTTTCTTGAAACTCATGCCAAAGTCCCGAAGCTGATGCTGCATCCATAGGATTTGAGCACAACAGCTACCTGCTACAACATATTCAGCTTCAGCAGTTGAAGTAGCCTGAGTTCTGTTTCTTACCAGTCCAGCTGACTAACTTCCCTCCAAGCATTTGACATCCTCCAGTAGTTGATTTTCTGTCTAACTTGCACCCAGCATAGTCAGCATCTGAAAAACCAACTAACTCAAATCCAGAGTCCTTTGGATACCAAAGACCTAGATTTGGTGTACCTTTAAGGTACCTAAAGATCCTTTTCACAGCTTGAAGATGTGATTCTTTAGGATCTGCCTGATATCTTGCACACACACATGTAGCAAACATAATATCAGGTCAACTAGCTTTCAAATAAAGCAATGAACCTATCATTCCTCTATAGGTAGACTGACACACAGACTTTCCATCTGAGTCTTTACTCAGCTTGACAGCTGGTGACATGGGTGTTTTCATGGTTGAACTTGAATCAATACCATATTTCTTTATCAAATCAAGAACATACTTGCTTTGATTGATGAATATTCCATCAGACTTTTGTTGAATTTGCAGGCCTAGGAAATATGTCATCTCACCCATCATACTCATCTTGTACTTTTGTGACATTATTTTGGAGAACCACTCACATAGAGATTCATTGGTAGAACCAAAAATGATGTCATACACATAGATTTGTACAAGAATCACCTGTCCTTTACTTCTTTTAATAAAGAGTGTCTTATCTATACTACCTCTGGTGAAATCCATGGATAGTAGATAAGTGGACAGTGTATCATACCAAGCTCTTGGAGCTTGTTTAAGACCATACAAAGCCTTGTCTAACTTATAGACATGATGTGAAAACTTTGAACTTACAAAGCCAGGAGGTTGTTTCACATAGACTTCCTCCTGAAGTTTTCCATTTAGGAAAGCACTCTTTACATCCATTTGATAGACTTTGAAGTCTTTATATGCTGCATAAGCCAGGAACAGCCTTATGGCTTCAATTCTAGCAACAGGGGAAAATGTTTCATCATAATCGATTCCTTCCTCTTGCTTATACCCTTGTGCTACTAGCCTGGCTTTGTTCCTCACTATCACTCCATCCTTGTCCATTTTATTTCTATAGACCCACTTAGTGCCTATAATTGAATGATCTTTGGGGGCAGGGACAAGGTTCCAGACATACATACATAGGATTTGATGATTTCTTTGATGAACTCATCATCCTTCTCAGCTTGAGAATCCCTTGGAGTTTGTGATGATTTCTTTGATGAACACACATCATCATCACTATCATCTCCTATGACATACATAGGATTTGATAAGTTGGTTTCCTTAGGCCTTTCAAGCTCACTCAGACTGACCAAGTCAGCTTGACTCTTATCAGCTTGATCAAAACAGTCTTCATCAAAAGAGACATGAATTGATTCTTCTATTGCCTTTCTCCTTGTATTATATATTCTATAAGACTTGGAGATTGAGGAATAACCAACGAATATTCCAAGATCAGCTTTAGGTTCCAACTTATGGAGCTGATCTCTTTGATTCAGCACATAGCATTTTGAACCAAAGATATGGAAATAACCTATATTGGGCTTTCTAGACTTATACATCTCATAAGATGTCTTTCCATGTCTTTTGACAATGATTTATCTATTCTGGGTATAGCAGGCTGTACTAACAGCTTCATCTCAGAAATAGAGTTTCAATCCTGCCTCACATAGCATTGTTCTAGCAGCCTCAATTAGGGTACTATTTCTCCTTTCAGCAACTCCATTCTGTTGTGGGGTTCTGACAGATGAGAAATTTTGTAATATTCCCTTTTGTTCACAGAAGCTTTCAAGGGTAGAGTTCCTGAACTCAGTCCCATGATCACTTCTTAGTTGCTTTATAGAGAAACCTTTTTGCAACTCTTCCTGTTTGATAAAACTGATTATCTCCAGGGCAGCCTCACTTTTAGCTTAAAGGAATATTACCCAGGTGAATCGTGAGAACTCATCTACTATCACCAGTATGTACTTCTTGCCACTCAGGCTTAGAGTACTTATGGGTCCAAACAGATCCATATGCAACATATGCAGTGGGTCTGTTATTGAAAATTTTTTCTTTGACTTAAAAGACCCTTTATGGTGTTTCCCTTGTTCACAAGCTGAGCACAATTTGTCTTTGACAAATGTGATCTTTGGTAATCCAGAGACTAACTCTTTATTGGACAGCATATTTATATTTTTAACGTTTAGATGAGATAAACGTTTATGCCATAACCAACTCAGCTTAGGAACAGAATGGGAATACAAGCAGGTTTCAGTATAGGGATCAGCTGAATTTAGATCAAGTAGATACACATCTCTTTCTCTTTTAGCTATTAATACATGCTTTCCCTTAGCATTATAGATTGTTCCTGCTTTCTTCCTAAAAGTAACAACATTATCTTCATCACATAATTGACTGATACTAATCACGTTGTGTTTAAGACCTTTAAAATAGGCAACTCTCTGGAATGTAACTTTGCCAGCTTTCATCTTTCCATAGCCTTTAGTTCTTCCATGTGAGTTGTCTCCAAATGTTACTTTAGGACCTTCATCTTCTTGGAAATCACTAAAAAATCCTTTCCACCCAGTCATGTGCCTTGAGCATCCACTATCCAAGTACCATTTACTTGAACCCTGCACATGAGATAAAAACTAAACACATTAGTTTTGTTTGGGAACCCACTTCTTGGTGGGTTCAGATGAGGAGCACTTAGCATCTCCATCTTGTTGAACTGACTATTCAGCTTGAGCAGGAGCTGAGTCCTGTGTAGGCTGATCAGCTTGTTCTTGTTCAGGCCTTGGGATTTCTGCATCACAGTCCTTAGCCTCATGACCTCTACTTCTGAACTTGTAGCATCTCCTTCTTCCAATGATTATAGGAGGTAGAGTGTCCAATAATCCTTGTGAGAACTTACTCTCAGTTTTAGGATTATATGTTGTGGATAACTTTTCAACTTTCTTAGCAAGTTGATTCACCTGATGATCACTGTCTTTGGACTTACCTTTGTCAGATCTCTGTTTGTTATCCTTTTGATGAGAAGATTGACTAACAACCTTCTGTTCCATGACTTTGGACTTACCTTTGTCATGACTGCTGGACTCACCAGTTTCAACAGGTTTGGACTTACCACCGTTGATATTCTTGGACTTACCAAGATCCACAACTTTGGACTTACCATTGTCGTGTTTTGACCTCTGATTTACAGTGGTCTTTCTGTTCTTGTAACTTCTCTCCGAGCCAGAAAGAGAATTTTGTCTTTTGAAAGGGTTTGGATTAAACCTTTCTATGACCGAAGTTCTTTGAACAGACTGAGTGCCTAGTCTATCCAGCATAGACTTACCATGCTGTTTAGATGTTGAGCACTCATTTCCATGGTCTTTAGATTTCACAAACATATTGAATTTCAAGCTTGGATCATGTCTTTTCTCTGAGGCTGACTTCTGAGACTTAATCAGCTATCTATCTTCCTCAGAATCTGTACTTGCTATCTCATCATCAGCTACATAAGTTGATGTTTGATAGTCACCTCCAAGTACAGCCGTTACCTGTTTAGGTATCTGTTGGTTTATGCACTTTTCAGCAAGCTTTGATGACTTACACCAAGACTCAGTAACTTTTTGAAGTTGGTTAGCTTTGTCTTTAGCTTCCTGAAGTTCTTCACTTAGAAGTTTATTAATGTGTCATTGACATTCAAGATCACATTGTGCTTTCTTACCAACATCAATGAGAGACTTATTTTCCTTAATCTCATTCTTGAGTTTAGTTATCTCATCTTTGAGGTCATTTTGAGACTTAAGGACGGTCTTGAAATCATTCAGCAGATAATCAAAAGAAAGACCCTTTTCCTCATCAGTATAAGAGTTGAAATTACTGACCTTATACATGGAAGCAGGATCCCAGTCACTAAGCTTGCTGTTTTCCTCAGCTTCCTTCATGTCAGCTTCAAAAGTTGACTCGGACAAACCATAATCAACCTCATCTATCTCCAAATCTTCATCTTCTTGAGCCATCAGACATACATCATCATCTGAGGTAGATGATTCTGTATCCCAGGTTGCAGCAATTAGTCCTTTTGCACTGGGTTTGTCTTCAGGCTTTCCTTTCTTGAGCTGAGTGTATTTCTTCTTGTATTTATCAGCTCTGTAAGCATTCTTATCAACAACTGAAGTTGATTCTACCTTCTTTAATCTGCACTCAGCAGCAAAGTGTCCCTTCTTCTGACAGTTGAAGCACACAGCATTCTTGGGATCAAAGGAACTCTTTCCTTTGCCCCTGTCAGATCTTCCTCTTCCCCTTTGAGCTCTTCTCAAACGTCTGGCTAACATTGCCATTTGCTCAGTGATATTCTGAACATCATCAGTATCACTTGAGTCTGAGTCTGAGTGGTCAGCTTGAGATTCTGACTCAGTCTCAGATTCAACAACCAGTGTCTTAGAACTTTTCTTCTTTTTCTGTGCAACCAATGCAACTTCATTCTTATCCAAAGACTCCTTGAGTTGTTGTTAAGAAGTTCTCTTGTGTTCAGTGATCTGTTCATGATTTAGAAAGAACCCATAAATGGACTGTAGGTTGTACACGTGCAGTGTTCCTCCAGCCCTCAGTGATGTAGTTACATCGTTAAATCTCTCGGGTAACACATCAAGAAATTTCAGCACAAGTTCAGCATCATCTTTCTTTACACCCACACTTAGTAGGTCATTTATCAAGCAGTGAAACCTTGTGAACAAATCTGACAAGGTTTCATTCTTCTTTGAAAAGAAGTTTTCATAAGATCTATTCAAATGACTTCTCTTATGTTGCTTGACCAGATCCGTGCCCTCATAAGTAACACTCAGTGTGTCCCAAATATCTTTTGCAGTTTGACACCCAGTCACAGTGCGCAAGATTTCGTTTGTCAGGGCATTTGCCAGAACACTTTTTGCCTTGTCATCCAGATTGAAGAGTTTCCAATCTTCATCAGTCCAAGATGCAATAGGCTTTCTTGTTTCCTTTTCAGATTTTCTAGGAGACGTATCACTGACAGTAGCAGGAATCTTGGGGATTATAGGTCCTTTTGTGACAACATCCGACATACGGTTGTCAATGGACTTGAGGAACAGCATGGCTCTGAACTTCCACATAGGATAGTCAGACCCATCAAATATGGGACAGCCTTTGGCAGACATCTGTGGAAAGTTTGATGAATTGTTGCTAGTAGACATTGTAAACTTTCTCTGAATCTTGAACTTTCAACTAATGAAATCGTTCAGCCTGCTCTGATACCAGTTGTTGGTCCCTTGGTGAGAATAACAACAAGCAACAGTGTGTAGAAGGGAGGTTGAATACACTTTCTACTGAAATTGAACAAATCAAATAAAAGTGTTACACACAGTAAATCAAACCACAACTAGTCGAATGCTTTTATTAATATGAAGATGATTACAATGCTTTGAATAAGAAGATGATCACATTAATTATCAAGTAAGCAACTCTTGATATATAATCACCTAATATAAATCTCTCAATCTCTCAAACTTAGCTATCTATAATTAACTTATGATTATAGATACTGACGACTCTCTAAACAGGATTTTTCACAGATTGAATCAACTAATGATTACTTACCAATATCACAACTGATGTGATGATTCGAACACACGAATGATCTGGCAATCTGTGAGTTTCTTGAACACGTTAAACTGACAAACAGTGATTCAAGAAACGTAACACATACGGTGAGGTGAGGTTTTCGGCTCTGTAATTTTTATCAGAATCGTAGTTGTACCTCTAAACTTATCAGGAGATAAGTATTTATAATCCTTTTGCTACGGTTCCTAGCAAACTGAACTAATCCTAATTTGCTAACTAACTATCGGATAACTCGGAATCTTGAAGCCTGAATCTTCTTATCTTGAGTCTTCAATATTCAATCTTGATTCTGGAGTCTTCTTATCCGCGTCGTAGATATAGAGAGTTAAAATAGAAATTAAAATACATTTAAATTCTCTTGGACTGACTTCTTTAGTCAGGCTGAGTTACTCAGCTTGAAACTCATCAAGTTGAGTTCTTCGGGAACAAACCCGAATTCAAACATGAACTAACACGTATAATTATTAACTCATCCTTAGAAGTCCAAAGAGTTAAATAAAACAAATTTAGTAACTCTGTCGAGCTGACTCTGCTTCTAAGCTGAGTCACTCAGCTTGAAACACATCAAGCTGAATACTCTGCTTCTAACCTGCGGGTCGATGATAGCGTCAACGGTACCTGGATAGGTATTTAGGGTTTGGCTAACCCAATGTTCCTCGTGCGATTAGGGGATCAGTTACCCGCTGTACCCCATGGAGTCGATGACTTCATAACGCAACGGTGGACCGCTACCCGCTCTCCCACCCGCGCGGTTGATGTGTCTGGTTTCCCCAATTAGGAGCGTTGAGCCGGGCTCGCTACCCTGCAAGATTATGTTTCCTTCTGGCTATGCCAGCTCATCGCGAGATGCTAGGATAGCACTGTTTGATGTATTGATGATATGTGATATGTTTGTATTACTGATTATGCTATCTTATGCTCACTAGCTTCAATTAGCTAACAGATACTCTCCCCATGACTGCAGGTGACACTTAGGCGCGTGAGCTTTGGGTACCTGCTGGTTGTTACTTATCTTTTGGAGGAACACTTGTCTTTATTACTTATAAATTACTGTTTTTGTTTGTATAAACTTGTTTATGTGGTCGGTGAATAGTTTTAGTAACACCAACTGATCTTTTGTATATCGTGGCTGATTTTGATTGTAATTAATCGCCACTTTTATATTTCCGCTGCTATCATTGAGTTTTGAAAAAAAAAACAGGTTTGGTTTAAGTTCAGTTTACAAATGGATCCACGCAGTTTGGATTCTTGAATTACTATTTTTTTTAAAAATCTGGTTTTCAAAAGCGCAGTGTTACATCGGCTGATCCCAAGGGCTCAGCTAATCATTTGAGTATGATCAGCTTATTGAGACAAGAATGAATAAGTGTAGAATACCTTATCTGACATGTGGGAGGCATCAGCTGACAAATGAGATACTGTCATCTGATCCTTGACTGCTCAGCTGATCCTTGAGGAACCCTCAGCTGATGGTTTGTACTATCAGCTGATGCTTTGTAGATGCTTAGCTGATGCTTCTTGACTTGTCTTTTCTTCTTAGCTGATCTTCCTGAAGCTGGTCCTTTGGCTGATACTCAGTGTTCAGCTGACACTTTGGCTCGTCAGCTGACATTTCTTACTTAGAAATTCTTTAAGTCTAATATGAAAAACAACACATGTTTTTCATTTACCTAAGTCCAAAACTGAATATGTGGTTTTGTTAACATCAAATCCTATTTTACTTAATAGACAGGTTTTATTTAGGTTTGATATTGCTATCTCCCCAACAATCTCCCCCTATTTGATGATGACAAAACCTTATCTGATTTAAGAAGAATCAGTTTGACTCGGATTTGTAAAGATAAAACTTTTAAGTGCAATTTGGTTACCTAGCTATCTGTTTTTGGTAACTTTTTAATATATGTTCCCTGATATTCTGTTTTTGGGAATCTTTTCATTTATGAAGTACCATGGTTCTGTTTTTGTGTATCTTTTCTATCTTTTTTCTGTTTTTAGTATATTTTTTATATTTTCTATATTTACACTATGTGAGCTATCTACTAAGAGACATCTATACTAGCATTTTAGCCAAGTAGTCCATGATCAAAGTTTCAAGCTTGATTACAGAAAAAAGTATTTACATCAGAGTTTGTACAATTTGAACATTAAGCTAAATTACAGAAGATGAAATATTCTAAGAAGTTGAAATTACATCTAATCTAGTTATAAAGTTTCAGTTTTCTTCCCACCAAGGTTCTTCTTTAACATCCAGAAGTCTGTCCAGAGGATTTGCAGCCAACAACTCTTCAGCTCTTGCTTGAATCAGACTTTCAAAGCGACCACTTCCTGTCTGTCCCCTTGTTGAAGTTGCAGCTTGAAATATCAGCTCTCTAGGGGCTCTTCCTAAGTCAGATTCTCTTAGGAATTTCCAAATACCAGCTTTGTTCTTGAAGAACATCTCTCTTTCAGGTTCAGTTATGTACTTAAACATTTCTGGTTCGATGTTGGAGGGCAGAGCAGTGTTTAGACTTTCATAAGCAGCCAGGTAAGGATGATCAGGATTAAGTATGATTTGTTCAGCAGGTACAAAAGCTTTGGAGGATTTCTTGAAGGCATCCTCAATCACATCAATGTGTTTCACGAATTGATCATGATTGCATATCCTGTGGTAGACAGACATTTTGATCCAGTATTCAAGTTTGCTTATGAACCTTGTGGCAATTTCACTTTTGGATTTAAGGAGGTGGTACAGAGTCTCAATCATCTCAGTGAAGGAGAACAGTTTGCCGTGATGAAGGTAGGCATTCTCATGTGTTTGTCTTTCATCTTTTCTTACTATTCTGAGATATAGACCTTCATCTGTACCCTTATATGGAGTAACTCTTGAGATGAGATTTGGATACTTCCTATCTACCAAGTTATTCTTGTTTTCCAAGAGCTCTCTGATCTCCCTTTCTGATTGCTGAGTTGTAACCCCAAAGTTGAACTCATGCAATGCATGAATGGCTTCTCTGTGAGTTCTTCCTTTTTTAGGAACTTTCTTGGTAGTAGGATCATCTTGCTGTGGTGCAACTTGTGTTGGATGTGATTGAGAAGACAGCATGATTAATTCTTCTTCTTGTAGTTCTCTCAACTCATCATCAGTAGCACCTACAATGGCAGCAAGGTCTTTAGGAGTTGTGAAGTCCTGGTGTCTTTCCTTGGCTTTGAGAACCTCTTCAATTGAGGTGCCAAGTGAAGCAGCCAGCTCACTTAACTTCCTAAGATTCTCATCATCTTGAGTTAGCTCTTCCTCTCTTCTTTCTTCTTCTTCAATCTCCTCAACAGACATAATTTTCTTTCCTTTTCTCCTTGATGTGCTGCTGGGAGTTGGTTGACTTGATTGTACTGGAGAGGAAGCTTGGACTGGTGGAGCTTGAGTGGAGAGGCTCTACTTTTTCAAGTTGAGCAGAGAGGACAGAGGCACCCTATCTTCATCATCATCATCATCAGAATCTTCTGATGGCATATTGATTGGTGCACAAGATTCATCTTGTCTGGGCTTTTTAGCACTCTTCCTTCTAGCCATTTGTTTAAGTCTTCTTTTTGGCCTCTGCTGATCTTGAGCAGGTTGCTCCCCCTTAGATGGATTTTCCCTCTCAGCAGTTGATTGAGTAAGATTTTCTGCTTCATTGAGGTCATCTTGATCCGCTGCTACCTTATCAGCTTCTACTGCTTGAATAGGATCTGGTGAAGAGCTTGAGCTAGTAGAATCCGAGGCTGACTTCTCCCCCTTTTTGTCATCAACAAATGAAAAAGGAAAGTTGTCATAAGGCTTGGCAATAGAAGGTGGGATAAAAGAATAAAGAGATGGAGAAGGGGTGGAGGTAGATGGAGGAATATTTGAAGGTGAAGGAGAGGCAGTATGAATAGGAGGTTGGGTGAAGAATGGAGGTTGTCTTAGGCTTAGGATAGCATCAGTGATATTGGTGAATTCCTTAAGGGTTTCACTGTGCTTTTGGATTGAGTAGTGACTTAAGTTTTTAACATCAACAGCTATGGTTTGGAGAAGAGAAGGGACTCTAAGAAGAGAGTCAGGGACTGTTACAGAAATATTGGGAGGAGAAGGTCTTAAGGTTTGGAGTTGGGAAAGAAGATTAGAAATAGTTTGGTTTAAGGAAGTGATGGTTTGGTTTGAAATGGGAGGTGAAGGAGTGGGTGCAGGGTGAGAAGTTTGGGATAAGAGTTGATCCAATTTATTAAGAATTGGTGATAGATCAACTGGGGCAGGGGTGGGTTGGGGTTGGGATTGAGTAGCTTTAAGTGACTCAACCTCTTGGGTTAGATGAGAGATTTGAGTTTCTGTTTGGGTTTGGAAAGAGGTAAAGGAGGCTTGAAGACTATCCATCTTTTGAGAGATAGATAGTAGGTGTTGAAGTATTTAGGGTGAGAGTTCAGAAGAAATAGATGGAACAGGGTGAATAGGTACTGTTTGAGAAGTTGTGCCAAGAACAGGAATAGAGTGAGGTCCCTCACTTAGACCTTGGTATATAGGCCTAAGATCACTGGGAGCAGAATGTGTGCCCTGTGCTAATGGTTGGTCAATACCACTAGTATTGACAGGCAGTGCACTAGCATGTGTAAGAAGTGAATCAAATACAGGTGCAAGCATGTGAGTATGAGTGAGGGTTGCACTCAGTGGGGTATCCCTTATTACAGTAGTAAGTTGTTGTGAACTTACTAAGGGTATGGATATACTCAATGTGGATATAGACACAGTATGACCTTGAGAGGAGCTCTGTCTTTCAATGGCATCACCCTATTAGGAGGGTGATCCAGATAGCAGGAGTCTCATATTTACAAATGTGTCCTGTTGGGAGAACACATCCACTGGCAGTTGGGTTAAGTCAGCTTCCATTTGCTCCCCCTCAATATAAGAGGGAACTAGTGGAGTTGAGGTCAGAGGTGTGGATAACACTACCTCAGAGACTTGTGAAAAGTGCACAAGCTCTTGTGACCTTAATTCAGTATGGGTGTAGGAGGGAGTAGAACTAGTGGTTGTTGGGAGTACACTAGAGCTTGGCATTTGTGGGGGTGTTTCAATTAGAGGAGAGGGTGGGTTCTCATTGGTGGGGTTAACCAATTGAGTATCCTCAAGAGTGGTAGTGATTATACCTGAGAGATGCTGAGTTTTGTTGATCTCAATCAGTTGAATGAGATTGTCAGAAATTGTCTCCTCCTCAGCATCATCACCATCACCATCAGCAGCATCTCCACTTTGTTGAGTCTGTGGTGTGCTAGAACTACAACTGACAGGGAATTCAGTAATAGGCATCCCTCTTTGAGAAGATGAGCTGGTTGTATCTTGAACATTTTCAATAGGAACAAACCCAGCATCATCACCATGAAACTCATCATCTCTTTCATCATTATCACCTTCATCACTGTCAGCACCACTATCAGCTGCATCAACAACCTCATCATCAGGATTAACAGGCTCATCCTGTACTGGTTCAACATCAAATGATCTTTCTTCTCTAAAACTAGCTTCATCATGAGTATGAGCAGTAGAGTGCTCAGAACTTTCAGTAACCACATCTGGGGACTCAGAATCATCAGCCATTGTTTCATCAACAGGTTGAACAGCACCTTCTTCTTCAACCACTACATCTTCTTCATCTGCTGCAATATCAATCAGCTCTTGCATTTGTGCAGTGATGGCAGGACCTTGATCTTCCCTTATTAAATGAAATATCTTTTGACCCATTTGAGGAATGGTCATTGCATCCAACACAGCAGTTATCCCAGTATATTGTTCCCATTGAAGATGATGGAGTACAAGCAAACTTAAATACCTTATGTAGGGAACAATGGTTCTTGTTGATTTCTTTGCTGTGCCAAGAGTGATCTTATCCACCATCTCTGAGAATATGACTTGAGCGAAGTCAATATTCCTCCCTGTGACTAAGGCATGCAGAATCATGAGTTCAGTTTGATTCATTTGGTCAAAACTTCCAGATTTATGACCAAAACACCGAGTGATTACACTTGCCAAATACTTCCATGGGTGTCCCAGCACAGACAACTTATACTAACCATGGGTAACAGCCTCATTGTAGCCAATCAGGGGTAAAACTTCCAAAACCTGATCCATTTGAGCAAATGGTTGATACGGGGCCAAGTTAGGCAGAGAGATGGCTTGTCGAAGAGTATTGACAGTGATGTTGATATTGTTGGTGCCATTGAGACAAGTGCAAGTGATTAGTTCTTGATCAGTATGGTACCTTGCAGTGTACCACATTTCACCAACGATGTTTGGAAAGATGAAGAAAGGATGAGCAGAGAGACAGGGAAACAGGGGATGAGCAGTAATGAATGCTACCATAGGTTCGTATCCCTGGTTTGTCTTGTTCACGGGAATTTCAGTGTTGATTAGAAAGTTGTTTGAACAAATGGTGATTTCTGAATTTTCAGTAATGTTCTCACCAGCAACAGCATTTGGAGTAGAAACAGGGTTGAAGGACACCATGATTACAGAGTGAAGAAACTGTGAGTAGAGAGAGCTTAGGGTTTGAAGAGAAGAAGAGTGTTTTGGGAATTTTGAAAGCACAAGAAATGAAGAACCGCTCAAAACACCTTTATATCTTCTTTGGAAACATAAACTGTCACAGAAATATCTTTTTGAAAAAGTAACTGTCACATATGCAAAAAGGGTAATAAACATAAATTACAAGCTTTTGATCTTGTTAGTACAGGTGCTTCTATGTTACCTATGACCTGATCTTTAGGATGATCCCTGTGGTCTTTATAGGCATTTTGGATTCTGGGAGAGTTTGGATTATTTTGGATTGTTGGAGTGAAAATTCTTTGGTTTGGATGAGCTGATGAGACTTCTGGTTGATCAGCTGACAGAATTTCACGAATGTTATCTGATGGAACTTCTACTGATGAGGGAATGTTTGATATGGAATTAGAGTCCATTGATGTTGAATCATGATTCTCATCATTTAGTAAAAGTGTGGATTGGTTTAGGATTGGATGTGTATTGGTTTGATGTATATTTTGAACAGTTTCATCTAAATCCTCTACATCAGCTGATGGGAGTGGATCAGCTGATATTGGAATGTTGTCTTCTGTATGCAGCAGATCATTAAATTCCTCACCTGTAGATGGATTAGTAGAACAAGAAGCAACAAAGTCATTTTCATTAAAACTTACATTGATTAATTCTTCTATAACCTTTGTTCTGATGTTGTAGATTCTGTAAGCTTTGGAGATCACAGAATATCCAACAAAAGCACCTTCATCAGCTTTTGGTGCAAACTTCTGCAATTGATCTCTCTGGTTCAGAATGAAACACTGACACCCAAAGATGTGCAGAAAACTGATGTTGGGCTTCCTTCCCTTGAGCACTTCATAAGGAGTCTTGTTGTGTCTCCTGATGACTAGGGATCTGTTCTGAGTGAAACATGCACGGCTGACATGAATCCTAACACACTCTCACACAACATGGTTCTTGCAGCTTCTATTAATGTTTTGTTTCTTCTTTCAGCTACACCATTTTATTGTGGAGTCCTTGGTGCAGAGAAGTTTTGAGATATGCCTTTATCATCACAGAACCCTTCTAGAGTTTGATTTCTAAACTCAGTTCCATGATCACTTCTGAGCATCCTTACCAGATTTCCATTTAGCACTTCCATCTTCTTTATGAAGCTTATTATTTCTTCAGCAGCCTCACTCTTTTCTTTTAGAAAGATGACCCAAGTGTATCTTGAAAATTCATTAACCATCACCAATGCATACTTACTTCCACCAATACTAGCAGTAGCAACAGGACCAAATAGATCCATGTGCAACATGTAGAAAGGTTCAATAATAGAGAAGGCTTGCTTAGATGGAAAAGAAGTCTTGTGCTGCTTTCTCAGCTTGTTTATATTTTTGAAGTTTAAGTGAGAAACCCTTTTGTGCCATAACCAGTTTGTGTCAGTTACAGATTTTGTATAAAAACAGGTTAACTTGGATGGATCACCAGAGGACATATCAAGAGTATATACATCCTTGGTTCTTTTTGCACAAATTATTGTTTTACCTTCTTGATCTAAAATGGAACCACCTGTCTTTGTAAAGAGGACTTTATGATCACCATCACATAACTGACTTATGCTGATGAGATTGTACTTAAGCCCTTTGACATATGATACTTTGGACAAGGTTAAGTTCCCATTATGAAGTTCTCCGTAGCCTTTTGTTTGTCCACAATTGTTATCACCAAAGGTCACTCTTGGACCTTTTTCCTTCTTGTAGTTACTAAGCAAAGCTTTACAACCTGTCATGGTCCTTGAACATCCACTGTCAAGATACCATGTGTTCAGACCCTGCATAGTTGAGATTGAAAGAAGGTTAGTGACACTTGGGTATCCACTGCTAAGTGGATCCCTGTGGATTGCACCTAACTATCCACTTCATATTAGGTTGTTTATGAATAAGAGGAACAACTGTGTTATCAAAATCAGTCTGCTGTCTTGAGTTACCTTCAAGAGAACAATCACTTGCCTTATGCCCTTTGCTCCCACATTTATAACATTTTTGACTTTTGGAGCTTTTGACATGATTCAGTGATTGCCTAAGAGATGTCTTAACTGTTTTCTGATTACTATGGGTCATCAGCTGACAGATTTCACCATTCAGCTGTAGCAACTGATTTTGTAAACTAATAAGGTATTTGTTTACAGTCATCTTTTGTTGATCCTTAGTTAAAATGAGTTTTTGATCAACCTTAGATGTGACAGACTTAGACTTCATGTGAGCATTTAGTCCTTTTCTCTTGGTTTCTTTTATTGAAAGAGTTTGAAGTGATACTGGATCAGCTAAACAATTTATAAAGGATTTTTGATCAGCTGACAGGGTATCAGCTGAGCAACTATCATCTGTTCTCTGATCAACTGATTGAGGATCATTAGCTAATGAAATGTCAGTTAGCTGAGCACTTATATTTAATGTATCATCTTTCAAGGTTTGACAACATAATGTCTCTTTGGTATCAACAAATGATTCCATTCCTTTATTAGCTTCTTTTACAATTAAATTTTCAGTACTTTTGCTTTCTGTCAAGACAATAGAACTGGAACCAACTTTTGAAGTGGTTGAGTCTTTCAGCTGAGTACTTTTACTTTTGACAAATCTGTTAGTGATAATACTTTTTACTTTTACAATCTTTTGAAAAGTAACAGGTAAAATATCAGCCTCTTCTAAGATATTTATGTCCTTGCTAAAATCAACACAATTAGCAGCTTGGAAGTAATTTCCACCAATAATAGCTTGAACTTGTTTTGGAATCTGCTCATTGACACACTGAGTGGTCTTAGCAGCAGAAACACACCAAGATTTAACTACTTTTTGAAGGTCATTAAACTTCGTGGTTGCTTCATTGTTTTCTTTTACCAAGATCTGATTAAGTATCTTTTGATTAGCTAAATCATCTTCCAGTTTTGTCATTAGTTTCAGTTTCTCATCTTTAAGACTTAATCTCTCTTTTAGTGATTCTATTTCTGATTTTAGCTTCTTCTCTTTTGAATATTTGATTGAAACCCAACACACAGATAATCAAACATAGTGTTCTTTCCATTATCTTCATAGTTAATAAATTTTCCAACCTGATACATAGAAGAAGGATCCCAGTCAGGAGAAGTACAAGCTTTAGCAGCTTTCTTCATGTCCTCATCAAAGGAACTTGTACTTGCTATGTTGGCCATCAAACTGAGCTGAGTTATGAGGACCTCATCTTCATCACTTGAGAGATCTTCCTCAGTCCAATCTTCTTCTTCAGCTACCAATACCCTATTCTGAGCTTTCTTCTTTTTCTTATCAAGGACTGCAGCAAGAAGCTTCTTATACTTAGCTTCATAATCAATCTAGTTGTCTGAGCTTGAGGAACCCTTGAAGCCTGTGTTTCCTCTAGACTTACACTCATTGGCGTAGTGACCAGTCTTGCCACAAGAGAAACAACCTTCAGAACCCTTTGGTTTTGACATGGCTCTTTCTCCTTTGAAGGGTTTCTTCTCAAACCTCTTGACACCCTTTCTTTTCAAGAAAGGTTTGAACCTTTTAACCAGCATGGCAGCCTGCTCAACAGCAGCTTCAATGCTGTCCATGTTCTCCAGAACTTCATCCCCATCAGGCACTTGCTCTTCATCAGAAGACTCCTCCTCTTCCTCCTCATCACTGGACTCATCCACCACTGCAGCAAAACTCCTAGATCTTGTATCCTTAGACACAAGGGCAGTAGATGGAGCTTTTGCAGCCTCCTTCATATCCTTGGTAGAGAGTTTCCTTTGTTTCACTGATTGTTCATGATTCATAAGGTTTCCATATAAACCAACCAGTGTAAGACCCTTGATTTTCTCACCATGTTTAAGCACAGTGATAAAATGATCCCAAGATTCTGGGAGAGAGTCTAGAAACTTGTTTACAAGTTCCTTATTGCTCTTGGGAACTTCTGCCCTTCTTAAGTCATTAATAAGGCAGTTGAACCTGGTGTAGGTCTGAGTAAGACTTTCACCTTTATGAGCAAAGAAGAACTCATATTCTCTTACCAGAAGGAGTTTCTTATTCTCCTGCACTTCTTCAGTGCCTTCATATGCAACAGTCAAAGTGTCTAGCATCTCCTTTGCAGATTTGTAGTTAAGAACTTGATGATAGACATCATTTGGTAGTGCAGAGACTAAGGCTGTTCTTGCTTTAACATCAAGATTAACAAGCCTTTTGTCTTCATCAGACCACTGAATTATAGGCTTTATTATCAGTCTTTCAACAGCAGGAACTTCATCAGTTGCTTCAGTCACTTGAATTGTTGAGGAAGGAACATAAGGACATTCAGTAACAGTTTTGAGCATCACATCATCAAGGCTTGACATATAGAGAAGAACTCTACTCTTCCAAAGAGAGAAGTTCTCTCCATCAAACATTGGACACCTTGTGAGTGAGCCATTGTTGGAAGAACCGTTAGAAGCAGCAACAGGAGTGGCCATTTTGTAGTGTGGGGTAGAAGCAGTTGAAGAGTAAGCAAAACAGATTTTAGATATGAGTTATCTAGCCTGCTCTGATACCAGTTGTTGGTCCCGAATGGATACTACAACAACAAATGTTTGTAGAAGGGGGGGGGGGGGTTGAATACAAACTTTAGCAAATTAAAATTTAAGAGACTCACGATTTACTTTTATATAATTCTTATTGATGTGAATCAAGAATTACATGAACTAGATGCGGAAAATCTAAGTTCAATAAAAGGTGACAACTAAATTTGTCTAACACATAGACTAAGCTAATCTTAAACAACTTATGTCTAAGATGTTCAACACATGAACAAGTTTGTTATACTGAAAATAAAATGCTAACTCTTCTAATTCTCAACAAATAAGATTTCAGTATTCAACTATCAATTCGCATACTTAGCATGTTTCCATGCATGAGCATATATAAGCAAGGGTGTCCGGGTTGATGAAGAGAAGAAGGAGACAAAGGTACTTGGTTTAATAATATTATAATAGATAAAGTTAGTGGGTGAAAAGTAAGTTAACTTTATACACAAAGTGGGTAAAGTGAACATACTTTTAAGTAAGGAGTTTACCCACTATCTATTATTATATTATTAAAGTACTACCTTTATGTCTTGAGAAAGTAAACTTTTCCTTCCATGCTTGTGCTTTAATCAACACCATGCTTTCTGAAGATTTGACTTAACCAAGTATAGAGTTGCCAGCCATACTTAGTTGTTGAAGCATATCTTCGAGATCTTCTCTTCTAAAATATCTTTCTCCTTTTCCAGAGGATAAAGATCTATCCTTTTTGTTTCTTTGCAGATCCAAAAAGTGCTATGTACTTTTACAACGAGAGATCTAAGGCATAATAGAACAACACATGTTCTGCCTTTGACTAAAGAAAATATTACACTGAAAAACGATTAGCTGATTAAAGACTCAGCTAACAGACACTGAACAACTAACATAATTTTGCTCAGCTAAGGACAATTGTAAAAGACTCAGCTAATTAGATCTGCTCAGCTGATCAGACTGATCAGCTAATCAATATAATTAGGTTACAGCTAATAAACTAATCAAAACAAACTCTCAGCTGATCCCAAGGGCTCAGCTAATCATTTGAGTATGATCAGCTTATTGAGACAAGAATGAATAAGTGTAGAATACCTTATCTGACATGTGGGAGGCATCAGCTGACAAATGAGATACTGTCATCTGATCCTTGACTGCTCAGCTGATCCTTGAGGAACCCTCAGCTGATGGTTTGTACTATCAGCTGATGCTTTGTAGATGCTTAGCTGATGCTTCTTGACTTGTCTTTTCTTCTTAGCTGATCTTCCTGAAGCTGGTCCTTTGGCTGATACTCAGTGTTCAGCTGACACTTTGGCTCGTCAGCTGACATTTCTTACTTAGAAATTCTTTAAGTCTAATATGAAAAACAACACATGTTTTTCATTTATCTAAGTCCAAAACTGAATATGTGGTTTTGTTAACATCAAATCCTATTTTACTTAATAGACAGGTTTGATTTAGGTCTGATATTGCTAACTCCCCAACAATGTGCATAGATTACCGGGAGTTGAATAAGCGAACGGTAAAGAACAAGTATTCTTTACCGCGGATAGATGATTTATTTGATCAACTGCAGGGAGCGACGTGCTTCTCAAAGATTGATCTACGGTCGGGATATCATCAAGTGTTAGTTGCTGACGAAGATGTTCCAAAGACGGCTTTCCGTACTCGTTATGGTCATTATGAGTTTTTGGTGATGCCTTTCGGCTTAACCAATGCTCCTGTTGTTTTCATGGACCTGATGAACCGGGTTTTTCGTCCTTTTCTTGATAAGTCTGTGATTGAATTTATCGACGATATTCTCATTTATTCAAAAACTGAAGCTGAACACGAGTCGCATCTGCGACAAGTTCTTGAAACTCTTAAACGAGAGAAGCTTTATGCTAAATTCTCGAAGTGTGAATTCTGGTTGCGAGAGGTCCATTTTCTTGGTCACGTGATTTGCAGTGATGGCGTGAAAGTTGATCCAGCGAAAGTCGAGGCGGTTATGAATTGGGGAGTTCCCCGAAGTCCTTCTGAAGTTAGAAGCTTTCTTGGCTTAGCTGGATATTATCGGCGGTTTATCCGCGACTTTTCTAAACTTACAGGTCCTCTGACTAAACTAACGCACAAAGATGTTGTATTTATTTCAGCGGAAGCTCAAGAACAAGCGTTTTAATCTCTGAAACGGCTATTGTGCGAAGCTCCAATTCTTTCTTTACCAGACGGATCTGAAGATTTCATTGTTTATTGTGATGCTTCGTACTCCGGATTGGGGTGTTTATTGATGCAGCGTGATAAAGTGATTGCCTATGCCTCACGACAGTTGAAGCCCCATGAAGGAAACTATCCGACCCATGATCTGGAGTTGGCAGTTGTGGTGTTCGCGTTGAAATTGTGGAGGCACTATCTTTACGGCACTAAATGTGTGGTTTGCACAGATCACAAAAGCCTGCAATATGTCTTCACATAGAAAGAGCTCAATATGAGACAACGCAGATGGCTCAAGTTGATAAAAGACTATGATTGTGAAATTCGTTACCATCCGGTAAGGCTAACGTGGTGGCGGATGCCTTGAGTAGATAAAGCTCTTCTGTAGATGCGAAGTTTATGAAACTTACTGTGGTTTCCGATATCATTGTCCGATTGAAGGAAGCACAACAAGTGGCATTACAAGATGAAAATCTGAAAGCCGAGTTGATGAGAAAGCTGAAAGATCAACTTGTTGATGATACTCGCGGATTAAAGACTTTCCAGTCTCGCGTATGGGTGCCACTCCATGGTGGTAATCGTGATCTGATACTGCAGGAAGCTCACAAATCTAGGCTGTCGGTTCATCCAGGCAGCACAAAGATGTATCACGACTTGAAAGCTTTGTATTGGTGGCCTACGTTGAAAAGAGACATTGCTTCATTCGTGGAGAAATGTCAAATATGTGCGCAAGTTAAGACAGAACATCAGAAGCCTTATGGTAGTCTGCAGCAACTTGAGATCCCTGAGTGGAAGTGGGATCACATTACGATGGATTTTGTGACAAAGTTGCCGAAAACCCTCAGAGGTCATGATACAATTTGGGTCATTGTCGACCGGTTGACCAAGAGCGCTCATTTTCTAGCTATCAGCGAGTCTAGTTCGTTGGAAAAGCTAGCAAAGTTGTATATAAATGAAGTGGTGTCATGCCATGGTTTGCCATGTTCGATTGTATCTGATTGTGATGCGCGATTTGCTTCCCATTTTTGGCAGAGTTTGCAGAATGAACTTGGTACTCGTGTTCACCTGAGCACGGCGTATCATCCACAGACAGATGGCCAGTTAGAGAGAACGATTCAGATGTTGGAGGACATGCTCCGCGCATGTGTCCTCGAGTTCGGTGGTGTGTGGGATTGTCACTTGCCTTTGATCGAGTTTGCTTACAACAACTCGTATCACTCCAGTATTGGGATGCCTCCATACGAGATGTTATACGGGAGGCATTGTCGCACATCAACATGTTGGCTCGAGCCCGGTGAGAAGCAGTTTTCCGGACCCGAGATCGTTCAGATCACAGCTGATAAAGTGAAAATTGCTCGTGAGAAGTTGAAAGCCGCACGGGATAGACAAAAGGTATACGCAGATCCAAAACGTAGACCTGTTGAATTCAAGGAGGGCGATCGGGTATTTTTAAAAGTCTCTCCTTGGAAAGGTGTTATTCGATTTGGTCGGAAGGGTAAGTTGAGTCCGCTTGAGTTGCCACCAGAGCTTTCTGGAATTAATAACACGTTCAACGTGTGTTATCTACGTAAGTGCAAAGTGGAGGAGAACCAGATTCTGCCTCTGCAAGAGTTGAAAGTAGAGGCTTCAAAACGTCTAGTTGAAGAGCCTGTTGAAATACTTGGTTCAAAGAGCAAGAAGTTGCGCAGAAAGATAATAAAGCTGGTTTTGGTCAAGTAAAAATACAACCTAGGTTCGAATATGACCTGGGAGACCGAAGTCGACATGCGAGCTAGATACCCTCACTTGTTTGTGGACGATCAGATTCCAAGGAGGGAATCTTCTTAAGGGGGGTAGATTTGTAACACCCTGAAATAGGGCTTAGTTGTAAGAAGTTGTACCCTATGATTGTATAGTTGTACATTGACAGTAACCAAGTTGTTTAAGTTGTTTTGTTGATAAATTGTTGTTAAATTGTTGGTACACGTGGTTATGTGGCTAAAGTTGGAAATGTGTCGTTAATAGATAGAGTTGGTTAATAATTGAACGGTTTCAATTAATGATTCCGAAAATATCTCCGTTAGTTGAAACGGATAAACCTAAGTCGTGTTTTAAGTTGAATAGGAGAGCGAAATACCCTCGTGGGGTATTAAACCCACTTGGGTCAGTTTGTAGCCTTTCTTATCCCCTGTTTTAGCTTTCAAAGCACACAAACATATAACACATACATACGTACGTACCAAGCTACACACACACACATACTTGGAGATTTGGAGAAAGAAATCAAAAGGTAATCAAGTTGAGGTGATTTCAGTAGTTGATTCAGAACCATAAGCTGTGTCAATCCATCTTCTTGGTATGAATTCTTGTGTACTAAACCTAGTTGCGTTCTTGAAGAGAAAACACCCAATTGAAGGGTTAAATTGATCAATAATTGTTGTATAAATTAAGAAACCTGTAGGAAATGATGTATGAATGTTAAAAGACATGTAGGAACGTTTAAAACTCGATTTCAGTTGATAAAAAGGTCAAAAATGTCGAGTTGGATGTCTGAGTTCGAACAGGGACGAAGCCTGCTGTAATAGAGGCTCCTACGGGCGCAGGAAATACTCCCTGCGGCGGTAGGGGGTTGTTGTGGTCTCTGCGGCCGTAGGCAGGGTTCTCTGCGGCCGTAGTAATGCATTTTGTATGGTTTACCACCTACGGGTGAAGGAAAGAAGCCTACGGGCGTGGGTACATAACCTACAACCGTTGGCACCCAAAGAATCACTCCTTACGGCTGTAGGGTATTGTTTCTTGGAAAGGAACTCTTGCGGGCGTAGGGCATGTTCCTACGGCCGTAGGAGGTGTCGGGAAGGTGTCCTGCGACCGTAGGACACATCCTCTGCGGCCGTAGGAGCCGTTCCAGATTGCTTGTTGCTTGTTGTTTGTTGTACGTTTGCATAAAAGCAGTGATTGTACTTTTAGACGTTGACTGAACCTACACATGATGCGTTAGGTGATTCAGACGACTCCGTGTGCTCCTGGGATTCCCGAATTCATATCTGCCTCCTGTAATCTCGAGGTGAGTACCTGTTTCCCATGGGTCTCGGTAAGTAGCATTGTCTGTTGTTTATTGAAATATGTTGTTGATGTCGCACACGTGCGTATATGAGGTATGTTATGCCATGTTGTTATATATTGTTGCCATGCTAAGTTGCTTTATACGTTGCTTATGAATCGCATGCATATCGTTGAACCCGCTACGGGTTGTTGTTGTTTGTTGTATTGGTCCGGACTGTTGATGGCATGGTTAAGGTCAGTTTTCTTCCCGAAGGCTGGATCCCTTTGATGGAATAACGGGGATCAACGGTACTCGGTGTGCAGCACACCGGGGTGGTCTTGCAAACCGCCGCTCCTTAACGTGAGTTGGGATCTTAGCTTTCGTTGAGATCCGTGTTGATGAGCTTCGAGCTTCGTAACGCATTTGGTGGACTGCTCTTCGCTCCCCCACCATTTCGGATAGTTGTAGCTGATGGTCCCCAGTTTGAGTCGTTGAGCTGGGCTTCCCACCCTGCGAGATATGATTCTTACTGACTCGTTGGTGCGACGCTACGTGTTAGGATAGCCTTATGTCCTGTCCCGTAGTTGGGATAACCTGCTTATTGATACTTATGTGTAAATCTGTGCTCACTAGCTAGTTGTAGCTAACGGTGCATGAATTTTCCCTTTTTGCAGATGCGAGGTAGTTGGCCTACGTGAGGCGGAACTATTGGTGGCTGTTGTAAATATCTTTTGCGGAACACTGCTTGTTATATATATATCTGTGATCCGATGGTCGGTAGTTGTCAGTCTAGTTGGGTAACACGCGGTGGCATTTTTGGGACTTGGTTTATGGTGTTGTACTTTATACATTGCCAAGTCAGTTAAACAATATTATCTTTTGTTAAAAATGTTGGTTACTTCCGCTGTTGGCTTTTATAATATAAGTTGAAAAGCTTATATTTTCCTAATTTTAAGCACGTGAAAACCGGTGTTACACATACATTACTTTACGTATTTTATTCGGGTGCCACATTTTTGTAGGGCTTTATATAATGTGTCACCGTTGTTTAAACACACCAAAAGCCCGTTCCACATCTTTCCTTTCCGCTTCTTGCGCGGCACTAAACCTTATTCGTCCTTGATCTAGAGGGTTTTGAATGATTTGACAAAAGTAGCCCATTCTGGGTATATTCCATCTGCAAGATAGTACCCGTTTTTTTATTGTACGTTATTTACTTGAAACGGGCATTGCGGTGCTTTTCCGTTATATACGTCGTTAAATAACGGCGACTGATTTAACACATTAATATCGTTGTTGGAACCGGCCAACCCGAAGAATGCATGTCAAATCCAAAGATCCTGTGATGCAACTGCCTCTAGGATAATAGTCGGTCGTTGATAATCACCTCTCATGTATTACCCTTGCCATGCGTTTGGGCAATTGTCACAATCCCAATGCATACAATCTATGCTTCCTAACATGCCCGGAAACCCGTGCTTAGCCTCATGTGCATCATATAAATACTGAATATCATGGTAAGAAGGTTTACGTAAATATTGTTTACCATACAGAGAGATGATACCTTTGCAGAAGTTTTGTACGCATAGCCCTGTGGTTGATTCCGCCATCTTCAGGTACTCGTCAAATCCGTCAGCGGATATCCCATACGCCATTTACCGAATTTCCGAGTTACACTTTTGCAAATGAGATAACCCCTTCCTACCTCTAGCATCGTAGCCTTGTATAAAAATTCGTCCCATTCCTTAAGATCCGTGACTATCCGTGTGAATAGTCGTTTGCTCATGCGGAAACATCTCCTAAATATCTCGTCATTATAGTTGCTGTTTTCCGAAAAATAATCTGTAAAAAGTCGGTCGTGTGCAGCTTCACGGTCTCTAAATTGATCTGGTCCCCTCCGTCTCCTTACCCGACGCGAACTCTCTTTATCATCATCGATAGGCCTATTCATAGCCCCCGTTAGCATTGTACGAAATAATTCGCCATGCACATTAAGAAACGTGGCGATACGAGATTAATCGGAAGATGATGAAGATGATGATGGAGAGGAAGACGAATCAACTTACTCTGGCAATTCACACGACGAAGAAGACATTTTTTTGTGTATTTAAAAAAAATACTGAGAGAAGAAGAATAGAGGAAGAAGAAGGAAAATGTGTAAAAAAATAAGAGGAGTTGATGTGTATTTATAGGGGGACGAAAAAATAAAAAATAAATAAATAAATAAATATATATATATATATATATATGTGTGTGTGTGTGTGAGAGAGAGAGAGAGAGAGAGAGACTGACTTTTGGAGGTGAAAAAAAAGAAAAGGGGGGGGGGGGGCGGATCTTCGGGTTAGTGAACTCGATGGCTTGAAAACCCATCTCAACCTCAATGAAGACGATGACTTGAAACATGGATGCGAGTGGTCTATCATATTACTAGAAGGGTATTATGAATGAGCCAAAATTCTTTTCTTAATGGTTTCTCTTTGTTTGATGTTCAAAAAAAATATTACATCTATTAAACCAAATTACATATTTCAAGTAATTAATTATAAAGTTAAGAAAAACTACACTAATATATTATTAAATAAAAAATAGTTTGTCATTTGCACATGCATCTCATATAGACATCCAAGATATATGGATGAAAACTTAGAATAATGTGAAAGAAGAAAATTTGATCATTTCCAAATATGCCCCTAGTCCCCACTTAATAGTTTTTGTATTTGGTTATGGGGAATCTTTGTTGAATGGGTTTTAATGATTTTATCGTCTGCATTCACCCGCACAATAACATCTTGTGTTACCTAATCGGGTGTCCTGCCTCTTTCCATTATACGACACGTAACAAAGGAACAACACACAATTAGTATCCGTGCGTACGTATCATTTTACCGTATTTGATTCCTCCCGCCCACCCCCACACGCTAATAAACAATCATTTTTCATATTTGGCATCTAAACTATATGCATAACCAATAAACCTACCACTAAACATATAGAATTTACAAATTTGGTCGCTTAAGTTTGTATGAGAGGATGAAATTTTGCATTTCTATACTTATACAATTTGTCAATTTATATAAAAAATAATAATAAAAATATACTAATTATGTGTATATATATTGATATTATGATATAGACATTTATGAGGGACAATGAACAACAAATTTTTATAAAGTTTCTGATAATTGCTAAATTTGCCTTACAAGATCAATAGATGTAGAGGTGTTGAATATACTCGAATCTGAATAACCCGACAGAGTTGGATGATTTTCGGGTTGATCAGGTTTCAGGTTTGTAATTCTGGTAACTATTATATATTATAACATTTACTAGAAATTGATATGACATGTGAATAGTAACTATTTAAAATTTAATTTAATAATATAATAAAAAGCAACAATATTTAACAAAGTGTGTCATGGTTGTATTGGTAAAACTCTCTCATTCTATCCCACCATCATCATTTCGATCCTTGGCGTTGATACTTAGTTTTTTTTTTTTTTTTTTTTTTCCAAACTCTTCAAACACCATTTAATTATCGCCCTTCAATGTACTCCTATAGGATTAGTTATTATTTTGTTTTTATTTTTGTTATTATTATATTACAATAATTACTTTTATATTTATTCAATTTTCCTCTTATAACTTTTTATATATTATCTTTGGAATAAAAAAAGTATATTTATGACTATATAATTGTTATCTATATTTCGCTACAAGTCATGTTGTAATACGACATCTATCTAAATTATGCATTTTTCAAATTATAAAACTAAAAAGTTGTATTTTGATTAAGAAACATCATACTACGCTAAAATTCACGTTAACATGCACAAAAAAGTGAAGCAATTATAACTTCTTATCTAATAGTTGGTACTCCTTTTTTAATTTCATATGTGTAAAAATAACTCTGTATAATTGATAAACCTTATAATTAGTGATTAAACATACTACTCCTTCTATTTTTTATAACGTAGCCCTATTATATTTTTATAGAGGTTAAATATTTAATTTTTTATATAATATTTAATTTTATGTATATATTTGCACAAAGTTTAATTTCTTTATGTCTTTAATGAGAGAATTAGAATAGTTCCGGCAGAGTTTTTTTTTTTTTTGAAATTATAACTTTGTTCTTGAAACGTTAAATGTTATATTGAACGTAAAACAAAAAATTAGTTCTGAATATTTTTCTGACAAACCAAATGATGTGAATGTACTACGAGTTCTTCAAAACAAAATTTCACCATACACAATCTAAAATATTTATATTTAAGCGTTAGTCTTAATACTATTCTCGCTACAACGTGCGGGTCAAAATCACCTAGTTATCAAACTATTTTCATGAAGGCATGATATATCTACATCATATCAAGTGTTCAATTTTGATTTTAGCTTATAGTTAATCAAAAACTTTTGACAATATTGATTTTAGTTTGGCTTGCTATAACAATGGCATGCTCTGGTCTTCAAACCTCCCGTGCCATCCTACCATCAATCTCTACACTTCTATGTGGGTGGTTGTGTTTTCCACTTTTCGTTTTTTGTTTATGACTTTGTTGGCCCCATATATTATTTTCGATGAAGATGAATCGTGTCTGATCCGTATCTGAATTTTCATCCTGTTTTTGCTGGTTTCAGTTTTTGATTTTCGATTAAGATAAGCTACTTTTTAATTAAATGAGTGTAATTTGGTTCTAATAAAGAGTATTTGATGATTGTGTGACAAACATCCATATGAGATGTAGGTTTTCTAATAAGTGCTTTTTTCAACTTTGTTGTAGATATAGTTTGCAAGGGTAAATTGACTATTTTTGTAAAGTTGAAGGGGTTATAATGATAAAATGGCCAAGAAAGAATGGCTTTTCCTTTTGGGTTCTCATGTCGATCCGTACCCCAATTCTGTGATGGTGACGTTAGCATTCTCTCTCTCCCCCCCCCCCCACCCCCACCCCCACCCCTCTCTCTCTATATATACATATTGTGTATGTATTTTATTCTCTTTATTTGCTTTTTATATAATTTTCCCATCCCTTTGATTGTTTCCTTTCTTTGACTTTGTAGAAACAGCAATAACCAAGGGAGGTCCCACCCGTCACCACCACCCCCACCGCCACCACCTCCACCACCATCGCCACCGCCGGGTCCACCGAATCATCATCAACTCCCTACTTACCATCATATAAAGATCCGTATAATATACCACCACCACCACCACCCCTTTTTATTTTAGAATATTTTAAATCTTTCTTTTTTCTTTTCTTTTTCTCTCTTATTTCTATGTTATAACTTCTATTCACATTTGAATACCAACAAACCCAAAAAACAAAAAGAATTTTGTTTATGTTCTTGAATTTCTGTCTGTTTCTCTTTCTTTTATCTCCCACCATACGAAAAGATTCTTTCTTTGGTGAGAGAATTAGAGGGTGAAGATGGGTTTTGATTAATTTCCCAGAAATAAAATTAAAAAACAAATAATTTTCTTGATTTCTAGGTCGTGGATTCTGTGGAAGACATTCATATTCTATACCCTTTTGGTAAGGTTTTTGATTTGATAGCTTGTTTTTGTAGTATTTTAGTGTTTTGGGGGCAAATAATTGTCTCTATCTCTTGCAATCATGACTGTTTCTTGATTCAATTCTTTAATTCAAATGACACCATAACCTAATTTATCTTATTTTATATTTTATATTTGATTGGATTGTTTATTTATAGTTTTTGTGGGGTGTTCCAGGCTTTGAAAGAAGTTGGTGTTTTGACTTTTGATTCCCAAAGGTCTTCTTCATCTTCGATCCAGGGTTTGTTGAATTTGCCGACGGCTTGAATTGGTTCATCAAGATTTGTTCTTTATAGCTTAATTTGATCCTCGATTGATCAAAGGTACAACCCAATTCCAATCTGCTTTTGATTGTGTTCTTCAAGCTTTCTGTAAATTTTCAAGATTTCTTGAAGAAGTTGTATGTAATTAAGGATATGGGGTTGCTTTGATTTGGGGATTTTGTGTATGTATGGAGTTATCTTGTTCATAAGACCTTGTTTTAGCTGTTCTTGATTGAATAAACCACCATAGTTGATCTTAGAAAGGCAATAATGGATGATGAGGCTAATTCTTGGGTTAGAAGAACAAAGTTTTCTCATACAGTTTGCCATAGATTAGATTCTGCAAGATTAGCCTCATATTTGACTGATATTGAGCCGATTCGGCTTTCGGGTGTGAAAACTAGACCACCAAGAACTCTTGTAGACCCTAAACCGGTTGAAATCCATACGAATCCTGTTACAAACAAGTATAGAACGATAACCCCGCCTCCCAAAACGTCTGTTCCCGATACCTTTAAGGAAGCAAGGTCGAATACTAAACGATTCTCGACTCCGCATCCTCAAAGAGTAGAAACCGAAAAAGGGTATAAAGGTAAGAAAATGTTTCATAGGAATATGACTGCGGTTGATCTAAGGTCTCCCCCGAGTGGCACTAGTCCTCTTAAGCATTTTAATTCGATGAAAGTTCATGATAGTAAACGAAAGATGAAAAGGGATTATTCGTGGTCAAAGTTGTTTGACCATGGTGGAGGGAAGGTTACTGCGCTCGAAACGGTTGACGAGTTCATGGTTGATCTTTCGAAGCTTTTTCTCGGCCATAGATTTGCTCATGGTGCTAATAGTCAACTTTACCATGGTATCTATAAGGACGAAGCCGTTGCTGTTAAGATAATTAGGGTTCCTGATGATGACGAAAATGAAGAACTAGGAGTTCGACTCGAGAATCAATTTATAAGAGAAGTTAATCTTCTGTCGCATTTACATCATCAAAATGTTATTAAGGTATGTATATTTCTTTAGTTTGCTTATTTGTTGAATAATGTAATGTAATACATATCGAACTGCATAGAAATACAATTATAGGGCGTGCTTGAATGTATGATTAAACTGTTTCTAGTCGTTGGCTAAGATGATTATGATTATGATTATGATTATATATATTTGTGTATGTAGTTTGTAGCGGCGTGTAGACAACCACCGGTTTTTTGTATTATCACTGAATACCTTTCAGAAGGTTCGTTGAGGGCTTACTTGCATAAGCTCGAGGATACTACCGGGAAAGAGAAAGAGTATCTTCCGTTAGAAAAGCTTATTCGAATGGCTTTAGACATTGCTCGGGGAATGGAATACATCCATTCTCAGGGAGTTATTCATAGGGATCTAAAACCCGAAAACATACTAATAAACCAAGATTTCCAGCTCAAAATTGCGGATTTTGGGATCGGTTGTGAAGAGGTGTATTGTGATTTTTTAGCAGATGATCCGGGAACGTACCGTTGGATGGCACCCGAGATGATTAAAAGGAAGTCGTATGGACGGAAAGTTGATGTTTATGGATTTGGGCTTATTTTATGGGAGATGGTTGCCGGGACTATTCCGTATAAAGATATGACTCCAATCCAAGCCGCATTCGCGGTTGTTCATAAGGTATTTCAACTTTTTAAATTGTCTTCAATATAGTCCATACAAAAAACATAGTTCTGAAATTTTAATATTCAATCACATGTGATTCAGTATACAATCACATGTGATTGTAGAAGCATAATATGTTAATTACATAAATGTCACTCCGCCCAAAACTTTAAAATTCAGTATGGACCATTGATGTGATTGATCCAAAGGCTAAGATTAGTTCTTCAGGACTATAAATTAAGTATAGACTATATTGAACATTTCTAACCTTTTCCTTCCGAGGTCATGTTCATGTTCAAATGGGTCGAGTCAGGTAGGGTCTGCTAGGTTGACCCATGAACGTTTTTTGTCCGCAATAGTCAACATTTCAATGCAAAATGGTATACTATTACGGTACTAAACTAACTTTTTAGAGTAAAATGTTTGACCCATTTGACCTGTTTCCTTTATATTTTCTTTTAGCTTAACTGATTTAGCCCGTTAGATACGAAATTATGTTCAAATTGTCTCATTTATATCTAAATGGTCGAATCGTTACCCTCTAGACCTTTGATACTTGCGTTTTCGGGTCAAAAACGAATTGTTTATTTTGTCGTTTATTTTTACAGAATCTTCGACCATCTATTCCACCCAAGTGTCCTCCGGCAATGAGAGCATTGATTGAGCAATGTTGGTCTTCACATCCCGAAAAGAGGCCGGAATTTTGGCAAGTGGTGAAGGTGTTGGAGGAGTTTGAAACTTTAATCGCGCGTGATGGAAACTTGAATCTTTTACACCACCCGACATGTTTAGATCATAAAAAAGGCCTTCGCCATTGGATCCAAAAGCTCGGCCCTCATCATCAACATCAGCATCAGCCTCAGCACCAGCACCAGCACCAGTATAACTCGCCCATGCCTAAACCGAGGTTTTCATAAAACTTTCCGAGCTTTTATTGTAATTAAACAAACCTTCCTCCACTTTTTGTAATTTTTGTTTTTGGTTTTGTATGTGAATGATAAGCTTTTACATATACATTGTTGTTAAAGATTGCTTTTTTAGTACAATTTTAGTATGTTGATAGCATTTTGCTGAACTTGCTGGTAGTAATCTGCTTGTTGAGATTTATAAATGGTTTGTGGTCTTTTAGATTTAAGAAGTTATACTTAGCATTTGGTTTCTTTTACAGGAGAAGATTTGTGACATATAATGATATAATAACTCCATGTTTTGAAGATACTTAGTGTTCTACTAATGAACTCATACCATGATTAAAACAAAGTTCATATAATTTATGGGTGTTAGTGTGTTACTGTTTGAACCTCTTTAACAGACATGTCATATTAATTGGCATAGTTTCTAATACAAGTAATGCACTTACATACATCACATTACCGGAGTCAAATTAGACTATAAGGGTCCAAATAGTTTCACCTTCTAACATACTATTTGGACATCTTTCCTTTCACATAACAGACATATCACATTAAGCCCTTACAGTTTTTAGTACACGTCATACATACAAATATCACTATCACCGGAGTCAAATTAGTATATTAGAAATAACTATATTTTAATTCTTGTTTTCCTATTATATCTATAGAAGCAATGTTGAACTCACAACAATAATTATAATTAACTCTAAAGAATTAAAGAAAACAAAAATATCATAAACCATGATTTTATTTACCTTTGGAATAAATTTGTAAGTAATTATAATCATAATGCTAAAAAATAATTAATACTTGTTTTCAAGACAACAAAAAAAGTAAATCCACCAACATTCATAAGTCATGGTTTTAAATCACAAATTTGATAAATTTACGGCAATAGAGTACATGGTTTAAGAATTTCATTTATTGATCAACCCCAGTTTTCAACATGTTTTGTGAGCCGGTTAATACCAGGATAACCACCCGTTTCTAGATTCGTCACTGTTTAAACTATAATCATTTGTGAATAATAAACGAATAAACTTGTAAAAAAATAACATATATATTTTAAAGTACTTATTATTATCTTAAAAATAAAAATATTAAATAGTATAGGTATTAGGTAGTAAGTGAGTTCAATGTATCGAGTAGAGTAATGGATGTCATTTTTGCCACTTGTGTTATTTGTCAAGATCTCATTTCCCTTTCATGTGGATGTCGAGAAAGAAATAAAAATTAAACGTATGAGGTTTAACTTCATTCGTTGTATATAAAGTATAAATGACTTATGATACCAAAATTTCAAACACATAATCTTCTAATACTGTTAGATAATCCTATTCATCCGATCTAAATAATAATTTAAATATCAAATTTAATCATCCATATTGATAAGAATTTAAATCTACTTATTATTTTTCTTGGTTTAAATTGGATTTAATTTTGACTTTAATCTAAATCAAAATTATTAAACATAATTTCATATGTATCGTATTTACCCACCTTAATCTAGGAAATACTATAGTTACCCTTTATAATATTTCAAAATATCTTATTTAAATAAATTCTTAGTTTTATCATTCTGAAATATTATATAATCATTTTAAATTCTTTTTTTGAATATAACCAATAAACATTTAACATTATTACTCATAATTGTAACAATAATCATCGATAACTTGTACAGGATATACAATCAATTCTCTTAGTATCATGATATCACACTTCTGCGTTACGTTTGCACTCCCCCTGGTATCGAAGTTTCTACCACTGGTCTGAGTATTGACGACATTTTTCGACCGTCGTTTTTTCAAAAAATTTATTTCATTCGTGTTTTATACTTATTTAATATCTTTTTGTTAATGTTTAATATCAGTTATTTTTTAATCCAACCAGAGTATCACCTGTATATTTAATCTAGTCTTCTTATTAATGATGCAAAGAGACATCATCTTTTATACAATCTATCGATCATTATTATTACAAGTAGGACAATAAGGTCAAACATTTATTGGGTATCACTAAAAAGAATATGAAATGATTATAAAATATTTTTAAATAATAAAATTAAAAATTTGGTTAAATATGATACTTTAAAATTTTACAATGGGTATATTTAATATTTTGTAAACTTGGTAAACAAATAAGATATTTTAAGGTTTAAAAATGAGATATATAAAATTTATTTAATAATTATATTCAATTTTGATCAAGAAAAATCAAAATCAAAATTCTAAATTTGATTAAGCAGGTAATCAAAATTAAGTAATCAAATTTATTTATTAAATAAAGATTTATAATTGTACAATAAATTTGATAGTCATTTATTTAAAAGCGATGTAAACTATTTTGTTAAAGTACTAAGTTACTAACCAGTAACCATGTTACAAACACATTATCTTAAAAGCATTACAATGGGCTATGCATCGAACCTTAACCCATTATGCTATTATAATAGCCTTTTTCACATTAATTTATCAAACCAACTTCACATGATTCAGGCCAACTGTTTTAAAGTTTTAAGGATCCATAGCATGATATATTTTTGTAAATATAAAATATTATATATTTACTTCTTAACTTGTAAATATTATATATACTTAAAGTATAAGTTTTTTATACATAAAGTATAATAATTTTAAAGCATACTTTAGATGAGGATAGGATATATGCTTCTAGTAGCATATATCTTACATGCTTCCACACTCACAAACAATTTAAATGAGGGGTATGTTAGTCATTTAATCATATACTCATTTAAGTGTTTGTGAGTGTGGAATCATATATTATAGGTGCTTCTAGCTGCATACATCATTTTTCCTACTTTAGATATATTAATATATATACTTCCTCTGTCCCATTTTTATTGTCTACTTTTGACTTTTTAAAGCTTTTCTTTTTCAACATTGACATTAAATATTTTTGTTTGTGTTATATAATATTTGATACAAAATATATGAATGCATTGTGTTTAAAATGTATTTTCATTGATATAATTTTTACCAAGTATTATATAACATAAACAAAAATATTTAAGATCAAAGTTGAAAAAAAAAAGACTTTAAGAAGTCAAAAGTGAATAATTAAAATAGGACGGAGGTAGTAATATTTTACAAGTTAAAAGAGACATCTATGAACAACCCCTGTTTGTAAATTATAACAATTATAAAATATTTTTTTTGTTAAATAATCTCTTAAAGGATACTTGGTGTGAATACTATGACTGAACCAACTCATAAGTTGGATGGGAATATCTATTTCTCTAGCTTTATGGTTCTGTTCATCTAACAAATCAATTAGTTATGCATGTGTGCATACAAATGTGTGAATATAAAACAATACCTCTTATGGCCTTATTTTAATAAAATTATGAAACGTGACTCTAACACAAGACGTCATCCATGATGCACAACGATCGGTCATGGTCCGGGCTTTGTCTTGTGGTCGTAGTAGTGATCATTATGAGCATAATCAGTAACGACCAGAAATTCCTTGATTATTCCCGTGAACTTTAAGGGGTTCATGTACGTAGATTTATTGCTTATATTGTTCGTATATGAGTTAGGTTGGATATTAAACAAGTTTGAGGGTCTAAAATGCCATTCTTAACCCCACAATATATGTTTAGATCCGGGATTTAACTCTAGTAAACCTTAGTTGCATTCTTTGGAGAGAGAGAGAGAGAGAGAGAGAGAGAGAGAGAGAGAGAGAGAGAGAGAGAGAGAGAGAGAGGAATCCTCGGTATTTCCTTTTTTGTAACCTAGTCACGGTGTTTTGAACATCCTCGAAGATTAAACCATAGGATCACTATGATTTTTGGATTGGAGCTTCCTAACACATACACAAAGTTTTTCACCTTTGGGATATGAATCTTAAGATCTAGAGCTCAAGATATAGGCTGTTGATCAAGGTTGATTTTAAGGACGGTTTGTTGTGGTTTTGATGATTGTGGCTTGGAGTAGCTTGTTATTGGCTTCTACTCTTGCATCATTTTGGTTCAAGGTACCCTAGATTTAGTTTGTTGGCTATGGGATGGTTGATGAAGATATATGTTAATAATTAGGGTTTCAAGAGATTTATTTGCATATATATGGGGTTTTATGTATAAGAGCCATCAATGATCAAACTATGGATTAGATACATCAATCAACCCTTAGAACGGAGTGAATGAACTCTAGATCGGTTAGGTTGAGGATTATTACGGGTTTTCTGGTTCGCACCTAACGCGACACGTCGCATTCTTGTAAAGCGACACGTTTCTGTCAAATGTCGAATGGTTTTACTCTAGTTTTAATAGGTCGCTATACGTCCATTCACTTAAATGTGATGCATTAGTTGATTGCCTTAGAAGATTGTTTTAGGTTGGTTCATTTATCGACCCATCATTTCTTGATATTGCTTAGGGTGTTTGGCGGATTATTTTTTAGCATTCTTGGTGGTTGGAGCGGTTGCTTTAGCTGGACTAGAGATGAGTTCATTTGGTTTTAAGAACCAGGTACCAAGGTCATAAAGACTTACGAATGAACTACTTAACTTACTTGTTGTGTGTATAACCATCAACATCCATCATATGTTTCACATACTTTTTTGTCTGCCACATGAACGCCACATCATTCCCTCATCCCATCACACAAACCCTGCATCCATCACATGCTTCACATCACAAGATATATAAAAAAAATAGGCTCTCACCCTCGTGACAGTCATCCCACTCGTGACCGAGAGCCATCCCTCACGAAGAGGGGCGATGATGAAGAATGTTGTGAGCAGCCCTCACGAGGCCTTATCCGTGACGGATGCGCCTAGTCTAAGTGATAGATATGATGACTTACATGCTACATGATTTATTATGATAATGATATACGATCATGATATGATATTGAATGATTTACCTATGATTAATTGATTATAGTATGGGTCTTGATGGACTCATACTGGAGTGATGTGTGTCCATACACTTGTGGTCATATGCAGAACAAAACATAAGGTGCATGGAGGTGTACATAAATGGACACCGTGGTTGCCTTCACCTATATAACAAAATTGCATATGGTTTGCGGTGTAGTCAGAGTAGCAAAAGCGGATGAGTACTTAGTGATTCACGTAAATAAGGGAGTAGCTACTCGATCTATGCACGAGTTAGCTACGACTCGTAAGTAGTGAATCGTGTTTCCTTATAAATGGATTATACATTATCTGGGTGAACCCTAAGGGTGAATGTCAAAGAGCGATTAGTAAATAATGGCTAATATGAACGAAATATACGAACATGAAGTTATGATTTTGATGGTATAAATGTTTGCAAGGACAACTATGTTACGGTTGATCTCGTTGCTACGATTGGTTATTGCGCTTTACTTTATTTGAATGAATGCTTGATAAGGTGTGCTTGACCATTCGGCGTATATGCTTGTGAGTACAAGTTTGGGTCAAGTACACAAACGAGTCCGGTATGGATATTTGTCAATAATATCTAATTATGTTTTAATATGATGTTTTTTAATTTGTTAAGTTAAACTGTTGACTCACGAGGTGTTATCAGAAGCTTGATTCTTTTGAATTGACGTTTGGTACTCATGTAGGTATTTGGAAGATTTCTTGATGAGGTGGGAAGCTTTGCTGGGTAGTTAGACGAATAATGTGATATAATGATATTGACTAATAGGTTTACAACATATACGATTTAACGAGACAACAATGTCGAGTTTTCAATTTTGTTTTTAACGGCTTAGGCCGCCATGATGTTAGTTTTGTATACCGCTGCTACTGGTTTGATAATATAAAGAAACAAAGTTACTTATGATTTTTGAGAAAAATCCGTGTTACACGGTCTGTTTTAACCAACCCAAATTTTCAAGAACCCAACGTACATTTGATTTTTTCAATTTCATTTTATTAATACAATTTAACTTTTTTTTAGTATATAGATGTTGATCATAATATTAAAAGGATTTTTAAGATCTAGAAGCAGAAACCTTGACTATTGATTTAATTGGAGTAATCTAGTTTATTCAAAATTTTCACAAGGATCGCTATCCATGTGAAAATGTTTTTAACTAATTAAAATGCACCATTTTCTAATACAAATATAATAAAAACATGCATAAAGTTATCAGATTATCATAGTCATCGATTTAGATAAATATATTAGTTATGCAATTTGAATCATCCATTTTGGTAAAAGTTGAAATCTAATTGTTACTTTTCTTCGTCAAGACATTAATTTGAATCAAAATAAGGAGAATTTCATATATGTCCTTGTTTTTTAAAATATATTGAAATTGTCACTTTTTTCTATTATATATACCCAATTTACAAAACTATCATTTAATATATTATAGTTTCAAAACCTACTATTTATACATCCACTTACCTTTTGTTCGGGTTGCCACTAAAATTACTCTAAAATGTCATCTCATATGCCATGTCATTTATTATTGAAAAAGATGAAGAGTTGATTACATTTTTGGTGACTGTGATTTACACAAAATTTTAGATTTGGTCCTTAGGCTTCATTAATTACGAGATTCATCCTTGTCGTTTGCCATTTGTATCAATGTTGGTCCTTCCTACACTTAAAATGACATATATACCCACCTGACTTTAATTTATTGTTTTAATTTAAGTTTTATATATTTAAATATTATAACAAATACTTAAATATTATTAATAAATTGATTATTAATAACTTCCCCACCTATCATTTTTCTTTCCCTGTCCTCTCTCTTACTACCACCACCATCACCACCTTCGGCTAGCCACCAACATGTACTTTCTCTGGCGATGGTGTCATTTTTCTTTCCCTGTCCTCTCTCCTACCACCACTATCACCATTTCCGACTAGCCGGTTCTGGCGATTTTCTTGTCACCTCGTCGGAGAAGCTTGCCCCCAACGTATTCCAACACCCGTCACCGTATACCCCTACCACCAACAGAAACCACCAAACAAACACAAGCCAGATCAAACCACCTCCACCCCCACCACCGTCTATCCACCACCAGCACCATCTTTCTCTCTCTCTCTCTCTCTCTCTCTCTTCCTCTTCCTCTTCCTCATATCCATATTTTCTTTCCGTCTTACACCCTCTCTCTGTCAAACAAAACCACTACTCCACCTTAACCCAAAACATCGACCGTTATCTCTACCCACCTTAGCCACCACCGTAACCCCCAATTCTTACCCTAGATCTATAACCCCCAATCTTCATCCTAACCATAGATTTGCGACGGCAGTGGGGAATCAACATGAATTGAAAGCTAAATGCAACCCAAAATCAAAAACTAAAAGCAGCGTAAATCCATCACCGCCGCCCACCACCACCGGCCACCGCCTCGTGCATCAACCCAACAAAATAAATATCCCAAAATCAAAGTCCCTTACAACCACTTTCGCCTACATAAGAATCCAGCACTATTTACAAATATGAAGAACCCTAAGTGGGATTAACACAAACAAATCATAAAAAGAAAAGAAAAGAAATGCCAGAACGATCCACAAATATGGGTGGTCGGAGTTGGAGAAGGCAACGATGGTGGTAGCATTGGCGACGAGAAGATGGGCGGAGACGGTGGTGGCCAGGGGAGACTGTGGTGGCGGTGGTAGGTGCACAGAGAAAGAATATGGTGGCGGCGGTGCAAAATACTGGAGAGAGAGGGAGAGGAGAGGAGAGACAGGGGTGGGGGTTGAGGGTATTTCTTATTATAATTTTTTATTTTGTAATAATAATTATATATTATTTTATTATTTATCAAATAATATTTAAATGGATAAAAGAATAAATTGCCATAAGAGGGGTATTATAGTCTTTTAAAGAGAGGTTGGACTAACATTGATACAAATGGCAAATGGTAAGAATGAATCTCGTAATTAATGAAGTTTAAGACCAAATCTGAAATTTCGTGCAAACCACAGGGACCAAAAATGTAATTAACTCAAAGATGAATTTTAAAATCTGAACATATGAACAATGATGAAGAACACTCATTGATGAACCCAGATCTGGAACACCTTTTCAAATCAAAATCCAGACCTTGCTAAATCATGTCATATGGTGTTACAGATCTGAAATCGCTGAACATAGAACTCGGATCTGTATGTGAAATCCAAACCTAAACCCCAATCAATTGATAATCTGGTTAAAAGATCTGTTTAGCGATATTTTGGTACCATGTATATAAATCTGGTTAACCCCAATCGATATATAGATCTTGTAACCCCAATCGAAATACAGATCTGGTTAACCCCATCGAAATCGCTAATCAGAGTTCCATGAACAGATCTGATAAATCTGGAGCCTTGATTTTTTTTTTTTTTTTGAAAAGCTAATACGATTAAAGAATACCAAACCATAGTACATCAAATATGGCAACTAAGCCATACACCACAACCACGAACAGCAAGGCCCCATAACCTATAACCTGACCAAATCAAGTGGTGTAACACTCTACACCATCTCAACCAAAACAACAAAAAAACCTAAATCACAACACCAGAAAATTCATGAACATCCAGCAAGACCAAACCAAAACAAAATAAAACTCCCTGTAGCGTACTCTACTGCAGCAGCTCCGGGTTAGACAGCCAAGAAGCCCAACTCCCTCTCGCTAAACCTTTCCTTCCAAGTATCCATTTGAACGTCTTTAATTGCATTTCATAAAACATATCTTCTAAATTCTTTGTCGAGGACTTGATGATAAAGAAATGATAAAAAACCAGAAAACGATGAAGAAGAAGATGATAAAAACCAGAAAAAAACCCGATCAGAGCCTTGATGATGAAGAACAAGATAATAAAAACCAAAAAACAAACCCCCAATCGGAGCTTGATGATGAAGAAGAGGATGATAAAAACCATTAAATTTATTTTTGAAGAATAATGCTCGATCGCCATTGAAGATGAAATGCATCCGTATGGGAGATGTAATAAAATCCCTTGTACTCATCTCTTGAATCGATAAAACAAAATTCATTGTATTATGGAGATGAAAAATGCATCCGTATGGGCCTATGGGGTTATGAACTAATCTGGAAAAAGAATAACAATTTAATTTTGATTTATTTTCAATCAACAAAATTCAAATAAGATGACATGTTTAGTAGCCACGTCACTGAAACCTGTATCACATCAGCGGATTACTTACTATAACAGGTTAAATATATTACGTGGTAATTATAGAGAATTCAATATACTAAATGGTAATTTTAAAAATTGAGTATACACAATAGCAAAAATTAACAACTTCAATATATCTTTTGAAACTAAACCCTAAAACAATCAAAATACTTTTGTCACTTATAAGTGCGATAACTGTGACGAGCGTTGTTTGTGTGTAATGCATGTGCTTCTGCCCACTTGGACACATTATCCACTACTACCAGAATATATTTGTTTCTCCGAGAAGTCGGGAATAGTCCCATGAAGTCAATGCCCTAGATGTAGACTATTTCATACACTCGAATAAATTGTTGAGGCATCTCATTTACTGATGATATACTGCTGGTTTGTTGGCAAATTTCACATCTCTTGACCGTTTCTAAGCATCTTTGAAAATTTTAGGCCAATAGTTAAATACTTTCTTGGTATCGTGATTTGTTCAATGGCGTCCTCTAGTTGGCCTACTATGATAGTGTTGCAATATCGATCAGCCTTTTTCCCTACAGACACATCGGCGAATGATCGGGTCCTTACATACTTTAAACAAGTGGGGGTCATCCTAGAAATAATGTTAAAATTTGGTAAAGAATTCTTTTTCTCTTGATAGGTGTAACACCTCGCTTTTGAAACCAGATTTTTCATTTTAATAATAGAAATTCAAGAATCCAAACTGCGTGGATCCGTTTGTAAACTGAAGTTAAGCCAAACCTGTTTTTCAAAACATAATAATTACAGCGAAAGCTATAAAAGTGGCTATAATTACAACCAAAAATCAGCCACAGTATACAAAAGATCAGTTGGTGTTACTAAACTGTTTACCGACCACTTAACTAAGTTTATACAAACATAAACAGTAATTAAAAGTAACCAAACAAGTGTTCCTCCAAAAGACAAGTAATAACCCGCAGGTACCCAAAGCTCACGCGCCTAAGTGTTACCTGCAGTCATGGGATGAGTATCTGTTAGCTAATTAAAGCTAGTGAGCATAAGATAGCATATTCAGTAATATAAACATATCACATATCAACAATATATCAAACAGTGCTATCCTAGCATCTCGCGATGAGCTGGCACAACCAGAAGGAAGCATAATCTTGCAGGGTAGCGAGCCCGGCTCAACACTCCTAACTGGGGAAACCAGACACATCAACCGCGCGGGTGTGTGAGCGGGTAGCGGTCCACCGTTGCGTTATGAAGCCAAAGACTCCATGGGGTACAACAATCAGCTGATCCCCCTCATCGCACGAGGAACAATGGGCTAGCCAAACCCTAAATACCTATCCAGGTACCGTTGACGCTATCATCGACCCGAAGGCCTCAAGGCATCCCAGACCGCAGTCTGGCCTCGTTCAAGGACTACAAATAGCCCCCATATCTCGGATCCGATCACAAACACATAATTGACCCATTCAGGGCCTCATAGCGCGCATACATATCATATTGTAATCATGATTCAACAGTTACGTGTGTCATACATAAACATAGCATACAGTTCGCATTTCAAGCATACAACAGTGTTAATTACATTTCATGGAATTACTTGCACATACTTACAACATGTAACATGATTATATTAATTTGTATGTTATCCTATACTCACCTGTGAGGCTAGAGACTAAAGCAAACAATAATCGTGATCGTCGCGCTCTTCTTCCGGGTCGTACAGCTTACCTATAAGATAATACTCGTGTTTAGTCACTTCACACAAGTACATTAACTAATAAACTAATATGATACCCCTAATGATGCCATTAGACTAAATAGAATCCCAAACGAGCATCCCGTACGACAAAACGTTGAAAAACAGCACAACAGTGCACTATTCATAACAGACAGTCCCTACGGCCGTAGTAAAAATGTCCTACGGCCGTAGGACCATTTTTATAGAACACCCTCCTACGGCCGTAGGGAAAACTTACTACGGCCGTAGTAACCAATTTACAGTCAGTGTGCGAGAAACAGCCCCCTGTTCAGTCCATTTGCAATCCAAACCCAATTCCAGCAATCCCAATCCAATTTCCAGTGTTTCCATATGATTTTAGACATCCAAATGAATCCAAAAACATACATATAACAACATCAAACCAAAGATTGAAGGTATAGGATCAAATTCTTCCATTTTGACCCATTTCAAGCTTTTCATGAAATTTAATTCAAATCACCATTTTAAATTCATGAACTTGGATTCTAATCACTTAGAATTGATTTAGAAACAGATTGGAATATTGAAATGATTCCAA
Organism: Pulicaria dysenterica; assembly: GCA_947179395.2. Taxonomy (NCBI): domain Eukaryota; kingdom Viridiplantae; phylum Streptophyta; class Magnoliopsida; order Asterales; family Asteraceae; genus Pulicaria; species Pulicaria dysenterica. The sequence goes on along the minus strand of OX359289.1, from coordinate 33,457,885 downwards.
ATTCGGGTTTGACTAAGTTTGACCTAACTCAAGAACTCAAGAACAAAGAAGCATGAGGGAGATGATAGACTTACAAGGTAGAAGGAGATGATGAAGATGATGTCTAAGATCAGATTATAACTCGATTTTGTTGTTGGAACAAAACTTGAAGATCTCTTCTCCTCTTTCTCCTTCACGATTCAAGAACAACAAAAAGAAATGAGAGGTGTGGGTGTTTGACGTGTCTGAGAAGAGAAAGGAAGAAAAGAGACTTATCAAGTCTCACTAATACCCACTAAAGGTATTTTGTTCCCCTTTTCAACTTACAATTTAATACCCGTTTACCCGTTTCAACTAACGGGGATATTTCCGGAATCCTTATTCAAAACCCTTAACTAATATATTAATCTTATTAATTTTTCGTTATAATATTTAATACCATGATTTCTTAATTATTTTAATAATAATTCTAATATTTATTAATAAACTCGAGATTCGGAACGTACCGAGGGTATAGACAACTAGGCCCATTTGAGGATGTTACAAATCTACCCCCCTTAAGAAGATTCCGTCCTCGGAATCTGCTCTTCTGTAAACAAGTGGGGATATCGGGCCCTCATGTCATCCTCAGTCTCCCACGTCAAGTTTGACCCAAGGTTGTGTTTCCATTTGACCAAGACCAATCGGATGTTCTTCTTCCTCAACCGTTTGACCTTAGTGTCTAATATCTCAATCGGTTCTTCCACCAATCGCTTGGTAGAATCAACCTTCAGGTCTTGTAGAGGCAAAATCTGATCTTCCTCTACTTTACACTTTCGCAGATAACAAACGTTGAAAGTGCTGTGAATACCTGATAATTCTGGAGGCAATTCCAAAGATACAGTCTGCTCGTTGACTTTGGCAAGAATCTTGAAAGGACCAATGTAACGCGGACTTAGCTTGCCCTTCTTACCAAAACGAATTATACCCTTCCATGGAGAAACCTTTAAGAATACCCGGTCACCAATTTCAAAGGTAACAGGTCTGCGTTTCGAATCAGCATACATCTTCTGTCTATCACGAGCCGCCTTTAGCTTTTCACGTGCAACTTTAACTTTGTCGGCTGTAATCTGAACTAAATCAGGTCCTGCATATTGTTTCTCTCCCGGTTCTAGCCAACAAGTAGGGGTACGACAACGCCTACCATAAAGCATCTCGTACGGTGGCATACCAATACTAGAATGATACGAATTATTGTAAGCAAATTCGATTAAAGGTAGATGAGAATACCACGAACCACCATATTCAAGTACACACGCGCGTAACATATCTTCAAGAGTTTGAATAGTCCTTTCGGACTGTCCGTCAGTCTGGGGGTGGTATGCGGTACTCAAATGAACACGAGTACCAAGCTCTCGTTGAAGACTGGCCCAGAAGTTTGATGCAAAACGAGTATCCCTATCAGAAACAATAGATAAAGGAATACCGTGGCGAGATACAATCTCGTTGACATATAACTGAGCAAGGCGAGTCATAGACCAAGATTCGCAGACTGCAAGAAAATGTGCACTCTTAGTGAGACGATCGACTATTACCCAGATCATATCATGCCCCTTTGAAGTTCTGGGCAATTTAGTGACAAAATCCATGGTAATATTATCCCACTTCCATTCTGGAATCGGTAATTGCTGCAAATTACCATAAGGCTTTTGATGTTCCGTTATGACTTGTGCACACGTTTGACATTTTTCGACATATGAAGCTATATCACGCTTCAATGTGGGCAACCAGTAAAGCACCATAAGATCATGATACATTTTAGTACATCCAGGGTGAATAGACAACTTTGATTTATGAGCCTCCTGGAGAATTAGATTACGGTTTCCTCCAAGGCTAGGCACCCAGATTCGGGATTTAAAAGTCTTTAGCCCACGGTTGTCATCTTCCAGTTGATCCTTCAGTTTAGTCATTGTTTCTGCTTTCAAGTTAGCCTCTAACAAAGCCTCATGTTGCGCCTCCTTAAGTCGAGTGATGATATCAGATACAATAGTAAGCTTCATGAATCTGACATTCTCCGAAGAGCCCTTTCGACTTAATGCATCTGCTACAACGTTCGCCTTTCCCGGGTGATATTTGATTTCACAATCATAGTCTTTGATCAACTCTAACCATCTCCGTTGTCTCATATTAAGCTCCTTTTGAGTGAAAACATATTGCAGACTTTTATGATCTGTGTATACCATACACTTAGTGCCATAAAGATAATGGCGCCATAGTTTCAAAGCAAATACTACAGCAGCCAATTCAAGATCGTGGGTTGGGTAGTTCTTCTCGTGAGGCTTTAATTGACGGGAAGCATAAGCAATAACCTTGTCTCTTTGCATTAGGACACTTCCCAAACCTGCATAAGAAGCATCACAATAAACAATAAAGTCTTCTGACCCGTTGGGTAAGGTCAGAACTGGAGCTTGACATAACAACTGTTTCAGAGTTTGAAAGGCCTTATCTTGTTCAGCAGACCAATCATAAGCAACATCCTTTCGCGTGAGTTTAGTTAAAGGACCTGCAATTTTAGAGAAATTCTGAATGAAACGCCGATAGTAACCGGAAAGTCCTAAGAAACTTTTGATTTCAGATGGGGTTTTAGGAACTCCCCAATTCATCACGGCCTCAACTTTGACTGGGTCAACCATTACACCATCCTTGCATATAACATGACCAAGGAAATGTATTTCTTCAAGCCAAAACTCACACTTAGAAAATTTAGCATATAAATGCTCACGTAGAAGAGTATCAAGAACCATACGAAGATGAGTCTCGTGTTCTGCCTCAGACTTGGAATATATGAGAATATCGTCAATGAATACTATCACGAACTTGTCAAGAAAAGAGCGACATACACGATTCATCAAGTCCATAAACACAGCCGGAGCATTTGTCAAACCAAAAGGCATCACAAGAAATTCGTAATGCCCATATCTGGTTCGAAAAGCTGTTATAGGAATATCCTCCTCGCGTACCCGAACTTGATGATAACCAGACCGAAGATCAATTTTAGAAAAACAAGTAGCACCCTGTAGCTGATCGAACAAATCATCTATGCGAGGAAGAGGGTACTTATTCTTTATTGTTCTTTTATTTAACTCCCTGTAGTCTATGCACATACGCATCGTCCCGTCTTTCTTTTTAACAAATAAGACTGGAGCTCCCCAAGGCGAAAAGCTGGGACGAATAAAGCCTTTATCAAGGAGTTCTTGAATTTGAGTCATCATCTCGCGAATTTCAGATGGAGCGAGACGATAAGGAGCTCTTGCCACAGGTGTAGCACCTGGAACAAGATTAATTTGATATTCTACATCTCGTATCGGTGGTAATCCGGGTAATTCATCAGGAAAGACATCAGGGTATTCCGACACCACCCTTATGTCACTAACAGCTTTCTTTTCCATTTTTGTATCAATCACACGAGCCAAATATAATTCACACCCTTTGGCTATTGATTTGTGAGCTTTAATTGCTGAGATCAAAGGAATTTCAGATTTCCTCCGTTCACCACGAGCCATAGCATATGACCCATTTGGTAGAGGAATTTTGATTAGCTTTTTAGAACATAGAATTTCAGCATTTTGATTAACAAGCCAATCCATGCCGACAACCGCATCAAAACCAGAGATAGGTAAAAGTAACAAAGATATCGGAAAACTATGACTGTCAATTTCAAGCGAAGCTTGTGGAATTGATGAAGTAACGGGCACTAACTTACCATTAGCAACTTCCACATCAATAGGACTTGTCATAAGAGAACCAGGAAGTTGAATTCTTTCACAGAATTTAGGAGAAATAAAAGAGTAAGTAGCACCAGAATCAAACAGAATACATGCAGGCATTGAATTAATTAAGAATGTGCCTGTAATAACATCACCTGCTGTCTTAGCCTCGTCAGCCGTCATCTGGAAAGCCCTGCCAGCTGCTCGTGGTGCATTCTCCTTTTTCGGCCCCGACGATGATCCTCCAGCTCCTCCTGATCCCCGTCCCTGACTTGATCTGCATTCAGACGAGCGATGTCCCGGTTTGAAGCATTTATAACAAACGTTTCCTTTAAATTGACACGCATCAGTAGAATGCCCCTTCTGCCCACACTTGTAACAACGGACTGTGTCCCGAGTACAATGGCCAATATGATAAGTACGACATTGGGAACACCACGGAGTAGTAGACGGGTTATACTTCTGAGTCCCCTGTTGCTGCCGAGACCCACCACTCCAATTTCTCGAACCCGAAGACTGATCAAACTTCCTCTTAAAGTTCCCACTAGTAGGCTCCTTTTTCTGTGCGTGATCACTTTCATACTGTCGCGCCATCTCGAACGCGATATCCAAAGACAGAGCACTCCTAACCGAAGCTCGATAATCCGGTGGAAGAGTTTTTGCAAACCGTTTTATCTTTGACTTCTCATCAGGCAGTAAGTGATTCACAAACCTCATCTTATCAGAAAACCGCTCGATCAAGTCTTCAACCGGTTTATCACCCTTTTTCAATGCCATGAACTCCTCCTCCAATCTATCCATCACTTGATCTGAACAATACTTACTTCGGAGGATTCCCACAAAATCTGCCCAAGTATATGTAGCTCTCACCTCTGCTGACGTGGATGAGATCACAGTGTCATACCATGTCTGTGCATTACCCCTTAACTGCTTCCGAGCATATCCCACTTTGTTGGATTCCTTACAACTGCTGTTGTCGAAAGCTAAATCCATCTCGCGGATCCATCTCTCAGTAACACTTGGATCTATGCTACCTTCAAAGGTAGGTGGCTGGCAAGATAGGAAAATTTTAAGATCTGGTGACATCTTGGGTTCTGCCACTGGTTGCACAAGCACTCTTTCCTCTGAAGCTTTCAAACGAGCCTCTAAGTCTCTTATGTAAGCCTCTCTATCTCTATGTTCAGCCATGTTATTCTTGTAAATAACCTGGCCAAACAAAACACAGATAACATACTTAGTACTTTTTATCATATTTTACTAACATAAGAAGCAAATAAGCAATAGCATTTCAAGAAATTTAACTCTCTTTCACACAACCCATGACCCCCCCGAGGAACACTAACAATGGTCGGGCCTGGGTTTGAGACTGAATACTTTTACAAGTACCCAATTCACTCAAACCTAGGCTCTGAAACCAACTTGTAACACCTCGCTTTTGAAAACCAGATTTTTCATTTTAATAATAAAAATTCAAGAATCCAAACTGCGTGGACCCGTTTGTAAACTGAAGTTAAGCCAAACCTGTTTTTCAAAACATAATAATTACAGCGAAAGCTATAAAAGTGGCTATAATTACAACCAAAAATCAGCCACAGTATACAAAAGATCAGTTGGTGTTACTAAACTGTTTACCGACCACTTAACTAAGTTTATACAGACATAAACAGTAATTAAAAGTAACCAAACAAGCGTTCCTTCAAAAGACAAGTAATAACCCGCAGGTACCCAAAGCTCACGCGCCTAAGTGTTACCTGCAGTCATGGGATGAGTATCTGTTAGCTAATTAAAGCTAGTGAGCATAAGATAGCATATTCAGTAATATAAACATATCACATATCAACAATATATCAAACAGTGCTATCCTAACATCTCGCGATGAGCTGGCACAGCCAGAAGGAAGCATAATCTTGCAGGGTAGCGAGCCCGGCTCAACACTCCTAACTGGGGAAACCAGACACATCAACCGCGCGGGTGGGTGAGCGGGTAGCGGTCCACCGTTGCGTTATGAAGCCAAAGACTCCATGGGGTACAACAATCAGCTGATCCCCCTCATCGCACGAGGAACAATGGGCTAGCCAAACCCTAAATACCTATCTAGGTACCGTTGACGCTATCATCGACCCGAAGGCCTCAAGGCATCCCAGACCGCAGTCTGGCCTCGTTCAAGGACTACAAATAGCCCCCATATCTCGGATCCGATCACAAACACATAATTGACCCATTCAGGGCCTCATAGCGCGCATACATATCATATTGTAATCATGATTCAACAGTTACGTGTGTCATGCATAAACATAGCATACAGTACGCATTTCAAGCATACAACAGTGTTAATTACATTTCATGGAATTACTTGCACATACTTACAACATGTAACATGATTATATTAATTTGTATGTTATCCTATACTCACCTGTGAGGCTAGAGACTAAAGCAAACAATAATCGTGATCGTCGCGCTCTTCTTCCGGGTCGTACAGCTTATCTATAAGATAATACTCGTGTTTAGTCACTTCACACAAGTACATTAACTAATAAAGTAATATGATACCCTTAATGATGCCATTAGACTAAATAGAATCCCAAACGAGCATCCCGTACGACAAAACGTTGAAAAACAGCACAACAGTGCACTATTCATAACCGACAGTCCCTACGGCCGTAGTAAAAATGTCCTACGGCCGTAGGACCATTTATATAGAACACCCTCCTACGGCCGTAGGGAAAACTTACTACGGCCGTAGTAACCAATTTACAGTCAGTGTGCGAGAAACAGCCCCCTGTTCAGTCCATTTGCAATCCAAACCCAATTCCAGCAATCCCAATCCAATTTCCAGTGTTTCCATATGATTTTAGACATCCAAATGAATCCAAAAACATACATATAACAACATCAAACCAAAGATTGAAGGTATAGGATCAAATTCTTCCATTTTGACCCATTTCAAGCTTTTCATGAAATTTAATTCAAATCACCATTTTAAATTCATGAACTTGGATTATAATCACTTAGAATTGATTTAGAAACAGATTGGAATATTGAAAAGATTCCAAATTCGGGTTTGACTAAGTTTGACCTAACTCAAGAACTCAAGAACAAAGAAGCATGAGGGAGATGATAGACTTACAAGGTAGAAGGAGATGATGAAGATGATGTCTAAGATCAGATTATAACTCGATTTTGTTGTTGGAACAAAACTTGAAGATCTCTTCTCCTCTTTCTCTTTCACGATTCAAGAACAACAAAAAGAAATGAGAGGTGTGGGTGTTTGACGTGTCTGAGAAGAGAAAGGAAGAAAAGAGACTTATCAAGTCTCACTAATACCCACTAAAGGTATTTTGTTCCCCTTTTCAACTTACAATTTAATACCCGTTTACCCGTTTCAACTAACGGGGATATTTCCGGAATCCTTATTCAAAACCCTTAACTAATATATTAATCTTATTAATTTTTCGTTATAATATTTAATACCATGATTTCTTAATTATTTTAATAATAATTCTAATATTTATTAATAAACTCGAGATTCGGAACGTACCGAGGGTATAGACAACTAGGCCCATTTGAGGATGTTACAAATCTACCCCCCTTAAGAAGATTCCGTCCTCGGAATCTGCTATTCTGTAAACAAGTGGGGATATCGGGCCCTCATGTCATCCTCAGTCTCCCATGTCAAGTTTGACCCAAGGTTGTGTTTCCATTTGACCAAGACCAATCGGATGTTCTTCTTCCTCAACCGTTTGACCTTAGTGTCTAATATCTCAATCGGTTCTTCCACCAATCGCTTGGTAGAATCAACCTTCAGGTCTTGTAGAGGCAAAATCTGATCTTCCTCTACTTTACACTTTCGCAGATAACAAACGTTGAAAGTGCTGTGAATACCTGATAATTCTGGAGGCAATTCCAAAGATACAGTCTGCTCGTTGACTTTGGCAAGAATCTTGAAAGGACCAATGTAACGCGGACTTAGCTTGCCCTTCTTACCAAAACGAATTATACACTTCCATGGAGAAACCTTTAAGAATACCCGGTCACCAATTTCAAAGGTAACAGGTCTGCGTTTCGAATCAGCATACATCTTCTGTCTATCACGAGCCGCCTTTAGCTTTTCACGTGCAACTTTAACTTTGTCGGCTGTAATCTGAACTAAATCAGGTCCTGCATATTGTTTCTCTCCCGGTTCTAGCCAACAAGTAGGGGTACGACAACGCCTACCATAAAGCATCTCGTACGGTGGCATACCAATACTAGAATGATACAAATTATTGTAAGCAAATTCGATTAAAGGTAGATGAGAATCCCACGAACCACCATATTCAAGTACACACGCGCGTAACATATCTTCAAGAGTTGAATAGTCCTTTCGGACTGTCCGTCAGTCTGGGGGTGGTATGCGGTACTCAAATGAACACGAGTACCAAGCTCTCGTTGAAGACTGGCCCAGAAGTTTGATGCAAAACGAGTATCCCTATCAGAAACAATAGATAAAGGAATAACGTGGCGAGATACAATCTCGTTGACATATAACTGAGCAAGGCGAGTCATAGACCAAGATTCGCAGACTGCAAGAAAATGTGTACTCTTAGTGAGACGATCGACTATTACCCAGATCATATCATGCCCCTTTGAAGTTCTGGGCAATTTAGTGACAAAATCCATGGTAATATTATGCCACTTCCATTCTGGAATCGGTAATTGCTGCAAATTACCATAAGGCTTTTGATGTTCCGTTTTGACTTGTGCACACGTTTGACATTTTTCGACATATGAAGCTATATCACGCTTCAATGTGGGCAACCAGTAAAGCACCTTAAGATCATGATACATTTTAGTACATCCAGGGTGAATAGACAACTTTGATTTATGAGCCTCCTGGAGAATTAGATTACGGTTTCCTCCAAGGCTAGGCACCCAGATTCGGGATTTAAAAGTCTTTAGCCCACGGTTGTCATCTTCCAGTTGATCCTTCAGTTTAGTCATTGTTTCTGCTTTCAAGTTAGCCTCTAACAAAGCCTCATGTTGCGCCTCCTTAAGTCGAGTGATGATATCAGATACAATAGTAAGCTTCATGAATCTGACATTCTCCGAAGAGCCCTTTCGACTTAATGCATCTGCTACAACGTTTGCCTTTCCCGGGTGATATTTGATTTCACAATCATTGTCTTTGATCAACTCTAACCATCTCCGTTGTCTCATATTAAGCTCCTTTTGAGTGAAAACATATTGCAGACTTTTATGATCTGTGTATACCATACACTTAGTGCCATAAAGATAATGACGCCATAGTTTCAAAGCAAATACTACAGCAGCCAATTCAAGATCGTGGGTTGGGTAGTTCTTCTCGTGAGGCTTTAATTGACGGGAAGCATAAGCAATAACCTTGTCTCTTTGCATTAGGACACTTCCCAAACCTGCATAAGAAGCATCACAATAAACAATAAAGTCTTCTGACCCGTTGGGTAAGGTCAGAACTGGAGCTTGACATAACAACTGTTTCAGAGTTTGAAAGGCCTTATCTTGTTCAGCAGACCAATCATAAGCAACATCCTTTCGCGTGAGTTTAGTTAAAGGACCTGCTATTTTGGAGAAATTCTGAATGAAACGCCGATAGTAACCGGAAAGTCCTAAGAAACTTTTGATTTCAGATGGGGTTTTAGGAACTCCCCAATTCATCATGGCCTCAACTTTGACTGGGTCAACCATTACACCATCCTTGCATATAACATGACCAAGGAAATGTATTTCTTCAAGCCAAAACTCACACTTAGAAAATTTAGCATATAAATGCTCACGTAGAAGAGTATCAAGAACCATACGAAGATGAGTCTCGTGTTCTGCCTCAGACTTGGAATATATGAGAATATCGTCAATGAATACTATCACGAACTTGTCAAGAAAAGAGCGACATACACGATTCATCAAGTCCATAAACACAGCCGGAGCATTTGTCAAACCAAAAGGCATCACAAGAAATTCGTAATGCCCATATCTGGTTCGAAAAGCTGTTATAGGAATATCCTCCTCGCGTACCCGAACTTGATGATAACCAGACCGAAGATCAATTTTAGAAAAACAAGTAGCACCCTGTAGCTGATCGAACAAATCATCTATGCGAGGAAGAGGGTACTTATTCTTTATTGTTCTTTTATTTAACTCCCTGTAGTCTATGCACATACGCATCGTCCCGTCTTTCTTTTTAACAAATAAGACTGGAGCTCCCCAAGGCGAAAAGCTGGGACGAATAAAGCCTTTATCAAGGAGTTCTTGAATTTGAGTCATCATCTCGCGAATTTCAGATGGAGCGAGACGATAAGGAGCTCTTGCCACAGGTGTAGCACCTGGAACAAGATTAATTTGATATTCTACATCTCGTATCGGTGGTAATCCGGGTAATTCATCAGGAAAGACATCAGGGTATTCCGACACCACCCTTATGTCACTAACAGCTTTCTTTTCCATTTTTGTATCAATCACACGAGCCAAATATAATTCACACCCTTTGGCTATTGATTTGTGAGCTTTAATTGCTGAGATCAAAGGAATTTCAGATTTCCTCCGTTCACCACGAGCCATAGCATATGACCCATTTGGTAGAGGAATTTTGATTAGCTTTTTAGAACATAGAATTTCAGCATTTTGATTAACAAGCCAATCCATGCCGACAACCGCATCAAAACCAGAGATAGGTAAAAGTAACAAAGATATCGGAAAACTATGACTGTCAATTTCAAGCGAAGCTTGTGGAATTGATGAAGTAACGGGCACTAACTTACCATTAGCAACTTCCACATCAATAGGACTTGTCATAAGAGAACCAGGAAGTTGAATTCTTTCACATAATTTAGGAGAAATAAAAGAGTAAGTAGCACCAGAATCAAACAGAATACATGCAGGCATTGAATTAATTAAGAATGTGCCTGTAATAACATCACCTGCTGTCTTAGCCTCGTCAGCCGTCATCTGGAAAGCCCTGCCAGCTGCTCGTGGTGCATTCTCCTTTTTCGGCCCCGACGATGATCCTCCAGCTCCTCCTGATCCCCGTCCCTGACTTGATCTGCATTCAGACGAGCGATGTCCCGGTTTGAAGCATTTATAACAAACGTTTCCTTTAAATTGACACGCATCAGTAGAATGCCCCTTCTGCCCACACTTGTAACAACGGACTGTGTCCCTAGTACAATGGACAATATGATAAGTACGACATTGGGAACACCACGGAGTAGTAGACGGGTTATACTTCTGAGTCCCCTGTTGCTGCCGAGACCCACCACTCCAATTTCTCGAACCCGAAGACTGATCAAACTTCCTCTTAAAGTTCCCACTAGTAGGCTCCTTTTTCTGTGCGTGATCACTTTCATACTGTCGCGCCATCTCGAACGCGATATCCAAAGACAGAGCACTCCTAACCGAAGCTCGATAATCCGGTGGAAGAGTTTTTGCAAACCGTTTTATCTTTGACTTCTCATCAGGCAGTAAGTGATTCACAAACCTCATCTTATCAGAAAACCGCTCGATCAAGTCTTTAACCGGTTTATCACCCTTTTTCAATGCCATGAACTCCTCCTCCAATCTATCCATCACTTGATCTGAACAATACTTACTTCGGAGGATTCCCACAAAATCTGCCCAAGTATATGTAGCTCTCACCTCTGCTGACGTGGATGAGATCACAGTGTCATACCATGTCTGTGCATTACCCCTTAACTGCTTCCGAGCAAATCCCACTTTGTTGGATTCCTTACAACAGCTGTTGTCGAAAGCTAAATCCATCTCGCGGATCCATCTCTCAGTAACACTTGGATCTATGCTACCTTCAAAGGTAGGTGGCTGGCAAGATAGGAAAATTTTAAGATCTGGTGACATCTTGGGTTCTGCCACTGGTTGCACAAGCACTCTTTCCTCTGAAGCTTTCAAACGAGCCTCTAAGTCTCTTATGTAAGCCTCTCTATCTCTATGTTCAGCCATGTTATTCTTGTAAATAACCTGGCCAAACAAAACACAGATAACATACTTAGTACTTTTTATCATATTTTACTAACATAACAAGCAAATAAGCAATAGCATTTCAAGAATTTAACTCTCTTTCACACAACCCATGACCCCCCCGAGGAACACTAACAATGGTCGGGCCTGGGTTTGAGACTGAATACTTTAACAAGTACCCAATTCACTCAAACCTAGGCTCTGATACCAACTTGTAACACCTCGCTTTTGAAAACCAGATTTTTCATTTTAATAATAGAAATTCAAGAATCCAAACTGCGTGGATCCGTTTGTAAACTGAAGTTAAGCCAAACCTGTTTTTCAAAACATAATAATTACAGCGAAAGCTATAAAAGTGGCTATAATTACAACCAAAAATCAGCCACAGTATACAAAAGATCAGTTGGTGTTACTAAACTGTTTACCGACCACTTAACTAAGTTTATACAGACATAAACAGTAATTAAAAGTAACCAAACAAGTGTTCCTCCAAAAGACAAGTAATAACCCGTAGGTACCCAAAGCTCACGCGCCTAAGTGTTACCTGCAGTCATGGGATGAGTATCTGTTAGCTAATTAAAGCTAGTGAGCATAAGATAGCATATTCAGTAATATAAACATATCACATATCAACAATATATCAAACAGTGCTATCCTAGCATCTCGCGATGAGCTGGCACAGCCAGAAGGAAGCATAATCTTGCAGGGTAGCGAGCCCGGCTCAACACTCCTAACTGGGGAAACCAGACACATCAACCGCGCGGGTGGGTGAGTGGGTAGCGGTCCACCGTTGCGTTATGAAGCCAAAGACTCCATGGGGTACAACAATCAGCTGATCCCCCTCATCGCACGAGGAACAATGGGCTAGCCAAACCCTAAATACCTATCCAGGTACCGTTGACGCTATCATCGACCCGAAGGCCTCAAGGCATCCCAGACCGTAGTCTGGCCTCGTTCAAGGACTACAAATAGCCCCCATATCTCGGATCCGATCACAAACACATAATTGACCCATTCAGGGCCTCATAGCGCGCATACATATCATATTGTAATCATGATTCAACAGTTACGTGTGTCATGCATAAACATAGCATACAGTACGCATTTCAAGCATACAACAGTGTTAATTACATTTCATGGAATTACTTGCACATACTTACAACATGTAACATGATTATATTAATTTGTATGTTATCCTATACTCACCTGTGAGGCTAGAGACTAAAGCAAACAATAATCGTGATCGTCGTGCTCTTCTTCCGGGTCGTACAACTTACCTATAAGATAATACTCGTGTTTAGTCACTTCACACAAGTACATTAACTAATAAACTAATATGATACCCCTAATGATGCCATTAGACTAAATAGAATCCCAAACGAGCATCCCGTACGACAAAACGTTGAAAAATTGCACAACAGTGCACTATTCATAACAGACAGTCCCTACGGCCGTAGTAAAAATGTCCTACGGCCGTAGGACCATTTTTATAGAACACCCTCCTACGGCCGTAGGGAAAACTTACTACGGCCGTAGTAACCAATTTACAGTCAGTGTGCGAGAAACAGCCCCCTGTTCAGTCCATTTGCAATCCAAACCCAATTCCAGCAATCCCAATCCAATTTCCAGTGTTTCCATATGATTTTAGACATCCAAATGAATCCAAAAACATACATATAACAATATCAAACCAAAGATTGAAGGTATAGGATCAAATTCTTCCATTTTGACCCATTTCAAGCTTTTCATGAAATTTAATTCAAATCACCATTTTAAATTCATGAACTTGGATTCTAATCACTTAGAATTGATTTAGAAACAAATTGGAATATTTAGAATCATTTCTTGATTCCAAATTCGGGTTTGACTAAGTTTGACCTAACTCAAGAACTCAAGAACAAAGAAGCATGAGGGAGATGATAGACTTACAAGGTAGAAGGAGATGATGAAGATGATGTCTAAGATCAGATTATTACTCGATTTTGTTGTTGGAACAAAACTTGAAGATCTCTTCTCCTCTTTCTCCTTCATGATTCAAGAACAACAAAAAGAAATGAGAGGTGTGGGTGTTTGACGTGTCTGAGAAGAGAAAGGAAGAAAAGAGACTTATCAAGTCTCACTAATACCCACTAAAGGTATTTTGTTCCCCTTTTCAACTTACAATTTAATACCCGTTTACCCGTTTCAACTAACGGGGATATTTCCGGAATCCTTATTCAAAACCGTTAACTAATATATTAATCTTATTAATTTTTTGTTATAATATTTAATACCATGATTTCTTAATTATTTTAATAATAATTCTAATATTTATTAATAAACTCGAGATTCGGAACGTACCGAGGGTATAGACAACTAGGCCCATTTGAGGATGTTACAATAGGTCATCCCTTTCCTCAAAACTCATGCAACTAAATAGTTTGCAATGTCTACAAACCAACAAGATGATTATTTTCAGTTTCGGGATCAAAGATTTCGAAATTGTTCCTCTTATATAACTTCTACCATCAAATGACTCATCAACGAATCTTTAAACCTTAATAAACTAAGTCCGCATGAGGTGTCGTGTTAAACTCGGCGAACTAAGTGTTCCGGTTTTTAAAAACATGTGTAAAATATGTCATATAATGAATAAGAAACAAGAAAAATAATGTCCATGTTGTGGTAGAGGTAACTAGGAATTAGTTAATAGAGCATTGGAGTTTTATAGAGTGTCTGTTTTTTTAATATACTGAAATGTACCCTTCAACTTTCCTTTAGATTGGAACATTCTAGTCTGATGAACCGTGTGGCCAAGAAGTTGAATCCACATTTACATAATGAGTTCGCTATATCTTATAGATCCGACAACAACGACAACAACAACAACAACAACAGCAACAACAACACCAACAACAACAACAACAGCAACAACAACACCACCAACAACAACTATTTTAGTATAAATTAGGTGCAATGTTAGTTATGAACCCATTAATTTTGTTGCAAAAGTTATTGATATCGCGTTATTTAATCACTTAATTTACGCGATATTTATTTGTTTTTAATTAAAATCATGAAAAATATATTAAAAAGTGATTCTTATCTGTTAATATTTGATTTCAGGTCAAAAATCCGAAGTTGGAAGATAAGATGAGGATAAAACGGAGATAAACATCGAAAACTTGAAAAATCAAAAATTGTCCGAGAACACAGCGTCGCGTCACGATCCCTGTGGTCCGTCGCGTCGCGATCACACGTGGCAACCTTATCCGGCAATTTAAAGTTCAAACGGGCGAGTTTTGTGGGTTGCAGGTCACGGTCGCGGCGCGATCCTCTGCGTCGCGGTGCGATCCTCTCGAATTCAGCATTATAAGTTTCATTTTTCATTCATTCGGGATTAATGACTTCTTCTCGACTTTTTCACCACCAAAACACCGGAAACCACCATTACTTTATCCTAGAAGCTTGGAGCAAGGTCTTGGTGGATTGGAGCTCAAAAGTGAAGATCAAGATTAACACCATTCGGCTTTTTACGGTTTATTTGTTCTTTCTTATCATGTTCATGTTTATTCTTAATTTCCAGACTTTTATTATGAATATGAGAGGCTAAATCTTCTATTTTCCTCCCTAGAGGAGATGAAACTCTCGTAATGGCTATTTAATCCATGATTTTGATGCTTAATTCATGTTTAATTCAAGTTTTGCTTAATCTAAGTTTATCCATGTTTTAGAATCTGTTTTAGTTGTTTATAATCTGGGTTTTATGTTTTAAAAGACCATTTAGCTTGAATCTTGATTATCTAGGACCATTAGATAATTTAATAATTAGTGATTGATCAAATCCTAAGTAACTTAAAATTGATACTTTTACATGTGATTAAACATATAATAATCTTTATATGTTAGTTGGTGTTTTGTTGATCATATGAAACATTAAAGGTTGAAGCTTTACTTGCAAATCAAATTAATTGGCTAATTATACATTTTAATCGCGCTTTTGACCATAAATGTTATTAATTGGTGTAATTAGATGGTTATAACCGGATCAAGGTTTTAACTAATATAGAAATCGATGCATGAATGTTTTAAGTATCTTTAGCTCTTATTGCCATTAATTGATTACCATGAAATGATTGCCATGAAAAGTGTTTAATTGAATTTAGGGAGGAAAAGTCTTCATTATTATATAATCTTCCAAGTTTTTCGCTTTATTGCTTTCTTTACATGCTTTAGTGATTTTCTAGGTTGTTAGTGATATTAGTTGGTTGAAAGCACAAAAACATCATAAATCCCCCCTTTTACTTGCTTTATTTATTTTCTTGTTCTTAGTTTAGTTTCTTTGTTTTTTTAGTAGTTTAGTTTAGTTTAATATTTAAATTAGTATAGTTAACTTCAAATCATACTCGTTCCCCAAGAGTTCGACACCCGTACTTATTTTTCTTCAGTATAATACGATTAGGTCATCTTGCCTATTTGTGTCATAGTCGTACTAAAATAATAACGGTTTTTATAAATTTAAAACTGGTACGCTTCACGTACATCAGTTATCAATTTTAACTGTAAACCCCTCCAAGAATATTTCTAACTCCGCACCTGTACCAAATTTACACTTATGTTCACGATAAATTTGAAATCTTAACTAATAAATAGGAAACATCGTAACACTCATTAATACCGCAAAACCAAGAATTCACTGGTTATTATTATCATCTTAAAATGAACAATATCAAGTAATATTGAGGTGATAGTTATTGTAGGTACTAAGTGGCTTCAAATGTTCAATGTATCAAGTAGAGTAATTGAAGTTATTTTTGCCACTTGTATTACTTGTCAAGATTTTCTTTCCCACTTTCCCTTTCATGTTGTTTCTTTGAAAATATAAATAAATGAAGATTAACTTCATCTATTTTATATAAAGTTCACATGACTTATAGCATCAAAATTTCAAACACGTAATCTTTTTATAATAATTACTAGATAAAATGTCCGTGTAATAATATACGGCTGGTTTAAAAAGATAAATATTAATCATCAATAAAAAGATATTTAATAATTATAAAACACGAAATTATAGAAATTTATAAAATGATGAAAGATGGCGTCAACACGAAGACCAACAGTAGAAGCTTTGACACGAGTGTATTATAATTATTGTTACACTTATAAAAAGATATATAAATAATAAAATTATTTATTTGTACGTTAATATAAAATTTCATATATAATCACATAACTTCAAAAGATAATTTACCATAACAAATGAGATCAGATTAGATTAAAATATAATATATATAAAGATAAATAATTTGATTTGTAATTTTAGTAGGATTAGATTTAAATAATATATAATAATTTATAATACAAATAAGTAAACAACTTTGACTTATAAAAGTCAAAATCAAATTTTAATTTCAGTATTAATAGATGGTTAAGATTTAAATTGATTAAAATGAACGGATAAAATTGTTTAATAAAATTGATTAAAATTAGTAGTTTATGTATATTAGAAGATTTTGTCAACGTAACCATATTTTTATTTGCATTATTGATTATAAAATTTATGAAAGAAACAAAATCTTAAAAGTATTACAATTGGTAAGTTTAAGGTAGAGGTGTAAACGAATAGGATCAAGCTCGAGCTCAATTCCATAGCTCAACGGTTTTTTTATAGTTGAAGATCGAGTTTGGTTCGACAAGATACATTATTAGCTCGAGCTCCGTTTAAAAATCTTGAAATAATATAAAAAATAAATTCGAAAACCAATTTATTCGAAATATAGATAAAATTCATATTTTAACAGATATAGATAAAATTCATATTAATTATTTTAGTAATTACTTTTTATAAATAGTACGTAGAGAATGTAGATTTATTTCAATAATGACATTATTAATGTATTTTGATAATAAGCCCGCACTTATACATATGAATTACACATATAAATATACATATACTATACAAGGTTCGAAAAACTCGATAATAACTTGAGCCGGGCTCTTTGAAGCTCGATCTCAACTCGTTATATAATCCGAGCTCGTTTTTTGGGTTCAACCACGAACTCGAGCTCGATAAAGCTCGACTCGAATTAGGCAAGCTCAAGCTCAAACTACTCGATAAAAGCTCGATTCGTTTGTACTCCTAGTTCAAAGATCCATAACAAGGTATAATTATAATAACAATAATATGTTTTTATGATTTTTCGTTAAATAATATTTTAATGGATAGTTGATGCATCACGGTAAAGAAAAACAGGAAATTCTATTAGGGATGTAAACGAACCGAACATTCATGAATGTAACACTGTACTTTTTAATTAACAATAAACTGCGTGCGGAAGCTAATTACATATAATTAGATTTAAAATCCAAAAGATATACAAATTTGACTGGTTAACATTTACAAAATATCCACTACAGTGTTAGTTACAAAACAGACTCTAACAAAAATCTTTGACATCAGAGTAATGGTCGGTCCAAAATCCCAGTCTTTATTATCTACGAACTCACCGCGGAATTTCTGCAAAACAATCTAGTGGGGAATTAGCACAAAGCTAAGTGAGGGAACAAATATCTAAACAATCACAAGGCAAACATGCCTAAACACAAATAGCTCATGAATCGCAGGAGAACCGGCGTTGTTGCAACCACCTACAACCAAGGTCGGCCAAAACTAAGGTTTACCGATAGCCCTGCTAACATGGATAACAATACCAGCATTCTTGTGTACAACAAATGTACCACAAGATCTGATACGGTAAATCCCCCAGCAACAGGCCCAGACTCAATCTGATCTCCAAATAACATGTATATACAATCCAAACAAGAGCATTCCAAATAGGATATCATATCTTGTATATCAATAGATATAAATCCACTCACCACAGTCAGCACTGTAGCACACTCAGTGGTCTAGTTCACTAAGTCTTCTTAGTTCCTGAGATTAGATAACCACAAGTCAGTATTTAATTCATAATACTAATTTATAATACATAATACATGCATTCATACATTACATGTTAGATATTCATGTATACATATCATGTATACCAAATCATAGTTTGATCTTTAGGAATAACTCCTAAATCCCAAATTCCGATAAAATCCATTTCTGATCAAAGTCGGATTCCGAGTGATTGACAAATCCCGATAATATCCAATTCCGAGAATGGGGAATTCCGATTAACACCAAATCCGATAAAAGGCACAATCCGGTAAAATACACAATCCGAGAACATGCACAATCCGATAAAATGTCCAATTCCGATAAAAGTGTTAGGGCATTTATCATATCCCGATAGAATGTCCAATACCGAGAAAACATACAATCTCGATAGAGTCAAATCCGAGAATAATGTCAAGGCTACAGTTCGTCTTTATCGGTATTCAATACAATCCTATCCATTTGCTCGGATTCATCATCATTCCGAGAATATTCTATCGGATTTCATCAATACCGATACATTCATACTCCAAATCCAACAGATTCATGTGTTCATGCATAAAATCTATTTCTAACTTAAATCTTACTGATTTCATGCATACAAGTTATATAGGTTTCCAGAAATCATCCAACTCATATAAACAACATGTATAGATCATAATTTCTAACATGCATACATCCTAATTCATCAAATCATGTATCAAGCATTAATCGGAATTCATATATAAATATATCAAAACCGAATAAAGTAACAATCAATCAACTATAGATCAGTGTTCTAACCTTAAGATGATATCAATTACTCAACTAAAAGGCAAACACGTTAGAAGCTCGATTTCTTTCTTTTCTTATCTTCTTCTCGGCCAAGAGTTCACAAAAAAATACACACACACACACACACACTTGTATAATTTCACAAGAAATAAGGTATGGAGGAGGAGTGGGTGGCTATACCCACCAAACTGGCCACACCCCCCCTTACCCACTCAATATTAAATTAGTATAATTATTTACCTTATATAATTAAAACAAAATAATATCACAAATTATTATCAATTAACACATTTCTACAAATAATTCACATAAACAATTAAATATCCAGATTAATTAATTAATTACCTTAATTAATCTAGGCCGGTCGAGAGGGTGTTACAAATCAACCCCCTAAGAAGATTCCGTCCTCGGAATCTCATCGCACTCAAACAAGGAAGGATACCGACTTCTTATCTCTGCTTCAGTCTCCCAAGTCAAGTCTGAACCCAAACTATGTTTCCACTTAACCAAAACCATGGGTATCTGTTTCTTTCTCAATTTTGTGACTTTACGATCCAGCAGTTCAATTGGTTCCTCAATAAGTTTCTGGTTAATATCCACACGAAGATCCTGTATTGGTAAAACCTGTGTCTGGTCCTCTACATTACACTTGCGCAGATAACATATATTGAAGGTATCATGAATACCCGCTAAATCATCGGGAAGATCCAATGCAACAGCCTGATCATTAACCACTCGTTTGATTCTGAAAGGACCAATGTAACGGGGAGCCAACTTCCCACGTTTCCCAAAACGAATCACACCCTTCCACGGAGAGACTTTTAAATAAACCCTTTCTCCCTCAACAAAAGACACCGGTCGACGACGCGGATCTGCATACATTTTCTGTCTATCCCTTGCAGCTTTTAATTTCTCACGAGCAATTTCAACCTTATCAGCTGTCATCTGTACAATATCAGGCCCTGCAAATTGCTTTTCCCCATCTTCTAACCAACAAGTTGGAGTTCTACAAGGACGACCATATAACATCTCATATGGGGGCATACCAATACTAGAATGGTAAGAGTTGTTGTAAGCAAACTCAACCAGTGGTAGATGTGAATCCCATGAACCTCCAAATTCCAACACACATGCCCGAAGCATATCTTCTAAAGTTTGAATGGTTCTCTCCGACTGGCCATCTGTTTGCGGATGATAAGCTGTACTCAAATTCACCCTGGATCCCAATTCTTGTTGCAACTTGTTCCAAAAGTTAGATACGAACCTCGAATCTCGATCTGAAACAATAGATAGTGGAATTCCATGTCTAGATACTATCTCCTCAATATACAATTACGCCAATTTACTCAAGGAAGCAGTTTCAGCAGTAGCAAGGAAGTGTGCACTTTTGGTTAATCTGTCAACTATTACCCAAATCATATCATGAAATTTTTGAGTTCGTGGAAGTTTAGTTACAAAATCCATCGTAATGTGATCCCACTTCCACTCAGGTATATCCAATTGTTTCAATGATCCATACGGTTTCTGATGTTCAGCTTTAACTTGCGCACAAATGTGACATGTCCCAACAAATTTAGCAATATCTATTTTCATAGTCGGCCACCAATAACGGGTCTTCAAATCATGATACATCTTTGTACTACCCGGATGTATTGACAATCTAGACTTATGAGCCTCATCTAGAATTAACTCCCTCAAATTACCAAATTTTGGTACCCACACGCGCGTATGATAAACCTTTAGACCATGCGAATCGGTAGTTAAATCATGCTGTCGTTTAACCATCAGTTCATCTTTCAGATTTTCGTCTTTCAAATCTTCAAGCTGTGCAGCCACAAGTTGATCCACTAAATCAGACTTAATTTCTAATCGCATAAATTTTACGGTAGCCTAAGATCCCTTCCGACTAAGTGCATCTGCAACTACATTAGCTTTACCCGGATGATACTGAATGTCACAATCGTAATCCTTGATCAATTCTAACCAACGACGTTGTCTCATGTTCAGTTCTTTCTGTGTAAACACATACTGAATACTTTTGTGATCAGTGCAAATCGTGCACTTGGTTCCATACAGATAATGTCTCCACAGTTTCAACACAAATACCACAGCTGCTAATTCCAAATCATGAGTCGGGTAATTTCTTTCATTCGGTTTCAATTGTCTCGAAGCATACGCAATTACTTTACCTCTCTGCATCAAAACATAACCCAACCCGGCGTGAGAAGCATCACAGTATACAACAAAATCCTCTGAACCCTCAAGTAAAGAAAGGACAGGAGCCTGACACAACAAATGTTTTAACATCTGGAAAGCATCTTCCTGAGATGAACCCCACTGGAAAAGAACATCCTTCCGAGTCAACTTAGTCAACGGACCAGCGAGCTTAGAAAAATCTTTGATAAACCTGCGATAATAACCCACCAAACCAAGAAAACTCTTTATCTCAGTTGGTGTTTTCGGTGCACTCAAATTCATTACTGCTTCAATCTTGGACGGATCCACTTTGATACCATCTTGACGAATTACATGACCCAGAAACCGAACTTCACGTAACCAGAAGTCACATTTTGAAAACTTGGCATACAACTTGTGTTGTATGAGAATCTCCAAAACCTGTCTCAAATGTTGATCGTGCTCATCCTCTGTCTTCGAATACACCAAGATGTCGTCGATAAACACAATGAAAAATTTATCTAAGAAGGTTGGCAAACACGATTCATTAAATCCATGAATACAGAAGGTGCATTTTTCAAACCAAATGGCATCACTAAGAATTCGTAATGACCATATCGAGTACGAAAAGCAGTCTTAGGTATATCCTCTTCTGCTACCCTGACCTGATGATAACCTGATCGCAGATCAATCTTTGAAAAGTAAGAAGCCCCTTGTAGCTGATCAAATAAATCATCGATTCTAGGCAACAGATACTTATTCTTGATGGTTCTTTTGTTCAAATATCTGTAGTCAATACACATGCGAAGAGTCCCATCCTTTTTCTTTACAAACAAAACTGGTGCACCCCATGGCGAAGAACTCGGACGAATAAATCCCTTGTCAAGTAGCTCTTGAATCTGAGTCATCATCTCTCGGATTTCCGAAGGAGCCAAACGATACGGAGCTTTAGCAATCGGTGTAGTACCCGGCACCAATTCTATCTTATACTTAACATCCCGAACGGGTGGTAACCCTGACAGATCGTCTGGAAATACCTCTGGATATTCAGAGACAACACGAACGCTGGTAACAGGTCGCTTCTCCTTCTTCACATCAACGGCGTAAGCCAGAAAAGACGCACACCCTTTGGCTAGAGATTTTCTAGCCTTCATATACGAGATGATTGGAAAAGAAGATTGAGATCTATCCCCACGAGCCATGACATGCGACCCATCAACCAAAGGAATAGTAATAAGTTCTTATGGCACTGGATACTAGCCCTATGGAGACTTAACCAATCCATGCCTAGTACTAAGTCAAAACCCGGTATAGGCATCAACAAACAGTCTACAGGCAAACTAGTACCATCAATGTCTATCGACACCCCAGTCACATAAGAAGTTACAGGAACTATCTTACCATCTGCTACCTCTACTTCTAAAGGAGTAGTAATCACAGAAGCAGACAATTTTAATTTATCACACAAAGATACTGATATAAAAGATCTATTTGTACCAGAGTCAAATAACACACGGGCAGGCACAAAATTTACAATAGACATACCCGTGATCACATCACTGTCTTCCGCAGCCTCTATAACAGTCATCTTGAAGGCTCTCCCTTCCGCAGAAGGTGCAACCTTTCTCTTCTGACCTGCAGAAGACGATCCCCCGATATTGCCTACCCCTTGCCCCGTCCCCTTTGACCTCGGTTTTGTGCATGCTCCAGCTCTATGACCCTCTTCGTGACAATTCCAGCAAACATTTGTTTTAAACCGACAGACTGATGGCTCGTGGCCAAATCCACCACAACGCAAACATCGTTTCGTCTGTGATGTGCAAGGTCCAGTATGACTAGAATTGCAGGGTTTACACCAAGGCTTGTTCTGATATGATCCCAAACCCTTCGATTTTTGATCACTCCGGTTCTGATTGTTCTGCCACTTGCCTTTGTTTCCACTCTGATTTCCACCGGACTTGTGAGACGACCCTTTCTCACGATTCATTCTTTCTCGCGCCCTCACATCACCTTTTGCAGCCCGAGCAACAGTAAATGCCTGTACCAACGATGTTGCCATCCGGGTGTTACCCCGATACTCAGGCAACAGGGCTTGAACGAAATGATCTATCTGTGATGGTTCATCTGGTACCCACTGCTTAGCAAATCTCAGCTTTTCGTTAAACTTCACAATCATCTCATCAACCGACATCTTATCATCCCGAGCTAGGTCCATAAATTACCGCTTTACCTTGGCCAAATCGTAGGTATTGCAGAACTGTTCACAAAATTTGGCTTGAAATTGATCCCAGGTAACAGAACTCACAACCTCCCTGGATAGATGAGCAGTTAGAGAATCCCACCAGGTTGTAGCTTGACCCTTCAACCTCCGAGTTGCAAAATTAACCCTATCGGATTCCTCACAATTGCAGGCATCTAAAGCCTTCACCATCTCCCTTAACCAGTTCAAAGTATCACTTGGATTTGAGCTTCCAGAATACTCAGTTGGTTGGCAACCTATGAAATCCTTGTATTGCCCTTTCTGTTTAAAGCCTCCTTGAGTTGGGTACCAAGGAATGAAAAAGTTCTGCTGTTGTAGTTGGTGCTGTTGTTGGGGTTGTGATACAGGTGGTATAGTAACGAATGGTAAAGAACCAAACGGTGTTGAGACTGTATTGAAGGGTGCAATAGAGTAAACAGAAGGTGGTATCGACTGAGTAAATACAGCTGACTCTCGAGGCATATGAATGGTCTGAGTTTGATGAGAGGAATGAGTCTGATGTTGCTGCTGTTCCAACTCCTGAACCCGATCTCTCAAACTTTGCAGAGTGTCTTCCAATTGCAGTACATAATCCTACTGATTAGATTCACCATTATGTGAATTACTAGCTCTATTGTGTTGCTCATTTGCTATGGTGGAGGATTGATTGTTTCTTCTGGGGGACGCAGGGGTAGTTGTCTGGTTCATGTTATCAGCCATTTCTGTTCTATTCACAGCATCTCACCAGTTGTTAGATATAATCCGTTTGTATAAACACACTAACCACCCTCAAAGCTACACTACTAATTACCCACCCTGGGAATACTGGATTGACCAGAGCCTCGGTTCGAGTATTGCACAAATTGTCAGGATCGGATATAGATTATATCAAATAACAAGAACTAACTTTTGAATAACAAATCATAGTTGAATAAAAGTTAATCTTTAACTATGATCACAATCAACTAAGAAGTTGCGGAATCACACTTAATTGATTAAAGAAGGTTTTGAACACAAAGCGATTCAATCAAACAGTAATTTTATTGATTAACCAGAATGATTACAATAGCAAACTTCACCCCCAATCTAACTTATTATGCTAGACGAAGAACACAGATTGTTCTTAGGTTTCAACGAGAAACTTAGAGGCTTAGCACTATTTTGAAAGCAAATTACAACTTGAAGAATGAATGTAATAAACTTAATCAATGAGTACGTACATATAATAAATTCTAATCTAGCATTTATACTCCTTGATCTTCCTTGATTTGCTGACAGTTAGGTAATCTTTTATCTTCTGAGATAATCTTGATGATCTTCCAAGTGTTTCGAGATATCTTCAAAGATAGGGTTTTCCATATTTAGCTCAACCGAAACTGTTCAATGAATGCAACAGTTTTGGTTCTTCTAACAGACTTCGGCTTCAAGGTCTTCAAACAGTTGTAGTAGTTTGTACTAACAGTTCTGAACTCTATATAACAGCTTTGAAGTTCACAGCAACTGTTGGTTACAGCTGTCTTCACAATTTTCACTAACAGTTCTAAACTGTTTCTTCAACAATTCTTCTAACAGTTTCGAACTGTCTTCCCAACATCCATTAACATTCTTAACAGTTTTGGTTTTTGCATGTATAACAGTTTCAATGACTTAGCCAATTTCCCAACAATCTCCCCCTAACTTAAAGTATTGAACAATACAATTAAGTTGTTTGTTTTAAGGGTTCAATCATAGACAAATTTAACATAAGTAAAGAACATATTTATCATTGAATGAAAAATCAAGCTGTTATAATAAAAAATTCAAAAGATAGAAGAATTACATTTTCTTTGATCTCAGGGATTCATGTCTATCTTTGAACTTCTGAATTAGCTCATCCCTTACTTTGGCTGGACCATAGAACTTGGCTTTCAATAGGTATTGGAGCTTGATCTGACTGTGTTAGATGAAATCCATGTCAAACCATTCTGTTAATGCATTACCCATTACCATGTAGTATACCCTTGGCTTAGCATACACTTTAACAGATTGAACTGGAAAGGTTTCATCAGCCATCAGTATTGACATCACTTTCTTTGGGTTGCAAATACTTGTTAAATGTCTCATCAATATCTTAATTGTAGGATGCTCAGATCCTCCATAGTGCCTTGTTCCATACTCATACAATTCTTGTATGTCCCGCCTAGTAATGCTATCCATCATTTGTAAGTAGCCTGAAAACTGTTCGATCTGATCATTCTCCCTTACAATGATTACCCCTTCCTTCCCAGTATCAAACCGGACAACATCAAACTTCCATTCTTTGATGTGAGACTTCTGGCCTAAATGTTCTGCTACAAGCTTGTTAACACCTTCTTCAACATCGACCAAGAGCCTATCTTGAATGATAGTTTTAACCATTTTAGCTTTGATGGTTTGAACTGTTTGAGTTGGTTGGACAGCTTTGGACTTTTGGGATTTGGATTGTTGAGGTTGAGACTTCTTCTCAGTTGCTGGCTTAGGAAGTTGAGGTTGTTTCTTTTTCACAATTCTTTTTCTCTTAACTCCCTTAGCAGCTTTTTCTTGTTTTTCCTCCTCATCAATCTGAGCTGTGATCTCATCAGCCAGCTTCTTTGCTATCTCAAAATCTGTCTGTTCTTGTTCTTGAAGTTCAGCTGACAACCTCTGAGCTATCTCAAAATCTCTTACTTCTTGCTGTTCTTTGGTTAATTTGAGCTTTGGTAGTGCAACAACTATCTCCTTTCCTTTTCCTTGTACAACTTGCAGTTTCTTTTCAACAGCCCTCTCAGAAATACTAATCCCTTTGAATCCAGGCTTTGGCTTAAGTGGCTTAAGCTTTGCCGACTTTCCCTCTAGCCAACCATCCTCAATCTTCTGTCTCATTTGATTGACACTGCAGATTAGCATTTCACTTCCTATTTTCACCAGATAATCTTGTTTAACCTTTGGCCATGATCTATAAGCCTCTGTTGAAGGATAATCACCAGAAAAAATTATCGTATTGATCAGCACTCTATCCACCGCTGATAGTTTCTCTTCAACTGTTGATTCATTGGGTGCAACTGTTAGTTCATCCACTGCAGCTGTTTGTTCTCGTACTTCAGCAACTGTTGGTAATGAACTCTCCCCCTCTTTGATTGGAACAGTTGAAGGGGGTCTTGCAGCAGCTGTCAACTGTTGTAGTACTTGATCATGTAGCTTTAGCACCTCATTAGCATGCTTCAAACTGTTGGTCAAAACCTTGATTTGCTGATCTTGTTGAAGAATCTTTTTGTTTTGTAAGGCAATCTTCTTCTTGAGTTGCACGTATGCAGCAAAGAAAGGTGAAAAGTTGGAATCAGTCAATGCTTGGTGTTGCATTCTAGCCTCAATGTCAGCCAGTGTTGCCACTGTTAACATATCATTGACAGATAAAACTGGTGGTTCACTCAATTGAGATTCCACACCAGTAGCCCTCTTTTCTTGGTACTGGGGATTTCCAGAAACTGTTTGACCAGCCTCTGTTGCCGTGGCTGAGGTCTTAGTTATGTTAACCCTGTCCTGTTCATCCCTTGCGGATAAAACAGTAGTGTCAGCCTCAAATACCACATGATCACCCTCTAATGGAGTGATCACCTCCTCATTGTGCTTGGGAGACAGCACGAATGGTTCCCTTTCGATATTCTGCACAGGTGAATGCACCTGTGCAGGGCTAACAGTTTCAGTTTCATGAACTGTGGTGGAAGAAGCACCAACAGTTCTTTTCCTCTTATTTTGAAATATTTTTAGTGCAGGGGCTTGTGTTGTAGCTCTTTCAAAGGTAGCAGAGGGGATTATTTGAGTATCGTGAGCTGTGGGTTCCAGAGGTGGTGGTGTAGCAATAAGTTGGGCTTCATGCTCACCCCTGGCAGCTCTGTTTCTTGAAAGAAACTCCACCATTGCAGAGAGTGGTGGAGTTATGGCACCTGAGAAATTCTTCCCATTAACCATCAACTTGCTCAATGTGGAGGCCACATGAGCAGAGGGAATTAGGACCCTCTTGTGTGCTTTAAGATTTGGCATAAAAAAGTTTAACAAAACTTGCACAAATCGCGGGTACATAAAAAAGAGACTATATTTGGTCCCGAGATGTTTTACCATGCCATCAAAAATATGTTTTGAAAAGTTGAAACAACAATTGTTGGCCAAACAGATTAAGGCCAATGCAATGTTGCTTCCAAACTCGTTCCAACCTGTGCGTTTAGGATTTACACACTGCTGAAGAGTATGAATCAAATATTTCCAGTGTGCACAAAAATGTCCCTTGTAGAAGGTACCCTTGCCCCTAGGGCCCTGATACCCAAGCCTAACCAACTCGGTATGCACAAAGTCTAGGGAAACAGAACTAGAATACTCACCATCGCAATCATGAAGTAGAAGAAGTTGGCGGATGGAGTCCTCAGAGATTGAAACATTCAAACCATTAACAGTGGAATCAATCCATTGCACTTCATCAGTTGTTCGAAGGGTAGCATGTTTCCAAAACTGATCAATATGAGAAGTGTAAATGGTTGGGTTTATGGTGAGAGCAGTGTGTAGAGTTGATATCGAGAGATAGTCAATCATGTCGTGGAAAGCAGTAAGATCAGCAGGTTTTGTAAGGAAGGCAAGCATATTGTGTTGTTTGACAAATGGAAGGGGAGCCATTTTGATTTGAGAGCAAAATTCTAGGGTTTTAGCGTTTGATCAAAGTTCAGAACAAGTGAATGAACTGGTGAGGAGGGAATTGCCTTATATATGTTTCGAATATTAGATGCAATTCAAACATCCTAAAAATTCTGCAAAGACCAAAACACCCTTTAGTAACTTAACAGTTGACGGACAAAAATAACGCTAACAGTTGAAGAACTGTTTTCATAAGATGTAACAGCTGTTATTTAGAAATAACTCCCTTTTCGAAGATCATGAATTTGGAATATCAGTTGTGCAATCTACACACTAACAGTTGAAGACTGTTTTTGTTAGAAAGTACAACTGTTATTGGACACGAGTTTCTCCCCCTCAGATGCACATGGATTTTTCCTAACAGTTGTGCAAGCCATATGCTAACAGTTGAAAACTGTTAGTAGTATTTCAAACAACTGTTAAAAATATGTGTAACTGTCAACAAAACTTAGCGCAGACACTCATCAGAAGCTGATTCATCATAAACAAACCATTATCCAACACAGACATCAACAAAATATGCATTTTATTCATGTTTAACACAGATGAACTACAAAGTACATGCATTGTCACAAGCCATTGTTGGTACTGTCTATCTAATTGTGCAAGGGTCAACGAAATGCAGTCTTTTCTGATTTCAATTTCTACACCCATCTCTTTCTCTAACGGTTTTTTGTCTCTAAAGGTTATGGCTTCCATTAGACTCGGATGATGATGATGAGCACTTGCCAATCCATCATCAGCTAAGACCATGATGTGCAATGGAACTAGTCATCGATTACAATGACCTCCACTGCATCATCATCCGAGGCTAGAACGTCATCATTAGCATCATTTCTTCGAACATTGAACCACACTACTGAGCCTGTAGTGCCTTCCAGGTTCAAGTCGAACCTTAAACAGCAGTTGGTAGGCAACTCGTGGAAGAGAGTGAAGTTTTCAAAATCACCTCTTATACGAATATGATCAGTCATTTTATATGGCCTACGTGGGTCTGGGTGCTGTGTCAAGGTGAACCTATCTCGATCATCATGCATCTCAAGAACACAAGATGAGTATTTCCAAAGCTCATGCATTCTAACAAATGGGGCAGGGATGGTTACATAACTTTGTTTAGCATTAATTTCTTTGAAGTTTATGAGAAAGAAGTTAGTAGCCATTTGCAAAGAAAAGTTTGCTCTCTGGAATGCAAATGTAGGTGTGATTTGTGAAGAATGCATGCAAGCTAATTTATAGACAAACTTGTGGTTGTGAATTGGTCAATAATTTAGCATGCAGTGACTTGTCATGTCCATTCACAACACTACAAAATAAAGTGACTTACCTTTATCAGTCTGGAACTGTTCTCAATAAAGTATTTTACCTTTACCACATATCAAGGACATTCACGGATTTGAAAACTGTTTGTGGGATAGGCAACCAGATATGTCCAAAACTGGTTTGGGATTTGTACTTTTACTCTTCCCTGAACACTTAAAAGCAACAGTTGTTAGATAACAATACTAACAGTTGCAAACTGTTAGAGTGAAAAACATTGAGTAATGAACAACTGTTAGTCCAAGTTAATCATTCTAATGTTTGAGATCAAAAAGTTGAATCTGCTCACATTAAATGCTTTAGTGAACAGATCAGCTAATTGATCATCAGTATGGATTTTCATAACTTGGATTAATTTCTTTTCATTGCAATCTCTTATGAAATGAAATCTGATTTCAATGTGCTTGGTTTTAGAATGCTTCACTGGATTATTAACTATGCTAATAGCACTGGTGTTATCAACATAAATAGGTGTATGCAAGAAAGACAAACCATAGTCCAGAAGCTGATTTTGAATCCACAACACTTGTGAACAACAGCTTGATGCAACAATATATTCAGCCTCAACTGTGGAGGTTGAAACTGTTGTTTGTTTCTTGCATTGCCATGAAACCAGCCTTGATCTAAAGAATTGACATCCTCCAGAGGTTGATTTTCTGTCCACATTGGCTCCACCATAGTCACTATCAGAATATGCCACCAAATCAAAAGGTGAATCTTTAGGATACCAAAGTCCCAATTTTGGTTGTCCTTTGAGGTACCTAAAGATCCTCTTCACAGCAAACAAGTGTGACATCTTCGGACTGCATTGAAATCTTTCACAAACACACACAGCAAACATTATATCAGGTCTAGAAGCAGTTAAATACATTAATGAACCTATCATTGACCTATATAGATGTATGTCTACATCCTCCCCCTCAGAGTCTGCTCCCAACTGTTTGTGTGTTTCCATAGGAGTGCTTGCCAGTTTCACATCTTGATAGCCAAACTTGTCCAATATGTCTTTGACATACTTAAGATTGGATTAGAAATATACCAGAGGGCTTCTGTTTTACTTGTAATCCCAAGAAAAATGTGAGTTCACCCATGGAACTCATCTGAAACCTTTTGTGCATAATGACTTCAAATTCTTTGCACAAACTGTCATCAGTGGATCCAAAGATTATATCATCAACATAGATTTGCACAAGCAAAATCTATGTTTTAACAATCTTTGTAAACAATGTTTTGTCAATTGTGCCTCTCTTAAAACAATTCTCAAGAAGGTAGGATGATAATGTCTCATACCAAGCTCTAGGAGCTTGATGTAGTCCATATAGAGCTTTATCCAACCTATATACCCTGTCAGGGTACTTTGAGTCTTCAAAGCCAGGGGGTTGACACACATATACCTCCTCATCAATAGTTCCATAGAGAAATGCAGACTAGACATCCATTTGATACACCTTAAATCCTTTGAAGCTTGCAAAGGCAAGAAATAGTCTAATTGCTTCAATCCTTGCAACAGGTGCAAAGACATCATCATAGTCTATTCCTTCCTCTTGTGTATAGCCCTGTGCAACCAGTCTTGCCTTATTCTTGATTACAATCCCTCTTTCATCTTTCTTGTTTCTGAACACCCACTTGGTGCCAATTACTCTTTTGCCTCTTGGAAGCTCAACCAACTTCCAAACTTGCTGAATTTGAAATTGTAAGAGCTCCTCTTGCATTGCTTCCACCCATGAAGGATCTTTCAATGCCTCAATTGCTTTCTTTGGTTCTATTTGAGATAGAAAGCAGACATTCGCATCAAATTGGGCAAGATCCACACCACTGTTTTCATTTTGCAGCATATTCCTTGTTCTGATAGGAGTGGTTGGATCACCAATTTTTTGTGATATTGGATGATTCTTGTGAACTCTTGATGTAGGAATGTTTACTTCAGTCAGTTCATTTCCTATATTAGACAGATCAAACTCACATTCACTTGAATTTTCAGCAGTATCACACACTTGATCAGCAACTGTTTGAGATGCAGAGTCAGTGTGTTGTTGAGGATCATGAGATTCCATGTCCTTTGAAGATTCAGCATCAATCAATGGATCAACAACATTGGAGAAATCTTGTTGAAGCATAGGAATCACAACAAAGTCTTCAGTAACTTTGTTCGAACCAACAGTTGTTGGTTTTGATCTAACAGTTTCAAAACTGTTTGGGCTGTTGGAAACTGTTTGTTGATTTTTACCACTAGTTGTGGAGGTACCTGCAGCTGTTTCAGTAGAATACTCAAAAGAAAGAGATTTAGACAATGCATCAATATCAAATAACCAATCAGGCCCATTACCTGCAATATTGATCATATTCTCATTGAAAGAGACATTCATACTCTCTTCTATGATTCTAGAGACATTGTTAAAAACTCTATAAGCTTTACTTTGAGTGGAGTATCCTACAAAGAAACCTTCTTCAGCTTTACTCTCAAACTTGCCTAATGGTGATTTGGTATTAAGGATAGTGAAAGGACAACCAAATGGTTTGAAGAAGTTGATTAAAGGTTTTCTCTTGAGGAACAACTCATAAGGAGTTTTCCCTTTGGACTTGACTACTTGTACTCTATTCTGAACATAGCAGGCAGTGTTCACTGCTTCTGCCCAGAATGTCATTGGAAGCCTAGAATCAGCTAACATGGATCTAGCAGCCTCTATCAAAGTCCTATTCCTTCTCTCAGCAACTCCATTCTGTTGGGGAGTCCTAGGGGCACTAAACTATCTTTCAATACTTTTACTTTCACAAAAACTGTTTAGTTCATAGTTCTTAAATTCAGAACCATTGTCAGATCTAATGACTTTCACCTTTAAATCAGATTGATTTTCAATTTTAAGAATAAGTGACTTAACTAACTCAGCAGTTTCATCCTTAGTTCTAAGAAATTGAACCCATGTGAACCTGGTGAAATCATCAACTATGACTAAACAATAGGCTTTCTTCCCTATACTCACCACAGATGTAGGACCAAAAAGATCCATGTGTAACAATTGTAAAGGTGCAGTAATGGAAGAAACTTCTTTGGTCTTATAAGAAGTTTTGTGTTGCTTGCCTTTGAGACAAGCTACACAATGATCATCACATGATAATTCTTTTTGGGGCAAACCTCTTACCAAACTGTTTTTAGCTAAACAGTTCATGGTTTTAAAATTCATGTGACACATCCTTCTATGCCAAATGGCAGACTCATCATGAGATGCCTTTGAGAGTAAACAACTTAACACATTCTGTTTAGCAATCTTTTGTGTATCTAGACAGTATACATTATCCTTTCTAGGTGTTCTCAAAAGAACATCCTTCTCATTTAGTTTAAAATATTTTGAAAGAATAATGCATTCTAAATCTGTAAACAAAACTTTGTTTCCATTGTCACAGATTTGAGATACACTTAACAGATTGTACTTAAGCCGTTCAACAAAGAAAACATCATTAAATGTAAGTGTACCTGCCTCAACAGTTCCTTTACCTGTGATTTTTCCTCCCTTAGCATTTCCTCCAAATGCTACAAATCCACCATTGATGCTTCTGAAATCCTTCAAACAATGTGGATTTCCAGTCATGTGCCTTGAGCATCCACTATCCACATGCCAGATAGATCCATGATTGGCCCTATGAATGCTCTGCACAAACAAAATCAGTTAGTAGCAGGAAGTACCCAGGCCATGCAGGTCTTGGGTACACCATTCAAGTCATAATACTTAAACAGAGTTTGGTTCTTTTTGATTTCATCCAAATTAGATTTCTCTAATTTGTGTGAGGAATACTTTGTAAGAACATGTGGTTCCCAATTGTTGTGATTAACATTTGAGACCTTTGAACAAACAGTTGTTGTAGAAGGTAAAACAGTTGAGTCATCATGTGACTTATTCTGTTTTGCAATTTGAGTACCAGTTTTACCCTCTTCAGAAACTGTTTGTTTCTGCAGTTTCACCCAAGCCAGACCAACAGTTTTTGGTTTTGATAAAACAGTTGTTGAACTGTTAGTTGGTTTGGATGTAACAGTTGTAGAACTGTTAGCCTATTTTGGCTTAGCAGTTTTAGAACTATTAATCTGCTTTGACTTAACAGTTTTAGAACTGTTATTTTGCTTTTTGAAACTTGGTTCTTTGGTGCTACACAGCTGTGGGTTATAATAACAGTCTTGAGCCAAGTGATTGGATCTCCCACATGTATAGCACTTTTTAGCTTTCACAATAGGCAAACCAGTTCTTTGTGATCAGAACTGGTTCCTATTTCTTTGATTTCCTCTAACGGGTGCTGACTGAGGAAACTTTTGTACACCATGTTTTTGACAAGTGCATGTAGGCATTTCAGTATGCCTTTTTACAGATCTGGGTTTAGTCTGTGCTTTTGCAGCTTCCTTCTTGGGCTTCCCAACTACAACTTCACCAACTTTCTCCTTTCCTTTGGTCTTGGTACTAACAGTTGAGCTGTTTGAGTTCTTTTTGGAACTGTTAGTGTAGAGATGGAAGCTGTTGGCTAGAGTTGTGAAACTTTTTATGGAGTTAACAGCTTTCAAGGGTTTTGGCTCATTGGTGAGGGGTTCAGTGGATGCTTTTACAAACACCACAGGTTGTAAAGATGATTTTGTGGGAATGGGCTCACAACAGATGTGATTTTCATATGGAATAACTTCATCCTTCTTCACAACTCCCTCATTCTTATGATCAGTTACTGCATACACAACTCCTTCCTCATCACTTTCAAATTGTGGATTAGCTGACTTCAGTTCCTCTGGTAATGATTCATTAACATACCTATCAGCTACATCAGACATGGGAGTTATGTAGTTTTGATTGTATGGAGGTGGGGTCTGCTTATATCCTAAACCAGTTTTCACCTTGTCTCTGATTTGTGATTGTAACAAGGTTTCAAGTTTAAGATTTGTTGCCTTGAACATGCTCATATCAATATTAACACCCTCCAACTTTTTGGTTAACTCATCAACCTTACTTTCCTTCTCACTTAGCTTCTTTTTCAGATTATGAATCTCCTCTTGAAGCTGCTCTTTTTCCCACTTATGATATTTTCTATCATAATCCATTTTGCAGTTCATTGGCTTGATAATCTTTTATTTTCTTTTCAAAGCTTTCAATGACTGCACTTGATTCATATCTCCTCTCCTCCATTTTGCTTAGAGCATCACACATTTTCTTATTGTGCTCTCTAAACCTTTTAACAATAGCTCTACATTCACCAGGACATAGTTTAGAAGATACCTGAATGTCCTCAGATGCTAGTGAATCCATCTTGATGGAGGAGTCAGTCAATGCCATCAAAGCTTTGTTGTTTGTAGCCTCTTCTACTTGATCACTCCAATCAAACCCATGGCCTTCTTGTGAGACCAATGCTGAGGAGGTTTGATTCTGAGTTGGCCTCTGACCTTGATTCTGGACTTGTCCACCAGATCTGCACTCTCTTGCAAAGTGTCCAAGCTGTTGACATTTGAAGCATCTCACCTTTGACTTGTCAAATCCAGCCTTGCCATCAGCTCTGAAATTCATGTTTTGCCTTCCAGTCCTTTTGATGAACCTATTGGCTCTAACAGTAAGCATGGCTATCTGCCATTTGAGATCCATCTCCTCAAGATCATCAGGGTGCACTTGTTCAAGATCCTCATTGGTGAGGGTTGAATGTGCATGGCTGGCAAGGAAAGCTTCAAGTACAGCATCTGGAGTGTTCACATCTAGTCCAACAGCAGAACTAGTACCTGCACAGCTATCAAAAGAGTTAGTTAATGAATGGTTTGATTCCATACCTGAGGATGACAGGAGAGCAGCATTGTGGCTAGGGACAACAGTTTTTCTTTTTCCCTCTATCTCTCCCTCAAACACTATCAAACTATTATAGAGATCATCTAACTCTATGTCTTCAGGGGAATCCTTAGTCCTCCATTGTGCAGCAAACACAGTCCATTCATCACCTAGAGACCTAAGAAACTTTCTATTTATCTCATCTTGATCAAGCCTAACCTTAGCACTCTCTAGTTGGCTAACCAGCTTGTAAAACCTATCAAAGATTTGGGTGATGCTCTTATTCTTTCCATTGGTGAAGTTCTCATAGGCTTGTTTAAGGAGATCTCTTTGGTTTCTCTTAGAACTAGCATTCCCAACAAACCTCTTTTCCAGAGCATTCCAAAGTTCATGAGCATCATCAAATTTCTTGAATTGATGTTGATACTCATTGGGAATTGCAATCTGGAGGATGCTGAGAGCTTTCATCTCAATCTCTCTCTCCTTCTTTTCAGCATCTGTCTTTGGTGGTGGCTTCTTCTTTGGTTTTCCAGTCTCATCCAGATCAACAGGGGTAGTGGGAACAGTTTCAATGATTTCCCAAACAGCATAGTCCATTAATTGGACATGCTGCTTGATCCTCAGTTTCCACATCTCAAAATCAGTTGGTTTGAGCATGGGAACACGAATGTTTGACCCAGAGCCATTGTTATCAGAAGATCCACCAGAATCCATTGAAACAAAGTGGTTTGAAAACAGTTTTAAAGAACAAAGCAAGATTGAAGCAAAACCTTCAACTGATGATCAAAGGAACCTTAATGATAAGGCTCTGATACCACTTGTCAGGATCGGATATAGATTATATCAAATAACAAGAACTTACTTTTGAATAACAAATCATAGTTGAATAAAAGTTAATCTTTAACTATGATCACAATCAACTAAGAAGTTGCGGAATCACACTTAATTGATTAAAGAAGGTTTTGAACACAAAGCGATTCAATCAAACAGTAATTTTATTGATTAACCAGAATGATTACAATAGCAAACTTCACCCCCAATCTAACTTATTATGCTAGACGAAGAACACAGATTGTTCTTAGGTTTCAACGAGAAACTTAGAGGCTTAGCACTATTCTGAAAGCAAATTACAACTTGAAGAATGAATGTAATAAACTTAATCAATGAGTACGTACATATAATAAATTCTAATCTAGCATTTATACTCCTTGATCTTCCTTGATTTGCTGACAGTTAGGTAATCTTTTATCTTCTGAGATAATCTTGATGATCTTCCAAGTGTTTCGAGATATCTTCAAAGATAGGGTTTTCCATATTTAGCTCAACCGAAACTGTTCAATGAATGCAACAGTTTTGGTTCTTCTAACAGACTTCGGCTTCAAGGTCTTCAAACAGTTGTAGTAGTTTGTACTAACAGTTCTGAACTCTATATAACAGCTTTGAAGTTCACAGCAACTGTTGGTTACAGCTGTCTTCACAATTTTCACTAACAGTTCTAAACTGTTTCTTCAACAATTCTTCTAACAGTTTCGAACTGTCTTCCCAACATCCATTAACATTCTTAACAGTTTTGGTTTTTGCATGTATAACAGTTTCAATGACTTAGCCAATTTCCCAACAATCTCCCCCTAACTTAAAGTATTGAACAATACAATTAAGTTGTTTGTTTTAAGGGTTCAATCATAGACAAATTTAACATAAGTAAAGAACATATTTATCATTGAATGAAAAATCAAGCTGTTATAATAAAAAATTCAAAAGATAGAAGAATTACATTTTCTTTGATCTCAGGGATTCATGTCTATCTTTGAACTTCTGAATTAGCTCATCCCTTACTTTGGCTGGACCATAGAACTTGGCTTTCAATAGGTATTGGAGCTTGATCTGACTGTGTTAGATGAAATCCATGTCAAACCATTCTGTTAATGCATTACCCATTACCATGTAGTATACCCTTGGCTTAGCATACACTTTAACAGATTGAACTGGAAAGGTTTCATCAGCCATCAGTATTGACATCACTTTCTTTGGGTTGCAAATACTTGTTAAATGTCTCATCAATATCTTAATTGTAGGATGCTCAGATCCTCCATAGTGCCTTGTTCCATACTCATACAATTCTTGTATGTCCCGCCTAGTAATGCTATCCATCATTTGTAAGTAGCCTGAAAACTGTTCGATCTGATCATTCTCCCTTACAATGATTACCCCTTCCTTCCCAGTATCAAACCGGACAACATCAAACTTCCATTCTTTGATGTGAGACTTCTGGCCTAATCATAGTTTGATATTCATGTATACATATCATGTATACCAAATCATAGTTTGATCTTTAGGAATAACTCCTAAATCCCAAATTCCGATAAAATCCATTTCTGATCAAAGTCGGATTCCGAGTGATTGACAAATCTCGATAATATCCAATTCCGAGAATGGGGAATTCCGATTAACACCAAATCCGATAAAAGGCACAATCCGGTAAAATACACAATCCGAGAACATGCACAATCCGATAAAATGTCCAATTCCGGTAAAAGTGTTAGGGCATTTATCATACCCCGATAGAATATCCAATACCGAGAAAACATACAATCCCGATAGAGTCAAATCCGAGAATAATGTCAAGGCTACAGTTCGTCTTTATCGGTATTCAATACAATCCTATCCATTTGCTCGGATTCATCATCATTCCGAGAATATTCTATCGGATTTCATCAATACCGATACATTCATACTCCAAATCCGACAGATTCACGTGTTCATGCATAAAATCTATTTCTAACTTAAATCTTACTGATTTCATGCATACAAGTTATATAGGTTTCCAGAAATCATCCTACTCATATAAAAAACATGTATAGATCATAATTTCTAACATGCATACATCCTAATTCATCAAATCATGTATCAAGCATTAATCGGAATTCATATATAAATATATCAAAACCGAATAAAGTAACAATCAATCAACTATAGATCAATGTTCTAACCTTAAGATGATATCAATTACTCAACTAAAAGGCAAACAAGTTAGAAGCTCGATTTCTTTCTTTTGTTATCTTCTTCTCGGCCGAGAGTTCACAAAAACACACACACACACACTTGTATAATTTCACAAGAAATAAGGTATGGAGGAGGAGTGGGTGGCTATACCCACCAAACCGGACACACCCCCTTACCCACTCAATATTAAATTAATATAATTATTTACCTTAAATAATTAAAACAAAATAATATCACAAATTATTATCAATTAACACATTTCTACAAATAATTCACATAAACAATTAAATATCCAGATTAATTAATTAATTACCTTAATTAATCTAGGCCGGTCGAGAGGGTGTTTCAATGAACCGTTCGTGAAATTGTTCGGCGGGAAGTTCGTTTATGTTCGTTTGTTTATTAAACGAACGGACATGAACAAGATTTTCCGTTCGTTTAATTAAACGAACGAACACGAACAGAGCTCTCGTTCGTTCATTTATGTTCGTGGACGTTCGTTTATATTATATATATATATATATATATATATATATATATATATATATATATATTATATGTGTGTGTTTAGATATAGGGTTTATTTGTGTTTAATAATGTTGGATTTGTATTATAGTGTGTGTTCCTTCATTTACATTTGTTTATCATTTAAATGAATGAATAAAAATGTACACGAACTAACCAATATTTTAAACAATCGAGCACACATGCTTGTTCGTTTATCGTTCGTGTTCGTTTATTTGTTCGGCTAAAGTTAAACGAACGAAGACGAACACCGAAATCCGTTCGTTTATCTGTTCGAGTTCGTTTATTTGTTCGGCTAAAGTTAAACGAACGAAAATGAACCAGCCCCGTTCGCGTTCGTTCGGTTCGTTTACAGGCCTAAATGCTATGAACAAATGTTTGATTGGTGACACAACGGTCTGACTCAAATTTAAAAGAATAAATTAATTATTTTATTTATGTAAAAATGACTTGTTCATTTAACTGATTTTCGAAGTGTGCATGCACCATACATAGTGACAGTATGCGTGATAGGGGTGACAAAAATAATCAATTCCGATGGAAATACATAAATCGAAATTATAGGGACGGGATTTGGGACGAGTAAATAGTTATGGGACCAGGTACGAGATTTCTCTGAAAAAAATCGGTGGGTTTGGGATGGTTATAGTTTTAATTGATATCTGTCCATATACCCGATCACGGAGCATATATATATATTTTTAAATATATTATGAATATAATATATAGTACAATTGTAATAATATATAAAATTATACAAATTAGAAGATTAATAGTCTCCACTTCTCTTTAACACTTCGGTGAATAACGTCGTTTATTTCCATGCAATGATTTAAATTAGATTATCATAAAACCTTGATAGTATAACTTTGTATGGTGATTGTATACACTTATTAAACGTCGAACTTGTTGAATGTGATGTTGCTAAAAAATTATAGTTTAGAAAAATTTTATTCAAAATTTTTGACTAAGAATATAAATGGGTACCCGATACCCGCGTGTAGATCCGCCAACCCCGATGGTTATTAGGTAATGTGATACGCGATAAGACGAGACCGAGTATGAGACATGATTTTATAATAGGATATGTGTAACACCCTCGACCCAGGCCTAGTAGTTTCATTTGTCGGTGTGAGTATTTATTAAATATGTATATGTTTATTTATTATTATTTGCTGATTAATAGGTTTATTAATCGAGTTGCATGTTATAAGTGATAATTATATATTTTATGTCATATGCGTTTATGGTATCAATGAATTCGTTTTTAAATGAAGGTCCCGAATAATACCTTGTTAGTTATTAACTAATTGAGATTGACTGTTTAATTGATTAACTATATGTTAGGAAGCAGCGTGTTATACTGTGTGTGTAGATATTTTAATATTCCAGCCGACTTATACATATTAAGACTTCATGTTGAAGTTTCCTTTCATTTGGATGTGTTTTGTGTGTGTGTGTCGAAAGTGTGTTTTGAGAGAAAGACAAGAACAAGTGACTACTTGAATATTCAATCTCTTGTTTTTGTGTGTGATAATTCAAGACTAAGGTATATACATGTTCTTTGTTACTTATTATTATGAAGTTACCATGCCAAAAATTGGGAAAATCCCCATGGATGAGTTCTTGATGAAACTTGAAATTTTGGGTTCAATGATTCTTGATGTTTTAATTGTTTCTAAAATTGTTTTGATGATCCTTGGTATGGTGTTTGATGTTATTTGAGGTTTTTATGTGATTTGGAACTATTTATAATGCAGTTTAAAAATTAATGTTTCTGGGTTTTGGAGCTTGTTCATCGATTGGTATGGAGGTTGAGGATTGAAGATGATGATGTGTTCTACTTGGGAGTATCAAAGTTATCCATTTGACTTTTGTGTACATTTGAAACCTCCTAGTTCGAAACATTAAACCATTCGAAGCCTAACCTTTTGAAACCTCTTTGAAGGAAATCTGATCCGTTTGAAGTATTGCCGCCCGAAGGCCAACCACTCGAAAGTTACTATGCTTGACGCCTCCATTCGAAGGCCAACCACACGAAGCCTTCTGTTCGAAGGCTAGACACTCGAAGTATTTTCCGTTAAAATTCCCAACCCGCTCGAAGGCTGGTTCCACTCGAAGACTTGTGTGGTTCGAAGGATTAGCCGATCGAAGTATCAAGCCCATTCGAAGCGCGTCACGACGCGACGCTTCGAGGTGTCAGACGCGTCGCGTCCGGGTGATTTAGGGTTTTTGAACTTCTGTTTGCTGTTCTTTCGTGTTACATGCTACGTATATTTGTTATAAGTGGTTCTAACATGGTGTTAGTGATTATTATGGAAATAAATATATTTGTGTATATGTTTATTAATCGAGAATGATGTTGGTGTTATTGTTTTCTCAGGAACCGCGAAGACTTAGTAGTTAGACAACTGAGTGGAACAAGTTTGAGAACGAGGTGAATGGACACTGACTCACGGGTGGTATTAGTTGTAACTGTTATGGATTTACATGATTGATGCTTTGCGCGTCCGGGTGATTTAGGGTTTTTGTTGGGGAGATATCTATATCAAACCTAAATCAAACCTGTCTATTAATTAAAATAGGATTTGATGCTAACAAAACCAAATATTCAGTTTTGTACTTGGATAAATGAAAAACATGTGTTGTTTTTCATATTAGATTTAAAGAAATTTGAAAGCAAGAAATGACAGCTAAAGAACGAAAGTGTCAGCTGAGCACTAAGTATCAGGTAAAGGATCAGCTTTAGGAAGATCAGCCAAGAAGAAAAGACAAGTTAAAGAGTGTCAGCTGAAGCATCAGCTGAGGGTTATTTCAAGATCAGC
Organism: Pulicaria dysenterica; assembly: GCA_947179395.2. Lineage (NCBI taxonomy): Eukaryota > Viridiplantae > Streptophyta > Magnoliopsida > Asterales > Asteraceae > Pulicaria > Pulicaria dysenterica. Next base: position 33,415,937 of record OX359289.1, on the reverse strand, counting down.
TGAGCAATCAAAGGATTAGCTGAGTCAATCACTTTGATCAGCTGATACCTTCCATATGTCAGATAAGGTATTTATTACTTATCTAATCTTTTCTTCATAAGCTGATCATAATCAAATGATTAGCTGAGCCCTTGGGATCAGCTGATAGTTTAGTTTAAACAGTTTATTAGCTGTACTCTGATATGTATTATTAGCTAAGCATTTACGATCAGCTGAGCATATCTGAGTAGCTGAGTCTTTTCATCAGTATCTCAGTTAGTAATTTTTCTATGTAATACTTCTTAAGTCCAAGGCAGAACATGTGTTGTTCTATTATGCCTTTAGATCTATCTTTGTAAAAGTATTAAGCACTTTTTGGATCTGCAAAGAGACAAAAAGGATTGATCTTTGTCCACTGGAAAAGGAGAAAGATACTTTAGAAAAGAAGATCTCGAAGATATGCTTCAACAACTAAGTATGGATGGCAACTCTATACTTGGTTAAGTCAAGTCTTCAAGAAGCATGGTGCCATTTAAAGTACAAGCATGGAAGAAGAAGTTTACTGTCCCAAGACTAAAAGGTAGTACTTTAATTATATAATAATAGATAGTGGGTTTATACCTTACCGGATAGTACATTTACTTTACACACTTTGTGTATAAAGTGAATTTACTTTTCACCCACTAACTTTTTCTATTATAATATTATTAAACCAAGTACCTTTGTCTCCTTCTCCATTCCATCAACCCGGACACCATATTGCTTATATATACTCATGCATGGAAACATGCTAAGTATGCGAATAGATTGTTGAACACTGAAATCTCATGTGTTGAGAATTAGAAGAGTTAGCATTTTACTTTCAGTGTAACAAACTTGTTCAAGTGTTTAACATCTTAGACATAAGTTGTCTAAGATTAGCTTATTCTATGTGTTAGACGAATTTAGTTACCACCTTTTATTTAACTTAGACTTTCCGCATCTAGTTCATGTAATTATTGATTTACATCAATAAGAACTATATAAAAGTAAACCGTGTGTCTCTTAAATTTTAATTTGCTAAAGTTTATATTCAACCCCCCCTTCTACAAACATTTGTTGTTGTAGTATCCATTCGGGACCAACAACTGGTATTAGAGCAGGTTAGATAATCAATATCTAAGATCTGCTTTGCTTACTCTTCAACTGCTTCTACCCCATACTTACAAATGGCCACTACTGTTGCTGCTTCAAACAATCTCAACAACAATGGCTCACTATCCAGGTGTCCAATGTTTGATGGTGATAACTTTTCCCTCTGGAAAAGTAGAGTTCATCTTTATATGTCCAGTTTAGTGGATGTGCTGCTGAAGATTGTTACAGAAGGTCCTTATGTTCCTTCCTCCACAGTTCAAATTTCTGAAGCAACTGATGAAGCTCCTGCTGTTGAAAGGCCGGTCATTAAGCCTGTAAATCAGTGGTCTGATGAAGACAAAAGGCTTGTTAATCTTGATGTCAAAGCAAGAACAACCTTAGTCTCTGCACTACCAAATGATGTTTATCATCAAGTTCTCAACTGAAAATATGCAAAAGAGATGTTAGACACTCTCACTGTGGCTTATGAAGGTACAGAGGAAGTTCAAGAAAACAAGAAGACTCTGTTGGTAAGAGAGTATGAATTCTTCTTTGCTCATAAAGGTGAAAGTCTTACTCCGACCTACACCAGGTTTAACTGCCTTGTCAATGATCTCCGAAGGGAAGATGTTCCAAAGAGCAACAAGGAACTTGTTACTAAGTTTCTAGACTCTCTCCCAGAATCTTGGGATCATTTTATCACTGTGCTAAAACATGGTGAGAAAATCAATGGTCTGTCACTGGTTGGTTTGTATGGAAATCTTATGAATAATGAACAATCAGTAAAGCAAAGGAAGCTCTCTACCAAAGAGATGAAAGAAGTTGCTAAGGCTCTCAATACTGCTCTTGTGTCTAAGGATGCAAGATCCAGAAGGTTTGTAGCAGTGGTGGATGAGTCAAGTGAGGAAGAGGAAGAAGATGAGACCTCTGAAGAAGAAGAGCAGGTGGCTGATGGGGATGAAGTTTTGGAGGACATGGACAACATTGAAGCTACTGTTGAGCAGGCTGCCATGTTGGTTAAGAGGTTTAAACCTTTCTTGAAAAGAAAGGGTGTCAAGAGGTTTGAGAAGAAACCCTTTAATGGAGAAAAGGCCATGTTTAAATCAAAGGCTTCTGAAGGTTGTTTCTCCTGTGGCAAGACTGGTCACTATGCCAGTGAGTGTAAGTCCAGAGGAAGCACAGGCTTCAAGGGTTCCTCAAGCTCAGACAGCAAGATTGATTATGAAGCTAAGTATAAGAAGCTTCTTGCTGCTGTTCTTGACAAGAAGAAGAAATCCCAGACCAAGGTGTTAGTTGCTGAAGAAGAAGATTGGGCCGAGGAAGATTTCTCAAGTGATGAAGATGAGGTCCTCTCTGCTCAGCTAAGCTTGATGGCCAACACTGGGAGTACAAGTTCCTTTGATGAGGACATGAAGAAAGCTGCCAAAGCTTGTACTTCTCCTGACTGTGATCCTTCTTCAATGTATCAGGTTGGAAAATTTATTACCTATGATGATAATGAAAAGAATACTATGTTTGATTATTTGTGTGTTGAGTTTCAGTCTAATATTCAAAGAGAAAAGAAACTAAAAGTAGATATAGAATCACTTAAAGAGAAGTTAAGTCTGAAAGATGAGAAACTTAAATTAATGACAAAACTGGAAGAAGATCTAGCTAATCAAAAGATAACCAGATCTTGATAAAAGAAACAAATGAAGCAACCACAAAGTTTAACGACCTACAAACAGTAGTTAAATTGTTGGTCCCTTGATGAGAATAACAACAAGCAACAGATGTGTAGAAGGGGGGTTGAATACACTTTCTGCGGAAATTGAACAAATCAAAATAAAGTTTTACACATAGTAAACCAAACCACAATCGAATGCTTTGCTTTTATTTAATAAGAAGATGATTACAGACTCTATCAAGTAAGCAACTCTTGATATGTAAACACCTAATATAAATCTCTCAATCTTTCAAACTTAACTATCTATAATCAACTTATGATTATAGATACTGGACGACTCTCTAAACAGGATTTGATCATAGCAATCTCACAACTAATGTGAGTATTCGAACACACGAATAGCTTGGCAATCTGTGAATATCTTGATCACGTGAACTGACAAACAGTGATTCAAGAATCGTAACACATACGGTTGAGGTGAGGTATTTGCCTCTGCAACACTTAGTCGTAATCGTCGTTTTAGTCATACCTAAAAACTTATCAAGATGATAAGTATTTATAATCCTGTTCCTACGGTTCCTAACAAACTGGACTAATCCTAATTTGCTAACTAACTACCGGATAACTCAGAATCTTGAATTTTGAATCTTCTTATCTTGAGTCTTCAATCTTTAATCTTGATTCTGGAGTCTTCTTATCCTTCCCGTAGATATAGAGAGTTAAAAAGATAAATTTAAAACATATTTAAATTTTCTTTAAGCTGACTTCTTGCTCGGACTGAGTTACTCAGCTTGAAACTTATCAAGCTGAGTTCTTCGAGAACAAACTCGAAAACCAACATGAACTAACACGCATATTAATAAACTCATCCTTAGAAGTCCTAAGAGTTAACTAGAACTTATTTAGCAACTCTGTTGAGCTGACCCAGTATATACGCTGCAGCTTGAAACACATCAAGCTGAAAGCTCAATATATCTTAGGTGACATACACAACTTATCACACTTAGTGATAATCCTACTAAGATATAGTATAAGCTGATCGAACATATGCTCAGCTTATATTCAACTTATGCTCAGTCTGAAACACTATAAGTGTTCAGTCTGATCAAGCCTCATAATTCTGTTTAAGTTATATCTAGAACACATCTAACAAACTGAACTTTTTCTCATCAAATCTCAACTGATGAGATCATCTTCCCAACAAACTCCCCCTATTTGATGATGACAAAACCATCAAACAGTTCTCAAGTTTGTTTAACAGAATTATGTTTTAAATCTCAAACTTATTAAGATTTTACAGTTGAACTAATCAAATATTGATTAAACATATCAATTTTAATTGAACTTATCAATTATAAGTGGAACATATCAACTTTAAGTTGAACATACCAACTAAATACATTAATGAATAAGAATTAATCAACTATTCATTCAAGCTGAACTTATCAGACTAATAATTATGAACATATCATAACACAGTTGAACATATCAAACTCATACTTGTATTAATTGAACATATCATAATACAAAATTTTTGATCACTTAGATCATGCACACTTAGTGCTTACAAAATATTAGAACTAATCTAATATTTACATTTGAACTAATCTATTCAGGATGCAGCTCTTCAAACTCCTTGATCTCCTTGTTGATTTCTTCAAGGATTTCTTGCAAATTAGGCAAGTGTTGAAGCTGATCCTTTTTTGATCGGATTGCCCTGTTTAGTCTGTATCTGAACTTAGCATTCTGTTCAGATTTTCCCACTATTTGTCTCAGAGCAAACACTTGTGTTACCCCCCCCCCCACACACACACACACACACATATATATATATATATATATATATATATATATATATATATATATATATATATATATATATATATATATATATATATACTGACATCAGACTGGAAGCATTGTTCACCATTTTTATCTAAGTACATGAATCCATTATGAGGCTTTTCAACATAAGTATTTTCTTTGAACTCTAATCCCTCAGGAAGATCAAGACTGTACTTATTTGCTTTTGCTAATCCAGCTGGCTTTGAAAACTTTTTCTTCCCCATCTTGTGAAAGGAAGTAAGTAGGGTTAACACCTCAGATCTAGGAATGATTTCCATTGCATCAGCTCTTGTAAGTAGCCTTAGTATCTCATCCTTAACTTGATTTCTAGTAGAAAATTTTTCCATCTGCTTGATTAGGGTAGCCACATACTTTCACTCTTCATAATCTAGTCTATAAAGTTAATTCAGCTCCAGGGAAGGTGTTTCACCATTTCTTAAGACAAACTCTAGAATAATAATCCCTTGAACTGAGACTTGATTGAATCAATCTGAGAAGAGAAGTAGGTTCTTGTATACCATTGAGTTATGTTCTCCGCCTCATGTTGATCTTGAACAGGAGGTTCTTCTACCTCTTCCTCCTTGGGCACAATAGGCAGCTTGAGTTTAGCTAATTCCTCATTCTGCTTTCTGATTTGCTCAGCCCAGGCCTGTTCTCTTGCTTCTTTCTCTTCAACTAACACAGCTTGAGCATCCAACTGTCTTCTTCTTAACTCGTTGATAGATATCCCAAGCTGGTCAGCATCTTCTTGTTCCAATCTTCTTACTGCCAGCAGAGAAGCTCTTTCTTGTAGTGTCATTTTATCCGCAGAGTCTTCATCTAAGGCTGATTCACTTATAATCATCTTTCGTCTTTTCTGCTGAGGGGTTTCTGATTCATCTAAGCTGACCACTGCTGGTCTTTTTCCTTTTGCTTTCTCAGTCAGCTTAGCTTCTTTCTCTGTTTCTTTCTCCCCCTCAATCTGATCTGCTCCCTTTGCCAATAGTAGTAAGGCTTCAGCTTCGACCGACTCAGCTTGAGCCTTTTGAACATTCTCCCCCTTTTTTAGTTGTTGAAGGGCAGCGACAGCAGATTTCAAACGCATCACCTCCTCATCCAGAGAATCTAGAATCATCAGCATATCCTTCTTAGTTTTCTTTCTCCTGAGATGCAAGGTATCAAACCACTTTTAAAGAATTTCATTAAATCATCAAGGTCGTCTTGAGAGGGTTGGAACTTGGGTGCATCATTTAAGGGTTGGTGTATACCCTCAAACTCTATTGCACCAGAGTTTGGACCCTGTGATTCATCTTGGTGTTGAGATGAAACATTGACAGGTCGTGCAAGGGGGTGTGAGAAGTGAAGAGAAGTAACTGGGCTAGAAACATGAAGTGTATGGGTAGGTAGTTGGATTATTGGTTTGGAGGGGGGTGATTGACCCTGGGGATTGGTCAGTTCTTCAATGTTACCTAAGTGTGTCTGCTTAGGCACAGTAACAGGCTCTCCCATGGCTCTGGAGAGTGTGGGCTGAGTAGACACCACACCCGGCTTAGGCTTTTGGGTTGAAGTGAGCCTCGAGGACGACACCTGAAGAGTAGGCGTCTCCCCCTCAACTCCTGCCGGTGGAGGGATCAATGTGATCTCAGCTCCAGTGATGCCTATAGGAGTGGCACCACCTTTGGCAGTTTTTCTAGTGTAGGTTTGGATTTTCTCCCTAGTAGCAGTGGGCATACTAGGGGTGGCTTCATAGTGGGATTTAAGATGGATAAAAGGTGGAGGAGACGGGTTAGACTGAGTTGGGTTTACTGCAGTCTTGTCTCCAAAGGTGGATGGAGAATAGTGAGAAGAAGAAGAAAGTGGAGAGATCTTACCAGAAGCAGCTTCAATATTCGCTGGTTCATTCTGAGCGGGTTGCTCAGCTTGAACCTCTGGATCAGCTTGGGAAGCTCCCCCTTGATTGGATCCCTCTGCTTCACTTTCTGATGAAGCTGACTGAGCTATCAGCAGCATGGGATCACTCAGACCCTCTTGCACTGGAAAGATGTAATTATTGAACATCTTTGAGCGGAGTATAGGAAACAGGAACACATCCTGATCAGCTTCGTAGAGTGCTATCCCCAGCTCGGCTTCAAATGCCAAGGACATGTACCTTATGAAAGGTACATAAAAATCCCTTGTGGTTTTCATCACTTGGACCTTGAGTTCGTTGAAGATGAGTTGAGCATAGTCTAAATTCCTCGCAAAGTATATGTTGTACATCAGCTGCATCTCGAACTTGTTAACTTGGTTCAGTCCTCCAACCTTGGTTCCCAGTGAACGAATCACTGTGGACACCATAAAACCCCAACTGGTTGGAAAGGTGGCCTTTTTGATAACACCCTGCGGGTGACCCATTCTGGGTAGGATAGACCTAGCTACCTGCCTCGTGACAGCAGGCTCGAACTCATCATGAACAGGAAGTTGAAGAACTTTCCTTAGCCTCACGGTAAGGACAACTGTTCGATTGCCATTGAGAACAGTCCCTATAATTCTCCCCTGTTCTGGTCGTAAGTACAAGTGTACTAGAACTCCAAAAGGTGTTGAGGAACAATGTGGAGTGATGCGCCACAGAAGGCGAATGCCAGGGGGCATTTACGGATGTAATCCACCCATAGTTCATATCCTCTGCCTTGTTTCCTTGGAGGAATTGCAAGACAGGCCCGTTTATTGTTGATTTTGATCAACGGCACTCCATTGTTCTTAAACTGAGCACTTCGAACCATTTGATCACCGAGAATTAATGTGATTCCTTCCATTGTATAATTACACTGAGTAATTGGTTGAAAAAGCACTAAGCTACTTAGAATTCGCACTGACCGGACCGAAAACTGCTCGTAGCAATTTAGGGTTTTGAAGATGAACGGAAGAATGCACTGAGCAATTTAGACTTCGCACTGAGCGGACCGAAAACAACACTTAGCAATTTAGGGTTTTGAAGATGAACGGAAGAATGCACTGAGCAATAGAGGTGTTTGCGAAAGGTATTTTAGAAGATGAGAAGTCGGAATTTTAGGCGTAAACTTCTCTAAAGCGGTTATGATCGGTATATATATATTTCTGAGGAGAGAGAAAAGTTACCGTTGGAATCCCTTTTTATCCGTTACGCTGGAGAAATTACCGTTGGAATCCCTTTTTATCCGTGACACTTAGTAATTAAATCATAGTTTGGACACACCAAGCTGAGGAAACTAATCACTCAAGCACTCAGCTTGACATGAGCACTCAGCTTGAGATTGATACTCAACTTGAGTGAAGCACACAACTCAGGCTCAATGACACTTAGTCATTACTGTTTGAGACTTACTCAAACTTTATATTTTTAACTACAATGAGTAGTTAATGTATGTTTGGACCTTACCAAACGCGTGAACCAATCACACAGATTGAGTTAAGCACATAGCCCAGATTCTATGACACTTAGTCATTTATGTTTGAGACTGACTCAAACTATATATATCTTAACTACGCTGAGCAGTTAAAATATGTCTGGAACTCTCCAAACGTGTGAACTTATCATTCAGCTTGACATGTTATTCAGTTTATGAAAACTTATTTATAAACTGTGCACTCAGCTTAAGACACTTAGTCTTTGTTAAACTGAAAAACTCAGATTCTAGATACTTAGCTAGGGGTTGACCATACCCAATTCACTTAACAGATACATAAACCTCTTTTCATCAAGGGGTTTAGTAAAGATATCTGCTAATTGGTCATCAGTGGAGATAAATTTAATGTCAACTTTACCTTTTTCCACGATGACCCTGATGAAGTGATGTCTAATTTCAATGTGCTTGGTTCTTGAGTGGAAGATTGGTTTGTAAGTTATGGCTATAGCACTTTGGTTATCATAGAAGATAGGAGTTTTCTTGAAACTCATACCAAAGTCTTGAAGCTGATGTTGCATCCATAGGATTTGAGCACAACAGCTCCCTGCTGTAACATATTCAACTTCAGTAGTTGAAGTAGCTACTGAGTTCTGTTTCTTACTAGTTCAGCTTACTAACTTCCCTCCAAGCATTTGACATCCTCCAATTGTAGATTTTCTGTCTAGCTTGCACCCAACATAATCAGCATCAGAAAAACCAACTAACTCAAACCTAGAGTCCGTTGGATACCAAAGACCCAGATTTGGTGTACCTTTAAGGTACCTAAAGATCCTTTTCACAGCTTGAAGATGTGATTCCTTAGGATCTGCCTAATATCTTGCACAAACACATGTAGCAAACATGATATCAGGTCTACTAGCTGTCAAATAGAGTAATGAACCTATCATTCCTCTATAGGTAGACTGACACATAGACTTACCATCTGAGTCTTTACTCAGCTTGACAGCTGGTGACATGGGTGTTTTCATGGTTGAACTTGAATCAAAACCATATTTCTTTATCAAATCAAGAACATACTTGCTTTGATTGATGAATATTCCATCAGGTTTTTGTTGAATTTGTAAACCTAGGAAATATGTCATCTCACCCATCATGCTCATCTTGTACTTTTGTGACATTATTTTGGAGAACCATTCACACAGAGATTCATTTGTAGAACCAAATATAATGTCATCCACATATATTTGTACAAGAATCAACTGTCCTTTACTCTTTTTAATAAAGAGTGTTTTATCTATACTACCTCTGGTGAAATCCATTGATAGTAGATAGTTGGACAGTGTATCATACCAAGCTCTTGGAGCTTGTTTAAGACCATACAAAGCCTTGTCTAACTTATAGACATGATGTGGAAACTTTGAACTAACAAATCCAGGAGGTTGTTTTACATAGACTTCTTCCTGAAGTTTTCTATTTAGGAAAGCACTCTTCACATCCATTTGATAGACTTTGAAGTCTTTATATGCTCATAAGCCAGGAACAGCCTTATTGCTTCAATTCTAGCAACAGGAGCAAAGGTCTCATCATAATCAATTCCTTCTTCTTGCTTATACCCTTATGCTACCAGCCTGGCTTTGTTCCTAACTATCACTCCATCCTTGTCCATTTTATTTCTATAGACCCACTAGGTGCCTATAATTGAATGATCTTTATGGGCAGGGATAAGGCTCCAGACCTTATTTCTCTCAAATTCATTCAATTCCTCTTGCATAGCTTCAATCCAATCCTTATCCTCTAAGACTTCTTTAGTCTTCTTTGGTTCCATTTGAGATAGAAAATCAAAGTGGGCAACATAGTTAGCTATAGCCTTTGATCTGGTAATAACCCTTTCTTGGATATTTCCAATGATCTGATCTTGAGGATGGTCTTTGAGGAATTTGAATGTTGTAGTTGGAGAATCTGGGTCTGGATTTGAGTGATGTTGAGAGCCCTGAGGTGAACTTATCTCCTCAGTCTCAATAGCAACATTGTCAACAGACTGATGATCACTGAGATCCTCAGTCTGAGTGACTGCAGCTCCAAAGGGGTTGACAGACTGATGATCACTGAGATCCCCTTGTATAGCTTCAATCCAGTTTTCATCCTCTAAGGCTTCTTCAGTCTTCTTTGGTTCTATTTGGGATAAGAAACCAAAGTGAGCAGCGTAGTTAGTTGTGGCCTTAGATCTGGTCATAACCCTCTCTTGGACATTTCCAATGATTTGATCTTGAAGATGATCTTTGAGGAATTTGAATGTTGTAGTTGGAGAATCTGGTTCTGGGTCTGAGTGATGTTGAGAACTCTGAGGTAAACACACATCCTCAGTCTCAATAGCAGCATTGTCAAGAAACTGATGATCACTGAGATCCTCAGTCTGAGTAACTTCAGCTCCAAATGGGTTGACGAACTCATTGTCCTTCTTAGCTTGAGAATTCCTTGGAGCTTGTGATGATTTCTTTGATGAACACACATCATCATCACTATCATCTCCCATGACATACATAGGATTTGACATATTGGTTTCCTCAGGCCTTTGAAGCTCACTCAGACTGACCGAGTCAGCTTGTCTTTTCTCAGCTTGATCAAGATTGTCTTCATCAAATGAGACACGAATTGATTCTTGTATGGCCTTTCTCCTTGTGTTATATACTCTGTATGATTTGGAGATTGAGGAATAACCAACAAATATTCCAGGATCAGCTTTGGGTTCCAACTTATGGAGCTGATCTCTTTGATTCAGCACGTAACATTTTGAACCAAAGGCATGGAAATAACCTATATTGGGCTTTCTAGATTTATACATCTCATTTGATGTTTTGCCATGTCTTTTGACAATGATTGACCTATTCCGGGTATAATAGGTTATACTAACAGCTTCATCCCAAAAATAATGTTTCAATCCTGCCTCACATAGCATTGTTCTAGCAGCCTCAATTAGGGTTCTATTTCTTCTATCAGCAACTCCATTTTGTTGGGGTGTTCTGACAGATGAGAAATTTTGTAATATTCCATTTTGTTCACAGAAGCTTTCAAGGGTAGAGTTTCTGACCTCAGTCCCATGATCACTTCTGAGTTGCTTTACAGACTTACCTTTCTGCAACTCTTCCTGTATGATAAGACTTATTATCTCCAGGGCAGCCTCACTTTTGGCTTTAAGGAATATTACCCAGGTGAATCGTGAGAACTCATCTACTATCACCAGTATGTACTTCTTTCAACTTAGGCTTAGAGTACTTATGAGTCCAAACAGATCCATATGCAACATATGCAATTGGTCTGTTATTGAAAAATTTTGCTTTGATTTAAAGGACCCTTTGTGGTGTTTCCCTTGTTCACCAGCTGAACACAATTTGTCTTTGACAAATGTGATCTTTTTTAATCCATATACTAACTCTTTATTGGATAAAATATTTAAATTTTTAAAATTCAAATGTGATAAAAGTTTATGCCACAACCAACTCAGCTTAGGAAAAGATTGGGAATACAAGCAGGTTTCAGTATAGGGAAAGCACTCTTCACATCCATTTGAACTAACAAAGCTAGGAGATTGTTTCACATAGATTTCTTCATGAAGTTTTCCATTTAGGAAAGCACTCTTCACATCCATTTGATAGACTTTGAAGTCTTTATATGCTCATAAGCTAGGAACAGCCTTATGGCTTCAATTCTAGCAACAGGGGCAAATGTCTCATCATAATTGATTCCTTCTTCTTGCTTATACCCTTGTGCTACAAGCCTGACTTTGTTCCTAACTATCACTCCATCCTTGTCCATTTTATTTCTATAGACACGCTTAGTGCCTATAATTGAATGATATTTGGGGGCAGGGACAAGGTTCCAGACCTTATTTCTCTCAAACTCATTTAATTCCCCTTGTATAGCTTCAATCCAGTTTTCATCCTCTAAGGCTTCTTCTGTCTTCTTTGGTTCCATTTGGGATAAGAAACCAAAGTGAGCAGTAGGGGTGAGCATCATAACCGAAAAACCGAACCAAAACCAATAAAACCGTTAGAATCGAACCGTTAAAACCGAACCAAATGAAAACCGACGGTTCGGTTTTTAAAAATCCATTAACCGTTAGTTATTGGTTCGGTTTCGGTTTTATACCTTTACCCAAACCGATAAGAAGCCGAACCGCTAGTATTTGTTAATTAATATTTTAATATATTTAATTAACTATAAGACAAAAAGAATAATAAAAAAATAAAAAAGCTAATACTTGTATTTTAGCAAAAAGCCCATATTTATTTGGACTTTGGTCCATTTATGATTGTTTATTCCAAAGAGAAAAAAACAAATCACAAAGTCCACCATGAGACATCCGGCTCCCTCTCTCGATCGTCTCCCTTCCTCTCATCGTAAACCCTAGCCACCCAGTCACCCACCGCCATTCCGTTCTGCAACTCTGCTCGTCGTCGCTGCTTCTGCTCCCAGCTTCCGCTCGTCGCAGCTTCTGCTCGTCGCTGCCTCCCTCTCGACGCTGCTTTCTGCTCGTGCTGTTCTGCTCGTGATGTTCTGCTTCTGCTTAGACTCCGCTTCTGCTTCTGGTCGGTAAGTGTTGTTCTGCTCGTGTTGTTCTACTCATGTTGCTAACTTCCCATAATTGTTATAACATCTTCTCAGTTTCCTACTTAGATTTCTTCATTTTTATTACTGGTGAAATACTATGAACAAGTACTTGAAGTGTTTAATATAACGGTTAACCATTAAAAACCGATAACAAACCAATCCGTTATTGTTAACCGTTAACCGCCCCATTATTAACCGCTTATCCAATGGTTTGAAAAATCCATTAACCAATATTATCGGTTATGGTTCGGTTAGGGGTCAAAACCGAACCAAACCGATCCATACTCACCCCTAGTGAGCAGCGTAGTTAGTTGTAGCCTTAGATCTGGTCATAACCCTCTCTTGAACATTTCCAACGATTTGATCTTGAGGATGATCTTTGAGGAATATGAATGTTGTAGTTGTAGAATCTGGTTCTGGCTCTGAGTGATGTTGAGAACTCTGAGGTAAACACACATCCTCAGTCTCAATAACAACATTTTCAAGAAACTGATGATCACTGAGATCCTCAGTCTGAGTAACTTCAGCTCCAAAGGGGTTGACGAACTCATCATCCTTCTTAGCTTGATAATTCCTTGGAGCTTGTGATGATTTCTTTGATGAACACACATCATCATCACTATCATCTCCCATGACATACATAGGATTTGACATATTTGTTTCCTCAGGCCTTTGAAGCTCACTCAGACTGACCGAGTCATCTCTCATCTCTCATAAGATGTTTTACCATGTCTTTTGACAATGATTGACCAATTCCGGGTATAATAGGTTATACTAACAGCTTCATCCCAAAAATAATGTTTCAATCCTACCTCTCATAGCATTGTTCTAGCAGCCTTAATTAGGGTTCTATTTCTCCTCTCAGCAACTCCATTTTGTTGGGGAGTTATGACAGATGAGAAATTTTGTAATATTCCCTTTTGTTCCAGAAGCTTTCGAGAGTAGAGTTTCTGAACTCAGTCCCATGATCACTTCTTAGTTGCTTTACAGACTTACCTTTCAACAACTCTTCCTGTTTGATAAAACTTATTATCTCCAGGGCAGCCTTACTTTTGGCTTTAAGGAATATTACCCAGGTGAATCGTGAGAACTCATCTACTATGACCAGTGTGTACTTCTTGCCAACTAGGCTTGGAGAACTTATGGGTCCAAACAGATCCATATGCAACATATGCAGTGGGTCTGTTATTAAAAATTTTTGCTTTGATTTAAAGGACCCTTTATGGTGTTTCCCTTGTTCACAAGCTGAACACAATTTGTCCTTGAGAAATGTGATCATTGATAATCTAGAGACTAACTCTTTATTGGATAACATATTTATATTTTTTTAAAATTTAAATGTGATAAACGTTTATGCCACAATGTTGGGAAACTGATTTCATCGGTTTAGATTTGATGAGACAAAGTTAAGTTTGCTGAATATGTTCTAGATATAACTTAAACATAATTATGAGGCTTGATCAGACTGAACATGTACAGTGTTTCAGACTGAGCATAAGCTGAATATAAGCTGAGCATATGTTCGATCAGCTTATACTGTATCTTAGTAAGATTATCACTATGTGTGATAAGCTGTGTATGTCACCTAGGATATATTGAGCTTTCAGTTTGATGTGTTTCAAGCTGAGTGACTCAGCGTATATACTGAGTCAGCTCAACAGAGTTGCTAAATAAGTTCTAGCTAACTCTTAGGACTTCTAAGGATGAGTTTATTAATATACGTGTTAACTCATGTTGGTTTTCGAGTTTGTTCTCGAAGAACTCAGCTTGATGAGTTTCAAGCTGAGTAACTCAGTCCGAGTAAGAAGTCAGCGTAAAGAAAGTTTAAATATGTTTTAAACTTATCTTTTTAACTCTCTATATCTACGGGAAAGTTAAGAAGACTCCAGAATCAAGATTGAAGATTGAAGACTCAAGATAAGAAGATTGAAGATTCGTGATTCCGAGTTATCCGATAGTTAGTTAGCAAATTAGGCTGAGTCTTAGTTTGTGTGGAACCGTAGGAACAGGATTATAAATTATTATCTCCTGATAAGTTTAGAGGTACGACTCAGAAACGACTTAGAAACGACTTAGAAACTACTTAGAAACGACTATGATTCTGAAACGATTACGACTAAGTGTTGCAGAGCCAAATACCTCACCTCAATCGTATGTGTTATGCTTCTTGAACCACTGTTTGTCAGTTCAACATGATCAAGATATTCACAGATTTCCAAGTTATTCGTGTATTCGAATACTCACATTAGTTGTCAGATTGATAAGTTTTCAATCTGTGATTAAATCCTGTTTAGAGAGTCGTCAGTATCTATAATCATAAGTTGATTATAGATAGCTATGTTTGAAATATTGAGAGATTTATATTAGGTGTTTACATATCAAGAGTTTCTTACTTGATAGAGTATGTAATCATCTTCTTATTAATGAAAAGCAAAGCATTTGATTGTGGTTTGATTTACTTTGTGTAACACTTTATTTTGATTTGTTCAATTTCCGCAGAAAGTATATTCAACCCCCCCCCTTCTACACATTTGTTGCTTGTTGTTATTCTCACCAAGGGACCAACAACTGGTATCAGAGCAGGCTGAATGATTTCATAAGTTGAAAGTTCAAGATTCTAAGAAAGTTTACAATGTCTACAAGCAACAATTCTTCAAACTTTCCATAGATGTCTGCCAAATGCTGTCCCGTATTTGATGGATCTGACTATCCTATGTGGAAATTCAGAGCCATGCTGTTCCTGAAGTCCATTGACAATCGTATGTCCGATGTCATTATTAAAGGACCAATTATCCCCAAGATCTCTGCTGTTGTCAGTGATACGTTCGCTGATAAAACAGACAAGAGTGAAAAAGAGGTAAGGAAGCCTGTTGCATCCTGGACAGATGAAGACTAGAAACTGTTCAATCTGGATGATAAGGCAAAGAGTATTCTGGCAAATGCCCTGACCCTCGAGATCTTGCATACAGTGACTGGGTGTCAAACTGCAAAAGAGATCTGGGATACACTAAGTATTACATATGAGGGCAGTGATTTGGTCAAGCAGCAAAAGAAGAGTAATCTGAACAGATCCTATGAAAACTTCTTTTCGAAGAAGAATGAAACCCTACCTGATTTGTTCACAAGGTTTCACTGCTTGATAAATGACCTGCTAAGTGTAGGTGTGAAGAAAGATGAGACTGAACTTGTACTGAAATTTCTGGATGTGTTACCAGAAAGGTTCAATGAAGTAACCACAACACTGAGGGCTGGAGGAACACTGCATGTGTACAACCTACACTTTATCTATGGGTTCTTGCTCAATGATGAATAGATCACAGAGCACAAGAGAACTTCTCAACAACAACTTAAGGAGTCCTTGGATAAAGCAGAGATTGCATTAGTTGCACAGAAGAAAAAGAAAAGTTCCAAGGCATTAGTTGTTGAATCCAAGACTGAGTCAGAATCTCAAGCTGACCACTCAGACTCAGAATCAGGTGATACTAATGATGTTCAGACCATCACTGAGCAGATGGCCATGCTAGCCAGACGTTTGAAAAGTGCTCAACGGGGAAGAGGAAGATCTGACAGGGGCAAAGGGAAGAGTTCCTTTGATCTCAAGAAGGCTGTGTGCTTCAACTGTCAGAAGAAGGGACACATTGCTACTGAGTGCAGATTAAAGATGGAAGAATCAGCATCAGTTGCTGATAAGAATACTTACAGAGCTGACAAATACAAGAAGAAATATACTCAGCTCAAGAAAAGAAAGGCAGAAGACAAACCCAGTGCAAAATGATTATATGTTGAAACCTAAGATACTGAATCATTTACCTCAGATTATGATATATGTCTAATGGCTCAAAAAGATGAAGAGTTTGAAATTGACGAAGTTGATTATGGTTTGTCAGAGTCAACTTTTGAAGCTGACATGAAGAAAGCTGAGGAAAACAGCAAGCTCAGTGATTGGGATCCTGCTTCCATGTATAAGGTTAGTAATTTCAACTCTTACACCGATGAAGAAAAGGGTCTTGCTTTCGACTATTTGTTAAATGATTTCAAGACCATCCTTAAGTCTCAAAAGGACCTCAAAGCTGAGATAGCTAAACTGAAGAATGAGATTAAGGAAAATCAATCTCTCATTGATGTTGGTAAGAAAGAACAGTGTGATCTTGAATGTCAAAGACACATTAAGAAACTTCTAAATAAAGAACTTCAGGAAGCTAAATTCAAAGCTGACCAACTTCAAAAGGTCACTGAGTCTTGGTGTAAGTCATCAATGCTTACTGAAATATGCATAAACCAACAAATTCCTAAACAGGTACAAGCTGTACTTGGAGGTGACTATCAAACAGCAGCTTATGTAGCTGATGATGAGATAGCAAGTACAGACTCTGAGGAGAATAGACAACTGATTGAGTCTCAGAAGTTAGCCTCAGAGAAAAGACATGATCCAAACTTGAAATACAATATGTTTGTGAAAGCTAAAGATCATGGAAATGAGTGCTCATCATCCAAACAGCATAGTAAGTCTGTGCTGGACAGATTAGGCACTCAGCCTATTCAAAGAACTTCAGTCATAGAAAGGCTTAACACAAATCCTTTCAAAAGACAACATTCTCTATCTGGCTCGGAGAGAAGTTACCAGAATAGGAAGACCACTGTAAGTCAGAGGTCATATCACAACAATGGTAAGTCCAAAGTTGTAGATCTTGGTAAGTCCAAGAAGATCAACAGTGGTAAGTCCAAACTTGTTGAAACTGGTGAGTTCCAGTAAGCATGACAAAGGTAAGTCCAAGGTAACGGAAAAGAAGTTTGTTGGTCAAGCCTCTAATCAAAAGGATAACAAACAAAGACCTAACAAAGGTAAGTCCAAATTCAGTGAGCATCAAGTGAATCAACTTGCAAAGAAAGTTGAAAAGTTATCCACTACATATAATCCTAAGACTGAGAGCAAGTTCTTACAAGGATTATTAGACACTCTACCTCCTGTAATCATTGGAAGAAGGATATGCTACAAGTGTAGAAGTAAAGGTCATGAGGCTAAGGATTGTGACGTTGAAATATCAAGGCCTGAACAAGAACAGACTGATCAGCCTACACAGGACTCAGCTCCTGCTCAAGCTAAATAGTCAGTTCAACAAGATGGAGATGCTAAGTGCTCCTCATCTGAACTCACCAAGAATTGTGTTCCCAAACAAAACTAATGTGTTTAGTTTTTATATCATGTGCAGGGTTTAAGTAAATGGTACTTGGATAGTGGATTCTCAAGGCACATGACTGGTTGGAAAGGACTTCTTAGTGATTTCCAGGAAGATGAAGGTCCTAAAGTAACTTTTGGAGACAATTCCCATGAAAGAACTAAAGGCTATGGGAAGATGCATGCTGGAAAAGTTACTTTCCAAAAGGTTGCATATGTCAAGGGTCTTACGCACAATCTGATTAGTATCAGTCAATTGTGTGATGAAGACAACGTTGTTACTTTTAGGAAGAAAGCAGGACAATATATAATGTTAAGGGAAAGCCTGCATTAATAGCTAAAAGAGAAAGAGATGTGTATCTACTTGATCTTAACTCTGCTGATCCCTATACTGAAACCTGCTTGTATTTCCAATCTGTTCCTAAGCTGAGTTGGTTGTGGCATAAACTTTTATGACATTTGAATTTTAAGAATATAAATATGCTATCCAATAAAGAGTTAGTCTCTGGATTACCAAAGATCACATTTGTCAAAGACAAATTGTGTTCAGCTGGTGAACAAGGGAAACACCACAAAGAGTCCTTTAAATCAAAGCAAAATTTTTCAATAACAGACCTATTGCATATGTTGCATATGGATCTGTTTGGACCCATAAGTACTCCAAGCCTAAGTGGCAAGAAGTACACACTGGTGATAGTAGATGACTTCTCACGATTCACCTAGGTAATATTCCTTAAAGCCAAAAGTGAGGCTGCCCTGGAGATAATAAGTTTTATCAAACAGGAAGAGTTGCAGAAAGTTAAGTCTGTAAAGCAACTCATAAGTGATCATGGGACTGAGTTCAGAAACTCTACCCTTGAAAGCTTCTGTGAACAAAAGGGAATATTACAAAATTTCTCATCTGTCAGAACTCCCCAACAAAATGGAGTTGCTGAGAGGAGAAATAGAACCCTTATTGAGGCTACTAGAACAATGCTATGTGAGGCAGGATTGAAACTTTATTTTTGTGATGAAGCTGTTAGTGTAACCTGTTATACCCAGAATAGGTCAATCATTGTCAAAAGACATGGCAAACATCATATGAGATGTATAAATCTAGAAAGCCCAATATAGGTTATTTCCATGCCTTTGGTTCAAAATGCTACGTGCTGAATCAAAGAGATCGGCTCCATAAGTTGGAACCTAAAGCTGATCCTGAAATATTCGTTGGTTATTCCTCAATCTCCAAATCATACAGAG
This sequence comes from Pulicaria dysenterica, assembly GCA_947179395.2. Lineage (NCBI taxonomy): Eukaryota > Viridiplantae > Streptophyta > Magnoliopsida > Asterales > Asteraceae > Pulicaria > Pulicaria dysenterica. Next base: position 33,396,967 of record OX359289.1, on the reverse strand, counting down.
TATATAACACGAGGAGAAAGGCCATAGAAGAATCATATCGTGTCTCATTTGATGAAGACAGTCTTGATCAAGCTGAGAAAAGACAAGCTGACTCGGTCAGTTTGAGTGAGCTTGAAATGCCCGAGGAAACCAATATGTCAAATCCTATGTATGTCATGGGAGATGATAGTGATGATGATGTGTGCTCATCAAAGAAATCATCACAAGCTCCAAGGAATTCTCAAGCTGAGAAGGATGATGAGTTCATCAACTGTTTTGGAGCTGCAGTTACTCAGACTGAGGATCTTAGTGATCATCAGTCTGTTGACAATGCTGCTGTTGAGACTGAGGAGATAAGTTCACCTCAGGGCTCTCAACATCACACAAATCCAGACCCAGATTCTCCAACTACAACATTCAAATTCCTCAAAGACCATCCTCAAGATCAGATCATTGGAAATGTCCAAGAAAGGGTTATTACCAGATCAAAGGCTATAGCTAACTATGCTGCCCACTTTGGTTTTCTATCTCAAATGGAACCAAAGAAGACTGAAGAAGTCTTAGAGGATGAGGATTGAATTGAAGCTATGCAAGAGGAATTGAATGAATTTGCGAGAAATAAGGTCTGGAGCCTTATCCCTGCCCCCAAAGATCATTCAATTATAGGAACTAAGTGGGTCTATAGAAATAAAATGGACAAGGATGGAGTGATAGTTAGGAACAAAGCCAGGCTGGTAGCATAAGGGTATAAGCAAGAAGAAGGAATTGATTATGATGAGACCTTTGTTCCTGTTACTAGATTGAAGCCATAAGGCTGTTCCTGGCTTATGAGCATATAAAGACTTCAAAGTCTATCAAATGGATGTGAAGAGTGCTTTCCTAAATGGAAAACTTCAGGAGGAAGTCTATGTAAAACAACCTCCTGGCTTTGTCAGTTCAAAGTTTTCACATCATGTCTATAAGTTAGACAAGGCTTTGTGTGGTCTTAAACAAGCTCCAAGAGCTTGGGAATGGTTCTCCAAAATAATGTCACAAAAGTACAAGATGAGCATGATGGGTGAGATGACATATTTCTTAGGCCTACAAATTCAACAAAAGCCTGATGGAATATTCATCAATCAAAACAAGTATGTTCTTGACTTGATAAAGAAATATGGTTTTGATTATATTTCAACCATGAGAACACCCATGTCACCGGCTATCAAGATGAGTACAGACTCAGATGGTAAGTCTGTGTGTCAGTCTACCTATAGAGGAATGATAGGTTCATTACTCTATTTGGCAGCTAGTAGACCTGATATCATGTTTGCTACATGTGTTTGTGCAAGATATCAGGCAGATCCTAAAGAATCACATCTTCAAGCTGTGAAAAGGATCTTTAGGTAACTTAAAGATACTCCAAATATAGGTCTTTGGTATCCAAAGGACTCTAGGTTTGAGTTAGTTAGTTTTTTAGATGCTGACTATGTTGGGTGCATGTTAGATAGAAAATCAACAACAGGAGGATGTCAACTGCTTGGAGGGAAGTTAGTCAGCTAAACCAGTAAGAAACAGAACTTAGTGGCTACTTCAACTGCTGAAGCTGAGTATGTTGCAGCAGGAAGCTGTTGTGCTCAAATCCTATGGATGCAGCATCAGCTTCAAGACTTTGGTATGAGTTTCAAGAAAACTCCTATCTTATGTGATAACCAAAGTACTATAGCCATAACTTTCAATCCAGTCTTCCACTCGAGAACCAAGCATATTGAAATTAGACATCACTTAATCAGGGACATCGTGGAAAAATGTAAAGTTGACATTAAATTTATCTCCACTGATGACCAATTAGGTGATATATTGACTAAACAACTTTATGAGAAGAGGTTTATGTATCTGCTAAGTGAACTGGGTATGCTCAACCCCTAGCTAAGTGTCTAGAATCTGAGTTTTTAGTTTGACAGAGACTACGTGTCTTAAGCTGAGTGCATAGTTTATAGATAAGTTTTCATAAACTGTATAATCTGCCAAGTTGAATGATGAGTTCACACATTTGGTGCGTTCGAAACATATTTTAACTGCTTAGTGTAGTTATGATATAATTTGAGTCAGTCTCCAACATAAATGACTAAGTGTCATTGAGTCTTGCTATGTGCCTAACTCAAACTGTGTGATTGGTTCACACGTTTGGTAAGTTCCAAACATATTTTACCTACTTAGTGTAGCTAAATTACATGTTTAAGTCAGTCTTAAACATACATAACTAAGTGTCATTAAGCCTGAGTTGTGTGCTCTACTCAAGTTGAGTACCAATCTCAAGCTGAGTGTTCAACTCAAGTTGAGTGTTCAACTCAAGCTGAGTGTTCAACTCAAGCTGAGTGCTTGAATCAAGCTGAGTGCTTGACATAAACTGATTAATAAATTTACTCAGATTTGGTGTGTCCAAAACCATGTTTTAATTACTAAGTGTTATTGATTCATGTGTCTTTGCGTATTTGAGTCAGTCTTAAATCGCGTATTATACTAATTCGGTATTGGTGTAATACAACAGTGTTAATCATATTTGTGTAGGTCACTAATATTATTTTACACTTGTATCCGTTGGAAGATGACGTGTTTCTACCCTCTTACCGTTACATCAAGCCGTAATTTTTCCGGTGTAACGGATAAAAATGGGATTCTAACGGTAACTTTTCTCTCTCCTCAGAAAGGTATATATACCAATCATAATCGGTTTAGAGAAGTTTACGCTTACAAATCTGACTTCTCACCTTCTAAAATACCTTTCGCAAACACCTCAATTGCTTAGTGCATTCGTCCGTTCAAAACCCTAAATTGCTAAGTGCAGTTTCTGAACCGCTCAGTGCGAATTACAAATTAGTCAGTGTAATTAATCCAAAATGGACGGAATCACGTTAGTTCTCGGTGATCAAATGATTCGAGGTGCTCAGTTTAAGAACAATGGAGTGCCGTTGCTTAAAGTCAACAATCAACGGGCCGTCTTGCAATTCCTCCAAGGAAACAAGGCAGAGGATATGAAGTCTGGGTGGCTTACATCCGTAAATGCCCCCTGGCATTCGCCTTCTGTGGCGCACCTATCCATATTGTTCCTCAACATCTACTAGAGTTCTGGTACACATGTACGTATGGCCAGAACAGGGAAGAAATTACAGGGACTGTTCTTAATGGCAATAGAACAGTGGTTCTATCCGTGCAGCGGCTAAGGGATGTTCTTCAACTCCCTCAATCTGATGAGTTCGAGCCTGCTATCACGAGGCAGGTGGCAAGGTCAGTCCTACCCAGAATGGGTCACCCGCAGACAGAGGGTGTAATAAAAAAGGCCATCTTTCCAACCAGTTGGGGCTTCATGGTTTCAACAGTAATTCGTTCACTAGGAACTAAAGTTGGAGGATTGGACCAGGTGAATGAGTTCGAGATGCAGCTATTATACAACATCTACTTTGCTCGAAATCTGGATTATGCTGAGCTTATCTTCAACGAACTCAGGGTCCAAGTGATGAAGACCACAAGGGATCTTCATGTACCTTTCATAAGGTACCTGTCCTTGGCATTTGAAGCCGAGCTGGGGACAGCACTCTATGAAGCTGATCAGGATGTGTTCCTGTTTTCTACACTCAGCCACAAGATGTTCAATAATGACATCTTCCGAGAGCAAGAGGGTCTGAGTGAACCTATGCTCCTGATTGCTGAGGCAGCTTCTTCCGAAAGTGAAGAAGAGGGATCAAATCAAGGGGTAGCTTCCCAAGCTGACACGGAGGTTCAAGCTGAGCACTCTACTCAAGCTGAACCAGTACACACTGAAGCTGCTTCTGGTAAGACCTCTCCACTTTCTCTTTCTTCTCATTATTCTCCATCTACTTTTGGAGATAAGGCTGTGGTAAACCCAACCCAGTCTAACCCATCTCCTCCACCTTCATTCCATCTACAATCACACTCTGAAGCCACCCCTAGTATGCCCACTACTGCTAGGGAGAATATCCGAACCTACACCAGGAAAACTACCAAAGGTGGTGCCACTCCTATAGGCATCACTGGAGCTGAGATCACATTGGTCCCTCCACCGGCAGGAGTTGAGGGGGAGACGCCTACTCTTAAGGTGTCAACCTCGAGGCTCATTGATCCCTCCATCGAGCCCGTTACTGTGCCTAAGCAGACACACTTAGGTAACATTGAAGAAATGACTAATCCCAGGGTCAATCACCCCCTCCAAACCAATTAGCCAACCACCTACCCATACACTTCACGCCTTGAGCCCCATTACTTCTCTTCACTTCTCATACCCACACGCACGACCTGTCAATGTTTCATATTCATACCAAGGTGATTCACAGGGTCCAAACTCTGGTGCAAATGAGTTTGAGGGTATACACCAACCCTTGGATGATGCACCCAAAGTCCAACCCTCTCAGGCTTACTTGGATGACTTGATGAATTTCTTTAAAAGTTGGTTTGACAAGTTGCACCTCAAAAGAAAGCAAACAAAGAAGGATATGCTGATGATTATCGATAATCTGGATGAGGAGGTGCTAAAATTGAAATCTGCAGTTGCTGCCCTACAAAAACAAAAGACTTTTACCCCTATTGATGATGACAAAAAGGGGGAGAAGGTTCAAGAAGCTGAAGCTGAGTCAGTCAAAGATGAAGCTCTACTACTATTGGCAAAGGAAGCAGAACAGATTGAGAGGGAGACAGAAATAGAAAAAGAAGCTGAGCTGACTAAAAAAAGCAAAAGGCAAGAGACTAGCAGTGGTCAGCTTAGAAGAGTCAGAATCCCCTCAGCAGAAAAGAAGAAAAATTATTCGCAGTGAATCATCAGCCTCAGATGAAGACTCTGCTGACAAAATGACTTTACAAGAAAGAGCTTCACTGATGGCAGTGAGTAGAATGGAACAAGAAGATGCTGACCAGCTTGGGATATCTATCGAAGAATTAAGAAGAAGACAATTAGATGCTCAAGCTGTGTTAGCAGATGAGAAAAGGAGAAGAGAAAAAGTATTGGATGAGCATATCAGAAAGCAGAATGAAGATCTAGCCAAAGTCAGACTGCCAATTGTGCCCAAGGAGGAAGAAGTAGAGGAACTTCATTTCCAGGATCAACCTGAAGGGGAAGATATTACTCAGTGTTATACAAGGACCTACTTCTCCTCTCAAGTAAATTCACAAACGTTGAGTTCAGCTCAAGGAATCATCATCATGGAGTTTGTCTTAAAAGATGGTGAAACATCTTCTTTGGAGCTGAATCAAATTCATAAACTGGGATATGAAGAATGGAAGCAAGTGGCCGTACTTATCAAACAGATGGAAAAGTCCTCTGCCAGAAGTCAAGTTAAAGACGAACTGTTGAGGCTACTTGCAAGAGGTGATTCGATGAAATGGAGAACAATGCTTCCAGTCTGATGCAAACATATACACATGTGGGGTATCTCAAGTGTTTGCTCCGAGACAAATTATGGAAAAGACTGAACAAACTGCATGGTTCAGATACAGAATAAACAGATCAATCAGATCTCAAAAGGATTAGCTTCAACACTTACCTAATCTGAAAGAAATCCTTGGAGAAATAAATAAGGAGATCAAGGAGTTTGAAGAGCTGCATCCTGATTAGATTAGTGCTAATGTAAATATTAGATTAGTTCTAATATTTTTGTAAGCACTTAGTGTGCATGATCTATGTGATCAATAATTTTGTATTAAGATTTGTTTAATTAATACAAGTATAAGTTTGATATTTTCAACTGTGTTATGATATGTTCATAATTATTAGTCTGATAAGTTCAGCTTGAATGAATAGTTAATTAGTTCTTATTCATTGACATATTTGGTTGGTGTGTTCAACTAAAAGTTGGTTTGTTCCACTTAAAATTGATAAGTTCAATTAATATTTGATTAGTTCAAATTTAAAATCTTGATAAGTTTAAGATCTAAAACATAATTCTGTTAAACAAACTTAATAACTGTTTAATGGTTTTGTCATCATCAAATAGGGGGAGTTTGTGGGAAAATGATTTCATCAGTTTAGATTTGATGAGACAAAGTTAAGTTTGTTGGATATGTTCTAGATATAACTTAAACAGAATTATGAGGCATGATCAGACTGAATATGTATAGTGTTTCAGACTGAGCATAAGCTGAATATAGGCTGAGCATATGTTCGATCAGCTTATACTATATCTTAGTAAGATTATCACTATGTGTGATAAGCTGTGTATGTCACCTAAGATATATTGAGCTTTCAGCTTGATGTGTTTCAAGCTGAGTGACTCAGCGTATATACTGAGTCAGCTTAACAGAGTTGCTAAATAAGTTCTAGGTAACTCTTAGGACTTCTAAGGATGAGTTTATTAATATATAACTTATACTCTATCTTAGTAAGATTATCACTATGTGTGATAAGCTGTGTATGTCACCTAAGATATATTGAGCTTTCAGCTTGATGTGTTTTAAGCTGTGTGACTCAGCGTATATACAGAGTCAGCTCAACAGAGTTGCTAAATAAGTTCTAGGTAACTCTTAGGACTTATAAGGATGAGTTTATTAATATACGTGTTAATTCATTATGGTTTTCGAGTTTGTTCTCAAAGAACTCAGCTTGATGAGTTTCATGCTGAGTAACTCAGTCCGAGTAAGAAGTCAGCCTAAAGAAAGTTTAAATATGTTTTAAACTTATCTTTTTAACTCTCTATATCTACGGGAAGGATAAGAAGACTCCAGAATCAAGATTGAAGATTAAAGCCTCAAGATAAGAAGATTCAAGATTCAAGATTCCGAGTTATCCGATAGTTAGTTAGCAAATTAGGCTGAGTCTTAGTTTGTTAGGAACCGTAGGAACAAGATTATAAATACTTATCTCCTGATAAGTTTAGAGGTACGACTCAGAAATGACTAAGAAACGAGTACGATTCTGAAACAATTACGACTAAGTGTTGCAGAGCCAAATACCTCACCTCAACCGTATGTGTTACGATTCTTGAATCACTGTTTGTCAGTTCAACGTGATCAAGATATTCACAGATTGCCAAGCTATTCGTGTGTTCGAATACTCACATTAGTTGTGAGATTGGTAAGTTTTCAATCTGTGATTAAATCCTGTTTAGAGAGTCGTCAGTATCTATAATCATGAGTTGATTATAGATAGCTAAGTTTGAAAGATTGAGAGATTTATATTAGGTTTTTACACATCAAGAGTTGCTTACTTGATAGAGTCTGTAATCATCTTCTTATTAATGAAAAGCAAAGCATTTGATTGTGGTTTGATTTACTTTCTGTAACACTTTATTTTGATTTGTAATTTCCGCAGAAAGTGTATTCAACCCCCCCTTCTACACATCTATTGTTTGTTGTTATTCTCACCAAGGGACCAACACATAACCAACTTAGTTTAGGAACAGATTGGGAATACAAGCAGGTTTCAGTATAGGGATCTACAAAATTAAGATCAAGTAGATACATCTCTTTCTCTTTTAGCTATTAATACAGGCTTTCCCTTAGCATTATATATTGCTCCTGATTTCTTCCTAAAAGTAACAATGTTGTCTTCATCACACAATTGGCTGATACTAATCAGATTATGCTTAAGATCCTTGACATATGCAACCTTCTGGAAAGTAACTTTGCCAGAATGCATCTTCCCATAGCCTTTAGTTCTTCCATAGGAATTGTCTCCAAATGTTACTTTAGGACCTTCATCTTCTTGGAAATCACTAAGAAGTCCTTTCCATCCGGTCATGTGCCTTGAGCATCCACTATCCAAGTATCATTTACTTGAACCCTGCATATGATATAAAAACTAAACACATTAGTTTTGTTTGGGAACCCACTTCTTGGTGGGTTCAGATAAGGAGCACCTAGCATCTCCATCTTGTTGAACTAACTGTTCAGCTTGAGCAGGAGCTGAGTCATGTGTAGACTGATAAGCCTGTTCTTGTTCAGGCCTTGAGATTTCAACATCACAGTCCTTAGCCTCATGACCTCTACTTCTGCACTTGTAGCATCTTCTTCTTCAATTGATTACAGGAGGTAGAGTGTCCAATAATCCTTGTGAGAACTTGCTCTCAGTCTTAGGATTATATGTAGTGGATAACTTTTCAACTTTCTTTGCAAGTTGATTCACTTGATGCTCACTGACTTTGGACTTACCTTTGTCAGATATTTGTTTGTTATCCTTTTGATTAGATGCTTGACCAACAAACTTCTTTTCCATGACCCTGGACTTACCTTTGTCATGCTTACTGGACTCACCAGTTTCAACAGGTTTGGACTTACCACTGTTGATCTTCTTGGACTTACCAATATCCACAACTTTGGACTTACCATTGTTGTGATTTGACCTCTGACTTACAGTGGTCTTCCTATTCTTGTAACTTCTCTCCGAGCCAGATAGAGAATATTGTCTTTTGAAAGGATTTGGATTAAGCCTTTCTATGACTGAAGTTCTTTGAATAGGCTGAGTGCCTAATATGTCCAGCACAGACTTACCATGCTGTTGGATGTTGAGCACTCATTTCCATGATCTTTAGCCTTTACAAACATATTGTATTTAAGGTTTTGACCATGTTTCTTCTCTGAGGCTAACTTCTGAGACTCTATCAGTTGTCTATCCTCCTCAGAGTCTGTACTTGCTATCTCATCATCAGCTACATAAGCTGCAGTTTGATAGTCACCTCCAAGTACAGCTTGAACCTGTTTAGGATTTTGTTGGTTTATGCACTTTTCAGCAAGCTTTGATGACTTACACCAAGACTCTGTGACCTTTTGAAGTTGGTCAGCTTTGACTATAGCTTCCTGAAGTTCTTCACTTAGAAGTTTATTAATGTGTCTTTGACATTCAAGATCACACTGTGCTTTCTTACCAACATTAATGAGAGATTGATTTTCCTTAATCTCATTCTTCAGTTTAGCTATCTCAGCTTTGAGGTCCTTTTGAGACTTAAGGATGGTCTTGAAATCATTTAACAAATAATCGAAGGCAAGACCTTTTTCTTCATCGGTGTAAGAGTTGAAATTACTAACCTTATACATGGAAGCAGGATCCCAATCACTAAGCTTGCTGTTTTCCTCAGCTTCCTTCATGTCAGCTTTAAACGTTGACTCGGACAAACCATAATCAACTTCATCAATTTCAAACTCTTCATCTTCTTGAGCCATTAGACATACATCATCATCTGAGGTAGATGATTCAGTATCCCAGGCTTCAGCATATAGTCCTTTTGCACTAGGTTTGTCTTCTGGCTTTCCTTTCTTGAGCTGAGTATATTTCTTCTTGTATTTGTCAGCTCTGTAAGCATTCTTATTAGCAACTGATGCTGATTCTTCCTTCTTTAATCTGCACTCAGTAGCAATGTGTCCCTTCTTCTGACAGTTGAAGCACACAACCTTCTTGGGATCAAAGGAACTCTTCCCTTTGCCCCTGTCAGATCTTCCTCTTCCCCGTTGAGTTCTTCTCATTCGTCTGGCTAGCATGGCCATCTGCTCAATGATAGTCTGAACATCATCAGTATCACCTGAGTCTGAGTCTGAGTGGTCAACTTTAGATTCTGACTCAGTCTCAGATTCAACAACTAGTGCCTCGGAACTTTTCTTCTTCTTCTGTGCAACTAATGCAATCTCTGCTTTATCCAAGGACTCCTTAAGTTACTGTTGAGAAGTTCTCTTGTGTTCTGTGATCTTTTCATGGTTGAGCAAAAACCCATAAATGGGTTGTAGGTTATACAAATATAGTGTTCCTCCAGCCCTCAGTGCTGTGGTTACTACATTGAACCTTTCTGGTAACACATCCAGAAACTTCAGCACAAGTTCAACCTCATCTTTCTTCATACCTACACTTAGCAGGTCATTTATCAAGCAGTGAAACCTTGTGAACACATCAGGCAAGGTTTCAGTCATCTTCGAAAATAAAGTGTCATATGATCTATTCAGATGACTCTTCTTTTGCTGCTTGACCAGATCAGTGCCCTCATATGTAATACTTAATGTTTCCCAGATCTCTTTTGCAGTTTGACACCAAGTCACTGTATGCAAGATCTCGTTGGCCAGGCATTTTCCAGAACACTTTTTGCCTTATCATCCAGATTGAACAGTTTCCAGTCTTAATCTGTCAAGGATGCAACAGGCTTCCTTACTTCTTTTTCACTTCTGTATGTTTTATTAGCGAACGTATCACTGACAACAGCATAAATCTTGGGGATAATTGGTCCTTTGGTAATGACATCGGACATACGATTGTCAATGGACTTGAGGAATAACATGGATATGATTTTCCACATAGGATAACCAGATCCATCAAAGATGGGACAACGCTTGGCAGACATCTGAGGAAAGTTTGAAGAATTGTTGCTTGTAGACATCTTGAACTTTCTCAGAATCTTGAACTTTTCAACGTATGAACTTGTTCAACCTGCTCTGATACCAGTTGTTGGTCCCTTAATGAGAATAACAACAAGCAACAGATGTGTAGAAGGGTGGTTGAATACACTTTCTGTGAAAATTGAACAAATTAAAATAAAGTGTTACACATAGTAAATCAAACCACAATCGAATGCTTTGCTTTTCATTAATAAGAAGATGATTACAGACTCTATCAAGTAAGCAACTCTTGATATGTAAACACCCAATATAAATCTTTCAATCTTTCAAACTGAGCTATCTATAATCAACTTATGATTATAGATACTGGACGACTCTCTAAACATTATTTGATCACAGATTGAAAACTTACCTATCTCACAACTAATGTGAGTATTCGAACACACAAATTGCTTGGCAATCTGTGAATATCTTGATCACGTTGAACTGACAAACAGTGATTCAAGAATCGTAACACATACGGTTGAGGTGAGGTATTTGGATCTGCAACAATTAGTCGTGATCGTCGTTTTAGTCGTACCCTAAACCTTCCGGATAAGTATTTATAATTCTGTTCCTACGGTTCCTAACAAACTGGACTAATCCTAATTTGCTAACTAACTTCCACATAACTCGAAATCTTGAATCTTGAATCTTCTTATCTTGATTCTTCAATATTCAATCTTGATTTTGAAGTCTTCTTATCCTTCCCGTAGATATAGAGAGTTAAAAAAGATAAATTTAAAACATATTTAAATTTTCTTTAAGCTGACTTCTTGCTCGGACCGAGTTACTCAGCTTGAAACTCATCAAGCTGAGTTCTTCGAGAGCAAACTCGAAAACCAACATGAACTAACACGTGTTGGTGCATAATTGTAAATCCCTAGTTCTTATCAATCCAATACATACATGTTTACTTGAAATGTTAATTCAAATGTGTTTTGATTAATGGTTTGCATGTTTATACATTATAAGGGGTTACTTATGTTTGTCTTAAGCTTACAAGTACTTAGTCATGTGTTGATTTGTGTTTGGAAGTTTAAATATGTGTGAATGTCATCACGTGCGTGATGAGTCCACTACGTGCGTAGTGGAGCTCACTACGTGCGTGGTGAGGTGGTCGATTAAAGTTAAATTAATTATTATTAAAACAACTGGTACGTGCGTACTGGACTCACTACGTGCGCAGTGAGTTGCATCACGTGCGTAGTGAAAGTTATTTAAGGTAAACGCGTTTTCCATACTATAAATACTGATTAACTTCATATTAGCGCGGGTAATCGTGAGGTAATCGTCCGTAACCGCATATAACTACCTGAAATCGACCTTAAGCCTTAGTGAGCCTTTGTAATCGTACGTTTAACCTCGGTAATCGCGAACTTAGTGTTAATCTCGAATCCAAGGGCAGCCTTAAGCATTCTATGTGAGTTCTTAGAGTTGTTCTTCGTCCTACTCTGTGTATTCTTCGTGTTAACTGTGTGCCGGACACCTAAGCAGATCTTAGAATCCTTAGGAGGTTTGGGAAATAGATATTCCACACTATTTCTCATCCTAGATCAGTCCTAGCATTAGGGTGTTTTAGTTTAGAACCCCCACGGTCCTACAAAGTGGTATCAGAGCCTTGTGCTTTGATTGATCACTTTTCCTTAGGTTTTGTGATCTAGGTGTCGTTTTGGTCATTTATGTGCTTTCGTTTTGTCGTTGTCTAAGTGTTTCTTCGTGGGTATTATCGTCAACAGGGCATTTTTGGGTCAAAAAGTTTAAGTTTTTACGTTAAAAGGTCTAAACTGTTGAATGTTAGCCGTGCGAAGTGACTCGCATTACGTGCGTATTGATTTTCAGCCCATGCGTAGTGGGTCGTTGGTACTCTAGAATCTTCGGTAGCTTGTGTGTCTGACCATGCGTAGTGGGTCATCAACCCGTGCGTAGTGATTCACACTTCGCACGTATTAAATCTTTGTGTTAAATATTTTATTGTCAAACAAGTTTTACAACACGTACGTACTGAAGTCATTTCGTGTGTACTAAATTTCCATTCCGTGCGTACCTGAGTCTGTGTGACAGTTTTCCTAGCCTTTAGGTTCGTGCGTAGTGTGTGCTCATCTCGTGCGTATTGAGAACCTACTCCGTGCGTACCTTAGTCAGTGTGAGCTTTTGTTTGTTAAAATGTCTGACATGAGTGCTATGGCTGCCAAACAAACTATAACTGCATTAAGTAATTTAATAATGGACAATGAACAAGGCGGGATAAATAAAGTACCTAGACTGCTAACCATGGAAGATTACCCATTCTGGAAACCACGTTTTGAAATATTTATCGATGGGGTTGATCCACGGTTGCACTGGGCCATTTCTGCTGATTATGTCATGCCTAAAGGTGAAGGGAATATCGAAGTTCCCTATGATCAGATGAGTGACGATCAGAGGAAGGCTTATGATGCTGAGAAGAAAGCCTACTCTTATTTGATCCAAGCCATTCCTAATGAGATCTTCCACCAGTTCCGACGGTATAGAACATCACGTTCCTTGTGGAATGCGCTACAAAAGAGGAACGAGGGGAATGCATCTCTGAAAGAGCTTAAGGCCTCACAGTTGAGAAAAGAGTTTGACCACTTCACCTCATACGTGAATGAAAAGCTTCCAGATCTGATCAACAGATACAACCATCTTCTCAGTGAAATGGATAGTTTGGGGGTGCAGATCTCAGAAAGACAACAAGTAGAGACTTTATCCAAGGCACTACCCAAAAGCTGGAGGCCGTTCATTATGATTCTTAAAAATGGTGAAGGTTTTGAGGGCATGGATCTGAATGACTTCATTACTAAGCTGAAAGAGCATGAACAGGAGGAGCAAAATCTGGACAGATTGAGCAGCTATGTGCAAAATCCCTCATTATACTGTACTGGACCCATTGCTTCTCCAATCAAATGCTCCATTGCAGACAGCTTTTACGTCTAACGTTTGTTCTTCAAGCAAGTCTGCTCCTGAAACTACAAGTGGACCACCATATTCTGCTCCTTCAAGCAAAACGTCTATGCCTGCCTTAAACACTGAGCATTTCAAGCATGGCAGCACTGAAGAAGTAAAGGAGCATATGGGGATGCTTAGTGCTTTGGTCACATCATATGATGATCTGCTAAAGGGTAAAATCAGAAATACCTACCTGACTCAGGAAGATTATGACCAGATAGACAACGATGAAATGGAAAGACATGACATTCTATGGTCCTATGCTAATCTGGTAAGGAGAGCAAAGGCCTTGGTCAAGAGAACTGGGATGCAGATTACATCAACTAAGGATACAAAGCTGGGCTTCGACAAATCAGCTGTAACCTGCTACAGCTGTGGAGAAAAGGGTCATTTTGCAAGAGAATGTGAAAAGCCAAAGAACTCAGGATCCAAGTATCCATTCAGGACATCTCCTGGAAAATCATCAACTTCCACTACCCCAAAGAAAGCTGAAACATCTCATGAGGGATCATCTAAGGCAATGGTAGTTGTTCAGAAAGATGAGGGGATAGACTGGTCAGTACATTTTCAAGATAATGATGCTTTCGAAGTTGCTGAGACCAACCTGCCCAGTGTTCAAGATCTGAATGATGATTCACAATCTGAAGCAGATAGTGTGCAGGAAGCTGATGATGAATTTGTTGCCAGTAAGGAAGACTCAGTGATGTCTACTGATGAGTACAAGGTCAAACCAGTTTCAGTGCAAGCTGCCGAACCAACGCCAGTGATTGTTCAAACTAAATCAGAAGATCTTAAGGCGTGCATGACTGGCAAACCTGCTGATTCAAAGGTAAGTAACAATTCTGGCATTCCTTTGTGCTTCGTGCAATGACTATGTGCAAAATATTTTATCTTTGAAATCTCAAGTTAGTGATCTTACCTCTAAATTGCATGAAAATTCAATCATTAAAGGTAGGGAAAAGACACTAAAAGATAAAATTGAAAGCCAGAACAAACAGATTAGAGAACTAGAGGTAGCATTGCTAAACAAACAGGATGCCATAGTTTTCTACATTAATCAGATAGATACACTGAAGCGAGACCTTGCTAGTTCTAAGGTAGATTATTAGACTCTCAATCAGAAACAAAAAAGTTATTCAACTTCATCTTATCTATTTGAGCACATAAGTGACCGGAGACCTCAAGGTTCCGATTCAGAGAAAGACAAAAAGGCATACACTAAATGTCCACCACCAGTTTTGAACCAATTGGTGAAAACAGATGTCTTTTCTGAAGCTGACCAACTTCCTCCTAAGGTTGATCAATTTGTTGCATCAACCTCAACATCTGAGTTAAAATTAAAAGGGAAAGTTGGTGAGCCTCAGAAGAAAGAAGTCAAACAAGAAGAAAAGCCTGAATCTGGTATGAGAAAACTTCTAGGTAATTCTTCTGGACAAGGCACGTTAATGAAAAATGTGCAAGCAGCACTCCGAACCATAGAAAAGGAGGGTGCAAAGTCTCCTGCAACCCGTCCTTATGAAGAAGTTAAAATTTTTCCAAAACAATGTGGTTTAGGAGTAGAGTCAAAATGTCAAGTTGAGCAAAAAGTGCCACATAATCCTGCAAAACATCAATCAACCAGGATTTGTTATGTGTGCAGGAGACCTGGTCACCTCAGTTATGAGTGTGATCAGCAACAACAGAGCTGCAGGGGGAAAGTTGATTTTTCTGAAAATTTTCAGAAAAATAAAACGTTTAATCAAAATAATCAAAAATCAACTGCCCCTCATCAGCTCAAAAGGACTGTTGGGGAAACTTCTAGTAAACCCAAAAGTTTCGAGGTTAGTCAGATGGGAAAGGAACCACTTCATAAGGTGATCAATGCTTCTAGTGTTTATCACAAGGATACTCCCCGTCAAGACTTTAAATGGATCAATAAACCCGAATCTAAAATGTCAAATAGTTCAGATACCAATGCAAACTTCAAATCTACTGGTATTTGGATTAACATGGCAATTGTTGGAGAAGATGGGAAACCCATGACCATTCGGGCTTGGGTTCCTAATGCTAAGTAACTTTTTACTCTCTGTGCAGGGTGCCCAGGTTTTTGTTCTTAGTGAATGAAAACGGGATGAAAACCAAGTGTGAGGTTGTCTCTGATGATGCAACTTAATGTTTTTTCTTGTATATGTGCCTGTGTGGCTATTTTCTATGTGTTTATTTTCTGTGTCTGTGTGTCTCTGTTCTTAGTATTTATTTCTTTTAGTATTTTAGGGGGAGATAGGTGCAACATAGAAAATTCAAAAAAAAAAATTCAGAAAAACATAGAAAATACAAAAAAAATCAGAAAAACAAAAATGAGAAGTTGATCCAACTCAAATGGAAAATGATGGTACACTGGCTTTCAATACAAAGTATGTCTAGTAAAATTAGGACTGAAGGCATGTACATATTCTTGAGAAAACTGTCTGAAAATTTGAGTCAAATCAGATAAGAAACAGATGGCGTGTAAGACATATGATGAGAGTATAGGCTGATAAGTGGTTATGCATGTGGAAATCCATCAAAGATTCAAACTATCGAGACATTCCAAGTCTACAAGTCAATAACAGTTGAGACTAACTTAGTCTGGTGCACACACCTGTTACCATGCCAAATGTGCTAGATGACAATGAGCAAAATGTAAAAAGAGGGTGAAAAATTGACCCCAATCTGAGATGTCAAAAGAAATAGATACTTTGATCTATTTGTGTTGAATTGTCAAAGAGCATAAAATGCAGTGACAAAAGCTCAACAGAAAGATCTATTAGTGTTGAATTGTCAAAGAGCATAAAATGCAGTGACAAAAGCTCAACAGAAATTATCAAAAGAGGTGAAAAATTGACCTCCATGTCAAAGAGCATAAAATGCGTTGACAAAAATCACAAAGCACATAAGCATGGTGGTTGGGTACTCAAGTTGTGCAACCGACTGAGTGAATCGAAACGCTGTGAGATTTTAAAAGAGATAGTCTTAACCATGTACTCAGTTCTGGATAATCAGAAAATGTTGAAATTAAATCTGTCATTATCTGAGGAAAGTTAGATTGACAGACAGAAATTGAGAGAGTATGTTTGTGCCTAAAGTTCTGAAATGAATGATAACTAAGTATAGATGTGCTGGTACTGATTCCATCTTGGAACCTTCTCGCAAAAAGATTTAATTTCAGTAATTTAATTTTTGCAAATCTTTTTAGTGTTTTCATTTCTGTCTCTTAGTTTTTAGAATTTAATTTGTTAACAGTCTGCATTTTCATTTTCTTTTATTCCGAAAAATACAAAAAGATTTTTGGTGTATTCTAGTTTCTTGTAGTGTGTTTTTATGTTATTCTTTAGGTTTTCTCGTTTCGCTTTGATGTGTTTAAATGCTTATTAGTGGCCTTGAAGTTACTGACTGTTTATTGCTGAGTGCAGTACTAACAGTATCAAGGTTCACAGATGAGGATCTCATCACATGCAAAATGGAGCCACTACGCATGAGCTACAACTCAACACGTGCGTAGTGCAGGTAAGGGCATAACGAAAGGTATTCTTATATTTGTTTGCTTTGTGCATTTTGCTTTGTGCATTTTGCTTTGTGTATTTTGCTTAGTGCAATTTTTGTTGATAGAACTAGGTCTTAGGGGGAGTTTGTTGGTGCATAATTATAAATCCCTAGTTCTTATCAATCCAATACATACATGTTTACTTGAAATGTTAATTCAAATGTGTTTTGATTAATGGTTTGCATGTTTATACATTATAAGGGGTTACTTATGTTTGTCTTAAGCTTACAAGTACTTAGTCATGTGTTGATTTGTGTTTGGAAGTTTAAATATGTGTGAATGTCATCACGTGCGTGATGAGTCCACTACGTGCGTAGTGGAGCTCACTACGTGCGTGGTGAGGTGGTCGATTAAAGTTAAATTAATTATTATTAAAACAACTGGTACGTGCGTACTGGACTCACTACGTGCGCAGTGTGTTGCATCACGTGCGTAGTGAAAGTTATTTAAGGTAAACGCGTTTTCCATACTATAAATACTGATTAACTTCATATTAGCGCGGGTAATCGTGAGGTAATCATCCGTAACCGCATATAACTACCGGAAATCGACCTTAAGCCTTAGTGAGCCTTCGTAATCGTACGTTTAACCTCGGTAATCGCGAACTTAGTGTTATTCTCGAATCCAAGGGCAGCCTTAAGCATTCTATGTGAGTTCTTAGAGTTGTTCTTCGTCCTACTCTGTGTTTTCTTCGTGTTAACTGTGTGCCGGACACCTAAGCAGATCTTAGAATCCTTAGGAGGTTTGGGAAATAGATATTCCGCACTATTTCTCATCCTAGATCAGTCCTAGCATTAGGGTGTTTTAGTTTAGAACCCCCACGGTCCTACAACACGTATATTAATAAACTCATTCTTAGAAGTCCTAAGAGTTAACTAGAATTTATTTAGCAACTCTGTTGAGCTGACCTAGTATATACGCTGAGTCACTCAGCTTGAAACACATCAAGCTGAAAGCTCAATATATCTTAGGTGACATACACAGCTTATCACACTTAGTGATAATCCTACTAAGATATAGTATAAGCTGATCGAACATATGCTCAGCTTATATTCAGCTTATGCTCAGTCTGAAACACTATAAGTGTTCAGTCTGATCAAGCCTCATAATTCTGTTTAAGTTATATCTAGAACACATCTAACAAAGTTAACTTTGTTTTATCAAATCTCAACTGATGAGATCATCTTCCCAACATAAATCTTGGTGTGTTTCTGCTGAAAAGACCACTAAGTGTGTCAATGAGCAGATTCCAAAACAAGTTTAAGCCATTATAGGAGGAAATTATTCCCAATCTGCTAATTGTGTTAATTTTACCAAGGACATTAATATCTTAGAGAATGCTGATATTTTACCTCTTACTTTTCAAAAGACTGTAAAAAGAAAAAGTATAATCACTAATAGATTTGTCAAAAGTACCAACTCTCAGCTAAAAGACTTAACCACTTCAACAGATAATTCTAATTCTATTACTGTGTCAGGAAGTACTAGTACTAGCAATTTAATGGTAGAGGAAGTTAGTAAAGGAATGGAGTCATTTGTTGATACCAAAGAGACATCATGTTGTCAAACCTTGAAAGCTGATACATTAAATTCAAGTACCCAGCTAGCTGACATAACTTTAGTTAATAATACCTCATCAGCTGATGAAATAGTAAATGATAGCTGCTCAGCTGATAACCTCTCAGCTGATCAGAAATTCTTTAATAACTGTTTAACTGATCCTGTATTACTTTAAACTCTTTCTATAGGAGAAACTAAGAGAAAAAGGTTTAATGCTCGCATAAAATCTAAGTCTGCCACACCTAAAGTTGATCAAAAACTCATTTTAACTCAGGGTCAATCTAAGGTGATTGTAAACAAAGATCTTGTTAGTTTACAATGTCAGTTGCAACAGCTGAATGGTAAATTCAATCAGCTAATGACCTATAGTCATCAGAAGATTGATAAGACATCTCATGGGCAATCACTAAAACATGTTAAGTTCTACAAAAACCAAAAATGTTACAAATGTGGTAGCTAAGAACATAAGGCCAGTGATTGTACTCTAGAAGGTAACTCAAGACAGCGGACAAATGTGTTACAAATGTTACAAAAATGTTACAAATGTGTTACAAATGTGTTACAAATGTTACAAAAATGTTACAAATGTGTATTTAATACGGTTCCGTTATCCTAGTTTATGCAGACGTGACAGTTACTTTTTCAAAAAGATTTCTTTGTGACAGTGCAGGTTTTCAAGAAAGATATAAATGATGGATGATCGGTTTCTTTTCGTTTAAGATTTCAAAATTTCCCACACACACATACTCTCTCTCTCAAAGAAAACCTAGCCTTCTCAAAAATTATGTATCTTCGTCAAGCATTAACCATGGCGACCTTCAACCCAATCTCTACTCCAAACGCTGTTCCCGGTGAAAATGTCATTCCTGGTTCCAACTTCACCATTAAACCAAACAATGGTCTCATAAACACCTCAATTCCTCCAACGAAGGTAAACCAGGGTTATGAACCTATGGTAGCATTCATCGCTGCCCATCCTCTTCATAATTGCCTATCCCAACACCCACTTCTCATGTACCCCAACATCATTGGAGAAATGTGGTACACTGCCACTTATCGTCCGAATGAGGAAGTTATTGTATGTTCTTGTCTCAACAATACTGTTAACATGGCCATATCTGTGAATTCTCTCCGAAATGAGATTGGTATCCCTGACATGGCTCCTTATGAACCTTTTGCCACATTTGATCAAGTCCTGGAGGTTCTGCCCATGATTGGTTACACAGAGCCAGTGACCCACGGTCAATACAAACTATCTGTTCTGGGTCATCCATGGAAGTATCTGGCAAGTGTGGTTATACACTGCTTTGGACACAAATTTGGAAGCCATGACCAACTTAACCAATCAGAATTGATGGTGCTCCATGCTCTTGTAACTGGGAGAAATATTGACTTTGCCCGAGTTATCTTTACAGAAATGGTGGATAAGATCACCCTGGGCACAACCAAGAAATCAACAAGGACTCATGTTCCCTACATCAGGTACTTAAGTCTCATTGCTCTTATAAGTATTGAATGGGAAGACTATACCATATTAGCTGCTACAAAGCCAACTATGCCTATTCCCCAAATGGGTCCAAAGATATTTACTTTAATTAGAGAATTTAGGGGGCCTGCTATCACTGAACATATGCAGGAGATCATAGATGTGGTTGTTGATGTAGAGGAAGATGATGGTGATAATGGTAATGGTAATGAAGGTGATGATGATGAGAATGATAATGATGATAATGATATGGTGATAGAGGAGGAAGTTGTTGAAAATATTGAATCTATGGCTGAGGATTCTGAATCCCCTGATGTTGTTAATGAAACATCTGCACAAGTTAGTGCTCAATCTGATGATGCCATGGATGAAGGTGAAAAGAAGGATGATAAAGAAGAGTTTGTACATGATGGTGATGATCAGGGTCCTAACTATGATGATGAAGGTCCTGTGTATGAGTTGTATGATCTAGCAACTGGAAGGCCAACACAGGTTGAGTTTGAGGAACCTGATGCTGAGGATCATGAAAGGTCTGGTGGTATTCCATACTTTGACATGTCTGATAATGATCAAGGTGACCATGATGTTGGTTCTACAGATGATAGTAACAGAGGTGATGATGATGCACCTGATAGTGGTGTTGGTGGGATCCAAATAGCGCATGGAACCGGTGATGCCTTGTCCTCCACATCCTCTCCCTTAAGTCCAAATGCAACACAAGGGACTGCTCATGGTAGTGATCACTCTGAAGATGATGATGATGATTCTGATGAGTAATCACCTGACAGAACCTTAGGAGGCCATATTGCATATCCCTCTCCTCAACAATCCCTAGATTCCAGTGCTTCTGTGCATAAAGAATCATCTAATAAGGATGATGATGTTGCTGATGATGATGTTGTTTCTGATCAACTCATACAACTTACAGAAATCAGCAAGGCAAAGAACATCACAGGTATGGTTACTTCAACCTTAGAGGATACTCAATTGGTACACCCAACCATTGAGAACCCATCTTCCACTCTAGTTGCAACACCTCCCTAATAGCCAAGCTCTAGTGAACTCCTAATAGTTCCTAGTTCTAATCTACTTGTAACCCAAATAGGTGAATGGTCAATAAGGGATGTAACACTAGCACCCTTGACATCAACTCCAATGATTACCTCTTATGTTGAGGGGGAGTTAATGGATGTTGCTTTTAACCCAAAACCAGTAGATGCATCTTTCCAACAAGATGCATTTGTAGACATGGGACTCCTATTATCTGGATCACCCTCCCAACAGGGTGATACCATTGAAAGACAGACCTCCTCCCAAGGTCATATTGTGTCTATTCATGTATTGAGTCTGCGCATGCCTTCACTCAGCTCACAACAGCTAAGTGATGTAATAAGGGGAACCACAGTGAGTTCAACCCCAACTCAAACTCACATTTTTGCACCCACACTTGATTCAATTCTTACACACCTCCCTCCACTACCTGTCAATACTAGTGGTACTAACCATCCATTGGTACAGGGCACAACACTCTTTCCCAATGATCCTCAGCTTCAACACCAAAGCCTAAGTGAGGGAACACAAACCCCTACCCATGATATTGGCTCCCAGGCTCAATCAATCCCTGTAACACCTTCTAAACCCTCACCCCAAATACTTCAAAGCCTCCTATCTATCACAAACAAGTTGGATAGTCTCCACACCTCCTTCCAAAACTTTCAAAACAAAACAGAAACTCAACTATCACTTCTCACCAAAGAAAATGAGTACCTTAAAACCAATCAACCCCAACCCCAACCCATCCCTGCTCCAGTTGATCTTAACCCCATTCTCACCAAACTAGACCAACTGTTAGCCCAAACCACTACCACTCCCACTCCCACTCCTATCCCTGCCCCTACCCCTCCTATCCCTACCCAAACACTTACCACTCTCAACCAAACCATTACCAACCTTCTCAATAGCCTCAAAGACATTAGACCTCAAATACCCCCTGTTTATGTCACCATACCCCAATCCATTCTTCAAATTCCCTAAACCTTAGCCAGTCACACTGACAGGCTGAGAAACCTTTCTCTTCTAGCATCAGACAACCATTCTGATATAATCAAACAACTTTCTCACCTAACCATAGCCATTAACCTCAGAACTGCTACCTCTTCTTACTTACAGTTCACCCATATCCCTTCTCACATAAGACCTCCATCCTATCCATTTACACAACCTCCCATTCCAACTACCTCACCCTCATCTACACCCATTCCTCCCTTTGACACCACTCCTTCACCCCAACCTTACTCTACTTACCCACCAGCTGCTCCTGCCAAGCCAAATGTTGTCTTTCCTCCCTCTAATGATGACAAAAAGGGGGAGAAGTCAGGCTCCTCGGGCTCTTTATCTCCAGACTCTGTCAGAAGAGGTTGTGATGCAGTTACTACCCAAGTAGAAGCTCATCAAGCAGCAGAAAGGGCAGCAGAAGAAGCAGAAGCTCAAAAGAAAGCAACTGCTAAGGGGGAGAAAACACCTGAGGGGGAGCCTAGGCCTAAAAGAAGACTAAAGCAAATGGCCAGGAGGAGAATCTTCAAAAAGCCAAGACTTGATGAATCTTGTGCTCCTTCTGAATAACCTTTAAAGGATCCATCTGATGATGATGATGAAGATGACATACCTATCTCCTCCTTGCTCAGAATGAAGAAGCCAAGCTCCTCTTCTTATGCTCCATCTGTCCAATCTCCATCTTCCCCAGCAAAACAAAGTGATCCAACTCCTAGCAGTGCATCAAAAAGAAAAGGCAAAAGAATAATGTCTGCTGAGGAGATTGAGGAAGAACTAAGAAGGGAAGAGGAACTCCAAAAAGAAGAAGATGATCTTCAGGGGTTAAGAAAGATTGCTGAAATCCTTGGTGATACAGTAGAGAATGTGCTCAAAGCTAGATAAAGACACCTAGATTTCACAACTCCTGAGGATCTTGCTAAGATCATTGGTACCTCTGAGGATGAAATCAGAGAGATTCAAGAGGAAGATCTCATAATGCTAGCCTCCCAACCTCCTCAAGCATCACAACCTCAAGGAGACCCATCTGCTAAAAAGCCTAAAAGAGGAAGAACTCACAAGGAAGCCATTCAAGCCTTACATGAAATCAACTTTGGTAAAACCAAAAGGCTGTCCTAAGAAAGCTCAAAGAGTTTAGAAACTTGAAGAAGACCCTGACCAAGAGATCTAGTGATAGCATGATTTCAAGGGTCACACCTTATAGAGGCTCAGATGATGGTCCTTTTATCAGAATAGTCAGAAAGGATGCTCATAGAACAATTGAAGATGCATACCTTGAGCACTACAAAGGGTATTCCTTCTTTGAAATGATTGAGATTCTGTATCACCTCCTCAAGTCCAAAAGTGAAATTGTCCTAAGGTTCATTGACACCTATGAGTATTTGATCAGATTGTGCATAAGTTACAGAGTTTACACTCATGATGAGTTCTTGCAACACATTGATATGATAGATGAAGCTTTCCAGAAGAAAGCAAAGTTCTCTATCAACATTGAGCAGATAATCTACAATCCTGATCATCCTTACCTTGCTTTCCATGAAAACCTAAACAATGTCCTTCCCCCAAATGTTGAACTAGAAATGTGACTATACATAGATAGACCAGAAAGGGGGATGTTCTTCAAAGACAGAGCTGGGAATTGGAGGTTTTTGAGACAATATGATATTCCAAGATCTCAAAGTGACTTTATACTTGAAGCAACAAGGATGAAAAGAAATCAAACAGGAAACCCTGAGTTTGAAAGGTTGCTGCAAGAAAGATCTGATCAGATTATGGCTTCTCTTCCTAATAGTAGACTATGGGATGTCAAGGAAAACCTTGGTGGGAATGACACTGCTACTTCATAACTAGAATAGTTGTACTTTCTATTTCTTAGAGTAATTCAATTTATGTAATGTAGTTAGCTTACATTAACTGTTCTGTACAAACATTTCATTTATGTAATCAAGTTTGAAACTTTGATCATGGATTACTTAGCTTACTGCTAGTATAGATGATTTTAGTGGATAGCTCACCTAGTGTAAATATAGAAAATATAAAAATCCTAAAAACAGAAAAAAGATAGAAAAGATACCTCAAAAACAGAAAGATAGAACTTCATAAATGAAAAGATTCCCAAAAACAGAACATTAGGGAACATACTTAAAAGAGTTACCAAAAACAGATAGCTAGGTAACCAAAATGCACTTAAAAGTTGTATCTTTACAAATCCGAGCCAAACTTATTCTTCTTAAACAATATAAGGTTTTTTCATCATCAAATAGGGGGATATTATTGGGGATATATCTATATCAAACCTAAATCAAACCTGTCTATTAATTAAAATAGGATTTGATGCTAACAAAACCAAATATTCAGTTTTGTGCTTGGATAAATGAAAAACATGTGTTGTTTTTCATATTAGACTTAAAGAAATTTGAAAGTAAGAAATGACAGCTGAAGAACGAAAGTGTCAGCTGAGCACTAAGTATCAGTCAAAGGATCAGCTTAAGGAAGATCAGTGTTGGGAAGATGATCTCATACGTTTAGATTTGATGAGACAAAGTTAAGTTCGTAAGATAAGTTCTAAATACAACTTAAACAGAATTATGAAGCTTAGTCAGACTGAACATTTATAGTGATTCAGACTGAGTATAAGCTGAGCATATGTTCGACCAGCTTAGACTATATCTTAGTAAGATTATCACTATGTGTGATAAGCTGTGTATGTTAACTAAGATATATTGAGCTTTCAGCTTGATGTGTTTCAAGCTGAGTGACTCAGCGTGAATACTGAGTCAGCTCAACAGAGTTGCTAAATAAGTTCTAGGTAACTCTTAAAACTTCTAAGGATGAGTTTATTAATATACATGTTAGTACATGTTTGAATTCGGGTTTGTTCTCGTAGAACTCACCTTGATGAGTTTTAAGCTGAGTAACTCAGCCTGACTAAAGAAGTTAGTTTAAGAGAATTTAATTTTTTTTTAAATTCTATTTTAACTCTCTATATCTATGGCGTGGATAAAGAAGACTCCAGAATCAAGATTGAAGATTGAATACTCAAGATAAGAAGATTCAAGATTCAAGATTCCGAGTTATCTGATAGTTAGTTAGCAAATTAAGCTGAGTATTAGTTTGTTAGATTCCGTAGGAACAGGATTATAAATACTTATCTCCTGATAAGTTTAGAGGTATGACTTGAACTCAAAAAAAACTTAGTGTTACAGAACCAAAAATCTCACCTCACCGTATGTGTTACGATTCTTGAATCATTGTTTGTCAGTTCTATCAAGAAACTCACAGATTGTCAAGTTATTCGTGTGTTCGAATACTCACATTAGTTGTGAGATTGGTAAGTTTTCAATCTGTGATTAAATCTTGTTT
Source organism: Pulicaria dysenterica (assembly GCA_947179395.2). Classification (NCBI taxonomy): domain Eukaryota; kingdom Viridiplantae; phylum Streptophyta; class Magnoliopsida; order Asterales; family Asteraceae; genus Pulicaria; species Pulicaria dysenterica. The sequence goes on along the minus strand of OX359289.1, from coordinate 33,371,660 downwards.
AGAGAGTCGTCAGTATCTATAATCATAAGTTGATTATAAATAGCTAAGTTTAAAAGAATGAAAGATTTATATTAGGTGTTTACATATCAAGAGTTGCTTACTTGATAGAGTCTGTAATCATCTTCTTATTAATGAAAAGCAAAGCATTCAATTGTGGTTTGATTTACTTTGTGTAACACTTTATTTTGATTTGTTCAATTTCCACAGAAAGTGTATTCAACCCCCCCCCCCCTTCTACACATCTGTTGCTTGTTGTTATTCTCACCAAGGGACCAACAACTGGTATCAAAGTAGGCTGAACGATTTCATAAGTTGAAGTTCACGATTCTGAGAAAGTTTACAATGTCTACAAGCAACAATTCTTCAAACTTTCCACAGATGTCTGCGAAAGGCTGTCCTGTGTTTGATGGATCTGACTATCCTATGTTGAAGTTCAGAGCCATGTTGTTCCTTAAGTCCATTGACAATCATATGTCCGATGTCATTATCAAAGGACCAATAATCCCCAAGATCTCTGCTGTTGTCAGTGATACATCCGCTGATAAAACAGACAAGAGTGAAAAAGAGGTAAAGAAGCCTGTTGCATCCTGGACAGATAAAGATTGGAAACTATTCAATCTGGATGACAAGGCTAAAAGAGTTCTGGAAAATGCCCTGACTAACGAGAATCTTGCACACAGTGACTGGGTGTCAATCTGCAAAAGAGATATGGGATACTCTAAGTGTTACATATGAGGGCACAGATCTGGACAAACAGTATAAGAAGAACCATCTGAACAGATCATATGAAAACTTCTTCTCAAAGAAGAATGAAACCTTGGCTGATGTGTTTACCAGGTTTCATTGCTTAATTAATGACCTGCTAAGTGTAGGCATTAAGAAGGATGAAGCTAAACTCGTGCTAAAGTTTCTGGATGTGTTACCAGAAAGGTTCAATGAAGTGACCATAGCATTGAGGGCTGGAGGAACATTGCATTTGTATAACCTGCAGTCCATTTATGGGTTCCTGCTAAATCATGAACATATCACTGAACACAAAAGAACTTCTCAACAACAACTCAAGAAGTATTTGGATAAAGCTGAGGTTGCATCGGTTGCATAGAAAAAGAAGAAAAGTTCCAAGGCACTAGTTGTTGAATCTGAAACTGAGTCAGAATCTCAAGCTGACCACTCAGACTCATACTCAGGTGATACTGATGATGTTCAGACTATCACTGAGCAGATGGCCATGCTAGCCAGACGTTTGAGAAGAGCTCAATGGGGAAGAGGAAGATCTGACAGGGGCAAAGGGAAGAGTTCCTTTGATCCCAAGAAGGTTGTGTGCTTTTTACTGTCCGAAGAAGGGACACATTGCTGCTGAGTGCAGATTAAAGAAGGAATAATCAGCATCAGTTGCTGATAAGAATGCTTACAGGGCTATTAAGTATAAAAAAAATATACTCAGCTCAAGAAAGCAAAGCCAGAAGACAAAGGACTTTACGCTGAAACCTGGGATACTGAATCTACCTCAGGTGATGATGTATGTCTAATGGCTCAAGAAGATGAAGAGTTTGAAATTGACGAAGTTGATTATGGTTTGTCCGAGTCAACTTTTGAAGATGACATGAAGGAACCTGAGGAAAACAGCAAGCTCAGTGATTGGGATCCTACTTCCATGTATAAGGTTAGTAATTTCAACTCTTACACCGATGAAGAAAAGGGTTTTTCCTTTGACTATTTGCTAAATGATTTCAAGACCATCCTTAAGTCTCAAAAGGACCTTAAAGCTGAGATAGCTAAACTAAAGAATGAGATTAAGGAAAATAAATCTCTCATTGATGTTGGTAAGAAAGCACAGTGTGATCTTGAATGCCAAAGACACATTATTAAACTTCTAAGTGAAGATCTTCAGGAAGCTAAGGACAAAGCTGTCCAACTTCAAAAGGTCACTGAGTCTTGGTGTAAGTCATCAAAGCTTGCTGAAAAGTGCATAAACCAACAAATTCCTAAACATGTACAAACTGTACTTTGAGGTGACTATCAAATAGCAGCTTATGTAGCTGATGATGAGATAGCGAGTACATATTCTGAGGAGGATGGACAACTGATTGAGTCTCAGAAGTCAGCCTCAGAGAAAAGACATGATCCAAACTTGAAATACAATATGTTTGTGAAAGCTAAAGATCATGGAAATGAGTGCTCAACATCTAAACAACATAGTAAGTCTGTGCTGGACAGATTAGACACTCAGCCTATTCAAAGAACTTCAGTTATAGAAAGGCTTAATCCAAATCCTTTCAAAAGGCAACATTCTCTATCTGGCTTGAAGAGAAGTTACAAGAATAGGAAGACCACAGTCAGTCAGAGGTCAAATCACAACAATGGTAAGTCCAAAGTTGTAGATCTTGGTAAGTCCGAGAAGATCAACAGTGGTATGTCCAAACCTGTTGAAACTGGTGAGTACAGTAAGCATGACAAAGGTAAGTCCAAGGTCATGGAAAAGAAGTTTGTTGGTCAAGATTCTAATCAAAAGGATAACAAACAAAGATCTGACAAAGGTAAGTCCAAAGTCAGTGAGCACCAAGTAAATCAACTTGCAAAGAAAGTTGAAAAGTTATCCACTACATATAATCCCAAGACTGAGAGCAAGTTCTCACAAGGATTATTAGACACAATCATTGGAAGAAGGAGATGCTACAAGTGCAGAAATAGAGATCATGAGGCTAAGGATTGTGATCTTGAAATCTCAAGGCTTGAACAAGAACAAGCTGATCAGCCCACACAAGACTCAGCTCCTGTTCAAGCTGAACAGTCAGTTCAACAAGATGAAAATGCTAAGTGCTCCTTATCTGAACCCACCAAGAAGTGGGTTCCCAAAAAAAACTAATGTGTTTAGTTTTATATCATATGCAGGGTTCAAGTAAATGGTACTTGGATAGTGGATGCTCAAGGAACATGACCTGGTGGAAAGGACTTCTTAGTGATTTCCAAGAAGATGAAGGTCCTAAAGTAACTTTTGGTGACAACTCCCATGAAAGAACTAATGGCTATGGAAAGATGCAAGCTGGCAAGTTCACTTTCCAGAAAGTTGCATATGCCAAGGGTCTCAAACACAACCTGATTAGTATTAGTCAATTATGTGATGAAGACAATATTGTTACTTTTTGGAAGAAAGCAGGAACAATTTATAATGCTAAGGGAAAGCCTGTATTAATAGCTAAAAGAGAAAGAGATGTATATCTACTTGATATTAATTCTACTGATCCCTATACTGAAACCTGCTTGTATTCCCAATCTGTTCCTAAGCTGAGCTGGTTGTGGCATAAACGATTATCACATATGAATTTTAAAAATATAAATATGCTATCTAATAAAGAGTTAGTCTCTGGATTACCAAAGATCACATTTGTCAAAGACAAATTGTGTCCAGCTTGTGAACAAGGGAAACACCATAAAGGGTCCTTTAAATCAAAGAAATTTTTTTCAATAACAGACCCACTGCATATGTTGCATATGAATTTGTTTGGACCCATAAGTACTCCAAGCCTAAGTGGCAAGAGGTACACACTGGTGATAGTAGATGAGTTCTCAAGATTCACCTGGGTAATATTCCTTAAAACCAAAAGTGAGGCTGCCCTGGAGATAATCAGTTTTATCAAACAGGAAGAGTTGCAGAAAGGTTTGTCTGTAAAGTAACTCAGAAGTGATCATGGGACTGAGTTCAGAAACTCAACCCTTGAAAGCTTCTATGAACAAAAAGGAATATTACAAAATTTCTCATCTGTCAGAACTTCATAACAAAATGAAGTTGCTGAAAGGAGAAATAGAACCTTAATTGAGGCTGCTAGAACAATGCTATGTGAGGCATGATTGAAACTCTATTTTTGGGATGAAGCTGTTAGTACAGCCTGCTATACCCAAAATAGGTCAATAATTGTCAAAAGACATGGAAAGACTTTATATGAGATGTATAAGTCTAGAAAGCCTAATATATGTTATTTCCATATCTTTGGTTCAAAATGCTATGTGCTAAATCAAAGAGATCTGCTCCATAAGTTGGAACCTAAAGCTGATCTTGGAATATTAGTTGGTTATTCCTCAATTTCCAAGTCTTATAGAATATATAATACAAGGAGTAAGGCCATAGAAGAATCAATTCATGTCTCATTTGATGAAGACAGTTTTGATCAAGCTGATAAAAGTCAAGCTGACTTGGTGAGTCTGAGTGAGCTTGAAACGCCTAAGGAAACTAACTTATCAAATCCTATGTATGTTATAGGAGATAATAGTGATGATGATGTGTGTCCATCAAAGAAATCATCACATGCTCAAATGGATTCTCAAGCTGAGAAGGATGATGAGTTCATATATCCATTTGGAGCTGACATTCCTCAGACTGAAGATCTTGGTGATCAACAGTTTGTTGACAATGCTGCTGTTGAGACTGAGGAGATAAGTTCACCTCAGGGCTCTCAACAACACTCTGATTCTGAACCATACTCTCCAGCTACTACATTCAAATTCCTCAAAGATCATCCTCAAGATCAGATCATTGGAAATGTCCAAGAAAAGGTTACGACCAGATCCATGGCTACAGCTAACTATGTTGCTCACTTTGGTTTCCTATCTCAAATGGAACCAAAGAAGACTAAAGAAGCCTTAGAGGATAAGGATTGGATTGATGCTATGCAAGGAGAATTAAATGAGTTTGAGAGAAACAAAGTCTGGAACCTTGTCCCTGCCCCCGAAGATCATACAGTTATAGGCACTAAGTGGGTCTATAGAAATAAAATGGACAAGGATGGAGTGATAGTTAGGAACCTTGATTGCCTCTGCAGTTGCTGCACTCCAACAACAACAAACTTCAACCCCTATTGATGATGACAAAAAGGGGGAGAAGGTTCAAGCTGATACTAAAGCTGAGCTAGTTCGAGCTGAAGCTGAAGCTCTACTAGTACTAGCTAAAGGAGCAGAGAGGAAGACTCAGGCTGAGGAGGAGTTGGAAATGAACAAAGAGGAACCTGTAGCTAAGAGACAAAAGGTAGCAGAATCTGAACCTGGAGCTGACAGTGTTTCTGAAACTGAGGAAGAAACAGAAGAGAAAAAATCCACAAGGCTTATGATTGAAATGCTCGAACAAGAGGAAGCCAATGAGTTAGGTATTTCACTTGAAGAGCTGAGAAAGAGAAAAAAGAAGGAAGTAAATGACCAAGAAAAGGAAAAAGAAAGAAAAGCTTTGGCACAAGCTGAAGCTACATACACTGGTCCAAGACCTGATCTAATCCCATACTCAGATGCAGAACTGCAGGAGTGTTACTTCAGAAGAAGCTTCAACGAAGAGATCAGAGGAATGACTCTGAGCAGAGTAAATGGAGTTGTCATTCTCACTTTTGAACTTAGTGACAAATCAATAGTGGGAATGGACCTGAGATACGTTCACAGGATGGGCTACATTGAGTGGCAAAGAATAATAATGATGCTCAGTAAGTTCAAAAGGAGTCAAATTAAACAAGAAATTCTATCTGAGGTCTCCAAGTTGATTGCTCGAGCTGAAGAACTGAGGTATGTTCCAGTTCCTGGTCTGCAGTGGGAAAATCTGTTCAGAATGCCTGAGGGTGTAGAACTCAAGGAAAATCAAAGTGTCAACACACCTATTCAAGGCTTTATGTTTAAGGATCAGGCAGGCAATCCTAGCTTTATCAAACTGAATGAAGTATGTTATCTAAAAGCTGAGGATGCCTTGAGAATTAGAAAGTGTAGTGGTGATGATGATTCAAATCAACTAATGAAATATAGGCTGAACAGGATAATCAGCGTACAACAGAAGGAACTCAGTGGGAATGAACAAGCTGAAAGACTGTTAGATGAGATTTACAAGGAGATCAGCATCTAGGAGCTTCTACATCCCGAGTTCATAAGATAAACTGTTTAATAGATTAGTTCTACTTGTAAATATTAGATTAGTTCTAATATTTTTGTAAGCACTTAGTGTGCATGATCTAAGTGATCAATATTTTTGTATTATGATTAGTTCAATTACTACAAGTATAAGTTTGATATGTTCAACTGTGTTATGATATGTTCATAATTATTAGTCTGATATGTTCAGCTTAAATGAATAACTGATTAGTTCTTATTCATTAATGTGTTTAGTTGGTGTGTTCAACTAAAAGTTGGTTTGTTCCACTTATAATTGATAAGTTCAATTAAAATTGATAAGTTCAATTAATATTTGATTAGTTTAAATTTAAATTCTTGATAAGTTTAAGATTTAATACATAATTCTGTTAAACAAACTTAATAACTGTTTGATGGTTTTGTCATCATCAAATAGGGGGAGTTTGTTAGGAAGATGATCTCATAAGTTTAGATTTGATGAGACAAAGTTAAGTTCGTAAGATAAGTTCTAAATACAACTTAAACAGAATTATGAAGCTTAGTCAGACTGAACATTTATAGTGATTCAAACTGAGTATAAGCTGAGCATATGTTCGACTAGCTTAGACTATATCTTAGTAAGATTATCACTATGTGTGATAAGCTGTGTATATCACCTAAGATATATTGAGCTTTCAGCTTGATGTGTATTAGGCCGAGTGACTCAGCGTGAATATTGAGTCAGCTCAACAAAGTTGCTAAATAAGTTCTAGCTAACACTTAAGAATTCTAAGGATGAGTTTATTAATATATATGTTAGTTCATGTTTGAATTCGGGTTTGTTCTCGAAGAACTTAACTTGATGAATTTCAAGCTGAGTAACTCAGCCTGACTAAATAAGTCAGTTTATGAGAATTTAAATTTGTTTTAAATTCTGTTTTAACTCTCTATATCTACGGCGCGGATAAAGAAAACTTCAGAATCAAGATTAAAGATTGAAGACTCAAGATAAGAAGATTCAAGATTCAAGATTCTGAGTTATCCGATAGTTAGTTAGCAAATTAAGCTGAGTCTTAGTTTGTTAGATTCCGTAGGAACAGGATTATAAATACTTATCTCCTGATAAGTTTAGAGGTACGACTTGAACTCAAAAACAACTTAGTGTTGCAAAGCCAAAAATCTCACCTCACCGTATGTGTTACGATTCTTGAATCATTGTTTGTCAGTTCAACGTGATCAAGAAACTCACAGATTGCCAAGCTATTCGTGTGTTCAAATACTCACATTAGTTGTGAGATTGGTAAGTTTTCAATCTGTGATTAAATCCTGTTTAGAGAGTCGTCAATATCTATAATCATAAGTTGATTATAGATAGCTAAGTTTGAAAGATTGAGAGATTTATATTAGGTGTTTACATATCAAGAGTTGCTTACTTGATAGAGTCTGTAATCATCTTCTTATTAATGAAAAGCAAAGCATTCGATTGTGGTTTGATTTACTTTGTGTAACACTTTATTTTGATTTGTTTAATTTCCACAGAAAGTGTATTCAACCCCCCTTCTACACATCTGTTGCTTGTTGTTATTCTCACCAAGGAACCAACAATCAGCCAAGAAAAAAAGACAAGTTAAAGAGTGTCAGCTGAAGAATCAGCTGAGGGTCCAAACCATCAGGTAAGGGTTATTTCAAGATCAGCTGAGCAGTCAAATGATTAGCTGAGTCAATCACTTTGATCAGCTGATACCTTCCATCTGTCAGATAAGGTAGTTATTAGTTATCCAATCTTTTCTTCATAAGCTGATCATAATCAAATGATTAGCTGAGCCCTTGGGATCAGCTGATAGTTTAGTTTAAACAGTTTATTAGCTGTACTCTAATATGTATTATTAGCTAAGCATTTATGACCAGCTGAGCATATCTGAGTAGCTGAGTCTTTTCATCAGTATCTGTCAGATAAGGTAGTTATTACTTATCCAATATTTTCTTCATACGCTGATCATAATCAAATGATTAGCTGAGCCCTTGGGATCAGCTGATAGTTTAGTTTAAATAGTTTATTAGCTGTACTCTGATATGTATTATTAGCGAAGCATTTTTGATCAGCTGACCATATCTGAGTAGCTGAGTCTTTTCATCAGTATCTCAGTTAAAAAAATTTCTATGTAATACTTCTTAAGCCCAAGGCAGAACATGTGTTATTCTATTATGCCTTTAGATCTATCTTTATAAAAGTACTAAGCACTTTTTGGATCTGCAAAGAGACAAAAATGATCGATCTTTGTCCACTGGAAAAGGAGAAAGATACTTTAGAAAAGAAGATCTCGAAGATATGCTTCAACAACTAAGTATGGCTGGCAACTCTATACTTGGTTAAGTCAAGTCTTCAAGAAGCATGGTGCCGTTTAAAGTAAAAGCATGGAAGAAGAAGTTTACTGTCCCAAGACTAAAAGGTAGTACTTTAATTATATAATAATAGATAGTGGGTTTATACCTTACCGGATAGTACATTTACTTTACACACTTTGTGTATAAAGTGAAGTTACTTTACACCTACTAACTTTATCTATTATAAAATTATTAAACCAAGTACCTTTGTCTCCTTCTTCACTCAATCAACCCGGACACCGTATTGCTTACATATACTCATGCATGGAAACATGTTAAGTATGCGAATAGATTGTTGAACACGGAAATCTCATGTGTTGAGAATTAGAAGAGTTAGCATTTTACTTTCAGTGTAACAAACTTGTTCATATGTTGAACATCTTAGACATAAGCTGTCTAAGATTAGCTTAGTCTATGTGTTAGACGAGTTTAGTTGCCACCTTTTATTGAACTTAGATTTTCCGCATCTAGTTCATGTAATTCTTGATTTACATCAATAAGAATTATATAAAAGTAAACCGTGTGTCTCTTAAATTTTAATTTGCTAAAGTTTGTATTCAACCCCCCCCCCCCCCTTCTACAAACATTTGTTGTTGTAGTATCCATTCGGGACCAACAAAGTGGATCCGTCTAAAATCTATGTCGACGTTTTTGGAGCACTCCAATTCATCACAGCTTCGATTTTAAACGGATCCACTCTGTTGGTCCCGAATGGATACTACAACAACAAATGTTTGTAGAAGGGGGGGGGGGGTTGAATAAAAACTTTAGCAAATTAAAATTTAAAAGACACAAGATTTAGTTTTATATAATTCTTATTGATGTAAATCAAGAATTACATGAACTAGATGCGGAAAATCTAAGTTCAATAAAAGGTGGCAACTAAATTCGTCTAACACATAGACAAATCAAATCTTAAACAACTTATGTCTAAGATGTTCAACACATGAACAAGTTTGTTACACTGAAAGTAAAATGCTAACTCTTCTAATTCTCAACAGATGAGATTTTAGTATATATAAGCCATATGATGTCTGGGTTGATGAAGTGGAGAAGGAGACAAAGATACTTGGTTTAATAATATTATAATAGATAAAGTTAGTGGGTGAAAAGTAAGTTCACTTTATACACAAAGTGTGTAAAGTGAATGTACTATCCGGTAAAGTATAAACCCACTATCTATTATTATATTATTAAAGTACTACCTTTATGTCTTGGGAAAGTAAACTTCTCTTTCCATTCTTGTACTTTTATCAACACCATGCTTTTTGAAGACTCGACTTAACCAAGTATAGAGTTTCGAGCCATACTTAGTTGTTGAAGTATATCTTCGAGATCTTCTCTTCTAAAGTATCATTCTCCATTTCTAGAGGATAAAGATCTATCCTTTTTGTCTCTTTGCAGATACAAAAAGGGCTAAGTACTTTTACAAAGAAAGACCTAATGCATAATATGAACAACACATGTTCTGCCTTTGACTAAAGAAAATATTACAATGAAAAACTATTAACTGAGATATTGTGTAACGACTAAGCTAACAGACACTGAACTGCACACATAAATTTGCTCAGCTAAGGATAAATGTGAAAGACTCAGCTACTCAGATTTACTCAGCTAATAATACAAGTTAGAGTACAGCTAATAAACTTGATTATACTAAACTATCAGCTGATCCTAAAGGCTCAGCTAATCATTTGAGTATGATCAGCTAATTAAGAAAAGATTGGATAAGTAACAAATACCTTATTCGATAGATGGGAGGCATCAGCTGATCAATGTGATTGTGTCAGCTGATCCTTGACTGCTCAGCTGATCTTGAATCTTTCTTTAGCTGATGGTTTTGGACCATCAGCTGATCCAATGTAGATGCTTCAGCTGATGCTTCTTGGCTGATCTTTTCCTCTTAGCTGATCTTCCTGAAGCTGGTCCTTTGGCTGATACTCAATGTTCAGCTGACAGTTTTGTTCTTTAGCTGTCATTTCTTATTTACAAATTTCTTTAAGTCTAACATGAAAAACAACACATGTTTTTCATTAATCTAATTCCAAAACTAAATATGTGGTTTTGTTAACATCAAATCCTATTTTTAATTAATAGACAGGTTTGATTTAGGTTTGATATTGCTATCTCCCCAACAATCTCCCCCTATTTGATGATGACGAAACCTTATATTGTTTAGGAAGAATCAGTTTGACTCGGATTTGTAAAGATAAAACTTTTAAGTGCATTTTGGTTACCTAGCTATCTGTTTTTTGTAACTCTTTAAAATATGATCCCTGATATTCTATTTTTGGGAATCTTTTCATTATGAAGTACCATTGTTCTGTTTTTGTGGTATCTTTTCTATCTTTTAACTGTTTTTAGGATTTTTGATTTTCTATATTTATACTAGGTGTGCTATCTACTAAGAATCATCTATACTAGCAGTTTAGCTAAGTAGTCCATGATCAAAGTTTGAAGCTTGATTACAAAAACAAGTAATTACAGTAGAGTTTGTATAGAGTAAACAGACTAGGAGTACAGAAGTTGAACTATTCTAAAAATTGAGAATACAACTAGTCTAGTTATGAAGTATCAGTTGTCTTCCCACCAAGGTTCTTCTTTGACTTCAAATGTTCTGATATGTGGATTTTTAGCTAGAAGCTGATCAACACTTGATTTTATCAATTGTTCAAAGTGCTCACTTCCTGTCAAATCTCTTATTGCCATCACAGCATGAAATATCAGTTCTTTTTTAGCTTTACCTATCTCAGATTCTCTTAGAAATCTCCAATGACCAGCTCTGTTCATGAAGAACATTCCTCTTTCAGGTTCAGTTATGTACCTGAACATTTCAGGATGAGTATTGGGAGGAAGAACAGTGTTTAGGTTATTTAATCAGCAGGGAGATAGGGATGATCAGGATTGAGAATGATTTGTTCAGCAGCAACAAAGGCTTTTGAAGTCTTTTTGAAGGCATCCTCAATTGCTTGAACATGTGTAACAAATTGATCATGAGTGAAGAGTCTGTGACATACTGACATTCGGATCCAGTATTCAAACTTTCCCATGAACCTTTGAACAATCTTACTTTTGGACTTTAGGAGATGGTACAAGATCTCAATCATCTCAAAGAAGGATAGCAGTTTGCAGTGATGTAGATAAGTATCTTCATAAGTGTTTCTCTCATCTCTTCTAACTACTCTGAGATAAGGACCTTCATCTGTACCTCTGTAAGGAGTAACCCTTGAAATGATGTCTGCACATCTTCTATTTACCAATTTTTGCTTGTTATCCCAGAACTCCGTGGATTGCCTTTCAGTTTGCTGAGCGATGCTTCCAAAGATAAAGTTGAGCAAAGCTTGAATGGATTCCATGTGAGTTCTTCCTATTTTAAGAGCTTTCTTGGCAGAAGGGTCATCTTGCTGTTGTACTTGATGTGTCTGAGAGGATAACATGATCAATTCATCTTCTTGTATCTCTCTCAGCTCATTATCAGTAGCACCAATGATTGCAGCAAGATCTTCAGGAGTAGTGAAATCCTGATGCCTTTCCTTGGCATTTAAAACATCTTCAATAGAGGTGTCAAGTGCAGAAGCTATTTCACTTAACTCTCTAAGACTCTCATCTTCTTGTTGAAGTTCTTCCTCTCTTCTTTCTTCTACTTCAATCTCCTCAGCAGACATAATTTTCTTTCCTTTTCTCCTTGATGAACTGCTAGGAGATGGTTGAATTGGTTTTACTGGAGAGGAAGCTTGGACTGTTGGAGCTGTTGTAGAGAGACTCTGCTTTTTCAAGTTGAGCAGAGAGGACAGAGGCAAGCTATCTTCATCATCATCATTAGATTCTTCATATGGCACTTTGATTGGGGCACAGGATTCACCTTGCCTTGGCTTTTTGGCACTCTTCCTTCTGGCCTTTTGTTTTAGCCTTCTTTTAGGCCTCTGCTCATCTTGAGCAGGTTGCTCCCCCGTAGATGGATTCTCCCCCTCAGCAGTTGATTGGTTTTAAACATCTGCTTCATTAAGGGCTGATGCTTCTGCTGCTCTGTCTGCTGCTTGTAGAGCTTCAACCTGAGCAGTATATAAATCACATGCTGCTCTGATAGAGGTTGGAGATAAAGATCTTGAAGAACCTGACTTCTCCCCCTTTTGGCATCATCAAAGGTAGGGAAGACAGTAGGCTTAGCAGGAGCACCAGGGGTGAAAAAGGAATAAGGAGATGGAGAAGGTGTAGAGGTAGAGGGTGGAATGGTTGAGGGTGAAGGAGAGGCAGTAGGTATAGGAGACCGAGTGAAAGGTGGAGGTGAGGCTCTTTGATGAGATGGGATAGGTGAGAAAGATGGGACAAAAGTAGAGGTGAGAGGTCTAAGCCTGTTGATAGCATCAGTCACATTGGTGAACTCATGAAGAGTGTCTATGTGTTTTTTCCTGGAATAATGGCTTAATTTGGTGACCTCGTCATCTATGGTTTTAAGGAGGGAAGGAACTCTGAGAATAGAGTCAAGAATGGGTACAGAGATGTTAGGAGGGGAAGGTCATAGTGTTTGAAGCTGGGTAAAAAGGCTTGAAATGGTTTGGTTTAGAGAAGAAAGTGTATGGTTTTAAATAGTAGCAGGTGGGGTAGGAACAGAAGTAGAGGATTGGGATAATAGTTGATCAAATTTGGTAAGAATTGGAGAAAGATTAACTGGGGCAGGGGTGGGTTGGGGTGGGGATTGGTTAGCTTTGAGTGACTCAACCTCTTAGGTTAAAAGAGAGAGTTGAGATTCTGTTTTGGTTTGGAAAGAGGTGAAGGAGGCTTGAAGACTATCTATCTTTTGAGAGATAGATAGTAGGTTTTGAAGAATTTGGGGGGAAGGTTCAGAAGAGGTAGAGGGAATGGGTTGTAAAGGGGTTGATTGAGAGAAATTGCCAATAACAGGAATGGATTGTGGTCCCTCACTTAGATTTTGGTATGTAAGCCTAAGATCACTGGGAGCAGATAGTATACCCTGTGCTAATGGCTGGTTAATACCACTAGTATTGACAGGCAATGTATAAGTATGTGTAAGAATGGAATCAATAGGTTGTACAAGAATGTTGGGAGCTTATTGAAGGTATCAACTGACTCATTATGGGTAAAGACACAGTTTGACCTTGGGTGGAGGTCTGTCTTTCAATGGCATCACCCTGTTGGGAGGGTGACCCAGATTGCAGGAGTCCCATATTTACAGATGTAACTTGTTGTGAAGATACATCCACTGGCTGAAGGGTTAAAACAACATCCATAAGCTCCCCTTCAACATAAGAGGAAGCTATAGGAGTTGAGGTCAGAGGTGTATTGAGCATTTCCTCTGAGATAAGTGCAGTGTGCACTATCTCCATTGACCTTGATTCTATATGGGTGACAGAGGGAGTAGTACTAGTGACTATTGGAAGTACACTAGAGCTTGGAAATTGTTGGGGTGTTTCAACTTGAATGGAGGATTGGTTCTCACTGGTTGGGACTACCAAGTGAGTGTCCTCGGGGAGTGAAAAAATTATACCTGAGATGTTCTTTGATTTGCTTATCTCAATGAGTTCGATCAGCCTGTCAGCGACTACATCATCCTTAGCAATATCCTCAATGGCAACTTCAACATCACCAACTTGTGCTTTATGTACAGAGGCACTTGATCCTTGAGAGGGATAAACAACATGCCCTCTAAGAGTTCTACTAGGGGAGTCGTCAACAGACTCATCTTCCCTAGTAGGAGTGTTGAGATGCCCTGATCTTCTTGAAGTAGATGAGCTTACAGGAAATTCAGTCAAGGGAATCATAATGGGTATGGATGTGGTAGGTGTAGAAGTGTGAGTACCATGTTCATTGAGCATACCACCAGCATCACCATCAGGTGCATGACCATCATCATTATCATCAGTAGAGTCATCACCACCATCACCTTCATCAATTTCCTCAGCAACAGGATTAACAGGCTCATCCTGTGCTGGTTCATCAAATACATCTTCATTAAACATCATCTCATGATCACTAGTACCCATCAACTCTTCATCCATCCTTTCTTCTTCAACCATGGCTTCATCTTGAGCATGAGTCACAGACTGTTCAGAATGCTCAGTGATTATATCAGGAGACTCAAAATCATTAGCCACTTCAACCTCAAGATTTTCAGCAACCACTTCCTGTTCATTCTCATTTTCCTCAGCAGCAACATCAATCAACTCTTGCATCTGTGCAGTTATGGCAGGACCTTGGACTTCCCTTATCAAATGGAATATTTTCTGACCCATTTGAGGAATGTTCATTGTGTGCAAGTGTGCAGCTAACCGAGCATAGTGTTCCTACTGAATATCTCTAAGTGCAATCAAACTAAGAGACCTGATGTAGGGAACATGTGTTCGGGTTGATTTCTTTGAAGTGCCCAGAGTAATCTTATCCACCATTTCAGAGAATATGACTTGTGCAAAGTCAATATTCCTCCCTATGACCAGAGCATGAAGAACCATCAACTCAGACTGGTTCATTTGATCATGGCTGCCAAACTTGTAACCAAAACACCTAATTTCGGGAAGAAGAAGAGTATTTGGGAATTTTTGAAAGCTTAGAAAATGGTAAACCGCTCAAACATCATTTATCTTCCTTGGAAACCTAAACTGTCACAGAAATATCATTTTTAAAAAGTAACTGTCACGTCTGCAAAAAAGTAATAAACGGAGAAGTAATAAAATATGCAGACAACTAACGGACAATTAAAAGAAATTAAATACTACGTAGTAAAACATTAAAACCAAATGAGAAAATAATAAAATAAGTGTGGGGACACAAAATTTTAAATCTGAGTATCATCAGCTGACAAGAAAAGGTGTCAGATGATCCTTTTTGAGAGAAAATAAGTGTTAGCTAAAGAATATACTTAGCTGAGCTGCTAGTTCTTAGCTAATAGTTGATCAGCTGAGGTATGGTATCAGCTGATGGTCATCAGCTGACATGATTCCTTTAGCTGATTCACCATTAATAATACATAAAGAAGCTTTGATAAGTACTTCATTTCACACACAAATAAAATTACTTTCTCACACATGGTTAAATACCTAAGAAAAGAATATGTTACAAGTTTAACATGCCAAGTTTGGATATTAGGAAGTTGAACCGAGATTCATCCAAAGGTTTTGTAAAAAGATCGGCTAATTGAACATCAGTGCTTATGTAGTGCATTGAAACTTTATTTTTCTGCACATTGTATCTTAAAAAGTGATGTCTGATTTCAATATGCTTAGTCTTATAATGCAAAACGGGATTGTTAGAGATAGAAATGGCACTAGTGTTGTCACACAGGATTGGGGAGTTTTCAAACTGTATGTCATAATCAAGTAGTTGGTTTTGCAGCCACAGTAGTTGGGCATAGTAGCTTCCAGCAGCAATGTATTCTGCCTCAGCTGTAGAATTTGAAATAGAGTTCTGTTTCTTGCTTGACCAGCTGACTAACCTTCCACCTAACAATTAACAACCACCATATGTATTCTTTCTGTCTAGTGTACAACCTGCAAAATCAGAATCAGTATATCCAACTAACTCAAAATCAAAGTCTTTGGGGTACCAGAGACCTAGATTAGGAGTTCCTTTGAGATACCTGAAAATTCTTTTAACAGCAGCTAAGTGAGATTCTTTGGGATCTGCTTGATATCTAGCATAGAGACATGTTGAAAACATAATATCGGGTCTGCTTGCTGTAAGGTATAAAAGTTACCCTATCATACCTCTATAAGCTGTAATGTTCACTGATTTACCATCAGTGTCTTTTCCAAGCTTTAAGGCAGTAGACATGGGTGTTTTCATTGAAGAACATTTTTCAAACTTAAATTTCTTAAGTAGGTCATTTACATACTTTGTTTGATGAATGAAAATTCCATCAACCTCTTGTTTAATTTGAAGACTTAGAAAATAGTTTAGTTCACCCATCATACTCATCTGATAATTGTCAGACATGAGTTTAGAAAACTTTTTGCAAAGATCAACATTTGTAGACCCAAATATTATATCATCTACATATATTTGCACTAGAATAACATCACCCTTGAATTTCCTTAGATACAAAGTACTATCTATGCTTCCTCTAGTAAATCCTTTAGTGGTTAGAAAAGAAGATAGGGTATCATACCAGGCTCTTGGAGCTTGCTTCAGACCATACAAGGCTTTGTTCAAGAAGTATACATGGTCTGGCTTGCTAGCATCCTCAAAACCAGGAGGTTGTTTGACATACACCTCTTCCTTCAATTCACCATTGAGAAAAGCACTCTTAACATCCATTTGAAATACTTTGAAGTCCTTGAAGGCATCAAATGCTAGAAACAGTCTTATTGCTTCAAGTCTTGCAACAGGAGCAAAGGTTTCATCAAAATCAATTCCTCCTTCTTGACAGTACCCCTGAGCAACTAGCCTTGCTTTGTTTCTGATGATCAGCCCTTGTTCATCCATTTTGTTACTGAACACCCACTTAGTATCAATGATGGGTTTGTCCTTTGGTCTTGGCATCAAAGTCTATACATTGTTCCTAGTAAATTCAGCCAATTCTTCGTGCATGGCATTTATCCAGTGGGGATCACTTAGAGCTTCATCTACCTTCTTTGGTTGAATCATAGAAACATAACCTGTGTACAAACAAAAATTACAGGCCTTTGATCTTGTTAGTACAAGAGCTTCTATGTTACCTATGACCTGATGTTTAGGATGATCTTTGAGGTCCTTGTAGTTATTTTGGATTAAGGGAGTGTTTGGATTACTTTGGATTTGGAGAATTGAAATTCCTTGGTTTGGCTCAGCTGATGATATTGCTGGTTGATCAGCTGACAGAATTTCATGGTTACAATATGAGGAAACTTCTACTGAAGAAGGAATGTTTGATATGGAATTAGAATCCAGTGATGTTGAGTCATGATTCACATCATTCAGTAAAAGTGTGGGTTGATTTAGTATAGGATGTGCAATTGTTTCTTGTAAATTTGGAACAGGTTCATCTAAATCCTCTACATCAGCTGATGGGAGTGGATCAGCTGATACTGGAATATTATCTTCAGTATGCAGCAGATCATTAAATTCCTCACCTGTAGATGGATTAGTAGAACAAGAAGCAACAAGGTCATTTTCATTAAAACTTACATTGATGGATTCTTCAATGACTTTTGTTCTAATGTTGTAGATTCTGTAAGCTTTGGAGATCACAGAATATCCAATAAATATACCTTCATCAGTTTTAGGTGCAAACTTTTGCAATTGGTCTCTTTGATTTCGAATGAAACACTGACAACCAAAGATATGCAGAAAACTGATGTTGGGCTTCCTTCCCTTGAGCACTTAATAGGGAGTTTTGTTGTGCCTCTTGATTACTAGGGATCTGTTCTGTGTAAAATAAGCACAGCTTACAGCTTCAGCCCAGAAGATGAATCCTAATCCACTCTCACACAGCATAGTTCTTGCAGCTTCAATCAAAGTTCTGTTTCTTCTTTCAGCTACACCATTCTGTTGCGGAGTCCTTGGAGCAGAGAAGTTTTGAGATATTCCTTTCTCATCACAGAAACCTTCTAGAGTTTGATTTCTAAACTCAGTTCCATGATCACTTCTAAGCATCCTTACCATATTGCCATTTAGCACTTCTATCTTTTTGATAAAGCTAATTATTTCTTCAATAGCCTCACTCTTAGCTTTAAGAAAGATAACCCAAGTATATCTTGACAATTCATCAACCAAAACTAGTGCGTACTTACTTCTACCAATACTTGCAGTAGCAACAGGACCAAATAAATCCATGTACAGCATGTAGAATGGTTCAGTAATGGAGAAGACTTGCTTAGATGGAAAAGATGTTTTGTGCAGCTTTCCCTTCTCACAGGCAGAGCAAGGTTTAGGCTTAACATAAGTCAGTGAAGGTAGTCCTGACACTAGATCACCCTTGCTCAACTTGTTGATATTTTTGAAGTTTATGTGAGAAAGCCTTTTGTGCCATAACCAGTTTGTGTCAGTTACAGATTTTGTATACAAACAGGTTAATTTAGATGGATCACCAGAGGACATATCAAGAGTATATACATCCTTGGCTCTCTTTGCACAAATAATTGTTTCACCTTCTTGATTTAAAATGGAACCACCTGTCTTAGTAAAGAGGACCTTGTGATCACCATCACATAACTGACTTATGCTGATGAGATTGTACTTGAGTCCTTTAACATATGACATCCTGGACAGGGTTAAGTTCCCATTATGAAGTTCACCATAGCCTTTTGTTTTCCCACAATTGTTATCACCAAAGGTCACTCTTGGACCCTTTTCCTTCTTGTAGTTACTAAGCAAAGCTTTACAACCTGTCATGGTCCTTGAACATCCATTGTCAAGATACCATGTGTTCAGACCCTGCATAGATAAGATTTAAAGAAGGTTAGTGACACTTGGGCATCCACAGTTAAGTGGACCACTGTGGATTGCACCTAGCCATCCACTTCATATTAGGTTGTTTATGAATGATAGAAACAACTGTGTTATCAAAATCAGTCCGCTGTCTTGAGTTACCTTTAAGAGAACAATCACTTGCCTTATGTTCTTTGCTCCCACATTTGTAACATTTTTTTATTTTTGGAGCTTTTAACATGTTTTGGTAATTGCTCATGAGATGTCTTAACTGTCTTATGATGACTATGGGTCATCAGCTGACAGATTTCACCATTCAGCTGTTGCAACTGATTTTGTAAACTAATAAGGTCTTTATTTACAGTCACCTTAGGTTGACCCTTAGTTAAAATGAGTTTTTGATCAACTTTAGATGTGGCAGACTTAGACTTTTTGTGAACAGAAAGTCCTTTTCTCTTGGTTTCTCCTATTGAAAGAGTTTGAAGTGATACTTGATCAGCTAAACAAATAAAAGAGGATCCATGATTAGCTGACAGGCGATCAGCTGAGCAGTTATTATCTACTTTTGGATAAGCTAATATAATATCATTAGCTAAAGTATTATCAGTCAGCTGAGTGCTTAAATTTAAGGTATCAGCTTTCAAGGTTTGACAACATGATGTCTCTTTGGTATCAACAGATGATTCCGTTCCTTTACTTACTTCATTTACCATTAAATTTTCAGTACTTTTGCTTTCTGACAGAACAATAGAATTTGAACCAACTTTTGAAGTGGTTAAGTCTTTCAGCTGAGTACATTTACTTTTGACAAATCTGTTAGTGAAAACACTTTTTCCTTTTACAATCTTTTGAAAAGTAAGAGGTAAAATATCAGCCTTTTCTAAGATATTTATGTCCTTGCTAAAATCAACACAATTAGCAGCTTAGGAATAATTTCCACCAATAATAGCTTGAACTTGTTTTGGAATATGCTCATTGACACACTGAGTGGTCTTCTTAGCAGAAACACACCAAGATGTAACTACTTTTTGAAGGTCATTAAACTTTATTGTTGTTTAATTGGTTTCTTTTACCAAGATCTGATTAAGTATCTTTTGATTAGCTAAATCATCTTCCAGTTTTGTCATTTTTTTCAGTTTCACATCTTTAATACTTAACTTCTCTTTTAGTGATTCTATTTCTAATTTTAGCTTCTTCTCTTTGAATATTTGACTGAAACTCAACACACAGATAATCAAACATAGTTTTCTTTTCATTATCTTCATAATTAAGAAATTTTCCAACCTGATACATAGAAGAAGGATCCCAGTCAGGAGAAGTACAAGCTTTAGCAGCTTTCCTTATGTCCTCATCAAAGGAACTTGTACTTTCTGTGTTGGCCATCAAGTTGAGCTGTGCAGTGAGGACCTAATCTTTATCACTTGAGAGATCTTCCTCAGCCCAATCTTCTTCTTCAGCCACCAACACCCTGTTCTGAGCTTTCTTCTATTTCTTGTCAAAGACAGCAGCAAGAAGTTTCTTATACTTAGCTTCATAGTCAATCTTGCTGTCTGAGCTTGAGGAACCCTTGAAGCCTATATTTCCTCTGGACTTACACTCACTGGCATAGTGACCAATCTTGCCACAAGAGAAACAACCTTCAGAAGCCTTTGATTTAAACTTTGCTTTTTCTCCTTTAAAGGGTTTCTTCTCAAACCTCTTGACACCCTTTCTTTTCAAGAAAGGTTTGAACCTTTTAACCAACATGGCAGCCTGCTCAACAGCAGCTTCAATGTTGTTCATGTCCTCCAGATCTTCATCCTCATCAGCCACTTGCTCTTCATCGGAAGACTCCTCCTCTTCCTCTTCACTGGACTCATTCACCACTGCAGCAAAATTCCTGGATCTTGTATCTTTAGAAACAAGGGCATTTGATGAATCTTTTGCACCCTCCTTCATATCCTTGGTAGAGAGTTTCCTTTGCTTCACTGATTGTTCATAGTTTATGAGATTTCCATACAAACCAACCAGTGTCAGACCCTTTTTTTTCTCACCATGTTTAAGCACAGTGATAAAATGATCCCAAGATTCTGGGAGAGAGTCTAGAAACTTGTTTACAAGTTCCTTGTTGCTCTTGGTAACATCTGCCCTTCTTAAGTCATTAATAAGGAAGTTTAACCTGGTGTAGGTCTGAGTAAGACTTTCACCTTTATGAGCAAAGAAGAACTCATATTCTCTAACCAGAAGAAGTTTCTTGTTTTCCTACACTTCTTCAGTGTCTTCATATGCAACAGTCAAAGTGTCTAGCATCTCATTTGCAGATTTATAGTTGAGAACTTGATGATAGACATCATTAGGTAATGCCAAGACTAAGGTTGTCCTGGCTTTGATATCAAGATTAACCAGCCTTTTGTCTTCATCAGACCATTGATGAATAACTTTGACAACATATCTTTGTCCTGCAGGAGTTGTATCAGTGGCAGCAGTGACTTCCACAGTGGAGGAAGGAACATATGGACCTTCAGTAACAGTCTTGAGCATCACATCATCAAGGCTAGACATGTAGAGAAGAACTCTACTCTTCCAGAGGGAAAATTTTTCTCCATCAAACATGGACACCTTGTGAGTAAGCCATTGTTGTAAGAACTGTTAGAAGCAACAGCAGGAGTGGCCATTTTGTAGTGTGGGGTAGAAGCAGTTGAAGAGTAAGCAAAACAGATCTTAGATATGAATTATCTAGCCTGCTCTGATACTAGTTGTTGGTCCATAATGGCTACTACAACAACAAATGTTTGTAGAAGGGGGGGGGGGGTTGAATACAAACTTTAGCAAATTAAAATTTAAAAGACACGCGATTTACTTTTATATAATTCTTATTGATGTAAATTAAGAATTACATGAACTAGATACTGAAAATCTAAGTTTAATAAAAGGTGGCAACTAAATTCTTCTAACACATAGACTAAGCTAATCTTAAACAACTTATGTCTAAGATGTTCAACACATGAACAAGTTTGTTACACTGAAAGTAAAATGCTAACTCTTCTAATTCTCAACAGATAAGATTTCAGTGTTCAATTATCTATTCGCCTACTTAGCATGTTTCCATGCATCAATATATATAAGCCATATGATGTCCGGGTTGATGGAGTGGAGAAGGAGACAAAGGTACTTGGTTTAATAATATTATAATAGATAAAGTTAGTGGGTGAAAAATAAGTTCTCTTTATACACAAAGTGTGTAAAGTGAATGTACTATCCGGTAAAGTATAAACCCACTATCTATTATTATATTATTAAAGTACTACCTTTATGTCTTGGGAGAGTAAACTTCTCTTTCCATTCTTGTACTTTTATCACACCATGCTTTTTGAAGACTTGACTTAACCAAGTATAGAGTTGCCAGCTATACTTAGTTGTTGAAGTATATCTTCGAGATCTTCTCTTCTAAAGTATCTTTCTCCTTTTCCAGAGGATAAAGATCTATCCTTTTTGTCTCTTTGCAGATACAAAAAGTGCTAAGTACTTTTACAAAGAAAGACCTAAGGCATAATATGAACAACACATGTTCTGCCTTTGACTAAAGAAAATATTAAAATGAAAAACTATTAACTGGGATATTGTGTAACGACTCAGCTAACAGACACTGAACTGCAAACATAAATTTGCTCAGCTAAGGATAAATGTGAAAGACTCAGCTACTCAGATTTGCTCAGCTGATCGAATTGCCCAGCTAATAATACAAGTCAGAGTACAACTAATAAACTTGATTATACTAAACTAACAGCTGATCCTAAAGGCTCAGCTAATCATTTGAGTATGATCAGCTTATTAAGAAAAGATTGGATAAGTAACAAATTGTTAATCCTAGATAACAAGTGATACAAGTATAATGTAGGATAATGAAGGATTGCATATGTAGAACAAGAGAGAAAATGTATTTACACCTTGAAAACACCTAGTTCTTTATTTAAATTATGAGCAAAACCTTAGCTATTACAATAGCCATATCCCTATATATACTCCATGAGTATATTACATAAAAACTCCTATTTCTATACAATTTATGAATTTACACAAATACCTTATCAGACAGATGGGAGGCATCAGCTGATCAATGTGATTGTGTCAGCTGATCCATGACTGCTCAGGTGATCTTGAATCTTTCTTTAGCTGATGGTTTTGGACCATCAGCTGATCTAATGTAGATGCTTCAGCTGATGCATCTTGGCTGATCTTTTCCTCTTAGCTGATCTTCTTGAAGCTGGTCCTTTGGCTGATACTCAGTGTTCAGCTGACACTTTGTTCTTTAGCTGTCATTTCTTATTTACAAATTTCTTTAAGTCTAATATGAAATTTTCATTAATCTAAGTCCAAAACTGAATATGTGGTTTTGTTAACATCAAATCCTACTTTTAATTAATAGACAAGTTTGATTTAGGTTTGATATTGCTATCTCCCCAACACACTTTAATACCATCTTGACAAATTACATGCCCCAGAAATTGAACTTCACGTAACCAAAATTCACATTTCGAGAACTTGACATATAATTTGTGTTGCTTTAAAATCTCCAAAACCTGCCTCAAGTGTTGATCATATTCATCCTCTGTCTTAGAATACACCAAGATGTCGTCGATAAACACAATGACAAACTTATCTAAAAATGGTCGGCAGACACGGTTCATCAAATCCATAAATACTGCAGGTGCATTTGTCAAACCAAACGGCATCACTAAGAATTCGTAATGACGGTACCGAGTACGGAAAGCAGTCTTAGGTATATCCTCTTCTGCTACCCTGACTTGATGATATTCTGATCTCAGATCAATCTTTGAAAAGTATGAAGCCCCTTGTAACTGATCAAACAAATCATCGATTCTGGGCAACGGATACTTGTTCTTGATGGTCCTCTTGTTCAAGTCCCGATAATCAATGCACATACGGAGAGTTTCATCTTTCTTTTTAACAAACAATACTGGTGCACCCCACGGTGAAGAACTCGGACGAATAAACCCCTTATCTAACAATTCATGGATCTGTGTCATCATCTCCCCGATTTCTCAAGGAGCTAAACGATACGGAGCTTTCGCAATAGGCGTGGTACCCGGTATCAGATCTATCTTGTACTCAACATCCCGTACAAGTGGCAACCATGGTAGATCATCTGGAAATACTTCCGGATATTCGGAGACAACACGAACATCGATGACAGGTCTCTTCTACTTCTTCACATCAATAGCGTAAGCCAGAAAAGACGCACACCCTTTGGCTAAAGATTTTCTAGGCTTCATAAACGAGATAATCGGGAAAGAAGATTGAGATCTATCCCCACGAGCCACGACATGCGACCCGTCAGCCAAAGGAATAGTAATCAGTTTCTTGTGACACTGGATACTAGCTCTATGGTGATTTAACCATTCCATACCTAGTACTAAGTCAAATCCTGGTATAGGCATCAACCAACAGTCTACAGGAAAGCTAGTACCATCTATATCTATTAGCACCCCAGTTATAGAAGTAGTTACAGGCACTAATTTACCGTCTGCTATGTCTACCTCTAGTGGCGAAGTAATCACAGTAGCAGGTAGTTTCAATTTATCACACAAAAATACAGATATGAATGATCTATTTGCACCAGAGTCAAATAACACACGGGCAGGCACAGAGTTTATCAAAAACATACCCGTGATAACATCGTTGTTCTCAGCAGCCTCTGAAATAGTCATTTTGAAGGCTCTCCCTTCCGCAGAAGATGTAGCCTTACGCTTCTGACCTGTAGAATACGATCCCCCGACAGTGGCTACCCCTTGCCCCGTCCCCGTTGTCTTCTGTTTCGTGCAGGTTCCAGATCTGTGACCTTCTTCGTGACAGTTCCTACAAACATTTGTCTTGAATCGACAAGCAGAAGGTTCATGGCCAAACTCATCACACCTAACACACCGTCGAGTCTGCGGTGTGCACTGCGCTGTGTGACGAGACTTACAAGGCCCACACCAAGGTTTATTCTGATTAGAACCGGAAGCTTTGGATTTCTGATCTCCTCGATTCTGGTTACCATGCCATTTACCCTTGCTTCCACTCTGATTTCCTCCAGACTTGTGAGATAACCCTTTCTCACGATTCATTCTTTCTCGAGCCTTCACGTCACCCTCAAAAGCTCGAGCTAGAGTCAAATCTTGGACCAGTGAAGTTGCCATACGAGTATTACCTCTATATTCAGGCAACAAGGCTTGAACAAAATGATCAATCTGAGAAGGCTCATCAGGTACCCACTGTTTTGCAAACCTTAACTTTTCATTGAATTTAGTAATCAACTTATCAACTGACATCTTATCGTCTTGGGCTAGATCCAAGAAATCCCGCTTCACCCTGGCTAAATCAAAAGTATTACAGAAATGCACACAAAACTTGGTTTGAAATTGATCCCAAGTTACCGAGTTCACAACCTCCCTGGATAAATGAGCAGTTAAAGGATCCCACCATGTTGCAGCCTGACCTTTAAGTCTTCGAGTTGCAAACTTCACTCTATCAGCCTCTTCACAATTGCAGGCATCTAAAGCCTTCACCATCTCCCTCAACCAGTTCAAAGTAACAGTAGGCTCGGAGCTTCCAGAATACTCCGGAGGTTGACAATCCATGAAATCCTTATACTGTCCTTTCGGTTTAAAACTGCCCTGTGGAGGATACCATGGAATAAAGAAATTTTGTGACTGTGGTTGATGAGGTTGATAGGGCTGTGTCACTTGTGGCATTGACACGGTGTTAAACGGTGCAGCAGTATATACAGGAGGTGGTATTGACTGGGTAAACACAGCTGACTCTCGGGGCATATGGATGGTCTGGGTTTACTGGGAGGACTGAATATGTTGTTGCTACTGCTCCAACTCTTGAATTCTATCCCTCAGAGTTTGCAAAGTATCTTCCAGTTGTAACACATAATCCTGCTACTCCGATTCACCCTTGTGTGAAGTACCAGCTCTATGATGTTGTTCATTAACTGCAGTAGAAGACTGATTGTTGTTTCTTCTGGGGGACGCAGGGGTAGTTGTCTGGTTCACATTATCAGCAATTTTTATTCTATATACAACATCTCACCAATTGTTAGATTTAATCCGTTAGTATAAACACACTAACCACCCTCAAAGCTACACTACTAATTATCCACTCTGGGAATACTGGACTGACCAGAGCCTCGGTTCAAGTATTGCACAAATCATTCATGCAAATCCTCAAACCAGGGCTCTGATACCAATTTGTAACACTGTACTTTTTAGTTATCATGAAACTGTGTGCGGAAGCTAATTACATATAATTAGATTAATAACAAAAGATAAATACAACTTTGACTGATTGTCATTAACAAAAATGCCACTACAGTGTTATATACAAAACATGCTCTTTACAAAAACTTTGACATCAGAGTAGTGGTCTGTCCATATTCCCAGTCCTCATCTTCAAGAAACTCACTACGGAGATTCTGCAAAATAATCTAGTGGGGAATTAGCACAAAGCTAAGTGCGGGAACAGATATCTAAATATATACAAGGCAAACATGCCCAAACACATAGCTCATAAATCCCAGGAGAACCGGTGGTGTTGCAAGCACCTACAACCAAGGTCGGCCAAAACCAAGGTTTATCGATAGCCCTGCTAACATGGACAATAGTACCAGCCCCCTTGAGTACACCAAATGCACTTCAAGATCAGATACTGTAAATCCCCAAGCAACAGGCCCAACCGCTCAGCTCATGCTGATCTCCAAAAATAACATGTATACATATTAACCAAGACATA
The DNA here is from genome assembly GCA_947179395.2 of Pulicaria dysenterica. Lineage (NCBI taxonomy): Eukaryota > Viridiplantae > Streptophyta > Magnoliopsida > Asterales > Asteraceae > Pulicaria > Pulicaria dysenterica. The sequence goes on along the minus strand of OX359289.1, from coordinate 33,345,284 downwards.
CAGTCCAATGAGCAAGTTACAATCAGGATATCATATCCTGTATATCCGAAGATATAAATCCACTCACCACAGTCTACACTAATGGAGCACACTCAGTTAACTAAATCACTGAGTCTTCTCAATTCCTGAGGAGATATAAACCCAAGTCAGTATATAACTCCCAATACTGATTCAATATAAGTAATATACCTATTCATACATCACATGTATATACATATATTACATATATCTTTGATATATTAAAAATCAGTATATCATACGGAATTATCATAATTCCGAATCCAACTTATAATTCCGAACAAGCAAAAGCAACTCCATACGGTATTACATTAATTTAGGGCAATTCCGAATAGGTTCATTTCCGGATAAAGTTCAATTCCGAGCAAAAGCTAATTCCGAGCAAAACCAATTCCGAGCATAGGACACAATTCCGAACATAAGTTCAATTCCGAATAATGATTAATTCCAAGGAAAGGCATATACATTCAATTCCGAATAGTTACCATTCCGAACATCATGTTAATTCCAATCTAAAGTAATTCCGAGCAATGGAAATGTTAATTCCCAATAAGTCTCAATTCCGATCAATAGACTTCAATTCCGATCATATGTATTCCGTATAAATTGTTGGGGCAATTATTATATACGTTCGTAATTCATTATCATTCCGATCAATTTATTCGGATTCTAACCCAATTCCGATCATTTCGATCGGAATCCTCTAATTTCGATTGATTCAAACATCAATTCCGAACAACTCATAATTTTGAACAATTTCAATTCTAATCTGTTTAGTGAGCATGCATTGCTTTACAAGTTTCCAGAATCTATAATAAACACATAAAGGTCATAATTCAACAACAACTCCTAACATACAATCATCCTAAGATCTTGGATTTAACTCTATGAATCATGCGGAATTCTCATATATATATATATATATATATATATATATATATATATATATATATATATATATATATATATATATATATATATAAACTGAATGAATCATACAACTCTAAATCAGATTATGCTAACCTTTGGATCAGATTCTTCAGTTAACAATTAAGCATGCAAGATTTAAAATATCCAATTGTTGATTCTTCTTGTGTTCTTTCTTCTATTCGGCCGAGAATCACCAAGAACACACATACACACACTTAATTTCAATTCTTGCATGTAATGAGGTGGTGTTGGTGGGAATTTGGTGTGATTAAGTTTAACAAAGAGGACACCTCACAATTCCACTATCAACTTATTAAATTAATTATCATTTTCTAATTAAAATAAATAATAAAATAAACAACACAATTAATTATCACATAACACATAATGATACGTAATCCACATAATTAGATATAAATCTCAAGGTTAATAATTTAATTACCTTAATTAATCTAATCCAGAAGAGAGGGTGTTACACACAGTAGTTAGACAACTGAGTGGAACAAGTTTGAGAACGAGGTGAGTGGACGTTAACTCATGCGTGGTATTAGTTGTAACTGTTATGGATTCGCAAGATTGATGTTTTGATAGACTGTTTAGTCTGATATTGATTGACTAGCTACATGTTGATTATTCATTGTGTCCAAGATATGTGCACATGGTATGATAATGTGTGCATGATGTTTACGAAGAGGTCAGCTACCCGTGGAATTGGGCTGGGCTGGTTTGCTATTGGTTGTATAGTTCTAGATCTTCTGATGCATTTGTTGCAATATAAAGGGTTTAACTGTGCTAATTAGCAGATGTTCATAAGTAGACCGATGATTTTCCTGACATTTGGTTGTAGGTTCGGCAGAACCGCCGGTCCTCTGATTTGTGTGGTTACCTGTTACTGTTGTTGTCGTTGTGGTTATGCTATTGTTTTTTTTGGTTTTAACTTCCATTCACTTAGCTTTGTGTTAATTCCCTACCCTAACTCCTTTGTGCAGGTTTTTGGTAAGCGCTGTCTTTTGCTGGGGTTCATGTGTTTAAAGAAAGTTTGACCGTCGCTCTGATACACTTTTTGAAACGATGAGCCATAATTTGTATCTCTTTTTGTAACACGAAACAATATACTGCGTTGTTGTACAGTAAGTATTTTATGTTGTGGGTGTTGTTGTTTATATTATTTTATTGCAGCGCTTCCGCCTTGTTTTTTTTATTTTATAAAATTGGCTTATAATTTGCGGTGTTACAATATGCAACCGGGATGACCAATACCCGTCCCATACCCGTTTGATTGCCATCCCTAATGCGTGATATATAAAACCATACTTATTCCAACCTTATTTTAGTAAAAATATGATATGGTTCTAACATGACACGTCACCATGATGCACGAAATCGGTCATGGCCGGGCTCTGTCTTAGGGGTCCCACTGTCCCAGTAGAATATCAATAACTATTTTGAGCACAATCTACTTTAAATGTCTTCTTTTTCAAAAACCTAAATTGGATTTGTTTTTTTGATTTTTTTTGTTTCATTCTATTATTACAATCCATTATATAAGTTTTTTTTTATATTTAGAGAAATTTTTGTTGATAACAAATAATATTTAAGATCAAGAAGGAAAAACCTAAGGATGAGTTTGGTTTTAAAACTGGTTCAAACATGATAGAATTTAAAAAAACAAAAACTGGAGAAACAAAAGTTAGTTCCAGAACTAAACCGTAATTTATCAATTAAGTCTGTTTCAAATTCCGGTCTGCTTTTCGGATAAAAACCAAACCTGATAAAACTAAAAAATTACATAGAGAGAAATATAAGAGTCGAAAACCAATAAAAAATATACAAATCGGTCCGGTTCAGTTCATCACACACATCTTTATTACTCATTTCTATTCTACCACCTGTAGGCAGTAGCTGCCAATCTCCCAAACAAATTATTATTATTATTATTATTATTATTATTATTATTATTATTATTATTATTATTATTATTATTTATTTATCTATTATTATTTTTTTCTTTGATTCGGCTGTGCGAAAAGTCCATCCCAAAAAGTAATATGCCAGATTGGCAGATTGCCATGACAACCATAAGCTCCTTTTTCTGCTTTTCTCTTGAGGCCTATTAAGATTAATCGCCTTCTTTTTATTCTAGTTTCGCTTTTTGTTGACCTCCCTGCTCCTCAATTAGCAACCAAGATGCATGGTTTTATGTGTTGGACTCCATGCATATGCATTGCAATTTAAAATTTAATTAAACGTAACACAATCAGTGGCGGATTCAGAAGTTTTTCTCACGGGGGGCGTAATTTATTGAAGATAACAGTACAATTGAGTTAATGAACCAAAAACATATTCCGCTCAAAACGGGTTGGTCAAGTTTGACCCAAAACCAAACTAATCTAATTTTTTTTGCTTTATTTCAAGAACTTTAATATGTTTACTTATCAATCATAAAAAGTTTGACAAGTCCCCGTTTGTTCCGTAGAATTCGAAAGAATGGAATTGGTTTAAATTTCATCGAGTCCACCTATATGGAATGAACTTTTCATTACTTGAAGGAATGTAAACATTCGAAAAAAAGTTTACCAAACACTATGCAACACATAATTTGATTTCAATTTCATTCTATTCTTTCGAATTTTGCGCAACAAACGGGACCTTTATTTTAAAATAAAAAATTTTAAACTAACATAGAAAAGTTCAATTAAGTTCAATGTTAGTTTAAAATAGATCATGAAACTTAAATAGCTTAATCCAAACATAAATTTAAACCAAGTAATCAATTGATATTTCCTAACCTAAATCAAACAATCAATAACATGAGTCAAACGAAATTCAAAGGATAAATACTAAGTAAAATATTGAACAATTGGACAAAGTGGGCTGAGTTGTAATTTCATATAGGGCTGTCTGTGGAGTATTGAGTAGGCTGTAGGACCTTTATTTAAAAATAACAAACCACATTTCTTTCATGACTTTCATAGAGGAGGGGCCTAACTATAATTTCATATGGGGCCTTATCAAAGAATTACTATATCTGCTTCTTTTAATCCAAGAGTACGGGGGGCAATTCCCCCCTTTCACAAATGGTGCATCCGCCCCTGAACACAATCTTCTCTTTTTCTTGTTCCTCCAGCCCACTTAAATAACAATAAAAACAATATCCTTATTATGTAATATAACAATTATCATGAAGATGAATAGTAACCTTTATGATATTGTATATTAAATTGAAGAAACATTAATATCACTAATTGTTTTTTAGCTAGAGTGGTAAAACCACTATCCTGCAAAATCTACGTCCTGTGTTTGATTCCTGCTTTTCACATGTTCTTTTATTTTTGGTTTTAGTTCATAAAAGTGTATCTAACTATACACTTTTTGCTATTATATATACTGGACTTTCAAACTTACCGTTTAATGTATTAAACTTTTTAAAAATAACCATTTAATATACTTAACCTGATACAATAGGTCATATGGTGATGTGGCACAGGTTTATATGACATGGCAAGATGACATGGCTAATAATATAGAAAATCTTAATTAAAAATTACTAGAATTAATATTAATACATAAAATAATAACAATAACTTGAATGCATCTTCATCTTCATCTAGGTTTTCTTCCTTCTTTCTTCTTTCTTTCCAGAATTTTGAAACTAACATGATGCTTCATCTTGTACAATTTATTACCCTTCAATGATAACCCCCACCACCTCCATTTACTTCTCGCCGGTACCACCACCATTGACTCCCGGCCGTCACCACCACCTCCACCATCAACGAGTTCCGACACCACCGCTGTTGGAGTACGACTTCCGACACCAGCAACGATTTCCGACACCACCGCTGTTGGGGTTATGACTTCCGACACCATCCACGACTTCCGACTTCTGACACCTCCACTGACTTCTCGCCGGCACCACCACCATTGACTCCCAGGTTGTTCGTTCCAGTCGTTGTTACGGTTTCGAATTCTATTTCAAGATCTGAATAGGGGTTCCAGTTGGTGATGCTATTTCAATTTCCCAGGCTCTTCTTTCTGGATCTGGGTTACGATTTGGGGATTCATCTTCATAAGGTTTTGTTTCAGATCTGGGGATTGCTTCATTGCTTCATCTTCATCAAATTTGGTTCGAATAGATGGGATTTGATTCTGCGCAACAGATTATAGGATTTGGTTCATGAGATAGGGATTTGGTTGAAAGCAACAGATTCTGGTTCTTAATCGAAAAGTAAGAGATTTTTGTTCTTGATTCAAAGTAACAGATTTCGATGTTGTTTTACTTTCCAAATTTTTGCTTCATCTGGGTTCTTCGATTTGTTCAGATCTGGGTTCTCAGTTGTTGATTTACTTTATGGTTCATCTTCCTAGGTTTTTTTCGATTCGTGATTGTTAATTTCCATTTAGGGATTCATGATTGTTTATTTCCATTTAGGGTTTTAGTTTGATGGCTTCTGTTTTGTTGATTGTTCAGATCAGATTAAGTTTTTTGCTCACATGATAACATCTTAGTAAGATGATCTTCTATTAAGATGATCTTCTATTAAGATGATAAATGTGTCATGCTTTTTTTGTTGATTAAAGGATGGAGATGATGAATGTTCTTCATGTATACACAGTTAGCAATAATAATGATGAGGTGGAATATTTTAATATTAAAATTAAATAAAAAATGAAAAAATTACCGGTTACTTGTTATATAGGTAACCTGATATATTAATAGGTAACTTTTTGAAAGTTTAATATATTAAATGGTAAGTTTGAAAGTTCAGTATATACAGTAGCAAAAGGTGTATAGTTGTATACACTTTTTATTTTTATCTACATTCCGTTGAATATAAACTTTATAATAAGACGTTTATCTAAATATATTTATTTCAACATACTAATACTGAAAAAGTAAATAGTACATTTTCTTGGATTAAAATCATTATATGGGAGTATTTTCTTTTTTCTGCCAAACTCTTTTTTGGTTATCACAATATGAAAAACTTAAAAATTATCTTTTTGAATTTGATGCAAATGATCTGAGCGCTTTACATAATATTTAAAATAACGTGTCACCATATCTAATTGAAATAATTTAGTTTTTTATCTACTTTATTTTAAATATTTTGGTTTAGACGTTAGTTTTTATATTATTAACCCTTTATTTTTTGTTTCCCGCTACGATGCGTATGTTATTATCAACTCGTTTTGGCCTATTTTATTTTGTTCTCAAGTTCAATGCATTTTTTTTTCAATTAATTACCAAATTGCATACTTATTTTACCTTCGAAATTCTGAAACGCATATTGCAATAAATTAAATACTATTTTTAACGATATTAGACACCGACAATGAGCTGTATCTAGTAGTACATCATTGTCCCATGTCAACATATATAGGGTGTGTCATTCTAGACAAGTACTCAACTCGTACCACATAGAACATTCATGTAAATGATTAATTATTTCTTTGTACTTGATATTCACATGAACGCAAGGTATTGATAAATGTCATTCTCATATGAAATAGTCATGCAAGTAAGTGGTTGATTATTTTTTTGTACTTGATATCCACACGAACGCAAGACATTGATAATTCATTGACAATCTCCAAGTGTTTAACATTATATATGTTTCTCAAGAAAGATTCATGCCTACAAAAAATGAACATATTGCAAGTGATCCTAATTCAGTTTTTGCTACATACGTTTAGTGTCAGCACCCAATAATCAAAGGAACCGTCTTCAACCTAAGATGTGCTACAATTTATATTTTCGACTTCCACTTTTTCTCGTTTAAGATAATTAGACTCCTATAAGCCCTTTAATAGATTGTTTCCTTCTCCAAAGCTGAAAGATAGGGTAATAAAGTAATCTCTTTCTTTATCTTTACTGTATACAATTAAAATAGTAAGATAATAATATTTATTATATCTATACTACATTATAGTATATTTAACACACACATACACACACACTCTCTCTCTCTCTCTTATATTTTACTTCATCATTTAAAATTTCAGTAATCGAAAATTACTAATATACCCCTCTTACAACCTCTATTTTTCAAACATACACTCTGCCTCATACTTTACACACTCATTATAAACATATTCTTTCAAAATTACACACTTTCCCACTAAAAAAATGAAAAAAAGAGTCTTTTTGTTATTTTTTAAATTTTATTTTAAAAAACGAAGACAAGAGTTCATTAAAAAAAGAAAATCAATAAAACAACATGTTGCCAGGTAGAAACTATTTGCCACCCATATATTCCATAAAACGAGGGAGAGGAGGAAGGGCAGGCAAGAGAAAGCTGTAGCCCAGGCAAAAGAAAGAGCGTTTGTAGAATTATACAAAAGATTAGATTCTAAGGAAGGCAACATGAAATCTTCAAGTTAGCTAAAGTGAGGGAGAGGAAAGTTGTAGTCCAGGAAAAAGAAAGATGTAGCCCAGGCAAAAGAAGCTAAGAGAGAAGCGAAGAAAGCTGTAGCCCAGACAAAAGAAAGAGCGTTTGTAGACTTATAAAATAGATTAGATTCTAAGGAAGGACAACATGAAATCTTCAAGTTAGCTAAGCGAGGGAGAAGAGGAATAGAGATTTAGGAAGCATCAATGTTTGACGACAGAGGGAGTGTAATTTCAAAGGATAGAGATATTAGACGCAGATGGGGCGATTACTTTCGCCATCTCTTTAACCAGGATACAGGAGTAGATATGAGGTGTAATGGAGAGAGCCCCAAGGGGGGCCTTAGCGTTCATAATGATTGTTATTGCACTAGGATCTCCCAAGGGGAAGTTAGAAGTGCTATTCGCAAGATGGGGAGTGGAAAAGCGACAGGACCTGATCAAATCCCTACTGAGGTGTAAAGGTGTTTTGGTGAGCCGGGCATTAACTAGCTAACAAACCTTTTTAACCTTATTTATAAAACTGCTAAGATGCCAGAGGAATGGAGAATGAGTGTGGTTATTCCTATTTTTAAGAACAAGGGTGACGCTCAAATTTGTGGGAATTATCGTGGTATTAAACTCCTTAGCCATACTATGAAGTCGTGGGTGATGGTGATAGAAAGCAGGTTACGACGGGAAACAAAAGTATCCGAAAATTAATTCGGGTTTATGCCAGGGAGGTCATCGATAGAAGCAGTTCACTTGATTAGAAGCCTCGTAGAAAAACATAGGGAAAGACAACGTGATTTGTATATGGTATTCTTAGATATAGAGAAAGCATATGATAGTGTACCTAGAGATCTAATTTGGAGGACTCTAAACGATAGAAACGTCACAGGGATATATATTAGGGTCTTGAAAGACATGTATGAGGGTGCTTCGTCCTGTGTCAGCACCACTGTAGGAGATAGTGAGTACTTTTAGGTTTTACATGCCCTCCACCATGGGTCTGCACTTAGTCCTTTCATCTTTGTAATCATTATCGACCAGCTAACGAGAGGGATTCAAGGAAGCATCTCATGGTGTATGATTTTCGCAGATGACATTATCTTGGTTTCTGATACGAAAGAGGAGTTAAATAGAAGATTAAAACAGTGGAGGGTTGCGTTAGAGGACTCAGGACTAAGGATAAGTAGAGGTAAGACCGAGTATCTTTTTTTCCATTTTAGCAAGACCGATATCGATGAGAGCCAAGTATCTGCATAGGGGATCACGCTTTGAGACCCCAGGAGTATTTCAGGTATTTAGGACCCATATTACACAGAACGGGGAGGATAGATGAGGATGTTTCCAACCGTATTCAGGCGGGGTGGAGGAAGTGGTGAGCGGCGTCAGGAGTGCTTTGCGACAAGAAAGTACCACGTAGGCTTAAAGGGATTTTACAGACTAGCTGTTAGACCTGCCATGTTATATGGATCAGAGTGTTGGCCACTGAAAAAGGCGCAAGCGGAGAAGTTAGAAGTGGTAGAGATGAGGATGATTAGATGGATGTGCGGGAAAACGTTGTTAGATAAAAGCTTGGTTGATGTTTTTAGAAACGAATTAAGAGTGACATCTATTGTCTGCAAGTTGAGAGAAGGGAGACTGAGGTGGTTTGGCCACGTTAAAAGTAGGCTTCCTACAGCTCCAGTTAGGAGAGCATAATCGCATACGGTGGATGAAGGGTTTTGTAGGGTATAAAAACATATTATAACATGCACAGCGGAATAAAACCCCCTCCAGTCATCTCATCTAACTCGTACAGAAACTAAAAGAGGAAGAGGGTTACAAAGTTATACCTTTGTTGTAAACCGAAAACTCTCTTTAAGCCTCTAGACAGATGCAGGTTATCCACCGCTACTGCACCACCTCGAACTGGCTGCTAGACGGCCTAAGGATTAAACCTTGGATCAAATAATCGTGACCCGTACGTGTGTGTGTGTGTGCGTCGCCGCCAACCACCGTCGCTCGGTGGTGGTTCTCGGCCCTTGAGCCACCGCCGAAGAGAGAAGAGAGGGAGAGGAGAGCCTTTAGGGTTATCTTATTAAATGGTAATTGACTTATGTGATTAATGAGACTTAATAAGGTTTATATATAATAATCCTTATTAGGCCAAGCCTGTTTAATTAAAGTTCAGCTTTAATTAAACTATTAATCAATTACAGAATATACCCTCGACCTTTCTAATTAATTAATAACTATTAATTAATTGGTCCCGTTAATATTTAAACTAAATATTAACTTCTCCTTTAAATAATAAATAACTTTTATTATTTTTCTCTTCCTCAATAATTAATTAAACTATTAATCATTGCGATACACAAACAGGTAAAATCCAACAGGTTCTAATTGGGTGTGCAGCGGTGTGATCCTTTAGTGTCATATAGTATTGGACACGATAGTACATGTTATCTATCTCTGCACATAATCTAACAGTGGATGGCACTAGTGTAACACCGTTCTTTCTAACACTATTTTGAAATACGCGCGGAACCTAAATCAACATAATATAATATAATATAAATATACAATTACAACTTTAGTTTGTTTGCTTTACAAAAGACATTTACAGTGTTACCCTAAACAGTCTCTTTACAAAAACAACAGATATCAGAGTTAGATCAGTCCACAATTCCAGTTTCACCTCTAACTTCCACTCACCAGGAAAATCCTGTAAAAGAGTTCAACAGTGGGGGATTAGCACAAAGCTAAATGAGAGAATAGATATAAAAAACATACAAGGCATAAAGCCCAAACCAACAATGCTCAACCAAACAAGAGAATCGGCGGTTCTGCAGAACCTACAACCAAATGCCGGCCAAAGCAAAGGTTTACCGATAGCCCAGTTATCACAGATAACAGTACTAGCACCTCTTGATTACAACAAATGCTTATCAAGACGATTACTATAACTTTATATCCCTAAACATAGGCCCAGCTGAAAAACAACCGCCAAGCTGATCTCCACAACAACATCATGTATATACAGAACAAGAGATAAAATCTCAAAGACCAACAATCAGGTGATATATCTTATACATCCAAGATATATATCCACTCACCAATATCTTCAAAAGCAGAGCAACTCAGTTCTTTTCTTACTACTGAGTCTTGTCCCCACCTGAACAAACAGCTAACAGTCAGTATTTGCTTAATCAACACACAGTAAGCACAATACTATAATCAAACACATAAGTACATACAATCACAAGTACATATCAACTTATGTATATTCAAACAATATAGAGTAATTCACTATTACCCTTTACAATCTGTAATTCTGTGAATTCATCCATCTCCTTAGCTTAGGCATTTCATGCATTTCTTTCATAAGCTAAGGTTACAAGTTCATGTTTATCTTTAAATCCTCAAAGAGTTGATCTTTCATATTATAAAACACAAATTCCGAGCATAGGTATTATTGGAATTCCGATTGTGTTTAATTCCGATAAGATCAATCCGATGGGGTCAAATCCGATGAAACATAAAATCTGATAAAACATGAAATCCGATAAACCAATTCCGAGCAAAGGCAAATCCGAGTAAAGACAATTCCGATATAATCGGATTCTGATACAATGCACAATCTGAGAAAAGGCAATACCGATCACTTCAATCCCGAGAAACTAAGATCCTAAGAAATTGTCACATACCGAGTAAATGGAATTCCGAGAATATAGCAAATACCGATGAAATGTTAAGGCATAGCTCATATACCGAGTATATATACAATCCGATAGAATAGGATTCCGATAAAAGTCAAATACCGAGTGAATCAAATCCCGGTAATATCAATTCCGATAAAAGTTAAGGCCACTGTTCAGTTCTCTCGGTTTTCAACCAATTCCGATAGAAATACTTGGTATTCACCAATTCCGATCCATTCAAACTCAAAATCCGACTGATTCATACTTAAGAAAACCGAGACATTCAAAATCATTCCAACTTCGATTTTCAATCTGATTTTAAGCATGCAATACATCTATGTTTTCCAGAATCATTCTAAACATGTATTGTTCACAATCTAACATAAATTACTAACATGCATACATCCTAGATCATGAATTCATCAATTAAAGCATTCAATCGGTTTTCACATTATTAAACATATAAAACCGAACTAACAACAATTAACACATTGTTTCAGCAATCTAACCTCTTAGATGATTCAGAATACTCCAGTTAATCAATTAGCACAATTCAAGATCAACAATTTCGAGTTCAATTATTCTTCTTTCTAGCTCTCGGCTAAGACACACAAAACACACACAACACTTTTGTTCTTTGCATGTAATGAGAGAAGAAGTGACAAGGTGGTGGGTTTAGGTGTCCCAAAACCGACACCTCATCAACCCCACTAATACTTACAATTATTTAATTATTTACACAATTTAATTTAACTAATTTAATTAAACACATAAATCAAATAATCAACCAATTAATTACAGTAATTCAACTTAATTACCTTAATCCTACTAGGCCGGTAAGGAGGGTGTTACAAATCTTCCCCCCCCCCCCCTTAAGAAGATTCCGTCCTCGGAATCTGATCGCGCTCAAACAAGGTAGGGTATCGGCTTCTCATATCAGCTTCGGTTTCCTATGTCAAGTCTGAACCCAAGCTGTGCTTCCACCTTACCAAAACCATTGGTATCTGTTTGTTTCTCAGCTTTGTTACTTTACGATCCGGTAACTCAACAGGTTCCTCAATCAGCCTCTTGTTGGAATCTACACTCAGATCTTTTATCGGCAACACCTGAGTCTGATCTTCTACATTACACTTTCTCAAATAACAAACATTGAATGTATCATGGATACCAGCTAACTTATCGGGAAGATCCAATACAATCGTCTGATCATTCATTACTTTACGAGTTCTGAATGGACCAATATATCGAGGAGCTAAGTTTTCACGTTTCCCAAAGCGTATCACGCCCTTCCATGGTGAAACCTTTAAGTAGACTCGTTCTGCCTCAACAAAATTCACTGGTCAGCGATGTGGATCTGCATACATCTTTTGTTGATCTCTTGCAGCTTTCAACATTTCCCGAGCCACTGCAACTTTATCCGCTGTGATCTGAACAATATCTGGCCCAGCAAACTGTTTCTCTCTTGCCTCTAACCAACAAGTAGGAGTTCTGCACGGTCGCCCATATAACATCTCATACGGCGGCATTCCGACACTGGAGTGATAAGAATTGTTGTAGGCAAACTCAACCAAAGGTAGATGCGAATCCCAAGAACCTCCAAACTCTATCGCACATGCCCGAAGCATATCTTCTAAAGTCTAAATCGTTCTTTCTGATTGGCCATCTGTCTGCGGATGATAAGCTGTACTCAAATTAACCCTAGACCCCAACTCTTGCTGTAGTCTGTTCCAGAAATTTGACACAAACCTAGAATCCCGATCTGACACGATAGACAAAGGAACTCCATGTCTAGACACTATCTCATCAATATACAACTTGGCTAACTTACTCAAATTTGCAGTCTCAGCAGTAGCAAGAAAGTGTGCACTCTTGGTTAATATATCAACAATAACCCATATCATATCGTTTCCCTTCTGAGTCCTTGGAAGTTTTGTTACAAAATCCATTGTAATGTGATCCCACTTCCACTCGGGTATTGCTAACTGTCTCAAAGATCCATACGGATTTTGGTGTTCAGCTTTCACTTGTTCACATATATGACATGACTCCACGAATCAAGCCACATCTAACTTCATAGTAGGCCACCAATAAAAAGTCTTCATACTATGATACATCTTAGTGCTACTCGGGTGAATAGACATTCTGGACTTGTGAGCTTCAGTCAAAATCAATTCCCGCAAGTTACCAAACTTCGGCACCCAAACACGATTCTGATACATCTTTAAACCATGAGAATCAGTTGTCAGTTCATGCTGTCTTTTCACCATTATCTCATCTTTCAGGTTTTCTACTTTCAAAGCTTCTAATTGTGCAACCAGTAACTGATCTATCAATTCAGATTTAATTTCCAACCGCATAAACTTTACTGTATCTACAAAACCTTTCCTGCTAAGTGCATCAGCAACTACGTTAGCTTTCCCGGGGTGATACTGAATGTCACAATCATAATCTTTAATCAGCTCTAACCAACGGCGCTGTCTCATGTTCAATTCCTTCTGAGTAAACACATACTGCAGACTTTTTTGATCAGTGCAAGTCGTGCACTTTGTACCATACAGATAATGTCTCTACAGTTTTAAAGCAAACACCACTGCTGCTAACTCCAAATCATGAGTCGGATAGTTCTTCTCATTGGGTTTCAACTGTCTGGAAGCATAAGCTATAACTTTGCCTCTTTGCATCAGTACACATCCCAACCCAGCATGTGAAGCATCACAGTATACTACAAAATCTTCAGATCCTTCAGGCAAAGCAAGAACAGGAGCTTGACACAGAAGTTGCTTCAAAGTCTGAAAAGCATTCTCCTGAGCCTCACCCCATTGGAACTAAACATCCTTTCTAGTCAACTTGGTTAACGGACCCGCAAGCTTCGAAAAGTCTATAATTAACCTTCTATAATAACCTGCTAATACGAGAAAACTTTTGATCTCTGTTGGTGTCTTAGGAGCGTTCCAATTCATTACAACTTCTATCTTTGACGAATCCACTTTGACACCATCTTCACAGATCACATGAACCAGAAATTTGACTTCACGCAACCAAAATTCACACTTGGACAACTTGGCATACAGTTAGTGTTGCTTTAGAGTCTCCAAAACTTGTCGCACATGCTGATCATGCTCATCCTCCGTTTTAGAATACACAAGAATGTCATCAATACACACGATGACGAACTTATCCAAGAATGGTCGACACACAATTCACCAGATCCATAAACACTGCAGGAGCGTTAGTCAGACCGAACGGCATAACAAGAAACTCATAGTGACCATACCGCGTACGAAGAGCTGTCTTCGGTATATCCTCTTCGGACACCCTAACCTGATGGTATCCCGACCTCAAATCGATCTTCGAGAAGTACGAAGCTCCCTGAAGTTGATCGAACAAATCATCTATTCTTGGCAACGGATACTTATTCTTGACAGTTCTCTTATTCAAATCTATGTAATCTAAACATATACGCAGAGTCCCGTCTTTCTTTTTAACAAACAACACCGGTGCACCCTAAGGCGAAGAGCTTGGACGAATAAACCCCTTGTCTAACAGTTCTTGTATTTGAGTCATCATCTCTCTGATTTCTGAAGGAGCTAATCTGTATGGAGCTTTCGAAATCGAAGTACTACCAGGTATCAAATCAATCTTATACTCAACATCACGCACTGGTGGCAATCCTGGCAAATCATCTGGAAATACCTCCGGATATTCCGAAACCACACGAACATCGGTAACCAGATGCTTCTCTTTCTTAACATCAATAGCATAGGCTAGAAAGGACGCACACCCTTTGGCTAAAGATTTTCTAGCATTCATGTACGAGATAATCGGAAGAGAAGATGGAGATCTATCCCCATGAGCCACGACATGCGACCCGTCAGCCAGAGGAATAGTTATCAATTTCTTATGACATGGGATACTAGCCCTATGGTGACTCAACCAATCCATGCCTAATACTAAATCAAATCCGGGTATAGGCATCACCAAACAGTCTACAGGGAAACTAGTACCATCAATACTAATCTGAACTCCAGTCACATAAGTGGTTACATGTACTACAATACCATCAGTAATTTCTACTTCTAAAGTAGTGGTATTCACATAAGCAGGTTATTTCAACTTGTCACACAAAGTCATAGAAATAAAAGACCTATTTACACCAGAATCAAACAAAACACGTGCAGGCATAGAGTTAACTATGAACATACCTGTGATTACATGATCACTGCCAGTAGCTTCCTTGGCAGTCATCTTGAAAGCCCTACCCTCAGCAGAAGGTACAGTCTCTCTCTTTTGACCTGCAGAAGACGATCCCCCGGTGTTACTTACCCCCGCCCCGGTCCCCGCAATCTTCAACTTAGGACATGCACCAGCCCTGTGCCCCTCTTCTTTGCAGTTCCAACAGACAAAGGTGTTGAACTTACATGCACCGATATCATGACCAAACTCACCACACCTCAAACATTTGCGAGTTTGCGGCGTGCACTGTCCGATGTGACGAGATTTACAATTATGGCACCATGGTTTATTCTGAGAAAACCCTGATCCCGTGAACCTCTGATTTGACTTACCCTGATGATTCTGCCCTTTACCCTTACCATGGTTACCACTCGAACCTCCACCAAACTTGCTGACATTATTTTTGCTCATCATTTCCCGATCTTGGGCATCAGACTCCACAGATCTGGTTAATGTGAATGCCTGAACAAGCGAGGTTGACATACGGGTGTTACCCCGATATTCAGGCAATAAGGCCTTCACGAAATGTTGAGTTTGTGCATGCTTACTAGGCACCCACTGCCTTGCAAATCTCAGGGTCTCCTGAAATTTGGTAATCAATTCATCCACGGACATTTTATCTGTTTGTGCTAAATCCAGGAATTCCCGCTGAATTCTCTCCATATGAAAAGCGTTGCAAAATTGTTCACAGAACTTATCCTGGAATTGCTCCCAGGTAATAGCATTTAAAATATCCCGTGGCAGATGCACGGTCAGGGAATCCCACCAATTCAAGGCCTGATCTTTAAAACATCTCGTAGCAAACTTGACCCAATCCGTCTTCTCACAGTTACTTGCTTCCAAAGCTTTCACAACTTCTTTCAACCAATTCAAAGTCACATTCGGGTTTGAACTTCCCGAATACTCAGGTGGCCCACACGCCACGAAATCCTTATATTGACATTTCTGCTTCGTTTCCTGCTGGGGAAACCATGGAATAAAGATAGTCTGTGGTTGGGTTTGATTCGACACTCCTTGTGGCATTTGGATAAATGGAAAGGATCCATAAGGTGTTGACACCGTGCTTGCAGGTATTGTTGTATAAACAGGTGGTGGTAAAGGTTGTGTAAAAGTGGCTGTTATATGAGGCATCTAAACAGTAGAGGTTGGTTGTGAAGATTGGGTTTGGTTCAACTGTTGCTCAAGCTGTAGAATACGATCTCTCTGAGTCTGCAAAGTATCTTCTAGCTGTAACACATAGTCTTGATTATCAGACTCCCCGTTGTGTGAAGTACCAGCTTTATGTTGTTCATTGGCAGCGGTAGAGGACACGTTGTTGTGCTGTCTTCTTGGGGACGAAGGGGTAAGTATCGGTTCTCGTTGTTGTAAGCCATAATCTGTTCTACACAACATCTCACCAGTTGTCAGATTATAATCCGTTAGTACCACATCATATTCTCTATAGCTACCTTACTAATTACCCACCCTGGAAATATTGGACTGATCAGAGCCTCAGTTCGAGTATTGCACAACTCAACAATGCAAATCCTCAAACCAGGGCTCTAATACCATTAATTGTAACACCATTCTTTCTAACACTATTTTGAAATACGTGCGGAAGCTTAATTAACATAACATAATATAATATAAATATACAATTACAACTTTAGTTTGTTTGCTTTACAAAAGACATTTATAGTGTTACCCTAAACAGGCTCTTTACAAAAATAACAGATATCAGAGTTAGATCAGTCCACGATTCCAGTTTCACCTCTAACTTCCACTTACCAGGAAAATCCTGTAAAAGAGTTCAACAGTGGGGGATTAGGACAAAGCTAAGTGAGAGAATTGATATCAAAAACATACAAGGCATAAAGCCCAAACCAACAATGCTCAAACAAACAAGAGAATCGGCGGTTCTGCAGAACCTACAACCAAATGCCGGCCAAAGCAAAGGTTTACCGATAGCCCAGTTATCACAGATAACAGTACTAGCACCTCTTGATTACAACAAATTCTTATCAAGACGATTACTATTACTATATATCCCTAAACATAGGCCCAGCTGAAAAACAACCGCCAAGCTGATCTCCACAACAACATCATGTATATACAGAACAAGAGATAAAATCTCAAAGAGCAACAATCAGGTTATATATCTTATACATCTAAGATATATATCCACTCACAAATATCTTCAAAAGCAGAGCAACTCAGTTCTTTTCTTACTACTGAGTCTTGTCCCCACCTGAACAAAAAGCTAACAGTCAGTATTTGCTTAATCAAAACACAATAAGCGCAATACTATAATCAAACACATATGTACATACAATCACAAGTACATATCAACTTATGTATATTCAACCAATATACAGTAATTTACTATTACCCTTTACTATCTGTAATTCTGTGACTTCATCCATCTCCTTAGCTTAGGCATTTCATGCATTTCTTTCATAAGCTAAGGTTACAAGTTCATGTTTATCTTTAAATCCTCAAAGAGTTGATCTTTCATATTATAATACACAAATTCCGAGCATAGGTATTATTATAATTCCGATTGTGTTTAATTCCGATAAGATGAAATCCGATAGGGTCATGAAATCCGATAAACCAATTCCGAGCAAAGGAAAATCCGAGTAAAGACAATTCCGATATAATCGGATTCCGATACAATGCACAATCTGAGAAAAGGCAATACCGATCACTTCAATCCCGAGAATCTAAGATCCCGAGAAATTGTCACATACCGAGTAAATGGAATTCCGAGAATATAGCAAATACGGACGAAATGTTAAGGCATAGCTCATATACCGAGTATATATACAATCCGATAGAATAGGATTCCGATAAAAGTCAAATACCGAGTGAATCAAATCCCGGTAATATCAATTTCGATAAAAGTTAAGGCCACTGTTCAGTTCTCTCGGTTTTCAACCAATTCCGATAGAAATACTCGGTATTCACCAATTCCGATCCATTCAAACTCAAAATCTGACTGATTCATACTTAAGAAAACCGAGACATTCAAAATCATTCCAACTTCGATTTTCAATCTGATTTTAAGCATGCAATACATCTATGTTTTCCAGAATCATTCTAAACATGTATTGTTCACAATCTAACATAAATTACTAACATGCATACATCCTAGATCATGAATTCATCAATTAAAGCATTCAATTGGTTTTCACATTATTAAACATATAAAACCGAACTAACAACAATTAACACATTGTTTCAGCAATCTAACCTCTTAGATGATTCAGAATACTCCAGTTAATCAATTAACACAATTCAAGATCAACAATTTCGAGTTCAATTCTTCTTCTTTCTAGCTCTCGGCCGAGACACACAAAACACACACAACACTTTTGTTCTTTGCATGTAATGAGAGAAGAAGTGACAAGGTGGTGGGTTTAGGTGTCCCAAAACCGACACCTCATCAACTCCACTAATACTTACAATTATTTAATTATTTACACAATTTAATTTAACTAATTTAATTAAACACATAAATCAAATAATCAACCAATTAATTAAAGTAATTCAACTTAATTACCTTAATCCTACTAGGCCGGTAAGGAGGGTGTTACAACTAGGAGGCGGGTCGCCCTTTTTTGAGGTGGGAAGATAGAGTTAGAGCGGATTTGCAGGAGCTATCTCTCTCTGCGGACATGATCTCAGACAGGCCCTCATGGAGAAGGAAGATTATGATCCAAGATTAGGTAGAATAGAGAGTATGCACTTTGTGGCTTAGGTTTATGAGTTGGGGGCTAGCTTCGCCCTATTTGCAGGGGTTTTTATTTATAATTATATATATTTATATTTATTTCTCTTATTTTTGTTTCACTTATTTTTTTATTTCTTTATATATATATATAAATTGGATCAATTAAGAACCATGTGTTAAACAAAGAACCTAAAGAACCAATCTGGATCATTGGATCATCAAAATTAATGGATGAGATTTAACGATGTCAAAACTGTAATTATGATGTATTAAAATAGGAAGAAAAGGGCAAACATGGAAAATCCCCCCTCCAACAACTCACGATTTAAAAAAACCCTCAAAAACTTTAAATTGTCATAACTTTTTAAGTTTTATGAATTTAAACAAAAAAATTATACCAATCTTTTAGTTTATTAATCATCTTTCAAACAAGATCACTCTTCCCATATTTTTCTAAATTGTTTTTGAACATGAAATTTTTGTTTGTATTTTGGGCAGTATGTAATGTTTTGTACGGATTATGCATTTTGGGTTGAATGTGTAATTTTGCATTTTAGACTGCATTTTCATTGAATCGTGTTGGATTTGCATTTTGCATTTTGCATTTTCATAATCTTTGTATTTTGGAAGCATCTAGATGATCTGCATGTTTATATTTTGCGTTTTTCGGGTTTTGCATTTTGCATTTAGAATGAACCCAACTCAAAATGCAAACTTTGCATTTAAAAAAAAAAAGTTAAGAAATATATCAAGCCTGGTCTTGTTTGAAAGAGGACGAAAAACTGAATCTAACGATATACTTTTTTGCAAAAATTCTTAAAAACAAATAAGTTATGATCAATTAAAGTTGAGTGGAGTTTTTTTATTTATAAAGTTGATTTTTTTTTTGTTATTTTCAAAATTTGCTCTTAATTAAAGTGTCACGTGTCATTACCAGGATGATTCTTTAGGTTCTATGTTTAAGAGAGGTTCTATATATAACCTCACCATATATATATATATATATATATATATAAATTTTAAACCTTTTTTTTTTCGTGTTTTCGTTGTTCCCCTTTTTTCTTATTGTTTCTCTGACTTCTAGTTGCCGGAGGTCTTTTTCAGAAAACATTCTCTCTACGTACAGGTAGAGGTATAATTATTTATACCCCACCTCCTCATACCCCGCTTTTATAAGATTGTGTATCTTTGTTTTTGTTGTTGTTGATAATCCATAAAACGATATATTATGGAATAAAAACTATTTACTATAACAACATTAAGGGAATACAATACTATTACAAATCTATTAATGTTATGTCAACACGTTTTATAGGACCACCAAGTAAAAGTAACCTTCATGGAAAAAAGAAAAAATAATTTGTAAGAATTTAATGTTATGTTTCTCAAAAATTATGGACCCAAATGCTTTTAGTATTCTAATATATGCAGCCTTTGCCCATTGACTTTTTAACTTTATTTTTCTTTAATTTATTCTTATTTGTAACTAAAGTTACCAAGAAACTAGTTACATCTGGTTCGAATTTTTGGGAGGAAATAAACCTACAATAAAATTTATCTGTATATGACAGTATAAGGATTTAACAACATATACTATAAGTTGCTAATACATATATTATTGTAATATTAGCATTTGTAAATTAGTTCAAGGGCAAATATGAAAATTTAAATAAGTAAATGATCGTGGCTATGTTGGTAACTTTATTTCCGCATTTGAAATTTAAATTTTTATTTCTTTTATTTAAATTAGATTTTTCTATCCTGTTTATATTTAAAATATCCTCAAAGTAATTAACAAATAAATTAAAACAAGTTTTGTTCTTCTCTAATTAGACAATCATCTTGATATATTTTTGAATTTTTTTTTTCATTTTATATGTGTAGATTCACATGTGAAACGTTACATATAATTTAGGTGAGTTTTTTTATTCTAATTTATTAAGGTTTTTCTAAAGTTCATATGTAAATTCACATGTGATATTTAACATAAAATTTAGCATGCTTTTTATAAAGTTATCGAGTGTTTTGAAATTCATTATACATAAGTTCACATGTGAAATAACAATATTTTACATGTAAAAACAGTTAGTTCAATTGTAAATACCATATTTTACATGTATAATACCAATCCTTTCTATGGAATTTAATGTTTTATATTTTATTGTTAAAATTTGTATATTTCAATTTTATAGCAATTATAATTGTAGAAAAATATTGCCAAACTCACGTTTTGTCAAATCAACTTTTTCTCTGTAGTGGCTACCTTCTAGTCATTAAGAGTTACTCGTTAGTAATCACTTTTTTTATAAATAAAATTAAATGACCACATATCTAGTCACGAGGTAAGACTCCTTATTAAACCTTCAAACACTGACAACCTTTATAGATGTGAACACATTAAGTGACGAAATTGATTGTCATAGAGTAATGACAATCTAGTTTAGTCACTGAACAATGACCACTTTTGGTTAGGGGTTATCATGGTTTGGTTTGGGTGGTTTATGCGAAATATTGGAAATTAAATCGGCAACCTCCGTTTCAAGAAATATTAAACCAAGCTGGACCAGTAAAGTAGTCAAACTTAACCAAACTGATTACTAAAACACGATTCGGTTTGGATTGGTTTCACGGTTTAACTTTTATTTGTACTTTTTGTTTAGTCGTATCATTCGTGCAACAAGTTCTTGTTTTAAGAAGTCAAGTGGTAATTTCCTACTATTAAAAAAAAATTAAAAATGTACATGTTTATGATAATGAAATAAATATACTACGAATCATGATGATAACATACCAATTCAATTTTGAAAAACTTTTTACATAAATACTTGCTTAAACTATAAAATATCTATAATATACTTCAAAGATTATATAAAGGGGACGATTCAAACGAGAACTGTTTTTCGTACGAGAACTGCGAGAACCAATCTTAGCCATTGAGTTGATAACATTCTCTCTCTTAAAATTTTTAAGACTACTTAATTTTAAGTAGTATATGTTCATATGCCAATGGTACAAATATTTAAAGCAACAGTTCAATCAATTATCTCCCTATTTAACTCAACAAGTTATGGTAACTGTTGTTTTAAGCAATTCATTAAACCCAATTAGATGTCTTTTTCTTTATTTTTATTGTTTTTAAAAAAATTATCTTAAAACTGAATAAAAAGATTGATGATAAAAAAATTGAAATAAATAAAATTGAAAAAGGAGTGAAAAAAAAAAAACAGATATTCTTATTTATTATAGAAGATACATTCTTTCGACAAAATATATATTTGGTAAAATCTCTCAACCATTTATTTGAAAGATTTTTAGTATTAGCAAGTCCGATCACTTAATTAATTTATGATATTTTATTAATGATTTATTATGTTAGTAGCATTGTGGTTATTGAATTATGGTTTCATATTTAGCTAAGTTGAAATTAAGTCTTCTGTTTCTATCGAATGTTCTTAAAAAATTGAAATTTTTGCATATGATAAAGTTGAATATATGCTCTTGCAAACTGATGACCCCTTCATGTTTCCACTTGGTGTTCATTTAAAATGGGACCATTATAGGATGAGACTATTTTCAATCATGTCTCCATTGATATTTGTCAAATCAAATTAGAGTATATCTTCTTCTATTTGGGTGTACTTGTAATTTGCATCTTTTGGTAGATTGTCAACATGGGAACATACTCTCCATTTAAATATTAAAATGAACCTCTACTTTGATGTGTATTTAAGGGTTTTTATAATGACAAACACACACATTCGTCTAATATATATACATATGTTCAACATGAGACTTGAACTTTTAACATTATAGATGAATGAACAACTTAAACACTTAGTCAGCAACACTTATGGATACTGCTAAGCCAAAGACTATTTATTACACGTGTTTGTAGCATATAAACTTTATGAGTGAAGGAAGTGATAACACTCTTTGACTCCATCATACCGCCATGTTAGTTTTTTCCTTACCACTTAAATTATCATTTGAGCTACATAGATATCGCTTCCCACCACGCTAAATATTAGGACTCACCTACTAGACCTCTGACTATTAGCCATGCCGCCAATGCCATGGAGTGAGGTGGCTCTCACTGCGTGACTGCGTCGTGCACCACGAGACTTTTTTAAACCCACTCGGGGTGTGCTCTAAGATGTGATTACGTAACCTAGTCATGGATTATCAAAAGGTTGTAATTTACTATTATTGTACGTGATCATTAAGCTTCAACTGTAATATGATAACAAAAGGTCAAAAACCCATAAAGGCTTAGAATTGAACCATATGCCCCAGAAGTGTAGGACCTTCACGTCTGAATTGAAGCACATGCTAATAATCTTTTTTTTTCTTTTTTTCTTTTTTTCAGAAAGTGCAAGATAAAGACGAGATACATGTATCAATCTTTTACCATGTGCTTTAACAAATAAAATATATTACAACAAAAGATGACTTATATTAAGATAAACAATTAAAACCACAAAGGAAGTGACACGTGCTATAAAAGTAAAAGATAAAATCAAGAGTGTGATCGAGCTAAGACGACTCGAACACTAACAGACTCTGACTCGATGTTAGTTTAATAACTTGAGCTTGAAAGTCGACTTGAGTTTGACTATGCCTTGGAATTCAAGCTTGATCGGAAGCATGATAAGGTAAACGATACACTCGAGCTCCACGCGACTCAAAATGGTTATAAATTCCTTTTATGCAGTAACTTCATTTGTATTATTACAACATAATGATATATGTGATAGTTATTAAATAATATAAAACGAGTTGCAAACATGACTTAATGAACATGAATCTTAGAGGATGCTTGCTTGGTTGCGAATTTAATGGGTAAAGAATGAGAATGATAATGATTAATATTGTTTAGTTAGGTTTCAATCATTACCTATTAATGGGTAATAAGTCATTCCTCAGTAAATTGTGGATAATGGATTCAGGTATGTGTGTCCCCACCGATCACCTCCACCATCACTGACCACCACCAATAACGCTACCACCACCCTCTAACACCACCACCGACTACCGTCATATCCGCCCCTACCACCTGCCGCAACCACCACACCATCATAACTGTTGAACAATCACCACCACAACCGTCACAATCACTACAATCTACCACCATCATAGACCGTTGTTACTGTCATCACTGCTACCACTACACTCCACTGTCATCATAGACTGTGTCGCCTTCGCCAAAAATGCCACCTCCACCTTCCATCTCCACATCTATTGACTACCATATCCGCCCATCGCAACCGCCACCATCATCAACTTTCACTAATGGTTACTTAATAGTTAAGAATATGATGTGATGCATGGATAGGAGCTATCATGATTATGAGGACTGTATGGCATTGTCATATAACGATTAGTAAGCTGCCTATACCTCCGATATGATGAATACAAGGAACAGAATTGTGATACTAGCCGAAGCAAGTTTCGGAAACCTACCTGATAGAGCAGATGCTAGTGTGACGGGGGAGAATGACCCTCGTATGCAACCAATCTTGAACCAGCCACTTCCTTAGAACATGATTCTAGTGGACGTAGAACTAGAAACCCTTATAAACGAGGAGGAGGAGCTTGTAACAATGAATATGAATAAGTTGGTAACGACTGTTGTAACTCATGGAGGTACTTATCGAGACTTTTCGACGTGTCAGCCACCGACATTTGAAGGTGTGCTAGACCCTGTGATGACTAAAGATGGGTCTCAGAAGTGTAAGGAGCTTTCTTCACCTATAAGAGTTCAGAGGATACTAAGGTTTGGTACCTTCTAATTTGCTGAGGGAGCGGCCAAAGACTGGTGGAATTTGCTGAGAAAGATGAAGGGTGAGGAAGTCACGAGGAATATGCACCCAAGGTCGAGGTGGAACGTGTAATGGATGAATTTATGTAGATAGAACAGACTACAGAGACATTTAACCTGATTACTGCAGTGTTTAAGGAGAGCCTACTCCACTTTTCAGCTTATGCGAATGATGAATGGTTGTAATTGCACAGATATATACAGATGCTCAGAGAAGATATATGAGAGTTTGTGTCCAATGATCAATATTCTATCCTTGACCAACTAATCGAAGGAGCACGCAAGAGAGAGTTGTACTTGACTGAAAGAAACAGAAAGAGGTCAACAGAACGGGTTGCACTGGGTAACAACCAAGGGAAACAACTTATCAAGAAACATAATACTAGTGGTTTCAAGTCTGCTAGAAAGAACACTGGGATGAGGTGCTTTAAGTGTGCAAGGGGCACGCTAGGAAGTTCCGATTAGGGACCAAAAGCTGTTACAAATGCGGAAAGAGTGGGCACCATGGGAAAGACTGCAGGGCCTACTTTAACGTGTGTTTCATGTGCTTTTATCGTTAACTTCTAACCTGCACTTATACTTGTTGATTCTGGGCTAGCAAGTGCTTTGTGTCTTCTTCATTCTGTAAAAGTTTTGTAGTAGAACCGTTGAAGTTAGAAACACCGTTAGAAGTTGGGATAGCCGATGGTAGGGCTTTATGTGTAACTGCTGTCAATAGGGACAATCTAATAGTGATATGTTGGGAAAATGATCTCATCAGTTAAGATTTGATAAGACAAAGTTAAGTTTGTAAGATGTGTTCTACATATAATTTAAACAGAATTATGAAGCTTAGTCAGACTGAACACTTATAGTGATTCAGACTAAGTATAGGCTGAATATAAGCTGAGCATATGTTCGTTCAGCTTAGACTATATCTTAGTAAGATTATCAATATGTTTGATAAGCTGTGTGCGTAAACTAAGATATACATATTGAGTTTCAGCTTGATAAGTTTCAAGCTGAGCGACTCAGTGTGAATACTGAGTCAGCTCAACAGAGTTGCTAAATATGTTTTAGTTAATTCTTTAGACTTCTAAGGATGAGTTAATACTTATACATGTTTGTTCATGCTTGTTTTCGAGTGTGTTCTCGAAGAACTCAGCTTGATGAGGTTCAAGCTGAGTAACTCAGCCTGACTAAAGAAGTCAACTTACAAGAATTTAAATGTGTTTTAGATTCTGTTTTAACTCTCTATATCTATGGAAAGGATAAGAAGACTTCAGAATCTAGATTGAAGATTGAAGACTCAAGATAAGAAGATTCAAGATTCAAGATTCCGAGTTATCCGATAGTTAGTTAGCAAATTAGGATTAGTCCAATTTGTTAGGAACCGTAGCAACAGGATTATAAATACTTATCTTCTGATAAGTTTAGAGGTATGACTAAGAGATGATTACGACTACGTGTTGCAGAGCCAAACCTCACCTCACCGTATGTGTTACGATTCTTGAATCACTGTTTGTCAGTTCAACGTGATCAAGAAACTCACAGATTGCCAAGTTGTTCGTGTGTTCGAATAATCACATTAGTTGTGATATTGGTAAGTTATCAATCTGTGTAAATCCTGTTTAGAGAGTCATCAGTATCTATAATCATAAGTTGATTATAGATAGCTAAGTTTGAGAGATTGAGAGATTTATATTAGGTGATTATATATCAAGAGTTGCTTACTTGATAGTTATTGTAATCATCTTCTTATTCAAAGCATTGTAATCATCTTCTTAATAAAAAGCATTTGATTGATTGTGGTTTGATTTACTTTGTGTAACACTTTTATTTGATTTATTCAATTTCCACAGAAAGTGTATTCAACCCCCCTTCTACACATCTGTTGATTGTTGTTATTCTCATACAAGGGACCAACAACTGATATCAGAGCAGGCTAAACGATTTCATAAGTTGAAAGTTCAAGATTCTGAGAAAGTTTACAATGTCTACAAGCAACAATTCTTCAAACTTTCCACAGATGTCTACCAAAGGTTGTCCCATATTTGATGGTTCTTACTATCCTATGTGGAAGTTTAGAGCCATGCTATTCCTCAAGTCCATTGACATTCGTATATAGATGAGGTTGATTATGTTCGATGCAATAGGCTTTCTTGTATCCTTTTCACAGCACTGAGGGCTGGAGGAACACTGCACGTGTACAACCTACAGTCTATATATGGGTTCTTGCTAAATCATGAACATATCACTGAACACAAAAGAACTTCTCAACAACAACTCAAGGAGTCTTTGGATAAGAATGAAGTTGCATTGGTTGCACAGAAAAAGAAGAAAAGTTCCATGACACTAGTTGTTGAATCTGAGACTGAGTCAGAATCTCAAGCTGACCACTTAGACTCAGACTCATGTGATACTGATGATGTTCAGAATATCACTGAGAAAATGGCAATGTTAGCCAGACGTTTGAGAAGAGCTCAAAGGGGAAGAGGAAGATCTGACAGGGGCAAAGGGAAGAGTTCCTTTGATCCCAAGAATGTTGTGTGCTTCAATTGTCAGAAGAAGGGACATATTGCTGCTGAGTGTAGATCAAAGAAGGCAGAATCAACATCAGTTGTTGATAATAATGCTTACAGAGCTGATAAATACAAGAAGAAATATACTCAGCTCAAGAAAGGAAAGCCAGAAGACAAACCCAATGCAAAAGGGTTATATGCTGAAACCTGGGATACAGAATCATCCACCCCAGATGATGATGTATGTCTTATGGCTCAAGAAGATGAAGAGTTAGAATTAGATGAGGTTGATTATGGTCAGTCCGAATCAATCTTTGAAGCTGACATGATGGAAGCTGAGGAAAATAGCAAGCTCAGTGATTAGGATCCTGCTTCCATGTATAAGGTCAGTAATTTCTACTCTTACACTGATGAAGAAAAGGGTCTTGCTTTTGATTATCTACTGAATGATTACAAGACCAGCCTTAAGTCTCAAAATGACCTCAAAGCTGAGATAGCTAAACTGAAAGATGAGATTAAGGAAAATCAATCTCTCATTGATGATGGTAAGAAAGCACAATGTGATCCTGAATGTCAAAGACACATCAACAAACTTCTAAGTGAAGAACTTCAGGAAGCTAAAGACAAAGTTGACCAACTTCAAAAGGTCACTGAGTCTTGGTGTAAGTCATCAAAGCTTGCTGAAAAGTGCATAAACCAACAAATTCCTAAACAGGTAAAGGCTGTACTTGGGGTGACTATCAAACAGCAGCTTATGTAGCTGATGATGAGATAGCAAGTACAGACTCTGAGGAGGATAGACTACTGATTGAGTCTCAGAAGTCAGCCTCAGAGAAGAAACATGGTGAAAACCTTAAATACAATATTTTTTTAAAGGCTAAAGATCATGGAGAAGAGTGCTCAACATCCAAACAGCATGGTAAGTCTGTGCTGGACAGATTAGACACTCAGCCTATTCAAAGAACTTCAGTCAGAGAAAGGCTTAATCCAAATCTTTTCAAAAGACAACATTCTCTATCTGGCTCAGAGAGAAGTTACAAGAATAGGAAGACCACTGTAAGTCAGAGGTCAAATCACAACAATGGTAAGTCCAAAGTTGTAGATCTTGGTAAGTCCAAGAAGATCAACAGTGGTAAGTCCAAACCTGTTGAAACTGGTGAGTCCAGTCACCATGGCAAAGGTAAGTCCAAAGTCAGGGAAAAGAAGGTTGTTAGTCAAACTTCTAAGGATAACAAACAAAGATCTAACAAAGGTAAGTCCAAAGTCAGTGATCATCAAGTAAATCAACTTGCAAAGAAAGTTGAAAAGTTATCCACCGCATACAATCCTAAGACTGAGAGTAAGTTCTCACAAGGATTGTTAGACTCTCTACCTCCTGTAATCATTGAAAGAAGGAGATGCTACAAGTGCAGAAGTAGAGGTCATGAGGTTAAGGACTGTGATGCAGAAATCTAAAGGCCTGAACAAGAACAAGCTGATCAGCCTACACAGGACTCAACTCCTGCTCAAGCTGAACAGTCAGTTCAACCAGATGGAGATGCTAAGTGCTCCTCATCTGAACCCACCAAGAAGTGGGTTCCCAAACTTAACTATTGTGTTTAGTTTTTATATCATGTGCAGGGTTCAAGTAAATGGTACTTGGATAGTGGATGCTCAAGGCACATGACTGGGTGGAAAGGAATTCTTAGTGATTTCCAAG
The DNA here is from genome assembly GCA_947179395.2 of Pulicaria dysenterica. Taxonomy (NCBI): domain Eukaryota; kingdom Viridiplantae; phylum Streptophyta; class Magnoliopsida; order Asterales; family Asteraceae; genus Pulicaria; species Pulicaria dysenterica. The sequence goes on along the minus strand of OX359289.1, from coordinate 33,316,314 downwards.
AAGATGAAGGTCCTAAAGTAACATTTGGTGACAACTCCCATGGAAGAACTAAAGGCTATGGGAAGATGCAAGCTGGCAACGTTACTTTCCAGAGGGCTGCATATGTCAAAGGCCTCAAACACAACGTGATTAGTATCAGTCAATTGTGTGATGAAGATAATGTTGTTACTTTTAGGAAGAAAGAAGAAACAATATATAATGCTAAGGGAAAGCCTGTATTAATAGCTAAAAGAGTAAGAGATGTGTATCTACTTGATCTAAATTCTGCTGATCCCTATACTGAAACCTGCTTATATTCCCATTCTGTTCCTAAGCTGAGTTGGTTATGGCATAAACGTTTATCCCATCTAAACTTCAAATATATAAATATGCTATCTAATAAAGAGTTAGTCTCTGGCTTACCAAAGATCACATTTGTCAAAGACAAATTGTGCTCATCTTGTGAACAAGCGAAGCATCATAAATGGTCCTTAAAATCAAAGCAAAATTTTTCAATAACAGACCCATTGCATATGTTGCACATGGATTTGTTTGGACCCATAAGTACTCCAAGCCTAAGTGGCAAGAAGTACACACTGGTGATAGTAGATGAGTTCTCACAATTCACCTGGGTAATATTCCTTAAAGCCAAAAGTGAGGCTGCCCTGGAGATAATCAATTTTATCAAACACGAAGAGTTGCAGAAAGGTTTGTCTTTAAAGCAACTTAGAAGTGATCATGGGACTGAGTTCAGAAACTCAACTCTTGAAAACTTCTGTGAACAAAAAGGAATATTACAAAATTTCTCATCTGTCAGAACTCCACAACAAAACGGGGTTGCTGAAAGGAGAAATAGAACCTTGATTGAGTCTGCTAGAACAATGCTATGTGAGGCAGGATTGAAACTCTATTTCTGGGATGAAGCTGTCAGTACAGCCTGTTATACTCAGAATAGATCAATCATTGTCAAAATACATGGAAAGATATCATATGAGATGTATATGTCTAGAAATCCCAATATAGGTTATTTCCATATCTTTAGTTCAAAGTGCTATATGCTGAATCAAAGAGATCAGCTCCATAAGTTGGAACCTAAAGCTGATCTTGGAATATTCGTTGGTTATTCCTCAATCTTCAAGTCTTATAGGATATATAATACAAGGAGAAAGGCCATAGAAGAGTCAATTCATGTCTCTTTTGATGAAGACTATTTTGATCAAGCTGATAAGAGTCAAGTTGACTTGGTCAGTCTGAGTGAGCTTGTAAGGCCTAAGGAAACCAACTTATCAAATCCTATGTATGTCATAGGAGATGATAGTGATGATAATGTGTGTTCATCAAAGAAATCATCACAAACTCCAAGGGATTCTTAAGCTGAGAAGGATGATGAGTTCATCAACCCCTTTGGAGCTGAAGTCACTCAGACTGGGAATCTCAGTGATCATCAGTTTGTTGACAATGCTGCTGTTGAGACTAAGGATGTGTGTTCACCTCAGAGTTCTCAACATCACTCAGATTCAGAACTAGACTCTCCAACTACAACATTCAAATTCCTTAAGATCATCTTCATGATCAAATTATTGGAAATGTCCAAGAAAAGGTCATGACCAGATCTAAGGCTACAGTTAACTATGCTGCTCACTTTGGTTTCCTATCTCAAATGGAACCAAAGAAGACTGAAAGAGACTTAGAGGATGAGGATTGGATTGAAGCTATGCAAGAGAAATTGAATGAATTTGAGAGAAATAAGGTATGAAACCTTGTCCCTGCCCCCAAAGGTCTCTCAATTATAGGCACTAAGTGGGTCTATAGAAATAAAATGGATAAGGATGGAGTGATAGTAAGGAACAAAGCCAGGCTGGTAGCACAAGGGTATAAGCAAGATGAAGGAATTGATTATGATGAGACCTTTGCCCCTGTTGCTAGAATTGAAGCCTTAAGGCTGTTCCTGGCTTATGCAGCATATAAAGACTTCAAAGTCTATCAAATGGATGTGAAGAGTGCTTTCCTAAATGGTACACTTCAGGAGGAAGTCTATGTGAAACAACCTCCTGGCTTTGTGAGTTCAAAGTTTCCACATCATGTCTATAAGTTAGACAAGGCTTTGTATGGTCTTAAACAAGCTCCAAGAGCTTGGTATGATACACTGTCCACTTATCTACTATCCATGGATTTCACCAGAGGTAGTATAGATAAGATACTCTTTATTAAAAAGAGTAAAGGACAGGTGATTCTTGTACAAATCTATGTGGATGACATCATTTTTGGTTCTACAAATGAATCTATGTGTGAGTGGTTCTCCAAAATAATGTCACAAAAGTACAAGATGAGTATGATGGGTGAGATGATATATTTCCTAGGCCTGCAAATACAACAAAAGCCTGATGGAATTTTCATCAATCAAAGCAAGTATGTTCTTGATTTGATAAAGAAATATGGTTTTGATTCTAGTTCAACCATGAGAACACCCATGTCACCAGCTGTCAAGCTCAGTAAAGACTCAGATGGTAAGTATGTGTGTCAGTCTACCTATAGAGGAATGATAGGTTCATTACTCTATTTGACAGCTAGTAGACCTGATATTATGTTTGCTACATGTGTTTGTGCACGATATCAGGCAGATCCTAAAGAATCACATCTTTAAGCTATGAAAATGATCTTTAGGTACCTTAAAGGTACACCAAATCTAGGTCTTTGGTATCCAAAAGACTCTTGATTTGAATTAGTTAGTTTTTCTGATGCTGACTATGCTGGGTGCAAGTTAGATAGAAAATCAACAACTGGAGGATGTCAATTGCTTGGAGGTAAACTTGTAAGTTGAACTAGTAAGAAACAGAACTCAGTGGCTACTTCAACTGCTAAAGCTGAGTATGTTGCAGCAGGAAGCTGTTGTGCTAAAATCTTATGGATACAACATCAGCTTCAGGACTTTGGTATGGTTTTCAAGAAAACTACTATCTTCTGTGATAACCAAAGTGCAATAGCCATCACTTACAATCCAGTATTTCACTCAAGAACCAAGCACATTGAAATTAGACATCACTTCATAAGGGACATCCTGGAAAAAGGTAAAGTTGAAATTAAATTTATCTCCACTGATGACCAACTAGTGTTGGGATTTCGGGGGCTCGCAACGGAAGCAAGGTACAACAAAAACAGCCCAAAGTACAAGCATATAAAGCATGAAAACAAGAAATCCCAAAATGGACCAAACTCTATGTTCAAGAAATGCAACAAGGAAAGGAAAGAGGGTTATACCTTTCTCCTTAGCTCCAGAAAACTTCAATCCTCGTGGTAGTGATGCTCCAAGAACAAAACACACGGATCTTCTATCGGGATATACCCCGAGAACACGTCAAACCACGGGTGCTAGCAAGCCTTTGGTGGTACTTCAACAAGAACACCACTCCAGGAACAACAACATGAATCTTCTGGAACCTCTTATTCAAAATCACACTCTCTAAGTCTAGTGTAGCACTTAAGAGTGTATGGCCTTGAGAGAAAAATGAGAGAGCTAAGTGAGAGCATAAACTAACTCACCCCCTTAAACTCTCTACTGTCTCCAGGCCCTTCTTTACCCCCATAGCCAGCCAAACCTCGAGATAAGATATACACATGCATTGGCTAGCTTGGGAGGTGATTTGACAAATGTCACATGCAGCCTGTAGCGGCGCTAACCTTTAGGGTTTAGTGGCGCTAACCCCTTAGAGTTAGCGGCGCTAACGCGGCCTGTCAGAGATTTGACACAAAGTATATGCAGCCGTAGCGGCGCTAACCTATAGAACTTAGCGGCGCTAACGCGGCCTGCGAAGTCAACTTTTGTATTTTGTCATATTTGGTCCCTTAACTTAAGTTGCTGTAAGGTTTGACCCCGGTGTATGACCCAATAGGCCCATACATCATCAGCAGCGGTCTATATGGCGTACGTGCATTAGTGGGCATATTTATAACAAACTCCCACTTGCACATAATGCACCGTACCCATGTAACCACAAACAAAGTGCGGCTCTAGCAAAGCATCGATGCCCCCAAGTCAGTATGGGTTCCGCTTCCTTGCAGAAAACCATAACCTACATAAAAACGTAGAGGTCCTATAGATAAGTGATCAAACATCCTTTTGTTCGCGATATCCTTGTGAACACGAGACATGGATTAATATGTCAATCTCCAGATCGTTCACGATTATGTTTCTCGATCTTGATTGGTGGTGACCAAAATTTAAGGACATATCTGATTCTCAATCAATATTCCTTTACGCATGGCCATGCTTATTTTGGTGTCAACGCCCAATCATCGAGGGGCCCAAGGATATCTCTCATATCAGAGGAACAAATTCCATTGACTGTACAACCCCATAGCGTGAACCTTGTCTTACTTAACTATTCCCTTTATAATAGCCAGTTACGAACTACGTTTTGAAATAACCAAAGTAAGAAAGTTTCATGCTATAGTAATTCATACATCTCAGGTCGAAGGACGTAATGATATTATCATCCCGAGTAACTTGTGACCATGATCCATGAAGCGAACTCAGGTGCGGGTCTTTCAGTCACTTGAAACTCCTTTCAAGCACAGGTTACTGTTGCGTTTCATGCATTCAATCCTTGATTAATGCATAACCAACATCTAACCTCAGCCTTATTTCAAACTTCCTTCCCTTGAAGAATGACTGACTGTGGAAATTTAGAATGTATAAACATTCTGGGAAGTGGTTAAACATGCTAAGATGGAACACAGTAAAGACCAATGAAGGTAACCGCGTCATGCGTATATATAGTCCCCACTATATATCGATACAATCATCAGTGAGCAGTACTGCTTACCGTTCCCAAAGCTTATAAGTAAATCAAACATTTACTAAAACAATATTCAAGCCTAGTCATAAGCATAAGCAATGCTATTATACCTAGTATGAAATTCATCACTAGTATTTGACAACGGCTTAATTATGGGATTATCCACACGATATCCCTTTGTACTCTTTTGTATTCTCTTATTAAACCACTTGCATAGTGTTTATCAAAGAGATCATACATAATATTATCATAGTCATCATATCCTCAATGTTACCGAAGTCTACAATAGGATTAATGATACTTATGATTATTAGAGTCGACATACCCTCAATGTAACCGAAGTTCACAATAGAGTCACTAACACTCACTTTTATTAGAGTCGACATACCCTCAATGTTACCGAAGTACACAATAGGGTCAATGACACTCATTTGAATTTAAATGTCGTATCTACACCACATATTTGTATATTCAAAACTTCGATTAGAATCGACAGTCTTACAAGTATGGATTTGCTTGCAGTAATAACTTACTCAAGACAACTCTATTTTTGTCGAACATCAAGAACATACTCCAGTATTTCTTGAATTTTAGAATCCACATAACTCTATCAATAGGTTGATAACAACCCTAAATTAGGACATTATTTTCATTGAGTATATTTTACTAGGAACACATGAAGCTCCCACTAGCCCTGACAAGAGTATCTGGCTTAATCTATGCTCTCTAGAAAACTCATTCCTTTGACATTCTCGTAAAGCAAGATTACAGCCATAAAATGCAAATTTTATCGACTTCATTCATGGACACAACTTGGATATAATGGATATGTAAGACCTCGGAACATGCTTCAAAACATTTCCTCAACTTAATCCTGCGAAGGATCAAGGTATTCTTATTTCCATGTGAACATACTTGTTTCCCTAAAGCGACAACAATGCTTCACATAATCCAGACCTAATCTGGATATTATGGATGTGTAAGAACCTCGGAAAGTGCCTTAAGCATTTCCTCAACTTAATCCTATGAAGGATTCAGGCCTCTTACGTCCAAGTGAACTAACTTGTTTCCTTAAGGTGACAACAATATTTCACTTTTATCCGAGTCATCTTCAACATAGCCACTAGAACATGTTTCCATATAATCGATATGAAACACTTTGTCTCTAGTTGGCATTTGAAGTTGTCTATGATTGCTTCTTTGTTATTCCCTTCACCCTTCTTGGATAACACCTTAGGTGTTGGATTAACCCAAGTCAATTACTTGGATGCATCAAATGGGATACACCTATGTATACCATTATCTTCTTATATTCACTAGTGAACACAGGGTCCCACTATGTTTCCGATGAATGGTGACATCACAATGATTCACCATCAAGCTGCTGTTGCTAAAATATGACAACCTCATATCTAAACAGCCTTCTTGATTTCCATCAGATTTAAGGAAGCAATGGATATTGTCAGGTTTTACCAACATCTCTATGCTGATTAAATGCTAGTGACAACATTATGTCTCTTATTTAAGTTTTACGTTCTTCCACTGGAATGCTTTTGTAAATTGTATTCTTCCTTTTGAGCACCAAATATGGTTCCCATAAGTCTAAGAAACAATTATCCAAAACTCAGATGAACTACTTAAATATATATATAGGCATCAACTTATTATTCATCCATCTCCCACTGAATGTAGACTGGATAATTTTAAGTTATGAGATTGACAAGCAAAGGACTCTTTCTAATCAAAATCTCATTCGATGCTTAAGTGACCATCATATTGTGATTTAGATTGAGGACTTGGTTCATAAAATTAATGTATACCAATCACATTGAATACATGTTTTAGACCTGCCTTTCACCAGATCATCAACAAAGATATCCGGTTTTCTTTAAAGTAACACCAATTACAAATGTGTTTCTTCAAGAAAACGAATTATGGGTTAAACCCATGATTCATTTCATGTTTAAAGCAATATAGATAAGAAAACTTAGCATTTATTCTAGATCTAAGAATTTATATCTATATGCCCTTATTGATTCTTAATTCTTTTTAGGTTAGTTCCTAACACCACTAGGTTCCAGACACAAGCCTTTTCTCTAGTAAACATTCTCTCAACAACTACCATAAAGATGGTGATGAAGAATTTCACTAGTGTCACTCTTTGTGGCATACTTGAACAGATTATCCACACAAATGTGATCAAATCCAACAAGTCACAATCCTTCCTACCAATACTGGTGAAGGATTTCTTAATCATCCTATTCCAATAAACAAGATTTGCATATCTCATTTAGCCCGAGGCTAAACTTTTACAAAGATCCTAACCACATGGATCTAAGAGATGTAAATGTTGTTTACTTGGTCAAGTTTGATTATGCCATAGAGCTAATGTATCCAAACCACTTTTGGATTTTAGAATCAATTGTTCATGATTGCCTTATTACTTATAACGAGACTTTATGTATGCAATGATATGGATAAGTTTTGATAAAATCATCTCAAAATAATTTTTTCAAAATTGTTTCAATTCTAAGTCAAATCCCTCGTCATCAAATGTGTATTTAAGCACTAAAATAGTCAAAAATAACACATAAGCATAGACATGGATCGAATTTGAAATGAAACTATCAATATGAAAAATCTTTTCATAGAAAATACAAGATACAAAATATCCATCATCTTCGAAAGAACATACAATAAAGCAAGTCTAGCCACGCAGGGCATACAAATAAAAGTAATAAATAATTCCGGAATTAATGGCGAGACCAACACTCCCAATTCTCTTGTAGAAGACAATCAACAAAATTTCTTCTTGAGAGATCCGGTTCTTCAAGCTTTTCCTTCTTACAACAAACAGACCTACACTTTGCAACAAAATAAATTTGTGACAAATGTGAGTCTTATAGCTCGGGTAAACAACCCAGCTTATTAAGGAATAGCAATGAAGTATAATCATGAATGTACCTCAAGTAGGAACTCTCTCTTTTCTGAGAAGTTTTATATCCTCTCGGCACGAAGGGCAGGCATGACGACCCCAATCCCCAAATCTACCGCAGAAGTAGCAAACTACCTCTTGTTGAGTCTCCTTAGGCATATCATCAATATCCATGGACTCAAAATTTGAAGTAAGCTTGGAAGCTCCAACTTCTTCTTCTAATGGGATCGATTTCTTCTTCTTGGCTAAAAGTTGTTCCTTAGAACCAAGAACGGGAGTGGATGAGGATGATGTATGCTTGGATATGTTAGATTCAACATCCTTCAACATTCCATGCAAGTCATCTATAGATATTTACTTTCCATGCATATGATAGTCCATTACAAACTTTTCATATGTGGCGGGCAAAGACTGAAGTATGAAATTCACACCCAGCTCCCTCCCTATAGGAAAACCTAATCTCTTCATTTGGTCCATGTAGGATTTCATCTTCAAAACATGGGCACTAACACTCCCGCCTTCCCGCATCTTACAACCGGTTAGACATTTAACACACTCATAATGTTCTTGCCTAACTTGCTATTGGAATACATCCTTCAGCTTGTTAATCATGTCATACACAGTCATGTGCTCAAATTGCTTTCGCAGTTCTATGCTTATACTTGATAACATGAGACAAACAACATCGTGCGTATCCCGAAGACGCTTTTCATACAAAAGTTTGAGTGAGTCTCAAACATATATGACTAAGTGTCTTTTGTCATAATTGGTCCCCAAACTTAAGTTGCTGTCAGGTTTGACCCCGGTGTATGACCCAATAGGCCCATACATCATCAGCAGCGGTCTATGGCGTACGTACATTAGTGGGCATATCTCTAACAGGTTTGACATCGTATGTCTTGATGGACGATTTACAATTGCAAATTAAAATCCTTGAGTGATTGTCGAGCTTAGCATGAGTCAACCAAGAATTTTAATTTGGAATTGATGCAAGTAGGGATCAAACATGCCAAACGACCGATGGTTGTTGTAAGATCCCGCAAATGTCTAAGAGTTGCAATAGTGATTGCAATCGGTAAAATGGTTATCGGCCTAAATAGCTCCATGAAGTGATCCGCGGCAACCCCGTCATGAATTGGAGTGAAATATGGTTCTTAGCCCTTGTTAAAATATTTTTCGAGACGATATGGGTAATTATTTTAATGAGGATTAAATCAAACTAACTAGTTCATGTACTCTAATTAATATAGGATGTCGAATCAAAACAATACCACGTCGAATTTTTCACTTCGTATGATTCTACAAAGGGTGAAACTCACGGAAGTGAACTTTGTTGACTGGCTTAGGCAATTGGGGATTGTCCTACGTGCCGAGTCAAAGTTGCACATCTTTGAGGAACCCCTTCCTGAACCACCTGCTATCAATGCGGAATGGGCTATCCGATATGCGTATGAAAAGCGTGTTCGGGATACACACGATGTTGCTAGTCTCATGTTATCAAGTATGAGCTCGGAACTGCGAAAGCAATTTGAGCACATGACTGTGTATGACATGATAAACAAGCTGAAGGATGTTTTCCGACAGCAAGTTAGACAAGAACATTTTGAGTGTGTTAAAAGTCTAACCGGTTGTAAGATGCGGGAAGACGGGAGTGTAAGTGCCCATGTTTTGAAGATGAAATCATACATGGATCAGATGGAGAGATTAGGTTTTCCTATAGGGAGGGAGCTTGGTGTGAATTTCATACTTCAGTCTCTGCCCGCCACATATGAAAAGTTTATAAAGGACTATCATATGCATGGAAAGGAAATGTCTATAGATGAATTGCATGGAATGTTGAAGGTTGTAGAATCTAACATGTCCAAGCATGCATCATCTTCATCCACTCTTGTTTTTGGTTCTAAGGAACAACATAACATGAAGAAGAAGAAATCGATCCCATTAAAAGAAGAAGTTGGAGTTTCCAAGCTTGCTTCAAGTTTTGAGTCTATGGACATTGATGATGTGCCTAAAGAGACTCAACAAGGGGTGGTTTGCTACTTCTGCGGTAGATTTGGGGATTGGGGCCGTCATGCCTGCCCTTCGTGCCGAAAGGATATAAAACTTCTCAGACAAGAGAGAGTTAATTTTCCTACTTGAGGTACATTCATGATTATACTTCATTGCTATTCCTTATAAGCTGGGATGTTTACCCGAGCTATAAGACTCACGTTTGTCACAAATTTATTTTGTTACAAAGTGTAGGTCTATTCGTTGCGCAAAAAGGAAAAAGCTTGAAGAACCGGATCTCTGAAGAAGAAATTTTGTTAATTGTCTTCTACAAGAGAAATGGGAGTGTTGGTCTCGCCATTAAATCCGGATTTATTATTACTTTTGTTTGTATGCCCTCCGTGGCAAGAACTACTTTAGTGTATGCTCCTTTGGAGATGATGGATGTTTTTGAATCTTGTATTTTATAAAGATTTTTCATTTTAATAGTTTCATTTCAAATTCGATCCATGTCTATGCTTTTGTGTTATTTTGACTATTTTAGTGCTTAAATACACATTTGATGACGATGGATATGACTTAGAATTGAAACAATTTTGAAAAATTATTTTGAGATGATTTTATCAAAACTTATCCATATCATTGCATACATAAAGGCTCATTATAAGTAATAAGGCAATCATGAACAATTGATTCTTAAATCCAAAAGTGGTTTGGATATGTTAGCTCTATGGCATAATCAAACTTGACCAAGTAAACAACATTTATATCGCTTAGATCCAAGTGGTTAGGATCTTTGTAAAAGTTTAGCCTCGGGCTAAATGAAAGATACAAATCTTGTTTATTGGAATAGGATGATTAATGAAATCCTTCACCAGTATTGGTAAGGAAGGATTGTGACTTGTTGGATGTGATCATTTTTGTGTGGATAATCCGTTCAAGTATGCCACAAAGAGTGACACAAATGAAATTCTTCATCACTATCTTTATGGTAGTAGTTGAGAGAATGTTTACTAGAGAAAAGGCTTATGTCTGAAACCTAGTGGTGTTCGGAACTAACCTAAAGAGAATTAAGAATCAATAAGGGCATATAGATATAAATTCTTAGATCTAGAATAGATGCTAAGTTTTCTTATCTATATTGATTTAAACATAAAATGAATCATGGGTTTAACCCATAATTCGCTTTTTCCGAAGAAACACATTTGCACATGGTGTTACTTTAAATAAAACCGGATATCTGTGTTGATGATCTGGTAAAAGGCAGGCCTAAAACATGTATTCAATGTGGTTGGTATACATTAATTTTATGAACCAAGTCCTCGATCTAAAACACAGCATTGTGGTCACTTAAGCATCGAATGAGATATTGACTAGAAAGAGTTCTTTGCTTGTCAATCTCATAACTTAAATTATCCAGTCTACATTCAGTGGGAGATGGATGAATTATAAGTTGATGCCTACATATTTAAGTATTTCATCTGAGTTTTGGATAATTGTTTCTTGAACTTTTGGGAACCATGTTTGGTTGCGCAAAAGGGAAAGTACAATTTACAAAAGCATTCCAGTGGAAGAACGTAAAACTTAAATAAAAGACCTAATGTTGACACTAGCATTTAATCAGCATAGAGATGCTGGTAAAACCTGACAATATTCATTGCTTCTTTATATCTGATGGAAATCAAGAAGGTTGTTTAGATATGAGGTTGTCATATTTTACTAACAACAGCTTGATGGTAAATCATTGTGATGTTACCATTCATCGGAAATATAGTGGGACCCTGTGTTCACTAGTGAATAGAAGAAGATAATGGTGTAACCTATTTGCTGCATCCAAGTACTTGACTTGGGTTAATCCCACACCTAAGGTGTAATTCAAGAAAGGTGAAGGGACTAACATATATGCCATAATGGACAACTTCAAATACCGACTAGAGACAAAGTGTTTCATATTGATTTTATGGAAACAAGTTCTAGTGGTTATGTTGAAGATAATTTGGATAAAGTGTAATTTTGTTGTCACCTTGTGGAAACAAGTTTGCTCACATGGACAAAAGAGATCTAAATCCTTCATAGGATCAAGTTGAGGAAATACTTAAGGCATTTTCCGAGGGTCTCATTCATCCATAAAAACCAGATTAAGTCTGGATTAAGCGAAACTTTGTTGTCACTATGGGGAAACAAGTAATCTCGCATGGAAATAAAAGGCCAAGATCCTTTGCAGGATTAAATTGAGGAAATGTTTGAATCATGTTCCGAGGCCTTATATATCCATTATGTCCAAATTGTGTTCATGACTAAGGTCAGCAAAACTTGCATCTTGTGGCTGTAATCCTGCTTTATGAGAAAGTCAAAGGAATGAGTTTTCTAGAAAGCGTAGATTAAGCCAAATACCCTTGTCAGGGCTAGTGGGAGCATCATGTGTTCCTAGTCAAATATGCTCTATGAAAATAATGTCCTAATTTAGGGTTGTTCTACAACCTAATGGTGGAATTGTTGTTCTATGAGTATAAATAGAAAATATGGAATCAAGTGGATTTTCTAATTCAAGAAGTACTGATGTATGTTCTTGATGTTCGACGAAAGTATAATTGTCTTGAGTAAATTATTACTGCAAGCAAATCTATGCTTATGAGACTGTCGATTTTATCGAAGTTTAGATTAATCAAGTATGTTGTATAGATACGACATTTAGACCTAAATGAGTGTCATCGACCCTATTGTGGACTTCGGTCACATTGAGGGTATGTCGACTCTAATAAACATGAGTGTCAATGACTCTATTGTGAACTTCGGTTACATTGAGAGTATGTCGACTCTGATAATCATAAGTGTCATTAATCCTATTGTTGACTTCTGTAACATTGAGGATATGATGACTATGATAACTTTGTATATGATCTCTTTAATAAACACTTCGCTAGTGGTTTAATAAGAGAATACAAAAGAGTACAAAGGGATATCGGGTAAATGATCCCATAATTAAGCCATTGTCAAATACTAGTGATGATTTTCATACTAGGTACAAAAGCATTGTTCATGCTTATGACCGGGCTTAAATATCGTTTTAGTATATGTTTGATTTACTTATAAGCTTTGGGAACGATACAGACAGTATTGTAATTTATGCTTGTTTCGATATGCGAGTGATTCGGTTACATTCATAAGACTTTACTGTGTTCCATCTTAGCATGTTTAACCACTTCCCAGAATGTTTATACATTCTAAAATTCCACAGTCAGTCATTCTTCAAGGGAAGGAAGTTTGAAATAAGGCTGAGGTTAGGTGTTGGTTATGCATTAATCAAGGATTGAATGCATGAAACGCAACAGTAACCTGTGCTTGAAAGGGGTTTCAAGTGACTGGAAGACCCACACCTGAGTTCACTTCATGGATCATGGTCACAAGTAACTCGGGATGATAATATCATTACGTCCTTCGACCCGAGATGTATGAATTGCCATAGCATGAAACTTTCTTACTTTGGTTATTTCAAAACGTAGTTCGTAACTGGCTATTATAAAGGGAATAGCTGGGTAAGACAAGTTTCATGTTATGGGATTGTACAGTCAACGGAATTTGTTCCTCCTGTATGAGAGATATCCCTGGGCCCCTCGATGATTGGGCGCTGACACCAAAATAAGCATGGCCATGCGCAAAGGAATATTGATTGAGAATCAGATATGTCCTTAAATTTTGGTCACCACCAATCTTGATCGAGAAACATAATCGTGAACGATCTGGAGATTGACATATTAATCCATGTCTCGTGTTCACAAGGATATCGCGAACAAAAGGATGTTTGATCACTTATCTATAGGACCTCTACGTTTTATGTAGGTTATGGTTTTCTGCAAGGAAGCGGAACCCATACTGACTTGGGGGCATCGATGCTTTGCTAGAGGCCGCTCTTTGTCTGTGGTTACATGGGTACGGTGCATTATGTGCAAGTGGGAGTCTGTTAGAGATATGCCCACTAATGTACGTACGCCATAGACCGCTGCTGATGATGTATGGGCCTATTGGGTCATACACCGGGGTCAAACCTGACAGTAACTTAAGTTTGGGGACCAATTATGACAAAAGACAAAAGTTGACATCGCAGGCCGCGTTAGCGCCGCTAACTTTAAAGGGTTAGCGCCGCTAAGTCCTAAGAGTTAGCGCCGCTACGGCTGCATGTACTTTGTGTCACATCCCTGGCAGGCCGCGTTAGCGCCGCTAACTTTAAGGGGTTAGCGCCGCTAAACCCTAAGAGTTAGCGCCGCTACGGCTGCATGGGCTTTATGTCAAATTACCTCCCAAGCTGGCCAATGCGAGTGTAACACCTAGGATCGAGACTTGGCCGGATTGTGGGGATAAGTCACGGATTCTGGAACATTTCACTTAAGAGAGAACTCATTTTCACTAGGTGAAAAAAAAAAACACATATACCATATTCTCTCTAAAGTGCACTTAAGACTTTGAGAGAGATCTTGAGTTCTAGAGAGTGCTCCAGTGATTTTGGTCTTCTAGTTGCTGTTCCATTGTGGTTTTCATAGTGAAGTATCAAAATGGCTTGCTAGCACTCGTGGTTGACGTGTTCCCGGGGTATATCCCAATAGAAGATACGGTTTTCGTTCTTGGAGGATCATCACCACGACCTGAAGAAATCTGGAGCTAAGGAGAAAGGTATAACCTCTTTCCTTTTCAAGTTGCATTTCTTGAACATAGAGTTTGGTCCATTTGAGGGATTTCGTTTTTATGCTTTGATTGCTTGTACTTTGGGCTATTTTGTTTGTACCTTGCTTCCGCTGTGAGCCCACGAAATCCCAACAAAACCCACCAAAATTGGCTCGTGCTAAGCTCGAAAACCAAAATTGTGAATTTGCCACACGCACCTTCCACACAGTTTTATGAGAGTTGGCTCGTGCTAAGCTAGACAACCAAAACTCATAAATCTAGATTCGGGTGGTATCGACTTACGGATGGTGCAACATTTACGTTTTATGAAAACGGGCTTTTGTTTCCGGCTTGGTTACAGATTAACTTGTTTAGTGACAAACCTATTTCCACTAGGTGAGTTAATCTTGTATGTGAGCGTGCGAGAGAGTTGTAAACCATTTTTACCAAATCTCTTATGATTTTATTAATTTTCGAAAAATTATCTAGCATGCGAATACTAAGCAAACCATGCAAGAAATAATAAAATCACATCACACGCATATATTCGAAATAAATTGGTAACCCTTGCCATAATTCCTATGCGTTCTTCCCGTGAGCCAAAACGGGTAGAACGTGGTCAAACTAAGGGATGGAAGGTCTTCAATGCGAGCTCCCACTAGAACCGCTATCTCCAATGGACTTCACCGGCTTCTATGGACATGCTCCATCTCCTTCCGACTCCAAATTGTGTGTCTTCATCCAAATTGTACAAAACATACAAATAGAAAATAAATGGCATACAAGCCACAATTTTCCTATTTTATCTATTACAATTACACGGATGAATGAAATGGCATGCAAGCCATAATATTATTACAAGCAAATCTGAATTAATAAATATTACATCCATATGTGATTAAAAACACCAAATTGCATCCATACACACAAAGTCAACCACAAGGTCAAAGGCAAGGTTACCAATTTCAAATCAACCACATACAACCAAACATACTAAAATGGTAACAAAATTACCAAATCAAAATCTGGAACAAATTTCCAGAATCACAAAAAGCCAAAATTTCCCGAGACCAAAACTGTTTTTAACTTTGAAACAAAAAACTGTTACAGCGAGTTAGCGCCGCTAACATTAAAGAGTTAGAGCCGCTAACTCGAACAGAAAACAAACATTTCGGGATATACCCCGGGAACACGTCAAACCACGGGTGCTAGCAAGCCTTTGGTGGTACTTCAACATGAACACCACTCCAGAAACAGCAACATGAATCTTCTGGAACCTCTTATTCAAAATCACACTCTCTAAGTCTAATGTAGCCCTTAAAAGTGTATGGCCTTGATAGAAAAATGAGAGAGCTAAGTGAGAGCATAAACTAACTCACCCCCTTAAACTCTCTACTGTCTTTAGGCCCTTCTTTACCCCCAAAGCCGGCCAAACATCAAGATAAGATATACACATGCATTGGGTAGCTTGGGAGGTGATTTAACAAATGTCACATGCAGCCTGTAGCGGCGCTAACCTTTAGGTTTTAGCGGCGCCAACCCCTTAGAGTTAGCGGTGCTAACGCGGCCTGTCAGTGATTTGACACAAAGTACATGCAGCCGTAGCGGCGCTAACCTATAGGACTTAGCGGCGCTAACCCTTAGACTTAGAGGCGGTACCGTGGCCTGCGATGTCAACTTTTGTCTTTTGTTATATTTGGTCCCTTAACTTAAGTTGCTGTTAGGTTTGACCCCGGTGTATGACCCAATAGGCCCATACATCATCACCAGCAGTCTATATGGCGTACGTGCATTAGTGTGCATATTTCTAACAATTAGCAGATATCTTTACTAAACCCCTTGATGAAAAGAGGTTTATGTATCTGCTAAGTGAATTGGGTATGCTCAACCCCTAGCTAAGTGTCTAAAATTTGAGTTCTCAGTTTGACAAAGACTAAGTGTTTTAAGCTGAGTGCACAGTTTATAAATGAGTTTTCATAAACTGTATAACAAGTCAAGCTGAATGATGAGTTCACACGTTTGGTGAGTTCCAAACATATTCTAACCACTTAGTGTAGTTATGATACAGTTTAAGTGAGTCTCAAACATAAATCACTAAGTGTCATTGAGTCTGAGCTATGTGCTTTACTCAAGCTGTGTGATATGTTCACACGTTTGGTTGGTTCCAAACAAGTTTTAAACTACTCAGTGTAGCTAGAAACAAGTTTGAGTGAGTCTCAAACATATATGACTAAGTGTCACTGATTCTGAGCTGAGTGCTCAAAATCGAGCTAAGTGCTCAAACTCAAGCTGAGTGCTTAAACTCAAGCTAAGTACTAATCTCAAGCTGAGTGATCAACCCAAACTGAGTGCTTGAATCAAGCTGTGTGCTTGACATAGACTGAGTAATATGTTTACTCAGCTTGGTGTGTCCAAGATATGAATTAGTTACTTAGTGTTTTTAATTCATAGGTCAGAGCGTATTTGAGTATGTTTCAATTCGCATCGTATATCAATTGTGTATTGATATATTTAAACAGTGTTTATAATCTTATTATGAGTTAATAATATTATTCAGCACTTGTATCCGTTGGAAGATGATGTGTTTCTACCCTCTTACTGTTACATCAAGCCGTAATTTACCCGGCGTAACGGATAATAAGGGATTCTAACGGTAACTTTTCTCTCTCCTAAGAAAGGTATATATATCGATCATAACCGGTTTAGAGAAGTTTACGCTTACAACTCTGACTTCTCATCTTCTAATATACCTTTTGCAAACACCTCTATTGCTCAGTGCAATCTGTCGTTCATCTTCTAAATCCTAACTTGCTAAGTGCAGTTTTCAACGCGCTCGGTGCGATCTTTATTTTGCTCGGTGCAACTTCAACATATTACTTTGTTTGATTATACGATGGATGGAACCATTCTTATTCTGGGTGATCGAATGGTCAGGGGAGCTGCGTTAAAAAACAATGGTATGCCGTTGATTAAGATCAACAATCAACGTACCTGTTTAGCTATTCCGGAATGAAAAAGAAACAGAGGCTATGAAGTCTGGGTGGACTACATACGCAAATGCCCGCTGGCATTCCTCTTCACTGAAGCACCACTCCACATAGTTCCTCAGCATCTGTTGGAGTTCTGGTACACTTGCTCCATCAACCAGAACAGGGGAGAGATTATAGGCATTGTTCTGAATGGGAATAGAACAGTGATCATCACTGTGCAGCGGCTCAGGGAGGCTCTTCAACTCCCTGCCAATGATGTGTTTGAGGCTGCTGTAACAAGACAAGTAACGAGGTCAGCCCTACCCGAAATGGGTCACCCACAGACTGAGGGTGTAATAAAGAAAGCTACTTTTCCAACCGGATGGGGCTTCATGATATCCACAGTGATCCGTTCACTTTGAACCAAGGTTGGAAGCTTGGATCAAGTCAATGAGCTCGAGATGCAGCTGCTCTACAACATGTATCATGCCAGAAATCTAGACTATGCACAACTCATCTTCAACGAGCTCAAGACCCATGTGTTGAAAACACCAAGGGATCTACATGTACCATTCATCAGGTACTTGTCCTTGGTGATTGAAGCTGAGTTGGGAGACACTATATGAAGCTGGACAGGATTTGTTCCCTGCTCCAGTACTCAGCCCGAAGATGTTCAACAATGACATCTTCCCAGAGCAAGCAGGTCTGAGTGCACCTATGCTTGTGATTGCTGAGGCAACTTCATCAACAAGTGAAGAAGAGGAATCCAGTCAAGGGGGAGCTTCTCAAGCTGACACAAAGGTTCAAGCTGAGTACTCTGCTCAAGCTGAACCAACAACCATTGAAGCTGCTTCTGGTAAGACCTCTCCACTTTCTCTTTCTTCTCATTTTTCTCCATCCACTTTTGGAGACAAGACTACAGTAAACCCAACTCAGTCTAACCCATCTCCTCCACCTTCATTCCATTTACAATCCCACTCTGAAGCTACCCCTAGTATGCCCACTGCTGCTAGGGTGAATATCCGAACCTATACACGTAAAACTGTCATAGATGGTGTCTCTCCTACATGCATCACTGGAGCTGAGATCACATTGATCCCTCCACCGGCAGGAGTTGAGGGGGAGACGCCTACTCTTAAGGTATCAACCTCGAGGCTCATTACAACCCAACAGCTTGAACCGGGTGTGGTGTCTACTCAGCCCACACTCTCCAGTGCCATGGGAGAGCCTACTACTGTGCCTAAGCAGACACACTTAGGTAACATTGAAAATATGACCAATCCCCAGGGTCAATCACCCCCCTCCAAACAAATTACCCAACCACCAACCCATACACTACACATTTTAAGCCCCATTACTTCTCTTCACTTCTCACACCCTATTGCACGACCTGTCAATGATTCATCTTCAAACCAAGGTGATTCACAGGGTCCAAACTCTACTGCAAATGAGTTTGAGGGTCCACACCAACCCTTGGACGATGTACCCAAGTTCCTACCTACTCAAGCTGACTTGGATGATTTGCTAACATTCTTCAAAGGTCAGTTTGATACATTGCATCTCAAAAGGGCGAAAGCAAAGAAAGATATGCTGGTGATTCTTGATAATCTGGATGAGGAGGTGTTAATGTTGAAATCTGCAGTTGCTGCCCTACAAAAACAAAAGACTTCGACCCCTATTGATGATGACAAAAAGGGGGAGAAGGTTCAAGAAGCTGAAGCTGAGTCAGTCAAAGCTGAAGCTCTACTATTATTGGCAGAGGGAGCAGATCAGGTTGAGGGGGAGAAATAAACTGAGAAAGAACCTGAGCTGACTGAGAAAGCAAAAGGCAAAAGACCAGTAGTGGTCAGTTCAGATGAATTAGGAGCCCCTCAACAGAAAAGAAGGAAAGTGATGCTAAGTGATTCATCAGCCTCAGATGAAGACTCTACAGATAAAATGACATTACAAGAGAGAGCTTCACTAATAGCAGTTAGAAGATTAGAACAAGAGGAAGCTGACCAGCTGGGGATATCTGTCAATGAGCTAAGAAGAAAACAAATGGATGTTCAAGCTGAGTTAGCAGATGAGAAAGAGAGAAGAGAAAGAGCTTGGGCTGAGCAAATCAAAACGCAGAATGAGGATTTAGCTAAACTAAATCTGTTAATTGTGCTTAAGGAGGAAGAGGAAGAAGAACCTCCTGTTCAAGATCAACAAGAGGAGGAAAATATAATTCATTGTTATACACTAAAATTCTTCTCTTCTCAAATAACCTCATTACAGTTGAGGTCAGCTCAAGGGATCATTCTTCTAGAATTTGTCTTTAGAAATGGTGAGACATCATCTTTGGAGCTGAATCAAATGCATAGACTGGGTTATGAAGAGTGGAAGCAAGTTGCTATACTTATCAAGCAGATGGAAAAGTCCTCTGCCAGAAATCAAGTTAAAAATGAACTATTGACGCTACTTGCAAGAGCTGATTCGATGAAACTATACCCAGGTCTGAGATAGCTACCCTACTAACTTCTTTTCATAAAGTTGGAAAGAAGAAGCAAACAAAGCCAGCTGGACTAGCAAATTTAGATACATACAGTCTTGTTCTTCCTAAAGGCTTAGAGTTCAAAGAAAACAACTGTGTGGAAAAGCCTGAGAAAGGATTCATGTATCTGGATAGAAATGGAGAAAAATGCTTCCAGTCTTATGCAAACATATACACATGTGGGGTATCTCAAGTGTTTGCTCTGAGACAAATTGTAGAAAAGACTGAACAAACTGCAAGGTTCAGATACAGAATAAACAGAGCAATCTGATCTCAAAAGGATCAGCTTCAACACTTACCTAATCTGCAAGAAATCCTTGAAGAAATCAACAAGGAGATCAACGAGTTTGAAGAGCTGCATCCTGAATAGATTAGTTCTATTGGAAAATAGATTAGTTCTAATTTTTGTAAGCACTTAGTGTGCATGATCTATATTATCAACATTTTGAATTATGATAAGTTCAATTAATACAAATATAAAGTTTGATATGTTCAACTGTGTTGTGATGTGTTCATATTTATAAGTCTGATAAGTTCAGCTTAAATGAATAATTGATAAGTTCTTATTCATTAATGTAATTGGTTGGTGTCTTCAACTAAAAGTTGGTATGTTCCACATATAATTGATAAGTTCAATTAATATTTGATCAGTTCAAATTTAAAAATCTTAATAAGTTTAAGACTTAAGACATAATTCTGTTAAACAAACTTACAAACTGTCTGATGGTTTTGTCATCATCAAATAGGGGGAGTTTGTTGGGAAAATGATCTCATCAGTTAAGATTTGATGAGACAAAGTTACGTTTGTAAGATGTGTTCTGCATATAACTCAAACAGAATTATGAAGCTTAGTCAGACTGAACACTTATAGTGATTCAGACTGAGTATAGGCTGAATATAAGCTGAGCATATGTTTGATCAACTTAGACTATATCTTAGTAATATTATCAATATGTTTGATAAACTGTGTGTGTAAACTAAGATATACATATTGAGTTTCAGCTTGATAAGTTTCAAGCTGAGCGACTCAGCGTGAATACTGAGTCAGCTCAACAGAGTTGCTAAATATGTTTTAGTTAATTCTTTAGACTTCTAAGGATGAGTTAATACTTATACATGTTTGTTCATGTTTGTTTTCGAGTGTGTTCTCGAATAACTCAGCTTGATGAGTTTCAAGCTGAGTAACTCAGCCTGACTAAAGAACTCAGCTTACAAGAATTTAAATATGTTTTAAATTCTGTTTTAACTCTCTATATCTACGGAAAGGATAAGAAGACTACAGAATCAAGATTGAAGATTGAAGACTCAAGATAAGAAGATTCAAGATTCAAGATTCCGAGTTATCCGATAGTTAGTTAGCAAATTAGGATTAGTCCAATTTGTTAGGAACCGTAGCAACAGGATTATAAATTCTTGAATCACTGTTTGTCAGTTCAACGTGATCAAGAAACTCACAGATTGCCAAGTTGTTCGTGTGTTCAAATAATCACATTAGTTGTGATATTGGTAAGTTATCAATCTGTGTAAATCCTGTTTAGATAGTCGTCAGTATCTATAATCATAAGTTGATTATAGATAGCTAAGTTTGAGAGATTGAGAGATTTATATTAGGTGATTATATATCAAGAGTTGCTTACTTGATAGTTATTGTAATCATCTTCTTAATAAAAAGCATTTGATTGATTGTGGTTTGATTTACTTTGTATAACACTTTTATTTGATTTGTTCAATTTTAGCAGAAAGTGTATTTAACCCCCCTTCTACACATCTATTGCTTGTTGTTATTCTCATACAAGGGACCAACATGATAGGCGATGTAAAATTTCCTATCGACCTCTTACCAACCCCTATGAGAGATTTAAAGTGAACGTAAGCATGGATTAGCTGGGTTGTTATCAAGCCAGTATACTAAGCAAGGTATCATATGTGTTCAGAGTCCAAGTGGGGGAGAAGTCTCTATCTACGGCAAAAGATCAGAAAGGGTTGACGCATATTGCACCATAATCAAAGATGTAAAGTATCTACACAAGGGGTGTGCTACCTTTATCAATCACATGGTTGACTTGAGATTGGAAAAGAAAAAACTAGGGGTATCTGACGTGCCAGTGGTATCTGACTATCCTGAAGTGTTTCCCGAGGATCTGCTGGGACTACCGCCGGACAAGCAAGTGAAATTCCGTATAGACTTAGTATTGGGTATTGAACCTATCACCAGGACACCGTATCACCTAGCGCCGCCTGAGATGTAGGAATTGATGTCACAAGTACAGGAATTGCTAGACAACGGTTTCATCCGCCTAAGTAGCTTACCATGGGGAGCACCAATCTTGTTCGTGACAAAGAAAGACGGAACGTTCAGAATATGTATAGATTACCGAGAACTCACCAACGTGACAGTGAAGAACAGATATTCATTGCCTAGGATCGATAACCTATTAGACCAATTGTAAGGTGCATCTTATTTTTCAAAGATATACCTACGGCTAGAGTATCATCAGCTTAAGTTTCGAGAAGAGGATGTAGCGAAAACGGCATTTAGAACGCGGTATGGGCATTTCGAGTTTATATTTATGACGTTCGGTCTCACAAATGCACCAACAGCCTTCATGGATTTAATGAGCCTGGTTTATAGACCAATGCTTGATAAGCTATTGATAGTGCTCATCGACGATATTCTAATTTATACCAAGACCGAGACCGAGCATGAGAAACATCTACAGGAGGTACTTGAGACCTTGAAGAGAGAGAAACTATACGCGAAGTATTCAAAATGTGAGTTCTAATTGCAAGAAGTAAAATTCCTTGGACACTTGGTAAACCGAGAAGGTATCAAGGTAGAACAGACAAAGAGAGAAGTGGTTATGAAATGGGAAACGCTGAAGAAAGGTGTTCGGTTCGATTCGATTCGATTGGCGAGCGAAGCAATAGAAGGCATTCGAGACTCTCCGTGGCAAGCTGTGTGAAGCCCTATTATTGACATTATCATTGGGGTTGGAATATCTAGTGGTCTATTTCGATGCCTCGCATGTAGGGCTCGGTTGTGTGCTCATGCAAAGGGGGAAGATGATCGCTTACGCTTCGAGACAGTTGAAACGCCACATATGCAATTATCCGACCCATGATTTAGAACTGGCTGCAGTGGTTTTCACGCATAAAATTTGGAGGCATTACTTGTACGGGGTCAAGTGTACTATATACACGGATCACAATAGCTTAAAGTACTTCCCAGATCAAAAGAACCTAAACATGAGGCAACAAAGGTGGTTAGACCTAGTTAAGGACTACGATTTTGAGATCTTGTATCAGCCAGGGAAAGAAAATGTTGTAGTAGATGCATTGAGTCACAAGACAAACTATTTGCAATTGAATGTAAAATGCATGAGGATGAAGGTCACGACTTCACTTTTCGATTCAATTTTAGCATCTCAATCTGATGCGACTAAGGAGGAGAACTAGAGAATAAAACGAGTTAAGGGACAAATGATGTTAATGATAAAATACAATCAAGGAATGTTGACTCATTACGGATGAATCCGGTACCGAAAGTTATGGATGTCCGTAATGTTATACTCGAAGAGGCGCACAAATCAAAGTTTTCTATTCACCCGGGAGCCACTAAGATGTACAAAGATTTAAAGACGGATTATTGGTGGTTAGGAATGAAGTAGCATGTGACTAAGTATTTAGAAAAGTGTCTAACATGTGAACGGGTAAAAGCAAAGCATCAATGACCGCACGGTAAGCTGCAACCACTAAAGTTACCCGTGTGGAAATGGGAGCACGTGACTATGGATCTGAAAATGAAGCTACTGAAAATACCGAGGAATTTCGATGCAATCTAGGTTTTTGTTGATCGGTTGACTAATAGTGAAAACTTCATACTTATTCAAGAAGCTAGGTTAGCAGAGAAAATGGTAGATATCTATGTGAAAGAGATAATCTTGAGGCATGGGGTGCCGGTATATATTATTTCGGATCACGATTTAAGGTTCACATCTCGATTATCAATCTCAGCATGGTGTATCATCCTCAAACTAATGGGCAAAGTTATGAACGGTTCAGACACTCGGGGGAAGCTGGGATTTATACTTACCTTTATTAGAGTTTTCGTTCAATAATAGTTATCATGCAAGTATCGGAATGCCGCCTTACTAAATGTTATATGGGAGAAAGTGCAGGACCTAGTCTGCTGGGAGAAGTTGGCCAAAGAGAACTACGGAAACACAGAAATAGTACACCAAACCTCAGAGTACGTACAACAAGTTAACGACTAAAGGCTGCATAGAGTCGACTAGAAAAGCTACGAAGATCAACGGAGGTTAAGACAGGAATTTGAGGTGCGAGATTTTATTTTGCTTAAGGTATCTCTGTGCAAAGGGGTGATTCGATTTATAAACGAGGAAAGTTGAACCCGAGATTAATTGGGTTGTTCAAAGTGATTGCAAGGGTCGGTAATATAGCTTATCGTTTAGAGTTACCTAAGAAATTGTCGAAGATACATAACACATTTCATGTATGACATATTCGGAATTGTTTAACCGAAGAGACGGCGTTTGTGCCTTTAGAAGACATCACAGTGAATGAGAAGCTAAACTATATGAAGAGACCGATTTCGATCATTGAAAGAAAGGTCAATCAGTTATGCAACAAGCAAGTGGAAATAGTTAAAGTACAATGGGAACACCACAAGGGTTCGGAATGGACCTGGGAGTCCTAGTAAGAATTGAGAAGAATATTATTTTTATGAGAATTGTTTTTATTATTATCGGTGGGTTGTTAATTAACTAATGAATTAATGTTTGGGCCTATTAGGTTTAATCCACTATTAAGAAGAAAGTTACTTGTTAGTTGTAATGGATTAATTAAAAAGCATTTGGGCTTGGATTAGATTAGTAGTATTTGGGCTTAGGCCTTGAAAGGAAGGTATAAAAAGCCATTTAGGGCACAACCCCCAAGAACAAATAAGTTCACCATTGTGTGTGTGTGTGTGTGTCTTAAGGACGAGAGCAAGAAGAAGAAGAGAGGAGGTTGTGCAGCTCTATTTTCACGAGATTTTTTTGCAGGAAACACATAAGGTATGAATCCTAAACTATTTAGTATGATTCCTATACTGATACATGATTTAATAGATAGTTTTTGTGGGTTTTTGTTGGTCCTGTGGTATCGCAGCTGAGAGACAAAGAGAGAAGTGGGTCGCCAACTTGTGTATGGTTTGAGAGTCTGGATTGCCAACTAGTGATGTTGAATCACAAAGTATATACTATGAACATAAGCCCAATCACCAAGTCCACGTACGTGGTCATCCATCAATCGCTAACTTTTAAACTTATCTAGGTGCCAATCTCCAAGTACATACACATAAGTATGTTCCAATCGCCAACCTCAAGCTTGTTTGCTTATGAAATCGCCAAGGGTATGAATAGTTGGTACCTAGGATCGCCATGTGTAAACATGTATGAATATATCTAAGGTGAATCATTAAGCAAGTGAGTAAAGTATACAATGATTGTAATGACTTATTATGAAACCTTATGTAGGTGGTTGTTGTTTGAGGCGTAACTACTGGAATAGACATACATAACTGTTACTTGTGACTGAACTACTGTCAGGTGAGTATTCTTACTTACATTCCAACTCAGCACCAACTATGATTGGAAGATGCAAGTATGTGTATGTTAAATGCTGATATTAAGTGACTACGTGATGAGACCGATGCTTCGGTGTCGGGTATGTTTAGATGGTCTTCTATGGTAGCGGGTATGTTTAGATAGTCTACTTCGGTAGACAGTATGTTTTGACCGTCTACTTTGGTAGTGGCTATGTTTAGACCGTCTACTTCGGTAGCAGGTATGGCTTATTTTGTATGTAATGATTGTGTGAATGATAAGTGAATATGAATGATGAACTGATTTAGCACGTAAGTAATGTACTTTATATGCTTGCGCTTACTGTTGTTGCTTAAACTTGTTTTACACGAGATGACCACGGTGGGGCTCTATCACGTATGTGATGGCTCATCATCAACGATGCTTCCACATGACTTTTATTAAACTTAATTTTATTACACAGTTGACATTACAAACATATTGGAAACAAAAAGTTATTTTAAAACTGATGGGATGTAATTAATATTTGACTTCACTTATGATGAAGATTAATGATTTGAACCTGTTGTATATGATTATATATGTTTAAAACAAATGGAACGTTACAAAATTTTAAAATATCATTCGACTTTATGGTAAGCATATGAACCATTGACATATACTCTATTGTATATTACGGTAGCACAATGAACCACACATTTGATAATATTTATTTAATGTTAATGTTGTATAATCAAACCCTAACTTTTCCTCTTTCAAGATTCATCATGAGGTGTTTTTTCTAAAAACAAGCCTCCTAGGTATGTCGATGAGAACATTACTTATGTTGAATTGATAGACATTAATGTTTTCTTAGTTCATGAACTAAATTATAGGATAAAAGAACTTGGTGATATTGGTAAAGAGATAATGTTTTATCATTTTCCAATTTCAGATTTAAGTTTGGATTATGGGTTAAAATGTAGCCACCTATTATTTTTTTAAACGCGCAATACATATATTATAAATAAACAAATTTTCAAGATTGTTCTATAAAAAGGCAACAACTGGCTCACTTATTTTATAAAAGCAATTTTCTCTGATGTTGCACAAAATTCTCTTTGTTATACACATGGAAGTCTTGTCTACCACAACACATGAAAAGAAATAAACAACAATAGTAATAAGCTAGAAAGCTCATTGAGTAACTCGACAAAGCACATACATAATATTATATTAACACATAAGTGTGATCTCATCAAAGTATGCCACAAAGGCCAACACTGCGACAATAATCTCGGTAAATATATGAACACTAGTAAGTGATTTAATACAACTACTGAAGTCACATCGAAAGTAGTTAAATACAATAACTAAGATTTCTTTCTCAACGTCACTCAGGATACTGTCTGGCACTTAGGCTTATATGTGCCACTTAGGTTATGTATGCCACTCATTATTAGTCCCACATGTAATATTTATAATTCTAATTATTTTTACATATATACACTTCCTCTACTTATTTATTCTTTTCATTTCACATTATGCTTATTATACATATATACACATGATCTATTGCTTTCTCTCTTATAATATATATACACACACAAAAAAATATATATATACGGTTACTCTTATCTTTAACACTCTATTATATATCTCTCAAGGATACTACTCTTCCTATTATCAACGTTTTATTTTAAAGTTTATAGTTATATTTCTACATATAACTCACTCTCTTTATATATATAATTATAGATATCATCATCGTTTTTTAATCCTTCTTATACCTCTTAAGTTTAGGTAAGTTAAGACTTGTGTTTGTCATGTATGATATGTATGCTACTCTGCTATCCATTTTCGGGCTTGCTCTTGATAATGGCATTTGATAAATCATCTATCCATTTTACAACTTACATTATTGACTTGGAAATACTTAAAGTACAGAACAAGATTCACATTAGACAAATGTTATATTACGGAAAAAGGCACAGCCAAAAGATGCACATTTGTTAACATACATCTGATTGGGAATATTAATCATTACAACAATACACCAACTTTTAACCATTACACCCATACACCAAAATTTTAACTATTCCAGCCATACATTAGTCAAACCAACATTATATACATCGAAAACCATAACTAACTCTAAACAAGAAAAGCTTCAATCGTTTAGCATTAGTCTCTGCAACTTTCACTTTTGCTTGTGATGCATTCAAAGACCTTAACAACCCTAATATAATGTGAACAGATAGTTGACACATTGGTGGATTAACCCATCCTATGAGCCTACAATTGGATATCTACAATAAAAGAAGAAATTTATCTGAAAATAAAGAATATTCAAATGATTTGGAGAACTGTAACAATTAAAACAAGCTTACCTTTCCAGGGAAACTATAAAACCAATGACAGGGTTTTGGGAAGCACACGATGTTCTTATTTATTGTTCTCTATCACACCAACAAACCACCATTGTTGCTCTCTGAAAATGGCAAGTGAAACAAAAAAAAGGGGGAAGGACATGATACAGAGAATAAATAGAGGGTTGGTTAAAAGTAGGAGAGATTATGCGTATTTTACCAAATTAACCCTTTATAAAGGCACTTAACGTCTCAAAGGCACTTAACATCTGCAACTTTACAGATGGTTAGCTAAAGGACCGGAGAGGATACACTTTTGCTACAATAAGGACCAAACACATTATTTTTTAACACAAAAGACTGAATTAGTAGAAAAGCAAAAATTACATGGACAAAACCACTACTAACTCTGACATTCATTATACAAGTTACTATTTTCTGAGTAAATTACTAATTTGTCCCTCTGGTTTAGCAAAAGTACCTCATTTGATTTTTAGATTCAAAATTTATATGGATGGTCCCAGAATATTCAAATTTGTAACAACGTTGTTTCTTTAACAAACGGACATCAAACTGCAGTTGTTACTAAGACAAAAGCAGGGGCATTTTAGACAATTATTTCCTTTGTCCATCAACGTGTCTGTTAGAACCTACAAGGGGGGGGGGGGGGTGAATAGGTTTATATACCCACTTTTTAAAGTTTTTACAAGTTCTTGCATGAAATTAAAGAGATAGAGTTAGAGAGATATCACCAATCACAAATGTTGACACAATGATGTATAGTGGTTCATGCAAGTGTTAACAAACTTGCATTACATCCACTCCTTGGCCTCACCCACCAAGAGTTTGATCTACTAACTTCTCTATTTAAAGGTAGAGATAAACCTTTTACAGTTCTCTTTTTCCCTTACAAGAATTAACACTTCACTCTTGCAAGTAAGGTAAAGATAACCTTGTTTCTCTGTAATTATAATGGCTAGAGTTGATACTCACACTATTACAAAATTTATGAAATGTTGAAGTAGTGTTTAAGCTTTGAAAAGCTTTGACTCTTGCTTGATTCTTGATCTTGAGAGTTGGATGAATTATCAATGTATATGAGCTCACAAGAAGTAGAGAGTATTCTGTGTTTTTCAGATTGCAAGAGGTGAGTAAAGAATGAGGTTTGAGTTGGTTTAAATAAGGAAAAAGGTGCAAGACCAAAAGCTGTCCAGACATCCCACGGTCGATGCACGGTCAACTGTGACTTTGACCGTTGGACTGCTGGAACATCTTGATATTTGCAATATAGACGTTGGGTTTTGTCCAAAACCATACACAACTCATTTTTACTTAAAAAATCTACTGAAAAGAAGATTTAGAAAATGTTGGTTGATCCCATACTTCTTAAGTTTGATTTAAAACACAAAAATGGTAGTTTGGAAACCAATACACAAAACATGTTGAAATTTTACCTGTTTAGGAGATTCCTTTACCAAACATGGTGGTGTATTGTTTCAAAGTAAGATTGAGTTTCGTATTTACTAAAGTGGGAAGTCTTGGATTCATTCAACCAATTTGAATAAGTTTATAAAATATTTGTTAATTTTTATAAAAGTTGTTATAAAAATAATTTTATGAAAACTTAAACTTGTTTAAATATATATTTAGTAAGCTCATATAAATTGAATTTATTCATGTAGGTATCTTCGGCCAAGTCTTCTTCTTGATTGATGATGACGTGGATCTTTGATGATTGGATTTTTGACGATATTTAAAAAATTAACTTGTAACAAATAAATATAGATATTTATATGCTTGATTATATATATATATATATATATGTATGTATGTATGTATGTATGTATGTATGTGTATATTCACATATGTTACTGTTAATGCATACACTTATATAAACAAATTGTATATTTTTGTGTCAACAAAAGAGGATATAAATTTATATTCCTATTTTTCCCAACAATCTCCCTCTTTTTGTTGAAGGCAAAAATTTACAATTTGTGAACAAATTGTATAAATAACTTTAACATGTTAACATGTGCATTTCTACATATATATATATATATATATATATATATATATATATATATATATATATATACCTTCTCTCCCTTTTTTATCTTAACAAAAAGAGGTCTCCCCCTTGACTTGTGCTCCCCCTTGAAGTGAGCCTCCCCTTTGAATGTAGAACTCCGCTTCTTGAAATCTATATATAATTTATGAAGATACTACCAAGGACTTGCCAAGGAGAGTGAGTATATAATATACATAAAGCATAAATAGGAACATACAAACCATGCAATTATCATACAATATATTCAACCATGTCAAGCCAATGCAATACTAGTCATAGCAATTAAAGTCAAGATAGCAACCATTGTTCAAACATCATCACAAGATAAATTGTTCACCAACCAAAAGAAAAATTGTTTGAAACATACAAACCAAATGGAAATTGTTTTTAAACATCATAACCAAGCAAACAAATAAGTCATCATGGGTGAGATGGTTCACCCGCATCCATGCCAGCATTGCACTTGAGAGCATTCATGATCGCCCTCAACATCTTCTTCAATCCTTCAACCTCCGTGCGCACCTCATTCCTCAATTCATTAAGATTCCGATTAAGAGCCGTAATGCGTTCGTCCGTGTTGCCCGTCACTATCCCATAGTCAGCACATGAAGGAGTATGGCTTGAGTGACACAAATCTCAGAATGGTGACCGGATTTGGGGAAGATTTTTGAGTCAACAACCTTTTTCCACACATTGCATTCATGAAGGAGGTCTTTGCCTAGGATATTTGTTTTGTTTCTAGGCACATTTGGGTGACAAATAGAACCTACAATTTCTTGAATGGTAAAGGCAGAAGGGAGACTGTTCAGGCTATGCGAGTCACTATAGAATTTTAGGCCGGTGGAAGGAATTTGAAACATGCCACCTAGTTGGACAAGGCTAAAGGAGAATTCTTGTGTGGCAATTTTGAAGGTAATCATAGCGTCATCTGTTGCTCAAATGATCTTGTTAGTTAAGATTTGATGAGACAAAGTTAAGTATGTAAGATGTGTTCTGAATACAACTTAAATATAATTATGAAGTTTGATCAGACTGAGCACTTATAGTGTTTCAGACTGAGCATAAGCTGAGTATAAGCTGGGCATTATAATTGATCAGCTTAGACTATATCTTAGTCAGTTTATCTATATGTTTGATAAACTGTGTGTTACCTAAGGTATAGGTCGAGTATTCAGCTTGATGTGTTTCAAGCTGAGTGACTCAGCTTATAGGCTAAGTCAGCTTAACGGAGTTGCTAAGTTAGTACTAGCTAACTCTTATGACTTCTAAGGATGAGTTAGGCCTTATACATGTTAGTACATGTTTGATATCGAGTTAGTTCTCGATGAACTCAGCTTGATGAGTTTCAAGCTGAGTAACTCAGCCTGATGAAAGAAGTTGGCCTAATAGAATTTAAATTTGTTTTTAATTCTGTTATCCTATTTCTACGGTACGGAGAAGAAGATTCCAGAATCAAGATTGAAGATTGAAGACTCAAGATTGAAGATTGAAGATACAAGATATCCAGTTTATCCGTTAGTTAGTTAACAGATTAGGATAAGTTATAGTTTGTTAGGATACGTAGAATAGGACTATAAATTCTCTTAATCAGGAGAGAGGAAAACACATCACAACCTCGCCATACTTGATACTTTAATTGTAAGTTGATCAACTTGATCAAGAATTCACATATTGCCAACAATAGTTCGTGTGTTCGATCTTCACGTTCCTTGTGAAGTTGGTAAGTATTCAATCTGTGAACAATATATTGTGTCTATAATCATTAGTTGATTATAGATATCAAGTTTGATCAATTAGTTTGAGAGATTGAGAGATTGAGAGATTTGATTTGTATTAGGTGTTTACATATCAAGTGTTGCTTACTTATAGTTATTGTCATCATTTCTTATTAATGAAAGCATTCGATTTTATTCGGTTCGATTTGTGTAACACTTTTTATTGATTTGTTCAATTTTCCACAGAAAGTGTATTCAACCCCCCTTCTACACATTACTTGCTTGTTTTTTTATCACACCTAGGGACCAACATCATCCTCATTGTACGCATAAGATGCGTAGAATTCCGTAACACATCTAGGGTAGAGGGTGCTTGGGTGACGAAGAAAGGTGGACCAATTCAACCGTTCAAAGGTGGATTTAAGGTTAAATTGTTGCAAGTGAGCGCATCATCATTGTTTGGCAAATAAACAATAACAGGTGATTTAACAGATTAAACCTAATGATAGAAACAGGTTACACAGATAGAATAATCACAAACGGCTAGCAATCAAGGAAAAGATCACTCAGGCTTCAAAATCATCCTAGCTAGTTATGGCAATATTTATTTTAATTAAATTGTTGATGACGTTGAGAAATTGCAGTAAAGCATGCAACATGCTGTTCTATCTAACACTCACAAATCATATTATCATATGAATCATCACTTGAGTTATCAAGACTCTGATTGACAATCAAACATAGCATGTAAGCATAGAATCTCAAAATATACCACAGATCCACTTAACCATGTTCAAATCCATCTACAAGAGATACATTCTGTCAAATGATATATTCTCATAGCTTTCAGAACCTAGGAATGTGTCAAAGTGATTGAAAATGGGTTAAACATTAGAAACAACAAACTGATCTAGAATAAAAGGTCATGTGGTCGCATGTTAGAGACATGTGGTCGCATGAGTTTTAGATCCATGCGATCGCATGCACATAGCATGTGGTCGCATGGCATCAATTTACAA
Organism: Pulicaria dysenterica; assembly: GCA_947179395.2. Lineage (NCBI taxonomy): Eukaryota > Viridiplantae > Streptophyta > Magnoliopsida > Asterales > Asteraceae > Pulicaria > Pulicaria dysenterica. The sequence continues at coordinate 33,283,710 of OX359289.1, read as the reverse complement.
CAAAAACTCATTTTTACACGAAGGATTAAACACATACAAATCGGACTTTCATCCAAGGTCATAAGCAGATAGGAATGAGCACTATGAAGTCATGAACCCAACAAGACTCAAACTTCGTGTGTTGGATTCAAGATCAAGCCTTGTGCTATTTCTTCAAGATACCATCATGTTAAGTACCATTTCTAGCACTTAACACATGCAAAGCATGAAATACATAAGCATGCACATAGAATCATAAAGATCAGATTCTTAATGACATTTATGGAGTTCATTTCAACCTTAACATGCTCAAGAACACCTTTTTATTCCTTTTTCTTCTTTTTGTAGTATTAATGATCAAATGATATACTTAAACAGTTAAAACATTCATTTAAGATATTAAGCATGTGAAAAACCATAATATGATAAACATGACCAAGTTGTTAAGACCTGAAATGATCAAAGACAAGTTCCAAAAATGCTTTTCAAATGACAATCTTGCTTATTACACCATTTCTAGTGCTAACTCCACAAGATCTTCAAATTAAACCATCATTCTTGAATATTCATGAAATGTAACCCTTAGGTTGTCACGCAAAAAATTAACAAAACATGAACATGAACTTATTTATCATAAGAACATGATCAAACACATTTATATTAATGATCAAAACTTACTTTTTATATCAAATCATTAAGAAAAGATTTATATTGCCTTAACTTGGCCAAGAATCATCTTCGCCCAAGTGAAATAGTTTAGTTACTTATTATTACAAGTACAACAACGAGAAGAACACTTGGATACACGTTAAAAACAAGAAATGATCAGATTATAACAAGCAATCTTCAAGCTATATACTTATTTCTTTGAAGTTCCAAGCTTCACTTGATGATCCAAGCCTTCACTAAGCATCTACACCTTTAGAATAGGGGTTGGAGTGTTTGAGTATCTCAGGGAGAGTACTTAGACGTGAAGAAACTGAAAGTGTAGTGTGTGTCTGTCCCCCTTCTCTCCTGGCCAAGAGCTCTTTATATAACTATGAAACTAGACTCTATGCGACCACATGCACAAGCCTTGTGGTCGCATGGCTTGACTTTCGGCAGTTGACAAGACAGGGAGCCAGGAGAAGATGACAAGTGCCCAAGCTGGATTCGGTATCTACATGCGATCGCATGCAAGTACATGTGACCGCATGCACTTGTCCTTTTCAACAATTATTCATTTTTCTTCAGTTTTTCACTTGATTAACTTGAAATCTTCACTTTTAGTCCTATTAACCTGCAATGGTGAAAACAAATCATTTGAGATAATAATACGTACAATTCACCTTAATTACAAATTAAATGCGAGGGTTTTCGGTGTGTAAAATTTCTATAAATACGGATATATCAGGGGACAACCAAACGCCCTTCATTGATTAGGCGTTTGTTTAGAGTAGTCATTATTTTCCGTTGAGTGGGAATGCGGAAGATCAAGAGGTGGAGGTTTTTGTCTCGGCATGACGATCTATCAAGGCAATAATTTTATATGACGCACAAATAATGAGTGTTATGAATAAGAATAAGCCTAGTGTGTGTCTATGGTGCAAACCGTGTTCATCCCTTCTTGTCATGACCCTAAAGATAGAAAAGACCCTAAATCGCTGTGGGTAATGTTAAAAAAGGAAGATCCTGACATGGTTCTCATACAAGACACTAAACACTCGCAATTCAACAAAGCATGTGTTTCTTCAATCTGGAAAAATGTGGATATTGAGGTTTTCTGGGTGGATGCAATTGGGGCATCTGGTGGGCGGATTATTATGTGGAAAACGACGTTTCTTAAAGAAGTCTTTCTCTTTAAACGGCATAATTGGTGTGGTCGGAACCGTGTAGTCTATGAAATGTGAGGTAGTATTTGGTAATGTATATGCCCCGTGGACCAATACAGTAAGTTGTCTAAACTAAAACTAAAGTACAAGTATAACTGGATTCTCGGGGGTGACTGGAATTCCAACATGCTCACGGTTTTACCACGGTTTCAGCCGTGAATCGACCGTGAACATGCTGTTTCATGTTCAAAAATCCAGGGACCCGACGGTCGATCCACGGTTTCAGCCGTGGTATAACCGTGAAACACCTGATCAGTTTCATTTCAAAAGTAATACAGTACAACGACGGTTGATCCCACGGTCGACCGTATATCGACCGTGGTTGACCTATTCGAAAGTGTTGTACCCTTTTTGTGTTCCCTTTTTGACATAACCTTTATCCATCATAACAACTTACAAATGTTTATTTTAAACATAATTTTCTTTTAAAAACTACCTTTAAACCAACCCCACAACAAATACTTCAACTTATCAAAAACCCTACAAGAAAAATCTAAGAAAAACCTCAAATCACATGATTCTTTGGTGCATAAATAGAATCCTAATGAGGAGGTAAGCAACAATAGTGAAAAATATACCTCTGGTGAGGAAGATTTCGTGAGGAAGAGAAAAAAACCGCAATGAAAATCGCGAGAAATCACCCCTTTAATCGTAGATCTACCGTGAATGCAACCGTAACTTCGACCGTGGTGTTCACCGTTATATAAATTCTTGATCTTGTGTAACTTTTTGTGGTAAAAATGGTGATTTTTGTGAGATTTTCTTGGCTTGAAAATGGTTATGGCGGCTAGGGTTTGTTTGGGAAAGATGAGAGTGAGAGAAAGAGTATAAAGTTGAAAAGTAGGGTTAAATTTTGTCAAGCGTGCGACGGTCGATATCACGGTCGACCGTGGTATCGTCCGCGTGTTTTTTTATGCAAAGATTGGTTTTTGGACAGAGCCCCCACGGATAGACGGTTTCGACATTCAAGCTATTTTTATTTAAGGTACATGCTCCATCATTCCTAAACCAAGTCTTAAGGTATCAAATACTTCTCTCTTAAGCGGTTTAGTGAATATATCTGCTATATTATCACATGCTGCAACCTTTTCTAAGTTAATATTACCTTTTTGCACATTATCACGTAAGAATGATGCCTAATCTCAATATGCTTAGTTCTAGAATGCAATACGGGATTTTTACTAAGATCAATGGAACTTTTGTTATCACACATAATAGGAATATTGTTTAGATGTACCTCATAATCCAATAAGAATTGTTGCATCCATAGAACTTGTGCACATGCTCTTCCGGCGGCTACGTATTCGGCTTCGGTTGCTGACAATGCCACATATGTTTGCTTCTTTGAACACCATGATGTGATAGCCATTCTAATAATGGCACACACACCACTTGTACTTTTTCTATCCAAGTAGCATCCACCAAGATCCGAATCCGCATAGCACATAATGTCAAGTCCACTCAATTTTGGATACCCATAATCCTAAATTGATTGTTCCTTTAATGTACCGAAATATTCGTTTGACGGCCTCATAGTGTGATTTATTTTGATTTTCCTGAAAACGTGCACAAACACAAACACTATACATAATATCGGGGCGACTTGCCGTTAGATAAAGCAAGCTCCCGATTAAACCACTATATCTAGTACTATCAAACACTTCACCTTCTTCATCTAGTGTCAAGTGTGTGTTTGTGGCCATAGGTGTACTCATGGGTTTCACATTCTCAAAGTCAAACTTCTTAAGTATATCCTTGATTTACTTTGATTGGCTTATGAATGTACCATCTTCATATTGCTTTATTTGAAGTCCAAGAAAGTAATTCAATTAACCCATCATGCTCATTTCAAATTCATTATGCATAAGAGTTGAGAATTCTTCACAAAAAATTTGAAAAGTAGATCCAAAGATTATATCATCCACATAAATTTGTACAAGTAAAATATCATTGTTCCTTTTCTTTATGAACAATGTATTGTCTACTCTACCCATAACATAGTCATTTTTCAACAAGAATGATTTCAATCTATCATACCATGCTCTTGGTGCTTGTTTGAGTCCATACAATGCTTTTCTTAGTTTATATACATAAGATGGATTAATTGGATTTTCAAATCCGGGAGGTTGACACACATAGACTTCCTAATTTATAAAACCATTTAGAAAAGCACTTTTGACATCCATTTGATACAATTTAAAATCTTGAGAACAATCATAAGCAAGTAGAATCCTAATGGATTCTAATCTAGCAACCGGAGTAAATGTTTCATCATAATCTATCCCTTCTTGTTGATTGTATCCTTGGGCTACTAATCTAGCTTTATTTCTAGTAATGACTCCATTTTCATCTACTTTGTTTCTAAACACCCATTTAGTTCCTATTATGGTATGACCACTAGGCAATGGTACTAAATCCCAAACTTGGCTTCTAGTGAATTGATTTTGCTCTTCTTGCATTACCATAACCTAATTTTCACCCTAAATTGCCTCTTTATTATTCTTTGGTTCTATGTGTGATACAAAGGCAAAGGATGTACTAAGGTTTTGTGCTTGTGATCTAGTAAGTCTTTGGTTTAGGTCTCCTATAACTTGGGTTATTGGATGGTTCCTATTTTCCCTAATCTCATTTTGTTCACTAGTGATCTTATCATCTACTATAGGATTTTGGTCACTAGGTTGATCTAAGTTTAACTTGGAAAGGTGTTGTTCTATGGCTTCCTCTTCTAGTTGATCATTATCTACTAGAGGCTTAGTCTTAGGTGTAGGTGGAGATTCATCAAATGTGACATTTAGGGATTTCTCCACAACCATAGTGGATTTATTTAGGACTCTATAGGCTTTACTATTGAGAGAGTATCCTAAGAAGACACCCTCATAGGCTTTTGGGTCAAACTTGGTCAAGTAGTCTTTGGTGTTAAGGATAAAACATTTACTACCAAATACTCTAAGGTGACCTAAGGATGGTTTCCTACCTTTGATAATCTCAGAAGGTGTCTAACTTAGCATTGGTCTAATCAAAACTCTATTGAGTATGTATGTGGCCGTTGAGACCGCATCACACCAAAACTTTTGGGATATGGATTGTTCATTAAGCATAGTCCAACTCATCTCTTGTAAGGTCCTATTTTTCCTATCAACAACCCCATTTGATTGAGGAGTGCGAGGAGCCTAAAAGTTATAAGAAACTCCATGTTTATCACAAAACGCTCCAAATTGCGCTTCATTATAAAATTTGTTGGTACCTTGGTGAGAATAACAACAAGCAACAGATGTGTAGAAGTGGGGTTGAATACACTTTCTGCGGAAATAGAACAAATCAAAATAAAGTGTTACACAAAGTAAATCAAACCACAATCGAATGCTTTGCTTTTCGTTAATAAGAAGATGATTACAGACTCTATCAAGTAAACAACTCTTGATATGTAAACACCTAATATAAATCTGTCAATCTTTCAAACTTAGCTATCTATAATCAACTTATGATTATAGATACTGACGACTCTCTAAACAGGATTTAATCACAGATTGAAAACTTACCAATCTCACAACTAATGTGAGTATTTGAACACACGAATAGCTTGGCAATCTGTGAGTTTCTTGATCACGTTGAACCGACAAACAGTGATTCAAGAATCGTAACACATACGGTGAGGTGAGATTTTTGGCTCTGCAACACACAGTTGTTTTTTGAGTTCAAGTCGTACCTCTAAACTTATAAGGAGATAAATATTTATAATCTTGTTCCTACAGAATCTAACAAACTAAGACTCAACCTAATTTGCTAACTAACTATCGGATAACTCAGAATCTTGAATCTTGAATCTTCTTATCTTGAGTCTTCAATCTTCAATCTTGATTCTGGAGTCTTCTTATCCACGCCGTATATATAGAGAGTTAAAACAGAATTTAAAACAAATTTAAATTCTCTTAAACTGACTTCTTTAGTCAGGCTGAGTTACTCAGCTTGAAACTAATCAAGCTGAGTTCTTCAAGAACAAACATGAATTCAAACATGAACTAACATGTATATTAATAAACTCATCCTTTGAAGTCTTAAGAGTTAGCTGGAACTTATTTAGCAACTCTGTTGAGCTGACTCAGTATTCACGCTGAGTCACTCAGCTTGAAACACATCAAGCTGAAAGCTCAATATATCTTAGGTGACATACACAGCTTATCACATATAGTGATAATCTTACTAAGATATAGTCTAAGTTGGTCGAACATATGCTCAGCTTATACTCAGCTTATACTCAGTCTGAATCACTATAAATATTCAGTCTAACTAAGCTTCATAATTCTGTTTAAGTTGTATTTAGAACTTATCTTATGAACTTAACTTTGTCTCATCAAATCTAAACTTATGAGATCATCTTCCCAACAAACTCCCCCTATTTGATGATGACAAAACCATCAAACAGTTATTAAGTTTGTTTAACAGAATTATGTTTTAAATCTTAAACTTATCAAGATTTTAAATTTGAACTAATCAAATATTAATTGAACTTATCAATTGTAATTGAACTTATCAATTATAAGTGGAACAAACCAACTTTTAGTTGAACACACTAACTAAACACATTAATGAATAAGAACTAATCAGTTATTCATTTAAGCTGAACTTATCAGACTTATAAGTATGAACACATCACAAAACAGTTGAACATATCAAACAAATATTTTGTATTAATTGAACATATCATAATACAAAAATATTGATCACTTAGATCATGCACACTAAGTGCTTAAAAAAATATTAGAACTAATCTATTATCTTTTGAACTCAGGATGTAGAACCTCCCAAAGAATGATTTCTCTGTCGATTTCTTCTAGGAGGCTTTCAGCTTCTGCATCCTCCCTAATTTCTCTCTGTTGCATTCTGATGATCTTATTCAGCTTCTACTTTACAAAGTGATTTGAGTTATCACCACAACAACTTCTCATATGTATGGCATCCCTAGCTTTTAGATAACGTATCTCACTCAGCTTGATAAAGCTAGGATTGCCTGCCTGATCCTTAAACATGAATCCCTGAACAGGTGTGTCAATACCTTGGTTTTCTTTAAATTCTACACCTTCAGGTAACTCGAATAAGCTCTCCCACTGCAGACCAGGATTTGGAACATATCTCAGCTCCTCAGCTCTATTAATCAGCTTGGAACTTCAGCAAAGATCTCTTACTTGATTTGACTTTTCTTGAACTTCTTCAGCATCATTAATATTCTCTGCCATTCTTGGTAACCCATCCTGTGAACAAATCTCAGGTTCATTCCCATTGTAGATTTATCATCAAATTCAAAATTAAGAATGATGGCTCCATTTATTCTGCTCAAATTCATGCCTCTGATCTCCTTGCTGGTGCTCCTTCTGAAATAGCACTCCTGAATGTCCTCGTCTGTATATAGGATAGGATCAGGTCTCAGACCAGTATAGTCAGCCTCAGCTTGAGCTAAAGCTTTTCTCAATTTTTCTTTTTCTTGATCATGTTCTTCCTTCTCTTTCCTCTTTCTTAACTCAGCTACAGAGATTTTAAGCTCATCTGCTTCTTCTTGCTTGAGCATCTCTATCAATTCTCTTGTAGCTTTCTCTTCTTCTGTTTCCTGCTCAGTCTCAGAAACCTCTTCAGCCTTAGATTCAGATTCTGATACTTTTTGTTTCTTGGCTGCAGGTTCATCTTCTTTTAATCCCAGCTCCCCCTCAGGCTGAGCTTACCTCTTTGCTCCTTTTGACAGTGCTAGTAGAGCTTCAGTTTGAACTAGCTCAGCATCAGCTTTAGCTTGAGCCTTCTCCCCCTTTTTGTCATCATTAATAGGGGATGAAGTCTTCTGTTGTTGGAGTGCAGCAACTGCAGAGACAATCTCCTTAACTTTCATTGTCAGCTTCTCAAGCCTCTGATAGATTTGGCTTTTATGCTTTTTCTGCTTCAGGTGGAACAAACCAAATTGAGCAGCAATGTAGTTTTTCAGCTGTTGGATGCATGAGGAGGCAGTATCATTTTGAGGAGAGTCTTTGGGTGCATCATCCAAAGGTTGGTGTTTACCTTCAAAGTCATTTGCACCAGAGTTTGGACCCTGTGAGTCACTTTGGTTTGAAGATGAAACATTGACAGGTCGTGATGGTGGGTGTGAGAATTAAAGAGAAGTAATGGGGCTCAAAACGTGTAGTGTATGGGTTAGTGTTGGGAAAATGATCTCATCAGTTTGAATTTGATGAGACAAAGTTAAGTTTGTAAGATGAGTTCTACATATAACTTAAACAGAATTATGAAGCTTAGTCAGACTGAACACTTAGAGTGATTCAGACTGAGTATAAGCTGAATATAAGCTGAGCATATGTTGATCATTTTATATTATACCTTAGTTTGTTTATTAATATGTTTAATAATCTATGTATGTCACATAAGGTATATATCGAGTACTCAGCTTGATGTGTTTCAAGCTGAGTGACTCAGCTCGAAAGCAGAGTCATCTCGACAGAGTTGCTAAATATGTTTTAGTCAACTAAGTTAGACTTCTAAGGATGAGTTTATCAATGTACGTGTTAGTTCATGTATGAATTTGGATTTGTTTTCGAAGAACTTAGCTTGATGAGTTTCAAGCTGAGTAACTCAGTCCGAGTGAAGAAGTCAGTTTAAAGATAATTTAAATATGTTTTAAATTCATCTTTATCTCTCTCTATATCTATGGCACGGATAAGAAGACTCCAGAATCAAGATTGAAGATTGAAGACTCAAGATAAGAAGATTCAAGATTCAAGATTCCAGTTTATCCGAAATTTAGTTAGCGAATTAAGCTAAGTCTAGTTTGTTAGGAACCGTAGCAACAGGATTATAAATACTTATCTCCTGATAAGTTTAGAGGTACGACTTTGATTCGATTACAACTAAGTGTTACAGAGCCAAACCTCACCTCATCGTATGTGTTACGAGTCTTGATTCAGTATCAAGATTTAATCACAGATTGCCAAAGAAGTTCGTGTGTTCGAATTAATCACATCAGTTGTGATATTGGTAAGTAATCATGTGTTGATTCAATCTGTGAAAATCCTGTTTAGAGAGTCGTCGGTATATATAATTATATGTTAATTATAGATATCTAAGTTTGAGAGAATTGAGAGATTTATATTAGGTGATTATATATCAAGAGTTGCTTACTTGATAGTCATTGTAATCATCTTCTTATTCAAAACATTGTAATCATCTTTTGATTAATAAAAGCATTTGATTGATTGTGGTTTGATTTACTGTGTGTGACACTTTTCTTTGATTTGTTCAATTTCCGCAGGAAGTGTATTCAACCCCCCTTCTACACACCTATTGCTTGTTGTTACTCTCTCATACAAGGGACCAACAACTGGTATCAGAGCAGGCTGAACGATTTCATCAGTTGAATAGTACAAGATTATAAGAAAGATTGAAATGTCGACAAGCAATACTCCATCAAACTTTCCTCATATCTCTGCTAAAGGATGTCCCATATTTGATGGATCTGACTATCCTATGTGGAAGTTCAGAGCCATGCTCTTCCTAAAGTCCATTGACAACCGTATGTCGGAAGTCATCACAATAGGACAAATAATCCCCAAGATTCCCTCTACTGTCAGTGATACGTCTCCTGGCAAATCTGAGAAGGAAACAAGAAAGCCTGTTGCATCCTGGACTGATGAGGATTGGAAACTCTTCAATCTGGATGACTAGGCAAAGAGTGTTCTAGCGAATTCCCTAACTAATGAAATCCTGCGCACTGTGACTGGGTGTCAAACCGCAAAGGATATCTGGGATACGCTGAGTGTCACTTATGAGGGCACAGATCTGGTCAAGCAGCAAAAGAAGAATCACTTGAATAGATCGTATGAAAACTTCTTTTCAAAGAAGAATGAAACCTTGGCAGATTTGTTCACAAGGTTTCACTGCTTGATAAATGACCTACTAAGTGTGGGTGTAAAAAGAGATGAAGCTGAGCTCGTGCTGAAATTTCTGGATGTGTTTCCAGAAAAGTTCAATGAAGTAACCACTGCACTAAGGGCTGGAGGAACATTACACATGTATAACCTACAGTCCATCTATGGGTTCTTGCTGAATCATGAACAGATCATAGAACACAAAAGAGCTTCTCAACAACAACTAAAAGAATCTTTGGACAAAACAAAAGTTGCATTAGTTGCACAGAAGAAGAAGAAAGGTTCAAAAGCTATGGTTGTTGAATCTGAGACTGAGTCAAAATCTCAAGATGACCACTCAGACTCAGACTCAAGTGATATTGATGATGTTCAGACCATCACTGAGCAAATGGCCATGTTAGCTAGACGTTTGAGAAAAGCTGAAAGGGGAAGAGGAAGATCTGACAGGAGCAAAGGGAAGAGTTCCTTTGATCCCAAGAATGCTATGTGCTTCATGTCAGAAAAAGGGACATATAGCTGCTGAGTGCAGATCTAAGAAGGTAGAATCAACATCTATTGTTGATAAGAATACTTATAGAGCTGATAAGTACAAGAAGAAGTACACTCAGCTCAAGAAATCAAAGCCTGAAGACAAACCCAGTGGAAAAGGTTTATATGCTGAAACCTGGGATACAGAATCATCCACCTTAGATGATAATGTATGTCTAATGGCTCAAGAATATGAAGAGCTAGAATTGGATGAGGTTGATTATGGTCAGTCCGAATCAATCTTTGAAGCTGACATGAAGGAAGCTGAGGAAAACAGCAAACTGAGTGATTGGGATACTGCTTCCATGTACAAGGTCAGTAACTTCTACTCTTATACAGATGAGGAGAAAGGTCTTGCTTTTGATTATTTGCTAAATGATTTCAAGACCATCCTTAAGTCTCAGACTGACCTCAAAGCTGAAATTGCTAAACTGAAGGACGAGATTAAGGAAAATAAATCTCTCATTGATGTTGGTAAGAAAGCACAGTGTGACCTTGAATGTTAGAGGCACATTAATAGACTTCTTAGTGAAGAACTTTAGGAAGCAAAATACAAAGCTGATAAACTTCAAAAGATCGCTGAGTCTTGGTGTAAGTCATCAAAGCTTGCTGAATAGTGCATAAACCAACAGATACCTAAACAGGTGAAGGCTGTACTTGGAGGTGACTATCAAACAGCAGCTTATGTAGCTGATGATGAGATTGCAAGTACAGATTATGAGGAAGATAGACAACTGATTGAGTCTCAGAAGTCATCCTCAGAGAAACGACATGATCCAAGCCTAAAATTCAATATGTTTGTGAAGGCCAAAGATCATGGTAATGAGTGCTCAACATCCAAACAACATGGTAAGTCTGTGTTGGATAGATTAGGCACTCAGCCTGTTCAAAGAACTTCAGTCATAGAAAGGATTAATCCAAATCCTTTCAAAAGACAAAATTCTCTATCTGGCTCGGAGAGAAGTTATAAGAACAGGAAGACCACTGTAAGTCAGAGGTCAAATCACAACAATGGTAAGTCCAAAGTTGTTGATCTTGGTAAGTCCAAGAAGATCAACAGTGGTAAGTCCAAACCTGTTGAAACTGGTGAGCCCAGTAGGCATGACAAAGGTAAGTCCAAAGTCATGCAGAAGAAGGTTGTTAGTCAATCTTCTCAGGATAACAAATAGAGACCTGACAAAGGTAAGTCCAAAGTCAGTGATCACCAGGTGAATCAGCTTCCAAAGAAAGTTGAGAAGTTATCCACCACATACACTCCTAAAACTGAAAGTAAATTCTCACAAGGATTATTAGACACTCTTCCTCCTGTCATCATTGGAAGAAGGAGATGCTACAAATGCAGAAATAGAGGTCATGAGGCTAAGAATTGTGATGCTAAAATCTCAAGGCCTAAGCAAGAACAAACTGATCAACCTACACAGGATTCAGTTCCTGCTCAAGCTGAGCAGTCAGTTCAACAAGATGAAGCTGCTAAGTGCTCCTCATCTAAACCCACCATGAAGTGGGTTCCCAAGCAAAACTAATGTGTTTAGTTTTTATATCATGTGCAGGGTTCAAGTAAATAGTACTTGGATAGTGGATGTTCAAGGCACATGACCGGATGGAAAGGACTTCTCAGTGATTTCCAGGATGATGAAGGTCCTAAAGTAACATTTGGTGACAACTCCCATGGAAGAACCAAAGGCTATGGGAAGATGCAAGCTGGTGAAGTCACTTTCCAGAGAGTTGCATATGTCAAAGGCCTCAAACACAACCTGATTAGTATCAGTCAATTGTGTGATGAGGATAATGTTGTTACTTTTAGGAAGGTTGCAGGAACAATTTATAATGCTAAGGGAAAGCCTGTATTAATAGCTAAAAGAGAAAGAGATGTGTATCTACTTGATCTTAATTCTGTTGATCCCAATTATGAAACCTGCTTGTATTCCCATTCTGTTCCTGAGCTGAGTTGGTTATGGCATAAACGTTTGTTTCATTTGAACTTTAAAAATATACATATCCTGTCTAATAAAGAGTTAGTCTCTGGATTACCAAAAATCACATTTGTCAAAGACAAATTGTGTTCAGCTTGTGAACAAGGGAAACACCATAAAGGGTCCTTTAAATCAAAGCAAAATTTTTCAATAACAGACCCATTGCATATGTTGCATATGGATCTGTTTGGACCCATAAGTACTCCAAGCCTAAGTGGCAAGAAGAACACTCTGGTGATAGTAGATGAGTTCTCACGATTCACCTGGGTAATATTCCTAAAAGCAAAAAGTGAGGCTGCCCTGGAGATAATAAGTTTCATCAAAAAGGAAGAGTTGCAGAAAGGTTTGTCTGTAAAGCAACTAAGAAGTGATCATGGGACTGAGTTCAGGAACTCAACCCTTGAAAGCTTCTGTGAACAAAAAGGAATATTACAAAATTTCTCATCTGTCAGAACTCCACAACAAAATGGAGTTGCTGAAAGGAGAAATAGAACCCACTTCACAAGAATCACATGCGAATGATCGAATGCGAATGGCTCATTGTGATTGAATTTCATGCGAGCTTGTACTTAAACTTTGAGCTAATCGCATGCGAATTATATTAGAGTGCGATTCGATTTTCCTTCGCATGTGAATTTTTTTTTAATGCAAAATACTCCCCCTCAAGCTGTGCATTAAAATTTTCAGGTTTTTCAAAGATATAGATTGAGTGAGAGACAAAAAGTCATGTATTCTAAAATGTCTATATTTCTCCCCCTACACATATGCAGTATGTGTAAAGATATAGACACTCCCCCTTATTTTCTTGGATAAAGACCTGCAAAACGAACAAACTGTGTAACACCAATTCAAAAACCAAAAATAAAGATAAGGAAAAAGCAGAAGGAGTATGTCATACATGCATATTAAGCATACCAAGCTTAGATACTAAATCATGAAACCTAGTTTCATCTAATGGTTTAGTAAATAAGTCAGCGAACTGATTATCAGTATGAACATACCTGAGTTCAATGATTCCTTTTTACACATTATCTTTAATAAAGTGATATCTGATGTCAATGTGTTTGGTTTTAAAATGGTGTACCGGATTGCATGAAATGGCAATGGCAGATTGTGAGTCACAGAACAGTGGAATCTTGTCATACAGAAGGCCAAAATCTGATAATTGTGTCCGGATCCACAAACTCTGCGAACAACACATAGCAGCTGCAACATATTCAGCTTTAGCAGTGGATGTAGAGACACAGTTCTGTTTCTTCGAAGCCCAGCTGACTAAGCGATCCCCCATGAAATGCGCACTGCCAGAGGTACTCTTTCTATCTATCATGCACCCGGCATAGTCCGAATCTGAGTACGCATGCAAGTCAATATTGGAATCACGAGGATACCACAAACCTAGGTTCATAGTTGCTTTGAGATACCAACAAATCCGTTTGACTGCTAGTAGATGCGACTCTTTAGGATTGGCCTGGAAGCGAGAACACAAGCAAGTGGAAAACATAATGTCGGGTCTGCTCGCCGTCAAGTATAGTAATGAGCCTATCATTCCCCTATAGGTCTTCTGATCTGCAGATGGACCAGCTAGATCAGCAGATAACTTTGTTTTAGCAGCCATAGGAGTTGACATTGCTGAGCAGGTGAGCATGTCATACTATTTGAGCAAGTCTCTGATGTACTTTGATTGACTGATAAAAATACCATTGCTCAATTGTTTTACTTGTAGACCCAGGAAGAAGGACATTTCCCCCATCATGCTCATCTGAAATCTATTAGCCATTGTCTTGGCAAATTCATCACTATACTTGGGGTTGGTTGAGCCAAAGATAATGTCGTCAACATAGATTTGTACTAAAATCTTATCCTTGCCTCTGGCCTTTATGAATAGTGCAGTGTTGGATGTGCCTTTGGTGTAACCCTCCTGAATAAGATATTCGGACAGGACATCATACCAAGCAGGAGGTGCTTGTTTTAAACCATATAATGCCTTATCCAGAAGATATACATGATTTGGGTGTCGAGGGTTAACAAAGCCTTCAGGTTGTGAGACATACACTTCTTCCTTAAGTACACCATTTAGAAAAGCAGTCTTCACATCCATCTGATAAACTTGGAGGCAGACTTGACCTTCTTTGCCTCTGATGAATGTTGTAAGTTGGATATAACAGAAACGGACCTCTTGGCACCCATGTTGGGGTTGTTGAAACTTATGGACGTTTGGAACGTGATTTGTGCTTGAGTTCCTGTTCTCGTGCAAGCCATGCAGAATAAAGTGCTTGATACCCATGATTTTGATATGCTTGCAGTTCACGTACGGTGAGCAACCGGCGAGACTTGTTTAACTGTTTAAACACATATGCTTGACTTTTGGGGATTGAGATGTGTAAAACAGCTCCTTTGGAATTCAAAAATGGAAAGATAACTTGATTCGCATAAAAATCGGACCAATGAGCACATGGTTTGATTCCTAAAGATTTTCTGAGTTGATCATATTCACATTTGTATTCACAATGACCATGCATACAACCATTACTCATGCAAAACATACTTAAAGCAACTTATTCTGGTTCATTGAAAGATAAACATGTTTTTCTCAACATTAAAATGTTTTCACTGACTAAAGAAGATGTGGTACATATCCTATTAAACTTAGGTATGACTCTTTTCCATTTTGCTTTTATTTGAGTCTTCATGTCTGCTTTCTTCACATCTGCACGTACAATAAACACATTAGTTTTTCCTCTAGGACTACGAGCAGCTACAGCAGAAGATTCTGGTATCTCATTTGAAAGAGATGATGAGTAAGTGCACGTGTGAATTGCCTGTTTTAATTTATTTTTAACACTTGAGGTTGGAACAAACGTTGCTGGTGTAAATGATTGAGCAACTTGTGGAACTGATGATATCACAGTGGATGATGCATGATCTGTCATGGACGAATGTTGATAGAAAAAATCTTGGGCATCGTAATCCTCATTTGTGCTTGGAGTTGAGCTCAGCTTTTTTACTAGACTTTTAAGTTCAAATTTCTCCACACACAGTCTATCAATGATTTCTTCATCCTTATTCAGAACTTGGGATAGCTCAGAGCGAAGAACTTTGTTTGCCAATTTCAATTCATCACCTTGTCGTGAAAGAGTGAAAATTTCAATATGAAGAGAAGAATCGGAATTGGATGAGACAGAAACTGTTGAATGAAGAGTAACTGAATTTGATGGGTCTGAGAGAACCAAAGAAGAGATATCATTGATTATTTGAAAAGTGAAGCAGTATTCCTGAAGAGTGTAGAATCGCTTTATTAATTCAAGAGAAGAAATATACTCAAACAGAGGTTTGGAAACAGAAGGTGCATACAACTCTTCATCTGTATACACAGAAGAAGTGAGTTTGGAACTTGAGGTTGTTTGAAAATCAGAGTTATATGATGCATTCAGAGCAGTGTAATCCAAAGATATTTCTGCATGCTCTTGAAGACTTCTTTTTACCTCCTCCTCAGCTTGTGCTTCTTCTTGGCCGACGAACTTAATTCTTGCTGTAAGACCAAGATTGAACGATTCCACATTGAATAGTTGTTTGCACGTGACTTTATTCAACACATGAGGATTTTCAAATCCTAAGCCTTCAAACGTCCAACGGCTGTAAGGTCTTTCTTTTTGTTTATGCAAGAAGATTGTTTGTTCACTTTGATTCCTTTTAATAATAAAATCTTCAAGCTGTTTTATTTTAGCGAACAATTCGAAAATTTTAGTTTGAAGGATCTCAGAATCCTTTTCAGCACTCACACGTTCAGCCTTAAGATCGTGAATAATAGTTTGTGTTTCAGTTGTCAGATCAGAAAGTTTGGAACTTGTTGTTTTCAATTGATCTTTTGACAGTTGTAAATCCTTTTCAAGTTGATCAATTATATCCTGTGCCTCTTGATCTTGACTTTGAATTACTTGTTTTAGAGACTTGTTTTTACTTTTCAGATTACTAATACTTGATTCTAGGTTTTTCATCTTTTTAAGAATGGTTTGAACATGAGCATTGTTAAAACCCGCAAGCAAATCAAGGTTAGTATTTACCTGATCAGTCTCTGAGTCTGACTTGTCAAAGGTAGGGTTGTTCTCCTCATCTGACTCTCCATTATTTACCCATTCATGAACATGGAGTTTATGATAGTTTAGTTTATAAACAGTTAGTTTATAACAGGTTACTCCTAAGTAGGTTGCTTATGAAGTTTTATCACAAGTTACTTTGGGGTATAAGAGTTCTTATAACATGGTTACCCTAAGTGTCTGGCTAGGGACCTCCTTAGGCTAACAATGTGCAGTAACTATTACTTATCTTGCACAAGTGGGAGTCTATTAGATTATGTGCAGAGATAATTAATGGGCATATTGTATCCAATGTTATAATAGACTAAACGGTCACACTGCTACACACCCAAATCAGAATAGTTGGATTTTACCATAAATCTGTGTGGAAATAATTAATCAAGTTGGATTAATTATTAAAAAGAAAAGTAAATAATTAATCAGTAGAATTAATTAGAGAAATAAATAATTAATCAGCTTGATTAATTAGTTATTCATTGTTTAAGGAGAAACTATATATTATGTTTATTAATAGTTAATTAATTAACTAGTAAAGTCCAGGGTGTTAAAGTGCAAGAAATGAAAGTTTAATTAAAACCAGTGGGCTTTTAATTAAACGGGCTTGGGTCTCTATTAAAGTCTATATATATCCTTAAGCCTTAAGGATTAGTAGAACTTAACAACAAAAGGGATTAAAAGAAATCAACCCTAGCCACCACATTTGTAACACCCTCTTACCCGGCCTAGATTAGATAAGGTAATTAGTTCCTAATCTTACTATTTAAGATTGATTTTTCGAAATTAATCTTTAATATGTGATAATAATGGTATATTGTTAATATTTGATTACTATGTTATTATTTGATTATTATTGAGAATAAATGATTTTTATAATAATATTTAAATAATAAAATACTAAAATAGGGTTAGTGGAATGATGACTGGCCGGTTTTGGGGTTTAGTCGCCACACACACACTAACCACCCACATTTGCATGCAATTACCCCAAAGTGTAGTGTGTGTTTGTGTTGTTGTTGCTCTCGGACGTAAGAAGAAGAAGAGGAAATCATCAAGTCAATTAACAAACATTGGATTAAGTTGGAATTGAATTTTGTTTAAGATGTTACATAAGGTTAGATTACTGAATTGTAATTATTAATTGTATTCGGTTTTGTATATTTATATGAATTTTGATTGTTCTTGGTAAATTGATGAATTTAGGATGTATGCATGTTAGATTTTATGATTGTTATATGTCTTTTATGTGATTAGAATGATTCTGGAAAACATAGAACAATTGCATTCTTGAAATCAGTAGAGAATGGTGTTAGAAATCGAATTTGGGCAAGAACACTTGAATTGATCAGAATTAAGATTTGATTATGTCGGAATTAGTAAAATCCGATAGATTTAACCGGAATTATGTGAATACCGACAGATTTGATCAGAATTGACGAATATCGATAGAATGTCTCGAAATTGGATGAAATCCGACTAAATATCTATGGAATTCCTTAACATTTTTCTCGGAATTACATTTTCTAGGAATTGGACATTATCTCGGATTGTACATAATCTCGGAATGTGCCTTATCTCGGATTTTAAATATTATCGGATTTTTTATATTCTCGGATTGTACCTTTACTCGGATTGTGACTTTTATCGGATTGTGCATTTTATCAGAATTTGGTCCTTTACTCGGAATTCAATTCAATCAGATTTGAACATAGTCGGATTTGATGATTTAAAGATAAACATGAATTTGTATATCTATTTGAGTTTGTGTATGATGAATAAATATGCATATGTGCATATACATGAGAATCATGAATAAATATAATACTTATTTTGGATCAGTATTTTGAATTGAATACTGACTTATGTTACCTTAATCTCAGGAACTGAGAAGACTCCGTGAATTTAGTCAACTGAGTGGGATTCAACAGTGCTGACTGTGGTGAGTGGTTCTATATCTTTTGATATACATGATATGATATCCTATTTGGAATGCTCTTGTTTGGATTGTATATACATGTTATCTTGGAGATCAGTATGATGCCGGGCCTGTTGCTGGGGGATTTACAGTATCTGATCTTGAAGTACATTTGTGGTACTCAAGGGGGCTGATACTGTTGTCCATATTAGCAGGGTTATCGGTAAACCTTGGTTTTGGCCGACTTTGGTTGTAGGTGCTTGCAACACCGCCGGTTCTCCTGGGATTAATGAGCTATTTGGATTTACGCATGTTTGCCTTGTTTATGATTAGATATTGGTTCCGTCACTTAGCTTTGTGCTAATTCCCCACTAGATTGTTTTGCAGATTCTCTTTGTGAGCTTGATGCTTTTTGGCTGGGAATATGGACGAACCAATACTCTGATGCTAAAATCTTTAATAGAGCCTGTTTTTGTATTAACACTGTAAAAGTCTTTGTTCATCAAACAAGTTAAATCTTTTGTATCTATTATGTAATTAAGATAATTATATGTAATTAGCTTCCGCTTGTAGTAAATTATACGTTTAAAAAAGTACAGTGTTACAAATTGGTATCAGAGCCCTGGCTTGAGGATTTGCATGAATAATTTGTGCAATACTCGAACCTAGGCTCTGGTCAGTCCAGTATTTCCAGGGTGGGTAATTAGTAGTGTAGCTTTGAGGGTAGTTAGTGTGTTTGAACTAACGGATTATATCTAATAGTTGGTGAGAAGCTGTGTATAGTATAGAAATGGCTGACAACGTGAACCAGACAACTACCCCTGCGTCCCCTAGAAGAAACAACTAGTCTTCCACCGCAGCAAATGAAAAACACAACAGGGCTGGTACTTCTCACAACGGTGAGTTAGATCAACAGGATTACGTATTACAGTTGGAAGACACTTTGCAAACACTTAGGGATCGTGTTCCGGAATTGGAACAGCAACAACAGCAAACTCAGTCCTCATAGCAAACACAAACTATTCACATGCCCAGGGAGTCAGCTATGTTTACCCAATCTATACCACCTCCTA
This sequence comes from Pulicaria dysenterica, assembly GCA_947179395.2. NCBI lineage: Eukaryota > Viridiplantae > Streptophyta > Magnoliopsida > Asterales > Asteraceae > Pulicaria > Pulicaria dysenterica. The sequence goes on along the minus strand of OX359289.1, from coordinate 33,264,379 downwards.
TTTACTCAGTTGCACCGTTTAATACCGTGTCAACACCTTTTGGAACTTTACCATTTGTAACGATGCCATCTGTGTCTCAACCATACCAACCCCAACAACAGTATCAACCCCAACAGAACTTCTTCATTCCATGGTACCCCACTCAAGGAGGATTTAAACCCAAGAGTCAGTTTAAGGACTTCATGGATTGCCAGCCACCCGAGTATTCTGGAAGTTCAAACCCTATAGATACTTTGAACTGGTTGAGAGAAACGATTAAAGCATTGGATACCTGTAACTGTGAGGAGTCTGACAGAGTAAAATTTGCAACAAAGAGACTAAAGGGTCAAGCTGCGACATGGTGGGATTCCTTAATTGCTCATCTATCCAGGGAAGTGGTAAACTCTATAACTTGGGATCAATTCCAGGGCAAATTCTTTGAACAGTTCTGCAATACTTACGATTTGTCTAAAGTAAAGCGGGAATTTTTAGATCTGGCTCAGGATGACAGGATGTCCGTAGATGAATTAATTTCAAAGTTTAATGAGAAATTAAGGTTTGCCAAACAGTGGGTTCCTGATGAGGCTTCTCAGATCGACCATTTCGTTCAAGCTTTGCTACCTGAGTATCGGGGTAACGCCCGAATGGCAACTTCGTTGGTACAAGCTTTTACTCTCGCTAGGGCTGTAGAGGGTGATGTGAAAGCACGGGAGAGGATGAATCGTGAGAAAGGGTCGTCTCACAAATCTGGAGGGAATCAGAGTGGGAGCAAAGGTAAATGGCAGGGAAATCAGAATCGAGGAGATCAGAAATCAAAAGGTTCGGGGTCTTATCAGAACAAGTCGTGGTGTAAACCATGCAACTCTAGTCACATTGGTCCTTGCACATCACAGACGAAACGATGTCTGCGTTGTGGTGAATTTGGCCACGAACCATCAGTCTGTCGGTTTAAAACAAATGTTTGTTGGAAATGCCATAAAGAAGGTCATAGAGCTGGGTATGGTCATACGAATTTCTTCTGATGCCGTTTGGTTTGAGTAATGCTCCTACAGTGTTTATGGATCTAATGAATCGTGTCTGTCGACCCTTCCTAGACAAATTTGTCATTGTGTTTATCGATGATATTTTGGTGTATTTAAAGACAGAAGGTGAGCATGACCAGCATTTGAGACAGGTTTTGGAGATTCTTAAACAACACAAGTTATATGCCAAGCTATCGAAGTGTGAATTTTGGTTACGTGAAGTTCAATTTTTGGGACATGTGATTTGTCAAGAAGGTATGAAAGTGGATCCATCCAAGATCAAAGCAGTGATGAATTGGAATGCCCCAAAAATCCCTACAGAGATAAAGAATTTTCTTGGATTGACATGTTATTACCGCAGGTTTATCAAAGACTTCTCTAAGCTGGCGGGTCCGTTAACTAAGTAGACTTGAAAAGATGTTCCATTTCAGTGGGGTTCTGCTCAGGAAGATGCTTTTCAGACATTGAAACAATTGCTGTGCCAAGCTCCTGTTCTTTCGTTACCCGAGGGTTCAGAGGACTTTGTTGTGTATTGCGATGCTTCTCACGCCGGTTTGGGATGTGTTTTGATGCAGAGAAGTAAGGTAATTGATTATGCTTCTAGACAGTTGAAACCAAATGAACGAAACTACCCAACTCATGATTTGGAGTTAGCCGCCGTGGTGTTTGCATTAAAATTGTGGAGACACTATTTGTATGGAACGAAATGTACAATCTGCACTGATCATAAAAGCCTCCAGTATGTGTTTACCCAGAAAGAATTGAATATGAGAGAACGTCGTTGGTTAGAATTGATCAAGGATTATGATTGCGACATTCAATATCATCCGGGTAAAGCGAATGTAGTTGCTGATGCACTAAGTCGGTAGGGATCGTCAGAAACTGTGAAATTTATGAGGTTGGAAATTAAGTCTGATTTAGTGTATCAACTTTTGACTACTCAACTTGAAGCTTTGAAAGATGAGAATCTGAAGGATGAATTGATAATTAAACGACAACATGAATTATCTATTGACTCGCATGGATTGAGGGTTTATCAAACCCTCGTTTGGGTACCGAAATTTGGTGATTTGAGGGAATTGATTCTAATTGAGGCTCATAAGTTTAAATTATCAATACATCCGGGTAGTACAAAGATGTACCATGATTTAAAGACTCGTTATTGGTAGCCGACAATGAAATCAGATATTGCTAAATTTGTCGGGACATGTCATATTTGTGCACAAGTTAAAGCAGAACATCAGAAACCGTACGGATCATTAAAACAGTTAGAAATACCTGAGTGGAAATGGGATAATATTACGATGGATTTTGTAAATAACTTCCACGAACTCAGAAGGGTCATGATATGATATGGGTAATAGTTGAAAGGTTGACCAAGAGTGCACATTTTTTCGCTACTGCAGAAACTGCTTCATTAAGTAAGTTGGCGCAATTGTATATTGATGAAATAGTATCCAGACATGGAGTATCTTTATCTATTGTTTTGGATCGGGATTTGAGATTTGTGTCTAACTTCTTGAATAGACTACAACATGAATTGGGGTCTAGAGTTAATTTGAGTACAGCTTATCATCCGCAAACAGATGGTCAATCAGAAAGAACTATTGGAACTTTAGAAGATATCCTTCGAGCATGTGTATTAGAGTTTGGGGGTTCATGGGATTCACATTTACCATTGGTAGAATTTGCTTATAACAATTCTTATCACTCCAATATCGGTATGCCTCCATATGAGATGTTATATGGTCGTCCTTGAAGAACTCCAAGTTGTTGGTTAGAAGCTGGGGAAAAGAAATTTGCAGGGCCTGATATTGTACAGATGACAGCTGATAAGGTTGCTATTGCTCGTGAGAAATTAAAAGCTACAAGGGATAGACAGAAAATGTATGCTGATCCACGTCGTCGACCGATATCGTTTGTTGAAGGAGAAATGGTTTACTTGAAAGTATCTCCATGGAAAGGGGTTATTCGTTTTGGTAAACGCGGGAAATTGGCTCCTCGTTACATTGGTCCTTTCAGAATCAGACGAGTTGTAAATGATCAGACAGTTGCATTGAATCTACCAGACGAATTGACTGGTATTCATGAAACTTTCAATGTGTGTTACCTTCACAAGTGCAATATAGAGGATCAGACGCAGGTTCTTCCAATACAGGATTTTCGGGTGGATACTAATCAGAGGTTGATCGAGGAACCAGTTGAATTACTCGATCATAAAGTTACAAAATTGAGAAAGAAACAGATACCGATGGTTTTGGTCAAATGGAAGCACAGTTTGGGTTCAAACTTGACTTGGGAGACGGAAGCAGACATGAGAAGCCGTTACCCTTCCTTGTTCGAGCGCGATGAGATTCCGATGACGGAATCTTCCTAAGGGGGTAGATTTGTAACACCTTCTTACCCGACCTATATTAGATAAGGTAATTAGTTCCTAATCTTACTATTTAAGATTGATTTATCGAAATTAATCTTTAATATGTGATAATAATGGTATATTGTTAATATGTGATTACTATGTTATTATTTTATTATTATTGAGAATAATTGATTTTTATAATAATAATTAAATAATAAAATACTAAAATAGGGTTAGTGGAATGATGAGTGACCGGTTTTGGGGTTTAGTCGCCACACACACACTAACCACCCACATTTGCATTCAATTACCCCAAAGTGTAGTGTGTGTTTGTGTTGTTGTTGCTCTTGGCCGTAAGAAGAAGAAGACGAAATCATCAAGTCAATTAACAAACATTGGATTAAGTTGGAATTGAATTATGTTTAAGCTGTTACATAAGGTTAGATTACTGAATTGTAAATATTAATTGTATTCGGTTTTGTATATTTTTATGAATTCCGATTGTTCTTGTTAAATTGATGAATTTAGGATGTATCCATGTTAGATTTTATGATTGTTATATGTCTTTTATGTGATTAGAATGATTCTAGAAAACATAGAACAATTGCATGCTTGAAATCAGTAGAGAATGGTGTTAGAAATCGAATTTGGGCAAGAACACTTAAATTGATCGGAATTAAGATTTGATTCTGTCGGAATTAGAAAAATCCGATAGATTTAATCGGAATTAGGTAAATACCGACAGATTTGATCGGAATTGACGAATATCGATAGAATGTCTCGGAATTGGATGAAATGCGACTAAATATCTATGGAATGCCTTCACATTTTTCTCGGAATTGGACATTATCTCGGATTGTACATATTCTCGAATTGTGCCTTATCTCGGATTTTACACATTATCGGATTTTGTATATTCTCGGATTGTATCTTTACTCGAATTGTGACTTTTATCGGATTGTGCATTTTATCGGAATTTGATCCTTTACTCGGAATTCAATTCAATCGGATTTGAACATAGTCAGATTTGATGATTTAAAGATAAACATGAATTTGTATATCTATTTGGGTTTGTGTATGATGAATAAATATGCATATGTGCATATACATGAGAATCATGAATAAATATAATATTTATTTTGGATCAGTATTTTGAATTGAATACTGACTTATGTTACCTTAATCTCAGGAACTGAGAAGACTCAGTGAATTTAGTCAACTGAGTGGGATTCAACAGTGCTGACTGTGGTGAGTGGATCTATATCTTTTGATATACAGGATATGATATTCTATTTGGAATACTCTTGTTTGGATTGTATATACATGTTATTTTGGAGATCAGTATGATGCTGGGACTGTTGCTGGGGGATTTACAGTATCTGATCTTGAAGTACATTTGTGGTACTCAAGGGGGCTGATACTGTTGTCCATATTAGCAGGGCTATGGGTAAACCTTTGTTTTGGCCGACCTTGGTTGTAGGTGCTTGCAATACCGCCGGTTCTCCTGGGATTCATGAGCTATTTGGGTTTAGGCATGTTTGCCTTGTTTATGATTAGATATTGGTTCCCTCACTTAGCTTTGTGTTAATTTCCTACTAGATTGTTTTGCAGATTCTCTTTGGTGAGCTTAATTCTTTTGGGCTGGGAATATGGACGGACCAATACTCTGATGCTAAAATCTTTAATAGAGCCTGTTTTTGTATTAACACTGTAAAAGTGTTTGTTCATCAAACAAGTTAAATCTTTTGTATCTATTATGTAATTAAGATAATTATACGTAATTAGCTTCCGCGTGCAGTAAATTATATGTTTAAAAAAGTACAGTGTTACAACATTCTCCTTCTCTCTCTCTTTCTCCCTCGTCGTCGAACTCTCTCTCTCGGCTTTTCTCTCTCGTCGAAGTCGAACAAGGAAAACACCAAGTGTGTTTTACGATTGTAGGTCGACGCACACATACATACATAATCAAGTTTTCGAGTATTGTTGATCGGGTAAATCCAGGAGCGGTCTAGCAGCCAGTTCGTTGGAGGTGAAGTAGTGGTTGACTGTCTTTAGCAATCCCAAGTTTTGATCAGGTATATTTTCTTGTAACCTTATCTTTGGATTGTTTGTTTATTAGAGGCTATATGATCATTAGTTATTAAAGATCCTAACCCTTTTGGGGTTTAGAGGGTTATGTTCAATCCAGTTCCGCTTTTCGGATTGAACTAGTAGAATCAAACCCAGGTTTGACCAGTTTGTGTCATTGGGTGGTTTGGTCAGGTCAAAACCCTTCATGTGATTCCGTCCATTTTATAATCACACAAAGTAATGTGTTGAAGCAGCACTAAGCAGTGTAGAGTTCGCACTGACCGGTTCGAAAACTGCACTTATCAAGTTAGGGTTTTGAACGAAAGAATGCACTAAGCAAGAGATGTGTTTACGAAGGGTATTTTAGAAGGTGAGAAGTCAGATTGTTATGTGTAAACTTCTCTAAACTGGTTATGATCGGTATATATACCTTTCTGAGGAGAGAGAAAAGTTACCGTTGGATTCCCCTTTTTATCCGTTACGCCGGAAAAACTTACGGCTTGATGTAACAGTGAGAGGGTATAAACACATCATCTTCCAACGGATATAAGTGTAAAATAATATTAGTGACCTACACAAATATTATTAACACTGTTGTATTACACCAATACCAAATTAGTATAATACGCGATTTGAGACTTACTCAAATACGCAGAAACACATGAATCAATAACACTTAGTAATTAAATCATGGTTTTGGACACACCAAGTGTGAGTAAACTTATTACTCAGTTTATGTCAAGCACTCAGCTTAATTCAAGCACTCGGCTTGAGTTTAGCACTCAGCTTGAGATTGGTACTCAGCTTGAGTAGAGCACACAACGCAGGCTCAATGACACTTAGTCATTTTTGTTTGAGACTGACTCAAACTTACTTTGTAACTACACTAAGTAGTTAAAGTATGTTTAGAACTTACCAAACATGTGAACTAATCACACAGCTTGAGTGATGCACATAGCTCAGACTCAATGACACTTAGTCATGTATGTTTGAGACTTACTCAAACTTACATTTTAACCACACTGAGTAGTTAAGTTATGTTTGGAACTTACCAAACGTGTGAACTCATCATTCAGCTTGACAGGTTAGTTAGTTTATGGAAACTTATTTATAAACTGTGCACTCAGCTTAAGACACTTAGTCTCTGTCAAACTGAAAACTCAGATTCTAGACACTTAGCTAGGGGTTGAGCATACCCAATTCACTTAGCAGATACATAAACCTCTTTACATCAAGTAGTTTAGTGAAGATATAGCTAATTGGTCATCAGTGGAGATAAATTTAATGTCAACTTTACCTTTTTCCACGATGTCCCTAATGAAGTGATGTCTAATTTCAATGTGCTTGGTTCTTGAGTGGAAGACTGGATTGTAAGTGATGGCTATTGCACTTTGGTTATCACAGAAGATAGGAGTTTTATTGAACCTCATGCCAAAGTCTTGAAGCTGATGCTGCATCCACAGGATTTGAGCACAACAGCTTCCTACTGCAACATATTCAGCTTCAGCAGTTGAAGTAGCCACTGAGTTCTGTTTCTTACTGGTGCAGCTTACTAGCTTCCCTCCAAGGAATTGACATCCTCCAGTTGTTGATTTTCTATCTAACTAGCACCCAGCATAGTCAGCGTCAGAAAAACCAACTAACTCAAACCCAGAGTCCTTTGGATACCAAAGGCCTAGATTTGGTGTACCTTTAAGGTACATAAAGATCCTTTTCACAGCTTGAAGATGTGATTCTTTAGGATCTGCCTGATATCTTGCACAAACACATGTAGCAAACATGATATCAGGTCTACTAGTTGTCAAATAGAGTAATAAACCGATCATTCCTCTATAGGTAGACTGACACACAGACTTACCATCTGAGTCTTTACTCAGCTTGACAGCTTGTGACATGGGTGTTTTCATGGTTGAACTTGAATCAAAACCATATTTCTTTATCAAATCAAGAACATACTTGCTTTGATTTATGAATATCCCATCAGGCTTTTGTTGAATTTGTAAGCCTAGGAAATATGTCATCTCACCCATCATACTCATCTTGTACTTTTGTGACATTATTTTGGAGAACCACTCACAGAGAGATTCATTGGTAGAACCAAAGATAATGTCATCCACATAAATTTGTACAAGAATCACATGTCATTTACTCTTTTTAATAAAGAGTGTCTTATCTATACTACCTCTGGTGAAATCCATTGATAGTAGATAAGTGGACAGAGTATCATACCAAGCTCTTGGAGCTTGTTTAAGACCATACAAAGCCTTGTCCAACTTATAGACATGATGTGAAAACTTTGAACTTACAAAGCCAGGAGGTTGTTTCACATAGACTTCCTATTGAAGTTTTCCATTAAAGAAAGCACTCTTCTCATCCATTTGATAGACTTTGAAGTCTTTATATCCTGCATAAGCTAAGAACAGCCTTATGACTTCAATTCTAGCAATAGGGGCAAAGGTCTCATCATAATCGATTCCTTCTTCTTGCTTATACCCTTGTGCTACAAGTCTGGCTTTGTTCCTAACTATCACTCCATCCTTGCCCATTTTATTTCTATAGACCCACTTAGTGCCTATAATTGAATGATCTTTGGGAGCAGGAACAAGGTTCCAGACCTTATTTCTCTCAAACTCATTTAACTCCTCTTGCATAGCTTCAATCCAATCCTCATCCTCTAAGGCTTCTTCAGTCTTCTTTGGTTCCATTTGAGATAGGAAACCAAAGTGAGCAGCATAGTTAGATGTAGCCTTGGATCTGGTCATAACTTTTTCTTGGACATTTCCAATGATCTGATCTTGAGGATGATCTTTGAGGAATTTGAATGTAGTAGCTAGAGAGTCTGGTTCAGAATCTGAGTGATGTTGAGAGCCCTGAGGTGAAGTTATCTCCTCAGTCTCAACTGCAGCATTGTCAACAAACTGTTGATCACCAAGATTTTTAGTCTGAGGAATGTCAGCTCCAAATGGATTTATGAACTCATCATCCTTCTCAGCTTGAGAATCCATTTGAGCGTGTGATGATTTCTTTGACGGACACACATCATCATCACTATCATCTCCTATAACATACATAGGATTTGATAAGTTGGTTTCCTTAGGCCTTTAAAGCTCACTCATACTGACCAAGTCAGCTTGACTTTTATCAGCTTGATCAAAACTGTCTTCATCAAATAAGGCATGAATTGATTCTTCTATGGCCTTTCTCCTTGTATTATATATTTTATAAGACTTGGAAATTGAGGAATAACCAACGAATATTCCAAGATCAGCTTTAAGTTCCAACTTATGGAGCTGATCTCTTTGATTCAGCACATAGCATTTTGAACCAAAGATATGGAAATAACCTATATTGGGCTTTCTAGACTTGTACATCTTATAAGAAGTCTTTCCATGTCTTTTGACAATGATTGACCTATTTTGGGTATAGCAGGTTGTACTAACAGCTTTATCCCAAAAATAGCGTTTCAATCCTGCCGCACATAGCATTGTTCTAGCAGCCTCAATTAAGGTTCTATTTCTCCTTTCAGCAACTTTATTTTGTTATGGAGTCTTGACAGATGAGAAATTTTGTAATATCCCTTTTTGTTCACAGAAGCTTTCAAGGGTTGAATTTCTGAACTCAATCCCATGATCACTTCTGAGTTGCTTTACAGACAAACCTTTCTGCAACACTTCCTGTTTGATAAAACTGATTATCTCCAGGGCAGCCTCACTTTTGGCTTTTAAGCAATATTACCCAGGTGAATCTTGAGAACTCATCTACTATCACCAGTGTGTACCTCTATCCACTTAGGCTTGGAGTACTTATGGGTCCAAACAAATCCATATGCAACATATGCAGTGGGTCTGTTATTGAAAAAAATTTCTTTGATTTAAAGGACCTTTTATGGTGTTTCTTTTGTTCACAAGCTGAACACAATTTGTCTTTGACAAATGTGATCTTTGGTAATCCAGAGACTAACTCTTTATTGGATAGCATATTTATATACTTAAAATTCAAATGTGATAATCGTTTATGCCACAACCAACTCAGCTTAGGAACAAATTGGGAATACAATCAGGTTTCAGTATAGGGATCTGCAGAATTAAGATCAAGTAGATACACATCTCTTTCTCTTTTAGCTATTAATACAGTCTTTCCTTTAGCATTATAAATTGTTCCTGCTTTCTTCCTAAAAGTAACAATATTTTCTTCATCACACAATTGACTGATACTAATCAGGTTGTGTTTGAGACCCTTGACATATGCAACTTTCTGGAGAGTGACCTTGCCAGCTTGCATCTTCCCATAGCCTTTAGTTCTTCCATAGGAGTTGTCAGCAAAAGTTACTTTAGGACCTTCATCTTCTTGGAAATCACTAAGAAGTCATTTCCACCCGGTCATGTGCCTTGAGCATCCACTATCCAAGTACCATTTACTTGAACCATGCACATGATATAAAACTAAACACATTAGTTTTGTTTGGGAACCCACTTCTTGGTGGGTTCAGATGAGGAGCACTTAGCATTTTCATCTTGTTGAACTGACTGTTCAGCTTGAACAGGAGCTGAGTCCTGTGTAGACTAATCAGCCTGTTCTTGTTCAGGCCTTGAGATTTCAACATCACAACCCTTAGCCTCATGACCTCTACTTCTGCACTTGTAGCATCTCCTTCTTCTAATGATTACAGGAGGTAGAGTGTCTAATAATTCTTATGAGAACTTGCTCTCAGTCTTGGGATTATATGTAATGGATAACTTTTCAACGTTCTTTGCAAGTTAACTCACCTGGTGCTCACTGACTTTGGAGTTACCTTTGTCAGATCTTTTTTTGTTATCCTTTTGATTAGAAGCTTGACCAACAAACTTCTTTTCCATGACCTTGGACTTACCTTTGTCATGCTTACTGGACTCACCAGTTTCAACAGGTTTGGACTTACCACTATTGATCTTCTTGGACTTACCAAGATCTACAACTTTGGACTTACCATTGTTGTTATTTTACCTCTGACGGACAGTGGTCTTCCTATTCTTGTAACTTCTCTCCGAGGAGAATGTTGTCTTTTGAAAGGATTTCGGTTAAGCCTTTATATGACTGAAGTTCTTTGAATAGGCTGAGTACCTAATCTGTCCAGCACAGACTTACTATGCTGTTTAGAAGTTGAGCACTCTTTTCCATGATCTTTAGCTTTCACAAACATATTGTATTTCAAGTTTGAATCATGTCTTTTCTCTGAGGCTGTCTTCTGAGACTCAATCAGTTGTCTATCCTCCTCAGAATCTGTACTTGCTATCTCATCATCAGCTACATAAGCTGCTTTTTGATAGTCACCTCCAAGTACAACTTGTACCTATTTAGGAATTTGTTAGTTTATGCACTTTTCAGCAAGCTTTGATGACTTACACCAAGACTCAGTGACCTTTTGAAGTTGGTCAGCTTTCTCTTTAGCTTCCTGAAGTTCTTCACTTAGAAGTTTATTAATGTGTCTTTGGCATTCAAGATCACATTGTGCTTTCTTACCAACATCAATGAGAGATTTATTTTCCTTAATCTCATTCTTCAGTTTAGCTATCTCAGCTTTAAGGTCCTTTTGAGACTTAAGGATGGTCTTGAAATCATTTAGCAAATAGTCAAAGGTAAGACCCTTTTCTTCATCGGTGTAAGAGTTGAAATTACTAACCTTATACATGGAAGCGGGATCCCAATCACCGAGCTTGTTGTTTTCCTCAGCTTCCTTCATGTCAGCTTCAAAAGTTGACTCGGACAAACCATAATCAACTTCGTCAATTTCAAACTCTTCATCTTCTTCAGCCATTAGACATACATCATCATCTGAGGTAGATGATTCTGTATCCCAGGTTTCAGCATATAGTCCTTTTGCACTGGGTTTGTCTTCAGGCTTTCCTTTCTTGAACTGAGTATATTTCTTCTTGTATTTGTCAGCTCTATAAGCATTCTTATCAACTACTGATGTTGATTCCACCTTCTTTGATCTGCACTCAGCAGCAATGTGTCCCTTCTTCTGACAGTTGAAGCACACAACATTCTTGGGATCAAAGGAACTCTTCCCTTTGCCCCTGTCAGATCTTCCTCTTCCCCTTTGAGCTCTTCTCAAACGTCTGGATAGCATGGCCATCTGCTCAGTGATAGTCTGAACATCATCAGTATCACCTGAGTATGAGTCTTAGTGGTCAATTTGAGATTCTGACTCAGTCTCAGATTCAACAACCAGTGCCTTGGAACTTTTCTTCTTTTTTTGTGCAACCAATGCAACTCCAGCTTTATCCAAAGACTCCTTGAGTTGTTGTTGAGAAGTTCTTTTATGTTCAGTGATCTGTTCATAATTTAGCAAGAACCCATAAATGGACTGCAGGTTATACAAATGTAATGTTCCTCCAGCCCTCAGTGTTGTGGTCACTTCATTGAACCTTTCTGGTAACACATCCAGAAACTTCAGCACGAGTTCAACTTCATCCTTCTTAATGCCTACACTTATCAGGTCATTAATCAAGCAATGAAACCTGGCAAACATATCAGCCAAGGTTTCATTCTTCTTTGAGAAGAAGTTTTCATATGATCTGTTCAGATGGTTCTTCTTCTGCTATTTGACCAGATCTGTGCCCTCATATGTAACATTTAGAGTATTCCAGATCTCTTTTGCAGATTGACACCCAGTCACTGTGTGCAAGATCTCGTTAGTCAGGACATTTGCCAAAACACTTTTAGCCTTGTCATCCGGATTGAATAGTTTCCAATCTTCATCTGTCCAGGATGCAACAGGCTTCTTTACCGCTTTTCACTCTTGTCTTTTTATCAGCGGACGTATCACTGACAACAGCAGAGATCTTGGGGATTATCGGTCCTTTGATAATGACATCGGACATATGATTTTCAATGGACTTGAGGAACACCATGGCTCTGAACTTCCACATAGGATAGTCAGATCCATCAAACACGGGACATCCTTTGGCAGACATCTGTGGAAAGTTTGAAGAATTGTTGCTTGTAGACATTGTAAACTTTCTCAGAATCTTGAAGTTTCAACTTATGAAATCGTTCAACCTCCTCTGATACCAGTTGTTAGTCCCTTGGTGAGAATAACAACAAGCAACAGATGTGTAGAAGCAGGGTTGAATACACTTTCTGCGGAAATTAAACAAATCAAAATAAAGTGTTACACAAAGTAAATCAAACCACAATCGAATGCTTTACTTTTCATTAATAAGAAGATGATTACAGACTCTATCAAGTAAGAAACTCTTGGTATGTAAACACCTAATATAAATCTCTCAATCTTTCAAACTTAGCTATCTATAATCAACTTATGATTATAGATACTGACGACTCTCTAAATAGGATTTAATCACATATTGAAAACTTACCAATCTCACAACTAATGTGAGTATTCGAACACACGAATAGCTTGGCAATCTGTGAGTTTCTTGATCACTTTGAACTGACAATCAATGATTCAAGAATCGTAACACATACGGTGAGGTGAGATTTTTGGCTCTGCAACACACAGTTGTTTTTTGAGTTCAAGTCGTACCTCTAAACTTATCAGAAGATAAGTATTTATAATCCTGTTCCTACGGAATCTAACAAACTAAGACTCAGCCTAATTTGCTAACTAACTATCGGATAACTCGGAATCTTGAATCTTGAATCTTCTTATCTTGTGTCTTCAATCTTCAATCTTGATTCTGGAGTCTTCTTATCCGCGCCGTAGATATAGAGAGTTAAAACAGAATTTAAAACAAATTTAAATTCTCTTAAACTGACTTCTTTAGTCAGGCTGAGTTACTCAGCTTGAAACTCATCAAGCTGATTTCTTCGAGAACAAACCCGAATTCAAACATGAACTAACATGTATATTAATAAACTCATCCTTAGAAGTCTTAAGAGTTAGCTAGAACTTATTTAGCAACTCTGTTGAGCTGACTCAGTATTCACGCTGAGTCACTCAGCTTGAAACACATCATGCTGAAAGCTCAATATATCTTAGGTGACATACACAGCTTATCACACATAGTGATAATCTTACTAAGATATAGTCTAAGCTGGTCAAACATATGCTCAGCTTATACTCAGCTTATACTCAATCTGAATCACTATAAATGTTCAGTCTGACTAAGCTTCATAATTTTGTTTAGGTTGTATTTAGAACTTATCTTACAAACTTAACTTTGTCTCATCAAATCTAAACTTATGAGATCATCTTCCCACCAAAATTCTCTACCATGGTCAGTACGAATTGAAATAATCGTACAACCGAATTGGTTTTGAATTTTCTTTCCTAGAATTTTAAATTTATCAAAAGCTTCATTTTTTGTTTTCAAAAAGTATGTCCATGTGTATCTTGAAAAATCATCTACAACAACTAGTGTGTAGAAGTTTCCTCCATAACTTTGGATTGATGAAGGTCCAAAAAGATCCATATGCAACAATTCAAGACATCTCTTAGAAGATATGACATTTTTAGATTTATTGCACTTGTTTTCCTACCTTACATGCATCACAAAAATGATTGTCAAATTTCACATTAGGCATATCTCTAACAAGCTCATTACTAGTCAACTTTTGCAATAATCTCATGTTAGCATGTAAGACATACTTGAGTGTTAGGGTTGTCACCAAGTCTACGTGTATAGAGTCCATTCCTCCTAACACCTTTTACTAACACATGATCATCTTTGCATATCACACTTTCATGCTTAGAGAATCTAACATTCACGTCTTTATCACACAATTGACCAACACTTATCAAGTTGTAAGCTAAACCATTAACATGCTCAACATTTGAAAATTTAAAATTGTCATGAAGGATGTTACCCTTACCAATTAGATTGCTTCCAAATACAACATGTCCTCCATCAAACTCCTTGTATGAAGTGAAGAGTTCTCTATTTCCGGTCATGTGTTTTGAGCAACCACTATCAAGTATCCATTCATGAGACATAAGCTCATTTTTGTTGCATCCCTACATACATGCAATTATCATTCAAGCTTTTGGTACCCAATGTTTCATGGGTCCGGGAAGGTTAGCATCAAACACTCCTACTCTAATCCACCTTGGAGTAATCTTGAAACCTTGATGATACCATGTATTCATAGAGTTAATAGGTTTGATGGAATGTTTTGGTCTTTGAACAACATTTGACTTGGGTTTCTTGAATCCACGTCCATGCCTTATGGTTGGAGTGTAAAACCTTTTTACTTGTTCATCACTTGCAACTTTTGGCCTACAAGTGGAAGAACTAGAGCCAAGAGACATGTTTTGAAATTTTGAAAATTTTAGTGGGCCGACGGTCGATGCATGGTATCGACCGTGCTTCGACCGTGGGTCTTCTAGATTTTTTCTTTTCCCTTTTCTTTCACAAATTTGATTGTTTTCACATGGCTCATAGGCATGGTGTTAGAACAACTTGAAAACCCAAGACCACCTTTATCATTTGATGATGTTTGGACTTTTAGAATTTATCTAACCTATGTGTGCTCTCTTCAAATTTTGACAAGGTGGAGTTGTCAAAGTTTGTCTTTAGCTTATTCTCCAAACTTATCAAGCTTGGAGATGGATGAGGAACAACTTGAATTTGTAAATCTTTGATAGTCAAGTTCAACTTTTCAATCTCCTTTTTCAAACTTTTGTTTTCACTTTTTAGCTCTTCATTTTTTGCAAGTATTTTTGAGCTAAAGTCACACAATTTATCATATTGGTTACAATCATTATCACTATAGTAGCTAGAATCGGACTATACCTCACTTGTCTCACAGTCCATGAGACATGTGTCTTCTTTAGGTTCTTTTTTATTCTCATCTCCAATATCACTCCATGCACCTCCTAGAAATGCTTTGTGGTTTTCTCTCTTCTTTGATGCTATTTTGGGGCAATCACCAATGAGACAGGTTTTGGAGATTCTTAAACAACACAAGTTATATGCCAAGCTTTCGAAGTGTGAATTTTGGTTATGTGAAGTTCAATTTTTGGGACATGTGATTTGTCAAGAAGGTATCAAAGTGGATCCATCCAAGATCAAAGCAGTGATGAATTGGAATGCCCCAAAAATCCCTACAGAGATAAAGAGTTTTCTTGGATTGGCATGTTATTTCCGCAGGTTTATCAAAGACTTCTCTAAGCTGGCGGGTCCGTTAACTAAGTTGACTTGAAAAGATGTTCCATTTCAGTGGGGTTCTGCTCAGGAAGATGCTTTTCAGACATTGAAACAATTGCTGTGTCAAGCTCCTGTTCTTTCGTTACCCGAGGGTTCAGAGGACTTTGTTGTGTATTGCGATGCTTCTCACGCCGGTTTGGGATGTGTTTTGATGCAGAGAGGTAAGGTAATTGATTATGCTTCTAGACAGTTGAAACCAAATGAACGAAACTACCCAACTCATGATTTGGTGTTAGCCGCCGTGGTGTTTGCATTAAAATTGTGGAGACACTATTTGTATGGAACGAAATGTACAATCTGCACTGATCATAAAAGCCTCCAGTATGTGTTTACTCAGAAAGAATTGAATATGAGAGAACGTCGTTGGTTAGAATTGATCAAGGATTATGATTGCGACATTCAATATCATCCGGGTAAAGTGAATGTAGTTGCTGATGCACTAAGTCGGAAGGGATCGTCAGAAACTGTGAAATTTATGAGGTTGGAAATTAAGTCTGATTTAGTGGATCAACTTTTGACTACTAAACTTGAAGCTTTGAAAGATGAGAATCTGAAGGATGAATTGATAATTAAACGACAACATGAATTATCTACTGACTCGCATGGATTGAGGGTTTATCAAACACTCGTTTGGGTACCGAAATTTGGTGATTTGAGGGAATTGATTCTAAATGAGGCTCATAAGTCTAAATTGTCAATACATCCGGGTAGTACAAAGATGTACCATGATTTAAAGACTCGTTATTGGTAGCCGACAATGAAATCAGATATTGCTAAATTTGTCGGGACATGTCATATTTGTGCACAAGTTAAAGCAGAACATCAGAAACCGTACGGATCATTAAAACAGTTAGAAATACCTGAGTGGAAATGGGATAATATTACGATGGATTTTGTAAATAACTTCCACGAACTCAGAAGGGTCATGATATGATATGGGTAATAGTTGACAAGTTGACCAAGAGTGCGCATTTTTTCGCTACTGCAGAAACTGCTTCATTAAGTAAGTTGGCGCAATTGTATATTGATGAAATATTATCCAGACATGGAGTATCTTTATCTATTGTTTTGGATCGGGATTCGAGATTTGTGTCTAACTTCTGGAATAGACTACAACATGAATTGGGGTCTAGAGTTAATTTGAGTACAGCTTATCATCCGCAAACAGATGGTCAATCAGAAAGAACTATTGAAACTTTAGAAGATATCCTTCGAGCATGTGTATTAGAGTTTGGGGGTTCATGGGATTCACATTTACCATTGGTGGAATTTGCTTATAACAATTCTTATCACTCCAATATCGGTATGCCTCCATATGAGATGTTATATGGTCGTCCTTGTAGAACTCCAAGTTGTTGGTTAGAAGCTGGGGAAAAGAAATTTGCAGGGCCTGATATTGTACAGATGACAGCTGATAAGGTTGCTATTGCTCGTGAGAAATTAAAAGCTACAAGGGATAGACAGAAAATGTATGCTGATCCACGTCGTCGACCAGTATCGTTTGTTGAAGGAGAAATGGTTTACTTGAAAGTATCTCCATGGAAAGGGGTTATTCGTTTTGGTAAACGCGGGAAATTGGCTCCTCGTTACATTGGTCCTTTCAGAATCAGACGAGTTGTAAATGATCATACAGTTGCATTGAATCTACCAGACGAATTGACTGGTATTCATGAAACTTTCAATGTGTGTTACCTTCACAAGTGCAATATAGAGGATCAGACGCAGGTTCTTCCAATACAGGATCTTCGGGTGGATACTAATCAGAGGTTGATCGAGGAACCAGTTGAATTACTCGATCGTAAAGTTACAAAATTGAAAAAGAAACAGATACCGATGGTTTTGGTCAAATGGAAGCACAGTTTGGGTTCAAACTTGACTTGGGAGACGGAAGCAGACATGAGAAGCCGTTACCCTTCCTTGTTCGAGCGCGATGAGATTCCGAGGACGGAATCTTCCTAAGGGGGGTAGATTTGTAACACCTTCTTACCCGACCTAGATTAGATAAGGTAATTAGTTCCTAATCTTACTATTTAAGATTGATTTATCGAAATTAATCTTTAATATGTGATAATAATGGTATATTGTTAATATTTGATTACTATGTTATTATTTGATTATTATTGAGAATAATTGATTTTTATAATAATAATTAAATAATAAAATACTAAAATAGGGTTAGTGGAATGATGAGTGACCGGTTTTGGGGTTTAGTCGCCACACACACACTAACCACCCACATTTGCATTCAATTACCCCAAAGTGTAGTGTGTGTTTGTGTTGTTGTTGCTCTTGGCCATAAGAAGAAGAAGACGAAATCATCAAGTCAATTAACAAACATTGGATTAAGTTGGAATTGAATTATGTTTAAGTTGTTACATAAGGTTAGATTACTGAATTGTAAATATTAATTGTATTCGGTTTTGTATATTTTTATGAATTCCGATTGTTCTTGGTAAATTGATGAACTTAGGATGTATCCATGTTAGATTTTATGATTGTTATATGTCTTTTATGTGATTAGAATGATTCTGGAAAACATAGAACAATTGCATGCTTGAAATCAGTAGAGAATGGTGTTAGAAATCGAATTTGGGCAAGAACACTTAAATTGATCGGAATTAAGATTTGATTCTGTCGGAATTAGAAAAATCCGATAGATTTAATCGGAATTAGGTGAATACCGACAGATTTGATCGGAATTGACGAATATCGATAGAATGTCTCGGAATTGGATGAAATCCGACTAAATATCTATGGAATGCCTTAACATTTTTCTCGGAATTACATTTTCTCGGAATTGGACATTATCTCGGATTGTACATATTCTCGGATTGTGCCTTATCTCGGATTTTACACATTATCGGATTTTGTATATTCTCGGATTGTACCTTTACTCGAATTGTGACTTTTATCGGATTGTGCATTTTATCGGAATTTGATCCTTTACTCGGAATTCAATTCAATCGGATTTCAACATAGTCGGATTTGATGATTTAAAGATAAACATGAATTTGTATATCTATTCGGGTTTGTGTATGATGAATAAATATGCATATGTGCATATACATGAGAATCATGAATAAATATAATATTTATTTTGGATCAGTATTTTGAATTGAATACTGACTTATGTTACCTTAATCTCAGGAACTGAGAAGACTCAGTGAATTTAGTCAACTGAGTGGGATTCAACAGTGCTGACTGTGGTGAGTGGATCTATATCTTTTGATATACAGGATATGATATTCTATTTGGAATGCTCTTGTTTGGATTGTATATACATGTTATTTTGGAGATCAGTATGATGCTGGGACTGTTGCTGGGGGATTTACAGTATCTGATCTTGAAGTACATTTGTGGTACTCAAGGGGGTTGATACTGTTGTCCATATTAGCAGGGCTATCGGTAAGCCTTTGTTTTGGCCGACCTTGGTTATAGGTGCTTGCAATACCGCCGGTTCTCCTGGGATTCATGAGCTATTTGGGTTTAGGCATGTTTGCCTTGTTTATGATTAGATATTGGTTCCCTCACTTAGCTTTGTGTTAATTTCCTACTAGATTGTTTTGCATATTCTCTTTGGTGAGCTACTTGTATAGAGTCCATTCCTCCTATCACCTTTTACTAACACATGATCATCTTTGCATATCACACTTTCATGCTTAGAGAATCTAACATTCACGTCTTTATCACACAATTGACCAACACTTATCAAGTTGTAAGCTAAACCATTAACATGCTCAACATTTGAAATTTTAAAATTGTCATGAAGGATGTTACCCTTACCAATTAGATTGCTTCCAAATACAACATGTCCTCCATCAAACTCCTTGTATGAAGTGAAGAGTTCTCTATTTCCGGTCATGTGTTTTTAGCAACCACTATCAAGTATCCATTCATGAGACATAAGCTCATTTTTGTTGCATCCCTACATACATGCAATTATCATTCAAGCTTTTGGTACCCAATGTTTCATGGGTCCGGGAAGGTTAGCATCAAACACTCCTACTCTAATCCACCTTGGAGTAATCTTGAAACCTTTATGATACCATGTGTTCATAGAGTTAATAGGTTTGATGGAATGTTTTGGTCTTTGAACAACATTTGACTTGGGTTTCTTGAATCCACGTCCATGCCTTATGGTTGGAGTGTAAAACCTTTTTACTTGTTCATCACTTGCAACTTTTGGCCTACAAGTGGAAGAACTAGAGCCAAGAGACATGTTTTGAAATTTTGAAAATTTCAGTGGGCCGACGGTCGATGCATGGTATCGACCGTGCTTCGACCGTGGGTCTCCTAGATTTTTTCTTTTCCCTTTTCTTTCACAAATTTGATTGTTTTCACATGGCTCATAGGCATGGTGTTAGAACAACTTGAAAACCCAAGACCACCTTTATCATTTGATGATGTTTGGACTTTTAGCATTTCATCTAACCTATGTGTGATCTCTTCAAATTTTGACAAGGTGGAGTTGTCAAAGTTTGTCTTTAGCTTATTCTCCAAACTTATCAAGCTTGGAGATGGATGAGGAACAACTTGAATTTGTAAATCTTTGATAGTCAAGTTCAACTTTTCAATCTCCTTTTTCAAACTTTTGTTTTCACTTTTTAGCTCTTCATTTTTTGCAAGTATTTTTGAGCTAAAGTCACACAATTTATCATATTGGTTACAATCATTATCACTATAGTAGCTAGAATCGGAATATACCTCACTTGTCTCACAGTCCATGAGACATGTGTCTTCTTTAGGTTCTTTTTTATTCTCATCTCCAATATCACTCCATGCACCTCCTAGAAATGCTTTGTGGTTTTCTCTCTTCTTTGATGCTATTTTGGGGCAATCACCAATGAGGTGTGAGGAATCACCACATCCATAGCATTATCTTGATGGTTTCTTGTCTTTCTTGGCATCAATGCCTTGCTTGAACTTTCTAGGATCAACAGGAGCTTTCACATGTTTGCCCTTCCTCTTGAAGAACTTCTTGAAGTTCCTTTCCACAATTACATATTCTTCATCATCATCACTATTTCCATCATCTTCCTCCTCACTTGAAGATTCTTTAACATGATTGGCTATAAGTGCAATGGATTTGGACTTCTCCTTCTTTAGTTTGGCTATTTCATCATCTTTTTGCATGATTACCTCATACACCTTGAGGTTTCCAAGAAGCTTATCCATTTGAAGTAGATTCAAGTCCTTTGACTCCTCAATAGCCATCACTTTATCTCTCCATTTTGGTGAAAGAGCCCTAAGAAACTTTCTCACAATTTTCTTGTTAGAGTAAATAGTCCCAAGTGACTTAAGACTAGTGACAATAGTATTAAACTTAGAGATAGCTT
Organism: Pulicaria dysenterica; assembly: GCA_947179395.2. Taxonomy (NCBI): domain Eukaryota; kingdom Viridiplantae; phylum Streptophyta; class Magnoliopsida; order Asterales; family Asteraceae; genus Pulicaria; species Pulicaria dysenterica. The sequence continues at coordinate 33,243,462 of OX359289.1, read as the reverse complement.
CATCAATGCTCATTTCATCAAGAATGTGAAATTGCTCATATTGTTGTACAAGCAACTTAATTTTGTTGTCTAGGACTTGAGCATTTCCTTGATGGGTAGTGACAAGAGATTTCCAAATTGCATTTTCACTATCCAACATAAAAACTCTTTCATACTCTTTTCTAGGCAAAGCATTATATAAAAAGAGTTTTGCTTCAAAAATTTTGGAAATCATCTTCTTGTCACCTTGATCCCATTTGTCCTTTGGAATTGGTGCATATGCATTTGTTTTTGAATCAAAGGTTGTAGGCACATGATCACTATTCTCAATAATATCCTAAAGATCAACATCTTTAGCTTTGACATATGTCATGAACCTTTGCTTCCAAAAACAAAATCCTTCTTCTTCAAGAAGTGGAGGTCTAATCATAGAATTCCCCTCTACAAAGTTTTGTCCCATTTTCAACTCAAATTTTTTTTTTAAAAATGTTTTGGAAGACTCAAAGCAAGTTTTCAAAAATTATCAAGAGCAACTTGCTCTGATATCAATTGTTAGAACCTAGAGGGGGATGAATAGGTTATATACCCACTTTTTAAAGTTTTTACAAGTTCTTGCAAGAAATTAAAGAGATAGAGTTAGAGAGATATCACCAATCACAAATGTTGACACAATGATGTATAGTGGTTCCTGCAAATGTTAACAAACTTGCACTACATTTACTCCTTGGTCTCACCCACCAAGAGTTTGATCCACTAACTTCTCTCTTTGAAGGTAGAGATAAACCTTTTACACTCCCTTTTTCACTTACAAGAATTAACACTTCACTCTTGAAAGTAAGGTAAAGATAACCTTGTTTCACTTTAATTATAATGGCTAGAGTTGATCCTCACACTATTACAAAATGTATGAAATGTTAAAGTAGTGTTTAAGCTTTAAAAGCTTTGACTCTTGCTTGATTCTTGATCTTAAGAGTTGGATGAATTATCAAAGTATATGAGCTCACAAGAAGTAGAGAGTATTCTGTGTTTTTTCACATTGAAAGAGGTGAGTAAAGAATGAAGTTTGAGTTGGTTTAAATAAGGAAAAAGGTGCAAGGCCAAAAGTTGTCCAGACATCCCACGGTCTGCTGGAACATCTTGATATTTGTAATATAGACGTTGGCTTTTGTCCAAAACCATACACAACTCATTTTTACTTAAAAATCTACTAAAAAGAAGATTTAGAAATGGTTGGTTGATCCCATACTTCTTAAGCTTGATTTAAAACACAAAAATGGTAGTTTGGAAACCAATACACAAAGCATGTTGGAATTTTACCTGTTTAGGAGATTCCTTTACCAAAAATTAACTTGTAACAAATAAATATAAATATTTATTTGCTTGATTATATATATATATATATATATATATATATATATATATATATATATATATATATATATATATATATATATATGTGTGTGTGTGTATGTGTGTGTGTGTGTGTGTGTGCACATATGTTAATGTTAATGTATACACTTATATAAATAAATTGTATATTTTTGTGTCAACAAAAGAGGATATAAATTTATATCCAACAGTGTCATTTCAATTAACGCCTTTTACTTTTAATCCATTTGGTTAGTTACATTGAAGACACAGTTCCCTCCAAAATCTCACTCTCTTCTTCACTCTCCTTCTTCCTTCCAATTCACGCAACCCTAAACTCGATTTCAAGATGATGATGTCAATCTAGGATATAAGACAAAATGGCATTTCGAATGTTGATCTTATATATACCTATATACGGTAAGGAATCATCAATGTTGTTTGATTCCTATGTTGATCCTCATTTTCGTATATTTAACCTAATTTTTTTAAGTTTTTAAATTTTGCATAGGCTAATCCTAGATATTTCTCTTTAAAGATACACCATGGTGGTGTGTTTACCACTAACAAGCCCTGTAAGTATGTTAATGGTAGAATAACCTATGTTGATATGATAGACATTGATGCATGAAGGGTTTTGAACTAGATTGAACACAACCCTCTAAACCCCAAAAGGGTTAGGATCTTTAAACTAATGATCTATCTAGTTTCTTACCAAACAACAAACCACAGAAAAGGGTTACAAGAAATATACCTCTTTGTGATCTTGGGATTGCTAAAGTAGTCCACCACTACTGCACCTCCAACGAACTAGCTGCTAGACTGCTCCTGGATTCACCTTAGGTTTAACACTCAAAATCGAGTGTGTGTATGTGTGCCTTGCGTCGACTACCAAATCGAAAAACACCCTTGGCATTTTTCTTCCAAGTCGACGAGAGAGAGAGGAGCCGAGAGAGAGAACGAGATCGACAAGGGAGGGAGAGAGAGTGGTGGCTAGGGTTATCTACTTCTTAAAAATTACATAACCCTTAAGGCTTGAAGGTTATATATAGACCTTTAAAAGGACCCAAGTCCGTTTAATTAAAAGCCCACTTGTTTTAATTAAACTTTTATTCCTCTCACTTTAACCCCCTGGACTTTTACTTGTTAATTAACTATTAACTGGTCCGTTAAATATTAAACTTAATATTTAATTTCTCCTTAAATAATAAATAACTATTTATTATTTATTTCCTTTTAATAATTAACACAAACTGATTAATTATTTGTTTCTCTCTTTAATAATTAATCCAACCTGATTAATTATTTCCACACAGATTTATGGTTAAAACCAACTGTTCAAATTTGGGTGTGTAGCAGTATGACCCTTTAGTCTCTTATAACATTGGATACAATGTGCTCATTAATTATCTCTGCACATAATCTAACAGATTCCCACTTGTGCAAGATATGTAATAGTTACTGCACATTGTTGGCCTAAGGAGGTCCCTAGCCAGACACATAGGGTTACCAGGTAACTAGTGATAAAACCTCATAAGCAACCTGCTTAGGAGTAACCTGTTATAAACTAACTGTTTATAAACTAAACTATCATAAACTCTCTGTTTATGAATGGGTACGTTATATATATATATATATATATATATATATATATATATATATATATATATATGTGTGTGTGTGTGTGTGTGTGTGTGTGTGTGTGTGTGTGTGTTTGTCCCTTGTAGCGCGATATTTCAATTTTGAGCATGAGCATGGAGAGTGTCAACTCAGAGACTCAAAAATTTTGTTAATGACATACTTGATTTCAAAACTGCGTGATAAACGACAAAGAACAGATTAGTTCGTTTGGGCACGGCCGTGCACTTACCAGTTTTTCTAATCAGTCAAGGGGCCCGGAAATATCTCTCCTAAAAAGGAGGTGCAATTACCATCTTCCATATTTGCATTAGGCAATACGGCTCCCACTGAATCTAGACACGCCCCTTATGACCACCTTATTACGGCGTGGCTTTAGAACGGGCTAAGAAGACAACAGTTACCGCATCCCAAACCAAAAAACTCAGGCTTAAGGATAACCTATGTAATAAATACTTTTGACACGAATCCACGAAGTATTTTTCACAGTGGGTCAATCCAATATTCGTAACCCTAACGAATATCCGTCAATTTTTGTTCGCAAAATCATTTTGCAGGTATATTCATCATACTTTCGAATCTACCCCAAAATTATGATGACTTTATAGCCCTATCATAGTTCCCACCAAGATAAGTAGTCACGGATAATGTTTTTGAATAAACCCAGTTTATTCCTGGATGAACCAAAACATACAAAAATTGTGAAGAACAATGAAACTAATTTCTGCAACCTTCCATATTCCATCCTGGAATAAAGATGCATAATTTCTACCATCTCATTGACTCGATTCACGGTGTTTATCTGAATTACTTATTATTTTTGCATTGTAACTTATCACGGATTACAAGGAAAATAATATGATTATAAACCTAAAACTTAAGACTAGTACCTTGAAGTACTTCTTCTTGGTTTTGCTAGAAATCGTTCTTGCAACCTAGGAACAATTCTAGACTTACTTATTTTATAAATTCCTTAAACTTGGAGAACAGGAAATAACTCCTAAGTTTCTGATTTTATAAAATAACCTCCTTGTAATTAAAACTTTAATTATATTTTTAGATGCATTAAATCTTACTAGATTTTATATCCCTTTGAAATGATAAACCTTCTTACACCTACTTGTAAGAAACTTGAAACTAGATTCCCAGTGTATATTAATACTTATCTAATTTCATTACTAAGAATGTTAAAGAACATCCTATTTTATCATTTCTATCGTTGACCAACCAACAACATTTAATTAGGCTGACTTATTGAACCTTTTAAAAACGTGTATAATTTTATTTAAGTCATAACTTGACTCAAAGTCTTGCAATGACATCTTTATTGAGTACCTCTCAATGAGTCATGCGTTCATCGGATTAGTCCTTTCTCAAGAACTCACTATTTTAGATAACTTCTAAAATCATCCGATAATTGTATACTCTAAAAGTTCAATCTTGTATTTATCATACTAGTTAAAAAAAACTATTATAACTTTGATAAATACATTAGTCAAGTGCTCCCACTATCTTTTATGAAAAAATGCATTACTTTAAAACATCTTTTTAGGCTTAGTCAATCCTTGACTATCATGCCTAAAAACTGTGTTCTAAAAACACTTGTTTTAAAACTTAGTTTTTGTAAGAAATTTAATTGTTTTATGAAACCAAAAAACTTGGTTCTCGATATATCCATCTTTCCAATTACGAAAAGTGGTTTCATTAAACTTACCATAAGTATAAAACACTTGTAAATATATTTTAAATTTATTTTCCTTAAAACATTTAGTATAAAACTCTCTTGATTATAATAACTACCATAATCACTTTTATACTATCTAAAATGTTTTATCAAACACTATTTTAGAAATAATGACTATTATTTCCATTTGTTCAAGACTTTGAACATTCATTTTTCACAAAATTCTTAAACACTTGTTAAATTAGAAAAACTATCTAATTTTATAAACAAAACTTGTTTATTTAAGTATTTGAATAGTGGAGCCAGCATTTATGTAACTAAAACAAATTATAGCATAAGATCACTATGAATCACCAATCAAGCCAAGACTCGACTTATTGGTATCCTTTTAGTCAAAACTGGACTAACCTGATTCATCAATAACATACGTGCACGGATATGAACCAAATAATTCAAAATTTTAAAACAGAATGTCTGAAGCAAGAAGTTTTAAACAACCAAGATAGTTAAATTCAACAACTTAAAACAAGTTTAATAACTCGGTAATAGAATTATTAAAAAAAATATCCGTAAGCTGCACGTGGGATCTCTTTATGCTAGGCCAAATCACTTTCCATCTCCTCCTGCAATAAACGATTGCAAGATATCTGAATACTCGTAAAAACTTTACAAGTGGAAAGTAATAAAGAAGTTATTCACACAATACCTGAGGGGCCAGCCTTGCCTCTTGCTTCGTGACCCTTCGGACAATCTCTTTTCCAATGTCCGATCTCACCGCACTTGAAGCACCGATTCTTGGTTATTGCTTTGTTTGGCTTCGGCTTCTTGCCTTTGTTGTCATTACTAGCCCTGGGTGCATTATGGCTGGGCTAGGCCTTGCCCTTTCCCTTTCCGTTGCGCCCCTTCCTCTTCTTATGTCCACCATGTCCTACCATGAGAACGTCCTTAGACTTGGTCCCGATACTCTGCTCCGCTGTCTTAAGCATGGAGTGCAACTCAGCCACGGATTTCTCCATGTTGTTCATGTTGTAGTTGACTATAAAAGGCTTATAGTCGTCTGACAACGAGTTAAGTATCGTATCCGTTGCTAGCTGCAACGGTACTGGGTGCCCAAGCCTCTCTAGGTGGTCTATGTAACCTTTCATTTTCATGACGTGATTACTGACCGAAGTCCCATTAGCCATCTTGCACGAGTTTAATGCCCTAGTGACATCAAAACGTTCTGTACGGGCTTGCTCCTGGAACATATCCCTCAGCTGGCGTATCATGTCATAAGCAGGAGTCTCCATCATGCTTGACTGCAACTCTGGACTCATTGTTGCAAGCATGAGGCAGCTAACATCTAGGGCGTCATTTGAGCGCTTCTGAAAAGCCACCCTGACTTCTGCCCTAGCATTACTGGCAGGAGGATTTCCTAGAGGTTGTTCTAGGACATGCCACTTTCTCTCGTGCCTTAGCATGATTCGGAGATTTCTCTCCCACATGAGAAAGTTTGGCCCGGTGAGCTTATCCTTCTCAAGGATAGAGCGAAGAGAGAGGTTGTTAGTACTAGTAATGTTGGTTGCCATCTACAAATTAAAAACCCAGTTTAATTAGTAATTGCAGATAAACTTTTCTAACATATATCATCATACCCATAAATAATATATATTAGACCTAGGACCCATATTTCACATAATTGACGCAAGGTTTGGGCACTTCCCGCCAAGTCATGCTATTTCTGGTAGGTAACACCCTGTACCAATCGTACCTAACTAATACGACTCCTAGAACCTCGTAGAGCACTTAGACCTAGTCTAGTATGTTTAACTCTACTCTAGTGCTTTTGGGCCGGGACTCCCGATTATCACCAAAATAGATCGCACCACCTCAGATAGCATGAATTCTGGCCGGGACTCCCGATTATCGCAGAATCTTTCATGCCCCTTCCCGCAATGGTTTGAACCCGTATACCCAAGGTTTGGGCACTTCCGACACCCGAGTACCGTTTAACAGCAAGGGTGTACCATTAGGTGGGTAGCACACTGATCTAAGATTTTCTTGGGTTTTACTATTAAGTTTAAAAAACTTAATTTTCCAGTTTTTGAAAAAGAAAAGCATTTTAAAACTATCTGTTTTAAAAATACGATTTACATGTGTACCTATACTAGGTGCACAAAACGGCTTTATAAGTTCCAAACTTATAATTTTGACAAAACTTTAAAGTTATAAAAATTTAACTAACACGACTAGCAACCTGTAGTCGTATTCTAGCTTGTCATAAAACGTGGGTTTTCTTTGTTTAATAATTAGCTATTATTAAACCCTTTTTATTTAGCATCATATAAACGTCATATATATGAAAAAGCAGTAAATAAAAAACACAACCACTCAGATAATAATAAGCAGATAAAACCCTATAGTTTTGCCAACTAATCCTAAGGTCAATCCTAAGGAGGAACGGACTTGGATTCGCCTTCTTGAAGTATTGCTCCCACTTGCCTTGACACCTCCTCCGAAGTATCCAAGCTCCATGCAAAACACCATCTTCTTGAATGCTTTCTTGAAAATCCGTTTTGGTAAGGGATAAAGCTACTACTACTCTAATACAATTACAATAATGAATGGAGTTGTAATTGGCACGCAGGCCTCCCGAACCAGTACAATATTACAATTTAAAAATTGGAATTGTAATTAGCACGCAGGCCTTCCCAAAACCAAAAAAAAAATGAAAAAGACGAGTCGTAAGTCGGCAAAACAATAGCTATATATCACAACCACGCAATATATATAATCAAACATATATATATATATATATATATATATATATATATATATATATATATATATATATATATATATATATATATATATATATATCAACCACGCAGTTAAAAGAATATATAAACAGTAAATTGTGCAGTAAAGCACATAACCTGATTTGTTTAACCATTCTCATTTACCCTTTTGATTAATAACTATCAACCAAAAATGAGAATTATGATCTTCTTAAAGTATTTAAAATTACTTGACCAAAAATAGTTTTCAACAAACTTTGAAAACTTGATTTTATTCGAAAACTTGAATGAAATCCTACGTCGGGTTTTTACTAGTTTTGCGAAAAACTTAAACACGACAAAATTTGGTCATTTAAATATCATCTTGTTTGTTTCTCCATTCTCTTATATAAACTTCCCCTTTAGAATTTATATAAAACGACTAAACTAATCATAATAAATAAATATCTAAAATATATATTTTAACTAATTAAAATATATAATACTAGTTTATATAAAATCTTATTAATTTTACGCTCAAAATTAATAATCTTGTACTTAACCGGAAAGCTAATTCGGACCGAGAACACATTTGGGTTGTAACCCACCTGGGCCGAGAACCCCTTGGGCCGTAACCCACTTGGGCCAAGACCCCTCCTGGGCTGAATGCCCTCCTGGGCCGAAACCCCTCCTTGGGCCGTAGCCTACCTGGTCTGGAAAAACTTTAGGGCTGAAACCACGCCACCGCCCCAAGCCCACTTCGCCGACTAACCATCGGCCGATGACCGCCGCTGACCACCTGGTCCGCCGCCGCCGCCTTGCACCGCCGCCGACCTTGAACGCCACTGGCTACGGTGGTGGTTCCGGTCTCCTTTTTCCGATTACACAAAAAAAATATTTTTAAATCCTTTTTAACCTATTAAAACTAACTTGTTTTAATATTCTGATTAAAATCTGGATTTAATCAAAAACCAAATCTATTAATTATTAATGTTAACAAAACTTGTTTTATTAATAACTAATTGTCCTAAAATTAGATTTTAACCCTTTTAAACAAAAACAGTTCAAAATTCTGGTCAAGATCAAGTTTCAGATAAAAGGCTTATTCTTTTAACCGTTTAAACATAAACCTTGTTTAAACCTATCTAATTAAAATTAAACCTTATATTATCTGGATAAAAACAAAAACCACCTTTATGGTTTTTGAAATTTATGAGAAGAAGAAACAAGATGAAGAAGATCATGCATCCTAAACAAAACTACTAACTAGATTATCCAGGTTTAACTGATTAAACAAACTGTTTAATTTTCTTGATGAAACTTATCATTATCCAAAAATCATACTCTTCTCAACCATTCAAACTAACTGTTTGAATTTTCTGATTAATAGGATTAAACCTGATGGCAAAAATCAACTGTTTTTGCTACCTATTGATTTTCGAAAAAGCTAATAACAATATTAAGATCAAGAACTGTAGGACCGGCTGGGGGACGGGGTTCTAAACTAAACTAAAACACCCTAATGCTAGGACTGATCTAGGATGAGAAATAGTGCGGAATTTCTATTTCCCAAACCTCCTAAGGATTCTAAGATCTGCTTAGGTGTCCGGCACACAGTAACACTAAGAAACACACAGAGTAGAAACAAGAACAAACACTAAGAACTCACACAGAGATGCTTAAGGCTGCCCTTTGGTTTTCGTATTTATCACTAAGATTGTGATTTATGAGGTCAAAGTCGCGATTTTGTAGGCTTAAGGTCGTATAAGGTCGATTACGAAGGCTCCCGGTTGATTACCTGTCAATTAGTCGATTACCCGCGAACTCTCTCGATTACCCGCGCTAATATGAGATTAGGCGGTATTTATAGAGTACTTAAATTCACTACGCACGCGGTGCAACTCAATGCGCACGTAGTGAGTCCAGTACGCACGTACTGGTTATATTAATAATAATTAATTAGTATTTAACCGACCTAATCACTACGCGCGTAGTGAGCTCCACTACGAACGTAGTGAGCCTGACTTCGCACGTGGTGATTTCTCACACAGATTTAAACTTTCAAACACACATCAACACATGATTAAGTACTTGTAAGCTTAAGATCATCACAAAGAATCACTAAGAACATATACACATGCAAACAATTAACCAAAACACATTTGAATTAATATTTCATGTATGTATTTGATTGATAAGAACTAGGGATTTACAATTATGCACCAACAAACTCCCCCTAAGACCTAGTTCTATCAACATCCATTGCACTAAGCAAAAATTCCACAAAGGAAAATGCACAAAGCAAAATGCACACAGCAGAATGCTAAACGAATACCTTTCGTCATGCCCTTACCTGCACTACGCACGATGTGAGATGTAACTCATGCTTAGTGGGGTTCCATCTTGCATGTAATGAGTTTCTCATCTGTGAACCTTAATTACTGTTAGTACTGCACTCAGCAATAAACTGTCAGTAACTTCAAGATCACTTATAAACATTTAAGCAAAACACATCAAAGTGAGATGAAGGAAATGTAAACAGAACAAATCACACTAAAAGAAAATAGAACATACTAGAACTCTTTTTGTATTTTTCTGATAATAAAGGAAAATAAATGCGAATATAAACTATGAACTAATTAAAATCTAAAGAGCAGAATAAAAATACTAAGAAAATTGCAGGAATAAAATTACTGAAATTAAATCTTTTTATGAGAAGGTTCCAAGATGGAATCAGTACCAGCACATCTATACTTAGATATCATTCATTTCAGAACCTTAGGCACAAACATACTCCCTCAATTTCTGTCTGTCAATCTAACTTTCCTCAGATAATGACAGATTTGATTTCAACATTTTCTGATTATCTAGAACTGAGTACATGGTTAAGACTATCTCCTTTAAAATCTCACAGTGTTTTGACTTACTCAGTAGAATGCACAACTTGATTACCCAACCACCATGCTTATGTGCTTTGTGATTTTGTCAACGCATTTTATGCTCTTTGACATGGAGGTCAATTTTTCACCTCTCTAGACATTTTTCTTGCTGAGCTTTTGTCAATGCATTTTATGCTCTTTGACAATTCAACACTAATAGATCAATGTAGCTTTTGTCACTGCATTTTATGCTCTTTGACAATTCAACATTGATAGATCAATGTATCTATTTCTTTTGACATCTCAGATTGGGGTCAATTTTTCACCCTCTTTTACATTTTGCTCATTGTCATCTAAGCACATTTGGCATGGTAACAGGTGTGTGCACCAGATTAAGTTAGTCTCAACTGTTATTGATTTATAGACTTGGAATGTCTCGATAGTTTGAATCTTTGATGGATTTCCACATGCATAACCACTTATCAGCCTAGACTCTCATCATATGCCTTACACGCCATCTGTTTCTTATCTGATTTAACTCAAATTTTTCAGACAGTTTTCTCAAGAATATGTGTATGCTTTCAGTCCTAATTTTACTAGACATACTTTGTATTGAAAGTCAGTGTACCATCATTTTCCATTTGAGTTGGATCAACTTCTCATTTTTGTTTTTCTGATTTTTTTTGTATTTTCTATGTTTTCTGATTTTTTATTTTATTTTCTAAATTTTCTGATTTTTTTTTTGTATTTTCTAAGTTTTCTGAATTTTTTTTTTATTTTATAAATTTTCTGATTTTTTTGTATTTTCTAAGTTTTCTGATTTTTTTGTATTTTCTAAGTTTTCTGAAATATCTCCCCCTAAAATACGAAACAACTAGAAACTAAGAAAATAGAAGCGCAAAGACACACAGAAAATAAACTGAAAGACAAACGAACAATTTAGTCACACAGAAAATAGACACACAGTCACAAATACCTCACACTTTATTATAGCGGTTGACACCCTTCACATAGAAGAAAGAATTAGAAAGCATTAGGAACCCAAGCCCGAATAGACATGGGTTTCCCGTCTTCTCCAATCACTGGAAGTTTCATCCAAGTTCCAGTTTTCTCAACAGCATTGCTGAACCTGTCACTCGAATCCTTAGACATTTGAACACACAGTTTGTTAGTCCACTTAGAAGTCTGATTGAGTGAAGATTTTCTTTTGCTAACAACTTCGGGATTTTTAGATTTTCTTATGGTATCCCTGTTTGTCCTTTGATGCTGAACTGGAAGAGTTGAGTTTTGATTGTTTTTAGTAAACGTTTTATTCTTTTGAAAAGTCTCAACTTTCCTGTTACATCGCTGATGTGGCTGCTGATCACACTCGTAACTGAGGTGACCAGGTCTCCTGCACACAAAGCAAATCCTGTCTGGATTTTGCTTTATAGGACCTTTCGACATCCTGTGAGCTCGATACCCTAACCCTTGATGTTTGGGTAATAGTTTGACCTCTTGGTACGGACGGGTATCAGGAGACTTTACACCCTCCTTTTCAAATTTCCGAAGGGCATCGCGGATACGATGCATCAACGGATCTTTCACATTAGAACTTGCCAACAGTTCTCTTATGCCTGGTTCAGCCTTTTTAATTTCTTCCTGCTGAACCTCATTCTTCTGAGGCTCACCCACATTCTCGTGTAACTTTAAATCCTCTTTTGGGGTTGATGCAGAAGATTCATCAACCTTTGTGAGAAGTGGGTCAGATTCAGAATGAACATCATCATTCACCAGTTGATTTAACACTGGTGGTGGACATTTAGAGTATAACTTCTTGTTCTTTTCTGAATCAGTACCTTGACCTCTCTGATCGATTATGTACTCAAATAAGTAAGAAGACGTGGAATAACTTTTGAGTTTTTGACTCAGAGTCTCATAATCGACCTTTGAAGTGGCAAGATCTCGTTTCAGCTGATCAATCTCATTTATGTAAAACACTATAGCATCCTGTTTATTTAACAGAGCCACACCTAGTTCATGCACCTGTTTGCCTAAACTTTCATTCTTTTCTTTCAACTGTTTTTCTCTTTCTTTTATCAACAGGTTTTTATCTAACTTAGATGTGAGCTCTGAAATTGTAGACTTTAGGAACACTATCTGTTTTACATAATCATTACAAGAACCACAAGGTAAACCAAAAGTACATACCTTTTCCTCGGAAGATTGACCACAACTGCACACCTTTTGGTTTGACTCATTTGCACGAACTTTCACTGGTGTCTTTTCTGCAGCTGGAACCGAGGTTGGTTCATCATCAATGCTGGCAATTGATTCTTCCTCACTTGAGTAACTTTCTGTTTCGGATTGAGAATCTTCGTTCAACACATGAACATTTGCCACATTAATATCAGCACCATCATTCCCAAATTGTACTGACCAGTCAATTCCCTCGTCCTTTTGAACAACTGCCATTGCCTTAGCCGGTTTTGGAGTTGATTCAGACTTTATGGTTGAAGAGGAAAATGATCTACTGCCAGGACTGGTTTTGAAAGGATACTTCGGTCCCACACTCTTCGGCTTATCACATTCTCGCGCGAAATGACCTTTTTCACCGCAGTTATAGCATGTTACCGCAGACTTATCAAAACCAAGGTTGGTATCCTTTGTAGCTGATATTTGCTTTCCTGTTCTTTTCTCATATGCTCTTGCCCTCCTGACTAAGTTAGCATATGACCAGAGGATATCTTGTCTCTCCATCTCATCGTCATCAATCTGCTCATAATCCTCTTGAGTAAGGTGAGCATTACCAATCTTCCCCTTCAGTAGATCATCATAAGAGGAGACTAGCGCACTTAGCCTGCTCATATGTGTTTTTACTTCATCTGCGCTCCCATACTTGAAATGCTTGACATTGAATCCAGAAGTAGACACAGTATATGATGGCCCAGAAGATGAGGCTTCAGGTGTAGATCTGCCAGAATCATTTACATTACTCACATAGGCAGATTGTAAGGGGGCATTTGAAGAAGTGGATGACGATACAGGTGTTCCAGAGTAGTAGAGAGAAGGATTTTGTTGATAACCGGACATGGAATCCAAATTTTGTTCCTCCTGCTCTTGCTCTTTCAACTTGGTGATGAAATCATTTAGATCCAACCCGTCAAAACCACCACTGTTCTTCAGTATCATAATATATGGCCGCCAGCTCTTGGGCAAAGCTTTTGCCAAAATTTCCACCTGCTGCTTCTCTGGAACAGTAACACCCAGACTGTCCAGTTCACTAAGAAGATGATTATATCTTGTAATGAGAGAAGGAATTTTTTCATCTCTTGTAGCCATGAAATGATCTAATTCCTTTCTCAATTGACTTGCTTTCAATTCCTTGAGAGCGGCATTTCCCTCATTTCTCTTCTCTAGTGCCCTCCACAGGCTGTGGGAAGTTCTATATCTTCTGAATTGATGGAAGATCTCATTAGGAATCGCCTGGATTAATTGAGCATAGGCCTTCTTCTCTACATCATGACGGCTCTTCTGTTCAGTAGTCATTCCATCATAGGGGGTTTCAATATTTCCCTCCCACTTGGGAACCATATAATCGGTGTTTATTGCCCTCCGAAGTCTACAGTCAAGGCCATCAAGAAAAATTTCGAACCTGGGCTTCCACATAGGATAGTCTTCCATGGTTAACAGTTTAGGTACTTTATTGGCACTCCCCATTTCACTGTCTAATAATAAGTTATTTAAAACTGTTGTCTGTTTTGATGCCATTTCAGTAATCAAGAGCTGAGAACACACAGACTGAAATTATGATTTGATAAACCACACAGATTCAACACGCACGGAGTGGGAACTACTACGCACGAACACAAAGCACTACGCACGTGTTATAAGACCTACGTACGTACTGACACAAAGACACACAGACCTTACTACGCACGAACTGAGAGAGTGGTACGTACGGACTGAGCTGACTACGCACAGAGTAGTTAAGATATTTTTAATGGAAAATTTTATCACACAGACTCAACACGCACGTAATGGATTTACCACGCACGAGTTGAGGAGTCACTACGTACGAATTAGCACACAGCTTGACGAAGATTCTAGAGGATCTATGACACACTTCGCACGCACTAAGGATCACTACGCACGCACAAGGAGTCACTTCGCACGAGTAAAATTCAATGATTAAGAGCTGTTTAAGTCACTAAGATACACTACGCACGTGATGAGGGATAATACGCACGGACTAGGACTCATTTCGCACGGGTAACACTCAAACAGATTACGTAAAAACACAACCTTTTTAACGCAAAACAACCTATTTTCGACCTACTAACCGGTTTAAAACGACGAAAAGGACAAAACACACAGGCCTAAACGACACCTAGATCACGAAATCCTAAAGGAAAAATGATCAATCAAAGCACAAGGCTCTGATACCACTTTGTAGGACCGGCTGGGGGACGGGGTTCTAAACTAAACTAAAACACCCTAATGCTAGGACTGATCTAGGATGAGAAATAGTGCGGAATTTCTATTTCCCAAACCTCCTAAGGATTCTAAGATCTGCTTAGGTGTCCGGCACACAGTAACACTAAGAAACACACAGAGTAGAAACAAGAACAAACACTAAGAACTCACACAGAGATGCTTAAGGCTGCCCTTTGGTTTTCGTATTTATCACTAAGATTGCGATTTATGAGGTCAAAGTCGCGATTTTGTAGGCTTAAGGTCGTATAAGGTCGATTACGAAGGCTCCCGGTTGATTACCTGTCAATTAGTCGATTACCCGCGAACTCTCTCGATTACCCGCGCTAATATGAGATTAGGCGGTATTTATAGAGTACTTAAATTCACTACGCACGCGGTGCAACTCAATGCGCACGTAGTGAGTCCAGTACGCACGTACTGGTTATATTAATAATAGTTAATTAGTTTTTAACCGACCTAATCACTACGCGCGTAGTGAGCTCCACTACGCACGTAGTGAGCCTGACTTCGCACGTGGTGATTTCTCACACAGATTTAAACTTCCAAACACACATCAACACATGATTAAGTAATTGTAAGCTTAAGATCATCACAAAGAATCACTAAGAACATATACACATGCAAACAATTAACCAAAACACATTTGAATTAATATTTCATGTATGTATTTGATTGATAAGAACTAGGGATTTACAATTATGCACCAACAAGAACAGAAAAACTTAAATCTAGAAACAGATAAAACTAGAAACTATAGATCATAGAGCCGAGGCTCTGATACCACTGAAGGGTTTTGATCTGACCAAACCACCCTAAGACATAAACTTGTCAATCCTGGGTTTGATTATACTAGTTCAATCCTAAAGCGGAACTGGATTGAACACAACCCTCTAAACCCCAAAAGGGTTAGGATCTTTAAACTAATGATCTATGTAGTTTCTTAACAAACAACAAACTACAGAAAAGGGTTACAAGAAATATACCTCTTTGTGATTTTGGGATTGCTAAACTAGTCCACCACTACTGCACCTCCAACGAACTAGCTGCTAGACCGCTCCTGGATTCACCTTAGCTTTAACACTCAAAATCGAGTGTGTGTATGTGTGGCTTACGTCGACCACCAAATTGAAAAACACCCTTCGTGTTTTTCTTCCAAGTTGACGAGAGAGAGAGGAGCCGAGAGAGAAAGAGAGCGACATCGACTAGGGAGGGAGAGAGAGTGGTGGCTAGGGTTATCTACTTCTTAAAAATTACATAACCCTTAAGGCTTGAAGGTTTATATATACCTTTAAAAGGACCCAAGCCCGTTTAATTAAAAGCCCACTTGTTTTAGTTAAACTTTTATTCCTTTCACTTTGACCCCCTGGACTTTTACTTGTTAATTAACTATTAACTGGTCCGTTAAATATTAAACTTAATATTTAATTTTTCCTTAAATAATAATTAACTATTTATTATTTATTTCCTTTTAATAATTAATACAAACTGATTAATTATTTTTTCTCTCATTAATAATTAATCCAACCTGATTAATTATTTCCACACAGATTTATGGTGAAATCCAACTGTTCAAATTTGGGTGTGTAGCAGTGTGACCCTTTAGTCTCTTATAACATTGGATACAATGTGCCCATTAATTATCTCTGCACATAATCTAACAATGCATTCTTAATTCAAGAACTCGATTTTATGATGAGGGATTTGGGTTATGCTGGCACAGACCCCATGTATTATCCTTTTCTTACTCCTGAACTACCCATATATTATGTGCTACATGCTTTGGGTAATGATTGTGATGTCCATATTTTGATTGAGCATATACGAAAAGAGAAGTTCATATTTGTTTGTGTAGTGCATCGTCACACTAATTTTACCACCTATTTCAAATCACCTCAATCAAATAAGGTTACGATTAACGAATTACTTGGTGAAAATAGTGAAGTACAGAAGAAAGCCAAGAAACCTAAGAAAGCTAAAAGGATGTTGCTTGAATGG
Organism: Pulicaria dysenterica; assembly: GCA_947179395.2. Taxonomy (NCBI): domain Eukaryota; kingdom Viridiplantae; phylum Streptophyta; class Magnoliopsida; order Asterales; family Asteraceae; genus Pulicaria; species Pulicaria dysenterica. The sequence goes on along the minus strand of OX359289.1, from coordinate 33,226,687 downwards.
AAGGATCATATGGAGAATAAAACCCAAAATAGTTGCATTAGGCAGGCAAGTAAAGTAGGAGATTTTCTTGCTAATGAAACCCAAGGTAGTTGTATTGATGAAACTAATGTTGGGCAGCCAAGTAATGTTGGAAATGTTGTGGGTACTAATGAAACCCAAGCAAGTTGCATTGATCAAATTGATCCAACTAATCCAAGTTACATGAATCTTTATGGAGACATTTTAGACAATGAGTTTGATCCTTTTTTAGGGGTGTTTTTGACATCAACAATGAAAGTGTGCATGTGGAGTTGTCCGGCTGAAGCTAAGTCATGTAGACCTTAAATCAAGAATCTTGACTTTAAGACTATTAGTTGCTATTTTTTTGGGTATTTGCGTAGATCTAAAAGTTATAGTTTCTATTGCTCGTCACACACTATTATAATTGCTGAGACTAGACATGTTGTCTCTTGAGGATGTTAACTTGAGTGGGAGTTTTAGTGGTTTAAATGTTGTTTATCTTCAATAAGATTGTGGAAAGTATTGGGAAGATGATCTCATCAGTTGAGATTTGATGAGACAAAGTTAAGTTTGTTAGATGTGTTCTATATATATAACTTAAACAGAATTATGAGGCTTGATCAGACTGAACACTTATAGTGTTTCAGACTGAGCATAAGCTTAATATAAGCTGAGCATATGTTCGATCAGCTTATACTATATCTTAGTAAGATTATCACTATGTGTGATAATCTGTGTATGTCATCTAAGATATATTGAGCTTTCAGCTTGATGTGTTTCAAGCTGAGTGACTCAGCGTATATACTGAGTCAGCTCAACAGAGTTGCTAAATAAGTTCTAGCTAACTCTTAGGACTTCAAATGATGAGTTTATTAATATACGTGTTAGTTCATGTTGGTTTTCGAGTTTGTTCTCGAAGAACTCAGCTTGATAAGTTTCAAGCTGAGTAACTCAGTCCGAGTAAGAAGTCAGCCCAAAGAAAATTTAAATATGTTTTAAGTTTATCTTTTTAACTCTCTATATCTACGGGAAGGATAAGAAAACTCCAGAATCAAGATTTAAGATCGAAGACTCAAGATAAGAAGATTCAAGATTCAAGATTCTGGTTTATCCGTTAGTTAGTTAGCAAATTCGGATTAGTCCAGTTTGTTAGGAACTATAGGAACAGTATTATAAATACTTATAATCCTGATAAGTTTTGAGGTACGACTCAGAAACTACTACAACGACGATTGCGACTAAGTGTTGCAGAGCCAAATACCTTACCTCAACCGTATGTGTTACGATTCTTGAATCACTGTTTGTCAGTTCAACGTGATCAAGATATTCACAGATTGCCAAGCTATTCGTGTGTTCGAATACTCACATTAGTTGTGAGATTGGTAAGTTTTCAATCTGTGATCAAATCCTGTTTAGAGAGTCGTCAGTGACTATAATCATAAGTTGATTATAGATAGCTAAGTTTGAAAGATTGAGAGATTTATATTAGGTGTTTACATATCAAGAGTTGCTTACTTGATAGAGTCTATATTCATCTTCTTATTAATGAAAAGCAAAGCATTCGATTGTGGTTTGATTTACTATGTGTAACATTTTGTTTTGATTTGTTCAAAATCCGCAGAAAGTGTATTCAACCCCCCTTCTACACATCTGTTGCTTGTTGTTATTCAACAAGGGAACAACAACAGGTATCAGAGCAGGTTGAACAAGTTCATACGTTGAAAAGTTCAAGATTCTGAGAAAGTTCAAGATGTCTACAAGCAACAATTCTTCAAACTTTCCTCAGATGTCTGCCAAGGGTTGTTCTATCTTTGATGGATCTGATTATCCTATGTGGAAATTCAGAGCCATGTTATTCCTCAATTCCATTGACAACCGTATGTACGATGTTATCACAAAAGGACCAATAATCCCCAAGATTCCTGCAACTGTCAGTGATTCGTCTCCTGGTAGATCTGAAAAGGATATGAGAAAGCTTGTTGCATCCTGGACTGAAGAAGATTGGAAACTACATTCTTTGGATGACAAGGCGAAGAGTATTCTGGCAAATGCCCTGACCAACGAGATCTTGCATACAGTGACTGGGTATCACACTGTTAAAGAGATCTGGGATACATTAAGTATTATATATGAGGGCACTGATCTGGTCAAGCAGCAAAAGAAGAGTCATCTAAATAGATCATATGAAAACTTCTTTTCGAAGAAGAATGAAACCTTTCCTAATTTGTTCACAAGGTTTCACTGCTTGATAAATGACCTCCTAAGTGTAGGTGTGAAGAAAGATGAGGCTGAACTTGTGCTGAAGTTTCTGGATGTGTCACCAGAAAGGTTCAACGAAGTAACCACAACACTGAGGGCTGGAGGAACACAACATTTGTACAACCTACAGTCCATTTATGGGTTCTTGCTCAACCATGAACAGATCACAGAGCACAAGAGAACATCTCAACAACAACTTAAGGAGTCATTGGATAAAGCAGAGATTGCATTAGTTGCACAGAATAAGAAGAAAAGTTCCAAGGCACTAGTTGTAGAATCTGAGACTGGTCAGAATCTCAAGCTGACCACTCAGACTCAGGTGATACTGATGATGTTCAGACTATCACTGAGCAGATGGCCATGCTATCCAGACGATTGAGAAGAGCTCAACGGGGAAGAGGAAGATCTGACAGGGGCAAAGGGAAGAGTTCTTTGGATCCCAAGAAGGTTGTGTGCTTCAACTGTCAGAAGAGCTGACAAATACAAGAAGAAATATACTCAACTCAAGAAAGGAAAGCCAGAAGACAAACCCAGTGCAAAAGGACTATATGCTTAAACCTGGGATATTGAATCATCTACCTCAGATGATATATGTCTAATGGCTATAGAAGATGAAGAGTTTGAAATTGATGAAGTTAATTATGGTTTGTCCGAGTCAACTTTTGAAGCTGACATGAAGGAAGCTAAGTAAAACATCAAGCTTAGTGATTGGGATCCTGCTTCTATGTACAAGGTTAGTAATTTCTACTCTTACACCGATGAAAAAAAAGGTCTTGCCTTCGATTATTTGTTAAATGATTTCAAGACCATCCTTAAGTCTCAAAAGGACCTCAAAGCTGAGATAGCTAAACTAAAGAATGAGATTAAGGAAAATCAATCACTCATTGATGTTGGTAAAAAAGCACAATGTGATCTTGAATGTCAAATACACATTAATAAACTTCTAAGTGAAGAACTTCAGGAAGCTAAAGACAGTGTTGAACAACTTCAAAAGGTCACTGAATCTTGGTGTAAGTCATCAAAGCTTGTTGAAAAGTGCATAAACCAACAATTTCCTAAACAGGTACAAGCTGTACTTGGAGGTAACTATCAAACCGCTACTTATGTTGCTGATGATGAGATAGCAAGTACAGACTCTGAGGAGGATAGACAACTGATTGAGTCTCAGAAGTCAGCCTCAGAGAACAAACATGGTCAAAACCTTAAATACAATATGTTTGTAAAGGCTAAAGATCATGGAAATGAGTGCTCAACATCCAAACAGCATGGTAAGTCTGTTCTGGACAGATTACGCACTCAGCCTATTCAAAGAAATTCAGTTATAAAAAGGCCTAATCCAAATCCTTTCAAAAGACAAACATTCTCTATCTGGCTCGGCGAAAAGTTACAAGAATAGGAAGACCACTGTTATTGTGCCTGAGCAGATACACTCAGGTAACATTGAAAATCTGACCAATCCCCAGGGTCAATCACCCCCCTCTAAACCAATTAGCCAACCACCAACCCATACACTTCACATCTCGAGCCCAATAACTTCTCTTCACTTCTTACACTGGTCCAAGCTGAAGCTACATACACTGGTCCAAGACCTGGTCCAAGAAAAGGAAAGAAAAGCTTTGGCTCAAGCTGAAGCTACATACACTGGTCCAAGACCTGATCTAATTCCATACTCAGATGCAGAACTGCAGGAATGTTACTTCAGAAGGAGCTACAACAAAGAGATCAGAGGAATGACCTTGAGCAGAGCAAATGGAGCTGTCATTCACTTTTGAGCTTAGTGACAAATCAACAGTGGGAATGGACCTGAGATACGTTCACAGGATGGGCTACATTGAATGGCAAAGAATAATGATGCTGCTCAAGAAATTTAAAAGAAGTCAGATAAAACAAGAAATTCTATCTGAAGTCTCCAAGTTGATTGCTCGAGCTGAAGAACTGAGGTATGTCCAAGTTCCTGTTCTACAGTGGGAGAATTTGTTTGACATGCCTGTAGGAGTAGAATTCAGAGAAAATCAAAGCATCAACCCTCCTATTCAAGGTTTCATGTTTAAGGATCAGGCAGGTAATCCCAGTTTTATTAAGCTAAATGAGATTTGCTATCTAAAAGCTGAGGATGCCTTGAGAATAAGAAACTGTTGTGGTAATGAGGAGTCAAATCAGTTAATAAAGTATAAGCTGAATAAACTCATTAGAGTACAACAGAAGGAACTTCAGGGAAACGATGAAGCTGAAAGACTGTTAGATGAGATCTATAAAGAGATCATCATCTGGGAGCTTCTATATCCTGAGTTCATCAGATAGAATAGATTAGTTCTAATTTTGTAAATATTAGATTAGTTCTAATATTTTTGTAAGCACTATGTGTGCATGATCTAAGTGATCAACAACTTTTGTATTATGATTAGTTCAATTAATACAAGTATAAAGTTTGATATGTTCAACTATGTTATGATGTGTTCCTATTCATAAGTCTGATAAGTTCAACAAAAATGAATAACAGATACGTTCTTATTCATTTATGTAATTAGTTGGTGTGTTCAACTAAAAGTTGGTGTGTTCCAGCTTAAATTGATAAGTTCAATTAAAATTGATATGTTCAATAAATATTTGATCAGTTCAAATAATAAAATCTTAATAAGTTTGAGATTTAAAACATAATTCTGTTAAACAAACTTACGAACTATTTGATGGTTTTGTCATCATCAAATAGGGGTAGTTTGTTGGGAAAATGATCTCATCAGTTTAGATTTGATGAGACAAAGTTAAGTTTGTAAGATGAGTTCTACGTATAACTTAAACAGAATTATGAAGCTTAGTCAGACTGAACACTTATAGTGTTTTAGACTAAGTATAAGCTGAATGTAAACTGAGCATATGTTCGATCAATTTATATTATACCTTAGTTCAATTATTAATGTGTTTGATAATCTGTGTATGTCACATAAGGTATATATCGAGCATTCAGCTTGATGTGTTTCAAGGTGAGTGACTCAACGTAGAAGCAGAGTCTGCTCGACAGAGTTACTAAATTTTTTTTATTTAACTCTTTGGACTTCTAAGGATGAGTTAATAATTATACGTGTTAGTTCATGTTTGAATTCGGGTTTGTTCCCGAAGAACTCAGCTTGATGAGTTTCAAGCTGAGTAACTCAGCCTGACAAAAGAAGTCAGTCCAAGAGAATTTAAATGTGTTTTAAATTCTGTTTTAACTCTCTATATCTACGGCTCGGATAAGAAGACTCCAGAATCAAGATTGAAGATTGAAGACTCGAGATAAGAAGATTCAAGATTCAAGATTCCGAGTTATCCGATAGTTAGTTAGCAAATTAGGATTAGTCCAGTTTGTTAGGAACCGTAGAAACAGGATTATAAATACTTATCTCCTGATAAGTTTAGAGGTACGACTACGATTCTGATAAAGATTACAGAGCCGAAAACCTCACCTCACCGTATGTGTTACGATTCTTGAATCACTGTTTGTCAGTTCAACGTGATCAAGAAACTCACAGATTGCCAGATCATTCGTGTGTTCGAATTATCACATCAATTGTGATATTGGTAAGTAATCATTAGTTGATTCAATCTGTGAAAAATCTTGTTTAGAGAGTCGTCAGTATCTATAATCATAAGTTGATTATAGATAGCTAAGTTTGAGAGATTGAGAGATTTATATTAGGTGATTATATATCAAGAGTTGCTTATATTAGGTGATTTATATTAGGTGATTATAGATAGCTAAGTTTGAGAAATAAAGAGAATGAGAGATTTATATTAGGTGACTATCCCATGTGGAAGTTCTGAGCCATGCTGTTCCTCAAGTCCATTGACAACCGTATGTCGGATGTTGTCACAAAAGGACCTATAATCCCCAAGATTCATGCTACTGTTAGTGATACGTCTCCTGGCAGATCTGAAAAGAAAACAAGAAAGCCTATTGCATATTGGACTGATGAAGATTGGAAACTCTTCAATCTGGATGACAAGGCAAAAAGTGTTCTGGCAAATGCCCTGACCAACGAAATCTTGCGCACTGTGACTGGGTGTCAAACTGCAAAAGATATTTGGGACATACTGAGTGTTACTTATGAGGGCACGGATTTGGTCAAGCAACATAAGAGAAGTCGTTTGAATAGATCTTATGAAAACTTCTTTTCAAAGAAGAATGAAACCTTGTCAGATTTGTTCACAAGGTTTCACTACTTGATAATTGACCTACTAAGTGTGGGTGTAAAGAAAGATGATGCTGAACTTGTGCTAAAATTTCTGGATGTGTTACTAGAGAGATTTAAAGATGTAACTACATCACTGAGGGCTGGAGGAACACTGCACGTGTACAACCTACAGTCCATTTATAGGTTCTTGCTAAATCATGAACAGATCATAGAACACTAGAGAACTTCTCAACAACAACTCAAGGAGTCTTTGAATAAGAATGAGGTTGCATTGGTTGCACAGAAAAAGAAGAAAAGTTCCAAGACACTGGTTGTTGAATCTGAGACTGAGTCAGAATCTCAAGCTAACCACTCAGACTCAGACTCAAGTGATACTGATGATGTTCAGAATATCACTGAGCAAATGGCAATGTTAGCCAGATGTTTGAGAAGAGCTCAAAGGGGAAGAGGAAGATCTGACAGGGGCAAAGGAAAGAGTTCCTTTGATCCCAAGAATGTTGTGTGCTTCAACTGTCAGAAGAAGGGACACATTGCTGCTGAGTGTAGATTAAAGAAGGTAGAATCAACATCAATTGTTGATAAGAATGCTTACAGAGCTGATAAATACAAGAAGATTACACTCAGCTCAAGAAAGGAAAGCCTGAAGACAAACCCAGTGCAAAAGGACTAATTGCTGAAACCTGGGATACAGAATCATCTACCTCAGAAGATGATGTATGTCTGATGGCTCAAGAAGATGAAGAGTTGGAGATTGATGAGGTTGATTATGGTTTGTCCGAGTCAACTTTTGAAGCTGACATGAAGGAAGCTGAGGAAAACAGCAAGCTTAGTGACTGAGATCCTGCTTCCATGTATAAGGTCAGTAATTTCAACTCTTATACTGATGAGGAAAAGGGTCTTGCTTTTGATTATCTGCTAAATGATTTCAAGACCGTCCTTAAGTCTCAAAATGACCTCAAAGATGAGATAACTAAACTCAAGAATGAGATTAAGGAAAATAAGTCTCTCATTGATGTTGGTAAGAAAGCACAATGTGATCTTGAATGTCAAAGACACATTAATAAACTTCTAAGTGAAGAACTTCAGGAAGCTAAAGTCAAAGCTGACCAACCTCAAAAGGTTACTGAGTCTTGGTGTAAGTCATCAAAGCTTGCTGAAAAGTGCATAAACCAACAGATACCTAAACAGGTAAAGGCTGTACTTAGAGATGACTATCAAACAGCAGCTTATGTAGCTGATGATGAGATAGCAAGTACAGATTCTGAGGAAGATAGACAGCTGATTAAGTCTCAGAAGTCAGCCTCAGAGAAAAGACATGATCCAAGCTTGAAATTTCAATATGTTTGTGAAAGCTAAAGACCATGGAAATGAGTGCTCAACATCTAAACAGCATGGTAAGTCTGTGCTTGACAGACTAGGCACTCAGTCTGTTCAAAGAACTTTGGTCATAGAAAGGCTTAATCCAAACCCTTTCAAAAGACAAAATTCTCTTTCTGGCTCGGAGTGTCAGGATCGGATATATATTATATCAAATAACAAGAACTAACTTTTAAATAATAAATCAGAGTAATATAAAAGTTAATCTTTAACTATGATCACAATCAATTAAGAAGTTGCGGAATCACACTTAATTGATTAAAGAAGGTTTTAAACAAAGATTAATTCAATCAAACAGTAGTTTTATTAACCAACCAGAATGATTACAAAAGCAAACTTCACCCCCAATCTAACTTATTGTGTTAGACGAAGAACACAGACTGTTCTTAGGTTTCAACAAGAAACTTAGAGGCTAAAACACTTTCAGAAAAATAAATAACAATAAGAACAAATGCTTTGAATAATAAGATCAAATCGTCGTACTAAATTAATCATCTAATGAAGTATATATAGACTCTTGATCCTTCTTGAATTGTTGACAGTTAGGTAATCTTCTATCTTCTGAGATAATCTTGATAATCTTCAATTCGAGATATCTTCTAAGATAGGATTTTCCAAATATAGCTCAACAGAAACTGTTTAATGAACACAACAGTTCTTTATCCTTCTAACAGTCTTCAGCTTCAAGGTCTTCTAACAGTTTTGACTTTGCCAACTAACAGTTCTGAACTTTTGTACTAACAGTTTTAAAGTTCACAACAACTGTTGGTTACAACTGTCTTCACAATTTCAACTAACAGTTCCAAACTGTTTGTCAATATTCTTCTAACAGTTTTGAACTGCTTTTCACAAAGTCCATTAACAGTTTTAACTTTGCATCTTCAACAATCTTAATGCCTTAGCTAATTTCCCAACAATCTCCCCCTAACTTAAAGAAATGATCAAAATCTTTAAGTTCTTTCGATCATCGTGTTCAATCACAGACAAATTAAGCATAAGCGAAGAATGAATTCCATGTATTTATGCAAAGTAAACTGTTAGTAATGAACTCTTCCCCTTTTTGATTGGAACAGTTGAAGGAGGTTTAACAGCAGCTGTCAACTGTTGGAGCACTTGATCATGTAGCTTTATTACCTCATTAGCGTGCTTCAAACTGTTGGTCAAAACCTTGATTTGCTGGTCTTGTTGAAGAATCCTTTTGTTTTGTAAGGCAATCTTCTTTTGAGTTGCACGTATGCAGCAAAGAAAGGTGCAAAGTTTGAATTCGTCAATGCATTATGTTTCATTCTAACCTCAATGTCATCCAGTGTTTCCACTGTGACCATATCATCGACATTTTTCACTGGTGGCTTACTCCCCTGAGTATCACCATCAGTACCCCTCTTTTCTTGGTTCTGGGGATTACCAGAAACTGTTTTACTAGTCTCTGTTGCCATGGTTGAGGTCTTAGCTATGTTAACACTGTCCTGTTTATCCCTTGCGGATAAAACAGTAGTGTCAGCCTCAAAGACCATATGATCACCCTCTTGAGGAATGATCACCTCCTCATTGTGCCTGGGAGACAGCACCAAAGGTTCCCTTTCGATATTCTGCACAGGTGAATGCTCCTGTGCAGGGCTAACAGTTTGGGGTTCACTAACTGTGGTGGAAGGAACACCAACAGTTTTTCTCTTCTTTTTAAATACTTTTAGTGCAGGGGCTTGTGTTGTAGATTTTTCAAAAGAAGCAGGTTGGGAATTTTGAGTATCTTGGACTGTGGGTTCCAGTGTTGGTGGTGTAGCAATACGATGGGTTTCATGCTCAACACTGGCAGTCCTGTTTCTTGACAAAAACTCCACCATTTCAGAGAGTGGAGGAGTTATGGCACCAGAGAAACTCTTGCCATTAATCAACAGTTTGCTCAAAGTGGAAGCCACATGAGCAGAGGGAATACTTGCACAAATCGAGGATACATCAAAAAGAGACCATACTTGGTCCCTAGATGTTTTACCATGCCATTGAAAATTAATTTTGAAAAATTGAAGCAACGATTGTTGGCCAAACAGATTAAGGCCAAAGCAATGTTGCTTCCAAACTCGTTCCATCCTGTTCTTTTAGGACTAATGCACTGCTGGAGAGTATGGATTAAATACTTCCAGTGAGCACAAAATTGTCCCTTATAGAATGTACCCTTCCCTGAAGGACCCTCATACCCAAGCTTAACAAGCTCGGCATGCAAAAAATCTAGTGAAACTGAATCAGAATACTCACCCTCACTATCATTGAGTTGTAGAATGTGGTGAATGGTGTCCTCAGAGATTGAGACGGTCAACTCATCAATGGTAGAATCAATCCATTGCACATCATCAGTTGTTCGAAGTTGAGCATGTTTCCAAAACTGATCAATGTAAGAAGTGTATATGGTAGGATTGATGGTGAGTGCAGTGTTGAGATCGGACAATGAGAGATAATCAATCATATCGTGAAACATGTGAAGATCATCGGGTTTTGAAAGAAAAGCAAGCATGTTATGTTCCTTAACGAATGGAAGGGGAGCCATGGCGATTTGATAGCAGAATTCTAGGGTTTTAGCGTTCAAACGAAGTTCAGTATGCGTAAAGAAACCTCTGAGGAGGGAATGGTTTATATATGTTTCGATTGTTGAACGCAATCCAAAGGCTTCCAAAATCCTGCAAAGACCAAAGCACCCTTTAATAGCTTAACAGTTGACGGACAAAAATGAACTAACAGTTGAGAAACTGTTTTTAATAGCTTAACAGTTGACGGACAAAAATGAACTAACAGTTGAGAAACTGTTTTCATAAGATGTAACAACTGTTATTCAAAAGTTCACTCCCTTTTTGTTTGATCATTTATATGAATTGACAGTTGTTTAGGGTTTACAACTGTTCTTCATTTCTCGCCCTTAGTTGACAAATTTCTCCCCCTCAGTTGCACATGGACTTTGTCTAACAGTTGCCGAAGCCATATGCTAACAGTTGAAAAACTGTTAGGATTAATTGAAACAGAAATGTGCAACTGTCAAACAAACTTTCAGCTCACATATATCAAATGCTGAAGCAATAAAAATAAAACATTAGAGAACACAGTCATCAACATAAGATATATTTTATTCAAGATAATCACAATTGAGCTACAATAATTTTGAGACAAACAATACTGTCTTGTGCTATAGATCTAAACACAGCTTATAAGAACTGTGTTAACTCCTAGATCTACATATGACAAATTATCGATAACAGTTTGTATCATCAAATCTGAACTTTAAGGGAAGACAATCATCATCACATTCTTGCTCAAGACTGTCTTCGTTATTTAAGAATCGAGTTCAGAATAGCCTCTACAGTGCCACCATCGCCTTACTGAGAAGCCTGTCTTTAAAGAATGGTCATGTAATACACGAGCCATTGTTGGTACTGCTTATCTAATTGTGCAAGGCCGTCTCGTAGGTGTGGGAGAACAATGATCTACACCGTAAGTGTAGACAACTTTCTCCGTCAACTGTTGACAAGCCTTAGACAATTGTCAAAACATACTACCTACCAATGGGTGTGCAGTAGACCTTCTCATCATATGCATCACCAGAGACGATTGTCATAATTTGCCTCGTGGGTGTGCAGTGGAACTAGTCATCTATGACAGTGACTTCCACTGCCTCATCATCTGAGGCCCTCTGGTGGTTACGAGTATTATATCTTCGAACATGGAACCACACTACGGAGTTTGTAGTGCCTGCTGGGTTCAAGACGAATCTTAGACAACATGGTGTAGGCAATTCATGAAAGAGAGTGAAATTTTCAAAATCACCTCTTATACGAATATGATCAATTGGTTTATTTGGCCTACGTGGATCTGGATGTTGTGTCAAGGTAAACCTATCCCGATCATCATGCATCCCAAGAACACATGATGAGTGATGCCAAAGCTCATGCATTCTTACAAATGGGGCAGGGATGGTTACATAACTTTGTCTAACATTAATATCTTTGAGGGTTATTAGAAAAAGTTAGTATCCATTTGCAGAGAGAAGAGTGTGCAAATGTAGGTGTGATTTGTGAAGGATGGGTGCAAGACTATTTATAGAGAAACTAGGAGGCATTAATGTCCATTAATAGCCATTAATGACCATTAATATCCAGTAATTTCCATTAATAGCATGCAGTGACTGATCACATCAAATGCACTATAGAACAAGCAAAATGACTCACCTTTATCAGTTTGGAACTGTTGATTCAAGAAAGTGAATTTACCTTTACCTCATAACAAGGACAGTCACGAGTGTGAAAAACTGTTTGTGAGACAGGTCAGCAGATATGTCCAAAACTGATGTGTGAAATTGCATTTCCCTCTCTGAATACTTAAAGGATAACAGTTGTTAGAAAACGTAACTAACAGTTGAAAACTGTTAGTGTGAAAAACATGGAATAATGAACAACTGTTAGTCCAAGTTAATCATTCCAATGTTGGAAATCAAAAAGTTGAATCTGCTCACATCAAAAGCTTTAGTGAACAAATCAGCTAATTGATCATCAGTATGAATTTTCATAACTTGGATTAATCTCTTTTCATTGCAGTCTCTTATGAAGTGAAATCTGATTTCAATGTGCTTGGTTTTAGAATGCTTCACTGGATTATTAACTATGCTAATAGCACTGGTGTTATCAACATAAATAGGAGTATTTAAGAAAGACAAACCATAATCCAGAAGCTGATTTTGGATCCATAACACTTGTGAACAGCAGCTTGATGCAGCAATGTATTCAGCCTCAGCTGTTGAAGTTGAAACTGTTGTTTGTTTCTTGCATTGCCATGAGACCAGCCTTGATCCAAAGAATTGACATCCTCCAGAGGTTGATTTTCTGTCCACATTGGCTCCACCATAGTCACTATCAGAATATGCCACCAAATCAAAAGGTGAATCTTTAGGATACCAAAGTCCCAATTTTGGTTGGCCTTTGAGGTATCTAAAGATTCTCTTTACAGCAAACAGGTGTGACATCTTCGGACTGCATTGGAACCTGGCACAAACACAAACAGCAAACATTATATCAGGTCTAGAAGCAGTTAAGTACATTAATGAACCAATCATTGATCGATAGAGGTGTATATCAACATCCTCCCCCTCAGAATCTGCTCCCAACTGTTTGTGTGTTTCCATTGGAGTACTTGCCAGCTTCACATCTTGATAGCCAAACTTATCCAATATGTCCTTGACATACTTAGATTGGCTTAGAAAAATACCAGTGGGCTTCTGTTTGACTTGTAATCCCAAGAAAAATGTGAGTTCACCCATTGAACTCATCTGAAATCTTTTGTGCATAATGACTTCAAATTCTTTGCACAAGCTGTCATTTGTGGATCCAAAGATTATATCATCAACATAGATTTGAACAAGCAAAATCTCTGTTTTAACAATCTTTGTAAACAATGTTTTGTCAATTGTGCCTCTCTTAAAACCATTCTCAAGGAGATAGGATGACAATGTCTCATACAAAGCTCGAGGAGCTTGATGTAGACCATATAGGGCTTTATCTAACCTATATACCTTGTCAGGGTACTTTGAGTCTTCAAAGCCAGGGGGTTGACACACATATACCTCCTCATCAATAGTGCCATAGAGAAAAGCAGACTTGACATCCATTTGATACACCTTAAATCCTTTGAAGCTTGCAAAAGCAAGAAATAGCCTAATGGCTTCAATCCTTGCAACAGGTGCAAAAACATCGTCATAGTCTATTCCTTCCTCTTGTGTGTAGCCTTGTGCAACCAGTCTTGCTTTGTTCTTGATAACAATCCCTCTTTCATCTTTCTTGTTTCTGAACACCCACTTGGTGCCAATTACTCTTTTACCTCTTGGAAGCTCAACCAACTTCCAAACTTGCTGAATTTGAAATTGTAAGAGCTCCTCTTGCATTGCCTCTACCCATGAAGGATCTTTCAATGCCTCAATTGCTTTCTTTGGTTCTATTTGAGACAAAAAGCAAGCATTCACGTCAAATTGGGCAAGATCCACACCACTATTTTCATTTTGCAGCATATTCCTTGTTCTGATAGGAGTGGTTGGATTTCCAATTATTTGTGATATTGGATGAATCTTGTGAACTCTTGATGTAGGAATGTTTTCTTCAGTCAGTTCATCCCCTAGATTAGACAGATCAAACTCACATTCACTTGAATTTTCAGCGTTATCACACACTTGATCAGCAGAGTCAGTGTGGTGTTGAGGATCATGGGATTCCATGTCCTTTAAAGATTCAGCATCCATCAATGGATCAACAGCATTTGAGAACTCTTGTTGAAGCATAGGAATCACAACAAAGTCTTCAGTAACTTTGTTTGAACCAACAGTTGTTGGTTTTGAGCTAACAGTGTCAAAACTGTTTGGGCTGGAGGAAGATGTTTGATGATTTTCACCAACAGTTGTTGGGGTACCTGTAGCTGTTTCAGTAGAATACTCAAAAGAAAGAGATTTAGACAATGCATCAATATCAAATAACCAATCAGGTCCATTACCTGCAATATTGATCCTATTTTCATTGAAAGAGACATTCATACTCTCTTCTATGATTCTAGTGACATTGTTAAAAACTCTATAAGCTTTACTTTGAGTGGAGTATCCTACAAAGAAACCTTCTTCAGCCTTACTCTCAAACTTGCCTAACTGTGACTTGGTATTAAGGATAGTGCACGGACAACCAAACGGTTTGAAGAAGTTGATTAAAGGTTTTCTCTTGAGAAACAACTCATAAGGAGTTTTCCCTTTGGACTTGACTACTTGTACTCTATTCTGAACATAGCAGGCAGTGTTCACTGCTTCTGCCCAGAATGTCATTGGAAGTCTAGAATCGGCTAACATTGACCTAGCAGCCTCTATCAAAGTCCTATTCCTTCTCTCAGCAACTCCATTCTATTGGGGAGTCCTAGGAGCACTAAACTGTCTTTCAATACCTTTACTTTCACAAAAACTGTTTAGCTCATAGTTCTTAAATTCAGAACCATTGTCAGATCTAATGACTTTCACCTTCAAATCAGATTGATTTTCAATTTTAAGAATAAGAGACTTAACTAACTCAGCTGTTTCATCCTTTGTTCTAAGAAATTGAACCCATGTGAACCTGGTGAAGTCATCAACTATGACTAAACAATACGCTTTCTTCCCTATACTCACCACAGATGTAGGACCAAAAAGGTCCATGTGTAACAATTGTAAAGGTGCAGTAATAGAAGAAACTTCTTTGGTCTTATAAGAAGTTTTGTGTTGCTTGCCTTTAAGACATGCCACACAATGATCATCACATGAGAACTCTTTTTGGGGCAAACCTCTTACCAAACTGTTTTTAGCTAACAAGTTCATGGTTTTAAAATTCATGTGACACATCCTTCTATGCCAAATGGCAGACTCATCATGAGATGCTTTGGAGAGTAAACAGCTTAACACATTCTGTTTAGCAATCTTTTGTGGATCAAGACAATATACATTATCTTTTCTAGGTGTTCTTAAAAGAACATCCTTCTCATTTAATTTAAAATCTTTTGAAAGAATAATGCATTCTGAATCTGTAAACAAAACTTTGTTTCCATTGTCACAGATTTGAGATACACTTAACAGATTGTACTTAAGCTGTTCAACAAAGAAAACATCATTAAATGTAAGTGTACCTGCCTCAACAGCTCCTTTACCTGTGATTTTTCCTCCCTTTGGATTTCCTCCAAATGCTACAAATCCTCCATTGATTCTTTTGAAATCCTTCAAACATTGTGGATTTCCAGTCATGTGCCTTGAGCATCCACTATCCACATGCCAAATTCCTCCTTGATTCGCCCTATGAATGCTCTGCACAAATAAAATCAGTTAGTAGCAGAAAGTACCCAGGCCATGCAGGTCTTGGGTACACCATTCAAGTCATAATACTTAAACAGAGTTTGGTTCTTTTTGATTTCATCCAACTTAGATTTCTCTAATTTGTGTGATGAATACTTTGTAAGAACATGTGGTTTCCAACTGTTGTGATTAACAGTGGATACCTTTGAACAAACAGCTGGTGGAGTTGGTAAAACAGATGAATCAACTTGTGATTCCTTTTGATTTTCAGTTTGAAGAACAGTTTTACCTTCTCCAGAATCAGTTTGTTTTTGAATTTTCATCCAAGCCAAACCAGCAGTTTTTGGTTTTGCTAAAACAGTTTTGGAACTGTTAGTTGGCTTGGATGTAACAGTTTTAGAACTGTTTGCCAGTTTTGGCTTAGCAGTCTTAGAACTGTTAATCTGCTTTGACTTAACAGTTTTAGAACTGTTAGTTTGCCTTTTGAAACTTGGTTTCTTGGTGCTATACAGCTGTGGGTTATAATAACAGTCTTGAGCCAAGTGATTGGATCTCCCACATATATAGCATTTTTTAGTTTTCACAATAGGCAAACCAGTTCTTTGTGACCAGAACTGGTTCCTATTTCTTTGATTTCCTCTAACAGGTGCAGATTAAGGAAACTTTTGGACACCATGTTTTTGACATGTGCATGCAGGCATTTCAGTATGCCTTTTTACAGAACTGGGTTTAGTCTGTGCTTTTGCAGCCTTCTTCTTGGGCTTTTCAATTTGAAATTCATCAACCTTCTCTTTTCCTTTGGACTTAACACTAACAGTTGAGATGTGTGATTTAAAACTGTTTGGGCTCGGTTTAGAACTGTTAGTGTAAAGTTGGGGACTGTTTGCAGCAGTTGTGAAACTGTTTATAGAATAAACAGGTTTGGAAGGTTTTGGCTCACTGGTGAAGGAATCAGAGGATGCTTTTACAAACACCACAGGCTGTAAAGAGGATTTTGTGGCTATGGGTTCACAACAGATGTGATTTTCAAATGGAATGACCTCTTCCTTCTTCACAACTTCTTCATTCTTGTTATCACTCACTTCATACACAACTCCTTCTTCATCACTTTCAAGTTTTGGATCAGCTGACTGCAACTCTGCTTCTAATGGATCATTGACATACCTATCAGCTACTTCAGACATGGGAGTTATGTAATTGTGATTGTATGGAGGTGGGGTCTGTTTATATCCTAAACCAGTTTTCACCTTATCTCTGATTTGAGATTGTAACAAGGTTTCAAGCTTAAGATTTGTTGCCTTGAACATGCTCAGATCAATATCAACACCCTCCAACTTCTTGGTTAACTCATCAACCTTACTTTCCTTTTCACTTAGCTTTTTCTTTAGACTATCAATCTCTTCTTGAAGCTGCTCCTTCTCCCACTTATGATACTTTCTATCATAATCCATTTGCAGTTCATTAGCTTTATAATCTTTGATTTTCTTTTCAAAGCTTTCAATAACAGCACTAGTTTCATACCTTCTCTCCTCCATTTTACTTAGAGCTGCACATACCTTTTTGTTGTGCTCTCTAAACCTTTTAACAATTGCTCTACATTCACCAGGACATAGTTTAGAAGATACCTGAATTTCCTCAGATTCTGGAGAATCCATCTTGATGGAGGAGTCAGTCAATGCCATCAAAGCTTTGTTGCTGGTAGCCTCCTCTGCTTGATCACTCCAATCAAATCCATGGCCTTCTTGTGAGACCAATGCTGAGGAGGTATGGTTCTGAGTTGGCCTCTGACCTTGATTCTGAATTTGTCCACCAGATCTGCATTCTCTTGCAAAGTGGCCAAGTTGTTGACATTTGAAGCATCTAACCTTTGACTTGTCAAATCCAGCCTTGCCATCAGCTCTGAAATTCATGTTTTGCCTTCCAGTTCTTTTAATGAATCGCTTGGCTCTAACGGTAAGCATGGCCATCTGCCATTTGAGATCCATTTCCTCAAGATCATCAGGGTGCACTTGTTCAAGATCCTCATTGGTGAGGGTTGAATGTGCATGGCTGGCAAGAAAAGCTTCAAGAACTGCATCTGGAGTATTCATATCTAGTCCAACAACAGAACTAGTACCTGCACCACCATCAAGAGAGTTAGTTAATGAATGGTTTGATTCCATACCTGAGGAAGACAGGAGAGCAGCATTATGGCTAGGGATAGCAGTTTTTCTTTTTCCCTCTATCTCTCCCTCAAACACTATCAAACTATTATAGAGGTCATCTAACTCTATGTCTTCAAGCGAATCCTTGGTTCTCCATTGTGCAGCAAACACAGTCCATTCATCACCTAGAGACCTAAGAAATTTTCTATTTATCTCATCTTGATCAAGCCTAACCTTAGCACTCTCCAGTTGACTCACCAGTTTGTAAAACCTATCAAAGATTTGGGTGATACTCTCATTCTTCCCACTGGTGAAGTTCTCATAGGCTTGTTTAAGAAGATCTCTTTGGTTTCTCTTAGAACTAGCATTCCCAGCAAACCTCTTTTCCAGAGCATTCCAAAGTTCATGAGCATCATCAAATTTCTTGAATTGATGTTGATACTCATTGGGAATTGCAATCTGAAGGATGCTGAGGGCTTTCATCTCAATCATTCTATTCTTCTTTTCAGCATCTGTCTTTGGTGGTGGTTTCTTCTTTGGTTTTCCATTCTCATCCAGTTCAATGGTATTAGTAGGAACAGTTTCAATGATTTGCCAAACATCATAGTCCATTAGTTGGACATGCTGTTTAATTCTTAGTTTCCACATCTCAAAATCAGATGGTTTGAGCATGGGAACACGAATGTTGGACCCTGATCCACTGTTATCAGAAGAACCTCCCGAATCCATTGAAACAAATTGATTTGAACAAAAAACAGTTTTGAAAAATAAAGCAAGGTAAAGCAAAAACCTTCAACTGGTGATCAAAGGAACCTTAATGATAAGGCTCTGATACCACTTGTTGTCCAAAAAGCCAAAGAATATGGATTATACCACTAAACATGACACATTTGTCACAGAAGAAGTTCAAGAAACAATCTCAGATGAGGGATCGCAGGAAGCCAATTCAAAGGTGCGGTCAGGAAATGGTAGTCAAAAAAGGTTTAACCGAAGATGGCCCGAGCTCACCAGACTACACATCAATGGTTCTGAAAAAGTTAATAAAGGGCAGAAAGGAACGCCAAGGCCAAGTTCAGCTGATTTAACTCAGCTTAAGCAGTCAAAGTCAAGTTTGACAAGTGGCGAAGACTTACCTAAGCTTCCCATGAAGCCTTCAGTTTCAAGAATCTCTCCTAGGGTTTCCCCAACTACAGCAACTCTTAACTCCATGGCTTCGAAGTCTGTGTCATACAAAGAAGATTGCCTTACAAAACAAAAGGATTCTTCAACAAGACCAGCAAATCAAGGTTTTGACCAACAGTTTGAAGCACGCTAATGAGGTAATAAAGCTACATGATCAAGTGCTCCAACAGTTGACAGCTGCTGTTAAACCTCCTTCAACTGTTCCAATCAAAAAGGGGAAGAGTTCATTACTAACAGTTTACTTTGCATAAATACATGGAATTCATTCTTCGCTTATGCTTAATTTGTCTGTGATTGAACACGATGATCGAAAGAACTTAAAGATTTTGATCAATTCTTTAAGTTAGGGGGAGATTGTTGGGAAATTAGCTAAGGCATTAAGACTGTTGAAGATGCAAAGTTAAAACTGTTAATGGACTTTGTGAAAAGCAGTTCAAAACTGTTAGAAGAATATTGACAAACAGTTTGGAACTGTTAGTTGAAATTGTGAAGACAGTTGTAACCAACAGTTGTTGTGAACTTTAAAACTGTTAGTACAAAAGTTCAGAACTGTTAGTTGGCAAAGTCAAAACTGTTAGAAGACCTTGAAGCTGAAGACTGTTAGAAGGATAAAGAACTGTTGTGTTCATTAAACAGTTTCTGTTGAGCTATATTTGGAAAATCCTATCTTAGAAGATATCTCGAATTGAAGATTATCAAGATTATCTCAGAAGATAGAAGATTACCTAACTGTCAACAATTCAAGAAGGATCAAGAGTCTATATATACTTCATTAGATGATTAATTTAGTACGACGATTTGATCTTATTATTCAAAGCATTTGTTCTTATTGTTATTTATTTTTCTGAAAGTGTTTTAGCCTCTAAGTTTCTTGTTGAAACCTAAGAACAGTCTGTGTTCTTCGTCTAACACAATAAGTTAGATTGGGGGTGAAGTTTGCTTTTGTAATCATTCTGGTTGGTTAATAAAACTACTGTTTGATTGAATTAATCTTTGTTTAAAACCTTCTTTAATCAATTAAGTGTGATTCCGCAACTTCTTAATTGATTGTGATCATAGTTAAAGATTAACTTTTATATTACTCTGATTTATTATTTAAAAGTTAGTTCTTGTTATTTGATATAATATATATCCGATCCTGACAAGTGGTATCAGAGCCTTATCATTAAGGTTCCTTTGATCACCGGTTGAAGGTTTTTGCCTTATCTTGCTTTAATAATTTTTTTCCTTTTAACTGTCTTTAAATCAATTTGTTTCAATGGATTCTAGTGGATCTTCTGATGAAATTCGAGATATCTTCTAAGATAGGATTTTCCAAATATAGCTCAACAGAAACTGTTTAATGAACACAACAGTTCTTTATCCTTCTAACAGTCTTCAGCTTCAAGGTCTTCTAACAGTTTTGACTTTGCCAACTAACAGTTCTGAACTTTTGTACTAATAGTTTTAAAGTTCACAACAACTGTTGGTTACAACTGTCTTCACAATTTCAACTAACAGTTCCAAACTGTTTGTCAATATTCTTCTAACAGTTTTGAACTGCTTTTCACAAAGTCCATTAACAGTTTTAACTTTGCATCTTCAACAGTCTTAATGCCTTAGCTAATTTCCCAACACGGAGAGAAGTTACAAGAACAGAAAGACCACTGTAAGTCAGAGGTCAAAACACAACAATGGTAAGTTCAAAGTTATGGATCTTGGTAAGTCCAAGAATATCAACAGTGGTAAGTCCAAACCTGTTGAAACTGGTGAGTCCAGCAGTCATGACAAAGGTAAGTCCAAAGTCATGGAACAGAAGGTTGTTAGTCAATCTTCTCATCAAAAGGATAACAAACAGAGATCTGACAAAGGTAAGTCCAAAGTCAGTGATCATCAGATGAATCAACTTGCTAAGAAAGTTGAAAAGTTATCCACAACATAATCCTAAAACTGAGAGTAAGTTCTCACAAGAATTATTGGACACTCTACCTCCTGTAATCATTGGAAGAAGGAGATGCTACAAGTGCAGAAGTAGAGGTCATGAGGCTAAGGACTATGATGCAAAAATCTCAAGGCCTGAACAAGAACAATCTGATCAACCTACACAGGACTCAGCTCCTGCTCAAGCTGAACAGTCAGTTCAACAAGATGGAGATGCTAAGTGCTCCTAATCTGAACCTACCAAGAAGTGGGTTCCCAAACAAAACTAATGTGTTTAGTTTTCATCTTATGTGCAGGGTTCAAGTAAATGGTACATGGATAATGGATGCTCAAGGCACATGACTGGGTGGAAAGGATTTCTTAGTGATTTCCAAGAAGATGAAGGTCCTAAAGTAACATTTGGAGACAACTCACATGGAAGAATTAAAAGCAATGGAAAGATGAAAGCTGGCAAAGTTACATTCCAGAGAGTTGCCTATGTCAAAGGTCTCAAACACAACCTGATTAGTATCAGTCAATTGTGTGATGAAGATAATGTTGTTAGTTTTAGGAAGAAAGCAGGAACAATCTATAATGCTAAGGGAAAGCCTGTATTAATAGCTAAAAGAGAAAGAGATGTGTATCTATTTGATCTAAATTCAGCTGATCCCTATACTGAAACCTGCTTGTATTCCCATTCTGTTCCTAAGCTGAGTTGGTTATGGCATAAACGTTTATCTCTTCTAAATTTTAAAAATATAAATATGCTGTCCAATAAAGAGTTAGTCTCTGGATTACCAAAGATCACATTTGTCAAAGACAAATTGTGCTCAGCTTGTGAACAAGGGAAACACCATAAAGGGTCTTTTAAGTCAAAGCAAAATTTTTCAATAACAGACCCACTGCATATGTTGCATATGGATCTGTTTGGACCCATAAGTACTCCAAGCCTAAGTGGCAAGAAGTACACACTGGTGATAGTAGATGAGTTCTCACGATTCACCTGGGTTATATTCCTTAAAGCTAAAAGTGAGGCTGCCTTGGAGATAATCAGTTTTATCAAACAGGAAGAGTTGCAAAAAGGTTTGTCTGTAAAGCAAAAGGGAATATTACAAAATTTCTCATCTGTCAGAACCCCACAACAGAATGGAGTTGGTGAAAGGAGAAATAGAATCCTAATTGAGGCTGCTAGAACAATGCTATGTGAGGCAGGATTGAAACTCTATTTCTGGGATGAAGCTGTTAGTACAGCCTGCTATACCCAGAATAGATCAATCATTGTCAAAAGACATGGAAAGACATCTTATGAAATGTATAAGTATAGAAAGCCCAATATAGGTTATTTCCATATCTTTGGTTCAAAATGCTATGTGCTAAATCAAAGAGATCAGCTCCATAAGTTGGAACCTAAAGTTGATCTTGGAATATTCGTTGGTTATTCCTCAATCTCCAAGTCTTATAGAATATATAATACAAGGAGAAAGGCAATAGAAGAATCAATTCATGTCTCTTTTGATGAAGACTGTTTTGATCAAGCTGACTTGGTCAGTCTGAGTGAGCTTGAAAGGCCTAAGGAAACCAACTTATCAAATCCTATGTATGTCATAGGAGATGATAGTGATGATGATATGTGTTCATCAAAGAAATCATCACAAACTCCAAGGGATTCTCAAGCTAAGAAGGATGATGAGTTCGTCAACCCCTTTGGAGCTGAAGTCACTCAAGCTGAGAATCTCAGTGATCATCAGTTTGTTGACAATGCTGCTGTTGAGACTGAGGATGTGTGTTCACCTCAGCGTTCTCCACATCACTCAGATTCAGAACCAGACTCTCCAACTACAACATTTAAATTCCTCAAAGATCATCCTCAAGATCAAATTATTGAAAATGTCCAAGAAAAGGTCATGACCAGATCCAAGGCTACAACCAATTACGCTGCACACTTTGGTTTTCTATCTCAAATGGAACCAAAGAAGACTGAGGAAGCCTTAGAGGACGAGAATTGGATTGAAGCTATGCAAGAGAAATTAAATGAGTTTGAGAGAAATAAGGTCTGGAACCTTGTCCCTGCCCCCAAAGATCATTCAGTTATAGGCACTAAGTGGGTCTATAGAAATAAAATAGACAAGGATGGAGTGATAGTGAGGAACAAAGCCAGGCTGGTAGCACAAGGGTATAACTAAGAGGAAGGAATCGATTATGATGAAACATTTACCCCTGTTGCTAGAATTGAAGCCATAAGGCTGTTCCTTGCTTATGCAGCATATAAATACTTCAAAGTCTATCAAATGGATGTGAAGAGTGCTTTCCTAAATGGAAAACTTCAGGAGGAAGTCTATGTGAAACAACTTCCTAGCTTTGTAAGTTCAAAGTTTCCACATCATGTCTATAAGTTAGACAAGGCTTTGTATGGTCTTAAACAAGCTCCAAGAGCTTGGTATGATACACTGTCCACTTATCTACTATCCATGGATTTCACCAGAGGTAGTATAGATAAGACACTCTTTATTAAAAGAAGTAAAGGACAGGTGATTCTTATACAAATCTATGTGGATGACATCATTTTTGGTTCTACCAATGAATCTCTGTGTGAGTGGTTCTCCAAAATAATGTCACAAAAGTACAAGATGAGTATGATGGGTGAGATGACATATTTCCTAGGCCTACAAATTCAACAAAAGCCTGATGGAATATTCATCAATCAAAGCAAGTATGTTCTTGATTTGATAAAGAAATATGGTTTTGATTCAAATTCAACCATGAAAACACCTATGTCACCGGCTGTCAAGCTGAGTAAAGACTCAGATGGAAAGTCTGTGTGTCAGTCTACCTATAGAGGAATGATAGGTTCATTGCTCTATTTGATAGCTAGTAGACCTAATATTATGTTTGCTACATGTGTTTGTGCAAGATATCAGGCAGATCCTAAAAAATCACATCTTCAAGCTGTGAAAAGGATCTTTAGGTACCTTAAAGGTACACCAAATCTAGGTCTTTGGTATTCAAAGGACTATGGATTTGAGTTAGTTGGTTTTTCAGATGCTGACTATGCTAGGTGCAAGTTAGACAGAAAATAAACTACTGGAGGATGTCAAATGCTTGGAGGGAAGTTAGTCAGCTGGACTAGTAAGAAACAGAACTCAGTGGCTACTTCAACTGCTGAAGCTGAATATGTTGCAGCAGGTAGCTGTTGTGCTCAAATCCTATGGATGCAGCATCAGCTTCGGGACTTTGGCATGAGTTTCAAGAAAACTCCTACCTTCTGTGATAACCAAAGCGCTATAGCCATCACTTACAATCCAGTTTTCCACTCAAGAACCAAGCACATTGAAATTAGACATCACTTCATCAGGGACATCGTGGAAAAAGGTAAAGTTGATATTAAATTTATTTCCACTGATGACCAACTAGCAGATATCTTTACTAAACCGCTTGATGAGAAGAGGTTTACGTATCTGCTAAGTAACTTGGGTATGCTCAACCCCTAGCTAAGTGTCTAGAATCCGAGTTTTCAGTTTGACAAAGACTAAGTGTCTTAAGCTGAGTGCACAGTTTATGAATAAGTTTTCATAAACTGAATCTTATCAAGCTGAACAATGAGTTCTTTTGTTTGGTGAGTTCCAAACACACTTCAACTACTTAGTGTAGTTATGATACAGTTTGAGTCAGTCTCAAAAATATATGATTAAGTGTCACTGAATCTAAGCTATGTGCTTAACTCAGACTGTGTGATTGGTTCACACGTTTGGTTGGTTCCAAACATTCTTTAACTACTCAGTGTGGTTAAAAGGTTCGTTTGAGTCAGTCTCAGACGAAAATGACTTAGTGTCATTACCCATGCGCTGTGTGCTCTACTCAAGCTGAGTTTCATTCTCAAGCTGAGTGCACATTTCAAGCTGAGTACTTGAATTGAGCTGAGTGCTTGACTTAAACTGAGTAATATGTTTACTCAGCTTGGTGTGTCCAAACTCATGTGTTATTTACTAAGTGTGATTAATTCATGACCACTGCGTATTTGGGTCAGTCTCAAATCACGTATTATACTAAATTGTGTATAGGTATAATACATCAGTGTATATAATCTTATTGTAAGTCAATATTATTATATTACATTAGTATCCGTTGGAAGATGATTAGTTCTACCCGCTTACTGTTACATCAAAATTTTACAGCGTAACGGATCAAAAGGACGATTTCTAACGGTAACTTTTCTCTCTCCTTGGAAAGGTATATATACCGATCAAGTTCGGTTTAGCGGGTTTACGCTTACAATCCAGACTTCTCATCCTCTCAAATACCTTCCCTCCTCTCTGCTAAGTGCATATTTTCGGTTCCATCGATCTCAAAACCCTAAGTTGCTCAGTGCGCTATAGACAATCGCTCAGTGCGCATTCCAAAGTAATTACTCGGTGTAATCTAAATTTAATCGATGGAAGGAACCATTCTAGTTCTAGGTGATCGAATGGTCAGAGGAGCTGCGTTTCGAAATAACGGATTGCCGCTGATAAAAATCAACAATCAGCACGCATGCCTGGCAATCCCTCTATGCAAGATTAACAGAGGATATGAACCATGGGTCAATTACATTCGTAAATGCCCATTGACTTTTGCTTTCACCGGAGCACCTCTGCACATGGTTCCTCAGCACTTGCTGGAATTCTGGTATTCGTGTACTTACGATCATATCAATAACACAGTCAGAGGCACAGTGTTAAATGGAGAGAGAACCATTTCTCTCACAGCTAACAGGCTAAGGGAGATTCTTCGTCTTCCTCAACATGAAGAATTCGAGCCTGCTGTGATGAGACAAGTGGCGAGGTCTGTTCTGCCACAGATGGGTCACCCTCAAACTGAAGGGGTGATCAAGAAGGCCACTTTCCCAACCGGATGGGGTTTTATGGTGTCCACTGTGATTCGTTCACTTGGTACCAAGGTTGGAGGACTGGACCAGATCAATGAGTTCGAGATGTAGTTGCTGTATAACATGTTCTTTGGAAGAAATATCGATTTTGCACAACTCATCTTCAATGAGCTCAAGGTCCCTGTGATGAAGGCCACAAGAGACCTTCATGTACCTTTCATAAGGTACATGTCCTTAGGATTTGAAGCTGAGCTAGGGATAGCACTCTACGAAGCCAATCAGGAGCTGTCACTGGTGCCAACACTCAGCCCCAAGATGTTCAACAACTACATCTTCCCAGAGAAAGAGGGACTAAGTGAGCCCATGCTGTTAATTGCTGAGGCTTCGTCTTATGAGAGTGAACCTGAGGGATCGAATCAAGGGGGAGCTTCTCAAGCTGATACGGAGGTTCAAGTTGAGCACTCTGCTCAAGCTGAACCAGCTCATTAAGAAGCTGCTTCAGGTAAAACCTCTCCTCTCTCACTCTCTTCTCACTTTTCTCCATCTACATTTGGAGATAAGACTGCAGTAAACCCAACTCAGTCTAACCCATCTCCTTCACCTTCTTTTCATCATAAATCCCAATCTGGAGTCACCCCTAGTATGCCCACTGCTGCTAGGGAGAATATCCTAACATACCACCAAAAAACTGCCATTGGTGGTGCCACATCTAAAGGCATCACTGGAGCTGAGATCACACTGATCCCTCCACAGGCAGGAGTTGAGGGGGAGACGCCTTCTCTTAAGGTGTCAACCTCGAGGCTCGTTACAACCCAACAGCCTTACCCGGGTGTGGTGTCTACTCAGCCCACACTTACTCGAGCCATGAGAGAGCCTGTTACTGTGCCTGAGCAGACACACTCAGGTAACATTGAAAATCTGACCAATCCCCAGGGTCAATCACCCCCCTCTAAACCAATTAGCCAACAACTAACCCATACACTTCACATCTCGAGCCCAATAACATCTCTTCACTTCTCACACCCTCTTACACTACCTGCCAATGTTTCATCCTCAAACCAGGGTCATTCACAGGGTCAAGACTCTGGTGAAAATAAATTTAAAGGTAAACACCAACCTTTGGATGATGCACCCAAAGACTATCCTCAAAATGAAACTGCCTCCTCAGGCATCCAACAGCTGAAGGACTACATTGCTGCTCAATTTGGTCTGTTCCACCTAAAGCAGAAGAAGCATAAACGTCAAATCTATCAGAGGCTTGCGAACCTGGCAGAGGATGTTAAAGAGATTGCCTCTGCAGTTGCTGCATCCAACAACAAAGGACTTCAAACCCTATTGATGATGACAAAAAAGGGGAGAAGCTAAAGGAGCAGAGAGGAAGACTCAGACTGAAGGGGAGTTAGAAATAAACAGAGAGGAACCTACAACTAAGAGACAAAAGGTAGAAGAATCTAAACTTAAAGCTGACAGTGTTTCTGAGCCTGAGGAAGAGACAGAAGAAGAAAAAGCTGCAAGAGAGTTAATAGAGATGCTTGAGCAAGAAGAAGCAAATGAGCTTGGGATCTCTATAGCTGAGCTAAGAAAGAGAAAGGAGGAAGAGATAGAGGACCAAGAAAAAGAAAAGGAAAGAAAAGCTTTGGCTCAAGCTGAAGCTACATACACTGGTCCAAGACCTGATCTAATTCCATACTCAGATGCAGAACTGCAGGAATGTTACTTCAGAAGGAGCTACAACAAAGAGATCAGAGGAATGACCTTGAGCAGAGCAAATGGATCTGTCATTCTCACTTTTGAGCTTAGTGACAAATCAACAGTGGGAATGGACCTGAGATACGTTCACAGGATGGGCTACATTGAATGGCAAAGAATAATGATGTTGCTCAAGAAATTTAAAAGAAGTCAGATCAAACAAGAAATTCTATCTGAAGTCTCCAAGTTGATTGCTCGAGCTGAAGAACTGAGGTAGGTCCCAGTTCCTGTTCTGCAGTGGGAGAATTTGTTTGACATGCCTGTAGGAGTAGAATTCAGAGAAAATCAAAGCATCAACCCTCCTATTCAAGGTTTCATGTTTAAGGATCAGGCAGGTAATCCCAGTTTTATTAAGCTAAATGAGATTTGCTATCTAAAAGCTAAGGACGCCTTGAGAATAAGAAACTGTTGTGGTAATGAGGAGTCAAATCAGTTGATAAAGTATAAGCTGAATAAACTCATTAGAGTACAACAGAAGGAACCTCAGGGAAACGATGAAACTGAAAGACTGTTAGATGAGATCTATAAAGAGATCATCATCTGGGAGCTTCTATATCCTGAGTTCATCAGATAGAATAGATTAGTTCTAATTTTGTAAATATTAGATTAGTTCTAATATTTTTTTAAGCACTATGTGTGCATGATCTAAGTGATCAACAACTTTTGTATTATGATTAGTTCAATTAATACAAGTATAAAGTTTGATATGTTCAACTATGTTATGATGTGTTCCTATTCATAAGTCTGATAAGTTCAACAAAAATGAATAACAGATACGTTCTTATTCATTTATGTAATTAGTTGGTGTGTTCAACTAAAAGTTGGTGTGTTCCAGCTTAAATTGATAAGTTCAATTAAAATTGATATGTTCAATAAATATTTGATCAGTTCTAATAATAAAATCTTAATAAGTTTGAGATTTAAAACATAATTCTGTTAAACAAACTTAAGAACTATTTGATGGTTTTGTCATCATCAAATAGGGGTAGTTTGTTGGGAAAATGATCTCATCAGTTTAGATTTGATGAGACAAAGTTAAGTTTGTAAGATGAGTTCTACGTATAACTTAAACAGAATTATGAAGCTTAGTCAGACTGAACACTTATAGTGTTTTAGACCAAGTATAAGTTGAATGTAAACTGAGCATATGTTCGATCAGTTTATATTATACCTTAGTTAAATTATTAATGTGTTTGATAATCTGTGTATGTCACATAAGGTATATATCGAGTATTCAGCTTGATGTGTTTCAAGGTGAGTGACTCAGCGTAGAAGCAGAGTCAGCTCGACAGAGTTACTAAATTTTTTTTATTTAACTCTTTGGACTTCTAAGGATGAGTTAATAATTATACGTGTTTGATTTACTGTGTGTAACACTTTTATTTGATTTGTTCAATTTACGCAGAAAGTGTATTCAACCCCCCCCCCCCCCCTTCTACACACTGTTGCTTGTTGTTATTCTCACCAAGGGCCAACACAAGGCCTGAATAAGAACAGGTTGATCAGTCTACGCAGGACTCAGCTCCTGCTCAAGCTGAACAGTCAGTTCAACAAGATGAAGATGCTAAGTGCTCATCATCTGAACCCACCAAGAAGTAGGTTCCCAAACAAAACTAATGTGTTTAGTTTTTATATCATGTGCAGGGTTCAAGTAAATGGTACTTGGATAGTGGATGCTCAAGGCACATGACCGGGTGGAAAGGACTTCTTAGTGATTTCCAGGAAGACGAAGGTCCTAAAGTACATTTGGAGACAATTCCTCTGGAAGAACTAAAGGCTATAGGAAGATGCATGCTGGCAAAGTTACTTTCCAGAAGGTTGCATATGTCAAGGGTCTTAAGCACAATCTGATTAGTATCAGCCAACTGTGTGATGAAGACAACATTGTTACTTTTAGGAAGAAAGCAGGAACAATATATAATACTAAGAAAAAGCCTGTATTAATAGCTAAAAGAGAAAGAGATATGTAACTACTTGATCTTAATTCTGCTGATCCCTATACTGAAACCTACTTGTATTCCCAGTCTGTTCCAAAGTTGAGTTGGTTGTGGCATAAACGTTTATCACATTTAAATTTCAAAAATATAAATATGCTATCCAATAAAGAGTTAGTCTCTGGATTACCAAAAATCACATTTGTCAAGGACAAATTGTGTTCAGCTTGTGAACAAGGGAAACACCATAAAGGGTCCTTTAAATCAAAGCCAAATTTTTCAATAACAGACCCACTGCATATGTTGCATATGGATCTGTTTGGACCCATAAGCACTCCAAGCCTAAGTGGCAAGAAGTACACACTTGTGATAGTAGATGAGTTCTCACGATTCACCTGGGTAATATTCCTAAAATCCAAATGTGAGGCTGCCCTGGAGATAAAAAGTTTTATCAAACAGGAATAGTTGCGGAAAGGTTTGTCGGTAAAGCAACTCAGAAGTGATCATGAGACTGAGTTCAGAAACTCTACCCTTGAAAGCTTCTATGAACAATAGGAAATATTACAAAAATTCTCATATGTCAGAATTCCTCAACAAAATGGAGTTGCTGAGAGGAGAAATAGAACCTTAATTGAGGTTGCTAGAACAATGCTATGTGAGGCAGGATTGAAATTTTATTTTTGGGATGAAGCTGTTAATACAGCCTGTTATACCCAAAATAGGTCAATCATTGTCAAAAGACAAGGCAAAACATCATATGAGATATACAAATCCAGAAAGCCCAATATAGGTTATTTCCATGTCTTTGGTTCAAAATGCTATGTGCTGAATCAA
The DNA here is from genome assembly GCA_947179395.2 of Pulicaria dysenterica. Classification (NCBI taxonomy): domain Eukaryota; kingdom Viridiplantae; phylum Streptophyta; class Magnoliopsida; order Asterales; family Asteraceae; genus Pulicaria; species Pulicaria dysenterica. Next base: position 33,196,454 of record OX359289.1, on the reverse strand, counting down.
AGAGATCAGCTCCTTAAGTTGGAACCCAAAGCTGATCCTGGAATATTTGTTGGTTATTCCTCAATCTCCAAGTCTTACAGAGTGTATAACACTAGGAGAAAGGCTATAGAAGAATCAATTCATGTCTCATTTGATGAAGACAGCCTTGTTCAAGCTGAGAAAAGACAAGCTGACTTGGTTAGTCTGAGTGAGCTTGAAAAGCCTAAGGAAACCAAAGTGTCAAATCCTATATATGTCATAGGAGATGATAGTGATGATGATGTGTGTCCATCAAAGAAATCATCACAAACTCCAAGGGATTCTCAAGCTGAGAAGGATAATGAGTTCGTTAACCCCTTTGGAGCTGAAGTTACTCAGACTGAGGATCTCAGTGATCATCAGTTTGTTGACAATGTTGCTATTGAGACTGAGGATGTGTGTTCACCTCAGAGTTCTCAACATCACTCAGACCCAGAACCAGATTCTCCAACTACAACATTCAGATTCCTTAAAGATCATCCTCAAGATCAAATCATTGGAAATGTCCAAGAGAGGGTTATGACCAGATCTAAGGTTATAGCAAACTACGCTACTCACTTTGGTTTCTTATCCCAAATGGAACCAAAGAAGACTGAAGAAGCCTTAGAGGATGAGGACTGGATTGAAGCTATGCAAGAGGAATTAAATGAGTTTGAGAGAAACAAGGTCTGGAACCTTGTCCCTGCCCCCAAAGATCACTCAATTATAGGCACTAAGTGGGTCTATAGAAATAAAAAGGACAAGGATGGAGTGATAGTTAGGAACAAAGCCATGCTTGTAGCACAAGGGTATAAGCAAGAAGAAGGAATCGATTATGATGAGACATTTGCCCCGGTTGCTAGAATTGAAGCCATAAGGCTGTTCCTGGCCTATGCATCATATAAAGACTTCAAAGTCTATCAAATGGATTTGAAGAGTGCTTTCCTAAATGGAAAACTTCAGGAGGAAGTCTATGTGAAACAACCTCCTGGCTTTGTTAGTTCAAAGTTTCCACATCATGTCTATAAGTTAGACAAGGCTTTGTATGGTCTTAAACAAGCTCCAAGAGCTTGGTATGATATACTGTCCAACTATTTACTATCAATGGATTTCACCAGAGGTAGTATAGATAAAACACTCTTTATTAAAAAGAGTAAAGAACAGGTGATTCTTGTACAAATCTATGTGGATGACATTATATTTGGTTCTACAAATGAATCTCTGTGTGAATTGTTCTCCAAAATAATGTCACAAAAGTACAAGATGAGCATGATGGGTGAGATGACATACTTCCTAGGATTACAAATTCAACAAAAACCTGATAGAATATTCATCAATCAAAGCAAGTATGTTCTTGATTTGATAAAGAAATATGGTTTTGATTCAAGTTCAACCATGAAAACACCCATGTCACCAGCTGTCAAGCTGAGTAGAGACTCAGATGGTAAGTCAGTGTGTTAGTCTACCTATAGAGGAATGATAGGTCCATTACTCTATTTGACTATGCTGGGTGCAAGTTAGATAGAAAATCAAAAACTGGAGGATGTCAAATGCTTGGAGGGAAGTTAGTAAGCTGGACTAGTAATAAACAGAACTCAGTGGCTACTTCAACTGCTGAAGCTGAATATGTTGCAGCAGGGAGCTGTTGTGCTCAAATCCTATGGATGCAGCATCAGCTTCAAGACTTTGGTATGAGTTTCAAGAAAACTCCTATCTTCTGTGATGACCAAAGTGCTATAGCCATAACTTACAATCCAGTCTTCCACTCAAGAACCAAGCACATTGAAATTAGACATCATTTCATCAGGGACATAGTGGAAAAAGGTAAAGTTGACATTAAATTTATCTCCACTGATGACCAACTAGCAGATATCTTTACTAAACCACTTGATGAAAAGAGGTTTATGTATCTGCTAAGTGAATTGGGTATGCTCAACCCCTAGCTAAGTGTCTAGAATCTGAGTTTTCAGTTTGACAAAGACTAAGTGTCTTAAGCTGAGTGCATAGTTTATAAATAAGTTTTCATAAACTGAATAACCTGTCAAGCTGAATGATGAGTTCACACGTTTGGTGAGTTCCAAACATATTTTAACTACTCAGTTTAGTTAAGATATATATATATATAGTTTGAGTCAGTCTCAAACATAAATGACTGCATGTCATAGAGTCTGAGCTATGTGCTTAACTCAGGCTGTGTGATTGGTTCACACATTTGGTAAGTTCCAAACATACATTAACTACTCAGTGTAGTTAAAAATATAAAGTTTGAGTAAGTCTCAAACAGTAATGACTAAGTGTCATTGAGTCTGAGCTGTGTACTCCACTCAAGCTGAGTATCAATCTCAAGCTGAGTGCTTGACTTAAGTTGAGTGATTAGTTTCCTCAGCTTGGTGTGTCCAAACTATGATTTAATTACTACGTGTCATTAATTCTCATATCAATGTGTATCTGAGTCAGTCTCAAATCGTATACCAATTGTGTATTGGTATAATATAACAGTGTTTATAATATTTTTGTGAGTCATTAATATTATTTTACACTTGTATCCATTGGAAGATGATATGTTTCTACCCTATCACTGTTACATCAAGCCGTAATTTCTCCGGCGAAACGGATAAAAAGGGATTCAAACGGTAACTTTTCTCTCTCCTCAGAAAGGTATATATACCGATCATAACCGGTTTAGAGAAGTTTACGCCTAAAAATATGACTTCTCATCTTCTAAAATACCTTTCGCAAATACCTCTATTGCTCAGTGCATTCTTCCGTTCATCTCCATAACCCTAAATTGCTAAGTTCAGTATTTAGCCCGCTCAGTGCGAATTCTAAGTTGCTCAGTGCTTTTTCAATCAATTACTCAGTGTAATTATACAATGGAAGGAATCACATTAGTTATCGGTGATCAAATGGTTCGAGGTGCTCAGTTTAAGAACAATGGAGTGCCGTTGATCAAAATCAACAATCAACGGGCTTGTCTTGCACTTCCTTCAAGGAAACAAGGCAGAGGATATGAAATATGGGTGGATTACATCCGTAAATGCCCCCTGGAATTCGCCTTCTGTGGCGTAACACTCCACATTGTTCCTCAACACCTTTTGGAGTTCTGGTACGCTTGTACTTACGACCAGAACAGGGGAGAGATTACAGGGACTGTTCTCAATTGCGATAGAACAGTTGTTCTTTCCGTGCAGGGGCTAAGGGACGTTCTTCAACTCCCTCAATTTGATGAGTTCGAGCCTGCTGTCATGAGGCAGGTGGCTAGGTCTGTCCTACCCAGAATGGGTCACCCGCAGACAAAGGGTGTTATTAAAAAGGCCACATTTCCAACTAGTTGGGGTTTTATGGTGTCAACGGTGATTCGTTCACTGGGAACCAAGGTTAGAGGACTGGACCAAGTCAACAAGTTCGACATGCAGCTGCGGTACAACATGTACTTTGCGAGGAATTTAGACTATGCTTAGCTCATCTTCAACGAACTCAGGGTCCAAGTGATGAAGACTACAAGGGATCTTCATGTGCCATTCATAAGGTACCTGTCCTTGGCATTTGAAGCCGAGCTGGGGACAGTACTCTACGAAGCTGATCAGGATGTGTTTCTGTTTCCTACACTCAGCTCAAAGATGTTCAATAATGACATATTTCCAGAGCAAGAGGGTCTGAGTGATCCCATGCTGCTGATAGCTGAGTCAGCTTCATCAGAAAGTGAAGCAGAGGGATCCAATCAAGGGGGAGCTTCCCAAGCTGATCCAGAGGTTCAAGCTGAGCACTCTGCTCAGGCTGAGCCAGCCAACATTGAAGCTACCACTGGTAAGGTCTCTCCACATTCTTCTTCTTCTCACTATTCTCCATCCACTTTTGGAGACAAGACTGCAGTAAACTCAACTCAGTCTAACCCATCTCCTCCACCTTTTATCCATCTTAAATCCTACTCTGAAGCCACCCCTAGTATGCCCACTGCTACTAGGGAGAAAATCCAAACCTATTCTAGAAAAACTGCCAAAGGTGGTGCCACTCCTATAGGCATCACTGGAGCTGAGATCACATTGATCCCTCCACCGGCAGGAGTTGAGGAGGAGACGCCTACTCTTTAGGTGTCGACCTCGAGGTTCATTTCAACCCAAAAGCCTAAACCGGGTGTGGTGTCTACTCAGCCCACACTCTCCAGAGCCATGGGAGAGCTTGTTATTGTACCTAAGCAGGCACACTTAGGTAACATTGAAGAACTGACCAATCCCCAGGGTCAATCACCCCCCTCCAAACCAATTAGCCAATCACCTACCCATACACTTTACGTTTCTAGCCCAACTACTTCTCTTCACTTCTCACACCCCCTTGCATGACCTGTCAATGTTTCATCTCAACACCAAGATGAATTACAGGGTCCAAACTCTGGTGCAAATGAGTTTAAGGGTATACACCAACCCTTAGATGATGCACCCAAGTTCCAACCCTCTCAAGCTGACCTGGATGATTTAATGAATTTCTTTAAGAGTCAGTTTGATACCTTGCACCTCAGGAGAAAGAAAACTAAGAAAGATATGCTGATGATTCTAGATTCTTTGGATGAGGAGGTGCTGAGTTTGAAATCTGTTGTTGTTGCCCTTCAACAACAAAAGACTTTGACCCCTGTTGATGATTACAAAAAGGGGGAGAATGCTCAAAAGGCTAAAGCTGAGTCTGTCCAAGCTGAAGCTTTATTACTATTGGCAAAGGGAGCAGATCAGATTGAGGGGGAGAAAGAAATAGAGAAAGAAGCTAGGCTGACTGAGAAAGCAAAAGGCAAAAGACCAGTAGTGGTCAGCTCAGATGAATCAGAAACCTCTCAGCAGAAAAGACGAAAGATGATTCTAAGTTAATCAGCCTCAGATGAATAACCTGTCAGCTCATTAATATGTTTGGTTGGTGTGTTCAACTTAAAGTTGGTATGATCCACTTATAATTGATAAGTTCAATTAAAATTGATATGTTCAATTAATATTTGATTAGTTCAAATATAAAATCTTAATAAGTTTGAGATTTAAAACATAATTCAGTTAAACAAACTTGAGAACTGTTTGGTGGTTTTGTCATCATCAAATAGGGGGAGTTTGTTGGGAAGATGATCTCATTAGTTGAGATTTGATGAGACAAAGTTAAGTTTGTTAGATGTGTTCTAGATATAACTTAAACAGAATTATGAGGCTTGATCAGACTGAACACTTATAGTGTTTCGGACTGAGCATAAGCTGAATATAAGCTGATATGTTCGATCAGCTTATACTATATCTTAGTAAGATTATCACTATATGTGATAAGCTATGTATGTCATCTAAGTTATATTGAGCTTTCAGTTTGATATGTTTCAAGCTGAGTGACTCAGCGTATATACTGAGTCAGCTTAACAGAGTTGCTAAATAAGTTCTAGCTAACTCTTAGGACTTCTAATGATGAGTTTATTAATATACGTGTTAGCTTATGTTGGTTTTCGAGTTTGTTCTCGAAGAACTCAGCTTGATAAGTTTCAAGCTGAGTAACTCAGTCCGAGTAAGAAGTCAGCCCAAAGAAAATTTAAATATGTTTTAAATTTATCTTTTTAACTCTATATCTACGGGAAGGATAAGAAGACTCCAGAATCAAGATTGAAGATTGAAGACTCAAGATAAGAAGATTCAAGATTCAAGATTCCGGTTTATCCGTTAGTTAGTTAGCAAATTAGGATTAGTCCAGTTTGTTAGGAACCGTAGGAACACGATTATAAATACTTATCATCCTGATAAGTTTTGAGGTACGACTCAGAAACGACTACAATGACGATTGCGACTAAGTGTTGCAGAGCCAAATACATCACCTCAACCGTATGTGTTACGATTCTTGAATCACTGTTTTTCAGTTCAACGTGATCAAGATATTCACAGATTGTCAAGCTATTCGTGTGTTCGAATACTCACATTAGTTGTGATATTGGTAAGTTTTCAATCTGTGATCAAATCATGTTTAGAGAGTCGTCAGTATCTATAATCATAAGTTGATTATAGATAACTAAGTTTGAAAGATTGAGAGATTTATATTAAGTTTTTACATATCAAGAGTTGCTTACTTGATAGAGTCTGTAATCATCTTCTTATTAATGAAAAGCAAAGCATTCGATTGTGGTTTGATTTACTATGTGTAACACTTTGTTTTGATTTGTTCAATTTCCGCAGAAAGTGTATTCAACCCCCCTTCTACACATATGTTGCTTGTTTTTATTCTCACCAAGGGACCAGTAGAAAGACATCGATGATACTTATATATAACTAATCCACGTATTATTCCTTTTGAAGACCCTAACGAGCCTATAGTATCTCAGTATGAACCTTAAGAGACAAATATTGAACCAACTAATAATGATAGAACTACACAACTATAACACTGAAGATCAAGAATCTCAGCCGCATGTAGTTAAGAAGATCTCAAAGATCTAGACGTTCAACAAATTTATTACATATTCAAACGAGGAAGCCGATCCTTACATAGGAAGAATCAATGATCTTATATCCTTTCAAGATGCAATAAGTTGTGATCAATCTAGTCATTGAAATGAAGCTATGAAATGAAAAGCTTGATTAGAGGAAAATTAAATGTTTGGAACTTGCAGAATTACCAAAAGCTCAAGCCAATTGGTTGCAAGTAGGTCTATAAAATTAAGATAGACCTAAAGGTAACATTGTAATATACAAAGCTAGATTGGTCGCTAAGGGTTACACCCAAAAGAAAGGTATAGATTATAAAGAAACATATTTTCACCGGTTTCTCGAATGCGTTCTATAAGGATCCTAATGGATTTGGTAGCTCATTTGGATCTTAAGTTACATCAAATGGACATCAAAACAACCTTACTAAAGGGAGACTTGCATAAGAATGTTTGCAAACTCAAGAAGTCAATCTATAGGCTAAAACAGCTTCTCGACAATGGTACCTCATGTTTGACAAGGTAATGAAAATAAATGTCTACAACAAAAATTAAGTAGATCGTATTTTCGTGGTTATTTATGTAAACACGAATACCACTTGGATTAAACTAAAAAATTTCAAATTTGATTATACGATTCACCCTACTAATTTATTTTGGTAACCGATTTAATGATCAGACTTATATGTTGCGGATTCTCAAGTAAAAAGTATTAATGGTTAAAAGTTATAGTTTGTGATAAGGAAGACAACCCTACATTTATGAAAATGTTGAATGTTGTTTATAAGGAGATGACTCTACCAAAATTTGATGATGTTATTTATGAATTATTTATATTGCTAATAAATTTACTCCTCTTTAGTTAAGACATTTTATATCGTATGTATATTTTACAATTATCTTAATACATTTATGAATACTCTTTAAGATCATAGATATTAAAAAAATCTTTAACCATACCTGTGTTTATACATAAGATATTAAACTAGTTAAATATGTAATTACCTTTTTATCATAATATGTGAATTACCAAAACTGAGAAAAAGAAATTCTATCATCTTAATTAGATAAGGTTTTGGAGGCTTACTTAAAAGGCAAATATGAAATTATTTGATAGAAGATAAGGATAATATTCCAATTAGTGAGATAAAGAGAGATTGATTTCCAACCATACATCCTAAAATCCTCTCAATAATTATTGGGCACAAAAGTAGGCATTGCAATGTCGATCAAATGCCATATACAATATTATTCAGTCTCTTTATGATCTTTGAAACACCATTTTCTTGACCATAACTATCTCCAATCTGAAAATTTACAAGATGCATGTGAGACATTATATGTAAATAAGGTTTATTGTTTCAATACAACTTAATTTGTAAATGTTATTATTTTATCTAATGAACATTTTTTTTTGTCAATAAAACAATTAACTATCATATATAATTCTTTAATTTTATACAAATAACTTTTTTTCATGTCTCATTTAAGTTACAATTATATACAATAAATTTTGCCAGATAACTTGAGTTATTATTACATACAACGTGCATACAATAATAAGAAATTTATGAAAATTTATTATATATACTTACCAAAACAAAGTTCGTTACATATATCAATAATAACGTATGTAAAATTTGTTTTGTTTTAATACAATAGCAATGTTCTGACTGTAGTTGTAATTTGTAAAAGAGACTTCGAACTTGTTCTAACTGCTGTTGTTCTTAATCATATCAAGCTTAATTTACTCTTTTTTTAAATATATTAAGAAATAGGAGAAAATACAGTAAATTGCTAAAACTTCCTTCTGGGTCCATAAGCATCTTTCAACTCATTGTAGTGAGAACAAAATTGTATTTTTGGTTTAAAATTCCAATTAATTAATAACTGTTTAGTATATATATATATATATATATATATATATATATATATATATATATATATATATATATATATCTGTGTGTGTGTGTGTGTGTAAAAAGAATATACTATACCTGAGCATGTATGGTATGAAACACAGTATCATTAAGGATCGAAAATCCGGCATTGACAACATCAAAGCCTTCTTCTTGAATAACACGAATGGTTTCGCTAAACAAGAATTGAAAATCGGCTCCCGTAATGAGAATTGCCTCAAGAGATGATCCACTTTCGCTTATATCAATACGAGGTGTTCTTTGTTGCGCTGCTACCAAATTCGAGTTCTCAAGATTAGTTTCAAGTTTCTTAATCCCCATTAAGTTATCCTTTTCTTCTTTCATTCTCTCTAGTTTTATTTGCAACTTCTTTATGTAGTTTGCAGCTTCTTGAAGTTGATCTGGCAGTGATACCACTTCCTGCATTATAAGTGTAAAACATAGGATTAAGCCACCAAATTAAAATCTGAAAATGAAGCCCTAAAAAGGAAAGATATAGCCCTAAAGCTTGACGATGTGGGGAACCCTAATTAATGACTAATATAATTAAGATTTTTAAAAGTTTCATTAAGTGGAAAAGAGGGTTACATTTTCTTACCTAATTATTTGATGTTATAAGATCAGTTTTTTGGTTCTTGATCCTCTTAGTACTGGGGTAGACCTAAGACAGTTAGACATGATTTGACCTCAGACCTTTATTTTATCTTGACTGGATTACACTGAATACTACTAGTCCAGCTAATTAAGAGCAATTCTGGATACTGTTGTTCAATGGTAGGGAAGTTTAAGATAGCGCGCGAGTTTAAAACTTACTTTTGCATATTATCTACACAAATATCAAATACACCTTAACTTACAGTTGTACTAGATAAAAGATTCATTCCAAGAGTGTTGCTAGCTTTCCCATTTTCATAGCAGCTTTTTTCTTTTTGCCATGGTGATCATACAATTCAGAATCAAGATATATACTTAAACATACATACATGCATACATATATATAGATACACACAAACATAGAAAGAAAGAAAGAGTAAGAACCCTAGAAGTGCCATGGGAAACAAGAGAATGGAGTTTGGAGTAGAGGGCCTTCATCTGAATTCTTCTGTTTTTCTCAATGGTTCTTCTGTCAACCCTAGAAGAAGATGAACTTGGATTGCATTCCATCACTTATGCTGTCACACTTTGTCTCTACAAATTATGAGATGTTAACTTTTTTTTATAGCTTCAATTCAAATGCATTCTGTTTCTGTTCACTCTAGTTATTGGCCTTTTTTATATTATGAAGGTAGTACACAGTCAAGATTGAATGGGAATGATTTATTAATTAAAGCCAATAAGTAATTAAGAAAAAAGAAACAGACCTGGACATGCCAGTAACTACTTTTCTTGCATAAAGTCGCTTTTGTGGGATCCACATGCATAAAAAGAGTTCCCAACAAGTTTGGCATTACAATGTTTCTTGCTACACAATTCCACATATTATGTTGTTTTTACTAAATTATTGTTTAATACACAGGTTAATTTAAACAACTAATCAATATTAAATATTAAAAAATTAATGATTAAATAATTATATTATGAAAAAGAATTGAAAATTATAAAAAATACGACAAACGTTCCCCCAACACTCATACCAGCAGTGGAAGCATCGACATAATAGAGGGCAAATATAACGGCAGAAACTTGATATCATAATATGAAAAGACGTGATTGTATTTTTTATATAAATACTTGGTAGGTATTGTTACAATTAGGGTAATAAGATTAAGTCTTATTGATAATTAATTACCACTAGATAAAATATTATCATAATTTAGTATTGTTGATACTACCATTATATTTTAGTGTTTATGTGATAAAAGAGACAATATATAAAAAACAATTTACAATTTCTTTTTAAATATCTATTTTATATTTATTAATGTATTAATTACAATATATAATGTGTCGATAATATAGATCTAAACAATAATGGGTTGTTTAAATTTATATAAATGTTCAAATATACACTATCTGAATGTATTTTTTTTTTTTTTTTGAAAGACCATTATCTAAATGTTTTGATAATATCTAAACTAAAATTTGATTCAAAAAAGTTAAAATTCAATTTAATTTTTTATGTAAATGAACGGTTGAGATGTAATTTTATCCAAACCAATGAATGAGATTATCTAATTAAATTGATCCAAGTTAATCTTTTATATATATTAGAAGATTGTTAAAATTGCTGATGCAGTTATCATGTAAGATTTGGAGATAATTCTTCTATTTGGAAAAAATGAGTTGTGATAGTTGTAAAGCTATATTTATTATAAATTATAAAAACAGGTTATGATTTCATAATTTTACTTTTAGAATTTTTTTCCATCAATCATTTCACTTTATTTTCTTAAATAGCTAAAAATTGAGTTGTTTTCTCAAATGAAATCTTTTAGATCATTTTGTTAACACTTAGATATTTTAACAAATATATTTATTTATATTATATAGTAGATATATCTAACTATTTTCGTGTTTATTTATATAAACACTGATACTACTATATATGCTGTAATTTTTAACATCGTAAATATTTAAAATTCACTTTAATTATTACTATGTTTAATTTGTGTTTAATTTATGTGTTAAAGTCATAAAATAACGGTCTACTTTCCCCATTTTCCCATTGTGGCACGTCATGTTTTTTTTACACTTTTGGCCAGTAAACTTATTAAAACCGGTTGATATGGTCATTTAGGTTATTTTGACCTGCTATAGCAGGTCACCTTTCCCCCTTTTCTTCTTCACCTTAAAATCGAAACTTTAAACCTGAAATTCTTCATTTATACTTGATGAAAATTAATAATTCTTGAGTCTATGGAAAGGTAATTGAGTTGTCTATCAAGTAGTACAAAAAAAACGAATAAAAACGAGTTTAAAATGTGTCAATTTATCGAAATACCGTAAGGGTGTCGAATAGGGTCATTATCGACTTTAATTAGCAATAACTTGGCCTACACTTGATGGTTTTTCATGAATTTAGTGTCCATTGAAAGGTAAAAAGATTATCTACGACAATCTATAAAAAGAATGATGTAAAACGATCAAGAATCGACCAAAAATGAGTCTTTTTTCTGCCCTTTTTTCGAACAAAAAACCCAATAAAGTCGAGACTTTGAGCTCGAAATTCTCCCTCTATACTTGACGAAAATTCATGATTTTGGTGTCATTTGAAAGGTATAATGATGAATTACAAGATTCTACAAAAAAAAATACACAAAACGATCAAAAATCGACCCAAAAATAGCAAAAAAACGGGCTGAAAAGGTTGCAGGTCACGAAATGGCAATATCAACCGGTTTTGATAAGTTTACTGGCCAAATGTGTAAAAAAAACATGACGTGCCACAATGGGAAAATGTGAAAAGTAGACCGTTATTTTATGGTTTTAACCCTTAATTTATATACAAGGTTTTAAACTAGTTACATCTTATATAAACATATTAATTAATTTATAAATAAAATATTACCCATCTATAAAAATGACCCAACCATATCTTAAGTTGGAATTTAAATTGCATGTTTGTCTTCAAACTTGATTAAAGGAGATTAGATGATTAGAATGATGTTGTTCAAGTTCTGAGTCCAACAACCAAATATATTTCCACATTATAACCCTCTACATTAATAAGAATAAAAAAATCAGTTTTATGTCTATCAATTAATTCCTGATTCGAATTCTTGTTTTAATTTTTTATTTGCTTGTAAAAGAAAAACAAAAGAGTTAAATTAAGGTTACTAACACTACTACACAAAAGACAATAAAGACCACTCTATGGGAACCAGTTCAACAAAAAACCGGTTTTTATATATATGGGAACCGGTTCGTAAATAAAAACCCGGTTTTTAAGAGTAAAAGACATGGGAACCGATTGCTAAGTCAAAAACCGGTCCTTATGTTACATATAAAGACCGGTTTTTAAGTTATCAACCGGTCCCCATAAGTTTTGTTCATATAAACCGGGTATCTATCAAAGAACCAGTCCCCATATATTTTTTTGAAATTCAAAACTGTTATCCAAGCCCAAACGTCTCTATTTTCACCTGCACATATTTCTCTCTCCAACTTCATCCATTATTGTCGAAAATTCCTCTCAATTTAAGATTTTTTTGATCTTCAAATCAAATTAAAAGGTAAACAACACTTCTTTTACCTCATTATTAGTACGTATTAGTCTTCTATTTATAATATACATGTTATTTTTTAGCTTCAAATCAAATTTTTGTTCCACATATATAGACTTGTATATTGTTATGGTTGTATATGTTTGTGCTTGTTTTGTATGTATACATAATCATATATAGCTTTTTATGCAACATTTTAAGATTAGTTTATGAATATTATTAATGAGTATGCTAGTAATTATGATTTACTTTGTAGTAGTACTTAGAGATTATATATAAAAGATCAATTTTTTAACTTGAGCATTTTTCATATATTTTAGGACGGTTTATTCTTATCGATCACAATCCAATTACATATCATTTTGTTGCTTGATTGATTCGTGGAAGTAAGGTACATATATCTCTAAATCTTTTTTCCCAACTATATATATATATATATATATATATATATATATATATATATATATATATATATATATATATATATATATATATATATATATATATATATATATATATATATATTATAAGAGATTTTGTAGCCATTAGTTTAACATACCCGTTCAAAAATAACCTAATAGAGGTTAATTTTGGATTGTCCCCATTTGGGACTGCTTTTTGAATACTTTGTCTCATTTAGGATATGTGAATGTTTGTTAACTGATTCGGTATATTATTTAAGAAAAAAGTGAAAGCATTTCTCTTTACTCCTACGAGTTTACGTTTTATACGTATTCTTGAGGAGTTAAGGGGAAATGCTGCTGATTTTTTCTTAGATATTACTCAATCAATTAACATACATTCACATATGAAGCAAAGTATGCAAAAAGTGGGTTAGGATACACCACCCCATAATCATATATTTACGCATTAGTACGCACTCATATTAGGTATCCATGCATTTTATTATATCGACTCTGTTTAAATTTGCAGATGGATCGTAGTGTCTGGATGTATGGAGATCGTGCTTCAAATGAGTTTATGATAGGGTTGAAAGATTTCATTAGAGTTGCTGAGGATCACAGGGTGAAAAAACAAAAGACGAAAATTTGTTGTCCTTGTGCAACTTGTGCAAATTTCAACTGCTTTGTTAATAGTAATGACATTCGAAACCATTTGATTAAAAACGGGTTTGTGAGTGGGTACACTTGTTGGGATTGGCATGGTGAAACATTTATTGATAGTACTGCGGGACTTTCTGAACATAACAATAATTTAGATGGCATGTTACATGAAGATAATTCGCACAATTCTAATTGTGATGATTTAGATGATATGCTACATGATTTAGAGGATAACATTAATGAAAAGGATCATGATAAATTTCAACAACTTTTTGTTGACTCGGAAAAACCATTATACGCTAGGTGTACGAATTTTACCAAACTTTCTGCTGTGCTGAAATTGTTTAACTTGAAAACAAGCAATGGATGGAGTGACAAAAGTTTCAAAAATCTATTAGAGTTGTTGCATGAAATGCTCCCCGATGATAACGAGTTACCAGTTTCCACATACGAAGCGAAAAAGTTGATGTGCCCAATGGGGTTAGAAATCAAAAGAATACACGCATGTCTAAATGATTGTATGTTGTATACAAATGATGATGAAAATTTACATGAATGTAATATATGTCATACATCAAGGTATAAACAACCAAAACAAACAATTAGCAGTGATGTGATGAAGAATGGCCCTCCTGCTAAATTATTATGGTATTTCCCCATCATACCAAGATTGAAACGATTATTTCCAAGCGCTAAGGATGCAAAATTGTTACGTTGGCATGGCGAAGAGCGAATAAATGATGGAAAATTGAGACATGTGGCAGATTCACCTCAATGGAGAAATATCACTAATTATTTTGAAGAATTTGGAGAGGATATCAAAAATATACGATTCGGACTTAGTTCCGACGGAATTAACCCATTTAGAAACATGAGTAGTCGTCATAGCACATGGTCGGTTCTTCTATGCATATACAATCTTCCACCTTGGTTGTGTATGAAAAGGAAATACATCATGATGTCATTGTTAATCCAAGGTCCGAAACAACCAGGAAATGACATTGATGTGTATTTGGCTCCAGTAATTGATGATATGAAAGCATTATGGGAAACAGGCATACATGTGTATGATGCATATATGAATGAGTACTTCCAATTACGTGCCATGATTTTTTGTACGATTAGTGATTTCCCAGCCTATGGAAATTTGTCCGGATACAGTACGAAAGGGAAAAAGGCGTGTCCAGTTTGTGAGGATGATACCCACTCAACATGGTTGGGAAATTGCAAGAAAACAGTGTATATGGGACATCGTTGATGGCTTAGGGAGGATCACGAGTACCGTAAGAAGAAGAAATTGTTTGATGGTAAGATTGAGCATGATATGATACAACAACCACTTGACGGCAAAGCTACACTCTCTCGGGTTGCAAATTTAGATATTGTGTTGGGAAAAAAGACTGCTCCTCCTAAAGGTATTTGGAAAAAAGGTCTATATTTTGGGATTTACCATACTGGGAGCATTTGGAAGTCCGACATTGTCTTGATGTTATGCATATCGAGAAGAATGTTTGTGAAACTTGATAGGATTATTGTTGAACATTCCAGGAAAGTCAAAAGATGGAGTTAATATTAGAAAAGACATGATGGAAATGGGAATTAGACAAGAGCTTGCTCCAGTTGAAAATAAAGATGGAAGACATGGTATGTATCTACCACCAGCTTGTTATACTATGTCGAAAGCTGAGAAAACTAGCTTTTGCCAATGCTTGCATAATGTTAAGGTTCCATCCGGTTATTCCGCTAACATTAAAAAGCTCGTATCATTAAAAGATTTGATGTTACTTGGTATGAAGTCCCACGATTGTCATGTTTTAATGACACAGATGATTTTTATTGCAATTCGTGGAATTCTACCAGACCGCATTTGACACACAATTACAAAGCTCTATTTGTTTTTTAATGTTATTCATTCAAAAGTGATTGAGCCTCAAGTGTTGGATGAATGGCAACGTGATATTATCCTCACTCTTTGTCAACTCGAGATGTACTTTCCACCTTCATTTTTTGATGTGATGGTACACTTAATATCTCACATTGTACGAGAAATCAAAATATGTGGTTCTGTATTCCTTCGCTATATGTATCCATTCGAGAGATATATGGGTTTCCTAAAAGGCTATGTAAGGAACCACTATCGTCCAGAGGGTAGTATAGTTGAAGGATATGCTTCTGAGGAGGTAATTGATTTTTGTACAGACTATATAAGAGGTGTTACAAATATTGGCATTCCAAAACCTCGACACCAGGGTAGACTTGGAGGGTTAGGAACACTTGGGCGGAAGGATGAGACACCAAATAAGAAAGATCTGCAGTTGACACATTTTACAGTTCTAGAACACATGACATGTATTGCCCCATACATAAATGAGCACAAGATGTGGTTAAAAAATATAAATCGTCAAAAAAGCACAATATGGTTGGCTAAAGAACACATGAAAACATTTGGTGGTTGGTTGTTAAATAGAGTGAGGAGTGCACTTGCACATATTACAAATAAAACTGTGGAACATTTAGGGTATGGCCCCATGCGTGTTCTCAAATATCAGGGCTATGACATTAACGGGTATACATTTTACACCAAACAACAGGATGAAAAGAGCACACTCCAAAATAGCGGAGTGACATTAATAGCCGCAACAACATAAGTGACCATGGTGAATCGTGAAGAAAGGTCGAGGGTGGCAAAAAATTCTTATTACGGTGTCATTCAAGAAATCTGGGAATTAGATTATACTTCATTTGTTATACCGTTGTTCAAGTGTAAATGGATTGACAACAACCGAGGTGTTAAAATTGATCACGATTGATTCACAATTGTTGATCTTTCCACAAATGGGTATGTATCTGAACCATTTATTCTAGCAAAACAAGCCACCCAAGTGTTTTTTGTCAAAGACCCGCAAGATCCGAGACGGCACATTGTCCAGTATGGTAAACGACGTATAGTTGGTGTTGATAATGTTGTGAACGAGGACGAGGATGAGTACGACCAGTTTGATGAACTACCTCCATTTTCAGTTGGTGTTAGATCTTCATATGAGTTTCTTGATGACACAACTTACATAAGGATCGACCATGAAGAAGGAGTAGTTGTCTAACACTTTATTTATGTTTTATGTTTGCAGGCACCACATGAGAACATTTACAAATGAAGACAAACTTTAATTCATTTAACTTGATTTGTACAAGCTAATCTTTATTCATTTATTTTAATTGAAACCAATAACAATATGCATATATATAAAAAAAATGCCCCTAAGGGGATTAGAAACCTTGACCTCAAGGATGATGGCCAAGGGTGCTACCAATATGCTATGTAGATCCTTCAATAACTTTAGCAAACCTATTTTATATAACTAGAATAAGATAATAATAGAAAGCGTTGTAAAGACCGGTTATCTCTTAAGAACCGGTTCCCATATGATAAAGTTCAAATAAAATGGAAACTCAAAATTGAGAGGGAAATTAAAATTTTAAAGAAAATTTTGGGAGGGGGGGAATGTACATTCTAAATTTTGGGGGGAATGTATTTTGGAGGGAATGTATATTTTGTATATAATTTAATAAGTTATACTAAATTAATTTCTATATTAAAAAACAAAATTATAAAGAAAATGTAAGACATAATACTAAACAAATAATAATATAATGTCAAATTAGATACTACGTCTTATTTTGATTGGTTGATCGATTTGATGATTCTGATATAATAAGCTGACCCAAACACCTAAAGAAATTAAAAAACTCGAATATAACTAAAATGAAGATGTGTTAAATATGTGTAGTACGCATATAGTGACTGTTTTCATGTATCTGTAAAGTTAGACTATAAGCATATATAATAATAAATCTATTGTAATATATGTAATTTATCAACTAATGAGAATAATTGAATATTCTTTGAGGATTAGATTCATCAATTCAAATTGAACAGCAAAAGGTACTCTGTTTTTATACAAATTGGGTTTTTTTTAATTTGAGTAAATTTGAGTTTCATATAGACAAGAATCATCAAATCGATCAACCAATCAGAATCAGATTAAGCCATTCGAATTCAACTATCAAATCGATTAAGAGTTCATGTTACTACAACGAATCCAAATTAATCAATAGGAAGAAAATCAATTAACTAAAACATCATCAATCAGAAGATGAAACTTACTCGTAGAAGGTTGTGGAAGAAGATGAAAAAGAGTGGGCTATGGAAGAAGATAAAGAAAATCGCTTTGATATGTTAATGTCGTCTGTAGACTTGGTAACCCTATCTGATAGATCCGAATAAAAAACCGGTTACCTGGAGTGGGCTTACGACCCGTGCCTGGGTAATTAGATTTATGACATAAGCTTTTCGGTTGGTGCAAAAGTTTCTAAAAAAAATTTGATGATGTCACAAACCTTTTTCTTTGAATAAATTTATAAGATGTCAAATTACATATGATTTAGTGATAATATAAAAAAAAAACCTAAGAGGATTTGAACCCTTGACCTTGGGGTCGTTAGTCAAGGGCGCTACCAATAGTCTAGGTAGCTCATTCAAACTAAATTGCAAAGCTGTTCTAAATAACTAGAAAATAACTAGTGAATGTTATATAAACATTTTATCCCTTTATAAACGGTCCCCATATAAACAAGTAAAAAAAGATAACCTAATTTACTCTTGTCTTTGAACCTTTTTACTCCCGTTTACTTCATACGCTACTATGTACTGCCGTCTTCTTCACCACCTTTGTCGATTGCGATTCTCACAGGCTCCTGCTCCATCGCCGTTCCTTCCTCTGCGCCGTTCCTTCTCTGTGCCGTTCCTCCTCTGCGCCGCTCCTCCGCCGCCCAGCACCATTCACGCAACCGATTTACTTGGTTGTTCATGGTAAGTTTTTCTTATCTTTTTTTAGGGTCGAGTTTTGTATGCATTTCACGTTCGGTTTTGTATTTTGGATGATTATTGTATGTATATGCCCGATATTTTTGTTGCTAGTTAGGGTTACAGATTTTACAAATCACAAATCTGAGAATTCATGGGTTTCTTATCTTTTTTAGGGTTCAGTTTAATATGCATTTCACGTTTGGTTTTGTATTTTGGTTGATTATTGTATGTATATGCCCGATTTTTTTGTTGCTAGTTAGGGTTACAGATTTTACAAATCACAAATATGAGAATTCATGGGTTTCTTATCTTTTTTAGGGTTGAGTTTAGTATGAATTTCACGTTTGGTTTTGTATTTTGGTTGATTATTATATGTATGTGTCAAATTTTTTTGTTGCTAGTTAGGGTTACAGATTATATAAATCAGAAATCTAAGAATTCTTTGTTTTTATCTTTTTTTAGAGTTGAGTTTAGTATGCATTTCACGTTTGGTTTTGTGTTTTGGTTGATTATTGTAGTCATATTTTTTTAGGGTTGAGTTTAGTACAGAAATTTGCTGCTTGTTTCTTTTATTGTTGGGTAATCTTGATGAGTTATGTGGATCAAGTCAGCGGATCATGGATGATGGATCAGTATGTGGTTCTGGATCTCAGTTAATCCATGGGTCACGGGTCGATTGGTGTTGCTCGTCGAGGGAAATTAAATTGGAATTAGTCTTTTAGTTTCCTTTATTTTAGTAATGAGTTAGTGGAACATGCATGTGGCAGTAGCCACGTTCCCATAATTCCTCCTCCATTTTAGGATAGTAGTTTGTTGCTTTCTTATTTATATGGTTTAGGTGTATGTGACTATTATGAGATAATCAAAATGTAGTTTTTTTGTGAGTTCCTCTCTCGAGCAGCAGCCTGCTGCATTTTCTTTCTATTTTTTTTCTTATGAGTTTATTAGAGAGTGAGAGATAGCTCTTTGATATCCAACATTTATGAGATACTTTACTGCTTCTTTATGGTATATTTGGGCCTAGTAATCACAAATTTACATTTTACTTGTTTCTTTAGGATCCAAATCAAGATGATGCGCCAAGACGGCGTAAATCGAGAGGTTCCTCTAAAATAAAGTCTAAATCGAAAACACCTATTAATGTTGAATTCAACGAGAGGGGTCAATGTATAAACAAATATCAAAAAAAGTTTGCAACATATTGTGGTGTTGTGATGCGAGCGAGGATTTCTATCCTCATACCCGGTTGGCACCAAGTAGAAGAAGGTGAGAAGGAGGCGTTATGGTCAAACATCAAGGTATAATTATGATCAAGACTTTTAATTAATTATGGTTTCATTTATGGGGTGTTTGTTTTAGCTTATTATTTGACCTTTATAGCTGCTTAACTTATTTTTTAGACTTCTGTTGGAATTGATCTTGATATTATCTGTGTGTGTATATAGATTGATTTCTCTCTCTCATTTGCATATGTGTATGTATTTTCATGTGTATGAGAAAGAAATGTATAACCTTGGGTGTTTGATTTACTGAATAAACAAATAAGATATGAAACGAACTGAATGGTAACACCAAATAGGAGAGAAAATCACTCAAGATTAATAATTGATCAAAGGCAAAGTAAACCAGTGTTCAACATAATAACGAGTGTTCAGTATACTAAATTACTAATCACATATGAACCCTATTATATAAATGTATTAGTTAGCTTTTGTTTTATTTATGGCTTTTTTCTATAAGCTAAATACCACTACCCTGAAGCTACTTTATATAGCACACAAAAGCTGATACTAACATCAAGCTACACCACTCTTTCATGACTAAAAAAACAGGATTAAATTAACTTTTTGTGCTTAAATTACTTCATCTCCTACTTGAAAACCAATTTGGATTGATTTATTTAGAAAAAAGTTGATATTAAGAATGAATACTACTAACATGTCTGTTCTTGTTGGAGTTGAGTAAATTATGCATTGTTATGTGCTCCTATTTTATCTTAATGTGTACTCTCTTTCTGTCTTATTAAATACAACATTAGTTTCCAGGGCCGTGCAAACGGTACCTAGTATTTATAAATAATTCACATTTTCTCTTCTAAACAGGATCATTTCTATCTTGAAGATGATTTTGCTAAAGATGCAACAATTACATCATGCAACTTGGCATGGAAAAGGTTTAAGAGAATCCTTAGAAAAGAACTCATGGATACAAGTGTAGAACCTTTTGAAATGAACCCGTTCTTAGAGCCACAAGTATGGGAGCAGTTCGTCGCTATTTATGAAACACCCGAGAAACAGGTTTTTTAAACTATATATCATAATGACATAATATTGTATAATAAATATTGTTTCTAATCCATTGTTTATTTTCCCATGTGTAGGCGGAGCGCATAAAAGGCAAAGAGAATGCAAAATATCAAACAAATCATGCGCGTTTAGGGGCAAAAGGATATCGTGGCTATGAGGATAAATGGAAGAAAGAAAGGTCTGAAAAGAGGTCAAGACTCCATGAAATTATAGGTGACCGTACATATAATTGGTTAATGGCTCGGACTCGCCTCAATAGTGACGGATCGAGGCAAGTATATCCCGAGTGTGGTGCAATCGCCCAAGAGCTGGTAATATAATTAATTAGTTATTATGTTTTTCAAATTGTTATAAACTAGGTAATATGAGCCCGGGCTTCGCATCGGGATATATTGTTTATTTGCATCATCTTTAGATTATACTATTAGCTTTAATCAAGTTACTAAAGACTCTATATGAGTAAATGTTTACTGTTTTTATGATCCTTTAGTTAATTTTTATGACTGATTAATTAATTTCTATTTTTGATATGTTTAATCTTAAAGTAGCTTTAACACTCATAAGAAATAAGAAATGTAAGATCATTTATGCAAAGTAAACATTCTGCATATTAAAAAAAGTTATGAACTGCAACTCTATTATTAATTAAATGGTGATTGATATATATTATAATTACTGGTGATATTTTATTAATTAACTACTTTAAAACTTGCCTAAACTAACAGATGGAGAAAGACAAACAAATCTCTGAAGGTTTGTGTGAATCTCAACCGGGTGTAGACCCGTTAGCGATGGTGCTAGGACGGGAACACCCGGGTCGCACAAGGGGTCTCGGGGGTAAAATTGGCTTCAAAATGGGCTTAAAGGGGTATGTTCCAAAAAAGAGGGTCCGAAAAGAAAATTAAGACATGGAGGCAAAATTAGAAGAACATAAAAGACAATTAGACGCAATGAATGAGGAACGGATGCAGGCCTTCATGTAACAAACCTCAACAAAACTCGAGAGGATGTTTGAAGAGAGGTATCGAGAGAAGTTATCGCAACATACCTCTGTCCCAGCCCCTCGCCCCGTCCCCGTCTCTGCCCGTGATCATGTCTCATCTTCGGTTCCAGTTCGTCCACGTGCTCCCTCTTCCATTCCACCCATGTCTGAAATAAAGGTATAACTGCATCCTTTTAAGTATATATATAAAGCTACATGCTGATTGATCTCCTATGGCTATTACTACAATACTTCATGTTTTATTGCTAAGGAAATCTTCATTGTTTTAATTTGAAACATGTTTGATAGGAGCCTACACCAGTCGCTTTGTTCAACCCTTACACGAACAACAACAACGTTGTTGTTGCTCGAGGGATGTTACATCCACTCAAGGATAGTAAAATACATAATCCACGTATTCTACCTTGCTATATGATAGTCTCCGTAGACTCAATCACCTCGGGTCATGAGAACTTAGAGCTTACGTGGAACACAACTGAACCTAACACATTGGCTCAAGCAAAAAATAGTTTTACTCAATGGCCAATGTCCCGAATGGCTCGCTCTAAGGTACATTTATAAAAGTTATCCGATTTTATGTTATCTTATAACAAAATTTACTCACTTCATATTGATTTTGTACATAAGACCCCGCCACAAAATAAAATGCCTACGGATGCGACGGAAGGAAAGATGTTGAGTTCTATTGGCAAGGTAAATGCTAGAACCTTGTAAGTAACTAATACAACAAAATATAACCAAGTCATATATATATGCAGACTACTGGGAATTTGTTTACTTCAGACGAGAAAATTTCAGGAGATGTCACGAGTAGTAGGGTTACTATCACCAAGGTAAATGCTAAAAACCTTTCAATTAATTTATTCATCAAAATATGCATGATTGTATCATATATGTGCAGGTGACTGAAGCTGAAGCTAAAGCTGCAGATGAAGCTATAGCCAAAAGAAAAAGGGAGCTCAATGAACAAAAGCAAAAGAAATTATTGTTGGGGAAACTTCAAAATGTGTTTAGTATAATTGGCGGTAGAGACCATGTTGTACAAGAGGCTTATAATCGTTGGATGTTGCGTGATGATCCTACTGAGTTATTCTCATATGATATTGAAATGGAGATCTTTGCCGATCTAGAGGTGTATCCGTACTCCTTAGAGCCTAATGACATGTGGTTGCTTTGGACATATGGATGGATAGAAACAAGCATAGTTACATATTTCTGCAAGTAAGTGGAATAATTTTTATTGTATTTCATTAAGCATGATTTAGTTTTATTTGATGCTCATGTTACGGTATTATGATGTTTACAAGGGGGTTATATTACTCAATGGACTCGTCTAGTCGGTCAAAAGTGCGTTTCTTGAACCCTGGTAGGATATGTCATGAATATTGCGTACGCATGGAAATGGAGACCGTAGAGTACTTGGAGGGAGCAATACAAAACCCCAATTACTCTAGTTGCGATTTTTTTTCTAGGTCCATTTTATCAAAGGTGCAACTATATAATTAGTATACTACTTAATAGTTAATATGTTAATTGTCTATACTAATGTGTTCACACATTTTCAGTAATCATTGGGCTTTGTTTATCATATGCCCTAGAATGGGTCGGGGCTGCATTCTTGATTCCTTGAATAAGGATAAATCAAAGACACAGGTTGACTACATGCTCACAAAATATGTGAACAAGTAAGTAGTTACTTTTGCTTAGAATTCACAATTGTCGCATGAAAGCTAACACAACCTTTTGATTTCTTTCCAAGGTCATTGGTAATCTCTCATGGAATATGATTGAGGTAAACAATGTCACTATATACATATACAAACACATTGATTTGAATTTTACATTGTTTAATACAAACACTTGTGATGTTAAAATTTAGTGTAACCAACAAAAAGCATATTGGGAATGCGGATATTATGTAATGCGGTGGATATATGATTTTGTGACTCGGCATCATATGGATTTTCCTCATACGGTAAGCACTTATTAAATTTTTTATTTGTACACACACACACACATATTAGATGACAACATATGGTAAAATTAATGATATCGAGTATGAAAGAGAATATTAGGCATATTCGTAGGTTGATTTATTAGGCATGTATAGCATTACTATATATATATTATGTCACCCATTTAATATAGTTATTATTTATACAGATGCCATGGAGCCGCCATCCGTTTTCCCAAAAAGAAGTACATGATATTGTTACTACATGGCACAGAATGTGTCAAATTTGATGAGGTAAAGTAAATCATACACATACTTATATATACATATGTATGAGAGCTAAAAATGAATATTTATGTATGAAAGCTAACACAAACTTCTTTTGTCTTGCAGATATCTTAACCATATTTGTAGAAGAAGCAAAGATTTTTGAGGTAGGTTGTTGGCCATTAGGAAGAAACATTAACCGGGTTTTGTATTTAGCCCAATTTTGTATCTATGACGATTATGATGAAACACTAACCGGGCTTTTGTATCTAGCCCAATCTTGTATCTATCGGGATTATGATGAAACATTAACCGGGTTTTGTATTTAGCCCAATTTTATATCTATCACAATTATGATGAAACATTATCCGGGCTTTGTATGGATCTTTTTGGTGAACTTTTGTAGAAATTGTATTTTGTTGGGCTTTATTAATATTCTGGTAATTGTACATTTTTTTAATAATTTAAAACAAGCATGAAGACCGGTTATGAATAGTAATGGTTTATATAATATTCCTATAGGGACCGGTTCTTAAGTAGGTCTTCATGTGTTTTTCAATAACCGGCTCCCATAAACTTACTATCGGAACCTGTTCTTTTTTATAACCGGTCTTTGTGTGTCTTTATGGGGACCGGTTTATAACCGGTCTTTATATGTTTTCTAATAACCGGCTTGTATGAAGTTATTATAGGGACCGGGTCTTTATGATAACCGATCTTTATGTGTCCTTATCGGAACCGGTTCATAACCGGTCTTTATGTGTTTTTTTCATGGGAACCACCCCTAAAAGGCACCCCCACTAAAACCGGTCTTCATGAATAAATTAACCGGTCTCCATTCCTTTATTTGTAGTAGTGTAAAGAGTTAAATTATGATATAAGAGTTAGTTTAAAAAATTGATAAATATTAAATATTAATATAAATATATTAAAGAATTATGAAACGTGAAGCTAGAAATGAAATATTTTAAAAAATAGCTACAGTTAGCATGAACATCTAGTCTAACGGTGGTAGCGTGGAAGCGAGATGAAGGTAAACATGATGATAACAACGTTATATTATGATATGAAAAGGTATGATTGTTTTTAGTATAGTTATCGATCATTATTGTTACAATTATGTGCAATATAATCAAATCTTTATTGATTATAACCCAAAGAGTTCGCAATAATGATAAAATATCTTAAAATGATAAAACTAAGAATTTAGTAGAATATGATATTTTAAAATGTTATAAAGGGTACATATAATCTTTGTAGATTTAGGTAAACAAATACGATATTTTAAGGTTTAAAAAGTGTATATATGAAATTTTCCATTATAATTTAATCCAATTTTGACCAAATGAAAGCCAATATTAGATTTTAGTTTAATAAAAAAATGATTCATATTTGTTATTAAATATTATATCAAAATAAATGGCTATAATCGTCTAATAATTTATATTTAAATTAATTTTTTATTTATATTATTACAAGATAAGTAGTAGCAATAAATTTATAACCTTGGAATATGTTTTCGTATATATTCCTATTAGACTTAAAAAAAATTTATGTATCCACCCTTATTTTAAAATATCATATATACGATTCATAAACATTTAAAACATTTTTACCCAAATTACTATTTTTATTATTTTACAGTCCTTTCTATTTTTTATAAGAGTTAATTGTAAAATTCGTCCCTAAACTATCCCGAAAATTCAGATTCAGTCCTTTAAAGATCGAAAGTACAAAAATCATCCTTATTTTGCCTAAGTTGGTGCAATTATGGTCCTTTCCTTAACTTCCGTTAATTCTGGTTCGTTAGGTGCTTTGGAAGTTACTAAAATGCCCTTGTCCTTATTTTTTTATTCTTTAATAATAATAATAATAATAATAATAATAATAATAATTAAAGATACTCACACACACCTCTCTCTCACTCTCTCTGCACACACACACTTGCACACACTAACTCTCTCTCTCTCTCTCTCTCTCTCTCTCTCCCCGGCGCACCACCACACTGAAGACCACCGAACCACCCTCTTGCCGGAGAAGGCCACCGCCGCCACCCACCATTCTCTCTCATCTGTCACACCTCTCTCTCTCTCTCTTCCTACACACACAAAGAGACGCCTCTCTCTCTCTCTCTTCCTGCAATCACACACAAGATTGACACACCACCGCCACCTGTCGCTGCCATTACCACCGCCTCTCTGCCGCCGCATTACCACCACCCCTCCGCTGCCGCTGCCCTCTCTGACCTAACCACCATACACACAAAAACCCTAGATCTATACCCAAATTTTCTAAAAACCCTAGATCTACTCATAAAATTTCTGAAAACCCTAGATCTACGCATAATATTTCTGAAAACCCTTCTTCGAGGTGAAGCTCCGGCAATGGTGTGTGGCGGCGGAGGCGGTTCATGAAGCTTCATCTTCATTTGGAAATCAATTCATGTTCTGGACCCTAAACGAGATGTGGGTTGCGCTATTTGAATGTGGGTTTGATTTATTCCGATGAACGAGACCCTAAAACATTTTTGAATGTGGGTTTGATTTTTGAACTGGGTTTTAATGTGCAATTTTGAATGCGGCGGTTCATTTAAGGAGCATTTATGGGTTCATAATATTGGTGGGCGGCGGTTGTGGTGGTTTATGGGTTCATAAAATGGGTTAATATTGTTGTTCTTCTCTCCGGCAACTGGTGGGCGGCGGTTGTGGTGGTTTCCGGTGTCAAAGGCGATGGTGGGTGGTGGTTGACGACGACAGAGGCGATGGTGGGTGGCAGCCGGCGATAGGCTCTTGAGTGTGGTGGTGCGCCGGAGAGAGAGAGAGAGAGTTAGTGTGTGAAAGTGTGTGTGTGCAGGTGTGTTTGCAGAGAGAGTGAGAGAGAGGTGTGGTGGTGCGCCGGAGAGAGAGAGAGAGAGAGTTAGTGTGTGCAAGTGTGTGTGTGCAGAGAAAGTGAGAGAGATGTGTGTGTGAGTATCTTTAATTATTATTATTATTATTATTATTAAAGAATAAAAAAATAAGGACAAGGGCATTTTAGTAACTTCCAAAGCACCTAACGTACCAGAATTAACGGAAGTTAAGGAAAGGGCCATAATTGCACCAACTTAGGCAAAATAAGGATGGTTTTTATACTTTCGATCTTTAAAGGACTGAATCTGCATTTTCGGGATAGTTTAGGGACGAATTTTGCAATTAACTCTTTTTTATAATTATAGAAAATTCCCAAATTACTAATTTGCCCCTATAATTCTGAAAATAATTTGGGATTGTTCCATAAGCTCCACATGTAGCACTAGCAGCCACTCAGCCACCTCTTCTACTTTCCAGGATTTATATCTCCACATTGGTTTCCATTATTTCCCTGTTTTCTTCCTTTATGTAGAAGAGCTATTTTGTTCATCTTCTTAATATACTGGCCATATCTTCTTTAAACCCTCCTGCTGATCCTCATTTATGTAAAAGTTTTGTGAAATTATTCCCTTATATTTTGTTTAATTTCTTACAAAAGCTGAGAAATTATTACAATCACAACAAAATAACAGGTATGAATAATTAAAATAGTTAATTACTTTATAAATAAGAGATAAATCCTGCAAGATTTTAGACTAATCTTTAAATTACAATTAAAACACTGTTTCCAACTTAAAAAAGTGCTTGCTATCTTGTAGATGTATATATATTTCTGGCACAAAACCTTGTTTTGATAGGGAAGTTTATCCATGAGGTGATCACACATAACTATTTGTGAGTTTACTCAAATTTAGTTGGTAAAAGTGAACAAATAAGGTGGTTGGAAGGTGAGGAACTTGAATGGAAAGTTGTTAGAATGGCTAGCTAGAGTCACTTTACAAGGAGAAAAATAGACAAGTATGTTTTCAAGAGATAAAGTGAAAGGGGACCGGCCCGCACAATTGTTTCCTAGAAACCCACCTAATAAGGTTTGAACTCGAGACCTTACACTGGGGTAAAACCCTCTATGCTACTAGAACAAGTCTTAGTTAGTACTTAGTAGCTGGATTAGATGATATTGTTGTGGTGTTCACCTTTTATGTGATCATCGTTATATTTTGAAAATGAATAAATACTATTCAACCACTGATTGATCTACAGCTTTTCATTATTACGAAATTTCACCAAGTGATGATTCATGAGGACTGAAACACTTTTCACAATTTCACATGTGTAATTAGCCTCATGCGCACAAATTTCTCTGAGTGTGAAAATAAACCTTCGAGAAAGCATTTTTGAAGAACATGTGTTAATTCATTCATACCACCAGACTTCACACTGATTGATGTTAGTAACTTCCAAGAAAGTGTCATTTAGCATTTATTTAATTAATGCGTAAAGTTTTTTTTTCTTAAATTGAAGGGTTAAAAGGTTACTAATTAAATTGCATCTTACTTATCAAAAAGAATTCATACCGGTAATTTACTTTTGCATTACCTAAATATAAGAAATATTTAATATAGTTCATACTTAATGCATAGTCCTGAAACACTAATTTTAGCCATTGGATTAACCCATCAATGGTCAAGATTGAATTTTAAAATTTTGGACATAGTGGCATTTCCGTAATTCACATGTAATACTTTTACAAATCACATATGATTGTATACTTAATCACATGTGATTCAATATTAAAATTTTAGTATTATGTTTTTTATATAGACTTTATTGAACACAACTCATCAATATATATATAACCTACTTTGTGGTGAATTGTTAAAATAAGTAAGAATTTGATTTTTTTCGATTATGATATTGACTCTAGTAGAAGTTCCGATAATTGAATCACCATTAAACCTTAGTGACTTGACCGGAATATATTCCTACCGATGTTGGTGGGGTCTGATAGGCATCTTGTTGTCCTTCGCTACCGGATTTAAAGAAAACAAAGATGCAACAACCACCTTAACAACCACCGTTAAGAGGTCGGTCGATCAGAATCCAGCAACACTATCATGAAGGAATTCGGGTCATGTCACCAAACTTTGATGGTGATTTAACGGTAAAAACTCTGGCGAGCACTATTTGAAAAATTAAGTTTTTCTTACTTTCAACATGTCACCATAAAGTTGGTTACCTATTTGGCTAATAAAAATGTTATTAACCTACGTTGACTCTTGTAAAAAATAGGATGCTGTTACTTTTAAATGAATCTATGAAAAAAACTTCCTCTTAAAAACTAGGATAGGATGATCATGGGTTTGGTTTTGGTAGGTTTGCATTTCAAGCATGTTCCGGGAGTTTAGTTATAGACCTTTTGTGATTAAAAGGCCATCCCTAAGTTTACCCAGCTTACCCTAACAGCCACATCAGCGCCACATCAGCTTTTTCTCTCTCCTACCCAATTTGCTAGTACCACCTTCTCTCTCCTACCCTAACATTTTCCCCACTTTTTTTAATTCTTTTACTTCACACAATTTATTATTTAACAAAATAAAATATTTATAAATAAATTTAAACAACTAAAACTTCATTTCATTAAAATAAAAAAATTACATTACTAAAATTAAAAAAAATTACATCACTAAAATTAAAAAAAACTACATTACTAAAATTAAAAAAACAAATTACAAATATTAAGATAATTAAAATTTAGAACTCAATTACGAGGTGCTTCGTAGCCGAGTACTTCCTCGATATTAACGTATTCAAAATATACGTGTGAAAATGTTTGTGAAAATGTTTGAGAAAGTGTTTGGTAGAGTGTTTAAGAGAGTTTTGAGAAAATGAATATGAAGAAGATGATTTGAAAATGGGTGAAAGTTGGTTGTATATAAAGGGTTAAAATTAAAAAAAACCAAAAAAAAAACAATATAATCGTTGGTTTCAATTTTCAAAAAAAAATTTTTTTTTTTTTTACATAAAGGGTTAAAATTAAAAAAAAAACAATATAATCCGTTGCAACAATCGGGTGTTTATACCCGGCTCCAAAGCCCGCTAGCCACACCCGTTTCACCAGTATGGGTGTTTTTGAGTTACCCGGCCGAACCCGATACCACACCCGGAGGTGGTACGGGTGGCCTAATGGAAATGATAACTACAATTCTTGAAAGAGTAAAATTAAATTGTTGTTAGATCAGTATTGGCATTTGTGATTATAATAAAAATCGATTTTCAAACTCTACTAATATTATTAAAATTTAAATCATTGATTAGTTACAAAATACAAATGTAGAATGACAATCTATATTTAAACGCTATAACTCAGAACCATAACTCAAGTGGTTGCAAATTATGGAACATTCGGATAGAAAGATCAAGAGGCAACTAGTTACACACGCTCTCACCATCTTCAAATTCCAATGTGACTCTGGCATAATCTAGACTGTCTTGGCAATTCGTCTCCCTCCCCTTTGTTGTTGACATTGATCACCAATCCCTATCCATTGTTCCTTTCCTGCTGAGATCAAGGACTCCCTTCGTTTTGTTCTTTATCGCCGAATTTGATTAAAGGATGATGATCTGTACATAATATATTTTTGTTATACACAACAATTAGTTGTTGTTTGGACCATCATACACTTGAATACGTGGACTAGAGTAAAAGATAGTGGAATTCTAGGGGAATAAAAGTAACAATTGTTGTGTATGGCAAAAACTTGTTGTCTACAAATCAACTCCCTTAATTAAAACTAACGACTCCTCTTAGAGATTTACATATACTAGTTAGTTTTCTTTCTATGAACAAATATATCTTCCATGTCCATTTTGGTTTCAAAAAGAAGCAAAAAGAAAATGGGTCGTGGTTTCAATGGGAGCTGAATATACTAGCAGGAAGGGAGGGCAAGACTGAAAGGAGGTCGAGTGTTTCTCACGGTAATGGTTCCGGATTTCATGGCAGGTTAGGGACTACTTGAAAGATAGAAATTGTAATTTGTTCCTAGTAATTATGTAGTAATTAAGTTCTTCTCATATCCTATTTGTTTGATTTGAGATTAAAAATCATTCAAATGGTGTTTACTGTATTGAATTCTTTTTGGTGGGTATAAAATATCGCTTTAAAGTACATAACATAATGTGCTAGTTGATTTTAACCCAAATAACGTTTTAAAATTGAAGGGTTTTTAAGTTAGGGTATTCTAAGTGTATTTAACTTTACATATTTTGATATTGTATGTATCGAATTTAAATTTGTTTATTATGTGTATGAAACAGTTAATTTGTGTCTATTGTGTATATTAAACTTTATATTGTATGTACTAAACTTATATACTTTTTACTTTTCTATATAAGCAAAGTGTATACAATAGCAACAATTAGGGTGGTTGGGTATCTCATATGGAAAGATAGAAATGAAATGCTCTTCAAAGGAACAAAATCCAAGCTCAACCATATACTCTTCAACACCAAACTGTTACTTTTCGAGTGGCTAAAAGGTCGTGCTTCAAAAGGAAAACACCTACAATGGCATGATTGGATCGTAAACCCAGCTAGCGTTCCATTGTAATTAGGGGAGTGTTTTTGATTGGATTGTAGCTCGTCATGTAATTTTTGGATCGAAACCAGTAGCATACAACTAATCAAAAGAAAAAAAAACCCAACATTACCTTCAACCCAAAGACAGATGCAAAGGATCAAATCTTACATTTAAACTCTAAAACAACAATCTAACAGGTTAGAGACTCAATATGACCACTCTATTTTTCGTTATCTGTTTTGGAATCATAACCTCGAGAAGTGTTGTATCTGGGAAAAGACATCTTCTTGCAATATTTCTACCACCTTCAAATCTTATTGGTGAATTATCTTATTTCTCCATATTCACGCACACCTAAACAAAACAAGGCTAAGGCCTAGAAATGCATTTTTTAGGCTAGCACCCTTTTTCAATGATTCCGAAAACAGCACCACAACATTTATGTTATTAAAGAACCTTGGAGGAATGTTGATCAAACCTTTTGACAACCCAACAATAGATGTGTTTGATTTTCTTCCGCCATGTGACAAAGTGAACAATATGCAACGTAGTTTGGGTTCCTCAAGATAAGACCGAGTCAGTAGTGCATTATTTAGAACTCTCAAGCCATATATATTGAATTTTTTATGGTAACCAAGAATTCCAAAACTCCTAGCTTCATGTTGATCTGAAAACTGGGAAGGAGTTTAGAGCGAAGTAGAGATGCTAACCTTTTGACGATGAAGCGTCCATCATCAGCTAGATCCCACATCCATCCGTCTTTCTTTGAATCTTTGAGTTTGAAACCTTTCAAAGCTTCCGAGATGATATTTAGTTCATCAAGACATCTTCCTCTAGGAGGTCTTGACCATGCCCAACAGCCTTTCCATATACCATTTTCACAACCTCATCTATTCGCTATAACATAATTATTATTTGATTCCAATGCAAATAAACGGGGGGAAAGCTCACACAAAACATCCTCCTTGGTTAACCATGGGTTTAACTAGAATTGCTTTTCCATCCTCTAAGTACCTAGAAAAATGAGTCACAAATGCGATACTTGCCTCGTCATATTTTTCGGAAGCCGATACAATGTTTGCCCAGGTAGATGCTTGGATTAGAGGTGCACAAAAAATCCGAATATCCGATTTTGTGCAAAAACTCTTCGAACCGAATTTTTATAAAACCGGTTTTTTTTTTCAAACCGGAGCGGATTTAAACGGTTTTATCCGATCCGATCCGGTTTTAATCCGATTTGAAACCGGTTAAACGTTACACTTTTGTCCGAGAAAATCCGGTTACAATCCGAAAACCCGGTCCCAAAAAAACCGAAAAAATCTGGTCCGGATTTTATCTGATCCGGATCGGATTAAAATCCGAAGATGTGCACCTCTACTTGGTATCTTGGTTGAATGAGTTATGAAAGTGATCATTTTTCCTCCAAAAAACGCATATTCCATTTCAAATAAGGCTAGGTTAGATTATTTAAGACAACCTATACCGAGACCGAGACCACCTTGAGCTTTATCATTTATGCTTATATCCCATTTAACCCAGCATAACTTCTTTTCTTCTTCTTTACCACCCCAACAAATGGTCTTCTACTTCTCTCCAAACTTTTTATCACACTCGTAGGAGCTTGGAGCAGAAAGATGAAAAAGAGGGAGAGCCCCAAGTAGTGCTTTTGTGAGGACCGCCCTCCCGCCAATTGAGAGAACTTTAGACTAGCTTCCAACCACTAAGTTTTTTCTTTACCGATTCTAAAATGGGATTCTAGCTCGACCCTTTTTTCATAGATGTTTCAAGTGGTAGACCTAAGTAAGTCGAAGGGAACTCCCCTGTTAATAAGATATTGTAGTAACCAAAGTATCGCATACTTGTAAAAGCTTCACAGACAAGCACTATATCAAGGCATGTAATCACTTGTAAAAGCTTATGGGCCTGTAATGAGTAAGTAACTAATTAAAAAAACTCTTGGTCTAGAAAACCAGTTTTAAGTTATCTATATTATTTAGTTGGGCTCAAAGCCCAAAACCAAAAATATGCAGATTTCTCTCATTTACTAGTATATATGAAAATATAATAACTATTACTTGAAAAAACCGACTCGGATTCGAAGTGAATTCCATTCGAATTCGGTTCTAACTGAATTCAACTAATTTTGTAGAAATTTTCCCCAATATCTAAAGATCAAACCATATCTATCTACTATTAATTTAAATTGCACAAGTGATTAAACCAGTTGTAATTTAATCCACTTAGTAAAAAAATTTGATGAACATCCAGTTTACACTAGACGACAGAAAAGTCTGGTAACAATTATCCCTTATAATCAATTCACAAAATAATCACTATTCATTTCAATTTTCATTTTACCCCCCTAATTTTTTTTTTATTTTTAACCTTATAATATATATTAATTACAATTGATCTTTTATTTTAATTTTCACCCACAAATAAATTTATTTTTCACTTTCAATCTATATAAAATTACATTTACCTTATTACATAATTTATAGTTTCATTATCATTATTATTTTTTCTTTTGTTATGACTATCACTATTAACTATGTTTTTGGCCAAACTATATCTCATAAAACTCTAAACTAAAAGTATTAAGTAATCCCTTATAATCAATTCACAAAATAACCACTATTCATTTCAATTTTCATTTTTCCCCCCTAATTTTTTTTATTTTTGACCTTATAATATATATTAATTACAAGTGATCTTTTATTTTAATTTTCACCCACAAATAAATTTATTTTTCACTTTCAATCTATATAAAATTACATTTACCTTATTACATAATTTATAGTTTCATTATCATTATTATTTTTTCTTTTGTTATGACTATCACTATTAAATATGTTTTTGGCCAAACTATATCTCATAAAACTCTAAACTAAAAGTATTAAGTAATTGAGTTAAATATATATAATTATATATGTGGAAAATTTAACATTGCTTCAAGTAATTTAATAAGTTGGCATGGATACAAAAATAATAATACTGTACAATACAAATGACACCATAAAATATCAAAGTACACAACTACATATATTAGTGAAATGTTAAGTAATGTTAGTAGAAGCTAACTTAATTGAAAGGTAAATTAGTCACTTAATACTCTTAATTATACATTATACTTATCAATCTATAATTTATGTCAATATAAGAAATTTAAGTTACATAGTGCTAGCATCACATAACATTTTTCATACACGTTTTACTTTGTATGCATATTACTTGAAGATATATTTTTTATGTAACAATTTCTTAAATATCATATTTTTATTAAGAAATTTATGTACCGAATCTATCATCTTTATTTTCTATTGTGTGTAAGCAAACATAAATATAACTTCTAAAATATTAATACAACAAAAGGTGAGATTTTTCTTATGATACATACAACCATATGTAAAAATTTTACTTAATCCTACTAAAGATCTTTGTTGTTTTTATTTACATCCTTTTGAAGTGTGGAGGATCATTTTAATATCAAGTATTATGACCGGCTTCTTAGATTATACACGTGACACGGAAGGTTTCCAACATATTCATTTTCATTAATAACGTAAATATTATATAATTATAATTCAATAAATTCTTATTTATATTTTAAATTTAGCATTATTAATCATACTATACATAAATAATTAGATGGATTATATTTTAACTTTGCAGCTTTTAACATGTCTCTTACATGGTTTTCAATGAATAAAATATTAGTTCTTCACAATATTAATAATAACTTCATATTATCACAACCAATGACATAGTAGACACACAAGTATTCAAAAAACGTGTACATGCTGATATGTCAAAAGAAACAAAACATCCACACCTCCAACAAGTTACAACAAATAATAATGCAAGGTTAAAGATATTGATCGATAAATAAAATTAGATATGCAATCTCAAAAGTATACAGTTTTTATGTATATTTTAGTACAAGCCCAATTCTTTTTCAATAAAAACATCCGTACCTCCAACATGTTCCAACATATAATTTTAGTTTAGTTAAGTACTTGATAAACTGTACACTATTTTTATTTTTTTTAGAGGATGATTATCAAACTAAATAATATGTATCTATACTATATGCGCACAAAAATCTTATGTATAATACTATATCTATAATAAATTAGTATGAGTTTGATAATTTAAATATCATCCCGGCGCAACGCGCGGGCATGATATAACTTGTTGAAATCAAATAACAAAACTTTAAATAACAAAGTCTACATAGTGTCAAACATCTGAAATCAGGCACAATGAAGCTATCTGTCATCCCCTGATTCCATAATCCAAGTCTCAAATATCTAAATTCCAAAAACTGATATTATGCTTTCCTTTTCCTATGAAGTGAGAGTTGTAAGCCATAGTTTTGAACTTAATGAAATAAAATAAAGAGTGAGAAAGTATGAAAGTAAAATTTACTAACAAAAACATATAAACATTTCTTGCTAGAAAGTAAAAAAATGTACAAAAAATAAATTGAAATGATCCCTATAAATAATTTACCACTTTCTAGTTTTACCATAAGATAAAGGGGTTAAAGGGTGATAAACCCCTTTTAATTAACTCAAGCTCCTTATAAATTACTAGCCAAGTCTATGAATTTCTAATGGGTTTAGTTCCTAAAAGTACATCGAAGTTGTCACTTTTTGCTATTATGTATACCCATCTTTCAAAACTCCCATTTAGTATATCAAAGTTCCTAAAACTTACGATTTATACATCCGGTTACCTATTGAATAGGTAACCGGTAATTCTATGATTTTTTATTTATTTAGATACTAATCTAATTCCACATAGATAAATCA
This sequence comes from Pulicaria dysenterica, assembly GCA_947179395.2. Classification (NCBI taxonomy): domain Eukaryota; kingdom Viridiplantae; phylum Streptophyta; class Magnoliopsida; order Asterales; family Asteraceae; genus Pulicaria; species Pulicaria dysenterica. Next base: position 33,160,245 of record OX359289.1, on the reverse strand, counting down.
ATGCCACCTCATATATTCTTGAAGAACATTCAGTGTGTTCTTCCAATCTTTGAAGAACGATAACCCAGAAAATGAAAAACATAAAACCCATAAAATGAAGAACATGAAACCGGCAACTGAAACCCAGAAACAAAAACAATCAATACCCTAAAATCGAATCTTGAATTTGGAACTTGTAACCCTAATCGAATATGTAAACAAAACAATCAACTACAATCAATGCCCTAAAATCAATACCCTAAAATCAATATTTAGCAAATGAATCTGGAACTTGTAACCCTAAATCTGTAAACAAAACCTAAATTGCAAATATGTAAACGATCAAACAATCAACTGATATCATCGTTTTGGTTACAAATCTCTAAACAAAAGAAATGGTTTTTGATATCGCAAAAACCCTAAATCGAATGGTTTTAACAGATCTGTAAAGAAAATGAATGGAGGCGGCGGTGTAGATGAAATCGAATCTTGTAACCATCGTCGATGAAGATGAAATCAAAACCCAAAATGAATCTTACCTCAGTCGATTAGATCTGGAACGATGGTGTTCTCGAAGTCAGATCTGGAACGGTGACCTCCGATATGGAAACCCAAATCGGCCTTCAATACAGATCTGTTCATGGTGGTGACCTATGATGGTAGCAATGGTGGCGGTGTTGCCCTTTGTGGTGGCAGTGTCATGCCACCGGAGAAGATGAAGAATCGATGATGGTTATGGTTGCCCAACTTCGATCGATGGTGGTAGCAGATGAAGAATCGAAGATGATCGATCAAGCAACGATTCATGGTGGTCGATGGTGTTCTTGAAGCAGATCATGGCTACCGTCATGGTAGAAGTTCAAAAGCATGGATGTCGTCGATTGTGTTCAAAAGCAGCCATGAATCTTTGAATCGGTGATGGTTCTCAAAAAGACAGAAACCCAGATTGATATATTATTATTATTATTATTTAATTATTTTTCTTTTTTTAATATCTTCTAAATATGATAACACCACATAAGCATCCAAGTCATTGCCACATCCTCAAAGTCATTGCCACAACATCAATTACCTGTTACACCTCATCATCCAACAGGTAACAAGTTACCCAATGCATAAATCGTGAGTTTTAGGAACTTTGATGTACTAAATGGGAGTCTTGAAAGATGGGTATACACAATAGCAAAAAGTGACAACTTCGATGTACTTTTAGGAACTAAACCCATTTCTAATTATACCCCTAATATTAATAAAGATACAAACCACCATTACAATTTGAACCATAACCATTAAAAAATTGTTTGAAGATCTATTCTTACAAAACGTAAGCCTATTTTAACATACTAGCATCATATTCGCGAAATACTGCAACGGTAAATATTATTTGTTTTGTAAAAAGTCGCTTTAAAAAATGTAATCATATATTATTCGCATGATTCAATATTACAAAAAAACTTTTTAGTAACTTGTCCAATTATTTGCATCTACTATTTTATTAATTTTAAAAGATATCAAAATAAGAAGAAAATATATATTTATGAAATATGAAGAGAGAAGTTAACAGGATTTTGAATATTGTGTTGATGGGCAGATAATTATGTTTGAGAGAGTATTTTTTAAATAATAAAAATTTAAAGTAAATTAGGAGAGAAAGCGGAATATTTAAAGATTAAGTGAATATAATTTTTTAAATAGAATGAAATATCAAGATTTTGTTTTGATTGAACTTAAAGTTAAGGAGAGAAAATATTAAATGGTTTATATAGTAATATATACAAGTGTCTTTAATTTAAATCAACTTTCGTTATTTATTTATCGGGTGAAGTACGGTTTAATCATCAAAGTTTCGTTATTAAAGTTTTTTTTAAACGATTTAACCACAAAGTTTTGTTTACCTTCTAGTTTAACCATTTTAACCTATTATACCAGGTTAAAAATAACCAAACAACCCCTTGTCTATTAATAATCTGATTAACCATCCCAAACACCTTTTAACCCTAGTCCAAACACCCCCCATTAGTGTCCCTTCCTTCCTCCCAAGACTTACACCCTGTTCTCGAGTTTAAAAATTAAAGAAAAGAAAGGGAATGGAAGGAAAGGGGAGGAAACTTCTTTAATTTATGCGTTTTTGAGTTGGAAGGAAAGGAACGGAAATAGAAGGAAAACTGTTGGTCAAATGATCTCATCAGTTGAAATTTGATGAGACAAAGTTAAGTTTGTAAGGTATGTTCTAAATATAACTTAAACAGAATTATGAAACTTGATCAAACTAAGCACTTATAGTGTTTCAAACTGAGCATAAGCTGAGTATAAGCTGAGCATATAGTTGATCAGCTTAGACTATATCTTAGTAAGATTATCACTATGTTTGATAAGCTGTGTGTGTCACCTAAGGTATAGGTTGAGTATTCAGCTTGAAGCGTTTCGAGCTGAGTGACTCAGCTTATAGACTGAGTCAGCTCAACAGAGTTGCTAAGTAAGTTCTAGCTAACTTTTATGACTTCTAAGGATGAGTTAGTCATTATACGTGTTAGTACATGTTTGATTTCGGGTTTGTTCTCGAAGGACTCAGCTTGATGAGTTTCAAGCTGAGTAACTCAGCCCGACTAAAGAAGTCAGTTTAAGAGAATTTAAATTTGATTTAAATTTCTTTTACTCTCTATATCTACGGCATGGATAAGAAGATTCCAGAATCAAGATTGAAGATTGAAGACTCAAGATAGAAGATTCAAGATTCAAGATTCTGGGTTATCCGTTAGTTTGTTAGCAGATTAGGATAAGTTCTAGTTCGTTAGGATCCGTAGGAACAGGATTATAAATACTTATCTCCTGATAAGTTTAGAGGTACGAGTGCCAGACTCTAATCTCACCTCAACCTATTGATCGTATGTGTTACGAATCTTGATACACAGTTTGTAAGTTCAACGTGATCAAGAAATTCACATATTGCCAACATTGTTCGTGTGTTCGATCTTCACGTCTGTTGTGAAGTTGGTAATTATTCAATCTGTGAATAAATCATGTTTAGAGAGTTAGTTCGTATCTATAATTATAAATTGATTATAGATAGAAAAGTTTGAGAGATTGAGAGATTTGATTTACATTAGGTGTTTACATATCAAGTGTTGCTTACTTGATTGTTCCTGTAATCATCTTCTTATTAATGAAAGCATTTGATTTCATGTGGTTTGATGTCTGTTAACACTTTTTATTGATTTGTTCAATTTTCGCAGAAAGTGTATTTAACCCATGTTCACATTACTTGCTTGTTGATACTCTCACCAAGGGACCAACAACTGGTATCAGAGCAGGCTGAACGATTTCATAAGTTGAAAGTTCAAGATTCTGAGAAAGTATACAATGTCGACAAGCAACAATTCATCAAACTTTCCTCAGATGGCTGCTAAAGGATGTCCCGTATTTGATGGATCTGATTATCCTATGTGGAAATTCAGAGCCATGCTTTTTCCTCAAGTCCATTGACACTCGTATGTACGATGTCATAACTCTTGGACTAATTATCCCCAAGATTTCTGCTGCTGTTGGTGATAAGTCTACTGACAAGAAAGAAAAAAAAGTCAAGAAGCCTTTGGCATCCTGGACTGATGAGGATTGGAAACTACATTCCCTGGATGACAAAGCAAAAGGTGTTCTGTCTAATGCCCTGACCAATGAGATCTTGCACACTGTGACTGGGTGTCAAACTGCAAAAGAGATCTGGGATACTTTGAGTATTACATATGAGGGCACAGATCTGGTCAAGCAGCAAAAGAAGAATCATCTTAACAGATCCTATGAAAATTTCTTTGCTAAGAAGAATGAAACCTTGCCTGATTTGTTTACAAGGTTTCACTGCTTGATTAATGACCTGCTAAGTGTGAGCATTAAAAAGGATGAAGCTGACCTAGTGTTGAAATTTTTGGATGTGTTACCAGAGAAATTCAATAAAGTGACTATAGCACTAAGGGCTGGAGGTACATTACACATGTATAACCTACAGTCCATATATGGGTTCTTGCTTAATCATGAACAGATCACAGAACAGAAGAAATCTTCTCAACAACAAATGAAGGATTCTCTGGATAAACATGACACTACATTAGTTGCAGAGAGAAAGAAAAAGAGTTCAAAAGCCTTCATTGCTGAATCTGAGACTGAGTCAGACTTTCAAGTTAACCACTCAGACTCAGACTCAAGTGATACTGATGATGTTCAGACTATCACTGAACAAATGGCCATGCTTGCCAGAAGACTGAGAAGAATTTAAAGGGGAAGAGGAAGATCTGATAGGGGAAAAGGAAAGGGTTCTTTTGATCCCAAGAAAGTTGTGTGCTACAACTGTCAGAAGAAGGGACACATTGCTGCTGAGTGCAGAATAAAGAAGGATGAAACAGCTTCAGTAGCTGACAAGAATGCTTACAGAGCTGATAAGTATAAGAAGAAATATACTCAGCTCAAGAAAGAAAAGCCTGAAGACAAGTCCAATGCTAAAGGACTTTATGCTAAAACTTGGGATACATAATCATCTACCTCATATGATGATGACAAGTGTCTGATGGCTCAAGAAGATGAAGAGTTTGAATTAGATGAAGTTGATTATGGTTTGTCTGAATCAACTTTTAAAGCTGACATGAAGGAAGCTGAAGAAAACAGTAAACTAAGTTACTGGGATCCTTCCTCCATGTACAAGGTTAGTAATTTCAACTCTTACACCGATGAAGAAAAAAGTCTTACTTTTGGTTATTTGTTAAACGACTTTAAGACCAGCTTTAAGTCTCAAGATGACCTCAAAGCTGAAATCACTAAGCTCAAGAATGAGATTAAGGAAAATCAAACTCTCATTACTGCTGGAAAGAAAGCACAATGTGATCTTGAATGTCAAATACACATTAATAAACTTCTAAGTGAAGAGCTTCAGGAAGCCAAGGATAAAGCTGACCAACTTCAGAAGGTCACTGAATCCTGGTGTAAGTCATCAAGGCTTGCTGAGCAGTGCATCAACCAGCAGATCCCTAAACAGGTAAAGGCTATACTTGAAGGTGACTATCAATCCGCAGCTTATGCAGCTGATGATGATGAGATAGCAAGTACAGATTCTGAGGAAGATAGACAACTGATTGAGTCTCAGAAGTCAGCCTCAGAAAAAAGACATGATCAAAGCCTTAAATGCAATAAGTTTGTAAAGGCAAAGGATCATGGGAATGAGTGCTCAACCTCTAAAAAGCATAGTAAGTCTGTGCTTGATAGATTAGGCACTCAGCCTATTCAAAGAACTTCTGTTATTCAAAGGCTGAATCCAAACCCTTTCAAAAGATAGCACTCTCTATCTGGCTCAGAGAGAAGTTTCAAGAATAGGAAGACTACTGTAAGTCAGAGGTCATATCACAACAATGGTAAGTCTAAAGTTGTTGAAATTGGTAAGTCCAAAGAACTCAACATTGGTAAGTCCAAAGCTGTTGAAACTGGTAAGTCCAGGAAACATGACAATGGTAAGTCCAAAGTCAGTGAAAAGAAGTTTATTGGTCAAGCTTCTAATCAAAAGTATAATAAACCTAGATCTGACAAAGGTAAGTCCAAAGTCAATGAGCATCAGGTGAATCAGCTTGCAAAGAAAGTTGAGAAATTATCCACAACCAATAATCCTAAGACTGAGAGTAAGTTCCCTAAAAGATTATCGGATAATCTACCTCCTGTAGTCATTGGTATAAGGAAGTGCTACAAATGTGGAGGTAGAGGACATGAGGCCAAGGACTATGACAGTGAAATCTTAAGGACTGAAAAGGAACAAGCTTATCAGCCTACACAGGACTCAACACCTACTCAAGCTGACCAGTCAGTTCCACAAGATGAAGCTTCTAAGTGCTCATCATCTGAACCTACTATAAAGTGGGTTCCCAAACAAAACTAATTTGTTTAGTTTTCTGCTCATGTGCAGGGTTCAAGTAAATGGTACTTGGATAATGGATGTTCAAGGCACATGACTGGGTGGAAAGGACTTCTAAGTGAATTCCAGGAAGATGAAGGTCCTAAAGTAACATTTGATGATAACTCCCATGGAAGAACTAAAGGATATGGGAAGATGCATGCTGGCAAGGTGACTTTCCAAAAAGTTGCATATGTTAAAGGTCTTAAACACAATCTGATAAGTATCAGCCAATTGTATGATGAAGACAATGTTGTTACTTTTAGGAAGAAAGCAAAAACAATATACAATGCTAAGGGTAAGCCAGTGCTAATAGCAAAGAGAGAAAGGGATGTGTATCTACTTGATCTCAATTCTGCTGATCCCTATACTGAAGCCTGCTTTTATTCCCAATATGTTCCTAAGCTGAGTTGGCTGTGGCATAAACGATTATCACATTTAAATTTCAAGAATATAAACATGCTATCCAATAAAGAGTTAGTCTCTGGATTGCCAAAAATCACATTTGTCAAGGACAAATTGTGCTCAGTGTGTGAACAAGGGAAACATCATAAAGGGTCCTTCAAGTCAAAGAAAAATTTTTCAATAACAGACTCACTGCATATGTTGCATATGGATCTTTTTGGACCCATAAGTACTCCAAGCCTAAGTGGCAAGAAGTACACTCTGGTGATAGTAGATGAGTTCTCAAGATTCACCTGGGTAATATTCCTTAAGGCCAAAAGTGAAGCTGCCCTGGAGATAATCAGTTTTATTAAATAGGAAGAGTTGCAAAAAGGTAAGTCTGTCAAGCAACTCAGAAGTGATCATGGGACTGAGTTCAGAAACTCAACCCTAGAAGGCTTTTGTGAACAAAAAGGAATATTATAAAACTTCTCCTTAGTGAGAACTCCTCAACAAAATGGAGTTGCTGAAAAGAGAAATAGAACCTTAATTGAGGCTGCTAGAACAATGTTGTGTGAGGCAGGATTGAAACTCTACCTTTGGGATGAAGCTGTAAGTACAGCATGCTATACCCAGAATAGATCAATCATAGTCAAAAGACATGGCAAAACTGCTTATGAGATGTATAAATCAAGAAAGCCCAATATAGGTTACTTCCATGTCTTTGGTTCAAAATGATATGTGCTGAATCAAAGAGATCAGCTCTATAAGTTGAAACCTAAAGCTCATCCTGGAATTTTTGTTAGTTATTCCTCAATCTCCAAGTCTTACAGAGTGTATAACTCAAGGAGAAAGGCTATAAAAGAATCAATTCATGTCTCCTTTGATAAAGACAGTATTGATCAAGCTGATAAAAGACAAGTTGAATTAGTCAGTCTGAGTGAGCTTGAAAAGCCAGAGGAAACAAAAATGTCAAATCCTATGTATGTCATGGATGATGACAGTGATGATGATGTGTGTCCATCAAAGAAATCATCTCAAGCTCCAAGGGACTCTCAAGCTGAGAAAGATGATGAGTTCATTAATCCTTTTGGAGCTGATATTACTCAAACTGAAGATCTTAGTGATCAACAGTTTGATGATAATGCTGCAATTGAGACTGAGGATGTTCGTTTAACTCAGAGTCCTCAATATCACTCAGATCCAGAACCACAATCTCCTACTACAATATTTAAATTCCTCAAAGATCATCATCAAGATCAAGTGATTGGTAATGTTTAAGAAAGAGTGATTACCAGATCTAATGCAACAGCAAACTATGCTGCTTACTTTGGTTTTCTATCTCAAATGGAACCAAAGAAGACTGAAGAAGACTTAGAGGATGAAGATTGGATTGAAGCTATGAAAGAGGAATTAAATGAGTTTGAGAGAAACAAGGTATGAAGTCTTGTGCCAGCCCCCAAAGATCATACAATTATAGGCACTAAGTGGGTCTATAGAAACAAAATGGACAAGGATGAAGTGATTGTTAGGAACAAAGGCAGGCTGGTAGCACAAGGGTATAAACAAGAATAAGGAATTGATTATGATGAAATATTTGCCCCTGTTGCTAGAATTAAAGCCATAAGGTTGTTCTTAGCTTATGCAGCATATAAAGACTTCAAAGTCTATCAAATGGATGAGAAGAGTGCTTTCTTTAATGGAAAACTTCAATAGGAAGTCTATGTGAAACAACCTCCTGGCTTTGTAAGTTCAAAGTTTTCACATCATGTCTATAAGTTGGACAAGGCTTTGTATGGTCTTAAACAAGCTCCAAGAGCGTGGTATGATACCCTGTCCAACTATCTACTATCAATGGACTTTACCAGAGGTAGTATTGATAAGACACTCTTTATTAAAAAGAGTAAAGGATAGGTGATTCTTGTACAAATCTATGTGGATGACATTATCTTTGGTTCTACATATGAATCTCTGTGTGAATGGTTCTCCAAAGTTATGTCAAAAAGGTACAAGATGAGCATGATAGGTGAAATGACATATTTCCTAGGCTTGCAGATTTTACAAAAGCCTGATGGAATATTCATTAATCAATGCAAATATGTTCTTGAGTTGATAAAGAAATATGGTTTTGATTCTAATTCAACCATGAAAACACCCATGTCACCAGCTGTCAGGCTGAGCAAAGACTCAATGGAAAGTCTGTATGTCAGTCTACCTATAGAGGAATGATAGGTTCATTACTCTATTTAACAGCTAGTAGACCTGATATCATGTTTGCTATATGTGTTTGTGCAAGATATCAGGCAGATCGTAAGGAATCACATCTTCAAGCTGTGAAAAGGATCTTTAGGTACCTAAAAGATACACCAAATCTAGGTCTTTGGTATCCAAAGGACTCTGGATTTGAGTTAGTTGATTTTTTAGATGCTAACTATGCTGGGTGCAAGTTAGACAGAAAATCAACAACAGGAGGATGTCAAATGCTTGGAGGGAAGTTGGTAAGCTGGACAAGTAAGAAACAGAACTCAGTGGCTACTTCAACTGCTGAAGCTGAGTTTGTTGCTGAAGGTAGCTGTTGTGCTCAAATCCTGTGGATGCAACATCAGCTTCAAAACTTTGGTATGAATTTCAAGAAAACACCCATATTTTGTGATAACCAAAGTGCAATAGCTATCACTTATAATCCAGTCTTACACTCAAGAACCAAGCACATAGAAATTCGACATCACTTCATCAGAAACATCGTGGAAAAAGGTAAAGTTGAAATCAAATTTATCTCCACTGATGACCAATTAGCAGACATCTTTACAAAACCACTTGATGAAAAGAGGTTTATGTATCTGCTAAGTGAATTGGGTATGCTCAACCCTTAGATAAGTGTCTAGAATCTGAGCTTCAGCTTGGCAAAGACTAAGTGTCTTAAGCTGAGTGCACAGTTTATAGATAAGTTTTCATAAACTGCCTACCTTGTCAAGCTGAGTGATAAGTTCACACGTTTGGTTTGTTCTAAACATGGTTTAACTGCTAAGTGTGGTTAAACTATAAATTTGAGTTAGTCTCAAATAAAAATGACTAAGTGTCATTGAGCCTGAGATGTGTGCTCTACTCAAGCTGATTATCAATCTCAAGCTGAGTGCTCAAATCAAGCCGAGTGCTTGAATCACGTTGAGTGATAAGTTTACTCAGCTTGGTGTGTCCAAATCATGTTTTAATTACTATGTGTTATTAATCCATGAGTCATTGTATTTGAGTCAGTCTCAAACTACGTTTTATACCGATTACGTATTGGTATAATACAACAGTGTAAATAATATTTTTTTTGTAAGTCAAGAATGTTATTTTACATACTTATCCGTTGGGAGATGATGTGTTTCTACTCTATTACTGTTACATCAAGATGTAAGTTCGTTAGAGTAGGATAAAAAGGAATTTCCAACGGTAATTTTTCTCTCTCCTCAAAAAGGTATATATAACGGTTGTAACCGAAATTCAGACGTTTACGCTTACTAAACTTCTGATATTCTCTCTATACCTTCTACAACCACCTAAGTGCTAAGTGCATTTCACCATTCAATCGATCATACAACCCTAAATCGCTCAGTCCGAACTGCATATTTACTCAGTGTGAATCAAAATAATCTACGATGGACGAAACCATTCTAAATCTGAGTGATCGAATGGTAAGGGGTGCTGCTTTTAAGAACAACGGATTGCCGTTGATTAAAAACAACAATCAACGTGCTTGTCTTGCTATCCCTAAATGCAAAAGAAACAGGGGATATGAAGCATGGGTGGATTACATCAGAAAATGCCCTTTGGCATTCGATTTTACTGGAGCACCTATTCATGTTGTTCCTCAGGTATACGTGAGTCTATGACCAGGATAGCGGAGAAATCCGCGGCATGGTGCTGAATGGAGAGAGAACCATTGCTCTCACAGTGCAAAGGCTAAGGGAAGTTCTTCAACTCCCTCAAAATGATGTGTTTGAGCTTGCTGTGACGAGGCAGGTGGCAAGGTCTGTCCTACCCAGAATGGGTCACCTACTAACAGAGGGTGTTATAAAAAAGGCCACATTTCCAACCGAATGGGGTTTCATGGTGTCCACAGTGATTCATTCACTTGGTACTAAGGTTGGAGGACTGGACCAGGTTAATGAGTTCGAAATGTAGCTGCTCTACAATATTTTCTTTGCACGCAACTTGGATTATGCACAGCTCATCTTCAACGAACTCAAGGTCAAAGTGATGAAGACCACAAGGGATCTTCATGTACCATTTATAAGGTACCTGTCCTTGGCATTTGAAGGTGAGCTAGGGACAACACTTTATGAAGCTGGGCCGGATGTGTTCCTTACCCCAGCACTCAGCTCTAAGATGTTTAACAATGACATCTTTCAAGAGCAGGAAAGCCTAAGTGAGCCTATGCAATGGATAGCTGAGAGGGTTTCCTCTGAAAGTGAAGCTGAGGGGTCAAATCAAGGGGGGGCAGCTCAAGCTGATCAAGAGGTTCAAGCTGAGTACCCTGCTCAAACTGAGCTAGCAACCATTCAAGCTACACCTGGTAAGATCTCTCCACTTTCTTCTTCTTCTCACTTTTCTCCATCTTCCTTTGGAGACAAGACTGCAGTAAGCCCAACTCAATCTAACCCATCTCCTCACCTTCTTTCCATCATAAACTCCACTCTAAAGCCAACCTTGGTATACCCACTGCTACCAAGGAAAATATACAAACCTATATAAGAAAATCTGCCAAAGGTGGTGCCATAACTAAAGGTACCACTAGAGCTGAAATCACATTGATTCCTCCACCGGCAAGAGTTAAGGGGGAGACCCCTACTCTTCAGATGTCAACCTCTAGGCTCACTTCAACCCTTAATCCTAGCCAGGGTGTGGTGTCTACTCAGCCCACACTCTCTAGATCCATGGGAGAGCCTACTACTGTTCCTGTGTAACACCCAGGTTCGGTGACCCCTAGTTATGTGTTTAGATGTGTTATTAAAACTATGGGGGTTTAAATTGTCAAATCTAAAAGTGAGAAGTTAAGGGGCCAATATTGTTATTTGGCTAAAGTACATGATAGGTTTCACATGAGGTGTCACCTTGTGGTTATATCCTTGACTTTTTAGTACATGTATAATACATATAAGACTTCTAAAGGAAGTCTTGCAATTCATTCTCAAATATTCTAGCACCAATTACGTACATGCTCTCTTTTGCCTTTCTTCTTTTGGATTTTAAGCAAGGAGAAAATAACAAGTTTTGTTTCTTAAAACAACATAGTGATCTTCTCAATTACAAGGTATGATTAGTTCTTATAAATATCAAGTGTTTTTAGTCAAACATGGTTCAATAAGGTTGAATCATGGATTAGAACAAATACTCGATGAGTTTTGCGTTTGAATAGATAGTATGTACTATTGAAGATGTAGAAAAATATCCCTTTTCAATTTAGAGTCTAATTAAAAGTGAGAAATGGTTGAAAGAGACCGAAACACGGATCTATGTAGAACATTGTCTGATGTTCTTCAGGTTCACGGCCTGTATAGGTTTCTATTCAGATCAGGATATGTTATTTACTGTGTGTTATTATATTATGTGTATAGGATCGTAAGTAGACCCCCACATTAAGTGCTATACACTGTTAACTGCTTAATCCGATTACAAGGTGAGTCTTCTAGACTAATACTCATATGTGCACTATGTGTGTCATTGCACCAGTGGCTGGCATGTTCCTGTTACAAGTGTGTTATCTATATGTGATTATATACATGTGTTTATATGATTGACAGTCTGGTAAACTTACTAAGCTCTCGTAGCTTATCAGATACTATGTATGATGTTTTTGCAGGTAACAAGGTAAGGGCAAAGCTCCTGTTTGATCTCAAGTTTTATAACAGTCTTTTGAAAACACGTAACGCCTGTTTGTTGTATATTTAGCTTTTGGTACCAAACTATGGGTGTACATATAGGTGTATTTTTTACATAATTAGTTTTAAAAATTATGTACACTTCCGCTTTTGTTGTCAGTTTAGATGTGATTATTTTCAAAAGTGTTTCAGAGGTGATTTTAGTTCAAAATGTGGGTTTTATAAATTGGGGCGTTATAGCCTGAGCAGACATACTCAGGTAACATTGAAATTTTGACCAATCCCAAGGGTCAATCACCCCCCTCTCACCTAATAAGCCAACCACCTACCCACTCACATCACGCTTTGAGCCCAATTACTTCTCTTCACTTCTCACACTCTCCAGCACGACCTGTCAATGATTCATCTCAATACCAAGATGGATTACAGGGTCCAACCTCTTGTGCACATGATTTTGAGGGTATACACCAGTCCTTGGATGATGCACCCAAACACTCTCCTAAGAACATTAACTCATTCAACTCTGAGGAACACCAAATGGAGTTTAAGGGCAGAAGTCAGTCTCCTCAGGATGAAGTTGCCTCCTCAGGCATTTAAGAGCTGAAAACCTACATTGCAGCTCAGTTTGGTCTGTTCCACCTCAAGCAAAAGAAATAGCCTCTGATGTTGCTGCTCTACAACAAAAACAGACTTCGAACCCTGTTGATGATGACAAAAAGGGGGAGAAGGTTCAAGCTGAAGCTGAAGCTGAGTTAGTTCAAGATGAAGTTGAGGCTCTACTAGTGCAAGCAAGAGGAGCAGAGAGGCAAGCTCAGTTTGAGGGGGAGTTGGAGTTAGAGAAAGAGGAACCTACAGCCAAAAGACAAAAAGTGATAGAATATGAATCTGAAGCTGACAGTGTTTCTGAAACAGAGGAAAAGAAAGCTACAAGGCTAATGATTGAGATACTCGAACAAGAAGAAGCTGATGAGCTTGGGATCTCTGTAGATGAGCTGAAAAAGAGAAAGGAAAAGGAAGTGAGGGACCAAGAAAGGGAAAAAGAGAGAAAGGTTTTAGCTCAAGCTGAAGCTAATTATTCTGGTCCAAGGCCTGATCCGATCCCATATACAGATGCAGATATTGAAGAGTGCTACTTCATATGAAGCACCAACAATGAAATCAAGAGCATGACTCTGAGCAGAGTAAATGGAGCCATCATTCTCACCTTTCTATTTGATGACAAATCAACAGTGGGAATGGACCTGAGATATGTTCACAGGATGGGCTACATTGAATGGAAAAGAATAATAATGATGCTCAAGAAATTCAAGAAGAGTCAGATCAAGCAAGAGATCACAACTTAAGTCTCTAAGCTGATTTCTCGAGCTGAGGAGCTGAGGTATGTTCCAGTTCCTGGTCTGCAATGGGAGAGATTATTTGAGATACCTGAAGGTGTAATATTTAAAGAGAATCAAGGTATTGATACACCAGTCCAGGGTTCATGTTTAAGGATCAGGCAGGTAATCCTAGCTTCATTAAGCTGAATGAAATCTGTTATCTGAAAGCTAAGGATGCCATACACATAAGAAGTTGATGTGGTGATAGCTTAAATCATTTTGTGACATATAAGCTGAATAAAATCATCATAGTGCAACAAAAGGAACTCAAAGGAGATGTAGAAGCAGAAAGCCTACTAGAAGAGATCAACAGAGAAATCATCCTTTGGGAGGTTCTACATCCTAAGTTCAAGAGATAATTTTTGTAATAGATCAGTTCTATTTTTAATTATTAGATTAGTTCTAATAATTTGAAAGCGCTAAGTGTGCATGATCTAAGTGATCAAAATTTTGTACTCTGATATGTTCAATAGTTTTTGATATGTTCATATTTCTTAGTCTGATTAGTTCAGCTTGAATGAATAATTTGATTAGTTCATGTTCATTATTATGATTGGTTGGTATGTTCAACTTATAAATGATAAGTTCAATTAAAATTGATAAGTTCAATTAATATTTGATAAGTTCAAAAATAAAATCTTGGTAAGTTTAAGATTTAAAACATAATTCTGTTCAACAAACTTAAGAACTGTTTGATAGTTTTGTCATCATCAAATATGGGGAGTTTGTTGGTCAGATGATCTCATCAGTTGAAATTTGATGAGACAAAGTTAAGTTTGTAAGGTATATTCTAAATATAACTTAAATGGAATTATGAAGCTTGATCAGACTAAGCACTTATAATGTTTCAGACTGAGCATAAGCTGAGTATCAGCTAAGCATATAGTTGATCAGCTTAGACTATATCTTAGTAAGATTATCACTATGTTTGATAAGTTGTGTGTGTCACCTAAGGTATAGGTTGAGTATTCAGCTTGATGCATTTCGAGCTAAGTGACTCAGCTTATAGACTGAGTCAGCTCAACAGAGTTGCTAAGTAAGTTCTAGCTAACTCTTATGACTTCTAAGGATGAGTTAGTCATTATACGTGTTAGTACATGTTTGATTTCGGGTTTGTTCTCGAAGGACTTAGCTTGATGAGTTTCAAGCTGAGTAACTCAGCCCGACTAAAGAAGTCAGTTTAAGAGAATTTAAATTTGATTTAAATTTCTTTTACTCTCTATATCTACGGCATGGATAAGATGATTCCAGAATCAAGATTGAAGATTGAAGACTCAAGATAGAATATTCAAGATTCAATATTCTGGGTTATCCGTTAGTTTGTTAGCAGATTAGGATAAGTTCTAGTTTGTTAGGATCCGTAGGAACAGGATTATAAATACTTATCTCCTGATAAGTTTAGAGGTACGAGTGCCAGATTCTAATCTCACCTCAACCTATTGATCGTATGTGTTACGAATCTTGATACACAGTTTGTAAGTTCAACGTGATCAAGAAATTCACAGATTGCCAACATTGTTTGTGTGTTCGATCTTCACGTCTGTTGTGAAGTTGGTAAGTATTCAATCTGTGAATAAATCCTGTTTAGAGAGTCTATTCGTATCTATAATCATAAGTTGATTATAGATAGCAAAGTTTGAGAGTGAGAGATTTGATTTACATTAGGTGTTTACATATCAAGTGTTGCTAATCATCTTCTTATTAATGAAAGCATTCGATTTCATGTGGTTTGATGTGTGTTAACACTTTTTATTGATTTGTTCAATTTTTCGCAGAAAGTGTATTCAACCCCCCTACTACACATTACTTGCTTGTTGATACTCTCACCAAGGGACCAATAAAAGCTACGTTCTTAAGTTGGAAGGAAAGGAAAGGAAAATGTTATTTTTATAATTTTGCCCTTTATCATTTGTTAGTATATAAGAAAATAAATGAAACCTATTTTTTAAATCTTCTTTAATTGATTTATTTTATATGACATAATAACTTATTTAACATAACATTATCATGACTTATTCTATAACATTCCCTAAATAATTCAAAAGAATAAAATTTTAAAATAATTAACTTACCTTATGATAACCATCACACATGTTTTAATAAGAAAGACATTGTTTCAAAACAACCAAATTCATGTTTTCATAAACAAAACAATCAAAAATTCCAAAAAAACCTAACATGTTAAGACATGTTCAATCGAAATTTCAAAAAACCCAACATGATAAGACATACAATCAAAGTTCCAAAAAACCCAACATGTTAAGACAACAAGAACATAAATCCTATAAAATTACAATCAAAGTTCCTCCTCCGTGTAAACACGTGGCCGAGAGCTTTTCATTACCTTACATAAATCCTATAAAATTATAAGATGCCAACAAGAACATATTAGTTAATGGAAACCAAAATGAAGATGAAACAAATAAAGCTTAACTTACGAATGAATATAAATACCTTTGTACTTCTATTTATACCATCAGTAACACCGTTGATGGAACTCACAATGGTTGATGTAAATTGATCATCCTTTTCTAACTTTCTTTTCTTACTTATTGAAGAACTTGTAAGCTTAACTTACGAATGAGGTATAGGTGATGTAACGTCAAAAGTTTCAGCAGTAGTGAAATTCCCAAGGTAATGTCATTCGTTTCCAACAATTGATCAATTTCTTCAATTGTTTCCGCTCTTTTCTCATCTTCTTTAGATCTCGTGTTTCTCTCTTAACAGTTTCAGCTCTCATCCCTGTAGCTCTATATTTAACAAACAACTTAGCATGTCGTTGTAATTGTGAATTGGTTTTGACCTTCATTTTGCAGCTTCGGGTTTTTCCTATTTAAAGAATACAAAATATGTAATTAAATTATACTTATAAAAATAATGTCAACTAAATACAATACCTTGATCAATGTTTCCCACACGTCATCTTCCGCACCAAGTGTCTTGATCAATGCTTTCCTTACGACCACGATATCTCGGAGCATCTTTACTAGATACTTTAACACGAACATGTGTACCATCAATTGCTCCTATGCAATCCTTGAAAAATGGATAAAATCTACTTTTTTCTTAAATTTCTTTTTGAACAGTACTCCTGTAGGTTGAATAAAATATTGACCCTCTAGTGATATAATTGCATCTAAGACTCTATGGAAATGTCTGCTTGTTGCTGATCCCAATCGACGATAAAAGAAAGGGATGAAAGGATTTCTAAAATCATTTCCAACTATATGCAAAAATCTTGCAACTTGTTCCTCAATACTCATACATTGAGTTGATCGAAGACCTCCATCACTCTCTAACTTTTGACATAATATCTTAAACGCATTCTCACTCATACGAATTAATTCTCGACTTTTTCCACCATTTGAAAGTTCATGTAACATCTCTTCACGTACTTGTCATCTATGTAACATCTCTTCTTGAGTAAGTGCATTATTACGATTTCCATTTCGAAGCGTACGATGTGCAATAAGAACTACCACTAGACAAACCAAATGAATGGCAGCTAAATGTTGTCTACTCACCATAAGATATAAGTGAATAACTCATTAACTGGCATATACGGGGTCTGCCTTTTAGATTTAAGAAATAAATCAGTTTTTAAATTGAACAAGTGATAGGCATCTATCTCAAACCAATTAGCGATGTCAGAATTCATGGTGCTTCAATATTATATGAAGAATGTTATACAAAGACTATTTACCGAATGAGTGCATTAATGGTGATTCGTTATTATACAAGGAATGTTTTAGGCATTTCTCAAACCAAATAGCAATTATGGAATTCATCACACACAAACACACAACTCATTTTACACCCATCACTTATTTAACTTATAAAATGTGTAATCCTTTGAATCCAAAAACACATTCTCCATTTTCTAAGATATCAAATGTTAATAATGACTTTCTGCTGATTTTCTTGTATTGATTCTCAACTTCTCATCATGCAAGATGATTATACTTTCAAAATCAAGAAAACCTTTAAAGTATGCTACAATCATGGTGGGTCTTGATTTCCTGCTATTATCTATACTATCAATCCATGAAGTAAATTTGCAATTTATTGTGAGATTATCAAGAATAGTTTGATAAATATATTAAAAACGTGAGAAATTAAAATATCAAGAGAAATAGCTTTTATTAATTACTAGCATTAAATTTCTTATCTCAAACTCATTTCTATTTTCTTTTATCAACTCCATTCCCCCACTATTAAAAAGTACATTTTAGTGGTTTCTATGTATTTGGTTTCAACGACGTAAGAGGGGACAACCATAGGGGAACTCAAGGTCATAAAGTTTACAGGAACCTATTTTTCACTTTTAAATTATTACTAAAAACAGTAGAAGAAAAAAAACTACATTAGAGGGTGTGTGGTTTGGACATTCATATTAAAAATGATTATATGATATCGTATGAAATAATCAAAGTCATTTAACTTTGAAACTTTTTATTAAAAAATGTTAAAGTGCATTATATCATCTTAAATAATAATTTTATCCCGACGCAAAGCGCGGGGTACATCAAACCTTGTTAATAATCAATTTCTGGAAGTTGCTTAACTCAATAGACCTACTAATAGATTTATGTAAACTGGATAAGTACTAATTGCAACTTTGTAAGCTATCTCTGTTTTTCTTCTTCTTTGCATTGTGCTTTTGATAATTTAGTGATCAGAAAACAATATTAGTTAATAAACTTAATGGGACACTAGGACTTAAATGATCAAACTCAACACTTTATTCCATTGCTCCAATCTAATTATAGTGAATGGTGACCTTTCTGAGTTCTTTTCTTATAGGCACATGTTATCCATTATACACTAATCTGTAGGTTTTATTTTTAACAAACAACTATATATATGAACTTGTAAAATGAGTTGTGTGTTTGTGTTTGAGATAAACAAAGAATATCATTGGTTTCAAATGAAGTGAAGTTGTTCTTAGGGTGAAAATAAACAGAAGACACTATTGTAAAAAGAAAACAGAAAGCATGATGCATATGAAGTTATGAACTTTTATTGGAGGAAAATGAAAAGAAAACTAACCTATGCTCACTACTTAAAGCTATGAAATGAACTTTAGTAGCAAGATAAAACCTAAACCTATAATTGCATGTAAGAAAGAAATAAAAAATAAGATAGAAACAAAAGGGAAAAATCGCAAGTAATTACGATGGTGGAGAAGCATGTGAATCAGATGAGGAAAAATCGCAGGTATTGACTATTTACCTTCGTAAATCAGATGAAGAAAGGGGCAAGTATTGACCTGTAGATGAGGAGCAGGTGAGGGAGAACTATGGTGAAGAGAACACTAATATGAATAGACAAGGGCAGTTTAGTAAATTATGTTGCTTTCCTTCCAAATCAGCCCAACTTTGGGCGAATAACATTCACGTGAAAAAAAGAAAAAACTATCCTTCCAAATCCCTCCAAACCCTCCCCTTTCCTTCCTCTTAAAAACTTGAGAACACACTTTTCTAGGCTTTCCTTAGTAATCCTCTCCTTTCCCTCCCTAAATAAACTGAAGAAGAGGGTGTTAAACCCTAATCCCCACTCCTCCTTCATCCCTCTCTAAAAACCACTGGCGCCGTCACTACCCACGGCCACCGGCGCCATGTGTTTGTTTTCAGGTGAGCGGCGAGGATTGTGAAGAACGGCGCCACTACTACCCACAGAAAACTATCTCTCTCTCTCCAGAAGATGAAGATCGAAGATGAAGATCGAGGTAAGGGTTTTCAGGCGAGGAGGGTTTTCAGATCCGTGTGAACGGCGAGGATGGTAAATAACGGCGCCACTACCACCATCGCCGCAACCCACACAACCCCACCGCGATGTGTGTGTTTTTTCAGGTCCGACGTACATCACATGTCTCTCTCTCTCTCTCTCCACCGCCGTAACCCCCACCACCACCGCCTAACGCTGCCGCAACCACCACCGCTGTTGGAAATCAAGTGAGTTCTTCATATTCATCGATGAGTAGGTGTATGTATAAATTTGTTTTTAGTTTGAATCTATTCATCTTCATCTTCATAAATTTGTTCATCTTCATCATCAAGCTTTTGTATAAATTTGGTTTTAGTTTAAATCTATTCATTTGAATCTTTCATATTTGTTCATCTTCATCAGATTTTGTATCATTGATGTGGGTACCCATTTGTTTCATATTTATTTAGATTTTAAGCTTTTTATGTTTTTAATTTGAAGATATGAAGAACCTCATCTTCATCTGGTTAGTATTACCTTCAAAAGTTAAAAAAAAATTTAAAAATGTATGGTAACCGGTTAAACCGGTTGTAAGTAAACAGGAGGATAAAATCACAAACAAAATAAAACTTTAAGGAATAAACAGAAAACTGTATGGTTAAATCATATGAAAAAAACTTTAATGGTTAAACCGAAAAGTAAGTAAAATTTTGATGATTAAACCATATTTCACCCTTATTTATATTAAAAACAACGAAACTTTGTATGTTGTTTATATATTATGTCTATCTTTACTGTGTTATGATAAAGTAAGACTCCCATATATAAAATTCTAGCTCCACGTCTGGTTTCATCATCTACTAGTCAACAACTTTTAGGTTTGATCATCCACGACTCTTGATTCTTCAAAGGATTTTGTTGCTTATGCTATTTGAAGAAAAAAGAATTTTATAAGATGAATAATCAGTAATAAGACAATCTAGATAATTTATTAACATAAAACTTATAAAAGTTCCTTCTTCAAGTTCATGATATTTTTAATGGACTATTTGAAATTAACAGCCTTATTGGATGACCAATTCAATCTTAACAACAGATAAAAACTTGTATAGTTGTAGGATTTGGAGAATTTATTAAAAAATTGAGTACTCTTTCGTCGATACTCAAAGTAGATTCCGACGTCAATGTAGAAATTGGAATAGCTATAATGTCACGAGGAAGATATGATAGTATTGGAGAATAAGGAATTCTTTTCTTTCACCGGTCTAATATAGGGATGAACGTTTTGACCGGAAAACCTAATCAGAAGCAGAACCGGTTGGAACTAAAATTTGAGTTTACATGCACGTCAGTGGTTTGGGACAAACTATTTATTCGTTATGGGTATTTCGATTTTGCGTCCATCAGTTATCGGGCTTTACGGGCCTAAAACCGGAAGTTGAATAGGTTGTTGGAATTTTTTATTTTTCAGGATACAAATCACTACAACTTCAACCGATTACAATCCTTTCATAAAAATATTGACTAGTTTACACTTCGATCTCTTATGCCTCCAAAAAAGATCGACCAGTTCTCTTTTTCCTTCATTCCATCCATCAATCTTTAAGGATTAGGGATTCACGCCTTCACCTGCGACCAGTGATGGTGGTGGGATGGTGGTGGCAGCTCCGGTTTGGGTGGTTTGTGGTGGGGTGGTGCTAGAATGGATTCCAATTCTTGACACTACCAAACACCGGAGGTAAGAATTTAGAATCCATTCACATTCCAATTCCTTAAAGGATTCCAATTCTATTAAGAAAAAATCAGCAAACCAAACACCCCCTGAGTTCAATTTTGGAGAGAGATGAAAGGATTTGAAATGAAATAAAAAAATATGTGTGTTCTCGAGTTATTTTAAATAGTGAAAGAAAATGATTTAGATAAACTTTTACAACTAAGTGTATTATAGTAAAATGAACATTTTTCTTTCCTTTCTTTCCAACTCAGAAATACAAATTTATATCTTTTCTTTCCAACTTCATTTCTTCTCTTTCCAACTCGGGAACACGAATAAACATAATCATAATCATTTATTTTCTCCCGTCAATTTTCTTTTCTATCCTTTTCTTTCTTTGATGTATCTCGGGAACACAACATCAAAGCTACAAGGAAACAATCGTTCATCAATGGAGTAAACTGAACCAAATAAAAATGGTACATCTAGGGGGTGTTTGTTTAAGGTTTTTTTTTTTTGGCTTAAGCTTATGAGCTTATTAGCATATCGGCTTTTGAAAGGAAAAAGTGTTTAGATTAGCTTTAAAGGTATTTGACTTGACTTATTAATGAAAATGACCAAAAATGACATATTTACATTATTTGTATGGTAAAGAGAGTATCAAGGAGCAGTGGCGGATCCAGAAAATTTTAATACGGGGGGCATTATATATTAGGAGAATGATAACCACAGCCCTAAGGCCTATAGATAAGAGCAAAAAAGGTAATTTCACTTTTTAAAAATAGAAATCAAAACAAATTCGGTTTTAAACGAATCGGGTCAAACTTGTTTCGTAGTCAAATAATGTAGAAGAAAATTTAAAACCTAACTTTCCATTAAGCTCTACATTTATCATAATAACTAACAATTTAAATGTTCTTAATGATTCAAATGACTATCAAAAGTAAAACTAAATTAAGAAACTTAATGACTAAGTTAAAAATATAATCTAAATCAAAACAATAAATTTACAAATTTTCTACATCTAAATGAAACTATAGTTCAAACCAATCTTCAATTCTTAACCAAGTAACTAATGTAAACTTTTTTTAATATAAAAATGACATGTCGCCTGCAAGAAAATTAGATTGCAGGTACTCAAATATTAAAATAGAAAAGTGTATTCATTCACTTGGAAAAAAGTTTGGGGCACCTTTTCATTTCGTCTTATTTACCAGGGGCCCAAAACAAAATTTATATGGGGCCTACAAGAAATTTTACATGATATTACTTTGTGTAGACCAAAATTACGGGGGGCAACTCCCCCCCATCCTCCTAAGGTAGATCCGCCACTGTCAAGGAGGGATAGAAGGGTAAATGTGTTAAAATAAGCCCGCATCCTATAAAATAAGCTAAGTCAAGATGGCTTATGAAAATGGGCTTATTTTCACAAATATAAGCTAATAAGCCTATACAAACACATAAAATTTAATAAGCCCACAAAATAAGCTAAAAAACCAATAAGCCCAAAAAATAAGCTAAAACAAACACCCCTTAGTTCAAATAAGCATGTTCTTAGTTGTAAGAAAATCCGGATAATATGAAAAAAACAATACATATTACAATTCAAGAAATAAGGGAATGAGGAAGGAAGCGTTAGTACTTGAAAACATGATGATAAAAATTACAATAGCTCTGCTAAACTTGTTTATAGTGAGTTAACTACCATTTAAGTTTGTTTAAAGCGAAGCTTTTATTTAGTACACTAGTGCACTAAACAAGAAGATCGTTTTGTCATGCCGAACTACTATTTCAAACAACAATGCAAATTATTATCTTGATACAAGAAAGAAGTTGTTAACATATTTAAGTAATTCTCTTATTTGACCATAGATACTTGGACAAGCTCGTGTCTAATAGTGAATTATATGGTGGTTACAACAAACTTCATTAATGAAAACGGGATGATGCACAAAATAATTATTAACTTTAGACCATTATATACTCATGTGGGAGAGGATATCGTGCAAGAGATATTAGAATGCATTCAAGGGTTAGGTACCAGGATAAGTGTAACAATTAATAATATCTTGGGATAAATTAAAAAATATCTTCTAATAAATCACTAATTTTCACTCATACCAAAAGATCTTAGGGGTTTTACCTAACGATATCAATGAGTAATTTAAATATTTTCTGATAAAGTTAAAAGTTCAATTTCTATCGTAAAAAATTTACATAAATTAGGTATGTGAATGTGTTTAATGAAATCGTGGAAATACATAAAATAGTCCTTGTGACTCACTTTGGCTTGAAACCATGCATATTAGTTTACTCAAAATTCCTTTTTTTTTCTCACTTGGATACTCTTAAAATCACATGCTTAGATCACATTCTCATAGTATTATCTTATTTTAATTTCTAACTTAACTTTATTTATTTGTTTAAATCTCTATTTTATAAGGCCTATTTTATGTTAATTTGTAATGAAATTGAATCATCACAAAAATAAGGAAGATGATTTATGCACAACAACATTGTCATGCACTACAATTATGAATATTTTACTCTTACAAAATTTTGAATTATTTTCATATCTGCATACTTAAGAGACGTAAATGATGTTGCGTTGTCACAAAAATAAAGAAGATGATTTGTGTACAACAATGTTGTCATGCACTACAATTATGACTAGTCATATTCCATGGTAACACATTTCCTTTTAGTATGTACCATTATCAACGAGAACAGTTTTTCATATAAGAATCAATCATGGCTCTTAATCCTCATAATAAATCAATAACTAATAACTGTAAGGGCTCATTAATGAATCTTTAATGAGGGATTTTTAAGAAAATTAAGGTGTTGTTTGTTTTTTGAAAACATAAATATCTTATGTCTTATTCCATGTCTACAAGATAAGATGTGGTTTAAAAGGTCTTATGTCTGCAAATGTCTACGAGATAAGACTGTTTGTTTTTTTTTATTTTAAGAAATGTCTTATTTACTATATTTACCAACCACCACCTCCACCACCGGTGACCACACCAACCGCCGCCGCCGCCGACCACCACCAACCGCCACCGCCGCCGCCGCCGACCACCCCCAACCGCCACCTCCGCCAACCGCCACCGCCACCAATGCTGCCGACCACCACCAACGGCCACCACCGCCACCGACCACCGACCACCATCAACCGCCACCTCCACCACCGTCACGACCGCCGGCGACCACCACCAACCGCCGTCGCTGAACACCACCAACCGCCACCTCCACCACCGCCACCATCGCTGCCGCCGACCACCAACTGCCGCCTCCGCCGACCACCACTAACCGCCACCGCCACCGCCACCGCCGCCACCACCGCCACTGTCAATGGTGGCGGTCGGCGATTGCGGCGGTTGGTGGTGGACGGCGACGGTGCTAGTGGTGGCGGTTGGTGGTGGTCGGCGCTGGTCGCGGTTGGTGGTGGTTGGAGACGGTGCTGGCGGTGGCGGTTGGTGGTGGTCGGCGGTAGTTGTTGGTGGTGGTCGGTGCGGCGGCGATTGGTGGTAATTGGCGGCGGTTGATGGTGGTAGGCGGTGAAGGCGGTTGGTGGCGGAGACAGTAACGGTGATGGTGGCGGCGGCGATGACGGTGACGGTGGCGGCGACGACGGAAACGGTGGTGGTGGCGGCGGTGGGATGTCGGTGATGACGGTGGCGGCGGCGGCGGGGACGTCTGCGGTAATGGTGGCGATGGCGGCGGCGGCGGTAACGATGACGGGGCGGGGCGGTTGGTGGTCGGCGGTGGTGACGGTGGCGGCGTGGCGGTGACAGCGGCGGCGGCGGTGACGGTTGGTGGTCGGCGGGGGTGGACGTTGGCGTCGGCGGCGGGTTTAGAATAAGTGATTTTTATCACTTTTTAAAATAAGTGATAATAAGTGGAAATAAGATCTTAATTATTTTTACATTTGATTTTTAACAAATAGTTTTCTAATAAAATGTCTGCTCACCCGCAGACATTTTCTAAAAATAAGTACTTATTTCAAAAAACAAAAAGGCCCTAAGTGTCACTCATCAATAATTATTTATGCGGACATAATTTATATATATAAATGACTAAAATACCTCTATTAATAAGTCATTAACAATGTACAAATAAAAAACAGTTCAAATTTTTTTTTAATACATCAAGCATGGTTGTAATAATTTTATCACAGTGTTAAAATGAAATGACAATTTTAGGCTCATACATAAGGATACCTTTGTAATAGTAAGCCCATTAGCAATCAGGGGGTAATCGGTAATTGCACACAACACTCTGAAATAACTCCGGCTACTCATCTCTTCGACTCACCAGACCGGAAACCATGGCAGGATTTGAGCTCGGCGACGTTTCGTTCAACGCCGACGGCTGGGGTCCACCGGAATCCACCACAACCGCCGCCTCTATCCTCAACCACCCCCTCAATGTCCCCCTCGCCCTTTTCTCTCGTTCCGACAAACTTGGCCCTATAGCTGATTGGACCAGATCTAACTACAATAAGCCTAATCGTTCGAACAACAGAAGCAATAACCCCGCCGACTCCGCCTGTGATCTTACCACTGATGATTATTTCGGTGGCGGTCTAACGCTGATGAAGATGTCCACATTCCTTCTCGTCGATGGTAAGCCACCACCGCGCCCGAAGTTTGGTCTTAAATGGAGTTTCTAGAACAATCGCAACCAGCTCTCGCAACGCCATGACGAGGAGGTGGAAGCGCGTAAACGTGAAGCGGAGGAGCAACGTGCTCGCCGTGATTGTTTGTTCATGCTAACCGTACTGGAGGTAATAACCTTAGACGTGTAGCGACAGTGTTCAAATCGTCTGTTGATATTCAACCGGAATGGGACATGCTTGATCAAATCCGTTTCTCAACGTTTACAAAACTCTCGTACACTGTTCCTGAACCGGAGGATTTACTTATATGTGGTTCGCTCGAATCTTACGATAAAACGTACGACAGGGCGACGCCTAAGAACGAACGACGATTGAAGCGATTCAAGAACAGGAATTTCTTCAAAGTTACAACTACAGACGATCCAATCATTCGACGGCTTGCTAACAAGGATAAAGCAACGGTATTCGCGACAGATTCTATACTTTCTACTTTAATGTGCGCTCCTAGGTCTGTTTATTCTTGGGATATTGTAATTCAACAAGAACCATTGAGGAGCCAAATCCATTTGCCACCGAAGGAGAGGAAGTGGCTTCTGTTGGGTATATAGGCGTTTGAAAATGGATAATGGTGTGTCTTTGGTAGCCAGATGTGAGGTTTAGAGTGTTGTGGAAGTGAACAATCAGAAGTCTTTCTTGACCGTGAATGCTTTGAATGAATTTGATCTTAAGTATTCTGGAGAATTTGTCCCTGTATATATAGTTGTTATTGGCTTCTTGTACTGTAACTTTTCTTTCATATCAATCAAAGATGAACACCTTGTTCTCTCTCTCTACTGCATTCAAACATGGTATCAGAGCTATATAGCTCTTGATTTTCCGTTCGCTTTCCTTTTATTTCTCCTTCGATTATGCCTCAATCGGAAGATAGTTTCCCTAATTCTGGAATGTCTAATAATCTCGATTCTTCAAGTCCTTATTATCTTGGATCCTCTGATAATCCTGGATCGATTCTTGTTTCAAATGTTTTCAATGGCGTTGGATTTATGGCCTGGAAACGCTTGATGACGATAGCACTGGTTGCAAAGAACAAGTATGGATTTGTTGATGGCACAATCGTTCAGCCGCTTGCTACATCTGAAAATTACTCCAACTGGTTCCGTGTTAATTCGATGGTGATTAGCTGGATTCTCAACTCTCTTCAAAAGAATATTGCTGATAGTGTCTTGTTTCTTCAATCCGCTTCTGAGATTTGGAAGGAATTGAATCAAAGGTACTCTCAAACAGATGGTGCTTTGATATATCAGATTCAGCAACAACTCTATTCTGCCTCGCAGAATTCTGATGATTTTTCAACATATTTCACCAAATTGACTAAAATTTGGGATGAATTAAGAATTGTGCAAGGTTTACCTAACTGTTCATGTGGAGCTGCTAATCAATTTAGCGGATATCTTGAAAATCAACGCTTAATTCAACTTCTCATGGGATTGAATGATTCGTATAGGGCAATTAGGGCTCAAATTCTTATGATGAAGCCTTTGCCTTCAGTTTCAACTGCATATTCAATCATCATTCAAGAAGAGCGTCAAAGAGAAATTTCTATTTCTCAGCCTGTTCTTAGTACTGAAACTGTTGCCATGCAAGTTTCATCTGACCTTAAGAAGACTTTAATCTGTAATCATTGTAAAAAGCCGGATCACACTAAGTCTCAATGCTATCGTCTTCATGGTTTTCCTTAAAATTTCAAGTTCACTAAATCCAAACGCGATGATACTCAATCTTCTACTGTTAATGCTGCTGTTGTTGCACCTTCAATTTCTCCAGATCAGTTTCAACAACTCATTCAACTTATCCATGCCAACAACTTGAATGCTTCTGCTCCAATTAGTCAAGTTAATTCAATAATCACTGATGGAGCAATGGATAATGAAGGTATACCTTTCTCATTTTCACAATTTGTTGCTAATGTTTACAAATCTTCTGCATGTTTACGAACACATCATTCTTGGATCATTGATTCAGGAGCCACTGATCATATGTGTTCTAATAGAGATTTTTTCTTATCTCTTACTGAATTTACTCAGCCTCATTCGATTGGTCTGCCTAATGGACATAATACTCTCGTTTCTTTTTCTGGTGATGTTAAACTTCACAACTCCATCACGTTACATAATGTCTTGTATGTTCCATGCTTCAAGTATAATCTCTTATCCGTGCCAAAACTTGTTGCACAATTGAATACTTTTGTTATTCTTACTGATAAAGAGTGTCTTATGTAGGACCCTTTGTCAAAGAATAAACTCTCTCTTGGTATTCTTGGAAAACGTGTGAATGACTTGTATGTGTGTGATCATCAAGATATTGCTCACAGTCTTTTATTTCAATTTGATTTCTCTGTTTTGAAGTCTTGTAACTTTTCTTCTTTACATTCTTTGCACTCTTGTAATAGGTCTTCTGGTTGTGTATCCGAAGCTATGCTTTGGCATAGACGATTTGGGCATTTACCCTTGAATAAACTCAAAAAGTTGTCTCTTTTGTCTTCTAATGTTCATGATCATTGTGTTGAAACTTGTTTGATTTGTTCTCAAGCAAAACAACACAAATCTTCTTTTCCAAAGAGTCAAACTAATTCACATCAGCCTTTTGATCTTATTCACATTGATGTTTGGGGTCCCTATAAGCATCCTACTATTGATGGTCATAAATATTTTGTTACTATAGTAGATGACTTTAGCAGATTTACATGGACACATTTGATCTCTCACAAAAGTTATGCTATGACCATTATCAAAGGATTTATCAATATGGTCAAAACTCAGTTTGATACTTTGGTCAAAGTGGTTCGAAGTGATAATGCATATGAGCTTGGTTCTAGCAAAGAAGGGATGGATTTCTTTAATGAAAGAGGCATTATTCATCAAAAATCGGTTCCTTATCATCCTCAACAGAATGGTCTTGTAGAAAGGAAACATAAACACCTTTTAGAAGTTGCTCGAGCTCTCTATTTTCAATCTGGGCTTGGTCATGTTTTTTGGGGAGAATGTATCAAAACAGCAACTCATTTGATCAATAGAATGCCAACTAAACCTCTTTGTTTTCAGACTCCATATGAAGTATTATACAAAGAGAAACCATCATTCTCTAACTTGAAAGCCTTTGGATGCCTTTGTTATGTTTCTCCTATTCATCCATCAAGTGATAAATTTCTGCCTAGAGCTAACAAATGTGTGTTTATAGGTTATCCTTATGGCCAAAAAGCATACAAAATATTGGATTTAGGTACTCAACAGATTGCTATTTCACGAGATGTTAAATTTTTTGAAGATATTTTTCCTCTATTTTCCAATAGTAATCATGAGCAATCTGCAACTGATCTTCACTATGTTCCACGATCAGTACCTGATGATTCTTCATCAAGTTCCAATGATATACATGCTGAAAATAGTCATGATCATATTCCCACTGATTCCACTTCATCTGTGCCTTTAAGACGTTCATCAAGGAGTGTTAATCCTCCCAAACGTTTCAATGATTATGTATGCAATCATGCATCTTCATCTGATTGTTTTCATACCATCACAAATCTATGCGTTGGTATTGATTCTTCTTGTGTTCATCATAGTTGTAATCATGTTAGTGTTGCAACATCTGAGCCTGCTTTTTACGCTGAAGCACAAGGTCAACCAGAATGGGAAAATGCTATGCGAAGTGAATTTCAAGCTTTAGAAGCTAATCATACATGGGATGTTAAACTTCCCAAAGGTAAAAAACCCATTTCGTGTTGATGGGTTTATAAAATTAAGTATAAATCTGATGGTACCATTGAACGGTATAAAGCCCGTTTGGTTGCAAAGGGTTTTACACAAAAACATGGAATTGATTACCACAAAACTTTTTCTCCAGTTGTCAAGTTTACTACTGTTCGTGCTATTGTTTCGTTGGCTGTTAAACGGGGATGGAAGGTTCATCAGTTTGATGTGAATAACGCTTTTTTGCACGGTGAGTTACATGAAGAAGTTTACATGAAAGCTCCACCTGGTCTTTCAGTTCCTTCATCTTCATATGTTTGCCGTCTCAAGAAGTCTTTATACGGGTTAAAGCAGGCCTCTCGACAATGGTATGCTAAGCTTTCTGTGGCTCTTCGATCAAAGGGTTTCAAGCATTCATTGAATGATCATTCTTTATTTTTAAAACAAGTTAATGGAAGCATTATTATAGTGGCTGTGTATGTTGATGATATACTCGTGACTGGGGATAATGATGCAGAAATAGCTACTTTGAAAAACTTTTTGGATGAACAATTCAAGATAAAGGATCTGGGTTATATTCATTTGTTTTTAGGGTTAGAATTCAATGAGACTTCAGGTGGCATAGTTGTCAATCAACACAAGTTTGTTATGGATCTGTTAAAAACTTATTCATTAGTTGATTGTGATCCTGTTTCAACTCCATTGCCAGTCAATTTAAAGTTGTTTTCAACAATGGATAATCCGTTAGCTGAACCTACTAGTTATCGACAGCTGATTGGCAAATTAAATTTCCTGTTGCACACCCGGCCTGATCTGTCATTTGCTGTTCAGTATCTTAGTCAGTTTAATCAACAGCCTTGTGAAGCACACTTCAATGTTGCTGTGCATGTTTTGAAGTATCTTAAAGGGACTGTTTCTCAAGGAATTTTTCTGAACAAACAGCCAAGTTTTACTCTTGAAGCTTATTGCGATAGTGATTGGGCAGCTTGTCCAATTACTAGGCGATCAGTAAGTGGCTTCTTCATTCTATTTGGCGGAACACCATTATCATGGAAGTCAAAGAAACAAGTCACAGTTTCTTTATCATCGGCTGAAGCTGAATATAGATCTATGAGAAGAGTTTGTTCTGAACTTGCTTGGATCAGTAGGTTGCTTCATGAATTACAAGTATTGGATATTACGCCCATTCCCTTGAAATGTGATAATCAAGCTGCTATCCACATAGCTAAAAATCCAGTGTTTCATGAACGAACCAAGCACATCGAGTTGGATTGTCATTTCGTTCGTGAAAAGTTACAAAGTGGGTTAATCACTTTGTCTCATGTTATTACAACAGAGCAGTTAGCTGATGTTTTCACAAAAACATTATCTGGCTCACGACACAAAGATGCGATTTCCAAGCTGGGTTTATTGCCATACCCACCAGCTTGAGAGGGGGTGTTAATTAGCTTCTAATTCTGATATTTAGTTTGTTATTAGTTAGTTACTTCATTTGTCCCTGTATATATAGTTGTTATTGGCTTCTTGTACTGTAACTTTTCTTTCATATCAATCAAAGATGAACACCTTGTTCTCTCTCTCTACTGCATTCAAACAGTTGGATACTCAAAGGGGGGCGGTTTTAGCCACTGAATACTTCAAATATGTGGGGAATAGTGAAAGCAGTAGTCGACAAAGTTGAATGAAGGAAAGTATGTGCTTGTTGAGGATCCACAGAAGCCTCAAGTTAGCATATATGAGGTTCCTGCAGATGCTTTTGAGAATGATCATGTAGAGGAGCATTTGCCTGAAGATGAGCAGGTTCAACCTCCTGTTCAAAATGGTGATGCTGTGGAAGAAAATGGAGCTTCAAATAATGTGGAAGACAAGGAAGTTAGAGCCGAAGCATAGACGGTAATAGTTTATATCTGGTACTAACTCTGGTATGGTAATCTGTTTTTGGTTGCTTGCAGTGCCTGAAGGAGTGAGTTGCATTGGTTTCTGGAATATGATAATGTGTGATAAGTTGATAACTGTTTGTTTAAAACTTCAATGTTTCATTTGATTTCTATTCGTAAGCATGTCAAGATTTTGATTGTACTTGAGCTTGAAAGTGCATCTTCATATTGTAGGGCTAACATTTGAACATCTAGAAAGAAACTGATTAAATTTTACTTGGATAACTGATTGTATGTAATAATGAAGAAAGTTTACAGGTATGAAAATAATGAATAAGATCTACTAGGAGTCTAGGACATGTTAGTGGCTTT
The DNA here is from genome assembly GCA_947179395.2 of Pulicaria dysenterica. Classification (NCBI taxonomy): domain Eukaryota; kingdom Viridiplantae; phylum Streptophyta; class Magnoliopsida; order Asterales; family Asteraceae; genus Pulicaria; species Pulicaria dysenterica. The sequence goes on along the minus strand of OX359289.1, from coordinate 33,128,677 downwards.
TGAACCAACAAAATCATTTATACCTATTGTTTGCAAATCTGAATATTTAATCATAGTTGTCTTCTGATTGCAACTGTTGCACAAGAGTTGAATCTTTAATATGTTTTTGTAATAGGCATATTATATATAAAGCTGTAAACTTGCATGATGAAATTTGACTCTTTAGAGAAGAATAACTTGCTGCTTTGGATCTCAGTTTCACCTCCTTTAATCTTGCAAGATACCAATATAGCAAAATTGATGAATGTTTGCAAATATTGGTATCCTTTGGCATATTCTTTAGGTGTCCATTGAATACAATTTAAAGTTTACTGCTAGGGCTAAGATTGCAGGCCAGTACTATTACGATGTTGAATTTCATGGATGGAAAACTGATTTGAAGTTGCTTCTATGATCCTATCCTCTACAGTCTTGACAAACCTTAGCATATAATATCTGGCAAATGTGTAAACTAGCAACATTCTTTCTCTTGGAAAATCTGCCATTTGAGATTGGGCAAATGTGTAAAATAGCGACATAGTTTTTTTGGGTCCTTTTCATAGTTATATATTCTTTTGTTCCTTTTTGGTAATTATAATTCAAGTTGATGTGCAACTGTTTGTTAATGATGACCGTTTGAACCGGTTAAATTATAATGTCACTAACAGTAGCCAACTTAGCTAACTGGTCCATTTTGGTAGATATCCTATCAAACTTTCAGAATATTATTTGAGCTGGTTATCATTTTTGAAATATTACTCAGGCAACTTGGTATAGATGTTCATTTGTTGATATTTGGTATTTTTGTCTATTTAGACAAAATACATTCACTTTACATGCCCTGATATTTGGTCAGACAAAATACTAGAACCAATTAGGTTAAGAATTCCATCCAAATATATAACATATACTCCCAATTCTACAACAAAAACTACATGTAAGCGAAATGTGTTAAATGTAGAATATTAATTGTGCTTTAAATTTGTTTGGTCTTGAGTTAAAAGCATAAAGTCTACCCTTTGTTTTCATTTTATAGATGTTGGCACTTGGCAGTACTAAATGGCAACCATATCTTTATAATCCTTACTGACTTTTATATGTGTCACTTTTGACCCATCACTTATAAATGAGGGGATTTGTGTTATACTTAAAAAGGGACCGAAAGTGTATCTCTTAGCTCATTAAATCACCTAAAACATTTAAAAAAGTACCATCTGTAGTATTTCTAATACATAATTCATAAGAATTTTTAAACAAAAAGGGTTCTGCAGGTCAAACCAACCGATTTGCATCATAGTTACCCATTTTGACCGATTATCCAACTTGGGTCACGCTGCGTGCTCTGCTATATTTCATAAATTTTTTATCTACAACCAGAATGTTCATTTGTGATATCATATTCTTGTAATTATTAAATGTGGTATCATATCTTATTGCTTCTGTAACATAATATGTTTCACCATCAACAGGTTCGCCATTTGGAAGTCGAGTAGCAAATGTTTACTTCATGTTGTTGCGCCTTTCGTTGATGTTTTGCAGGCAGACCTTAAAACTTTGTTTGCTTTTCTTGCAATGATTTGATTAAGTTATATGTAACGGGACTCGGTTCTTATAACTTATGAGATTATTACTTAAGGTTAGTAATGGTGAAATCTAAAACCTTTTTCCCCTTAGAACTTTAATCTTGCAAAATTGCATTTGAAGGTGAGGTTGCTTTGATACTTGAAGGTTGGTTGCTTACTTGGTTATGTTAAGGGTAAAGGGTTACTGTTTCGTTGCGGTTTCAGCTGGTTATGATTTTAAGTTTCCCGTTTTTATCGGGTATCCAAAATTTTAGAGTTAATGCTCTCGAATTATACATAGATTTTGTTCTAACTTTCGTCGTTTGCTTTTACTTTTGATCTCTCTTAAACAACTTTCAACTTAATACAAGAACCCCATTCTCAAGGGAGCTGATCTGTACATAATAATTTTTAGCAACACATAACAAGGTATAAACAATTGACGCACGTTGTACAAGTTGATGATGTATAAAGTTATATACGATGATTTCTTTGTTGTGTAAGGGTCACTCATGCCTTGCTTATTGGAGTCGGGTAGGCTATGTTGACATCTGTTGGAATGTCTCATATATGGTGATGTATGACTACTTGGATTGTCTTGTAATGGCTGATGCAGAGTCAATGAGATCTTTATTAGGATACTTGTTTGTCACTTGTGCACTCTTGTGAAGAGAGTATACCACTTGGATTGTCTTGTATTAACTAGGGGTGGCAATCGTGTCGTGTTCGGGTTGGCGGGTCGCGGGTTCACGGGTTGGCGGGTCGGACCGTCGGTGGGTCGTGACCCGAACACGACCCGTATAATTATTCGTGTCAAGATGCGTGACACGACCCGTATAAGTCGAAACACGACACGACCCGCGTAACCCGTTTAAATATACGGGTTGGCGGGTTCGCGGGTCATTCACGAGTCGGCGGGTCATAAACGGGTTTGTGGGTCACTAACAGGTTGGCGGGTCATTAATTGGTTGGCGAGTCAGTGGGTCTAGTTTTACTAATTTTGTCCTTGTTTGTCAAAATACAAAATTTAAATACAAATTATTTAATAAAGTTCAACCCTACCTAAGAACAAAAGGAGACAATAGCATTAAAACGACGAATGAATAAAAGGAGACAATAGAATTGTTTCTTATTAGGTTTAGGATGGCTTAGGAATAAGATAAAAGCTAAAAAACCAAATAGGAAACATGAAATATATAAGGATAAATAGAAAATAAAAAAGTATCAAAAATATATATATGGGTTTACGGGTCGACCCGCGAACCCGTAAGCCAACCCGAACACGACCTGTTTATTTATACGGGTTGGCGGGTCAACCCGAAAACGACCCGAACCCATTTATGCTCAACCCAAACCCATTTATTTGCGTATCGAGTTTGTGTCGTGTTTCGTGTCATGTCGATAATTGTCACCCCTAGTATTAACTAATATTGAGTTTTATGAATTTCTTGACAGTCTTGGGTCAGAGCTGTGCTAATAAAAACCGAACAAACATGAATTTTTATATGAAAAAATATAGCAAGATCGTTCTTAAATTAAAGATTATAATTTTCTCGTTAATTTATTATAATTTTTTGTAATTTAACATTTTTTCTTTTGATGGATATATTAGTTTTAAAAAGGTGGAGGTAATGTAAAAATATTCATATTAGCATTTCCTCTTTAATATAAATAAAAAGGACATGAAATTAAATGATTGGCTAGAAATGATTTTCGCAGTTCTCGTACGAAAAACAATTTTCGTTTGAACCACTCACTATATATATATATATATATATATATATATATATATATATATATATATATATATATATATATATATATATATAGGGGAGGCTTCATACGAAAGCTACGAAAATTAACCGATGGCTAAGATTTTTTAGCTCATTAATGAGCCATTAATGACGCATTAATGAGGTTTAGGGAAAACCAAGTCTCGTAAATTAAAGATGGTTCACTCTGACGCAATTCACGGTTGAGTAAATATAAAAAATATCAAAATATCCCTATTAATAAGTCATTATTGGCGTTAAAACAGTTCTCGCAGTTCTCGTCGAAAAATAGTTCTCGTTTAAACTTTTACCTAAATTACTGAAATAGTCCATGTGGTTTGTTAAGAGTTGCTGGTTTGGTCATTTAAGATAAAAAAATTACACTACATGTCCCTATGATTGTTTTTTTGTTACTTAACTGGTTCTTTAGTCTAACTTCTCTAAAGCAGTCATAGAGACCTGTCTTGTAGTTTTTTATCTTAAATGACTATATCAGTAACTCTTAAAAAACTACATTGACTACTTCAATAATTTACTCTAATATAAACTAAAGGTTTAACTTTTAAGTACATTACTTTTTATTATTACATGGTTTAGAAAACAAAGTTAAGTTTTGAGAGTACATAATTAGAAATGAAAATTTCAAGGCATTCGTATCTTGGATAATACATTTTATTTGTCTATTTTTCTTTAAAAGAAAAAAATGTTTAAATAAATTAACCAAAACGTGATTGTAACAATGTCTTAGTTAATAATCTTTATCTCTATATTTTTTTTGTTTTCTCTTTTATATATAACGATGCAAATATGCAGTTATATATTGACAATTGACTACAAACTAAGCAAAACGTTATATTTTGTATCTATTTTTTATATATTTTCCTTCTATACATCGTAATATTCCACCCATAAATTTAGTAAGAGAAATGATATATCCTCCTACTTCATCCTCCTACTTATCCTCCTACTCACAAGATCAAAACAAGTGTCAAAATCAATGGATGGGATAAAGAAAGAGAATTAGTGGACTCCACATATTTAAATAAAGATATGTAATTAAGAAAATAAATTAGTTAATTAGAAATGTAAATTATTAAATAGGTATGGGAATTAAGTATTAAGATATAAGACCATCCGTATGGGTCTGGTTGGCCCCCATACCCAGCTTTGCACACCATCGAAGACTGCTTGTTGGCGCTGGTCCGAACAACGGCTAGCCCTCCAACCAGCTCTAGTAAGCCTTTATTTCCCTTTATTTCTTTTTTTATCTCTCTCAATATATATTTTAAAAGTGGGAGATGATATGCATGCTGATATAACAGTGAGAAACTCTAGAAAACTCCAGGTTGAATTCTAATGGTCTAATAGTTGAAAATATTTACTAAATTAAAAATGATATATCCTCCTATTTTTTCCTCCTACTTCATCCTCATACTCATCACAAGATGACATGTGGAGTCCACCAATTCTCTTTCTTTATCCCATCCATTGATTTTGACACTTGTTTTGATCTTGTGAGTAGGATGATAAGTAGGATGATGAAGTAAAAGGATATATCATTTCTCAATGATAAATAAAAATATATAGTAAAAAAGTATAAAACATATTGTAAATTAATTTGGTTTGTATACAAATCTAGGAACATGATGCCTGCTCAACGGCTAGTAACACCAATAGCAGACGTCATGTATTTGCCGTCAGATTTTTGAAAAAATATTCACCGTTGGGAATTAAAGGCCTGTGGAACGAAGGAATGAATGGTGGAAAAGTGGAAAACCCTAAAAAGCCCCCAAACATAATGTTGTTATGTGATGATGCATAGGGAGGGAGTCATTAATACCCTACAACAAAGTTTGCTAAACTCCAAAATGTGCTCCTCTTCGATTTTTACACCTATCCTCGTTAATTAATTAATTAATTAAATCTAAGTTTACATAAGAACCGTTATCCAATCAATCTTTACACTTTATACCCTCAATGGTTGATTTTGTGTGGCCCATTTGAATTTGGTTTTGGAGGTTAAAAGAGTAAAACAATATATATTTACGGGAAGATGATTTATTTACTTGTAAAATTAATTCACTTAAAAATTATATATTTTACTAACTTGTAATATAACTTTAAGAGTATTGTATATTATGTGGATGAGTCAATTTTATAAGTAGAATTATCATCTCTTAAAATTACGTAGAGGTTTTATGTCTTTTTTAAAGGATTAGTAGAATTTACATGTTATAATTTAATAGGGAATAAATTACAGGTTTGTCACTTATATTACCAATCGTCCCTAGTCTTCGTTAACTACACCAGACGTCCCCAACGTTTACATTTTTTAACGTTTGTAGTCCCTAGTCCACTTTAAAAGACTAAAATGCCCTTTTGTTTTTAATTTAACATTTCTTTTACATTCTTATTTCTTTTATTAATTAATAAATAATTATTTTATTTTTATTATTATTATTGATTGGTGGTGGGTTTTCAACAGTCTCTCGTTATTTGGCTTTAACCAAGGTTCGCGCACCACACCTTCACTCCGTGGAGGAAACCCCTATGGAAAAACCCCCAATCCACTGCATGCAGCAGTATTTGATCCCTCAACCTCTTGCGAGGAAAGGGGCCGCCTTACCAAATGGGCTAAACCCCATTGACAGACGATCTCTTAGTGACTGGTCTTCTTTCATCTTTTGTGAAAGAATATCGTTCATCAGCAGAAAACGTCCATAGCGTACACTGCTTTTGAATTGCTCCTCTAAGTCCTGCACGACATAAAAAGTTGACTTACTTTTTAGTTCCTCCAAAAACTCAAATTCTGTGGAAAGTATCAAAATTGACATGACATTAGATTCATCATACAGATACTTATAATATGTATCATACTCTCCATCCTGAGCAGAATAATCGGGTCGTGCTAGAGGTGGCTTATCAACTATGTATAGCTTTCCCTGTGCCCTTAGGATATTCCTAAAGTGCAACCTCCAAACTGAAAATTTTGGTCCTGAAAGCTTTCACTTTCCCATGATGAGACTAAGAGACTCCTCAGGTGAATAAAACGGAATAACTATAAACAGGACATCTATAGAAAAATGCAAGAGAAAACCGATTCAGTAATTAATTCCTCTAAAATAAATTATAACCCTTTAAATAAATTTATTTTATAATAGGATTCATATTTCACACGTGTTGGTACGGTTTGGGCACGGCAACACCAACCCCGTGCTATTTCTAGTGGGTATAAATCATACCGGTCGTATTTAATTTAAAGCATGACTCATATAACTTTGGGACATCGAATGAAACATAATTCGTACATATTTAGTCCTCCTAAGTGCATTTTGGACCCGTCACATCAGGGAATCACCAAAATAGACCTCACCACCTAAGTCGGGGTCAACTCTTGCCCGTCACATCAGGGAATCGCAAAGTCTTTCACCCCCTTCCCACATCGGCTTGAACCCCGGTGTGCACGGTTTGGGTACGACAACACACCGTTGGTACCGGTAGCAGGAAGATGTACCATTAGATGGGTAGCACTACTGGTATAAGATTTTTAAAGGGTTTGTGTGTTTCAAAAACTTTGCCAGTTTTTCCGTTTTACAAAACTTGTAAAACTATTATCCTTTTTTAAGTGGAAAAATATTCAACTTAAAAATATACATATGGTTTTTAAGGTCAAACGTGCACAATCTAATTAATTAATATCACAACCACGCAATTAACAATAATAATAATAATAATCCAAAAAACTACGCCTTTGACCATCATTGGTACTTGATTAACTAATCAAATACTCCTGTGGTCAAAACCCTAAGCGGATCACACAACATACAAGGCGTGGATAATTACATTTACATGATAATTACACTTAGGGTTTTGACCACATGAGTATTTGATGGTCAAGGCATGGATAATTACATCAAGTACCAGTGATGGTCAAGGCATGGTAAATGTATAGGTTAGATTTATTCCTTGTCTTGCTTGATCGTTTCCAGGATAATTACATTTACAAATATCAAACTAACCTATACAATTTTGATAAATCTAGTGCCCTATTACAAAATAAATCAAAGGCACGCAGACCCGCTAAAACTAATACTTTTACAAAATTGAATAGAGATTTCTAAGGCCTTGGCTTAAAATAATAATCCAATCAAGACATAATATGATATTAATTAAATAAAGCACACAAATTGATCATACACTATATATACATATACCCGGGATGATTCAAAACTTGAATCGGATAAAACCTAACACCAAAACCTATTTGATTTTGTGTTAATCCCAAAAACATATCCTGGGCCTCAAACCTGGGCCTAAACTGGGATTTTTGCTATTTATCACAAACTGGACAATTTAGAAAAAACATAACCTAATCAGAAACAATAATTAAGCTGGAAACTTTACTTGACGAAAAGTTCAAAAACTTTGACCTTTTGTCAATCCCAAGTTTCACACAATATATATATATATATATATATATAACAGATAAAACTGGAAACTTTATTTAGCAAAAAGATCAAAACTTTGATCTTTGGCAAAAACAAAGTTTCACACATTATATACATATATAAACCATGAAGCTGGAAACTTTATTCAGTAAAAAGATCAGAACTTGATCTAAAACAAAAAAACAAGTTTCTCACATATATATATATATATAATAATATGAATAAAAAACTATCCCCTATCGAGCCTAGAAGAGGCTCTGATACCACTGTTGGCATTTACAGGGTACAACTTGTACAATAGAATAAAACTAAATCCCAACCCCAAGGATCACAACTAGATCAACTAGGGGAACATGACAGATAATAATATTCATATTAATCATATATATATATATATATATATATATATATATATATATATATATATATATATTATAGCCTATAACGGATAAGAATTATACCCTTGCACTGTTATAGGGGGATACACAGCTACTGCACCCGCCAACCTAGCTGCTAGACCGCCATAATAATACCCTCAATAAAAATCGCATCCCGTGTGTGTAAACTCAACAACCGCCGCCGCCACTAGGCCCTCGAAGGGCTGTCACCGAAAAAGAACCGCCGCAAAGGGGGTTCTCGGCCCTGGGGTGTTGTCTGCCGGAATCTGCCGCACGCCGTCGCAAAGGGGCTGCCGGCCGCTGGATCGCGCCATTGGGATCGTGCCGCTGCCTGCGGTGGTGGTGGTGTCCTTCGGCCGCCAAATCCAAGAGAGAGAGGGGGAGAGTGTTTTGTCTTATCGTGTGGCTTAAGGGATTAATAATTAACTTATGATTAATTCCACCCTTTAAAACCTATTTATATAAAATAAATGGACTAAGGCTTCTAAGATGTTCAACACATGAACAAGTTTGTTATACTGAAAATAAAATGCTAACTCTTCTAGTTCTCAACAAATGAGATTTCAGTATTCAACTATCTATTAGCATACTTAGCATGTTTCCATGCATGAGTATATATAAGCAAGGGTGTCCGGGTTGATGAAGAGAGAAGGACATAAAGGTATTTGGTTTAATAATATTATAATATATAAAGGTAGTGGGTGGAAGGTAGTTTAACTTTACAAGCAAAGTGTGTAAAGTAAACATACTTTTCAGTAATGAGTTTACCCACTATCTATTATTATATTATTAAATTACTACATTTATGTCTTGAGAAAGTAAACTTCTTCTTCCATGCTTGTGCTTTAATCAACACCATGTTTTCTGAAGATTTGACTTGACCAATAGAGTTGCCAGCCATACTTAGTTGAAGCATCATATCTTCGAGATCTTCTCTCCAAAATTATCTTTCTTCTTTTCCAGGGGATAAAGATCTATCCTTTTTGTTTCTTTGCAGATACAAAAAGTGCTAAGTACTTTTACAAAGAAAGATCTAAGGCATAATAAGAACAACACATGTTCTGCCTTTGACTAAAGAAAATATTACATAGAAAAGCTATTAACTGAGATATAGAATAATAACTTAGCTAACAGACACTGAACTGCAAATGTAATTTTGCTCAGCTGATAACATAAATCAACGTATAGCTAATAAACTGATCAAACTAAACTGCCAGCTGATCTCAAGGGCTCAGCTAATCGTTTGAGTATGATCCGCTAATGAAGAATAAGATTGGATAAGTAGTAAATACCTTATCTGACATATGAAAGGCATCAGCTGATCAATGTGATTGTGTCAGTTGATCCTTGATGTCTCAGCTGATCTTGAAACTTTCTTCAGCTGATGGTTTTGGACCATCAGCTGATCCATTGTAGATTCTCAGCTGATGCTTTTTGACTGATCTTTTCTTCTCAGCTGATCTTCCTGAAGCGTGTCCTTTAGCTGATACTCAGTGTTCAGCTGACACTCGTTTTCTTCAGTTGACACTTCTTACTTATAATTTTCTTTAAGTCTAACATGAAAAACAACACATGTTTTTCATTTACCTAAGTCCAAAACTGAATATGTGGTTTTGTTAACATCAAATCCTATCTTAAAATAATAGACAGGTTTGATTTAGGTTTGATATTGCTATTTCCCCAACAATCTCCCCCTATTTGATAATGACAAAACCTTATCTGATTACGAAGAATCAGTTTAACTCGGATTTGTAAAGATAAAACTTTTAAGTGCAATTTGGTTACCTAGCTATCTGTTTTTGGTAACTCTGTAATATATGTTTCCTGATATTCTGTTTTTGGGAATCTTTTCATTTATGAAGTACCATTGTTCTGTTTTTGTGGTATCTTTTCTATCCTTTTTCTGTTTTTAGGATTTTTGATTTTTTCTATATTTACACTATGTGAGCTATCTACTAAGAGTCATCTATACTAGCATTTTAGCTAAGTAGTCCATGATCAAAGTTTCAAGTTTGATTACAGAGAGTTTGTACAGAGCAATCTAACTATGAGTTAAACTAAGTACAGAAGTTGAACTATTCTTGGAATTGAAAAAAAACAACTAGTCTAGTTATGAAGTTTCAGTTTTCTTCCCACCAAAGTTCTTCTTTCACATCCAGAAGTCTGTCTAGTGGATTTGCAGCCAACAACTCTTCAGCTCTTGCTTGAATCAGACTTTCAAAATGTTCACTTCCTGTCTGTCCCCTTGTTGAAGTTGCAGCTTGAAAGATTAACTCTCCAGGGGCTCTTCCTAAGTCAGTTTCTCTTAGGAATCTCCAAACACCAGCTCTGTTCTTGAAGAACATCCCTCTTTCAGGTTCAGTTATGTACTTAAACATTTCTGGTTCAATGTTGGAGGGCAGAGCAGTGTTGAGATTTTCATATGCAGACAGGTAAGGATGATTAGGATTAAGTATGATCTGTTCAGCAGGTACAAAAGCTTTGGAGGATTTCTTGAAGGCATCCTCAATCACATCAATGTGTTCCATAAATTGATCATGAGTGCATATCCTGTGGTAGACAGACATTGTGATCCAGTATTCGAATTTGTTTATGAACCTTGTGGCAATTTCACTTTTGGATTTAAGGAGGTGGTACAGAGTTTCAATCATCTCACTGAAGGAGAAAAATTTGCAGTGATGCAGATAGGCATTCTCATGTGTTTGTCTTTCATCTCTTATTACTATTCTGAGATATGGCCCTTCATCTGTTCCCTTATATGGAGTGACTCTGGAAATGAGATTTGGATCCTTTCTTTCTACCAAGTTCTTCTTGTTTTCCAAGAGCTCTTTGATCTCCCTTTCAGATTGCTGAGTTGTAACTCCAAAGTTGAACTCATGCAATGCTTGAATGGCTTCTCTGTAAGTTCTTCCTCTTTTAGGAACTTTGTTGGCAGTAGGATCATCTTGCTGTGGTGCAACCTGTGTTGGATGTGATTGAGAGGATAGCATGATGATTTCTTCTTCTTGTAATTCTCATAATTCATCATCAGTGACACCAATGATTGCAGCAAGATCTTAAGGAGTAGTGAAATCCTGGTGTCTCTCCTTGGTTTTCAGAACATCTTCAATGGTTGTACCAAGAGCAGCAGCCAGTTCACTTAGCTCTCTGAGATTCTCATCCTCTTGATTTAATTCTTTTTCCTTTCTTTCTTCAGCTTCAATCTCCTCAGCAGACATGATTTTCTTTCCTTTTCTCCTTGATGTACTGCTGAGAGTTGGTTGGCTTGAATGAACAGGAAAGGAAACTTGGACTGTTGGAGCTTGAGTTGAGAGGCTCTGCTTTTTCAAGTTGAGCAGAGAGGACAGAGGCACCCTATCTTCATCATTATCATCATCAGAATCTTCTGATGGCACATTGATTGGTGCACAAGATTCATCTTGTCTGGGCTTTTTAGCACTCTTCCTTCTAGCCATTTGTTTGAGTCTTCTTTTTGGCCTCTGCTCATCTTGAGCAGGTTGCTCCCTTTCTGATAAATTCTCCCCCTCAACATTTGATTTCCTTTGAGTTTCTGTTTCATTGGGGGCTGCTTGATCCACTGCTGCCTTATCAGCTTCTACTACTTGAGTATGATCTGGTGATAAGCTTGAACTAGTAGTAGAATCCGAGTCTGACTTCTCCCCCTTTTTGTCATCAACAAATGAAAAAGGAAAGTTGTCAGAAGGCTTGGCAACAGAAGGTGGGATAAAAGAATAAGGAGATGGAGAAGGGGTGGAGTTAGAGGGAGGGATAGTTGAAGGTGAAGGAGAGGCAGTAGGAACAGGAGGTGTGGGGAAAGATGGAGGTTATCTTAGGCTTAGGATAGCATCAGTGATTTTGGTAAATTCTTGAATGGTTTCACTGTGCCTTTGGCTGGAGGAGTGGCTTAAGTGTGTGACATCAGTAGCTATGGTTTGAAGAAGAGAAGGGACTCTAAGAAGAGAGTCAGGGATGGTTACTGAAATGTTAGGAGGGGAAGGTCTTAAGGTTTGGAGTTGGGAAAGAAGATTAGAAATAGTTTGGTTTAAGGAAGTGATGGTTTGGTTTGAAATGAGAGGTGAAGGAGTGGGTGCAGGGTTAGAAGTTTGAGATAAGAGTTGATCCAATTTATGAAGAATTGGTGATAGATCAACTGGGGCAGGGGTGGGTTGGGGTTGGGTAGCTTTAAGTGACTCAACCTCTTGGGTTAGATGAGAGATTTGAGTTTCTATTTGGGTTTGGAAAGAGGTAAATGAGGCTTGAAGACTATCCATCTTTTGAGAGATAGATAGAAGGGTTTGAAGTATTTAGGGTGAGAGTTCAGAAGAAGTAGAGGGAATGGGTTGTATAGGAATTGAATGAGATAGGGTACCAATATCAGGAATGGATTGGGGTCCCTCACTTAGACCTTGGTATATAGGCCTAAGATCACTGGGAACATATTGTGTGCCCTGTGCTAATGGTTGGTTTATACCACTAGTATTGACAGACAGTGCAGTAGCATGTGTAAGAAGTGAATCAAATACATGTGCAAGCATGTGTGTATGAGTGAGGGTTGCACTCAGTGGGGTATCCCTTATTACAGTGGTAAGCTGTTGTGAACTTACTAAGGGTATGGATAGACTCAATGTGGGTATAGACACAGTATGACCTTGGGAGGAGGTCTGTCTTTCAATGGCATCACCCTGTTGGGAGGATGATCCAGATTGCAGGAGTCCCATATTTACAAATGTGTCCTGTTGGGAGAACATATCCACTGGTAATTGTGGTAAGTCAACTTCCATTTGCTCCCCCTCAACATAAGAGGGAACTAGTGGAGTTGAGGTCAGAGGTGTGGATATCACTACCTCAGAGACTTGTGGAAAGTGCACAATCTCTTGTGACCTTATTTCAGTATGGGTGAAGGAGGTAGTAAAACTAGTGACTGTTGGAAGTACACTAGAGCTTGGCTGTTGTGGGGGTGTTACAACTGGAGGAGAGGTTGGGTTCTCACTGGTGGGGTTTACCAAATGAGTATCCTCAAGAGTGGTAGTGATTATACCTGAGATGTGCCGAGTTTTGCTGATCTCAATCAATTGAATGAGATTGTCAGAGATTGTGTCTTCTTCAGCATCATCACCATCAGCAACACCTTCACTTTGTTGATCTTGTGGTGTGGTAGAACTGGAACTGACAGGGAATTCAGTGATTGGCATCCCTCTTTGAGAAGATGAGCTGGTTGTAGCTTGAATATTGTCAGTGTGAACATAGCCAGCATCACCTCTTTCATCACCACTATCTGCTGCATGAACCTCCTCAGCATCAGGATTAATAGGCTCATCCTGTGCTGGTTCATCAAACACTTCTGCTCTAAACATCATTTCATGATCAGCAGTATCCATCAACTCTTCATCCATCCTTTCTTCTTCTTCCACTAAGGCTTCATCTGGAGTATGAGTCATAGACTCTTCAGAATGCTCAGTGATTATATCAGGAGACTCAAAATGATCGGCCTCATCTTCCAAAACAGCATCCTCTGCATCATCAATTAACTCCTGCATCTCAGGAGTGATTGCAGGACCAGCATCATCTCTTATCAAGTGAAACACTTTTTGACCCATCTGTGGGATTGGCATTGTGTTATGTGTAACATTCAGATGTGTATATGCCTCCAAGTGTAAAGTTTGTAGAGCAATCAAACTAAGAAATCTGATATAAGGCACATGGGTCCTTGTTGTCTTTTTGACAGTTCCCAAGGTAATCTTATCCATCATCTCAGTAAAGATAATCTGAGCAAAATCTACATTCCTCCCAGTCACTAGAGCATGAAGAACCATAAGCTCAGTCTGATTTAGTAGATCATGGCTCCCTGATTTATGACCAAAACATCGAATGATAACACCAGCCAAGTATTTCCAGGGGTGACCTAAGACTGACAGCTTGTATCTACCATGAGTGATAGGTTCATTGTAGCCAATCAGTGGCAGAACCTCCAAGGTTTGTTCAGCAGTAGCAAAGGGTTGGAATGGTGCAAAGTTGGGTATGGATAAGGCTTGTCTGAGAGTTTCAACAGAGATGACAATGGGGGTTTGGTTGTTTAAGATGGTGCAAGTAATGGTTTGATTGTTTGGGTGGTATCTGGCAGTGTATCACATCTCCCGGATAATGCGAGGGAAGATGAACAGAGGATGAGCAGATAAACAGGAGAACAGAGGGTGTGCTCTTAAGAAGTTGACCATGGGTTCAAAGCCCTGGCTTGCTTTGGTCGAGGGAATGTCAGTGTTGATTAGGATGTTATTTGGGGTTATGGTGAAGAGAGAGTTAGGAGTAACATTCTCACCTGAAATAGCTTGTGGGACCTCAGTAGGGTTGAACATCACCATTGTTGCAGAGCTTGAGATCACAACGATACAGTTACCTGAAAGTAGTGAAAGAGAAGGGTTTCGGAGAATGAGAGTTTTGAGAATTTTGAAAGCGTAAAAAATGAAAAACCGCTCAAAACATCTTTATATCTTCCTTGGAAACCTAAACTGTCACAAAAATATATTTTACAAAAAGTAACTGTCACATCTGCAAAAAGGTAATAAACGGAATATATAATAAATACACAGACAGTTAACGGACAATTAAACTAAATTAAATACTACCTAGTAACATATTAAATACAAATGAGAAATTAATAAAATAAGTGTTGGGACACAGAATTTTTGACTTTTGAAAATCATCAGCTGACAAAAGAGAGTGTCAGCTGATCCATGTTGAGATAAAATAAGTGTCAGCTAATGAGTGCACTTAGCTGAGCTTCTAAGTCTTAGCTGATGGTTTATCAGCTGAGGTATAGTGTCAGCTGATGGTCGTCAGCTGACATGATTCCATTAGCTGATCTACCATAAATAAAATATGTAGAAGCTTAGATAAGTACTTCATTTCACACACAAATAAAATTAGTTTCTCACACAAAATTATCTACCTAAGAAAAGAATATTTTATAAATTTAACATGCCAAGTTTGGATATTAGGAGGTTGAACCGAGACTCATCCAAAAGTTTTGTAAAAAGATCAGTTAATTGAACATCAGTACTTATGTAGTGCATTGAAACTTTCTTTTTCTGCACATTATCTCTAAGAAAATGATGTCTGATTTCAATATGCTTGGTTTTAGAATGCAAAACCGGATTGTTAGAGATAGAAATGGCACTAGTGTTTTCACACAGAATTGGTGAGTTTTCAAACTGTATGTCATAATCAAGTAGTTGATTTTGCAGCCATAGTAGTTGAGCACAGCAGCTTCCAGCAGCAATGTATTCTGCCTCAGCTGTTGAAGTTGAAACTGAGTTCTGTTTCTTGCTTGACCAGCTAACTAATCTTCCACCTAACAGCTGACAACCACCAGATGTACTCTTTCTGTCTAGTGTACAACCTGCAAAATCAGAATCAGTGTATCCAACTAACTCAAAATCAGAGTCTTTGGGGTACCAAAGACCTAGATTAGGAGTTCCTTTGAGATACCTGAAAATTCTTTTAACTGCAGCTAAGTGAGATTCTTTGGGATCTGCTTGGTATCTAGCACAAAGACATGTTGAAAACATAATATATGGTCTACTTGCAGTAAGGTATAAAAGAGATCCAATCATACCTCTATAAGCTGTAATGTTCACTGATTTACCATCAGTGTCCTTACCAAGCTTTAAGGCAGTGGACATGGGTGTTTTCATTGAAGAACAATTTTCAAACTCAAATTTCTTAAGTAAGTCATTTACATACTTTGTTTGATGAATGAAAATTCCATCAACCTCTTGTCTAATTTGAAGTCCAAGAAAATAGTTTAGTTCACCCATCATGCTCATCTGATAGTTATTAGACATGAGTTTTGAAAACTTTTTACAAAGATCCAAATTTGTAGACCCAAATATTATATCATCTACATATATTTGTACAAGAATTACATCACCCTTGAATTTCCTTATAAACAAAGTGCTATCTATGCTTCCTCTTATAAAGCCTTTAGTGGTTAGAAAAAAGAGAGGGTATCATACCAGGCTCTTGGAGCTTGCTTTAAGCCATACAAAGCTTTGTTCAAGAAGTATACATGATCTGGCTTGCTTGCATCCTCAAAACCTGGAGGCTGTTTGACATACACCTCTTCCTTCAATTTTCCATTGAGGAAAGCACTCTTAACATCCATTTGAAAAACTTTGAAGTCTTTGAAGGCAGCATAAGCTAGAAACAGTCTTATGGCTTCAAGTCTTGCAACAGGGGCAAATGTTTCATCATAATCAATACCTTCTTCTTGGCAATACCCCTGTGCAACTAACCTTGCTTTGTTTCTGATGATCAGCCCTTGTTCATCCATTTTGTTTCTGAACACCCACTTAGTACCAATGATGGATTTTTCCTTTGGTCTTGGCACCAAAGTCCATACATTGTTTCTTGTGAATTCTGCCAATTCTTCTTGCATGGCATTAATCCAGTGAGGATCATTTAGAGCTTCATCAACCTTCTTTGGTTCAATCATAGAAACAAAACCTGTGTATAAACAGAAATTACAAGCTTTTGATCTTGTTAGTACAGGTGCTTCTATGTTACCTATGATCTGATCTTTAGGATGATTCTTGTGGTCCTTATAGGCATTTTGGATTCTGGGAGAGTTTGGATTATTTTGGATTATGGGAGTCAAAATTCTTTGGTTTGGATCAGCTGATGAGACTTCTGGTTGATCAGCTGACAGAATTTCAGGAATGTTATCTGATGAAACTTCTACTGATGAGGGAATGTTTGATATGGAATTAGAGTCCATTGATGTTGAATCATGATTCACATCATTCAGTAAAAGTGTGGATTGGTTTAAGATTGGATGTGCATTGGTTTGATGTAAATTTGGAACAGTTTCATCTAAATCCTCTACATCAGCTGATGGGAGTAGATCAGCTGATACTAGAATGTTGTCTTCAGTATGTAGCAGATCATTAAATTCCTTACTTGTAGATGGATTAGTAGAACAGGAAGCAACAAAGTCATTTTCATTAAAACTTACATTGATTGATTCTTCTATGACCTTTGTTCTGATGTTGTAGATTCTGTAAGCTTTGGAGATCACAGAATATCCAACAAAAACACCTTCATCAGCCTTTGGTGCAAACTTTTGCAGTTGATCTTTCTGGTTCAGTATGAAGCACTGACACCCAAAGATGTGAAAGAAACTGATGTTGGGCTTCCCTCCCTTGAGCACTTCATAAGGAGTCTTATTGTGTCTCTTAATGACTAGGGATCTGTTCTGAGTGAAACATGCACAGCTGACAGCTTCAGCCCAGAAGTTGAATCCTAACCCACTCTCACACAGCATGGTTCTTGCAGCTTCAATTAATGTTCTGTTTCTTCTATCAGCTACTCCATTCTGTTGTGGAGTCCTTGGAGCAGAGAAGTTTTGAGATATGCCTTTTCATCATAGAAACCTTCTAGAGTTTGATTTCTAAATGATCACTTCTAAGCATCCTTACCAGGTTTCCATTTAGCACTTCCATCTTTTTCATAAAGCTGATTATCTCTTCAGAAGCCTCACTCTTTGCTTTCAGAAAGATGACCCAAGTGTATCTTGAGAATTCATCAACCAAAACTAGAGCATACTTACTTCCACCAATACTTGCAGTAGCAACAGGACCAAATAAGTCCATGTGTAACATGCAAAATGGTTCAGTAATGGAGAAGGCTTGCTTAGATGGAAAAGATGTCTTGTGCTGCTTTCCCTTTTCACAGGAAGAGCAAGGTTTAGGCTTAACATAAGTCAGTGAAGGTAGTCCTGACACTAGATCACCCTTGCTCAACTTGTTAATGTTTTTGAAATTTAAATGGGAAAGCCTTTTGTGCCATAACCAGTTTGTGTCAGTTACAGACTTTGTATACAAACAGGTTAACTTGGATGGATCACCAGAGGACATATCAAGAGTATATACATCCTTGGTTCTTTTTGCACAAATAATTGTTTTACCTTCTTGATCTAAAATGGAACCACCTGTCTTTGTAAAGAGGACTTTATGATCACCATCACATAACCGACTTATCTTGATGAGATTGTACTTAAGCCCTTTAACATATGATACCTTAGACAAGGTTAAGTTCCCATTATAAAGTTCTCCGTAGCCTTTTGTTTGCCCACAATTGTTATCACCAAAGGTCACTCTTGGACCTTTTTCCTTCTTGTAGTTACTAAGCAGAGCTTTACAACCTGTCATGGTCCTTGAACATCCACTGTCAAGATACCATGTGTTCAGACTCTGCATAGATGAGATTGAAAGAAGGTTAGTGACACTTGGGCATCCACATTTATGTGGACCCCTGTGGATTGCACCTAGCCATCCACTTTATATTAGGTTGTTTATGAATGAGAGAAACAACTGTGTTATCAAAATCAGTCCGCTGTCTTGAGTTACCTTCAAGAGAACAATTACTTGCCTTATGTTCTTTGCTCCCACATTTATAATATTTTTTATTTTTGGAGCCTTTAACATGTTTTGGTAATTGCCTAAGAGATGTCTGAACTGTTTTCTGATGACTATGAGTCATCAGCTGACAGATTTCACCATTCAGTTGTTGCAACTGATTCTATAAACTAATAAGGTCTTTGTTTACAGTCACCTTAGGTTGACCCTTAGTTAAAATGAGTTTTTGATCAACTTTAGGTGTGACAGACTTAGACTTTTTGTAAACAAAAGGTCCTTTTCCCTTGGTTTCTCCTATTAAAAGAGTTTGAAGTGATGTTTGATCAGCTAAACAAACAGAAGATGATCCATGATCAGCTGACAGGCTATCAGCTGAGCAGTTATCATCTACTTTTTGATCAGCTGATGTAATATCATTAGCTAAAGAATTTTCAGTCAGCTGAGTTCCTAAATTTAATGTATCAGCTTTCAAGGTTTGACAACAGAATGTCTCTTTGGTATCAACAAATGATTTCATTCCTTTACTCACTTCCTTTACTATTAAATTTTCAGTACTTTTGCTTTCTGTCAAAATAATAGAACTTGAACCAACTTTTGAAGAGGTTGAGTCTTTCAGCTGAATACTTTTACTTTTGACAAATCTGTTAGTGATAATACTTTTTCCTTTTACAATCTTTTGAAAAGTAAGAGGTAAAATATCAGCTTTTTCTAAGATATTTATGTCCTTGCTAAAATCAACACAGTTAGCAGCTTGGGAATAATTTCCACCAATAATAGCTTGACCTTGTTTTGGAATCTGCTCATTGACACACTGAGTGGTCTTCTCAGCAGATACACACCAAGATCTAACTATTTTTTAAAGGTCATTAAACTTTATTGTTTCTTCATTGGTTTCTTTTACCAAGATCTGATTAAGTATCTTTTGATTAGCTAAATCATCTTCCAGTTTTGTCATTTGTTTCTGTTTCTCATCTTTAAGACTTAACCTCTCTTTTAGTGATTCTATTTCTAATTTTAGCTTCTTTTCTCTTTGAATATTTGACTGAAACTCAACACACAGATAATCAAACATAGTGTTCTTTTCATTATCTTCATAGTTAATAAATTTTCCAACCTGATACATAGAAGAAGGAACCCAGTCAGGAGAAGTACAAGCTTTAGCAGCTTTCTTCATGTCCTCATTAAAGGAACTTGTACTTGCTGTGTTAGCCATCAAACTGAGCTGAGCTGTGAGGACCTCATCTTCATCACTTGAGAGATCTTCCTCAGCCCAATCTTCTTCTTCAACTATCAACACCCTGTTCTGAGCTTTCTTCTTTTTCTTGTCAAAGACTGCATCAAGAAGCTTCTTATACTTAGCTTCATAATCAATCTTGCTGTCTGAGCTTGATGAACCCTTGAAGCATGTGTTTCCTCTGGACTTACACTCACTGGCGTAGTGACTAGTCTTGCCACAAGAGAAACAACCTTCAGAAGCCTTTGGTTTTGACATGGCTCTTTCTCCTTTGAAGGGTTTCTTCTCAAACCTCTTGACACCCTTTCTTTTCAAGAAAGGTTTGAACCTTTTAACCAACATGGCAGCCTGCTCAACAACAGCTTCACGGCTATCCATGTTCTCCAGAACTTCATCCCCATCAGCCACTTGCTCTTCATCAGAAGACTCCTCCTCTTCCTCCTTATTACTGGACTCATCCACAACTGCAGCAAAACTCCTAGATCTTGTATCCTTAGATATAAGGGCAGTAGTTGGAGCTTTTGTAGCCTCCTTCATATCCTTGGTAGAGAGTTTCCTTTGTTTCACTGATTGTTCATGATTCATAAGGTTTCCATATAAACCAACCAGTGTAAGACCCTTGATTTTCTCACCATGTTTAAGCACAGTGATAAAATGATCCCAAGATTCTGGGAGAGAGTCTAGAAATTTGTTTACAAGTTCCTTATTGCTCTTGGGAACATCTGCCCTTCTTAAGTCATGTTGGGAAATTGGCTAAGTCATTGAAACTGTTATACATGCAAATATCAAAATTGTTAATGGAAAACAGTTCAAAACTGTTAGAAGAAGTGTTGAAGAAACAGTTTAGAACTGTTAGTAAAAATTGTGAAGACAGTTGTAACGAACAGTTGATGTGAACTTCAAAACTGTTATATAGAGTTCAGAACTGTTAGTACAAACTACTACAACTGTTTGAAGACCTTGAAACCGAAGACTCTTAGAAGAACCAAGAACTGTTGTATTCATTACGCAGTTTCTGTTGAGCTAAATATGGAAAAACCCTATCTTTGAAGATATCTCGAAATACTTTGAAGATCATCAAGATTATCTCAGAAGATAGAAGATTACCTAACTGTCAGCAAATCAAGGAAGATCAAGGAGTATATAAATGATAGATTAGAATTCATAATTTGTACGTACTCATTGATTAAGTTTTCGCATTCATTCTTCAAGTTGTAATTTGCTTTATGAATAGTGCTAAGCCTCTAAGTTTCTCGTTGAAACCTAAGAACAATCTGTGTTCTTCGTCTAACATAATAAGTTAGATTGGGGGTGAAGTTTGCTATTGTAATCACTCTCGTTGATTAATAAAATTACTGTTTGATTGAATCTCTTTGTGTTCAAAATCTTCTTTAATCAATTAAGTGTGATTCCGCAACTTCTTAGTTGATTGTGATCATAGTTAAAGATTAACTTTTATTCAACTTTGATTTGTTATTCAAAAGTTAGTTCTTGTTATTTGATATAATCTATATCCGATCCTGACAAGTCATTAATAAGGCAGTTGAACCTGGTGTAGGTCTGAGTAAGACTTTCACCTTTATGAGCAAAAAAGAACTCATATTCTCTAACCAGAAGGAGTTTCTTGTTTTCCTGCACTTCTTCAGTGCCTTCATATGCAACGGTCAAAGTGTCTAGCATCTCTTTTGCAGATTTGCAGTTAAGAACTTGATGATAGACATCGTTTGGTAGTGCAGAGACTAAAGTTGTTCTTGCTTTAACGTCAAGATTAACAAGCCTTTTGTCTTCATCAGACCACTGATTTATAGGCTTTATAATTAGTCTTTCAACAGCAGGAACTTCATCAGTTGCTTCAGTCACTTGAATTGTTGAGGAAGGAACATAGGGACCTTCAGAAACAGTTTTAAGCATCACATCATCAAGGCTTGACATATAGAGAAGAACTCTACTCTTCCAGAGAGAGAAGTTCTCTCCATCAAACATTGGACACCTTGTGAGTGAGCCATTGTTGGAAGAACCGTTAGAAGCAGCACCAGGAGTGGCCATTTTGTAGTGTGGGGTAGAAGCAGTTGAAGAGTAAGCAAAACAGATCTTAGATATGAGTTATCTAGTCTGCTCTGATACCAGTTGTTAGTCCCGAATGGATACTACAACAACAAATGTTTGTAGAAGGGGGGGTTGAATACAAACTTTAGCAAATTAAAATTTAAGAGACACACGGTTTACTTTTATATAATTCTTATTGATATGAATCAAGAATTACATGAACTAGATGCGGAAAATCTAAGTTCAATAAAAGGTGGCAACTAAAATTTTCTAACACATAGACTAAGCTAATCTTAAACAACTTATGTCTAAGATGTTCAACACATGAACAAGTTTGTTATACTGAAAATAAAATGCTAACTCTTCTAGTTCTCAACAAATGAGATTTCAGTATTCAACTATCTATTCGCATACTTAGCATGTTTCCATGCATGAGTATATATAAGCAAGGGTGTCCGGGTTGATGAAGAGAGAAAGACATAAAGGTATTTGGTTTAATAATATTATAATAGATAAAGGTAGTGGGTGGAAGGTAGTTTAACTTTACAAGCAAAGTGTGTAAAGTAAACATACTTTTCAGTAATGAGTTTACCCACTATCTATTATTATATTATTAAATTACTACCTTTATGTCTTGAGAAAGTAAACTTCTTCTTCCATGCTTGCGCTTTAATCAACACCATGCTTTCTGAAGATTTGACTTGACCAAGTATAGAGTTGCCAGCCATACTTAGTTGAAGCATCATATCTTCGAGATCTTCTCTCCAAAAGTATATTTCTTCTTTTCCAGGGGATAAAGATCTATCCTTTTTGTTTCTTTGCAGATACAAAAAGAGCTAAGTACTTTTACAAAGAAAGATCTAAGGCATAATAAGAACAACATATGTTCTGCCTTTGACTAAAGAAAATATTACATAGAAAAGCTATTAACTGAGATATAGAATAATAACTTAGCTAACAGACACTGAACTGCAAATGTAATTTTGCTCAGCTAAGGATAAATGTGAAAGACTCAACTGACTAGATTTTCTCAGCTGATCGAATTGCTCAGCTGATAACATAAATCAACATATAGCTAATAAACTGATCAAACTAAACTGCCAGCTGATTTCAAGGGCTCGGCTAATCGTTTGAGTATGATCAGCTTATGAAGAATAAGATTGGATAAATAGTAAATACCTTATTTGACAGATGAGAGGCATGTGATTGTGTCAGCTGATCCTTGATGGCTCAGCTGATCTTGAAACTTTCCTCAGCTGATGGTTTTGGACCATCAGCTGATCCATTGTAGATTCTCAGCTGATGCTTTTTTACTGATCTTTTATTCTCAGCTGATCTTCCTGAAGCGTGTCCTTTAGCTGATACTCAGTGTTCAGCTGACACTCATTTTCCTCAGCTGACACTTCTTACTTATAATTTTCTTTAAGTTTAACATGAAAAACAACACATGTTTTTCATTTACCTAAGTCCAAAACTGAATATGTGGTTTTGTTAACATCAAATCCTATCTTAAAATAATAGACAGGTTTGATTTAGGTTTGATATTGCTATCTCCCCAACACAATCTATCAGAAAAATCATTTGAAGAGGAGAGTGAAAAGAAGTGAAATTTGAGTCATTTCATGATAGAAGGAAATCAAGTGTTCCAAGAGTATGGATTTTGGTAGTCAGGTGATAATCAAGGAAAAAATATTCTCAAACCTTCACCTGTTGACAAACTGTAAAACAGTCAAAATCAGAAGTTATACCCACTATTAAACCTGAAACCATCTACATGTCCTCTTCTCCTTGAACTGCTTGTCACTGAATCCATTGCCACAAATATTCCTAAACTCTCATTTCTTGAAGTTACGAATTCTAATCCTTCGAAAGATCAAGAAATGAGTACATCAATTATGCTGGCACCAACTCCAGTCAATAAAGCTCCTATACAACATGTCTTAATCAAACTTGATTCACGTGTGAGATTGATAAATGACAAGGGAAAGGGATGTAACTAAAGAATTGTCCAAAATTCTCTTATTAATAAACAAGTCAAGAAATTTATTGTGGCTACAAATTTGACAATGGATGAGTTTACTGAATCCTTAAAAACTAAAGTTCTTATGGGTGCCGGTAACTTGGAAAAAGCCGCTACAGTTCTTGAGAAACCTTCTCCTTCTAAAACTCCTCAAAAATTCGTTCCTTTAAATGAGGAAGAGGAAGCTGCAAACTTATGCATTTCCCTTGAGGAGTTCAAAAGTGCTAGGGAACAAGCCTTCATTCTTGAACAAAAATCCAAAAATGAAGATTTATCTGAAAGAACGGAGAATAAAATGATACTCGAGGAACCAAGATGAGTGTGCTAAAGAGATGTCTCCAAAATCTTTACACTTTGCTACTCTTAAATAGTACGAGAAAAAGAAACTTGAAGAAGGAAGAGCTCATCTAAATCAAAAGGAGGATGGAAATGGGATGGGCAAAGAACACAAACATCCATACTAAACTTGAACCAATTAACCCTAGAGGATTCTATTTTGTTGATGCACATGGAGATGTACCATTTCAAAGGGTCTTTGATTTTTAGTATGCTGACTTCCCACACCTAAAAGCTGTATTTGTCAACATTTCCCCTCGTGATCCAAAAATCAAGCATGTCTTCACACCATACTCATTGAAATGATAAAGAAGGCTCCTTCTTATCCTTTCGCGGATAATTTTGAAGAAAAACCTTAGCCTACTCACAACTCCTGAAACATCCATCTTACTCGCTTTTATTTAATTTGGTATGTACAGTTGTAATTTCAGAAAAACCAAAAATAGCCGCATTTCCTAAAAAATATAAAAACATTCGGAAAATAGAAACAAATCTAGAAAGAGTAATACTGATCATGTATATATCGGATTTCCTTCGATTCTTGCAAACAATTTCAGTTTTCCTGTCGTTCCCTTGTACAGTCTATTTGTTTGTTCTTTTGTACAAACAATGCATTATAAACAAATAGGGTGAAATTCTAGTCCTGATTTGTTTACAGTACATCAGAGATGAAGACCTTCAGAGAATCCTTAAGGATTCTAATAAAGTATTGAAGATCTTGCACTGAAGACCGTGTGCTAAAGAACTTCAAGTACCTATGTTTGAACCTGAAGTATGATATTGAATTTCAGAGTTAGTCTCCTACAGATGGTCCCTACAATGACGTCACTCTGCCAATGTGAAAAATCGTGTGATACAATCGGTTATTGTAACGACCCGATTTTTGTTAGAATTTTATTATGGAATATTAAATAAATAAAGGAGAATATTTGTAGTGTTCAAGTGTTAAATAAATATAAGAAATATGTTACTTGTATTTATATTAAGAAGTATATTTACTGTCAAATAACACCCTTTTGGGAATATGGATTTAAAAGTTGTAAAAAGAAAATAAAAAAATAGAAAACGCGACATATTTAGGATCGCGACGCAACTCAAGGCGTTGCTGAATGACAGGTGTTGATGGCAGGGACGCATGTCGGTAGGAGAGGGATGCGTGGCAGATGGTCAGGATGCGTGGCGGGAACGCGACGCATTTCCTTAATGAATACGACTTGTTTGGGCATTTCCAGGCTCTATAAATAGTGCTCATTTTCAGCCATTTCACACCATTCAGTCTCATTTGTACCGTTACTTTGCTGAATTTTAGAGAGGTTTCATGGCTTTAGAGCAGATATTAGTGTCGGGGGTTGATCGGTTTGTATTTGCAAGGTTTGGGAAGCACGGGTAACGTAGTTTTGGGTTAGATTTTGACGTGAGCTTCGTCTTGTGGATATCTTGTTAGATCTACATCCGTATTAGTTTATTTTTCCGGTTCGAGGTGAATTCAGTTATTTTACAAAACCGAGAACGTAGGAAAAATCTATTTTGAGAGTATAAACGGATTTTATGAAGATATATCTAAATCTGAATATTATGTTTGATCCATGATTGTTAATGATGCATGCAATGTATTTTTGTTAACATACGAGTGATTTACGAGTTGTTTGCAATGTATGCATGTATACATATGAATATATTAATTGATAATCATGATAGCTTGATATGATGATATGGGTGGGTGTAGACACACTCTTAGATGTAACGATGATGCCTAGTAGGGAAAAGTGTGCCTCCTAGGATATGCTAGCAAAGTGATGTTAGTTTTCAGGTTTCTAGATAACCATGGCAACAAATGGTGTACATGTACTTGATGTGCTTGTACACTGGAGTGGTGTTTGACTAAAGATGAAGGTCAAAATGAATGACACCACGAGGGTGAAGGAGGGCCTAGTGATGGGGGTACCGATTGTACTTTCACCTGAACGACTTATGTCGGAGTAGCTACAGCGGAAAGATCACGGGGGTGTGTGTACAAGCGGGAGTCGCGCCCTGCCTTGTACCATACTTTCCGGACACGCTTAGTGAACTTATGCCAATGCGGACGGATCTTGGGACCCTAGTGGTTGCCGGGCACACATGAGGTATTTCGGGTAGCGATGATAGAGATGTATAATTATAGACCCCATTAAGAATAATGTATCAATTATGTTAGAGATGAATAGAGATGTATCAGATGACATTGATGTAAAAGATGAATAGGATGTTTTATGATATATTTACTGATGCTTGCGATGATCTTGACCATGCGGGGATTTATGATATATGCGGGCGGGTCAAGTTACGGGTTGGGATTTATTACCTAAACCTATAGATATGTTTTGTAAATGTTTTAATATGATGATTTTGTGATGATAACTAAGCTGACACACGAAGCAAAAGCTGACACTTGTTTATTTGAATTATGTCTCGTGCTCGTGCAAGTTGCTTAGGCGTGTGGCCTTGTGAGATGGGAAAACTGATGGGTAGGTTATTTGTATATGATGAATATAAAACCAACTTGGGTCGTAAAATGAACTTGATTTTTGAAACATTGATGTAATTACGACGTAACGGTGGTTTTATGTATATGTGTAGTTAAAACGGTTTAACTGTTTTAATATTTATGATGTTTAAAAGTCTTCCGTTGCGATGAATTCTGATTAAGTAGAAACATTTTTGTAAATCTCAATTTTCGAAAACCATGGCTGTGACAGTTATAGCAGATGTTCTTTTATTGATTGAAGGAGTAAGTGAGTTATTTACACCTTCCAATAGGATCTTTATAAGTGTCATTATTTATATGGCTAGTACTAGTTATGTACAAGTATAAATAGCTCTTTTCTCTATAAGAATGAGTTCAATACGTTTCGAATTTCTTTGTAAGTCTTTGCCAAGTCTGCTCTTAAGCAAGTGACATCACTATGTTCGTTCTTGTGATTATCGAGTTTGTACTTGAACGTGCCGTTGTTTGGTTGTTAATATCAGCAAACATTGAAAATTAAATACTTTGTTAAATCCATACTTATAATTCATATTAGACCATCCACATCCATCACACTCCTCACACAGTCACATCAGCGTCACATCAGCTTCCCACCATTTTCTCATCACATCACACAAACCCCTGCATCCATCACACCCTTCACATCCTTTTTCTTTTTCTTTTCTTTTTCTTTTTTTTAAACATTATTTAATTTTTAAAACAATATAATTAAAACACAATAATTATAAAAAACACTAAATAATAATATAAATTCAAATATTAAAAATTAAAAAGTACATAACTTAAAAAAATAAAAATAAAAAGTACATAATTTTTAAAAAAAGAAAAATCTACCACCCGTATTTTTTCTTGATAATTTCCTTTCGTTTGTTCACCGCATCCAACGCTTCCCCCGTGAGATGATCGTGCCGGCCATAGACAAAATCGAAATCTTTGCTTTCTTGTCTTTCTTTCAGTAGACGGTTTTTCTCTTTTATCGACTCGGCTACGTTATTCATTGCGTTTATTTTTAGATGCTCGGCTCTAACCACTTCTTCGTTCCCGGATGCGAACTTGTCAACGTAATCCTTGAATTCCGCCATCACGTCCATGATACCCGAGCCCGAGCTTCTTCCCGTGTTTATTTCTTTGCTAATACGTTTAGATTTGTCCCGGCCCGGTGGACGTATCGGCTCGTGAACTTGAACATCATCGTCATCCTCGCCGATGTCTTCTAAGTTAAGATCAATGTTCACCCCGACATTGGAAGACGCAGTCTGCGGGGTTGACGGGTCCGAAGACTTGCTCCTTTTAGATGGTCTCGGGGTTTCAACCGTCATTTGGGGCACATTTGACCATTTAGGATGGTCTTTCAATTTCCTCCATGCCTCCTCGTGAGCAAACACTTGATTTTTATTTTCTAGCCGATATTGTTTGTTGGCTTTCTTGAGGATGTCCACCTCACTCCATCCGGATTGAGGGTTGTTGGCGAAATTATTGTACAAGCCATTGAACATAGTTATTTTTTTCCGCATATCGTTCCACTTGCCCGTGAGTTGATCTTTGGTTCGTTCAATGAACTCCTTTCTCTTTTCGTTGTAAAAATCACGCACCTTCGCCCAAAAATTTACTACAAATAATAATACATAAATATATTAAATAATAATATATACATTTAAATAATAATATATACATTTAAATAATAATATATACATTTAAATAAATACATAAATATATTTACGTAATAATATATATATATATACTTACTTGCTTTTTGGTTGTTGCCGGTCACACAATTCTCGGATATTGTAACCCATGCCGTAGCCAACAAAACCTCTTCACCGGCACTCCACGACACCGCCTTTCTTTTTCCTTTTTGCACGGGATCGGGTTGTGTTTCGGGTACCACCTCCTCGCGTGGGGTGTCGGGAATAGCCTCCTCGTCCTCATCTTCCTCCAGCTCAGTCTCATCGTCACCCTGATACGTTTGGCTTTGAAGGAGGGTTGTAAAGCCACCTTGACCCATGTTTTGAAAATCCGAAAAACCCATTTGGAATTGATTGAACATCTGGGGTTGTGGCCGGTAAACTCCACTATGAAAACCACCGGGAATCGGAGTAGGTGAATACATCGGAAATTGTTGTATATTTTGGATGTAATTCGGTGGTAGAGAAGACATCCCGAACATGTTATCCGGTGGGGTCGGTTGCGAGCTCGTGCCTTTTCCCATCTTTGAAACCCGTCGTGGGGTTTTGAACGATTGTTTGCCCTTGTCCATTTGAGATATATATTTGAAAAGATGAATATATATTTTTGATGAGAGAAAAGATGAGAATATATGAGATGAGTAAAAATTTGTGTGAAAAAAATGGTTGAATATAATGTGTATTTATAGGAGATAAATGATTTAAAAAAAGAAAAAAAGAAAAAACCCAACGGCTCTTTCTCCCCCAACGGCTCTCTCCCTCTCCTCTTCACCTCCGCGACCAGCCTCACCCGCGCGAGCGTGAGCGACCGCTCACCTAGGCCAGCGATGGTGTTCCTCCGCGTGAAGGCCCCTTACACACCTCCCTCACACGCCGATGCGGATGGTCTTATATCTTATATGTTCATCTCAATGGGACAAACAACTTGAAATGAAGGAAGAGTCACCACAAGATTTTGAGATGCTTAGGCATTTGTCTCATCAGAGGAAATCATCTACATAATGCTGGGGAATTTAGGAATGGCAATGGGGCGGGTTCGGGGTGGGGCAGGCAATCCCCGTCCCCGACCCGTTCCCAGTCGGGGAGCTTATCGGGGTGCTCCATTGGGGCTACTGCTTACCCCGTTTCCCGCCCCGTTCCCCGTCGGGTAGCTTATCGGGGTGCCCCATTTGGGCTACCGCTTACCCCATTCCCTGTTTTTACCCTGAAAACTGTACATGCATCCACAAAATACAAAATACAAACACGAAAATATAACTAAAAAATGACCATTTCGGCCACAAATGAGAACTAGTTCATAACATACAATACAAACAAACCATACTATATTAACGGTGGTCGTTGTTGGCTTGTTAACGGCAGTGGACGTGTGGTTCGGCGGCGGTTAATGGCGGTCGACGATGGAGCATAAGAGAGGAGTCGATGATGGAGTCAGAGAAGAGTCGAGTAGTCGAAGATGTGAGGCGGGAAGTAAATCAAGTAATTGAAAAGTGAAAACCTTAATATAGTAATATTAAAAGGTACCATATGACTATATATATTATACATTAATAGATAAATAATATTAAATAATATATATGATATATAATCGGGGCGGGGTGGGGCGGGGCAAGACATCCCCAGTCACTGCCCCGATACTCGAAAAAATCCCCGTTAATGCCCCGTTCCCCACCCCGATCCCCGATCACGCTGCCATGCCCCGCCCAATTTAATTCGTGTTTCGGGTTTTCCCCATCGGGTTCGGATCCTTTTGCCATCCCTAGGGGAATTACTAGTTTTTATCATAGACCTTTTGCAAAAGTTCTTCCATTGACATCCCCGACAAAAAAATTACAATTTTCAC
Source organism: Pulicaria dysenterica (assembly GCA_947179395.2). NCBI lineage: Eukaryota > Viridiplantae > Streptophyta > Magnoliopsida > Asterales > Asteraceae > Pulicaria > Pulicaria dysenterica. Next base: position 33,098,418 of record OX359289.1, on the reverse strand, counting down.
CACCTTTTTTATAGGATTTGACAGGACGCTAATTCTTGTAAACGTTTGACGAGCGAGATTGAGCCTTCTCTCTCGAATCTGGCCATGTTCACCTTAATCCCAAGATTGCCAAACCAATAGCCATCCGTTCTCGCTTCTGTTCTTTATGGATCTGTCACATTTAGAAATCTAACAAATCCAAATTTACGCCCCTTAACCGTCTTCTTCCTCACCTCATAAAGGTCCACAAGCTTTCTAAACTTTACAGAACTCCTCCAAAGTTAGATGCTTCCCGATCCTCAGGGTAATTAGTAAAGAAGAAAGGAGTTGCTTTTTTGAGCATCAAACTCCTTGCCTCTCTAATTATCCTGCAATTCAAACGTTGTTGTAAGTTTGTTGGCACATAAGGATTTGAACCTGACACTGTGAAATGAAGGCCTAGTAAAATGTCAAGAGCTATCTTTTCCAAAAAAAGTTTAGAACAAATATTAAGATGATTGATTTGTACAATAAAAAATATATGTTTGGACTCTAAAATACCCTTAAACACGAGTTGAAAAAAATAGTCAGTGAATTTGTAAAAATAAAAAACCTAGTAACAAAATGTATATACAAATCATATCATAAATATTTATTTTTCGAATGAACCCTCAAAATTAATTTTAGAAAAAAATATTTTTATTTTCTCGAGCTCGTATTTAGTAGGGCGGTAGGGCCCATTCACCTCTACTTTTAACACGGACATGTCTCGTAAAATGTCAAGTGTTACCTCTTCCAATTCTGTATAAATATCACCACCCCATCCTCACCATTCCCCCACCGTATCTCACACACACAAACACCACTAAACACACACCACACCGCCACCATAATGGCTTTCAGGCTTTTGCTTCCCATGGTGGTGCTAACCGCCTGCTTCATGACAACTGTTTTCGGTAACGATATTGATGATAATGTTAGCTGGACTCAGTCTCCACACCACCCGCCGTCGTACCAACCGGCGGCAGCCCCAGCACCTCACGGCCACCACCACCACCACCATCACAGTCACAAGCTTGCTTCTCCACCCATGGCTCACGCACCGACCAAGGGTCCGGTTCATGCCCCGGTTCATACACCCACCAAGGCACCGGCTCACCCGCCGACTACCTCGCCGTCACCCGCACCGGTTCTACCACCGATTCCGGCGAGAAAGTTGGTGGCGGTTCAAGGTGTTGTTTACTGCAAAGCTTGCAAGTATAAAGGGGTTGATACACTCTTGGGTGCCACTCCTCTTGAGGGTATACTCTCTTTCTGTCTCTCCATAACTAGATGCATGCATGTGTAAAATTGCTGCATTGTTAGGTTGTACTGTACAACTCATCTTTGCACAAAACACTCTTTATGAGCATTTTAAATTTTATCCCTTCAAATTTCAAAACTACTGATTTCCCAAAAACCATTGGTCTCCATGTACATTGTACAAGTAGCCAATGCACAATGCATCAAATGTTAGGGGTACAATTCAATAATGCACCAAATCTTCCAAACCTCAGAAGACCCATGTACAGGGTACAAGTAAACACTGCACAACTCATTCACTCTATTGTGGTGTTGTACCGTACAACTAAACAATGCATCTGTGTCTAAATTGTAAACTTACATAGCACAAGTGAACAATGCACAACGAACATAACATGTTTTTTCTTGAATTCGAATATACACGATCTAACCGGTTTTATGCGTGACTGTTTTGATCATTCTTAATTAAAATTTAAGTGCGACTTAAACCCTTATCTCCCTGGGGCAATTAGAATAAAAAAGTAGATAATTAGTTTTATTAAGAAGATAAATGTAATGATTGTTATACATAAGTTCTATCATGGTACAAGTATTCAATGCACCTCTTAAAAATTTCTTGATCAGTGCACCTCCTAATATTAAAAAACATGTTACAAGTGGCCAATGCATAGTTGCTGACACCAACATCCTTTTTCTTGGGTAAAAAACAAACATAAAGGTACATGTACAAGTCAATAATGCATGAAAGATGAAGGTACAAGTCATTAAAGCATGAAAATGAGTCTTTTTTTTTTAATTTGTTTGACAAAATGAGACTATGACAGGAGCTGGGGTGCTGTTAACTTGCAACAATACAAAGTACCCTTTGACGATTAAAGCTACAACTGACAAAAATGGGTACTTTTTCATCAAACCAACCAAGACTTTGACCACCTATGGGTCCCATAGGTGCAGGGTTAGCCTGTTAACCTCACCCATGGCTACATGCAGCGAGCCCACTGATCTACACGCTGGGCTCAAAGGGTCTTTGTTGGTTCCTAGCAAGAAGCCACCATTGTCGAGCCCTGATGCGCACCCACTTCCATATGAGGTCTTCAGTGTGGGTCCATTTGCATTTGAACCTTCTTCCAAAACTCCATGTGCTCATTAAAAGTTTGGAGGACTGATTTAGCAATTGAGTATTAGATAAGGGGTGGTGTTTGAAGTTTTATGATTAGTTTAAATCTTGTTTGGTTATTGCAAGGTGTTCTTGGATTTGTATTTGAGAATATTATTAGAGGGTTGGTATTGTAATTTGTGGAACTTAAGGGTGTACTTTGTTATCTATTGATGGATTTAAAAATAAATATATATATCTTAGTGCATTGATATTTAGAATTATGGTTTTTCTAAATAAATATTAGACGAGATTTTGAATTCAAGATCTTAAGGATTGTATTAAACATTGGATATTGTTGGGTTAAAGCCCGATAGTTCAAACCGGTGTTTAGAATATAAATTAGTAATTTTAGATTTTTATATGAGTTATTGAATTTTTACTCTTTAGTCCGATAGTTCAAACCGGTGTTTAGAATATAAAAGTACCTTTATGGATAAACAAAAAAAGCAACATTCGGAAAGTTGCCAAGAATATTATAACATGTACGTGCATTTTTTAATTTTTAAAATTTAAGCGTATTTGGAGAATGGAGTCAATCAAGTCCATCATTTAAAATTTAAAAAAAAAGAAAATTAAAACTAGTGATTGTTTTACACAATAATTTATAAGAATAAATTTATAAGAGTGATGATTTGGGATAATTCTATATAGCCCTTCTTGATTGTCTAGATGACCCTTTTTTATGGACATATGAGTATGTGACATACATTGAAAATTGTAATTGATGAATTTGATGTGTGTTGTATGTGAGTAAAGGGAGACCAAATACTAGCACCTGATGATTTGTATATAACTTTTAGTCATACATAATAATTAGAATTTTTGTTTTTACTGGCCCATTAATCTGATCCATAAATTAATATGTATAATGATCCAAACAACTTTTTATTATAAAAAGTTGTTGTATACTAATCATTACCCTTCAGAGAGGTCGGAGTGGGCGCGTGGTTGGCCTTCTGCACCGTGGAAAATGCCAATCCCACAATTTGGCGGCGTGATGGATTGCTATGGGTGGTGGCAGCCGCACAGAGTTGGATGCTATGGGTGGGTTTTGTGGGCCAATCTCATTTGCTTTTATTCTTTTAATTAGTAGTGGGTATTAGGTAGGTCTCAAGATTTGATATGATAGTAAGTGGCCACTACAGGGTGCGTTGAGTGGTGGGCTGAGTGATAAGAGAAAAAAATCTGATATGACGGTGTGGTGAGTGTGATGGAAAGTAACAAATACTAACACTCTTCATTAAAGTTAGTAATGGTCACTTTCTTTAAACTAACCATTATGGCATCTTGTTGGGTTCATTCAATTTGTCCGAAATTAGTGGGATTTGTATGCGACTACTGTTTAGTTTAAGTATTAGTTTAGACTCGGGATTGGATGATCCTTAACGTCTCTTAAACATAAGAAATTCTTAAATTCTATCAATTATTGAAGTATTTGTCGAATCCTCAAGATAAAGAATTCATGCCATCTTCTGTGGCGCCGCCATAGTTCTGCGACGAACTCAACCATCAACATTGTTCGGTTTGGGTCGTTGTTTTAGTTCATTTGCCGCTGTTGACCTCAAAAATAAACTAATAAACTACTCCACTTATTTAGGTTGAGATCTTTTAAGTTATGACCGATAAGTCTTTTCACAATAAAAAGAAGTATGAGTCCTAAATTCATTTAAACAAGTGCTCTACTACTGTGAGTTAGCGAACATGATTGATTATGTTTTTATCTACAAAAATGGCTACGAATCCTATTTATTTTGCTACGTTTGATTAATCTTATTCCGTTTGATTCTTGCTAGTTTTAATAAAATCGATTTTACCTTTCAATAAAAATGAATATGTTAGAAAGAAATAGGAAATAATAATGATGGCAGAGGTGATGTAAAGTAATGTCTCAATAAAGGAAAGCATGAGCATGGGTGAAGACCATTTCTTGAATTTCTTTCCCAACTTTGAATGCAAAAACTTAACAACAAAATGGAATAAAGAAGTTAAAAGGATTGTACAAGTAAAAGACATAATATATCTAGTCACATGATGAATGGGCTTCTCTTTATTGCTCTTTTAAACCAATTTTTGTCTCATATGTATTGTCCCCACTAATTTTTTTTTCAAACTTAAAGCCAACCCTCCCTTTGGTATTCTAATTTAACTATCTATTTATCCAAGAAAATGGAGGATCTATAAGCTTTACATAACGAGGAAATCCTTGGGAGCAGTTATCTTTTATTTTTCTTTTATATAAATAGTTAGTAAATTTGGTAAAAGTTTAGGATATATCGAATTGTTAGTGAATAAATAGACTATAATATGTTACTCAATCCGTATCTGAATAGTAGTGATTTATACATAATAAAACTGGTATATACAAATCAGTATTCTTATATGAAAATAGTCTTTATATAAAATGATATGGATATACCGACTTTTATAAGAAATCTAAGTTGGTTAAGTATACTCACTAGACCATATGTGTTGCTATCATCGGTCAAAGCTTAGGACCATACGTACTTCATGTGAGATGATTAAGACATCATATTAATTATTTACATATTTCAATGTAGTTACACACTCATAGGTATCGCATTATATGGTTAATTTAGACTAGCAAGAATGTCTAAATAGACATCATAACCGAATATTATATAAACCATTTAACGGGTATTCTATTTTTAGAAGATCACGACAAGTGCCAGAATCAAAAGTAAAAATTAAAAAAGATAATTAGTGGAATTACACATTATTATTTAGTGAGTAAGAGGATTAAGTATGAAAAATAGGAGTAAATATAATTTTCCTTTTTTAAAGTATATATTATTAATTGGTGAATTAAATTATAACCCCTCAAAACATAAGTGCTAGTTGGTACTTTGGACATATTAAAAACAAAAGTTGCATTTAAGAAGTTTGATCATAGGTGATTCTTTAATGTCAATCGGTATGAATATTGATATCATTAATCAAAATGACCCCACTTCTACCATAAAATCAAGACAACATGAATGCACACACATTTACTCTAAATTTACATCTCTACCAAAACTATAGCTAATAATGAAAAGAAACTTGCATCATATCAGTACCTGAGACTGACTTGTTCAACTTTGAACCATAGCTTGTTTCATAACTGTTAAATAGCTATCGTCAGACACGTATAGTTTTATCTGAGTATGATCAAACTCTAACGGGTATTTCACATATCAAACAGTAACAAAATCGACATATAATGTTAAGTAAAGTGTGCAATATATGGTTTAGGGTTAACAAAGTGTCAGTAGCTAACTTTTGGTATTAGTGTTTTGCTTTGTTCATGTGGGTCTTTTTGAATTACTTGGCAACTGTTTTGTGGTGCTAGGAAATTATCTTTTTGTAATTTTAAAGGTCTTTCTTCATTATTCAATTAGTATGTGTGTTTGGATGTAACTAAGCAAGCATGCCTATAATTATATTCTGTGTTCATTATATGTCAACATTAATGCATGCACTTTGATACACATATACCATAAACAATCAACAAACAACATAGGTAAATCCATAGATGACTATTGTGTTTAAAACATAGATGACTATTGTGTTTAAAACCACTTTCGGTAAATCCAGGACTGTCTCAAATATTTTTGAGTCCCAAGACAAAACTAAAAAGAGACACTTAAAAGTACTAAAAAAATCACTAGCTAGAATCTATTAAAGCGCCAAGTAACAAACTAACATTTAATATGCAAATAAGCAAACTACTGACGTGGTAACCAACTGTAATAAGCCAATTAACCAAACAAAGCAGACGAAAAGTGATAAATTAAGATTTTTTTAATTTTTTTGAACGGTAACCGCAATCGTGAGATATATTTTATTTTTTTTGAAAGACAAAGACTTATATTAAAGGGTTTCAAAGGTTGAGACAAACAATACATCCATGTTTGTATAACAAATTGAACATATGCAAGCAGAAACAATCCTGAGATATTAACATTCACTATAAGGAAAAATCATGTTTAGGACGACATAATACGTCTCTAAAATTTCAAAAGTCAACCCTAGTAGTTTATGCACCGAAAGTGAGACACACCGGCTGAGGGAATTTTGAGTTTGTTTAGCTTTTTAAAAACGACATGCTCATTTTATTCTAAAATGACTTTAGAGATGACATAGCCGTCCATAAAACACAGGAAAGACAGGTTATGTTTTTACTAACCCAACAATAAAATAACGTCATTTTTAGAACTTTTTGAGACGACAAAAGTATAATAACGTCTTTTAATTTTGTTTTTAACGTTTAGTAAAAGGCTATTTATAAATAAGTTTTAAAATCATACAATGCGATTTCTATTTTTCGTTAATCAAAATTTATCCACTTTCTCTTTTAGAGTGATTCGACCTTTGGTCAATCGTTTGTATTAATCCATTTGTGGTTCTTAAAATCTTGAAGTTTTCAAGTTTATTACTCCTTTTAGTATTCTATTGAATTAATGCAACATTTTAGTTGTTCTTGATAAATGATCCTCAATTATTTTTATTCATTACGGGATTTTGAATCAATGATTTTAGATCAATAGTAACACCAAACACAATACTGCTAGGCAATAACCCATATTTGCTCCTTGTTTTGTTTTAAATTAACTGTAATTGACTAATATTTAACAAATTATGACCTTAGTTGACCCATACCCGATTCATTGTTTTGACTAAAGAATTGCTTTGATAGGTCAATGTTGGCCATAATTTGTTTGAATAAAATACTATATGTTTTTAACAACTACGATCAATGTTGACCATGTTTGACTTGTCTGAATCAGGATAGACTTGATTTATCAATATTGGCAATGATCGACTATATTACTAGTAATGAGTCATGTTAGTTTGAGTGGATAACGAATCTTGGTGTGTTACAATGTTGTAATGCAGAACACTATTCGCCTATGTAAACCAAGTATAACTGTACTGACCATGATTGATACATTTGAACAATTGTTATCCTGTTTAAACTAGGTTTTCTAGTAGTAGGGCATATTGATACGAAAGGGTCTTAATAGTGCATAAGTGTTATAATTCCTCTTTACGGATCATGAAGTGTACTATAGAACTGTAACATTATAAAATGTGTTAGTGTGTTTTAAAAGTGTATAACATATGTTATATTAATTGTTAGGGTGATTAATATTTTTTGAACACTGATTTGTCCACATTAGATTACAGCATGAAATATATAAATTTTGAACATATTTTTATAAATTTTAGATTTTGATATTTTCCCTTTTTATTATTTATTTTAGACATTTATTTATCTAGCTTGGGCCTATTTAATTAGTATATATTGAGCCTATTTCATTAGTATGTAATTGGGCCTGTTACATTAGAACATATTGGGCCTATTAAGCCGTTAGCCCAACTTGTATTCTTACAAATCCTCAATTGAAATACACCGTTCTTCATAATTAACCGGATCCATATGGTATACGATCTGGTCTAAGGCTGCAAACAAGTCGATCCAAAGCTTGAGCTCAAGTATTTTAGACTCGAGCCTAGGTTAAGTATTTTAGGCTAACCTCGAACTTGGCTCGATAGCTCGACGAGCCTTAATGATGCAGTCTCGGGCTTGAAAAGCTTGATTAGAGCTCGAGCCAAGTGCTTATATATTACTATAAAGCTCGACTGGAGCTCGAGCTCGAGCTCGGCTCGTTATATATTTCAAGCTCATTAATTTAAGCTTGAACTCGATAAAAACTCGACTTGTAATATAACTCGATAAAATGCCGACTCGTTGAAGCACTAGTCTATGGTTTTGTAGTTCCACAAATCCTGGTTTCTGGGCCAGTACTGTGGTCTAAACCAGTGAAAGACTGAAAACTTAAAACCAACATATTTGTTTTCATTTTCTCTTTTTTCCCTTATATATAAGTGTCTTCTATCAATTACCATGCATAAATCTTGTATATGATGTTGGGTTTACATATCTGTTCTGTCACAGCATGCTTACATATATAAATGTGGGAGGCTGATATATATCATGCATATATGGTGACCCAAAGTTAAAACCAGTCTTCACTTAGGTGCTAAACAGATTGGTATGAAACCGGCCTGCAGAACCAGTCGATTGCAAACCGCGGGTCGGGTTTTCGGTTCAGCTTTTCCATGGTTCCGGGTTTCTGGTTAGGTCCAGGCTGCATCGAGTTCGGCCTGGTTTTAAAGTGATTTATTGCTGAGTATTTATAGCTGAACTTTTAGTTAGACCTCTTCATTAAGTTAACTTGTCATTAGCATCTTTTAAGCCATGTGGACCTGTGCTAGCTAATTACTATATCCAACTTATAATTACTTTTTTCAAACTCTTAATTTTTCCCAATTAATCTTGTTTAAACTTAGATCAAATATGTATAGTTGCTTTAGAGCATGTGCAATGATACTATAACGAGGCTCATTAATGCCTCAAATGACCCCATCTTGAACCTTAAGCTCGTTATTGACATTACTGGCCGATCGCTGTTCGCTGTTTAATGAAGGGTGGCTCGTGAATACGGTAATAGAATTTAAGATAAATAAATTTGTATGAGTCCACTGATGGTAGTGATACATGTTATGACAGCGAGTCTTTAATGATGAATTAGTACTGCTAATGTGACAGTCAGTACTACTACTGCGAGTTGTTAATGATGAGTTAGTAATACGTGTAATGAATACGGATTCTCTTTATGTTTTCTTTTTGACACCCCATTAATCACCCTACCCAGTTTAGTGCGGTCCTAATTGGTCTTGTTCTATGATTTTGTCTATATGTGTTCTTGTTTATTTTGTCTCAAAGTTGGAGTGTAAAACAATAAAATGTATTGGTTGAAGTATCGAATAACATCATCTAATGATGCTTCCAACTATATATAATATATACAGGATAAGCACAATGTTAATTAATTAAGTTCACAAGGAAAATTCTCTTCATACAATGCTTAATTACTTTATACTATATTTTTTTTATCAAGAAGTATTGTTTAATTTTGACTTTTTAAAGTATTCTTTCTTTGATTTTGAAATTCTTTTTTTGTGTTATATAATATTTGATGTCAAATATACAATGAATTATATTTTAAATATATTTTCATTGGTATAATTTTTAGCAAGAACTATATATATTACACATGTAAAAATATTTAAGGTCAATATTGAAAAGAAATACTTTAAAAAGTAAAAAATATTTTTGAAACGGAGGAAATAATTACGTTGATTTGTAATGCAAGGCTTAAGATTGTGATTTTAATGTTATTTGCTTCTAATGAATTTGTTTATTAGTTATCATTAATCTCATGATGAGTTTCTTAATGAGTGCTTGATTTCCTTCTTTTGGATTTGAACAGTAATACTTAATATTACGTTTAATTCATGAAAGAGATGTTATATATCCTCTAAAAGTATATATACTCATTCTTCTATCCACAAAATTAAAAATAAATATTAAAATTAAGAGATGATGTAAAAGAATAGAAAATTAATGAATTAAACTTGTCATCATATTATGTGGCTACGCTTAATGTGTATATGAAACACGTACTTAAAGTCCAATGGGATTTAATGCATGATTGGTATTGGCTAGGACACACTTAATTAATAGAATTATGTATGAATGTAATACCCAAAGTTTGAAATTTTTTATTTAATTAATTATATAATAATAACTAGTATGTATTTCGCATGAGAAAATACTTCCATATAATTAGAGGGACTAGTTTTGCCAATAAAATAAACATAAAAGTATAGGAGCTAAAATTGTCAAATCCTCATAGTTTTTTAATCATCTTATTTAAATTGCAATTCAAATAAAATGTTTAAAGAACATAAAAATATCCTCTAGAACTTGCTAGGATTGCGGGTGAAGTGAAGAAGAAAGAATTTTAATTGATTGCAATTGTTAAGACATAATCTTTAACAAAGATTAAGCTGGTATGTAAGATTAACCCTTTACTTGTTTAAAATGGATTTAGGGTTCATAAGATTGTTCTATAGGTAAATTGAAACAATTAGATGTTAATAGTATGTAAAAATAATCCCCAAGTGATGTATGAGATGTAGCAAACATCTCCAAAGGACTAGAATGAGTCTTTGGTTCGAAAATGGTCAAGAACAGTAAATGTTTGGATATCATTTGACTGATTCTAAACGTTACATAATCTATATAGAGCCCTAATATAATGCATGCCATATACCAGAAGAGCTCATGTAGGATTACTAAGTATACGAACCATGTGGATCATTAATATTTTATGTATTGTTTTGTGATAGAATATTTGATTAATTATAATTTCCGTGAAAAGAAAAAAATAATTATTAGAGAGATTCCCGATTAATTATGATGTGATTTTGTAAATCATGTAAATTAGGATAGTTTGTTATTTTATATCTTTTCCTCTTTTTGTATTGTAATATATATACTCTTCTTTCTTTAATGAGAAATATGAGGAAATTACTATAATCCTTATATGGTATCAGCCATTCTTCGGATCCCTCTTTCTTCTTCATCTGTCTATCTCCCAACCCTATTTTCTCTATGGCAGGCAGCACTAGCACCACACCTAAGGCAGCATATTCTTCTCTTCCTCTTGCCACTATTCTACATATGCTTACCATTAAATTATCCTCCTCAAACTACCTTTTATGGAGAAATCAAGTCCTTCCACTTCTCTCCTATCAACAATTACTTGGTTATGCTGATGGTTCCATATCACCACCGCCCTCTCAACTGGAAGTCGATGGCAAGTCTACTCCAAATCCCGACTTTTCTGTTTGGCAAGAGGCTGATCAACGGGCTCTTCTTATTCTTCAATCCTCTCTTACCGAGGAGGCTATGGCTGAAGCTCTTGGTCTCACCTCTGCCCGTGATATTTGCCGTTCTCTTGAGGCTGCTTACAGTCACGACTCTATGGAACGGATGCAAACTCTTCGAGATTCTCTCCGTCAGCTTCAAAAAGTACCTCCTCTGTTTCTGAATACGGTCGAAAATTTAAGGTTATATGTGATCAACTTGCTGCTATTGGGCATCCTGTTGATGATGTCGACAAGTCTCATTGGTTTCTTTGTGGTCTCGGGTCTTCTTTTGAGACTTTTTCTACTGCACATTGGGCTGTCAAACCTCGCCCTCTATTTCGTGATCTTCTTTCTCAAGTCGAGAGTCACGAGCTATTTCTTACATCGATGCACGGTTCTTCTGCCCCTGTTGCTTCCTTTACTGCTGAACGAGATCAACGGCCTCTTTCACGTGGCCGTGGTCGATCTAATAATGCTTCTCGTGGTGGTTTCTCTAGTGGTCGGGGACGTAATCGTCGCCCACCACATTGTCAACTTTGCAGGAAAAATGGTCATTATGCTTCTTCTTGTCCAGACCTCGCCACATTTGCCTAGCAAGCTTCACCTCTTAATGCCAGTTTGGCCCATGCCTTTCAAGCCCAATGCCATGTTACTAATGATACTCCTGATTGGTATGTTGATTCGGGTGCATATGCTCATATGACTTCTTCTAATGCCAATCTTGACTCTAACTTCTCTTACTCGGGTAAAGATCAAGTTACCTTTGGTAATGGTAATATTTTAAACATTTCTCACATTGGTACCTCTTCGATTACTAAAGATATTAAATTCTTGGATGTTCTTGTAGTTCCACACCTTACAAAAAATTTGCTTTCTATTAGCAGATTAACTTCTGATTCTCCGGTGGATGCTATTTTTTCTAATCAATTTTTTGCTATTTAGAATCGTCACACAGGGGAACTTCTAGCAAAGGGAAAATGTGAGAATGGGCTTTATGTACTTGAGCAAGGGCAGACGACTTTTCTAGCAGCATTAAAAACCAAACGACTGCTTGCCTCGTTCGAGCTTTGGCATATGAGATTGGGTCATGCCTCTATTGATATTATTTCTTTATTAAATAAGTCTGGACAATTGTCAGTTACTTCTGTTTTACCGAAACCCAGCCGGTGTTTGTTCATCTTGTCAACTTTCAAAAAGCAAAAGATTATCATTTGAGATTAATTCTAACGAGCTTTGCATGTATTAGATTTAGTTCATTGTGATTTATAGGGACCGGCTCACATTGCTTCCACCGATGGCTATCTTTACTATATGATATTTGTAGATGATTTTTCTCGGTTTACATGGTTTTACCCATTAAAGGCAAAGTCTGAGTTTTTTACTATGCTTGCTGCCTTCTTACCTTTTGTGCAAACGCAATTCTTATGCAAAGTCAAAAACTTTTCAAAGTGATGGTGGTACCGAGTTTACTAACCAGCAAGTGCGTAAACTTTTTCTAGAAAATGACACTCATCACCGTCTCTCTTGTCCCTATACTCCACAACAAAACAGTCTTGCAGAACGCAAACACCGTCATATCACCGAGACTGGCTTTGCTATGTTATTTAACGCTCATGCCCCTGCTTCTCTATGGGCTGATGCATTTAGTTCGGCTATTTATATCATTAATTGTTTGCCTTGTAAACTCTTGAATGATAAGAGTCCGTTTGAACTTCCTTTTGCCTCTCCACCAAATTATGGCAATTTTCGTACTTTTGGGTGCCGTATCTTTCCGTATTTGCGTGATTATTCAAAGCATAAGCTAGCCCCTCGAAGTACATCATGCATCTTCATTGGTTATAACAATCAATACAAAGGACATCGGTGTTTAGATACATCCACTTCACGCATTTATACATTTAGGCACGTCCAATTTGATGAATCAACATTTCCTTTAACCGGTGTTTTACCACCCGCTAATCTTGCCACTTTGATTTTTGCCAACTTTGAAGAAGCTACCTCCCATCGTTCCTTGTCACAACCAACTCCTTCTTGTATTTCCTTGGATGACGTGGTAGGTACTCCACCCCATTCTTCTGGATCTTGCTCACTTTGCCATGATGTTCATGCATCTTTTCCACCAAATTTAACTCCATACATGGAGGCACAACCCACGACACCTTCTCCACCTTCCAATCAAACGGATCCTCTCCATCCACCATCCTCCTCGGTTCATCCAATGGTAACTAGATCTCGTGCCGGGATTTTTAAACCAAGACATATTTCAGATCTTGCTCATTTGCAACAAAATAGTCTTCATCTGTCTTTGTTTGCAAATAAGGAGCCCAAAGGTTATAAATCCACTGCAAAAAATCCACGCCGGTTGTTAGCAATGGAAGACGAAATGTCCGCGTTACGCGATAATCATACTTGGGATTTAGTTCCCCGGCCAAAATCTTCAAATGTTGTTGGCTCGAAATGGGTCTTTAGAACTAAATATAATTCAGACTGTACTATCGAAAGGCTTAAGGCTCGCTTAGTGGCTCAAGGTTATACTCAAATTCATGGCTTTGACTACTCTCATACTTTTAGTCCCGTTGTCAAGGCACCTACAGTTCGCATTGTGCTCTCTCTTGATGTCATGCATAAATGGCCTCTTCACCAATTAGACGTAAAGAACGCATTTTTAAACGGTGAACTTCATGATACTGTCCTCGATTTCCTAATCATGTTTGTCGTTTAAGAAAAGCGTTATATGGCTTAAAGCAGGCTCCGCGGGCTTGGTTTCAACGTCTTAGTAATTTTCTCCTTGACCAACGTTTTGTTTGTAGCCATGCCGACACATCGTTATTTGTTTTCAAACGCGATTCCAACATTCTCTATTTATTAGTCTATGTTGATGACATTATTCTTACCGACAACAATCCGACTCTTATTCGCAATTTCATTGCTTCTCTTAATACGGAATTTGCAATTAAGGACCTTGGTCGCCTTAACTACTTCTTGGGACTTGAAGTTTCTTATACAGATGATGGGCTCTTTCTATCCAAGGCGAAATATGCCTATGACATCCTTACTCGTGCCGGCTTATTCGACTCAAAGCCTCTTGCTACGCCTCTCTCTACATCTGAGCAACTATTATCTGATGGCTCTTTGTTTTCTAATCCCACACAATATTGCTCTCTTGTTGGAGCTCTTCAATACCTCACGGTCACTCAACCTGATCTCTCGTATGCGGTGAATCAGGTTAGCCAATTTCTTCATGCTCCGACTACTACTCACTTTCGAGATGTTAAAAGGATTATTCGGTATGTTAAAGGCACTCTCTCCTATGGCCTTCACTTCCATCAATCCGATCCTCTTCTCTCGTTGGGTATTCTGATGCCGATTGGGCTCAGTGCATTGAAACACGTTGTTCCACTTATGGTTATTCTATTTTTTAGGTGGCAATCTCGTCTCTCGGAGTGCTAAAAAACAATCCACAGTTTCCCGATCTAGTTGTGAATCTGAGTATCGTGCTATGGCTAACACTGCTGCTGAAATCGTCTGGGTCACTCATCTTCTTCGTGAGCTTCAATCTTTACCTCCAGAACGGCCTACTCTTCTTTGTGATAATCGTAGTGCAATCTTTTTAAGCCAAAATCCGATTTCTCACAAACGTGCTAAGCATATTGATATTGATTATCATTTTGTTCGTGAGCTAGTTTCTTCAGGTCATTTATATACTCGTTTCATTCCTACGACTCTGCAACTAGCGGATATCTTTACTAAAAGCCTTCCAAAACCTCTCTTTGAGCATTTTCGAGCCAAGCTACGTGTTGGTCCACCACCTCTTCGCTTGGGGGGGGGGGGTATTAGAGAGATTCCCGATTAATTATGATGTGATTTTGTAAATCATGTAAATTAGAATAGTTTGTTATTTTATATATTTTCCTCTTTTTGTATTGTAATATATACTCTTCTTTGTTTAATGAGAAATATGAGGAAATTACTATAATCCTTATAATAATGAAAATTTTCCTCCACATAAGTTGAAGACAAATATACTAAAATTTTGCTCCTTTGGAATAACATGGATGTATCTATACAAGATATAAGATGACACCAACTCTAATAAAAGAGGAGGGTTATTATGAGAATATATATATATATATATATATATATATATATATATATATATATATATATATATATATATATATATATATATATATATATATATATATATATATACATACGTGAGAATGAGAGAATAAATCATAGTCATCAATTAGATGTTGATCTATTAGATCTAACGTCACAATTCACCAATTGCAATTCATGGTTATCACAATTCATAATTGGGTAATGAATATTAGAAGGGTCAATATAAATCATCCGATCAAATCAAATCAAGGGTCATGATTTAGTCTCTTATTCTCACCTAAATATATACTCTCATTTGAAACTGACAGAATAAATTTTTCATAAAATTATAATTGCTTATTATGTGATAAATTAAAAGTTATTAAATATAGTAACCCAATTTATAGAGTTGAGCACCCACAATATATATATCTTAAGAATTCACCACTGATATGAAAAAAACAATCATTAAGATTAAAAGTTTAAAACCCAAAAGGAACTACCTCTTTAATTATCATAACAAATATATATGTAAGAGTATAAAACTCTAAAAAATCAGAATTATACTATATAATAAAGTACAAGTTATAGTAGATAAAACATTAATAAATTAATCCTATAAATTAAGATCTTTACTTAAATAGCACATGAGATGGAAAATGTGTTCAAAAAACATATATTGAGACTGCAGAAATGGTTAACAAAAATTTGGTATTTGTACGCTTAGAAAATCAGAAAAAACTAAATCTTAAGCATAAGAATTTCAAACCCGTTAGACAATGGTTCCTACCCTTCTCGCAGCGGCATTAAGACCCCAAAGGCGTGTTTTTTAATGGCCGCAAAGAAGACGTGAATGGTGTTACCTCCGGCCCCTAAGGCCACCCGTATAAGGTGATCAAAAGCACCTTCGAGCTTCATCAGCTTCATCGGGTGGCTTGGGGAACACCGTACACCCCTACCTTCGGGTAGGTGGTGGGTTTCCCCAATCCTACCTCGTCCGAGTCTTTTTTTTTTCTTTTTGCAGTGTAAATGGATTGGGAGGAAAAATACTTTGTTACACTATACGTTTATGATAAGAGAGAGAAAAGATAAAAAAGAAAAAAATAACTTCACACTAATATGATATTTAGATAAAATAAAGAAGGAAATGCTATACTCATACTTAAGTACGTCAACCTCAAAGTGAGACTAGATGACCATACCGCTCGGTCTAAGGTGTAATAGTGATGTTATGAAGGCTTCAAATAATTGCTTTGGAAGCTTAGTTCTATTGGTTTATTTGACCATGTCGGATGGTTGATGTATAAGTTTCAATATTTTTGTTTTTTACATCTTGTTGCTAAGTTATGAGATCTTTTTCATGTTATTAATAATAGTATTCGTTACCTTTAAAAAAGAAAAGGAAGATTTGAGTTTATAATTATGTATTTTATAATGCAAATGATATGTATGTACGTGTTTAATAAATCACTTTAATACTGTTTTAAAATCCAGACCGCGTATTGAAAAAGACTAACACGTCTAACACATTGGTAAACCAGTGACGTAATAAAGATCTTAAAGTTTTTTTATAGGAAAAAACATAAAAAAGTTTAAACCTAGTTAGATTGCAAATCAATGATCAAACATCTAAGAAAAAGTAACACTAAATCGTATTTTTCTTACTTTTAAATAATCTCGTTCCTTGTTGCTAGGTTTTAAATCACCGATCAAGATCGCCATTTAGGTTTCATAACTTTTGCTTCTTGGCGTCTCTTCCATCTTGTTTTGTGGATATCAGACGACCAGTCCAATCTAATTTCAAAACCGTATATATTAACAACAGTACTCTTATTTAATTAGAAGTTTCCATGACAAATAAATATACCGACCGTAATTAAAAATGTATATTCTTGCTTAATCATAGCTCTTGGCTACTAAAACTATAATTTATATAAGTGGGTAATACCGCAATAGTTTATTATTTAATAAATTAAATAATCATATATATTATTTGAGTGGAAATAGGAATTATTTAATAATTTAAATTGCGGTTCTTTAAATTAAAAAAATTGCGAAGTGGTAGTAAAGACTAAAACAGTCTGAAAAGTCAATGAACAGAATTGAACCTTGTTTGACAATTTCGTCTTTGGTGGGGCCCGGATCCCAAGTGCCTGTTACCGCCTGCAATCCCCCATGCCTACTCTCTCCAGATATCGCGTGCTTCACCATCTCTATAGCTAACACTAACTTACAAATATAATTTTAATGAAAAATATATGTACTTTTATTTTTTTTCCTATTTTATCTCCGTACTCACTATAAGATTATATGTGAAGTTCAATAATTCTCTTTCTTTATCTTTTTATTGATTTTAACACTTGTTTTAATCTTATAAGAGATAATAGAAAAATGATATATCCTCTTACTTTTTCCTCCTACTTCATCCTCCTACTCACTCCAAGATGTCATGTGTACTCCACTAATTCTCTTTCCTCATCTCCTCCCTTGATTTTGACACATGACTTGATCAAATGAGTAGGAGGATAAGTAAGAACAAAATTTAAGAAGATGTATCATTTCTCGAGATAATAAAGTAGGAGAATATATCACATATCAATTTTAATGTTCTTAGTTTCTCGTTTTTTAATATTCTTTTACTTTTTTCTTAATGTTTATATCTAAATATATAAAGATTATTTTGAGTTTGTATAATTTCTATATAAAAACTCTAAAATCTAAACAATTTAAGATTTTAAGATTTATATCAAAATAAAATGTAAATTTTGAGCTTCAAGATATTATTTACCCTTTTTAACAGCAATAATAGAAGTAGGAAATGGTAATAATTAAGAAAAAAATGATAATTTAGAAAAATAACTTTATTAGTTATTAACTTTAATGTTTTTATAAAAAAGTAATCTACTTCATATGTATATATAATTACATTATTGAGAAAATAACTATACTAGTTCTTAACTTTTAAAGTTTTAGAAAAGTAAGTAATATATTTTTTTACATGTATCATATATCTTATATATTTATAAAATCGTTCCTAAATTTTATATTATTTTAAAATAAAAAAAGATAATAACTAGAAATTTGATAGATAATTATGCATATTGTAACATATATAGTCTCTAAGTATGGTTATCAATAATATTTCGGTTGTTCAAGGGCGGGTGATGGCCGTGCCGAAGCTCGCCTCTTGTCAACCTTTGCCGTTCAAAAAAAAAAATATAGTCTCTAAGTATCTATATTTTTCCGAGTTAAAATTTCTTGTGCTCTACTTTTTCGTCAGAGGAAGATTTTATAATGTCTTAAAACTGACTTGACCGGTTATACCGTAAACTGATTCGGAGAACGAATTAATAAAGAGCTGAACCAATCTAAAGGACTGATCTAGTTGAACCATTGAGCAGAAAATATTACCAAACTTGTTTTTTTATTCGATATATTAAACAAAAGACTAAATTACCGTGTCAATTTAACTAATATATATATGGTTCACGGAGCTGAGAGAAAATCTGATGTGCAACCATAAATGACACGTAAATAATGACATGGAAATGTGACGTGGAGAAGAGAAGAGATTTGATTGGTAAATTATCATAATTTACAATTTTGGCTATAACACTGGCTTTAAAAATTTTATATATTCTTATAAAATACTACTAGATTAAATACTTATGTGTTACACGGGTCAATTTAAAAATGAATAAATATTATAAATGAATAAAAAGATAGTCAACATTTATAATATATTTTAAAATGAAAAACTTAAAAAATTTGGTTAAGCCATTGATATTACTGTTACAATTATGGGTAATAAGATTAAGTATTTATTAGTTATACTAAAATAGTTTAGAATAATTATAAAATATTTTAAAATGATAAAACTAAGAATTTAGTTAAAAATTTAATATTTGAAATATTATATAAAACTAAGTCTAAATTAATACTTCTAAAAGTTTTTTAAACCTACCCGGGCACCGCACGAGTATTAAGCTAGTATATATATGGTTCACGGAGCTAAGAGAAAATCTGATGTGCAACCATAAATGACACGTAAATAATGACATGGAAATGTGACGTGGAGAAAAGAAGAGATTTGATTGGTAGAACGTGTTGATTAAATAGATAAACGGTTCAATTTTAAATCAACTAGAGGGGGCTAAATGAAAATTCTAAGGGTGTTTTGTGAAAAATGTTAGGGGTTTTTATAAAAATTATATATTAATGTAATTAATTATAGGTTTTTATAAATTATGCTTAATAACTTGTGATATATTTGGTTTCGAGAAAAAATAATTATATATTTGTGATCGTCTCATTTTTATCTACGTTTTGGTATGAATTTTATCGTATTCTGACATTTTTAAAAAAAAAATTAGTATATTCGTAATTTTTGTTATCCATCAATAACATTGAATGCGTCCGGCTAGACCGTTATTAATAAA
Organism: Pulicaria dysenterica; assembly: GCA_947179395.2. Taxonomy (NCBI): domain Eukaryota; kingdom Viridiplantae; phylum Streptophyta; class Magnoliopsida; order Asterales; family Asteraceae; genus Pulicaria; species Pulicaria dysenterica. The sequence continues at coordinate 33,078,675 of OX359289.1, read as the reverse complement.
TTATTAATGAGTCATTATATTTGTCAGTCATTGATATAATTAAATCAAGGGTCAATATTGGTTCTCGCATTATTCGAAATACAAACGATTCTCAAATAACTTTTCCAATATATATATATATATATATATATATATGTGTGTGTGTGTGTGTGTGTGTGTGTATGTGTGTGTGTGTGTATGTATGTATATATGTATATATGTATGTATGCATGTATGTATGTATGTATGTATGTGTTACGTAATTTATAATTTGGCATGCATCCGTATACATAAAGACATTTTTTAAATAATAAAAATCCACTACCTTGATATTTTTCATTCATGTGTTATAATGTGATAAGAGTGATTTTTATTTATTTATTACAAATATAGATATTACTTCATTAATATTACACCAAAAACTTTTAGATTTGAAATATAATATATTTCTAAAGAGTATGTACAAAATAAGACTTGTGATTGGTAGATGGTGGGTAAAACTCATAAAACGGTGAATTCAAATTTAATTGGAGAGGGGATGGATGAAAATTATGTACGTGTTTTATGAAACATTTAAGGGGGTTATATGAAAATATTAGGGGTTATTATAAAAATTATATATTAATGTAATTAATTATAGGTTGTTTATAAATTATGTTTAATAACTTGTGATATATTTTGTTTAGAGAAAAAATAATTATATATTTGCAACCGTTTCATTTTTCTCTACGTTTTGGTATATGTTTTATCGTATTATGATATTTTTTAAATAATTAGTATATTCTTAATTTTTTATCCAACAATAGCAGTGGGTAGATAAATCTTAGCACAATTTATATGGTTTTTATATTCATTTTTTCTACTTAGCATAGTTGATGTAATCATTGATTTCTTAGTCTTTCGATAAAAGAATTAAATATTATTTTTTAAAGTTTTGTTTTATTAAGATAAAATTTATATAAAAAATAGGTAAGATTTATAATGTAGTTAGGTGTATGCTAAATAGTTGATACACTCAAGGGTTTAGATTTGTGTGTGTGTGTGTTTGTATGTATATATATATATATATATATATATATATGTGTGTGTGTGTGTGTGTGTGTGTGTAATCATTAATTGGAATGCATCCGTATACATAAAAGAACATTTTAGAATAACAAAAGTCCAATATCCTGGTATTTGTTATTCACAAATTCTAATGTGATATGAGTGATTTTTCATTTATCCATTACATAAATATTATTTTTATTTAAAATATCGAACATGATAAATATATTAATATTACACTAAAAACTTTTAGACGTTAATAATTTTATATATTTTAAAAGAGTATGTATAAAAAGTATTAAATATAAAAAAATTACTTACGTACCCGGGCACCGCACGGGTATAACACTAGTATATATATTGTTCACGGAGCAGAGAGAAAGTATGATGTGGCAAAGAAAATGATGACGTCAATGATAACGTGTAATTGTGACGTGGACAAATAGAATGATTTGATTGGTTGATAATGGGAAAATCTTAATATTTAAATTAAATTCAAATTAAGTGAGATAGTTTGGATGTAAATTATAAGGGGGTAGTATGAAACATGTGAGGGGTTTTGAAAAAATTATATATTAATGTAATTAATTATAGGTTGTTTGAAAATTTTGTTTAATAACTTGTGATATATTTTGTTTAGAGAAAAAATAATTATATATTTGGGACCGTCTCATTTTTATCTACGTTTTTATATAAATTTTATTCTAATATGATGTTTTTTTCAAAATTAGCATATTTTAATCGTTTTATCCATTGAGAGCAACGGGTAGGTAATTATTAGACATTTTATTCGTATTTTATATACATTCGTTCTACATAACATAGTTGATATAATCACTGATTTTTTGGTCTTTCGTTACAATGAATTGAAAATATACTATTTTTAAAAAAATTCGTATTATGATAATATTATATGTTTGGTAACCACTTAGTGAGTCTTTTAAAACCGTTGGTTAGTGACATTAATTTGTTAAAATAACTATCACTACCACTTTAGGCTCTTTAAAATTGATTGTTAGTGTGTGAGTAAATAATCGTATAGAAACTATAACTCTACATAATTACTGAATAGTGAAAAAACCGTCAGGTTAGCTAATAAAAATGTTATTTAAGCACTTGATATTATAATATCAACAATAATGTTATGATTATGTCTTTACAATATCGGGACATGACTCCATCGCGAGAAACATATCAATATTATACTAAAATTTTCAGATGTGTAATATAATTTTATAATTTAAAAAAGTATATATTAAAAAGTATTAAATATAAAAGTTTTATTTGCGTAAATTATGTACACATGGACAAATAATGTATTTTGATTGGTAGAATGTGTTAAAAGTAGTGGAGAAACCGTTCAAATTTATATAAATTGGGAGGGGGTTTTAAAATTTGAAGGTGTTTTATGAAACATTTCAAGGGGGTCTTATGAAAATGCGAGGGGGTTTTCATAAACATTGTATATTAATACAATTATGACATAGTTCCGTAACAGACCCTCTTCCGTTGAATGAATCTGTCGATCTTTCTTTGTTGGAAAAACTTAAGGATAATCCTATCCCTGTTGCTACGTTTCCGGAGGTTGTCTTGGTCTCTGCTGGGTTGAGCACCATATGGGACCATCCGGGTCATGTTCCTTCGTTTAAGAAGAAGGATCGTGGTATGATGCGACTTGAGTATTTCGTTCGATATTCTTATTGTGGTGTAAATACTGACTTCTTATTTTGCAGATATGGATTTGATGGATTTCATCAAGATGCCTTCATTTGAAGGTATAACTATCGTTCCACAGCCAATTGGTGATGCCCAGAATGTTGATCGGACACCCGGAGTAAGTGATCCGAAGGTTGGTCAGAGTACTATTGTAGCTCCGAAGAAAGAGAAAGGAAAAGTTGTTGCTGGTACTTCTCGAAGAGGGTTGAAGAGAACTCGTTTGAATGTTGGTGATTTTGCTCTTACTGATGAACCTGATGGCAAAGTGGAAACTTCTCCGAAGGTTGTTTTATTTGGTGGGATGACTACACGTGGGCCAATAGAACATGTTAATAGTCCAGTGAACGAAGCTCAGGTTTATGGTTCGAATGAAGTGTTCGAGATAGATGATGATGATGCTAGAGTGACTACTGATCCAGTTGTGAATGCTAGGGATGCTTCGTCCTCTAGGGGTAAGAGAAGTGTTGAGGTTGATGTTGGTCTTGCAGGCAGTGGGGCGGACGAAGATGAGGCTGAATCTTATTCTCGATCTCTTCCGCTAGATAGCGATTTGGCTCATGCTGCTTTCCGTCCTTCGTTTAAGAAACTGACCAATGAATCTGTGCTTCGTTCTCCTTCGTCGTGTCGTGATTTTCTTACTCATTGTGCGCCCTTGGGAGAGGTTTTACAAGTTAGCAAAACTGAAAATTATGCTTTGGCGGATTCCTTGCATGTTGGTGTTGTTCGTTTTTGTATGGAGGTTACGGAGGTTATCCAGCGATGGGATGCGACAGAGCGAGAACTAAGTGATGCCCGGAAAGAAGTTGATGTCCTTACTAAAAGAGTCGATCATCGTGATGAGCGTATTCGGGACTTGGAACACGAGGTTGAGGAAGGAAGGAAGTCACGGAAAAGGTTGAAATCTGCCGAAGAAAGCTTGAAGGAGGTTGATCATTTGAAGTTGGAGTTGTTGAAAAAAGATAACTTGTTGAAAAAATTTGATGGTGTTCGTGCGGAAAATGCAAAACTGATTGATGCCCTTGGTGAAGCGGATAAGAAGATGAAGTCTTTGGAGAAGGATAGGAGATGGTTGATATCGGAAGGTTTCTCGTATGTGTTTGGAAAGCTTCGGAAGAGTGGTGAGTATCTAAAATCTCTAGGTGATGTGCAGACGAAGAGTTTCTCTGCAGGGTATGTGAGAGGGTTGATCATAGGAGACCAGGTCGCCAGAGCTGGCCGGAAGATAGAAGAAGCTCCGTTTTATGATGGCAAAGCGGTGCAGAAGTTGGAACAAGCTGCTTCGGGCCTAAAGTCAGTTGACTATCCTTATCTTCGTGATGTGTCCTCGATGGCTGATGCTTCTTTAGACGACCTTCGTGCTCTATCACCGGAGGTCGGACCTTCGTCTGATGCTACTGTTATATAGTATCTTGTAATATCTTTTGAATATTTGAACAATATTTGAACTTTGGTACTTTATGATGGAACTTTTGTAATCTTTTGATATATATATATATATGGAATGATTATGGTATTGTGGGATGTGTTTGCTATGTTGAGCATTGATTATATACTATATAAGAAACTGTGAGCTTATGGATATTCCAGGAATTTTGTAATGTGTGAATTCAAATTTGGAATCTAAGATCATTAAAAACTATGGACCTATTTCCAATTTATCAGCTCATGTTATCGGAATCATGGTCCAATGTGTTTTATTATTAAAATCATGGTTCGAAAATTCATATTATCGGAATTGTGATCCGAAGTTTCGTATTTCTCGGAATCGTCGTCCGATATTTCACATCATCGGAATCATTGTCCGGAATTACGAATCATCGGAATCATGGTCCGGCATTTGGAATCGTCGGAATCATGGTCCGGATTTTTGAATCATCGGAATCGTGGTCCGGGACTTGGAATCATCGGAATCATGGTCCGGGACTTGGAATCATCGGAATCATGGTCCGGAAGTTCGTTTTATCGGATTCATGGTCCGGAAATTTGTTTTATCGGATTCATGGTCCGGAAATACATTGTATCGAAGTCATGATCCGACATGCACATATAAATGATGTATTTGAGAAAGATAGTTCATTACTTTAAAAATGTGGTGCTTAATCATCCACCACTACAATTTTCCTTAAACATAACATTTTTTAAGGTTTGCACCATTCCAGGTGCGTGGTATTATCTTTCCCTTGATGTCTTCGAGTTCGTAGCTTCCATTGAGGATGGCATTGATTACTTTGTACGGTCCTTCCCATTTTGGACGTAGTTTTCCTGACTTCTCTGCTCTGCTCGCCTCATTTTTGCGCCATACGAAATCTCCGGCTTTGTAATGTGTCTTCCTCATCTTCTTGTTGTAGTATGCTTCCATTTTTCTCTTGTTCTTTTCTTCATGAATTGCTGTGATCTCCCTTCTTTCTTCAAGTGCATTAAGGTTGAACCTCAAGTTTTCATCATTTGCCTCTTCTGTTGTTTGGGAGGATCGTTGTGTAGGCATTCCTACTTCAGCGGGGATCACTGCTTCTGTTCCGTATGTTAAGCTGAAAGGTGATTCTTTGGTACTTGTCTTGATCAACGTTCTATGAGCCCATAGGAGAATGCCTCAAGTGGTCTACCCAATTGCCTCCGTCTCTAGCAATCCTTGTCTTGATACCTTCTACAATGCTTCGGTTTGCCCTTTCTACCTGACCATTAGATTGTGGGTGTGCAACAGATGTAAATCTCTGTTTGATTTCCATTTCCAAACACCATGCTTTAAACGAATTTTCTGCGAACTGCCTACCATTATCAGTTATGATTTCTCCAGGAAGACCAAAGCGACAAACTATGTTGTCCCAGACGAATGTCATCACTTGCTGTCCTGTGATTGAAGCTACAGGATTAGCTTCTATCCATTTGGTGAAATAGTCTATGGCTACTATCAGAAATTTCAACCTTCCTGGACCTTCCGGGAATGGACCAACTATGTCCATTCCCCATTTTCTGAAAGGCCATGCAGCTGCAATTGTCACTAAGGGGTGTTTAGGGCTATGTTGAATCGGACCGTGTTTCTGACAAGCTTCGCACTTTTGAACTTCAGACAGTGTATCGCGATGCATTGTTGGCTAGTAGTATCCCATCTGCATGATTTTTGCGACTACTGACCTTGCTCCCGCATGTAGCCCACAAGATCCTTCATGCACTTCTTGGATGATGTATTTGGCCTGATTGGGACCTACACATCGAAGGTTCGGACCTAAATATGATTTCTTGTACAAGACTCCATCTGTGAGCTCATAGCTCATGGCTGTAACTTTTAGTTTTTCCTTCAAGGTAGGATCGACATTTGCTTCATCTGAGAGATAAGTGATGATGGGGGTCATCCATGTGTTTCCTTCTTCTTCGATGATGACCATTGCTTCTTCTTCTATTGACTTTTGATCTAGCACTTCGACTAGAATCTCTTTTGTCAAGTGTGTGAACGTTACAGAGGCGATCTTACTCAGAGCATCGGCCTTTCTGTTCATGCTTCGTGGTACTTGCTTGATTTCACACTTGTCAAAATGCTTCAATACTTCCCTTGCTTTTTGTAGGTATAGTTTCATTCCAGAATCCTTTGCTTTGTATGAGCCATCTATTTGGCTTGCGACCAACTTCGAGTCTACGAAAACCTTCAATCTTTTAACTTTCATTTTTGTTGCCATGTTCAATCCTGCAAGCAGAGCTTCGTACTCTGCTTCGTTGTTTGATGCTTGAAAATTGAACCTTAAAGCATACGTATATTCCGTCCCACTTGGACTTACAAGAATAAGTCCTCCTCCGGAACCCTCGGCACTCGATGCTCCATCAGTGTACAACTTCCAAAAGTTTTCTTTTGTTGTGTTTCCAATTTTCCACTCTTGAGTTTGTTGATTTTTGGAGTTTTGAGGTGGGGTGTCTTTCATCTCTCCTTCGGATTCTACAATGAAATCAGCCAAGACTTGTCCTTTTATAGACGTTCGTGGCTCATACTTTATGTCGAAGCCACTTAACTCTATCGCCCATTTCGCCAAACGTCCTGACACTTCCGGTTTGCTCAAAACTTGTTTTATCGGTGTATTGGTCACGACTTTGATCGGGTGAGCTTGGAAATATCTTCTTAATCATCGTGTAGCATAAATTAAGCACAAGGCTAATTTTTCCATGGAGGGATACTTCAGTTCTGGTCCTTGGAGCACCTTGCTAATGAAGAAGACAGGCATTTGTTTCTTTCCTCTTTCGACCATGAGTACTGCACTTAAGGTTGTTGACGATGCAGCAAGATATATTGTAATTTCCTCCTTCTCCTGTGGTGCTACAAGTAGTGGTAACTCCGAAATTGTTCTTTTTATCTGTTGGAACGCTTCCTCTGCTTCTTTCGTCCAAACGTAATTCTTCTTGTTTAAGCAATTTTTCAAAGTTTGAAAAATTGGTAAAGACTTTTCTGCCGCCCTTGATGTGTATCGGTGTAGGGCAACTAACTTACCATTCAACGACTGTGCTTGTTTCAAGGTTTTGGGTGATGGTAGTTCAAGGATTGTCCTTCGTCTTATCAGGGTTTGTCTTGATGCCTTCAGGGGTGATTATATGCCCTAAAAAATTTCCTTCTTCTACTGAAAAAGAACCCTTTTTGGGATTGAGTTTCATGTTCGCAACTTTTAGCATATTGAACGTTTCTTCTACGTCTGCTAGCATTCCCTCTTCGGTTAGACTCTTGATCACCAGGTCATCTACATATGCTTCGAGATTCCTTCCCACTTGCTCTTTGAAAATGGCATCTACCAACCTCTGATATGTGGCACCTGCATTTTTTAAACCGAAAGGCATCTTTCGGTAGCAGAAAGTTCCTTTTTCTGTGTAAAAGGCTGTTTACTCCTCATCCTCTTTAGCCATCTGAATCTGGTGGTAACCTTTATAAGCATCTAAGAAGCATTTGAACTTATATCCTGGTAGAGAATCTACCTTGAGGTCTATTTCCGGTAGAGGATACGGGTCTTTCGGACAAGCTTTATTGAGACTAGTAAAATCAACGCACATCCTCCAACTTCCATCTTTCTTTTTCACCATTACTGGATTCGCGATCCATGTCAGATATATGACTTCTCTGAGGATACCTGCTTCTTTCAACTTGTCTACCTCAATACACGCTGCTCTACTTCTGTCTGGTGCCATGTTGCGCCTCTTTTGCACTATTGCCTTCGTGCTTCCTTCAACTCCCAGTTTATGCTCTGTCAAGTGTCTCGGGACTCCCGTCATATCTGACGGGGTCCATGCAAATACTTCTTTGTTTTTTTGTAATAACTCTACAAGCCTTTCTTTAGATTTTTTTGTCAAACTACTGCCAACAATTACCTTCTGCTCTGGGTAGTCTTCATTTACGACTACTAAGGTTTCATCTTCTTTGACAGAGGTCTAAAGATTCTTTATTTCTTCTTCAACTTGCATAGCTTCAGCTGTTGTGGGGGGTTGTGATCTTACAGTAACACTAAGGTTTTGTTGCATAAAGTTTGATAAAAACTTTGTTTTCAACTCAATGAAACTGTCTATACTTCTCTCGGGTAAATGGTCGAACCATACCCGTGCTGGCCCCACTAAGGTTTGTGCAAATAAATGACACCATACCGGCATTGACCAACGTTCGACCTCGGCTGCACCGGAAAATATTCGCAAATGATCCTCTGGATCGGAGGTACCATCGTACATATTGACATGACTAGGCATTTTGATCTTCCCCTGAAAATGATAAAATGCCAACCGATCTGTAAACTTGGTTCCTCCGTCTGGTCTGTAAGGACGATCCAACTCGTTTCCTCCGTCTTCCCCCGCATTCCCTTGTAACTGATTGAATCTAGTTTCCCTGTTATTTTCGAAATTGAGTCTCGTCTGAACAGTTGCTAGCCTGCCTTCTCTCTCCTCCGTTCGTAACATAGTCATCAGAGCATCATAATTCCTTCTTACAAATTCTGGAGTAATAGGCTCAGGATTACTATGATTTGTGGATGGGGGTATTCGGGTGACAGTAGAGGATGTTGGAATGGGGAAATTTGTGAGTGGCAAGGTGTTGGTTGATATGGGCTGGTATGTGGAAGATGATGGGGTTGAGTGAAAGGGATGTAAGTTGCTTCTTGTGTTTTGAGTTCCCGGAGGAGGGGGTTGGTCTATATCCCATGGGGGTCTAGGAGGGGAATCCATCAGCTGAAAGCAATTGGTCCCACGGATGGTGCCAAATGTTGCTACAACGGATGTACTAACACACACTGAGGAGTTCCGATGCTTAGCTTACGTCCGTCCTCCGGCACTGACCTCGTAACTACAAGACAAGAAGACACCGTTAGCCTCGTCGCGGGGTTTTGGTTCAGCGACCAAGCTCCGGCGTGAGGGTAAGTATTTGATTTCTGGAAGGATTAGTAGTAGGTAATATCATAAATGCCGTAATAAATGAGTTTGATATATATAGTACCTGAGTTTAGGGTTTGATCCGGTTATTACCCAGCGGTCAAAAGGATGTTCAGCCTATTATCCGCAATTAATGCGGAGACTGCAAACGATAACCATTGGTTGATTAGTGACTGTCGAATCTCCGTACGATTCTGCATTTAATGCCTCCGTACGGTATTTGTGCATCGACCTTCGTCTCCTGTTCCGAAGGTATGGGTACCTTCGGCTATACGTCATCACCATGCAAATATAGATTTGTTTGACTTTTTCTCTTGCTACGTGGATGATATATGGCCACCCATACATATGGAATTGTTATGTATGAAAACACAAATCTAGCCCTCAAGTTTGCATGGTTTTAGATTTGCATGAACTCAAGACTTGAAAATATAGCTCGCTGTATTGCTTCATGTCGCCTTTCAAGCGCATTTAGCACCGACTTTCATTTGTTGCTTCAAAAGTTCTATTTTCACGTACTTTAGCTCCGTTTTAATATTTTAGACCTAAAACGCTCAAATAAACGATTACGTAGCATTAAAAAGTAAAAACTAGCTCAAAGTGAGTATAAAATATTGATATCGTAAAAGATAAACATGTATAATTTAGACGATATCAAATCTTCCCACACTTATACTTTGTTTGTCCTCAAACAAACCATCATGTAAAATCACATTTTCAGACCATTTCAGTTTCATCATTCCAAACTTTATGCTATCAATTAAAGAATAAGCACATAAACGGTTGAGTTCAGTAGCACTTAGAAAAGAACTACAAGCATTTTATAAAATTATGCATGACTTTTGCATTCTCACCAAGGGATTCGCTCTTCACTCAAAGTGTTTGTAGGGTATATAGAGTGATCACTCAAATGTCATGATATGCAGTATTATCATATGCTTGTATTTAAATCTAATCTTTACCACTAGAAGATTACTACTTTCAAGAGGACTTGAGGGTTGTAACATTTGGCTAGGGATAAGGGTATGGAAAAGGATAAAAGTGGCTAAAAGTATAGTCAAAAATCAAAAATTGGTTATATCTAAGCTGCTTCAGATAACAAACATTTACGCACAATATATTTGGTGAAGACACACAGTTCATCGAGATGGAGTAAAAACGGACTTTGTCCAAGTGACGGCAATAACTTTGAAAAGGTGAGTATAAAAAAACTACATCTCTATGTATGACGTACTCAAAAACTACTGATTAAAGCACGTATGCAACTCGTCTTTTTTTTTCTTTTTTCCTTGCGTGCACACAATTTATCTATTTTTTTCTCTTTCTAACCGGTGGACATCATGATTTTGATTCGTCCCTGCTGTATAATGTATGTGTGACTGAGAGTAACCAACTGAACTTTATCCTAGCAGGAAAAATAAACCAATTATGATCTCTAAACTAAGAGAAAATGAAGGCAAACAAGAAAAAGGGTTAGGCTCAAAGTGGTTGCTAGAGTATCGAGTACTACAACTAAGTTTTACGCAATAAATGGGAAGAAATCATTAGACAATCTAAAAGTTGAGATTATCAAATGAAAATGAAAATAAATTGGCTAAATAAAAACAAGATGGCCTCTATCGTGCAATAGTAGTATAAACCTCATTTTTGTGGTTTTGAAAAGCATTCAATAACAAGTTCTGAAATGAAAGCATATTGACATACTCGCCGCAAAATGAAAGATAGTATTAAATGATGAATACTTATAAGGCTCAATCTCTCATGTGTTATGGGTTAATAATATGCTAAGTCATGCATTTCAAAATTTTCAAAACTAGTTATTTTCGGTGCTATTTACTAGAAAAAGTTTCGTAGCTTATCTTACATTTATGCAAAAAGAATGGAAATCTAAGGATGTATGGTCCTAAAATAAATCTATTTTTTAACATGATAGAAGCATGAAGAAAACAAAACAGTATAAATTCGAGATTATTTACCCCCTTTCCCACACTTAGAAATTTGCATTGTCCTCAATGCAATGAAAAAATAAAGCATATTGTGGAAAAGTTAAATTAGATAGAAAGAATGCTCCCTTGGGTAAATTACTCCGGACAAGTCTTGTGCAACTCAGTAGGAATGGCTGAAATTACAGGTCGTCTTCAGCTTAGTTCATATTCCTAGTTTCCATCCAAACTCGATGATGTTGCATTACACCGGATGTCTACTCTCTTTTAAGAACTTCGCTCCTGAACCATTGTTGCGTCTCACCTTTTTCTCATTTTAAACTCAAACAAGACACTTATTATAGATTAAAAAAACAATAACAACACACAATTAGGAAATAAAATAAAATCAAACCTGGTAACATACTATTCGTACAGTATGTCAGCGAACATTTTGACGCTTTTGAAATGCGGAATCTTTTAAAGTCAGATCTTCAAGACTTGTGACGGGCTGCCTCCCGTGAGCGCTTTCTTTATTAGTGAGTCTTTAACTAGACTCCTTCATCCATCATTCTTCTTCGAACATTTCGAGGTATGATACCTCCTCTTCTATCTCTTCCTCGGGAATTCCTTCTAGATAGTGTTTCACCCGATGCCCATTTACCTTGAAGCTCGTCCTATCTTCTTTCATGAGTTCGATTGTGCCATATGGGAATACTTCTTTTACAATGTATGGTCCATACCATCTTGTTCTCAACTTTCCTGGAAACAACTTCAATCTAGAATTGAACAATAACACCTTTTCTCCTGGAATGAACTCTTTATCTCCTTTCAACCTTGCATCATGCCATCTTTTAGTTTTATCTTTGTAAATTAAAGAATTAGCATATGCCTCGTTTCTCAATTCGTCTAACACATTTATCTGCAAAAATCTATGAGAACGTATATTTTGGAGATCAAAGTTACATGTTTTTAGAGCCCAATATGCTTTATGTTCAATTTCGACAAGTAGATGACATGCTTTTCCAAAAACCAACCTATATGGTGTATTACCAATGGGTGTTTTATATGCAGTTCTAAATGCCCATAAAGCGTCATCTAATTTATCGGACCATTCTTTTATGTTGTTACCCACAGTTCTTTCGAATATTCTTTTCAAAGCTCGGTTTGTCACCTCTGTTTGTCCACTCGTTTGTGGATGATAAGGTGTTGCAATCCTATGGCGAACACCATATTTTTGCAATACCTTTTCAAGTTGATTATTACAAAAATGTGTACCTCGGTCACTAATTAAAGCCTTGGGAACACCAAATCGTGAAAATAATTTTTTCAAAAATTTTACGACGACTCAAGCATCATTAGTGGTCAAAGCTTCTGCTTCAGCCCACTTTGATACATAGTCGACCGCTACAAGTATGTATTTATTTCCACGAGATAATGGGAATGGTCCCATAAAATCTATACCCCACACATAAAAAATTTCACAAATTTGAATACCTTGTTGGGGCATCTCATTTCTTGATGATATATTACCTATCCGCTGGCATGAGTCACATTCCTTGACAAAGGTATGAGCATTTTTAAATATTGTAGGCCAATAAAATCCTGCTTCATATACCTTCTTAGCCATGTTCATCGCTCCAAAATGACCTCCAGTTGACCCGTTATGACAATGTCTTAGAATCTCCCTTGATTCTTTCCCGAATACACATCTTCTGACAATTCCATCTGCACAATTTCTGAACAAATAGGGATCGTCCCAATAGTAATGTTTCACATCAGCAAAGAATTTCTTCTTTTGTTGATACGTCATTCCTTTCAGGATAATCCCTGCAGCTAAGTAATTCACGAAATCTGCATACCATGGTAATTCAACATTTACCTCCATCAAATACTCGTATGGGAAGTTTTCACCAATGTCCCTCTCATCGAGCTCCTCTAAATCAGGATTTTCCAATCTGGACAAATGATCAGCCGCAACATTTTCCGCTCCCTTCTTGTCTTTTATCTCTATGTTAAACTCTTGAAGTAATAATATCCACCGTATTAACCTAGGTTTGGAATCCCGTTTGTTAAACAAGTACTTCAAAGCAAATACAACAGTTTTAGACAATACCACGTAGGAACGAAATTTATCAAAAGCATACACAACTACTAAAAGTTCCTTTTCAGTAGTGGTGTAATTTTCTTGTGCGGGATTGAGTGTTTTACTTGCATAATAAATTGGTTGGAACCGATTATTAATCCGTTGTCCCAAAACCGCTCCTACTGCATAGTCGCTTGCATCACACATAAGCTCAAAGGGTAAATTCCAATTAGGTGCAACCATGATTGGGGCGGTAATTAATTTCTCTTTTAACGTGTTGAAAGCAATTAAACATTCATTTGAAAAATCAAATTTTGCATCTTTTAACAACACTTGAGTTAAAGGCCTTGAAATTTTGGAAAAATCTTTTATAAAACGGCGGTAAAATCCCGCATGGCCTAGAAAACTTCTTACCCCTTTTACATTGGTTGGAGGTGGCAATTTAGAAATTGTTTCTACCTTTGCTTTGTCCACCTCTATTCTAGCTTGAGATACCTTGTGACCCAATACTATACCTTCTTGTACCATGAAATGACACTTTTCCCAGTTTAGCACTAATTTGTTTCCTCGCATCGCTTTAGCATTTTGTCCAGATTATTCAGACAACTATTAAATGAATCTCCAAATACCGAGAAATCGTCCATAAACACTTCCATAAAGTTTTCCACCATGTCGTGGAATATCGCAGTCATACACCTTTGAAAAGTGGCTGGAGTGTTGCATTATCCGAATGGCATTCGTCTATATGCAAACGTTCCATATGGACAAGTGAAAGTTGTCTTCTCTTGATCTTCGGGATTAATAGGAATCTGGAAATAACCTGAAAATCCATCTAGAAAACAATAATATGCATTACCTGATAGTCTTTCTAACATTTGATCAATAAAAGGTAAAGGAAAATGGTCTTTACGAATCGAATCGTTTAGCTTACGATAATTGATACAAACTCGCCAACCGGTTACCGTTCTAGTAGGAATTAACTCATTCTTTTCGTTGGTAACAACAGTCATGCCTCCCTTATTTGGTACCACATGAATCGGGCTTACCCATTTACTGTCTGAGATTGGGTATATAAGACCGGCATCTAGCAACTTGACAACTTCTTTTCTCACAACATCTTGCATGTTTGGGTTCAATCTGCGTTGAAGTTGAACCACTGGTTTTGAATCTTCATCCATCAATATTTTGTGCGAACAAAATGATGGACTTATTCCTTTTATATCAGATATTGACCATGCAATTTCTTTCTTTCTTTTCTTCAATACTCCTACAAGTTTTTCTTTTTCTTCCACAGTTAGGTTTGAAGAAATAATAACCGGAGATTGAGAATTACCTTCCAGAAAAGCGTATTCCAAATGTTTTGGAAGTGGTTTTAGTTCAAGGTTGCTATTGGTTGTTTGATATATACCATGGTTTTCAATACCATAACCAGATAGCGACTTGATTGATTCATGCCTTATTTCCTTTTGATTTTCTATGTTTTCTCCGGTAAGAAGTTTATCTAATTCCTCAATATCTTTTTCAGCATCAGATGTCTCCTTGCTTAGCTCTTTTTGTATATTATCTCCCCTTCCATAGAAGTCCTGCAACTCATTTTCAATCAAAACATCAAAAATATCAACATAAAATGCAGTATCATCACATGTTTTTGAATGTTTCATTGATTTGTCAATACCAAAGGTTACGGCATCCGTCCCCACTCTAAGTGTTAACTTAGAGTCATGAATGTCAACTAATGCTCTTGCAGTACTAAGGAAAGGTCTTCCTAAGATAATTGGCACTTGATCATCTTCTTCCATATCAATTACAACAAAGTCCGCAGGAAATACAATTTATCTACCTTAACTAATAAATCCTCGACTATTCCTCTTGGATAAGTCACAGATTTATTTGCTAAATGGATAGCCATTCGAATAGGTTTTGGTTCAGGTAAATCAAGCTTCGCATAAAAAGAATAAGGCATTAAATTTACACTTGCACCTGAATCAGCTAATGCATGGCTAACGGGTAGATTACCAAATTGACAAGGTAAAGTCAAACTCCCTGGATCAGTCATTTTCTTAGGCATTTTGTTCAACATTGCTGCTGAACACTCCTTGTTCAAGACAGCGCTCGAAGCTTCTTCCATCTTTTTTCGATTTGTAAGAAGATCTTTCAAAAACTTTGCATATTTTGGCATTTGTGCTACAGCTTCAACAAAAGGTATGTTAATATGCAAGGTTTTAAAATGATCAAGAAACTTACGGTATTGTTCTTCTTGTTTCTCCCTTTTCAATCGTTCGGGAAAAGAAATTTTCGGTTGGTACGACTGAACTGGTGGTGGTATTTTTGTACCACTTGAAATTGACTCTTTATCTTTTTCCTTCTTTTCAGTTTCCTGCACATTGTCAGTATTGTTAGCAATAATCGAAATTAAGTTCAATTCTCTTACCGCTTCTCGTAGTTACAGCTTTCACATGTTGCTTCGGATTCTCTTCTGTGTTACTTGGTAAAGTTCCTGGAAAACCCTCTTGTAATACCCGTGACATTTGTCCTATTTGATTCTCGATATTCAGTATCGAGGCTTGTTGGTTTCTTATTGCAGTTTTAGTTGATACACCAATTCTTCTCACCATCTCTTCTGTCTCTTTATGTCTTTGATCAGATGTTGTTGTAAATCTTGCCATCATTTCTTCGAAACTAAGTTTCTTTTCTTGTTGTAGTGGTGGATCGGGTTGTATTTTTTGATAGTAACCAGGTGGACCTTGTTTGTATTTGTCTGCCATATCTTTCTTGTAATGTTGGTAAGGTTTCCAATTTGGATTTCTATCATTTCTAGGCCTCCAATCATCAAACCTATCTCCCGATGAGTAGAAAACTTCTTTCACTTGATTCACCTTTTGACCCATTGGGCAGTCCTTGGTGAGATGAGGTCCATGACAATTATCACAACCCACTTGGATTGCATGAATTGTCTGGTTTACCTTTTTCATATCCCTACCAAGTGCATCCAATTTTGCATTTAAAGCTGCTAACCCGTCAGAACTTTAAGTATTAGATTTCCTTTTATATGATGAATCTCTTGATGAATTCCATTGATAGGAATGTTGAGCTAATTCCTCAATCAATGCCTATCCATAGGTAGGGGTCTTCTTTGGAATTGGCCCTTGCGAATCAACCATCTGTCTAGTACAAACATTAATACCATTGTAAAAAGTTTAGACTATCTGATAAGGATTTAAATCATGTTGTGGGCAACAGTATTGTAAATACATACTGCACATCTTGTGTGGTATGGTAGGAGATCTCTGTAACTTTATTATTATAATAAAATTCGGCTTTTCAAAAAAAAAATCATGTTGTGGGCAATTCTGAAGCATTTCTTTATAACGCTCCCATGCATCATACAAAGTTTCATCATCTAGTTGTTGAAAATTTTGAATTTGCATTTTCATTTTTGCTATCTTTGATGGTGGGCTGAATTGTTTTATGAACCTTGACTTTAATTGATCCCACGTTCGGATAGTTCGAGCGGGAACAGATTTCAACCATTTTTTGGCTGCTCCTTGAAGTGTTATTGGGAACACTCGCAGCATCACTGCATCTTTTGTTACACCAGGAATATGGAAGTAATCAGCAATTTCCAAAACTGCGTCCACATGTTGGTTAGCATCTTCAGATTCCTTTCCGGTGAAAGGAGTTTCTCGCAGCAAGTGAAGAAATTGACCTTTTATTTCAAAAGGTTTTTCTTCTGGTATTTCTGGTCGGACTAATCCCGGACCATCTCCTTCTCTTTTCCTGCTTGCATATTCTTCCAACGACATATTGGCAGTATTTTCGTCCATTTCTTCCTTATATTCTTCTCTCTTTACTTCCTCTGTGTCTTTTCGTTCAAAAGGTTTTTCTTCCTTCTTTTCTGACTCAAATTCACTTTTCTCTGAATGGGTTTCACTTTTTTCTGGAACAATGCGTGGCATACGAGTTCTATAAAGCAAACTGTGAAATTCACGTTATGGTTCTTTGAAAGGATCGATTAAATTAGGGTTAGAACCTCTAGTCATACAAAAATAAAATGAAAAATCATTAAGTATAATATATAAAAATCTAGATTATACTAACACAAGTACGTCATTTTAATATCTCTAAAATAAAAGTATTAATCTAATAGTTATAAAAAAATTAGAATAAGTTATACAAGCTTACGTAATTAAATATTAATTTATTTTAATATTTTAGTTGTTTATTTCTTGTGTCGAAATGTATCTAAGAGAATGGCCAGGCAGGTCTATCGGGAGGCAGGATCCTTTCGGTATAATACCTTTCGGAAAATCCAACAACCAAGCCGATTCAGCTATTCTAGACACCACCCACCTTAGGTTTCTCCACAAAACTTAAACAATTAAAGAATTAAAACAAGATTTTCTCAAAAACACAATTATGAAAATGAAATTATAATATTTTAAAAATAACTAAATAAAAATAATAAGAAATATTTATAAAGATAATTAACTTCTAATTAGTCAAATATATGAAAACAACCGTGCTCCTCGGCAGCGGCGCCAAAAACTTGGTGTGTTCTAAACGTAGCAGGAATTAACTTTATAAAAGGGCTACCAAATCATATCAATTAACACACATCTTAGGCAAGTGTACCTACTCGTATTAATAATATAGTTTTGGTAAGTCCGGATTGTCGATCTCTCGGGAGCAAATTGTGTTTTCAATATATACGACTTACTACAAGTTAATTATATGGAACAAAGAAATAGATTTTGGGGTTTTGGTTTAATAATATAAACCTGATTTAATCTAAGAATTATAAATTATCAACTAAACTTAAGATATATTTCAAAGACACTAGATAGACTACAATTGATAAATATCGAAAGATAAAGTGTTTACACTAAGAATTGAATCCACCTTGTTTGTTGTTAATTTCTATTGCGTGCAATGATTGTCTAATTATCATGTACCGATTTCTAATGTAAGCTAGGTTTCTTGGTCCGGCCCCTAACTCTATGATAGATAGAAGGTTAACTCGATGGTCACGTGGCTAACTTATCTATTATCATGCATTAAAGTCGTATCATGAAGGATTTAATTTATGTTGATCTTATGGTTATAAATATCAATCTAATTATGAACTTATGGTCATTGGAACATAATTATGGCACATACATTAATATTATCTAATCCATTTATTCTAACATAGGATTTGGTCCATCACTAGTCACAATCGTTTGATGGTCATAATTGATTTTGATTCGAGTATTCATAACATGAATGGTCATCTTAGCCATGCATACTTAGCAATAGAACGAATGGACTTAAACATTAATAAATGTGGATCTTTAATTAAACAAACATGATAAAATACATAATGTATTAAAACAACCGAATAATAGAAATTAAATCACAAACAAGGGTTCATCGTTTCTAAGTGCAAACAAAAGGGTGGTTAGCCCATAATCATAACGTTACAATTAATAAAAATCAAACTAGGAATGAATAACATGATAGAAATCAAACCCGTATGATGACCGTTAGGTTGTAAACGTGGATTATTCGCCTATCGGGCTTACGCTTCGTTTTACGAGTCTTCTCATGCGCCTTAGAACATACTATAACTAACATTTATAATCTCTTTTCTATCCTCTCTAGCCTCCCTAATCATTCATGGAAGCCTCCACATTGATTAGAAACAACTAAGAGAATGAAGTGTAGAGAAAATAAAGTGTGTCATGAAAGTGAAGACTTTGGTAGCTATTTATAGAACTTTAAAAGAGACAAGCTTCCATATTTTGTGGAGAGAGTTCTGAAATATGCAATCTTTTGCAGCTTGTTACTATTTCAATTGCGTCTCAGGCTTCTTTTTTTTCAACATCCATGTTTTAATATAGCTAGGGGTGTTCAAAAAAACCGAGTAACCGAAAAACGACCTGCCCCGCGTGAACCGAAACCGAAAAAACCGATACCCGTAAAACCCGTGACCCGAAAAAACCCGAAAACTAGGGTACCCGCTAAATGCGGGGCGGGTACGGTTTTTAAATTTTGATATCCGCGGGTACCCGCCCCGCCCCGTATGCTTTAAGATATATATATATATATTGTTTAATATGAAATAACAAAACCATTATAAAAAACTTAAATTGCTCAAAACTACCTAACTTACCTCTAGTAGCCCATACCGTCTCCCCCACTTCATATTTTTAGTTTTGATATCGAGAATTTGCAAGCCTACAACGATCGAGAGTTCAAAATGGAGATACTTAAATCGATCAAAAGTGCCAACTTTGATCATATCGGTTTTTTTTTGTTTTTACAAGGTTCTCATAGAAGATCTGTTTGATTTCTACTAGTGATTTATTCATTATTGTTGACTTGTTTCTTCCGTTGTTTATTGTTTTATTATGAATCTAAACTTGTTGAAAACAGCAAATATATAAAAATTCAATTTTAGGGTACCCGTGACCCGAACCGTGGATACCCGCCTCCCTTCGGGTACCCGCACAACGGGTACCCGCTGCTTGCTGTTCGGTTTCGGTTTTTGATATTAGATACCCGCCCCGCAGTTGCGGGTTACAAAAAAGCCACTACCCGCCCCGCCCCGCCCCGCCCCGTGAACACCCCTAAATATAGCTACTAGAAGTCCTTGACTTTAAGAGTTTCATTCCTTGCAACATTAATTGTCCTGGAAACTTTCCATCGAGTACTATTAACCATGTGTATATTTTCATAGTAAAACAATTTGGCTAGTCATGAAAATATAGATTTGTTTGACTTTTTCTCTTGCTACGTGGATGATATATGGCCACCCATACATATGAAATTGTTATGTATGAAAACACAAATCTAGCACTCAAGTTTGCATGGTTTTAGATTTGCATGAACTCAAGACTTGAAAATATAGCTCGCTGTATTGCTTCATGTCGCCTTTCAAGCGCGTTTAGCACCGACTTTCATTTGTTGCTTCAAAAGTTCTATTTTCACGTACTTTAGCTCCGTTTTAATATTTTAGACCTGAAACGCTCAAATAAACGATTACGTAGCGTTAGAAAGTAAAAACGAGCTCAAAGTGAGTATAAAATATTGATATCGTAAAAGATAAACATGTATAATTTAGACGATATCATATATCAATGAGTTTAAATACCTCAAGTCTCTCTCTTCTCTTTCCACATATGACTCACGATTGTAATTGTGCCCAAATACAGACTCATCGACTGCCCCCCCCCCCCCTAAATGGCTTTCCGATACCATCTAGTAGTTGGCGACTTCACTCTGTCACCTATCACCTGGTCTTGAAAGTGATCTCCTTTCTGTTAGAATATTGATACGAAAATCGCTCAACTCTTGAGTTTGTGTATTGGCTGCGCGGGTGGAGGGCGTATAAGGGCGTATAGGCTGAGATATTGATTGTGGGTACAACTACACAATGTGTTCTGTTAATCGAAGTTGGTTTTTCATCTCATGTGGTAAAATAAGGTGATAGGAGTAGCGGAGATGTTAAAACCGGAGTTGCTAAAGGCTAAAATGCCCAAAAAGCGGTGGTTCCATTGTAAGGTATGACCCATACCAAGAGAAAAGTTTGAGGTTTTGCGAAGGTTATCATAAGCGGCGGTTCCATTATAAGGTATGGAACCAAAAAGTGGAATAAGGTATGGCCCTTTAGACCCCACATGGGGCGCTGCCCCTAGGACATCACAAGGAGGGCACAACCCCTTTGACCGCTGCTATTTTTCATACGTCAAACAAATTCATTTTATACGAGTATGCACTTCGCACCTCATAACTTGTATAAACAATGATGTTGCACTCTATTGGTCATCTATAAATTCCATTACACTGAAATGACTACGTGGCACTAAAATCACCGACTTACCCTGCGGATTCCATCCCATTCGCCGGTGACCTTACCCTGTCACTTTCCACTCGGTCTCTGAACTCCTTCTTGTCTTGAAGATTGATGGGAAAATCGCTCACCGATTGAGTTCTTGTGGTGGATGCATGGGTGGAGGGCCTACGGTCTGAGGTATTGATGACGGCAGGCACGATAGCAGAATGTGTTTTGTTAATCAAAGTTCGTTTTCGTCTCCTGTGGTATAACATGTTGGTGGGTGTAGCGGAGATGTTAAAACTAGAGTTGTTAAAGGTTAAAATGCCTAGAAGCGGTGGTTCCATTGTAAGGTATGACCATACATGGAGAAAAGATTAAGGCTGAGGGGTGGTTGTCATAAGAGGAGCAAGCATGGTGGTGGTTGCCAGAGTGCTTTCCTTTCAGTTTATGTCGAAATCCTAAGGGAGTTTTTGTTTTTTTATCGATGGAGGTAGTAGTGATGTGGTGAGGGGTGGGGGATTTTGAGGTTATCGTTAAATGTCTATAGAAAGAATAGTATTAGTGCCGGTGGTGGCAATATTGGATAGCTCGACGTGTTATAAAAGCCATTAGATTGTTTCACTGATCATGTGACCAAGCTTTTAGTAAGCTGAAATGTCTTAGAAAATTTGAAGCTGATTTATAACAACCGTCACCAGTTATATTGAAGGTTTGAAAATGAATAAATAGTACTATGAAGATGACATAATGCCATATATAGAATTTTCTTCTAAATTTTTTTGACCTAGTGTTGTGTTCTAATCTAATCACTTAATATTTATTTATATTTAATTATTTTTAAAGAAAACACAATCTAGAATACCCTTGAAACTCACTTAACGTCTACTTCTTGAGATATTGCTATTTCAACTCGGTCAAACATAAGTGTAGTTGACTCTCTATCTATGCGAGTGGGAATGTTGAATAGAATAGATCCAAAGTCCCACCAACACATTTCCTACCAAACCAAACAAAAGTAACAAATTAACAAGCAAAATGCCAAACCATCACCTCATTTTCCTCCTCCTTCTCCTTCTTTTTCTTACCCTTCTTCACACAACCCTTTCCTTCTCCCTCTCTAGATATCTTTCTCGTTTCTCTCTCTAGATTTGCTCATCAATGGAGAATTATTCACCTAGACCTCTAGATGCCAAAAACCCTTCTCCAAACCATAGCAATAGCACCAATTCTAACACTAGCACCACCACTAACCACCACCAGCATCACCCTCACCACCATCCATCGCCGCCGCCAACTCCTGTCGCCAGATCCGACCCGAACAACCCATACCCAACAACTTTCGTTCAAGCTGACACCACGTCGTTTAAGAAAGTCGTCCAAATGCTCACCGGCTCCTCCGAAACCGCCAAACACGCCGCCGCAACCCGATCTGATGCTCCGGTTAGAAACTCGATTCCACCCATGAAAACGGGTTGCAACAAGAAACCCTCGAAGTTATATGAGCGAAGGAACAGTATGAAGAACTTTAAGATCAGTCCTTTGGTTCCCGGGTTTGTAAATGGGACTGGATTCTCTGGGTCGCCCCGGAGACCCGGAACGCCGGAGATTCTTTCGCCGGGAATTCTTAATTTCCCGTCTCTGGTTCTTAGCCCGGTTACACCTCTTATACCCGACCTTTTCAATCGGTCAACGGTGACCGGCGATAGTCCGGATTTGAACGTTGAAGCTGAAGATAAGGCGATTGCAAAGAAGGGATTTTATTTGCATCCGTCGCCGGCGACTACTCCTAGGGAATCGGAACCCCGACTTTTGCCTCTGTTTCCGGTGACTTCACCTAGGGTTTCAGGTTCTTCTTGAATTATGAGTTTTTCTTTTAATTTCCCATGTAACGATTTCGTAATAGTTGAATTTCGCATAAGAAATTGGTCAAAATTGAGGGGAAAGGGTGAAAGAAGAGAGACCAAAGCTTAGAAATTGACCAACTCAGAAAAGGTACAACTTTACTGCAGATTGTACAAGTCAGTAATGCAGTTTTGTGCTGTAAAAACAGAAAAGAGAATTTAACTAGGTAACATTTTTTGCTCTCTTCACTGTACAAGTTCCTATCATGTACTAAATTTCAAGCTCTACTTCACAATTGTTCTCAATTACAATTTCATCTACCATGCACTACATATTTGTACATTATGCATTGGAAACAGTACAATGTTACATTACATGTGTGATTAAGAATGATGGCAATGGATATGGATTGGAGCCTTGGAGGTGTGTGTTCTTTGTGTACTATTGGTTTAGGTGTCAACAGAATCCAATGTAAAAAGGTACAAATCCCAATGCACATATGTACAAGTCAATGATCTTATGCTCTTAGGAAAGGTAATTACATAAAGACAAGATATTATGCATGTGCATGAAGTATTGTACATTTTGCTTTAAGGGTTGTAGATGTGTGGTGATTGGTGAAAGTGAGTGACAAAAGTCTCTTGCTTTAGGTTATTAGTCAAGAAAATGGTGAGAAAGGGCAAGGAATCTTGGCTAAAAAGGATGTTTTCCAGGAACAAATGTGATTAGTACACCACACCATAACTTTTTTTTTTTCAAATTATTATTATTTTTGCTTTTATTAAAGTTTGTAAAAGGGAAAAAAAGGATGGTGATGTAAATAGAATGTGAAACTTGTATTGTTTTTGTTATATATACATGTATATATATACAAACACATACATGTATTACAGTTTTCAGTCTTTTAAAAAAGAAAATGATAACCACAACTTTAAGAGCCGTGAATAAGAGTAAAAATATAATATTCTAAATTTTAAAAATGGTAACCGTGTGTCATGAATGGAAAGTTATTTAAAAGATGATTATTGTAAATCGTTTGCAAACATCAAAGGTTGATTGTGTAACTTGAGTTATGATTATCAGTTTTGAAAAGTAAAATTACATTTTATACTTTTATCCCATGTGGTTATCATTGTCCTTTTAAAAAAGATATTCTTATTTCATATATTCGTTTTAATACTTGTTTTGATCTAGTTAGTAAGATAAATATAATGAATAATGTAGAGCATCTATTATATTAAAACAAGAGTGCTACTATTTAAACCTTCTCACTCTCACATATCATAAATATCACATCAATCAACTATCACATACGTCAGATTACATTGATGAATTTAGATTATCAACAGGGTCCAAATAAACACACCCTTAAAATAATTGATATAAGTATATGGTATGTGGTTGACTAATACTTTTAGAACCACATCAAATTACATAAATCAATTTAGATTATCAACAAGGTTCAAATAGATACACCCTTAAAATAATTGATACCTCATATGGTATATGGTTGACTAATGCTTTTAGAACACTAAAAAAATTTTGGTTGTATAATGTTTTGTTGTATGTTTATTTATTACATTGGTGATGTTGCAGAAATCTTCAACTCCTACAACCTTATAATATGGTCACTTTGAATGCATTGACACTATCCATCCAACCATATTAATTCCCATTTTCACAATCCAACCCAACTGCCAAAGCTATGCTTAGACTTTTCTTTTTCTTCTCTTCAGTCTGCGCATTGATTTATTGCTCAATTACTTTTTAAGTTAATTTAACTAGCTAGGCCATAATTAAGTTGACATTTTGCAAATAATTTAAGTTTGACTTCATCTTGTTTGATCATAAAAAATAGACTCGAAATAAATAACAAGCAAAGACCCGACACTTAAAATTTGTACATACAACAATAACCGAGGTTATTATCCCGTAACATACGAGTATCGGATTCGAGCAAAAAAATTTCGAACTTATGTTAGAAAATTCTACTATAGATGGATTTGAGAATTTGAAATGATAGGGCAAATTATTTTTTTTTTCAAATTAACATTAGGATTAAAAGAACATAGATTATGAACAAATATGTAGTATGTTCATAAAATACTAGATACACATCAAA
Source organism: Pulicaria dysenterica (assembly GCA_947179395.2). NCBI lineage: Eukaryota > Viridiplantae > Streptophyta > Magnoliopsida > Asterales > Asteraceae > Pulicaria > Pulicaria dysenterica. Next base: position 33,053,764 of record OX359289.1, on the reverse strand, counting down.
AGCAGTGAATAGTTAGTTGAATTTATTATAATTATACTGAGTCATTTAAATATTCGTAAATGTTTTTTTTTAATTCGTTAGATTTTTTATTTTGAACTTAATATCTTATAGGTAAAATATAATTTGCATAGACCGAATTATCTAAAACATTATTTTAAAAGATTTAGTTTTTAAGATTATATATAAACATTGGATTTACTTCAGTTATTTTGATAACTAGTTTTCTTTTAGTTTGATACAGGAGGCAAAATAATAACATCAAATTTCTTAAATTAAGAGATCAAAACATTAAATCAAATACTTTATAATTTATTACACATAACATGGAATCCAAGAGAAAAGAAAGTACAAACTCAATAACAAAGTCAATAATGCCTTTTAATTGGTACCTTTGAAATTTGGCATGGAAATCAATGTAGTGGGTAGTTCTTTTCTACTTATCTAAACACACTCAAGTCTTCTTTTTTACCTCAAAACACATAAAAGAGACCAAAGCATAATGAATAAAGACATGAGAAAGTGAAATGGTAGGAGAAAGTGGTAGCTTGTGATAATGAAAGGTAAGAAAAGAAGTGGGCAAGACATGAGTGATTGACATGGACCATAAAACTCATTTTGGTGAGATGGTGGTCCTTGCATATAATAATACAAATAAAAAGTTTCAAATTCTAAGTTTAAATATATAATTTTATAAGAAATCTTGTTAGTGTAAAGGGTTTGATTATATAACTCAGAAAATGTATTTAATAGTATGCTTTTTATCTTTTTGATTGAATATACAAAAAACTATGTTGTTGTGTAGATGTAAGTTAAGTGAAAGATTGGACCTTTTAAAGAATTGGTGGGTCATTGGATTTGAAAATTTTCATGTGGTGTGTTTGGGTCATCCTCATCTTTGCCAATCATAAGTCTCTATCTTGATTAGTTGTTGATGTCTCTGTGGTTGGTGCTCATTGTTTGACCATCTATGTCAACATGCTAGTTTATGGTGATATTGACATTGGCTTCTTATAGAGAATGTGTACTTACACACAATCTAGTAACTTTTTGATTTTTTTCTCTTTTTATAATATTTTGTTAGTTGCGTAACATTTGTGTTAATATATATTCATTAAGACCGAGTATCTTTATTGCCAATTTAGCAAGACCAAAATCGAGGAGAGCCTATATATACGCATAGGGGGACATGTGTTGAGACCCCAAGAGTCTTTCAGGTATTTAGGCTCCATACTACACAAAACGGGAAGGGTAGACGAGGATGTCGCAAACCGTATTCAGGCGGGGTGGCGAAAGTGGAAAGCGGCGTCAGGAGTGCTATGTGAGAAGAAAGTACCGCTTAAGCTTAAAGGGAAATTCTACATACTAGCTGTTAGACCTGCCATGTTATATGGATCTGAATGTTGGCCCTTGAAAAAAGCACAAGCGGAGAAGTTAGAAGTGGCGGAGATGAGGATGCTTAGATGGTCTTGTGGAAAGACGTTGTTAGATAAAATTCCAGTTGATGTTTTTAGAAACGAATTAAGAGTAACATCAATTACCAACAAGCTGAGAGAAGGGAGACCGAGGTGGTACGGACACGTTAAAAGGAGGGAACCTTCAGCACCTGTCCGGAGAGCAGAGTCGATTTTAGTGGATGGAACTAGAAGGCGTGGTCGCCCTTTCCTGAGGTGGGAATATAGAGTAAGAGTGGATTTGCATGAGCTTTCTCTCTTTGTGGACATGATCTCAGATAGGCCCTTATGGAGTAGGAAGATTAGGATACAGGAATAGGTAATGTTTTCTTAGCAGCATAGGGTTTAGGATTAGGGTACGACCTTGCTTTGGCTTATTAAGTACTTTCCTCGATTTAGGTTTGCCTAGCTTTTTTAGCGTTGGGTGTCCCCCATGTGTGGGGAAATTTACCCCCCCCCCCCTCCTTTTTTGATTTATTTTATTTTATTTTATATGTATTATTACTGTTATAACTATATTATATTTTATTATACTTGTATTTTATTTTTTGGTCTACGCTTCCTTTCTTTTTGATTTTTTGATTTTTGTGTTATATGTATTATTACTGTTATAACTATATTATATTTTATTATACTTGTATTTTTATTTTTTTCTATTTTTGTTTTTATTTTATTTATTTATTTATTATTATTTTTTTTGGTCTACGCTTTTTATTGTCTTCGCTGCCGGAGGTCTCTCAGGAAGCAATCTCTCTACCCATGGGTAGGGGTATGATTTTCTACATCCACCTCCCCCATACCCCGCTTTAGCGGGATTGGGTATTGTTGTTGTTGTTGTTGTTGTGATATATTCATAAAGACCATGTCCATCTATCACATCATTCACACAGTCACATCAGCGTCACATCAGCATCCCACCATTTTCTCATCAAATCACACAAACCCTTGCATCCATCACATGCTTCACATCCTTTTTCTTTTTTTCTTTTTTTTCTTTTTTTAACATAATTTAATTTTTTAAAACAATATAATAATTATAAAAAACATTAAATAACAATATAACTTTTAATATTAAAAATAAAAAATTACATAACTTAAAAAGATAAAAATAAAAAGTTCATAATTTAAAAAAAAATACAATCTACCACCCGTATTTTTTTTTGATAATTTCCTTTCGTTTATTAACCGCATCCAAGGCTTCTGCCGTGAGATGATCGTGCCGGCCCTAGACAAAATCGAAATCGTGCCTCCCATTTGGAATTGATTCAACAACGGGAGTTGTGGCCGGTAAACTCCACTATGAAAACCACCGGGAATCGGAGTAGGTGAATACATCGTATATTGTTGTATATTTTGGATGTAGTTCGGTGGTGGAGATGACATCCCGAGCATGTTATCCGGGGGGGTCAGTTGCGAGCTCGTGTCTTTTCCCGTCTTTGAAATCCGTCGTGGGGTTTTGAACAATTGTTTGCCCTTGTCCATTTGTGAAATATATTTTTGAAGAGAGAAAAGATGAATGTAGAGAATAGATAAGATGAGTAAAATTTTGTGTGAAAAAAAGAATTGAATATATGTGTATTTATAGGAGATAAATGGTTAAAAATAATTCAAATACCCCAACGGCTACCCCCCAACGGTCATCACCCTCCCCCTTCTCCTCTCTCACTCGCGCGACCCGACTCACGTATGTGAGCGTGAGGGCTGCTTCAAGAGGGGCGGCGATGGTGTTCACCCTCGTGATCACCTCTCACGAGCCCCATCACGGCCCCGATGCACATGGTCTAACGACAACAATATCACTTAATCTCATTTTAAAGAGGTATGGGAAATTTAATATGTAAATAGTTATATATAGGCAAAAGTTCAAACGACAACTATTTTCGTATGAGAATTGCGATAATTGTTTTTAACGCCATTAATGACTCAATAATAGGGTATTTTGGTAATTTATATATTTACCCAACCGTGAATTGCGTCTGAGTGAGCCGTCATTAATTAGCGAGGCTTGATTTTCCCGAAGTAATCCTCATTAATGCGTCATTCACGAGCCATTAATGAGCCGCCAAAAAATCTTAGCCACTGATTAATTTTAGTGAAGGGCTAAGATTGTTTCGTGCAGTTTTCGTACGAAAAAAGTTCATTTGAGATCCACGAGAACCGCGAGAACCAATCCCAGCTCTCCAATTCCCCCTCCTTCGATGTCATCACCCACCCACGAATTCATCACATGTACCCTGTCACACTTGATCTCCCCATGCTCTACATCCATGAATTCCACTTATCAATATCAACGGCTAAGATTGGTTCTCGCGGTACTCACACTAAATTCGGTTCTCAAACAAACCTTCCCCTACACACACACACCATATATATATATATATATATATATATATATATATATAGGGTGCAGTTCAAACGAGAATTATTTTTGTATAAGAACCGCAAGAATCGCCTAATAATCCTTAGATTGTTATTTTACCTTCTTTTTTCTATATTTCCTCCCATAGCCCTTTAAATTTGGCTGTTGATCCTTCTCATTCAAAGGTTAAATGATCACAAGACCATACTTATACGCCTAAATTTTAGCTAACCATCAGGGTACATTATGTCATTATATATATTGAACCTCATGGCATTGTTAAGGCTTTTGTCGCTATAGTTCTCTATTGACAGAAGGTATATATTTGACTATATATAGACCTTTTGTCCAATTGTTAAACTAACATCATTCTGTTTGTTAATTGGGTGGCCCTTTGATAAATCTATGGGTGACAATTTGAAAGAACAATACAACAAATTATTAGTTTATAAATAATTGAAAAAAATAAACTTTTGAAAAAATGAAAAGAGCAGACTTGGTGGTGAAAATATCTTTCTTAAAGATAGAATTATATATTGTTCTTGAAAAAGAAATATTACAAAATGTGCTTTTGTTTCAAGATATAAATGACTTGATGATACTCGTAGAGTCATCAAAACTTTGCACAAGGTAGAGATGTAACTGAGCCGAGTTGTCGTTGAAAAAATCAAATTCAAATAGTTTTTTATTTATTACTTATTAATTTAAACTATCGTTGAAAAACAAAAATAATAAACGAGCTTTAACGAGCTTATCGCGAGCTTCGTAACACACTTCGCGACACGTGTTCGAGCCTCAAATTATGAGCTTGAGCTTCTGCAATTTTAATGAGCTTGACTCGATTAGTGTAAAGTTCGGCTCAGCTCGTTTACACCCTAGCCCAAAGTAACTAGATAAAACAACGACAATATTTCAACAAAGTAGCACTATATTAAATGACATGTTAAGTGTTTAAAAGTCATATAAAAACAAGATTGGCTTGGATATATATCGCTTTTGTCAAAGAAAAGGTTCTGGTAGAATTACGGTTGAATGCCGCTCTTACCATTATTCCACTATCGCATGCACTCAACTTTCTATTTCATTTGGTGAATCAATCCACGGTTGACCGTGGCTTAGCCATCAACATTGTTGTCGCAAAAAAATCCCAAATCATAATCATTATCCCAATGTCTAATTATCATCACTCCATCACTGATCCTTTATCACTATTGCTAATAATCATGAAGAATTCAGAATAACTATACAATCCATCAGCAAATTGGGTATTGGGTTTTTAAAATTTTCTCATAAAATCAAGAAAAATTATAAGGGGTGGAAGTTTTATATGTTGATTAGTTGATCCTTTGGGTGTTTTGCATTACTGTACAAGTTTCTAAGCTTTAAACTAATTGTATTGTGAGTAAATCATAAGGTATAAGAGGTTATAATTTATGAAATTGTACAATTTAAGGTTACTTTAGAGGTACATGTAACACCCAAAAATTTAAACCAATCTTTACTCTTAAAGTGAATATTTAAAACATAATAGGCATAGAGTGAAAATCAACAGAATAATTAATACTATATCACATTATCATGTGGTAACCAAAATTCAACTTGTACAACCAATTGTAACAAGTTTGGGGTTACAAAAGTTGTATACATCTGCACTTAATTTATACAATAGATAACTTGTTTCAAAAAAAGTAGCCTATCTTACAAAGTCAAATACTGTCTAGTGTAGGGAAACATCAACATGGAGAGTAGATATAACTAACTAGCGAGTACAAACAAACATCATTATATAAATAAATCAACAAGTTGGACATATAAAACATTTTATTTCATCGTATAGCAATCAATGTTATCTTACCACATAGAAGTGTGTCAGGGCAAGCCCGATTATGACCGTTTATTATAGGATAGCTAGTACTATTCACAATTCCATAAGTGGAGACTGGAGCGCAACCATGCCTATCAACAAGGCGGGTTTACATCGTTATGAGGCCACCTACAACAACTATATCTCTCTACTCGAATAACATTGTCTTGCATAATCTAAGTTCTCTTAAGGTCCCACTATTAGACCTTGAATGTATCATATGGTCCCAGCCACTGTTCTAAAAAACGCGCCATGGCGTGAGGCGTGTCTCCGACGTTAAGAAATGGATCATGGCGTGAACATTAGGCGTGGCGTGCGCCAAGGCTCGCCAAGGCGCGCCTTTACCCGCCAAATGACGAGTTTTTTAAGGCGTGGCGTGAAAAAAATTAAAAAATTTAAAAAAATTAACTTTTTTTGTGTCGGATTTTGCGATCGTGTATATTGGACTTTTATAAATTTGATTTTTGTAATTTGTATAATGTTACTTTGCTCTCAATTTGTGTGATTATCAGCAATCTGCATAAAAATAAGTATACACTACATACATATAATTATAAAATACAGACAAAAATACCGCGTTAAGTCACGCCTTAGAAAACGCCATGGCTTCGCCATGGCTTCTATAACTTGAGGCTTGACCATGCCGCCACGCCGCGCCTTACGTTATTTAGAACCTTGGTCCCAGCTGAATTAACCATGGCCGGTGTCAAACACTTGGCTGAACCATACAAAGATCGGTTCGGACTAAACAAGCAACAATTAAGCATGTTCAAGAATGGACCGTATGAACATGTAATCAACTTATATAACATCAAAATAGTCATGGTGACAAATTACAACTACGTTGAACACGTCAACTATAACATGCATGTTTAAGATAGCAACAATTAAACACCTTAACACCAAAAACTTACCTTTCTTGACCTTGATTCCTACCAACTTAGATGTTATCTTGTTACTACTATCTTGATTCCGGGGTTTTAAATTCTACTCTTGTAACTCTCTTGTTGAGTAATGTCTTACATATAACGAAAAATGAATTTGTAATGTGCTTAATAAAGAGTCCTGGACTATGTACTCCACTTATAGCTAATTGGTTTTGAGTTAGAACCTTACAAATTTATATGGTATCAGTGCAAGATTCATCCATTGTTGTTCAAATGCCACACAAACTCCATGGATGGAGCTAGCTTATACCAAGCGACCTTGTTCAAATTTTCAAATTTTTACATAGATGTATATAAAATTTATAGTTTTTTAGCACAATTTGTTCATTCGAACCTTCTCAAATTCAATAGATATAATATTTAGAACAAGAGATTTATTTATGTTTCCACTAAAATTTTTCCTAGCTTCGGCCCTAACTTCACGTAACCCATAATTAAATTTTTTTGGAACGGCAAAGAGAGTTATCCCAGAGAAGAGCTTCGGCATTGTCATCACCCTCCAATTCAACAACGAAAATATATTCCATCAAAACGAAAGCCCAGCAAGAAACTGAGCAAAATACAAAAAATACAAAGTTCAGGAATCAAAACCAAAGAACGAAACCAACAAACAAGCAGCCCCAGTGTTACAGCCAAGGATCAAACACACAAGGCAGGAGCTGAACACCATTCAACCCATTTGTTAGCAGGCCACTTAAGTCCCGAATGGTGCTTGAGCCAAAAGATCGAATAAGCTTGAACTTGCCCACTAATCAAGTCGACCCCAACCCGAGAGCCATCAGTGAAAATTTTACCATTTCTGCATTTCCATATGAGCCAAAGATAAGTGTATATCACACACATAAAGGCTTGCAATACATCACCTTTGTAACCCAAGTTGTATCCCCACCTAAGGATATCCGATACCGAGTGAATATCATTACAATTTAGTCCCCACCATCCATAATTCTCAGATAGGACTTTTCTCGAGGTCGAGTAGTGACCAAAAAGGTGGTCCTAAGACTCATTAGTGCTATTGTAGAAAACACAATAAGTGGAGAAAAGAAGAACACCTCTGCGCTGAAGATTAACTTTAGTGGGTAGACGAAAGTGGCCTATTCTCCAAGCAAAGATACAAACCTTAAGCGGAATCCACCTGGTCCACACAATCTGAACAATAACCCCGTTTTTTAGAAGGAAATCGTCGAATGCGTGCCTTAGAGAACTCACCGAGAACTGCCCAGAATTATCAAGAGCTCAAGACACTGACTCAGCGTCATTAACATCAGTAGACTGTTGAAATTGAAACTAACAATCTGATAGAATATTAACTTTGTCGCATGCCTTAAAGACGTGTAGGACATTCCTCCATGTCCCAGGGAATTTACCTCGTGAAGATGTCCCACCGTTATCACCATTCAAGGATTAGATTACCTGTCTCCATAAAGAGTCTTGCTCCACCTTGAATCTCCAAATCCAAATGGATAATGTAATATACAATAGAGCAATTGATCGGAGAAGAATTTTTTGGAAGGGTTACAGATAGTTTGTAGGGCTAAATATTCTCAACATTCCATTCCCTTTTTAAAAACCAAATTACAACTCATAACTCCAGACTCCACTACGAATATAGTTCCCTAACTGACTCCTAAAACTTAGCCACTACATCCACTAACAAGAGAGATAACAAACTAGACTTTGACTCTTAATAAATTAAACCAGATAACTTTAGTGACAAACAAATAACATAAAATAAATAAATAAAGATAACGTGTGCGTCTTGGATTATAGTCCAACATACTCTCCCTTAATCCAAGTTTGCTTCCTCTAAGTCATTCACACCCAACAGCTCTTTCATGTCTTCAAACTTGACCCTTGCCAAAGCTTTAGTTAGACAACCAGCTCTCTGATTCTCGGTTCGTATGTACTTGACCATGATTTCTCCCCGTTCTACGCACTCTCGTATGAAGTGAAATCGTGTGTCAATGTGCTAACTTCTTCCGTGAAACACGGGGTTCTTCATCATTGAGATCACTGATTTGTTGTCAACTAGAGAGCAACCGGTTCAACCATACTCTTGGTAAGATGGCTGATTAGTGCCCGTAACCAAACTCCTTGACACGCTGCACTAGTAGCTGTAATAAACTCTGCTTAACAAGACGAGAGTGCTACAGTATTTTGCTTTTGAGAGGACTAAGATATCAGATTATTGTCAAGAAAAATGCCATACCACTGGTTCTTTTTCGATCATTTATATCACCCGCCAAGTTATTCTCGGTAAAACCCATCAAGGTTTCACTTGCCTCCTTTGATGAATAACTCAATCCACAATGTATTGTACCCTTGACGTATCTCAATATATGTTTCACAACTTGATAGTGCTGAGAAGTTGGCCTCTCCATGAAGCGACTTATGACCCCGACGGAGTAAGCTATATCAGGTCGTGTATGCACCAAATATCTCAGGCTTCCAACAATGCTCTTTTACTCTGTTGGGTTTACTAAATCCCCATCACCATCTTTACTCAACTGAAGCTTTGGTTCCATAGGGATTTTAGTTGAATTACATGCTCCCATTCCCATTTTATCAAGAATATTCTTTGCATAGCTGGACTGTTTTAGTGAAATTCTTCCACCATGTTGTACCACCTCAATTCCCAAGTAGTAAGAGAGTAATCCAAGATCACTCATATCAAATTTATCATTCATTTGAGTTTTGAAATTATCGATTGCAGACCCACTTGTTCTAGTTACTATCAGATCATCTACTATTGGTCCCTTGTATGAGAATAACAACAAGCAACAGGTGTGTAAAAGGGGGGTTGAATACACTTTCTGCGGAAATTGAACAAATCAAATAAAAGTGTTACACACAGTAAATCAAACCACAATCAGTCTAATGCTTTTATTAAGAAGATGATTACAATGCTTTGAATAAGAAGATGATTACAATAATTATCAAGTAAGCAACTCTTGATATATAACCACCTAATGTAAATCTCTCGATTTCTCAAACTTAGCTATCTATAATCAACTTATGATTATAGATACTGACGACTCTCTAAACAGGATTTACACAGATTCAATCAACTTATGATTACTTACCAATCTTCACAACAAATGTGAATATTCAAACACACGAACACTTTAGGAATCTGTGAGTTTTCTTGTTCAAGTTGAACTAACAAACTGTAATCAAGATTCGTAACACATACGATGAGGTGAGGTTTTGGCTCTGCAACACTTAGTTGTTTTCTAAGTCGTAGTAGAAGTCGTACCTCTAAACTTATTAGGAGATAAGTATTTATAATCCTCTTCCTACGGTTCTTAACAAACTGGACTAATCCTAATTTGCTAACTAACTATCGGATAACTTGGAATCTTGAATCTTGAATCTTCAATCTTGAGTCTTCAATCTTCAATCTTGATTCTGAAGTCTTCTTATCCTTTCCGTAGATATAGAGAGTTAAAACAGAATTTAAAACACATGTAAATTCTTTCAAACTGACTTCTTTAGTCAGGCTGAGTTACTCAGCTTGAAACTCATCAAGCTGAGTTCTTCGAGAACACACTCGAAAACAAACATGGACTAACATGTATAATTATTAACTCATCTTTAGAAGTCTAAAGAATTAACTAAAACATATTTAGTAACTCTATTGAGCTGACTCAGTCTTCACGCTGAGTCGCTCAGCTTGAAACTCATCAAGCTGAAACTCAATATAGATATCTTAGTTTATATACACATCTTATCAAACATATTGATAATCTAACTAAGATATAGTCTAAGCTAATCGAACATATGCTCAGCTTATACTCAGCTTGTACTCAGTCTGAATCACTATGAGTGTTCAGTCTGACTAAGCTTCATAATTCTGTTTAAGTTATATGTAGAACATATCATACAAACTTACCTTTGTCTCATCAAATTTAAACTGATGAGATCATTTTCCCACAACAACTTCTTATATGTATGGCATCCCTGGCTTTTAGATAACATATTTCATTTAGCTTGATAAAGCTAGGATTGCCAGCCTGATCCTTAAACATGAATCCCTGAACAGGTGTATCAATACCTTGGTTTTCCTTAAACTCTACACCTTCAGGTATCTCGATTAAGATCTCCCACTGCAGACCAGGAACTTGAACATATCTCAATTCCTCAGCTCTATTAATCAGCTTGGAGACTTCAGCAAAGATCTCTTGCTTGATTTGTCTTTTCTTGAACTTCTTGAGCATCATTAATATTCTTTGCCATTCTATGTAGCCCATCCTGTGAACATATCTCAGGTCCATCCCCATTGTAGATTTATCTTCGAATTCAAAGTTGAGGATGATGGCTCTATCAATTCTGCTCAAGGTCATGCCTTTGATCTCCTTGCTGGTGCTCCTTCTGAAATAGCACTCTTGAATATCCTCGTCTGTATATGGGATATGATCAGGTCTTGGACCAGTGTATGTAGCTTCAGCTTGTGCCAAAGCTTTTCTCTGTTTTGCCCTTTCTTGGTCTTTTGTTTCGTTTTCTTTTCTCTTCCTTAGCTCTTCAAGCGAAATACCTAGTTCATTGGCTTCCTCTTGCTCTAGCATTTCAATCATGAGCCTTGTGTCTTTTACTTCTTCTGTCTCATACTCAGTCTCAGGAACCTCTTCAGCCTCAGATTCAGATTCTGATTCTGTTAATTTTTGTTTCTTGGCTTCAGGTTCATCTTCTTTTAATTCTGGCTCCCCCTCCGGCTGAGCTTGCCTCTTTACTCCTTTAGCTAGAACTAGAAGAGCTTTAGCTTCAACTCGAACTAGCTCAGCTTCAGTATCAGCTTGAACATTCTCCCCCTTTTTGTCATCATCAATAGGGGTCGAAGTCCGTTGTTGTTGGAGCGCAACAACTGCAGTGGAAATCTCTTGAACATCCATTGTGTTAGTCCCGTATAACAAGTGGATCAAGTATAATGTAGGATAGATTAAAGGTTTGCATATGTAAACTAGAGAGAATATGGTTTACACCTTGGAAAATACCTAGTTTATTATTGCATTATGAGCAAAACCTTACTAATTACATATGTCATATCCCTATTTATACCTCATAGGTATATAACATAGAAACTCCTATTTCTATACAATATATGAATTTACACATTGTCAGCTTCTCAAGCCTCTGATAGATTTGGCGTTTATGATTCTTCTGCTTGAGATGGAATAAACCAAACTGAGCAGCAATATAATCTTTCAGCTGTTGGATGCCTGAGGAGGCAGTATCAGTGTGAGGAGAGTCTTTGGGTGCATCATTCAAAGGTTGGTGTTTACCTTCAAATTCATTTGCACCAGAGTGTGGACCCTGTGATTCATCCTGGTTTGAAGATGAAACATTGACAGGTCGTGCACTAGGGTGTGAGAAGTGAAGAGAATTAATTGGGCTCGAAATGTGAACTGTATGGGTTGGTGGTTGGCTAATTGGTTTGGAGGGGGGTGATTGACCCTTGGGATTGGTCATATATTCAATGTCACCTAAGTGTGGCTGCTTAGGCACAGAAGTGGGCTCTCCCATGGCACTGGAGAGTGTGGGCTGAATAGACACCACACTTGGTATAGGCTGTTGGGTTAAAATGAGCCTCGAGGTTGACACCTTAAGAGTAGGCGTCTCCCCCTCAACTCCTGCCGGTGGAGGGATCAATGTGATCTCAGCTCCAGTGATGCCTTTAGGAGTGGCACCACCTATGGCAGTTTTACGAGTATAGGTGCGGATATTCTCCCTAGCAGCAGTGGGCATACTAGGGGTGGCTTCAGAGTGGGATTGTAAATGGAATGAAGGTGGAGGAGATGGGTTAGACTGGGTTGGGATTACCACAGCCTTATCTCCAAAAACGGATGGAGAATAATGAGAAGAAAGAGAAAGTGGAGAGGTTTTACCAGAAGCAGCTTCAATGTGTGCTGGTTTAGCTTGAGCAGAGTGCTCAGCTTGAACCTCCGTGTCAGCGTAGGAAGCTTCCCCTTGAGGTGATCCCTCATCTCCACTTTCAGATGAAACTCCCTCAGCCACGAAGAGCATTGGACCACTCAGACCCTCTTGCTCAGGGAAGATGTCATTGTTAAACATCTTGGGACTGAGAGTTAGAAAAGGGAACACATCCCATCCAGCTTCATATAAATCCCCCAACTCAGCTTCAAGTACCAAGGACAAGTACCTTATGAATGGCACATGGAGGTCCCTGGTGGTCTTTAGTACTTGGACTTTGAGCTCGTTGAAAATAAGCTACGCATAGTCGATACGTCTATCAAAGAACATGTTGTATAGCAGCTGCATTTCAAACTCGTTAACTTGGTCCAAGCCACCAACTTTAGTCCCCAGTGAACGTACCACTGTTGACACCATGAAGCCCTAGCTGGTAGGGAAAGTGGCCTTCTTAATCACCCCTTCAGTTTGAGGGTGACCCATTTGAGGTAGAACTGATCTCGCCACTTGTCTAGTCAAGGTGGGCTCGAACACATCTTGAACAGGGAGTTGAAGAACATCCCTTAGCCGTTGAATCGTGAGGGCCACTGTTCGATTGCCATTTAGAACAGTGCCTGTTATCTCTCCCCTGTTCTAGTTGAAAGTGCATGTGTACCAGAACTCTAAAAGATGCTGCGGAGCAATATGAGCAGGTGCTCCAATGAAGGCAAATGCCAAAGGGCATTTCCGGATGTAGGTAAACCGATTTCATAACCTCTGCCCTGTTTCCTCAGAGGAATAGCAAGGCAGGCACGCTGATTATTAATTTTGATCAGCGGCAATCCGTTGTTTTTGAAAGCAGCACCCCTAACCATTCAATCACTTAGAATAAGAGTGGTTCCTTCCATCGTGAAAGTTTGAAAATTACACTGAGTAAAAAATGTCGTTGCACAGAGCAAAGAGCGTCGCACTGAGCGAGTTAGGGTTTCGAAATCTATGGAATAGAAGATTGCACTTAGCAAGTTTTTTTTAGAGAGGTATATAAGCAGATGAAAGGTTTAGAGATGATAAGTTTAAGCGTAAACCTCTAAAATGCGGGTAAAGTCGTTATATATACCTTTTCGAGGAGAGAGAAAAATTACCATTGGAATCCCTTTTTAATCCGTTACGCCGGTATATTACGGCTTGATGTAACATTTAAAGGGTAGAAACACATCATTCACCAATGGGTACAAGTGTAAAATAATAATATTAACAAATAATAAGATTATTAACACTCTGTAAATATATCAATACTCAATTGATATACGATACGATTTGAAACTAATCCAAATACGTTTTGACAGATGAATTAATAACACGTAGTAATTAAATCATAGTCTGGACACACCAAACGGAGTAAACTTATTACTCAGTTTAAGTCAAGCACTCAGCTTGATTCAAGCACTCAGCTTGAGTTGAGTACTCAGCTTGAGATTGATACTCAGCTTGAGTAGAGCACACAGCTCAGACTTAATGACACCGAGTCAAATGTTGTTTGAGACTGACTCAAACTTGTTTCTAACTACACTGAGTAGTTTAAAACTTGGTTGGAGCCAACCAAACGTGTGAACATATCACTCAGCTTGAGTGAAGCACATAGCTCAGACTCAATGATACTTAGTGAGTTATGTTTGAGACTGACTCAAATTGTATCATAACTACACTAAGTAGTTAGAATATGTTTGGAACTCACCAAACGTGTGAACTCATCATTCAGCTTGACTTGTTATACAGTTTATGAAAACTTATTTATAAACTGTGCTCTCAGCTTAAGACACTTAGTCTTTGTCAAACTGAAAAACTCAGATTCTAGACACTTAGCTAGGGGTTGAGCATACCCAACTCACTTAGCAGATACATAAACCTCTTTTCATCAAGGGGTTTAGTAAAGATATCTGCTAATTGGTCATCAGTGGAGATAAATTTAATTTCAACTTTACCTTTTTCCACGATGTCCCTTATGAAGTGATGTCTAATTTCAATGTGCTTGGTTCTTGAGTGAAATACTGGATTGTAAGTGATGGCTATTGCAATTTGGTTATCACAGAAGATAGGAGTTTTCTTGAAACTCATACCAAAGTCCTGAAGCTGATGCTGCATCCACAAGATTTGAGCACAACAGCTCCCTGCTGCAACATACTCAGCTTCAGCAGTTGTAGTAGCCACTGAGTTCTGTTTCTTACTAGTCCAACTTACTAGTTTACCTCCAAGCAATTGACATCCTCCAGTTGATGATTTTATATCTAACTTGCACCCAACATAGTCAGCATAAAAAAAACCAACTAATTCAAATCCAGAGTCTTTTGGATACCAAAGTCCTAGATTTGGTGTACCTTTATGGTACCTAAACATCCTTTTCACAGCTTGAAGATGTGATTCTTTAAGATATGCTTGATATCGTGCACAAACACATGTAGCAAACATAATATCAGGTCTACTAGCTGTCAAATAGAGTAATGAACCTATCGTTTCTCTATAGGTAGATTGACACACAGACTCACCATCTGAGTCTTTACTCAGCTTGACAGCTGGTGACATGGGTGTTCTCATGGTTGAACTAGAATCAAAACCATATTTCTTTATCAAATCAAGAACATACTTGCTTTGATTGATGAAAATTCCATCAGGCTTTTGTTGTATTTACAGGCCTAGGAAAAATGTCATCTCACCCATCATACTCATCTTGTACTTTTGTGACATTATTTTGGAGAACCAATCACACAGAGATTCATTTGTAGAACCAAAAATGATGTCATCCACATAGATTTGTACAAGAATCACCTGTCCTTTACTCTTTTTAATAAAGAGTGTCTTATCTATACTACCTCTGGTGAAATCTATGGATAGTAGATAAATGGACAGTGTATCATACCAAGCTCTTGGAGCTTGTTTAAGACCATACAAAGCCTTGTCTAACTTATAGACATGATGTGGAAACTTTGAACTTACAAAGCCGGGAGGTTGTTTCACATAGACTTCCTCCTGAAGTTTTCCATTTAGGAAAGCACTATTCACATCCATTTGATAGACTTTGAAGTCTTTATATGCTGCATAAGCCAGGAACAGCCTAATGTCTTCAATTCTAACAACAGGGGAAAATGTCTCATCATAATCAATTCCTTCTTCTTGCTTATACCCTTGTGCTACCAGCCTGGCTTTGTTCCTAACTATCACTCCATCTTTGTCCATTTTATTTCTATAGACCCACTTAGTGCCTATAATCGTATGATCTTTGGGGGCAGGGACAAGATTCCAGACCTTATTTCTCTCAAACTTATTTAGTTCCTCTTGCATAGCTTCAATCCAGTCCTCATCTTCTAAGGCTTCTTCAGTCTTCTTTGGTTCCATTTGAGATAGGAAACCAAAGTGAGCATCATAGTTAGCTGTGGCCTTGGATCTAGTCATGACCTTTTCTTGTACATGTCCAATGATTTGATCTTGAGGATGATCTTTGAGGAATTTAAATGTTGTAGTTGGAGAATCTGGTTCTGAATCTGAGTGATGTTGAGAACTCTGAGGTGAACACACATCCTCAGTCTCAACAGCAGCATTGTCAACAGACTGATGATCACTAAGATTCTCAGTCTGAGTGACTTCAGCTCCAAAGGGGTTTATGAACTCATCATCTCTCTCAGCTTGAGAGTTCCTTGGAGCTTGTGATGATTTCTTGGATGAACATACATCCTCATCACTATCATCTCCTATAACATACATATGATTTGACTTATTGGTTTCCCCTGGCCTTTCAAGCTCACTCAGACTGACCGAGTCAGCTTGTCTTTTCTCAGCTTGATCAAGACTGTCTTCATCAAATGAGACATGTATTGATTCTTCTATTGCCTTTCTCCTAGTATTATATACTCTGTATGATTTGGAAATTGATGAAAGTCAAATATGAGTGTATAGTATATGAATCCGAATACGAAAGTAGAGAGAGTATGCCAAATACACCTTAATGTGTGTGTTTTTCTATTTCATATGTCAAAAGGTTACATTGAGTTCATGTTCATCATCTATTTATACTAAGTACAACAAATGTACTAGTTACATAAAATATAGACTAGATCTAATCATTAATTCTAGATCCAACAATCTCCCCCTTGATTCGATCTAGACTATGTTCCTCTCTCCTAGGTTTCTTTGCCATCTTCTGATCATCACACGTTCACTTAGCTTTTCCTGAAAAGCATCAATTACTTCAGACAATGCAACTCTTGTTGATTGATCAGGATCATACATCATACTGAGACTATGTTCTCTTATCTTGAACATCCATACTCGCAATGAACCATCTGAATAGCATCCCACATCCTTCAGTCTTAAGAAGAACTTTTCTTGTTTACTATTGAAAAGTACAATGCCATCTTCTGATTTATCATCCACACCTTTCCAAACAACTTGATACATCTCTATTTGATTCAACTTTGGATGAGATGTATCTAGTTTTAAAGCATTAATCTTGATTTTGTTTGATTCAGCTCCAATCTGAAGATCTGTGTATTCTGCAGCCAGAATTCTTTGAGCAATGAATTTCCATAGTTCAGTATATCCCGCTTTATCAGCTTTTGAACGTAAAATTTTTGGTTCCAGAATTTCCAACAAGTAATCCAGATTGTCCAGACTTAGATATTTCAAATCCACTTGACTAAAGTTGTAGACTTTCTGATCAGCACGTTTGACAGCAAAATGAACCCAAGTATAATGCAGAACATTTTGAAAAGAACACTGAACATTTAAGATTGAATGTTTTTAAGCTACTTGATCTTTTGTCTTTCCATGCCAGTTCAGTAGTAACTTTTTACCAACTTCAGATACATCATCAATACCAATCATGTCAATTGATAGCATTTCTTTATGTTTCTCAGTGAATATTGCTCCAATCTTTTCTTCTAGAAATGCAACTGCTATATCTTGAAATTTCCAATTGGTTCTTGGTTTGTCTAGCACTTCTTTTGTTAGAATAACCCTTCTTTTGAGATCTCTCAATACACCAGTATTGATTGGATTCACTGTGTATCCCTTAGGTACTTCCCATTCTGCATCCTTTCTCAGGTCTTCTTCCTTTTCTTTCCTCTTGTTTTCTCTCATAATATCTTTAGGTGTGATTCTGAATTTGCCCGGAGATGGAGGAAACAGATCAGCAACCTCTTTGTTAATCTTCAGAACATTTGTTATATTCATTAGCTCTGGTGTAGGCACCTCTTCTACCTCAGGCTTTTCAACCCTCGGTGTTGTAATGACCCTTGATTCTTTGATCTTGTCTATCTGTTGCTGTAGAGTCAGATTGCTAGTATCAGCCTCAGTTTCAAAAGACCCGTAAGCATCAAACACATTCTCAGATCCATGAAGAAAATCAAATGTCTCATCCACCTCATCCACTACTTCATCAATTAACTGCATCTTTCCTTTGCTTTTACCCTTGCCTTTACCTCTGCTCCTCTTTGGTGTTGGTTCTTTACTTTGTGAAGACGAAGCAGCAGGTATCTTTGATAGTAAAGATGTCACAGGCATAGTTGCACGACGTTTCTCCCCCTCAGAATGATCGGGATCAGGATCTTGATCATTATGCTTTCGCTTCTTTCCTTGTGCCTGACAGGTTTCCTCAAGAGAGGCCTTAAGTGCAGCAGTAAGAGCAGCTTCCTCTTCATCATTAATTCTGCCCTCAACCATATCTGTCTGACCCTCCCCCTAAACAAAAGCTGGAGGAGCTTCACCCTCAGCATCCTTAATGGGATCCATGGCATCCATTCTTTTGTGAAAAGCAGCTCCAAAAGCCGCCATACTATCTCTTATCTCCTTCTTGAAACTTTCAAAGTCAGATTTCTTGTATTCATTTCTTAATAAATCAACCAGTGTAGCATCTTCTTCATTATTATCTGGTCTAGCCATCAGCTTTGCATACAACTGGGATTTCAACTCCTCTACTGAAACATCCGGGCCTTGTTTAGCCAGCAGCCTATCCACCTTCTCATTTACAACATCAATTTTTGCATTAACCACATACAAATCATTTTCAAGGTCAGCCTTAGAAACAAATTCTGAGGCAACCTGAGAAACTTTTGGAGTTGTAACACCGAGATCACCTAGATTGCCTGTTAAGACTTCAACAACTGGAGGAACAAATCCTTCAGAAGTTGAGCCACCCGTATGCACAGCTGTATCAGGGTTGACTGTGTCGGGATTTCCATCTAATCCTTGAAGTCTACGAAAAGTAGCTTCTATAAATGTTCTGCTAGGTCCATCGGGTAGGATCCTAGTTGGTGGTATAGATGTGTCTTTGTGTTTAGAAAGAATTGGGCTTGCGATGTGCTCTTGAAAATGAAATTCGGTAGCCTGGGGAGAAATGGCACCTTGTTCAATGCCTACTGTCTTAAAAGGAGACTTCGGTAGATCATGTGTTAAAGCCCCGTGAGAAGTTAAAACTATTTCTTGTTGAGAAGAAACAGAGTGGCTTGGTGAGGTTTGTGCATGCTCTGGTTCATTTCAAACCACTTGTTATAAAAGTCGAATTCAGCAACAAAAGTCGAATTTTTGAAGATTTTTGAAGAAAAAGTGCATTTTCGGGTTTGAAATCAAAGTGAAGATTTAATGGAGTTTTTGAGTGTTAATTGCTTGGATTAGGGTCGCATTTATCATAGTAACACTCGTTGATAAAAAAGGAGTCAATTCATTCACAAATTAGTGGCCAAATTTGAAGATTTTTGTGTTTTCGGGTTTGTGAAGTTCTTGAAGAAAATCGATCGAATCTGCTCATTTGATCGTTGTTTATGAATATTGTTGATTGAGAAGTGTAAATAGGGGGTAGGCAAAGTGATCTGGACAAGAAATTATCAGATTTGGGCAAAATTCGAGATTTTTGAATCTGAGCGGGTAAGATCTTGAAGCTGTCGGAATTCCAGGTTTGAAGGTGTCGGAATTACCCTTTGAATCAGTCGGAATTGCTGAATTCCGAGAATAATTTGGTCGGAATTGTCGAATTCCGAGAAGAAATATGTCGGAATTGCTGAATTCCGAGAATAATTTTGTCGCAATTGTTGAATTCCGAGAAGAATACGTCGGATTTGCTGAATTCCGAGTAGAATTGGTTAGAATTGCTATAATCCGATAAAATTGTATCGGATTTCAAACTTTACCGGAATTCAACTTTCTCGGATTGTCCAAGTTTCTCGAATTTCTCGGATTTATATTTTCTCGGATTGTCCAAGTTTCTCGGATTTCTCGGATTTCAATTTTCTCGGATTGTTAAAGTTTCTCGGATTTCACAGAGTGTTAAATTTTTCTCGGATTGTTCAAGAAGAATTAATATTTTCTCGGAATTCTCTATTTTCTCGGAATTCTCTATGTTCTCGGAATTCTCTATTTCATCGGAATTCTCTCAGTGCTCGGAATTGTCAATTTTATCGGAATTCAAGATCATCCAGATTTACACTCATTTTTCAAAATTTTAAGATTTATGATCATTTTTGCCACAGCATTATTCTTCATTTTCAGGGGCTCTGCCCCTTGGACCCCGCCAGGGGTTGCCATGTAACAACCCCGGGCTGGCGCCTGCCATTAATATGGTGCGTACCGGTCTCCGCCGGTTCCTGCCACTGATCGGTGCCTACCAGTCACCGGAGTGTTCGGTCCGCAACCCAATACACCCCAACCCATAGCCCTTTATGATAATTTATAATTTATCATAAAGCGGGTTGTTGCCATGGTTTGAACCCATGACCTTTTATACCACTCCTCCTGAGTGATATCACCAATTGAGCTGCACTTTTTTTGTAACAACCCCGGGCTGGCGCCTGCCGTTAATATGGTGCCTACCGGTCTCCGCCGGCGCCTGCCACTGATCGGTGCCTACCAGTCACCGGAGTGTTAAGTCCGCAGCCCAATCCACCCCAACCCATAGCCCTTTATGATAATTTATAATTTATCATAAAACGGGTTGTTGCCATGGTTTGAACCCATGACCTTTTATACCACTCCTCCTAAGTGATATCACCAATTGAGCTGCAGCTCAATTGGTGATATCACTCAGGAGGAGTGGTATAAAAGGTTATGGGTTCAAACCATGGCAACAACCCGCTTTATGATAAATTATAAATTATCATAAAGGGCTATGGGTTGGGGTGTATTGGGCTGCGGACCTAACACTCCGGTGACTGGTAGGCATCGATCAGTGGCAGGCGCCGGCGGAGACCGGTAGGCACCATATTAACGGCAGGCGCCAGCCCGGGGTTGTTACCTGCCACCCCTTGGACCCCGCTATCAGGGGCGCTGCCCCCGAACCCCCGTCGTCGTTGTTGTGACTGAATTATCTTGTCACCCTGATTCCTAAGTCAAGTGTTTGGATTTTTTGGCTGAGTCAGAAGTTCTCACAATTTCAGTTATCATTATGATGTTTCTAGATTTGGGCATAACTTGAGTGATGGTCATTGATACCATGTATTGGAATGTCTAGTCCCTTATGTATAGTCATCCGGCTCTTTCTTAACTGATTTTTGGGTCTTCTTTCTTAGTGTGACCAATTTTTGGTCTCAAAACTAGATTTTGGCCATCCATTCCTTGTTTCTTTTGAATCTTGGTTATCCTTTATCAGTCATATTTGAAAATCCAAATCTCATTGTTGGTGAAATTATTTGAAGAATTGATCAACATCAAATTACTTCAGGTTTTTGAGAGGATTTTGAATTACATGCGCGCTTGCTCACGTGCATATCATTCCGACTCACTGATTATTATATCAAAGTCAATCGTTTGGTGCTCTTGAATAAGGATGAATCCGACTCACTGATTATTATATCAAAGTCACCTACCCTCTTATGTGTTCCCAAGTTCATTTGCACCCATATGTATTTCAAAATCTTTGTATCTTGCGGTGATTTGGTCAAGGTTGATTACACGGTATTGGGAGACTTACTTGACAACATTATTCTCCAATATCATACTACATCCAACAAAGATTTATTAATCTTCAAGAATTCAGATCAAATCATTACCACTCCCCAACGATCAAGAGTGGTTCAAGTATCTATTCAAGTCAGGGAATGTTTGAAGATTATTTTGACTTGAAGTGTAGGATCCTCCCCACCCCTCTTCCATGTTTTTGCAACTGAATCTCATGGTGATGTCTTTTATGCATGATGCTCATAAAGTATTATAATCATCATGAGGGGGAGAATAAAAAGTGAAGAAATTTTACATTGTTGATTCAGTTGTTGAGGGAAAGTATTTCATTGTGTATCGAATGCTAATCCCCCATCATGCTCATTTCAAACCTCTGTTTCATGGTATTTGCAAAATCATCACCGTACTTTGGATTAGTTGAGCCAAAAATAATATCGTCTACATAAATCTGTACAAGAATATAATCTGAACCAATCTGCTTTTTGAAGAGTGTTGTGTCTGTGGTTCCTTTTGCATAGCCCTTGCTCAACAAGTAATCTGATAACTCATCGTACCAAGCTCTCGAGGCTTGTTTTAATCCATACAGAGCTTTGTCAAGTAGATATACATGTTGCGGATGTTTGGGATCCACGAAGCCTTCAGGTTGACCAACGTAGACTTCCTCTTTGAGTTTACCATTGAGGAATGCAGTTTTAACGTCCATTTGGAAAACTTAAAAGTCTTGAAGGCAACATAAGCTAGAAATAATCTGATCGCTTCCAAACGAGCTACTGGGGCAAAGGTCTCATCATAGTCGATTCCCTCTTGCTGATTATATCCCTTAGCCACTAGCCTAGCCTTGTTGCGCACAACAACTCCATCATAGTCTTTCTTGTTTTTGAAGATCCACTTAGTCCCCACAATCGATTTACCTTTAAGTTTGGGTACTAAGCGCCAGACTTTCAAACGGTCAAACTGATTCAGCTCATCTTGCATAGCAAGAATCCAGTCCGGATCTTCTAAAGCTTCTGAGACACGTGTTGGCTCTATCATACTCAGAAAATTCATATTCAGACATTCGTTTGCGGTTGCAGCGCGAGTTCGAACACCGGCGTTCAAACTGCCAATTACTTGAGTGTCAGGGTGACTTCTCAACGAGATAGGTTCGGGGGAGCGGACCTGTATGAAGTTATCAATGTGAGGAACTTCCGTTGCGTATGGATTTACCGTTTCAGGTTCAGCAAACAAATTGACTATTTCATCTGTGGCAACAGGAGGAGGAGTCTGCTGTTCTAGAAACGAACTGTTTGTAGCTTCAAATTCAGAACTCTCCTGATCAGTATCCCGTGCAACAGAAGATGTTGTTATAGTTATAGATTCTCAGGTTGTGGTTGAAGTGGTTCTGTCCTGTTCACATTAACAGAAGAAGATTCATTAGTTTTGAAAAATTCAAACATGAAATCCAGATTTATATCTTCATTCTGAATGTGTTCAATTTCAGATTTGTTGGTTTGAGAAACAGGATCTTTATTATTTGCAGGTTTAGCTGTCAAAGAGTTTAAGTTTACTAAATCATCAAACGTTACATTGATGCTTTTGACAAAAGCGTTAGTTCTTCGATTTAGAATTCGAAAAGCCTTTTTGTCATTGGAATACCCCAAAAAGATTCCCTCGTCAGCTTTTGGATCAAACTTGGACAGTTTGTCTGATTCATTCAGAACGAAGCACCTGTTACCAAATACATGGAAGTATTTGATATTAGGCACTACTCCGTTGCAAAACTCATAAGGAGTTTTATTGAAATGACGGTGAATTAGGGATCTATTTTGAGTGTAGCATGCTGTATTGATAGCCTCAGCCCAGTAAGATGGTGACAACTTTGAGTACTGTAGCATTGTTCTTGCGCTTCAACAAGTGTTCTATTTTTCCTTTCTACAACTCCATTTTGTTCAGGATTGTAGGCTGCAGAGTACTGATGTGAGATGCTTTCAGAATCAAGATAAGAATCCAAAGTTCTATTCTTGAATTCTGTGCCATTGTCAGTACGAATTGCTTTCACGGGTTGTCCTTGTTGAGTCTTTTGCTTTTTTAGAAACAGAATGATCTGTTGAGGCACTTCAGACTTGTGAGATACCAACCTAACCCATGTGTATCGAGAATAGTTGTCTACCATCACCAAAATATATCTTTTCCCGTTTCTGGACTGTACCCGCATAGGGCCACAAAGATCCATATGAATCAGCTGCAAAGGAGCTGATGTTGTGGAAACTTGGACAACCTTGTGTGGTACTCGCTTAAGCTTCCCTAGCTCACAATCTTTGCAAAGATGCTCTTTTTCAAACTTAAGCTTAGGAATACCTCTAACCATATTCCCATTTACCAATTTATTGATGTTTTTGAAGTTCAAATGGGACAATTTTCTATGCCATGACCAGTTCAAATCTGATGCAGCTTTAGACAACAAACAAACAGACGAACTGGATCCTTTGTCAGACAAGTCAATCGTATACATATTTGACTTTCTGTTGCCACCCAAAATTTCTGTCCCTTCTTCAGTTCTCAAAGAACCTGATTTCTTCTTGAACAGAACCTCCATGCCCTTATCACAGAACTGACCTATAGAGAATAGATTGTGGCCAAGCCCCTCTACATAAGATACCTTTTCAATCCTAACATTTCCTGTTTCCAACACTCCGTGGCCGAGGATTGGTGCTACCTGGTCATTCCCAAGCTTTACATTTCTAGAATATTTGCCCACGAACTGTTTGAGAAGACCCTTATCCCAAGTCATATGTTTGGTACACCCGGAGTCCATGTACCAAAGATTACTCTTCTGCACATAGAAACAAGAGGTGAAGACCTTACCCATCGTGAAATGGGATGAGGTATGTTAGAGGTAGAAACAGAAGAAATAACAGGATCATCAATTAAAAATACAGATTTCTTTTCCTGTTTGATCTGCCACTTCCTAGGTTGCCATTTTTGTTTATTTGTAGTAGGAGAGGCTTTGGATGAGTTGTTATGTGGATGAACAACATATTTGTGTTGATGAACTGATTTGTTTTGAAATCTGTTATTCGAAGTTGGTTTGTGACTGTTAACATTTTGAGTAGTTTTGTGAAAAGATTGAGTTGTTTGTGATCTGTTTGTTTTAGCTTTCACTGATGATCGTGATTTTTGGAAATCGTGAACTGGTTTGTTAACTGGTTTGTGAAAAACTGATTTATTTGGCAATTTTGCAACCTGAGGTTTGGATTTATTCAAAAATATATGACGTAACGAACGATTGAGTTTCTCCACTTCAATCTTTTGGATTTTTTCTTTTCTCCCAGATTCAGCTACCATGCGCATCTCATCAAGATGTTTTTCCCATTCACCAAACAGCGTTGGTAACCTCCGATGTGCATATTTGCGAAGGAAAAATCGCAGTTCACTCTTCTTGATCCATTGATGGATAATATAACCCTTACGGTTAACAAACCAAGTAAAGATCATATTTTCCTCAGGATTCCTCCAGTTCGGAACAGATTTGAAACCACGCAACATTCGATCTTGATGATATGAACAAACATTTATACAATGACCCTCAACACAACCAACACTTGCACAAATTTTTTTATCTTTAACAACTTGTGATTTTGAACTATCAGTTTGATTATTTGAACCATTAGCAGACTTTTTCATCCATTTCAAATCAGACTTACAGTTTTTCAAACAACGTTTATGATGAATTGCGCAAAAAGAAGAAAAGAAATTATGTTTACTAAAACAGTATTTTGTGATTTGACGCTTTTCCTCAACTGTTGACTGCTTGAGTGTGTGAAGAACATTCGGCTTCTTCTCAACTTGTGGAACTTCTGCCTTCTCTTCCTTTCTCACTTCTGTTTGGAAAACATTTTTGATTTTATCTGATTTAGAAGAGAAAGAAGAAGATTTGTTAGAATTCTTAATGTATGAAGTTCTATAAGAAGATGATGCAGATGATGAAGGCTTGGTGCCTGATGTAGACCCTTTTTCACGAATACTCGTTCAATCACAAAACTGATTGCATTTGTGTGAAATATATTCTCTACAAGCTTTTGGGCAAGTAGGAATTGCCACACCCCAGCCACGTTCCACTTCTTCCAAAAGCCGTTTGGTTTTTTCATCACGAAGTTGAGTTTCCAATTCATAGATAATGAGTTGAGGAATTACAAGATGTGCACAACTGAATAATGGTTTGTTTGAATCCTCACTTAACTGAATAATAGTTTGTTTATGATTCTCAACTTCCTTCTTTGTTCGTTCCAATTCCTTAGAAAATTCTTGAGTTTGATTAGTTAAAACATCATTTTCAAATTTCAGTTGATTCACCACTTAAGAGTTAGATTTAGCAAAATGAACAGCGGAAGACTGTAAGTGAGACAATTGTTCTTTCAACATTTGATTTTCAATTCCTAGAATGATGTTGTTAACTATTCAGTGAATCATAATTAAATGGTTTTTGGCACTTTGTTGTGGTTTTTCTCTTGAAATCTTCTTCTTGGTTAACTTTCTCAGCAGCAACAAAAACCATCTTTTCAGTTAGTCCGCAATTCATCCTTTCTGCCTGATAGAGTTGTGTACAATTGATTTTCTTGAAAAAGTCACTTTCATCATACCCTAAACCCTTGTATTCTCTACGAATATCTGGAGTTAAAGTTTTGAAAATCATATGACGAGTTGTGGGTTTCTTACGAACAACTTCTTCAAGATTGTTAACTGTTGTTTCAAAAATTTGTTTTTCTTTCAAAATCAAATTGAAATTGATTTCAGCACTCAACTTAGCAGCATTTAGATCATGGACCTTTCTTTCTGTTTGCTCATGTATCTGATTCAATTCATCCTCCTTTTGTTTAATTAATTTCTGAAGTTGATTAAGGTGTGTCGTGTGTTCAGAATTGACGGCTTGATTCATTTTAAGATTAATGTTTTGTGTTTGCAGCTTTTGATTCTTAGCAGTTAAGTATTGAATTTGATTCGCAAGTGCCATGATTTGATCAGCAGAGATATGAGAGTTATTAAGAGATACCTTCTCAGCCGTAGAATCTGACTCAGTTGAGAGAGAACTGGAGCTGGAAGGTGCCATTTCAGCTTCAACATCACTTTCGTACTCACTCTCTTGATCTGACTCATCAAGTTTTGCCATTAACCCGGTATATGCTTCTCCTATCTCTGCATCTTCAACCACAATTGTACCCTCAGCAAACCCCAAACCATCAATTTCATCTTCACTCTCACCATCAGAGTCCAAAAATTCAAATTCTTCAACATTAGCCATGAGAATGAATTGAGCATGAACATCATTATCTTCATCTGAATCATCAGTATCAGACAGAAACTGATCTTCTTCTGCCAGAAGCACTGTACCACTGTTCCTTTTTTTATCAGATTCAACTTAGCTTTGTAGTATTCCGAGTCTTTCACCTTAGGCTTTTTACAGTCTTTGATAACATGCCCTATGCTTCCACAGTTATAACACTTCTTGGGCTGTGAAGCTTGAATCTTCCTTTCATACCTCTTTTCCAGATTTACACTGTCATTCCTTTGAACATTATTGTCTCTTCTTCCAGATCCTGATGTGAATCTCTGACGGTTATTTGTTTTAGACTTTGTAAACTGGTTCTGCAACATGTTGGTGAGGTAAGCAACCACCTGCATAACTTTCTCATTATCTGCTGGCTCCTTAGTGTCAGTTTCAGAAGATTCAGATTCTTGTATTTGCTTAAGTTTCAAAGATCTGCTTGAAGATCTGGCTCTTCTCTCATTCACAACCAATGCTAAAGGATCAACATTTTCCTTTTGAGAACTCATACCAACTTCATCTTGATATTGATTCAGTTCTTCAAAGATCATGTGATGAGTGACCTTATTAAGAACTTTCTGATTCATTTGCCTGTAAATGGTCACTTGAGTTCTCCACTCAGGTCCAAGTGAGTTAAGAAACCTGGTGTTCTTTGTTAGATCAGAATAGCTATCCAGCTTCTGATTTCTAAGATCATTGAGCAGCTTGTAGAATCTGCTGTAGGTATCAACCAGTGTTTCACCTTCCTTAGAACGGAAGTGATCAAATGCATTTACCAAAGTAGTTTCCTTGATCCAAATCCCAGACTCAGTTCCTTCCATTTGTCTTTCAATCTCATCCCAAATTTCTTTAGCTGTATCCAGTCCATTAATTTTGATGTAAAACTCAGATGAAAGACCATGCTTCAAATAATATTTAGCCTTTTCATCTGCTGTTGCACGAAGCTTTTCATCAGCTGAATATTCAGCAGGTGTTTTGGGACGATTAATTTCTGGAAGTGGGGGGTTGTTTGTTGAATCAGCTGCCTGATGAAACATGAAGACACCATTTCCTTCCTTGATACTCAACTTCATTAGCTTTCCGTATTTTTCATTATTTTCTATAAAATCCATAAACCTCCCTTTCCATACATTGTATTCTCCTCGATACAGTACGGGAGATTTAGTGTCAGATCCAAATGACAATGTTTCACTATAAGCACTCATATTTAGATCGTTGCTCTGAAAGGTTTCTTGAATTGTGAAAATTTGACTAAGTATGAATTCTGAGAAAACTAAAATCCAAATCCGAGAATGAACAATCCGAGAAAAACTTGAAATCCGAGAACTTTGAAAAATCCGATAGAATTAAGCAATCCGAGAAAATTCGAGAAAAAGAAACAATCCGAGAGAATTTTAAACAATCCGATAAAATCCAAATCCGAGAATTCTAAATCCGATGAATTCCAAATCCGAGAAATTTGAAATCCGAGAAACTTTGAATTCCGAGATGAATTCAAATCCGAGAAAATGAATTCCGATATACTTTTGAATTCAGATATACTTTTGAATTCCGAGAAAAGTCTTCCAAATCAATCCGAGACAATTTCTATCGGAATTTATGTATTCCGAGAAGAATTCTGTCGGAATTTCAGAGAATCCGATATAATTTCTATCGAAATGAGTTATTACTTGATGGAAATTTTCACGGAATTAAGGTAATTCCACTGAAATATTTACGGAATTGAGAATTCCGAGAGATTCAAGGCAAGATTCCGACAACTTCAAGTTACGAATTCCGAGAACTTCAACTTTCAGATCTGAAAATCAAGATTTTGAACAAATCTTTTCCAATTGATCTACAATTTTCCAGATTAGTTCGCAGTACTCCAATTAACTCTTCTAATCCATAATTCCTCAAATTCAAACACAACAAATCGATTTATCAGTGATTTCTTCTCAAGAACTCGAAAACTTCAATCCTTCATATTTTTATTTTTGTTGTTTGTATTGACACCAATTCAATTTTCTAGAGTTACTATGATAATATGTTGGAACACGGTATGGAGCAAAACACAGCGGAAGCATAAAAAAAAAGTTTGAAAACTGTAAAAAAACGGGTCCGTATCGTGTTCCAAAGTGATAGTTTCTCTACAAGAACAAAATGCAACTTAAAGAAACAAGAAGGTAGAGAATACCTCACTACCTTTTCTCGAGATAGGCTGTAGCAAGCAATAAACCGGGACAACCAAGAGATCCAATCGTATCTCCTCTATCATTGATCCACACCAAGTTGGTTCGACCCCCGTATGCTAGTACTCCATCACTTGAACATCTACAATGACTTCATGTATCTGGAACAATGTTGAAAGTTTCTCCTCTTGCACCAAATACTTACTCACAACACTCAAGTATTCACCAACTTAGTGTATGTAATGTGTATGTAACATGTAAGTACCAAGAGAGAAAAGAGAGAAAGTTTCTAAGTTCTAACGAATGTTCCTTAACCCACCAGACCACAAATAACCCGTATTTGGTCGGAGTCAAAGGCTTAATCTCATTGGACCACAAGATGGCCCAATCAGAAATAAGAATTTCATGCAGATGGTCCTTCACGGCCCCTCACGGCCTCTCACGGCCCGTGAAGACAAAAATGCGCCACGACTGGCCATAATCCTTCACGGCCCGTGCCGCGTTTGAGTGACTCATGAGGGCGTCTCCTTCACGAACCCTCCACGACCTCTCACGACCCGTGAAGACTCCACGAGCCGTATGAGAGTCGTTGAGTCAAACGTGAGGGCAGTGGGCTTCACGACCCGTGGAGCATCCCTCACGGCCGTGAAGCCCCAAACAATTTGATTTTTGGACCTTCTCTTTATCAGTAAGCTGTCGGGATCAATCCTTGGTGTGTGACACAATAGGCTCGCACTTCATCAGCAGTAACACCAATGTACTTGTGTCAGTGGGCATACTCCAACAGACTCCCACTTGCACATGACACAACGTACCGAGAGGTATCACAGACAGGGAGCGGTCTCTAGCAAGGCATCCCTGCCCCCAAGTCAGTACGAGGTATGTCATCCCATAGACAAGTACCAATTCACAACCCAAAGGTTTGAAATGGCCCTATAGATAAGTGATCAACCATCCTTTTGTTCACGATATCCATGTGAAGACGAGACATGGTACTAAGTCATTCTCAGTCCTTGATGATTATGTTTCTCTACTTTCATATTCGGATTCATATACTATACATTGAGTTCATGTTCATCATCTATTTATACTAAGTACAACAAATGTACTAGTTACATAAAATATACACTAGATCTAATCATTAATTCTAGATCTAACAAAACACTTATCCAATCATAAAAGTATAATATTGTATAGAAATAGGAGTTTAATTGTAATATACTCATGGAGTATATATAGGGATATGACATATGTAACGTGTAAGGTTTTGGGCATAATGAAATAATGAACTATGTGTTTTTCATGGTGTAAACCATATTCTCTCTAGTTCAACATGCAAACCTTCAATTTAACCTACATATTCCTACATATTACTTGAATCACTTGTTATAATGGACTAAAAAGTGGTATCAGAGCCAAAGGAGTGAAGATTTGATTCTGAATTCTGCAACAAAAGTCGAATTTTTGAAGATTTTTGAAGAAAAAGTGCATTTTCGGGTTTGAAATCAAAGTCAAGATTCAATGGAATTTTTGAGTGTTAATTGCTTGGATTAGGATCGCATTAATCATAGTAACACTCGTTGATAAAAAAGGAGTCATTTCATTCACAAATCAGTGGCTAAATTTGAAGATTTTTGAGTTTTTGGGTTTGTGAAGTTCTTGAAGAAATTCGATCGAATCTGCTCATTTGATCGTTGTTTATAATTATTGTTGATTGATAACTGAAAATGGGGGGTAGGCAAAGTGATCTAGACAAGAAATTATCAGATTTGGGCAAAATTAGAGATTTTTTGAATCTGAGCGGGTAATATTTTGAAGCTGTCGGAATTCCAGGTTTGAAGGTGTCGGAATTGCCCTTTGAATCAGTCGGAATTGCTGAATTCCGAGAATAATTTGGTCGGAATTGTCGAATTCCGAGAAAAAATATGTCGGAATTTCTGAATTCCGAGAATAATATGGTCGAAATTGTCGATTTCCGAGATGTCGGAATTGCTGAATTCCTAGTAGAATTGGTTGGTATTTCTATAATCCGAGAAAATTGTATCGGATTTCAAACTTTCTCGGAATTCAACTTGACCGGAATTGGTTGTTTACCGGAATTTGTGATTTTACTCGGAATTCATATTTTCTCGGAATTCTCTATTTTCTCGGAATTCTCTATTTTCTCGGAATTGTCTATTTCATCGGAATTCTCTCAGTGCTCGGAATTGTCAATTTTATCGGAATTCAACATCACCCGGATTTACACTCAGTTTTCAAAATTTTAAGATTTCTGATCATTTTTGCCACAGCCAGGAGCTCTGCCCCTTGGACCCCGCCACGGGTTGCCACCCCTTGGACCCCGCTATCAGGGGCGCTTCCCCCGAACCCCCGTAGTCGTTGTTGTGGCTGAATTATCTTGTCACCTTGATTCCTAAGTCATGTGTTTGGATTTTTTGGCTGAGTCAGGAGTTCTAAAAGTTTCAGTTATCATTCTGATGTTTCTAGATTCGGGTCATATTCTGTTTTCCCGTGAACCATGTGTTTAATTGTCTAGTACCCTTATGTCTAGTCATCCGTTGCTTTCTAAACTGATTTTTGGTTCTTCTTTCTTAGTGTCACCAATTTTTGGTCTCAAAACCAGATTTTGGCCATCCATTCCTTGTTTCTTTTGAATCTTGGTTATCCTTTATCAGTCATATTTGAAAACCCAGATCTTATTGTTGGTGAAATTAATTGAAGAATTGACCAACATCAAATTACTTCAGGTTTTTGAGAGGATTTTGAATTACATGCGCGCTTGCTCACGTGCATATCAATCCGACTCACTGATTATTATATCAAAGTCAATCGTTTGGTGCTGTTGAATAAGGATGAATCCGACTCACTGATTATTATATCAAAGTCACCTACCCTCTGATGTGTTCCCAAGTTCCTTTGCACCCGTATGTATTTCAAAATATTAGTTTCTTGCGGTGATTTGGTCAAGGTTGATTACACGGTATTGGGAGACTTACTTGACAACATTATTCTCCAATATCATACTAAATCCAATAAAGATTTATTAATCTTCTAAAATTCAGATCAAATCTTTACCACTCCTCAACGATCAAGAGTGGTTCAAGTATCTAGTCAAGTCAGGGAATGTTTGAAGATTATTTTGACTTGAAGTGTAGGATCCTCCCCACCCCTCTTCCATGTTTTTGCAACTGAATCTCATGGTGATGTATTTTATGCATGATGCTCATAAAGATTGTTGATTCAGTGGTTGAGGGTGTCTACTCAAGGGGAGAGAGAAAAAGAAACATCAGTCTATATCATGTCTAGGGGGAGTCAAGATTATTAGACTTATGAAGACATGGAAACAATCTGAGCTACATTGTAGGGGGAGACAAAAAGAAGATTTTTCCCAACACATCAAAAGTGTTTATGCTTCCGCTGTTAAAGGCTCAAGATAAAACATTGTTTCAGACTGATGTATTTGGTGGGACGCTACATCCAAAACTGCTTATATAATCTAAGGAAAACTTAGATTACTGGCGTGTACACTCATATTTCAATACAAAGGGGGAGAATGTAAAGTATAATATTGTATAGAAATAGGAGTTTAATTGTAATATACTCATGGAGTATATAAAGGGATATGACATATGTAATGTGTAAGGTTTTGGGCATAATGAAATAATGAACTATGTGTTTTTCATGGTGTAAACCATATTCTCTCTAGTTCAACATGCAATCCTTCAATCTATCTTACATATTCCTACATATTACTTGAATCACTTGTTATAATGGACTAACAATTGAGGAATAACCAACAAATATTCAAGGATCAGCTTTGGGTTCCAACTTATGGAGCTGATCTCTTTGATTCAGCACATAGCATTTTGAACCAAAGATATGGAAATAACCTATATTGGGCTTTCTATACTTGTACATCTCATATGAAGTCTTTCTATATATTTTGACAATGATTGACCTATTCTGAGTATAACAGGCTGTACTAACAGCTTCATTCCAGAAATAAAGTTTCAATCCTGCCTCACATAGCATTGTTCTTGCAACTCTATTTTGTTGTGGAGTTCTGACAGATGAGAAATTTTGTAATATTCCTTTTTGTTCACAGAAGCTTTCAAGAGTTGAGTTTCTGAACTCAGTCCCATGAACACTTCTAAGTTCCTTTACGGATAAACCTTTTTGCAACTCTTCCCTTTTGATGAAACTAATTATCTCCAGGGCAGCCTTACTTTTGGCTTTAAGGAATATTACCCAGGTGAATCGTGAGAACTCATCTACTATCACCAGAGTGTACTTCTTGCCACTTAGGCTTGGAGTACTTATGGGTCCAAACAGATCCATATGCAACATATGCAGTGGGCCTGTTATTGAAAAATTTTGCTTTGATTTAAAGGACCCTTTATGGTGTTTCCCTTGTTCACAAGCTGAGCACAATTTGTCTTTGACAAATGTGATCTTTGGTAATCCAGAGACTAACTCTTTATTGGACAACATATTTATATTTTTAAAATTTAAATGAGATAAACGTTTATGCCATAACCAACTCAGGTTAGGAACAGAATGGGAATACAAGCAGGTTTCAGTATAGGGATCAGCAGAATTATTATCAAGTAGATACACATCTCTTTCTCTTTTAGCTATTAATACAGGCTTTCCCTTAGCATTATAGATTGTTCCTGCTTTCTTCCTAAAAGTAACAACATTATCTTAATCAAACAATTGACTGATGCTAATCAGGTTGTGTTTGAGACCTTTGACATAGGCAAATCTCTGGAATATAACTTTGTCAGCTTTCATCTTTCCATAGCCTTTAGTTCTTCCATGTGAGTTGTCTCCAAATGTTACTTTAGGACCTTCATCTTCTTGGAAATCACTAAGAAGTCCTTTTCACCCTGTCATGTGCCTTGAGCATCCACTATCCAAGTACCATTTACTTGAACCTTGCACATGATATGAAAACTAAACACATTAGTTTTGTTTGGGAACCCACTTCTTGGTGGGTTCAGATGAGGAGCACTTAGCATCTCCATCTTTTTGAACTGACTGTTCAGCTTGAGCAGGAGCTGAATCCTGTGTAGGCTGATCAGCTTGTTCTTGTTCAGGCCTTGAGATTTCTGCATCACAGTCCTTAGCCTCATGACCTCTACATCTGCACTTGTAGCATCTCCTTCTTCCAATGATTACAGGAGGTAGATTGTCCAATAATCCATGTGAGAACTTACTCTCAGTTTTAGGATTATATGTTGTGGATAACTTTTCAACTTTCTTAGCAAGTTGATTCACCTGATGATCACTGACTTTGGACTTACCTTTGTCATGTTTGTTGGACTCACCAGTTTCAACAGGTTTGGACTTACCACTGTTGATATTCTTGGACTTACCAAGATCCACAACTTTGGACTTACCATTGTCGTGTTTTGACCTCTGACTTACAGTGGTCTTTCTGTTCTTGTAACTTCTCTCCGAGCCAGAAAGAGAATTTTGTCTTTTGAAAGGGTTTGGATTAAGCCTTTCTATGACCGAAGTTCTTTGAACAGACTGAGAGCCTAGTCTGTCCAGCACAGACTTACCATGCTGTTTAGATGTTAAGCACTCTTCTCCATGATCTTTAGCCTTTACAAACATAGTGTATTTAAGGTTTTGACCATGTTTCTTCTCTGAGGCCGACTTCTGAGACTTAATCAGTTGTCTATCTTTCTCAGAATCTGTACTTGCTATCTTATCATCAGCTACATAAGCTGTTGTTTGATAGTCACCACCAAGTACAACCTTTACCTGTTTAGGTATCTGTTGGTTTATGCACTTCTCAGCAAGCTTTGATGACTTACACCAAGACTCAGTGACATTTTGAAGTTGGTCAGCTTTGTATTTAGCTTCCTGAAGTTCTTCACTTAGAAGTTTATTAATGTGTCTTTGACATTCAAGATCACATTGTGCTTTCTTACCAACATCAATGAGAGACTTATTTTCCTTAATCTCATTCTTGATTTTAGTTCTCTCATCTTTGAGGTCATTTTGAGATTTAAGGACGGTCTTGAAATCATTCAGCAGATAATCAAAAGCAGGACCCTTTTCCTCATCAGTATAAGAGTTGAAATTACTGACCTTATACATCGAAGCAGGATCCCAGTCACTAAGCTTGTTGTTTTCCTCTGCTTCCTTCATGTCAGCTTCAAAGGTTGACTCGAACAAACCATAATCAACCTCATCTATCTCCAACTCTTCATCTTCACAGGCTGAACACAATTTGTCTTTGACAAATGTGTTTTTTGGTAATCTAGAGACTAACTCTTTATTGGATAGCATATTAATATTTTTAAAGTTTAAATGAGATAAACGTTTATGCCATATCCAACTCAGCTCAGGAATAGAATGGGAATATAAGCAGGTTTCATTATAGGGATCAGCAGAATTAAGATCAAGTAGATACACATATGTTTCTCTTTTAGCTATTAATACAGGCTTTCCCTTAGCATTATAAATTGTTCCTGCTTTCTTCCTAAAAGTAACAACATTATCTTAATCACACAATTAACTGATACTAATCAGGTTGTGTTTGAGACCTTTGACATATGCAACTCCCTGGAATGTAACTTTGCTAGCTTGCATCTTCCCATAGCCTTTTGTTCTTCGATGAGAGTTGTAACCAAATGTTACTTTAGGACCTTCATCTTCTTGGAAATCACTAAGAAGTCCTTTCCACCCAGTCATGTGCCTTGAGCATCCACTATCCAAGTACCATTTACTTGAACCCTGTTGGTCCCTTGGTGAGAATAACAACAAGCAACAGTGTTAGAAGGGGGGTTGAATACACTTTCTGCGGAAATTGAACAAATCAAATAAAAGTGTTACACACAGTAAATCAAACCACAACTAGACGAATGCTTTTATTAATATGAAGATAATTACAATGCTTTGAATAAGAAGATGATTACAGTAATTATCAAGTAAGCAACTCTTGATATATAATCACCTAATATAAATTTCTCAATCTCTCAAACTTAGCTATCTATAATCAACTTATGATTATAAATACTGACGACTCTCTAATGATTACTTACCAATATCACAACTAATGTGACAATTCGAACACACGAATGATCTGGCAATCTGTGAGTTTCTTGATCACGTTGAACTGACAAACAGTGATTCAAGAATTGTAACACATACGGTGATGTGAGGTTTTCGGCTCTGTAACTTTTTATCAGAATCGTAGTCGTACCTCTAAAGTTATCAGGAGATAAGTATTTATAATCCTGTTGCTACGGTTCTTAAAAAATTGGACTAATCCTAATTTGCTAACTAACTATCGGATTTGAATCTTGAATCTTCTTATCTTGAGTCTTCAATCTTCAATCTTCATTCTGGAGTCTTCTTATCCGCGCCATAGATATAGAGAGTTAAAACAGAATTTAAAACACATATAAATTCTCTTGGACTGACTTCTTTAGTCAGGCTGAGTTACTCAGCTTGAAACTCATCAAACTGAGTTCTTCGAGAACAAACCCGAATTCAAACATGAACTAACATGTATAATTGTTAACTCATCCTTAGAAGTCCAAAGAGTTAAATAAAACATATTTAGTAACTCTATCGAGCTGACTCTGCTTTTGAGCTGAGTCACTCAGCTTGAAACACATCAAGCTGAATACTCGATATATACCTTATGTGACGTTCACAGATTATCAAACACATTAATAATTTAACTAAGGTATAATATAAACTAGTTGAACAAATGCTCAGTTTACATTCAGCTTATATTCTGTCTGAAACACTATAAGTGTTTAGTCTGACTAAGCTTCATAATTCTGTTTAAGTTATATGTAGAACTCATCTTACAAACTTAACTTTGTCTCATCAAATCTTAACTGATGAGATCATTTTCCAAACAAACTCCCCCTATTTGATGATGACAAAAACATCAAACAGTTCTTAAGTTTGTTTAACAGAATTATGTTTTAAATCTCAAACTTATTAAGATTTTATTATTTGAACTGATCAAATATTTATTGAATATATCAATTTTAATTGAACTTATCAATTTAAATTGGAACACACCAACTTTTGAGTTGAACACACCAACTAATTACATAAATGAATAAGAACTTATCTGTTATTCATTTTTGCTGAACTTATCAGACTTATAAATAGGAACACATCACAACACAGTTGAACATATCAAACTTTATACTTGTATTAATTGAACTAATCATAATACAAAAGTTGTTGATCACTTAGATCATGCACACATAGTGCTTACAAAAATATTAGAACTAATCTAATATTTACAAAATTAGAACTAATCTATTTGATGAACTCAGGATGTAGAAGCTCCCAGATGATGATCTCTTTATTGATCTCATCTAGCAGTCTTTCAGCTTCATCGTTTCCCTGAAGTTCCTTCTGTTGTACTCTAATGAGTTTATTCAGCTTAGACTTTATTAACTGATTTGACTCCTCATTACAACAACAGTTTCTTATTCTCAAGGCATCCTCAACTTTTAGATAGCAAATCTCATTTAGCATAATAAAACTGGGAATACCTGCCTGATCCTTAAACATGAAACCTTGAATAGAAGTGTTGATGCTTTGATTTTCTCTGAATTCTACTCCTACAGGCATGTCGAACAAATTTTTCCCACTGCAGACTAGGAACTGGGACATACCTCAGTTCTTCAGCTCTAGCAATCGACTTGGAGACCTTAGACTGAATTTCTTGTTTGATTTGGCTTCGTTTGAACTTCTTGAGCAGCATCATTATTCTTTGCCATTCAATGTAACCTATCATGTAAACATATCTCAGGTCCACTCCTATAGTTGATTTGTCACTTAGCTCAAAAGTGAGAATGATGGCTCCATTTGCTCTGCTCAATGTCAATCCTCTGATCTCTTTGTTGAAGCTCCTTCGAAAGTAACATTCTTGCAATTCTGCATCTGAGTAGGAAATAGGATCAGGTCTTGGACCAGTGTAAGTAGCTTCAGCTCGTGCCAAAGCTTCCTTTTCTTTTTCTTTTTCTTGATCACTGGCCTCTTTTTCTTTCCTTTTCCTTAGCTCATCAAGGGATATGCCCAACTCAGAAGCTTCCTCTAGTTCAATCATTTCAATCATCTCCCTTGTAGCTTTTTCCTCTTCAGTTCCAAAAACACTGTCAGCCTCAGATTCATATTCTATCACTTTTTGCTTTTTAGCTGCAGGTTCCTCTTTGTTCATTTCTGACTCCCCCTCAGTCTGAGCTTGCCTCTCTGGTACTTTGGCCAGCACAAGTAATGCTTCAGCCTCAGCTTGGATCAATTCAACGTCTGCTTCAGCTTGAACCTTCTCCCCCTTTTTGTCATCATCAATAGGGTTTGAAGTCCTCTGTTGTTGGAGTGCAGCAACTGCAGAGGAAATCTCTTTAACATCCTCTGTCAGCTTCGCAAGCCTCTGATAGATTTTATGTTTATGCTTCTTCTGCTTTAGGTGGAACAGACCAAATTGAGCAGCAACGTAGTCCTTCAGCTGCTAGATGCCTGAGGAGGCAGTTTCATTTGGAGGAGAGTCTTTGGGTGCATCATCCAAAGGTTGGTGTTTACCTTCAAATTCATTTGCACCAGATTTTGGACCCTATAATTCATCCTGGTTTGAAGATGAATCATTGACAGGTCGTGCACTAGAGGGTGTGAGAAGTGAAGAGAAGTTATTGGGCTCGAGATGTGAAATGTATGGGTTGGTGGTTGGCTAATTGGTTTAGAGGGGGGTGATTGACCGTGGGGATTGGTCAAATTTTCAATGTTACATGAGTGTGTCAGCTCAGCCACAGTAACAGGCTCTCCCATGGCTCGAGTAGGTGTGGGCTGAGTAGACACCACACCCGGTATTGGCTGTTGGGTTTGAATGAGCCTTGAGGTTAAGACCTAAGAGAAGGCGTCTCCCCCTCAACTCCTGCCTGGGGAGGGATCAGTGTGATCTCAGCTCCAGTGATGCCTTTAGATGTGGCACCACCAATGGCAGTTTTTCGGTGGTATGTTAGGATATTCTCCCTAGCAGTAGTGGGCATACTAGGGGTGGCTTCAGATTGGGATTTATGATGGAAAGAAGGTGGAGGAGATAGGTTAGACTGAGTTGGTTCCACTACAGTCTTATCTCCAAATGTAGATGGAGAAAAGTGAGAAGAGAGTGAGAGAGGAGAGGTTTTACCAGAAGCAGCTTCTGAATGAGCTGGTTCAGCTTGAGCAGAGTGCTCAGCTTGAACCTCCGTGTTAGCTTGAGAAGCTCCCCCTTGATTCGATCCCTCAGCTGCACTCTCAGAAGACGAAGCCTCAGCAATTAACAGCATGGGCTCACTCAGTCCCTCTTGCTCTGGGAATATGTCGTTATTGAACATCTTGGGGCTGAGTATTGGCACCAGCGACAGCTCCTGATTGGATTCGTAGAGTGCTGTCCCTAGCTCAGCTTCAAATGCTAAGGACATGTACCTTACGAAAGGTACATGAAGGTCTCTTGTGGCCTTCATCACTGGGACCTTGAGCACGTTGAAGATGAGCTGTGAAAAATAGATATTTCTTCCAAAGAACATGTTGTACAACAAC
Source organism: Pulicaria dysenterica (assembly GCA_947179395.2). Taxonomy (NCBI): domain Eukaryota; kingdom Viridiplantae; phylum Streptophyta; class Magnoliopsida; order Asterales; family Asteraceae; genus Pulicaria; species Pulicaria dysenterica. The sequence goes on along the minus strand of OX359289.1, from coordinate 33,014,263 downwards.
TGCATCTCGAACTCATTGATCTGGTCCAGTCCTCCAACCTTGGTACCAAGTGAACGAATCACAGTGGACACCATAAAACCCCATCCAGTTGGGAAAGTGGCCTTCTTGATCACTCCGACAGTTTGAGGGTGACCTATCTGTGGCAGAACAGACCTCGCCACTTGTCTCGTCACAACAGGGTCGAATTTGTCATGTTGAGGAAGATGAAGAATCTCCCTTAGCCTGTTAGCTGTGAGAGTAATGGTTCTCTCTCCATTCAATACTGTGCCTCTGATTTCGTCATTGATTTGATCGGAAATACACGAATACCAGAATTCCAGCAAGTGCTGAGGAACTATGTACAAAGGTGATCCGGTGAACGCAAAAGCCAATGGGCATTTACGAATGTAATTGACCCATAGTTCATATCCTCTGTTAATCTTGCGTAGAGGGATTGCCAGGCAAGTGCGCTGATTATTGATTTTTATCAGCGGCAATCCGTTGTTTCTAAACGCAGCTCCTCTGACCATTCGATCACCTAGAACTAGAATGGTTCCTTCTATCGATGAAATTTTGATTACACAGAGTAATTACTTTGAAATTCGCACTGAGCGATTGTCTATAGCGCACTGAGCGACTTAGGGTTTTGAGATCGATGGTACTGAAAATATGCACTTAGCAAAGAAGAGGGAAGGTATTTGAGAGGATGAGAAGTCTGGATTGAAAGTGTAAACCCTCTAAACCAAACTTGATCGGTATATATACCTTTCCAAGGAGAGAGAAAAGTTACCGTTAGAAATCCGCCTTTTGATCCGTTACGCCGTAAAATTTTGATGTAACATTAAGCGGGTAGAACTAATCATCTTCCAACGGATACTAATGTAATATAATAATATTGACTTAGAATAAGATTATATACATTGATGTATTATACCTATACACAATTTAGTATAATACACGATTTGAGACTGACTCAATTACGCAGTGGTCATGAATTAATCACACTTAGTAAATAATACATGAGTTTGGACACAACAAGCTGAGTAAAAATATTACTCAGTTTAACTCAAGCACTCAGCTTGATGCAAGCACTCAGCTTGAAATGTGCACTCAGCTTGAGAATGAAACTCAGCTTGAGTAGAGCGCACAGCTCATGGGTAATGACACTAAGTCATATTCGTCTGAGACTGACTCAAACGAACCTTTTAACCACACTGAGTAGTTAAAGAATGTTTGGAACCAACCAAACATGTGAACCAATCACACAGTTTGAGTTTAGCTCATAGCTCAGACTTAGTGACACTTAGTCATATATGTTTGAGACTGACTCAAACTGTATCATAACTACACTAAGTAGTTGAAATGTGTTTGGAACTCACCAAACAAAAGAACTCATTGTTCAGCTTGATAAGATTCAGTTTATGAAAACTTATTCATAAACTGTACACTCAGCTTAAGACACTTAGTCATTGTCAAACTGAAAACTCGGATTCTAGACACTTAGCTAGGGGTTAAGCATACCCAAGTTACTTAGCAGATACATAAACCTCTTCTCATCAAGTGGAAATAAATTTAATGTCTACTTTACCTTTTTCCACGATGTCCCGGATGAAGTGATGTCTAATTTCAATGTGCTTGGTTCTTAAGTGGAATACTGGATTGTAAGTGATGGCTATAGCACTTTGGTTATCACAGAAGATAAGAGTTTTCTTGAAACTCATGCCAAAGTCTTGAAGCTGATGCTGCATCTATAGGATTTGAGCACAACAGCTACCTGCTGCAACATATTCAGCTTCAGCAGTTGAAGTAGCCACTGAGTTCTGTTTCTAACTAGTCCAGCTGACTAACTTCCCTCCAAGCATTTGAAATCCTCCAGTAGTTGATTTTCTGTCTAACTTACACCCAGCATAGTCAGCATCTGAAAACCAACTAACTCAAATCCAGAGTCCTTTGGATACCAAAGACCTAGATTTGGTGTACCTTTAAGGTACCTAAAGATCCTTTTCACAGCTTGAAGATGTGATTCTTTAGGATCTGCCTGATATCTTGCACAAACACATGTAGCAAACATAATATCAGGTCTACTAGCTGTCAAATAGAGCAATGAACCTATCATACCTCTATAGGTAGACTGACACACAGACTTTCCATCTGAGTCTTTACTCAGCTTGACAGCTGGTGACATGAGTGTTTTCATGGTTGAACTTGAATCAAAACCATATTTCTTTATCAAATGAAGAACACACTTGCTTTGATTGATGAATATTCCATCAGGCTTTTGTTGAATTTGCAGGCCTAGGAAATATGTCATCTCACCCATCATACTCATCTTGTACTTTTGTGACATTATTTTGGAGAACCACTCACACAGAGATTTATTGGTATAACCAAAAATGATGCCATCCACATAGATTTGTACAAGAATCACCTGTCCTTTACTTCTTTTAATAAAGAGTGTCTTATCTATACTACCTCTGGTGAAATCCATGGATAGTAGATAAGTAGACAGTGTATCATACCAAGCTCTTGGAGCTTGTTTAAGACCATACAAAGCCTTGTCTAACTTATAGACATGATGTGGAAACTTTGAACTTACAAAGCCAGGAGGTTGTTTCACATAGACTTCCTCCTGAAGTTTTCCATTTAGGAAAGTACTCTTCACATCCATTTGATAGACTTTGAAGTCTTTATATGCTGCATAAGCCAAGAACAGCCTTATGGCTTCAATTCTAGCAACGTGGGTAAAGGTTTCATCATAATTGATTCCTTCCTCTTGCTTATACCCTTGTGCTACCAGCCTGGCTTGGTTCCTCACTATCACTCCATCCTTGTCCATTTTATTTCTATAGACCCACTTAGTGCCAATAACTGAATGATCTTTGGGGGCAGGGACAAGGTTCCAGACCTTATTTCTCTCAAACTCATTTAATTCCTCTTGCATAGCTTCAATCCAATCCTCATCCTCTAAGGCTTCCTCAGTCTTCTTTGGTTCCATTTGAGATAGAAAACCAAAGTGTGCAGCGTAATTAGCTGTAGCCTTGGATCTGGTCATGACCTTTTCTTGGACATTTCCAATAATTTGATCTTGAGGATGATCTTTGAGGAATTTAAATGTTGTAGTTGGAGAGTCTGGTTCTGAATCTGAGTGATGTTGAGAACTCTGAGGTGAACACACATCCTCAGTCTCAACAGTAGCATTGTCAACAAACTGATGATCACTGAGATTCTCAGCTTGAGTGACTTCAGCTCCAAAGTGGTTGACGAACTCATCATCCTTCTCATCTTGAGAATCCCTTGGAGTTTGTGATGATTTCTTTGATTAACACACATCATCATCACTATCATCTCCTATGACATACATAGGATTTGATAAGTTAGTTTCCTTAGGCCTTTCAAGCTCACTCAGACTGAACAAGTCAGTTTGACTCTTATCAGCTTGATCAAAACAGTCTTCATCAAAAGAGACATTAATTGATTCTTCTATTGCCTTTCTCCTTGTATTATATATTCTATAAGACTTGGAGATTGAGGAATAACCAACAAATATTCCAAGATCAGCTTTAGGTTCCAACTTATGGAGCTGATCTCTTTGATTCAACACATAGAATTTTGAACCAAAGATATGGAAATAACCTATATTGGGCTTTATAGAATTATACATCTCATAAGATGTCTTTCCATGTCTTTTGACAATGATTGATCTATTTTGGGTATAGCAGGCTGTACTAACAGCTTCATCCCAGAAATAGAGTTTCAATCCTGCCTCACATAGCATTATTCTAGTAGCCTCAATTAGGGTTCTATTTCTCCTTTCAGCAACTCCATTCTGTTGTGGAGTTCTGACAGATGAGAAATTTTGTAATATTCCTTTTTGTTCACAGAAGCTTTCAAGAGTTGAGTTTCTGAACTCAGTCCCATGAACACTTCTAAGTTCCTTTACGGATAAACCTTTTTGCAACTCTTCCCTTTTGATGAAACTAATTATCTCCAGGGCAGCCTTACTTTTGGCTTTAAGGAATATTACCCAGGTGAATCGTGAGAACTCGTCTACTATCACCAGAGTGTACTTCTTGCCACTTAGGCTTGGAGTACTTATGGGTCCAAACAGATCCATATGCAACATATGCAGTGGGCCTGTTATTGAAAAATTTTGCTTTGATTTAAAGGACCCTTTATGGTGTTTCCCTTGTTCACAAGCTGAGCACAATTTGTCTTTGACAAATGTGATCTTTGGTAATCCAGAGACTAACTCTTTATTGGACAACATATTTATATTTTTAAAATTTAAATGAGATAAACGTTTATGCCATAACCAACTCAGGTTAGGAACAGAATGGGAATACAAGCAGGTTTCAGTATAGGGATCAGCAGAATTATTATCAAGTAGATACACATCTCTTTCTCTTTTAGCTATTAATACAGGCTTTCCCTTAGCATTATAGATTGTTCCTGCTTTCTTCCTAAAAGTAACAACATTATCTTAATCACACAATTGACTGATACTAATCAGGTTGTGTTTGAGACCTTTGACATAGGCAACTCTTTGGAATATAACTTTGTCAGCTTTCATCTTTCCATAGCCTTTAGTTCTTCCATGTGAGTTGTCTCCAAATGTTACTTTAGGACCTTCATCTTCTTGGAAATCACTAAGAAGTCCTTTTCACCCTGTCATGTGCCTTGAGCATCCACTATCCAAGTAACATTTACTTGAACCTTGCACATGATATGAAAACTAAACACATTAGTTTTGTTTGGGAACCCACTTCTTGGTGGGTTCAGATGAGGAGCACTTAGCATCTCCATCTTTTTGAACTGACTGTTCAGCTTGAGCAGGAGCTGAATCCTGTGTAGGCTGATCAGCTTGTTCTTGTTCAGGCCTTGAGATTTCTGCATCACAGTCCTTAGCCTCATGACCTCTACATCTGCACTTGTAGCATCTCCTTCTTCCAATGATTACAGGAGGTAGATTGTCCAATAATCCATGTGAGAACTTACTCTCAGTTTTAGGATTATATGTTGTGGATAACTTTTCAACTTTCTTAGCAAGTTGATTCACCTGATGATCACTGACTTTGGACTTACCTTTGTCATGTTTGTTGGACTCACCAGTTTCAACAGGTTTGGACTTACCACTGTTGATATTCTTGGACTTACCAAGATCCACAACTTTGGACTTACCATTGTCGTGTTTTGACCTCTGACTTACAGTGGTCTTTCTGTTCTTGTAACTTCTCTCCGAGCCAGAAAGAGAATTTTGTCTTTTGAAAGGGTTTGGATTAAGCCTTTCTATGACCGAAGTTCTTTGAACAGACTGAGAGCCTAGTCTGTCCAGCACAGACTTACCATGCTGTTTAGATGTTAAGCACTCTTCTCCATGATCTTTAGCCTTTACAAACATAGTGTATTTAAGGTTTTGACCATGTTTCTTCTCTGAGGCCGACTTCTGAGACTTAATCAGTTGTCTATCTTTCTCAGAATCTGTACTTGCTATCTTATCATCAGCTACATAAGCTGTTGTTTGATAGTCACCACCAAGTACAACCTTTACCTGTTTAGGTATCTGTTGGTTTATGCACTTCTCAGCAAGCTTTGATGACTTACACCAAGACTCAGTGACATTTTGAAGTTGGTCAGCTTTGTATTTAGCTTCCTGAAGTTCTTCACTTAGAAGTTTATTAATGTGTCTTTGACATTCAAGATCACATTGTGCTTTCTTACCAACATCAATGTGTAACATCCAGAAAATGGGCCTAGTCGTATATACTCTTGGTGCCTTAGAATCTCAGATTTATTAATGAATATTAGAATTATATTAAATATTAGAGTTATTATTAAAATAATTAAGAAATCATGATAATAAATATAATAAAGAAAATAGATAAATTAAATAAAATATTAAACGGTTTTGAATAAGGATTCCAGAAATATCCCCGTTAGTTGAAACGGGTAAACGGGTATTAAGTTGTAAGTTGAGAAGGGGAACAAAATACCTCTTGTGGATATTATTGAGACTTAAAGTCTCTTCTCTTCTCTTCTCTTCTCAAACACGTAAACACATACATACACCCACACTCCTCTTTTCCTTTTTCATTCTTGGAACCGTGAAGGAGAAAGCAAGAGGAGAGATCACCAAGTTTTTGTTCCAACAACAATTTCGAGTTATAATCTGACCTTTATTCATCATCTCCTTCATCAATCTTCTATTGTAAGTTCATCTTCTCCATTGTTCTTGAGTTTTAAGCTTTAGGTCAAAAATGAAGATTTTGATCCTAAATCATGAATCCTTGATTAGAGTTTGTTAAATGTATGTTTCTAGACTTGTTATGTTACCTAAAATCATATGGAAACACTGGAAATTGGATTGGGATTACTGGATTTGAGTTTGGGATGCAAATGGACTGAACAGGGGGTTGTTTCTCGCACACTGACTGTAAATTGGTTCCTACGGCCGTAGTAAGTTTTCCCTACGGCCGTAGGAGGGTGTTCTATAAAAATGGTCCTACGGCCGTAGGACATTTTTACTACGGCCGTAGGGACTGTCTGTTATGAATAGTGCACTGTTCTGCTGTTTTTCAACGTTTTGTCGTACGGGATGCTCGTTTAGGATTCTATTTAGTCTAATGGCATCATTAGGGGTATCATATTAGTTTTATTAGTTAATGTACTTGTGTGAAGTGACTAAACACGAGTATTATCTTTTAGGTAAGCTGTACGACCCGGAAGAAGAACGCGACGATCACGATTATTGTTTGCTTTAGTCTCTAGCCTCACAGGTGAGTATAGGATAACATAAGAACTAATATAACCGTGTTACATGTTATTTGTATGTGCTAGTAATTCCATGAAATGTAATTAAACTTGATGTATGCTATGTTTATGCATAACACATGTAACAATTGAACCATGATTTATGATATGATTATGAATATGCAAGAAGCATGTATGAATTGAACCATGGATTTTATGTGGTTGTGATATGCGCGCTATGAGGCCCGAATGGGTCAGATTTGTATTTGTGATCGGATCCGAGATATGGGGCTGGTTATAGTCCTAGAACGGGGCCAGCACGAGGTCTGGGGTGTTTTGAGACCTACGGGTCGATGATAGCGTCAACTACCTGGGGTTGCAAACCCAGCGTTCCCCGAGTCATATGGGGATGACTTATTGTTGTACTCCATGAAGGCTTTGGCCTGAAACGCAACGGTGGACCGCTACCCGCTCACCCACCCGCGCGGTTGATGTGTCTGGTTTCCCCAGTTAGGAGTGTTGAGCCGGGCTAGCTACCCTGCAAGATTATGCTTCCTTCTGGCTGTGCCAGCTCATCGCGAGATGTTAGGATAGCACTGTTTGATATATTGATGATATGTGATATGTTTATGTTAATGATTATGCTATCCTGTGCTCACTAGCTATTTAATAGCTAACAGATACTCTCCCCATGACTGCAGGTGATACTTAGGAGCGTGAGCTTTGGGTACCTGCTGGTTATTACTTGTCTTTTGGGAGGAACACTTGTTTAGTTACTTTTTATTACTGTTTATGTTTGTATAAACTTGGTTAAGTGGTCGGTGAACAGTTTAGTAACACCAACTGATCTTTTGTATACTGTGGCTGATTTTTGGTTGTAATTATAGCCACTTTTATATTTCCGCTGCTATTAATGAGTTTTGAAAAACAGGTTTGGCTTAAGTTCAGCATACAAACGGATCCACACAGTTTGGATTCTTGAATTTCTATTATTAAAATGAAAAATCTGGTTTTCAAAAGCGAGGTGTTACACAATGAGAGACTTATTTTCCTTAATCTCATTCTTGATTTTAGTTATCTCATCTTTGAGGTCATTTTGAGATTTAAGGACGGTCTTGAAATCATTCAGCAGATAATCAAAAGCAGGACCCTTTTCCTCATCAGTATAAGAGTTGAAATTACTGACCTTATACATCGAAGCAGGATCCCATTCACTAAGCTTGTTGTTTTCCTCTGCTTCCTTCATGTCAGCTTCAAAGGTTGGCTCGAACAAACCATAATCAACCTCATCTATCTCCAACTCTTCATCTTCACAGGCTGAACACAATTTGTCTTTGACAAATGTGTTTTTTGGTAATCCAGAGACTAACTCTTTATTGGATAGCATATTAATATTTTTAAAGTTTAAATGAGATAAACGTTTATGCCATATCCAACTCAGCTCAGGAATAGAATGGGAATATAAGCAGGTTTCATTATAGGGATCAGCAGAATTAAGATCAAGTAGATACACATATGTTTCTCTTTTAGCTATTAATACAGGCTTTCCCTTAGCATTATAAATTGTTCCTGCTTTCTTCCTAAAAGTAACAACATTATCTTCATCACACAATTAACTGATACTAATCAGGTTGTGTTTGAGACCTTTGACATATGCAACTCCCTGGAATGTAACTTTGCTAGCTTGCATCTTCCCATAGCCTTTTGTTCTTCGATGAGAGTTGTAACCAAATGTTACTTTAGGACCTTCATCTTCTTGGAAATCACTAAGAAGTCCTTTCCACCCAGTCATGTGCCTTGAGCATCCACTATCCAAGTACCATTTACTTGAACCCTGTTGGTCCCTTGGTGAGAATAACAACAAGCAACAGTGTTAGAAGGGGGGTTGAATACACTTTCTGCGGAAATTGAACAAATCAAATAAAAGTGTTACACACAGTAAATCAAACCACAACTAGACGAATGCTTTTATTAATATGAAGATAATTACAATGCTTTGAATAAGAAGATGATTACAGTAATTATCAAGTAAGCAACTCTTGATATATAATCACCTAATATAAATTTCTCAATCTCTCAAACTTAGCTATCTATAATCAACTTATGATTATAGATACTGACGACTCTCTAATGATTACTTACCAATATCACAACTAATGTGACAATTCGAACACACGAATGATCTGGCAATCTGTGAGTTTCTTGATCACGTTGAACTGACAAACAGTGATTCAAGAATTGTAACACATACGGTGAGGTGAGGTTTTCGGCTCTGTAACTTTTTATCAGAATCGTAGTCGTACCTCTAAACTTATCAGGAGATAAGTATTTATAATCCTGTTGCTACGGTTCTTAAAAAATTGGACTAATCCTAATTTGCTAACTAACTATCGGATTTGAATCTTGAATCTTGAATCTTCTTATCTTGAGTCTTCAATCTTCAATCTTCATTCTGGAGTCTTCTTATCCGCGCCATAGATATAAAGAGTTAAAACAGAATTTAAAACACATATAAATTCTCTTGGACTGACTTCTTTAGTCAGGCTGAGTTACTCAGCTTGAAACTCATCAAACTGAGTTCTTCGAGAACAAACCCGAATTCAAACATGAACTAACATGTATAATTGTTAACTCATCCTTAGAAGTCCAAAGAGTTAAATAAAACATATTTAGTAACTCTATCGAGCTGACTCTGCTTTTGAGCTGAGTCACTCAGCTTGAAACACATCAAGCTGAATACTCGATATATACCTTATGTGACGTTCACAGATTATCAAACACATTAATAATTTAACTAAGGTATAATATAAACTAGTTGAACAAATGCTCAGTTTACATTCAGCTTATACTCTGTCTGAAACACTATAAGTGTTTAGTCTGACTAAGCTTCATAATTCTGTTTAAGTTATATGTAGAACTCATCTTACAAACTTAACTTTGTCTCATCAAATCTTAACTGATGAGATCATTTTCCAAACAAACTCCCCCTATTTGATGATGACAAAAACATCAAACAGTTCTTAAGTTTGTTTAACAGAATTATGTTTTAAATCTCAAACTTATTAAGATTTTATTATTTGAACTGATCAAATATTTATTGAATATATCAATTTTAATTGAACTTATCAATTTAAATTGGAACACACCAACTTTTGAGTTGAACACACCAACTAATTACATAAATGAATAAGAACTTATCTGTTATTCATTTTTGCTGAACTTATCAGACTTATAAATAGGAACACATCACAACACAGTTGAACATATCAAACTTTATACTTGTATTAATTGAACTAATCATAATACAAAAGTTGTTGATCACTTAGATCATGCACACATAGTGCTTACAAAAATATTAGAACTAATCTAATATTTACAAAATTAGAACTAATCTATTTGATGAACTCAGGATGTAGAAGCTCCCAGATGATGATCTCTTTATTGATCTCATCTAGCAGTCTTTCAGCTTCATCGTTTCCCTGAAGTTCCTTCTGTTGTACTCTAATGAGTTTATTCAGCTTAGACTTTATTAACTGATTTGACTCCTCATTACAACAACAGTTTCTTATTCTCAAGGCATCCTCAACTTTTAGATAGCAAATCTCATTTAGCATAATAAAACTGGGAATACCTGCCTGATCCTTAAACATGAAACCTTGAATAGAAGTGTTGATGCTTTGATTTTCTCTGAATTCTACTCCTACAGGCATGTCGAACAAATTTTTCCCACTGCAGACTAGGAACTGGGACATACCTCAGTTCTTCAGCTCTAGCAATCGACTTGGAGACCTTAGACTGAATTTCTTGTTTGATTTGGCTTCGTTTGAACTTCTTGAGCAGCATCATTATTCTTTGCCATTCAATGTAACCTATCATGTAAACATATCTCAGGTCCACTCCTATAGTTGATTTGTCACTTAGCTCAAAAGTGAGAATGATGGCTCCATTTGCTCTGCTCAATGTCAATCCTCTGATCTCTTTGTTGAAGCTCCTTCGAAAGTAACATTCTTGCAATTCTGCATCTGAGTAGGAAATAGGATCAGGTCTTGGACCAGTGTAAGTAGCTTCAGCTCGTGCCAAAGCTTCCTTTTCTTTTTCTTTTTCTTGATCACTGGCCTCTTTTTCTTTCCTTTTCCTTAGCTCATCAAGGGATATGCCCAACTCAGAAGCTTCCTCTAGTTCAATCATTTCAATCATCTCCCTTGTAGCTTTTTCCTCTTCAGTTCCAAAAACACTGTCAGCCTCAGATTCATATTCTATCACTTTTTGCTTTTTAGCTGCAGGTTCCTCTTTGTTCATTTCTGACTCCCCCTCAGTCTGAGCTTGCCTCTCTGGTACTTTGGCCAGCACAAGTAATGCTTCAGCCTCAGCTTGGATCAATTCAACGTCTGCTTCAGCTTGAACCTTCTCCCCCTTTTTGTCATCATCAATAGGGTTTGAAGTCCTCTGTTGTTGGAGTGCAGCAACTGCAGAGGAAATCTCTTTAACATCCTCTGTCAGCTTCGCAAGCCTCTGATAGATTTTATGTTTATGCTTCTTCTGCTTTAGGTGGAACAGACCAAATTGAGCAGCAACGTAGTCCTTCAGCTGCTAGATGCCTGAGGAGGCAGTTTCATTTGGAGGAGAGTCTTTGGGTGCATCATCCAAAGGTTGGTGTTTACCTTCAAATTCATTTGCACCAGATTTTGGACCCTATAATTCATCCTGGTTTGAAGATGAATCATTGACAGGTCGTGCACTAGAGGGTGTGAGAAGTGAAGAGAAGTTATTGGGCTCGAGATGTGAAATGTATGGGTTGGTGGTTGGCTAATTGGTTTAGAGGGGGGTGATTGACCGTGGGGATTGGTCAAATTTTCAATGTTACATGAGTGTGTCAGCTCAGCCACAGTAACAGGCTCTCCCATGGCTCGAGTAGGTGTGGGCTGAGTAGACACCACACCCGGTATTGGCTGTTGGGTTTGAATGAGCCTTGAGGTTAAGACCTAAGAGAAGGCGTCTCCCCCTCAACTCCTGCCTGGGGAGGGATCAGTGTGATCTCAGCTCCAGTGATGCCTTTAGATGTGGCACCACCAATGGCAGTTTTTCGGTGGTATGTTAGGATATTCTCCCTAGCAGTAGTGGGCATACTAGGGGTGGCTTCAGATTGGGATTTATGATGGAAAGAAGGTGGAGGAGATAGGTTAGACTGAGTTGGTTCCACTACAGTCTTATCTCCAAATGTAGATGGAGAAAAGTGAGAAGAGAGTGAGAGAGGAGAGGTTTTACCAGAAGCAGCTTCTGAATGAGCTGGTTCAGCTTGAGCAGAGTGCTCAGCTTGAACCTCCGTGTTAGCTTGAGAAGCTCCCCCTTGATTCGATCCCTCAGCTGCACTCTCAGAAGACGAAGCCTCAGCAATTAACAGCATGGGCTCACTCAGTCCCTCTTGCTCTGGGAATATGTCGTTATTGAACATCTTGGGGCTGAGTATTGGCACCAGCGACAGCTCCTGATTGGATTCGTAGAGTGCTGTCCCTAGCTCAGCTTCAAATGCTAAGGACATGTACCTTACGAAAGGTACATGAAGGTCTCTTGTGGCCTTCATCACTGGGACCTTGAGCACGTTGAAGATGAGCTGTGAAAAATAGATATTTCTTCCAAAGAACATGTTGTACAACAACTGCATCTCGAACTCATTGATCTGGTCCAGTCCTCCAACCTTGGTACCAAGTGAACGAATCACAGTGGACACCATAAAACCCCATCCGGTTGGGAAAGTGGCCTTCTTGATCACTCCGGCAGTTTGAGGGTGACCTATCTGTGGCAGAACAGACCTCGCCACTTGTCTCGTCACAACAGGGTTGAATTTGTCATGTTGAGGAAGATGAAGAATCTCCCTTAGCCTGTTAGCTGTGAGAGTAATGGTTCTCTCTCCATTCAATACTGTGCCTCTGATTTCGTCATTGATTTGATCGGAAATACACGAATACCAGAATTCCAGCAAGTGCTGAGGAACTATGTACAAAGGTGATCCGGTGAACGCAAAAGCCAATGGGCATTTACGAATGTAATTGACCCATAGTTCATATCCTCTGTTAATCTTGCGTAGAGGGATTGCCAGGCAAGTGCGCTGATTGTTGATTTTTATCAGCGGCAATCCGTTGTTTCTAAACGCAGCTCCTCTGACCATTCGATCACCTAGAACTAGAATGGTTCCTTCTATCGATGAAATTTTGATTACACAGAGTAATTACTTTGAAATTCGCACTGAGCGATTGTCTATAGCGCACTGAGCGACTTAGGGTTTTGAGATCGATGGTACTGAAAATATGCACTTAGCAAAGAAGAGGGAAGGTATTTGAGAGGATGAGAAGTCTGGATTGAAAGTGTAAACCCTCTAAACCAAACTTGATCGGTATATATACCTTTCCAAGGAGAGAGAAAAGTTACCGTTAGAAATCCGCCTTTTGATCCGTTACACCGTAAAATTTTGATGTAACATTAAGCGGGTAGAACTAATCATCTTCCAACGGATACTAATGTAATATAATAATATTGACTTAGAATAAGATTATATACATTGATGTATTATACCTATACACAATTTAGTATAATACACGATTTGAGACTGACTCAAATACGCAGTGGTCATGAATTAATCACACTTAGTAAATAATACATGAGTTTGGACACAACAAGCTGAGTAAAAATATTACTCAGTTTAACTCAAGCACTCAGCTTGATGCAAGCACTCAGCTTGAAATGTGCACTCAGCTTGAGAATGAAACTCAGCTTGAGTAGAGCGCACAGCTCATGGGTAATGACACTAAGTCATATTCGTCTGAGACTGACTCAAACGAACCTTTTAACCACACTGAGTAGTTAAAGAATGTTTGGAACCAACCAAACATGTGAACCAATCACACAGTTTGAGTTTAGCTCATAGCTCAGACTTAGTGACACTTAGTCATATATGTTTGAGACTGACTCAAACTGTATCATAACTACACTAAGTAGTTGAAATGTGTTTGGAACTCACCAAACAAAAGAACTCATTGTTCAGCTTGATAAGATTCAGTTTATGAAAACTTATTCATAAACTGTACACTCAGCTTAAGACACTTAGTCATTGTCAAACTGAAAACTCGGATTCTAGACACTTAGCTAGGGGTTAAGCATACCCAAGTTACTTAGCAGATACATAAACCTCTTCTCATCAAGTGGAAATAAATTTAATGTCTACTTTACCTTTTTCCACGATGTCCCGGATGAAGTGATGTCTAATTTCAATGTGCTTGGTTCTTGAGTGGAATACTGGATTGTAAGTGATGGCTATAGCACTTTGGTTATCACAGAAGATAAGAGTTTTCTTGAAACTCATGCCAAAGTCTTGAAGCTGATGCTGCATCTATAGGATTTGAGCACAACAGCTACCTGCTGCAACATATTCAGCTTCAGCAGTTGAAGTAGCCACTGAGTTCTGTTTCTTACTAGTCCAGCTGACTAACTTCCCTCCAAGCATTTGAAATCCTCCAGTAGTTGATTTTCTGTCTAACTTACACCCAGCATAGTCAGCATCTGAAAACCAACTAACTCAAATCCAGAGTCCTTTGGATACCAAAGACCTAGATTTGGTGTACCTTTAAGGTACCTAAAGATCCTTTTCACAGCTTGAAGATGTGATTCTTTAGGATCTGCCTGATATCTTGCACAAACACATGTAGCAAACATAATATCAGGTCTACTAGCTGTCAAATAGAGCAATGAACCTATCATACCTCTATAGGTAGACTGACACACAGACTTTCCATCTGAGTCTTTACTCAGCTTGACAGCTGGTGACATGAGTGTTTTCATGGTTGAACTTGAATCAAAACCATATTTCTTTATCAAATGAAGAACACACTTGCTTTGATTGATGAATATTCCATCAGGCTTTTGTTGAATTTGCAGGCCTAGGAAATATGTCATCTCACCCATCATACTCATCTTGTACTTTTGTGACATTATTTTGGAGAACCACTCACACAGAGATTTATTGGTAGAACCAAAAATGATGCCATCCACATAGATTTGTACAAGAATCACCTGTCCTTTACTTCTTTTAATAAAGAGTGTCTTATCTATACTACCTCTGGTGAAATCCATGGATAGTAGATAAGTAGACAGTGTATCATACCAAGCTCTTGGAGCTTGTTTAAGACCATACAAAGCCTTGTCTAACTTATAGACATGATGTGGAAACTTTGAACTTACAAAGCCAGGAGGTTGTTTCACATAGACTTCCTCCTGAAGTTTTCCATTTAGGAAAGTACTCTTCACATCCATTTGATAGACTTTGAAGTCTTTATATGCAGCATAAGCCAAGAACAGCCTTATGGCTTCAATTCTAGCAACGTGGGTAAAGGTTTCATCATAATCGATTCCTTCCTCTTGCTTATACCCTTGTGCTACCAGCCTGGCTTGGTTCCTCACTATCACTCCATCCTTGTCCATTTTATTTCTATAGACCCACTTAGTGCCAATAACTGAATGATCTTTGGGGGCAGGGACAAGGTTCCAGACCTTATTTCTCTCAAACTCATTTAATTCCTCTTGCATAGCTTCAATCCAATCCTCATCCTCTAAGGCTTCCTCAGTCTTCTTTGGTTCCATTTGAGATAGAAAACCAAAGTGTGCAGCGTAATTAGCTGTAGCCTTGGATCTGGTCATGACCTTTTCTTGGACATTTCCAATAATTTGATCTTGAGGATGATCTTTGAGGAATTTAAATGTTGTAGTTGGAGAGTCTGGTTCTGAATCTGAGTGATGTTGAGAACTCTGAGGTGAACACACATCCTCAGTCTCAACAGTAGCATTGTCAACAAACTGATGATCACTGAGATTCTCAGCTTGAGTGACTTCAGCTCCAAAGTGGTTGACGAACTCATCATCCTTCTCATCTTGAGAATCCCTTGGAGTTTGTGATGATTTCTTTGATTAACACACATCATCATCACTATCATCTCCTATGACATACATAGGATTTGATAAGTTAGTTTCCTTAGGCCTTTCAAGCTCACTCAGACTGAACAAGTCAGTTTGACTCTTATCAGCTTGATCAAAACAGTCTTCATCAAAAGAGACATTAATTGATTCTTCTATTGCCTTTCTCCTTGTATTATATATTCTATAAGACTTGGAGATTGAGGAATAACCAACAAATATTCCAAGATCAGCTTTAGGTTCCAACTTATGGAGCTGATCTCTTTGATTCAACACATAGCATTTTGAACCAAAGATATGGAAATAACCTATATTGGGCTTTATAGAATTATACATCTCATAAGATGTCTTTCCATGTCTTTTGACAATGATTGATCTATTTTGGGTATAGCAGGCTGTACTAACAGCTTCATCCCAGAAATAGAGTTTCAATCCTGCCTCACATAGCATTATTCTAGTAGCCTCAATTAGGGTTCTATTTCTCCTTTCAGCAACTCCATTCTGTTGTGGAGTTCTGACAGATGAGAAATTTTGTAATATTCCTTTTTGTTCACAGAAGCTTTCAAGAGTTGAGTTTCTGAACTCAGTCCCATGAACACTTCTAAGTTCCTTTACGGATAAACCTTTTTGCAACTCTTCCCTTTTGATGAAACTAATTATCTCCAGGGCAGCCTTACTTTTGGCTTTAAGGAATATTACCCAGGTGAATCGTGAGAACTCATCTACTATCTCCAGGGCTGCCTTACTTTTGGCTTTAAGGAATATTACCCAGGTGAATCGTGAGAACTCATCTACTATCACCAGTGTGTACTTCTTTCCACTCAGGCTTGGAGTACTTATGGGTCCAAACAGATCCATATGCAACATATGCAGTGGGTCTGTTATTGAAAAATTTTGTTTTGATTTAAAGGACCCTTAATAGTGTTTCCCTTGTTCACAAGCTGAGCACAATTTGTCTTTGACAAATGTGATCTTTGGTAATCCAGAGACTAACTCTTTATTGGACAACATATTTATATTTTTAAAATTTAAATGAGATAAACGTTTATGCCATAACCAACTCAGGTTAGGAACAGAATGGGAATACAAGCAGGTTTCAGTATAGGGATCAGCAGAATTAATATCAAGTAGATACACATCTCTTTCTCTTTTAGCTATTAATACAGGCTTTCCCTTAGCATTATAGATTGTTCCTGCTTTCTTCCTAAAAGTAACAACATTATCTTAATCAAACAATTGACTGATGCTAATCAGATTGTGTTTGAGACCTTTGACATAGGCAAATCTCTGGAATATAACTTTGTCAGCTTTCATCTTTCCATAGCCTTTAGTTCTTCCATGTGAGTTGTCTCCAAATGTTACTTTAGGACCTTCATCTTCTTGGAAATCACTAAGAAGTCCTTTTCACCCTGTCATGTGCCTTGAGCATCCACTATCCAAGTACCATTTACTTGAACCTTGCACATGATATGAAAACTAAACACATTAGTTTTGTTTGGGAA
The DNA here is from genome assembly GCA_947179395.2 of Pulicaria dysenterica. NCBI lineage: Eukaryota > Viridiplantae > Streptophyta > Magnoliopsida > Asterales > Asteraceae > Pulicaria > Pulicaria dysenterica. The sequence goes on along the minus strand of OX359289.1, from coordinate 32,997,074 downwards.
CCCACTTCTTGGTGGGTTCTGATGAGGAGCACTTAGCATCTCCATCTTTTTGAACTGACTGTTCAGCTTGAGCAGGAGCTGAATCCTGTGTAGGCTGATCAGCTTGTTCTTGTTCAGGCCTTGAGATTTCTGCATCACAGTCCTTAGCCTCATGACCTCTACATCTGCACTTGTAGCATCTCCTTCTTCCAATGATTACAGGAGGTAGATTGTCCAATAATCCATGTGAGAACTTACTCTCAGTTTTAGGATTATATGTTGTGGATAACTTTTCAACTTTCTTAGCAAGTTGATTCACCTGATGATCACTGACTTTGGACTTACCTTTGTCATGTTTGTTGGACTCACCAGTTTCAACAGGTTTGGACTTACCACTGTTGATATTCTTGGACTTACCAAGATCCACAACTTTGGACTTACCATTGTCGTGTTTTGACCTCTGACTTACAGTGGTCTTTCTGTTCTTGTAACTTCTCTCCGAGCCAGAAAGAGAATTTTGTCTTTTGAAAGGGTTTGGATTAAGCCTTTCTATGACCGAAGTTCTTTGAACAGACTGAGAGCCTAGTCTGTCCAGCACAGACTTACCATGCTGTTTAGATGTTAAGCACTCTTCTCCATGATCTTTAGCCTTTACAAACATAGTGTATTTAAGGTTTTGACCATGTTTCTTCTCTGAGGCCGACTTCTGAGACTTAATCAGTTGTCTATCTTTCTCAGAATCTGTACTTGCTATCTTATCATCAGCTACATAAGCTGTTGTTTGATAGTCACCACCAAGTACAGCCTTTACCTGTTTAGGTATCTGTTGGTTTATGCACTTCTCAGCAAGCTTTGATGACTTACACCAAGACTCAGTGACATTTTGAAGTTGGTCAGCTTTGTATTTAGCTTCCTGAAGTTCTTCACTTAGAAGTTTATTAATGTGTCTTTGACATTCAAGATCACATTGTGCTTTCTTACCAACATCAATGAGAGACTTGTTTTCCTTAATCTCATTCTTGATTTTAGTTCTCTCATCTTTGAGGTCATTTTGAGATTTAAGGACGGTCTTGAAATCATTCAGCAGATAATCAAAAGCAGGACCCTTTTCCTCATCAGTATAAGAGTTGAAATTACTGACCTTATACATCGAAGCAGGATCCCAGTCACTAAGCTTGTTGTTTTCCTCTGCTTCCTTCATGTCAGCTTCAAAGGTTGACTCGAACAAACCATAATCAACCTCATCTATCTCCAACTCTTCATCTTCTTGAGCCATCAGACACACATCATCATCTGAGGTAGACGATTCTGTATCCCAGGTTTCAGCAATTAGTCCTTTTGCACTGGGTTTGTCTTCAGGCTTTCCTTTCTTGAGCTGAGTGTATTGCTTCTTGTATTTACAGCTCTGTAAGCATTCTTATCAACAACTGATGTTGATTCTACCTTCTTTAATCTGCACTCAGCAGCAATGTATCCCTTCTTCTGACAGTTGAAGCACACAACATTCTTGGGATCAAAGGAACTCTTTCCTTTGCCCCTGTCAGATCTTCCTCTTCCCCTTTGAGCTCTTCTCAAACGTCTGGCTAACATTGCCATTTGCTCAGTGATATTCTGAACATCATCAGTATCACTTGAGTCTGAGTCTGAGTGGTCATCTTGAGATTCTGACTCAGTCTCAGATTCAACAACCAGTGTCTTGGAACTTTTCTTCTTTTTCTGTGCAACCAATGCAACTTCATTCTTATCCAAAGACTCCTTGAGTTGTTGTTGAGAAGTTCTCTTGTGTTCAGTGATCTGTTCATGATTTAGCAAGAACCCATAAATGGACTGTAAGTTTTACACGTGCAGTGTTCCTCCAGCCCTCAGTGTTGTAGTTACATCATTAAACCTTTCTGGTAACACATCCAGAAATTTCAGCACAAGTTCAGCATCAACTTTCTTTACACCCATACTTAGTAGGTCATTTATCAAGCAGTGAAACCTTGTGAACAAATATGACAAGGTTTCATTCTTCTTAGAAAAAAAGTTTTCATAAGATCTATTCAAATGAATTCTCTTATGTTGCTTGACCAGATCCGTGCCCTCATAAGTAACACTCAGTGTGTCCCAAATATCTTTTACAGTTTGACACCTAGTCACAGTGCGCAAGATTTCATTTGTCAGGGCATTTGCCAGAATACTTTTTTCCTTGTCATCCAGATTGAAGAGGTTCCAATCTTCATCAGTCCAGGATGCAATAGGCTTTCTTGTTTCCTTTTCAGTTTTGCCAGGAGACGTATCACTGACAGTAGCAGGAATATTGGGGATGATAGGTCCTTTTGTAATGACATAGAACATACGAATATCAATGGACTTGAGGAATAGCATGGCTCTGAACTTCCACATAGGATAGTCAGATCCATCAAATACGGGACAGCCTTTGGCAGACATCTGTGGAAAGTTTGAAAGATTATTGCTTGTAGACATTTTGAACTTTCTCAGAATCATGAACTTTCAACTTATGAAATCGTTCAGCCTGCTCTGATACCAGTTGTTGGTCCCTTGGTGAGAATAACAACAAGCAACAGTGTGTAGAAGGGGGGTTGAATACACTTTCTGCGGAAATTGAACAAATCAAATAAAAGTGTTACACACAGTAAATCAAACCATAACTAGTCGAATGCTTTTATTAATATGAAGATGATTACAATGCTTTGAATAAGAAGATGATTACAGTAATTATCAAGTAAGCAACTCTTGATATATAATCACCTAATATAAACCTCTCAATCTCTCAAACTTAGCTATCTATAATCAACTTATGATTATAGATACTGACGACTCTCTAAAAAGGATTTTTCACAGATTGAATAAACTAATGATTACTTACCAATATCACAACTAATGTGACAATTCGAACACACGAATGATCTGGCAATCTGTGAGTTTCTTGATCCCGTTGAACTGACAAACAGTGATTCAAGAATCGTAACACATACGGTGAGGTGAGGTTTTCGGCTCTGTAATTTTTTATCAGAATCGTAGTCGTACCTCAAAACTTATCAGGAGATAAGTATTTATAATCCTGTTGCTACGGTTCCTAACAAATTGGACTAATCCTAATTTGCTAACTAACTATCGGATAACTCGGAATCTTGAATCTTGAATCTTCTTATCTTGAGTCTTCAATCTTCAATCTTGATTCTGGAGTCTTCTTATCCGCGCCATAGATATAGAGAGTTAAAACAGAATTTAAAACACATTTAAGTTCTCTTGGAGTGACTTCTTTAGTAAGGCTGAGTTACTCAGCTTGAAACTCATCAAGCTGAGTTCTTCGAGAACAAACCTGAATTCAAACATGAACTAACATGTATAATTGTTAACTCATCCTTAGAAGTCCAAAGAGTTAAATAAAACATATTTAGTAACTCTGTCGAGCTGACTCTGCTTTTGAGCTAAGTCACTCAGATAGAAACACATCAAGCTGAATACTCGATATATACCTTATGTGACGTACACAGATTATCAAACACATTAATAATTTAACTAAGGTATAATATAAACTAGTCGAACAAATCCTCAGTTTACATTCAGCTTATACTCTGTCTGAAACACTATAAGTGTTTAGTCTGACTAAGCTTCATAATTCTGTTTAAGTTATATGTAGAACTCATCTTACAAACTTAACTTTGTCTCATCAAATCTTAACTGATGAGATCATTTTCCCAATAAACCTTGCACATGATATGAAAACTAAACACATTAGTTTTGTTTGGGAACCCACTTCTTGGTGGGTTCTGATGAGGAGCAGTTAGCATCTCCATCGGGTTGAACTGACTGTTCAGTTTGAGCAGGAGCTGAGTCCTGTGCAGGCTGATCAGCTTGTTCTTGTTCAGGCCTTGGGATTTCTGCATCACAGTCCTTAGCCTCATGACCTCTACTTCTGCACTTGTAGCATCTCCTTCTTCCAATGATTACAGGAGGTAGAGTGTCCAATAATCCTTGTGAGAACTTACTCTCAGTTTTAGGATTATATGTTGTGAATAACTTTTCAAATTTCTTAGCAAGTTGATTCACTTGATGCTCACTGACTTTGGACTTACGTTTTTCAGATCTTTGTTTGTTATCGTTGGAAGCTTGACCAACAAACTTCTTTTTCATGACCTTGGACTTACCTTTGTCATGTCTACTGAACTCACCAGTTTCAACAGGTTTGGACTTACCACTGTTGATCTTCTTGGACTTACCAAGATCCACAACTTTGGACTTACAATGGTTATGATTTGACCTCTAACTTACAGTGGTCTTCCTATTCTTGTAACTTCTCTCCGAGCCAGATAGAGAATGTTGTCTTTTGAAAGGATTTGGATTGAGCCTTTCTATGACTGAAGTTCTTGTAATAGGCTGAGTGCTTAATCTATCCAGCACAGACTTACCATGCTGTTTAGATGATGAGCACTCTTCTCCATGATCTTTAGCCTTTACAAACATATTGTATTTAAGGTTTTGACCATGTTTCTTCTCTGAGGCTGACTTCTGAGACTCAATCAGTAGTCTATCTTCCTCGGAATCTGTACTTGCTATCTCATCATCAGCTACATAAGTTGCTGTTTGAGAGTCACCTCCAAGTACAGCCTTTACCTGTTTAGGTATTTGTTGGTTTATGCACTTTTCAGCAAGCTTTGATGACTTACACCAAGACTCAGTGACCTTTTGGAGTTGGTCAGCTTTGTCTTTAGCTTCCTGAAGTTCTTCACTTAGAAGTTTGTTAATGTGTATTTGACATTCAAGATCACATTGTGCTTTCTTACCAACATCAATGAGAGATTGATTTTCCTTAATCTCATCTTTAAGTTTAGCTATTTCAGCTTTGAGGTCAGTCTGAGACTTAAGGCTGGTCTTGAAATCATTTAGCAGATAATCAAACGCAAGACCCTTTTCTTCATTAGCGTAAGAGTGGAAATTACTGACCTTATACATGGAAGCAGGATCCCAATCACTGAGCTTGCTGTTTTCCTCAGCTTCCTTCATGTCAGCTTCAAAGATTGATTCAGACATACCATAATCAACCTCATCAATTTCAAACTCTTCATCTTCTTGAGCCATGAGACATACATCATCATCTGAGGTAGATGATTATGTATCCCAGGTTTCAGTAATTAGTCCTTTTGCACTGGGTTTGTCTTCAAACTTTCATTTCTTGAGCTGAGTGTATTTCTTCTTGTATTTATCAGCTCTGTAAGCATTCTTATTAACAACTGATGTTGATTCTACCTTCTTTAATCTGCACTCAGCAGCAATGTGTCCCTTCTTCTGACAGTTGAAGCACACATCATTCTTGGGATCAAAAGAACTCTTTCGTTTGCCTCTGTCAGATCTTCATCTTCCTCTTTGAGCTCTTCTCAAACGTCTGACTAACATTGCCATTTGCTCAGTGATATTCTGAACATCATCAGTATCACTTGAGTCTGAGTCTGAGTGGTCAGTTTAAGATTCTGACTCAGTCTCAGATTCAACAACTAGTGCCTTGGGACTTTTCTTCTTCTTCTTCTTCTTCTTCTTCTGTGCAACTAATGCAATATCAGATTTATCCAAGGACTCCTTAAGTTGTTGTTGAGAAGATTTCTTGTGTTTAGTAATCTGTTCATGATTTAGCAAGAACCCATATATGGACTGTAGGTTGTACACATGTAGTGTTCCACCAGCCCTCAGTGCTGTAGTCACATCATTAAACCTTTCTGGTAACACATCCAGAAATTTCAGCACCAGTTCAGCTTCATCTTTCTTTACACCCATACTTAGTAGGTCATTTATCAAGCAGTGAAACCTTGTGAACAAATCTGACAAGGTTTCATTCATTTTAGAAAAGAAGTTCTCATAAGATCTATTCAAATGATTTCTCTTGTGCTGCTTGACCAGATTCGTGCCCTCATATGTGACACTCAGCGTATCCCAGATATCTTTTGCAGTTTGACACCCAGTCACAGTACGCAAGATTTCATTTGACAGGGCATTTGCTAGAACACTTTTAGCCTTATCATCCAGATTGTAAAGTTTCCAATCTTCATCAGTCCAAGATGCAATAGGCTTTCTTGTTTCCTTTTCAGATCTGCCAGGAGACGTATCACTGACAGTAGCAGGAATCTTGCGGATTATAGGTCCTTTTGTGACAACATCCGACATACGGTTGTCAATGGACTTGAGGAATAACATGGCTCTGAACTTCCACATAGGATAGTCAGACCCATCAAATATGGGACAACCTTTGACAGACATCTGTGGAAAGTTTGAAGAATTGTTGCTTGTAGACATTGTAAACTTTCTCAGAATCTTGAACTTTCAACTAATGAAATCATTCAGCCGGCTCTGATACCAGTTGTTGGTCCCTTGTATGAGAATAACAACAAGAAACAGGTGTGTAGAAGGGGGGTTGAATACACTTTCTGCGGAAATTGAACAAATCAAATAAAAGTGTTACACACAGTAAATCAAACCACAATCAGTCGAATGCTTTTATTAAGAAGATGATTACAATGCTTTGAATAAGAAGATGATTACAATAATTATCAAGTAAGCAACTCTTGATATATAACCACCTAATGTAAATCTCTCAATTTCTCAAACTTAGCTATCTATAATCAACTTATGATTATAGATACTGACGACTCTCTAAACAGGATTTACACAGATTCAATCAACTTATGATTACTTACCAATCTTCGAAACAAATGTGAATATTCGAACACACGAACACTTTGGGAATCTATGAGTTTTCTTGATCAAGTTGAACTAACAAACTGTAATCAAGATTTGTAACACATACGATGAGGTGAGGTTTTGGCTCTGCAACACTTAGTTGTTTTCTAAGTCGTAGTAGAAGTCGTACCTCTAAACTTATCAGGAGATAAGTATTTATAATCCTGTTCCTACGGTTCCTAACAAACTGGACTAATCCTAATTTGCTAACTAACTATCGGATAACTCGGAATCTTGAATCTTGAATCTTCAATCTTGAGTCTTCAATCTTCAATCTTGATTCTGAAGTCTTCTTATCCTTTCCGTAGATATAGAGAGTTAAAACAGAATTTAAAACACATGTAAATTCTTTCAAACTGACTTCTTTAGTCAGGCTGAGTTACTCAGCTTGAAACTCATCAAGCTGAGTTCTTCGAGAACACACTCGAAAACAAACATGGAGTACCATGTATAATTATTAACTCATCCTTAGAAGTCTAAAGAATTAACTAAAACATATTTAGTAACTCTATTGAGCTGACTCAGTCTTCACGCTGAGTCGCTCAGCTTGAAACTCATCAAGCTGAAACTCAATATAGATATCTTAGTTTATATACACATCTTATCAAACATATTGATAATCTAACTAAGATATAGTCTAAGCTGATCGAACATATGCTCAGCTTATACTCAGCTTGTACTCAGTCTGAATCACTATGAGTGTTCAGTCTGACTAAGCTTCATAATTCTGTTTAAGTTATATGTAGAACATATCATACAAACTTACCTTTGTCTCATCATATTTAAACTGATGAGATCATTTTCCCAACATCTACATACACTCCAACAATCACAGCTTCCCCTTTTAAATGCTTAGTGTAAAAAACATGCTCATGAGGACATCGATCAAAGCCAAGACCTTTTAAGCTTCTGTCCAGCCGTGTGTTCCAAGCTCTCGGTGCTTGACGAAGTCCGTATAACGCCTTACAGAGTCTATACACTTTTATTGACCGATTCTTATCAATGAACCCCTCCGGTTGCGTCACGTAAACCTCTTCTTCGATTTCTCCGTTAAGGAATGCATACTTGACGCTAACTGATGTACTTCCTACTTACTTATAGCTGCAAGAGCTAATATTAAATGGATTGTTTCAATATGGGCAACGGGAGCAATGACTTCTTCGTAATCAACACCATATTTTTTAACATACCCTTTTACTACAAGACGGGCTTTGTGTTTAATAATTTCTCTTTTGGAGTTCTTCTTCAATTTGTAAACCCACTTGAGACCAATTGATTTATGCCCGGTTGGTAAATCAACTAGTTTCCAAGTCTGGTTTTTTTTTTCAATTGACTCCAGTTCATTCCTCATTGCAAGCTGCCATTCTTTATGACTTGCAGCTTCACTATAGCTAGTGGGCTTATCTTCTTCAATGAAATTCAACTCATCATCATCAAGTGTCACTACACTGGCTCGTTCATAAATATCGGTGTCCTATACCCTGCTGGCCCAAGTTTCTTTGCATCACTTGATGGGGAGTGATCGTAAGGAAGTGATGAAACAATACTTTCTTTTGTTTCATTACTCGAGCCTTGATCAGAATTTTTGAAGTCTCCCTGTACATCATTAAAGAAATTAGACAAAGGGGTAGTAGGAGTTGAGGAGCCACCTGATGGTTCACCATATGATTGGTTACCCATGGCGTGGATTGAAAAAATTGTATATGTAATTGTAAAGGTTGCAGCTTGTCCATTCTCAGTAGCACACTCCTTTGACCAATCCTAGTTTCGTTTTTCTTCAAACTTCACATCCCTATTAATATGAAGTTTCTTAGTTTCGGGATTATATAAACGGTATGATTTTGTACTAGCTTCTATACCCAAGTGAATTACTATCCGGCCACGATCATCCAGCTTACGAAGATGTGGTTTTGGTACCTTTGTACCAGCTTCTATACCCAAGTGAATTACTAGCCGGTCACGATCATCAAGCTTACGAAGATGTGGTTTTGGTACCTTCATAAAGCTAACACAATCAAAGACTTTCATATGTTCAAGAGTTGGTTTCATACCTGACCAGGCTTCATAGGGTGTTTGACTTTGTAAAGCCTTTGTAGGAATACGATTAAGTGTTGGGGTTCGTGGTAGAGCACAACGGAAGCAAAAACAAATTTTAAAAGGATAAAAGAACCACTTTGAACCCCAAGGAGTGTACCAAAATCTACAACTAGAAAATACAACTTAAACAAGAGAAAAGAGAAGAGTTATACCCCTAGAATTCTCTGGAGTTGTTGGTGATTGATGATGCAAGCAAGATCCTCCTTCTTGAACTACCGTATCGACTTTAATCATCAATAAAGGTAACGAAGTAGCGGGAATGATCTCTTGTGGCATGCTTGAACGGACCACACACGTCAGTGTGAAAGATATCCAACAAGTCTTGAGCCCTCTCACATACACCGGTGAAGGGTGCTTTGGTCATCTTGCCCAATAAACAAGATTCGCATACTTCATTATACTTGTGGTAAAATGATTCCAAGATCCCATCCGCTTAGAGCTTGGCGATGCGTTTCTTGTTTATGTGGCCTAACCGACCATGCCATAGAGACAACTTATCCAAAATATTTTTGGATCCCGAATCAACATTCATGATTAATCTATTGTTTTGCAAGCTTATGCTTGTCTCATATATGACATGACATGCAAATGCTTTAAAATAAAAGACATGAACTTTGTAACATAAAATGCTACCATTCTCAAATTTAAAATTAAATCCATCGTCGTACAAAGCATATAAAGAAATAATGTTTCTTGCCACGCAGAGCGAATAAGATACATTTAGTAAAATAGGTTGCCTCTTCCGGTGAGGTGGCAGTGGTAGCCACTTGCTTCCCCTTCGGCTCCGGGGTTGGGTTAGGTTTAGGCTTCGGCGCATTGGCCTTAGCCTTTCCCTTCCCCTTCCCTTTAAAGCTTGAAGCGGGCTGCTTCCGCTTCTTACCACCCTCGTTGATGGTAAGGACGGCAGTGGAGGTGGAGGGCTTCGACTTGGCAAGCTCGGCGGTCTTAAGCATGCCATGAAGTTCCATAATGGACTTGTCCATACTATGCATATGGAAGTTCACGATGAAGGACCCATATGACGGAGGCAAAGATTGGAGGATGATATCAACCGCCAACTCTTTCCCCATGGGAAAGCCCAACTCCTCGAGCTGGTCCACGTACGCCTTCATCTTAAGGACGTGGGAGCTCACACTGCCGCCCTCCTGCATCCGGCAACTAATGAAGGCTTTGACATACTCATACAACTCTTACCTTGCTCGCTGTTGGAACATGTCCTTCAGCTGAGTAATCATCTCATACGCACTCACTTTCTCAAATTTCCTTTGCAATTCGGGACTCATGGTCATGAGCATTAGGCAAGTCACGTCGTTGGTGTCTTTGAGGTGTTTATCATATGCCTCTTTAACAGCCCTCGCCGCGTTGGTAGCAGGCGCCTCCGGAAGAGGTGACTCTAGGACCTCTAGCTTCATTTCATGAGGTAGGACGATTCGCAAAGTCCTATGCCAATCCATAAACTTTGGCTCCGTGAGTTTCTCGTTTTCCAAGAAAGGACAGAGTGACATGTTTGTGGTGGTGGTGTTGCTAGTAGATGCCATCTACAAGCAAAGTACGAATTAGGTTAGTATTATGTATTAAATCCTTGTAATATAATTATCCACTTGTTATGAAACAAATTATATTAACAAGGGTTAAGAACCTTATTTCACTTCAATCCATGACGGGTTTTCCGCGGATCACTTCATGAAGTTATTTAGGCCGGTAAACACTTTACCAATTGCAATCCGAGATCGCAACTCTTAGACACTTGCGGGATCCTAGGTACTCATAGCACCCATTTGGCATGTTTGATACCTCCACATCGATTCCTCATTAATACACTTTGGTAGCTCGGTATGGGCACGACAACTACCAAGGCGTATTAAATCTTGGAATTGTAAATCGACCGTCAAGATACACGGTGGTACTCTAGCCCAATGGCCGGCTCGGCTAAAGTTCGACAACCGACCTTGCGAGTTGCCACATGTACCTTCCACACAGTTACACAAAATCGATCTCGGCTAAAGCTCGAACCTATCTTGTTTCACTAGATTCAGGTTGTGTCATCTTACGGGTCGCGTGTGATTTACTTTTGAAAATCGGGATTTAGTTTTTCTGGTTAAAAACAATTTTTAACCAATTCTTGTCTATGTGTCGCACGGAGTTTGTAAACCGATTCAAAATTCTTTGTTTTTATTATTTTGAAAAATTTTCTAGCATGCGAATATGCTAAATAACTACGCAAGAAAATATACAAAATAAACAACCAACCACGCATGCAATAATAATCCGGTAACGAGCCAAATAAATCCTATGCGTCTTGCCCGTGAGCCAACGGGCAAGACAAAGTCAACTAAGGACAAAATCCTATGACTTTGACTTGTGCTCCTCCCACTTGATCCATCGCGTCTCCCACCGACCTCCGGATCCAAGTTGAGCCAAGACACCTCTTCATGGTCCTCGTTGGTTGTCTTCGGTTCTCTTTTTACAATTTAAAAATTTAAAAGGAATTAGCATGCAAGCCACAAGGATCTATTCTAAGCTAATAATACAATTACAAAGAATAGAAATCGGCATGCAAGCCTTTAACTAATACAAACCGAATGAATGAATTAATTATTACAAACCAATTGTGGTACAAACCACCAAATGAATGAAATAAATTACTACATACAACCAACCACATCACATAGGTCAAAGGCTCTAATTGTTACCGGATTTAATATTACAACCACATACAACAACAAAATTTAAACATGGTGTGCCACACATGAACCATGCAAACTTATATATCTTGGTTAATATTATCTAAACACTCAAGGCACATATAATCCCATGTACATATGCATTAGGAACCTTAAACAAGTCAAAATTCCATAGTCATATATACATAATGTAAGTATATGCAATTAACCATTTTAATGCCAAAATGTTAATCCATATATAAATACACCAATCAAGATATAAGGCAATTTATTCATATAAAATCATATATTCTGGAAAAATTCCTCAAAGTACAAATGAGCTAAAAACCCGAACAAAATTGATTTAAAGCATAAATAAAATGCATTCTGCCAGAACAGTTTTAGCGCAGCTAAATATAAAGAAATAGCGCCGCTAAAAATAAAAGTTAGCTCCGCTAAGCACAGAGGACTTAGCGACCGCTAGAGCGAGCAGTTTAGCACCGCTAACTATAAACGAGTTAACGCCGCTAAACCTGGATAGAACCCAAATCACATTTTTCCGGATTTTTCAAGCCACCAAGTGCAAATCTAGTGTAGAGGTGGCTCTGATTCCACTGTTGGGGTTCGTGATAGAGCACAACGGAAGCAAAAACAAAATTTGAAAGGATAAAAGAACCACTTTGAACCCCAAGGAGTGTACCAAACTCTACAACTAGCAAATGCAACTTAAACAAGAGAAAAGAGAAGAGTTATGCCCCTAGAATTATCTGGAGTTGTTGGTGACTGATGATGCAAGCAAGATCCTCCTTCTTGAACTACCGAAGTCCACCCCGAGCTCAACGAGATCTTGGTTTACTAGCACCCCTTGAACACAACTCGACTCTTGAATGTTTAACAACAACACTCAACCGACCAGGAGAACTCTCACTATCAATTCTCTCTTACACTAGAACAAGCACTTAAACCTTTCTAAGTGTGTTTTTCTCTAACTTTTCCAAGAGTGTGAATGTTAGAGATATGCATGTGTTTTAAAGACCCAAAGGTGACCCCATATCTCCCCAAGGTCGGCCAAGACCGAATGATGGGGTATACATGCATTGGTGGAAAGGGGAGGTGAAAAGAATAAAGTTGCATTCTGTCAGACGGGTTCGCGCCGCTAACTTTAAGACGTTCGCGCCGCTAACCTATAAAAGTTAGCGCCGCGATCGCGGCTGAGATAGCGACCACATGGTTAGCACCGCTAACCCTGTTCAGCTTGCCAACCATCGTTTAATTATTCTTTCTAACCCTCCACTTTAAGTTGTTGTCAAGATCAACCCCCAGCGTGTGACCCGATAGGCACATACATCATCGGCAATGATCGATTGGCGTACGTGTGTCAGTGGGCATACCCCAACATTAAGAAGATACACAGCTTGTCTCACGGCTTCATCCCAAAAAGTCAAAGGTAACTTAGCACTCTTGAGCATGCTTCGAGCCATTTCCATCACCGTTCGGTTTCGACACTCAACTACTCCATTTTGTTGGGGAGTATAAGGAACGGTGAATTACCTTTTGATCCTGAACTTCACACAATATTCAGAGAATTCTTTTGACACGAATTCACCACCGTTGTCGTAACGTAGGGACTTGATTCAAGTACACATCCGGTTCTCAAACATGGCACGAAACTGTTTGAAGAAATCCAACGCCTCACTTTTAGACATCAAGAAATAAACCCACATAGCTCTGCTGTAGTTGTCCACAAACAGTAAAATATACTCGTTTCCCGAGTTCGTATGAGGCGATCTCGGGCCACAAATGTCAGCATACACAAGCTGCAGTACTTCCTTAGATTTGCTTGAAGTTTGCTTGGTAAAAACGCTTCTAGTTTGCTTGCTTATTAGACAGCCATCACAAAATTCAGTAGGATGCGAAATTTTTGGCAGCCCATACACCATATTCCTTGCTGCCATGATTTCAAGAGACCCAAAGTTCACATGCCCGAGCCTTGCGTGCCATAGCCGGCTTCATCATCCAATTTTGTCATCAAACACAGGGTTCGATTCATCCAGCACAACTTTATACAACCTATTAGATGCCCGACTTGCTTTCAAAATGAGACACCCATTTTCATCAAAAACTTGCAACAAGGGTCCATCCATAACAATACGATTGCCATTCTCCGTGAGCTAACCAAGACTAATAATATTGTTACATAGCTTCAGTATATAATAAACTCCTTGTAATAACCTCTGTTCTCCATTTTTGCACATAAGAAGAAATTGGTCCTTTGCCTTCTATGTACACGATAAAACCATCTTCAAATCTCACCCTTCCTTTCACACTAGTGTCTAGTTCCTTGAACTTCAGTTTCTGGCCTGTCATATGACTACTGGCCCCATTATTTAAGTACCACAAAATTTTGTTTGTCTCGTTATCCACTTTTGTATGAAGTAGTGAGTTTGCATGCTCTTCATTCAAAAGTACCACTTCAGCACCAATTTGAAGGGTTTCAGTCATCAAAGTGCTGGTTCATCCTCGTGGGTTTGAGCTAAGTTAGCTTCATGTTGGTTTCTATCACGTTTAGGCTTTCGACACTCGAAGGCAAAATGACCAAACCTATCGCAAACGTAGCATTGAACCTTGCTACGGTCACGATTGCTCCCGGATCCACGACCTTGGTCACATTTGTTACCATGCCTTCCTCCTCTTCCACCGCCATTGGAACGACCACGACCCCTTCCTCGGACACGATTTGAGTTGGGTTCTCATGTGTATGATTTTCCAGCAGAAGAAGAGTCTCCATCAGATTTCTTTGTCCTCGACATCTACTCCTCTTGTGTCAACAGGAATTGGTTTGGTGTACTTTCATTTTGGCCATGCAACCATTCTTTGTGTGCCTTTAGTCTTTTTACAATTTCTTCGACTAACATTGTGTCGACATTACCGAATTTCTCGATTGCGGATGCTATCTGCAGAAACTTCCCCGGCACCGCTCGCAATAACTTCTTCACCACGTATGACTCCTCTACCGTATCTCCCAAGTCCCATATATTGTTAACAATGTTGTTTAACTTCATGGTGAAATCGTCAACACTCTAGGTTTCCTTCATTGTCAAAACTTCAAACTCAGCCTTCAAAGTTTGAACCTTGGCATTCCTCACACGATCAACTCCTAGGTATATGATCTTCAAAGTCTCCCATGCCTCTTTTGCTGACTCTTTTTTTGCCAACGAGAGCAACATCTCCTCGGGTATGCCTTGAAAGATGGTTGCCAATGCCATCTTATCCTTCCGTTCATCCATAGGATCCTTCTTATATGTGGGTTCTATGGCTTCCCACACCCCTTGTGCTTGCATAAATACGTTCACCTTGATGGCCCAAGCAGTGTAGTTGTTCTTAGTTAGCATGGGGTAGTATAGGGTGACTGATCCATCGGTCTTCTTTCCTGAATCCATCGAGGGGTTACGAGGCTAATACTTTGGCATCAACTGTTGAGCAACCTGGTGCTCTGATACCAGGCGTAAAATACAATAGAGCAATTGATCGGACAAGAATAATTTTTTGGCGAGGTTACAGATAGTTTTTAGGGCTGAATATTCTCAACATTCCATTCCCTTTTTAAAAACCAAATTACAACTCCAGACTCCACTACAAATATAGTTCCCTAACTGACTCCTAAAACTTAGCCACTACATCCACTAACAGTAGAGATAAGAAACTAGACTTAGACTCTTAATAAATTAAACCAGATAACTTTAGTGACTAACAAATAACATAAAATAAATAAATAAAGATAACGTGTGCGGCTTGGATTAAAGTCCAACAGACATTAGAGCAATATTGAATGCCTTTAAACTATCAATCGCAAGACCACCATTTTCTTTCTAGTTCAAAGCAACATTCCAAGACACCCAAGCGATTTTTTTCACCATCTTTAGATCCCCAAAAAAATTTAGAAAGAAAAATTTCTAGTTTCTTGAGTACTTTTTCAGAAACCTTAAACAAAGAGAAGTAATACAACCCATGACTACCCAGCACCGATTTAATGAAGGTAAGTCTCCCACCCGATGATAGAGTCTTGGCTTTCCACTTCGAAAGTTTCTTCATGAATTTTTAAAAAATAGGGCCCCAGGATTCACATTTGTTCATGAAAACCCGATAGGCAACCCCAAGTAAGTGAAAGGGAAAGACCCAGCGTGCAGCTTTTACTCAAGTTAATTTTCAGACCTGAAGAGGAAAAAAACAACACATAATACGAAGGAAAAACAACCCATAATTAAGTATCCAAGTGTGTGGTGCGGAAAAAAACGCCAAACATGAAGGTTGACCCACATCAGATAAGAAATGACTTTGTAATGTGCTTAATAAAGAGTTTGGGGCTACTCAAGTTATAGCCAATTGGTTTTACATTGAAACCCCCACAAACTTATATATATATATATATATATATATATATATATATATATATATATATAGGGGACGGTTCAAACGAGAACCGTTTTTCGTACGAGAACTGCGAGAACCAATTACAACCATTGATCAAAGACATGGAGGGTTGAGATTAAATAGTTGTTAATGGATAAACTTAAACTAATCAAACTTATCCTTAATTAATTAAGGGTAGTTTGGACATTTTTACATTACCCCCGCATTTTTTAAACTAATATATACATCAAACGGAAAAGTGTTAAATTACGAAAATTATACCAAATTAACGAGAAAATTATGCTCTTTAATTTGAGACCTGTCATGATATATTTTTTTCAAATTTTTTTTTGTATTTGCTAGGTTTTTTTCTGTACAGCTCGAAATTTGCACTAGTGCAAATTTCGAGTTGTAATGAAAAAAATAAACCTAACAAACATGAATTTTTTTTCCAAAAAAATATAGCAAGAAAATTATAAAAAATTAACGAGAAAATTCTGCTTTTTAATTTGAGACCGATCCTGCTATATTTGTTCAAAACTTTTTTTATGTTTTTGCTGTGTTTTTTTTTTTAGCTACAGCTCGGCATTTGCACATGTGCAAATATTTTTGCACTTATGCAAATATTTTTTCACATGGGTAAATATATAAATATTTGCACAAGTGCAAAAATATTTGTGCACATACTATCTTTTACTTCCTTTCATGTTTCCCTTCCACCACACATATAATCACACACATAAATATTCTTTTCCCGACCCACCCCCATCCACCATAGAAACGTTAAGACATGCTTTACTAGAACACCAAAAGAAATAAAAAATAGACGGTAATTTATCGAATAGGCTTACACCATTTCATTTTATTGTAGCACTGACAAATCAACAGCAATGCCAAAAACACCAGTTACTCTCTTGTTCAAGAATCAGTTATATTTCTGAGCTAGCAGCATGTATTTTTATCATTTATGCAATTCAGAGGTTAACGCAACTAGTTAAACTTGATATTTCCGGGGTACAATTTAATGAACAAGCCACAATTCTTCTCCAGAACCAAACGCCTTCATTTCATTACAAGAAAGGAAAATTAAAAAAATTATAATAAAAAGAGTTCAAGACTTCAAGTCACCAACCTTTGTTCAAACATCAATAAGCAGCTAATAAACAAAACAATAAATATTGGCACCAGTTCAACAAAGAATGAAAAAACCTTCTATTTGGTTGCCTAAAGCTACAAGAAAACAATAATTTAATAGAGAGTCTAAGAGTCAAGATTAAGATTCACACCGAATAAACAGAGAATTTGTAGCTTCAACTAATTGAAATTACCCAACAATCCAGCTATGATATTACAAATTGAAGACTAAGATTCACAAGAAACATGAATAAACAAGAATCTATTAGTCAATCATGATGTATGATTGTAAACTTTGAATCTTTTTTTTAATCTTTTGGGAAGGAGGAATTTTAGCAGTTCCATTTACCGATCCTGAAAAGATCAGACTTGCGATAGTTGCAAGAAGCCAAATTATCAATACGCCATTGAGCGAGGCGTGAGGTGGTATCAACACGGTATGCGTTGTCGGTCATCCTGAGCGCCGCCGTGATTTCGTGGAAGCAGTCGAATATTCCGTCCAACAACAGCTCCCCGTGCTTTCCCAGGTTATGGTCAAAGGTTTGTCTCTCCTCGAATTTTCTTCATGTAAAACCAAAAAACACACACTTTCACAATCACTACATCTGCCGCTTCTTCCCCCCATAATCAACCAACAATCAGATATGATCAAAATCAGAATTTTGTTTTGTTTTGTTTTTGGGGGAACTGCGAGAATCTAGAATTAGATTTTACGCCATTGATGAGTTAGTCTTGAAGAGGTTTGATCTTGGTTAGAAGCAGCCAATGGAAGGAAAAGAGAAAGAGTGTTAATGGTGCTAATGGTGGTCGAGGTTTGGTCGGCGGTGGCCTGAGAAGGTGTAGGTAGGACCAAGATGGGGATGTGAAAATGGTTGACCAGGGTAAAGATCAGACGGGGCTGTGAAAATGGTTGTACAGTGTTTGGTAAAGATCAAATGGGTTTTGCTGTATCCAACAATTTTTTGTGGACATATATACCCTTTTTAATTTAAGAAAAATTTTAAAGACAACAAATAATTTGATTGATCCATATTAGTTCTCGTACAAAAAGAACGGTTCTTGTTTGAACCGCAACCTATATATATCTTTTGTGCATTTTCCTTAATTTGAGAGTTTTTTTGAGCCATTTAAAGGAGATAGTCAACGTAATCAGTCGATTATCCTCTCTAGCTATGTACATCGCTCCCATGTCTGATTTAAACTTATACACAAGATTATTTTATAAATTAAAGTGAGAATTATTTGAGACCACTATTTATTGCCATTTTAATTTTTTGAGTTGCTACCAACAAAATGTAATTTCAAGATTTACCCACTTGAGACTAAGGCTGACAATTTGGGTCGGGTTTGTGTTATTGGGTTCGTGTCGTTCGAGTTCGGGTCAGTTTCGTGTCGACCCAATTTTGACCCATTTATTTTCGTGTCGGGTTCGGTTCGTGTCACTTTTTCTCGTTTCGGGTTCGGGTCGTGTTTCGTGTCAACCCATTTCGGTCAAAAGTATTGACTAGTACTTTTTTGTTTTCGAATATGGTTTTCGAATACGGGTTTCGGGTACGGTTTTGGTTACGGGTTTCGGGTACGTTTTTCGATTATGGGTTTCAAATACGATTTTCGATTACCGTTTTCAAATTCGATTTTCGAGTACGGTTTTCGTCATAAAATTTTCGAATTTCCTATCTATTTCCAGTTTTCTCTACTAAGTAGTGATTAAAATATCAAATAGCTATACAATTTAATAGCTTTAATACGAAAGTAGTAACTAGTGAACAAACCATGAACTAAAATAAACTAAAGGAAATTATCCAATATCAAAAAACAAGTTTTTTTCTTCTTTACCGTTATATTCTCAGAAGGAATATCGGGTTTGGTGGGTTCCAAAGGGTCTTGATTTAAGTCATCATCATTATAATATTGTTTACGTTTAAATCTTACCAAGTTGACAAAACGTCAAAATACCAAAAGTTCAAAACAATATAGTCAAAATAACAAATAGCAAAATGATGTAATATTATTTAGGTTTAAATCTTTTATTGTTTATTTAAGTTTTTAGCTTTTCAAGGTTTTGTACTTTTGTTTATCGGATTTTATTACCTAAGATGTCACTCTCTCATTTGAATTCACAATCTTCTTTTTGAAAATTTAGTTTTAAGTATTAAAGAAAATTTTATAATTTTAGTTTTACTCTTATTCGGGTCACTTTTGGGTTGTCAGGTTGACCCTAACCCGACCCATTTATTTTCGTGTCAACTTCGTGTCGACCTGGTTTTGACCCATTTCGGGTTCGTGTCACTTTTTTCGTGTCAGATTCGGGTCATGTTTCATGTCGGGTCAGGAATTGCCAGCCTTACTTGAGACCAACTAAAATTTATATATCAACTTCAATAATTAACAACGATTACACAATAATCATCTACATAATGTAATAAACGTACTCTAGGCTTATTTTGTGGATGGTACATTATAAAACCCTTTTACCGAGAAGATTAACTCATTTGGGGCCACTTCTGCCGTAAAAACAATGGCAAGAGTATGAAGATGGATAAATTCTAGTTTATTTGGGGACATTAGGGATTACCAAGTGTGATTTTCTTCTTGTTTTTGACTGTCTAGTGTAGATTGGTGTTAGTTGCAAGCTTGGTTGGTGTTGGAACTTTACGTTAGGCTTAGAAAGTTAAAGATTGAGATCAAGTAAGTTGTCTTTGGACTGTTTTGGTTTGTAAATCAATATTGTTGATTAATACTTGTGCGTGCATGTGTTTCGAGCTAGGTTACGATCAAGATTTGACTCTTGCATGTTTGAGTTTTAGGTTGTGCATGATTTTGATTCTAATATTTGATTAAGGATGTTATTTGTGATGTTTGGGAGTCTAATTTGTTAGGAATTGCTAGGTTTGAGAAGAAATCATTTTGGGTTGAAATGGATAGCAAGTAGGAAGCTTTTAGATAATGTTTGTAGATATAAGTATTAAAGGATCACATAATTCAATAGAAAAGTTGTAGAATACAAGAGAGAGAATTAATATAAATGAGTTATTATTTACATGCTAAGTAATTAGTTGATACTGATATATAGGCAATTATTTATATGATAAAGGTTGATTTAAAATAATTATAATCAATTAATAAAAACATATTACATAATTCTGAAACAGAAATGAAATGATAATTTAAAAAAATAACGATATAGGTGTCAACACTCAGACCTGTGGTGAAAACTTTGACGTGAGGAGAATGACAAACTTGATGGCAGAAACGCGGTATCAAGATACGGAGAGACGTGATTTTATTTATTATTCAAGTCACGAATTATTATTGTTAGAATTAGGAGCAATAAGGTTAATGGTTTATTAACTAAAATTAAAGAAGAATGATAAAACTAAGAATTTGGTGAAATATGATATTTTGAAAAGTAAGAACGGATAAATATGATATTTGTAAATTAAGGTGGGTAATATGATATATAGAGTTTAAGAATGGTATATATAAAAATGCTTTAATAATTTTGATTTAAATTAAAGTCAAAATAATAAAATCAGAATTAGATTTTAACTTTAATCTAAATGAATGTAAAATATATGATAATTAAATTTTTTATCTAAATTTAATGACTAATATTAATTAATAGATTTTATAATTTAATGATAATTAATTTTTTTATCTAAATTTATAGATTGATTAATATTACATAGAACTATTTATTTAGACAAACAATGTATTGTGTAACTAACAGATTAAGTGTAGATTTGCTCAAAGTTCATAGACATATATATAGTTGTAGATTAAGTGAGTGGGGTATTTGTTGTTTAATAAAAAAAATCAAAGCAGGAATACTTGGGGGTTTAATTATATGTTACAAATGGGATTAGATTATTAATAAACTTAACTTGAGGGGCAAGTTTCCTAAGCCTTTTCAAAGACATCTAATTCACCATTTAACAAATGAAATTCTCCTACCTAAAATGTAATGTATTGGCTTAGGAGGGTTTCTGGTTGGTCTTTTGCTTTCTCACTCTCTTACTTTTATTAATAATAACTATTTGAAAGTTTTTTTAAATTAATAACCATTCTAGACAACATTTGAAAACTAAAAGAAATCCCTACTTAACAAAATATTTGCATTCATTCAAGAAAGATAACATGCAAATATAGTACCGCGTTAAAAATTGTCAACTTTAAGTTATCACGTTTGTATCAAATATGTGACGACCATTTTTATATTATTTTGTATCAACTTATTTCTTATCTGTTTTTATTTCATGGCATGTTCAAGTTCATACACTTCTTACAGGTCCACTTTTGGAATCGTATCAAGAAGCGACATCCTAATTAATTTTAAGATAATTTAAATTTGTAGATGAAAAACAAAGTACTGAAATATTCTCTCTCGTTATCTCACTCTCTCATTGTCGACGTGTAAAATTCTTAGGATGAAAACAACCCAAATTTTAATTCATTTAAAAGTCGAAAATCAAAAGAATTAATTATTTTAATTAATTCTAAATCGTACAAGAGAAGAGACTCAACTAACATTTAAATTTCGATAAATAAATAAATGGGCTAATAAAATCTATGGATTGGAACCCAAAGTTTGTTTTGGGCTTGTTAAACAAGGATGGAAATATTAGTTGAATGTAGTCAAGTCATGTACAATCCAATGACAACGCGTCTTTTTTGGTTTTAGTATATTTATATAGAAATATTCAATATAATTTATACTTAATTTATAGTTGTAAAACACTAATTTTAACATTTAGATCATGACATATATGGTCCTCATTGTATTATTAAATTTTGGGCAGATGATCATTTTCGTAATTAACATGTGATTCTTTTACAAATCACATATGATTGCATACAGAATCATCTTTGATTGCATATTAAAATTTTAAGACTATATAGACTTTATTAAACACAAGATATTTTATAATTTTATAACCATTCACTGAAATAAGCAATTATTTTTCTAAAAATATTATCATTTTGAGCAAGGTTTTTGTTAAACTGCAAATTTAAGCAAAACTTGCAGAAAAAGTACCTAGATATTTTGGTTAAATTATACTTGAAATAGTCAAACACGTCAGCGCAATACAACTCAGCCAATTGTCAACAAGGCCATTATGCTTTAGCGACTATAGACAATGTCCAATTCGAAAGCGACAAGGTGAATGGTGGAGGTGGAAGACCAGGAGAGGTGGTACGACAAGAGGATGAGGTTGTGGTAGAAAATGGTAGGTAATAATTACAGTCTTAAAATTTAGTGCAACTAGAAATAAGGTTATTCGTATGCATGTAACTCGGGTTATTTAAACTTGAATATTATATCAGCTTGATATTATTTTTTTCTTTCCTTTTACTTTTTAACCCAAAAGCTAATGTAGTCTAATTTAACCTTTTACTACTTTTTATTTTATTTTAATAATATATATTAGAGAGGAAAAGAGAGAATAGCGAAGAGATAGGAGAGAGATAATGAGAAGGTAGGGTGGGGTGAGGTGGTTAATGCCTTTGGGTTGTTGGGTTGTGGAAACCGAAAGCCCTTACCTAATCTGGTTGGAAGAGGGAAGGGGCGTATGGGAGTTCCATACTCACTCGACCAACCGAAATGCTTACCCCATTCCTTTGGGCCATGCTATACACATGGTCTAACTACTATGGAGATGAGTGGTTAGTTGAATGATGAAAGAAAAAAATCCGAAGAAACATTAGTAAAAAGCCTAGACCGCTTTCACTAGGCATATTTACTAGTGTTACACTTAGGGACATTGGGTTCGTATTATTTCTCACTCTTAGGTATACTTGTAAATCAGTCCTAGAGACATTGGGTTCGTATTATTTCTCACTTTATAAGTCACCTAATAAGTTTCTGCAAACATTGGAAAGTCTAAGGCGTGATTTCTTTTGGGGTAGTGAGCCTAACAATTTGAAAATAATATTGGGTGGCATGGGAGAAAATAATTGTCTCAAGAGAAAATGGTGGATTTAGAATTAACAATTTAAAACCTTTAAAGTTATCTCTTCTAGCAAAATGGTGATGTAGAATGAAAACGATACAAATTCTTTATCGTTTAAAGTGATCAATGCTATTCATGCTTACAAAAGATCAGCTCGAGTGGATCCATTAAATACAAGAAAATCTAGCTCGTGGAAGACGATTACTTCAATAAATACGGCTCTTAGTTCGGTTAATCTCGACCTTTTTTCTTTATTTCAAGTGGACCAAAACGGTACATAGAGATGGTCATTAGAATGGGGATCGAGATGGTGGGGTATTCTCAAACCAACGTTTTTTCGTGCTGGATTTAATTGAATGGGGATCGAGAGCTCGATTCAAAGGTGCTCTTCGAAATTCTATAGTGTTTCTAGGAAAATCGCGTCCAAATCAGGATATGAATGGTGCAATTCAAAGCTCGCTTGGCGTTTGTCTGGTTAAACTCGTGAGGGAATCTCAGGAAGAAAATGGATTGGAGTACTAGTTGGTGTACAATACCGGACACCCTTTCAAGAAGTCATAATGTGATAAACAAAGGAGTTTCTAATTTGTTGTTTTACAATAGTGCACCAGGTTACTAATCTCATTTAGTGTCTGTTTGGTGATTGTATAATGTAATTAAACTCTTGTATTATTGTTATACTAGCGCCTTGCTAGTTCTTTTTTGATTATTATTTTATTAATATATTTGGGTGAGCTAGATAGGGGTGATGGTAATGTCAAAGCTCCTACTCTAGTATACCTATATTTGTTGATGTTAAAACAAATAAAATAAAAAATAGTGTTAGCTCTTATGAATCATTCACAACCATAATAAACAACAGAAATCATTTAAGGGACCATCGCTAAGAATGTCAAGACTACATATAAGAGGATTTGTGGGTTGTAAACTATCGATGCATGATACTGCCTTCCGACCGGCCACTATAATGGCAACAACGTCCTTTTGGAAAGGAATATCAGTCTGATGACATCGCTATCTAGCTAGTGTCAACCACCTTAATTTATTGCCCTTGGGATTATCTGGACAATTGTATCCCATGCTTCGACATTTAATTAGATCCTAACCCATGAGACGAGCCTTACCTATAAATAGTGGCCCCGACGCTATTTCGTCCTATATGCTATGAAACACATATACATTTGTCCTTAATGGTCTTCACTGACTTAGGCGTTAGAGAAGGTTTACAAAGACTTTCTTATAAGCCTTGTTTGTTCATCTTTGAGCAATCAAGAGTTTGGGAAAATTTGGACGATATAAGCATTTCTTGATCACATCCGTTGTGTACATTTGGTTTCATGCACAAACACTTTCCAACATACTGCTAGAATAAACAAGTTTGGTTAAACTTTGTCTCATTTGTAGTGAACTAAATTTGCTAGAAAATAAAAATTCATGAGTGTTATCCTTCCATTGAAGTTCAGCCTTTTGTCTATTGGTGTTAAGTTATTACTAACACTAGCAGCGTACACACGTAATACTGTGACGACAATAGTTTCTGTTTTACAACATGTCAATTTCAAGAATATAATAATATGTTATTCGCGCGATTCAATGTTATGGAAAAGTTTTTAACATGTCTGTTTTTTTTATTTTTCTTACACTTACATCAAATATTTTGGTAAATTTAAAATAAACCTTAAAAAACATTAAACATAAGAACAAAGATTTATATTTATGAAATAAGGAGAGAAAAGTGAATAAGAGTTTGGAAATAAACCCTAAAATAAAGCTAATGTCTTCAACTTTAACGAACCTAAGATCTGCTTCGGTGAGGAAGTATGATAGGTTGTTTGCTCTTTTGACATGAAAGATGACATACTTTATCTTGAAGGTGGTTTGAGTATAGACATTGATGAGTTCAACAATTGGGGTACTCTGATTTGATCTATTCTGGATTTGTCATGGATTGAGTGAGGATGTGTTCATATCTTCTTCTTTGTTTATCATCCATGTTCCGCAACTCGGGGGGAATAACCTGTATTTGTTCACTGCTGAATATGTCCGATATTCTTTCTTCAAGATTGACAACATTGACATAATACCTTTTCCATAACAGTTGCAGGCCTGCACTTCTCGTGAACATGTTGTTTGCATCCAGACCTGGATCTCCACGATACACTGGAGGAGAAGGTGGCACTATAAAGTTTGGTGGCAAGGGCCATTCTGATTCTCTTCTTGCTTTCTCAGCTGCTTCTCTCTGTCTGTTTCTTTCCATTACATCTGCAGCTGATTCTTGAAATTGACCACGAGGAGGAGGGAAGCTTTCATGGACTTCAATAGTAACACCACTGAGAACCCTGGATACGTCGAAGGTAGTTTTCTTCTATTTAGGTTTCCTTCTAGCTTCCCTTCTAGAGATTTATGCCCATTATTTTCTTTTAGCTGCAATCTCTCGTTCATTAAAATCTTCTTCAAATCTGTACACTACTCTGGGGGGAGCTGGACGTTTAGTGTTTTTCACATATTCATATATGTCTTTGAACATGTCACGGATTTCAGGATCCTCAGGTTCCTCCTCTGGTTGAGCTCCTTCTGTTTGATCTAAATCGAAATCATTGAATATGTCAAACTGAAGCCCTTCTTCTTGAGCAGTACTGCTTTCTCCCTCATGCCTGATTGGTGATGTGGGCATATACTCGTATAGATCATCCATTTCATCTTCAGAGTCTATGAATAGCTCAAACATCTCGACATGGGACTGCTCATAAGGTATTTCACCTTCTTCAAGATCTATTGGCCTAGGTTCAGATTGTTGCTGGGGTACATAAAGTACAATCTACTTGTCAGCAATGTCGTGTTGTTGTTCATGAACTTCATCGGCAATTGTTTTTGCTTCTGCTGCTGGCTAGAACTAGTAATTGCAGATATTAAAGAACTTATTGGAGTAACTGGTACCGTTGCCTTTGCAGCCACAGAGGGAGAAGATATGTACAATCTTCTTCTTTTCTCCCCCTCGGGTTGATCATCGGGATCCTGATCATCCCGTCTTCTCTTACCACTCTGTGCCTGAGCCTGACAAGTTTGTTCAAGAATAGTCAGCTACTCAGTTACCTTTTCCATGTGAGTGTAGAACCCCCTGGTTACCCCATCAATCTTGCTATTAACATCTTCATGAAACTCTTGAAAATCATCTAAGGAGATTCCCTGTGGACGTTGGTCTTTGCGAAGAGTTGTTAGAAGGTCTTGATCATGCGCAGATTCGGGCCTTTGTTCAAGAAGTTTGACGTACAGAAGGTTCTTCAAAGCATCCACTCTCATGGTTGCTGGATTAGGTTGCGGCTGAGGCTCAGGAGCAGCAGATCTAGGAGCAAGGAGTGCTTCAATCCTATCTAACTTTTGATTTGTATCAGTGAGTTATTGTTGGAGAGGTGCCACGGCTTGTTGGATTGTTTCCTGTAATTCATCACGTGTAACAAACCCGGAATCACGTAGAATTCCGGTTGAGGTACCAGCCACAGAGGCAGTACCACCTACTGGAGCAGCATGAATGTTGGCTCCAGCAGGATTTCCTTCCATTCCTCGAATGACACCTTGAGAGGTACCACTCTGGAAGTTGAGGAGACTTGTTGGACGTACAAGCTCAGTGCATCAATTGTAACCCTGTGTTGGTCAAGATAAGCAGAGATCTGTGGTATATCGAATTGTGCATTGAAAGGAGTCGAGGACGAGGGATGCGGTCCTCTATGTTCAATAGGTCTAACACTCGAATGGGGTTGACCTAGAGTATGTGCTAAAGCCCTGTGCAATGAAGACGGTGCCTGTTGAGAGACACCGTAGTAGCTTGGTGGGGTTGAAAACTGCACGGGTGGGATAAACGCGACTTGTTCAATACGAGACCCAACAATGTCAGGTCCCGTAGTAGATGTGGCTACCCAGCTTTCTGGGGCGAGGGGTCCCTCAGCACTCTCTTGTTCTTTTCTCACCTCCTCATTCTCACTTACACTCCGTACCACAAAACTATCTTCATCTTCAACGCTAACTGGACCATACCCAGCATATTGATTTGGATCTATTAATTAATCAGGGGTGACAGAGCCAGTTTCAACAGATAAGTCAGGATATGGAGAAACGACTGGAATGTCATGGTCAGGAGCTATGATGGCATTTCTGGCTGTAGGAATTTCAGTAGTTTGAGTTGGAGGGTTCAAATTTATGACCAGACCACCGGGTTAAGGAATGACAGGAGTAGGTTAAACAGTGTGGGTCTGGTTAGGAAAGGTAGTATGTAGGTCTGTTAGTTTCATGAATGAAGGGGTGCTATCGGCTGGTTGGTCAATGGGTCTGTCAGGGGTGCCCAAAGGAAAATGGATAGGTTCAAAGGCAGGGTCACCACCTGGTTGGGAAGCAGACTCAGCATGAGAAGATTGGGAACTGGATGACTCAAAAGTGTCAAAACCAAGTTCTTCAAGTACAACTTTGGTTCGGGTGGTCTGAGAAATAGATTGGACAATTGTTTGAACGGTGGTGGGATCATAAGCATCCCCTCCCTCTCTATTATCTCCACCATCAACTTCTTCTCCACCCCTCTCTTCAGAATTTTCTCTCTGCTCAACCCGCTCAGCATCTCCCATAGATGGCTGAGTCCTAGATACTATTACCTCACCTGCTACTACACCTCCTTGGGTAGGTATGGCCGGTGCTGGCACAACCATAGGAGGTATTCTTACACTCCCCCTATAACTCACAACAACATTATTTTGCTCACATAAGTTTAGAAGTGATATAGGGAATGGTTGAGGAACTGGTACATTGGCAGGAGTTGCAGGTTTTATATAGACAAAGAGTTTAGAGTTCATAGAAGGTAAACCTGTCCTGCGAGGAATGTCAGCATTTTGGTCCATCAGGTACTGGACAATCATTGGCAAAAATCTTTGGTACGGCAGAAAGTTAGCATCCTTCTTTTTCTAAGAATTTTTCCTCAGCATTGTTGCCTTGATATCTTGAAAGAGCAGGAATGCATAATCTACATGCAGGTGATTGGTAACCGCCACAAAGATCTTGAGCTGATGCTAAGTAGAGAATTCATACCCAGAGTGCTTGGGAGTGAGACACCATTGAAGCACCGTCATAAAAGTATTGTACTTGGGAAGCAAATTGGTGCGTTTGAATTGATTCTTTCTGGTGAGCTTTCCATCGTATCCCATTGCCCTGATTGCAACAAGACACGTCTCCTCGTCCGGGATTTCATCAAAAGCTGTTGCAGGAGGTCTGCTGTCAGCCATTGGCAGTCTGAAGATTGTTCTGAGGCGACTGATAGGTATATCAATTGTATATTCATCAACCTCAGCATGGATGACCTCATTCCCCCTATCATTTGTACGTACATCACACGTCTTCCAGAATTGTTAAACATAGAGCTCAGGGACATGTGTGCCAGTGGTGGATGGATTATATGTCAGGAGGTGGTGTAGAGGATGAATCTTTAAGATTTCAGAAACAATGGGGTAAGTAGGGTTTTTCAGTTTGGTGAGGTCAACATAATGGTTATTATCATGAGTCTTAGAGTTAAGGAACTCTGCTTGGGGCATGATCTCCTCAGGTTGAAGTACAATTTGTGCCATCTTATCTGCACAGATAGATAAACAACTAAGTTAAAGATATAAAGATATGCAAGAAGACATCATTCAACTTTGAATTGTGGTCAAATTTTAGTGAATGAGATAAGGTTGACCACTGTTGACCAAACTATTAAGTTTGCAAAATATGAGAAAAGCCCCAAGTCTTAAAACCCTCATTGTGTACACGATGATTTTCAGTATAAAAAAGTTGTTTTAACACTTTTAATATGTCAGTTAGATAGCAATAAATAACTTTGTAGTACTTGAGTGTAGTCCAAAAATCATCATAACATCCTCTTTAGAACCAAAAAGTGTGTTTTAAGTTCAAGTTCATGCACCTCAAGAACACGAAGAACACTTTTCGAGATTTTCAAATTTTTTTTGCATCAAAGTGTTCCCATGTGTTCAAAATACCCATCGCAAACTTGGATTGATCAACAAGTTTATTTTGTGTCCCAAAAGTCCATCCAAAGTCACGAAAGTGTCCATCGCAAGTGGCTGTTCTAGGGCCAAAAATCACCATTTTAACTCAAAATTTTCAAAATGTAAACCGTACAAGTTGTTACCTATATGATCACGAGTGTTTTGAGATAAAAATTGCAAATTTTGGCAGAGTAACGAGATAGTTCGTATTATCAAGTAGCCAAAACGAGAGAGAACTTAAGTGATTTTTCAAATATGATCTCGTGAATGGACAAGTGAGGATGGGACGGTTATAAAGTGAAAGGGGACACGTGTCATGCTTTGATTGGACCAAACAAAAGTAAAAACCAGGCTGATAGGGGAAATCACATGGTAAATAATATGGCTTATAGAGCCATGCGATTGGCCGTGAAGTGAAGCAGAAATGCTAACACTTGGCGAATCGCATGCGATTCCCCTTGTTTTGTCAATCGCATGCGATTGGCACTTGATTCATTTGTACATTTATAGTCTAAGGCATGCGATTAGTACTTGGTCCATGGTTCACAGATGGTCTATCGCATGCGATTGAGGCATAGTGAAAACTTTGTAATTCCATGCGATTGACAATCCATGCGATTGTAATCTATGCGATTCCAATCCATGCGATTGTACTTTCTTGTGTGTGAAGCAAGACTTAGAAAATTTAATTTGTTGAGTTTCAAAAAATCCTATGCGATTAAAGCATAGTATGCGATTGATTGCACTCGAAACCAACACTTGAAAATTTTCTGAAAATTCAAAATATCTGGATTTTGAGAGTTGAAAAATTGAATTTCCCAGATATCTTGATTTGAGTGTTTGTTTGACACACTCCCCCTAGACTTTTGCATCTGTTTATGAAAATTTCCAAAATCTAGGGAATGTGTCAGTTGTATACTTCTTCCCCTACACATGTGCAGTATGTGTATGATTTTCTCCCCTACACATATGTAGCATGTGTAAAACCAGAAATTCACTCCCCCTTGAATGTTGCATCAGATATCTGCACAATGAACAAACAGTATAACACCTACTCTAAACAAAAAGAAAGAAAGGAAAAATGAAGCAACAATATATTATATGTTCAGGTTTAGCATGCCTAACTTGGATACCAACTCAGTGAAGCGACTTTTGTCTAATGGTTTGGTAAACAAGTCAGCTAGCGGATTTTCAGTAGAAACATACTGAACTCAATGAGACATTTCTCTACGTTATCTTTTATGAAGTGATAACGGATATCAATATGTTTAGTTTTAGAGTGGTGTACTGGATTGCAGGAGATAGCGATGGCAGACTGGGAATCGCATAGCAATGGAATTTTGTCATACCTGAGGCCAAAGTCTGATAACCGTGTACGTATCCAGTGACTTTGTGAACAACACATTGCAGCAACAACATACTCAGCTTCAGCTATAGATGTGGATACGCAGTTTTGTTTCTTTGAGGCCCAGCAGACTAAACGATCTCCCAGAAAGTGTGCACTACCAGAGGTGCTTTTTCGATCAATCTTGCAACCGGCATAGTCAGCATCTGAGTAAGCATGGAGATCCATATTTGAATCTTTGGGATACCACAGACTAAGATCCATAGACCCTTTAAGATATCTAAAGATCCGCTTAACTGCCAGAAGACGTGACTCTTTAGGATTCACCTGGTATCGGGCACATAGACAGGTAGAGAACATGATGTCCGGAAGACTTGTAGTTAGATACAATAATGATCCAATCATCCCACGGTAAGTTTTGAGATCTACTGGAGAACCATCAAGATCTGCTTATGCCTTACCAGCCATGGGTGCGGATATGGGTGTGCAGTTAATCATATCATACTTCGTGAGAAGGTCTTTGATGTACTTGGATTGGCAAATAAAACTATCATGACTTAACTACTTCACCTGGAGTCCGAGAAAGAATGACATCTCCCCCATCATACTCATTTGAAATCTGTTTTCCATGATCTTAGCAAACTCGTCACTGTATTTTGGATTCGTAGACCCAAAAATGATATCGTCCACATATATTTGAACTAAAATCTTGTCCCTACCCTTAGGCTTTGTGAACAGAGTGGTATCAGTCTTTCCTTTTGAGTAGCCTTCACCAATCAAATATTCGGATAAGACATCGTACCATACACGTGGAGCTCGCTTTAACCCGTACAAGGCCTTATCTAAGATATAGACATGATTTGGATGTTTTGAATTGATGAAACCCTCAGGTTGTGAGACATATGCTTCTTCTTTGTGAACACCGTTAAGAAAAGCTGTCTGCACGTCCATCTGAAAGACACGGAAGCTTTTGGAGGCTGCATATGCAAGAAAGAGTCAAATAGCTTCAATACGAGCAACGGAGTCAAATGTTTCATCATAGTCAATACCCTCTTGCTGATTGTAGCATTTAGCAACCAACCTAGCTTTGTTACGAATGACCACTCCATCCGAATCCCGTTTGTTCTTGAACACCCACTTAGTTCCGACAACAGATTTGCCATATGGAAGAGGAACTAATCTCCAGACTTTGAGACGATCGAATTGGTATAGTTCTACCTGCATTGCAATTACCCAATCCGGATCATCTAATGCTTCAGAAGTCTTGGTGGGTTCAATGATGCGTAGAAAACCCGAAAATTGACATTCGTTTGCTGTTGCTGCTAGTGTTTGAACGCCAACTGAAGGGTCTCCTATGATATTATCCTCAGAGTGATGTCTGGTCTACTTTATCTTGTGGGAAGTAGAAGATGAAGGAATGAGATCGTGTAAGTTTCGTGCTTCCTCTTCATCTTCTCGGGAGAAATTTGGGTCTGAATCAAACACAGGAGGGCTCTTTCGGTCAGGAATATGAGAAGTCAGAGGGGACGAGTGACAGAGACAGATGTAGAATCCTTAGCATATAGATCTGCAAATGGATTCGTCTCAGTGACCGTAGTAACACTTGTTTGTACTGCTGTGTTGTTCCTGTTGTCAGTTAAAACACGAGTAGATTCAGATCTAAAGAAATCAAACATAAAGTAAAGATTAGTATTAGAACTGGACGGATTGTTTGATTCTTTGTTTTGAAGCATCGGTCCTGAACTGGTATGTCAGAAGTGTTTACTATTGATTTGGGTGGAAAATCTGTAACATTCAATGCATCATCAAATGTTACGTTGATACTTTCAACAATGCTCTTATTTCTTTTGTTTAAAACTCTGTAGGCTTTGGACTCAGTAGAATAACCTAGGAAAATAGCTTCATCAGCTTTTGGAGCAAACTTTCCTTGATTATCCTTGTCATTTAGCACAAAGTACCTATTACCAAAGACATGAAAGTATTAGATATTAGGCACTATGCCATTGGCCAGTTCGTATGGAGTTTTATTAAAGCGTTTATTAATAAAAGAGCGGTTTTGCGTGTAGCAGGCAGTGCTGATTGCTTCAGCCCAAAAGGAAGGTGAGAGCCCGGAGTATGATAGCATGGTACGGGCAGCTTCAAGCAAAGTTCTGTTTCGTTTTTCCACGACACCATTTTGTTGTGGAATGTATGCAGCTGAGAACTGATGGTTGATCCCAACAAGGTCACAAAAGCTCTTCAGAGTACTGTTCTTGTATTCAGTTCCATTGTCTGTACGGATTGAAACAACACTCTGACTATGCTTATTCTGCTGTTGTTTGATGAAGAAAATGATTGTTAGAGTGGCTTCATCTTTTGATCGCAGAAACTTGACCCAGGTATATCTAGAGTAGTCATCCACCACGACTAAAATATACTTCTTGCCACTCTTAGATTGTATCCTCATAGGACCACATAGATCCATGTGCAGTAGTTCCAAAGGCTTGGTAGTGCTGAACACTTGTTTTGATTTGTGGGAAGCCTTCTTCATTTTTCCCTTCTCACAATCTGCACACAGATGATCCTTTTTGAATCTCAACTTGGGAATGCCTCTTACCAGGTCACCAGTGACTAGCTTGTTTATATTTTGAAAATTCAGGTGAGAGAGTTTTCTGTGCCATTGCCAAGTGAGATCTGATGAGGCTTCGGACAGTAGACACACGAAGGTAGGGGAGTCATAATTTTCCAAATCAATGGAGTACATGTTAGATTTCCTTGCACCTACCAGTAATTCATGCCCATTTTCAGTTAACACGAAACATTTGTTCTTCTTAAATACTAGCTCCAGGTCTTTATCACAGAACTGTCCGTTGCTAAACAGATTATGACACAACCCTTCAACATAGGAGACTCTCTTGATCTTGATTTTTTTCTTCTCTATGTCTCCGTACCCCATTATTGGTGCAACATTGTCGTTCCCAAAACGTACATTCCCGGAGTAATTAGGAACATAATTCTTGAGAAGACTTTTGTTGCCGGTCATATGCTTGGTACAACCGGAGTCCAGGTACCACAAATTAGACGCCTGCAAAAAGAGAATAAAGCACGTTTAGGTCCCCATATATGAATGGGTCCTTGATTGTTAGTTCCTAAAAGTGGTTGAGTAGTGATTGTTTCTACTTGTGGTGGTGCAACTTCTAATGATCTATCCTTAGGTACCCATGTGGGTTTAATCTTTTGTCGAGAAGGAATAGATTGAGAAAGAATTGGCTTAGACGGAAGTTTCGTTACCACCTTTGGTTTGACAGTTGATGGAATCAGAGGTTTAGGATTCGGTAGAGTTGTGGAAGCGTTATGTTTGTGAATCCAAGTTTTCGAGGAATTCTTAAGAATTCGTTGCGGCCTTGGTGCATCAACTTGATTTTGCTGAACTGGAGCTTTCGGAGCAGTAGGTTGTACTACTCGTTGATTAGATGAGGGCTTGGGTTTGGAAGTTTTGGCATGTTTGGAAGGTGGATTCCGAGATCGTTTTTGAGAATGCAATTGTTTTTCGTGAGCAATCCATGCCTTTTTGAATGATTCTTAACCCTGTCGTTTGTAGACTTCCAGTTCTTTGATTGTCAGCAGTCGTTTTGATTTGTTTAAACGTTTGAGTACATGTGACTGACGAGTGGTGATCCACTGAGGAATGATGTATCCTTTGGAATTTATAAATGGAACACAAATTTGATTAGCGTAAAAGTCTGTCCAGTACTCACATGGTTTAATTCCAATTTGTTTTCTTAATTGATCATATTCACAATTAAATTCACAATGACCATGGAGGCAACCATCACTAATACAAAACATTGAAAATGCAATTTTATCATGTAAACTTGAATAATTACAGACAGTATCAAACATCAAAATTTGTTCACATGTTTGTCTAGTGTTCGAACATTTCCTAGACGACCTAGGAATGACTCTCTTCCAAGTTATGTTTATTTTACGCTCTTCACTCCCGAGCTTCTTCACATCTGCAGCAGAATGTAAAACATTAGAATTGAGTCGTGGTTGACTAGCAGTTGCTTTTGAAGATTCAGGTATGTCAGTGTTCATACGAGAAATGTGACTAGAAGTGGAAGTGGGTGTCTATTTGAAATTCTGTTTTTGTTTTAAAGTTTTCAAAGTAGAATTGTTAACAAATTTTATCTTGGGTTGGTCATCTTGGGAAGATGTAGACGCATGCTTAGAATCTTCAATTCGTTCAGCGTATGGAGAGAAAGTGAATGGAGTGGGAGCCTGCATCTCTTGCTTGACTTGGATGATGCATTCTTTTAATGCTGTATTTTCACTTCAAAAGTCATCTATGATCTTTTCATCAAGATTAAAAATGTGTTTTTGATCCGCTTGTGAAGAATAACATTCTCTTGAGCTAATTGAGTGAGCTCAGGTGATTAGGAAGAAACTGAGATGTTTCATGTGTGGTTTCGGAGTGGAAAGTGTTGGTGATATCTCCTTGTATCAGATGGGTTAAGCAAAACTCTTGCAAGGTTTGAAACCTTTGCTGCAATTCCTTGTGGGGAATGTATTGAAATTGGAGTTTTGGCACTTCAGGAGCATACCGTTCCTCTTCTGTATAGATTGGAGAGGTGTTGGAGGTGAGTAAGTGAAGTATGAGTCATTGAGGTTAGAGTAATTGAAGGGAGTTTCAATTTTGAGATGTAAGGTCCGTTTGACATCATCTTCAAGTCATTCTTCCTCTTGACCAACAAATACCATTCGTTAAGTTAGTCCTTCACCAAATAGATTTGCATTGTATAATTGTTTGGCAGATACCTTACTCAGAACACTTGGATTTTCAAAACCAAGTCCATCGAATGTCCATTTTGAAAAAGGTCGTTCCTTTTGTTTGTATAGAAAAATGGTTTGTTCATTTTGCCCTCTTTTGATTAGAAGGTCTTCAAGTTCTTTAATTTTTAAACAAAGAGCACTCTGATCATTTTTAAGAATTTCTGAATCTTTTTCTGCAACAATACGTTCTGCTTTGAGATCGTGTATGATGATGTTTGTTTTATCAGTTAATTCTAGAAATTCAGATTCTTTCACAGCTAATTGAACCTTAGATTCATTTATGTTTTCCTCTAACTGTTCAATTGTAGCTTGTGCTTCTTTGTCTTGTGAATGAATGACCTTTTTTAACACTTGATTTTTGCTTGTTACTTTGGTCACCTTAAATTCTAACTTTTTCATGCGGTTTAATATGGTTTGTATATGTTCAAAGTTAAAACCCATGTTAGAGTTAGAGATAAAATGTACCTTTCCGCTTTCAACAATCTCCTCCTCAGCATCGGAGAGATCACCACCATCTTCATCCCTATCACTTGTTCCATTAGTAGCCATGAAACAGAATTGTGCGTGATCCTCATCATCTAGATCACTCTCGGAGTTTGTGTCCTCCAGGAACTGGTCTTCTTCCACCATAAGAGCATTCCCAGCCTGCTTTTTCTTTGACAGGCGGTACTTTTGTCTGTAGTGTTCAGCATCCTTGATCTTCTTCTATGGACAGTTCCTGATCATGTGGCCAGATCTCCCATAATTGTAGCACTTCAGGTCTGTCTTTTTCTCCTCCTTTCTCTCATCCCTTTGAAATCTAGGCTTGTCAATAGGAGCAAGCCTTTCTGGTCTTCTGGAGCCAGAGGAAAATCTTTTTCTGTTGTTGGTTTTATTAAAATGATTTCTGAAGGTTTTGCCAACAACAGAGAGAGCGTGAATGGCAGCTTCTACTGAGTCTTCATCATCATCATCAGGTTCCGATTAACTGAGAATCATCTGCTTGAACTTCATTGATCTTGATGAAGATTCCCTTGGAATTCTTTCTGTAGCTACCAAGGCTAGAGGATCTGCAGCTGGCTATTTAGGGAGAGACTTCAGTATTTCATCTTGGTATTGATTGAGGTATTCGAATATATTGTGGAAGGTGACTGTAGTAAGGACTTTATTGATTTGCTTGTACAGTCTAACATATTCCTTCCATTCTGGACCTAGTGACTTCAGTAAAACACAGTTTAGATCTAGGTCAGTCCTGATGATTTGATTGGACCTCATCTCATTTTTCAGTTTGCAAAATATACCGTAGGTTTCAAAAAGAAGTTCATTCTCTCTAACGCTAAAGTCATGATAGCTGTTGACTAGTTGGGTACGTTTGATATACTCTCCTTGCTCAGTACTCTGCAACTGCTTCTTTATCTCATCCCATATTTCCTTAGCAGTGGCTAAGCTATTTATCTCGGTGTAGATCTCTGAGGAG
The DNA here is from genome assembly GCA_947179395.2 of Pulicaria dysenterica. Lineage (NCBI taxonomy): Eukaryota > Viridiplantae > Streptophyta > Magnoliopsida > Asterales > Asteraceae > Pulicaria > Pulicaria dysenterica. The sequence continues at coordinate 32,960,469 of OX359289.1, read as the reverse complement.
AGTCCGTGTTTTAGATAATACTTAACCAGTCTTTCAGACTTTTTGATCTCCTTTTCTTGAGCTGTGAGCTCATTAGCAGTCTTTCCCCTCTCATGACGGAGAATGGCGGGATTGTTGTTTGGATCTGCCTTAACAACTTTGATGAACTTTTTGTTCCCTTTCATGATGCATTCAATCATCATTTCTCTGTGAGTCTCATTGTGCTCCATGAAGTCCATAAACCTTCCCTTCCAAACATTATATTCACCTCGGAACAGAACATGAGGTTTTTATCGGTATCGATGGACATCATTTCATTTGAACTTGACATAGTGAGAGTTTTTAGAAAGAAATGATCGTTCACTTGTTATATATTGGGGAGATAGCAATATCAAACCTAAATCAAACCTATCTATTAAGTAAAATAGGATTTGATGTTAACAAAACCATATATTCAGTTTTGGACATAGATTGATGAAAAACATGTGTTGTTTTTCATCTTAGACTTAAAGAATTTCTAAGTAAGAAATGTTAGCTGACGAATCATAGTGCCAGCTGAACACTGAGTATCAGCCAAAGGACCAGCTTCAGGAAGATCAGCTGAGAAGAAAAGACAAGTCAAGAAGCATCAGCTGAGGATCTACAATAGATCAGCTGATGGTCCAAAATCATCAGCTGAGGAAAATTTCAAGATCAGCTGAGCTATCAAGGATCAGCTGACACAATCACATTGATCAGCGGATGCCTCCCATCTGTCAGATAAGGTATTTACTACTTATCCAATCTTTCCTTCATAAGCTGATCATACTCAAACGATTAGCTGAGCCCTTGGGATCAGCTGACAGTTTAGTTTGATCAGTTGGTTAGCTATACCCTGATTTATATTGTTAGCTGAGCATTTCGATCAGCTGAGCAAATCTAGTCAGCTGAGTCTTTCACATTTATCCTTAGCTGAGCAAATTTACATTTGCAGTTCAGTGTCTGTTAGCTGAGTCTTTATTCTATATCTCAGTTAATAGCTTTTCTATGTAATATTTTCTTTAGTCAAAGGCAGAACATGTTTTGTTCTTATTATGCCATAGATCTTTCTTTGTAAAAGTACATAGCACTTTTTGTATCTGCAAAGAAACAAAAAGGATAGATCTTTTTCCCCTGGAAAAGAAGAAAGATACTCTTGAAGAGAAGATCTCGAAGATATGATGTTAAGTATGGCTGACAACTCCATACTTGGTAAAGTCAAATCTTCAGAAAGCATGGTGTTGATTAAAGCACAAGCATGAAAGGAGAAGTTTACTTTTCCAAGATATAAAGGTAGTACTTTAATAATATAATAATAGATAGTGGGTACACTCATTACTGAAAAGTATGTTCACTTTACACACTTTGTGTATAAAGTTAACTTACTTTTCATCCACTAACTTTATCTATTATAATATTATTAAACCAAGTATCTTTGTCTCCTTCTCTCTTCATCAACCCGGACACACTTTGCTTATATATACTCATGCATGGAAACATGCTAAGTATGCGTTGAAAAGCACTGAAATATCATAAGTTGAGAATTAGAAGAGTTAGCATTTTACTTTCAGTGTAACAAACTTAATCATGTGTCGAACATCTTAGACATTAGTTGTTTAAGATTAACATTGTCTATGTGTTAGACAAATCTAGTTGCCACCTTTTATTGAACTTAGATTTTCCGCATCTAGTTCATGTAATTGTTGATTAACATCAATAAGAATTATATAAAAGTAAACCGTGTGTCTCTTAAATTTTTATTTGCTAAAGTTTGTATTCAACCCCCCTTCTACAAACATTTGTTGTTGTAGTATCTATTAGGGACCAACAGCTGGTATTAGAGCAGATTAGATAACTCGTATCTAAGATCTGTTTTGCTTACTCTTCAACTGCTTCTACCCCACACTACTAAATGGCCACTCTGGTTGCTGCTTCAAATGGTTCTTCAAATAATGGCTCACTCACTAGGTGTCCAACTTTTGATGGAGAAAACTTTTCTCTCTGGAGGAGTAGACTTCTTCTCTATATGTCAAGCCTAGATGATGTGATGCTCAAAACTGTAAATGAAGGTCCTTATGTTCCTTCCTCAACTATTCAAGTAACTGAAGCCACTGATGAAGTTCCTGCTGTTGAAAGACTAATTATAAAGCCTATAAATCAATGGTCTGATAAAGACAAAATGCTTGTTAATCTTGATGTTAAAGCAAGAACAGCCTTAGTCTCTGCACTACCAAATGATGTCTATCATCAAGTTCTTAACTGCAAATCTGCAAAAAAGATGCTAGACACCTTGACCGTTGCATATAAAGGCACTGAAGAAGTGTAGGAAAACAAGAAACTCCTTCTGGTTAGAGAATATGAGTTCTTTTTTGCTCATAAAGGTGAAAGTCTTACTTAGACCTACACCAGGTTCAACTGCCTTATTAATGACTTAAGAAGGGCAGATGTTCCCAAGAGTAATAAGAAACTTGTAAACAGGTTTCTAGACTCTCTCCCAGAATCTTGGGATCATTTTATCACTATGCTTAAACCTGGTGAGAAAATCAAGTGTCTTACACTGGTTGGTTTATATGGAAACCTTATGAATCATGAACAATCAGTGAAACAAAGGAAACTCTCTACCAAGGATATGAAGGAGGCTGCAAAAGCTCCAACTACTGCCCTTGTATCTAAGGATACAAGATATAGGAGTTTTGCAGCAGTGGTAGATGAATCAAGTGATAAGGAAGAAGAAGAGGAAACTTCTGATGAAGAGCAGGTGGCTGATGGGGATGAAGATCTGGAGAACATGGACAACATTGAAGTTGCTGTTGAGCAGGCTGCCAAGTTGCTGAAGAGGTTTGAGAAGAAACCCTTCAAAGGAGAAAGAGTCATGTCAAAACCAAAGGCTTCTGAAGGTTGTTTCTCTTGTAGCAAGACTGGTCACTATGCCAGTGAATGTAAGTCCAGAGGAAACACAGGCTTCAAGGGTTCCTCAAGCTCTGACAACAAGATTGATTATGAAGCTAAAGATAAGAAGCTTCTTGCTGCTGTCCTTGACAAGAAGAAGAAGAAAGCTCAGAACAAGGTGCTGGTAGCTGAAGAAGTAGATTGGGCTGAGGAAGATCTCTCAAGTGATGAAGATGAGGTCCTCACAGCTCAGTTCAGTTTGATGGCTAACACAGGAAGTACAAGTTCCTTTGATGAGGACATGAAGAAAGCTGCTAAAGATTGTACTTCTTCTGACTGGGATCCCTCTTCTATGTATCAGGTTGGAAAATTTATTAACTATGAAGATAATGAAAAGAACACTATGTTTGATTATCTGTGTGTTGAGTTTCAGTCAAATATTCAAAGAGAAAAGAAGCTAAAATTAGAAATAGAATCACTAAAAGAGAGATTAAGTCTTAAAGATGAGAAACTGAAACAAATGACAAAACTGGAAGATGATTTAGCTAATCAAAAGATACTTAATCAGATCTTGGTAAAAGAAACCAATGAAGCAACAATAAAGTTTAATGACCTTCAAAAAATAGTTAGATCTTGGTGTGTATCTGCTGAGAAGACCACTCAGTGTGTCAATGAGCAGATTCCAAAACAAGTTCAAGCTATTATTGGTGAAAATTATTCCCAAGCTGCTAACTATGTTGATTTTAGCAAGAACATAAATATCTTAGAAAAAGCTGATATTTTACCTCTTACTTTTCAAAAGATTGTAAAAAGAAAAAGTATTATCACTAACAGATTTGTTAAAAGTACAAGTACTCAGCTGAAAGACTCAACCACTTTAAAAGTTGATTCAAGTTCTATTATTTTGACAGATAGCAAAAGTACTGAAAATTTAATTGTAAAGGAAGTAAGTAAAGGAATGGAATCATTTGTTGATACCAAAGAGACATTCTGTTGTCAAACCTTGAAAACTGATACATTAAATTTAGGAACTCAGCTGACTGAAAATTCTTTAGCTAATGATATTACATCAGCTGATCAAAAAGTAGATGATAACTGCTCAGCTGATATCCTGTCAGCTGATCATGGATCCTCTTCTGTTTGTTTAGCTGATCAAACATCACTTCAAACTCTTTTAATAGGAGAAACTAAGGGTAAAAGACCTTTTGTTTACAAAAAGTCTAAGTCTGCCATACCTAAAGTTGATCATAAACTCATTTTAACTAAGGGTCAACCTAAGGTAACTGTAAACAAAGACCTTATCAGTTTACAGAATCAGTTGCAACAACTGAATGGTGAAATCTGTCAGCTGATGACCCATAGTCATCAGAAAACAGTTAAGACATCTCTTAGGCAATTACCAAAATATGTAAAAGGCTCCAAAAATAAAAAAATGTTATAAATGTGGGAGCAAAGAACATAAGGCAAGTAATTGTTCTCTTGAAGGTAACTCAAGACAGCGGACTGATAATGATAACACAGTTGTTTCTCTCATTCATAAACAACTTAATATAAAGTAGATGGCTAGGTGCAATCCACAGGGGTCCACTTAAATGTGGATGCCCAAGTGTCACTAACCTTCTTTCAATCACAACTATGCAGGGGCTGAACACATGGTATCTTGACAGTGGATGCTCAAGGACCATGACATGTTGTAAAGCTTAGCTTAGTAACTACAAGAAGGAAAAAGGTCCAAGAGTGACCTTTGGTGATAACAATTGTAGGCAAACAAAAGGCTATGGTGAACTTCATAATGGGAACTTAACCTTGTCAAAAGTTTCATATGTTAAAGGACTTAAGTACAATCTCATCAGCATAAGTCACTTATGTGATGGTGATCATAAAGTCCTCTTTACAAAGACAGGTGGTTCCATTTTAGATCAAGAAGGTAAAACAATAATTTGTGCAAAAAGAACCAAGGATGTATATACTCTTGATATGTCCTCTAGTGATCCACCAAAGTTAACCTGTTTGTATACAAAATCTGTAACTGACACAAACTGGTTATGGCACAAAAGGCTTTCCCATTTAAACTTCAAAAATATAAACAAGCTGAGCAAGGGTGAACTAGTGTCAGGACTACCTTCACTGACGTATGTTAAGCCTAAACCTTGTTCTGCCTGTGAGAAGGGAAAGAAGCACAAGACTTCTTTTCCATCTAAGCAAGCCTTCTCCATTACTGAACCTTTCTACATGTTGCACATGGATCTATTTGGTCCTGTTGCTACTGCTAGTATTGGTGGAAGTAAGTATGCATTGGTGATGGTTGATGAATTCTCAAGATACACTTGGGTCATCTTCCTAAAAGCAAAGAGTGAGGCTGCTGAAGAAATAATAAGCTTCATAAAGAAGATGGAAGTGCTAAATGGAAATCTGGTAAGGATGCTTAGAAGTGATCATGGAACTGAGTTTATAAATCAAACTCTAGAAGGTTTCTATGATGAGAAATGTATATCTCAAAACTTCTCTACTCCAAGAACTCCACAACAAAATGGTGTAGCTGAAAGAAGGAACAGAACATTAATAGAAGCTGCAAGAACCATGTTGTGTGAGAGTGGATTAGGATTTAATCTGTGGGCTGAAGCTGTCAGCTGTGCATGTTTCGCTCAGAACAGATCCCTTGTTATCAAGAGGCACAACAAGACGCCCTATGAAGTGCTCAAGGGAAGGAAGCCCAACATCAGCTTTCTGCATATATTTGGATGTCAGTGTTTCATCCTGAACCAGAGAGATCAGTTGCAGAAATTTGCTCCAAAAGCTGATGAAGGTGTGTTTGTTGGATATTGTGTAATTATCAAAGCCTACAGAATCTACAACCTTAGAACAAAGGTCATAGAAGAATCAATCAATGTAAGTTTTAATGAAAATGACTTTGTTGCTTCCTGTTCTACTAATCCATCTACAGGTGAGGAATTTAATGATCTGCTGAATACTGAAGACAACATTCCAGTGTCAGTTGATTCACTCCCATCAGCTGATATAGATGATTTAGATGAAATTGTTCCAAATGCAAAACCAGCCAATGCTAAACCTACCTCAAAACTTTTACTGAATGATGGGAATCATGTTTCAACATCAATGGACTCTAATTCCATATCAAACATTCCCTCATCAGTAGAAGTTTCATCAGATAACATTCCTGAAATTCTGTCAGCTGATCATCCAGAAGTCTCATCAGCTGATCCAAACCAAAGAATTTCGACTCCCATAATCCAAAATAATCCAAACTCTCAAAGAATCCAAAATGCCTATAAGGACCACAAGGATTATCCTAAAGATCATGTCATAGGTAACATAGAAGCACCTGTACTAACAAGATGAAAAGCTTGTAATTTCTGTTTATACACAGGTTTTGTTTCTATGATTGAACCTAAGAAGGTGGATGAAGCTCTAAATGATCCTCACTGGATTAATGCCATGCAAGAAGAATTGGCAGAATTTACAAGAAACAATGTATGGACTTTGTGAAGGGTTTTGTAGGGTATAAAAACATATTATAACATGCACAGCGGAATAAAACCCCCTCCAGTGATCTCATATAACTCGTGCAGAAACTAAAAGAGGAAGAGGGTTAGAAAGTTATACCTTGATGTAAACCAAAAACTTTTTCTTTAAGCCTCTAGACAGCTGCAGGTTGTCCACCGCTACTGCACTGCCTCGAACTAGCTGCTAGACCGCCTAAGGATTGAACCTCGGATCAAATAACCGTGACCCGCGTGTGTGTGAACCGTCGCCGCGAACCACCGTCGCTCGGTGGTTGGTCCTCGGCTTTAGCGCCGCCGCCGAAGAGAGAGGAGAGGGAGAGAGCCTTAGGGTTTTCTTTTGTTTCTTGTAATTAACTTATGTGATTAATGAGAGGTAAATAAGGTTTATATAATAAACCCTTATTAGGCCCCAAGCCCGTTTAATTAAAGCCCAGCTTTAATTAAATTATTAATCAATTACAGAAAGTACCCTCAACCTTTCTAATTAATTAATAACTATTAATTAATTGGTCTCGTTAATATTTAAACTAAATATTAACTTCTCCTTTTAAATAATAAATAACTTTTATTATTTCTCTCTTTCTCAATAATTAATTAAACTATTAATTATTGTCATACACAAAAAGGTAAAATCCAAAAGGTTCTATTTGGGTGTGCAGCGGTGTGATCCTTTAGTGTCACATAGTATTGGACACGATAATACATGTTATCTATCTCTGCACATAATCTAACAGACTCCCACTTATGCAAGATAAGTAACACTCCTTATACATCGTTGGCCTAAGGAGGTCCCTAGCCAAACACTTAGGTTAACCAGACTATGAGATCTCTTACATCTAGAGATATAATCCAAACCTTGGATTATCTAGGTTTTTTCTTTTGCATCGCGATATTTCGTAATGTGAGTATTTGACATGGAGCAGGGATCTCATCTAATACTCAGATTTTCTCGACTCTGATTTCGACACTCTGCAGTTACGGTGTTCCCGAATGAATAACTATCATTCTAACCGAGCGCGGCCACGCATTTTCAGTAGTCTTAATCATCGAGGAGCTCAGAAAATATCTCTCCTAAAAAGGAGGTGCAAATTCCAGTTTGACTATTTGCAATTTGAGCACATTGCTTCCGCTGCACCTAGACAAGCCCCTTATGATCACTCTGTTACGGCGTGACGTTAGAACATGCTAAAGTACAGAAGTTACCACGCCCCAAACCAAATATCTCAGGTATAAGGACAACCTATCAAGTTTACTTATGTTAACGCTCCATGAAGTAAACTCAATGCGGATCACCCCAATATTTATCCCCTGATAAATATCTATGAATATTTGGTCACAACCTTGTGCTTTTACTCATACCCGAATAAATCATCAAATATTCATAATAGCGTTACCTCCCTAATGTAGCTCCCACTACATTAAGTAGCTACGGGCATTTAGACAATTCATAACTTGACTTGTCAAGGATAGGTTAAACATGCTAAAAATGGACAACTACGAAACATTATGTAAATACCTCCTATTTCAATCCCATGAAATGTAAATACATAATAAAAGGTTTCAAGTTACATCCATAGTAATAATAAAAAACACGAACTAGCTGCTATGTTCCAAGTACTGCATTCCTATAGAACTTACATGCCTCTCATGCTTAGCCCTAGCTAGCGGCTTCGTCAACGGGTCAGCAACGTTGTCATCCGTCGGTATCTTTTGCAATCTAATATCATCTCTTCCAATGATCTCTCAGATGAGGTGATATTTCCTGAGTACGTGCCTTGTCCGCTGATGATCTCTAGGCTCTTTAGCTTGCGCTACAGCCCCTGAGTTGTCACAGAATATATCGATCGGTCTAGAGATACTGGCAACAACTCTAAGATCCGAGATAAAATTCTTTAGCCAGACAGCTTCCTTTGTCGCATTACTTGCCGCAATATACTCTGCCTCTGTAGTAGAATCTGCTATTGTATCTTGCTTCTGACTTTTCCAAGATATGGCTCCTCCGTTTAGGGTAAAGACAAATCCTGACTGCGACCTGAAGTCGTCTCTGTCGGTCTGGAAACTACAATCAGTGTAACCAGTTACACTGAGCTCATCCATTGAACCTCCATATACTAGGAATATGTCTTTCGTCCTTCTCAGATACTTGAGAATATTCTTGACGGCCAGCCAATGAGCTTCACCAGGATTTTACTGATATCTACTCGTGACACTGATAGAATAGGCAAGATCGGGTCTAGTACATAGCATGGCATACATAATCGAACCAACTGCCAAGGCATATGGTATCAATTTCATCTTGTCCTGATCTTGACTAGACACAGGACATTGAGCCTTGCACAAAATCGCGCCAGATTGCATAGGAATAAATCCTTTCTTGGATCCATCCATCTTGAATCTTTTCACGACTTTGTCAATATACGTACTTTGACTAAGTCCGATAAGCCGCTTAGATCTATTCCTATAGATCTTTATACCCAGTATATAAGCAGCTTCTCCCAAGTATTTCATCTGGAAACATTTACCTAACCAGGATTTTACTCCCTGTAATACTGGTATATTGTTTCCTATTAACAGTATGTCGTCTACATACAAGACTAGGAAGGTTACCACGCTCCCATTGAATTTGGTGTAAACACACGACTCGAACTCACTTTTGGTAAAACCAAACTCTTTGATGCGCTCATCAAAGTGTAAGTTCTAGCTCCTAGATGCTTGCTTTAGTCCATAAATGGATTTAAGCAACTTGCATACTTTATTTGGGTTCTTTGGATCCGCAAAACCAACCGGTTCTATCATATATACATCCTCTGTCAGTTTCCCGTTAAGGAAAGCGATTTTGACATCCATCTGCCATATCTCATAGTCAAAATATGCTGATATGGCCATTAGAATCCTAATAGTCTTAAGCATTGCCACTGGGGAAAAAGTTTCATCATAGTCAACGCCATGAGTTTGCGTGAAACCTTTTGCCACTAGCCTTGCTTTAAAAGTATGCACCTTTCCATCCATGTCTGTCTTCTTTTTGAAGACCCATTTGCACCCAACAACTTTACTGTGTTGAGGCAAATCCACTAACTCCCGAACTTGGTTGTCATACATGGATTGCATCTCTGCCTTCATGGCTTCCAGCCATCTCTCAGATTCTAAACCTGAGGCAGCGTCTTGGTAGGTAGTGGGTTCTAAAAGATCCCCTTCGTCTTGAGCAACTAGGAATCTCACATACCTGTCTGGCTCAATACGAGGCCTACTAGACCTGCGAAGGTCTTGTGTTTGCACCTCTTCCTCAACCACAGACTAGGGTTGAGGTTCAACAATTCTTTGTTGAACTACAGGTTCAATTATCGGTGGTGGTGTAATCTCCTCCTCTTCAATTTCTTGAAGCTCTATTTCTTTTCTCGGAGTCTCTGAGTTTAGAAACTTCTCCTCCAAGAATACCCCTTTACGAGCAACAAAAACTTTGTTCTCATCTGGGTTGTAGAAATAGTATCCCATGGTTTCCTTGGGATAACCCACGAAGATACACTTATCTGATTTGGGATTGAGTTTATCTGTGAATGTTCTCTTAACATACACCTCACATCCCCAAACCTTTAGAAAAGACATTTTGGGTTTTTTCCCCGTCCATACCTCGAACGGTGTCTTTTCAACCGATTTGTTTGGAACCCGGTTCAGCATGAATGCTGCTGTCTCGAGTGCGTGTCCCCAAAATGACAATGGTAGTGAACTTCGACTCATCATTGATCGTACCATGTCAAGCAGCGTACGATTCCTCCTTTCTGATACACCATTCATCTGAGGTGTATACGGAGGTGTGAGTTGTGAAACAATCCCACATTCCTTCAAATGATCGTCGAATTCCTGACTCAGATATTCGCCACCTCGATCCGACCGAAGCGACTTTATCTTCTTGTCCATCTGATTTTGTACCTCATTCTGAAACTGTTTGAACTTGTCAAAAACTTTCAGATTTAAGTCTCATGAGGTAGATATAACCGAACCTACTGAAGTCGTCAGTAAAGGTTATGAAATACCGGTATCCTCCTCTAGCCTCCGGAGTAAAGGGTCCTCACACATCTGTGTGTATAATCCCTAATAACTCGCTGGCCCTTTCATTCTCACTGTTGAAAGGCTGCTTTGTCATTTTACCAGACAAACAAGATTCGCAAACATCATATGACTCCAAGTCAAATGGTTCCAGAATTCCATCATCTCGAAGTTTCTCTATGCGTTTCTCGTTTATATGTCCTAAAAGACAATGCCAGAGGTAAGTTTGATTCAAGTTACTCTTGGATCTCTTACTTATATGATAGATGTCATTGTTATCTAAATTTAGCGTTTATAGACCATTTTCTGGAGTAGCTTTGAAAAAGAAAACATTATTTTTAATTAGTCTTGGAACATAATAACAAGGTTCTAGTTCTAAGACCATGCCCGAGGGCAAACTAAGACAATATGTCCCTACAGCTTCAACACCAACCATGGAGCCTTCACCTACCTGCAGGTCCATATCTCCTTGTCTCAGTTTCTTACTTCTCTTGAATCCCTGCAAATGATTGCATATGTGATGACCACATCCGGTATCCAATACCCATGATTCATAAGAAGTAATAAGACAACCTATCATAAAGATACCTGTATCATTGGGCGAACCAATGTCCAGCTGATCTATGTCGAGTGAGTGCTCGCATGAATCCTTGCTACCACAGTCTGGGTAACAAATTTCTCCAAGTTCTTCCAGCCAGTCATCCTCCTGCATAGGGTCCACAACTGGTGACTCTAGCTGCTTTGGGTTCAACTCGTCGCTAATGCACATGAGGATTTCGTGCAAGGAACCGAACAAGAGCATAACAAGCTCATGTGGTTTTGATTTTGACCCCAAGCTCTCATAGCAATCCAAGAGCCTTCTCATATTAATGAGATGATCGCTAATAAGCTGAATTTCTTTCATCTTGGCTGAAAGGATTTCTCTCATCAATAGCATACGACATATCCGTTCACTAAACTTGAACTTCTGCTCCAGTCCTTGAACAACTTCATAAGATGACTTCTCACGGAGATCGTCCGTAAACTCGGATTATGCGGTGAGAACGAGAATCGACATAACATCAGTTTCGTCAGCCAGATACTGAGAGTAAGTGTCATACTCACTATCCTGGGCATCTACTCCTGGTCGTTCTGGAGGCAATGTCTCAATGATGTGAAGCTTTCCCTGTGCATCCAAAACATTTTTTAGATGCATCTTCCAAACATCAAACTTTGGACCCGAAAGATTCCACTTGCTAGTGATGAGACTTAGAGATTCTCTTGGTGAATAAAACGGAATAACAGATATAATAGACATCTACAAAAAAAGAAAAAGATAAAACTGATTCAGTATTGATTATATCTTCTAATAATTATTACATTTAAAAAAAAATTATTACACTAGGATCCATATTTCACATTTTCCGATGCAAGGTTTGGGCACTTCCCACCGGGACAATGCTATTTCTGGTAGGTAAAAACTATACCAATCGTATCCTAGCTGGACACGACTCCTAGATCCGCGGAACATCGATTACGAGAACCGTGCATGTTTAGTCCCTCTAGTGCATTTTGGGCCGGGACTCCCGATTATCACCAAAATAGATCGCACCACCTAAGACAGCATGAATTCTGGCCGGGACTCCCGATTATCGCAGAATCTTTCATGCCCCTTCCCGCAATGGTTTGAACCCGGATGACCAAGGTTTGGGCACTTCCGACACCCGAGTACCGTTTAACAGCAAGGGTGTACCATTAGGTGGGTAGCACACTGATCTAAGATTTTTATAAAAAGGATTTCCAAGTTTTTAACGTGAAAAACTTTAATGCCAGTTTTCTTTTAAAAACATCTGTTTCAATAATTAACTATTATTAAAACCCTTGTTTTATTTCATCGTGTTAATCACAACCACGCATATATATAATATGTAAAGAAATAAAACAACCACAAACAACTATGCCTTAGCCTTGCCCTTAACTAATGTCGGTTTCGTGAGCCACAAGAAAAACCCGACGGTCAAAACCTAAGTGGAAATACACAACACACATGGCATGACATTCTGAAGCTCCCACTGGCTCCAGCATCCAATCCTGCTCCCTGCTCCTTGGTTCTTGGTTCTCGTATCAGCTTCATATTTATTCTAATAATCTATTCTATTCTAAAGTCTAAAAAACTAGAAATATAAAAATTACAAGATTGATCAAAGGCACGCAGGCCCGCTAATTCTAGTACTTTTACAAAATAGAATAGGGGTTGTAAGTGGCACGCAGGCCTCCCCACACCATAGAATAATAAAACCAATCACAACCACAAGTGCGAGAAATTAAACAATCCACAAGGTCTAGGGCTCGGCTATGACATCCCAAAACATGTACTAAACTAATACATGAAAGTAAAACAGCATCTGATTTCTAATTATTCACCTTGATGAAAAATTACTGATTTTAAGAACCTGTTAAAACCCCTATATTGTTTTTCTGTTATTTGCAATAAATATATATTTCAAGTTTCATACTTGATAATTAATCAAAAACTCAAAATAATATTTAGACCTTAAATTAAAATAACAACTGTATTTCAATTTAATATTGACCACAAAATATCTGAACCGCGAGCTGGGCCAAATATTTAAACTGGGTCATTGATTGGAAACCGGACCGAGAAATAAAAACTGGGCCGAAGCCCAAAAACCTTTAGCGCCGCTAACCCTAGCCGCTAAACCCAAACTGGGCCGCAGGCCTCTTGGGCCGTGGTTCTCTGGGCCGAAGCCCACCACAAAAATTAGCGCCGCTAACTGCAACGCTTTCGCGCCGCTAACTGCGCCGCGATCGCGCCGCTAACTGCGCCGCGATCGCGCCGCTAACCCTATTCCACGGTCGACCGCCCGCCGCCGACCTTCGGCAGCCGACCTATCCCTTGGACTGCTGCACCAAACTGAGGCTGCTGCCGGGAAGTGGTGGTTGATTTCTTGTCATCGTAAATAACAACAAAACAAAAAAAACAGATTTAATAAATATTTAAATCTAACAATCTATTTATCCATAACTAATTAATCTAATCCAATAGAAAACATAAACTTGAATTCTATTTACTTGGATGATCAAAAAGCTTTTTTTTTTCTGGATAAAAATAGAATCATATTTCATCAGAATAAAAAGAAACCTACTTAGTCTCCTACGAGGTTAGAAGTGGCTCTGATACCACTGAAGGGTTTTGTAGGGTATAAAAACATATTATAACATGCACAGCGGAATAAAACCCCTCCAATGATCTCATCTAACTCGTACAGAAACTAAAAGAGGAAGAAGCTTAGAAAGTTATACCTTGATGTAAACCAAAAACTTTTTCTTTAAGCCTCTAGACAGCTGCAGGTTGTCCACCGCTACTGCACCGCCTCAAACTGGCTACTAGACCGCCTAAGGATTGAACCTCGGATGAAATAACCGTGACCCGCGTGTGTGTGTACTGTCGCCGCCGACCACTGTCGCTCGGTGGTTGGTCCTCGGCTTTAGCGCCGCCGCCGAAGAGAGAGGAGAGGCGGAGAGCCTTAGGGTTTTCTTTTGTTTCTTGTAATTAACTTATGTGATTAATGAGAGGTAAATAAGGTTTATATAATAAACCCTTATTAGGCCCCGAGCCCGTTTAATTATATAATAAACCTTTAGGGTTTAGGGTTTAGGGTTTAGGGTTTAGGGTTTAGGCCCAGCTTTAATTAAACTATTAATCAATTACAGAAAGTACCCTCAACCTTTCTAATTAATTAATAACTATTAATTAATTGGTCTCGTTAATATTTAAACTAAATATTAACTTCTCCTTTTAAATAATAAATAACTTTTATTATTTCTCTCTTTCTCAATAATTAATTAAACTATTAATTATTGTCATACACAAAAAGGTAAAATCCAAAAGGTTCTATTTGGGTGTGCAGCGGTGTGATCATTTAGTGTCACATAGTATTGGACACGATAATACATGTTAACTATCTCTGCACATAATCTAACACTTTGATGCCAAGACCAAAGGATAAATCCATCATTGGTACTAAGTGGGTGTTTAGAAACAAAATGGATTAACAAGGGCTGATCATCAGAAACAAAGCAAGGTTAGTTGCACAGGGGTATTGTCAAGAAGAAGGTATTGATTATGATGAAACCTTTGCCCCTGTTGCAAGACTTGAAGCAATAAGACTGTTTCTAGCCTATGCTGCCTTCAAAGACTTCAAAGTTTTCCAAATGGATGTTAAGAGTGCTTTCCTCAATGGAGAATTGAAGGAAGAGGTGTATGTCAAACAACCTCCAGGTTTTGAGGATGCAAGCAAGCCAGATCATGTATACTTCTTGAACAAAGCTTTGTATGGTCTAAAGCAAGCACCAAGAGCCTGGTATGATACCCTCTCTTCTTTTCTAATTAACAAAGGTTTTATAAGAGGAAGCATAGATATCACTTTGTTTATAAGGAAATTCAAGGGTGATGTGATTCTTGTACAAATATATGTAGATGATATAATATTTGGGTCTACAAATTTGGATCTTTGTAAAAAGTTTTCTTGGACTTCAAATAAGACAAGAGGTTGATGGAATTTTCATTCATCAAACAAAGTATGTAAATGACTTACTTAAGAAATTTGAGTTTGAAAATTGTTCTTCAATGAAAACACCCATGTCCACTGCCTTAAAGCTTGGAAAGGACACTGATGGTAAATCAGTGAACATTACAGCTTATAGAGGTATGATTGGATCTCTTTTATACCTCACTGAAAGTAGACCAAATATTATGTTTTCAACATGTCCCGTGGACTGCTGCCCCAAACTGAGGCTGCTGCCGGGAAGTGGTGGTTGATTTCTTGTCATCGTAAATAACAACAAAACAAAAAAAACAGATTTAATAAATATTTAAATCTAACAATCTATTTATCCATAACTAATTAATCTAATCCAATAGAAAACATAAACTTGAATTCTATTTACTTGGATGATCAAAAAGCTTTTTTTTTTCTGGATAAAAATAGAATCATATTTCATCAGAATAAAAAGAAACCTACTTAGTCTCCTACGAGGTTAGAAGTGGCTCTGATACCACTGAAGGGTTTTGTAGGGTATAAAAACATATTATAACATGCACAGCGGAATAAAACCCCCTCCAATGATCTCATCTAACTCGTACAGAAACTAAAAGAGGAAGAGGCTTAGAAAGTTATACCTTGATGTAAACCAAAAACTTTTTCTTT
Source organism: Pulicaria dysenterica (assembly GCA_947179395.2). Taxonomy (NCBI): domain Eukaryota; kingdom Viridiplantae; phylum Streptophyta; class Magnoliopsida; order Asterales; family Asteraceae; genus Pulicaria; species Pulicaria dysenterica. The sequence goes on along the minus strand of OX359289.1, from coordinate 32,944,805 downwards.
AAGCCTCTAGACAGCTGCAGGTTGTCCACCGCTACTGCACCGCCTCAAACTGGCTACTAGACCGCCTAAGGATTGAACCTCGGATGAAATAACCGTGACCCGCGTGTGTGTGTACTGTCGCCGCCGACCACTGTCGCTCGGTGGTTGGTCCTCGGCTTTAGCGCCGCCGCCGAAGAGAGAGGAGAGGCGGAGAGCCTTAGGGTTTTCTTTTGTTTCTTGTAATTAACTTATGTGATTAATGAGAGGTAAATAAGGTTTATATAATAAACCCTTATTAGGCCCCGAGCCCGTTTAATTATATAATAAACCTTTAGGGTTTAGGGTTTAGGGTTTAGGCCAGGGTTTAATTAAACTATTAATCAATTACAGAAAGTACCCTCAACCTTTCTAATTAATTAATAACTATTAATTAATTGGTCTCGTTAATATTTAAACTAAATATTAACTTCTCCTTTTAAATAATAAATAACTTTTATTATTTCTCTCTTTCTCAATAATTAATTAAACTATTAATTATTGTCATACACAAAAAGGTAAAATCCAAAAGGTTCTATTTGGGTGTGCAGCGGTGTGATCATTTAGTGTCACATAGTATTGGACACGATAATACATGTTAACTATCTCTGCACATAATCTAACACTTTGATGCCAAGACCAAAGGATAAATCCATCATTGGTACTAAGTGGGTGTTTAGAAACAAAATGGATTAACAAGGGCTGATCATCAGAAACAAAGCAAGGTTAGTTGCACAGGGGTATTGTCAAGAAGAAGGTATTGATTATGATGAAACCTTTGCCCCTGTTGCAAGACTTGAAGCAATAAGACTGTTTCTAGCCTATGCTGCCTTCAAAGACTTCAAAGTTTTCCAAATGGATGTTAAGAGTGCTTTCCTCAATGGAGAATTGAAGGAAGAGGTGTATGTCAAACAACCTCCAGGTTTTGAGGATGCAAGCAAGCCAGATCATGTATACTTCTTGAACAAAGCTTTGTATGGTCTAAAGCAAGCACCAAGAGCCTGGTATGATACCCTCTCTTCTTTTCTAATTAACAAAGGTTTTATAAGAGGAAGCATAGATATCACTTTGTTTATAAGGAAATTCAAGGGTGATGTGATTCTTGTACAAATATATGTAGATGATATAATATTTGGGTCTACAAATTTGGATCTTTGTAAAAAGTTTTCTTGGACTTCAAATAAGACAAGAGGTTGATGGAATTTTCATTCATCAAACAAAGTATGTAAATGACTTACTTAAGAAATTTGAGTTTGAAAATTGTTCTTCAATGAAAACACCCATGTCCACTGCCTTAAAGCTTGGAAAGGACACTGATGGTAAATCAGTGAACATTACAGCTTATAGAGGTATGATTGGATCTCTTTTATACCTCACTGAAAGTAGACCAGATATTATGTTTTCAACATGTCCCGTGGACTGCTGCCCCAAACTGAGGCTGCTGCCGGGAAGTGGTGGTTGATTTCTTGTCATCGTAAATAACAACAAAACAAAAAAAACAGATTTAATAAATATTTAAATCTAACAATCTATTTATCCATAACTAATTAATCTAATCCAATAGAAAACATAAACTTGAATTCTATTTACTTGGATGATCAAAAAGCTTTTTTTTTTCTGGATAAAAATAGAATCATATTTCATCAGAATAAAAAGAAACCTACTTAGTCTCCTACAAGGTTAGAAGTGGCTCTGATACCACTGAAGGGTTTTGTAGGGTATAAAAACATATTATAACATGCACAGCGGAATAAAACCCCCTCCAATGATCTCATCTAACTCGTACAGAAACTAAAAGAGGAAGAGGCTTAGAAAGTTATACCTTGATGTAAACCAAAAACTTTTTCTTTAAGCCTCTAGACAGCTGCAGGTTGTCCACCGCTACTGCACCGCCTCAAACTGGCTACTAGACCGCCTAAGGATTGAACCTCGGATGAAATAACCGTGACCCGCGTGTGTGTGTACTGTCGCCGCCGACCACTGTCGCTCGGTGGTTGGTCCTCGGCTTTAGCGCCGCCGCCGAAGAGAGAGGAGAGGCGGAGAGCCTTAGGGTTTTCTTTTGTTTCTTGTAATTAACTTATGTGATTAATGAGAGGTAAATAAGGTTTATATAATAAACCCTTATTAGGCCCCGAGCCCGTTTAATTATATAATAAACCTTTAGGGTTTAGGGTTTAGGGTTTAGGGTTTAGGGTTTAGGGTTTAGGCCAGGGTTTAATTAAACTATTAATCAATTACAGAAAGTACCCTCAACCTTTCTAATTAATTAATAACTATTAATTAATTGGTCTCGTTAATATTTAAACTAAATATTAACTTCTCCTTTTAAATAATAAATAACTTTTATTATTTCTCTCTTTCTCAATAATTAATTAAACTATTAATTATTGTCATACACAAAAAGGTAAAATCCAAAAGGTTCTATTTGGGTGTGCAGCGGTGTGATCATTTAGTGTCACATAGTATTGGACACGATAATACATGTTAACTATCTCTGCACATAATCTAACACTTTGATGCCAAGACCAAAGGATAAATCCATCATTGGTACTAAGTGGGTGTTTAGAAACAAAATGGATTAACAAGGGCTGATCATCAGAAACAAAGCAAGGTTAGTTGCACAGGGGTATTGTCAAGAAGAAGGTATTGATTATGATGAAACCTTTGCCCCTGTTGCAAGACTTGAAGCAATAAGACTGTTTCTAGCCTATGCTGCCTTCAAAGACTTCAAAGTTTTCCAAATGGATGTTAAGAGTGCTTTCCTCAATGGAGAATTGAAGGAAGAGGTGTATGTCAAACAACCTCCAGGTTTTGAGGATGCAAGCAAGCCAGATCATGTATACTTCTTGAACAAAGCTTTGTATGGTCTAAAGCAAGCACCAAGAGCCTGGTATGATACCCTCTCTTCTTTTCTAATTAACAAAGGTTTTATAAGAGGAAGCATAGATATCACTTTGTTTATAAGGAAATTCAAGGGTGATGTGATTCTTGTACAAATATATGTAGATGATATAATATTTGGGTCTACAAATTTGGATCTTTGTAAAAAGTTTTCTTGGACTTCATATAAGACAAGAGGTTGATGGAATTTTCATTCATCAAACAAAGTATGTAAATGACTTACTTAAGAAATTTGAGTTTGAAAATTGTTCTTCAATGAAAACACCCATGTCCACTGCCTTAAAGCTTGGAAAGGACACTGATGGTAAATCAGTGAACATTACAGCTTATAGAGGTATGATTGGATCTCTTTTATACCTCACTGAAAGTAGACCAGATATTATGTTTTCAACATGTCCCGTGGACTGCTGCCCCAAACTGAGGCAGCTGCCGGGAAGTGGTGGTTGATTTCTTGTCATCGTAAATAACAACAAAACAAAAAAAACAGATTTAATAAATATTTAAATCTAACAATCTATTTATCCATAACTAATTAATCTAATCCAATAGAAAACATAAACTTGAATTCTATTTACTTGGATGATCAAAAAGCTTTTTTTTTTCTGGATAAAAATAGAATCATATTTCATCAGAATAAAAAGAAACCTACTTAGTCTCCTACGAGGTTAGAAGTGGCTCTGATACCACTGAAGGGTTTTGTAGGGTATAAAAACATATTATAACATGCACAGCGGAATAAAACCCCCTCCAATGATCTCATCTAACTCGTACAGAAACTAAAAGAGGAAGAGGCTTAGAAAGTTATACCTTGATGTAAACCAAAAACTTTTTCTTTAAGCCTCTAGACAGCTGCAGGTTGTCCACCGCTACTGCACCGCCTCAAACTGGCTACTAGACCGCCTAAGGATTGAACCTCGGATGAAATAACCGTGACCCGCGTGTGTGTGTACTGTCGCCGCCGACCACTGTCTCTCGGTGGTTGGTCCTCGGCTTTAGCGCCGCCGCCGAAGAGAGAGGAGAGGCGGAGAGCCTTAGGGTTTTCTTTTGTTTCTTGTAATTAACTTATGTGATTAATGAGAGGTAAATAAGGTTTATATAATAAACCCTTATTAGGCCCCGAGCCCGTTTAATTATATAATAAACCTTTAGGGTTTAGGGTTTAGGGTTTAGGGTTTAGGGTTTAGGGTTTAGGCCCAGCTTTAATTAAACTATTAATCAATTACAGAAAGTACCCTCAACCTTTCTAATTAATTAATAACTATTAATTAATTGGTCTCGTTAATATTTAAACTAAATATTAACTTCTCCTTTTAAATAATAAATAACTTTTATTATTTCTCTCTTTCTCAATAATTAATTAAACTATTAATTATTGTCATACACAAAAAGGTAAAATCCAAAAGGTTCTATTTGGGTGTGCAGCGGTGTGATCATTTAGTGTCACATAGTATTGGACACGATAATACATGTTAACTATCTCTGCACATAATCTAACACTTTGATGCCAAGACCAAAGGATAAATCCATCATTGGTACTAAGTGGGTGTTTAGAAACAAAATGGATTAACAAGGGCTGATCATCAGAAACAAAGCAAGGTTAGTTGCACAGGGGTATTGTCAAGAAGAAGGTATTGATTATGATGAAACCTTTGCCCCTGTTGCAAGACTTGAAGCAATAAGACTGTTTCTAGCCTATGCTGCCTTCAAAGACTTCAAAGTTTTCCAAATGGATGTTAAGAGTGCTTTCCTCAATGGAGAATTGAAGGAAGAGGTGTATGTCAAACAACCTCCAGGTTTTGAGGATGCAAGCAAGCCAGATCATGTATACTTCTTGAACAAAGCTTTGTATGGTCTAAAGCAAGCACCAAGAGCCTGGTATGATACCCTCTCTTCTTTTCTAATTAACAAAGGTTTTATAAGAGGAAGCATAGATATCACTTTGTTTATAAGGAAATTCAAGGGTGATGTGATTCTTGTACAAATATATGTAGATGATATAATATTTGGGTCTACAAATTTGGATCTTTGTAAAAAGTTTTCTTGGACTTCAAATAAGACAAGAGGTTGATGGAATTTTCATTCATCAAACAAAGTATGTAAATGACTTACTTAAGAAATTTGAGTTTGAAAATTGTTCTTCAATGAAAACACCCATGTCCACTGCCTTAAAGCTTGGAAAGGACACTGATGGTAAATCAGTGAACATTACAGCTTATAGAGGTATGATTGGATCTCTTTTATACCTCACTGAAAGTAGACCAGATATTATGTTTTCAACATGTCCCGTGGACTGCTGCCCCAAACTGAGGCTGCTGCCGGGAAGTGGTGGTTGATTTCTTGTCATCGTAAATAACAACAAAACAAAAAAAACAGATTTAATAAATATTTAAATCTAACAATCTATTTATCCATAACTAATTAATCTAATCCAATAGAAAACATAAACTTGAATTCTATTTACTTGGATGATCAAAAAGCTTTTTTTTTTCTGGATAAAAATAGAATCATATTTCATCAGAATAAAAAGAAACCTACTTAGTCTCCTACGAGGTTAGAAGTGGCTCTGATACCACTGAAGGGTTTTGTAGGGTATAAAAACATATTATAACATGCACAGCGGAATAAAACCCCCTCCAATGATCTCATCTAACTCGTACAGAAACTAAAAGAGGAAGAGGCTTAGAAAGTTATACCTTGATGTAAACCAAAAACTTTTTCTTTAAGCCTCTAGACAGCTGCAGGTTGTCCACCGCTACTGCACCGCCTCAAACTGGCTACTAGACCGCCTAAGGATTGAACCTCGGATGAAATAACCGTGACCCGCGTGTGTGTGTACTGTCGCCGCCGACCACTGTCGCTCGGTGGTTGGTCCTCGGCTTTAGCGCCGCCGCCGAAGAGAGAGGAGAGGCGGAGAGCCTTAGGGTTTTCTTTTGTTTCTTGTAATTAACTTATGTGATTAATGAGAGGTAAATAAGGTTTATATAATAAACCCTTATTAGGCCCCGAGCCCGTTTAATTATATAATAAACCTTTAGGGTTTAGGGTTTAGGGTTTAGGGTTTAGGGTTTAGGCCCAGCTTTAATTAAACTATTAATCAATTACAGAAAGTACCCTCAACCTTTCTAATTAATTAATAACTATTAATTAATTGGTCTCGTTAATATTTAAACTAAATTTTAACTTCTCCTTTTAAATAATAAATAACTTTTATTATTTCTCTCTTTCTCAATAATTAATTAAACTATTAATTATTGTCATACACAAAAAGGTAAAATCCAAAAGGTTCTATTTGGGTGTGCAGCGGTGTGATCATTTAGTGTCACATAGTATTGGACACGATAATACATGTTAACTATCTCTGCACATAATCTAACACTTTGATGCCAAGACCAAAGGATAAATCCATCATTGGTACTAAGTGGGTGTTTAGAAACAAAATGGATTAACAAGGGCTGATCATCAGAAACAAAGCAAGGTTAGTTGCACAGGGGTATTGTCAAGAAGAAGGTATTGATTATGATGAAACCTTTGCCCCTGTTGCAAGACTTGAAGCAATAAGACTGTTTCTAGCCTATGCTGCCTTCAAAGACTTCAAAGTTTTCCAAATGGATGTTAAGAGTGCTTTCCTCAATGGAGAATTGAAGGAAGAGGTGTATGTCAAACAACCTCCAGGTTTTGAGGATGCAAGCAAGCCAGATCATGTATACTTCTTGAACAAAGCTTTGTATGGTCTAAAGCAAGCACCAAGAGCCTGGTATGATACCCTCTCTTCTTTTCTAATTAACAAAGGTTTTATAAGAGGAAGCATAGATATCACTTTGTTTATAAGGAAATTCAAGGGTGATGTGATTCTTGTACAAATATATGTAGATGATATAATATTTGGGTCTACAAATTTGGATCTTTGTAAAAAGTTTTCTTGGACTTCAAATAAGACAAGAGGTTGATGGAATTTTCATTCATCAAACAAAGTATGTAAATGACTTACTTAAGAAATTTGAGTTTGAAAATTGTTCTTCAATGAAAACACCCATGTCCACTGCCTTAAAGCTTGGAAAGGACACTGATGGTAAATCAGTGAACATTACAGCTTATAGAGGTATGATTGGATCTCTTTTATACCTCACTGAAAGTAGACCAGATATTATGTTTTCAACATGTCCCGTGGACTGCTGCCCCAAACTGAGGCTGCTGCCGGGAAGTGGTGGTTGATTTCTTGTCATCGTAAATAACAACAAAACAAAAAAAACAGATTTAATAAATATTTAAATCTAACAATCTATTTATCCATAACTAATTAATCTAATCCAATAGAAAACATAAACTTGAATTCTATTTACTTGGATGATCAAAAAGCTTTTTTTTTTCTGGATAAAAATAGAATCATATTTCATCAGAATAAAAAGAAACCTACTTAGTCTCCTACGAGGTTAGAAGTGGCTCTGATACCACTGAAGGGTTTTGTAGGGTATAAAAACATATTATAACATGCACAGCGGAATAAAACCCCCTCCAATGATCTCATCTAACTCGTACAGAAACTAAAAGAGGAAGAGGCTTAGAAAGTTATACCTTGATGTAAACCAAAAACTTTTTCTTTAAGCCTCTAGACAGCTGCAGGTTGTCCACCGCTACTGCACCGCCTCAAACTGGCTACTAGACCGCCTAAGGATTGAACCTCGGATGAAATAACCGTGACCCGCGTGTGTGTGTACTGTCGCCGCCGACCACTGTCGCTCGGTGGTTGGTCCTCGGCTTTAGCGCCGCCGCCGAAGAGAGAGTAGAGGCGGAGAGCCTTAGGGTTTTCTTTTGTTTCTTGTAATTAACTTATGTGATTAATGAGAGGTAAATAAGGTTTATATAATAAACCCTTATTAGGCCCCGAGCCCGTTTAATTATATAATAAACCTTTAGGGTTTAGGGTTTAGGGTTTAGGGTTTAGGGTTTAGGGTTTAGGCCCAGCTTTAATTAAACTATTAATCAATTACAGAAAGTACCCTCAACCTTTCTAATTAATTAATAACTATTAATTAATTGGTCTCGTTAATATTTAAACTAAATATTAACTTCTCCTTTTAAATAATAAATAACTTTTATTATTTCTCTCTTTCTCAATAATTAATTAAACTATTAATTATTGTCATACACAAAAAGGTAAAATCCAAAAGGTTCTATTTGGGTGTGCAGCGGTGTGATCATTTAGTGTCACATAGTATTGGACACGATAATACATGTTAACTATCTCTGCACATAATCTAACACTTTGATGCCAAGACCAAAGGATAAATCCATCATTGGTACTAAGTGGGTGTTTAGAAACAAAATGGATTAACAAGGGCTGATCATCAGAAACAAAGCAAGGTTAGTTGCACAGGGGTATTGTCAAGAAGAAGGTATTGATTATGATGAAACCTTTGCCCCTGTTGCAAGACTTGAAGCAATAAGACTGTTTCTAGCCTATGCTGCCTTCAAAGACTTCAAAGTTTTCCAAATGGATGTTAAGAGTGCTTTCCTCAATGGAGAATTGAAGGAAGAGGTGTATGTCAAACAACCTCCAGGTTTTGAGGATGCAAGCAAGCCAGATCATGTATACTTCTTGAACAAAGCTTTGTATGGTCTAAAGCAAGCACCAAGAGCCTGGTATGATACCCTCTCTTCTTTTCTAATTAACAAAGGTTTTATAAGAGGAAGCATAGATATCACTTTGTTTATAAGGAAATTCAAGGGTGATGTGATTCTTGTACAAATATATGTAGATGATATAATATTTGGGTCTACAAATTTGGATCTTTGTAAAAAGTTTTCTTGGACTTCAAATAAGACAAGAGGTTGATGGAATTTTCATTCATCAAACAAAGTATGTAAATGACTTACTTAAGAAATTTGAGTTTGAAAATTGTTCTTCAATGAAAACACCCATGTCCACTGCCTTAAAGCTTGGAAAGGACACTGATGGTAAATCAGTGAACATTACAGCTTATAGAGGTATGATTGGATCTCTTTTATACCTCACTGAAAGTAGACCAGATATTATGTTTTCAACATGTCCCGTGGACTGCTGCCCCAAACTGAGGCTGCTGCCGGGAAGTGGTGGTTGATTTCTTGTCATCGTAAATAACAACAAAACAAAAAAAACAGATTTAATAAATATTTAAATCTAACAATCTATTTATCCATAACTAATTAATCTAATCCAATAGAAAACATAAACTTGAATTCTATTTACTTGGATGATCAAAAAGCTTTTTTTTTTCTGGATAAAAATAGAATCATATTTCATCAGAATAAAAAGAAACCTACTTAGTCTCCTACGAGGTTAGAAGTGGCTCTGATACCACTGAAGGGTTTTGTAGGGTATAAAAACATATTATAACATGCACAGCGGAATAAAACCCCCTCCAATGATCTCATCTAACTCGTACAGAAACTAAAAGAGGAAGAGGCTTAGAAAGTTATACCTTGATGTAAACCAAAAACTTTTTCTTTAAGCCTCTAGACAGCTGCAGGTTGTCCACCGCTACTGCACCGCCTCAAACTGGCTACTAGACCGCCTAAGGATTGAACCTCGGATGAAATAACCGTGACCCGCGTGTGTGTGTACTGTCGCCGCCGACCACTGTCGCTCGGTGGTTGGTCCTCGGCTTTAGCGCCGCCGCCGAAGAGAGAGGAGAGGCGGAGAGCCTTAGGGTTTTCTTTTGTTTCTTGTAATTAACTTATGTGATTAATGAGAGGTAAATAAGGTTTATATAATAAACCCTTATTAGGCCCCGAGCCCGTTTAATTATATAATAAACCTTTAGGGTTTAGGGTTTAGGGTTTAGGGTTTAGGGTTTAGGCCCAGCTTTAATTAAACTATTAATCAATTACAGAAAGTACCCTCAACCTTTCTAATTAATTAATAACTATTAATTAATTGGTCTCGTTAATATTTAAACTAAATATTAACTTCTCCTTTTAAATAATAAATAACTTTTATTATTTCTCTCTTTCTCAATAATTAATTAAACTATTAATTATTGTCATACACAAAAAGGTAAAATCCAAAAGGTTCTATTTGGGTGTGCAGCGGTGTGATCATTTAGTGTCACATAGTATTGGACACGATAATACATGTTAACTATCTCTGCACATAATCTAACACTTTGATGCCAAGACCAAAGGATAAATCCATCATTGGTACTAAGTGGGTGTTTAGAAACAAAATGGATTAACAAGGGCTGATCATCAGAAACAAAGCAAGGTTAGTTGCACAAGGGTATTGTCAAGAAGAAGGTATTGATTATGATGAAACCTTTGCCCCTGTTGCAAGACTTGAAGCAATAAGACTGTTTCTAGCCTATGCTGCCTTCAAAGACTTCAAAGTTTTCCAAATGGATGTTAAGAGTGCTTTCCTCAATGGAGAATTGAAGGAAGAGGTGTATGTCAAACAACCTCCAGGTTTTGAGGATGCAAGCAAGCCAGATCATGTATACTTCTTGAACAAAGCTTTGTATGGTCTAAAGCAAGCACCAAGAGCCTGGTATGATACCCTCTCTTCTTTTCTAATTAACAAAGGTTTTATAAGAGGAAGCATAGATATCACTTTGTTTATAAGGAAATTCAAGGGTGATGTGATTCTTGTACAAATATATGTAGATGATATAATATTTGGGTCTACAAATTTGGATCTTTGTAAAAAGTTTTCTTGGACTTCAAATAAGACAAGAGGTTGATGGAATTTTCATTCATCAAACAAAGTATGTAAATGACTTACTTAAGAAATTTGAGTTTGAAAATTGTTCTTCAATGAAAACACCCATGTCCACTGCCTTAAAGCTTGGAAAGGACACTGATGGTAAATCAGTGAACATTACAGCTTATAGAGGTATGATTGGATCTCTTTTATACCTCACTGAAAGTAGACCAGATATTATGTTTTCAACATGTCCCGTGGACTGCTGCCCCAAACTGAGGCTGCTGCCGGGAAGTGGTGGTTGATTTCTTGTCATCGTAAATAACAACAAAACAAAAAAAACAGATTTAATAAATATTTAAATCTAACAATCTATTTATCCATAACTAATTAATCTAATCCAATAGAAAACATAAACTTGAATTCTATTTACTTGGATGATCAAAAAGCTTTTTTTTTTCTGGATAAAAATAGAATCATATTTCATCAGAATAAAAAGAAACCTACTTAGTCTCCTACGAGGTTAGAAGTGGCTCTGATACCACTGAAGGGTTTTGTAGGGTATAAAAACATATTATAACATGCACAGCGGAATAAAACCCCCTCCAATGATCTCATCTAACTCGTACAGAAACTAAAAGAGGAAGAGGCTTAGAAAGTTATACCTTGATGTAAACCAAAAACTTTTTCTTTAAGCCTCTAGACAGCTGCAGGTTGTCCACCGCTACTGCACCGCCTCAAACTGGCTACTAGACCGCCTAAGGATTGAACCTCGGATGAAATAACCGTGACCCGCGTGTGTGTGTACTGTCGCCGCCGACCACTGTCGCTCGGTGGTTGGTCCTCGGCTTTAGCGCCGCCGCCGAAGAGAGAGGAGAGGCGGAGAGCCTTAGGGTTTTCTTTTGTTTCTTGTAATTAACTTATGTGATTAATGAGAGGTAAATAAGGTTTATATAATAAACCCTTATTAGGCCCCGAGCCCGTTTAATTATATAATAAACCTTTAGGGTTTAGGGTTTAGGGTTTAGGGTTTAGGGTTTAGGCCCAGCTTTAATTAAACTATTAATCAATTACAGAAAGTACCCTCAACCTTTCTAATTAATTAATAACTATTAATTAATTGGTCTCGTTAATATTTAAACTAAATTTTAACTTCTCCTTTTAAATAATAAATAACTTTTATTATTTCTCTCTTTCTCAATAATTAATTAAACTATTAATTATTGTCATACACAAAAAGGTAAAATCCAAAAGGTTCTATTTGGGTGTGCAGCGGTGTGATCATTTAGTGTCACATAGTATTGGACACGATAATACATGTTAACTATCTCTGCACATAATCTAACACTTTGATGCCAAGACCAAAGGATAAATCCATCATTGGTACTAAGTGGGTGTTTAGAAACAAAATGGATTAACAAGGGCTGATCATCAGAAACAAAGCAAGGTTAGTTGCACAGGGGTATTGTCAAGAAGAAGGTATTGATTATGATGAAACCTTTGCCCCTGTTGCAAGACTTGAAGCAATAAGACTGTTTCTAGCCTATGCTGCCTTCAAAGACTTCAAAGTTTTCCAAATGGATGTTAAGAGTGCTTTCCTCAATGGAGAATTGAAGGAAGAGGTGTATGTCAAACAACCTCCAGGTTTTGAGGATGCAAGCAAGCCAGATCATGTATACTTCTTGAACAAAGCTTTGTATGGTTTAAAGCAAGCACCAAGAGCCTGGTATGATACCCTCTCTTCTTTTCTAATTAACAAAGGTTTTATAAGAGGAAGCATAGATATCACTTTGTTTATAAGGAAATTCAAGGGTGATGTGATTCTTGTACAAATATATGTAGATGATATAATATTTGGGTCTACAAATTTGGATCTTTGTAAAAAGTTTTCTTGGACTTCAAATAAGACAAGAGGTTGATGGAATTTTCATTCATCAAACAAAGTATGTAAATGACTTACTTAAGAAATTTGAGTTTGAAAATTGTTCTTCAATGAAAACACCCATGTCCACTGCCTTAAAGCTTGGAAAGGACACTGATGGTAAATCAGTGAACATTACAGCTTATAGAGGTATGATTGGATCTCTTTTATACCTCACTGAAAGTAGACCAGATATTATGTTTTCAACATGTCCCGTGGACTGCTGCCCCAAACTGAGGCTGCTGCCGGGAAGTGGTGGTTGATTTCTTGTCATCGTAAATAACAACAAAACAAAAAAAACAGATTTAATAAATATTTAAATCTAACAATCTATTTATCCATAACTAATTAATCTAATCCAATAGAAAACATAAACTTGAATTCTATTTACTTGGATGATCAAAAAGCTTTTTTTTTTCTGGATAAAAATAGAATCATATTTCATCAGAATAAAAAGAAACCTACTTAGTCTCCTACGAGGTTAGAAGTGGCTCTGATACCACTGAAGGGTTTTGTAGGGTATAAAAACATATTATAACATGCACAGCGGAATAAAACCCCCTCCAATGATCTCATCTAACTCGTACAGAAACTAAAAGAGGAAGAGGCTTAGAAAGTTATACCTTGATGTAAACCAAAAACTTTTTCTTTAAGCCTCTAGACAGCTGCAGGTTGTCCACCGCTACTGCACCGCCTCAAACTGGCTACTAGACCGCCTAAGGATTGAACCTCGGATGAAATAACCGTGACCCGCGTGTGTGTGTACTGTCGCCGCCGACCACTGTCGCTCGGTGGTTGGTCCTCGGCTTTAGCGCCGCCGCCGAAGAGAGAGGAGAGGCGGAGAGCCTTAGGGTTTTCTTTTGTTTCTTGTAATTAACTTATGTGATTAATGAGAGGTAAATAAGGTTTATATAATAAACCCTTATTAGGCCCCGAGCCCGTTTAATTATATAATAAACCTTTAGGGTTTAGGGTTTAGGGTTTAGGGTTTAGGCCCAGCTTTAATTAAACTATTAATCAATTACAGAAAGTACCCTCAACCTTTCTAATTAATTAATAACTATTAATTAATTGGTCTCGTTAATATTTAAACTAAATATTAACTTCTCCTTTTAAATAATAAATAACTTTTATTATTTCTCTCTTTCTCAATAATTAATTAAACTATTAATTATTGTCATACACAAAAAGGTAAAATCCAAAAGGTTCTATTTGGGTGTGCAGCGGTGTGATCATTTAGTGTCACATAGTATTGGACACGATAATACATGTTAACTATCTCTGCACATAATCTAACACTTTGATGCCAAGACCAAAGGATAAATCCATCATTGGTACTAAGTGGGTGTTTAGAAACAAAATGGATTAACAAGGGCTGATCATCAGAAACAAAGCAAGGTTAGTTGCACAGGGGTATTGTCAAGAAGAAGGTATTGATTATGATGAAACCTTTGCCCCTGTTGCAAGACTTGAAGCAATAAGACTGTTTCTAGCCTATGCTGCCTTCAAAGACTTCAAAGTTTTCCAAATGGATGTTAAGAGTGCTTTCCTCAATGGAGAATTGAAGGAAGAGGTGTATGTCAAACAACCTCCAGGTTTTGAGGATGCAAGCAAGCCAGATCATGTATACTTCTTGAACAAAGCTTTGTATGGTCTAAAGCAAGCACCAAGAGCCTGGTATGATACCCTCTCTTCTTTTCTAATTAACAAAGGTTTTATAAGAGGAAGCATAGATATCACTTTGTTTATAAGGAAATTCAAGGGTGATGTGATTCTTGTACAAATATATGTAGATGATATAATATTTGGGTCTACAAATTTGGATCTTTGTAAAAAGTTTTCTTGGACTTCAAATAAGACAAGAGGTTGATGGAATTTTCATTCATCAAACAAAGTATGTAAATGACTTACTTAAGAAATTTGAGTTTGAAAATTGTTCTTCAATGAAAACACCCATGTCCACTGCCTTAAAGCTTGGAAAGGACACTGATGGTAAATCAGTGAACATTACAGCTTATAGAGGTATGATTGGATCTCTTTTATACCTCACTGAAAGTAGACCAGATATTATGTTTTCAACATGTCCCGTGGACTGCTGCCCCAAACTGAGGCTGCTGCCGGGAAGTGGTGGTTGATTTCTTGTCATCGTAAATAACAACAAAACAAAAAAAACAGATTTAATAAATATTTAAATCTAACAATCTATTTATCCATAACTAATTAATCTAATCCAATAGAAAACATAAACTTGAATTCTATTTACTTGGATGATCAAAAAGCTTTTTTTTTTCTGGATAAAAATAGAATCATATTTCATCAGAATAAAAAGAAACCTACTTAGTCTCCTACGAGGTTAGAAGTGGCTCTGATACCACTGAAGGGTTTTGTAGGGTATAAAAACATATTATAACATGCACAGCGGAATAAAACCCCCTCCAATGATCTCATCTAACTCGTACAGAAACTAAAAGAGGAAGAGGCTTAGAAAGTTATACCTTGATGTAAACCAAAAACTTTTTCTTTAAGCCTCTAGACAGCTGCAGGTTGTCCACCGCTACTGCACCGCCTCAAACTGGCTACTAGACCGCCTAAGGATTGAACCTCGGATGAAATAACCGTGACCCGCGTGTGTGTGTACTGTCGCCGCCGACCACTGTCGCTCGGTGGTTGGTCCTCGGCTTTAGCGCCGCCGCCGAAGAGAGAGGAGAGGCGGAGAGCCTTAGGGTTTTCTTTTGTTTCTTGTAATTAACTTATGTGATTAATGAGAGGTAAATAAGGTTTATATAATAAACCCTTATTAGGCCCCGAGCCCGTTTAATTATATAATAAACCTTTAGGGTTTAGGGTTTAGGGTTTAGGGTTTAGGGTTTAGGGTTTAGGCCAGGGTTTAATTAAACTATTAATCAATTACAGAAAGTACCCTCAACCTTTCTAATTAATTAATAACTATTAATTAATTGGTCTCGTTAATATTTAAACTAAATATTAACTTCTCCTTTTAAATAATAAATAACTTTTATTATTTCTCTCTTTCTCAATAATTAATTAAACTATTAATTATTGTCATACACAAAAAGGTAAAATCCAAAAGGTTCTATTTGGGTGTGCAGCGGTGTGATCATTTAGTGTCACATAGTATTGGACACGATAATACATGTTAACTATCTCTGCACATAATCTAACACTTTGATGCCAAGACCAAAGGATAAATCCATCATTGGTACTAAGTGGGTGTTTAGAAACAAAATGGATTAACAAGGGCTGATCATCAGAAACAAAGCAAGGTTAGTTGCACAGGGGTATTGTCAAGAAGAAGGTATTGATTATGATGAAACCTTTGCCCCTGTTGCAAGACTTGAAGCAATAAGACTGTTTCTAGCCTATGCTGCCTTCAAAGACTTCAAAGTTTTCCAAATGGATGTTAAGAGTGCTTTCCTCAATGGAGAATTGAAGGAAGAGGTGTATGTCAAACAACCTCCAGGTTTTGAGGATGCAAGCAAGCCAGATCATGTATACTTCTTGAACAAAGCTTTGTATGGTCTAAAGCAAGCACCAAGAGCCTGGTATGATACCCTCTCTTCTTTTCTAATTAACAAAGGTTTTATAAGAGGAAGCATAGATATCACTTTGTTTATAAGGAAATTCAAGGGTGATGTGATTCTTGTACAAATATATGTAGATGATATAATATTTGGGTCTACAAATTTGGATCTTTGTAAAAAGTTTTCTTGGACTTCAAATAAGACAAGAGGTTGATGGAATTTTCATTCATCAAACAAAGTATGTAAATGACTTACTTAAGAAATTTGAGTTTGAAAATTGTTCTTCAATGAAAACACCCATGTCCACTGCCTTAAAGCTTGGAAAGGACACTGATGGTAAATCAGTGAACATTACAGCTTATAGAGGTATGATTGGATCTCTTTTATACCTCACTGAAAGTAGACCAGATATTATGTTTTCAACATGTCCCGTGGACTGCTGCCCCAAACTGAGGCTGCTGCCGGGAAGTGGTGGTTGATTTCTTGTCATCGTAAATAACAACAAAACAAAAAAAACAGATTTAATAAATATTTAAATCTAACAATCTATTTATCCATAACTAATTAATCTAATCCAATAGAAAACATAAACTTGAATTCTATTTACTTGGATGATCAAAAAGCTTTTTTTTTTCTGGATAAAAATAGAATCATATTTCATCAGAATAAAAAGAAACCTACTTAGTCTCCTACAAGGTTAGAAGTGGCTCTGATACCACTGAAGGGTTTTGTAGGGTATAAAAACATATTATAACATGCACAGCGGAATAAAACCCCCTCCAATGATCTCATCTAACTCGTACAGAAACTAAAAGAGGAAGAGGCTTAGAAAGTTATACCTTGATGTAAACCAAAAACTTTTTCTTTAAGCCTCTAGACAGCTGCAGGTTGTCCACCGCTACTGCACCGCCTCAAACTGGCTACTAGACCGCCTAAGGATTGAACCTCGGATGAAATAACCGTGACCCGCGTGTGTGTGTACTGTCGCCGCCGACCACTGTCGCTCGGTGGTTGGTCCTCGGCTTTAGCGCCGCCGCCGAAGAGAGAGGAGAGGCGGAGAGCCTTAGGGTTTTCTTTTGTTTCTTGTAATTAACTTATGTGATTAATGAGAGGTAAATAAGGTTTATATAATAAACCCTTATTAGGCCCCGAGCCCGTTTAATTATATAATAAACCTTTAGGGTTTAGGGTTTAGGGTTTAGGGTTTAGGGTTTAGGGTTTAGGCCAGGGTTTAATTAAACTATTAATCAATTACAGAAAGTACCCTCAACCTTTCTAATTAATTAATAACTATTAATTAATTGGTCTCGTTAATATTTAAACTAAATATTAACTTCTCCTTTTAAATAATAAATAACTTTTATTATTTCTCTCTTTCTCAATAATTAATTAAACTATTAATTATTGTCATACACAAAAAGGTAAAATCCAAAAGGTTCTATTTGGGTGTGCAGCGGTGTGATCATTTAGTGTCACATAGTATTGGACACGATAATACATGTTAACTATCTCTGCACATAATCTAACACTTTGATGCCAAGACCAAAGGATAAATCCATCATTGGTACTAAGTGGGTGTTTAGAAACAAAATGGATTAACAAGGGCTGATCATCAGAAACAAAGCAAGGTTAGTTGCACAGGGGTATTGTCAAGAAGAAGGTATTGATTATGATGAAACCTTTGCCCCTGTTGCAAGACTTGAAGCAATAAGACTGTTTCTAGCCTATGCTGCCTTCAAAGACTTCAAAGTTTTCCAAATGGATGTTAAGAGTGCTTTCCTCAATGGAGAATTGAAGGAAGAGGTGTATGTCAAACAACCTCCAGGTTTTGAGGATGCAAGCAAGCCAGATCATGTATACTTCTTGAACAAAGCTTTGTATGGTCTAAAGCAAGCACCAAGAGCCTGGTATGATACCCTCTCTTCTTTTCTAATTAACAAAGGTTTTATAAGAGGAAGCATAGATATCACTTTGTTTATAAGGAAATTCAAGGGTGATGTGATTCTTGTACAAATATATGTAGATGATATAATATTTGGGTCTACAAATTTGGATCTTTGTAAAAAGTTTTCTTGGACTTCAAATAAGACAAGAGGTTGATGGAATTTTCATTCATCAAACAAAGTATGTAAATGACTTACTTAAGAAATTTGAGTTTGAAAATTGTTCTTCAATGAAAACACCCATGTCCACTGCCTTAAAGCTTGGAAAGGACACTGATGGTAAATCAGTGAACATTACAGCTTATAGAGGTATGATTGGATCTCTTTTATACCTCACTGAAAGTAGACCAGATATTATGTTTTCAACATGTCCCGTGGACTGCTGCCCCAAACTGAGGCTGCTGCCGGGAAGTGGTGGTTGATTTCTTGTCATCGTAAATAACAACAAAACAAAAAAAACAGATTTAATAAATATTTAAATCTAACAATCTATTTATCCATAACTAATTAATCTAATCCAATAGAAAACATAAACTTGAATTCTATTTACTTGGATGATCAAAAAGCTTTTTTTTTTCTGGATAAAAATAGAATCATATTTCATCAGAATAAAAAGAAACCTACTTAGTCTCCTACGAGGTTAGAAGTGGCTCTGATACCACTGAAGGGTTTTGTAGGGTATAAAAACATATTATAACATGCACAGCGGAATAAAACCCCCTCCAATGATCTCATCTAACTCGTACAGAAACTAAAAGAGGAAGAGGCTTAGAAAGTTATACCTTGATGTAAACCAAAAACTTTTTCTTTAAGCCTCTAGACAGCTGCAGGTTGTCCACCGCTACTGCACCGCCTCAAACTGGCTACTAGACCGCCTAAGGATTGAACCTCGGATGAAATAACCGTGACCCGCGTGTGTGTGTACTGTCGCCGCCGACCACTGTCGCTCGGTGGTTGGTCCTCGGCTTTAGCGCCGCCGCCGAAGAGAGAGGAGAGGCGGAGAGCCTTAGGGTTTTCTTTTGTTTCTTGTAATTAACTTATGTGATTAATGAGAGGTAAATAAGGTTTATATAATAAACCCTTATTAGGCCCCGAGCCCGTTTAATTATATAATAAACCTTTAGGGTTTAGGGTTTAGGGTTTAGGGTTTAGGCCCAGCTTTAATTAAACTATTAATCAATTACAGAAAGTACCCTCAACCTTTCTAATTAATTAATAACTATTAATTAATTGGTCTCGTTAATATTTAAACTAAATATTAACTTCTCCTTTTAAATAATAAATAACTTTTATTATTTCTCTCTTTCTCAATAATTAATTAAACTATTAATTATTGTCATACACAAAAAGGTAAAATCCAAAAGGTTCTATTTGGGTGTGCAGCGGTGTGATCATTTAGTGTCACATAGTATTGGACACGATAATACATGTTAACTATCTCTGCACATAATCTAACACTTTGATGCCAAGACCAAAGGATAAATCCATCATTGGTACTAAGTGGGTGTTTAGAAACAAAATGGATTAACAAGGGCTGATCATCAGAAACAAAGCAAGGTTAGTTGCACAGGGGTATTGTCAAGAAGAAGGTATTGATTATGATGAAACCTTTGCCCCTGTTGCAAGACTTGAAGCAATAAGACTGTTTCTAGCCTATGCTGCCTTCAAAGACTTCAAAGTTTTCCAAATGGATGTTAAGAGTGCTTTCCTCAATGGAGAATTGAAGGAAGAGGTGTATGTCAAACAACCTCCAGGTTTTGAGGATGCAAGCAAGCCAGATCATGTATACTTCTTGAACAAAGCTTTGTATGGTCTAAAGCAAGCACCAAGAGCCTGGTATGATACCCTCTCTTCTTTTCTAATTAACAAAGGTTTTATAAGAGGAAGCATAGATATCACTTTGTTTATAAGGAAATTCAAGGGTGATGTGATTCTTGTACAAATATATGTAGATGATATAATATTTGGGTCTACAAATTTGGATCTTTGTAAAAAGTTTTCTTGGACTTCAAATAAGACAAGAGGTTGATGGAATTTTCATTCATCAAACAAAGTATGTAAATGACTTACTTAAGAAATTTGAGTTTGAAAATTGTTCTTCAATGAAAACACCCATGTCCACTGCCTTAAAGCTTGGAAAGGACACTGATGGTAAATCAGTGAACATTACAGCTTATAGAGGTATGATTGGATCTCTTTTATACCTCACTGAAAGTAGACCAGATATTATGTTTTCAACATGTCCCGTGGACTGCTGCCCCAAACTGAGGCTGCTGCCGGGAAGTGGTGGTTGATTTCTTGTCATCGTAAATAACAACAAAACAAAAAAAACAGATTTAATAAATATTTAAATCTAACAATCTATTTATCCATAACTAATTAATCTAATCCAATAGAAAACATAAACTTGAATTCTATTTACTTGGATGATCAAAAAGCTTTTTTTTTTCTGGATAAAAATAGAATCATATTTCATCAGAATAAAAAGAAACCTACTTAGTCTCCTACGAGGTTAGAAGTGGCTCTGATACCACTGAAGGGTTTTGTAGGGTATAAAAACATATTATAACATGCACAGCGGAATAAAACCCCCTCCAATGATCTCATCTAACTCGTACAGAAACTAAAAGAGGAAGAGGCTTAGAAAGTTATACCTTGATGTAAACCAAAAACTTTTTCTTTAAGCCTCTAGACAGCTGCAGGTTGTCCACCGCTACTGCACCGCCTCAAACTGGCTACTAGACCGCCTAAGGATTGAACCTCGGATGAAATAACCGTGACCCGCGTGTGTGTGTACTGTCGCCGCCGACCACTGTCGCTCGGTGGTTGGTCCTCGGCTTTAGCGCCGCCGCCGAAGAGAGAGGAGAGGCGGAGAGCCTTAGGGTTTTCTTTTGTTTCTTGTAATTAACTTATGTGATTAATGAGAGGTAAATAAGGTTTATATAATAAACCCTTATTAGGCCCCGAGCCCGTTTAATTATATAATAAACCTTTAGGGTTTAGGGTTTAGGGTTTAGGGTTTAGGCCCAGCTTTAATTAAACTATTAATCAATTACAGAAAGTACCCTCAACCTTTCTAATTAATTAATAACTATTAATTAATTGGTCTCGTTAATATTTAAACTAAATATTAACTTCTCCTTTTAAATAATAAATAACTTTTATTATTTCTCTCTTTCTCAATAATTAATTAAACTATTAATTATTGTCATACACAAAAAGGTAAAATCCAAAAGGTTCTATTTGGGTGTGCAGCGGTGTGATCATTTAGTGTCACATAGTATTGGACACGATAATACATGTTAACTATCTCTGCACATAATCTAACACTTTGATGCCAAGACCAAAGGATAAATCCATCATTGGTACTAAGTGGGTGTTTAGAAACAAAATGGATTAACAAGGGCTGATCATCAGAAACAAAGCAAGGTTAGTTGCACAGGGGTATTGTCAAGAAGAAGGTATTGATTATGATGAAACCTTTGCCCCTGTTGCAAGACTTGAAGCAATAAGACTGTTTCTAGCCTATGCTGCCTTCAAAGACTTCAAAGTTTTCCAAATGGATGTTAAGAGTGCTTTCCTCAATGGAGAATTGAAGGAAGAGGTGTATGTCAAACAACCTCCAGGTTTTGAGGATGCAAGCAAGCCAGATCATGTATACTTCTTGAACAAAGCTTTGTATGGTCTAAAGCAAGCACCAAGAGCCTGGTATGATACCCTCTCTTCTTTTCTAATTAACAAAGGTTTTATAAGAGGAAGCATAGATATCACTTTGTTTATAAGGAAATTCAAGGGTGATGTGATTCTTGTACAAATATATGTAGATGATATAATATTTGGGTCTACAAATTTGGATCTTTGTAAAAAGTTTTCTTGGACTTCAAATAAGACAAGAGGTTGATGGAATTTTCATTCATCAAACAAAGTATGTAAATGACTTACTTAAGAAATTTGAGTTTGAAAATTGTTCTTCAATGAAAACACCCATGTCCACTGCCTTAAAGCTTGGAAAGGACACTGATGGTAAATCAGTGAACATTACAGCTTATAGAGGTATGATTGGATCTCTTTTATACCTCACTGAAAGTAGACCAGATATTATGTTTTCAACATGTCCCGTGGACTGCTGCCCCAAACTGAGGCTGCTGCCGGGAAGTGGTGGTTGATTTCTTGTCATCGTAAATAACAACAAAACAAAAAAAACAGATTTAATAAATATTTAAATCTAACAATCTATTTATCCATAACTAATTAATCTAATCCAATAGAAAACATAAACTTGAATTCTATTTACTTGGATGATCAAAAAGCTTTTTTTTTTCTGGATAAAAATAGAATCATATTTCATCAGAATAAAAAGAAACCTACTTAGTCTCCTACGAGGTTAGAAGTGGCTCTGATACCACTGAAGGGTTTTGTAGGGTATAAAAACATATTATAACATGCACAGCGGAATAAAACCCCCTCCAATGATCTCATCTAACTCGTACAGAAACTAAAAGAGGAAGAGGCTTAGAAAGTTATACCTTGATGTAAACCAAAAACTTTTTCTTTAAGCCTCTAGACAGCTGCAGGTTGTCCACCGCTACTGCACCGCCTCAAACTGGCTACTAGACCGCCTAAGGATTGAACCTCGGATGAAATAACCGTGACCCGCGTGTGTGTGTACTGTCGCCGCCGACCACTGTCGCTCGGTGGTTGGTCCTCGGCTTTAGCGCCGCCGCCGAAGAGAGAGGAGAGGCGGAGAGCCTTAGGGTTTTCTTTTGTTTCTTGTAATTAACTTATGTGATTAATGAGAGGTAAATAAGGTTTATATAATAAACCCTTATTAGGCCCCGAGCCCGTTTAATTATATAATAAACCTTTAGGGTTTAGGGTTTAGGGTTTAGGGTTTAGGGTTTAGGGTTTAGGCCAGGGTTTAATTAAACTATTAATCAATTACAGAAAGTACCCTCAACCTTTCTAATTAATTAATAACTATTAATTAATTGGTCTCGTTAATATTTAAACTAAATATTAACTTCTCCTTTTAAATAATAAATAACTTTTATTATTTCTCTCTTTCTCAATAATTAATTAAACTATTAATTATTGTCATACACAAAAAGGTAAAATCCAAAAGGTTCTATTTGGGTGTGCAGCGGTGTGATCATTTAGTGTCACATAGTATTGGACACGATAATACATGTTAACTATCTCTGCACATAATCTAACACTTTGATGCCAAGACCAAAGGATAAATCCATCATTGGTACTAAGTGGGTGTTTAGAAACAAAATGGATTAACAAGGGCTGATCATCAGAAACAAAGCAAGGTTAGTTGCACAGGGGTATTGTCAAGAAGAAGGTATTGATTATGATGAAACCTTTGCCCCTGTTGCAAGACTTGAAGCAATAAGACTGTTTCTAGCCTATGCTGCCTTCAAAGACTTCAAAGTTTTCCAAATGGATGTTAAGAGTGCTTTCCTCAATGGAGAATTGAAGGAAGAGGTGTATGTCAAACAACCTCCAGGTTTTGAGGATGCAAGCAAGCCAGATCATGTATACTTCTTGAACAAAGCTTTGTATGGTCTAAAGCAAG
The DNA here is from genome assembly GCA_947179395.2 of Pulicaria dysenterica. Classification (NCBI taxonomy): domain Eukaryota; kingdom Viridiplantae; phylum Streptophyta; class Magnoliopsida; order Asterales; family Asteraceae; genus Pulicaria; species Pulicaria dysenterica. The sequence goes on along the minus strand of OX359289.1, from coordinate 32,921,230 downwards.
CACCAAGAGCCTGGTATGATACCCTCTCTTCTTTTCTAATTAACAAAGGTTTTATAAGAGGAAGCATAGATATCACTTTGTTTATAAGGAAATTCAAGGGTGATGTGATTCTTGTACAAATATATGTAGATGATATAATATTTGGGTCTACAAATTTGGATCTTTGTAAAAAGTTTTCTTGGACTTCAAATAAGACAAGAGGTTGATGGAATTTTCATTCATCAAACAAAGTATGTAAATGACTTACTTAAGAAATTTGAGTTTGAAAATTGTTCTTCAATGAAAACACCCATGTCCACTGCCTTAAAGCTTGGAAAGGACACTGATGGTAAATCAGTGAACATTACAGCTTATAGAGGTATGATTGGATCTCTTTTATACCTCACTGAAAGTAGACCAGATATTATGTTTTCAACATGTCCCGTGGACTGCTGCCCCAAACTGAGGCTGCTGCCGGGAAGTGGTGGTTGATTTCTTGTCATCGTAAATAACAACAAAACAAAAAAAACAGATTTAATAAATATTTAAATCTAACAATCTATTTATCCATAACTAATTAATCTAATCCAATAGAAAACATAAACTTGAATTCTATTTACTTGGATGATCAAAAAGCTTTTTTTTTTCTGGATAAAAATAGAATCATATTTCATCAGAATAAAAAGAAACCTACTTAGTCTCCTACGAGGTTAGAAGTGGCTCTGATACCACTGAAGGGTTTTGTAGGGTATAAAAACATATTATAACATGCACAGCGGAATAAAACCCCCTCCAATGATCTCATCTAACTCGTACAGAAACTAAAAGAGGAAGAGGCTTAGAAAGTTATACCTTGATGTAAACCAAAAACTTTTTCTTTAAGCCTCTAGACAGCTGCAGGTTGTCCACCGCTACTGCACCGCCTCAAACTGGCTACTAGACCGCCTAAGGATTGAACCTCGGATGAAATAACCGTGACCCGCGTGTGTGTGTACTGTCGCCGCCGACCACTGTCGCTCGGTGGTTGGTCCTCGGCTTTAGCGCCGCCGCCGAAGAGAGAGGAGAGGCGGAGAGCCTTAGGGTTTTCTTTTGTTTCTTGTAATTAACTTATGTGATTAATGAGAGGTAAATAAGGTTTATATAATAAACCCTTATTAGGCCCCGAGCCCGTTTAATTATATAATAAACCTTTAGGGTTTAGGGTTTAGGGTTTAGGGTTTAGGGTTTAGGCCCAGCTTTAATTAAACTATTAATCAATTACAGAAAGTACCCTCAACCTTTCTAATTAATTAATAACTATTAATTAATTGGTCTCGTTAATATTTAAACTAAATATTAACTTCTCCTTTTAAATAATAAATAACTTTTATTATTTCTCTCTTTCTCAATAATTAATTAAACTATTAATTATTGTCATACACAAAAAGGTAAAATCCAAAAGGTTCTATTTGGGTGTGCAGCGGTGTGATCATTTAGTGTCACATAGTATTGGACACGATAATACATGTTAACTATCTCTGCACATAATCTAACACTTTGATGCCAAGACCAAAGGATAAATCCATCATTGGTACTAAGTGGGTGTTTAGAAACAAAATGGATTAACAAGGGCTGATCATCAGAAACAAAGCAAGGTTAGTTGTACAGGGGTATTGTCAAGAAGAAGGTATTGATTATGATGAAACCTTTGCCCCTGTTGCAAGACTTGAAGCAATAAGACTGTTTCTAGCCTATGCTGCCTTCAAAGACTTCAAAGTTTTCCAAATGGATGTTAAGAGTGCTTTCCTCAATGGAGAATTGAAGGAAGAGGTGTATGTCAAACAACCTCCAGGTTTTGAGGATGCAAGCAAGCCAGATCATGTATACTTCTTGAACAAAGCTTTGTATGGTCTAAAGCAAGCACCAAGAGCCTGGTATGATACCCTCTCTTCTTTTCTAATTAACAAAGGTTTTATAAGAGGAAGCATAGATATCACTTTGTTTATAAGGAAATTCAAGGGTGATGTGATTCTTGTACAAATATATGTAGATGATATAATATTTGGGTCTACAAATTTGGATCTTTGTAAAAAGTTTTCTCGGACTTCAAATAAGACAAGAGGTTGATGGAATTTTCATTCATCAAACAAAGTATGTAAATGACTTACTTAAGAAATTTGAGTTTGAAAATTGTTCTTCAATGAAAACACCCATGTCCACTGCCTTAAAGCTTGGAAAGGACACTGATGGTAAATCAGTGAACATTACAGCTTATAGAGGTATGATTGGATCTCTTTTATACCTCACTGAAAGTAGACCAGATATTATGTTTTCAACATGTCCCGTGGACTGCTGCCCCAAACTGAGGCTGCTGCCGGGAAGTGGTGGTTGATTTCTTGTCATCGTAAATAACAACAAAACAAAAAAAACAGATTTAATAAATATTTAAATCTAACAATCTATTTATCCATAACTAATTAATCTAATCCAATAGAAAACATAAACTTGAATTCTATTTACTTGGATGATCAAAAAGCTTTTTTTTTTCTGGATAAAAATAGAATCATATTTCATCAGAATAAAAAGAAACCTACTTAGTCTCCTACGAGGTTAGAAGTGGCTCTGATACCACTGAAGGGTTTTGTAGGGTATAAAAACATATTATAACATGCACAGCGGAATAAAACCCCCTCCAATGATCTCATCTAACTCGTACAGAAACTAAAAGAGGAAGAGGCTTAGAAAGTTATACCTTGATGTAAACCAAAAACTTTTTCTTTAAGCCTCTAGACAGCTGCAGGTTGTCCACCGCTACTGCACCGCCTCAAACTGGCTACTAGACCGCCTAAGGATTGAACCTCGGATGAAATAACCGTGACCCGCGTGTGTGTGTACTGTCGCCGCCGACCACTGTCGCTCGGTGGTTGGTCCTCGGCTTTAGCGCCGCCGCCGAAGAGAGAGGAGAGGCGGAGAGCCTTAGGGTTTTCTTTTGTTTCTTGTAATTAACTTATGTGATTAATGAGAGGTAAATAAGGTTTATATAATAAACCCTTATTAGGCCCCGAGCCCGTTTAATTATATAATAAACCTTTAGGGTTTAGGGTTTAGGGTTTAAGGTTTAGGGTTTAGGCCCAGCTTTAATTAAACTATTAATCAATTACAGAAAGTACCCTCAACCTTTCTAATTAATTAATAACTATTAATTAATTGGTCTCGTTAATATTTAAACTAAATATTAACTTCTCCTTTTAAATAATAAATAACTTTTATTATTTCTCTCTTTCTCAATAATTAATTAAACTATTAATTATTGTCATACACAAAAAGGTAAAATCCAAAAGGTTCTATTTGGGTGTGCAGCGGTGTGATCATTTAGTGTCACATAGTATTGGACACGATAATACATGTTAACTATCTCTGCACATAATCTAACACTTTGATGCCAAGACCAAAGGATAAATCCATCATTGGTACTAAGTGGGTGTTTAGAAACAAAATGGATTAACAAGGGCTGATCATCAGAAACAAAGCAAGGTTAGTTGCACAGGGGTATTGTCAAGAAGAAGGTATTGATTATGATGAAACCTTTGCCCCTGTTGCAAGACTTGAAGCAATAAGACTGTTTCTAGCCTATGCTGCCTTCAAAGACTTCAAAGTTTTCCAAATGGATGTTAAGAGTGCTTTCCTCAATGGAGAATTGAAGGAAGAGGTGTATGTCAAACAACCTCCAGGTTTTGAGGATGCAAGCAAGCCAGATCATGTATACTTCTTGAACAAAGCTTTGTATGGTCTAAAGCAAGCACCAAGAGCCTGGTATGATACCCTCTCTTCTTTTCTAATTAACAAAGGTTTTATAAGAGGAAGCATAGATATCACTTTGTTTATAAGGAAATTCAAGGGTGATGTGATTCTTGTACAAATATATGTAGATGATATAATATTTGGGTCTACAAATTTGGATCTTTGTAAAAAGTTTTCTCGGACTTCAAATAAGACAAGAGGTTGATGGAATTTTCATTCATCAAACAAAGTATGTAAATGACTTACTTAAGAAATTTGAGTTTGAAAATTGTTCTTCAATGAAAACACCCATGTCCACTGCCTTAAAGCTTGGAAAGGACACTGATGGTAAATCAGTGAACATTACAGCTTATAGAGGTATGATTGGATCTCTTTTATACCTCACTGAAAGTAGACCAGATATTATGTTTTCAACATGTCCCGTGGACTGCTGCCCCAAACTGAGGCTGCTGCCGGGAAGTGGTGGTTGATTTCTTGTCATCGTAAATAACAACAAAACAAAAAAAACAGATTTAATAAATATTTAAATCTAACAATCTATTTATCCATAACTAATTAATCTAATCCAATAGAAAACATAAACTTGAATTCTATTTACTTGGATGATCAAAAAGCTTTTTTTTTTCTGGATAAAAATAGAATCATATTTCATCAGAATAAAAAGAAACCTACTTAGTCTCCTACGAGGTTAGAAGTGGCTCTGATACCACTGAAGGGTTTTGTAGGGTATAAAAACATATTATAACATGCACAGCGGAATAAAACCCCCTCCAATGATCTCATCTAACTCGTACAGAAACTAAAAGAGGAAGAGGCTTAGAAAGTTATACCTTGATGTAAACCAAAAACTTTTTCTTTAAGCCTCTAGACAGCTGCAGGTTGTCCACCGCTACTGCACCGCCTCAAACTGGCTACTAGACCGCCTAAGGATTGAACCTCGGATGAAATAACCGTGACCCGCGTGTGTGTGTACTGTCGCCGCCGACCACTGTCGCTCGGTGGTTGGTCCTCGGCTTTAGCGCCGCCGCCGAAGAGAGAGGAGAGGCGGAGAGCCTTAGGGTTTTCTTTTGTTTCTTGTAATTAACTTATGTGATTAATGAGAGGTAAATAAGGTTTATATAATAAACCCTTATTAGGCCCCGAGCCCGTTTAATTATATAATAAACCTTTAGGGTTTAGGGTTTAGGGTTTAGGGTTTAGGGTTTAGGCCCAGCTTTAATTAAACTATTAATCAATTACAGAAAGTACCCTCAACCTTTCTAATTAATTAATAACTATTAATTAATTGGTCTCGTTAATATTTAAACTAAATATTAACTTCTCCTTTTAAATAATAAATAACTTTTATTATTTCTCTCTTTCTCAATAATTAATTAAACTATTAATTATTGTCATACACAAAAAGGTAAAATCCAAAAGGTTCTATTTGGGTGTGCAGCGGTGTGATCATTTAGTGTCACATAGTATTGGACACGATAATACATGTTAACTATCTCTGCACATAATCTAACACTTTGATGCCAAGACCAAAGGATAAATCCATCATTGGTACTAAGTGGGTGTTTAGAAACAAAATGGATTAACAAGGGCTGATCATCAGAAACAAAGCAAGGTTAGTTGCACAGGGGTATTGTCAAGAAGAAGGTATTGATTATGATGAAACCTTTGCCCCTGTTGCAAGACTTGAAGCAATAAGACTGTTTCTAGCCTATGCTGCCTTCAAAGACTTCAAAGTTTTCCAAATGGATGTTAAGAGTGCTTTCCTCAATGGAGAATTGAAGGAAGAGGTGTATGTCAAACAACCTCCAGGTTTTGAGGATGCAAGCAAGCCAGATCATGTATACTTCTTGAACAAAGCTTTGTATGGTCTAAAGCAAGCACCAAGAGCCTGGTATGATACCCTCTCTTCTTTTCTAATTAACAAAGGTTTTATAAGAGGAAGCATAGATATCACTTTGTTTATAAGGAAATTCAAGGGTGATGTGATTCTTGTACAAATATATGTAGATGATATAATATTTGGGTCTACAAATTTGGATCTTTGTAAAAAGTTTTCTTGGACTTCAAATAAGACAAGAGGTTGATGGAATTTTCATTCATCAAACAAAGTATGTAAATGACTTACTTAAGAAATTTGAGTTTGAAAATTGTTCTTCAATGAAAACACCCATGTCCACTGCCTTAAAGCTTGGAAAGGACACTGATGGTAAATCAGTGAACATTACAGCTTATAGAGGTATGATTGGATCTCTTTTATACCTCACTGAAAGTAGACCAGATATTATGTTTTCAACATGTCCCGTGGACTGCTGCCCCAAACTGAGGCTGCTGCCGGGAAGTGGTGGTTGATTTCTTGTCATCGTAAATAACAACAAAACAAAAAAAACAGATTTAATAAATATTTAAATCTAACAATCTATTTATCCATAACTAATTAATCTAATCCAATAGAAAACATAAACTTGAATTCTATTTACTTGGATGATCAAAAAGCTTTTTTTTTTCTGGATAAAAATAGAATCATATTTCATCAGAATAAAAAGAAACCTACTTAGTCTCCTACGAGGTTAGAAGTGGCTCTGATACCACTGAAGGGTTTTGTAGGGTATAAAAACATATTATAACATGCACAGCGGAATAAAACCCCCTCCAATGATCTCATCTAACTCGTACAGAAACTAAAAGAGGAAGAGGCTTAGAAAGTTATACCTTGATGTAAACCAAAAACTTTTTCTTTAAGCCTCTAGACAGCTGCAGGTTGTCCACCGCTACTGCACCGCCTCAAACTGGCTACTAGACCGCCTAAGGATTGAACCTCGGATGAAATAACCGTGACCCGCGTGTGTGTGTACTGTCGCCGCCGACCACTGTCGCTCGGTGGTTGGTCCTCGGCTTTAGCGCCGCCGCCGAAGAGAGAGGAGAGGCGGAGAGCCTTAGGGTTTTCTTTTGTTTCTTGTAATTAACTTATGTGATTAATGAGAGGTAAATAAGGTTTATATAATAAACCCTTATTAGGCCCCGAGCCCGTTTAATTATATAATAAACCTTTAGGGTTTAGGGTTTAGGGTTTAGGGTTTAGGGTTTAGGGTTTAGGCCAGGGTTTAATTAAACTATTAATCAATTACAGAAAGTACCCTCAACCTTTCTAATTAATTAATAACTATTAATTAATTGGTCTCGTTAATATTTAAACTAAATATTAACTTCTCCTTTTAAATAATAAATAACTTTTATTATTTCTCTCTTTCTCAATAATTAATTAAACTATTAATTATTGTCATACACAAAAAGGTAAAATCCAAAAGGTTCTATTTGGGTGTGCAGCGGTGTGATCATTTAGTGTCACATAGTATTGGACACGATAATACATGTTAACTATCTCTGCACATAATCTAACACTTTGATGCCAAGACCAAAGGATAAATCCATCATTGGTACTAAGTGGGTGTTTAGAAACAAAATGGATTAACAAGGGCTGATCATCAGAAACAAAGCAAGGTTAGTTGCACAGGGGTATTGTCAAGAAGAAGGTATTGATTATGATGAAACCTTTGCCCCTGTTGCAAGACTTGAAGCAATAAGACTGTTTCTAGCCTATGCTGCCTTCAAAGACTTCAAAGTTTTCCAAATGGATGTTAAGAGTGCTTTCCTCAATGGAGAATTGAAGGAAGAGGTGTATGTCAAACAACCTCCAGGTTTTGAGGATGCAAGCAAGCCAGATCATGTATACTTCTTGAACAAAGCTTTGTATGGTCTAAAGCAAGCACCAAGAGCCTGGTATGATACCCTCTCTTCTTTTCTAATTAACAAAGGTTTTATAAGAGGAAGCATAGATATCACTTTGTTTATAAGGAAATTCAAGGGTGATGTGATTCTTGTACAAATATATGTAGATGATATAATATTTGGGTCTACAAATTTGGATCTTTGTAAAAAGTTTTCTTGGACTTCAAATAAGACAAGAGGTTGATGGAATTTTCATTCATCAAACAAAGTATGTAAATGACTTACTTAAGAAATTTGAGTTTGAAAATTGTTCTTCAATGAAAACACCCATGTCCACTGCCTTAAAGCTTGGAAAGGACACTGATGGTAAATCAGTGAACATTACAGCTTATAGAGGTATGATTGGATCTCTTTTATACCTCACTGAAAGTAGACCAGATATTATGTTTTCAACATGTCCCGTGGACTGCTGCCCCAAACTGAGGCTGCTGCCGGGAAGTGGTGGTTGATTTCTTGTCATCGTAAATAACAACAAAACAAAAAAAACAGATTTAATAAATATTTAAATCTAACAATCTATTTATCCATAACTAATTAATCTAATCCAATAGAAAACATAAACTTGAATTCTATTTACTTGGATGATCAAAAAGCTTTTTTTTTTCTGGATAAAAATAGAATCATATTTCATCAGAATAAAAAGAAACCTACTTAGTCTCCTACGAGGTTAGAAGTGGCTCTGATACCACTGAAGGGTTTTGTAGGGTATAAAAACATATTATAACATGCACAGCGGAATAAAACCCCCTCCAATGATCTCATCTAACTCGTACAGAAACTAAAAGAGGAAGAGGCTTAGAAAGTTATACCTTGATGTAAACCAAAAACTTTTTCTTTAAGCCTCTAGACAGCTGCAGGTTGTCCACCGCTACTGCACCGCCTCAAACTGGCTACTAGACCGCCTAAGGATTGAACCTCGGATGAAATAACCGTGACCCGCGTGTGTGTGTACTGTCGCCGCCGACCACTGTCGCTCGGTGGTTGGTCCTCGGCTTTAGCGCCGCCGCCGAAGAGAGAGGAGAGGCGGAGAGCCTTAGGGTTTTCTTTTGTTTCTTGTAATTAACTTATGTGATTAATGAGAGGTAAATAAGGTTTATATAATAAACCCTTATTAGGCCCCGAGCCCGTTTAATTATATAATAAACCTTTAGGGTTTAGGGTTTAGGGTTTAGGGTTTAGGCCCAGCTTTAATTAAACTATTAATCAATTACAGAAAGTACCCTCAACCTTTCTAATTAATTAATAACTATTAATTAATTGGTCTCGTTAATATTTAAACTAAATATTAACTTCTCCTTTTAAATAATAAATAACTTTTATTATTTCTCTCTTTCTCAATAATTAATTAAACTATTAATTATTGTCATACACAAAAAGGTAAAATCCAAAAGGTTCTATTTGGGTGTGCAGCGGTGTGATCATTTAGTGTCACATAGTATTGGACACGATAATACATGTTAACTATCTCTGCACATAATCTAACACTTTGATGCCAAGACCAAAGGATAAATCCATCATTGGTACTAAGTGGGTGTTTAGAAACAAAATGGATTAACAAGGGCTGATCATCAGAAACAAAGCAAGGTTAGTTGCACAGGGGTATTGTCAAGAAGAAGGTATTGATTATGATGAAACCTTTGCCCCTGTTGCAAGACTTGAAGCAATAAGACTGTTTCTAGCCTATGCTGCCTTCAAAGACTTCAAAGTTTTCCAAATGGATGTTAAGAGTGCTTTCCTCAATGGAGAATTGAAGGAAGAGGTGTATGTCAAACAACCTCCAGGTTTTGAGGATGCAAGCAAGCCAGATCATGTATACTTCTTGAACAAAGCTTTGTATGGTCTAAAGCAAGCACCAAGAGCCTGGTATGATACCCTCTCTTCTTTTCTAATTAACAAAGGTTTTATAAGAGGAAGCATAGATATCACTTTGTTTATAAGGAAATTCAAGGGTGATGTGATTCTTGTACAAATATATGTAGATGATATAATATTTGGGTCTACAAATTTGGATCTTTGTAAAAAGTTTTCTTGGACTTCAAATAAGACAAGAGGTTGATGGAATTTTCATTCATCAAACAAAGTATGTAAATGACTTACTTAAGAAATTTGAGTTTGAAAATTGTTCTTCAATGAAAACACCCATGTCCACTGCCTTAAAGCTTGGAAAGGACACTGATGGTAAATCAGTGAACATTACAGCTTATAGAGGTATGATTGGATCTCTTTTATACCTCACTGAAAGTAGACCAGATATTATGTTTTCAACATGTCCCGTGGACTGCTGCCCCAAACTGAGGCTGCTGCCGGGAAGTGGTGGTTGATTTCTTGTCATCGTAAATAACAACAAAACAAAAAAAACAGATTTAATAAATATTTAAATCTAACAATCTATTTATCCATAACTAATTAATCTAATCCAATAGAAAACATAAACTTGAATTCTATTTACTTGGATGATCAAAAAGCTTTTTTTTTTCTGGATAAAAATAGAATCATATTTCATCAGAATAAAAAGAAACCTACTTAGTCTCCTACGAGGTTAGAAGTGGCTCTGATACCACTGAAGGGTTTTGTAGGGTATAAAAACATATTATAACATGCACAGCGGAATAAAACCCCCTCCAATGATCTCATCTAACTCGTACAGAAACTAAAAGAGGAAGAGGCTTAGAAAGTTATACCTTGATGTAAACCAAAAACTTTTTCTTTAAGCCTCTAGACAGCTGCAGGTTGTCCACCGCTACTGCACCGCCTCAAACTGGCTACTAGACCGCCTAAGGATTGAACCTCGGATGAAATAACCGTGACCCGCGTGTGTGTGTACTGTCGCCGCCGACCACTGTCGCTCGGTGGTTGGTCCTCGGCTTTAGCGCCGCCGCCGAAGAGAGAGGAGAGGCGGAGAGCCTTAGGGTTTTCTTTTGTTTCTTGTAATTAACTTATGTGATTAATGAGAGGTAAATAAGGTTTATATAATAAACCCTTATTAGGCCCCGAGCCCGTTTAATTATATAATAAACCTTTAGGGTTTAGGGTTTAGGGTTTAGGGTTTAGGCCCAGCTTTAATTAAACTATTAATCAATTACAGAAAGTACCCTCAACCTTTCTAATTAATTAATAACTATTAATTAATTGGTCTCGTTAATATTTAAACTAAATATTAACTTCTCCTTTTAAATAATAAATAACTTTTATTATTTCTCTCTTTCTCAATAATTAATTAAACTATTAATTATTGTCATACACAAAAAGGTAAAATCCAAAAGGTTCTATTTGGGTGTGCAGCGGTGTGATCATTTAGTGTCACATAGTATTGGACACGATAATACATGTTAACTATCTCTGCACATAATCTAACACTTTGATGCCAAGACCAAAGGATAAATCCATCATTGGTACTAAGTGGGTGTTTAGAAACAAAATGGATTAACAAGGGCTGATCATCAGAAACAAAGCAAGGTTAGTTGCACAGGGGTATTGTCAAGAAGAAGGTATTGATTATGATGAAACCTTTGCCCCTGTTGCAAGACTTGAAGCAATAAGACTGTTTCTAGCCTATGCTGCCTTCAAAGACTTCAAAGTTTTCCAAATGGATGTTAAGAGTGCTTTCCTCAATGGAGAATTGAAGGAAGAGGTGTATGTCAAACAACCTCCAGGTTTTGAGGATGCAAGCAAGCCAGATCATGTATACTTCTTGAACAAAGCTTTGTATGGTCTAAAGCAAGCACCAAGAGCCTGGTATGATACCCTCTCTTCTTTTCTAATTAACAAAGGTTTTATAAGAGGAAGCATAGATATCACTTTGTTTATAAGGAAATTCAAGGGTGATGTGATTCTTGTACAAATATATGTAGATGATATAATATTTGGGTCTACAAATTTGGATCTTTGTAAAAAGTTTTCTTGGACTTCAAATAAGACAAGAGGTTGATGGAATTTTCATTCATCAAACAAAGTATGTAAATGACTTACTTAAGAAATTTGAGTTTGAAAATTGTTCTTCAATGAAAACACCCATGTCCACTGCCTTAAAGCTTGGAAAGGACACTGATGGTAAATCAGTGAACATTACAGCTTATAGAGGTATGATTGGATCTCTTTTATACCTCACTGAAAGTAGACCAGATATTATGTTTTCAACATGTCCCGTGGACTGCTGCCCCAAACTGAGGCTGCTGCCGGGAAGTGGTGGTTGATTTCTTGTCATCGTAAATAACAACAAAACAAAAAAAACAGATTTAATAAATATTTAAATCTAACAATCTATTTATCCATAACTAATTAATCTAATCCAATAGAAAACATAAACTTGAATTCTATTTACTTGGATGATCAAAAAGCTTTTTTTTTTCTGGATAAAAATAGAATCATATTTCATCAGAATAAAAAGAAACCTACTTAGTCTCCTACGAGGTTAGAAGTGGCTCTGATACCACTGAAGGGTTTTGTAGGGTATAAAAACATATTATAACATGCACAGCGGAATAAAACCCCCTCCAATGATCTCATCTAACTCGTACAGAAACTAAAAGAGGAAGAGGCTTAGAAAGTTATACCTTGATGTAAACCAAAAACTTTTTCTTTAAGCCTCTAGACAGCTGCAGGTTGTCCACCGCTACTGCACCGCCTCAAACTGGCTACTAGACCGCCTAAGGATTGAACCTCGGATGAAATAACCGTGACCCGCGTGTGTGTGTACTGTCGCCGCCGACCACTGTCGCTCGGTGGTTGGTCCTCGGCTTTAGCGCCGCCGCCGAAGAGAGAGGAGAGGCGGAGAGCCTTAGGGTTTTCTTTTGTTTCTTGTAATTAACTTATGTGATTAATGAGAGGTAAATAAGGTTTATATAATAAACCCTTATTAGGCCCCGAGCCCGTTTAATTATATAATAAACCTTTAGGGTTTAGGGTTTAGGGTTTAGGCCCAGCTTTAATTAAACTATTAATCAATTACAGAAAGTACCCTCAACCTTTCTATTTAATTAATAACTATTAATTAATTGGTCTCGTTAATATTTAAACTAAATATTAACTTCTCCTTTTAAATAATAAATAACTTTTATTATTTCTCTCTTTCTCAATAATTAATTAAACTATTAATTATTGTCATACACAAAAAGGTAAAATCCAAAAGGTTCTATTTGGGTGTGCAGCGGTGTGATCATTTAGTGTCACATAGTATTGGACACGATAATACATGTTAACTATCTCTGCACATAATCTAACACTTTGATGCCAAGACCAAAGGATAAATCCATCATTGGTACTAAGTGGGTGTTTAGAAACAAAATGGATTAACAAGGGCTGATCATCAGAAACAAAGCAAGGTTAGTTGCACAGGGGTATTGTCAAGAAGAAGGTATTGATTATGATGAAACCTTTGCCCCTGTTGCAAGACTTGAAGCAATAAGACTGTTTCTAGCCTATGCTGCCTTCAAAGACTTCAAAGTTTTCCAAATGGATGTTAAGAGTGCTTTCCTCAATGGAGAATTGAAGGAAGAGGTGTATGTCAAACAACCTCCAGGTTTTGAGGATGCAAGCAAGCCAGATCATGTATACTTCTTGAACAAAGCTTTGTATGGTCTAAAGCAAGCACCAAGAGCCTGGTATGATACCCTCTCTTCTTTTCTAATTAACAAAGGTTTTATAAGAGGAAGCATAGATATCACTTTGTTTATAAGGAAATTCAAGGGTGATGTGATTCTTGTACAAATATATGTAGATGATATAATATTTGGGTCTACAAATTTGGATCTTTGTAAAAAGTTTTCTTGGACTTCAAATAAGACAAGAGGTTGATGGAATTTTCATTCATCAAACAAAGTATGTAAATGACTTACTTAAGAAATTTGAGTTTGAAAATTGTTCTTCAATGAAAACACCCATGTCCACTGCCTTAAAGCTTGGAAAGGACACTGATGGTAAATCAGTGAACATTACAGCTTATAGAGGTATGATTGGATCTCTTTTATACCTCACTGAAAGTAGACCAGATATTATGTTTTCAACATGTCCCGTGGACTGCTGCCCCAAACTGAGGCTGCTGCCGGGAAGTGGTGGTTGATTTCTTGTCATCGTAAATAACAACAAAACAAAAAAAACAGATTTAATAAATATTTAAATCTAACAATCTATTTATCCATAACTAATTAATCTAATCCAATAGAAAACATAAACTTGAATTCTATTTACTTGGATGATCAAAAAGCTTTTTTTTTTCTGGATAAAAATAGAATCATATTTCATCAGAATAAAAAGAAACCTACTTAGTCTCCTACGAGGTTAGAAGTGGCTCTGATACCACTGAAGGGTTTTGTAGGGTATAAAAACATATTATAACATGCACAGCGGAATAAAACCCCCTCCAATGATCTCATCTAACTCGTACAGAAACTAAAAGAGGAAGAGGCTTAGAAAGTTATACCTTGATGTAAACCAAAAACTTTTTCTTTAAGCCTCTAGACAGCTGCAGGTTGTCCACCGCTACTGCACCGCCTCAAACTGGCTACTAGACCGCCTAAGGATTGAACCTCGGATGAAATAACCGTGACCCGCGTGTGTGTGTGTACTGTCGCCGCCGACCACTGTCGCTCGGTGGTTGGTCCTCGGCTTTAGCGCCGCCGCCGAAGAGAGAGGAGAGGCGGAGAGCCTTAGGGTTTTCTTTTGTTTCTTGTAATTAACTTATGTGATTAATGAGAGGTAAATAAGGTTTATATAATAAACCCTTATTAGGCCCCGAGCCCGTTTAATTATATAATAAACCTTTAGGGTTTAGGGTTTAGGGTTTAGGGTTTAGGGTTTAGGGTTTAGGCCCAGCTTTAATTAAACTATTAATCAATTACAGAAAGTACCCTCAACCTTTCTAATTAATTAATAACTATTAATTAATTGGTCTCGTTAATATTTAAACTAAATATTAACTTCTCCTTTTAAATAATAAATAACTTTTATTATTTCTCTCTTTCTCAATAATTAATTAAACTATTAATTATTGTCATACACAAAAAGGTAAAATCCAAAAGGTTCTATTTGGGTGTGCAGCGGTGTGATCATTTAGTGTCACATAGTATTGGACACGATAATACATGTTAACTATCTCTGCACATAATCTAACACTTTGATGCCAAGACCAAAGGATAAATCCATCATTGGTACTAAGTGGGTGTTTAGAAACAAAATGGATTAACAAGGGCTGATCATCAGAAACAAAGCAAGGTTAGTTGCACAGGGGTATTGTCAAGAAGAAGGTATTGATTATGATGAAACCTTTGCCCCTGTTGCAAGACTTGAAGCAATAAGACTGTTTCTAGCCTATGCTGCCTTCAAAGACTTCAAAGTTTTCCAAATGGATGTTAAGAGTGCTTTCCTCAATGGAGAATTGAAGGAAGAGGTGTATGTCAAACAACCTCCAGGTTTTGAGGATGCAAGCAAGCCAGATCATGTATACTTCTTGAACAAAGCTTTGTATGGTCTAAAGCAAGCACCAAGAGCCTGGTATGATACCCTCTCTTCTTTTCTAATTAACAAAGGTTTTATAAGAGGAAGCATAGATATCACTTTGTTTATAAGGAAATTCAAGGGTGATGTGATTCTTGTACAAATATATGTAGATGATATAATATTTGGGTCTACAAATTTGGATCTTTGTAAAAAGTTTTCTCGGACTTCAAATAAGACAAGAGGTTGATGGAATTTTCATTCATCAAACAAAGTATGTAAATGACTTACTTAAGAAATTTGAGTTTGAAAATTGTTCTTCAATGAAAACACCCACGTCCACTGCCTTAAAGCTTGGAAAGGACACTGATGGTAAATCAGTGAACATTACAGCTTATAGAGGTATGATTGGATCTCTTTTATACCTCACTGAAAGTAGACCAGATATTATGTTTTCAACATGTCCCGTGGACTGCTGCCCCAAACTGAGGCTGCTGCCGGGAAGTGGTGGTTGATTTCTTGTCATCGTAAATAACAACAAAACAAAAAAAACAGATTTAATAAATATTTAAATCTAACAATCTATTTATCCATAACTAATTAATCTAATCCAATAGAAAACATAAACTTGAATTCTATTTACTTGGATGATCAAAAAGCTTTTTTTTTTCTGGATAAAAATAGAATCATATTTCATCAGAATAAAAAGAAACCTACTTAGTCTCCTACGAGGTTAGAAGTGGCTCTGATACCACTGAAGGGTTTTGTAGGGTATAAAAACATATTATAACATGCACAGCGGAATAAAACCCCCTCCAATGATCTCATCTAACTCGTACAGAAACTAAAAGAGGAAGAGGCTTAGAAAGTTATACCTTGATGTAAACCAAAAACTTTTTCTTTAAGCCTCTAGACAGCTGCAGGTTGTCCACCGCTACTGCACCGCCTCAAACTGGCTACTAGACCGCCTAAGGATTGAACCTCGGATGAAATAACCGTGACCCGCGTGTGTGTGTACTGTCGCCGCCGACCACTGTCGCTCGGTGGTTGGTCCTCGGCTTTAGCGCCGCCGCCGAAGAGAGAGGAGAGGCGGAGAGCCTTAGGGTTTTCTTTTGTTTCTTGTAATTAACTTATGTGATTAATGAGAGGTAAATAAGGTTTATATAATAAACCCTTATTAGGCCCCGAGCCCGTTTAATTATATAATAAACCTTTAGGGTTTAGGGTTTAGGGTTTAGGGTTTAGGGTTTAGGCCCAGCTTTAATTAAACTATTAATCAATTACAGAAAGTACCCTCAACCTTTCTAATTAATTAATAACTATTAATTAATTGGTCTCGTTAATATTTAAACTAAATATTAACTTCTCCTTTTAAATAATAAATAACTTTTATTATTTCTCTCTTTCTCAATAATTAATTAAACTATTAATTATTGTCATACACAAAAAGGTAAAATCCAAAAGGTTCTATTTGGGTGTGCAGCGGTGTGATCATTTAGTGTCACATAGTATTGGACACGATAATACATGTTAACTATCTCTGCACATAATCTAACACTTTGATGCCAAGACCAAAGGATAAATCCATCATTGGTACTAAGTGGGTGTTTAGAAACAAAATGGATTAACAAGGGCTGATCATCAGAAACAAAGCAAGGTTAGTTGCACAGGGGTATTGTCAAGAAGAAGGTATTGATTATGATGAAACCTTTGCCCCTGTTGCAAGACTTGAAGCAATAAGACTGTTTCTAGCCTATGCTGCCTTCAAAGACTTCAAAGTTTTCCAAATGGATGTTAAGAGTGCTTTCCTCAATGGAGAATTGAAGGAAGAGGTGTATGTCAAACAACCTCCAGGTTTTGAGGATGCAAGCAAGCCAGATCATGTATACTTCTTGAACAAAGCTTTGTATGGTCTAAAGCAAGCACCAAGAGCCTGGTATGATACCCTCTCTTCTTTTCTAATTAACAAAGGTTTTATAAGAGGAAGCATAGATATCACTTTGTTTATAAGGAAATTCAAGGGTGATGTGATTCTTGTACAAATATATGTAGATGATATAATATTTGGGTCTACAAATTTGGATCTTTGTAAAAAGTTTTCTTGGACTTCAAATAAGACAAGAGGTTGATGGAATTTTCATTCATCAAACAAAGTATGTAAATGACTTACTTAAGAAATTTGAGTTTGAAAATTGTTCTTCAATGAAAACACCCATGTCCACTGCCTTAAAGCTTGGAAAGGACACTGATGGTAAATCAGTGAACATTACAGCTTATAGAGGTATGATTGGATCTCTTTTATACCTCACTGAAAGTAGACCAGATATTATGTTTTCAACATGTCCCGTGGACTGCTGCCCCAAACTGAGGCTGCTGCCGGGAAGTGGTGGTTGATTTCTTGTCATCGTAAATAACAACAAAACAAAAAAAACAGATTTAATAAATATTTAAATCTAACAATCTATTTATCCATAACTAATTAATCTAATCCAATAGAAAACATAAACTTGAATTCTATTTACTTGGATGATCAAAAAGCTTTTTTTTTTCTGGATAAAAATAGAATCATATTTCATCAGAATAAAAAGAAACCTACTTAGTCTCCTACGAGGTTAGAAGTGGCTCTGATACCACTGAAGGGTTTTGTAGGGTATAAAAACATATTATAACATGCACAGCGGAATAAAACCCCCTCCAATGATCTCATCTAACTCGTACAGAAACTAAAAGAGGAAGAGGCTTAGAAAGTTATACCTTGATGTAAACCAAAAACTTTTTCTTTAAGCCTCTAGACAGCTGCAGGTTGTCCACCGCTACTGCACCGCCTCAAACTGGCTACTAGACCGCCTAAGGATTGAACCTCGGATGAAATAACCGTGACCCGCGTGTGTGTGTACTGTCGCCGCCGACCACTGTCGCTCGGTGGTTGGTCCTCGGCTTTAGCGCCGCCGCCGAAGAGAGAGGAGAGGCGGAGAGCCTTAGGGTTTTCTTTTGTTTCTTGTAATTAACTTATGTGATTAATGAGAGGTAAATAAGGTTTATATAATAAACCCTTATTAGGCCCCGAGCCCGTTTAATTATATAATAAACCTTTAGGGTTTAGGGTTTAGGGTTTAGGGTTTAGGGTTTAGGGTTTAGGCCCAGCTTTAATTAAACTATTAATCAATTACAGAAAGTACCCTCAACCTTTCTAATTAATTAATAACTATTAATTAATTGGTCTCGTTAATATTTAAACTAAATATTAACTTCTCCTTTTAAATAATAAATAACTTTTATTATTTCTCTCTTTCTCAATAATTAATTAAACTATTAATTATTGTCATACACAAAAAGGTAAAATCCAAAAGGTTCTATTTGGGTGTGCAGCGGTGTGATCATTTAGTGTCACATAGTATTGGACACGATAATACATGTTAACTATCTCTGCACATAATCTAACACTTTGATGCCAAGACCAAAGGATAAATCCATCATTGGTACTAAGTGGGTGTTTAGAAACAAAATGGATTAACAAGGGCTGATCATCAGAAACAAAGCAAGGTTAGTTGCACAGGGGTATTGTCAAGAAGAAGGTATTGATTATGATGAAACCTTTGCCCCTGTTGCAAGACTTGAAGCAATAAGACTGTTTCTAGCCTATGCTGCCTTCAAAGACTTCAAAGTTTTCCAAATGGATGTTAAGAGTGCTTTCCTCAATGGAGAATTGAAGGAAGAGGTGTATGTCAAACAACCTCCAGGTTTTGAGGATGCAAGCAAGCCAGATCATGTATACTTCTTGAACAAAGCTTTGTATGGTCTAAAGCAAGCACCAAGAGCCTGGTATGATACCCTCTCTTCTTTTCTAATTAACAAAGGTTTTATAAGAGGAAGCATAGATATCACTTTGTTTATAAGGAAATTCAAGGGTGATGTGATTCTTGTACAAATATATGTAGATGATATAATATTTGGGTCTACAAATTTGGATCTTTGTAAAAAGTTTTCTTGGACTTCAAATAAGACAAGAGGTTGATGGAATTTTCATTCATCAAACAAAGTATGTAAATGACTTACTTAAGAAATTTGAGTTTGAAAATTGTTCTTCAATGAAAACACCCATGTCCACTGCCTTAAAGCTTGGAAAGGACACTGATGGTAAATCAGTGAACATTACAGCTTATAGAGGTATGATTGGATCTCTTTTATACCTCACTGAAAGTAGACCAGATATTATGTTTTCAACATGTCCCGTGGACTGCTGCCCCAAACTGAGGCTGCTGCCGGGAAGTGGTGGTTGATTTCTTGTCATCGTAAATAACAACAAAACAAAAAAAACAGATTTAATAAATATTTAAATCTAACAATCTATTTATCCATAACTAATTAATCTAATCCAATAGAAAACATAAACTTGAATTCTATTTACTTGGATGATCAAAAAGCTTTTTTTTTTCTGGATAAAAATAGAATCATATTTCATCAGAATAAAAAGAAACCTACTTAGTCTCCTACGAGGTTAGAAGTGGCTCTGATACCACTGAAGGGTTTTGTAGGGTATAAAAACATATTATAACATGCACAGCGGAATAAAACCCCCTCCAATGATCTCATCTAACTCGTACAGAAACTAAAAGAGGAAGAGGCTTAGAAAGTTATACCTTGATGTAAACCAAAAACTTTTTCTTTAAGCCTCTAGACAGCTGCAGGTTGTCCACCGCTACTGCACCGCCTCAAACTGGCTACTAGACCGCCTAAGGATTGAACCTCGGATGAAATAACCGTGACCCGCGTGTGTGTGTACTGTCGCCGCCGACCACTGTCGCTCGGTGGTTGGTCCTCGGCTTTAGCGCCGCCGCCGAAGAGAGAGGAGAGGCGGAGAGCCTTAGGGTTTTCTTTTGTTTCTTGTAATTAACTTATGTGATTAATGAGAGGTAAATAAGGTTTATATAATAAACCCTTATTAGGCCCCGAGCCCGTTTAATTATATAATAAACCTTTAGGGTTTAGGGTTTAGGGTTTAGGGTTTAGGGTTTAGGCCCAGCTTTAATTAAACTATTAATCAATTACAGAAAGTACCCTCAACCTTTCTAATTAATTAATAACTATTAATTAATTGGTCTCGTTAATATTTAAACTAAATATTAACTTCTCCTTTTAAATAATAAATAACTTTTATTATTTCTCTCTTTCTCAATAATTAATTAAACTATTAATTATTGTCATACACAAAAAGGTAAAATCCAAAAGGTTCTATTTGGGTGTGCAGCGGTGTGATCATTTAGTGTCACATAGTATTGGACACGATAATACATGTTAACTATCTCTGCACATAATCTAACACTTTGATGCCAAGACCAAAGGATAAATCCATCATTGGTACTAAGTGGGTGTTTAGAAACAAAATGGATTAACAAGGGCTGATCATCAGAAACAAAGCAAGGTTAGTTGCACAGGGGTATTGTCAAGAAGAAGGTATTGATTATGATGAAACCTTTGCCCCTGTTGCAAGACTTGAAGCAATAAGACTGTTTCTAGCCTATGCTGCCTTCAAAGACTTCAAAGTTTTCCAAATGGATGTTAAGAGTGCTTTCCTCAATGGAGAATTGAAGGAAGAGGTGTATGTCAAACAACCTCCAGGTTTTGAGGATGCAAGCAAGCCAGATCATGTATACTTCTTGAACAAAGCTTTGTATGGTCTAAAGCAAGCACCAAGAGCCTGGTATGATACCCTCTCTTCTTTTCTAATTAACAAAGGTTTTATAAGAGGAAGCATAGATATCACTTTGTTTATAAGGAAATTCAAGGGTGATGTGATTCTTGTACAAATATATGTAGATGATATAATATTTGGGTCTACAAATTTGGATCTTTGTAAAAAGTTTTCTTGGACTTCAAATAAGACAAGAGGTTGATGGAATTTTCATTCATCAAACAAAGTATGTAAATGACTTACTTAAGAAATTTGAGTTTGAAAATTGTTCTTCAATGAAAACACCCATGTCCACTGCCTTAAAGCTTGGAAAGGACACTGATGGTAAATCAGTGAACATTACAGCTTATAGAGGTATGATTGGATCTCTTTTATACCTCACTGAAAGTAGACCAGATATTATGTTTTCAACATGTCTTTGTGCTAGATATCAAGCAGATTCCAAAGAATCTCACTTAGCTGCAGTTAAAAGGATTTTCAGGTATCTCAAAGGAACTCCTAATCTAGGTCTTTGGTACCCCAAAGACTCTGATTTTGAGTTAGTTGGATACACTGATTCTGATTTTGCAGGTTGCACACTAGACAGAAAGAGTACATCTGGTAGTTGTCAACTGTTAGGTGGAAGATTAGTCAGCTGGTCAAGCAAGAAACAGACCTCTGTTTCAACTTCAACAGCGGAGGCATAATACATTGCTGCTGGAAGCTACTGTGCTCAACTACTATGGCTGCAAAATCAACTACTTGATTATGACATACAGTTTGAAAACTCACCAATTCTGTGTGACAACACTAGTGTCATTTCTATCTCTAACAAACCTGTTTTGCATTAAAATACTAAGCATATTGAAATCAGACATCATTTTCTTAGAGATAATGTGCAGAAAAAGAGAGTTTCAATGCACTATATAAAGACTGATGTTCAATTAGCTGACATTTTTACAAAACCTTTGGATGAGTCTCGGTTCAACTTCCTAAATCCAAACTTGGCATGTTAAATTTGTAACATTTTTTTTGGTAATTAATTTTGTGTGAGAATATAATTTTATTTATGTGTGAAATGAAGTACTTATCTAAGCTTCTACATATTTTACTTATGGTAGATCAGCTAATGGAATTATGTCAGCTGACGATCATCAGCTGACACTATACCTCAGCTGATAAACCATCAGCTAAGGCTTAGAAGCTCAGCTAAGTGCACTCACTAGCTGACACTTATTTTATCTCAACATGGATCAGCTGACACTCTCTCTTGTCAGCTGATGATTTTCAAAAGTCAAAAATTATGTGTCCCCACACTTATGTTATTAATTTCTCATTTGTATTTATTATGTTGCTAGGTAGTATTTAATTTCTGTTAACTTGTCCGTTAGTTGTCCGTGTATTTATTATCTTATTCATTTATCTACCTTTTTGCAGACGTGACAGTTACTTTATGGTAAATATTTGTGTGACAGTTTAGGTTTCCAAGGAAGATATAAAGGTTTTTCGGGCGGTTCTTCATTTCTTAGGCTTTCAAAGTTCCCAAACACTCTTTCTCTCTAAAATTTTCAAATCCTAAACCTTCGTTGCTCAAACTGTTTCATTCTGTAATCATGGTGATTTTCAACTCTGCTTCCACTCCTCTTGCCATTGCTAGTGAGAATGTTGCACCCAACTCTGAACTCATCATTCGTCCCAATAACTTTCGGATAACCACTGAAATTCCCTCAAACAAGGCAAACCAGGGATACGAACCGATGGTTGCATTTATTACTGCCCATGCCCTGTTCCCTTGTCTCTCTGCTCATCCTTACTTCATTTTCCCTCACATTGTTGGTGAGATGAGGTACACTGCTAGGTACCAACCCAATCAAAACCTCATCACCTGCACCTGCCTGAATGGCTACATCAACATAAATTTCACTGTCGACACTCTGCGACAGGCCATCTCTCTGCCAAACTTGGCTCCTTATCAACCATTTGCTCAAATGGATCAAGTTTTGGAGGTACTACCCCTAATTGGCTACAATGCTCCTGTTGCCCATGGTCAGTACAAGTTGTCCGTGCTGGGACACCCGTGGAAGTATCTGGCAAGTATCATCACTCGCTGTTTTGGTCCCAAAACTGGAAGCTTCGATCAAATGAACTAGACAGAGCTGATGGTACTTCATGCCTTAGTCACAGGGAGGAATATTGACTTTGCCCAAGTAATATTCTCGGATATGGTGGACAAAATTACTCTTGCTACTTCAAAGAAGTCCACAAGGACTATTGTTCCCTACATAAGGTACTTGAGCTTACTTGTCCTTCATCAGATGAAATGGGAACAGTATACTGGGATAGATGTTGTGCTTGATGCAATGACCATGACTCAAATGGGTCAAAAGATTTTTAATTTAATAAGGGAAGAGCAAGGTCCAGCTATTACTGCCCAGATGCAAGAAATAATTGATATTGCTGGTGATGAAGCTGAGGTTGAAGAAGAGGTTATTGCTGAAAACATTGAGGAACAAATGGCTAATGATTCTGAGTATCCAGATGTGATTTCTGAAAACTCTGAGCACTCCACTACTCATACTCAGGATGAAGCCAGTATTGGAAAGGAACAGTTGGTTGTTGATATGCCAGCACAGAATGAGCTTATCAGTTCTGATGCTGAGGATGATGATGATGAAGGAGATGATGATAATGATAATGCTGGTGGATTTTTCATTGAACATGAAGCATATCACTCTGCTTCTACTTCATCCAGCCAACATGGACATCCAAAAACTTATGACAGTGAGGAAGAATTTGATGATGATTCTCCCAGTAGGAATCTTGGAGGAACAGTTGCATATCCCAACCCTGATCAACAAAAAGGATCAAGTGACTCTGTTCATAGAGCACCAAGTGGTGAAGGTGAAGAAGTTCCTGATGCTGAAGAGATCTCTGATAAGCTGGTGAAGCTCATAGAGATCAGCAAAGCAAAACGAATCTCAAGTTTACTTTATCACTCCCTGAGGACACTCATTTGGTTGACCCCACCAATGAGAACCCATCCTCTCCTCCAGTTGTAACACCCCCACAACTGCCAAGCTCTAGTCAACTCCCAACAGTTGCTAGTTCTACTCCCTCCTACACCCATATTGGAATTAAGGTCACAAGAGCTTGTGCACTTTCCACAAGTCTATGAGGTAGTGTTATCCACACCTCTGACCTCAACTCATATAGCTACCTCTTATGTTGAGGGGGAGCTTATGGATGTTGCTTTAACCCAACTACCAGTGGATGTGCCCTCACAAAAGGTCACATTCGTAAATATGGGATTGCTGCAATCTGGGTTACCCTCCCAACAAGGTGATACCATTGAAAGACAGACCTCCTCCCAAGGTCATACTTTGTCTATAGCCCCTGTGAGTCAAGCCTTTCCCTTAGTAAGTTCACAACAACTTGCTACTGAAATAACGGATACCCCATTGAGTGCAACCCTCACTCACACTCACATACTTGCACCTACTTTTGATTCAATACTTACACATACTAGTGCACTGCCTGTCAATACTAGTGGCATAAACCAGCCATTCGTACAGGGCACACTCTCTGTTCCCAGTGATCTTAGGCCTATAAACCAAGGTCTAAGTGAGGGACCTCACTCTATTCCTATTCTTGGCACCTCAACTCAATCAATTCCTACCAAACCCCTTCCCTCTACCTTCTCTGAACCATCACCCCAAATACTTCAAAGCTTACTGTCCATCACTCAAAAGATGGATAGTCTTCAAGCCTCCTTCACCTCCTTCCAAACTAAAACAGAAACTCAACTCTCTCATTTAACCCAAGAGGTTGAGTCCCTAAAGACTACCTAATCCCAACCCCTACCCACCCCAGCCCCTGTTGATCTTTCACCAATTCTCACCAAATTAGATCAACTTCTTACCCAAACTTCTAATCCTACTCCTATTCCTTCACCTACCATCTCAAACCAAACCATTACCAACCTCAACCAAACCATTTATAACCTTCTAACCCAACTCCACACCTTAAGACCTTCCCCTCCTAACATTTCAGTAACCATACATGACTCTCTTCTTAGAGTCCCTTCTCTTCTCCAAACCATAACTACTGACCTCAAACACCTAAACAACTACTCCACACAAAAGCACAGTGAAACCCTCAAGGAATTCACCAATATCTTTGATGCTATCCTAAGCCTGAGGAGATCTCCATTCTTCACCCAACCTCCTATCCCCACTACCTATCCTTCAACTTCAACTATCCCTCCCTCTACCTCTACTCCTTCTCCATCTACTTATTCTTTTATCCCTCCATCTGTTGCCAAGCCATCTGACAACTTTCCTTTTTCATTTGCTGATGACAAAAAGGGGGAGAACTCAGTTAGAAGAGAACCTTCACCAGACACAATCAGAGCAGTTGTTGATGCATATACAGCTGAGGTTCAGGCTATGCAAGCAGAGGATGCATCTGCCCCCAATGAAACAAAAACTCAAAGAAAATCAGATGTTGAGGGGGAAAATCAATCTAAGGGGGAGCAACCTGCTGAAGATGAGCAGAGGCCAAAAAGGAGATTCAAACAAATGGCTAGAAGGAAGAGTGCTAAAAAGCCAAGACAAGATTAATCTTGTGCACCAATCAATGTGCCATCAGAAGATTCTGATAATGATGATGATGAAGATAGGATGCCTCTGTCCTCTCTGCTCAACTTGAAAAAGCAGAGCCTCTCAACTCAAGCTCTAATAGTCCAAGCTTCCTCTCCAGTACAATCAAGTCAACCCACTCCCACCAGCACATCAAGGAGAAAAGGAAAGAAAATAATGTCTGCTAAGGAGATTGAAGAAGAAGAAAGAAGAGAGGAAGAGTTAAATCAAGAGGATGAGAATCTCAGAGAACTAAGTGAACTGACTGCTGCTCTTGGTACAACCATTGAATATGTTCTGAATACCAAGGAGAGACACCAGGATTTCACTACTCCTGAAGATCTTGCTGCAATCATTGGTGTCACTGATGATGAATTGAGAGAATTACAAGAAGAAGAAATCATCATGCTATCCTCTCAATCACATCCAACACAAGTTGCACCACAGCAAGATGATCCTACTATCAAGAAAGTTCCTAAAAGAGGAAGAACTCACAGAGAAGCCATTCAAGCATTGCATGAGTTCAACTTTGGAGTTACAACTCAACAATCTGAAAGGGAGATCAAAGAGCTCTTGGAAAACAAGAAGAACTTGATAGAAAGAAAGGATCCAAATCTCATTTCCAGAGTCACTCCATATAAGGGAACAGATGAAGGGCCATATCTCAGATTAGTAAGAAGAGATGAAAGACAAACACATGAGAATGCCTATATTCATCACTGCAAACTGTTTTCCTTCACTGAGGTGATTGAGACTCTGTACCACCTCCTTAAATCCAAAAGTGAAATTGCCACAAGGTTCATAAACAAATTCGAATACTGGATCAGAATGGCTGTCTACCACAGGATATGCACTCATGATCAATTTGTGGAACACATTAATGTGATTGAGGATGCCTTCAAGAAATCCTCCAAAGCTTTTGTACCTGTTGAACATATTATACTTAATCCTGATCATCCTTACCTGTCTGCATATGAAAATCTCAACACTGCTCTGCCCTCCAACATTGAACCATAAATGTTTAAGTACATAACTGAACCTGAAAGAGGGATGTTCTTCAAGAACAAAGCTGGTGTTTGGAGATTCCTAAGAGAAACTGACTTAGGAAGAGCCCCTGGAGAGTTAATCTTTCAAGCTGCAACTTCAACAAGGGGACAGACAGGAAGTGAACATTTTGAAAGTCTGATTCAAGCAAGAGCTGAAGAGTTGTTGGCTGCAAATCCACTAGACAAACTTCTGAATGTGAAAGAAGAACCTTGGTGAGAAGAAAACTGAAACTTCATAACTAGACTAGTTGTTTTTTCTTTTAATTCCTAGAATAATTCAACTTCTGTACTTAGTTTAACTCATAGTTAGATTGCTCTGTACAAACTCTCTGTAAATATTTGTTTTGTAATCAAGCTTGAAACTTTGATCATGGACTACTTAGCTAAAATGCTAGTATAGATGACTCTTAGTAGATAGCTCACATAGTGTAAATATAGAAAATATAAAAAATCCTAAAAACAGAAAAAGGATAGAAAAGATACCACAAAAACAGAACAATGGTACTTCATAAATGAAAAGATTCCCAAAAACAGAATATCAGGGAACATATATTAAAGAGTTACCAAAAACAGATAGCTAGGTAACCAAACTGCACTTAAAAGTTTTATCTTTACAAATCCGAGTCAAACTGATTCTTCTTAAACAGATAAGGTTTTGTCATCATCAAATAGGGGGAGATTGTTGGGGAGATAGCAATATCAAACCTAAATCAAACCTATCTATTAAGTAAAATAGGATTTGATGTTAACAAAACCATATATTCAGTTTTGGACTTAGATTGATGAAAAACATGTGTTGTTTTCCATCTTAGACTTAAAGAATTTCTAAGTAAGAAATGTCAGTTGACGGATCATAGTGTCAGCTGAACACTGAGTATCAGCCAAAGGACCAGCTTCAGCAAGATCAGCTGAGAAGAAAAGACAAGTCAAGAAGCATCAGCTGAGGATCTACAATAGATCAGCTGATGGTCCAAAATCATCAGCTGAGGAAAATTTCAAGATCAGCTGAGCTATCAAGGATCAGCTGACACAATCACATTGATCAGCTGAGGCCTCCCATCTGTCTGATAAGGTATTTACTACTTATCCAATCTTTCCTTCATAAGCTGATCATACTCAAATGATTAGCTGAGCCCTTGGGATCAGCTGACAGTTTAGTTTGATCAGTTGGTTAGCTATACCCTGATTTATATTGTTAGCTGAGCATTTCGATCAGCTGAGCAAATCTAGTCAGCTGAGTCTTTCACATTTATCCTTAGCTGAGCAAATTTACATTTGCAGTTCAGTGTCTGTTAGCTGAGTCTTTATTCTATATCTCAGTTAATAGCTTTTCTATGTAATATTTTCTTTAGTCAAAGGCAGAACATGTTTTGTTCTTATTATGCCATAGATCTTTCTTTGTAAAAGTACATAGCACTTTTTGTATCTGCAAAGAAACAAAAAGGATAGATCTTTTTCCCCTGGAAAAGAAGAAAGATACTCTTGAAGAGAAGATCTCGAAGATATGATGTTAAGTATGGCTGGCAACTCCATACTTGGTAAAGTCAAATCTTCAGAAAGCATGGTGTTGATTAAAGCACAAGCATGAAAGGAGAAGTTTACTTTTCCAAGATATAAAGGTAGTACTTTAATAATATAATAATAGATAGTGGGTACACTCATTACTGAAAAGTATGTTCACTTTACACACTTTGTGTATAAAGTTAACTTACTTTTCACCCACTAACTTTATCTATTATAATATTATTAAACCAAGTATCTTTGTCTCCTTCTCTCTTCATCAACCCGGATACACTTTGCTTATATATACTCATGCATGGAAACATGCTAAGTATGCGTTGAAAAGCACTGAAATCTCATAAGTTGAGAATTAGAAGAGTTACATTTTACTTTTAGTGTAACAAACTTGTTCATGTGTTGAACATCTTAGACATTAGTTGTTTAAGATTAGCATTGTCTATGTGTTAGACAAATCTAGTTGCCACCTTTTATTGAACTTAGATTTTCCGCATCTAGTTCATGTAATTCTTGATTTACATCAATAAGAATTATATAAAAGTAAACCGTGTGTCTCTTAAATTTTTATTTGCTAAAGTTTGTATTCAACCCCCCTTTCTACAAACATTTGTTGTTGTAGTATCTATTAGGGACCAACATTATATGATTTGATTATTCGAAAACTTTTACTGACAAGAAGGAATAATATTCTTTTCAAATTGGTGTTGAAAACGTCTTGGTGATGATTGAGGAACTAAGTCAATTTAATTCAACTTTGAATTAGATTTAGTAAAGATTAAATTCAACATTGAATTAGATGCAATTAAGTTAATTTAATTTAACTTTGAATTATATCCGGTTTAGATTAAATTCAATTTTGAATTAGATTTTTGAAGTTTTAAGTTCGAATGTCCTCTAGTTCAATAAGTCAAGTCCCAATGGTTCTATTACTTGTCCAATAAATTCAAGGTATGCGAATGGTTCTTATGCAATTGGTAGAATCCCTTGAAAATTGAGCAGAGTAACCTCTTTGTAGTGATCAATAGAGTAACCAATAGAGTGCGATTGATCCCTGTAGTACAAAACACTTTGAAATAATCAGTTAGTAATGTCAATCGAATGCTTATCAAGTCACTGATTCGAATGAGATTGCCTTTGATGTGTTTGATATCCAAGTAACTAGAAACCTTGAATCGCACGGGCCAACAGAATGCGATTGATGAACTAACACTAAGAATCGCACAGATAAGTTTGTGCGGCTGAGATCACTTCGGAACTCCATGCGATTGATCTTATAGCGGCTGATAGCACTGAGAGTAACACTTAGTAGATTTCAGCTTTGAAGGACTCTATAAGCCGTGTAATCCCTTCAATCGCATGGACCACTAACCCAGCTTATAGAATCTGATGTGTCACTATCAGATCTGATGGCCTTACCTCTTATGGTGTCTACCCACTTGTACCTTGATTGGTATGGGTAGTACTTGAGTTGCCTTGTTCAACACTTAATCTTTGAAGAATTAATAATTATTTTTTAATCAAAAACCGATTTCTTCTTCTTCAAGACTGCATTTACAGCTTCAAGAACACCATAAATGCTTGCATGCCCAGAAAATTAAATACTAAAAAGTTGAGTATTTAATGAACCGTTGGACTTTTTGCTTTAAAAACACCACTCGGTTTTTAAATATTCTTCAAGAAAACCGTCTAAACAGTAGAAACCTTTATACAAACCCGAAGAGATGGTAGAAAAAGTATTGTTTATACCGTAGATGTGTTCTACCTTCGGGAATCACTAGAACTCGCACCTTTGTTAATCAAACCGTATGGTTGTATGCTTTGTAGAACCCGAATGCTTGTTCTTCACCTTGAGCTTGAAGTCTTCGAGATTTTGCTTGTTGTTTTCGAACAATCACGAGACAAAAACAGGTTTGGCTTTGATACCAATTGATGGTCCCTTTAATGTATAAAGGATGAAGCAATGCTTAGATGATTATCTAGTTTGTGTTTGTGTGTGTTCGGTTTAGAGAGAGAGCCGAGAAGTAGAGAGAGTTTCACAAACTAGAGAGTGGTAAAATATGCAAAGCTTAGATTAGAATGAGTGGGGCAAATGCCCTTTATAGCATTTGCCCAAGTTACAATAATTACATATTTGCACCATCACTTTTCATAATCTAACAACTTGTCATATCACCCATAGTTTAATTACTTACTTACCCTATACACTTATTCATTTGTGTGAATAAAAGTGTTACGTAAGTTATGAGAGGGCTTGTAGCTCAATTGTATCCGGTGTTGTGTTGTAATGTCATTTTTAAAAAGTTGTGGGTTTAAATTCCGCTATGAACATTAGAGTGGAATTAGGAGTAGATTTAATGAGTGAGTGTGTTTGCCATTGAAAAAGGAGTAAGTTGGTGTTAAAGGAAGTGTGAATGGATAACATTATTGACGGATAATATTTATGTTGTTATTTAAATATTAATATGACAGTGTGATGTTGTAGCATGGTATAAGTACACCGCCCACTCTAAAGCTCCACTTATCTCTTTGTCCGTTAGGGATGTCAAAAAAACCCCGATTTGACCGGGGAATCCTCAAGGGGAATGGGGAATGGATTCCCCAAACTTAGAAAGGGGGATGGGGATACCTCTCGGTTCCCCGAACTTGTACCCGACCCCCAACCCGCACACACGTATGTGAGTGTGTGTGTGTGTGTATATATATATATATATATATATATATATATATATATATATATATATATAATTTTAAGTCAAATTTTGCATATAAATATGTATTTGTATGTAACTTAACTTTCTTACATTAATAGACATATCAATAAGATTGTTTTTTGTTTGAACATACATGATCATCTCATATGATTTAGTAAACAAAGAGAAAAAAGGCTAATATGATGAGATGAATAATATATTTTTTGTAGAATGAACTATGAACGTATTATAAGCGTATTTTGTAGATAGTTATAGAAATCATCTATTTGTAGACAGTTATAGAA
Organism: Pulicaria dysenterica; assembly: GCA_947179395.2. NCBI lineage: Eukaryota > Viridiplantae > Streptophyta > Magnoliopsida > Asterales > Asteraceae > Pulicaria > Pulicaria dysenterica. Next base: position 32,890,387 of record OX359289.1, on the reverse strand, counting down.
GTCATCTATTTGATTGATACTGTTATGTGTGTTATAGAACGATTTAGTAAATATATTATGTGAACATTATTTATCTTAAGAAGCTATTACAATACTTGATTGATTACATTTTGATGTGAACCGGTTGTAAGAGTTAAGTTATATTTCTAATTCTAGTTTTGTATGAAGATTCTCATGTATATTTATTTCGAAAACTAGATTTTGTAGACTAAGAAAAATCTCCGATTCCCAGCGGAGATCCCCGATACTTGACGGGTACGATGATAGGGATGCAAGTCAATTCCCCGACATCTTTGAGTTACATCAATTTATGATGAGAGCAATCCCGATACCCCCGACCCCCTTATCATCCATATTGTGCGTTATTGATTCCCTATGTACGTACTTGATATATTTATATTTGGGTTATATGAGCTTGGAAAAAATCAATAACAAAGCTATTCTTACTTGCAACAACTAATGACTCATAATTATCTGAGTGCAAACATGTTAGTTGAAGTTAAGAACAATTAAATTAAAACTCTTGCATTTATTTTAAACTAAATAAATATTTAAAAAGTCTTGGCTTTTAAGTTAAACTATGGGATGACTAAAGCGTTTATATAACCATTTTATTATCAGAGTTTAGAATATTATCCATATCTTTAACCTAATTATTGAATTATAAAAAGACAAAATAACACACGGGCCAAAACCATTTAATTCTGACCTTTGGCACACGGCAACGTATATTTAATTGCTTTTTTCATTTTTATTTGCTTAAAACACTTGATGATGCACGTATTGATTTAGCGGTTTGATTCTAGGAGCTGATTTCTATGTATAAAAATTCGTTTATAAATATTAAAAAATATATGATATAAGTTGTTAATGTATATAATTATTGTGTATAGATAATTTTTGTTGTATATAAAGTGTCACCCTTTAATTTAGTTTATCAAAATCTAACCAACTTGTCACATTTTGCTATTTTGTGTAAAGAACTTAAAATTTTTCATTGTGTGTACTGAAGATTTAATTTGTTAATATTACGTGTATTGAACTTTCTAATGTATATACTAAACTTATACATATAATAGCAATAGTTTAAAGGTTGACACACAATAAAAACTTATAAAGTTTGATACACACAATAACAAAAAGTGAAAAGGTATAATACAATTTGGTGAACTCAACCCTTTAGCTTAAACATGAGTTAATTACATTTTTTTGTCATGTGGTTTACATAAATGTTTACATTCGGTTCTAGTGCTTTTACAACATCGATCCTTATGGTTAACATTTTGTTTCAATGTTGGTCCCTAACTCACATGAAAAGATTAAAATGTCCCTCTATTCTAAATTTTTCCTTTTACTCTTTTATATATTGTTAATAAATAATTAAATAAAATACAATTGTCATTAAAAAAAATTTAAAAATAAAAATAAACACCCAACCTACACAACCCCCCACTTTAATCCCCCCCTTAATTTCTCGATCCCCCTCTCTCTCTCTCTCTCTCTCTCTCTCTCTCTCTCTCTCTTTCTCTCTCTCTCTCTCTCTCTCTCTCTATATATATATATATATATATATATATATATATATATAGGGGAGGGTTCCATTGAGAACCGATTTTAGTGCGAGAACCGCGAGAACCAATCTTAGCCGTTAATTTGATAAGTGGAATTCACGGATAGAGCGTGGGGTGATCAAGTGTGGCAGGGTGTATGTAAGGAATTCATGGTTGAACAATGACATTGAAAGATGGAGAATTGGACGGCTCAGATTGGTTCTCGCATTAAAAATGGTTCTCAATGAAACTTCTTCCTATATATATATATATATATATATATATATATATAAGGTCGGAAACCACAAAAAAATAAGTAATCTCTATTCATAACCATCTACCACCACCCACCACCAGAAACTATCACCCAAATCGATACTGATTAGATTGGACAACCACCTGGATTCGAAACACCATTTATCCAACTCTAATTTTCAATTTGGTGAAAAGAAAATAAAAGCGGGAAGAAAAGCTATGAAGATCCACTGTAAGGCCACCCGTATGGGGTGACGAGAAGGCTCTCGCGTTTCTTTGGCTCCTCATCACGTGACTCAGGAACACCCGTACGCCTCTACCTTTGGGTAGGTGATCGGTTTCCCCAACCCGACCTCAATCGACGTCCTTTTTTTGTAGTGTAAGAGAGAGTAAGGGGAGGAAAAGATTGTGTTAGTTGGGTTAGGCTATACTTGTGTTTTGAGTAAGAAAGAGAAAGTGGAGGAAAAAGTTATGTGGCAATAATGTGGCATTTGAGCAAGAGAGAGGAAAGATGGGCTATACTCATGGTCTAAGTCAAGTTCTCTGACCACCACGCTACCTTAAAATCCAATCACAGATCTGAAATTTGAATTGTAGAAGCAGCAATTGTTTGCAAATCATGGGGTCTCAAAAGTATATCCAAACCTATTTCGCTTTATAACCCGTAAACATAAATCGTACACATGCCTTGTCGATGTCGATGGTTTCGCTGTTGGAGAGTGACGGAGTTGGTATATATGAGTTTTATCGATATAAAACCCATACACGTGGGGATCTATCATGATAGTGATGGTTTGGAGATGGGTAAAGTTGAAACCTTAAGGGGGTTGTGGTTACCGAAGGAGAGGGCTACGGTTGCCCGTGAAGAGGGTTGTGGTCGCGGACTATGGTTTTAAGTGAAATAAGAAAATGAAGACGTGTGTTCGGGTTTGGGTTTAGGTGGAGATGATACTAAAATAAGGGTGATGATCCTCTCATGTTTGAGTCAAACATGACCCATCATGTTCTCTCACAAACAAGAGAGTGGACCCTACAAAGGAGACCCATTATTGAGTAATATAAGGGACTCACTCTCATGTTTATGAGGGAACATGATGGATCATGTTTAATAAATATAATTATTTATAAATGAATATAAAATAAAATTAAAGGATAAATTATGAGCATATGGGGAATGTTAGTCTTTTTATGTTAATCTAAGGAAAAATATCGAAACAAAGTGGTAATCATAAAGAACTTGATTGTAATTTTTTTAAACACAAGAATGAAAAGAAAATTTTTATGAAAACCACCGAGACAACAACAACGATATCCAATTCCGCTAAAACGGAGTATGGGGGAGGTGAGATGTAGACAATCATATCTCTACCCGTAGGTAGAGAGATTACTTCCTAAAGAAGGTCTCCGGTAGAGAGATGTAGACAATCATACCTCTACTCTATAAACATTTTAATGACTAATAGAAATTGCATATGCCCTTTTTAATCAATAAATTTAACATACTATTATTTTGTTTTTCTATCATAGACTTATAATATAGCTCTTCTTTAACACTAAATACATAAATCTACATAATCTATACCTATATCTACGTTAGAAAATATTAGTAAAAACTATATATTTTTGCTAACTTTGGACACATTTATATACATACATATGTATTATTTATGTTAAATCCTTAGTGGGTTTATATTGTCCGTTATGAGAGCTTAGAAACGATATATAATATGTCCAAAATGGAGTATGTGTGAATGAGATATAAATACTCTAGTTGAGTACTTGGTATGGAATTTCGCAAAACCAAGTGGGTATGGGAATTTGTCCTACGTAGGAGGGATGAGTAACCTTTAAGTGGGTTTATAAACATGGAAGCATAAGGGCCTTCAATTTTTTGTGCGGTTTTACTCAAAGTCTTACCCGCGCGTAGGGGGGGCGATGGTGGACTTCGTAGGCTAAAATCGGCGAACTTGTGTGTGTGCGCAACTACGGACACGAATGTTGAGCTCAGGCAGCTTGGTTTTGCTAATATTTACTTTGGCTCACTTTCATTGTAACTTCAATGCAATGAAGATTATTAATGATAATTAATTCGTTTAATTATTTATTAGTTACGATATTAATAGTTTCGGTTTTAATCTTCACTATTAGAAGAGGTCAAGTGTCTCATTCTGCTTACACACACAACTTACAATTCACACAGCTCCTCTTTTTGTTATTGAGATCGAGTTTTCTGGCGACATTTCCATGCAAGTATTCATCTTTGACAGTACACCTGCTTACGTTGTTGTATCGTGGGAACATGCGAGGAATCTATTTAAGGGAATCGTTTTGGACACGAGCCTTAAACTTTCGTTCAGGTCATTGTTTTTTAAAATTCTGATATCTGAAGCTTCATCACTAAAGCCGAAGTTTCATCACTAAAGCTGGTTGAAGGTTCATCACTAAAGCTGAAGTTGTCTGAAGCTTCATATCTGAAGATAAGCATACTGAAGCTTCTTAACAGAAGCTTGATTATCTAAAGTTCATTTTTCTGAACTACCTATATGAATTAGTTTCGATTCCCAACTTTCAGGAGTCCGTTCCTTGAAAAAACATTGTTTTCATTAAACGTATTTACTAACAATCTTAAACAGATCCGTTTTGTTTATTATTTATTTTGAATTTAATAGAGTTGGTTTCTATTCAATCATTTTTGTTTTGTGAACAGATTGATTGTCTGGTTTTAATTGTTCACTTGAAACTTTTTTTCTAGGATGGTCAACACTCCAAGGAACACGACTTCAACCACACCGGTGCCTAACACCATGGCTAATCACGCTGAGAGACCGGAAAACTTTTTTGGTCTAAATTTCAAGAGATGGAAGCAAAAGATGTTTTTCTACTTGACCTCCTTGAACTTGGCTCGGTTCCTTACAAAAATTGCTGCTCAAATTGCTGAGGGGGAAGCCGATGCTCAATCTGTGAGCACCGTGGAAGCTTGGAAGCACTCCCCATTCTTATGTTGCAATTATGTGCTGAATGTGCTGGCCGATCCACTTTATATTGCTTATTTCTAAGTAACCACGGCTAAGGAACTTTAGGAGTCTTTTGATCGGATAAATAAGACCGAAGATGCGGGAACCAAAAAGCATGTTGTTGCTAGATTCTTGGATTTCAAAATGATTGACTCCAAAACTATGATGAGTCAAGTTCAAGATCTTCAAGTCATTTTACATTATATACTTGTGGAAGGAATGGTTCTTAGTGAAACCTTTCAAGTTGCAGCGATGATTGAAAAGCTTCCTACAAGTTAGATAGATTTAAAACTACCTTAAGCATAAGCGAAAGGAAATGTCCGTTGAGGAGCTTGTGGTGCGTCTTCGTATTGAAGAGGACAACCGGTTAGCTTTGAAGAATGGTTATAAACTTATAATGCCGAATCTTCAAAAGCTAATGTGGTGGATGCTGGTCAATCTTCCAAAAATAAGAGCAAGAGGGTTGACAAAGGCAAAGGAAAAGTGAAAAACCATGGGCCTAAATCTGGAACTTTCAAGAAAAAGTTCAAGTGCTATAATTGTGTCTAACCGGGTCATAAAGCTGATAGATTATGTGAAGGGATAGTGTACACGTGTCATCACATCCATGGACACTATGAGTCACTAAAGGGTCATACAGCTGCACACCCAACTCATGAACCAGGAATAATTCAGTGTGTATAAAATAGATAATTAATAGTTGATTAATTATCAGGAAAGAGGAAATTAATAAATGGATATTTACTAATAATGAGAAAGGATATTAAATATTAGTTAAATATTTAATAAATAAAGTTTAGTTGGAAAATTATTAATTAACAGTTGTTTAATTAATAATAACTGAACTTGGAGGGCTTGTTTTGTAATAGGATTAAAGTTATAGATTATGGACCGGGCTTTAAGGTCCAAGCGCTTAGCCCCAGAAGAATATCTATAAAAGGGGTTTAAACCTTAGTTTAACCTAATTCAAATTAATTGAAGTTATCCAATCCTAAACACACAAGCCTAGGTTAAACCTTAGTTTAACCTATAAAAGGGGTATAAAACCGCCGAGAACCACCCCACATGGTGGTTCTCGGCGGTTTTCGGGCCGCGTACCGGCGGGCAGAGGCGGCGGCTTCACGGCGGCCTTACGGCGGCGCCCTGCAGCCCTACGGCGCAAATCTCGAGGTCGTAACCCCCTTTGCGGTGGGTTTTATCGGCGGCGGCGGTTTGGGGTAAAAATCAAGGGTCGTTTTTACCGAGTATCGATTACACATACGGATTGTTCAGCTTTGGCGGTCTAGCAGCTAGTTCTAGCGTGCAGTAGCTGTGTATCCCCCTTCAGCAGTTTCAGGGTATAATTTCTATCTCTTAGAAATAACTAATTTTAAACCTGTGAATATTGCATTATATATATCTGTTTTATTTTTTTGGTTATTGTTTCCCCACCTGATCCAGTTGGGATCTTGGGAATGGGATTTGCAAGTATATTTTCCGTTGTGCATGTTTGTACCCTGTAAATCCCTACAGTGGTATCAGAGCCTTCTTCTAGGCTCTGTGGGGAACAAGTTGATCATAATTGTATATTATGTATATATGCTTTGCGAAAATTAGTATTGTGGTTTAGATCAAGTTTCTGATCTGTTACCTGATTAATTTTCCAGTTGTGCTGATTAAATATATTGTTTATATATTTGTGTGAAACTTTGGTTTTGGTTTGGGTTTAAGGATCAAGTTCTGATTTTTTTACCATTAACGTTTGCGGTTTGCTGTTTATATATTATTTATATATTAACTGCATGAAACTTTGTTTTTGGTCAAAGGTCAAGGTTTATGTCTTTTAACCAATTAAAGTTTCCAAATAATCTGTTTTTATTATTTATACATTTATTATATGAGAAACTTTAGTTTATTGTAAAAGGTCAAAGTTTTGACTTTTACCGGATAAACTTTCCAGTTTACATGCTTTATATATATTTGTATAAATTGTGTGTGAAACTTGTGGTAATTAAGATATTCAAAGTTCTTGAATTTTTTTTAAAATCAAGTTTCCAGCTTTATTATTATTTATTTAATAATATTTGACGTTTAACCTTGTGTTTTTTTTTATTCCAGTTTGTGATATTTAACAAAAAGGCCCAGTTTCAGACCCAGTTTGAGGTCTAGGTTAAATGTTGGGGATTAACAGAAAACCAGTTTACTTTATTGTTTGTGGAATGGTTTACATTTATTTTTATCTGGTGTGCGGAGGCATGCGTGTCACTTACAACCCCTATTTAATTTTGTAAAAGTACTAGATTTAGCGGGCCTGAGTGCCTTTGAATTATTATGTAATAGGGCATTAGTTTTAATCAAAATTTTAATAGGTTAGTTTGATATTTGTAAATGTAAATTTGGAGCCAATCAAGACAAGGATCAAGAGGAAGGAGAGAGGACGCCATGGATGCTGGAGCCAGTGGGAGATCAGCATCAGATTCAAGCCATGTATGTTGTTTATGATCCACTTAGGGTTTGACCATAGAGGTACTTAATTTCTAATTAAGTACCAGTGATGGTCAAATGCGTTATGTGTGTTGGCTTATTATATATTATTAATTACGTGGTTGTCATTTAATTATTTAATTATATATTGCACGCACGTCATAAAAACCATATACATATACAAATGATATTTTTAAGTTGAATAGTTTTTCACTTAAAAAGGTTATAAGTTTTATAAGTTTTGTAAAACAGTTAAAACTGGCAATATATTTTTGAAATAAATTAACTCTTTCGAAATCTTAGACCATTAGTGCTACCCATCTAATGGTATATCTTTCCTGCTCCCAGTACTTTGGTGTGTTGTCGTTTCAAACTGATGTGGGGAGGGAGTGAAAGACTTTGCGATTCCCTGATGTGACGGGCCAGAGTTCACCCTGTCTTAGATGGTGAGGTCTATTTTGGTTATTCCTTGATGTAACGGGCCCAAAGTGCACTTTGGAGGACTAAATATGTACGAATTATTTTTTCATTCGATGTCCCAAGGATATAGGAGTCGTGTTTTGGTTTAAACACGATCGGTATGGTTATACCCACCAGAAATAGATCGGGGTCGATGTTGTCGTTCCCAAACCATGCCCCGGCATGTGTGAAATATGGGTCCTATTCTAAAATATATTTATTTAAAGGGTTATAAATTATTTTAGAGGAATTAAATTACTGAAATGTTTATTTCTTGCTTTAATCTGTAGATGTCAATATTATCTGTTATACCTTTTTATACACAGGAGGAGTCTCTTAGCCTCATCATGGGCAAGTGGAAACTTTCAGGTCCAAACTTTATGGTTTGAAAACTGCACTTTAGGAATATCCTAAGGCAGCATGGAAGGCTGTACACAGTAGACAAACCTCCTCTAGCACGACCTGACTATTCTGCTCAAGATGAAGAGTATGATACATATTATAAGTATCTGTCTGAAGAATCTGACGTCATGTCAATTCTGATACTCTCCACAGAATTTGAGTTTTTGGATGGACTTAAAAATAAGTCAACTTTCGAGGTCGTGCAGGGCTTAGAGGAGCGTTTCAAGGATAGTGAGCGCTATGGACACTTTCTGCTCATGAAGGATATTCTTTCATAGGGGATGAAAGAAGACCAGTTATTGAGCGATCATCATATTAATATGAGAAGGCTGTTTGATTGCTTAATAATTCCGGGATCACAAGTGACTGAGCATGAACTTGTGATGCTCTTGGTCGGTACCCTAACTGACCGTTATCAGGCAGAGGTAGTGGACAAGTTTGGTGAACCAGATGCGAAAGTTGTTGGTATGCACGAGTTCTTAATGTTCATAGATGACCAGGTACACCCGGACCCCTTTGAAGCAACAGTAGTTGAGTCAATGGAGGAAGACAACTGGATTGATGAGCTACTAGACGTTTGTTGCCCAGTTTGCGGTAGCAAGGATATTTGCGAGCACTTACTCGACGTTGATCAGCTGGACGTCGGTTCTACCGACGAGTCAGGTATCTTTATGATAGATTGCTTAGTTACTTCTTTTGAATCATAGGTACTTGATACCGGATGTGGTCATCACATTTGTAATCACTTGCAGGGATTCAAGAGAAGTAGAAAACTAAGGAAGGGGGACATGGACCTACGGGTAGGCAAATGCTCCATCATTGGTGTTGAGGCTATAGGAACCTATTGTGTCAAGCTACCTTCAGGATTAATCATAGAACTAGAGAATTGTTTTTATGTTCCTATATTGATTAAAAATGTAATCTCATTTGATTTATTAATAGACAGTGGTTTTAACTATCAGTCCGTAGGTAAAACAATTTTGTGCTTTAAAGATGACTTATTCTATTTTAAAGAAAGTTCACAAAATGGTCTATATATAATAAATCTAGAAGATGACAAGGAAATTTATCATGTAAGTAAGAGGTCAAAGGACACTTTGAACCAGACTTACCTTTGGCATTGTCGGCTCGGACACATAAATAAGAAACGCATAGAGCAACTTCATAGTTATGGAGTTCTAGGGTCATTTGATCTTGAATCAATTGACAATTGCGAATCTTGTTTGTCCAGCAAGATGGCAAAGAAACCTTTCAAGAGTTTGAATGAAAGGTAAAAGGAACTACTAGGAATTATACACACAGATGTGTGTAGTCCTTTCAGTCAGGACGCCATAGGTGGATACCGGTACTTCATTACCTTTACTGATAACTTCAGTAGGTATGGTTATGTGTATCTGATGAGACATAAGTCTGAATGTTTTGATTTCTTCAAACAATTTCAGAGTGAAGTACAGAACCAGCTTGACAAGAAGATAAAGCTTCTTCGGTCTGACCGGGGTGGTGAATATTTGAGTCAGGAGTTTGACGATCATCTTGAACAGAATGCTAAGCTTCAATGTTTGCTGGCTCAGCTTGAACAGAATGCTCAGCTTGAACCTCTGGGTCAGCTTGAGCTGCTCCCTCTTGAGTAGACCCCTCAGCTCCACTTGCAAATGAAGCTCTCTCAGCTATCCATTGCATAGGCTTACTGAGGCCCTCTTGCTCTGGAAATATGTTGTTGAACATCTTGGAGCTGAGTGATAGTGTGAGGAACATATCCTGACTAGCTTCATACAGTTCAGTCCCTAGCTCAGCTTCAAATGCTAAGGACAAGTACCGTATGAAAGGCACATGAAGATCCCTTGTGGTCTTAATCACTTGGACCTTGAGTTCGTTGAAGATAAGTAGTGCATAATCCAGATTGCGTCCGAAATAAATGTTGTAGAGTAGCTGTTTCTCGAACTCATTGGCCTGGTCCAGTCCTCCAACCTTGGTTCCAAGTGAACAGATCACTGTGGACACCATAAATCCTCATCCGGTTGGAAAGGTGACCTTTTTAATTACACCCTCAGTTTGTGGGTGACCCATTCTGGGTAGGACTGACCTTGCCACCTGCCTTGTCACAGAAGGCTCGAACACATCATTTCGAGGGAGTTGAAGAACTTCCTTTAGCCTTTGAACTGTAAGGACTACTGTTCTCTCCCTATTCAGCACGGTGCCTCTGATTTCGCCGCTGTCCTGGTCACAGCCACATGTGTACCAGAACTCCAGCAGATGCTGAGGAACAATATGAATTGGTGCTCCAGTAAAGACGAATGCCAGTGGGCATTTGTGGATGCAATCCACCAATGCCTCATAACCCCTGTTCCTTTTACGCTCAGGGATGGCTAGGCATGCTCGTTGATTGTTGATTTTAATCAACGGCACTCCGTTGTTCTTGAAAGCGGCACCTCGTACCATTCTATCACTTAGATTGAGAATGATTCCGTCCATCGTAGACTGATTTCGATTCACACTGAGTAAATACAAAATTCTCACTGAGCGATTGGAGTTTCACGGTCGATTTATCGATGGATTGCACTTAGCAAAGGATGTTTGTAGAAGGTATATTGAGTATATCAGAAGTTTAGTAAGCGTAAACGTCTGAATTTCGGTTACAAACGATATATATACATTTTTGAGGAGAGAAAAAAGTTACCGTTGGAAAATCCCTATTTATCCGTTACTCTAACGAACTTACAGATAGGTGTAACAGTAATCGAGATGAAATACATCATATCCCAACGGATAAGTTTGTAAAATAACATTCTTGACTTACAAAGATATTATTTACACTGTTGTATTACACCAATACGTAATCGGTTTAAAACGTGATTTGAGACTGACTCAAATATAATGACTCATGAATTAATAACACATAGTAATTAAAACATGGTTTAGACATACCAAGCTGAGTAAACTTATCACTCCGCGTGAGTCAAGCACCCAGCTTGATTTGAGCACTCAGCTTGAGATTGACACTCAGCTTGAGTGTAGCACACAGCTCAGAATCAATGACACTTAGTCATTTTTAGTTGAGACTAACTCAAATCGATATTTTAACCACACTTAGCAGTTAAAACATGGTTGGAACAGACCAAACGTGTAAACTTATCACTCATCTTGACCGAGTGAATAATTTATGAATACATATCTATAAACTGTACGCTCAGCTTAAGACACATAGCATTTGTCAAGCTGAAACTCAGTTTTAGAAACTTATCTAGGGGTTGAGCATACCCAATTTACTTAGCAGATAGGAAAACCTTTTCTCATCAAGAGGTTTGGTAAAGATATCTGCTAATTGAGCATCTGTGGAGATAAAATTTATGTCAACTTTACCTTTTTCCACGATGTCTCTTATGAAGTGATGTCTAATTTCTATATGCTTTGTTCTTGAGTGGAAGACTGGATTATATGTGATGGCTATTGCACTTTGGTTATCACAGAAAGTAGGAGTTTTCCTAAAATTCATACCAAAGTCTTGAAGCTGATGTTGCATCCACAGGATTTGAGCACAACAGCTTCCTGCAGCAACATACTCAGCTTCAGCAGTTGAAGTAGCCACTGAATTCTGTTTCTTACTAGTCCAGCTTACTAACTTCCCTCCAAGCATTTGACATCCTCCAGTTGTAGATTTTCTGTCTAATTTGCACCTACCATAATCAGCATCTGAAAATCCAACTAACTCAAATCCAGAGTCCTTTGGATACCAAAGACCTAGATTTGGTGTACCTTTAAGGTACCTAAAGATCCTTTTCATAGCTTGAAGATGTGATTCCTTCGGATCTGCCTGATATCTTGCACAAACACATGTAGCAAAAATGATATCAGGTCTACTAGCTGTCAAATAGAGTAATGAACCTATCATTCCTCTATAAGTAGACTGACACACAGACTTTCCATCTAAGTCCTTGCTCAGCTTGATAGCTGGTGACATGGGTTTTTTTATGGTTGAACTAGAATCAAAACCATATTTCTTTATCAAATCAAGAATATACTTGCTTTGATTAATGAATATTCCATCAGGCTTTTGTTGAATCTGTAAGCCTATGAAATATGTCATTTCACCCATCATACTCATCTTGTACCTTTTTTACATAACTTTGGAGAACCATTCACATAGAGATTCATTTATAGATCCAAAGATAATGTCATCCACATAGATTTGTACAACAATCACCTGTCCTTTACTCTTTTTAATGAAGAGTGTCTTATCAATACTACCTCTGGTAAAGTCCATTGATAGTAGATATTTGGACAGTGTATCATACCAAGCTCTTAGAGCTTGTTTAAGACCATACAAAGCCTTGTCTAACTTATAGACATGATGTGTATACTTTGAACTGGCAAAGCCAGAAGGTTGTTTCACATAGACTTCCTCCTGTGTTAGATTTGTATTTGTGATTAGATCTAGACAATACTTTTGAAGTAGAATAGTATTTGTAGTCAAGGTATATATAACTTGTAACCTTGTATTCAATGTAACCTTTGATATTTTGAAATAGAAAAACACACACTTAAAGGTGTCATTGGCATATTCTCTCTACTTGCATATTTGAATTCATCACTATACACTCAATCTTGACTTTCAATTGGTATCAGAGCCAACTCTGATTGGTTTCTGAAGGATCACAAGCAAGATCATCAACTGATTGGTGAAAATTTGATTGAAATTTCGAGATTTTCAAGAACTTCATCTTTTACGAGCTTGATTCTGATTTTGAAGAATTAATGGATTAGAATTGTTGAGTTTGTGTTTATTGGGAAGGAATTGAACAATACAACACTCGAAAATTTGGATCATTACAAACAACAATTTTAAAGTTATGATTGATTGAATGGTTTTCGAGTTCTTGAGAAATTCTGTTGATAAATTGATTTGTAGTGTTAGAAATCAAGGAATTATGATTTAGAAGAGTTATTCGGAGTATTTCGAACTGTTCTGAACAATCTCAGATCAATTGGAAAGTATTTGACCAAGAATTCGATTTTCAGATCTGAAAGTTGAAGTTATCGGATTGTGCTTGTTGAATTAATTGGATTGTCCTTGTTGAGTTGATCGGATTCTCTAATTCCGATTGATTTTTATCGGATTTCAATCAATTCCGATAGAATTGTTCTCAGATTACCTCAATTCCGATAGATTTTTATCGGATTCCGATAGATTTTTTATTGGATTTGGATTTTGTCGGATTTGTTTAATCGGATTTGCATTTTATCAGTTTTTGATTAATCGAATTTCAAGGTTATCAGATTTCAAGCTTCATTGGATTTCAAGTATCAATCGGATTTCAAAGTTTATCGGATTTCAAGCTTTATCGGATTTCTAAGTTCATCGGATTTCAAGTATCAATCGGATTTCAAAGTTTGTCGGATTTCAAACTTTATCGGATTTCAAAGTTTATCGGATTTCAGAGTGTAGTTTTATCGGAATTCACACTTTGTCAAATTTTCACAATACAAGAAACTTTTCAGAGAAACGATCTCAACATGAGTGCTTATAGTGAAACGTTGTCATTTGGTTATGACACTAAATCTCCCGTACTGTATCGAGGAGAATACAATGTATGGAAAGGGAGGTTTATGGATTTTATTGAAAATAACGAAAAATATGGAGAGTATATGAAGTTAAGCATCAAGGAAGGAAATGGTATCTTCATGTTTCATCAGCCAGCTGATTCAACCAACAATCCCCCACTTCGTGAAATTAATCGTCCTAAAACTCCTGCAGAATATATAGCTGATGAAAAGCTTCGAGCAACAGCATATCAAAAGGCAAAGTATTATTTGAAGCATGGTTTATCTGCAGAGTTTTATATTAATCCAAATGGAAGACAAATGGAAGGGACTGAGTCCGGGCTTTGGATTAAGGAAACTGCACTAGTAAATGCATTTGATCACTTCCGTTCTAAGGAAGGTGAAAAAATGTTTGATACCTACAGGAGATTCTGCAAGCTACTTAATGATCTCAGAAATCAAAAGCTTGATACTTATTCTGATCTTACAAAGAATACCAGGTTCATGAATTCACTTGGACCTGAGTGGAGAACTTAAGTGACCATCTATCGACAAATGAACCAAAAGGTTCTGAATAAGGTCACTCATCACATGATCTTTGAAGAATTGAACCAATATCAAGATGAGGTTGGTATGAGTTCTCAAAAGGAGAATGTTGATCCTTTGGCATTAGTTATGAATGATAGAAGAGGCAGATCTTCAAGCAGAACTTTGAAACTTAAGCAAATACAAGAATCTGAATCTTCTGAGACTGATACTGAGGAGCCAGTAGATAATGAAAAAGTTATGCACGCAGTTGCTTACCTCACCAACATGTTACAAAATCAGTTTTCAAAGTCCAAAACCAAAAATCGTCAGAGATACACTTCAGGATCTCGAAGAAGAGATAATAATGTTCAAAGAAGTGACAGTGCAAATCTGGAAAAGAGGTATGAAAGGAAGATTCAAGCTTCACAGCCCAAGAAGTGTTATAATTGTGGAAGCACAGGGCATGTTATCAAAGACTGCAAAAAGCCAAAGGTGAAAGACTCGGAATATTACAAAGCTAAGTTGAATCATATCAAGAAGAGGAACAGTGGTACAGTACTACTAGCAGAGGAAGATCAGTTCCTGTCTGATACTGATGATTCAGATGAAGATGATGATGTTCATGCTTAATTTGTTCTCATGGCTAATGTTGAAGAATTTGAATTTTTGGAGTCTGATGGTGAGAGTGAAGATGAGATTGATGGGTCGGAGTTTGCTGAAGACATAACTGTGGTTGAAGATGCAGAGATAGGAGATGCAGATACTGGATTCATGGCTAAGTTTGATGAATCAGATCAAGAGAGTGAGTATGAAAGTGATGATGAAGCTGAAATAGCACCTTCCAGCTCCAGTTCTCTCTCAACTGAGTCAGAGTCTACAGTTGAGAAGGTATCTCTTGATAACTCTCATATCTCTGCTGCTCAAATCATGGCACTTGCTGATAAAATTCAATTTTTAACTGCTAAGAATCAAAAGCTGCAAACACAAAACATTAATCTTAAAATGAATCAAGTCGTCAATTCTGAACACACGACACATCTTAGTCAACTTCAGGAGTTAATTAAACAAAAAGAGGATGAACTGAATCAGATACATGAGCAAACAGAAAGACAGGTTCATGATATAAATGCGGCTAAGTTGAGTGCTGAAATCAATTTTAATTTGATTTTGAAAGAAAAACAAATTTTGGAAACGAAAGTTAACAATCTTGAAGAAGTTGTTCGTAAGAAACCCACAACTCGCCATACAATTTTCAAGACTTTAACTCCAGATCTTCGAAAGTACTACAAGAGATTAGGGTATGATGAAAGTGACTTTTTCAAGAAAATCAATTGTACACAACTTTATCAGGCAGAACGGATGGATTGCGGACTAACTGAAAAGATGATTTTTGTTGCTGCTGAGGAAGTTAAACAAGAAGAAGATTTCAAGAGAAAAACCACAAAAAAATGCCAAAAACCATTTAATTATGATTCACTGAATGCCTCGTATGAAACCACTGAAGGTTCTTCATTCATGAATAAATCTGTTTTCCATGCTGAAACTCTAATTTTTACAAATCAAGAGCAACATGTCACATTATATGCACCACGCTTGTACATTCCTCACATGGAATTGCAACGTAGACAGGAAATTCTTGAAACAAACTGCATAGTTAACAACATCATTTTGGAAATTGAAAATCTAATGTTGAAAGAAAAGGTGTCTCACTTACAGTCTTCCGCTGTTCATTGTAATAAATCTAACTCTGAAGTGATGAATCAACTAAGATTTGAAAATGATGTTTTAACTAATCAAATTCAAGAATTTTCTGAGGAATTGGAACGAACAAAGAAGGAAGTTGAGCTTTATAAAAGAACCATCATTCAATTGAGTGCGAATTTAAAAAGGAAAGTAATTGAATTTCAAAAATCAGATGTTTCTAATTTAGAACATTATGATTGTGCACATCTGGTAATTCCTCAACTCATTATCTATGAATTGGAAACTCAACTTCATGATGAAAAAATCAAACGGCTTTTGGAAGAAGTGGAATGTGGCTGGGGTGTTGCAATTCCTACTTGCCCAAAAGCTTGTAGAGAATATATTTCACACAAATGCAATCAGTTTTGCGATCAACAAGTATTCGTGAAAAATGGTCTACATCAGGCACTAAACCTTCATCATCTGCATCATCTTCTTATAGAATTTCTTTCCATAAGAAATCTAACAAATCTTCTTCTGAATCAGATAAAAACAAAATTGTTTTCCAAACGGAAGTGACAAAGGAGAAGAAAGCAGAAATTTCACAAGTCAAGAAGAAGCCGGATGTTGGTCAACCACTCAAGCAGACAACAGTCAAGGACAAGAGTCAAATCACAAAACATCATTTTAGAAACCGAAATATTATTCCTACTTTTTGTTCAATCCATCATAAACGTTGAGTGAATAATTGTGCATCTAGTTTCATTTGGCAGAAAAAGACTGATATTGTTTCTAACAGCCAAAATCGTGTTCCAAAATCACAGGTTGTTGAAAAAGAAATTTTTTGTGCTAGTACTGGTTGTGTTGAGGGTCATTGTATAAATGCTTGTACATATCATCAAGATCGAATGTTGCGTGGTTACAAATCTGTTCCAAACTGGAGAAATCCTGAGAAAGATATGATCCTTGCTTGGTTTGTTAATCGTAAGGGTTATATAATTCACAAATGGATTAAGAAAAGTGAACTGCGATTTTTCCTTCGCAAATATGCACATCGAAGGTTACCTATGATGTTTGGTGAATGGGAAAAACATCTTGAGGAAATGCGCATGGTAGCTAAATCTGTGAGGAAAGCAAAAATACAACAGATTGAAGTGGAGAAACTCAATCATTCGCTACGCCAAATATTTTTGAATAAATCTAAACCTCAGGTTGCAAAGTCACCAAATAAATTTGTTTCTCACAAACCAGTTCACAATTCTTACAAATCAGTTAACAAACAAGTTCACAATTCTTCCAAATCACAATCATCAGTTCATAAACCAACTTTGAATAGCAGATTTCAAAACAATTCAATGCATAAAAACAAATTTGTTGTTCATTCACATAACAAGCCAACCAACGCCCCTCCTGCGACAAATCAACAAACATGGAAACCTAGGAAATGGCAAATAAAACAACAAAAGAAATCTGAATCTTTGATTGCTGATCATGTTATTCCTTCTGTTTCTATCTCTAACATACCTCATCCCATTTCACAATGGGTAAGGTTTTCACCCCTTGTTTCTATGTGCAGAAGAGTAATCTTTGGTACATGGACTCAGGGTATACCAAACATATGACTGGGGATAAGGGTCTTCTCAAACATTTCGTGGGCAAATATTCTGGAAATGTAAAGTTTGGGAATGACCAAGTAGCACCAATTCTCGGCCATGGAATGTTAGAATAGAAAAGGTTTCTTATGTTGAGGGACTTGGTCACAACTTATTTTCAATAGGACGATTCTGTGATAAGGGTATGGAGGTTCTTTTCAAAAAGAAGTCTTGCTCTTTGAGAACTGAGGAAGGAACTGAGCTTTTGGGCAGTAACAGAAAGTCAAATCTGTATACTATTGACTTTTCTGACAAAGGATCTAGTTCTTCTGTTTGCCTGCTATCAAAAGCTGCATCAGATTTGAACTGGTCATGGCATAGGAAATTGTCCCATTTGAACTTCAAAAATATTAATAAATTGGTGAATGGGAATTTGGTTAGAGGCATCCCTAAACTTACGTTTGAAAAAGAGCATCTGTGCAAAGATTGTGAGTTAGGGAAGCTTAAGCGGGTACCACACAAGGTTGTTCAAGTTTCAACAACATCAGCTCCTTTGCAGTTGATACATATGGATCTTTGTGGGCGTATGCGGGTACAGTCCAGAAATGGGAAAATGTATATTCTGGTAATGGTAGATGACTATTCACGGTACACATGGGTTAGGTTTGTCTCTCACAAGTCTGAAGTGCCTCAACAGATTATTCTGTTTCTTAAAAAGCACAAGACTCAACAAGGACAACCTGTAAAAGCAATTCATACTGATAATGGCACATAATTCAAGAATAGAACTCTGGATTCTTATCTTGATTCTGAAGGCATTTCCCATCAGTTCTCTGCAGCATACACTCCAGAGAAAAACGGAGTTGTGGAAAGGAAAAATAGAACTTTAGTTGAAGCTGCAAGAACCATGATACAGTACTCACAGTTGTCCCCATCTTACTGGGCTGAGGCTGTCAATACTGCTTGCTATACCGAAAACAAATCCCTAATTCACCGTCGTTTCAATAAAACTCCTTATGAACTGTGCAACGGCATTGTGCCTAATATCAAATACTTTCATGTATTTGGTAATAGGTGCTTTGTTCTAAATGAATCAGATAAACTGTCCAAGTTTGATCCAAAAGTAGATGAAGGAATTTTTTTGGGGTACTCTAATGACAAAAAGGCTTTTCGAATTCTAAATCGGAGAACTAACGTTGTTGTCGAAAGCATCAATGTGACGTTTGATGATTTAGTAAACTTAAATTCTTTAACAGCCAAACCTACAAACAATAAAAATCTTGTTTCCCACTCAAATAAATCAGAAATTTCCAACATTCAGAATGAAGATATAAATCTGGATTTCATGTTTGAATTTTTCAAAACTGACGAATCTTCTTCTGGTAATGTGAACAGGGCTGAATCATTTCAAACACAACCTGAAGACTCTGTAACGTTAACAACTCCTTCTGTTGCACGTGACACTGATCAGGAGAATTCTGAGTTTGAAGCTACAAACAATCCATTTGCAACCGATGACACTGTCAATCCGTTTGCTGAACCTGAAATGGTAAATCCATTTGCAACGGAACCACAACCAATTGATGACTTCATTCAGGTAAGGACCCCCGAGCCTGTATGGTTAAGAAGTCTCCCTGACACTCAAGTCATTGGCAATTTGAATGCTGGTATTCGAACTCGTGCTGCAACTGCAAACGAATGTCTCAATATGAATTTTCTAAGTATGATAGAGCCAACACGAGTATCAGAAGCTTTAGAAGATCCAGACTGGATTCTTGCTATGCAAGACGAGCTGAATCAGTTTGACCGTTTGAAAGTCTGGCGGTTAGTACCCAAACCTGAAGGTAAATCAATTGTGGGGACTAAGTGGATCTTCAAAAATAAGAAAGACTCTGATGGAGTAGTTGTGAGAAACAAGGCTAGGCTAGTGGCTAAGGGGTACAATCAGCAAGAAGGAATCGACTATGATGAGACCTTTGCCCCTGTAGCCCGTTTGGAAGCGATCAGATTATTTTTAGCCTATGCTGCCTTCAAGAATTTCAAGGTTTTCCAAATGGACGTTAAAACTGCATTCCAGAATGGTAAACTCAAAGAGGAAGTCTATGTTGGTCAACCTGAAGGTTTTGTGGATTCCAAACGCCCGCAGCATGTATATCTACTGGACAAAGCTTTGTATGGATTAAAACAAGCCCCGACAGCTTGGTATGATGAATTGTCAGATTACTTGTTGAGCAAAGGCTATGCAAAAGGAACTACAGACACAACACTATTCAAAAAGCAGATTGGTTCAGAGTATATTCTTGTACAGATTTGTGTAGATGACATTATTTTTGGTTCAACTAGCCCAAAGTATGGTGATGATTTTGCTAATACCATGAAACAGAGATTTGAAATGAGCATGATGGGAGAAGTTAACTTCTTCCTTGGATTGCAAATTTCTCAATTTAACCATGGGATTTTTATAAATCAGTCAAAATATATAAAAGATTTTTTAAAACGTTTTGACATGACTGATTGTTCTCCTCTTTCAACTCCCATGGGAATTAAAACTAAATTGTTTGCTGACCCTGATGGCAAATCAGTAGATTTAAAAACTTTTCGTGGTATGATAGGATCCTTATTATACTTAACGGCTGGTAGGCCAGATATAATGTTTGCTACTTGTCTCTGTGCCAGATTTCAAGCAAATCCTAAAGAGTCTCATTTGTTGGCAGTGAAAAGAATATTAAGATATCTTAAGGGTACTCCACATCTAGGTTTGTGGTATCCTAGAGATTCTGATTTTGAACTAATTGGATACTCGGATTCTGATTATGCAGGATGTATGCTGGACAGAAAAAGTACATCTGGAAGTGCACATTTTCTGGGAGACAGACTAGTATGCTGGGCATCAAAGAAACAAAACTGCGTGTCAACTTCCACCGCGGAGGCTGAATATGTTGCTGCTGCCAGCTGCTGCTCTCAAAGTCTGTGGATTCATACATAACTATCGGATTTTTGATTGGAATATTCTCACATACCGCTGATGTGTGACTCTCAGAGTGCTATAGCCATTTCATGAAATCCTGTGCATCACTCTAAAACAAAACATATAGACATTCGGTATCATTTTCTCAAAGATTATGTTGAAAAAGGTTTGATAGAATTAAAGTATGTTAATACTGAAAATCAACTTGCTGACATTTTCACCAAACCGTTGGATGAAAATCGTTTTAACACTTTAGTTTCAAAATTGGGCATGTTGAATTTGAGTATTTGACTGTACTTTTATTCTATTAATTACATTCTGTACAGTTAAGTGTTTAGGGTCGGGGGTGTCTGTTCTGAGTTGACAAGTTATGAACTACGGATGGTTCATACTTGTAGGGGGAGACTCATTTGTATTACTGTTTTTGTTTTATAAAAAAAAATCCAAACACATTTGCAAAATTATAAAATAACAAAAAGATTTTTTTTCATTCATTGGTCAAGTAAGTAATTTCATCGGAATCCGAGAAGTTGCACAACATATTCAACATTCCGATACTTTTATCGGAATCCGAGTATTTGGATAATACATTCAACATTCTGATAAGTTTTTATCGGAATCCGATTCTATTCTCGGAATCCGATAAGCGTTGTGGGCCTACAAGTCATGAACAATCGAATTCTTGACTTTTTCTCGGATTTCAGTTCACACCTTGACCTCTTCTCTCTGTTTCATCAAGATTTCAAAAGACTTTGGATTTCTTCAAGTTTCTAACTTTTGGTTTGGTTTTCAATTGCGAATCTCATGGTACACCTCGATTTCTCTGTAGTGTATTACATCTCTATGTATGTTTGAATTAGTAGGCCGAAAACCCTGTTTTGTCGCTGATCTAATCTTCTGATTTTTGTGCTTATTTCTTGTTATTCAATGTGTTTGTGGCTTGGGTATGCTTAGTTAAACATGTTACATGTATTACTACTGTTAGATTACTTATATTGTCTCTGTTTAAGATGGATTTGAGTGACATTTAGTCTGATTTGCGTAACTGGGTTACAGGATGTACATTGTGTATTTAGCATGTCTAATGAACACTGATGGGGATACATGTTTTCTTAATAATGCTTAGAAGGACAAATGCTACAATCGACTTGAATTTGTTTGTTGAAATTTTTTTTAATTTTACAAGTCTGATTTTGGATGGGTGATTCAATGGTATGATTCTATCGGATTGTTTGATACTTTTGATTGGATTCCGATACTTTTGATCGGATTCCGAGAATTTTGATCGGATTCCGAGAATTTTGATCGGATTCCGAGAATTTTGATCGGATTCCGAGACTTTTGATCGGATTCCAAGACTTTTGATCGGATTCTAGGATTTTGTCGGATTGCAAGTCAATTTGAACGGATTTCGAGAATTTTGGGTTTTGATCGGAATCCTACTCTAAAGGAGTTTTATCGGATTTCTCTTAAGTGTTTATCGGATTCTTCAAATCCGGTAAAACACTTAGAAAATTTTGCAATTTTTTCAAATTTTTTGAAATGTGAGCTTTTCAAAACAGAAAAGGAATCAACTTTTCTAGTGTTATCTGCTGGACATTTGATCATTAATCATTGGTATTATTCTCTTCTTGCAGATGGCTAATCCTAGTAATCTTGTTCCTTCTGACCAACTGTTTCCTCGAACCAATTACTTACCCTATCTCATGAACAATCATTGTTTTGACTCTCTAATCACCACCACTCAATTTCCTATTCTTTCTGAACTAATTGCCTCTCATCCACTATACCACATTTTAACATATAAACCTATTGCTGATGGAGAAGAACCTCATGTTCCAGAGGTATATGTGCAACAACTGTGGCACTCTTTGCATACTTCTGTTAATGATGAAGGAGAGGAGATCTTGGCTGGTCAGATTGAAAATTTCAAATTCTCTTTTGTTGTTGATCAGCTTCAGACTATGTTTAAACTCCCATCTGAGAGGGGTACTTATCCTAACAAAACAAGATTTGATCCTATTATATTAGGCAAAGCTATATTTCCACATGTCAAGGATCTTGGGTTTAACGGAGAGTTCACCAAGACTGCTCAATTCAAGAGAAATAATATGGTACCAATCTGGCAGTCTCTGTATGCTATCATCAATCGGTGTCTTACTAGCATTTCAAGAGGAGTTGATGGTCCTAGTTCAAGTTCATTTCAAATTCTGGTCTTAATGGTCAAACACTGGCATGTCGACTGTGTATCTATAATCTTTCAGGACATTTATACAGTTGTACATCATAAACAAATACCACAAAAGGCTAAGAAATTTCTTCCGTATCCAAGGTTTCTATCGATGACTATGCAATGTGTCATGCTAGAGCACCCTAATGACATCAATCTAAGGGATAATGATCCTATGCCAACGGTGTACGTTATGCAGAAGCTGTATAAAATTGAAAAGACAATTGATGTTCAGCCATTTTGTCATGCCTGTTGATTTGTTAATGTTAATGGATTTAGATGATCCCATAGTGCAGGCATATGTGAGTGATAATAACATAGTTCTTCCGGATCGACAAGAACCTGTTGATCCTACCCAAAGAACAGTAGCACCTGAGGGATTAGTTGTTAGTGATCAGATGTCATCGGGTGACTCTGACAGGGGTGAGCAGAGGGAAAATCTCGAGAGGGGAGGTGAAGTGAATGAGGGTGATGTGAGTATAGGAGAGGGAGATACGGATGATGATATGCCTCTAGGATTGTTCCTTTCTAAATCTCAATCTCAAGAAACTCCAGAAAGAGGTATTAACAAGGACGCTCCAGTTTTTGCACATGATGATATGTTTGACATAGATAATCTTGATACTAGAAGCTTTGATGATAATGTTGCAGTAGAAGTTGAAATATTAAAAGAAACAGAGAGTGAGAGTTGGAGAAAAGAAAATGAGAGTGTTGAGAGTTTACCAGCCATAAAAAGCCGGGAAACCACATATGCCATCGGGTCTGACAGGGTCAGTCCTGGTGTTGAAAAAGACTCTGGCATCCAACCAGAGCATGCACAAACCCCACTCAGCCACTCAGAATCCTCTCAAAAGGATACTGTTTCATCTTCTCACGGGGATTTAACACATGATCTACCGAAGTCTCCTTTTGAGACAGTAGGTATTGAAACAGGTGCCAGTTCTCCCCAGGCTACCGAATTTCATTTTCAAGAGCACGTCGCAAGCCCAATTCTTTCTAAACACAAAGACAAATCTATACCACCAACTAGGATCCTACCTGACGGACCTAGCAGAACATTTATAGAAATCTTAATGGGTAATCTATACCAATTAGATGGAAATCCCGTCACAGTCGACCCTGATACAGCTGTGCATACGGGTGGCTCAACTTCTGAAGGATTTGTTCCTCCAGTTGTTGAAGTCTTAATGGGTAATCTAGGTGATCCCGGTGTTACAACTTCAAAAGTTTCTCAGGTTGCCTCAGAATTTGTTTCTAAGGCTGACCTTGAAAATGCTTTGTCTGTGGTTAAGGCAAAAATTGATGTTGTAAATGAGAAGGTGGATAGGCTGCTGGCTAAACAAGGCCCGGATGTTTCGATAGAGGAGTTGAAATCCCAGTTGTATGCAAAGCTAATGGCTAGGCCAAATAACAATGAAGAAGATGCTACACTGGTTGATTTATTAACAACTGGATATAAGAAATCAGACTTTGCAAGTTTCAAAAAGGAGATGAGGGATAGTATGGTAGCTTTTGGAGTTGCTTTTCACAAGAGAATAGATGCCATTGATTCTAATAAGGATGTTGAGGGTGAGCCAGTTGGGCAGGGGGAGATTTCAGGCAGAATTGATGCTGAAGAGGAAGCTGCAATTGCTGCTGCACTTAAAGCTTCTCTGGAAACATGTCAGGAACAGGGAAAGAAACGAAAACATAATGATCAAGATCCTGATCCCGATCATTCTGAGAGGGATACACGTCGTGCAACTGTGCCTGTGACATCTCTAATATCAAAGCTATCTGCTGCTTCGTCTTCACAAAACAAACAACCAATAACTCCAAAGAGAGGCAGAGGTAGAGGTAAAGGAAGGCAAAGGACTTTTATTGATGAAAAAGAAGAGGATACAGACAGACTAGTAGATGATACATTTGACTTTCTTACAAGTGCAGGTTCAGACTTTGATGCTTATGGGTCATTTGTAGCAGAAGCTGGTGAACATGAAAAGGAGTTAACTCTTCAGCAACATATAAGCAAAATTGCAGAAACTGTAACAACACCAAGGGTTGAAAAGCCTGAGGTAGATGAAATTTCCACTCCTGAGCCATTCAATATAGAAAATGTTCTGAGATTTAACAAAGAAGTGGATGACTTGTTTCCTCCTTCTCCGGGCAAATTTAGAAAAACAGAAAGAGATTTGTTGAGAGAGCAAAAGAAACAGAAAATATTGAAAAGCCTAAGAAAAGGGGCAGAGTGGAAAGTGTCTGAAAACTATCATCCAGATCCTATCCAAACAACGAGCTTAAGAGATTTAAGGAAAAGATATGTGTTAACTACAAAGGCTCTGAGAAAGAATGAGAGAAATTGGAGTGAGTTTGATATAGCTGTGGCTTTTCTTGAGGAAAAAATTCCTGGAATTTATTCAGATCAAATTCAACCTGAATTATCCATTGATCTTACTAGTACAAAAATGACCTTTAGTCACACTTTTCCAAAACAGTCCAGTCACACTTTTGATTTAAAGTGTTACTATAGGTCATTTTTTTAATTCTGTCATACTTTTAGTTACATTATATTTTGTTTGTGTGACTATTGCATAGTAAGTAAATACCTTTAGTCACACTTAAGCATAAAAACGTGACAATTTCATAATAAGTAAATACATTTAGTCACACTTAAACATAAAATAGTGACAATTGCATAGTAAGTAAATACCTTTAGTCACACTTAAACATAAAAACGTGACCATTCCTAGCCACACTTGTAAAAAGTGTGACCAAATGTCATGATATGCCACTGATATTTGAATAAAATTTGTGATGGATTTTATAAGAGTCCATAGATATATATACGGTCACACAATAGTACAAAAATGACATTTAGTCACACTTTTTCCAAAACAAACCAAAGTCACACTTTTGATTTAAAGTGTGACTATAGGTCATTTTTAAAATTTTGTCATAGTTTTAGTCACTTTATATTTTGTTTTTGTGACCATTTCATAATAAGTAAATACATTTAGTCACACTTAAATATAAAATAGTGACAATTGCATAGTAAGTAAATACCTTTAGTCACACTTAAACATAAAAACGTGACCATTCCTAGCTACACTTGTAAAAAGTGTGACCAAATATCATGATATGCCACTGATATGTGAATAAAATTTGTGATGAATTTTATAAGAGACCATAGATATATATACGGTCACACAATAGTACAAAAATGACCTTTAGTCACACTTTTTCTAAAACAAACCAAAGTCACACTTTTGATTTAAAGTGTGACTATAGGTCATTTTTTTAAGTTTTGTCATAGTTTTAGTCACTTTATATTTTGTTTGTGTGACCATTGCATAGTAAGTAAATACCTTTCGTCAAACTTAAACATAAAAACGTGACAATTGTATAGTACGTAAATACATTTAGTCACACTTAAACATAAAAACGTGACCATTATTAGGCACACTTGTAAAAAGTGTTACCAAATGGCATGATATGCCACTGATATGAGAATAAAATTTGTGATGGATTTTATAAGAGAGCATAGATATATATATACGGTCACACACTAGTACAAAAATGACATTTAGTCACACTTTTTCCAAAACAGTTCTGTCACACTTTTGATGGGCTTATGAGTAAACTTTGGCCTTACATGACACAACCCGTGTAAGGACCACAAGAATGACACATCTCATTAGAACTCTACAGTTAAGCATGCTTGGGCTGGAGCAATCCAGGGATGGATGACCCTTGGGAATTGCTTGTGTTGTGGTAAGGTGGGATGTTACAACGTTTGTGTGACTGTAGGTTATAGATAGTCACATTTTTTAAAACATTGTGTGACCATAAAATGGTTTCAGCTACATTTTAGTATTTATGTGTGACTAAAACCTAAACAATAACAACACTTATAATAGACTTGTGTGACCATAGGCTGAACAACAGTCACTCAAATAACAAAATTGTGTGTCTAGAAAAAGTTTTTTGTTACACTTTCGGATGAATTGTTTGATTTCAAAATGAAAAGTCCATACCCTATAGTCACACTTTTTTAGTTACGGTCACATTTTTTTATATGATATGGTCACTAAATTTTTGTGTGACCATAACATACCTAAAATGGCACGATCTTCGGTCACACTTTTAATGAAAAAAAAAAGTGTGACCGTAGGAATACGGTCACACTTTTTTGGTATGACTAAAGGTCAATTCTAGGAGCTGTTGATGCCTCTGATGCTGGAAAAAGAATACTTATGAATTGGCATGTCAAATCAAAAGCTGAAGTCTTCTCAAAACATCCTATATCCAAAGTAAAATGGTCGTTTGGAAAGGTTGTCAATGTGATTTGGATTCATTTTCAAGTTTTGAGAATAGATCAAAGTCGACTTTGGTTCAGTCAAGTGGACCTAAAGCATTTAAGTTTGGCAGATATTGAATTCATCATGGATGAGCTTGAAGTCAAGAAACACAGTTCTAATGCAAACAATGCAGGGTACAAGCTCATTCTGGATTTCATGAAACAACGAATCCGACTTGCTGAACGAAACGACATCCAGCTTGGTGCTGAGGCTGATAAAGCAAAGATAAATGTTCAAAAGCCTAACACCTCACATCCTAGAATTGAAGAGCTAGAAATGTATCAAGTAATTTAGAAGGATGTTGAGTCTGGAGAGGATGACGAAGGAATAGTGTTGTTTAACAGCAAGAAGGAAAGATTCTTTCTAAGAAATAAAGAGCTTAATGCTTATTCTGATGGGTCTCTCAGAGTCTGGATAATAAAGATCAGAGAACACAGCTTTAGCCTTAAAGATGAAATGGATCAATCTGCAAGAGTTAGCCTAACAGAGATTATTGAACAAATGGAGGAAAAAATGCAGGAAAGAGCTACTCTTCGCAGGTGGCAAAGGATCTTGGGTGATAGACACATTGTCTAGATCGAATCAAGGGGGAGATTGTTAGATCTGTATTTGTGATTAGATCTAGACAATACTTTTGTAATAGAATAGTATTTGTAGTCAAGGTATATATACCTTGTAACCTTGTATTTAATGTAACCTTTGATATTTTGAAATAGAAAAACACACACTTAAAGGTGTCATTGGCATATTCTCTCTACTTGCATATTTGAATTCATCACTATACACTCAATCTTGACTTTCATCCTGAAGTTTTTCATTTAGGAAAGCACTTTTCACATCCATTTGATAGACTTTGAAGTCTTTATATGCTGCAAAAGCTAAGAACAGCCTAATGGCTTCAATTCTAGAAACAGAGGCAAATGTATCATCATAATCTATTCTTTCTTCTTATCTATACCCTTGTGCTACCAGCCTGGCTTCATTCCTAACAATCACTCCATCCTTGTCCATTTTGTTTCTATAGACCCACTTAGTGGCTATAATTGTATGATCTTTAGGGGCTGGGACAAGACTCCATACCTTGTTTCTCTCAAACTCATTTAATTCTTCTTTCATAGCTTCAATCCAGTCTTCATTCTCTAAGGCTTCTTCAGTCTTCTTTGGTTCCATTTGAGATAGGAAACCAAAGTAAGCAGCATAGTTTGTTGTTGCCTTAGATCTGGTAATGTTGTAGTATCAAACCGTTGTAGTAGCAGATTGTGGTTCTGGACTTGAGTGATATTGAGGACTCTGAGGTGACCTTACATCCTCAGTCTCAATTGCAGCATCAAACCGTTGATCACTAAGATCTTCAGTCTGAGTAGTATCCTCTCCAAAGAGATTGATGAACTCATCATCTTTCTCGGCTTGATTGTCCTTTGGAGCTTGTGATGATCTCTTAGATGTACATACATCATCATCACTGTCATCTTCTATGACATACATAGGATTTGACATCTTGGTTTCCTCAGGATTTTCAAGCTCACTTAGACTAACTGAGTCAGCTTGACTTTTATCAGCTTCATCAATACTATCTTCATCAAATGAGACATGAATTGAGTCTTCTATAGCCTTTCTCCTTGAGCTATACACTCTGTGTGACTTGGAGATTGAGGAATAATCAACAAAAATTCAAGGATCAGCTTTAGGTTCCAACTTATGGAGCTAATCTCTTTGATTCATCACATAGCATTTTGAACCAAGGATATGGAAGTAACCTATATTGGGCTTTCTTGATTTATACATCTCATAAGCAGTTTTTCCATGTCTTTTGACAATGATTGATCTATTTGACAATGATTGATCTATTTTGGGTATAACATGTTGTACTGACAGCTTCATCCCAGAAATAGAGTTTGAATCCTGCCTCACAGAACATTTTTCTAGCAGCCTCAATTAAGGTTCTATTTCTCCTTTCAGTAACTCCATTTTGTTGAGGAGTTCTCACAGAGGAGAAATTTTATAATATTCTTTTTTGTTCACAAAAGCCTTCTAGGGTTGAGTTTTTAAACTCAGTCCCATGATCACTTCTGAGTTGCTTACCAGACTTACCTTTTTGCAACTCTTCCTGTTTGATAAAACTTATTATCTCCAGGGCAGCTTCACTTTTGTCTTTAAGGAATATTACCCAGGCGAATCTAGAGAACTCATCTACTATCACCAGGGTGTACTTCTTGCCACTTAGGCTTGGAGTACTTATGGGTCCAAACAGATCCATATGCAACATATGCAATGGGTCTGTTATTGAAAAAAATTTCTTTGACATGAATGACCCTTTGTGATGTTTCCCTTGCCCACAAGCTGAGCATAATTTTTCTTTGACAAATGTGATCTTTGGCGATCCAGAGACTAACTCTTTGTTGGATAACATATTTATATTCTTGAAATTTAAATGTGACAACCTTTTATGCCACAGCCAACTCAGTTTGGGAACATATTGGGAATATAAGCAGGTCTCAGTATTGGGATCAGGAGAATTGAGATCAAGTAGATACACATCTTTTTCTCTCTTTGCTATTAGCACAAACTTACCCTTTGAATTGTATATTGTTCCTTCTTTCTTCCTAAAAGTAACAACATTGTCTTCATCACACAATTGACTGATACTTATCAAATTGTGTTTAAGACCTTTAACATATGCAACTTTCTGGAAAGTCACCTTGCCAGCATGCATCTTCCCATATCCTTTAGTTCTTCCATGGGAGTTATCACCAAATGTTACTTTAGGACCTTCATTTTCCTGGAATTCACTTAGAAGTCCTTTCCACCCTGTTATGTGCCTTGAGCATCCACTGTCCAAGTACCGTTTACTTGAATCCTGCACATGAAAAGAAAACTAAACATATTAGTTTTGTTGGGAACCCACTTTGTAGTAGGTTCAGATGATGAGCATTTAGCCGTTACATCTTGTCAAACTGACTTGTCAGCTTGAGCAGGTGTTGAGTCTTGTGTAGGCTGATCAACATGTTCCTTTTTAGGCCTTAAGATTTCACTATCACAGTCCTTGGCCTCATGTCCTCTACCTACACACTTGTAGCACTTCCTTCTACCAATGACTACAGGAGGTAGGTTATCCGATAATCCTTTTTAGAATTTGCTCTCAGTTTTAGGATTATAGGTTGTTGATAATTTCTCAACTTTCTTTGTAAGCTAATTCACCTGATGCTCATTGACTTTGGACTTACCTTTGTAATGTCTACGTTTATTATCCTTTTGATAAGAAGTTTGACCAACAAACTTCTTTTCATTGACTTTGGACTTACCATTATCATGTTTTCTGTACTTACCAGTTTCAATAGATTGGACTTACCACTGTTGAGTTCTTTGGACTTACCAATTTCAACAACTTTGGACTTACCATTGTTGTGATATGACCTCTGACTTACAGTTGTCTTCCTATTCTTGAAACTTCTCTCTGAACCGGACAGAGAATAATGTATTTTGAAAGGATTTGGATTCAACCTTTCAATAACAGACGTTCTTTGAATAGGCTGAGTGCCTAATCTATCATGCACATACTTACTATGATGTTTAGAAGTTGAACACTCATTTCCATGATCCTTTGCCTTTACAAACTTATTGTATTTGAGGCTTGGATCATGTCTCTTTTCTGAGGCTGACTTCTAAGACTCAATCAGTTGTCTATCTTCTTCAGAATCTGTACTTGCTATCTCATCATCATCAGCTGAATAAGCTGCGGATTGATAGTCACCTCCAAGTACAGCTTTTACCTGTTAAGGGATCTGCTGGTTGATACACTGTTCATCAAGCCTTGATGACTTACACCAAGATTCAGTGACCTTCTGAAGTTGGTCAGCTTTATCCTTAGCTTCCCGAAGTTCTTCACTTAGAAGTTTGTTAATGTGTCTTTGACATTCAAGATCACATTGTGCTTTCTTTCCAGCAGTAATGAGAGTTTGATTTTCCTTAATCTCATTCTTGAGCTTAATGATTTCAATTTTGAGGTCAGCTTGAGACTTAAGGATGGTCTTAAAGTCGTTTAACAAATAGCCAAATGTAAGACCTTTTTCTTCATCGGTGTAAGAGTTGAAATTACTAACCTTGTACATGGAGGAAGGATCACAGTCACTTAGTTTGCTGTTTTCCTCAGCTTCCTTCATGTCAACTTCAAAAGTTGATTCAGACATACCATAATCAACTTCATCTAATTCAAACTCTTCATCTTCTTGAGCCATCAGACACTTTTCATCATCATCTGAGGTAGATGATTATGTATCCCAAGTTTCAGCATAAAGTCCTTTTGCATTGAGCTTGTCTTCAGGCTTTCCTTTGTTGAGCTGAGTATATTTCTTGTTGTACTTATCACCTCTATAAGCATTCTTATATGCTACTGAAGCTGATTCATCCTTCTTTATTCTGCACTTAGCAGCAATGTGTCCCTTATTCTAACAGGTGAAGCACACAACTTTCTTAGGATCAAAAGAACTCTTTCCTTAGCCCCTATCAGATCTTCCTTTTCCCCTTTGAATTCTTCTCAGTCTTCTGGCAAACATAGCCATTTGTTTAGTGATAGTCTGAACATCATCAGTATCACTTGAGTCTGAGTCTGAGTGGTCAGCTTGAGAGTCTGACTCAATCTCAGATTCAGCTATGAAGGTTTTTGAACTCTTTTTCTTCTTCTATGCAACTAATGCAGTTTCATGTTTATCAAGAGAGTCCTTCATTTGTTGTTGAGAAGATTTCTTGTGTTCTGTGATCTATTCATGATTAAGCAAAAACCCATATGTGGACTGTAGGTTATACAAATGTAATGTACCTCCAGCCCTGAGTGCTATGTTCACTTCATTAAATTTGTCTGATAACACATCTAGAAATTTCAGCACTAGGTTAGCTTCATCCTTTTTAATGCCTACACTTAGCAGGTCATTAATCAAGCAGTGAAACCTTGTAAACAAATCAGGAAAAGGTTTCATTCTTCTTAGAAAAGAAGTTTGCATAAGATCTGTTAAGATCTCATTGGTCAGGGTATTTGCCAGAACACTCATTGCTTTGTCATCCAGAGAGTGCAATTTACAATCCTCTTCAGTCCAGGATGCCAAAGGCTTCTTGACTTCCTTTTCAGTCTTGTCAGGAGACTTATCACTGACAGCAGCAGGAATCTTGGCAATGATTGGTCCACGAGTTATGACATCATACATTCTGATGTCAATAGACTAAAGGAAGAGCATGACTCTGAATTTCCACATAGGATAATCAGATCCATCAAATATGGGACATCCTTTATCAGCCATCTGAGGAAAGTTTGATGAATTGTTGCTTGTCAAAATATTATGCTTTCACAGAATCTTGAACTTCAACTTATGAATAGTTCAACCTGCTCTGATACCAGTTGTTGGTCCCTTGGTGAGAGTATCAACAAGCAAGTAATATGTAGAAGGGGTTGAATACACTTTCTGCGGAAAATTGAACAAATGAATAAAAAGTGTTACATAAATCAAACGACATGAAATCGAATGCTTTTATTAATAAGAAGATGATTACAATGACTATCAAGTAAGCAGCACTTTATATGTAAACACCTAATGTAAATTAAATATCTCAATCTCTCAAACTTTGCTATCTATAATCAACTTATGATTATAGATACAAACTGACTCTCTAAACAAGATTTATTCACAAATTAAATACTTACCAACTTTACAACAGACGTGACGATCGAACACACGAACTATGTTTGCAATCTGTGAATTTCTTGATCATGTTGAACTTACAAACAGTGTATCAAGACTCGTAACACATACGATGGTTAGGTTGAGGTGAGATGATGTCCTCTAAACTTATCAGAAGATAAGTATTTATAATCCTGTTCCTACAGATCCTAACAAACTAGAACTTATCCTAATCTGCTAACAAACCAACGGATAACCCGGAATCTTGAATCTTCTATTTTGAGTCTTCAATCTTCAATCTTGATTCTGGAGGCTTCTTATCCATGCCGTAGATATAAAGAGTAAAAGGAATTTACAACATATTTAAATTCTCTTGTTCTAACTTCTTTTGTCAGACTGAGTTACTCAGCTTGAAACTCATCAAGCTGAGTCCTTCGAGAACAAACTCAAAATCAAACATGTACTAAGATGTATAATGACTAACTCATCCTTAGAAGTCATACGAGTTAGCTAGAACTTACTTAGCAACTCTGTTGAGCTGACTCAGTCTAGAAGCTGAGTCACTCAGCTCGAAACGCATCATGTTGAATACTCAACCTATACCTTAGGTGACACACACAACTTATCAAACATATTGATAAACAGACTAAGATATAGTCTAAGCTGATCAACTGTATGCTCAGCTTATACTCAGCTTATGCTCAGTCTGAAACACTATACTTGCTCAGTCTGATCAAGCTTCATAATTCTGTTTAAGTTGTATTTAGAACATATCTTACAAACTTAACTTTGTCTCATCAAATCTTAACTGATGAGATCATTTGACCAACACTTCTGCCCTAGCGTTGTTGGCAGGGGGATTTCCTAGAGGTTGTTCTAGGACGTACCCCTTTCTCTCGTGCCTTAGCACGATGAGGAGATTTCGCTCCCATGTGTGAAAGTTTGGTCCGGTGAGCTTATCCTTCTCTAGGATGAAGCGAAGTGAGAGGTTGTTAGTGTTGGTAACGTTGATTTCCATCTACAAATTAAAACTCGGTTTAATTAGTAATTACAAGTAAACTTTTTTAACATGTATTAATAAACCCGTAAATAATATATATCATACCTAGGACCCATATTTCACATACTTGACGCAAGGTTTGGGCACTTCCCGCCAAGTCATGCTAGTCAGTAGATCGAAGTCTTAATGCTAGAGAAGTCACTAATGGAGAGTCGGATGCCAAGGAAGCAGTTGATGTTGGAGAGAAGTCAAGATAGGTAGAGAAAACAGGGATTATGTCTATGGCATTGTTCTCTCCTAATGAGAGAGAGAGAACAGAGAGAACAAGAACAAAAACAACCTTGTTGTTGCAAATAAACAATCTTAAAAAACATTTATATCTTTCCACATGCATATATATATACCGATAAAAAGAAGCTTTTTATAAAATAAAAAAAACACCCCATGTTATAAATTTTAAGAGATGTGATATATGTTTTTATTATCGTTTTCTATTTATTTTTCTATCCACAATATCAATATAAGTGTTAAATTAATAGAGGACCTGAGAAAAGAGAATATTGAATTTCACATATTTTGTTATAACGAGTAGGAGCATAAATTAAAAGGAAATAACATAAAGGTATATCATTTTTCGAATTTAAATGATATATACATTACGTGGTCCCAAAGTGAAGGTACACGGATTGGAACAATGTCTAAAAGCATATAATTGTCTTCATCCATTCAAATCTCCATCTTTCAGGATTTACGAAAAGAGATGATCATGATGGGTGATCTAAATGGATGTTAACACGCATATAAAATATTGGTTTTGGTCGCTATTTGTCATGTAGGTTATAATCACCATAAAGTTTATTATATAATGCATATTTTGAACATTCATGTCTCATTAATTACTAATATATACTATTGCATGTGTAGATCTTATATTGCGTTGTTTATTATTTACTAACATTCTATATACGTAATGTGGCAGCGATGATAATAATTTGTTCAACAATATGTTTGATTTTAAGAATGTAGGGTATGGTAGGTATGAAATACGATGTTAGTCAACATATTCATGTTCTTTCTCTTTTTTCTGTTTTTTTCCTACAATCAACCATTTTATTAGTTGTTAAAATATTTTTGAAAGACACTCTAAAAGTATTACTATTAAATAATTAGAGAAAAAGATACTCTAGCCGTAAAATTTTATTGATGGTAAGTAATTTAACCAAAATTTAATAAATTAAAGTTGTGATGTTTAATGATTTATTAATGTAATAATTACCTTAAATTAGTTGAATAATTAAGATAATAATTAGTTAGACTATTACTTTAAGTGTTTGCCTCTTAAACATAGAAACATGTACTACTTATAATTACATAGTCTTAAAAGAGTGTGTGTGTGTATGTGCGTGTTTGTGTTTTTAGACATATTGAGATTAGTAAATACACATGTACATCAAAAAGTTATATTAATATTTTATTATCTTCCTTAAAGACATGGTACGTACTTGATATATGTTGTTTGTTTGCACTTTGCACCAACTGCAAACATAGTACAATAAAAATTTAGATTATTGTTCATGATATTCACTACGTAAAAAAAATAAAAATACAAGCCCATAATCATGGAGATATTCATTACTGTGAATTTTTGTTTCAAAAAGAAAGAATTTGAAAAGAATACAAACATTTTAAGTTATAACAGAACTTTTGGTAGAACATATAAGTGATACCACTCTTTGTTAGATTGTATAATTTGTATTGCAATTGTTTAATTTACTTTGGACTTTATAGTGTATTAAATTGTTTTGACTTACCATTCTTATATATGCAAATTATTACATTTGGTAAACACATATTTGAGACAATATATTTCATTAAGGAGTGTATAATTGTAATTTTCTTTTTCTTAATATTAAGAGTTTTAAGAAAAAAACACCTAAATGTTTTATAAGGGGTATTGATAACAGCTAGGAGAATGTTAATTTTTTTTAAAATTGTTAAAACAAGCGTCGGTCGGGAACTAACGTGCTTAACAGACGAACGTCCGGCCACAGTGAAAGATAAGGCCCTCCTACAAAACAGACCACCGTTAGTCTCGTCACGAGGAGGGGTGTCCTCGTGACCAACCTCCGGCGTAAGAATCAGTTGTTTATTACGCGAATATCTAGAATATGAGAGAGAGTTAGAGTTGAATAGTGTTGAAAAGATGATTACCTGGGTAGGTCGGTCTACTCATTATATAACCGTTTACCTAGAAGGCCCTTCCTATTATCCACTGGATAGAAAAATGCTTTCCTGAGGTCTGTCCCTTTGACAAGGACTGCACCTTGTTTGTCTGGTTCTATTGTGATCGGCCTCGGGATATAACATCCGTCTTATTTTCCAGGTGTTACGTAGTTCTTCTGCAGGCATGCAGGGCAGAGGTCAACCCGTGTTTGGTTGGCTTGACCTTCTGTAGTAGCTCTTGTCCTTTTCCGTTTTGTTTCCTATTGTCTGATCCCTTAGTAAAAGGTCATGACAGATTTGCCTAATCCGGAGCTTAAGGTTCGGACGTGTTATTGCTAGCTTTGGACTTACGGAGGTTCGGTTATACCTCAACAAGTCCCCCAGTCTATGTTGATATTAGAATAATATTAACATAGACTAAAGGTATGTGTTTTTGTAAAGTGTGTTTTGTGGGTTGTACTTTTTGGTGCTTCATATGTTTTATGTTGTTTTTTGCTATATTTGGCTAAGGAACAACTTTTCCCTTGGTTTGACGTTGACGTTTTAGTGCTTTTCTTATGATGAACCTGCTTACGTATCGATTATGCTACCTCCGGCTACTAGGTAGCCTCTGTCATATTGATTAGACGGTTGCTGCAGAGTGATGATGAAGGAGCTTTATCTGAAGGTTTTGGAGAGGTTAGGCCGGGACACGTGTTGTTCTCTGCCTTAACCTAGCTTCCGCATTTAATGGGGATTTTGAATTCATATTTTAAAACCGTTTCTTTCCTTTATCTTTCATCTTCCACCTTTTTCGCTTCCTTCTTCTTCACAAACCGGCAAACTACTTCTTATTTTCTCTCATTCTCTTCTGTTCTTGCTTCAACAAAGCCGAGAGTGTTCAAGATTTTCTGTTTTTGATTACCATCGTCCTCCGCTGGTTCGAACAGGTTTGACTTCTTGTTCTCGTATTTTGTTTATCAAAATATGCCTAAAAACGATCTTCACTGTACATACTCTGTCTTGAATGATGAGACCATTAGTAGTTTTTGTTCTTCATACGATATTGGGGCTGAGTTTTGCCCTACTCGTCCTAAATCAAAGCAGAACATGGGGGATTTTCCCAAGGGGTTTATGACTGTTTATACCAAATGGTTTGATTTTGGGAATCTTCGGTATCCTTTCCCTAAGTTCTTAGTTGCTGTTATTAAGTACTACAATGTTCATCTTTCTCAAATGTCTCCCCTTGGTTACCAATTTCTAAATTCATTGTCGGGCTCTTGGTAGTGAACCATCTCTTTCTGTTTTTCGGAAGTTCTATAAGTTGGGTAAGGCC
Source organism: Pulicaria dysenterica (assembly GCA_947179395.2). Lineage (NCBI taxonomy): Eukaryota > Viridiplantae > Streptophyta > Magnoliopsida > Asterales > Asteraceae > Pulicaria > Pulicaria dysenterica. Next base: position 32,853,161 of record OX359289.1, on the reverse strand, counting down.
GGTGGCTGGTACACGATAGAGAAGCGTAAGTCACCAGCTCCTGTGTGTATTAATGGTTCCCCTCTTGTTTAAAGCACTCGAAAGAAAACTTCTTTGTAAAGTCGAGTATCATGCCTCTTAAGATGATTTGGAGGATGCCCAAGGCAAATATTTCCGATCCTGTTTCTCGTGATGACGAGATAGACATGATTTTGTTTAATAGGCTTGTGGAAAATCGGATGATTGTCCGTTTGTATGATGAAAGCATTCTAGTGCTTGGATATATTAGCTATCGGTGGGAACGCGCTGATAAACGACCCCTGGTTCGTCATAATGGACAGGGTATGATATAGTGAAGGATAGGCTCTTGTTTTTTCTTTTTTACTGTTGTGATTTCTAAATGACTTCGTCTCCCCTACCCCCTTTTTTGTAGAAATGAGCTATTTGGAGTTTGTTTCTGTTGAGGATGTCGAGGATCTTGAGATTGGTTTGGTTGACTCTGATGTGAATCTTGGCGAAGAGAATAAGAAGAATCTTAGCTTTCCAGAGGACGAGGTTGATCTTAATGTTGGTGCCTTTTCTGCTAGGCCTCCTGCTTCTTCAGCCAAAGCTTCGTCCGACAAGGCAAGTGTTGCTTCTGAGGATTATGTGGTAGGTGAGAAAAGAGTTGTTGGATCGTCCGTTGGAGAACGTTTGTCGAAACGTAAAAAGATGGCTGCCCAAGGTGGTTCTTCCGGTTTAATCTTGGGGACATCTGATACTGACGCCATTACTTTGGAGGATGACGAACCTCCAAAGTCTGGTTGGGCTGATGTGTTTGAGACTCCTGTTCTTGACACTGCTGTTGATGCTTCTCCGCAAGTTGCTGAACCTTCCTCCATCAAGAAGAAAGACAAAGGGAAGGAGAAGGTTGGTGAGACCACCAAGAATCGTAAAAGAGGAAGTTCTCCTTCTTCAGCTGATGAACTCATCCAAATTGAGGATGGTCCCTATGTTCCATCCATGCCTTTGGTTCGTACCACCTCTTCCTTTGATAGTCCTGCCATCTTCAGGGAAGTGGTTGATGGTATTATCACTCCCTAAGAGCTTTATATGATGTCTGGTGGTAATGACTCCTATGCCATTGATCGTTTTTGTCGTCATATTCTTAAGGCCCTCGCCTTTGGGTCAGAGATCATTCATCATTGGGAAGGCACTGATATTGATTTGGAGGGTTTGGAAGAGCAGGTCCGGACCTTGTCGTCGCAGGTTGAGAACTATGAGAAGCGTGTTCTGGAGCTGGAGCAAAAAAATAGTAGGCTGAAGGAGAGAAAACATACGTTCAAGAAGTTGTGTAAGAAGAAAACAAAAGCTTTAGCAATTAAGGAGAATGTCGTGTCGGTTCTTGAGAAAGAAGTTGAAATCCTTGATAAGAAGGTTGTGGCGAAGGATGCTCAGTTAAAGCACCAGATTGTGAAGCGAGGTGCGGAAAAGAGGGTGGCTGAAGAGAGAATCATGCTTTTGGAGAATCAGAAGAAGGTGTTTATCTCGGAAGGTTTTCGATATCTCTTTGACAGTTTGAAGAAAAGTGTAGGCTTTCGCAAGCCTCTTGGTGACCTCCAAACAAAAACTTATTCGGTTGGATATATGAAAGGCCTGGTCGTGGTGGAGAAATTAGGTAAGGAGGGGCCACCCAGAACTGGTACCTAACTTCTCTCAAGATCCCAGCTTCTGCCAGCTTGTCTACCTCGCTACACGCAGCTCTGCTTCGGTCAGGAGCGAGGCTACTTTTTTTTCTGAACCATCGGTTTCATTGCTTTCGGTATGCCTAGTTTCTGCTCTATAAGTTCTCATGGTATTCCCGTCATAACTGCAGGTTTCCATGCAAAGACATCTTTGTTGGCTCAAAGAATCTTTATTAATTCTTCTTGGCATCTGGGGCATAGTGATCCTCCCACCATTACAGGCTGTTCCGGGTACATACCGTTTACGACCACCATCCTTTCCTCCATATATGTTATCTCCTTCCTCTAGACTCGCTACTCCTCTCTCTCCAAACGTAGACACTCCTTAGCTACTTCCCTTTCTAAGCGTACCGTAGCTATTCCGGACGAGGTGGGGAACTCTATAAAAGAATGTATTGTAGACACGACGGCTCGCATAGCCCCCAATGTATTGTAGACGCGACGGCTCGCATAGTCCCAAAATAACATTATACAAAGAAGTAGATCTTACCACCAAAAACCTCAATGTCACGGTTCGGCACAAAGGGTAGCTTCCGATGCAAAAAGGAAGCACAAGTTTCCCAAGAGGCCAAACTACTTTTCCCGAAAATCCTACCAATGGTGTAGTGGCCTCCATAAGTCTAGCATTCACTTCAGGTCCCATCTTTAGAAACAGTGCTCGTACATTATTTCGGAAGAGCTTCCTCCGTCTACGTACACCCTGTGGACCTCGTATCCGGCTATTGTGGCCCGATCCACGATTGGACTAACTATCAGTCCAAGACTTCCCAGTGGTGGGAAACCTATCCTTTCATCTCCCCATACTTCAAACTCTCTTTCATCCCTTTTCATTCGTGTTCCACTTGTCTTTCCCCGAAGGGTGTTGTCTCCCGCCTTTGTTGTTTGGCTTATAAGGTTGCTTTAGTTATTTTACCAGATGAGGCAACTGTCCAGTCCTTATTGCTTCCTCAATTTGTCTCTTCAGGTGGAAACAGTCGTTAGTATGGTGCCCCCTGTCTGCGTGAAACTCGCAATATTTATCTTAGTTCCTTCATTCTGGCGGAGCGAGCATCGGTCTTCGTGGCGTAAAACTCTGGCTTGCATCTTCAGAAGCGAGGATCTCCGGTGGACTCTTAGTCAATGGCGTAAAAGAGATCCTTCTATGGTCAGAGCCTTGATACTGCGTGCTCCTCCGTCCATCACTACTTCTTCTATCTCCGGCCAGCATTGGGTATGAGGGTTGGCTGAAGCTTTTCCAGGGGGACTCCTACCATCCATGGGCAAGGTCGTGGTCCGGACGAGATCTTACGTGTAGCTTCGTCAAGTTACCCCGCGGATTCCTTACCTCGGATGAACGCTCGTGCTGTTTCCCTCATTTCGTCGACGGACTTCGGTACGACGTTGCAGTGTCTCTCTACTATGTGTTTGGATCGGATTCCATGAATGAATCCAGAGATCCTTATTTTCTCTTCAGCACCGCCTATCTCCTGGCTCTCCTTGAGGTGTCTCCCAATGAATGGCCATAATGTCTATCCCTCCTTCTATTTAATGTTGTGTATCTCAACAGGGTCCCTCATGTATCTCTCCTGTTGCATAAAGCTGGAGAGTAAACTTTTCCGGAGTTCCTCAAAGGTGTCTATACTCTCCGAATGTAAGTGATCAAACCATATTCTAGCTGCTGCTGTAAGGGTCTATGCGAACATGTGACACCATACTGGCATGGAGCACTGTGCAACCTCTGCAGCCCCCATTAAGATCCTCAGGTGGTCCTCCGGATCCGTTGTACGGTCATACATCTTGACATGGGATGGCATTCTGATTCTTCCCTGAAACTCGAAACGTGCAATACGCTTGGTGATTTTGGTCGCCTCGGAAGGACGGTATGGGGCATTAATTCTTTATCTTCTCCGAAGCTCCTTTCGACGATGTGTTTCATTTCAAGATGGTTGTTTTTTACAAGGGGTGGTATAGGTTGTGTGACTACTGGTTCATCATCGTCGAAGTGTAACCTCATTTGTACTTCTTTCAGTCTTGCTTCTTTTTCATGGTTGTCTTGGAGAGTTCTAAGTAACGGGTAATTTTGGCGTACGATTTCGGAGGTAAGCTGCAGGTTGTTTTCGGTAGCGTTGGAAGTGTGTCCGGCTATAAGGACGAACTCTACAATGGGTGTAACAGGAATCGTAGTGGTATTGGTTCCGGACATTCCACGAATCAAAGTTTTAAGAGGTGGAATGAGAGACTCCTCCATTGCTGAAGTCGGGTCCCACGAATGGTGCCAATGTTAAAACAAGCGTCGGTCAGGAACTAAATGCTTAACAGACGAACGTCCAGCCACAGTGAAAGATGAAGGTCCTCCTTGAAAACAAACCACCGTTAGTCTCGTCATGAGGAGGGGTGTCCTCGTGACCAACCTCCGGCGTAAGAATCAGTTGTTTGTTATGCGAATATCAAGTATATGAGAGAGAGTTAGAGTTAAATAGTGTTGAAAAGATGATTACCTGGGTAGGTCGGTCTACTCCTTATATAACCGTTTACGTAGAAGGTCTTCCTATTATCCGCTGGATAATAGGATGCTTTCCTGAAGTCTGTTCCTTTGACAAGGACTGCACCTTGTTTGTCTGGTTCTATTGTGATCAGCCTCGGGATGTAACATCCGTCTTATTCTCCACGTGTTAAATAGTTCTTCTGCAGGCATGTACCCCTGTTTGGTTGGCTTGACCTTCTGTAGTAGCTCTTGTCTTTTTCTGTTTTGTTTCCTATTGTTTGTTCCCTTAGTAAAAGATCCTCACAGATTTGCCTAATCCGGAGCTTAAGGTTCGGACGTGTTATTGCTAGCTTCGGACTTACGAAGGTTCGGCTATACCTCAACAACAATCAACACGTATATTAATATATATCAATTCTCATACTACTTTGTCAATTTCTCCCGAGAAATTCAGGGGTATTTTTGTACATTTGCTTTTTTAACGTGATATATATCTTCTCATTTCTCACGATATTAAAAGTTTGTGTCTTTTCTTTTAATCTATTTTCCCCCACTTTCTACCGCTTTGATTGGGTAAGAACTTCAAATTCTGATCATCTTAATTTACTGCGTAAAAAATTAAAAAGAATGATTGTTAATTAGACATTTAATTAATGCTCTCCGTTTGTTTTATTTTTACTTCTTGAATACAACAAATGATTCATTAATAAAAAATTAAAAAGAATGATTATTAATTAGACATTTAATTAGTGTTATCCGTTTGATTTATTTTTACTTCTTCAATACAACAAATGATTCATCAATCAGTTTGTTATAATTTTTTTTATTTAGGGAAAGGTTTATTTGAGAACTAATTTTATTATAAATATTGCGAGAATAATCTTAGCCCTTCATGTGATAAATGGAATTTATGGATATAGAGTGTTAGGGGATCAAGTGTACGTGGCAATAAGGCATGATGCATGAACTGAATTCATGGGTAATTGATGACATTGAAGAAGGGGAAATTGGACGGTTAGATTGATTCATGCGGTTCTCGCAAATCAATTTTGAATGATTTTTAGGTAATAATACCGAAACTTGATAACAATTAGTTGATTTTTGAAAAAAAAAAACTTAAAACGAATGCATGTAAAAGATTTATGTATTACCTTGCTTTTATCCCGCACATCGTGCGGGCAAAAATTAAAACTCGTTTACTATGAAGTGAAACATAACAAAGTCTACTTCAAAATTCAAATCACGCGATCAATATGCAATTGGTTAGGGTTTCGATTATTACTTCTTTGCTTTTTAATTCCCCCTAATTTGCTGCCCGTATGGATGTCATTGCGGACCCGGCCTACTAAATTGCTGTTCAAAAAAAATTCACCCTTTTATTGTAATAAATTCACATTTTGAAGCTGTTTAATTACTTCCAAATTCCTATGTACCCTTCATCTAAGCATAGGATACGTAATAATAAGATAATTTAATAAAAATTTTATCATGTTTTTAAAATATCATCAAAAGTTAATGTAATAAGTCTTGATTTTTATAGAAAAGTGCGTTGCTTTAGTTTCTATTCTTTATTTTATTTTAAGTCTAGCACTTTCACACTTTGAAGTGATATAAGCACTAGACTGGGGGAAATGATGACCTTTGTACCATATTAAGAGTGGTCCAAAGGAACCTTTGGACAAGTGTCCAGGATAGGGTCCACTATCAGATCAGGTAAAATATATAAATCATGTTAACCCTTCATATAAGACAATACAAAAACAGATAAAAGAATAAGCACCATCGGCAGATCAGATAAAAAAGGATCTGCATTTAATGAACTCTGTCACCTGGACTGCAGGCAATTAATGCAGGCAGAGCATGTCTGCATCAAGGAATGAACGACCAAAGGTTATTAACCGACCACCATGGCTACAAATACATTGATCAGAGGTAAATAAATGCATATGATTATCATAAAATCTCTCTCTCTCTCCATATTTATTACTGTTCTTCATTTGTGAACCCAATACTTATCCTCACGCCGGAGCTGGGTCACGAGCCGGTGCTCGTGACGAGGCTAACCGGTGGTTGTTTTGTAGGCGTTCCTGACCAAGCCCAAGCGAAAGTGGATCATATACAATACACCTACTTCAACATTTGGTGCCATCCGTGGGACAGTTGTTAACAATTAGCCATGAACATTGTCCCATCGCTCGATAATACCCTAGAGTCGGAGTCGCCACTTCCAACACAGCCTTCCAGGCCAAAGGCTGGACCTTCGGCTCCTCCCCAATCACAACCTTTAACACACACTACAAGTTCTTCTACCCTCGCTGACTTGCCCCATGGGACTTGTCTCGAGCCGGAGACCTTCTTGGGCCCCGGTCGATAATAGAGACTTGGTGTGGAACAACTATGATATGCTCAAGGAACTTTTAGCAGACCATTAAAGGGAGTTACGCTTCGGAGAGTTACAAGCAAGACTACAGTTTGAAAGAACCCTAGAGACCCCACAGGTCCGGAGATCCCTCGTGGTTCATGCCTATGTGGTGCTTAATGTTCGCGCAAATTCTAATAGGACCGGCTCAGATCTGGTTTGAACACTTACCAAATGGTAGTATTGATAGTTTCGAAGAACTGCAGAGGAGTTTCCTCGCCAACTTTATGCAACAGAAGCGATATACGAGGCATCCCGTTGAGATTCACAACATAAAACAACGGGATAATGAAACGTTATGGGCTTTCATGGCGTGATATCTGAAGGAGATTCAAGGAATCAGAGGGGCGGACGAGACCATGAAGATCTCAGGATTCATTCATGGAATAAAAAACAAGCAACTAGTCGAGAAATACTGTAACTGGATGCCAAAAACCATCGACGAGATGATGGAGAGAGCTAAGGCTTTCATTAGGGGAAAAGAAGCAATAGGAGGATCAGACGATATCCCAAAGTGCGGTTCCGGGGATGGTCAAAGACCAAGGAATTCTCCGTGGAAATTAACTTTCAAGACAGAAGAACCAATGACAGCCGAAGGTTCCCCTACTCCCTTGCCAAAAACAAAACCCCGTATACACCCCTCACCAAAAGCCCACATGATATATTAATGATTGAAGAGGCTAGCCAGTCATTTATGCTACCACGACCGTTGCATGGAGTGCCAGATAAAAAAAAATTGGATACATACTGCGAGTTCCATGGGGATCGCGGACACAACATAAACGACTGCTATCAGTTAAAGAGACAGCTAGAAGCAGCTTTAAAGAGTGGGAAGCTTGCACATCTGGTGAAAGAAGTTGGACAACCATAAGGAAAGCTGAACACCCAACAACCGCAGCCAAAGAACAATGCAAAAGATAAAGGAAAGGAGATCCTCATGATACAGTAATGGGATGAACACCGGAAGATGAAGGAGCCGGAATATCAAGAGTGGATGAAAAAGATGATCGAATTCCCCGTAATTAAAGACGATTATCCGACTGTTGGTCCTATGGTTATCACGGGTAAAATAGCCAGATACGAGGTCCATCGCATCTAGGTGGATGGAGGAAGCTCAGCGGAGGTCATGTATGAGCATTGTTTCATGAAGCTGGAAACCAAGATCAGGTCCCTGATGGTAGAAAGTCGTATCCCACTGATTGGTTTCTCGGGAGAAGTAACTTGGCCAATAGGAGAGATAACACTCCCAGTCATTTTCGGAATACCCCCTTTGGATAGACGAGTCCACTTACGGTTCATAGTTGTACGCTCCACATCCCTGTACAACGTCATACTGGGAAGGTCCGGCCTGTACCAGTTGGGAGCTATAGTGTCAACTGTTCATGCACTGATGAAATTCACCACCCCAAGCGGAATAGCATCCATTAGAAGTGAGAAGAAAGACGTGCGAGAATGCCTGCAGGTAGAGCAGGAAATGAGAAGGAAACAAATAGTGGATGCCGGAGGTGACGAAAGGAAGGTCCGGATCAATGGCTTGTATCCGAAGCAGACAGTAACCCTCGGAGGAACACTGTCAAGAAAGTGTCAGCAAAAGTTAGAAGGCATGCTAAAAGACAATATTGATGTTTTCTCTTGGACACCAGACAATATGACCGGCATTCCAAGGGAAATTGTAGAACACAAGCTAGGAATTTCGGAGACAACCAAGACAACAGTACAAAAAAGAGGGGTCTTGCCCCAGACAAAGCAGGGCAGCTTGTCTTGAGGTAGAGAAGCTCCAGCGGGCAGGGATATTACGAGAAGTCCAATACCAGTCTTGGATCGCAATCCCGGTGCTAGTCAGAAAGATGGGACGTGGAGAATGTGTATCGACTTTACTGATCTCAACAAAGCCTGTCCTAAGGTTCCATATCCATTTCCGGAAGTAGACCTAAAGGTAGAGTCTTTAGCGGGCTATAGGTTCAAATGCTTTCTTGATGCCTACTAAGGGTATCACCAGATTCAAATGGCGAAAGAAGACGAAGACAAGACGGGATTCTTCACAGACAAAGGAGTTTTCTGTTACCGAAAGATGCCATTCGGGTTAAAGAATGCGGGCGCCACCTACCAACGCCTAGTAGATTCCGTTTTCAAAGAGCAAATTGGCCGAAACTTAGAAGCATATGTCGATGACATCGTCATCAAGAGCAACGACGAAGAACAACTCTTAGCCGATATCCAGGAAACTTTTAAGAACCTAAAGAGAGTCAATATGAAATTGAACCCCGCCAAATGTTCCTTCGGTCTAGAACAAGGGAAGTTTCTTGGTCATTTGGTGACACCAAACGGAATACGAGTAAACCCGGAAAAGACGAAGGCAATCATGGAGTTAGAACCACCAAAGACACTAAAGCAAGCGCAAAGCCTTAGTGGGAAGTTAAACGCACTACACCGGTACATGACAAAAGCTGCTGAAAGAGCATTACCTATCTTCAGGACAATCAAGAATTGCCTGAACAAGAAGAATTTCCGATGGATTGAAGAAGCGGAGGACTCTTTTCAAGAAATAAAGAACACCATCTCGGAGCTGCCAATGTTGGTAGCCCTAAAGTAAGGGGAGATGTTGATAATCTACCTAGCGGCAACCACATCGACGCTAAACGCTGTTTTGATGGCTGAAAGAGAGCAGAGGAAGATCCCTATTTATTTTGTGATTCGGGTCTAATTACCTACCCATTGAGCGAGTTCCTTTATATCTGATTCATGCATCTCGGAGGTTGAAAAGGTATTTCCAAGCTCATACAATAAAAATACTGACGAATCAACTAATTAAACAAGTTCTGATGAAGCCGGACGTGTCCGGAAGATTGGCTAGGTGGGCTGTCGAGTTGGGTCCCTAGGAGATCCTGTATGAAACATGCACGTCTGTAAAAGGACAAATACTGGCTGATTTTATGCCGGAGATGAACGAGCAAGAAGGAGCAGAAGCAGAAGGCGATTCGATACCAAAGGAACGTAAGGAAGGTTCGGAAGTAGTAGATTTCGAAGAAAAGCGGAAGCCAAAGGAAAGACATGAAAAAGTAAGATCTGGAGCACAAAAGAAAGATGGCGAGGCAGCACCTCCAACACCTCCAGTAGCCGGAGCTGAACCGCATGACACATGGAAACTGTACACAGATGGAGCTTCTAGTACTGATGGTGGTGGAGCAGGGTTGGTGATCTCCAGCCCCTGCATAACAGAGTACACATATGCTCTTTAATTCAATTTCCCATCATCGAATAATGAAGCGGAGTATGAAGCATTGTTATCAGGTCTACGTTTAGCCAAGACAGTGAAGATACAAAGGCTCAAAGTCTTCGTCGATTTAATGCTAGTGGCAAATCAAATAAATGGAACATATGAAGCCAAGGAGAAGAGTATGATGCAGTATTTGGCCGAAGCAAAAAAGTTGATAGCATCCTTCAGTAGTTGTGAAGTACAACAAGTACCAAGAAGTAAGAACAAGAAAGCTGATGCTCTGAGTAAATTGGCTTCGGTAGCGTTTGACCATCTGACGAAGATAGTGCTGGTAGAAGTATTAGAGCGAAGATCAATAGATATGGAAGAAGTCAATACCATAGTAGAAGAAGAAGGTGAAATATGGATGACACCTATAGTCAAGGCGCTTACAGACAACAATCAAGGGGATCTTTCTCATCATGACAAGGCAAAGCTAGACTTGTCAAGATATGAATTACAAGATGGCGTTATGTACAAGAAATCTCATCTTGGCCCGTCTTTGCGATGCGTGGGCCCCTTACAAGCTAACTATATCATCAGAGAAATCCATACTGGAGCATGTGGCCTACATGCCGGAGCATGATCAGGGGTAGCCAAAGCACTACAGATAGGATATTATTGGACTTCCATGCACAAGGACACATATGAAGAAGTCCAGAAATGCCAAGCATGCAAGGTGAACACTCCGATAACACAAGTGCCGAAGCACCCTTTGGTCTCAATTATGGCAGCATGGCCCTTTAGAAAAATGGGGGATGGATATAGTGGGTCCTTTCCCCGAGGGAGCTGCAAGAGTAAAATTCCTGTTGGTTGCAATCGATTACTTCACAAAGTGGTGTGAAGCGAAACCACTTGCAACTATAACCGAATTACAAGTATGGAAGTTTACATGGGATCATATCGTATGCCGATTCTATTTACCACAAGAAATAGTAACTGATAATGGAAAGTAGTTTGCGGAAAACCCGTTCCGGAAGTGGTGTAAAGAAATGGACATCCATCGTTCACATCTGTGGCACACCCCCAAGCTAACGGACAAGTAGAAAGAGCTAACAGAAGCTTGGTCAAAGGGATAAAAGCCAGATTGCAAGAGGATGGGTGGATCATCTCAGTCACGTCCTGTGGGCTCACTGGACGATGTTAAAGACATGCAACGGCGAGACGCCTTTTAGCCTAACCTATGGCACTGAAGCTGTGATACCACCGGAGATAGGGATACCAACCTGTCGATGCCAGACGCATATTCGAGAAAATGAAGAAGGTCTACGCTTTAACTTGGAGTCCTTAACAGAAAGGCGGGAGATAGCAGCAATCAGGGAAGCTGCATACAAAAAGAAGATTTAACAGTATTACAACAAGAGGGTGCAAAGTGTTAGATTATGTGCAGAGATAATTAATGGGTACATTGTATCCAATGTTATAAGAGACTAAAGGGTCACACTGCTACACACCCAAATTAGAACAGTTCGGAATTTACCAGTATTTTCGTGTGGAAATAATTAATCAGTCGAATTAATTATTTAAGAGATAAATAAATAATTAATCAGTTGGATTAATTATTAGAAGGAAATAAATAATAAATAGTTATTTATTATTTAAAGAGAAATTAAATATTAAGTTTAATATTTAATGGACCAGTTAATTAATAGTTAAATGATTAACTATTAAGTCCAAGGGATCAAAGTGGAAGGAATGAAACTTCAATTAAAGTCATGGGCTTTAATTGAATGAGCTTTGGCTTGGATAAGGTTTAAAGTATTTAAACCTTGTAAAGCTTATTTTTCCTAATGAGATAACATTAGTTTGAAACAAGGAAAAACCATAGCCTCCGAATCCATCCCTACGTCTACCTCTCTCTCACTCTCTCTCTCTCTGCGTCGAGTTTGATCAACACCCAACGTGTGTGTTCGGTTTTGCTTGCATCGATCATCACACACACGCAAAGTTCGCGTGTTGATTTTCGGGAAATTCCAGGAGCGGTCTAGCAGCCAGTTCGTTGGTGGTGCAGTAGTGGTAAATTACCTTTAGCAATCCCAAGATTAAACAGGTATTGTTTTCTAACCTTTTATCTGGATTGTTGATAAGAAACTGATATGATCATTAGATAGATCCTAACTCTTTTGGGGTTTAGAGGGGTGTGTTCAATCTGTTTCCGCTTTAGGGTTGAACTAGCAAAATCAAACCCAGGTTTGACCAGTTTGTGTCTTAAGGTGGTTTGGTCAGATCAAAACCCTTCAGTGGTATCAGAGCCTCGGCTCTATGATCTATAGTTTCTACTTTATCTGTTTTTAGATTTAAGGTTTGTTCTTGATCTCTTACTTGCTTCTAGTTATTTTCGAAAATCAAGAAAGGGCAACAAAACAGTTTGTTTTTTGTTATCCAATTGTTAAAAAAGTTTAATCCTATTGATCAGAAAGTTTAAATAGTTAGTTTAAACGGTTAAAAGGATTGAATTTTTGGTAAAACGAGTTTTTGATCAAGAAAATTGAACATATTGTTTAATGGATAGAAACCTAGTTAATCTAGAAAATTGATTCGTTTATGTTATGTGATCTTCTGCTTCATCTTGTTTCTCTATGTTAAAATCGAAAACCTCAAAAGTGAGAAAAACAAGTTTTTTGTTTTTCATCCAGAATATTAAAAGGTTTTATTTTAATCAGATAACTTTAAACAAAGTTCTGTTTAAACGGTTAAAATATAAATATTTTATTTAAAAACTTATCTTGACCAGGATTTTAAACAAGTTTTGTTTAAAGGTTAAAATCTAGTTTTTAGAATTGTTAATTATTAATGAAACAGTTTTGGTCACATTAATAATTAAAAGGTTTTAATTTTCTGTTTAAATCCAGTTTTAATCAGAATATTAAAAACTAGTTAGTTTTTAACAGGTTAAAAGGAGGTAGGATTTAAAAAGGGAATTTTTGTTTTTAATCCGAAAAAGGGGACCGAGACCATCACCGTAGCCGGTGGCAGTCGCAGGCGGCGGTCGTCGTCGATCGTGCGGCTCAGGTTGGCGGCAGCTGCAGGCGCCGGCAGTCGTCGGCAGCGTGGCCATGTGGTCAGCGGTAGTCCTTGGCAGCGAGCCAGGCGGCTTCGGCCCATGTAGGTTCTTGGCCCAGATAACTCACGGCCTAAAAAGGGTTCTAGCCCGGGTGGGCAAACGGGCCAGAAGGGGTGTTTTCGATGAAGGGTTTTGATAACCTGACAAACCACCATATGACACAAACTGGTCAAACCTGGGTTTGATTCCACTGGTTCAATCCTAAAAGCGGAACTGGATTGAACACAACCCTCTAAACCCCAAAAAGGGTTAGGATCTTTTAACTAATACATGATCCACATAGTTTCTTGCAAAACAATCCATCATAAGGTTATAGAATTATACCTGATCTGAAAAACTTCAGGATTGCTAAAGTAGTCCACCACTACTGCACCTCCGATTGAACTGGCTGCTAGACCGCTCCTGGATCACCCGAGCTTCAAAAACCTCGAAACCCTTTTTGTGTGTGTGCGTCGACTCTTAATCGCAAAACACCTTCGGGTGTTTTCTTGTTCGACGGCAAGGGAGAGAGAGCCGAGAGAGTGCAACCGAGAGAGAGAGCGAGATCGAGAGAGTGAGGGAGGGAGAGAGTTGTGGTGGCTAGGGTTAATCCCTTAATGTCTCATATCTAATCCTTAAGGCTTAAGGATATTATATAGGGATTAACTTGGACCTAAGCCCGTTTAATTAAAAGCCCACTGGTTTTAATTAAACTTTCAATCTCTTCACTTTGACCCCCTGGACTTTACAAGTTAATTAATTACCTATTAATTAACTTAGTCCGTTAAATATTAAAACTTAATATTTAATCCTCCTTAAATAATAAATAACTTTTTATTATTTATTCTTTTCTAATAATTAATCCAAACTGGATAATTATTTATATCTCTCTTTTCAATAATTAATACTACTGATAATTATTCGTTTATCTCTTTAATTAATCTAACTGATTAATTATCTCCTTTTTCTCTTTAATAATTAATCTAACTGATTAATTATTTCCACACAGATTTATGGTGAAATCCAACTGTTCTGAATTGGGTGTGTAGCAGTGTGACCCTTTAGTCTCTTATAACATTGGATACAATATGCCCGTTAATTATCTCTGCACATAATCCAACAGACTCCCACTTGTGCAAGATAAGTAACAGTTACTGCACATTGTTAGCCTAAGGAGGTCCCTAGCCAGACACTTAGGGTAACCAGGTTATAAGAACTCTTATACCACAAAGTAACTTGTGATAAAACTTCAGAAGCAACCTGTTTAGAAGTAACTTGCTATAAACTAACTGTTTATAAACTAAACTATCATAAACTCCCTGTTTATGAATGGGTACGTTTTTATATATACAAACTTGCATATATATAGTTTTGTCCCTTGCAGCGCGATATTTCTATTTTGAGCATTAGCATGGAAAAAGGTCAACTCAGAGACTCAAGAATTTGTTCATGACATACTTGATTTCGAAACTGCGTGATAAACGACAAAGAACATATCAGTTCGTTTGGGCACGGCCGTGCACTTACCAGTTTCTCTTATCAGTCAAGGGGCCCGGAAATATCTCTTCTAAAAAGAAGGTGCAATTACCATATTGCATATTTGCATTTGGAAATACGGCTCCCACTGAATCTATACACACCCCTTATGACCACCCTGTTACGGCGTGGCGTTAGAGCTAGCTAAGAAGTCAGTAGTTACCGCATCCCAAACGAAATACCTCAGGCTTAAGGATAACCTATGTGATTAATACTTTTGACATGAAACCACGAAGTATTATTCACAGTGGGTCAATCCAATATTCTGTTGGGAAATTAGCTAAGGCATTAAGACTGTTGAAGATGCAAAGTTAAAACTGTTAATGGACTTTGTGAAAAACAGTTCAAAACTGTTAGAAGAATATTGACAAACAGTTTGGAACTGTTAGTTGAAATTGTGAAGACAGTTGTAACCAACAGTTACTGTGAACTTTAAAGCTGTTATATAGAGTTCAGAACTGTTAGTACAAACTACTACAACTGTTAGAAGACCTTGAAGTGAAGACTGTTAGAAGGATAAAGAACTGTTGTGTTTATTAAACAGTTTCTGTTGAGCTATATTTGGAAAATCCTATCTTTGAAGATATCCCGAAATACTTTGAAGATTATCAAGATTATCTTAGAAGATAGAAGATTACCTAACTGTCAACAATTCAAGGAGGATCAAGAGTCTATATATACTTCATTAGATGATCAATTAAGCACGACGATTTGATCTCATTATTCAAAGCATTTGTTCTTATTGTTATTTTTTTCAGAAAGTGTTTTAGCCTCTAAGTTTCTTGTTGAAACCTAAGAACAGTCTGTGTTCTTCGTCTAACAGAATAAGTTAGATTGGGGGTGAAGTTTGCTTTTATAATCATTCTGGTTGGTTAATAAAACTACTGTTTGATTGAATTAATCTCTGTTTAAAACCTTCTTTAATCAATTAAGTGTGATTCCGCAACTTCTTAATTGATTGTGATCATAGTTAAAGATTAACTTTTATATTACTCTGATTTATTATTTAAAAGTTAGTTCTTGTTATTTGATATAATATATATCCGATCCTGACAAGTGGTATCAGAGCCTTATCATTAAGGTTCTGTTGATCACCAGTTGAAGGTTTTGCTTTAATCTTGCTTTGTTCTTTAAAACTGTTTTCAAACTACTTTGTTTCAATGGATTCTAGTGGATCTTCTGATGAAATTCAGGTATCTTCTAAACTATGTCCTGGTGAATGTAGAGCAATTGTTAAAAGGTTTAGAGAGCACAACAAAAAGGTATGTGCAGCTCTAAGTAAAATGGAGGAGAGAAGGTATGAAACTAGTGCTGTTATTGAAAGCTTTGAAAAGAAAATCAAAGATTATCAAGCTAATGAACTGCAAATGGATTATGATAGAAAGTATCATAAGTGGGAGAAGGAGCAGCTTCAAGAAGAGATTGATAGTCTAAAGAAAAAGCTAAGTGAAAAGGAAAGTAAGGTTGATGAGTTAACCAAGAAGTTGGAGGGTGTTGATATTGATCTGAGCATGTTCAAGGCAACAAATCTTAAGCTTGAAACCTTGTTACAATCTCAAATCAGAGATAAGGTGAAAACTGGTTTAGGATATAAACAGACCCCACCTCCATACAATCACAATTACATAACTCCCATGTCTGATGTAGCTGATAGGTATGTCAATGATCCATTAGAAGCAGAGTTGCAGTCAGCTGATCCAAAACTTGAAAGTGATGAAGAAGGAGTTGTGTATGAAGTGAGTGATAACAAGAATGAAGGAGTTGTGAAGAAGGAAGAGGTCATTCCATTTGAAAATCACATCTGTTGTGAACCCATAGCCACAAAATCCTCTTTACAGCCTGTGGTGTTTGTAAAAGCATCCTCTGATTCCTTCACCAGTGAGCCAAAACCTTCCAAACCTGTTTATTCTATAAACAGTTTCACAACTGCTGCAAACAGTCCCCAACTTTACACTAACAGTTCTAAACCGAGCCCAAACAGTTTTAAATCACACATCTCAACTGTTAGTGTTAAGTCCAAAGGAAAAGAGAAGGTTGATGAATTTCAAATTGAAAAGCCCAAGAAGAAGGCTACAAAAGCACAGACTAAACCCAGTTCTGTAAAAAGGCATACTGAAATGCCTGCATGCACATGCCAAAAGCATGGTGTACAAAAGTTTCCTCAGTCAGCACCTGTTAGAGGAAATCAAAGAAATAGGAACCAGTTCTGGTCACAAAGAACTGGTTTGCCTATTGTGAAAACTAAAAAATGCTATATATGTGGGAGATCCAATCACTTGGCTCAAGACTGTTATTATAACCCACAGCTGTATAGCACCAAGAAACCAAGTTTCAAAAGGCAAACTAACAGTTCTAAAACTGTTAAGTCAAAGCAGATTAACAGTTCTAAGACTGCTAAGCCAACACTGGCAAACAGTTCTACAACTGCTACATCCAAACCAACTAACAGTTCTAAAACTGTTTTAACAAAACCAAAAACTGCTGGTTTGGCTTGGATGAAAATTCAAAAACAAACTGATTCTGGAGAAGGTAAAACTGTTCTTCAAACTGAAAATCAAAAGGACTCACAAGTTGATTCATCTGTTTTACCAACTCCACCAGCTGTTTGTTCAAAGGTGTCCACTGTTAATCACAACAGTTGGAAACCACATGTTCTTACAAAATATTCTTCACACAAATTAGAGAAATCAAATTTGGATGAAATCAAAAAGAACAAAACTCTGTTTAAGTATTATGACTTGAATGGTATACCCAAGACCTGCATGGCCTGGGTACTTTCTGCTACTAACTGATTTTATTTGTGCAGAGCATTCATAGGGCCAATCATGGATCTATCTGGCATGTGGATAGTGGATGCTCAAGGCACATGACTCGAAATCCACATTGTTTGAAGGATTTCAGAAGCATCAATGGTGGATTTGTAGCATTTGGAGGAAATGCTAAGGGAGGAAAAATCACAGTTGTTTGAAATACTACTAACAGTTTTCAACTGTTAGCATATAGCCTGCACAACTGTTAGGCAAAATCCATGTGCATCTGAGGGGGAGAAACTCGTCTAATAACCGTTCTACTTTCTAACAGAAACAGTCTTCAACTGTTAGTGTGTAGAATGCACAACTGTTAGTGTCTCTTTTTGACGTACCCCAGGTTTGTGCAAACTTTCTTAAACTTTTTGACGCCAAACCTTAAAGTACACAAGAGGGTCATTATTCCCTCTGCTCATGTGGCTTCCACATTGAGCAAATTGTTGATTAATGGCAAGAATTTTTCTGGTGCCATAACTCCACCACTCTCTGAAATGGTGGAGTTTCTTTCAAGAAACAGAGCTGCCAGGGGTGAGCATGAAGCCCAACTTATTGCTACACCACCACCTCTGGAACCCACAGCTCACGATACTCAAAATCCTCTCTCTGCTACTTTTGAAATAGCTACAGCAAAAGCCTCAACTCATAAAACATTTCAAAAGAAGAGGAAAAGAACTGTTAGTGCTCCTTCCACAACAGTTCGTGAACCTGAAACTGTTAGCCCTGCACAGGTGCATTCACCTGTGCAGAATATACAAAGGGAACCCCTTGTGCTGTCTCCCAGGCACAATGAGGAGGTGATCAATCCATCAGAGGGTGATCATGTGGTTTGTGAGGCTGACAATACTGTTTCATCCACAAGGGGTGAACATGATAGTGTCAACATCTTTAAGACCTCAACCACGGCAACAGAAGCTGGTAGAACAGTTTCTGGAAATCCCCAGTACCAAGAAAAGAGGGGTACTGGTGAGGGATCTTCTAAAAGTGAACCACCAGTTTTATCTGTCAATGATTTGTTAACAGTGGCAACACTGGATGACATTGAGGCTAGAATGAAACATAATGCATTGATGAATTCAAACTTTGCACCTTTCTTTGCTGCATACGTGCAACTCAAAAGAAGATTGCCTTACAAAACAAAAGGATTCTTCAACAAGACCAGCAAATCAAGGTTTTGACCAACAGTTTGAAGCACGGTAATGAGGTAATAAAGCTACATGATCAAGTGCTCCAACAGTTGACAGCTGCTGTTAAACCTCCTTCAACTGTTCCAATCAAAAAGGGGAAGAGTTCATTACTAACAGTTTACTTTGCATAAATACATGGAATTCATTCTTCGCTTATGCTTAATTTGTCTGTGATTGAACACGATGATCGAAAGAACTTAAAGATTTTGATCAATTCTTTAAGTTAGGGGGAGATTGTTGGGAAATTAGCTAAGGCATTAAGACTGTTGAAGATGCAAAGTTAAAACTGTTAATGGACTTTGTGAAAAACAGTTCAAAACTGTTAGAAGAATATTGACAAACAGTTTGGAACTGTTAGTTGAAATTGTGAAGACAGTTGTAACCAACAGTTACTGTGAACTTTAAAGCTGTTATATAGAGTTCAGAACTGTTAGTACAAACTACTACAACTGTTAGAAGACCTTGAAGTGAAGACTGTTAGAAGGATAAAGAACTGTTGTGTTCATTAAACAGTTTCTGTTGAGCTATATTTGGAAAATCCTATCTTTGAAGATATCCCGAAATACTTTGAAGATTATCAAGATTATCTTAGAAGATAGAAGATTACCTAACTGTCAACAATTCAAGGAGGATCAAGAGTCTATATATACTTCATTAGATGATCAATTAAGCACGACGATTTGATCTCATTATTCAAAGCATTTGTTCTTATTGTTATTTTTTTCAGAAAGTGTTTTAGCCTCTAAGTTTCTTGTTGAAACATAAGAACAGTCTGTGTTCTTCGTCTAACAGAATAAGTTAGATTGGGGGTGAAGTTTGCTTTTGTAATCATTCTGGTTGATTAATAAAACTACTGTTTGATTGAATTGATTCGTGTTTTAAAACCTTCTTTAATCAATTAAGTGTGATTCCGCAACTTCTTAATTGATTGTGATCATAGTTAAAGATTAACTTTTATATTACTCTGATTTATTATTTAAAAGTTAGTTCTTGTAATCATTCTGGTTGGTTAATAAAACTACTGTTTGATTGAATTAATCTCTGTTTAAAACCTTCTTTAATCAATTAAGTGTGATTCCGCAACTTCTTAATTGATTGTGATCATAGTTAAAGATTAACTTTTATATTACTCTGATTTATTATTTAAAAGTTAGTTCTTGTTATTTGATATAATATATATCCGATCCTGAAATATTCTTAAACCTAACGAATATCCGTCAATTTTGGTCCGCAAAAACCTTTTGTTCGACAAACTTTCGAATCTACCCCAAAATTACGATGACTTTATAGCCCTATCATAGTTCCCACCACGATAAGTAGTCACGGATGATATTTTGAATAAACCTAGTTTATTCCTGGATAAACCAAAACATACAAAATTGTGAAGAACAATGAAACTAATCTATACACCCTCCCATATTCCTCCTTGGAATAAAGGTGCATGATTTCAACCATTTCATTGACTCGATTCACGGTGTCTATTTGAATTACTTATTATTTTGCATTGTAACTTATCACAGATTACAAAGAAAAGTAATATGATTATAAACCTAAAACACAAGACTAGTACCCTGAAGTACTCTTTCTTGGTTTTACTAGAAATCGTTCTTGCAACCTAAGAACAATTCTAGATTTATTTATTTCATAAAATTCCTTAAACTTGGAGAAAACTGGAAAATAACTCCTTAGTTTCTGATTTTATAAAATAACCTTCATGTAATTAAAACTTTAATTACATTTGTAGATAGATTAAATCTTACTAGATTTATCCATTTGAAACGATAAGTCTTTCTTACACCTACTTGTAAGAACCTTGAACTTAGATTCCTTGTGTATGCAAACACTAATCTAACATCATTACTAAGAACGTTAAAGAACATCCTATTTTATCATTTCTAACGTTAACCAACCAACAATGTTTAAATAAGCTGACTTACTGAACATTTTAGAACGTATATAATTTCAGGTCATAACTTGACTTGATATCTTGCAATGATATCTTTATTGAATACCTCCCAATAAATCATGCATTCCATGGATTAGTTCTTTCTCAAGAACTTACTGTTTTAGATAGCTTCTAAAAACATCCAATAATTATATACTCTAAAAGTTCGATTTTGTATTTATCATACTGGTTAACAACAACCTTTTATTAACTCTGATAGATACATTTGTTAGATTCTCCCACTGTCTTTTATGAAAAAGTGCATTACTTTAAAACATCATTTTAGGCCTCAGTCAAAACTTTGACTTCTATGCTTAAACCTTGTGTTCCAAACACATGTTTTAAAGCTTAGTTTCTGTAAGAAATTTATTCTATGAAACCAAGAACTTGGATCTTCATATATCCCTCTTTCTAATTACAGAAAGTG
This sequence comes from Pulicaria dysenterica, assembly GCA_947179395.2. Taxonomy (NCBI): domain Eukaryota; kingdom Viridiplantae; phylum Streptophyta; class Magnoliopsida; order Asterales; family Asteraceae; genus Pulicaria; species Pulicaria dysenterica. The sequence goes on along the minus strand of OX359289.1, from coordinate 32,832,377 downwards.
GTTTCATTAAACTTGCCATGAGCATAAAAACTCTGTGAAGGCATTTCAATTTCTTTCTAAAAACATTTAGTATAAACTTCCTTGATTATAGTAACTACCATAATCACTTTTATAATATCTTAAATGTTTTATCAAAAACTATTTATACTTGGAAATAATGACTATTATTCCATTTGTTCAAGACTTGAACATTCACTTTTTCACTAAAAACTTAAATACTTGTTAAATTAGAAAAACTATCTAATTTTATAAACAGCACTAGTTTATTTAAGTATTTTGAATAGTGGAGCTAGTATTTATATAACTACAACAAATCATAGCATGAAGATTACTATGAATCACCAATCAAGTCAAGACTTGACTTATTGGCACTCTTTTAGTCACAACTGAACTAATCATGATTTATACAATAATAACACGTGCACGGATATATAACTAAATAATTAAATTTCCATAAACTCAAAGCCAAAAAGTTTCCATGTAAGATAAAAAAATTATCCAAACTTAAAAGAGTTTAATAAACTAGAAAATAAAAATTATTTATAATATCCGTGAGCTGTTCGTGGGTTCTTCTCATGCTGGGCCGCATCACTTTCCATCTCCTCCTGCAATAAACGATTGCAAGATGTTAGAATACTTGTAAAGCTTTACAAGTAGGAAAGTGATAAAGAAGCTAATTACGCAATACCTGAGGAGCCAGACTTGCCTCCTGCCTCGTTACCTTTCGGACAATCTCGTTTCCAATGTCGGTCCTTGCCTTGTTTGGCTTCAGCTTCTTGCCCTTGTTGTCGTTATTAGCCCTGGGTGCATTCTGGCTGGGCTGGGCCTTGCCTTTTCCCTTTCTGTTGCGCCCCTTGCTCTTCTTACGTCCACGATGTCCCACCATAAGAATGCCCTTAGACTTGGTCCCGATACTCTACTCAGTAGTCTTGAGCATTGAGTGCAACTCAGCCACGGATTTCTCCATGTTGTTCATGTTGTAGTTGACAAAGGCTTGTAGTCATCTGACAACGATTTGAGTATCGTATCCATTGCTAACTGCAACGGTACTGGGTGCCCAAGTCTCTCTAGGTGGTTCATGTAACCTTTCATTTTCATGACATGGTTACTGACCGAGGTCCCCTTAGCCATCTTGCACGAGTTAAATGCCCTAGTGGCATCATAACGCTCCGTGCGGGCTTGCTCCTGGAACATGTCCCTTAGCTGGCGGATCATGTCATAGGCAGGAGTTTCCATCATGCTCGATTGCAACTCTGGACTCATAGTTGCGAGCATGAGGCAGCTAACATCCAAGGCGTCATTGGAGCGCTTCTGAAAAGCCTCCCTGACCTCTGCCCTGGCATTGCTGGCAGGGGGATTTCCTAGAGGTTGTTCTAGGACATACCACTTTCTCTCGTGCCTCAGCACGGTCCGGAGATTTCTCTCCCAAGTGAGAAAGTTGGACCCGGTGAGCTTATCCTTCTCAAGGATAGAGCGGAGAGAGAGGTTATTAGTATTGGTAACGTTGGTTGCCATCTACAAATTAAAACCCGGTTTAATTAGGAATTGCAAATAAACTTTCCAACATATATCATCAAACCTATAAATAATATATATTAGACGTAGGACCCATATTTCACATACTTGACGCAAGGTTTGGGCACTTCCCGCCAAGTCATGCTATTTCTGGTAGGTAACACCCTGTACCAATCGTACCTAACTGATACGACTCCTAGAACCTCGTAGAGCACTTAGACCCAGTCTAGTATGTTTAACTCTACTCTAGTGCTTTTTGGGCCGGGACTCCCGATTATCTACAAAATAGATCGCACCACCTAAGACAACATGAATTCTGGCCGAGACTCCCGATTATCGCAGAACCTTTCATGCCCCTTCCCGCAATGGTTTGAACCCGGATGCCTAAGGTTTGGGCACTTCCGACACCCGAGTACCGTTTAACAGTTAGGGTGTACCATTAGGTGGGTAGCACACTGATCTAAGATTTTTCTTGGGTTTTAATTAAGTTTAATGAAAAACTTAATTTTCTAGTTTTTGAAAAACCATTTAAAACTAACTGTTTTAAAAAATACGATTTATATGTGTACCTGAACTAGGTGCACAAAACGGCTTTTATAAGTTCCAAACTTATTGTAGGACCGCGGGGGTTCTAAACTAAACACCCTAATGCTAGGACTGATCTAGGATGAGAAATAGTGCGGAATTTCTATTTCCCAAACCTCCTAAGGATTCTAAGATCTGCTTAGGTGTCCGGCACACAGTATCACACAGAGTAACACACAGAGTAGAAGCAAGAACAACTCCTAAGAACTCACACAGAGATGCTTAAGGCTGCCCTTGGATTCGTAATGAACACTAAGTTCGCGATTTAGTAGGCTTAAGGTTGTATATGGTCGATTACGTAAGGCTCCCGGTTGATTTCTAGCGATTCCCCGCGCTAATGCGGGGTTAATCTCTATTTATAGTGTGTTCCACGCGTATTTGAGTGCAACACATAATTAGTCTCCACTACGCACGTGGTGCAGAGCACTGCGTACGTAGTTAGTCCAATACGCATGACCTTTTATATTTTAATGGTAATTAATTAACTTTTAACCGACCTAATCACTACGTGCGCACTAAGCTACACTACGCACGTAGTGGACGCATCACGCATGCAGTGAACACATCACGCACGTGATGAACTCTCAAACAGACTTAAACTTCCAAACACACATCAACACATGATTAAGTACTTGTAAGCATAAGATCATCACAAAGAATCACTAAGAATATATACACATGCGAACAATTAATCAAAACACATTTGAATTAATATTTCAAGTAAACATGTATGTATTGGATTGATAAGAACTAGGGATTTACAATTATGCACCAACACTTATAACCTTGACAAAACTTTTAAATTCATAAAAATTTAATTAATACGACTACCAGACTGAAGTCATATTCTAGTTTGTCATAGAACGTGGTTTTTCACTGTTTAATAACAACCTGTTATTAAACTCCTTTTATTTACCATCACACGCATGTATATATATACCATACATATATATGAAAAACAGTAAATAAATCACAACCACGCAAATAATAATAATAAGCAGATAAAGCCCTATAGTTTTGCCAACTAATCCTAAGGTCAAGCCTAAGGACAAAGTGACTTGGATTCGCCTTTCTTGATGCGTTACTCCCACTAGCCTTGACACCTCCCCGAAGTGTCCGTGCTACGCGTATAGAACACAATTTTCTTGATTGCCTTCTTCGAGTCCATTTTGGTGGAGGGATTAAACTATCACTAGTCTATTACAAATACAATATTGAATGGGGTTGTAAGTGGCACGCAGGCCTCCCCTAACCAGTACAAAATTACAATTAAGAAAGGGATTGTAATTGGCACGCAGGCCTTCCCAAAACCAAAAATAAAAGAAGAATAAGAAAAACGAGTCCTAAGTTGACAAAACTATAGTTATCACAACCATGCAATTATATATAGCACAATATATATAAAAGTCAACCACACAGTTATAATAAATAAACAAAAACTGTGTTGTTAATCACACAACCTGATTTGTTTAAACTTTCTCATCTACCCTTTTATTAATACCTATTAACCAAAAATGAGAATTATGATCTTCTAATTTATTTGACCAAACTAGTCTTTCAAAAAAACTTAAATACTTGACCTCATTCAAAAACTTGAATGAAATCCTCACGTCGAATTTTATTACTAGTTTTCCAAAAACTTAAAACCGACAACCTTGGTCAATTAAATACTATCTTATTTGTTTCTCCATTATATTATATAAACTTTATCCTTTTTAGACTTTATTCAAAAATGACTTAAACTAGTCATAATAAATAAAAATCTAAACTAATATATATATTTTAACTAAACTAATTACAAATATATATAAACCTAGTTTATATAATACCTTTATATTCAATCCGAAAATAAAACTGGGCCAACTATTTGTGGGTCGAGACCCCTGCTGGACCGAGAAACAAAAATTGGGCCGAGGCCCACTGGCCCTTAGCGCCGCTAACCCTTGCCGCGAACCCCAACTGGGCCGCAGGCTTCATGGGCCGTGGTGTTCTGGGCCATAGCCCACCACGCTTCCGCTGGTCTTAGCGCCGCTAGCCATCTGGGCCGTAACCCTTGGGCCGTAGCCCTTGGGCCGTAGCCCACTAGGCCTTAGCGCCGCTAACAGGCACCACCCGAACACGGTGATGATCTCGGTTCCCGTTTTTTTTCGATTATTTAAATCCTTTTTAACTTATTAAAACTAACTGTTTTAATATACTGATTAATTACGGGATTTAATTCAAAAACCAAAAACTATTAATTATTAATATTAACAAAAACTTGTTTTATTAATAACTAATTATCCTAAAACTAAATATTAACCCTTTTAAACAAAGGTTTAAAATTCCTGGTTAAGATAAAGTTTCAGATAAAAGGTTTATCCCTTTTAACCGTTTAAACACAAACTTGGTTTAAACTTTAACTGGTTAAAATCAAACCTTTTACTATCTGGATAAAAACAGAAAACTTGTTTTTATCCCTTATGGTTTTCGAAAACTTGTAGAGAAAGAAACAAGAAGAAGTAGATCATTTAACCATTAAACAAACCAACAATGGATTAACTAGGTTTAATTAATTAAAAAACAAACTGTTTAATTTATCTTAATCCAAAACTTGTTCGTATCCAAAAACCACAATTTTTTTTAAAAACGTTTAAACTAACTGTTTAAACTTTCTGATTAATAGGATTAAACTGGATAACAAAAACAAACTGTTTTGTTGCCCTTGTTGATTTTCGAAATAGGCTAGAGCAACTAGAAGATCAAGAATCAAACCTTAATCCAAAAAACAGATAAAACTAGAAACTATGGATCATAGAGCCGAGGCTCTGATACCACTGAAGGGTTTTGATAACCTGACCAAACCACCATATGACACAAACTGGTCAAACCTGGGTTTTATTCCACTGGTTCAATCCTAAAAGCGGAACTGGATTGAACACAACCCTCTATACCCAAAAAAGGGTTAGAATCTTTTAACTAATACATGATCCACATAGTTTCTTGCAAAACAATCCATCATAAGGTTATAGAATTATACCTGATCTGAAAAACTTCAGGATTGCTAAAGTAGTCCACCACTACTGCACATCCGATTGAACTGGCTGCTAGACCGCTCCTGGATCACCCGAGCTTCAAAAACCTCGAAACCCTTTGTGTGTGTGTGCGTCGACTCTTAATCGCAAAACACCTTCGGGTGTTTTCTTGTTCGACGGCAAGAGAGAGAGAGCCGAGAGAGTGCGACCGAGAGAGAGAGAGAGAGCGAGATCGAGAGAGTGAGGGAGGGAGAGAGTTGTGGTGGCTAGGGTTAATCCCTTAATGTATCATATCTAATTCTTAAGGCTTAAGGATATTATATAGGGATTAACTTGGACCTAAGCCCGTTTAATTAAAAGCCCACTGGTTTTAATTAAACTTTCAATCTCTTCACTTTGACCCCCTGGACTTTACTAGTTAATTAGTTAACTATTAATTAACTTAGTCCGTTAAATATTAAAACTTAATATTTAATCCTCCTTAAATAATAAATAACTTTTTATTATTTATTTCTTTCTAATAATTAATCCAAACTGGATAATTATTTATATCTCTCTTTTCAATAATTAATACTACTGATAATTATTCGTTTATCTTTTTAATTAATCTAACTGATTAATTATCTCCTTTTTCTCTTTAATAATTAATCTAACTAATTAATAATTTTCACACAGATTTATGGTGAAATCCAACTGTTCTGAATTGGGTGTGTAGCAGTGTGACACTTTAGTCTCTTATAACATTGGATACAATATGCCCGTTAATTATCTCTGCACATAATCCAACATTCGGCCTATAAGGTTTCTCGGTAAAAGAGTTATTGGCCCAAATAAGTTTTTCGGTTAAATGCAAAGGTTGTTAATTTTAAGTATTAAAATTAATAAGTTTTATATAAACTAGTATTATATATATTTTAACTAGTTTAGTTAAAATATATAGTTTTTGAACGTTTGTTTTTCATGGCCAGTTGAGACGTTATTGATAAACTCCAAAATGTAAGTTTGTATAAAAAGGAGAAACAAACGATGATATTATTTAAATAGTGATCAAAATTTGTCGTGTTTAAGTTTTGGTAAAACTAGTAAAAACTCGACATATAATTTATTCAAGTCTTGAATAAAGTTATTTTTTTCAAAGTTTATTGAAAAACAATTTTGGTCAAGTTAATTTAGATAACTTAAGAGATTACAATTCTCATTTTTGATTAATAGTTATTAGTCAAAAGGGTAGATGAGAATAGCTAAACGAATCAGGTTTTGTGTTTATCGCTTTTATATCGTTTATATAACTGCTTGGTTGTTGCATATATATTTGTTGTTTATATATATTGCGTGGTTGTGATACGTAACTATAGTTTTGCTGACTTAGGACTCGTTTTTTCCTTTTTTCCTTCTTCTTTTTGGTTTTGGGAAGGCCTGCGTGCCAATTACAATCCCTTTCTTATATGTATTTTTGTACTGGTTCGGAAAGACCTGCGTGCCACTTACAACCTCCTTTTATTATTGTAATTGTAATAGTAGTAGTTGTAACTTTGTGCCATAATCAAGATGGAGTACAAGAAGATATTCAAGATGATGACTTGCACAGTGCTCTGGTACTTCGGAGGAGGTATCAAGGCAAGTGGGAGCAATGAATCATGAAGGCGAATCCTAGTTCTTCTTATCCTTATGATTGACCTTAGGATTAGTTGGCAAAACTATAGGTTTTTATGTGAGTGGTTGTGTTTAATGCTTACTCATATGTGTGTGATGCTAATTAAACAAGTTTAATAATAGGCAATTATTAAACAGAGAAAAACCACGGTTCATGACAAACTAGAATACCACCACAGTTTGTTAGTCGTATTAGTTAAATTTTTTATAAATTTAAAGTTTTGTCAAGGTTATAAGTTTGGAACTTATAATGCCGTTTTGTACACCTAGAATAGGTACACATGTAAATCATATTTTTAAATTATATAGTTCTAAAACGGTTTTTCAAAAACTGGAAAGTTAAGTTTTTCTTTTAAACTTAATTATAAAAACCCAAGAAAATCTTAGATCAGTGTGCTACCCATCTAATGGTACACATTTACTGTCTTAGGTGGTGCGATATATTTTGGTGATAATCGGGAGTCCCGGCCCAAAATGCACTAGAGTAGAGTTAAACATACTAGACTAGGTCTAAGTGCTCTATGAGGTTCTAGGAGTCGTATCAGTTAGGCACGATTGGTACAGGGTGTTACCTACCCAAAATAGCATGACTTGGCGGGAAGTGCCCAAACCTTGCGTCAAGTATGTGAAATATGGGTCCTAGGTCTGATATATATTATTTAAGGGTTTGAGATATATGTTAGAAAAGTTTATTTGCAATTACGAATTAAACCGAGTTTTAATTTGTAGATGGCAACCAACGCTACCAACACTAACAACCTCTCTCTTCGCTCTATCCTTGAGAAGGATAAGCTCACCGGACCAGACTTTCTCTCATGACATAGAAATCTCTGGATCGTGCTGAGGCACGAGAGAAAGTGGTACGTCCTAGAACAAACTCTGGGAAATCCCCCTGCCAACAATGCTAGGGCAGACGTCAGGGAGGCTTATCAGAAGCGCTCCAATGACGCCCTGGATGTTGGTTGCCTCATGTTTGCAATGGTGAGTCCTGAGTTGCAGTCAAGCATGATGGAGACTCCTGCTTACGACATGATCCGCCAGCTGAGGGACATGTTCGAGGAGCAAGCCCGCATGGAGCGTTATGATGCTACTAGAGCATTTAACTCGTGCAAGATGGTGAAGGGGACATCCGTCAGTACCTATGTCATGAAAATGAAGGGGTACATGGACCACCTAGAGAGGCTTGGGTACCCAGTACCGTTGCAGCTAGCAACGGATACGATACTCAACTCATTGTAAGACGACTATAAGCCTTTTATAGTCAACTACAACATGAACAACATGGAGAAATCCGTTGCGGAGCTGCATTCTATGCTTAAGACTGCACAACAGAGTATCAGGACCAAGTCAAAGGACGTTCTCATGATGGGGAATGGTGGTATTAAGAAGAGGAAGGGAAGGGGCGCAACGGAAACGGAAAGCGTAGGACCCAACCCAGCCAGAATGCACCCAGGGCTAGTGATAACAACAAGGGCAAGAAGCCAAAGCCGAACAAGGCAAGAACCGAGAATCGGTGCTTCAGGTGCGGCGTGACCGGACACTGGAAGAAAGATTGTCCGAAGGCTCACGAAGCAGGAGGCAAGTCTGGCTTCTCAGGTATCGTGTGACTAGCTTCTTTGTCACTTTCCACTTGTAAAGTTTCTTACGAGTTTTCTAATATATTGCAATCGTTTAATGCAGGAGGTGATAGAAAGTGAATCGGACTAGCATTCAAGATCCTACGTGCTTTATCCGGATATTTAATAATTCTTTTTCTTAGTTGTTGTTGGTCCCGAATGGATACTACAACAACAAATGTTTGTTGAAGGGGGGTTGAATACAAACTTTAGCAAATTAAAATTTAATAGACACACGGTTTACTTTTATATATTCTTATTGATGTGAATCAAGAATTACATGAACTAGATGCGGAAAATCTAAGTTCAATAAAAGGTGGCAACTAAATTTGTCTAACACATAGACCAAGCTAATCTTAAACAACTTATGTCTAAGATTTTCAACACACGAACAAGTTTGTTATACTGAAAGTAAAATGCTAACTCTTCTAATTCTCAACAAATGATATTTCAGTATTCAACTATCTATTCACATACTTAGTATGTTTCCATGCATTAGTATATATAAGCAAGTGTGTCCGGGTTGATGAAGAGGAGAAAGAGACAAAAGTACTTTGTTTAATAATATTATAATAAATAAAGTTAGTGGGTGAAAAGTAAGTTAACTTTATACAGAAAGTGTGTAAAGTGAACATACTTTTTAGTAAGAGGTTTACCCACTATCTATTATTATATTATTAAAGTGCTACCTTTTTTTCTTGAGAAAGTAAACTTCTCCTTCCATGCTTGTGCTTTAATCAATATCATGCTTTCTGAAGATTTGACTTAACCAAGTATAGAGTTGCCAGCCATACTTAGTTGTTGAATCATATCTTCGAGTTCTTCTCTTCTAAAGTATCTTTCTCCTTTTCCAGAGGATAAAGATCTATCCTTTTTGTTTCTTTGCAGATCCAAAAAGTGTTATGCACTTTTACAACGAGAGTTCTAAGGAATAATAGAACAACACATGTTCTGCCTTTGACTTATGAAAATATTACACTGAAAAACTATTAGCTGATTAAAGACTCAGCTAACCGACACTGAACAGCTAACATAATTTTGCTTAGCTAAGGACAATTGTAAAGGACTCAGCTAATTAGATCTGCTCAGCTGATCAAACTGATCAGCTAATCAATATAATTAGGTTACAGCTAATAAACAAATCAAAACAAACACTCAGCTGATCACAAGGGCTCAGCTAATTATTTGAGTATGATCAGCTTATTGAGACAAGAATGAATAAGTGTAGAATACCTTATCTGACATGTGGGAGGCATCAACTGACAAATGAGATACTGTCAGCTGATCCTTGACTGCTCAGCTTATCCTTGAGGAACACTCAGCTGATGGTTTGTACTATCAGCTGATCCTTTGTAGATGCATAGCTGATGCTTCTTCTTAGTTGATCTTCCTGAAGCTGGTCCTTTGGCTGATACTCTGTGTTCAGCTGACACTATGATTCTTCAGCTGACATTTCTTACTTAGGAATTTCTTTAAGTCTAAAATGAAAAACAACACATGTTTTTCATTTATCTAAGACCAAAACTGAAAATGTTGTTTTGTTAACATCAAATCCTATTTTACAGGTTTGATTTAGGTTTAATATTGCTATCTCCCCAACAATCTCCCCCTATTTGATGATGACAAAACCTTATCTGATTTAAGAAGAATCAGTTTGACTCGGATTTGTAAAGATAAAACTTTTAAGTGCAATTTGGTTACCTAGCATCTGTTTTTGGTAACTCTTTAATATATGTTCCCTGATATTCTGTTTTTGGGAATCTTTTAATTTATGAAGTACCATTGTTCTGTTTTTGTGGTATCTTTCTATCCTTTTTCTGTTTTTAGGATTTTTTATATTTCCTATATTTACACTATGTGAGCTATCTACTAAGAGTCATCTATACTAGCATTTTAGCCAAGTAGTCCATGATCAAAGTTTCAAGCTTGATTACAGAATCAAAGTATTTACATCAGAGTTTGTACAATTTGAACATTAAGCTAAATTACAGAAGATGAACTATTCTAAGAAGTTGAAATTACATCTAATCTAGTTATGAAGTTTCAGTTTTCTTCCCACCAAGGTTCTTCTTTAACATCCAGAAGTCTGTCCAGAAGATTTGCAGCCAACAACTCTTCAGCTCTTGCTTGAATCAGACTTTCAAAGTGATCACTTCCTGTCTGTCCCCTTGTTGAAGTTGCAGCTTGAAATATCAGCTCTCTAGGGGCTCTTCCTAAGTCAGATTCTCTTAGGAATTTCCAAATACCATCTCTGTTCTTGAAGAACATCCATCTTTCAGGTTCAGTTATGTACTTAAACATTTCTGGTTCGATGTTGGAGGGCTGAGCAGTGTTTAGACTTTCATAAGCAGCCAGGTAAGGATGATCAGGATTAAGTATGATATGTTCAGCTGGTACAAAAGCTTTGGAGGATTTCTTGAAGGCATCCTCAATCACATCAATGTGTTCCATAAATTGATCATGAGTGCATATCATGTGGTAGACAGACATTCTGATCCAGTATTCAAGTTTGTTTATGAACCTTGTGGCATATTCACTTTTGGATTTAAGGAGGTGGTACAGAGTCTCAATCATCTCAGTGAAGGAGAAAAGTTTGCAGTGATGAAGGTAGGCATTCTCATGTGTTTGTCTTTCATCTTTTCTTACTATTCTGAGATATGGACCTTCATTTGTACCCTTATATGGAGTAACTCTTGAGATGAGATTTGGATACTTCCTATCTACCAAGTTCTTCTTGTTTTCCAAGAGCTCTCTGATCTCCCTTTCTGATTGCTGAGTTGAAACCCCAAAGTTGAACTCATACAATGCTTGAATGGCTTCTCTGTGAGTTATTCCTCTTTTAGGAACTTTCTTGGTAGTAGGATCATCTTGCTGTGGTGCAACTTGTGTTGGATGTGATTGAGAAGACAGCATGATTAATTCTTCTTCTTGTAATTCTCTCAACTCATCATCAGTAGCACCTATAATGGCAGCAAGGTCTTCAGGAGTTGTGAAGTCCTGGTATCTCTCCTTGGCTTTGAGAACCTCTTCAATTGAGGTGCCAAATGCAGCAGCCAACTCACTTAACTACCTAAGATTCTCATCATCTTGAGTTAGCTCTTCCTCTCTTCTTTCTTCTTCTTCAATCTCCTCAGCAGACATTATTTTCTTTCCTTTTCTCCTTGATGTGCTGCTGGGAGTTGGTTGACTTGATTGTACTGGAGAGGAAGCTTGGACTGGTGGAGCTTTTGTAGAGAGGCTCTGCTTTTTCAAGTTGAGCAGAGAGGACAGAGGCACCCTATCTTCATCAACATCATCATCAGAATCATCTGATGGCACATTGATTGGTGCACAAGATTTATCTTGTCTGGGATTTTTAGCACTCTTCCTTCTAGCCATTTGTTTAAGTATTCTTTTTGGCCTCTGCTCATCTTGAGCAGGTTGCTCCCCCTTAGATGGATTTTCCCTCTCAGCAGTTGATTGATTTAGAATATCTGCTTCATTGAGGTCTGTTGCTGCCTTATCAGCTTCAACTGCTTGAATAGGATCTGATGAAGAGCTTGAGTTAGTAGAATCTGAGACTGACTTCTCCCCCTTTTTGTCATCAACAAATGAAAAAGGATAGTTGTCAGAAGGCTTGGCAACAGAGGGTGGGATAAAGGAATAAGGAGATGGAGAAGGTGTGGAGGTAGAGGGAGGGATAGTTGAAGGTGAAGGAGAGGTAGTAGGGATAGGAGGTGGGGTAAAAGATGGAGGTTGTCTTAGCCTTAGGATAGCATCAGTGATTTTGGTGAATTCTTGAATGGTTTCACTGTGCCTTTGTCGAGAGGAATGGCTTAAGTGTGTGACCTCAGCATCTATGGTGTGGAGAAGAGAAGGGACTCTAAGAAGAGAGTCAGGGATGGTTACTGAAATGTTAGGAGGGGAAGGCCTCAAGGTTTGGAGTTGGGAAAGAAGATTAGAAACGGTTTGGTTTAAAGAAGTGATGGTTTGGTTTGAAATGGCAGGTGAAGGGGTGGGTGCAGGGTGAGAAGTTTGGGATAAGAGTTGATCCAATTTATGTAGAATTGGTGATAGATCAACTGGGCAGGGGTGGGTTGGGGTTGGGATTGGGTAGCTTTAAGGGACTCAACCTCTTGGATTAGATGAGAGATTTGAGTTTTTGTTTGGGTTTGGAAAGAGGTAAAGGAGGCTTGAAGACTATCCATCTTTTGAGAGAGAGATAGTAGGTTTTGAAGTATTTGGGGTGAGGGTTCAGAAGAAGTAGATGGAACAGGGTGAATAGGTACAGATTGAGAAGTTGTGCCAAGAACAGGAATAAAGTGAGGTCCCTCACTTAGACCTTGGTATATAAGCCTAAGATCACTGGGAGCAGATTGGGTGCCCTGTGCTAATGGTTGGTCTATACCACTAGTATTGATAGGCAGTGCAGTAGTATGTGTAAGAAGTGAATCAAATACAGGTGCAAGCAAGTGAGTATGCGTGAAGGTTGCACTCAGTGGGGTATCCCTTATTACAGTAGTAAGTTGTTGTGAACTTACTAAGGGTATGGATAGGTTCAATGTAGGTGTAGACACAGTATGACCTTGGGAGGAGGTCTGTCTTTTAATGGCATCACCCTGTTGGGAGGGTGATCCAGATAGCAGAGTCCCATATTTACAAATGTGTCCTGTTGGGAGAACACATCCACTGGCAATTGGGTTAAGTCAACTTCCATTTGCTCCCCCTCAACATAAGAGGGAACTAGTGCAGTTAAGGTCAGAGGTGTGGATAACACTACCTCAGAGACTTGTGAAAAGTGCACAAGCTCTTGTGACCTTAATTCAGTATGGGTGTAGGAGGGAGTAGAACTAGTGACTGTCGGGAGTACACTAGAGCTTGGCATTTGTGGGGGTGTTCCAACTTGAGGAGAGGGTGGGTTCTCATTGGTGGGGTTAACCAATTGAGTATCTTCAAGGATGGTAGAGATTATACCTGAGAGATACTGAGTTTTACTGATCTCAATTAGTTGAATGAGATTGTCAGAAATTGTCTCATCCTCAGGATCATCACCATCAGCAACATCTCCACTTTGTTGATTCTATGGGGTGCTAGAACTAGAACTGACAGGGAATTCAGTAATGGGCATCCCTCTTTGAGAAGATGAGATGGTTGAATCTTGAACATTTTCAACAGGAACACACCCAGCATCATCACCATGAAAGTCATCATCTCCTTCATCATTATCACCTCCACCACTATCAGCTGCATCATCATCCTCATTGTCAGGATTAACAGACTCATCATGTGCTTGTGCATCATATGATCTTTCTTCTCTAAAACTTGCTTCATCATGAGTATGAGCAGTAGAGTGCTCAGAATTTTCAGTAACCACATCTGGGGACTCATAATCATTAGCCATTGTTTCATCAGCAGGTTAAACAGCACCTTCTTCAACCACTACATCTTCTTCATCTACTGCAATATCAATTAGGTCTTGCATTTGTGCAGTGATGACAGGACCTTGATCTTCCCTTATTAAATGAAAAATCATTTGACCCATTTGAGGAATGGACATTGCATCCAACACAGCAGCTATCCCAATATATTGTTCCCATTGAAGATGATGAAGTACAAGCAAACTTAAGTACCTTATGTAGGGAACAATAGTTCGTGTTGATTTCTTTGCTGTGCCCAGAGTGATCTTATCCACCATCTCTGAGAATATGACTTGAGCGAAGTCAATATTCCTCCCTGTGACTAAGGCATGTAGAATCATGAGTTCAGTTTGATTCATTTGGTCAAAACTTCTAGATTTATGACCAAAACACCGAGTGATCACACTTGCCAAATACTTCCATGGGTGTCCCAGCACAGACAACTTATACTGACTGTTGGTGCATAATTGTAAATCCCTAGTTCTTATCAATCAAATACATACATGTTTACTTGAAATGTTAATTCAAATGTGTTTTGATTAATGGTTTACATGTTTATATATTCTAAGTGTTTCCTTATATTTATTTTAAGCTTACAAGTACTTAGTCATGTGTTGATTTGTGTTTGGAAGTTTAAGTATAAGTGAGAGCACCACGTGCGTGATGAAGCTCACTACGTGCGTAGTGGAGCTCACTACGTGTGTGGTGAGGTAGACGATTAATGTTTAATTAATTATCATTAAAACACCCGGTACGTGCGTACTAGATTAACTACGTGCGCAGTGCACTGCATTACGTGCGTAGTGGAAGTTATTTAAGGAAGTGACGTGTTACACTCAAATACGCGTATTCCACACTATAAATACTGATTAACCTTGTATTAGCGCGGGTAATCGTCCGTAATCGCATATAAATACCGGAAATCGACCTTAAGCCTTAGTGAGCTTTCGTAATCGTACGTTTAACCTCGATAATCGTGAACTTAGTGTTAATCTCGAATCCAAAGGCAGACTTAAGCATTCTGTGTGAGTTCTTAGAGTTGATATTGATCCTACTCTGTGTGTTCTTCGTGTTAACTGTGTGCCGGACACCTAAGCAGATCTTAGAATCCTTAGGAGGTTTGGGAAATAGGTATTCCGTACTATTTCTCATCCTAGATCAGTCCTAGCATTAGGGTGTTTTAGTTTAGAACCCCCACGGTCCTACACTGACCATGGGTAACAGCCTCATTGTAGCCAATCAGGGGTAAAACTTCCAGAACTTGATCCATTTGAGCAAATGGTTGATACGGGGCCAAGTTAGGCACAGAGATGGCTTGTCGAAGAGTATTGACAGTGATGTTGATGTTGATGGTGCCATTGAGACAAGTGCAGGTGATTAGTTCCTGATCAGTATGGTACCTTGCAGTGCACCACATCTCACCAACAATGTTTGGAAAGATGAAGAAAGGTTGAGCAGAGAGACAGGGAAACAGGGGATGAGCAGTAATGAATGCTACCATAGGTTCGTATCCCTGGTTTGCATTGTTCGCGGGAATTTCAGTGTTGATTAGAAAGTTGTTTGGACGAATGGTGATTTCTGAATTTTCAGTAATGTTCTCACCAACAACAGCATTTGGAGTAGAAACAGGGTTGAAGGACACCATGATTACAGAGTGAAGAAACTATGAGTAGAGTGAGCTTAGGGTTTGGAATTTTGAAGAGAAGAAGAGTGTTTAGGAATTTTGAAAGCACAATAAATGATGAACCGCTCAAAACACCTTTATATCTTCTTTGGAAACCTAAATTGTCACAAAAATATCTTTTTGAAAAAGTAAATATCACATCTGCAAAAAGGGTAATAAACAGATAAGTTATTAAATACACGGACAACTAACGGACATTTAACAAATACTACCTAGTAACACATTAAATACAAATGATAAACGCATACCATAAGTGTGGGGACACAAGAATTTTAACTCTGAGAATCATCAGCTGACTGAATAAAGTGTCAGTTGATCCTTGCTGAGCTTAAGTGTCAGCTAATGAATGCAATTAGCTAAGCGTCTAAGTCTTAGCTAATGGTTGATCAGCTGAGGTATAGTATCAGCTGATGGTTGTCGGCTGACAGAATACCCCTGTGCAACTAACCTTGCTTTGTTTCTGATGATCAGCCCTTGTTCATCTATTTTTTTTCTGAACACCTACTTAGTACCAATGATGGATTTTTCCTTTGGTCTTGGCACCAAAGTCCATACATTGTTTCTTGTGAATTCTGCCAATTCTTCTTGCATGGCATTAATCCAGTGAGGATCATTTAGAGCTTCATCCACCTTCTTTGGTTCAATCATAGAAACAAAACCTGTGTATAAACAGAAATTACAAGCTTTTGATCTTGTTAGTACAGGTGCTTCTATGTTACCTATGACCTGATCTTTAAGATGGTCCCTGTGGTCCTTATAGGCATTTTGGATTCTAGGAGAGTTTGGATTATTTTGGATTGTTGGAGTGAAAATTCTTTGGTTTGGATCAGCTGATGAGACTTCTGGTTGATCTGCTGACAGAATTTCAGGAATGTTATCAGTTGAAACTTCTACTGATGAGGGAATGTTTGATATGGAATTAGAGTCCATTGATGTTGAATCATGATTCCCATCATTCAGTAAAAGTGTGGATTGGTTTAAGATAGGATGTGCATTGGTTTGATGTATATTTGGAACAGTTTCATCTAAATCCTCTACATCAGCTGATGGGAGTGGATCAGCTGATACTGGAATGTTTTCTCCAGTATGCAGCAGATCATTAAATTCCTCACCTGTAGATGGATTAGTAGAAAAGGAAGCAACAAAGTCATTTTCATTAAAACTTACATTGATTGATTCTTCTATGACCTTTGTTCTGAGGTTGTAGATTCTGTAAGCTTTGGAGATCACAAAATATCCAACAAAAACACCTTCATCAGCTTTTGATGCAAACTTTTGCAATTGATCTCTCTGGTTCAGAATGAAACACTGACACCCAAAGATATGTAGAAAACTGATGTTGGGCTTCCTTCCCTTGAACATTTATAAGGAGTCTTGTTGTGTCTCTTGATAACTAGGGATCTGTTCTGAGTGAAACATGCACAGCTCACAGCTTCAGCCCAAAAATTGAATCCTAACCTACTCTCACACAACATGGTTCTTGCAGCTTCTATTAATGTTCTATTTCTTCTTTCAGCTACACTATTTTGTTGTGGAGTCCTTGGTGTAGAGAAGTTTTGTGATATGCCTTTATCATCACAGAACCCTTCTAGAGTTTGATTTCTAAACATAGTTCCATGATCACTTCTGAGCATCCTTACCAGATTTCCATTTAGCACTTCCATCTTCTTTATGAAGCTTATTATTTCTTCAGCAGCCTCACTCTTTGCTTTTAGGAAGATGACCTAAGTGTATCTTGAGAATTCATCAACCATCACCAATGCATACTTACTTCCACCAATACTAGCAGTAGCAACAGGACCAAATAGATCCATGTGCAACATGTAGAAAGGTTCAGTAATGGAGAAGGCTTTCTTAGATGGAAAAGAAGTCTTGTGCTGCTTTCCCTTCTCACAGGCAGAACAAGGTTTAGGCTTAACATACGTCAGTGAAGGTAGTCCTGACACTAGTTCACTCTTGCTCAGCTTGTTTATATTTTTGAAGTTTAAGTGAGAAAGCCTTTTGTGCCATAACCAGTTTTTGTCAGTTACAGATTTTGTATACAAACAGGTTAACTTGGATGGATCACCTAAGGACATATCAAGAGTATATACATCCTTGGTTCTCTTTGCACAAATTATTGTTTTACCTTCTTGATCTAAAATGGAACCACCTGTCTTTGTAAAGAGGACTTTATGATCACCATCACATAACTGACTTATGCTGAGGAGATTGTACTTAAGCCCTTTAACATATGATACTTTTGACAAGGTCAAGTTCCAATTATGAAGTTCTCTATAGCCTTTTGTTTGCCCATAATTGTTATCACCAAAGGTCACTCTTGGACCTTTTTCCTTCTTGTAGTTACTAAGCAAAGCTTTACAACCTGTCATGGTCCTTGAACATCCACTGTCAAGATACCATGTGTTCAGACCCTGCATAGGTGAGATTGAAAGAAGGTTAGTGACACTTGGGCATCCACTGCTAAGTGGATCCCTGTGGATTGCACCTAGCTATCCACTTCATATTAGGTTGTTTATGAATAAGAGGAACAACTGTGTTATCAAAATCAGTCCACTGTCTTGAGTTACCTTCAAGAGAACAGTCACTTGCCTTATGCCCTTTGCTCCCACATTTATAACATTTTTGACTTTTGGAGCTTTTGACATGTTTCAGTGATTGCCCAAGAGATGTCTGAACTGTTTTCTGATGACTATGGGTCATCAGCTGACAAATTTCACCATTCAGCTGTTGCAACTGATTCTGTAACTAATAAGGTCTTTGTTTAAAGTCACCTTAGGTTGACCCTTAGTTAAAATGAGTTTTTGATCAACCTTAGATGTGGCAGACTTAGACTTCATGTGAACATTTAGTCCTTTTCCCTTGGTTTCTTTTATTGAAAGAGTTTGAAGTGATATTGAATCAACTAAACAATTTATAGAGGATTTTTGATCAGCTGACAGGGTATCAGCTGAGCAACTATCATATCTTCTCTGATCAGCTGATTGAGGATCATTAGTTAATGAAATGTCAGCCAGCTGAGTACTTATATAAGCTTTCATGGTATGACAACATAATTTCTCTTTGGTATCAACTAAGGATTCCATTCCTTTACTTACTTCCTTTACTATTAACTTTTCAGTACGTTTGCTTTCTGTCAAGATAATAGAACTGGAACCAACTTTTGAAGTGGTTAAGTCTTTCAGATGAATACTTTTTCTTTTGACAAATCTGTTAGTGATAATACTTTTTCCTTTTACAATCTTTTGAAAAGTAAGAGGTAAAATATCAGCCTCTTCTAAGATATTTATGTCCTTGCTAAAATCAACACAATTAGTAGCTTGGAAGTAATTTCCACCAATAATAGCTTGAACTTGTTTTGGAATATGCTCATTGACACACTGAGTGGTCTTAGCAGCAGAAACACACCAAGATTTAACTACTTTTTGAAGGTCATTAAACTTTGTTGTTGCTTCATTGTTTTCTTTTACCAATATCTGATTAAGTATCTTTTGATTTGCTAAATCATCTTCCAGTTTTGTCATTAGTTTCAGTTTCTCATCTTTAAGACTTAATCTCTCTTTTAGATTCTATCTCTAATTTTAGCTTCTTTTCTCTTTGAATATTTGATTGAAACTCAACACACAGATAATCAAACATAGTGTTCTTTTCATTATCTTCATAGTTAATAAATTTTCCAACCTGATACATAGAAGAAGGATCCCAGTCAGGAGAAGTACAAGCTTTAGTAGGTTTCTTCATGTCCTCATCAAAGGAACTTGTACTTGTTGTGTTGGCCATCAAACTGAGCTGAGCTGTGAGGACCTCATCTTCTTCACTTGAGAGATCTTCCTCAGCCCAATCTTCTTCTTCAGATACCAACACCCTATTCTGAGCTTTCTTCTTTTTCTTGTCAAGGACTGTAGCAAGAAGCTTATTGTACTTAGCTTCATAATCAATCTTGCTGTCTAAGCTTGAGGAACCCTTGAAGCCTATGTTTCCTCTGGACTTACACTCACTGGCGTAGTGACCAGTCTTGCCACAAGAGAAACAACCTTCAGAAGCCTTTGGTTTTGACTTGGCTCTTTTTCCTTTGAAGGGTTTCTTCTCAAACCTCTTGACACCCTTTCTTTTCAAGAAAGGTTTGAACCTTTTAACCAACATGGCAGCCTGCTTAATAGCAGCTTCAATGATGTCTATGTTCTCCAGAACTACATCCCCATCAGCCACTTGCTCTTCATCAGAAGACTCCTCCTCTTCTTCCTCATCACTGGACTCATCTACCACTGCAGTAAAACTCCTAGATCTTGTATCCTTAGACACAAGGGCAGTAGATGGAGCTTTTGCAGCCTCCTTCATATCCTTGGTAGAGAGTTTCCTTTGTTTCACTGATTTTTCATGATTCATAAGGTTTCCATATAAACCAACCAGTGTAAGACCCTTGATTTTCTCACCATGTTTAAGCACAGTGATAAAATTATCCCAAGATTCTGGGAAAGAGTCTAGAAACTTGTTTACAAGCTCCTTATTGCTCTTGGGAACCTCTGCCCTTCTTAAGTCATTAATAAGGCAGTTGAACCTGGTGTAGGTCTGAGTAAGACTTTCACCTTTATGAGCAAAGAAGAACTCATATTCTCTTACCAGAAGGAGTTTCTTATTCTCCTGCACTTCTTCAGTGCCTTCATATGCAACAGTCAAAGTGTCTAGCATCTCCTTTGCAGATTTGCAGTTAAGAACTTTATGATAGACATCATTTGGTAGTGCAGAGACTAAGGCAATTCTTGCTTTAACATCAAGATTAACAACCCTTTTGTCTTCATCAGACCACTGATTTATAGGCTTTATGATCAGCCTTTCAACAGCAGGAACTTCATCAGTTGCTTCAGTCACTTGAATTGTTGAGCAAGGAACATAAGGACCTTCAGTAACAGTCTTGAACATCACATCATCAAGGCTTGACATATAGAAAAGAACTCTACTTTTCCAGAGAGAGAAGTTCTCTCCATCAAACATTGGACACCTTGTGAGTGGGCCATTGTTGGAAGATCCGTTAGAAGTAGCACCAGGAGTGGCCATTTTGTAGTGTGGGATAGTAGCAGTTGAAGAGTAAGCAAAACAGATCTTAAATAAGAGTTATCTAGCCTGCTCTGATACCAGTTGTTGGTCCCGAATGGATACTACAACAACAAATGTTTGTAGAAGGGGGGGTTGAATACAAACATTAGCAAATTAAAATTTAATAGACACACGGTTTACTTTTATATAATTCTTATTGATGTGAATCAAGAGTTACATGAACTAGATGCGGAAAATCTAAGTTCAATAAAAGGTGGCAACTAAATTTGTCTAACACATAGACCAAGCTAATCTTAAACAACTCATGTCTAAGATGTTTAACACATGAACAAGTTTGTTATACTAAAAGTAAAATGCTAACTTTTCTAATTCTCAACAAATGAGATTTCACTATTCTACTATCTATTCACATACTTAGCATGTTTCCATGCATGAGTATATATAAGCAAGGGTGTCTGGGTTGATGAAGAGGAGAAGGAAACAAAGGTACTTTGTTTAATAATATTATAATAAATAAAGTTAGTGGGTGAAAAGTAAGTTAACTTTATACAGAAAGTGTGTAAACTGAACATACTTTTCAGTAAGGGGTTTACCCACTATCTATTATTATATTATTAAAGTGCTACCTTTATGTCTGGAGAAAGTAAACTTCTCCTTCCATGCTTGTGCTTTAATCAACAACATGCTTTCTGAAGATTTGACTTAACCAAGTATAGAGTTGCCAGCCATACTTAGTTGTTGAAGCATATCTTCGAGATCTTCTCTTCTAAAGTATCTTTCTCCTTTTCAAGAGGATAAATATCTATCTTTTTTGTTTCTTTGCAGATCCAAAAAGTGTTATGTACTTTTACAACGAGAGATCTAAGGCATAATAGAACAACACATGTTCTGCCTATGACTTAAGAAAATATTACACTGAAAAACTATTAGCTGATTAAAGACTCAGCTAACAGACACTGAACAGCTAACATAATTTTGCTCAGCTAAGGACAATTGTAAAGGACTCAGCTAATTAGATCTGCTCAGCTGATCAAACTAATCAGCTAATCAATATAATTAGGTTACAACTAATAAACTAATCAAAAAAAACTCTCAGCTGATCCCAAGGGCTCAGCTAATCATTTGAGTATGATCAGCTTATTGAGACAAGAATGAATAAGTGTAGAATACCTTATCTGACATGTGGGAGGCATCAGCTGACAAATGACATACTGTCAGCTGATCCTTGACTACTTAGCTGATCCTTAAGGAACCCTCACCTGATGGTTTGTACTATCAGCTGATGCTTTGTAGATGCATAGTTGATGCTTCTTGACTTGTCTTTTCTTCTTAGCTGATCTTCCTGAAGCTGGTCCTTTGGCTGATACTCAGTGTTCAGCTGACACTTTGATTCTTCAGCTGACATTTCTTACTTAGGAATTTCTTTAAGTCTAAAATGAAAAACAACACATGTTTTTGATTTATCTAAGTCCAAAACTGAATATGTGGTTTTGTTAACATCAAATCCTATTTTACTTAATAGACAGGTTTGATTTAGGTTTGATATTGCTATATCCCCAACAGTTGTTAAACATTTTAAAGTTTTTGGATTTGATTGGTTTGTTTTTCAGACTATTGGTTGACTTTATGGTTTGAGCTTTGGAAATTTGAATTATTTGACTAATATACATGCACGTATGTTTTAAATGAATCAAGTTAGTCTAGTTGTGACTAAAGGTTACTATAAGTCAAGTTTTGACTCAATAGATGATTCATAGTGATCTTATGCAGAAATTGTTATAGTTACATTAAATCTCACTATATAAATACTTAGATAAACAAGTTTCATGGTCCCGTATTTATACGGATGAAGCAATGCTAGATGATTAGTGCGTGTTTGTGTGTATTCTGTTTAGAGAGAGAGAGCCGAGAGGTAGAGAGGAAACACAAAAGCACAAGAAATGATAATGCAAAGCTTATCTTAGAATTGTGGGGCAAATGCCTTTATATAGCATTTGCCCAACTTTGAGTTATTTACATATTACACCCTCACTTTAATAATCTAACAATCTCCCCCTAAGTGAGGTGTGTAATGATTCACAACAAATAAATACATAAATCATTCATAGGCTGATTTCTTGCGAATCCCGAATACCACTTGCCATTTGCGTATTTGTCTTCTGCTTGCCAGTGTCATTCTCATCCTTTCTATAATACGATAGGCTTGATCATGTTCTTCATCAGTGTAGGCTGCCCGGTTATCCCAAATTTTCTGATGTATCTTATGATGAAGGATTTTCAAAGTGTCGTCTGAATATGACATTAATTCATCAAGTCTGATGAATATCTTTTCTCCTTTTGAATTTCTTGAGACAACACCTCGATCACCTTTGAAGTTTGGATGCCCATCATAGATAACTATCAAATCTTCAAGCTTTTCTAGATCTGGATGGCTCTGGTTAGGCTTTAAGAGATTGACTTTCAGATAGTTGTTTTCAGCTCCGAGTTGCAGATCATGTTCCTCAAAGTATTCCATTAAATTTCTCATGTATTTCATCAGAGCAACCCTTCCAAACTCTTCTACTGGCCACTTTCCTCATTTCTGAGAGAGGGTGTCAAAGATAAAGCTGATGTCTTCAATACTTACAAACCTTAAGTCTGCTTCGTTGAAGAAGTATGACAGGTTGTTTGCTCTTCTGACATGAAAGATAGCATACTTTATTCTGAAGGTTGTTTGAGTATAGATATTGATAAGTTCAACTATTTGATACTCTGATTTGATCTCTTCGGGTTTTGTCATGGACTGAGAGAGAATGTGTTCATATCTTCTTCTCTGTTTGTCGTCCATTTTCTGCAACTCAGGAGAAATAACCTGTATTTGCTCATTGCTGAATATGTCTGGTATTCTTTATTCAAGATTAGCAGCATTGACAAAATACAGTTTCCATATTGGTTGTCGGCCAGCACTTCTTGTGAACATGTTGCCTGCATTAAGTCCTGGATCTCCACGATACACTGGAGGAGCAGGTGGCACTATGAAGCTCATTGGTAAAGGTCATTCAGATTATTGTCTTGCTTTCTCAGCTGCCTCTTTCTGTCAGCTTCTTTCAAGTACATCGGCAGCTGATTCTTGAAACTGACCAGGAGGAGGGAAGCTTTCAAGAACTTCAATATTTACTCCACTGAGAACCCTGGACACGTCAAAGGTGGTTTTCTTCTGTTTATGTTTCCTTTAGCTTCCTTTCTAGAGATTGCTGCCCATTCTTTTCTTTTCAGTGCAAGCTCTCTTTCACTGATTATATCATCAAATATGTGGACAGTTCTGGGTGAAGCTGGACGTGTAGTGTCTTTCACATATTCATCTATATCTCTGAACATGTCACGAATTTCAGGATCCTCAAGTTCCTCCTCTGGTTGAGCAAAACTGCTTTCTCCCATATGCCTTGCAGGTGATATGTGTATGGACTCATATAAATCTTCTATTTCTTCCTCTGAGTCACTAGACCAGTCAAACATCTCGGTATGGGACTACTCTTAAGGTATTTCACCTTCTTCCATTTCTATTGGCCTCGGTTCAGATTGTGGAGGTGCATAGAGTACAATCTGTTTGTTAGCATTATCGATTTGTTGTTCACGGACTTCATCGGCCAATTGTTGTGTAGTTTGTTGTTGTTGACTACCGGACCCAGCTAAACTTATACCTGCATATAGATATGAACTCAAATGTGGGACAGGTACAGTAGGAACCTGAGAGGGAGATGTCTCCTGAACAGTTACAATAGCAACCATAGAGGGAGATGTCATATACATTCTTCTCTTCTTCTCCCCCTCGGGTTGATCATCAGGATCTTGATCATCCCGTCTCCTTTTGCTCCCTTGGGCCTGAGCCTGACAGGTTTGTTCAAGTAGTTTCAACCGGTTAGTAACCTTTTCCAAGGAGTTGTAGAAGCCTCTAGTCACCCCATCTATCTTGTTGTTTACATCTTCATGAAACTCTTGAAAGTCATCCAAGGAGAATCCCTGTGGACGCTGTTCGTTGCAAAGAGTTGTCAGAAGGTCTTGATCATAAGCATATTCAGGCCTTTGTTCCAGAAGTTCAACATAGAGTAAACTTTTTAAGGCATCCACTGACATTGTTGCTGGATCAGGTTGTGGCTGACGTGCTGGCACTGGAGAGCTCACATTAAGGAGTGCCTCAATCCTGTTGAGTTGTTGTTGCTGGGACTGTGAGGCTTGTTCTATCCGATCCAACTTTTGATTTGTCGTTTGCAGTTGTTGGTGGACCGGACCCACGGCTTGTTGAATGAGATCCTGTAAATCAGCACGTGTGACAAACCCGGAATCACGGAGACTTCCGGTTGAGGTACCAGCCACAGAGGCAGGACCACCTACTGGACCATCAGGGATGTTTGCTCCAGCAGGATTTCCTTCTAATCCTCCAATGGAACCTTGAAAGGTACCATCTCTGGAAGTTGAGGAGACTTGTTGAGTTAACAAGCTCAGTGCATCAATGGTGACTCTGTGTTGTTCAAGATATGCGGAGATCCGCGGTATATCAATTTGTGCACGAAAAGGAGTCGAGGACGAGGGAGACGGTCCTCTTTGTTCAATAAGTCTAGCACCCGATTGGGTTTCACTTAGCGTATGTGCTATGGCCCTATGCAATGAAGACGGTGTCTGTTGAGAGACACCGTAGTAGCTTGGTGAGGTAGAAGTTTGCACGGGTGGGATCACCGTGACTTGTTCAATACGAGGCCCAACAATGTCAGGCCTCATAGCAGATGTGGCTTCCCAGCTTTCTGGGTGTAGGGGACCCTCATCACTCCCATTTTCTTTTCTCACCTCAACTCGTTCACTCAAACTCCTATCTTCTTCTTCTTCACCACTACAAATACCATAACCGGCATACTGATTGCGATCTAGCAAGGAATCAAGAGTGACAGAGCCAGCTTCTACTGATACATCAGGAGATTGAGAAACAGCTAGGGTGATATGGTCAGGAGAAATTATACCGTTGCGAATGATAGGAATGGTAGTAGTTTGGGTAGATGAAATTAAAGGGATGACCAGACCACCAGGTTGAGGGATGGGTGTAGTTTGAACGGGGTGAGTCTGGTCGGGAGAGGTAGTATGTGGGTCAGTAAGTTTCATGAAGGAGGGTGTGTTGCTGCTGGTTGTTCAATGGATTGCTCAGGGGTGCCCAATGTAGATATATCAGTGTCAAGGGCAGGGGCACCTCCTGGATGGGAAGCATACTCATCTGAGGAAGATTCAAAACTGGAAGACTCAGTTACAATAAGTCCAAGATCTTCCAGTACAGCTTGGGTGCGGGAGGTCTGAGGAAGAGATTGGACAATGGCTGGAATGGTTGCGGGATCTTATGCATCCCCTCCCTCTTTAATCTCTCCTCCCTCACCTTCTTCTCCACCCCTCTCTAAATTTTCTCTCTGCACGTCCCTCTCAGCATCTCCCACAGATGTCTGAGGCCTATTCTCTAGATCTTCACCGGGTACTACACCTCCCTGGGTAGGTATGGCCGGTTTTGGCACAACCATGGGAGGTATTCCTACAATCGCCCTATAACTCTCAAGAATATCATTCTGCTCACATAAATCAAGAAGAGATACAAGGAATGGTCTTGGAATAGGCAAATTGGCAGGAATGGCAGGTTTAATATGAATTAAAATCTTAGGAGTAATAGAAGGTAAACCTGCCCGGCGAGGGATTTCAGCATTGTGATCCAGCACATACTAGATGATCATTGGTAGGAAGCGGTGATATGGTAGCATGTTGGCATCCTTCTTCTTTTGGGAGTTCTTCCTTAGCATTGTAGCCTTGATGTCTTGGAAGAAAATAAATGCATAATCCACATGCAAGTGATTGGCTGCTGTAACAAAGATTTTGAGCTGATGCTCAGTTGGAAATTCATACCCTGAATGCTTTGGGGTGAGACATCTTTGAAGCACCGTCATATATGTATTATACTTTGGATGCAAGCCGGTGCGTTTGAATTGACCTTTCCTGGTGAGCTCACCATCATATCCCATCTCCCTTATAGCTGCAAGACATGCTTCCTCGTCTGGGATGTCCTCGAAGTCTGTTGCACGAGGTCTGCTGTCTGCTGTGGGTAAGGCAAAAATTGTTCTGAGTCGATTAAGAGTTATATTGACTTGAAAGTTGTCTACCTCAGCATGAATGACCTCATAACCCCTGTTATTGATTCGCACATCACAACTTTTCCAAAATTGTTGCACGTATAGTTCAGGAACATGGGTGCCTGTTGTAGCTGGGTTATATGTGAGGAGATGATTGAGGGAGTGAATTTTGAGGATCTCAGTGACAATGGGGTAAGTTAGGTTTTTAAGTTTGGTTAGGTCGACATAATGATTGTTTTCATGAGATCCAGTGTTAAGGACCTCAGCTCGGGGCATTATCTCCTCTGGGTCTTGTACGACTTGTGCCATCTTTTCTGTGCAGATAGATAAAACAGTTAAGTTACGGATAAGGAGATATGCAAGAAAACAACATGTAGCTTTGAATATTTAGTCAAACTGTAATAAGTGAGCTAAAGTTGACCAAGTTGACCAAAAATATAAAGTTTGATATTTGTGAGAAAAAAAGACAACTCTGAAAGCCCCATTGTGTACAGGATGATTTTTAGTATAAAAAAGTTGTTTTGATACTTTCAAAGTGTCAATTAGATAGCACTGAACAACTTTGCAGTACTAAAACATAGTCGAAAAATCATCCTAACACATCTTTTTAAGCCAAAAACCAAATTGTTAGTGTTTGTTCATACCCTCCAAGAATATGAAGAACACTTTTCGAGATTTTTAAAATATTTTTACATCGAAGTGTTCCCCATGTGTTCAATATACCCATCGCATACTTTTTTTCATCAAACGAGTCTGTTTCGTGTCCCAAAAATCCCTTAGAAGTCTCGAAACCCACTATCGCATAAGGGTGTTCTAAGGCCAAAATTTACCCTTTTAACTCAAAATTTTCAAAATGTAAACCGTACAATTTGTTACCTTTGTGATTAGGAGTATTTTGATACTAAAATTGCAAATTTTGGCAGAGTAACGAGACATTTTTTGAAATCAAGTAACCAAAGTTGAGAGTGTTTGAAAATTTTAAAATCCTGAATCGTATGAAGGAAGTTAACTGATGGGTAACTTATGTCAGTGAAAAAGGACATGTGTCAAGCACTGATTGGCCCTCACAGTCGGTGAAAAATGCGGCTGATAGCCAATGCGATTGGTAAAACAACCCGGCTTATAGAACTCTTGAATCGCATGCGATTCACCTTTTGGTGTGTTAATCGCATGCGAATCACCCTTTGGTTTCCAATCGCATGCGATTCACCCTTTGTTTATCAATCGCATGCAATTAAGCCTTGGACTTGCTATCAATTTATTTGAATCGTGTGCGATTGATCATTGATCCATATAGGTCAAGAACATGTGATTGATGACCAATGCGATTGATTTCATGCGATTGAACCAATACATGGAAAAATTAATTTTGTTGGGTTTCAAGAGATTCCATGCGATTGAAGCATAGGATGCGAATACTTGAAACATAACCCAACACTTGGAAATTTTCTGAAAAATCAAGATATCTGAATTTTGAGATTTGAAAATTTTAATTTTCCATATATGGTTGATTTGAATGTTTGTCTGACACACTCCCCTTTGACTCTTGCATTTGTTGATGAGAATTTTCAAGATTTAGGGAATGTGTCAGTTGTATACTTCTCCCCCTACACATGTGCAGTATGTGTATGATATTTTCTCCCCCTACACATATGATACATGTGTATCACCAGAAACTCACTCCCCCTTGAGTGTTGTATCAGGAAGCTGCACAAAGAACAAACAGTGTAATACCTACTCTAAACAAAAAGGAAAAAAGGAGAGTGGAGCAACAGTATGTTATATTAGCAAGTTTACCATGCCTAACTTGGATACCAACTCAGTGAAGCGACTTTCGTCTAATGGTTTGGTAAACAAGTCAGCGAGCTGATTTTTAGTAGGAACATACTGGAGCTCAATAAGACCTTTCTCTACGTTATCTTTTATGAAGTGATAACGAATATCAATGTGTTTAGTTTTAGTGTGGTGTACCGGATTGCAGGAGATAGCTATGGCAGACTGGGAATCGCATAGCAATGGAATTTTGTCATACCTCAGGCCAAAGTCTGACAACTGTGTGCGTATCCAAAGACTTTGTGAACAGCACATTGCAGCAGCAACATACTCAGCCTCAGCTGTAGAGGTGGATACAAAGTTTTGCTTCTTGGAGGCCCAACGGACTAAACGATCACCTAGGAAGTGTGCACTACGAGATGTGTTTTTCCTAGCAATCTTGCAACCGGCATAGTCAGCATCTAAATAAGCATGAAGATACAGATTTGAGTCTTTGGGATACCATAGACCTAGATCCATAGACCCTTTGAGATATCTGAATATCCGCTTAACTGCCAGAAGATGTGACTCTTTAGGATTCTCCTGGAATCTGGCTCAGAGGCAGATAGAGAACATGATGTCCGGACGACTAGCAGTGAGATACAGTAGCGATCCAGTCATCCCACGGTAAGTTTTCAGATCTACAGGAGAACCATCAAGATCTGCTGATAGCTGTGCCTTAGCAGCCATGGGTGTGGATATGGGTGTGCAGTTAATCATATCATACTTCGTTAGAAGATCTTTGATGTACTTGGATTGGCAAACAAAACTGCCATGACTTAGCTGCTTCACCTGAAGTCCGAGAAAGAATGACATCTCTCCCATCATACTCATTTGAAATCGGTTTGCCATTATCTTTGCAAACTCTTCATTGTATTTTGGATTGGTAGACCCAAAAATGATATCGTCCACATAAATTTGAACTAAAATCTTGTCCGTACCTTTAGTCTTTGTGAATAGAGTGGTATCAGTGTTTCCTTTGGACTAGCCTTCACCAACCAAATAGTCAGATAAGACATCATACCATGCACGTGGAGCTTGCTTTAACCCGTACAAGGCTTTATCTAAGATGTAGACATGATTTGGATGTTTAGAATTGATAAACACCTCTGGCTGTGAGACATAAACTTCTTCTTTAAGTACACCATTAAGAAAAGCTGTCTGCACATCCATCTGAAAGACACGGAAGCTTCTGGAGGCTGCATAAGCAAGAAAGAGTCTGATAGCCTCAATACGAGCAACATGGGCAAATGTTTCATCATAATCAATGCCATACTGTTGATTGTAGCCTTTAGCAACCAGCCTAGCTTTGTTACGTATAACCACTCCATCTGAATCCCTTTTGTTCTTGAATACCCACTTAGTTCCAACTATAGATTTGCCATATGGTAAAGGAACTAATCTCCATACTTTGAGACGATCAAATTGGTGTAATTCTTCCTGCATTGCAATTACCCAATCTGGATCATCTAATGCTTCACAGGTCTTGGTGGGTTCAGTGATGCTTAAGAAACCTGAGAATTGACATTCTTTTGCTGTTTTTGATCTTGTTTGAATGCCAACATAAGGATCTCCTATGATGTTTTCTTTAGAGTGATGTCTGGTCCATTTAATTTCATGGGAAGTGGAAGATGAAGGGATGAGATCCTGTAGGTGTCGTGCTTCTTCTTCATCTTCAGGAGAGAAATGTGGGTCTGAATCAAACACAGGAGGACTCTCTGGGTCAGGAATATGAGAAGTCACAGGGGGATGAGTGAAGAAAACAGAAGGGGAATCCTCAACATAGAGATCTGCAAATGGATTAGTCTTAGTGACCGTAGGAGCCGTTATAGTAACACTTGTTTGTACATCTGTGTTGTCCCTGTTGTCAGTTAAAACAGGAGAAGATTCAGATCTAAAGAAATCAAACATAAAGTCAAGATTAGTATTTGAACTGGACGGATTGTTTGATTCTTTATTTTGAAGCACCGGTCCTGAACAGGTATGTTCAGAAACGTATACTGTTGGTTTTGGTGGAAAATCTGTAACATTCAATGCATCATCAAATATTACGTTGATGCTTTCAACAATGCTCTTTGTTCGTTTATTAAAAACTCTGTAGGCTTTGGACTCAGTAGAATAACCTAGGAAAAGAGCATTATCAGCTTTGGGAGCAAATTTTCCTAGATTATCCTTGTCATTCAGTACAAAGCACCTATTACCAAAGACATGAAAGTATTTGATATTAGGCACTATGCCATTGGCCAGTTCGTATGGAGTTTTATTAAAGCGTTTATTAATGAAAGAGCGGTTCTGCGTGTAGCAGGCGGTGCTGAGTGCTTCATCCCAAAAGGAAGGTGGGAGCCCAGAATCGGATAGCATGGTTTGGGCAGCTTTAACCATAGTTTTGTTTCTTCTTTCCACTACACCATTTTGTTGTGGTGTATATGCAGCAGAGAACTGATGGGTGATCCCTACAAGGTCACAGAAGCTCTTCAGAGTATTGTTCTTAAATTCAGTTCCATTGTCTGTCCGGATAGAGACAACACTCTGACTGTGCTTGTTCTGCTGTTGTTTGATAAAGGAAATGATTGTTGGAGTGGCTTGATCTTTTGATCGCAGAAACTTGACCCAAGTATATATTGAGTAGTCATCCACCATGACTAGAATATACTTCTTCCCACTTTTGGACTGGATCCTCATAGGACCACAGAGATCCATGTGCAGGAGTTCCAAAGGCTTCGTAGTGCTAAATACTTGTTTAGATTTATGTGAAGCCTTCTTCATCTTCCCTTTATCACAGTCTGCACACAGATGATCCTTCTTGAACCTTAACTTGGGAATGCCTCTCACCAAGTCACCCGTGACTAGTTTGTTGATATTTTGAAAGTTCAAGTGAGATAGTTTTCTGTGCCATTGCCAAGTAAGATCTGTAGATGCTTCGGACAGTAGACACACAGAGGTAGGGGAGTCATACTTTTCCAAATCAATGGAATACAGGTTAGATTTTCTTGAACCTGCCAGCAACTCATCTCCATTTTCAGTTAAAACAGAACATTTTTTCTTCTTGAACACTACCTCTAGGTCTTTATCATAGAACTGTCCAATGCTGAACAAATTATGACCCAACCTTTCAACATAGAAGACTTTCTTGATCTTGATGTGCTTCTTTTCTATGTCTCCGTACCCCATTATTGGTGCAACATTGTCCGTCCCAAAACGTACATTCCCGGAGTACTTAGAAACATAATTCTTGTGAAGACTTTTGTTGCCAGTCATATGTTTGGTGCAACCGGAGTCCAGGTACCACAAGTGAGGTGCCTGCAAAAGGAGAGTAAAGCAAGTTTAGGTCCCCATATATGAATGGGTCCTTGATTGTTAGTTCTTAGAAGTGGTTGAGTAGGGATTGTATCTACTTGTGGTGGTGAAAATTCTAATGATCTCTCCTTAAGTACCCATGTGGGTTTAATCTTTTGTCGAGAAGGAGTAGATTTAGAAGGAATTGGCTTAGAAGGAAGTTTCGTGACCACTGTTGGTTTGATAGTTGATGGAATCGGGGGTTTTGGATTCGGTAGAGTTGCGGAAGCGTTGTGTGTGCGAATCCATGTTTGTGAAGAATTATTTAGAATTCGCTGTGGCCTCGGTACATCAACATGCTTTTGCTGAACTGGAGCACTGCGAGTAGTAGGTTTTGCTACTCGTTGATTGGATAATGGCTAGGGTTTAGAAGATTTGGAGATTTTAGAAGGGGAATTGCGAGATCTCTTTTGAGAGTGTAAGTGTTTTTCCTGTGCAATCCTAGCCCTTTTAAATGCTTCATAACCCTGCCGTCTGTAGACTTCCAGTTCTTTGATCGTCAGTAGTCGCCTAGATTTGTGCAAACGTTTGAGTGCATGTGACTGACGAGTTGTGATCCATTGGTGAATGATTATTCCTTTTGAGTTTATGAAAGGAACACAAATTTGATTAGCGTAAAAATCTGTCCAGTCCTCACATGGTTTAATTCCGATTTGTTTTCTTAATTGATCATATTCACAATTAAATTCACAATGACCATGGAGACAACCATCACTAATACAAAATCTTAAAGATGCAAATTGATCATGTAAACGTGAATGATTACAGACAGAATTAAAAATCAAAATGTGTTTACATATTTGGCTAAAGTTTGAACATTTCCTATTTGACTTAGGAATGACTCTCTTCCAGGTTATGTTTATTTTACGCTCTTCACTCTCGAACTTCTTCACATCTGTAGTAGAAGACAAAGTGTTAGTACGTAGTTTGGGTCTACTGGCTGCTGCTTTGGATGATTCAGGTATGTCAATGGGAATACGAGAAGTGAGATTAGAAATGGAAGTGAGTGTCTGTTTTGGTTTGAAAATCTGTTTAAGTTTTAGATTTACCATGGATGACTTATTAACAGATTTTATCTCAGTTTTGACAGCTTGAGAAGATGTAGACACATGTTTGGAATCTTCAATTCGTTCATCGAATAAGTTCCCTGTGGTGAGAAGGTGAATGGAGAAGGTGGTTCCAATGCAGTTTCGACTTCTTTGATTCGTTCAAGCAATGTGAAGTTTTCTTTGCACAAGTCGTCATTGATTTTGCCATCAAGATTGAAAACTGTTTGGAGACGCTTGTGGAGGATGGCATTTTCTTGAACCAGTTGTAAGGGTTCAGGGAGTTGGTCTGAAACTGAGATGACTTCAGATGTGGTTTCTGGTTGGGTGGCTTTGGTAAGGTCTCCTTGAACTAGATGAGTGAAACAAAACTCTTGTAAGGTTTGAAACCTTTGCTGCAATTCCTTTTGGAAAATGTATAGAAATTGGGGTTTTGGCACTTCAGGAGTGTAGAGTTCCTCATCTGTATATACTGGTGTGGTCACAACAGAGTTAAGTGTTGGGATGGGGAAAGTGAAGTATGAGTCATTGAGGTCAGAATAGTTGAAGGGAGTTTCAGTTTTTAGGTTTAAGGTTCGTTTGATATCCTCTTCAAGTCGTTCTTCTTCTTGACCAACAAATTTCATTCGTTGAGTGATTCCCTCGCCAAAGAGATGTGCATTGTATAATTGTTTGGCTGATACTTTGCTCAAGACACTAGGGTTTTCGAAACCAAGTCCATCGAATGTCAATCTTGAAAAAGGTCGTTCTTTTTGTCTGTATAGAAAGATGGTTTATTCACTTTGCCCCCTTTTAATGAGAAGGTCTTCCTATTCTTTTATTTTTAAACAAAGAAGTTGTTGATCACTTTTAAGAATTTCTGAATCCTTTCCCGCATCAACACGTTCCCGCATCAGCTAGTTGAACTTTTGATTCATCTATGTTTTTCTCCAACTGTTCAATTGTAGCCTGTGCTTCTTTGTCTTGAGTGTGGATGACCTCTTTTAGCACTTGATTTTTCTTTGTTAGTTTGGTCACCTTTAATTCTAACTTTTTCATGCGGTTTAGTATGGTTTGTATATGTTCAAAATTAAAACCCATGTTAGAATTCGAAATAGAGTGTACCTTTCAGCTTTCAACGATCTCCTCCTCAGCATCAGAGAGATCTCCACCATCTTCATCTTTACCACTTGTTTCACCATTAGTCATGAAATAGAACTGTCCAGGAACTGGTCTTCTTCCACCATAAGTGCATTCCCAGCCTGTTTTTGTTTTGACAGGCGGTACTTTTGTCTGTAATACTCAGCATCTTTAACCTTCTTCTGTGGACAGTTTCTTATCTTGTGCCCAGATCTCCCACAATTGTAGCACTTGAGATCATTCTTCTTTTCCTCCTTCCTCTCATATTTTGGAAACCTAGGCTTGTCAACAGGAGCAAACCTTTCAGGTCTTCTGGATCCGGAGGTGAACCATTGTCAGTTGTTTGTCTTGTTGAATGTAACACCCTCTTACCCGGCCTAGATTAATTAAGGTAATTAATCAAGTTTAGATTTGGATTTAAATTAATTATGTTGATTAATTGATGTAATTGTGATTAATTGATTATTGGTTTAATTAAATTAATTTTATTATATTGTTAGTTGATTTTGGTGAATATATGAGGTGAATTCCGATTGTTCAGAACTCAATCAAGGTTAGCCTACTAATCTTAGTTTGTACATGCAATTAAGTTTCTGAATTCAAACCAAATTGATCTTAGTTTGTACATGCAATTAAGTTTCTGAATTCAGAACTCAATCAAGGTTAGCCTACTAATCTTAATTTGTTAAATGATAATTGTATTCGGTTTTGAATATATGAGGTGAATTCCGATTGTTCTTGATAAATTGATGAACATAAGTTGTATGCATGTTAGATTTTATGCTTGTTATATGTTCTTTAAGTGATTACAATGATTACTGGAAACATAGAACATTTACATGCTAGTAATCAGTGATGAATTATGTTAGAAACTGAAATTGGGGAAGAATACATGAATTAATCGGATTTGGGATGAATTTGTCGGAATTAGATGAAATCCGATAATATTTTATCGGAATTGGAGAAATCCGATAGATTATATCGGAATTAGATAGGAATCCGACAATTCCTTTTCGGATTTGGCCCTAACTCTTTTATCGGAATCCTTGTTCATCAGATTCAAACATATATCGGGATATATGACTTTAACTATGAAATCATACCTTAACTCTTTTCTCGGAATTCCATTCTTTCGGAATTGAACATTTACTCGGATTTTGCCTATACTCGGAATTGGGATAACATATCGGAATTGCTTACTTCTCGGAATTGATAATTGCCCTAACACTTATATCGGAATTCAGTTATCGGATTGTGACTTTATCGGATTTTAACTCTTTTCGGATTGTGCCTTTGCTCGGGATTTGATTCTATCGAAATTGGTACTATCGGATTTGGACATATTTGGAATTTGATTTGGTTTTATCAGAATTAATGATTATCGGTATTTGGCCTATACTCGGGATTTAATTCAAGCAGATTTGGGATTTACTCGGGATTAATGATTTGAAGATAAATAGGACTTGTATATCTTTTGGAATTCATGTATGATATATATTAATACATATGTTTACATATATGATTAACATGGTTAGATATGATATCTATTTTGGATCAGTATTATGAATTTAATACTGACTTGGGTTATTTCAATCTCAGGAACTGAGAAGACTCATTGAATTAGTCACTCGAGTGTGCTCCAAAGCTTTGAAGACTTTGGTGAGTGGGTTTATATCTTTTGATATACATGATATGATATCCTATTTGGAATGCTCTTGTTTGGATTGTATATACATGTTATTTGGATATCAGTATGATGCTGGGCCTGTTGCTTGGGGGTGTACCGTATCAGATCTTGTGGTGCATATGTTGTACACAAGAAGGCTGGTATTGTTATCACTGTTAGCAGGGCTATCGGTAAACCTTGGTTTTGGACGACCTTGGTTGTAGGTGCTTGCAACACCGCCGGTTCTCCTGGGATTCATGAGCTATTTGGGTTTAGGCATGTTTGCCTTGTTTATGATTAGATATTAATTCCCTCACTTAGCTTTGTGCTAATTCCCCACTAGATTGTTTTGCAGATTCTCTTGGTGAGTTTGATGCTCTTGGGCTGGGATTATGAACGGACCTACACTCTGATGTCAAAGTATTTTGTTTATAGCCTGTTTTGGATTAACATTGTAAAAGTTTTGTTGTATAAAACAAGTTAAAATGTTTTGTATCTATTAGTTAAAATGTTCTTGAAGTTCTTGCTGGCAACTTTGAGTGCTTGAAATGCAGCTTCTATAGAGTCATCATCATCATCCTCATGGTCAGATTCACTGAGAATCACATGTTTGAGTTTAGCAGACCTTGATGAAGATTCCCTAGGGGTCCTGTCAGCTACAATCAAAGCAAGAGGGTCAGCAACTGGTTGTTTCGGGTGAGACTGTAAGATTTCATCTTGATACTGATTGAGGTCTTCAAAGATGTTGTGGAAGGTGACAGATGTAAGATCTTTGTTGATCTGTTTGTATAGCCTAGCATAGCCCTTCCACTCAGGACCTAATGAATTCAGAAAAACACAGTTCAAATCAAGGTCAGTTCTAACAATTTGATTAGACCTCATCTCATTCTGCAGTTTGCAGTATCTGCCATATGTTTCAGATAGGAGCTCATTTTCACGAGCATTGAAATCATAGTAACTGTTGACCAGTTGAGTACGCTTGATGTATTCTCCCTGCTCAGTGCCTTGTAGTTGCTTTTTGATTTTATCCCAGATTTCCTTGGCATTACCCAAGCTATCTATCTTTAGATAGATCTCAGATGAGAGACCTTGTTTCAGATAGTACTTGGCAAGTCTCTCAGCCTTCTTTGTTTCCTTCTCAGTAGCAGTAAGCTCGTCACTGGTCTTTTCTCTTTCATGTCTGAGAATGGGGGGATTGTTGGTTGGGTCAGCTTCAACGATCCTTGTGAACTTGGTGTTACCCTTGTAGATGCATTCTATCATCTTATCCCCGAAGAGTTCGTTATGCTCAACGAAGTCCATGAACCTTCCTTTCCAGACATTGTATTCACCTCGAAACAAAACTGGAGGTTTTGTATCAGTACTGATGGACATCATTTCATTTGAACTAGACATTGTTTTAATTTTAGAAATGATCGTTCACTTGTTGTGTATGGATTGACTGTTCGAAAACTTGATTGTTAAAATGAGGATCTAATTCTCTTTAATTCAACTTTGAATTAGATCTTGTAAAGATTAAATTCAACTTTGAATTATATAGAATTGAGTTCATTTTAATTCACGTTTGAATTATATCTGAGTTTGATTAAATTCAATTTTGAATTAGAATTTTAAGCTTAAGTCCAATTGTCCTCTGTTTAAAGTTAAGTCCAAATGGTTCTATCACTTGTCCAATATATCAAGGTATCCACTAGCGTGCGATTGGATAAGGTAACCCTTGAATCGTACTGGACAAATAGTGTGCAATTGAATCCTGTAACACCAAACACAGAAATTGTTAATCACAATAGAATGCTATTCAAGTACACTGAATAGCGTGCGATTGCCTTGGATGTGTATGGTGATCAATAGAGTGCAATAGGAACAGAACACTTGAATCGCACTACCCAATAGAACGTGATTGATGACACTTAGAACTTGTAGGTTAGTACGGCTGATAGAAACCTTAGAGTAGGCCCAATCGCGCGCGATTCACTTAAACCCGGCTGATAGCTTCAGTAGCAACACTTAGTAATTTCAGTTTAGTGTGGCTGATAGAAACCTTAGAATAAACCCAATCGCGTGCGATTCACTGTACCTGGCTTATAGCTTTGAGTAACACTTTGGTGATTCAACTTTGAGAGAACTCTATAAGCCGTCTATCAGGTCAATCGCGTTGACCACCAATCCGGCTTATAGACCACGAAATGTCACAATCAGATCTGATTGCCTTACCTCTAATGATGTCTACCCACGTGTACCTTGATTGGTAAGGGTAGTACTTGAGTTACCTTGACAAATACTTAAACTTGGAAGAATAAATAAGTATTTTTTAATTAAAAACCAGTATTCTTCTTCTTCAAGTCTGTATTTAAACCTCAAGAACACCATAAAAGCATGATTTCCAGAAAATTTAATGCCATAGAATTGAGCATTAAATGAACTTTTGAACCTTTTTCTTTAAAAAAATTACCACTCGGTTTTGTAGTGTTCTTCAAGAAAGCCTTATAAAAAAGTAAAATACTTCAAACAAGACTCGGAAAGATGATGAAAACAGTAGAGTTTTATACCTTGAATGTGTTAGTATTTCCGGAAGTGTTTGAACTTGTACCTTTCTTGAACAACATTGTTGTTGAATTCTTTGTAAAACTCGAATACTTTTTCTTCACTATGAACTTGAACTTTTCGAGATTTCCTTTGATGTTTTCTAACAATCACGAGCCAAAAACAAGTTTGGCTCTGATACCAAATGATGGTCCCGTATTTATACGGATGAAGCAATGATAGATGATTAGTGTGTGTTTGTATGTATTCTGTTTAGAGTGAGAGAGCCGAGAGGTAGAGAGGAAATACAAAAGCACAAGAGATGATAATGCAAAGCTTATCTTAGAATTGTGGGGCAAATGCCTTTATATAGCATTTGCCCAACTTTGAGTTATTTACATATTACACCCTCACTTTAATAATCTAACAAAGTTGTGTAATTATGAAATTAAAAAGTCTTTCTAATTTACTAGTATTTAAGGATTTTATGAAAGATAAATGTTCAAAGCATGAACATGATCAGATAAGAAATAATAGTTATTATTTCTAGATAAAAATAATTGGATAAAACATTTAAGAAAGTATAAAGGTGATTATAATAGTTATTATGATCAAGGTTGTTTTATACTAAATGTTTTAAGCAAAGAAATTTAAAATACCTTTACAAGTGTTTTATACTTGTAATCGTGTTTTGGGTTTAATGAAACCGTTTTCCATAATTGGAAAGTTGGATATATGAGAAATCCAAGTTCTGGTTTCATAAAACGTTTAAAGTTCTTACAAAAAACTGATTTTAAGAGCAAGTGTTTAAAACAAAAGTTTTAGGCGTATTAGTCAAGGATTGACTGAGTCTAAAAGGGTGTTTTAAGGTAATGCACTTTTTTCATAAAAGATAGTGGGAGCGCTAGACTAATGTATTTATCAAGTTATCAAGGTTGATCTAACTAGTATGATAAATACAAGTGTGAACTCTTAAAGTATATAATTGTCGGATGATTTTAGAATTGTTCTCAAATAAAAGGTTCTTGAAAAGGAACTAATCCGAGGAATGCATGACTTATTGAAAAGTTCTCAATAAGAATGTCGTTGCAAGTTTTTCTTAAGTCAAGTTATGACTTGAAAAATAATTATATATTATTAAAGAGGGGTTCAAAAGGTCAAAATAAATGTTGGTAGTTGATTAACGTTAGAGATGATAAAATAAGGTATTTTTGATATCCTTATAATGAAATTAGATAAGTGTTAGTATACACTGGGGATCTAATCTCAAGTTTACAAGTATGTGTAAATGGATTTATCATTTCAAAAGGGGTATGAATCTAGTAAGATTTAATACATCTACAAGTGTAATTAAAGTTTTAATTACAAGGGGATTATTTTATAAACTCAGAAACTTTGGAGTTATTTCCGGTTCTTCATGTTTAAGAAATTTATAAAATAAGTAAGTCTAGAATTGTTTTTTGGTTGCAAAACAATTTCTAGCAAAACCAAGAAAGAGTACTTAGAGGTACTAGTCTTGAGTTTTTAGTTTATAGACACGTTATTTTCTTTGTAATCCTTGATAAGTTACACTGTTAAATAATGAGTAATTCAGATAAACACTGTGAATTGAGTCAATGAAATGGTAGAAATTATGCATCTTTATTCCAGGGTGGAATATGGAGGGTGCAGAAATTAGTTTCATTGTTCTTCACCATTTTGTATGTTTTAGACCATCCAGGAATAAACTTGATTTATTTAAAACATTATTTGTGACTACTTATCTTGGTGGAGACCTGGATAGGGATGTAAAGTCATAGTAATTTTGGGGTAGATTCGATGGTATATGGAATATAGTTGCAAAAGTTTTTTGCGAACCAAAATTGACGGATATTCGTTAGGGTTACGAATATTGGATTGACCCACCGTGAAAAATACTTCGTGGATTCGTGTCAAAAGTATTTATCACATAGGTTATCCTTAAACTTGAGACATTTGGTTTGGAATGCGGTAACTGTTGTCTCCTTAGTGCGTCCTAACGCCACGCCGTAACAGGGTGACTATAAAGGGCGTATCTAGATTCAGTGGGAGCCGTATTGCTAAACGCAAATATGCTAGAAGGTATTTTCACCTTCTTTTTTGGAGAGATATTTCTGGCCCCTTGACTGATTAGAAAAACTGGTAAGTACACGGCCATGCCCAAACGAACTGATATGTTCTTTGTCGTTTATCACGTAGTTTTGAAATCAAGTATGTCATGAAATAATTCTCGAGATTTTAAGTTGACACTCTCCATGCTCATGCTCAAAATTGAAATATCGTGCTGCAAGGGACAAACCTATAATAACCGTACCCATTCATAAACAGGTAGTTTATGATAGTTAGTTCATGAATAGTTAGTTTATGATAGATTGCTCATAAACAGTTGTTTTATGAGAGTTTATTTTATCACACGTTACTTTGGGGTATAAGAGTTCTTATGATCTGGTTATCCTTAGTGTCTGGCTACGGACCTCCTTAGGCTAACAATGTACAGTAACTATTAATGGGTACATTGTGTCCAATGTTATAAGAGACTAAAGGGTCCCACTGCTACACACCCAAATTATAACAGTTTGGAATTTACCAGTATTTTCGTGTGGAAATAATTAATCAATCGAATTAATTATTTAAGGGAGAAATAAATAATTAATCAGCTGGATTAATTATTAGAAGGAAATAAATAATAAATAGTTATTTATTATTTAAAGAGAAATTAAATATTAAGTTTAATATTTAATGGACCAGTTAATTAATAGTTATATAATTAACTAGTAAAGTCCAGGGGGTCAAAGCGCAAGGAATGAAACTTCAATTAAAGTCATGGGCTTTAATTGAATGGGTTTGGGCTTAGATAAGGTTTAAAGTATTTAAACCTTGTAAAGCATATTTTTCCTAATGAGATAACATTAGTTTGAAACAAGGAAAAACCCTAGCCTCCAAATCTTTCCCTGCGTCGACCTGTCTCTCTACGTCGAGTTCGAACAACACCCAACGCGTATTTTAGGTTTTGCTTGCGTCGATCACCACACACACACGCAAAGTTCGCGTGTTGGTTTTCGGGTAATTCTAGGAGCGGTCTAGTAGCCAGTTCGTTGGTGGTGCAGTAGTGGTGGATTACCTTTAGCAATCCCAAGATTAAACAGGTATTGTTTTATAACCTTTTATCTGGATTGTTGATAAGAAACTGACATGATCATTAGATAGATCCTAACCCTTTTGGGGTTTAGAGGGTTGTGTTCAATCTGTTTCCGCTTTAGGATTGAACCAGTAAAATCAAACCCAGGTTTGACCAGTTTGTGTCTTAAGGTGGTTTGGTTAGACCAAAACCCTTCACTGAGCATCGCCTTCAATCCAAATGATTATGTATGGCGTAAAAATGAAGCAAGCAGGAAAGAGAGCCAGGGAAAGCTAGGGCCACGATGGAAAGGTCCTTACAAAGTAACAGTGGCACATCAGAATGGTTCTTACCAGCTCGAAGACATGGAAGGAAACGCTATACCAAGAACGTGGAACACCATTAACTTAAAGAAGTGTTATCTTTGAAAAAGAACGAGGATCAGCACACCACCTTTTGATAACAACAACCAATAAATTCTTTAGTCTAAAGCAAACGGGCAGATCATAGGTGATATGATTACTGACCCGGATAACTCAATATTTTTGTGACTGATTCCAAACTAGCAGACAATCAGTTGTTGTTTAAATATCACTTGATATAGTAAGTGAATGGAAGTACGTTTTGGCAAACTATGTCAAATTTATGGATTTCATTAACGAGCTCTATTGGCTCTTACAATACACTAAATAAATCGAGCCTTGCTACCTCGTACATCTACTTGATCCAGAAGGATCAAGTAGAAGAAAATCGAAGACCACAAACATCGTACATAATTCCTACTATATCTTATGGCAAGTAGAAGAAAATCAAAGGATCGCGACTTCGTACATAAGTCGGGTGAAACGCATTTCGAATGCGTATACAAATCTTTCTTTCACACCCGCAAGATTAAATTTCAGAAAGCTTTGTTCTTGGAGAATTTATACTAAAAAAGAACCGGCTAAAGAAATTGAAACCACCGGCTTGTTCAAAAGACAACCGATTTACCAATCTAGCAAATTC
The DNA here is from genome assembly GCA_947179395.2 of Pulicaria dysenterica. NCBI lineage: Eukaryota > Viridiplantae > Streptophyta > Magnoliopsida > Asterales > Asteraceae > Pulicaria > Pulicaria dysenterica. Next base: position 32,790,082 of record OX359289.1, on the reverse strand, counting down.
ACAGGAGCATTAAATACATACAACCATAAGCCTTGTTTAACACAAGAAGGTAACTTTAATAACGTAAAAACATCAGAAGTAAACCACGATAGTCAGGCCATACATATTACGACTGTCCAACAAGCAACATAAGATTAAAGCACGAAGTTAACACTTCAACAAAACACACTAAAATATCATAGTGAAAGTCAACACTTGGTAGTAGCAGAGAGCTCAACAGCCACTCCGAAGCCTCCAGACTCGAATTCTGGAGCAGCTAGTTCTTCTGGCTCCACAAGCTTCAACGCCTCCAGAGGATGATCAGCCATAGATGCAAGCTGCTAATAGTAAGGATAAGAAAGTCGATCAAATTCAGTAGCAGCTTGGCTGAGGCGAGCAGCAGCACCCGGATTGTACTGAGGAGCAGTAGTGATATCACGATTACGCTTGGCACATTTTTCCCCGATCGCTAGCCCTTTCAGCTAGCCAGCCAGAAAGCTGAATCTTTGAAGGTCATCAAGTGACTTGGAATACTCATAACTATGACGGAGCTTGTTAAAAAAGAAGTTCAAACCTTCGGTAAGCAACCAATCCATATCTCCTTTCAAACCAGCAACAAGTTTCTCAGCACCTTCGCGAGCTTCCTGTGCTTCCACCATCTTCACCTTCAGCCCTTTCACCTCTCCCCATGCTTTCTCAGCCTCCACGGCTGCAACCTTCAGTTCCTCCAGCTCATTTCGCAACTTCACATTCTCCATAGCATTCTCTCGCAGGGACTCAGCTTCAGTCTTTAACATCTCTATTCCTTCCGAAGATCACTAACAAGGGCAGAACTCTCAGATAACAGACTCTCTTTCTCACTAATCATCCTCTCCAACTCTTTCATCTTTGATGCATCCTTACTAATAACAGTCTTATCCTTCAGCTTCCTTTTCAAATCTCTAATCACTCGCTTCTGAGCCACAGACTCGTTATGCGCCAATAACCACCTACCACGCACCTCCGGAAAAGCAACGAAAAGCTGAGACAAGCAGTAATAACCGTTATTCACTATATCCGTAGGCTCTTCCACAACAATCCTCTACGCTTCGGCAGGAGTAGCGAAATTATCAAGTACATCACGACAATTACAAACCGTATCATACAGAGATTTGTTCTTCAACCGACGATAGGCGGGGATGAACACGGCTTCAGCAACCTCCGGATCCAGGGAAAGGTGTTCCGAAGCTACAGAATCAGAATCATCCTTGGAAGCAGAAAAATCAAGAGAATGCGCAGTAGCTGATGGAATGTCCTCATAATCTTCCTTATGAATCTTCTTTCCAACACCATGGACAGAAGTGTCCACAACCGGACTAGTCAAGTCCACCAGTTCAGGAACCTTTTGATTTTCCTCCACCATCACAGTCTTCCCTATCTTCTTTTCAGGCTTTCCCACAACTGTTTCTTTCCTCTTACGGCTAGATCCCTCACTACGAGTACTACCGGCACAACTCTTAACTTTTTCAACTTCCTTCGACTTAGTGGGAATGGCAACCCTCAAGTTTACTGCACTAAAAGGATCGCCAGATACAACACTGGCCCTGTTACGAGATAACGCATCATCACCAGCATCGTCTTCATCAGGAAGCTCGACATCATGAAAGCTAGGAAGATTAAGAAATTCCAAAAAGTTCATGGCTGCAACCAAAGAGAAATAATTTTGTTAATTTCTAATAGTGATAGTCGAAATTCCAGTTTCAAATCAAAAGACTAATTAAGTACAACACCCCCGTACCCTGTCCGCCACGTTTTAGCAAGGGGCATTTACCAGGACGATCCTAGTTTAGACTAATCCCGCCCAAAACAATAGCATCCTCAGGAAACGAACGATATTCGATAGGATTATTAATCAAACGTTCAGCCAAATCTAGATCAACGCCTATATCCTCCGCAAAAGGATCTGCAACAGATGCCACCTTATTCCAAGACATTCTCACTGGCACCAACGATTCTTTTACCCATATAAACGGTTCCTTCCATTTTTTCAGACCCAAATGATCAATGGTGACACAAGTATCCTGAGGAGCCTTACGTTTCTCTATAGTTAACCAATCCCCAGCGAGACCAAGTTTAAAAAACCTCCGGAATAGCAGGACAGAAAGCTCCCCACCCAAAGCATGACATTGAAGTTCAAAACTCGTTATTTTTATAGCACCAAGAGGAGAAAGCTGACTCAAGTGGATACTAAAGTATTTTAACACATTTAGAAAAAACTTTGAGAACGGTAGACGGACATTAGAAAAGTCAAAGAGTCTAAGGTAAAAGGCCATATAACCTTTAGGGCATTCGCAATTATTTTTCCCCGATCGAGGAAGACAAGGGTCGTATTGCTTACCAATACCAAAGGACAAACAAAAATCTTTCATGCATTCTTCGGTTACAGAAGAAAAGGCTACGATTAGATTATTTTTCAACATAGTTAAGTAAGAAAAGTACGAAACTTGTTGAAAAACCTCGCGGTTAGGAAGATGATGGACAGTCAAGAAGGCGAAATGGTCTCCGGCCAACGAAAACCAATTTACCGGCAGCAGAAAGAAGAAGCAAACGGAAGAAATTTTGAGAAGGAAGGAAAAGCGTCGATATATATAGGCAAACGTAAAACCCCTCACGTTCCCCTTCTCTTTCTGCTTTTTCGAAATTAAACCGCCGCTAGCTACCTTTAGTTACAAAAAATCCCTTTATAAGCCATCATTTTCTGACGGGTAGATGCTAGTGGGATAGTGCGCATCACATCAACGCAGATCATGCAGCCAATGAAAGATCGCCACGTCTGAGGAACCTTGCGAACTACAAGAACCGGTTTTATTGCATTCAAATTTTCAAACTTCACCCCAAAATTCATCATTACACTTACACACATACTTATGGCTCATAAATACACGCAATCATGAGAGGCAATTCTCAAACTTACCAGATTAGAAGTCTACGTCCCCTTTTTTTTGGAAATAAATGTTTTTTCTCCTTTATTTTATTTTAAGTTTGGCACTTTCACACTTTGAAGTGATATAAGCACCAGACTAGGGGACATGATAACCTTTGTACCATATTACGAGTGGTCCAAAGGAACCTTCGGACAAGTGTCCAGGATAAGGTCTACTATCAGATCAGGTAAAATATATAAATCATGTTAGCCCTTCATATAAGACAAAACAGAAACAGATAAAAAAGTAAGCACCATCGGCAGATCAGATCAAAAAGGATCTGCATTTAATGAACTCTGTCACCTGGACTGCAAGCAATTAATGCAGGAAGAGCATGTCTGCATCAAGGAATGAACGACCAAAGGTTATTAACCGACCACCATGGCTACAAATACATTGATTAGAGGTAAATAAATGCATATGATTAGCATAAATGCTCTCTCTCTCTCTCTCTCCATATTTATTATTGTTCTTCATTTTTCAACCCAATACTTATCCTCACGCCGGAGCTGGGTCATGAGCCGATGCTCGTGACAAGGCTAACCGGTGGTTGTTTTATAGGCGTTCCTGACCAAGCCAAAGCGAAAATGGATCATATACAATACGCCTGTTTCAACAAATTTCTTTTCAATTTTGGCAAAATTTGGTAATAATACATAGCTTGATTATCTGTTTATTACAATTTTGATGGATAACTCAGTTTTTAATTGTTTGTGTGATGTTTCAAGTGAAAAAATAATATATTAGGTTAGGGCAAATTGATCGAAAATACAACAAACTATGTCAATATTTCCATTGTATGCAACCAACTTTATTTTCTACAAAAAAATACATACAACTTACAAATTTGGTTCATTGTATGCATGTTACCTATGACAATAGGTAACTTACCGGTAACCTCTCCAAATATAAAAGAAAGTTGTTACCTAAAAATACAAACAACCTTCAAATTTTGTTTATTGTATAACTTTCAAATGTTGTTCATTGTATACAATTAATGACCGGTAACCTGGTAATCAGGTTACCCATTGTATACAACGAACCAAATTGTAAGTTGTGTGTATTTTTAGGCAGATAAAAAAGTTGATTGCATACAATGACAATATTGGCATAATTTATTGTATTTTCACGTATTTTACCCCATTAGGTTAAGCATCGAACGTATTTTTATATATAAATATATATATTATCTAATAGTAATCATATATCATCATTCTTACAATAGAAATCAGTCGATTTGTTTTTTAACGACAATCAATTTGTTTTCTAAAAATTAAATAACCACATAATTTGAGTACTTGGTATCAGGGTTCTAAGAAGATTATCTTGGTTTTATCATGAATCTACCAAGTCTTGAGTCCTGATCATGTCACCATGCTAAAGATTAAGGCTTAGTGTATGCTAAGTTTCAGTTTCACACACATTTATATATTAATTACGAAATTAATTATTTCAGTTTTAATCTTCACTATAAAAAGAGGTCAACTTTCTCATTCTAGTGACATAGACAACATAGAATGCACATAGGATCTCTCTCTTTATTCTTGCACTCAAGTTTTCCAGCGACTTATCCAGCCAAGTGGTCATATCCGCCAGTACATTTGCTTACGCTGGTGTACCCTGTGAACAGATGATGAACCTGTTTAAGGGAATCGTGTTGGACAAGAGCCTCAACCTTTTGATATGGAGTTTGTTTCTTGAAATCTGACGCTTCTTATTTGAAGCCGAAACTAACTAAAGTTTCTGAAGCTTACTGATGCTTACAGAAGCTTCTGAAATGAAGCTTTCTAAAGCTTCTAAACCGAAGCTTACTAGAGCTTCTTATATGAAGCTTCTTATCTGAAGCTTACTGAACTGAAGCTTCTAATATGAAGCTTGCTAATCTAAGTTAACGTACCTGAACTACCTATCTGAATTAGTTTTAGTACCCAACTTTCAAGAGTTCGTTTCTTGGAATTTTTAACACCGTTTCTGTAAACGGACCTTAACTAACAATACACACACACGCATATACTATATGTGTGTGTTTTATATATAGTGTTTATTTTTTTTAATAGTGTTAGATTTGTATTATGGCAAGCAACATTGGGTAAGTTTTCAAACAAAGTCTACTTCAGATTACTTACATGCAGACTGTTTGGGTCCATGTCGTGTTTCTTCTATTGTAGGAGGTCAATACTTCTTATCAGTCATTGATAATTATTCAAGAATAACTTGGGTCTTTATTATGAAACATAAGAATGAGCCCTTTGATAAATTCAAGAATTAGAAAGTTTTGATTGAAAATCAAACGGTCTAAAAGATCAAAAGACTAAGGACCGACAATGCTTTGGAATTTTGTTCGAAATTTGACGGGTTCTGTAAGAAGTATGGTATTGCAAGGCACAAAACTGTTCGAAACACACCTCAACAAAATGGGATTGCCGAAAGGATGAATAGGATGTTACTTGAAAGAGCTAGGTGCTTGTTGTCTAATGTTGGGTTTAAGTCGAAGCTTCTGGGTAGAAGTTATTAAAACAGATTAATACTTGGTTAATCGAGCTCTAGCTACTACTATTAGTTGCAAGACTCCAATTGAGGTCTGTTCTAGAAAACATGCAGATTACATTAGGTATAGCATATTTGGGTCCAATAGTATGCATGCGCATCATAATCAACAAGTTATATAACATGGCATAGCATATTTCATCGCATCATATCATACCACGCGTGTACACATGTATAAGCATGAGTAACATAACAATAGGCAACAGATAGCCCTACTTACTGAGTCTCGTGAGAAACCGGTACTCACCTCAGAGTCTAGAGAAGGCAGATGTAGTGTTCGGTGTCCTCCGGTTCCTCAAGAGCACCTAACACAACATGTTCAGGCTTAGTAAACACTTAACACTTAGCACATTCTGTTCGAAACACAAGTTAAATTCTGTTAACACAGAACACATGCTTGCGCCCGTAAGTACTGGGCTTACGCCCGCAAGGGCCTCAAGAAACACCCCTTACGGCCTGATGTGTGTTTTACGTACTAGTTTTATATTTATAATTTTCGTGTTAAATTGTACCAAAACGACACGAATAGGCAAGTGCACCTAATCGGTTTGTATAGTATAATTAGTAAGCACGGGTGTCGAACTCTCGGGGAATGGACTTGATTTGATAAAATTATAATGATTTAAATATTAAACTAATTAAACTAATCTAAATTAAAAAGCAATTAAATCTAAACTAAGGACAAGAAAATAAAGAAAGCAATTAAATGGGGGATTTGTTGTAAAAGATTTGAACTTGCTACCAACTCAAACCACTAAATTATCTAAAAGCACTAAAAGCATGCAAAAGAGTCAAGAAGGCAATAACTCGGAGAATTAATAATAATGAAGATGTTCCCTCCCTAGATTCAACTCAACTCAATTCATGGCAAGATACGCTAAAGACACTCAAAATATTCATGCATCGATTTCTAAAGTAGTTACACCCTTGATCCAGTTATAACCATCTAATTACCCTAATTAATTACCTTTATGGTCACAAGTGCAATTAAAAAGTTTAATTAGCAATTAATTCGATTAACAGGTTAAGCCATAATCTTAATGCTTGTATGATCAACAAAACATCAAACTAACATATAAATGGTCATTATATAGACATCACATGCAAAAGACTCTAACTTTAATTGCTCAAAACATAGGATTTGTTCAATCACTATTCCTCAATCACCTATTGGTCCTACATAATCAAGATTCAAACTTTATGATTCAAGTGGTCTCTCAAAACATTAAAATCAGATTCTAAGCAATCAAGAAAGATTCATAAACATGGATAAACATAGATTAGGCAAAACCAAGAACAAACATGAATAAAGTATCAAAAACCATGAATTAAACTAAGCCATTACATGAGTTTCATCTCCTCTAGGGAGGAAAACAGAAGATCTAGCCTCTAACAATCATGATAAAGTTCTGAAAATCAAGAACAAACAAGAACATGATGAAGAGAATACTAAAAACCGTAAAAAGCCAAATGATCTTCACTTTAATCTTCACTTTTGAGCTCCAATCCTTCCAAGCTATTGCTCCAAGCTTCCTCTGGACTTTAATGGTGTTTTCTGGTGATTTAGGGTTTAAAAGTCAGAACCAAAAGTTGCCCAACCGAAGATAGGATCGAATATATATATAGGCTGGAAACAGCGACTTCGCGCCGCGTTCTCCACTTTAGCCCCGCGACGCGGAAAGCTTTAGTGCCGCTAACGCGCAGAACGGCCAGAATTTCGGGATTTTCAACTTATCTTCGATTTTTATCCTTTTTCTTCAAACTTATCATCATCTATCCGATTTTTGAACCTGGAAATAATATATGAGGATAATGATCATCTTTTAATTGTATTTTTAATGATTTTAATCAAAAACAATTAAATTTCGCATTAAAAATATATATAAATCTCGCGACATCAAAATACCCCACACTTGAACTTTGCTTGTCCTTAAGCAAATCACAACTTTATCCAGGCTAAGGCATTCAAATAAGTAATATCATTCTCATAAACACTAAATACCGCTGAAAAATGTCAACATGTTTGATTAGGAACAACTCATCAATTACACCCAGATTTATGCATATACCCGTGTTGTGGTCCTCTCTAACTTCTCACCATTCCAAATGCATTCTCTTTTTATCAATAACCAACCCTTAATTAATGAATCTTTTTGGCTAATTTACCCCTTAAGAACCACCCAGCCTCAAGACTTATCGTAGATTTCTCAATTCTACATGCTTTTATTATTTGCTCATATAAGTCTATGACTTTATATGGAACCCATGTAGCGAACTTTCTGCCCAACCGATCCCAAACCAGTTGGCTTTAGGTGATTAGGTGTAGAACACCCCTCAGAGCTTACTTGTTCGAGTCCCAAAGGCCACATTTTTGACTTATACTACTAGCCTTTTGGCTTTATTGCTGCTCTATTTTTTTTCTTTTTCTCATTTTCTCCTTTTTTTTTGGATTTTCTCAATTAAGCAAGCACGTGATTAGTAAAAGAGGAAATTCACACTCAGCCTATTTTTGTCGAGCTTAGATTCAGAAAGGGCTTAACCATTTATTTAAATTCAAAAATTAAAAGTTGCTTACCATAAATGGAACTTTCTCTGGAACGGTGAAAAGCCACAAAATACTATGCAAAAATACCAAGTATAACCTCTGAACTTGTTCACAATTCAAACATTTGACACCTTCAACCAATACCTAACATTTACTCGAATGAAATTAAAATTTTAAAAATTATAGCCCAAATACCATCATAATTTAATCAAAGACAAATTAAGTTCAAGCTAGGAATATTTTTCTAACCCCCTACCCGACACTTAAATCGTGCAATGTCCCCATTGTACACAAAATCAAACACTAAGGTAGAAAAAGGTTAGAGAAAACTCCCTTCGGGTATTCACATGGAGCAATAAAAGATAACACTGAGCAAAAGCCAGCATAAGCGTGTACTCCATAACCACCTGCAAGAAAAACACTCGGAGCAACATGTTAAGATAGATCAAGGCAAAGAATCAAAAAACTAAAACACACAAAAAGAAAAACAAACCTAACTCACATTCGAAGGAATCAAGGTTGCATTTAGCACATGCAACAAGCCTTTAAACCCCTCGGTAGCCCGAGAGGACGAGTTGTAGCCTCGTGAGGGTTCCTAGACAACACACCCACAAAGTTGGAACAAAAAACAAAAACGGAAAGAACGGAAACCTAAACTAAACACGGGTTGCCTCCCGAGAAGCGCTTGTTTTTGAAGAGTCACTAGCTTGATTCCCAACCCCACGCTTAGGGTTTTGACCCGAAGAGGCCTTCGTCCTCACCTCCCTTCTTGTCGGTCCCTCCTTCCGAGTAGTGTTTCACTCGGTTCCTGCTCACCTTGAATGTCCTCCCTTTAGGATCAAGTAACTCAATGGTGTTATTCGGGAACACCTCCTTCACCTCATATGGTCCGTACCGCCGGGATTTGAGATAACTCGGACACTTCTTCAACCTCGAATTAAACAGTAGAACTTTATCCCCAGGGTCGAAGTGTTTACCCCCCTTTTCACGAGCCTTTGGTAGGTCTTTCTCGGGGTCGAGAGGACTCTCTTATTTCGGCTTCAGGCTCTCGGCCTTTTCGGCTCTCTCCTCACGCAGCTTTTTCTCTTGAAGAGTATCGGAAACTCCCATAGAAAAAGCAGAGTCATCGAGACATTTAGAATATCTCACAGACTCATTAAGTCCAAAAGTGATGGCATCGGACCCTAACCAGAGCGTTAATTGTGACTAGTGAATGTCAACTAGAGCTCTAGCGGTACTTAGGAAAGGTCTGCCTAGAATAATAGGGACTTGATCATCTTCCTCCATGTCTAAAACAATGAAGTCCGTAGGGAAGATGAATTTATCTACCTTCACTAATAAATCCTCAACTATCCCTTGCGGATGAGTGACGGATTTATCTCCCAGATGGATAGACATGCGAATTGGCTTGGGCTCAGGCAGGCCCAGTTTGGCAAAGAAAGAGTATGGCATGAGATTCACGCTCGCGCCTGAATCGGCCAACGCTTGAGTGATAGGCAGGTTGAAAAACTGGCAAGCCAGAGTAAGACTCCCGGGATCAGTCATTTTCTTCGGGATATTTCGGAGCATGGCTGCCGAGCACTGATCGTTGAGCGTGAAACTTGAGACCTCTTCAAGTTTCTTATGATTAGCAAGCAGGTCATTCATGAACTTTGCATACTTTGGCATTTGAGCCATCGCTTCAACGAAAGGGATGTTGATATGCAAAGATCTCAAGTGCTCCAAGAATTTCCGATATTGCGCATCTTGATAGTCTTTTTGGAGACGTTGCGGATAAGGTATTAGTGGACGGTACCGTTTCACAGGTGGTGGAACAGGAGGTGGATTAAATGAAGCAACAGGTGATGCAGCTGGAGGTTCAGTAGTCACCTCCTTCTCTTTCTCTGGCTCAGGCTGCGGAGGTGGCTGCACCTCGGAATCAATTTTGAGACTACTAGGTGAAGGATCATGGAGTGTTTGATTCCTAGTAGACACTACTTTAAGATCGGCTTTAGGATTAGTCTCGGTGTTGCTTGGAAGAGTCCCAGGGAAGCGGTCCTGGAGAGCCCGACAGATTTGCCTGATTTGGGTCTCGATGTTATGGATGGAAGCCTGCTGATTCCTAAGTGCTGCCTCGGTAGTCGATCCGATCCTCTTGACTAGCTCCTCGGTTTCCTTGTGCCTCTGATCGGACGCTGCTGCGAAGCGGTTGAGCATCTCCTCAAAATTAGGCGTCTTTACCGGCTCTTTCGGTTGTTCTCGCTGATAAAGTCCTGGGCCGTGCTGCCTATATTTCGCCTCCATCTCCTTACGGTACTCGGGATAAGGTTTCCACTGAGGTTTCCGGTAATATGCTCGCTTTCTATTGGAGGATCATACCCCTGCACGTTTGAATAACAAGCAGATTCTTTGAGATTTCCTTCCTCGTCATAAGGACAATCTCGCGCAAGATGGGGACCGCTGAAGTTGTCACAACCGACTTGCATGGCGTGCATGTTTTGCTGTACTGCTTTCATATCCCGCCCTAATGCATCCAGCTTGTCATTAAGGGCCTCCATGTGGTCTAACCGGTCGGTAGGGGAGGAAGTGTTTTTTCGAAGGGAAGCGTCCCTCGCAGAATGCCACTGATGGGAGTGTTGAGGCAACTCCTCAATGATGGCATACCCCTGATCAGGGGTTTTCTTCGGTATTGGCCCTTGAGAATCGACCATTTGTCTTGTGCAGATGTTAATACCATTGTAGAACGTTTGGACAACCTGGTGAGGATTTAGATCATGTTGCGGGCAGTTTTGCAGCATCTCTTTGTAACGGTCCCAGCCTTCATAAAGAGTCTCGTTCTCAGATTGCGTAAAATTTTGAATTTGCATTTTCATTTTGGCAATCTTAGAGGGAGGACTAAACTGCTTTATGAATTTTGTTTTAAGCGCTGCGGATGGGTGGCTCGGATCTTAGCCAACGTTTGGCTGCGCCCTGGAGTGTTATCGGGAACACTCGCAGCATGATGGCATCTTTCGTTACTCCCATAATGTGGAAGTAATCGGCGATTTCGAGAAAAGACTCGACATGCTGGATGGCGTCTTCATAATCCTTTCCGGTGAAAGGAATCTCACGCAAGATATGGAGAAACTTCCCCTTGATCTCAAAGTTTGTTTGCTCGGGAATTGCAGGGCGGTGAATACCGGCGGTGTATCCTTCGCGAAGACGACTCTCATACTCCTCCAAGGACAAATTTGCCAAATCTTCAGCCATTCTACGTAAGCGTTCTCTCTCGCGTGCAGCTCTCCTCAAACAGTTACACTCGCGCTCCGGTTCTTCAAATGGTTCAACTAGTTCGGACGACGAAGCGCGGGACATACACTAAAAGCAAACCTAAGGGGTGTCGAAGGAGCAGAAAGCACTACCCTAAACAGGCCCGGAAAAACAGAAAGGAAACTAACAACTAAAACTAAAACAGAAAGCACGAAAAACAAAAACCGGGCAAACTGCCAGCGGCGATAGCGCCGCTAACCAACAAAGGTTAGCGCCGATAACCGCAGAAGTTAGCGCCGCTAACGAACAGAAAACAGAAACAACTAAAACAAACAGCAAACAGAAAGTTTAATAAATAAATAACTATAATAATATCAAATGCAACCGTTCCCCGGCAACGACGCCAAAAACTTGATGTGCGTTTTACGTACTAGTTTTATATTTATAATTTCCGTGTTAAATTGTACCAAAACGACACGAATAGGAAAGTGCACCTAATTGGTTTTGATAGTATAATTAGTAAGCACGGGTGTCGAACTCTCGGGGAACGGACTTGATTCGATAAAATTATAATGATTTAAATATTAAACAAATTAAACTAATCTAAACTAAAAAACAATTAAATCTAAACTAAGGATAAGAAAATAAAGAAAGCAATTAAAAGGGGGATTTGTTGTAAAAGATTTGAACTTGCTACCAACTCAAACCACTAAATTATCTAAAAGCACTAAAAGCATGCAAAAGAGTCAAGAAGGCAAATAACTCGGAGAATTAATAATAATGAAGATGTTCCCTCCTTAGATTTAACTCAACTTAATTCACGGCAATAAATTCATGGCAAGATAAGCTAAAGACACTCAAAATATTCATGCATCGATTTCTAAAGTAGTTACACCCTTGATCCAGTTATAACCATCTAATTACCCTAATTAATTACCTTTAGGGTCAAAAGTGCAATTAAAAAGTTTAATTAGCAATTAATTCGATTAACAGGTTAAGCCATAATCTTAATGCTTGTATGATCAACAAAGCATCAAACTAACATATAAATGGTCATTATATGGACATCACATGCAAAAGACTGTAACTTTAATTGCTCAAAACATAGGATTTGTTCAATCACTATTCCTCAATCACCTATTGGTCCTAGATAATCAAGATTCAAACTTTATGATTCAAGTGGTCTCTCAAAACATAAAAATCAGATTCTACGCAATCAAGAAAGATTCATAAACATGGATTAACATAGATTAGGCAAAACCAAGAACAAACATGAATAAAGGATCAAAAACCATGAATTAAACTAAGCCATTACATGAGTTTCATCTCCTCTAGGGAGGAAAGCAGAAGATCTAGCCTCTAACAATCATGATAAAGTTCTGGAAATCAAGAACAAACAAGAACATGATGAAGAGAATACGAAAAGCCGTAAAAAGCCAAATGATCTTCACTTTAATCTTCACTTTTGAGCCCAATCCTTCCAAGCTATTGCTCCAAGCTTCCTCTGGACTTTAATGGTGTTTTCTGGTGATTTAGGGTTTAAAAGTCGAAACCAAAAGCTGCCCAACCGAAGATCGGATCGAATATATATATATAGGCTGGAAACAGCGACTTCGCGCCGCGTTCTCCACTTTAGCACCGCGACGCGGAAAGCTTTAGCGCCGCTAACGCGCAGAACGGCCAGAATTTTGGGATTTTCAACTTATCTTCGATTTTTATCCTTTTTCTTCAAACTTATCATCATCTATCCGATTTTTGAACCTGGAAATAATATATGAGGATAATGATCATCTTTTAATTGTATTTTTAATGATTTTAATCAAAAACAATTAAATCTCGCATTAAAAATATATATAAATCTCGCGACATCACGGCCGCAAGGGCATCCCTTGCGCCCGCAAGAGTTCCTTTCTATAAACCATAGCTTACGGCCTTAAGGGCACCCCTTGCGCCCGCAAGAGTTCCTTTCTATAAACCATAGCTTACGACTGCAAGGGTATTCCCTTTTACCTGCAAGCATGGTTCTTTGCTTTCTTACGACTGCAAGCTATATGCTTACACCCGCAAGTATATTTCCTTCGTCCATAGACGGTAAACTATTTGACACACACTTACGGCCGCAAGAACCTTGGCTTACGGCCACAAGGACACAAAATGTAACGCCCCAAAATTCATAAATTCATAAATATGAGTTTCTAGTAAGTGACGTGTTAAGTGTTGTGTATGTTTAGCAAGTTGCCTTTATGTGTTTAGTGTAATTTTATTTATTAAAGTTGAGGGGTTAGTTTTGCCAAGTTAGAAAATTAAAGAAGTCCAGGGGCAGTTTTGTGATTTCTTTAAACTAGTGGATACATATGAGTCTTCTTTGACTCTTTGTAGTCAAGATATCAGGAACCAAAAGCATACCCACGTTCACACACATATAGCAACTTGAATCCAGATTTTTAGCCAGAAATCAAGAGGAAGATAGCTGAAATTGTTTACCATAGTGAGCTTGTAGCCGAGGTATGGGTTCTTGAATTGTCTTTTTGAAGTTTTAGGTCAAGAAATGGATTCTTTGGTTGAATCCATGTTTGTAGTTAATTTGTATGTTTTATTGGTGTTTTGTATCATGTTTCATGTTAGAAGTTAGTCTTAATGATTTAGAACAAGCATGTATCATTGAATTTGAGCAAGATTTAAGGGTTAAAAGATGATTTTCGGATGCTGTTTCGAACAGAGCAGAAAACCTTGCTGTACCGACAGTCCTTGCGACCGCATGGGTTACCCCTTGCGATCGCAAGGCAATGTTTTAGATCTTGCGATCGCATGGGTTAATCCTTGCGATCGTAAAGAGGTAGTGAAGGATCTTGCGGTCGCATGAGTAATGCTTGCGATCGCAAGCAGTCAACCAGAATTCAGTTTAGTTGTTTGCGCTGATGTTTGATCAGTGTCTTACCCAGTTCAGTTCAGATGTTTATATAGTATGGTTTATTGCTTGTAGGCAATAAGAGTTGGCATTTCGGTGGTAGAGAATAGTTGTATATTGCTGCCAAGGTGAGTGTACTTACCTTTAATCAGATTAGCATATGTATATGCTTTAAGTGATTAGTATATCAATTATATGCTTGATATGTGATTGATTATGTGAGATTCAGTAACGATATGTTGTGGTATTTAGTATGATCTACATACATATATGCACAAGGTGAATAGTATGATATCAGTGTTATGATATGTTTATGTTATGAGTTGAGATTATTGTTTCAAGGTATAATAGAACTCAGATATATTTTCAGTACAGAGATAGGGGTATATTGAGATCCTTATACCCAAACAGAGTGTCAGGGATTTGATTACGCGCGAGGTGTGATCATACCCTGGACCAGATAATAGTTTGAATAGTTTTGCAGGTGGTCAGCTTAGATGTGAGACATCCCCAAAAGAGTTACTCATGTTATAAGTGTTTATCTGTTCAGTTTGTATGCTCACTAAGCGAAATCTTACGTTTTAGTATGTTGTGCATGCAGGTAACCAGTTTCCAGCAAGGGTAAGGCCCCAGTGCTTTGCAGAGTTGGATAGCTCCAAGCTTTTGAAAAGAGTACTTTTAACACTACTTTTCATTAAGTTGTTAGCATTAAAGTAATGTAAGATTGATTTCCGCAAACTCTGATGTTATAGAATGCTAATCAGAAGCAAACGAATTTTTAAAGCTATTTTAGAAAAGTGGTGTTACAACTTGGTATCAGAGCCAAGGTTTAAGGGATTTGGGCACACCCGAGTGTGATGTCTGAACTTAAACCGTGGTTTTGAGGTTATGAGGAGCTATCCCTGGGGCAGTAGTCTTGGTGAGTATACGGTTAGTAGAAGTTTATGATTTGTAATCAGTTTTACTGATCGAGCATGAGTACCAATGTTTGGCATATGTAATAGTTAAGTGAACAAGTGCTATTTGACATTATGTGTGTATGATATCAGAGAAAAGAAGAATGCTTAACAGATATAAAGAGTTATGCCATATACGTGACCTAAGCTTGTGAATCGGGGTATTCCGTGACGGTATTAAGAACAATTATGTATAATATGTTCCTCACAATGCCTGGCCAGTGTATGTGAAGAACATGTGATATGCAATTGAGCTTAAGATTGCCATGTCAGTACCTTATGAATCAAGTGAGGGGTGATACGTGATAGTACAGTATGTGTGAATCGGACAAGAACAGAATATGAGATAAATGTAGTATTAATAATATTACATACCTTATTATTAGAAACAGAGAAAGTTGTTTGGTAGTATATGTTAAAGATATCTGATCATGAGTTTATAGTATGTGGTAAGTTGATACGAGTTAGATAAAGTAGCCTGAGGCTAGTATACTTCGGATTACCAGAGATACCTATTTTCCAGATGCAATTCTTAATTAGAACCAATAGACCTTCGGGTAACCCTTTAGAGGGAGTTGTTACAGAGGGATTGCAAGATTTTGAGATCAGTTTAGTAAAAAGGATAACAGTGATAACATAGGGTAAAGTTTTATATGTAACGTTCCAGATATTACCAACCAAGTGGTAGAGTAAGTTTTAGAAGGAAAGAAAGTTATATTACCGCAGTGTGTAAATACAGCTGTAGAGATTATGGTTAAAAAAAAATTATTATTAAGAGTTAAAGCTAAGAAGAACCTGTTGTAGGGTTAGATGTGTAAAGATTGTTCAGCATGCGAAATTACCTCGTTAGAGGGAAGATTTTAGATCCAGTTGTGAGTAGTGATGATTAATAGAGATGGAATGAGATTTTTCGTATTAGTAGGTATCAACCAGGGAGAAAAGTTATGTACGTATCGAACTTGTTGTTTGAGACAGTGAAAGACTGGTAGACCATGTTGATGTGGAGAAAGTTAGAAACGTAGATTGAGACTATGACATAGACTTAGTTTAAAGATTTGTTAAGAGTATAGCAGTACTAAAAGCTTGTATAGAACAGATCACAAAAATAATCTAGAATCTGATGCTAAGACGATAGAGTTGGTGAATGACATCACCTAGAAATTGTTAAGAATATGTAGTTTTGTTCAGAGTGACTTGGTATAGAAGTTTTGTAATTACAGTGGTATAGTCTGATGTTATAAATGATACGGGTAAAGTTTAACGGCAGTTAATTGTAATGAAATGAATGAGATAATAAGTTTTACATAGAAGAAAGAAAAGTAGTTGAGAGAGTGGAGAATAGTGAACGCAAAGAGAAAGATTAAGCAAGTAACAGTATTAAGTAAAAAGCCGACGTTGTACTATAGCATGGAGGGTTAGGTCCCCCACTCAGATATACGAAGTGTGAAAAGTAGAGGCATGTGGCCAAAGTTTGAAATCATTTACCCTAAGTGTGTTATGAGGTTACTAGTTTGGACATTTTTGTCCTAAGTTATTAGTGACAGAGAGTAAGTCAGTTAAAATTTAGCCTAGTTTTGTTAAAACAAGGATCAATACTAGAAAAGCAAATGTGACCTGGTCAAAAGGCAGAATGTTCTAGTTTATAGTTAAAGAAATAAAGATTGAACTTAGTGTGATAACAGACAGACGCAGTAGATGAGACTACTATTCTGTATAGTAAGTGTAAGTAAAAAGTGATAGAGGTAAAAATAGCCAGTTTTCAATTGAACTTATGTCCGCAATGAAAGAATTTTGAACAGTTATTAGTATTGATAAATTGAGTTAATAGCAAGTTCAGGTATTCAGAGATCAGAGAGCAGTGCGGGCTTAGACCCCAAGTGGGGAAGAATTATTGAGCAGAGGTAATAGTAAGAGAGTCAGTGTTCCAGTTGCTTGTCAGCAAAGTGAGAAAGTACTTGATGCTTAATTTTATAGAATGTATAGCTTATGTGGAAAAGAGCAGTATAAAAGACAGTCATAGTAGATTTAATAGATACCACCGGTGGTGACTACTCAGATGTATTTTCCAAAAGAATTACTAGTAATTCTAGAGTTTTGATAAGTAGAACTTAGTATTAGTATAATGTCAGGAATAGAACCAAGGAGTCAAGATGTTGTACAGATTAGCCCCAGAAAAGTAAGAGTTTGTGATCCAACTGTAATAGTTAAGAGAGGAGGGTTTTGTCCGATCCATTAGCTCAGTGTGGGGCGCATTAATACATGTAGTCTTAAAGAGAAAATAACTAGTCAGAATGTGTATAGATTACAGAGGACACTATAAGTTTGCAAACAAGAATCAGTACCCGGTTTAAGAAGTAGATAATCTGTTGGATTAGTTTCAGAGTGTAGAATGGTTTTCAGGGATAGAGTTGTGGTCAGAGTACCATCAGATGAAAGTCAGAGAGCAGGATAGAATCAAGGACGTTTTCAGAATATGACTCCCCACAAGTATGAAGCGATTATTTGACTCAGGTTTTGAAACTAGTAGTAGTTGGAAAGTTAATTTAGTACAGATGTTTTTAGCATCAAGTCAGCTACCCTAAAGATATAGATACCTAAAGTAAGAATGTTATACATCAGTTTGATATTCAATTAAGTTAAAGTAGTACCGAATGAAGCAGTCAGAAGGGGATTGACTAGAAGAAAGAATCTATTAAGGATTAAGGTAGTTAAAAGATAGCAGCCCAAGATCCAGCATATCAAAGATTAGATGTCCAAAAATCGATGAGAGATATAAGCAGAAATTACTAGTAGCCAGGAATAGAGTGTGTTTTAGCAAAGAAGATTGAGAAAATTTGAATTGTCTACAGGTTATAGCAGAGTATCAGAAAGTTTATGGAAAGTAGCAGTTAGATATTAAATGACAGTATAATGACTTAGATAGAGATACTCGGTTATCTTCAAGTTCTAGAATAAATTTCAGAAAGATATAGGAACTAAGTTATATCTTAGCACAATATTCCACACTTGTGAGGTTGGGCAGAGTAAGAGGAATATATCAACACAGAGAGATATGCTCAGAGCATGTATTATTGATTTTAGTGGCAGTTGAGATACGTATATACGTTAATAGAGTTCCAATTGATCACAGTTATGTTTGAGTAGTAGCATATCTAGTACCAGATGATGTATGATGGGAAGTACAGAACTCCTATTTGCTGGGACGAGGTTGATTAGAATGAGAGGACTCGGCACATGATCGAATGTAAAGATAATACCACAGTTATGTGAGCAGCTTAAAGCGGCTCAAGATAAACAGAATAGTTATGTGATAAGAAAGGATTATTAGTAGAGCTTCAGATCGGAAGCTATGTGTTACTAAAAGTATCATCATGGATAAGGGTGAACAGATACAGAAAGAAAGGTAAGCTAGGGCAGTAGTTATTGGTCCTTCCAGATTTATTGCAAGGGTAGGGGAGTAGTATACAGGTTAGAAATTCTAGTAAATATGTTTCAGATTCATAATATGTATGAGTACCCTTGTAAGTATGTAAGAGATACACCAGTAGCTGTCCGGACAAGACAAAAGATGAGAAATCCAGTTGCATAGATTAGCCGGTGGTTGTATTTTAGAGAATGTTGAGAGTTGTGTAGTAGACAGATGAGATAGTAAAGATACAGTAGGAACACGAGAAAGAGTTAGATTACACTTAGGTGTAATTATACTATGTTGTATATGTAATACTTGATTTATGCTCAGTATTCAGTAGACCTTCTACTTTAGTAACAAGCAGAGATGCAATAGTATACAGAGATAAAGGGATGTAAGACTACCGTTAGTGCGCTACGGTAGCATTCAGTATGTTTTGAAGCACAGTTAATAGCTTAATTAAAAGAAAAGTTGTGAGTTTGTGTAACAAACAGATAAGAATGGTAAAGTCACAGTGAAAATACTGAAAGAGATCAGATACACCTAGGTGTATACATGTTTTATGTATGTTATGTATATGATATTCTACTTTATATTCGGTATATGATAGACCTTCTACGTTAGTAGCGGGTAGATATGAGATGTAAGACTATCGTCAGTGCACTGCGATAGCATTCATAGTTGAGGAGATGTAAGACTGCCGCTAGTGCGCTACGGTAGCATTCAATACTTTATGATGTTAAAGTTATTATGTGTACAGTTGATTTCGGGGACGAAATCGTCCCAAGTGGGGAAGAGTTGTAACGCCCCAAAATTCGTAAATTCATAAATATGAGTTTATAGTAAGTGATGTGTTAAGTGTTGTGTATGTTTAGCAAGTTGCCTTTATGTGTTTAGTGTAATTTTATTTATTAAAGTTGAGGGGTTAGTTTTGCCAAGTTAGAAAATTAAAGAAGTCCAGGGGCTGTTTTGTGATTTCTTCAAACTAGTGGATACATATGAGTCTTCTTTGACTCTTTGTAGTCAAGATATCAGGAACCAAAAGCATACCCACGTTCACACACATATAGCAACTTGAATCCAGATTTTTAGCCAGAAATCAAGAGGAATATAGCTGAAATTGTTTACCATAGTGAGCTTGTAGCCGAGGTATGGGTTCTTGAATTGTCTTTTTGAAGTTTTAGGTCAAGAAATGGATTCTTTGGTTGAATCCATGTTTGTAGTTAATTTGTATGTTTTATTGGTGTTTTGTATCATGTTTCATGTTAGAAGTTAGTCTTAATGATTTAGAACAAGCATGTATCATTGAATTTGAGTTTGAGCAAGATTTAAGGGTTAAAAGATGATTTTCGGATGTTGTTTCGAACAGAGCAGAAAACCTTGCTGTACCGACAGTCCTTGCGACCGCATGGGTTACCCCTTGCGATCACAAGGCAATGTTTTAGATCTTGCGATCGCATGGGTTAATCCTTGCGATCGTAAGGAGATAGTGAAGGATCTTGCGGTCGCATGAGTAATGCTTGCGATCGCAAGCAGTCAACCAGAATTCAATTTAGTTGTTTGCGCTGATGTTTGATCAGTGTCTTACCGAGTTCAGTTCAGATGTTTATATAGTATGGTTTATTGCTTGTAGGCAATAAGAGTTGGCATTTCGGTGGTAGAGAATAGCTGTATATTGCTGCCAAGGTGAGTGTACTTACCTTTAATCAGATTAGCATATGTATATGCTTTAAGTGATTAGTATATCAATTGTATGCTTGATATGTGATTGATTATGTGAGATTCAGTAACGCTATGTTGTGGTATTTAGTATGATCTACATACATATATGCACAAGGTGAATAGTATGATATCAGTGTTATGATATGTTTATGTTATGAGTTGAGATTATTGTTTCAAGGTATAATAGAACTCAGATATATTTTCAGTACAGAGATAGGGGTATATTGAGATCCTTATACCCAAACAGAGTGTCAGGGATTTGATTACGCGCGAGGTGTGATCATACCCTGGACCAGATAATAGTTTGAATAGTTTTGCAGGTGGTCAGCTTAGATGTGAGACATCCCCAAAAGAGTTACTCATGTTATAAGTGTTTATCTGTTCAGTTTGTATGCTCACTAAGTGAAAGCTTACGTTTTAGTATGTTGTGCATGCAGGTAACCAGTTTCCAGCAAGGGTAAGGCCCCAGTGCTTTGCAGAGTTGGATAGCTCCAAGCTTTTGAAAAGAGTACTTTTAACACTACTTTTCATTAAGTTGTTAGCATTAAAGTAATGTAAGATTGATTTCCGCAAACTCTGATGTTATAGAATGCTAATCAGAAGCAAACGAATTTTTAAAGCTATTTTAGAAAAGTGGTGTTACACAAAATTCACAATCCTTTATCACGTGCTTGTTCTGAAGGGTTTTGTAGGGTATAAAAACATATAATAACATGCACAGCGGAATAAAACCCCCTTCAGTGATCTCATCTAACTCGTACAGAAACTAAAAGAGGAAGAGGGTTAGAAAGTTATACCTTTATTGTAAACCAAAATTTTCTTAATGCCTCTAGACAGCTGCAGTTTATCCACCGCTACTGCACCACCTCGAACTGGCTGCTAGACCGCCTAAGGATTAAACCTCGGATCAAATAACTGTGACCCGCGTGTGTGTGTGTACCGTCGCCGCCAACCAACGTCCCTCGGTGGTTGGTCCTCGGCTTTAGCGCCGCCATCGATCTCCAAGAGAAGAGAGAGAGTGAGCCGCCGGCGATGGAGAGAGAGGGAGAGAGGATTAGGGATAATCTTTTCTATTATGATTAACTTATGTGATTAATGAGAGGTAAATAAGGTTTATATAATAAACCCTTATTAGGCCCCAAGCCCGTTTAATTAAAGCTCAGCTTTAATTAAACTATTAATCAATTACAGAAAATACCCTCGACCTTTCTGAAGGGTTTTGAACTTGACCAAACCACCATATGACTCAAACTGGTCAAATCTGGTTTTGATTCCACTGGTTCAATCCTAAAAGCGGAACTGGATTGAACACAACCCTCTAAACCCCAAAAAGGGTTAGGATCTTTAAAACATTTAACTTGATCAACATAGTTTCTTGCAAAACAATCCTCATAAAAGGTTATAGAAAGTATACCTGATCAGACTTGGGATTGCTAAAGAAAGTCCACCACTACTGCACCTCCGATTGAACTGGCTGCTAGACCGCTCCTGGATCACCAAGCCTTCAACACTCAAAGTCGAGAGTGTGTGTGTGTGTGGATACCTTGCGTCGATCAACACCAAAAATGCAAACACCCTTTTTGGTGTTTGCGTGATCGCCGAAGAGAGAGAGACCGAGAGAGAGAGAGCGTTCGGCCGAAAGAGTATGCGACGAGGAGAGAGAGGGCGAGAGAGAGAGAGAGAGAGAGTGTTATGGTGGCTAGGGTTAATCCCTTGTCTCATCTCTTAATCCTTAAGGCTTAACATATATTTATAAGGATTATCTTGGACCTAAGCCCGTTTAATTAAAAGCCCGCTGGTTTTAATTAAACTATCAATATCTTCACTTTGACCCCTTGGACTTTACTAGTTAATTAATTAACTATTAATTAACTTAGTCCGTTAAATATTAAAGACTTAATATTTAATTCTCCTTAAATAATAAATAACTATTTATTATTTATTTCCTTTCTAATAATTAATCCAAACTGGATAATTATTTATATCTCTCAATAATTAATACTACTGACTAATTATTCGTTTATCTCTTTAATAATTAATCTAACTGGTTAATTATTTACTATTTCTCTTTAATAATTAATCTAACTGATTAATTATTTCCACACAGATTTATGGTGAAATCCAACTGTTCTGAATTTTGTGTAGCAGTGTGACCCTTTAGTCTCTTATAACATTGGATACAATATGCCCGTTAATTATCTCTGCACATAATCCAACAGACTCCCACTTGTGCAAGATAAATAACAGTTACTTCACATTGTTAGCCTAAGGAGGTCCCTAACCAGACACTTAGGATAACCAGGTTATAAGAACTCTTATACCCCAAAGTAACTTGTGATAAAACTTCATAAGCAACCTGCTTAGAAGTAACCTGTTATAAACTAACTGTTTACAAACTAATCTATCATAAACTCCCTGTTTATGAATGGATACGTCTTTATATATACAAACTTGCATATATATATATATATATATATATATATATATATATATATATATATATATATATATATATATATATATATATATATATATATATAGGTTTGTCTCGTGCAGCGCGATATTTCAATTTTGAGCATGAGCATGGAAAAAGTCAACTCAGAGACTCAAGAATTTGTTCAGGACATACTTGATTTCGAAACTGCGTGATAAACGACAAAGAACAGATCAGTTTGTTTTGGCACGGCCGTGCCAGTCAAGGGGCCCGGAAATATCTCTCCTAAAAAAAGAGGTGCAATTACCATCTTGCATATTTGCATTTGGCAACACGGCTCCCACAGAATCTAGACACGCCCCTTATGACCACCCTATTACGGCGTGGCGTTAGAACGCGCTAAGAAGACAACAGTTACCGCATCCCAAACCAAATACCTCAGGCTTGAGGATAACCTATGTGAAAAATACTTTTGACACGAATCCGCGAAGTATTTTTCACGGTGGGTCAATCCAATATTCGTAACCCTAACGAATATCCGTAAATTTTAGTCCGCAAAAACCGTTCGCAGCTATATTCGATATACTTTTCGAATCTACCCCAAAATTACGATGACTTTATAACCCTATCAAGGTTCCCACCAAGATAAGTAGTCACGGATAGTGTTTCGAATAAACCTAGTTTATTCCTGGATGAACCAAAACATACAAAATTGTGAAGAACAATGAAACTAATTTCTACACCCTTCCATATTCCTCCCTGGAATAAAGATGTACAATTTCTACCATTTCACTGACTTGATTCACGGAGTTTATCTGAATTACTTATTATTTTACATTGTAACTTATCACGGATTACAAAGAAAATAATATGGTTATAAACCCTAAAACACAAGACTAGTACTTTGAAGTACTCCTTCTTGGTTTTGCTAGAAATCATTCTTGCAACCTAAGAACACTTCTAGGCTTACTTATTTTATAAATTCCTTAAACTTGGAGAATTAGAAATAACTCCTTGTTTCTGATTTATAAAACAACCTCCCTGTAATTAAAATTTTAATTACATTTGTAGATGTATTAAATCTTACTAGATCTATCCATTTGAAATGATAAAACTTTCTTACACCTACTTGTAAGAACCTTGAAATTAGATTCCCTGTGCATGCAAACACTAATCTAATATCACTACTAAGAATGTTAAAGAACATCATATTTTATCATTTCTAACGTTAACCAACCAACAACATTAAATTAAGCTGACCTACTGAACTTAATGAGTATATTTTTGTTTAAGTCATAATTTGACTCAAAATCATGCAATGATATCTTTATCGAGTACCTCTCAATAAATCATGCATCCCTCGGATTAGTTCTTTCTGAAGAACTTACTGTTTTAGATAGCTTCTAAAAACATCCGATAACTATATACTTTAAAAGTTCAAACTTGTATCTATCACACTGGTTAAAAACAGCCTTTTATTAACTCTGATAAATACATTGGTCAGGTGCTCCTACTATCTTTTATGGAAAAAGTGCATTCTATAAAACATCCTTTTAGGCCTTAGTCAAAACTTGACTACCATGCCTAAAACTTGTGTTCCAAACACATGTTTTAAAGAACTTAGTTTTTGCAATAAATTTGTTTTATGAAACCAAAAACTTGGATCTGCCATATATCCATCTTTCCAATTACGGAAAATGGTTTCATTAAACTTACCATGATCACAAGTATGAAACACTCATAATGGTATCTTAAATTTCTTTCCTTAAAACATTTAGTATAAAACTTCCTTGATTATAATAACTATTATAATCACTTTTATACTTTCTTAAATGTTTTTATCAAAAACTATTTTACCCAGAAATAATGACTATTATTTCCATATGTTCAAGACTTTGAACATTCACTTTTCATAAAATCTTAAATACTTGTTGAATTAGAAAAACTATCTAATCTTATAAACAAAACTTGTTTATACAAGTATTTACATAGTAGAACCGGCATTTATGTAACTACAACAAATCATAGCATAAGATTATTATGAATCACCAATCAAGTCAATACTTGACTTATTGGCACTCTTTTAGTCACAACTGGACCAATCATGATTCATATAATAAGAACACGTGCACGGATATGAACCAAATAATTATAATTTCCATAAACTGAAAAAGGTATCCATAAACAATATAAATTTTGTTCAAATAAACTTAAAAAGTTTGCATAACTAGGAAATATAAATAATATCCGTATGCTGCACGTAGGATCTCTTTATGTTGGGCCGCATCACTTTCCATCTCCTCCTGCAATAAGCGATTGCAAGATGTTAGAATACTTGTAAAACTTTACAAGTAGGAAAGTGACAAAGAAGCTAATCACGCAATACCTGAGGAGCCAGACTTGCCTCCTGCCTCGTGACCTTTCGGACAATCTCGTTTCCAATGTCCGGCCTCGCCGCACCTGAAGCACTGATTCTCAGTCCTTGCCTTGTTTGGCTTTGGCTTCTTGCCCTTGTTGTCGTTACTAGCTCTGGGTGCATTCTGGCTGGGCTTTTCTGTTGCGCCCCTTCCTTTTCTTACGTCCACTATGTCCCACCATAAGAATGTCCTTAGACTTGGTCCCGATACTCTGCTCAGCAGTCTTGAGCATGGAGTGCAACTCAGCCACGGATTTCTCCATGTTGTTCATGTTGTAGTTGACTATAAAAGGCTTATAGTCATCTGACAACGAGTTGAGTATCGTATCCGTTGCTAGCTACAACGGTACTGGGTGCCCGAGTCTCTCTAGGTGGTCTATGTAACCTTTCATTTTCATGACATGGTCACTGACCGAGGTCCCCTTAGCTATCTTGCACGAGTTAAATGCCCTAGTGGCATCATAACGCTCTGTGCGGGCTTGCTCCTGGAACATGTCCCTTAGCTGGCGGATCATGTCATATGCAGGAGTTTCCATCATGCTTGATTGCAATCTGGACTCATAGTTGCAAGCATGAGGCAGCTAACATCCAAGGCGTCATTGGAGCGCTTCTGAAAAGCCTCCCTAACCTATGCCCTGGCATTGCTGGCAGGGGGATTTCCTAGAGGTTGTTCTAGGACATACCACTTTCTCTCGTGCCTCAGCACGATCCGGAGATTTCTCTCCCAAGTGAGAAAGTTGGACCCGGTGAGCTTATCCTTCTCAAGGATAGAGCGGAGTGAGAGGTTATTAGTATTGGTAACGTTGGTTGCCATCTACAAATTAAAACCCGGTTTAATTAGTAATTGCAAATAAACTTTCCAACATATATCATTAAACCCATAAACAATATATATTAGACCTAGGACCCATATTTCACATACTTGACGCAAGGTTTGGGCACTTCCCGCCAAGTCATGCTATTTCTGGTAGGTAACACCCTGTACCAATCGTACCTAACTGATACGACTCCTAGAACCTCGTAGAGCACTTAGTGCTTTTTGGGCCGGGACTACCGATTATCACCCAAATAGATCGCACCACCTAAGACAGCATTAATTCTGGCCGGGACTCCCGATTATCGCAGAATCTTTCATGCCCTTTCCCGCAATGGTTTGAACCCGGATGCCCAAGGTTTGGGCACTTCCGACACCCGAGTACCGTTTGACAGTCAAGGTGTACCATTAGCTGGGTAGCACATTGATCTAAGATTTTTCTTGGGTTTTAATTAAGTTCAATAAAAACTTAATTTTCCAGTTTTTGAAAAGCTGTTTTAAAAATACGATTTATATGTGTACCTGAACTTAGGTGCACAAAACGGTTTTTATAAGTTCCAAACTTATAACCTTGACAAAACTAAAAATTTTAAAAATTTAACTAACACGACTAACAACCTGTAGTCATATTCTTAGTTTGTCATTAAAACGTGGTTTTTCACTGTTTAATAACAACCTGTTATTAAACCCCTTTTTATTTACCATCACACGCATGTATATATATATACCATACATATATATGAAAAGCAATAAATAAATCACAACCACGCAGATAATAATAATAAGTAGATAAAGCCCTATAGTTTTGCCAACTAATCCTAAGGTCAAACCTAAGGATAAAATGACTTTGATTCGCCTTTCTTGATGTGTTGCTCCCACTAGCCTTGACACCTCCCCGAAGTATCCGTGCAATGCGTATAGAACACCATTTTCTTGATCGCCTTCTTCAAGTCCATTTTGGTGGAGGGATTAAGCTATCACTAGTCTATTACAAATACAATATTGAATGGGGTTGTAAGTGGCACGCATGCCTCCCCTAACCAGTACAATATTACAATTAAGAAAGGGATTGTAATTGGCACGCAGGCCTTCCCAAAACCAAAAAAGAAAAGAAAAGAAAAACGAGTCCTAAGTCGGCAAAACTATAGCTATATGAATCACAACCACGCAATTTATATATAAGCACTATATATATAAAAGTCAACCACGCAGTTATAATAAATATACAGAAACTGTGCTGTTAAGCACACAACCTGATTTGTCTAAACTTTCTCATTTATCCTTTTGATTAATACCAATTAACCAAAAATGAGAATTATGATCTTCTATTTTAATTTGACCAAAAAATAGTTTTTCAACAAAAACTTAAAGACTTAATCTCATTCAAAACTTGAATGAAATCCTCACGTCGAGTTTTATTACTAGTTTTCCAAAATTAATAACACTAGTTTAAAATATATTTTAGCTAAACTAATTAAAATATATATAACACTAGTTTATATAATACCTTATTAATTTTATAACTTAAAATTAATAATCCTTTTGTATCAATCCCGAAAAACAATCTTGGGGCAACATCTCTTGTTAAGCCGCACAACCCACTTGGCCGAGACCCTCTTGGGCCGAGAACCGATTTGACCAAAAACTACTTGGGTCGAAACCCTGCTGGACCGTGATCCTCCTTGGGCCGAGACCCACCTGGATCGTGATCCACCCTCGGCTGAGGAACACCTTGGGCCAAAGCCCTTTGGGCCGTGGCGTACTGGGTCGAAGTCACTTGAGCCGAAGACCACTCTGACCCTTAGCACCGCTAAGTCCTGTTAGCACCGCTAAGTCCTGTTAGCGCCGCTAAAACCATTTTAGCGCCGCTAACGGTCACGGTAATGGTTTCGGTTCCCGTTTTCAGATTAATATAGTAATATTTTAAATCCTTTTTAATCTATTAAAAACTAATTGTTTTAATATACTGATTAAAAACTGGATTTAATTCAAAAACCAAAAATTATTAACTATTAATATCAACAAAACTTGTTTTATTAATAACTAATAATCCTAAAAACTTGATTTCAACCTTTTTTAAACAAAAGTTCAAAACTTGGTTAAAGTCTAGTTTTAAATAAAAAGTTTATTCCTTTTTAACCGTTTAAACACAAACCTGGTTTAAACCTAACTGGTTAAAATCAAACCTTTTATGAACTGGATAAAAACAGAAAAACTTGTTTTTATCCCTATGGTTTTCGAAATTTAAATGGAAAAGAGTAAGATGAAGAAGATCATATAACTATTAAACAAACCAACAAATTAGATTATCTAGGTTTTACTTATTAAACAAACTGTTTAATTTAATCTTAATTCAATCTTATTCTTATTTCAAAAATCATAATCCTTTTAACCATTCAAACTTACTGTTTGAAATTTCTGATTAATAGGATAAAACTGATAACAAAACAAACTGTTTTGCTACCTTCTTGATTTTCGAAAATACCAAGAAAAAAAAAGAGAATCAAGAATAAAACCTTAATCTAAAACAGATAGAACTAGAAACTATGGATCATAGAGCCGAGGCTCTGATACCACTGAACGGTTTTGAACCTGACCAAACCACCATATGACTCAAACTGGTCAAATCTGGGTTTGATTCCACTGGTTCAATCCTAAAAGCG
This sequence comes from Pulicaria dysenterica, assembly GCA_947179395.2. Taxonomy (NCBI): domain Eukaryota; kingdom Viridiplantae; phylum Streptophyta; class Magnoliopsida; order Asterales; family Asteraceae; genus Pulicaria; species Pulicaria dysenterica. The sequence continues at coordinate 32,761,498 of OX359289.1, read as the reverse complement.
GAACTGGATTGAACACAACCCTCTAAACCCCAAAAAGGGTTAGGATCTTTAAAACTTTTAACTTGATCAACATAGTTTCTTGCAAAACAATCCACATAAAAGGTTATAGAAAGTATACCTGATCAGACTTGGGATTGCTAAAGAAAGTCCACCACTACTGCACCTCCGATTGAACTGGCTGCTAGACCGCTCCTGGATCACCAAGCCTTCAACACTCAAAGTCGAGAGTGTGTGTGTGTGTGTGGATACCTTGCGTCGATCAACACCAAAAACGCAAACACCCTTTTTGGTGTTTGCGTGATCGCCGAAGAGAGAGAGACCGAGAGAGAGAGAAAGTTCGGCCGAAAGAGTATGCGACGAGGAGAGAGAGGGCGAGATCGAGAGAGAGAGTGTTATGGTGGCTAGGTTTAATCCCTTGTCTCATCTCTTAATCCTTAAGGCTTAACATATATTTATAAGGATTATCTTGGACCTAAGCCCGTTTAATTAAAAGCCCGCTGGTTTTAATTAAACTTTCAATCTCTTCACTTTGACCCCCTGGACTTTACTAGTTAATTAATTAACTTAGTCCGTTAAATATTAAAGACTTAATATTTAATTCTCCTTAAATAATAAATAACTATTTATTATTTATTTCCTTTCTAATAATTAATCCAAACTGGATGATTATTTATATCTCTCAATAATTAATACTACTGACTAATTATTCGTTTATCTCTTTAATAATTAATCTAACTGATTAATTATTTACTCTTTCTCTTTAATAATTAATTTAACTGATTATTTATTTTCACACAGATTTATGGTGAAATCCAACTGTTCTGAATTGAGTGTGTAGCAGTGTGACCCTAGTCTCTTATAAGGACAACCTATCAAGTTTACTTATGTTAACTCTCCATGAAGTAAACTCGATATGGATCAGCCCAATATTTATCCCCTGATAAATATCTATGAATATTTGGTCACAACCTTGTGCTTTTATTCATACCCGAATAAATCATCAAATATCCATAATTGAGTTACCTCCATAATGTAGCTCCCACTACATTAAGTAGCTACGGGCATTTAGACAATTCATTACTTGACTTGTCATGGATAGGTTAAACATGCTAAAAATAGACAACTAGAAACAATTATATAAAAACCTCCTATTTCAATCCCATGAAATGTAATTACATAATATAAGAGTTTCAAGTTACATCTATAGTAGTAATCAAAAAACACGAACTAGCTGCTATGTTCTAAGTACTGCATTCCTATAGAACTCGCATACCTCTCATGCTTAGCCCTAGCTAGCGGCTTCGTCAACGGGTCAGTAACGTTATCGTCCGTCGGTATCTTTTGCAGTCTAATATCATCTCTTCCAATGTGTTGGTCCCTTGTATGAGAGAGTAACAACAAGCAACAGTGTGTAGAAGGGGGGTTGAATACACTTTCTGCAGAAATTGAACAAATCAAAGAAAAGTGTCACACACAGTAAATCAAACCACAATTAATCAAATGCTTTTATTAATCAGAAGATGATTACAATGCTTTGAATAAGAAGATGATTACAATGACTATCAAGTAAGCGACTCTTGATATATAATCACCTAATATAAATCTCTCAATTCTCTCAAACTTAGATATCTATAATTAACATATAATTATAGATACTGACGACTCTCTAAACAGGATTTTCACATATTGAATCAACACATGATTACTTACCAATATCACAACTGATGTGATTAATTCGAACACACGAACTTCTTTGGCAATCTGTGATTAAATCTTGATACTGAATCAAGACTCGTAACACATACGATGAGGTGAGGTTTGGCTCTGCAACACTTAGTTGTAATCGAATCAAAGTCGTACCTCTAAACTTATCAGGAGATAAGTATTTATAATTCTGTTGCTACGGTTCCTAACAAACTAGACTTAGCCTAATTCGCTAACTAAATTTCGTATAAACCGGAATCTTGAATCTTGAATCTTCTTATCTTGAGTCTTCAATCTTCAATCTTGATTCTAGAGTCTTCTTATCCGCGCCGTAGATATAGAGAGAGATAAAGATTAATTTAAAACATATTTAAATTATCTTTAAACTGACTTCTTCACTCGGACTGAGTTACTCAGCTTGAAACTCATCAAGCTGAGTTCTTCGAGAACAAATCCGAATTCATACATGAACTAACACGTACATTGATAAACTCATCCTTAGAAGTCTAACTTAGTTGACTAAAACATATTTAGCAACTCTGTCGAGCTGACTCTGCTTTTGAGCTGAGTCACTCAGCTTGAAACACATCAAGCTGATTACTCGATATATACCTTATGTGACATACACAGATTATTAAACATATTAATAAACAAACTAAGGTATAATATAAACTGATCAACATATGCTCAACTTATATTCAGCTTATACTCAGTCTGAATCACTCTAAGTGTTCAGTCTGACTAAGCTTCATAATTCTGTTTAAGTTATATGTAGAACTCATCTTACAAACTTAACTTTGTCTCATCAAGTTCAAACTGATGAGATCATTTTCCCAACAAACTCCCCCTATTTGATGATGAAAAAACCATCAAACAGTTCTTAAGTTTGTTTAACAGAATTATGTTTTAAATCTTAAACTTATTAAGATTTTATTATTTGAACTGATCAAATATTTATTGAACATATCAATATTAATTGAACTTATCAATTTAAATTGGAACACACCAATTTTTAGTTGAACACACCAACTAATTATATTAATGAATAAGAACTTATCATTTAATCATTAAGCTGAACTTATCATACTTATAGCTATGAACACATCATAATACAGTTGAACATATCAAACATTATATTTGTATTAATAGAACTGATCATAATACAAAAGTTGTTGATCACTTAGATCATGCACACATAGTGCTTACAAAAATATTAGAACTAATCTAATATTTACAACAGAAGAACTAATCTATTCTGGATGCAGCTCTTCAAACTCCTTAATATCGTTATTTATTTCTTCAAGAATTTCTTGCAGATTAGGTATATGTTGAAGCTGATCCTTCTGTGATCGTATTGCCCTGTTTATTTTGTATCTGAACCTTGCAGTCTGTTCAGTTTTCTCAACTAGTTGTCTCAGAGCAAACACTTGAGATACCCCACAAGTATAAATGTTAGCATCAGCCTGGAAGCATTTTTCACCATTTATGTCCAAGTACATGAACCCTTTCTGAGGCTTTTCAACATATGTATTCTCTTGAAACTCCATGCCTTCAGGAAGAGCAAGACTGTACTTATCTAAATTTGCTAGTCCAGCTGGCTTTGTTTGCTTCTTCTTTCCAACTTTATGAAAAGAAGTTAGTAGGGTAGCTATCTCAGACCTGGGTATGAGTTTCATTGAATCAGCTCTTGCAAGTAGCCTCAGCAACTCATCTTTAACTTGATTTCTTTCAGAGGACTTTTCCATCTATTTAATGAGCACTGCTACTTGCTTCCATTCCTCATAACCCAGCTTATGAAGTTGATTCAGCTCCAGAGAAGGTGTTTCACCATTCTTTAAGACGAACTCCATGATAATGATCCCTTGAACTGAATCCAACTTGAGTGAATCAATCTGAGAAGAGAAGTACAATTTTTCATAACATTGAGTTATATCTTCTTCCTCAGTTTGATCTTGGATAGGAAGTTCCTCTTCTTCTTCCTTGGGCACGATAGGCAGTCTGAGTTTTGTCAATTCCTCAATCTGCTTTCTGATCAGCTCAGCCCAGTTTTGTTCTCTTATCTCTTTTTCTCTAGCTAACACAGCTTGAGCATCTGGTTGTCTTCTTCTCAGTTCTTCGACCGAGATCCCAAGCTGGTCAGCATCCTCCTTTTCCATTCTCCTAGCAGCCATCAGTGAAGCTCTTTCTTGAAGTGTCATTTTGTCAGCCGAGTCTTCATCTGAGGCTGATGATTCACTAAGAATCATTTTCCTTTTCTTCTGTTGAGGGAGTTGTTATGATTCTCCTGAGCTGACCACTACTGGCCTTTTGCCTTTTGCCTTCTCAGTCAGCTCAGGTTCTTTCTCTGTTTCTTTCTCCCCCTCAATCTGATCTGCTCCCTCTGCCAATAATAGTAGAGCTTCAGCTTTGACTGACTCAGCTTCAGCTTCTTGAACCTTCTCCCCCTTTTTGTCATCATCAATAGGGGTTGAAGTTCTTTGTTGTCGTAGAGCAGTCACTGCAGATTTTAAATGCTGAACATCTTCCTCTAGAGAATTCAAAATCATTAACATGTTTTTCTTGTCTTGTTGCCTCTTGAGGTGCAGCTTGTCAAACTGACTCTTGAAAAATTTTATCAACTCGTCCAAGTCAGCTTGAGATGGTTGGAAGTTGGGTGCATCATCCAAAGGTTGGTGTATACCCTTAAATTCATTTGCACCAGAGTTTGGACCCTGTGATTCATCCTGGCTTGAGGATGAAACATTGACAGGTCGTGCACTAGAGTGTGAGAAATGAATCGAACGAATAGGGCTCGAGACGTGAAGTGTATGGGTTGGTGGTTGGCTTTTGGGTATAGAGGGGGGAGATTGACCCTGGGGATTGGTCATATGTTCAATGTGACCTGAATGTGTCTATTCAGGCACAGAAGTAGGCTCTCCCATCGTACGAATAAGTGTGGGCTGAGTAGACACCACACCCGGTTTAGGCTGTTGGGTTTGAATGTACCGTGACGTTGACACCTTAAGAGTAGGCGTCTCCCCCTCAACTCCTGCCGGAGGGATCAATGTGATCACAGCTCCAGTGATGCCTTTAGGAGTGGCACCACCTTTGGCAGTTCTTCGTTGGTAGGTTTGGATATTCTCCCTAGCAGCAGTGGGCATACTAGGGGTGGTTTCAGATTTGGATTGTAGATGGAATGAAGGTGGAGAAGATGGGTTAGACTGAGTTGGTTCTACTGCAGTCTTATCTCCAAAAGTGGATGGAGAAAAATGAGAAGAAAGAGAAAGTGGAGAGGTTTTACCTGAAGCAGCTTCTGTATGTGCTGGTTCAGCTTGAGCAGAGAGCTCAGCCTGAACCTCGGTGTCAGCGTGAGAAGCTCCCCCTTGATTCGATCCCTCATCTCCACTTGCAGATGAAACTCCCTCAGCTACCAAGAGCATTGGACCACTTAGACCCTCTTGCTCTGGGAAGATGTCATTGTTAAACATCTTTGGACTGAGAGTTGGAACAGGGAACACATCCCATCCAGCTTCATATAAATCCCCCAACTCAGCTTCAAGCACCAAGGACAAATACCTTATGAATGGTACATGGAGGTCCCTGGTGGTCTTCAGTACTTTGACTTTGAGCTCGTTGAATATGAGCTGTGCATAATCGATACGTCTATCAAAGAACATGGTATATAGCAGCTACATTTCGAACTCGTTAACTTGGTCCAAGCCTCCAACCTTGGTCCCCAGTGAACGTACCACTGTGGAAACCATGAAGCCCCAGCTGGTTGGGAAAGTGACCTTCTTAATCACCCCTTTAGTTTGAGGGTGACCCATTTGAGGTAGAACTGACCTCGACACTTGTCTAGTCACGGTTGGCTCGAACACATCTTGAACAGGGAGTTGAAGAACATCCCTTAGCCGCTAAATCGTGAGGGCCACTGTTCTATCGCCATTAAGAACAGTGCCAGTTATCTCTCCTCTGTTCTGATTGAAGGTGCATGTAAACCAGAACTCCAACAGGTGTTGGGGAACAATGTTAAGTGATGCGCCACAGAATGTGAATGCCAGGGAGCATTTACGGATATAATCAATCCAAATTTCATATCCTCTGCCTTGTTTCCTCTGAGGAATCGCAAGACAGGCCCGTTGATTGTTGATTTTAATCACTGGCAGTCCATTATTATTAAAAGTAGCACCTTTGACCATCCGCTCACCTAGAACAAGAGTGGTACTTTCCATCGTTGAATGGTGAGATTACACAGAGTAATCAAATTGTAACTCGCACTGAGCGATCGTCAATTGCACACTGAGCGACTTAGGGTGTATTCGATGGAACAGAAATTTGCACTTAGCAAAGAAAGTGAAAGGTATTTTAGTGTGTGAGAAGTCTGGATTGAAAGCGTAACTTCTCTAATTCGACTCTGATCGATATATATACCTTTCCGAGGAGAGATAAAAGTTACCGTTAGAAATTCCCCTTTTTATCCGTTACGCCGAAAAATTACAACTTGATGTAACAGTTAGAGGGTTGAACCACATCATTCTCCAACGGATACAAGTGTAAAATAATAATATTAACAAATAATAAGATTATAAACACTTTGTAAATATATCAATACACAATTGATATACGATACGAATTGAAACTGATTCAAATACGTATGGACAGAAAAATTAATAACACTTAGTAATTAATTCATAGATTGGACACACCAAGCTGAGTAAACATATTACTCAGTCTAAGTCAAGCACTCAGCTTGATTCAAGCACTCAGCTTGAGATTGATACTCAGCTTGAGTAGAGCACACAGCTCAGGCTCAATGACACTCAGTCATATATGTTTTAGCTACACTAAGTAGGTAAAATATGTTTGGAACTTACCAAACGTGTGAACCAATCACACAGTGTGAGTTAAGCACATAGCTTAGACTCAATGACACTTAGTCATTTTGTTCGAGACTAACTCAAACTAATATTTCAACCACACTGAGTAGTTGAATTATGTTTGGAACGGACCAAACGTGTGAACTCATTATTCAGTTTGACAGATAGATCAGTTTATGAAAACTTATTTATAAAATGTGCACCCAGCTTAAGACACTTAGTCTCTGTCAAACTGAGAACTCAAATTTTAGACACTTAGCTAGGGGTTGAGCATACCCAATTTACTTAGCAGATACATAAACCTCTTTTCATCAAGGGGCTTAGTAAAGATATCTGCTAATTGGTCATCAGTGGAGATAAATTTAATGTCAACTTTACCTTTTTCCACGATGTCCCTTATGAAGTGATGCCTAATTTCAATATGTTTGGTTCTTGAGTGAAATACTAGATTGTAAGTGATGGCTATTGCACTTTGGTTATCATAGAAGATAGGAGTTTTCTTGAAACTCATCTCAAAGTCCTGAAGCTGATGATGCATCCACAAGATTTGAGCACAACAGCTCCCTGCTGTAACATACTCAGCTTCAGCAGTTGAAGTAGCCACTGAGTTATGTTTCTTACTAGTCCAGCTAACTAATTTACCTCCAAGCAATTGACATCCTCCAGTGGTTGATTTTCTATCTAACTTGCACCCAACATAGTCAGCATCAGAAAAAACCAACTAACTCAAATCTAGAGTCCTTTGGATACCAAAGTCCTAGATTTGGTGTACCTTTAAGGTACCGAAAGATCCTTTTCACAGCTTGAAGATGTTATTCTTTAGGATCAGCCTGATATCTTGCACAAACACATGTAGCAAACATGATATCAGGTCTACTTGCTGTCAAATAGAGTAATGAACCTATCATTCCTCTATAGGTAGACTGACACACAGACTTAACATTTGAGTCTTTACTCAGCTTGACAGCTGGTGACATGGGTGTTTTCATGGTTGAACTTGAATCAAAACCATATTTCTTTATCAAATCCAAAACATATTTGCTTTGATTGATGAAAATTCCATCAGGCTTTTGTTGAATTTGTAGGCCTAGGAAATATGTCATCTCACCCATCATACTCATCTTGTACTTTTGTGACATTATTTAGGAGAACCACTCACACATAGATTCATTGGTTTAACCAAAAATAATATCATCTACATAGATTTGTACAAGAATCACCTGTCCTTTGCTCTTTTTAATAAACAGTGTCTTATCTATACTACCTCTGGTGAAGTCCATGGATAGTAGATAAGTGGACAGTGTATCATTCCAAGCTCTTGGAGCTTGTTTAAGACCATACAAAGCCTTGTCCAACTTAAAGACATGATGTGGAAACTTTGAACTTACAAAGCCAGGAGGTTGTTTCACATAGACTTCCTCCTGAAGTTTTCTATTGAGGAAAGCACTTTTCACATCCATCTGATAGACTTTGAAGTCTTTATATGCTGCATAAGCTAGGAACAGACTTATGACTTCAATTCTAGCAACAGGGGCAAAGGTCTCATCATAATCAATTCCTTCCTCTTGCTTATACCCTTGTGCTACCAGCCTGGCTTTGTTCCTAACTATCACTCCATCCTTGTCCATTTTATTTCTATAGACCCACTTAGTGCCTATAATTGAATGATCTTTGGGGGCAGGGACAAGGTTCCAGACCTTATTTCTCTCAAACTCATTTAATTCCTCTTGTATAGCATCAATCCAATCCTCATCTGCTAAGGCTTCCTCAGTCTTCTTTGGTTCCATCTGAGACAGAAAACCAAAGTGAGCAGCATAGTTAGCTGTAGCCTTAGATCTGGTCATGACTTTCTCTTGGATATTTCCAATGATTTGATCTTGAGGATGATCTTTGAGGAATTTAAATGTGGTAGTTGGAGAGTCAGGTTCAGAATCTGAGTGATGTTGAGAACCCTGAGGTGAACTTATCTCCTCAGTCTCAACAGCAGCATTGTCAAAAAACTGATTATCACTAAGATTTTTAGTCTGAGTGACTTCAGCTCCAAAAGGATTGACGAACTCATCATCTTTCTCAGCTTGAGAATCCTTTGAAGCTTGTGATGATTTCATTGATGAACACACATCATCATCACTGTCATCTCCTATGACATACATAGGATTTGACATGTTGATTTCCCTTGGCCTTTCAAGCTCACTCAGACTAACGGAGTCAGCTTGACTTTTCTCAGCTTGATCAATACTGTTTTCATCAAATGAAACATGAATTGATTCTTCAATGGAATTTCTCCTAGAGTTATATACTCCATATGATTTGGAGATTGAGGAATAACCAACAAATATTCCAGGATCAGCTTTGGGTTCCAACTTATGGAGCTGATCTCTTTGATTCAGCACATAGCATTTTGAACCAAAGATATGGAAATAACCTATATTGGGCTTTCTAGACTTATACATTTTATATGAAGTCTTTCCATGTCTTTTGACAATGATTGACCTATTCTGAGTATAGCAGGCTGTACAGCTTCATCCTAGAAATAGAGTTTCAATCCTGCCTCACATAGCATTGTCCTTGTAGCCTCTATTAAGGTTCTATTTCTCCTTTCAGCAACTCCATTTTGTTGTGGAGTTCTGACAGATGAGAAATTTTGTAATATTCCTTTTTGTTCACAGAAGCTTTCAAGGGTTGAGTTCCTGAACTCAGTCCCATGATCACTTCTTAGTTGCTTTACAGACAAACCTTTCTGCTACTCTTCCCTTTTGATGAAACTTATTATCTTCAGGGCAGCCTCACATTTGGCTTTTGGGAATATTACCCAGGTGAATCGTGAGAACTCATCTACTATCACTAGAGTGTACTTCTTGCCACTTAGGTTTGGAGTACTTATGGGTCCAAACAGATCCATATGCAACATATGCAATGGGTCTGTTATTGAAAAATTTTGCTTTGATTTAAATGACCCTTTATGGTGTTTCCCTTGTTCACAAGCTGAACACAATTTGTCTTTGACAAATGTGATTTTTGGTAATCCAGAGACTAACTCTTTATTGGACAGCATATTTATATTTTTAAAGTTCAAATTAGACAAACGTTTATGCCATAACTAACTCAGCTCAGGAACAAAATGGGAATACAAGCAGGTTTCATTATTGGGATCAGCAGAATTAAGATCAAGTAGATACACATCTCTTTCTCTTTTAGCTATTAATACAGGCTTCCCTTAGCATTATAAATTGTTCCTGCTTTCTTCCTAAAAGTAACAACATTGTCCTCATCACACAATTGACTTATACTAATCAGATTGTGTTTGAGGCCTTTGACATATGCAACTCTCTGGAAAGTGACTTTACCAGCTTGCATCTTCCCATAGCCTTTGGTTCTTCCATGGGAGTTGTCACCAAATGTTACTTTAGGACCTTCATCTTCCTGGAAATCACTGAGAAGTCCTTTCCATCTGGTCATGTACCTTGAACATCCACTATCCAAGTACCATTTACTTCAACCCTGCACATGATATAAAATCTAAACACATTAGTTTTGCTTGGGAACCCACTTCTTGGTAAGTTCAGATGAGGAGCACTTAGCTGCTTCATCTTGTTGAACTGACTGCTCAGCTTGAGCAGGAACTGAATCCTGTGTAGGCTGATCAGTTTGTTCTTGCTCAGGCCTTGAGATTTCAGCATCACAGTCCTTAGTCTCATGACCTCTACTTCTGCATTTGTAGCATCTCCTTCTTCCAATGATGACAGGAGGTAGAGTGTCTAACAACCCTTGTGAGAATTTACTTTCAGTTTTAGGATTGTATGTGGTGGATAACTTCTCAACTTTCTTTGCAAGTTGATTCACCTGGTGATCACTGACTTTGGACTTACCTTTGTCAGGTCTCTGTTTCTTATCCTGAGAAGATTGACTAACAACCTTCTTCTGCATGACTTTGGACTTACCTTTGTCATGCTTACTAGACTCACCAGTTTCAACAGGTTTGGACTTACCACTGTTGATCTTCTTGGACTTACCAAGATCAACAACTTTGGACTTACCATTGTTGTGATTTGACCTCTGACTTACAGTGGTCTTCCTGTTCTTATAACTTCTCTCCGAGCCAGATAGAGAATTTTGTCTTTTGAAAGGATTTGGATTAAGCCTTTCTATGACTGAAGTTCTTTGAACAGGCTGAGTGCCTAATCTGTCCAACACAGACTTACCATGTTGTTTGGATGTTGAGCACTCATTACCATGATCTTTGGCCTTCACAAACATATTGATTTTTAGGCTTGGATCATGTTGTTTCTCTGAGGCTGACTTCTGAGATTCAATCAGTTGTCTATCTTCCGCAGAATCTGTACTTGCTATCTCATCATCAGCTACATAAGCTGCTGTTTGATAGTCACCTCCAAGTACAGCTTTAACCTATTTAGGTATCTGTTGGTTTATGCACTGTTCAGCAAGCTTTGATGACTTACACCAAGACTCATTGATCTTTTGAAGTTGATCAGCTTTGTGTTTTGCTTCCTGAAGCTATTCACTAAGATGTTTATTAATGTGCCTCTGACATTCAAGGTCACACTGTGCTTTCTTACCAACATCAATGAGAGATTTATTTTCCTTACTCTCGTCCTTCAGTTTTGCAATTTCAGCTTTGAGGTCAGTCTGAGACTTAAGGATGGTCTTGAAATCATTTAGCAAATAATCAAAAGCAAGACCTTTCTCCTCATTTGTATAAGAGTAGAAGTTACTGACCTTGTACATGGAAGCAGGATCCCAATCACTCAGTTTGTTGTTTTCCTCAGCTTCCTTCATGTCAGCTTCAAAGATTGATTCGGACTGACCATAATCAACCTCATCCAATTCTAGCTCTTCATCTTCTTGAGCCATTAGATATACATTATCATCTGAGGTGGATGATTCTGTATCCCAGGTTTCAGCATATAAACCTTTTCCATTGGGTTTGTCTTCAGGCTTTGATTTCTTGAGCTGAGTGTACTTCTTCTTGTACTTATCAGCTCTATAAACATTCTTATTAACAACAGATGTTGATTCTACCTTCTTAGATCTGCACTCAGCAGCTATATGCCCTTTTTTCTGATAGTTGAAGCACACAGCATTCTTGGGATCAAAGGAACTCTTTCCTTTGCTCCTGTCAGATCTTCCTCTTCCCCTTTGAGCTTTTCTCAAACGTCTGGCTAACATGGCCATTTGCTCAGTGATGGTCTGAACATCATCAGTATCACTTGAGTCTGAGTCTGAGTGGTCAGCTTAAGATTCTGACTCAGTCTCAGATTCAACAACCATAGCTTTTGAACCTTTCTTCTTCTTCTGTGCAACTAATGCAACTTCTGTTTTGTCCAAAGATTCTTTTAGTTGTTGTTGAGAAGCTCTTTTGTGTTCTATGATCTGTTCATGATTCAGCAAGAACCCATAAATGGACTGTAGGTTATACATGTGTAATGTTCCTCCAGCCCTTAGTATAGTGGTTACTTCATTGAACCTTTCTGGTAACACATCCAGAAATTTCAGCACGAGCTCATCTTCATCTCTTTTTACACCCACACTTAGTAGGTCATTTATCAAGTAGTGAAACCTTATGAACAAATCTGCCAAGGTTTCATTCTTCTTTGAAAAGAAGTTTTCATACGATCTATTCAAGTGATTCTTCTTTTGCTGCTTGACCAGATCTGTGCCCTCATAAGTGACACTCAGTGTATCCCAGATATCCTTTGCGGTTTGACACCCAGTCACAGTGCGCAGGATTTCATTAGTTAGGGAATTCGCTAGAACACTCTTTGCCTTGTCATACAGATTGAAGAGTTTCCAATCTTCATCAGTCCATGATGCAACAGGCTTTCTTGTTTCCTTCTCAGATTTGCCAGGAGACGTATCACTGACAGTAGAAGGAATCTTGGGGATTATTTGTCCTTTTGTGATGACTTCCGACATACGGTTGTCTATGGACTTTAGAAAAAGCATGGCTCTGAACTTCCACATAGGATAGTCAGATCCATCAAATATGGGACATCCTTTAGCAGAGATCTGAGGAAAGTTTGATGGAGTATTGCTTGTCGACATTTCAATCTTTCTCAGAATCTTGAACTATTCAACTGATGAAATCGTTCAGCCTGCTCTGATACCAGTTGTTGGTCCCTTGTATGAGAGAGTAACAACAAGCAACAGTGTGTAGAAGGGGGGTTGAATACACTTTCTGCAGAAATTGAACAAATCAAAGAAAAGTGTCACACACAGTAAATCAAACCACAATTAATCAAATGCTTTTATTAATCAGAAGATGATTACAATGCTTTGAATAAGAAGATGATTACAATGACTATCAAGTAAGCAACTCTTGATATATAATCACCTAATATAAATCTCTCAATTCTCTCAAACTTAGATATCTATAATTAACATATAATTATAGATACCGACGACTCTCTAAACAGGATTTTAACATATTGAATCAACACATGATTACTTACCAATATCACAACTGATGTGATTAATTCGAACACACGAACTTCTTTGGCAATCTGTGATTAAATCTTGATACTGAATCAAGACTCGTAACACATACGATGAGGTGAGGTTTGGCTCTGCAACACTTAGTTGTAATCGAATCAAAGTTGTACCTCTAAACTTATCAGGAGATAAGTATTTATAATCTTGTTGCTACGGTTCCTAACAAACTAGACTTAGCCTAATTTGCTAACTAACTTTCGGATAAACCGGAATCTTGAATCTTGAATCTTCTTATCTTGAGTCTTCAATCTTCAATCTTGATTCTGGAGTCTTCTTATCCGTGCCGTAAATATAGAGAGAGATAAAGATTAATTTAAAACATATTTAAATTATCTTTAAACTGACTTCTTCACTCGGACTGAGTTACTCAGCTTGAAACTCATCAAGCTGAGTTCTTCGAGAACAAATCCGAATTCATACATGAACTAACACGTACATTGATAAACTCATCCTTAGAAGTCTAACTTAGTTGACTAAAACATATTTAGCAACTCTGTCGAGCTGACTCTGCTTTTGAGCTGAGTCACTCAGCTTGAAACACATCAAGCTGATTACTCGATATATACCTTATGTGACATACACAGATTATTAAACATATTAATATCCTTTCTTGGATTCATCCATCTTGAATCTTTTCATGACTTTGTCAATATATGTACTTTGACTAAGTCCGATAAGCTGCTTAGATCTATTCCTATAGATCTTTATACCCATTATATAAGCAGCTTCTCCTAAGTCCTTCATCTGGAAACATTTACCTAACCAGGATTTTACTCCTTGTAATACTGGTATATTGTTTTCTATTAACAGTATGTCATCGACATACAAGACTAGGAAGGTTACCGCGCTCCCACTGAATTTAGTGTAAACACACGACTCGAACTCACTTTTGGTAAAACCAAATTCTTTGATGCGCTCATCAAAGTGTAAGTTCCAGCTTCTAGATGCTTGCTTTAGTCCATAGATGGATTTAAGCAACTTGCATACTTTATTAGGATTCTTTGGATCCGCAAAACCATCTGGTTGTATCATATATACATCATCTGTCAATTTTCCGTTAAGGAAAGCGGTTTTGACATCCATTTGCCATATCTCATAATCAAAATATGCTGATATGGCCATAAGGATCCTAATAGTCTTAAGCATTGCCACTGGGGAAAAAGTTTCATCATAGTCAACACCATGAGTTTGCGTGAAACCTTTTGCCACTAGCCTTGCTTTAAAAGTATGCACCTTTCCATCCATGTATGTCTTCTTCTTGAAGACCCACTTGCACCCAATAGCTTTACTGTGTTGAGGCAAATCTACTAACTCCCAAACTTGGTTGTCATACATGGATTGTATCTCTGCCTTCATGGCTTCTAGCCATTTCTCAGATTCTAAACCTGAGGCAGCGTCTTGGTAGGTAGTGGGTTCTAAAAGATCCCCTTCGTCTTGAGTAACTAGGAATCCCAGATACCTATCTGGCTCAATACGAGGCCTACTAGACCTGTGAAGGTCTTGTGTTTGCACCTCTTCTTTAACCACAGACTCGGGTTGAGGTTCAACAATTCTCTGTTGAACTACAGGTTCAATTATCGGTGGTGGTGTAATCTCCTCCTCTTCAATTTCTTGAAGCTCTATTTCTTTTCTTGGAGTCTCTGAGTTTAGAAACTTCTCCTCCAAGAATACCCCTTTACGAGCAACAAAAACTTTGTTCTCATCTGGGTTGTATAAATAGTATCCCATGGTTTCCTTGGGATAGCCCACGAAGATACACTTATCTGATTTGGGATTGAGTTTATCCATGAATGTTCTCTTAACATACACCTCACATCCCCAAACCTTTAGAAAAGACATTTTGGGCTTTTTCCCCGTCCATACCTCGAACGGTGTCTTTTCAACCGATTTGGTTGGAACCCGGTTCAGCATGAACGCTGCTGTCTCAAGTGCGTGTCCCCAAAACGATAATGGTAGTGAACTTCGACTTATCATTGATCGTACCATGTCAAGCAGTGTACGATTCCTCCTTTCTGATACACCATTCATCTGAGGTGTATACAGAGGTGTGAGTTGTGAAACAATCCCACATCCCTTCAATTGATCGTCGAATTCCTGACTCAGATACTCGCCACCTCGATCCGATCGAAGCGACTTTATCTTCTTGTCCAGCTGATTTTGTACCCCATTCTGAAACTGTTTGAACTTGTCAAAACTTTCAGATTTAAGTCTCATGAGGTAGACATAACCGAACCTACTGAAGTCGTCAGTAAAGGTTATGAAATACCGGTATCCTCCTCTAGCCTCTGGAGTAAAAGGTCCGCACACATCTGTGTGTATAATCCCTAATAACTCGCTGGCCCTTTCATTCTCACTGTTGAAAGGCTGCTTTGTCATTTTACCAGACAAACACGATTCGCAAACATCATATGACTCCAAGTCAAATGGTTCTAGAATTCCGTCATCTTGGAGCTTCTCTATGCGTTTCTCGTTTATGTGTCCTAAACGACAATGCCAAAGGTAAGTTTGATTCAAGTTACTCTTGGATCTTTTACTTATATGATAGATGTCATTGTTATCTAAATTTAGCGTATATAGACCGTTTTCTGGAGTAGCTTTGAAAAAGAAAACATCATTTTTAAAACATGAAATAGCCTTTTCATTAAAAACATAAGCAAATCCATAGTCTATTAGCAAATTGAACGAGATAACATTTTTAATTAGTCTTGGAACATAATAACAAGGTTCTAGTTCTAAGACCATGCCCGAGGGCAAACTAAGATAATATGTCCCTACAGCTTCAGCACCAACCATGGAGCCTTCGCCTACCCGCAGGTCCATATCTCCTAGTCTCAGTTACTTACTTCTCTTGAATCCCTGCAAATGATTGCATATGTGATGACCACATCCGGTATCCAATACCTATGATTCATAAGAAGTAATAAGACAATCTATCATAAAGAAACATGTATCATTGGGCGAACCAATGTCCAGCTGATCTATGTCGAGTGAGTGCTCGCATGAATCCTTGCTACCACAGTCTGGGCAACAAATTTCTCCAAGTTCTTCCAGTCAGTCATCCTCCTGCATAGGGTCCACAACTGGTGACTCTAGCTGCTTCGGGTTCAACTCGTCGCTAATGCACATGAGGATTTCGTGCAACCCTGCGACAGTCATCTCAAAATCATCGAGGACATACATTACTCTTTTCTGGTAATAGTCCGACAAGGAACCGAACAAGAGCATAACTAGCTCATGTGGTTTTGATTTTGACCCCAAGCTCTCATAGCAATCCAAGAGCCTTCTCATATTAATGAGATGATCGCTAATAGGCTGACTTTCTTTCATCTTGGCTGAAAGGATTTCCCTCATCAGTAGCATACGACATATCCGTTCACTAAACTTGAACTTCTACTCCAATCCTTGAACAACCTCATAAGACGACTTCTCACGGAGATCATCCGTAAACTCGGATGATGGTGTGAGAATGAGAATCGACATGACGTCAGACTCGTCATCCAGATACTGATAGTAAGTGTCATACTCACTATCCTGGGCATCTACTCCTGGTCGTTCTGGAGGCAATGTCACAATAATGTGAAGCTTTCCCTGTGCATCCAAAACGTTTTTCAGATGCAGCTTCCAAACAACAAAGTTTGGACCTGAAAGCTTCCACTTGCCAGTGATGAGATTTAGAGACTCTCTTGGTGAATAAAACGGAATAACAGATATATAAGACATCTACAGAAAAAGAAAAGATAAAACCGATTCAGTATTGATTACATCTTCTAATAATTATTACCTTTTAAACAATAAATTATTAGACTAGGATCCATATTTCACATTTCCCGATGCAAGGTTTGGGCACTTCCCACCGGGACAATGCTATTTCTGGTAGGTAAAAATTATACCAATCGTATCCTAACTGGACACGACTCCTAGATCCGCGGGACATCGGTTACAAGAACCGTGCATGTTTAGTCCCTCTAGTGCATTTTGGGCCGGGACTCCCGATTATCACCAAAATAGATCGCACCACCTAAGACAGCATGAATTCTGGCCGGGACTCCCGATTATCGCAGAACCTTTCATGCCCTTCCCGCAATGGTTTGAACCCGGATGCCCAAGGTTTGGGCACTTCCGACACCCGAGTACCGTTTAACAGCAAGGGTGTACCATTAGGTGGGTAGCACACTGATCTAAGACTTTTCTAAAAAGGATTTCCAAGTTTTTAACGAGAAAAACTTTAATGCCAGTTTTCTTTTAAAACATCTGTTTCAATAATTAACTATTATTAAAACCCTTGTTTTATTTTATCGTGTTAATCACAACTACGCATATATAAAATATGTAAAGAAATAAAACAACCACAAACATCTATGCCTTAGCCTTGCCCTTAACTTTTGTCGGTTTCGTGAGCCACACGAAAAACCCGACGGTCAAAACCTAATTGGAAAAAACACAACACACATGGCATGACATTCTGAAGCTCCCACTGGCTCCAGCATTCAATCTTCCTTCCTGCTCCTTGCTCCTTGCATCTTGGTCCAGATATGTAAATATATTCTAAAAATCTGTTCTATTCTATTATCTAAAAACTAGAAATATAAAAGTACAAGATATCAAAGGCACGCAGACCCGCTAATCTAAAACTTTTACAAGATAGAATAGGGGTTGTAAGTGGCACGCAGGCCTCCCCACACCATAGAATAATAAATCTAAAATAACCACGAGTGCAAGAAATATAAACAATCCCCAAGGTCTAGGGCTCGGATATGACATCTCAAACATGTACTAAACTAATACATGAAAGTAAAGCAACTGATTTCTAATTATTCATCTTGATGAAAATTATTGATTTTCACAACTTGTTAAAACCCCTATATTGTTTTTCCTTTATTTGCAATAAATATATATTTCAAGTTTTATACTTTGATAATTAATCAAAAAACTCAAAAATAATATTTAAAACTTAAATTAAAATAACAACTGTATTTCAATTTAATATTGACCACAAAGTATCTGAACCGCGAGCTGGACCAAATATTTAAACTGGGTCATTGATCGGAAAACGGATCGAAAAACCAAAAAACTGGGCCGAGGCCCTTTGGCCTTTAGCGTCGCTACCCTAGCCGCTAAACCCAAACTCGGCCGCTGGCTTCCTGGGCCGTGGTTTCTGGGCCAAAGCCCACCACATAGTTAGCACCGCTAACTCTTCCGCTTTCACGCCACTATCTGCGTCGCTTTCGCGCAGTTAACGTCGATGACCACCGTCGACCGCCGAAAAACCGCCGCCAACTTCCAGCAGCCGATGACTGCCGTCCCTATCTGAGACCGCCGCCGACCTATACCGTGGACCGCTGCCCCAAACTAAGGCCGCCTCCCGGGAGGTGGTCGATTTCTCGGTTTATCGCAAATAACAACAATAATAAAAAAAACCTGATTTAATTAATATTTAAATCTAACAATCTATTTATCCAAAACTAATTAATCTAATTCAATAGAAATCATAAACTTGGATTCTATTTACTTGGATGATCAAAAAGCTTTTTTTTTTCTAGATAAAACAGAATCATATTTCATCAGAATAAAAAGAAAACTACCTAGTCTCCTACGAGGTTAGAACCTGGCTCCGATACCACTGAAGGGTTTTATAGGGTATAAAAACATATAATAACATGCACAGCGGAATAAAACCCCCTCCAGTGATCTCATCTAACTCGTACAGAAACTAAAAGAGGAAGAGGGTTAGAAAGTTATACCTTTATTGTAAACCAAAATTTTCTTAATGCCTCTAGACAGCTGCAGGTTATCCACCGCTACTACACCACCTCGAACTGGCTGCTAGACCGCCTAAGGATTAAACCTCGGATCAAATAACCGTGACCCGCGTGTGTGTGTACCGTCGCCGCCGACCACCGTCGCTCGGTGGTTGGTCCTCGGCTTTAGCGCCACCGTCGATCTCCAAGAGAAGAGAGAGAGATGCCGGCGATGGGGAGAGAGGGAGAGAGGATTAGGGATAATCTTTTCTATTATGATTAACTTATGTGATTAATGAGAGGTAAATAAGGTTTATATAATAAACCCTTATTAGTCCCCAAGCCCGTTTAATTAAAGCTCAGCTTTAATTAAACTATTAATCAATTACAGAAAATACCCTCGACCTTTCTAATTAATTAATAACTATTAATTAACTGATCCCGTTAATATTTAAACTAAATATTAACTTCTCCTTTTAAATAATAAATAACTTTTATTATTTTTCTCTTTCTCAATAATTAATTAAACTATTAATTATTGTGATACACAAATAGGTAAAATCCAACAGATTCTAATTGGGTGTGCAGCGGTGTGATCCTTTAGTGTCACATAGTATTGGACACGATAGTACATGTTATCTATCTCTGTACATAATCTAACATGTTCACGCAAGGTCCACCCCTTACGGCCACAAGCAAGGTCGGCAGACATAAGCTCTGTTTCGATGAACATACCTGCAACTCGACTATTTACCCCATTTAATCAACAGATATCTAGATTCAAACATTTTTACAACTTATCTAACATCAATTGAAGCTTACAAACATATTTTATACACAAACCTACATCAAGACTCCATCTTACACCTTCAAATTAGTCCAACCCTTTCAAGACTCCAAAACTAGGTTCTAGCTTGAAGAACACTTACAAAAAGATGAAGTAATAGCAGATTAAGCACTTGGATTCTGCTATGAACTTCCTTGCAATTGATTCTTCTTGTTTTCTCTTCCAAAACTCACAAGAGCAAGTGTGTGTGTGTGTTTTCGTATGTTTGTGCGTGTGTGAATGTATGTTTTGTGTTCACAGGGGATAAGGGAGAAGAAGGAACCGACTTAGAGGTTTATTAATTAAACCATGGGTATTTTGTTCCCCTATCCAACTTACAACTTATCACTCGATTACCCGTTTCAACCAATGGAGATATATTTGGAATCATTATCCAAAACTGTTTAATATTTTATCAATTCTATTCACTTACGACACAATTCACATAACCACATTAATTAACACACAGCACATGTTAGTAACTAAAATATATTAATTAAGGTCACTGTACAAACGCACAAACACAAGGTACAACTAGTTACAGCTAGATCTTATTTCTAGGTGTTACAAACTGTATGTTCTACTATAATCTCTAAGATCTTGGATTAAAGTTTGTTAGTAAACATTTAAAAGTAAATTTAATGAATGTATGAGTTATGCTATACAAAAAATAATACATAATTAAGTTCTGAAGCGAAACTAAGTCTTGAAATATTTCATGATACTCGATCGATCCGACCAAATTTCCTCTATCCCTCACCAAAGTCGGATCAATTAATATTTGATAGAGCCTTTACTATTTTTAATTAGTTGACATTTGAATATTGAGTCTTTCTCCATGACTATTTAAAGTTATAAGCTTAAATCTAATCATCGGTATGACTCGTTACCCAACACCAATAAACAAATCACAAAAATATTGGTCATTTCATATTGTTTATTGACTTTTTTTTTAAAAGATCTCTAAAACAATGAAATCATTTTCTTAAAACAATCCTAAAACAATGCGCCCATGACTATAAAATATTCAAAAGAACGATATGTATCCGCTTAAAACCCTTGTAATTAACTAAGTGGAAAGGATGTGTGGCTAACAACAATAATTTAGATGATGCTTTCACGTACTATTTAAATTATGGATATTAAAATCATTTCGATATTTTAATAATTTAAGTGTCATATGTGAGTATAAAGGGCTTGTAACATAGCGGTATTTGGTGGTTGTGGAGTAGTCTATCTCCCAAGAGGTTGTGGGTTTAAGTCCGGCTGTGGACAAAAAAATAGATTTAAAAGTATGTTTAGTTGGTATGTTAGTTTACCGTTAAAAAAAAGTGTCATATGCGAGTATCATTTTACTTAATGAAAAATGATATCCTTCTACCATACCTTCTTACTTATCTTCCTATTAACAAGATCAACATAAATGTAAAAATCAATTGAAGATGTGTGAAAATAGAATTAGTGAATTTTACATATTATTTATGACAAGGAGAAGGATAAAATAGAAAAAAAAATATGAACATATACCATTTTTCTAACTTAGTTAATGTTAGATACATATATTATTTAACCATCTAACAACTCGTCAAATTAGACTACCATGTTTCCCACCTATAACAATTAAAGAATCATTAATTACATAACAAGTGTCGATATATAATAGTTTTCAACTACATATAATAAAATCATATATTAAAAAAGCTACATATTAATAATATCACAATCATTTAAATCCATAAGAATATGGGGAAGTTCTTTGAATGTAGGTGTGAATGGGGCCCTAATGAAGAACCTAACCCCAACTAAGTTAATATATATGTGGGCTCATAAGAGGACTCTTCTCGACCTCTTGACTATAAATTTACACGAGTAAGTCGGATAGATTGAGATATCTAGTTGAAGATCAAAGGATGGATCGGATGCCATTTTACGATTGAATAAACCCTACACCAAGATCGGTTGAATATGCTTTATTCCTAGATCTATGAATAAAATACAAGTCGAATTTGAACACTTTGCGAACCTTGAAGGAAAAAAATAAGACAAAAAGAACATTACAAAAAAGAGAAACACACGAGAAATGAGGGCGTGGGAAGAAGTGAAAAACATGAGGATGAGAAATGACTTAATCGGTCTAACAACATCCTTAAGTGTAACAAAAATACATTAAAGGTTAAGTTTGAACATTATGAGCAACCAAATTAATTTCTCTTGTAGTCGTGGAGGTTCATACCAGTGATGACTCTAGACTTTCGCAAACTAAATGATCGCCTTGGGATTAATCGGATTGCAAAACGGATCAAAAACACTGATTGATGACTCTAAACTCTAACTCCGTCACTATGGGTAGTGGCACGAAATAAATAAACCACTTCAAAATAGTATCTAGGAAATAGACTATATACAAACCATAAATGCAAAAAGAATGAAATATTAATATATACAACTAATTTATGAATTTATCATCAAAACTGACCCCAAGAAATTAAAAAGAATTGAATCGCTAGCCTCTAGCCTCATAGAAGCTAAAATTGAACATAAATATTGAGAAATACTCGAACTTTATCCTCTTAAATGCTAGAAGAAATTTAATTTATTTCTGTCTTATTCTGTTGTGCGACATACTTTTTTCAAAGCTGTATTAGCTTTACTCTCTCTGTCTTAAATTATGATTTTTCAAATTACATTCAGTATTATTCCGAATCTCTCAAAGACCATTTTTTGAACAACAAATTGAGAGTTCAAATAAAAAGAAAATATAAAATCCTAAATAAATGAAAAGAAAACAAATAAAATGATAAAGGAAATAAAAGCAAGATAAATTAAGAATTAAGGAATAACGATCAAATGATGACCCGCACTTTGTGGCGGGAATCAAAACATAAGGATAAATATTGTTTAAAACTAACATGAAAACATAAGTACTTGAAAAAAAAACAATTGTATCAACAATAGGAATTCAATATAGTAAAATTTATTTTTGATGAATTCTTAGTGATTTGACACCATATATAGTTATAATTTAAATATATTCAAGTTTAAGTTATCCGTATTATGAATAAGATAATATTGAACATTATTAATCTTTGAATTAAAAAATAATTTTACGAAACAAACTCTTTGAGAACCATTAGGTGGTGTTTGGCTGGCTAATTGTTTTCCAATTGAATTGGAATCTATTAAGGAATTGGAATTTGAAGGATTTACATTTGGAATATGAATCCTACCTCATGTGTTTGGTAGTGCCAGAAATTGGAATCACTTCTACCACCGCCTCTCCACAAACTACCCTAATCGTACCTGTCATAACCGCCCCACCAAAGTCGCAGCCCTAGTCGAAGCTCTAGTCATTGCTGCCGCAGGTCGTCGACAAGCCAACTCGTTGCCGCCGCAGGTCGCAGCACTAGTCGCCAGTCGAAGCCCTAGTCGAAGCCACCTTCGAAGCCCTAATCGGAGCCACTTATGAAGCCCTAGTCCCCATTCGTCAGTCGCTGTCACCACTCGTCACTCACCGGCCGCACGTCGAAACTCGCTGGTTGTCGGTCATAAGTAAGCATCGGTGGTGTGTACTGAGGATGGTGTATGTGCGATGGTGTGATCGTTGTTTGTGTCATTGGAGGAAGAAGGCAGCACAGATAAATGGAGAAACAATCTTTGTTTGATGGAAAGTGAATTCCATCCAAACTAGGATGGGATGTGAAATCCTTATCTGATGGAATTTTGGTTTCATTTAGAAATCTTGTTACATACCAAAAGTTGAACCAAATAAGGAATTGATTGTAATTAGATTCCAATTCTCTTAAAATCTCTTCAACCCCCCCCCCCCCCACCCCACCAAACACCCGTTAATTTTTTCATCTAAAACATGAAAAATATGTTTGAAACATAAGAATTAATTATTTATATGAGATAAAAGTAAAAAGAAAGATTTAATGAGCTGTTTAAAAAAAGAAAATTAAAAGATTCATTTATAAACTTTTTAAGTAACAGAAAGTATAAAGTGAGTATTTTTATTACAAAATTTAAAACTAATATGAAATTAATAGTTAGATTTTCTATTTTGATTGTTATCAAAATCTAATCCAAATCCAAATTCTAAGTGGCTAAAAGAACTTTAAAAAAAACAAAACGAACAGAGGATATTACGAGGACTAGAACCTACGTGACTTCCGTCATATAAATTGTGTCAACCCAATAAATCTACAAAGCCTTTGTATATTAGTGCAGATTACTAAGTATATATAATACAAACAAAAAGTTAATGTTTATAACCTCCTTCGAAATGTTATTACTCATAATGTAATAAAAAAAACAACAATTTTGATTTATTGATTAAGTTGTCATCCGGTTATAAAGTCAAACGTATACATACATTTGTTATTTTGACAGGAATAAACTAAAACAATCGGGTTTTCTCTTTTTTTTAAACAAAGCAAGCATTTGTGGGCATTCAATGTACATCCGAGCTCAATATGAAATGCATGCATGGGTACATTATATATTAAAGAATATCAATTTTACATATTATATTTTTTATTATCTGTTTTTAAATTGTACATCTTTCAAGTACCTTTCATCATGATTTATCGCCCTTAGTTCATGATGTATGGTCTAGTAGAAGGCTTCGGGTACCATCAGGTACTCCCATTAACATTAAAATGCATATAGTGGGTACCCAAATCGAGTAGGCTCTCATGTCCTCAAGCTCGATGGAGAATCATGAACAACCCACCCCCCGCACCCCCTCTCAAACATGAAACATGCATCCATCGATGGTAGTTCCCTTCCATATTGTGTGACATTGGGTAAGGGAAAGGAGAAAGGTGAGTATAACTCATGAACTAAGTGTGTCTAACCTTCCACATGCATCCATCGATGGTAGTTCCCTTCCATAATGGTCAATCTACTCCAAATTCACAACTTTCAAGTCATTACTGCAAAAGAACTCTAAGGTCCAGTTTGTTTCACCGTAATATGAAGGAATGTAATGGAATTGAAATCAAATTCCGTTGTATATTGCGTTTGGTAACATTATTTTGAAAGGAATTAAGTTCTTCGAAGTGTTAATATTACTTTAGGTAGAGGAATGTCATTACATACCTAACATTGATGGAATTAAAATCATTTCCATTCCTGTGTATTACGGTGAAACAAACGGGACCTAATAATCGAAAGAAGCATAAGAGAGGGTAAAATAGAACAATCAAAACAAAATAAGCAACTAACTTAAGGTGAATTAACGGACTGAAGATTCAGTTCATTGAAAGTCTTAGTATGAAATTCAATACAACTTAGCAACTATTTGGTGGCAATGACACCATTTTGATCTATCTAGTTTTGACCATAAGAAGAAATGTTACTATTTAATCTGTTCGGGCTATGTTGTCATAATTCTAAAGAATGAGTTGAGAAACATCAATCGATAATATGAACACACATAAACTCTATATTCAATCATGAGAAGGAAAAGCTCCTGGAATGAACTAAACAAAACCAACACTAAACTGCTCTCAAAAGTCTCTCAAAGAAAAGTTCCTTTACTGTCACTCTCGTAAAATAAAATAGACCTAAAACTAAAAATACTAAACAACCAAACATGACTCAGCAGTCAAAAAGTCAAACTAAAATATTTTTTATGCTTTTTTACAACATTACACAAGAAGTGTAACACAAATACATTAAAGGTAGATAAGGGCATATATGGATCACATCCACACTAGGTGTGCACCCGACCCATATATAACCCGGTCTCAAGCCACCCCCTTCAATCTTTTCAGCGGCATAACGGCTAACCATCTCAGTCCAGCAACTAATCAGCCCAGTTAAACCTACACACAAACAAAACAAGTTACAAGTAACACATGACACAATAACTTAATATGTACCCAATGTTGGTCTTGGAGAGCATTATACTTTCAACAACCCCACTAAAGACCAACATGGAGATAATAATTACTCTTGAAATGGATTACTAAGACCCATTTCAGCACATAAGAAACTGTGTTGAACTAAAGGCAAAGACTTAGTGAACACATCTGCTACTTGTTCAGCAGACGGAACTTAACAACCTTAACAACACCCTTAGCAACCTTATCCCTGATAAAATGTACTTCAATTTCAAAGTGCTTAGTCCTTTCATGAAATATTGGATTATGAACCAGGTTAATAGCCGACTCATTATCACAGTACACAGGAACTGGACTCAAACCCTTTATACCCAAATCAAAAAGAATTTTCAAAATCCAAATGACTTCACACGTAATCGAGCCAAGAGCTCTATACTCAGACTCAGTAGAAGAACGCGAAACAGTATCCTGTTTTTTACTTCTCCAAGAAACTGTACTTTTTCCCAAAAAGACACAATTACCCGTGACTGACGTTCTAGTCACATGACACTTGGCCCAATCAGCATTAGAAAAAGCAGACACACTACTTATACCACTTTTAACAATATTAACCCCACTACCTAGACTATTCTTTAAGAACCGTAAAACTCTTAAAGCAACAGACAAATGTGACTTCCTTGGACAATGCATAAACTGACTCAAAGTCTGCACAGCATAAGAAATATCAGGCCTTGTCATTGTCAAGTAAATAAGTTTACCAATCAACTTCTGAAACTCAGTAACATTTGCAAGTAAACTATCTTGACTATCAATATTTTGATCAGTAATCAGAAAATTAGAATCTAAAGGTGTTTTCACAGGTTTAGAAGCTAACATCCCATATTCATGAAGAAGTTTCAAGCAATATTTCCTTTGAGTAAGACACACACCATTGGGAGTCTCAATCACCTCAATACCCAAAAAAAATTGAGCTTACCAAGATCCTTAATCAAAAACTTGGACTTCAAGAACAACTTAACCTTTTCAATTTCACTTAAACTATTACCAATAAGAATAATATCATCAACATATACAAGCAAAAAAACAGAGACACCATTTTTTCTTTAATAAACAAAGAATAATCATTAACACTTTGAACAAATCCACATTCAAACAAAGCAGAACACAATTTCTCATTCCACTTCCTCGGCACCTGTTTAAGACCATAAAGAGATTTTTTCAACCGACACACTTGATTATCACTCTTATTGTGATAACCTTCATGCAACACCATATACATTTCCTCATCCAACTCTCCATATAAAAAAACATTATTAATATCAAGTTGAAACAGACTCCAGCCATTACTAACAGCAACAGTTATAACAACTCTAACTGTTACCATTTTGGCAACAGGAGAAAACGTCTCTTCATAATCTATACCCTCCTTCTGACTATATCCCTTAGCTACTAACCTAGCTTTATATCTCTCTATTTCACCATTGGCCTTATACTTGATTTTATACACCCACCTACAACCAATAGGTTTTCGGTTATCAGGCAACGGTATAATTTCCCAAGCCTGATTTCTATACAAAGCCTTTATCTCATCATTCATGGCTTTTACCCAATTTGGGTCAGAAGCAGCCTCACTATAACTCCTAGGCTCAAAAGACTTGTCAAGATTAGACAATTGATCGACCTTTCAATCCCATACTCATGCTTACGCTCTACAACAAAATCATTAAACCTAGCAGGCATCCTCAACTCCCTTCTCGGTCTGACAAAACTAACTGAACCCCTTCCACTAGAAAAGCTAGTTCCCTCAGTTGCAACATGACCAGAAGGACTACCTACCTCAGATTGGGGAATAAGTACCTCCACACCTTGGTCATCCAAAAGGTGCTTTACACTAGTACCACCATTCTGGTGGCTGTCCCCTGTATCATTTACAGGTTGTACTTCACGAAAAGAATAAGCATTAACATTACATTCATCATCGGGAACAGAATGGGACTGATCAGAATTTAAGGGCCAACAAAACTCATCAAGGAAATTACTGTAGTCTTTAAGAGAAACTGAATCATCATTGAGACCAGCAGATCTCGTTTAAAAGGAAAGATCTCCTCATAAAATTTCACATCCCTGGAAAAGAAAACAACATTTGAATCAAGACTAAAAAGTTTGTATCCCTTTTTTTCATTAGAATATCTTAATAAAACAGTTTTCTCAGCCCTAGAATTTAACTTGTCATTATCATTAAGTCTAGTAGAATAACACCAGCACCCAAAAACCCTCAAATTATCAAATTTTGGAGGATATTTGTTAAGGCTGGCAATTTGGGTCGGGTTCGTGTTATTGGGTTCGTGTCATTCGGGTTCGGGTCAGTTTCGTGTCGACCCAATTTTGACCCATTTATTTTCGTGTCAGGTTCGAGTCGTGTCACTTTTTTTCGTGTCGGGTTCGGGTCGTGTTTCGTGTCAACCCATTTCGGTCAAAAGTATTTGACTAGTCTTTTTTTTATTTTCGATTATGGTTTTTGAATACGGGTTTCGGGTACGGTTTTCAATTACGGTTTTATGGGTTTCAAATACGGTTTTCAAATTCGGTTTTCTTCACAAAATTTTCGAATTCCTTGTCTATTTCATTTTTCTCTACTAACTAGTGATTAAAATATTAAATATCAATACAACTTAATAGCTTTAATACAAAGTAGTAGCTAGTAAACAAACCATGAACTAAAATAACTTAAAGGAATATTTTAATTTCAAAAAGCAAGTTTTTTTTCTTCTTTACCGTTGTATTCTCAGAAGGAATATCGGGTTGAGTAAGTTTCAAAGGGTCTTGATTTAAATCATTATCACTATAATATTGTTTAGGTTTAAGTCTTACCAAGTTGACAAACGTCAAATTACCAAAAGTCTAAAACAATATAGTAAAAATAACAAAAAGCAAAATGATGTAATATTGTTTAGGTATAAATCTTTTATTATTTATTTAAATTTTTAGTTTTTCAAGGTTTTGTACTTTTGTTTATCGGATTTTATTGACTAAGATGTCATTCCTTCATTTTAATTCACAATCTTCTTTTTAAAATTTTAAATTTAAGTATTAAAGAAAATTTTATTAATTTTAGTTTTACCTTTATACGGGTCACTTTTGGGTTGTCGGGTTGACCCTAACCCAACCCATTTATTATCGTGTCAACTTCGTGTCGACCTGGTTTTGACTCATTTCAAGTTCGTGTCGCTTTTTTCGTGTCCGGTTCGGGTTGTGTTTCGTGTCGGGTCAGAAATTATCAGCCTTAATATTTGTATACCCTTTCAAACTGAGTTATTCCATTTAAAACTGATGAAGGTGTTTTGTTTATTAAAAAAACAGCAAGGGTTAAGATTGATGAATCAATTAGCAAGCAACGCAGATCAACTTCAAATCTGAATCAACCAGCAAATCAGCAACAGAAGCAAATCACCCAGGACCATTGCCCAAACAAAGCAAATGCATATTCGATCCGGTCTCTAACAAATCAAAGAATACACCACAGAAAACAATCGGTACCACCAGAAGAATCAATCTAATCTGGTCTCTAACAAATCAATCTGAATCAATTGGTACCAAGTCACCACAGAAATCAATCGATACCAAACAGAAGAACAAACTCTAATCCACGGCAGAAGAACAAAGATCTAATCGGAGAACAACTCTAATCGACATCAAAGAACTCAAAGACCCGTATTATTCCTGCCTGAGATCGCACTCTGTTTCTTTCATCTTCTTCCAGAAATCATACATCAAATCGTAGCTTCAACTATTCTTGATGGACAAAGACCTAATCGACAACAGCCAATCGGTCCACAAAAGAACAAAGACCGAATCGATCAGAAACAAGGGGCGCTAATCGATCAGGAACCAACTTAGGATTTCCACAAATCTCGAACAAGAACAAATCGACAACAGTCAATCGATAACAGAAGAACAAATCACAAACAAAACCTAATCGATCAGATAATCAATCGATCCACTGATACCAAGTTGAGAAACATCAATCGATAATATTAACACACATGAACTCTATATTCAATCATGATAAGGAAAAGCTCGTGGAATGAACTAAACAAAACCAACACTAAACTGCTCTCAAAAGTCTCTCGAAGAAAAGTTCCTTTACGCCTTGTTTAAACCTCCCCCTCCAAACCCGTCTAAATCATCCCAATTTTGGGAGGATAAGTTTGACATCAAATTAAGCCTACACTCTCCCTCCAAACCCTTACAAATCATTTTTTTTCCTTCATTAAGTGAAAGTCAAGAACACCTTTTTAAAGCTTTCCTTCCAAATCATTTCCTTTCCTTTCTAAAAAAAACTCGAGAACAATGCGTTACTGTCACTCTCGTAAAATAAAATAGACCTAAAACTAAAAATAGTAAACAACTAAACATGACTCAGCAGTCAAAAAGTCAAACTAAAATAATTTTTATTTTTTACCACATTACACAAGAAGTATAACACAAATACATTAAGGTGGTGTTTGGTTTGCAGGAATGTTTCTGATGGAATTGGATTCTCTGAAGGAATTGGAATTGTCAGGAATTGGAATTTGAATCTGTAATCTGTTTGGATGACAAGAAATGGAATTGGAATCTAATTCCATATTCTGTTTGTTTCGCAAATAATACAGATGAATTTGATTTCAGTATTGTAAAATGACAAATTTGTCCTCCTTATTACAAGATCAATTTGTATTGAAACTTTATGTGTGTTCCATCTAAACCAACCGTCATCGCCGCCGCCGCCGCCGCCGCCCACCACCAACCGCCACCGCCGCCGCCGACCATCACCAACCGCCGCCGACCACCACCAACTACCACCGGTGGCAGTGGTGGTTGGTGATGTTCGGCAGCGGTGGTGGTGGGCAGTGGAGGTGGTGGTTGGTGGTTGTCGATGGTGGTGGGCGGCGGCGGCGGCGGTGGCGGTGGCGGTGGTGGTTGGGGGTGGTCGGCGGCAGTGGTGCCGTGTGGCGGTGGTGTGAGGTTGCCGACGCAAAATGGGTAAGTGTCTAACGAGTTAGGGCATAATAGGGTTTGAATGAGGGTAGTATAGTAATAAGCCACTTTCCCTTGTTTAATGGATTTTAAATTCAACCCACATGTCAAAAGATTGTAGAATCCCTTACCTATGTGATTTAAATTCCCAACAAATCTAATTCCATGGTGAACCAAACATGGGTTTCTAAGGAATTAAAATCTAATTCCCACAGAATCCCATGGATTCCTGCAAACCAAACATCCCCTAAAGGTAGCTAAGGGCATATATGGATCACATCCACACTAGGTGTGCACCCGACCCATATATAACCCGGTCTCAAGCCACCCCCTTCAATCTTTTCAGCGGCATAACGGCTAACCATCTCAGTCCAGCAACTAATCAGCCCAGTTAAACCTACACACAAACAAAACAAGTTACAAGAAACACATGACACAATAACTTAATATGTACCCAATGTTGGTCTTGGAGAGCATTATACTTTCAATACCCCCCCTCAAGACCAACATGGAGATAATAATTACTCTTGAAATGGATTACTAAGACCCATTTCAGCACATAAGAAACTGTGTTGAACTAAAGGCAAAGACTTAGTGAACACATCTGCTACTTGTTCAGCAGACGGAACTTTAACAACCTTAACAACACCCTTAGCAACCTTATCCCTGATAAAATGTACTTCAGTTTCAAAGTGCTTAGTCCTTTCATGAAATATTGGATTATGAACCAGCTTAATAGCCGACTCATTATCACAGTACACAGGAACTGGACTCAAACCCTTTATACCCAAATCAAAATGAATTTTCATAATCCAAATGACTTCACACGTAATCGAGCCAAGAGCTTTATACTCAGACTCAGTAGAAGAACGCGAAACAATATCCTGTTTTTTACTTCTCCAAGAAACCATACTTTTTCCCCAAAAAGACACAATAACCCGTGAATGACCTTCTAGTCACATGACACTTGGCCCAATCAGCATTAGAAAAAGCAGACACACTACTTATACCACTTTTAACAATATTAACCCCACTACCTAGACTATTCTTTAAGAATCGTAAAACTCTTAAAACAACAGACAAATGTGACTTCCTTGGACAATGCATAAACTGACTCAAAGTCTGCACAGCATAAGAAATATCAGGCCTTGTCATTGTCAAGTAAATAAGTTTACCAATCAACTTCTGAAACTCAGTAACATTTGCAAGTAAACTATCTTGACTATCAATATTTTGATTAGTAATCAGAAAATTAGAATCTAAAGGTCTTTTCACATGTTTAGAAGCTAACATCCCATATTCATGAAGAAGTTCCAAGGAATATTTCCTTTGAGTAAGACACACACCATTGGGAGTCTCAATCACCTCAATACCCAAAAAAAATTTGAGCTTACCAAGATCCTTAATCAAAAACTTGGACTTCAAGAACAACTTAACCTTTTCAATTTCACTTAAACTATTATCAATAAGAATAATATCATCAACATATACAAGCAAAAAAACAGAGACACCATTTTTTCTTTAATAAACAAAGAATAATCATTAACACTTTGAACAAATCCACATTCATACAAAGCAGAACACAATTTCTCATTCCACTTCCTCGGCGCCTGTTTAAGACCATAAAGAGATTTTTTCAACCGACACACTTGATTATCACTCTTATTGTGATAACCTTCACGCAACACCATATACAATTCCTCATCCAACTCTCCATATAAATAAGCATTATTAATATCAAGTTGAAACAGACTCCAACCATTACTAACAGCAACAGTTATAACAACTCTAACTGTTACCATTTTGGCAACAGGAGAAAACTTCTCTTCATAATCTATACCCTCCTTCTGACTATAACGGCTAACCATCTCAGTCCAGCAACTAATCAGCCCAGTTAAACCTACACACAAACAAACCAAGTTACAAGTAACACATGACACAATAACTTAATATGTACCCAATCTTGGTCTTGGAGAGCATTATACTTTCAACAGAATGTCATAACACCTATTATTAGACCAAAAAACTGTTAACTCGATTTAAACTAATACTAAAAACAACACATGAAACCGGAGAGTGCACCCATCAACACAGCATTGGTAAGAAAAGGTTGATCCATAAAGAACTAATAACAAACCTCGATTAACACTTAACTAGAAACATGCTTCGGATAGATAATTTATAAACTAAGAAATAAGAAATAAGCATAAAAGCAAATAATCCTAATTTAAACTACCAACTACGTAAAACAGTATTCACATATGTGAGCCTTCAAATGAATAAATTGCCTAGTTTCACAAAGTCGGTATGCAAGCTTGACTGTCGTTTGTTATCTCAATATATAGTTACCAATCACCTAATTGGTCACTCGTCATGGACTAGAACCATATAATCAACTCTTAATGCAAAACTCCATGTGAACGACATTAAATAATACCCTTAATGATCATCAAGTACACACCTAGATAAATTACAGTCTACTCATTTGTAAGGAAATGCGAAATGGACCCAAACAATAACAGAGTTTTTTTATCAAATGGGTGTACTTGAAAAACATATTTACCAATCAGGTGTTGTTTTGAACATATTTACTAAATACGTGTAGTTTAGATATATTATTATTTTTTATTATTATTAAATTGAATTATATTATATTTATAATAATTAATACTAGCTATGAATAAACTTGTCACCACCAAATCACCCCATTCTCTCCCTGCTTTCATACCACCGCCGCTTCCTCCAGCCGTACTCCGGCAGCCATCACTCCGGCAGCCGTCGTCGACCTCGATTCTCTCGTCTTCTCCGGCAGCCGGCCGTACTAACAACATCATCGTCGTCTTCTCCTCGACGACGCCACCATCGTCGTCGTCTTCTCCTCGACGGCGCCACCATCTTCGTCGTCTTCTCCTCCTTTGGGGAACCCTAGAGCCGGCGATTCACCCATCATCTTCTCGACCTGTTTTGTCTTCTTTGTTTGAATCCTGGTTAGATCTAAAGGGGTTTCTATCTCTTGCACTCACCGCACCACCACCGACGGCTTCCAGCGCACCACCATCGTCGAATTCCACCACACCACCACCGTTGGATTTATCGAACAGATCTGAGAGAAAATGAGAGATATCTGAGAGAGAAAAGAAAAGAAAAAGATCCGAGGGGTGGCCGGAGGTTTGTGTGTGGTGTTTGGAGGAGGTGATGGGGTGGCCGGAATAAAAAATTATAGATGGTGGCAGTAGTTGGGTGGTGGTAGTGGTGTTACGGTGGTGGTTATACATGGTGACACCAGTTGGGTGGTGGTATGTTTGGTTGAAGTGAAGCATATGGGGTGGTGGTTCCGATGTCGACGACGGCTGTCGGAGTGATGGCTGCCGGAGTACGGCCGGAGGATACGGCGGTGGTATGAAAGCAGGGAGAGAATGGGGTGATTTGGTGGTGACAACTTGATAGGTATTATTAATTATTATAGATATAATTAAATTTAATAATAATAAAAAATTAATAATATATCTAAACTACACCTATTTAGTAAATATGTTCAAAACAACACCTAATTGGTAAATATGTTTTTCAAGTACACCCGTTTGGTAAAAAACTCAACAATAACACCACACAAACAAAGCAAATAGCAAACATGAAACAAGAATACAAAAATTTTACATGTTTCACTTCATGGATGTGATGAAGCTACGTCCACGGCCAAATTAGATCGAGATTGTTTCTTATTATGTGCTCAATGTTACAGATTACATGAGACAAATATTTATAGGTAAAACATAATTACAGGAAACCATCTAATTATGTAAACTAGATCAACTGAATTATGGAAACCATATCAACTTAAATATGGAAACCAGATCAGGTTGGCTGAAGCCTACATCACAAAAATCTTCCACTTGGAGGCTTCAAAACACGAGCACTTGCATTACTCTGTACTGTGTAAACCTGTTCTCCAATCTCTAGTTCGGCATCTTAATTCATCACTGAACCTGAAGACCGGCTAAAGCCATGTCAAGCTTCAGCTTATAGTACACATATATGCAGGATTCTTCGTACTAAGGATCTTCTTCAAGGACAACGTACCATCACTTATCAACTTCTTGATAAAGTGATACCTCATCTGAATGTGTTTCATTATGCTATGAAACACTAGATTCTTTGCAAGGTGAAGTGAACTCGGTTTATCACAATAGAGAACACTATAATGTTGTTTCATGCCCAACTCTGATAGAAATTTCTTTAACCAAATGAAATCTTTACTTGCTTCTACAATCGCCAAGTACTCTGCTTCAATGGCTGAGAGAGCAACAATTTATTTGTAACCTGGACACCCAAATGACTATTGTTCCACCAACCGTGAACACAAAACCCGTAGTGCTCTTGCCTGAATCTGAACAACACCCCCCCCCTAAATCTGCATCAACAAAACCTTCCATAATAACACTTTTCTTCTTGAAACATATTGAAGTTTTAGAAGTCCTCTTTAAGTAGTGTAACAACTACTTAACCGCCTCCTAATGCTCTTTACCCGTATTAGACATAAATTTGCTAAAAACTCCTACTACATGAGTAATATTTGCCCTGGTGCAAACCATTGCATACATTAAACTACAAAGTGCAAACTGCTGAAGCATAAGGAACTTTAGCCATTTCATCTTTGTCTTCATCCGTCTGAGGTAATTGTTTCTTAGAGATTTTCAAGTCAATAGCCATATGTGTGCTTCTGACTCTGGCGTCATTCGTCCTGAACCTATCTACAACTTTCAAAATATATTTTCTTGAGAAAGTTTTAGTGTACCTTTCGTTCCATCTCTGACAATGCTCATCGATCTGTCTTGTAGCACAAAAATCTTTCGTCTTAAATTCTTGAGATAACTTAATCTTTAATGTGTTGATTTTTGCTATATCTGTTCCCGCAATCAACATGTCATCAACATATAACAGCAACATTATATAAGAGGATCAGAATTTCTTTGGGTAACAACAGTGATCCATCTCACATTTTGTGTAACCATTCCTTTACATAAAACTGTCAAACTCAAGTACCATTGCCTTAGTGCTCATTTAAACCAATATAGACTTTTTTGCAACTTACAAAGCAGGTTTTCTTTACCAGCAACGTGAAAACCGTCTGGTTTCATCAAGGTCATCATGTAAGAATGTTTTCTTAATATTTAGCTGCTCTAGATGTAAGCTTTCTGCTGCAATGATACTAATGACCAACTTGATTGTAGTCATCTTCACAAGTAGAGATAATATTTCATTGTAATCAACCCTTCTTTTATATTGGAATCCCTTCTTTACCATTCTTGACTTGTACCGTTTGCTACCATTAGATTCCTTTTTCACCTTGAACACACATTTATTCTGTAAAGCTTTCGTACCTGCTGGTAACTTAACCAAAGATCAAGTCTGGTTCTTTTCAAGTGAATCCATCTCATCCCTCATGGCCTTCATCCACTGTATAGATTCTTTAGCTTTAAAGCTTCTGAATAAGATTCTGGTTCACCATTTCTAGTCAGCAGCAAATAATATGCTGATGGAGAGTATCTAGCTGGAGGACTTATTTCTCTTGTGGATCTTCTCAAAGGGGTTGCATCATCAGTGGCACTCTCACCTAAGCTTCCACTATCACCTGAGCTCCCACTATCACCCAAGCTCCCACTATATCAAAGTCCCCCACTACTTTCTGAACCGTCAACATTTTCTGAAAGCTTACTTGCAAGATCATCATCAGAGTTATCTTCAAACACAACTAGATCTTTCTTGTTGGATTCTTTTTAAGTCTTAGGATTTGTTAAAGACTTATCTTTATAAAATGAGTTTCATTGAATGTGACATCTTTGCTTTTATCAACTTTCCTATCCTGGTCATACCAAGATATCCCATCTCATCTAAGCCATAACCAATGAATACATGCTTCTTGGCTTTCGACTCAAGTTTATCTCTATTTGCATTTTGCATATTTGACGTTCACATATGCATCACAACCAAATACCTTCAAGTGTGAGAGATTATCTTCTTTTTAGTGACAAAGGCAATTAATGATCTAAAAATTTTGCTTTAGAACTTTTGATGATAGGATTTGTGTGCATAACCTTCGAACCCTGATGACACGCCCAATGCCATAAGACACTCATGGGTCACACCTGTAAGGGATGTAATTCAAGAGGTTAAACAATCATAGTTTGGGGATAGGTTTTGTGACAGTTAGTTATAAACCAGTATAGAGAGTTATAGATAACCAGAGTTGAGTAATTAACAAGATAATATATATTTATTAGTTAATAAATATATATATTGTTAATTATTAATATTTAAGATTAATACTTTAGATATTATCATAAATAATAGGTTATTGCTAATTAATTATTATAGGGAAAAACAAAAAATATATATATATATATATATATATATATATATATATATATATATATATATATATATATATATATATATATATATATATATGTGTGTGTGTGTGTGTGTGTGTATGTGTATGTGTGGTTAAAATATGTATTTTTATTTAATAATTATTAGTAATAAGTAATTAATCAAGGTTTCCTATTTGAGGATAACAAGGATGTTATCTATAAATAGGAGATTAAATAACTTGATTAGGGTTAAAAAAATAATACATTAGAAAAACAACTCTCTCTCCTCTCTCCGTTGATTCGGCCGTCGACTACCCCAAGCCCCAAGGGGGTGTCGATTTTGGTGATTAACACATCAAGGAATCAAGAACATGAAGAGTGATTCAATCCTTCTAGCGGATTCTTGTGGTGCCTCATTACGGGTGGACGTTCTTGAGCAATCCAAAGGTATAATCTTCATCTTATTAATGTTCTTGATGATGCATGAAAATCGATGATATATATATATGTGTGTGTGTGTGTGTGTGTGTGTGTGTGATATATATCGAATGGTATGCATGTATGATATACTAGATGATAATCTTGATTAATACATGTTTTGGCTAATCTTGAATATGATGATGATATGGTTTTCGAATATGTACACACACACATACACATGTTTCGATTTTCATACATGTGCCATACAGACTTGTGATATAACTAAGATTTTTATTCTTTTAGGGTTTTAAAGATTAATGTTATTGTTTTGTTTTCGCTTTATAAATGATAACTGTTTTTGTTGCAATTCTGAGTCGGTTCAAACCAGTTAGGTTATGAATCAGTATAACTCAAGTTTGAATTGTACCCTCTAAAACCAAACAGTGGTATCAGAGCCTAGGCTCAATGTATCACAATGTGTTGGATGATCTGTTATTGTTATATTATTATTATTGTGTATTGTATTTTTAGAAAATCATAAAGGAATAACAAGTTCATGTTAATCCTAGTTTGTTCAAAAGCAGTTAGGTTTAACCGTTTAACAGATTAAAATATGAACAGTTTGTTGATTCATATATATATATATATATATATATATATATATATATATATATTTGAAAATATGGGGATTGATGTGTCGCGTGTCAATCTCAGATTTATTGTTTGAATATTTTATGTTTCACAGTTCTCAATTTTTTTTAATCAGAAATGTTAAACCAGTTAGGTTTAACAGGTTAAAAAAAGGTTAAAACTATAAAAGGTTTCTATTTGTATATTCTTATATGTATATATCAATTATGATAATTATTAACCAGTTGAGTTAATATGGATAATTTTGAAGTTTTTAATAAAAAACTAGTTTAGTTTAGGGTTAAATAGTAAACTTCAAGACTTGAAATTCTATAATCTTATCAACACGTTTTAGTTGATATAATTTATTTAAAATTTTAAATAATTAAAACAACTTTTATGTTTTAATTTGAATTTTATATAAATTAGAATTTCTAGTTTTTATATATTTGATGTATAAATATAAATGCATGATTTCCGAATTTATTATTTTTGATCGAAAAAGGTCACCGGAAACCACCGGGATCATCGGCGGCAGCCCAACAACGGTGGCCCAGGGAGGGTGGTGGACCGGCGGTGGTAAGCTAGCCACGGCCCAGCAGTTAGCTGAGGCCCAGTGGCATCGGTGGCAAAAGGCAATAGCCTAGTTGGGGTTTTTGGCCCGGTACTCGCAGCACACCTACAGCAGCCCAAACCGAATCGCGGCGCAATCAGGTTGGTCGCGGCCTAGTTGTGGGTTCGGCCTAGCAGCGGTCCGGGTCAAAAAATGTGACCCCATTGCTGCTGCCCGGTGGTCTAGTGATTCGAGGAAGGTTCTCCCCAGTCGGGTCGGCCCAGTTAAGATACTTTGATGATTTTTATTATGAGGCCCAATAGAAAAGGTTTAAATAAATATAGTTTTTAATTAATTTAATTAATAACACAAGTTTTTGTTTTTAAACTTGGGCTTATAAAATTGATCATAATCAATTTGGGCTTCTCGGCCCAGTTAGTAGTGATCAAGGTTCTAAAAATCGCGCCATGGCGGTGCCAAGGCGCGAGGCGCGAGGCCACCGTTACGAAACAGGCCTTGGCGGTGGGGTTAGGCGTGGCGTACGACAAGGCGGGATAAGGCGCGATAAGGCGCGCCAAATGGCGAGTTTTTTAAAGTGTGGCGCGTATAAATTAATTTTTTTTAAAAAATGGTATTTTTTATATACATTTTACGATCGCGTGTATTGAACTTCTATAAATTTGTATTTTTTAATTTGTATAAGTTACTTTGCTCCTCATTTGTGTAAATTTGTGTAAATTGTATATTAATAATGATAGATTGGACATATATTATTATAAAATATATACAAAACTGCCGCCTTAAGTGACGCCTTAAAAAACGCCATGGCTTCGCCATAGCTCGTTAAGCTTGAGGCTTGACCTCGCCGCCACGCCACGCCTTACTTTTTTTAGAACCTTGGTGGTGATCAAGATGGGTCTCGGCCCATAGGCCTTGGATCATAAAATACCGTTTGTATTTTAGATATATAATTCGGAATAAGTAATAATACAAGATAATATATAAATATATATTATTTTTACGGATTTAAAATTTACATATTCATATATAGATTATGATTAAGGTTTTATTTTCACTAGTTAAGTTAAAATAATAGGTTTTATGATATTTTTGGATTAAAATATAATAATTAGCCATAATGATGTAATATTATTGGACAAAATAAACAAGGTTAAATTTTAATCAATTCAGTGTTTTTGGATTAAAAACACATTTGGTGTAGTAGTTATTATACCATTTGTTTGATAATTGATTAAAAGGTAAGTTTTGTCAAAATTTTCTCATCTCAATTAATAGTTTAAATAATTTGAGAGTAAATGAGAAAAGGTCTCTGTTGCTTGCATTTTTTAATGCGTGGATGGTTATTTATATGTATTATAAATGTTGAATTGGTTTGACTTGTATACTAAAGCCGCATTAC
Organism: Pulicaria dysenterica; assembly: GCA_947179395.2. NCBI lineage: Eukaryota > Viridiplantae > Streptophyta > Magnoliopsida > Asterales > Asteraceae > Pulicaria > Pulicaria dysenterica. The sequence continues at coordinate 32,721,605 of OX359289.1, read as the reverse complement.
TGTCTTTAAGTCGCGTTTATAGTTTATACATGTCAACCACAAATGCTTGACTTAAACAAGTCAACAATATATTCTTGTTGTGGTTAGACATGTAGGTTATAGGTTTTGCCAACTTAGACATGTAGTTGTGTTTTTTGTTTTCTGTATATCTTTTTGGCTTTGGGGAGGCCTGCGTGCCACTTACAAACCCTTTTACAATGTTAAAGTATTTTTGGGGAGGTCTGTGTGCCACTTACAACCCCTTTCTGTAATGTAAAAGTAATAGAATATGATTTTATATATTCTAATTTAGTTTGTTGTAACCAAATCCAAAGACGAAAGATTATTCAAGACGGAGGAACAAAACGGAATTGCTCGGGATAAGATTGGAGGTGTCAAGGCCGGTGGGAGCAAGGAGATTTTTCGCTAGATCCAGCCACGAGATCTATTTAGTATAGTTTGTACTTATTTGACCCCTTAGAACATAGTTGGAAAAACTATAACAATTTATTATCTGCATGGTTGTGCTTTACTTTTATGATTATTATGCTCCTATAAAATTAAAGTAGTAGGTTAATAATGGATATTATTAATCAGAGGTAAAACCACGATATGTGATAAAATAGGTATACGACAACAGATTATAAAATGGTTATACAAAACTAGAATCAAGTTTTTTCAAACTTGGATAAAACCCACTAAAATCTTTGACCATTAGTGCTACCCATCTAGTGGTACACCTTTCCTGCTCCCGTTACCTTAGTGTGTTGTCGTGCCCAAACTATGCACACTGGGGTTCAAACCGATGTGGGGAGGGGGTGAAAGACTTTGCGATTCCCTGATGTGATGGGCCAGAGTTCACCCTGTCCTAGGTAGTGCGGTCTATTTTCGTGATTCCCTGTTGTGACGGGCCCAAAATGCACTTAGTGTAGAGATAAACATACTTAGATTAATTATCTAAAAATCTCTACAAGGTTTAGGAGTCGTATCAAGTTAGATACGATTAGTAAAGGAACCTACCTACCTGAAATAGCACGGGGTTGGTGTTGTCGTGCCCAAACCGTGCACCAACACGTGTGAAATAAGGATCCTAGGGCTAGTACTTATCATTTAAGGGTTTTTATCGATTTGTATTTGTTAGATTATGTGCAGAGATAATTAATGGGTACATTGTATCCAATGTTATAAGAGACTAAAGGGTCACACTGCTACACACCCAATTAGAACAGTTTGGAATTTACCAATATTTGTGTGGAAATAATTAATAAGTGGAATTAATTATTTGAGAAAAGAAATAAATAATAAATAGTTATTTATTATTTAAAGGGAAATTAAATATTACGTTTAATATTTAACGGCCAAGTTAATTAATAGTTAATTAATTAACTAGTAAAGTCCAGGGGGTCAAAGTGCAAGGAATGAAACTTCAATTAAAGTCATGGGCTTTAATTGAATGGGCTTGGGCTTGGATAATGTTTTAGTATTTAAACCTAGAAAAAGCTCATTTATCCATAAGTTATTATAATTTTCAAAAAGGAAAAACCCTCGCCTCCCTCCCTACTCTCTCTCTATGTCGAACATAAACCCAACACCCGATTTTGGCTTCTGCTTTGACTGTACAAGGGCAAAAAGCCTTTCGGATTTTTGCGATGTACGTATACACACACACGCGGTTCATGTTGTTCGGGTAATTCCAGCAGTGGTCTAGCAGCTAGTTCGTTGGTGGTGCAGTAGTGGTGGACTGTCTTTAGCAATCCCAAGATCACAAGAGGTATTATTTTCCTAACCTTTTATCTGGATTGTTATTGAGAAATTGATGTGATCATTAGAAAGATCCTAACCCTTTTAGGGTTTAGAGGGTTGTGTTCAATCCAGTTCCGCTTTAGGATTGAACCAGTAGTATCAAACCCAGGTTTGACCAGTTTGTGTCTTAGGGCGATTTGGTTAGGTCAAAACCCTTCAGTGGTTCTAAAGTTTCCAGCTTTATCTGTTTTTAGATTAAAGGTGTATTCTTAATCTTCTTCTTGTTTCTTGTATTTTTCAAAAATCAAGAAGGGCAACAAAACAGTTTGTTTTTGTTATCCAGTTGCCAAAAGATTTAATCATGTTGATCAGAAAGTTTAAACAGCTAGTTTGAATGGTTAAAGGATTACGGCTTTTGGTAAAAACAAGTTTTTGATCAAGAAAATTGAACAGTTTGTTTAATTGGTAAAAACCTAGTTAGTTGATTCGTTTAAGTTATATCATCTTCTACTTCATCTTGTTTCTCCTTGTGAAAATCGAAAACCAAAGAGATGATTAAAACAAGTTCTTGTTTTTCATCTAAAAAATATAAAAGTCTTTATTTTAATCAGAAAGGTTTAAACAAGGTTTTGTTTAAACGGTTAAAAGACAAGTCTTTTATTAAAACCTGATCTTGATCAGAAATTTAAACAAGTGTTGTTTAAAGGTTAAAATATGGCTTTAGGATTATTAATTATTAATGGAACAGTGTTTTGGTCACATTAAGAATTAAAGTTTTTGATTTTTGATTAAATCCAGTTTTTAATGAGGATATTAAAACTAGTTACTTTTAATAGATTAAAAGGGATTAAGATTTTAAAAGGAATTTATTTTTATTTTAATCGGAAAAGAAACCGAGGCCACCCCCGTAGCCGGTGGTGGCAGTCCAGGCGGCAGCGGTGGTCGGTGACGGCGGGGGCAGTGGTCAGTCGGCGGCAATCGGCCGGCGGCGGTCGGTCAGCTGCAGTCGGTCGGCGGCAGTCGGGCGGCGGTAGTCGATTGACAGCTGGATGGGCGGCGGTGGCGCGACTTCGGCCCAGGGACCACGGCCAAACCGGTTTGGATATGGGATCCGGTCCAGATAAAGTTCAGCCCAGGTAACTCTCGGCCCAGGTGGCTCTAGGCCCAGGTGGTTTCGGCCCAGGAAGGGCAAACGGGCCAGGAGGGGTTTTCAGCCCATAAGTTTTTCTCGGTCCAAGAGTTATCGGCCCAAATAAGTTTTTCGGTTAAATGCAAAGGTTATTAATTTTAAGCATTAAAATTAATAAGATTTTCATATAAACTAGTAATTTATATATTTTGACTAGCTTAGTTAAAATATATAATTTTTGGATGTTTGTTTATGATGGCTAGTTGAGACATTATAAACAAACTCTGAAAGGGTAAGTTTATATAAAAGGATTGAAACAAGATGTTGTTATTTAAATAATGATCAGTTTTTTTTGTCGTGTTTGGTTTTTGGTAAAATCAGTAAAAACTCGACATAAAAATTATTCTCTTTTGAATAAAGTCATATTTTTCAAAGTTTGTTGAAAAACTGTTTTCATCAATTTAATTTAAATAACTTAGATGATTATATTTCTCATTTTTGATTAATAGTTATTAGTCAAAAGAATCAAAAGGGTAGATGAGAATAGTTAAATGAATCAGGTTCTGTGTTTATCGTTTTTATATCGTTTATATTTATAACTACGTGGTTGTTATATATATGTTGTTTATATATATTGCGTGGTTGTGATATGTAACTATAGTTTTGCCGACTTAGGACTCGTTTTTTTCCTTCTTCTTTTTGGTTTTGGGAAGGCCTGCGTGCCAACTACAATCCCTTTTTCATTTGTAATAATGTACTGGTTCGGGGAGGCATGCGTGCCACTTACAACCCCTTTTTTCATTATTGTAATTGTAATAGTAATAGTTGTAGTTTTGTCCCATAATCAAGATGGAGTACGAGAAGATATTCAAGATGATGACTTGCACAGTGCTCGGGTACTTCGGAGGAGGTGTCAAGGCAAGTGGGAGAAATGAATCATAAAGGCAAATCCAAGTTCCTCTTATCCTTAGGATTAACCATAGGATTAGTTGGCAAAACTATAGGTTTTTATCTGCGTGATTGTGTTTATTTTTAAATGCTTACTCATGTATGTGTGTGATGCTAAATAAACAAGTTTAATAATAGGCAATTATTGAACAGAAAAAAACCACGGTTTATGACAAACTAGAATACGACTTCAGTTTGTTAGTCGTATTAGTTAAATTTTTATAAATTTAAAGTTTTGTCAAGTATATAAGTTTGGAACTTATAAAGCCGTTTTGTGCACCTAGTATAGGTAAACATCATATTTTTAAAACAGATAGTTTTAAAACGTTTTTTCAAAAACTGGAAAGTTAAGTTTTTCTTTTAAACTTAATAATAAAACCCAAGAAAATCTTAGACCAGTGTGCTACCCATCTAATGGTACACCTTTGCTGTTAAACGGTACTCGGGTGTTGGAAGTGCCCAAACCTTGGGCATCTAGGTTCTAACCATTACGGCAAAGGGTATGAAAGATTTTGCGATAATCGGGAGTCCCGGCCAGACTTCATACTGTCTTAGGTGGTGCGATCTATTTTTGTGATAATCGGGAGTCCAGGCCCAAAATGCACTAGAGTAGAGTTAAACATACTACTCTGGGTCTAATTGCTCTACGAGGTTCTAGGAGTCGTATTAGCTAAGTACGATTGGTACAGGGTGTTACCTACTAGAAATAGCATGGCTTGTCGGGAAGTGACCAAACCTTGCGTCAAGTATGTGAAATATGGGTCCTAGGTCTGGTATATATTATTTATGGGTTTGATGATATATGTTAGAAAAGTTTATTTGCAATTACTAATTAAACCGAGTTTTAATTTGTAGATGACAATCAACATTACCAACACTAACAACCTCTCACTTCGCTCTATCCTAGAGAAGGATAAGCTCACCGGACCAAACTTTCTCACTTGGGAGAGAAATCTCTGGATCGTGCTGAGCCACGAGAGAAAGTGGTACGTCGTAGAACAACCTCGGGAAAATCCCCCTGCCAATATGCCAGGGCAGACGTCAGGGAGGCTTATCAGAAGCGCTCCAATGACGCTATGGATGTGAGTTACCTCATGCTTGCAACGATGAGTCCTGAGTTGCAGTCAAGCATGATGGAGACTCCTGCATACGACATGATCCGCTAGCTGAGGGACATGTTCCAGGAGCAATCCCGCACGGAGCGTTATGATGCCACTAGAGCATTTAACTCGTGCAAGATGGCGAAGGGGACATCGGTCGGTACCCATGTCATGAAATTGAAGGGGTATATGGACCACCTAGAGAGACTTGGGCACCCAGTACCGTTGCAGCTAGCAACGGATACGATACCTAGCTCGTTGTCAGACGACTATAAGCCTTTTATAGTTAACTCCTGCATTTCAGGAGTGATGGCAGGACCAGCATCATCTCGTATCAAGTGAAACACCTTTTAACCCATCTGTGGGATTGGCATTGTGTTATGTGTAACATTCAGATGTGTATATGCCTCCCAGTCTCCCACTGCAATGCTTGTAATGCAACCAAGCTGAGAAATCTGATATAAGACATATGGGTCCTTGTTGTCTTTTTGACAGTTGCCAATGTAATCTTATCCATCATCTCAGTAAAGATAATCTGAGCAAAATCTACATTCATCCCAGTCACTAGAGCATGAAGAACCATAAGCTCAGTCTGATTCAGTAGGTCATGACTCCCTGACTTATGACCAAAACATCTAATGATGACACCAGCCAAGTATTTCGAGGGGTGACCTAAGGCTGACAGCTTGTATCTACCATGACAAATTGGTTCATTGTAGCCAATCAGGGGCAAAACCTCCAAGGTTTGTTCAGCAGTGGCAAAGGGTTGGAATGGGGCAAAGTTGGGTAAGTATAAGGCTTGTCTGAGGGTTTCAACAGAGATGACAATGGGGGTTTGATTATTCTGGATAGTGCAAGTGATGGTTTGATTTTTTGGGTGGTATCTAGCAGTGTACCACATCTCCCCAATAATGCGAGGGAAGATGAACAGAGGATGATCAGATAAGCAGGGAAACAGAGGGTGTACTCTTAAAAAATTAACCATGGGTTCAAAGCCCTGGTTTGCTTTGGATTGAGGTATGTCGGTGTTAATTAGGATGTTATTTGGGGTTATGGTGAAGAGAGAGTTAGGAGTAACATTCTCACCTGAAATAGCTTGAGGGACCTCAGTAGGGTGAACATAACCATTGTTGCAGAACTTTGGATCACAGAGACGAAGTTACTTGAAAGCAGTGAAGAAGAAGGGTTTCAGAGAGTAGAAGTTTTGAGAATTTTGAAAGCGTGAGAAATGAAAAACCGCTCAAAAAATCATTTATATCTTTTTGGGAAACCGTTTCTGTCACATAAAAATCTTTCTCAAAAAGAAACTGTCACTTCTGCAAAAGTTGATAAACGGAAAAGTTAATAAATACACAGACAACTAACGGACATTTAAAAGAAATTAAATACTATCTAGTAACACATTAAATACAAATGATAAATTAATAAAATAAGTGTGGGGACACAAGAATTTTAACTCTGAGTATCATCAACTGACAAATGAAAGTGTCAGCTAATCCTTGTTGAGATAAAATAAGTGTTAGCTAATGAATGCACTTAGCTGAGCGTCTAAGTCTTAGCTGATGGTTGATCAGCTGAGGTATTGCATCAGCTGATGGTCGTCAGCTGACATAATTCCATTAGCTGATGTGCCATTAATAAGACATACAGAAGCTTAGATAAGTACTTCATCTCACACACAAACAGAATTACTTTCTCACACTAAATTAACTACCTAAGAAAGGAATATGTTAAAAATTTAACATGCCAAGTTTGAATATTAGGAAGTTGAACCGAGACTCATCCAAAGGATTTGTAAAAAGATCAGCTAATTGAATATCAGTGCTAATGTAATGCATGAAAACTTTCTTTTTCTACACATTATCTCTTAAAAAGTGATGCCTGATTTCAATATGCATGGTCTTGGAGTGTAAAACAGGATTGTTAGAGATAGAAATGGCACTTTTGTTGTCACATAGGATTGTGGAGTTTTCAAACTGTAGGTCATAATCAAGTAGTTGGTTTTGCAGCCATAGGAGTTGAGCACAACAGCTTCCAGCAGCAATGTATTCTGCCTCAGCTGTAGAAGTTGAAATAGCGTTCTGTTTCTTGCTTGACCAGCTGACTAACCTTCCACCTAACAATTGACAACCACCAGATGTACTCTTTCTGTCCAGTGTGCAACCTGCAAAATAAGAATCAATGTATCCAACTAACTCAAAATCTGAGTTCTTGGGGGTACCAAAGACCTAGATTAGGAGTTCCTTTGAGATACCTGAAAATCCTTTTAACAGCAGCTAAGTGAGATTCTTTGGGATCTGCTTGGTATCTAGCACAGAGACATGTTGAAAACATTATATCGGGTCTGCTTGCAGTGAGGTATAAAAGTGACCCTATCGTGTCTTAATAAGCTGTAATGTTCACTGATTTACCATCAGTGTCCTTTCCAAGCTTTAAGGCAGTGGACATGGGTGTTTTCATTGAGGAACAATTTTCAAACTCAAATTTCTTAAGCAAATCATTAACATACTTTGCTTGATGAATGAAAATTCCATCAACCTCTTGTCTAATTTGAAGTCCAAGAAAATAGTTTAGTTCACCCATCATGCTCATCTGATAGTTATCAGACATGAGTTTAGAAAACTTTTTACAAAGATCCAAATTTGTAGATCCAAATATTATGTCATCTACATATATTTGCACTAGAATTACATCACCCTTGAATTTTCTTATAAACAAAGTGCTATCTATGCTTCCTCTTATAAAACCGTTGGTGGTTAGAAAAGAAGAGAGGGTATCATACCAGGCTCTTGGAGCTCGCTTTAAACCATACAAAGCTTTGTTCAAGAAGTATACATGGTCTGGCTTGCTTGCATCTTCAAAACCTGGAGGTTGTTTGACATACACCTCTTCCTTCAATTCTCCATTGAGGAAAGCACTCTTAACATCCATTTGAAACACTTTGAAGTCTTTGAAGGCAGCATAGGCTAGAAACAGTCTTATAGCTTCAAGTCTTGCAACAGGGGCAAATGTTTCATCAAAATCAATACCTTCTTCTTGGCAATACCCCTGTGCAACCAGCCTTGCTTTTTTTTTGATGATCAGCCCTTGTTCATCCATTTTGTTTCTGAACACCCACTTAGTACCAATGATGGTTTTGTCCTTTGGTCTTGGCACCAAAGTCCATACATTGTTCCTTGTGAATTCTGTTAATTCATCTTGCATGACATTAATCCAGTGGGGATCATTTAGAGCTTCATCCACCTTCTTTGGTTCAATCATAGAAACAAAAGCTGTGTATAAACAGAAAGTACAAGCTTTTGATCTTGTTAGTATAGGTGCTTCTAAGTTACCTATGACCTGATCTTTAGGATGATCCTTGTGGCCCTTATAGGCATTTTGGATTCTGTGAGAGTTTGGATTATTTTGGATTATGGGAGTTGAAATTCTTTGGTTTGGATCAGCTGATGAGACTTCTGGTTGATCAACTGACATAATTTCAGGAATGTTATCTGTTGGAACTTCTACTGATGAGGGAATGTTTGATATGGAATTAGAGTCCATTGATGTTGAATCATGATTCTCATCATTCAGTAAAAGTGTGTGTTGGTTTAAGATAGGATGTGCATTGGTTTGATGTACATATGGAACAGTTTCATCTAAATCCTCTACATCAGCTGATGGGAGTGGTTCAGCTGACACTGGAATGTTGTCTTCAGTATGCAGCATATCATTAAATTCCTCACCTGTAGATGGATTAGTAAAACAAGAAGCAACAAAATCATTTTCATTAAAACTTACATTGATTGATTCTTCTATGACCTTTGTTCTGAGGTTGTAGATTCTGTAAGCTTTGGAGATCACAGAATATCCAATAAACACACCCTCATCAGCTTTTGGTGCAAACTTCTACAATTGATCTCTCTGGTTTAGAATGAAACACTGACACCCAAAGATATGCAGAAAGCTGATGTTGGGCTTCCTTCCCTTGAGCACTTCATAAGGAGTCTTGTTGTGCCTTTTGATGACTAGGGATCTGTTCTGAGTGAAACATGCACAGCTGACAGCTTCACCCCAAAGATTGAATCCTAACCCACTCTCACACAACATGGTTCTTGCTGCTTCTATCAATTATCTGTTTCTTCTTTCAGCTACACCATTCTGTTGTGGAGTTCTTGGGGCAGAGAAGTTTTGAGATATGCCTTTATCATCACAGAAACCTTCTAGAGTTTGATTTCTAAACTCAGTTCCATGATCACTTCTGAGCATCCTTACCAGATTTCCATTTAGCACTTCCATCTTCTTAATGAAGCTTGTTATCTCTTCAGCAGCCTCACTCTTTGCTTTTAGGAAGATGACCCAAGTGTATCTTGAGAATTCATCAACCATCACCAATGCATACTTACTTCCACAAATACTAGCAGTAGCAACAGAACCAAATAGATCCATGTGCAACATGTAGAAAGGTTCAGTAATGGAGAAGGCTTGCTTAGATGGAAAAGAAGTCTTGTGCTGCTTTCCCTTCTCACAGGCAGAGCAAGGTTTAGGCTTAACATACGTCAGTAAAGGTAGTCCTGACACTAGATCACCCTTGCTTAAGTTGTTTATGTTTTTGAAGTATAAGTGAGAAAGCCTTTTGTACCATAACCAGTTTGTGTCAGTTACAGATTTTGTATACAAATATGTTAACTTGGATGGATCACTTGAGGACATATCTGTTGGTCCCTTGGTGAGAATAACAACAAGCAACAGGTGTGTAGAAGGGGGGTTGAATACACTTTCTGCGGAAATTGAACAAATCAAATAAAAGTGTTACACAAAGTAAATCAAACCACAATCAATCGAATGCTTTTATTAGGAAGATGATTACAATGCTTTGAATAAGAAGATGATTACAATGCTTTGAATAAGAAGATGATTACAATAACTATCAAGTAAGCAACTCTTGATATATAACCACCTAATATGAATCTCTCAATCTCTTAAACTTAGCTATCTATAATCAACTTATGATTATAGATACTGACGACTCTCTAAACAGGATTTACACAGATTGATAACTTACCAATATCACAACCAATGTGATTATTCGAACACACGAATAGCTTGGCAATCTGTGAATATCTTGATCACGTTGAACTGACAAACAGTGATTCAAGAATTGTAACACATACGGTGAGGTGAGGTTTGGCTCTACAACACTTAGTTGTTTTTTTTGGTTCTAAGTCGTACCTCTAAACTTATCAGGAGATAAGTATTTATAATCCTGTGCCTACGGAATCAAACAAACTAAGACTTAGCTTAATTCACTAACTAACTATCGGATAATCCGGAATCTTGAATCTTGAATCTTCTTATCTTGAGTCTTCAATCTTCAATCTTGATTCTAGAATCTTCTTATCCTTGCCGTAGATATAGAGAGATAAAAGATAAATTTAAAACAAATTTAAATTATCTTAAACTAACTTCTTTAGTCGGACTGAGTTACTCAGCTTGAAACTCATCAATCTGAGTTCTTCGAGAACACACTCGAAAACAAACATGGAATAACATGTATAATTATTAACTCATCCTCAGAAGTCCAAAGAATTAACTAAAACATATTTAGCAACTCTATTGAGCTGACTCAGTATTCACGCTGAGTCGCTCAGCTTGAAACTCATCAAGCTGAATACTCAATATATATCTTAGGTGACATACACAGCTTATCAAACACATTGATAATCTTACTAAGATATAGTCTAAGCTGATCAAACATATGTACAGCTTACACTCAACTTATACTCAGTCTGAATCACTATGAGTGTTCAGTCTGACTAAGCTTTATAATTCTGTTTAAGTTATATGTAGAACACATCTTACAAACTTAACTTTGTCTCATCAAATCTTAACTGATGAGATCATTTTCCCAACAAACTCCCCCTATTTGATGATGACAAAACCATCAAACAGTTAATAAGTTTGTTTAATAGAATTATGTTTTAAATCTTAAACTTATTAAGATTTTTATATCTGAACTAATCAAATAATGATTGAACATATCAATTTTAATTGAACTTATCAATTATATGTGGAACAAACCAACTTTTAGTTGAACACACCAACTGAATACATTGATGAATAAGAACTAACCAGTTATTCATTTAAGCTGAACTTATCAGAATTATAAATATGAACACATCATAACACAGTTGAACATATCAAACAGATATTTGTATTAATTGAACTAATCATAATACAAAATGATTGATCACTTAGATCATGCACACTAAGTGCTTACAAAAATATTAGAACTAATCTAATATTTACAGTAGAACTAATCTATTTATCTTTTGAACTCAGGATGTAGAACCTCCCAAAGAATGATTTCTCTGTTGATTTCTTCTAGGAGGCTTTCAGCTTCTGCATCCCCTCTGAGTTCCCTCTGTTGCATTCTGATGATCTTATTCAGCTTATACTTTACTAAATGATTTGAGCTATCACCACAACAACTTCTTATATGTATGGCATCCCTAGCTTTTAGATAACATATGTCACTTAGCTTGATAAAGCTGGGATTGCCTGCCTGATCCTTAAACATGAATCCCTGAACAGGTGTATCAATACCTTGGTTTTCTTTAAACTCTACACCTTCAGGTATCTCGAATAAGCTCTCCCACTGCAGACCAGGAACTGGAACATATCTCAATTCCTCAGCTCTGTTAATCAGCTTAGAAACTTCAGTAAGGATCTCTTGCTTGATTTGGATTTTCTTGAACTTCTTGTGCATCATTAATATTCTTTGATATTCTATGTAGCCCATCCTGTGAACATATCTCAGGTCTATCCCCATTGTAGATTTATCTTCGAATTCAAAGTTGAGGATGATGGCTCCATCAATTTTGCTCAAGGTCATGCCTTTGATATCTTTACCGAAGCTCCTTCTGAAATAGCATTCTTGAATTTCTGCATCTATGTATGGGATAGGATCAGGTCTTGGACCAATGTATGTAGCTTCAGCTTCAGCCAAAGCTTTCCTCTATTTTTCTTTCTCTTGGTCATTTGCCTCCTTCTCTTTTCTCTTCCTTAGCACTTCAAGAGAAATGCCTAACTCATTGGCTTCCTCTTGTTCGAGCATTTCAATCATAAGCCTTGTGGCTTTATCCTCTTCTGTTTCTTCCTCAGTTTCAGAAACACTGTCAAATTCAGGTTCATATTCTTCTACCTTTTGTCTCTTAGCTGTAGGTTCCTCTTTATTTATTTCCAACTCCCCCTCAGCCTAAGTCTTCCTCTCTGCTCCTTTAGCTAGTACTAGTAGAGCTTCAAATTCAGTTCGAACTAGCTCAGCCTCAGTATCAGCTTCAACCTTCTCCCCCTTTTTGTCATCATCAATAGGGGTTGAAGTCTTTTATTGTTGGAGTACAGCAACTGCAGAGGCAATCTCTTTAACATCCTTTGTTAGCTTCTCAAGCCTCTGATAGATTTGGCGTTTATGCTTCTTCTGCTTGAGATGGAACAAACCAAACTGAACAGCAACATAATCTTTCAGCTGCTGGATGCCTGAGGAGGCAGTGTCAGTGTGAGGAGAGTCTTTGGGTGCATCATCCAAAGGTTGGTGTTTACCTTCAAATTCATTTGCACCAGAGTCTGGACCCTGTGAATCACCTTGGTTTGAATATGAAACATTGACAGGTCGTGCGATAGGGTGTGAGAAATGAAGAGAAGTAATGGGGCTCGAAACGTGTAGTGTATGGGTTGGTGGTTGGATTATTGGGTTGGAGGGGAGTGATTGACCCTGGGGATTGGTCATATATTCAATGTTACCTAAGTGTGTCTGCTTAGGCACAGTAGTGGGCTCTCCCATGGCACTGGAGAGTGTGGGTTGAGTAGACACCCACCCGGTATAGGCTGTTGGGTTGTAATGAGCCTCGGGTTGACACCTTAAGAGTAGGCGTCTCCCCCTCAACTCCTGCCGGTGGAGGGATCAATGTGATCTCTGCTCCAGTGATGCCTGTAGGAGTGGCACCACCTATGGCATTTTTACGTGTATAGGTTCGGATATTCTCCCTAGCAGCAGTGGGCATACTAGGAGTGGCTTTAGATTGGATTTGAATGAAATGTGGAGGAGATGGGTTAGACTGAGTTGGTTTTACTGCAGTCGTGTCTCCAAAAGTGGATGAATAATAATGAGATGAGAGAGAAAGTGGAAAGGTCTTACTAGAAGCAGCTTCAGTTTGTGCTGGTTCAGCTTGAGCAGAGTGCTCAGATTGAACTTCGGTGTCAGCTTGGGAAGCTCCCCCTTGATTCGATCCCCCTTCTTCACTTTCCGAAGAAGCTGCCTCAGTAATCAGGAGCATATGTGCACTCAGACCTTCTTGCTATGGGAAGATGTCATTGTTGAACATCTTGGGACTGAGTGTAGGAGACAGGAACACATCCTGATCAGCTTCATAGAGTGCTGTCCCCAGCTCGGCTTCAAATGCCAAGGAAAGGTACCTTATGAAATGTACATGAAGATCCATTGTGGTCTTCATCACTTGGACCTTGAGTTCATTGAAGATGAGCTGTGCGTAATCCACATTGCGTGCAAAGTATATGTTGTACAGCAGCTGCATCTCGAACTCGTTCACTTGGTCCAATCCTCCAACCTTTATCCCTAGTGAACGAATCACAGTAGAAACCATGAAGCCCCAACTGGTTGGAAATGTGGTCTTTTTTATTACACCCTCTGTCTACAGGTGACCCATGCGGGGTAGGACTGACCTTGCCACCTGCCTCGTGACAGCAGGCTCAAACTCAACTGATTGAGGGATTCGAAGAACATCCCTTAGCCGCTGCACGGATAGGACTACTGTTCTATTGCCATTAAGAATAGTTCCCGTAATCTCTCCCCTGTTCTGATCATACGTCACATGTATACCAAAACTCCAGTAGATGTTGAGGAACGATATGGAGAGGTGAGCCACAGAAGGCGAATGCCAGGGGGTATTTACGGATGTAAGCCACCCAGAATTCATATCCTTTGCCTTGTTTCCTTGGAGGAATTGCAAGACAGGCCCGTTGATTGTTGACTTTCAGCAACGGCACTCCATTGTTCTTGAACTGAGTACCTCGAATCATCTGATCACCGAGAACTAATGTGATTCCGTCCATCTTTGATTAATTACACTGAGTAAATTAAAAGTCGCACTGAGCGATACAGAAATTTCACTTAGAAATTTAGGGTTGTGAACGGACGAATGCACTAAGCACTTGAGGTGTTTGCGAAAAGTATTTTAGAAGGTGAGAAGTCGGATTTGTAAGCGTAAACTCCTCTAAACCGGTTATGATCTATATATATATATACCTTTCTTAGGAGAGAGAAAAGTTACCGTTAGAATCCCTTTTTACCCGTTATGCCGGAAAAATTACGGCTTGATGTAACAGTAAGAAGGTAGAAACACATCATCTTCCAACGGATACAATTGTAAAATAATATTAGTGACCTACACAAATACTATTAACACTGATGTATTACACCAATACCAAATTAGTATAATACGCGATTTGAGACTTACTCAAATACGCAGAAGCACATGAATCAATAACACTTAGTAATTAAAACATGGTTTTGGACACACCAAGTCTGAGTAACTTTATTACTCAGTTTATGTCAAGCACTCAACTTGATTCAAGCACTCAGCTTGAGTTGAGCACTCAGCTTGAGATTGGTACTCAGCTTGAGTAGAGCACACAACTCAGGCTTAATGACACTCAGTCATGTATGTTTAAGACTGACTTAAACATGTAATTTAGCTACACTAAGTAGTTAAAATATGTTTGGAACTTACCAAACGTGTGAACCAATCACACAGTCTGAGTTAAGCACATAGCTCAGATTCAATGACACTTAGCCATTTATGTTTGAGACTGACTCAAACTATATCATAACTACACTAAGCAGTTAAAGTATGTTTGGAACTCACCAAACGTGTGAACTCATCATTCAGCTTTATATGTTATACAGTTTATGAAAACTTATTTATAAACTGTGCACTCAGCTTAAGACACTTAGTCTTTGTCAAACTGAAAAACTCAGATTCTAGACACTTAGCTAGGGGTTGATCATACCCAATTCACTTAGCAGATACATAAACCTCTTTTCATCAAGTGGTTTGGTGAAGATATAAGCTAATTGGTTATCAGTGGAGATAAATTTAATGTCAACTTTACCTTTTTCCACGATGTCCCTTATAAAGTGATGTCTAATTTCAATGTGCTTGTGTTGGGAAATTTGCTAAGTCATTGAAACCATTGAACATGCAAAGGTAAAACTGTTAAGAGTATTTTGGGGATAACAGTTGAAAACTGTTAGATGGATACGAAAATAGTTGTAACTAACAGTTGCTGCAAGGTTTACAACTGTTAGTACAAAAGTTCAGAACTGTTAGTTTGCAAAGTCAAAACTGTTAGAAGGCCTTGAAGTGAAGACTATTAGAAGACATGCAGAACTGTTGTGTTCATTAAACAGTTTCTGTTGAGCTATATTTGGAAAATCCTATCTTTGAAGATATCTCGAAATACTTTGAAGATTATCAAGATTATCTCAGAAGATAGAAGATTACCTAACTGTCAACAATTCAAGGAGGATCAAGAGTCTATATATACTTCATTAGATGATCAATTTAGGACGACGACTTGATCTCATTATTAAAAGCATTTGTTCTTATTGTTATTTATTTTTTCTGAAAGTGTTTAGCCTCTAAGTTTCTTGTTGAAACCTAAGAACAGTCTGTGTTCTTCGTCTAACAGAATAAGTTAGATTGGGGGTGAAGTTTGCTTTTGTAATCATTCTGGTTGGTTAATAAAACTACTGTTTGATTGAATTAATCTTTGTTTAAAACCTTCTTTAATCAATTAAGTGTGATTCCGCAACTTCTTAGTTGATTGTGATCATAGTTAAAGATTAACTTTTATTTTACTCTGATTGATTATTTAAAGTTAGTTCTTGTTATTTGATATAATCTATATCCGATCCTGACAAGTGGTATCAGAGCCTTATCATTAAGGTTCCTTTGATCACCGGTTGAAGGTTTTTGCTCTATCTTGCTTTAATATTTTTTTTAAACTGTCTTTAAATCAATTTGTTTCAATGGATTTGGGAGGTTCTTCTGATAATAGTGGGTCAGGGTCTAATATTCTTGTTCCCATGCTCAAACCATCTGATTTTGAGATGTGGAAACTAAGAATTAAACAGCATGTCCAACTAATAGACTATGCTGTTTGGCAAATCATTGAAACTGTTCCTACTAATCCCATTGAACTGGATGAGAATGGAAAACCAAAGAAGAAACCACCACCAAAGACAGATGCTGAAAAGAAGGATAGAATGATTGAGATGAAAGCCCTCAGCATCCTCCAGATTGCAATTCCCAATGAGTATCAACATCAATTCAAGAAATTTGATGATGCTCATGAACTTTGGAATGCTCTGGAGAAGAGGTTTACTGGGAATGCTAGTTCTAAGAGAAACCAAAGAGACCTTCTTAAACAAGCCTATGAGAACTTCACCAGTGGGAAGAATGAGAGTATCACCCAAATCTTTGATAGGTTTTACAAACTGGTGAGTCAACTGGAGAGTGCTAAGGTTAGGCTTGATCAAGATGAGATAAATAGAAAATTTCTTAGGTCTCTAGGCGATGAATGGACTGTGTTTGCTGCACAATGGAGAACCAAGGATTCTCTTGAAGACATAGAGTTAGATGACCTCTATAATAGTTTGATAGTGTTTGAGGGAGAGATAGAGGGAAAAAGAAAAACTGCTATCCCTAGCCATAATGCTGCTCTCCTGTCTTCCTTAGGTATGGAATCAAACCATTCATTAACTAACTCTATTGATAGTTGTGCAGGTACTAGTTCTGTTGTTGGACTAGATATGAATACTCCAGATGCAGTTCTTGAAGCTTTTCTTGCCAGCCATGCACATTCAACCCTCACCAATGAGGATCTTGAACAAGTGCACCCTGATGATCTTGAGGAGATGGATCTCAAATGGCAGATGGCCATGCTTACTGTTAGAGCCAAGAGATTCATTAAAAGGACTGGAAGGCAAAACATGAATTTCAGAGCTGATGGCAAGGCTGGATTTGACAAGTCAAAGGTGAGATGCTTCAAATGTCAACAACTTGGCCACTTTGCAAGAGAATGCAGATCTGGTGGACAAGTTCAGAATCAAGGTCAGAGGCCAACTCAGAACCATACCTCCTCAGTATTGGTCTCACAAGAAGGTCATGGATTTGATTGGAGTGATCAAGCAGAGGAGGCTACCAGCAACAAAGCTTTGATGGCATTGACTGACTCCTCCATCAAGATGGATTCTCCAGAATCTGAGGACATACAGGTATCTTCTAAACTATGTCCTGGTGAATGTAGAGCTATTGTTAAGAGATTTAGAGAGCACAATAAGAAAGTATGTGCTGCTCTAAGTAAAATGGAGGAGAGAAGGTATGAGTATACTGCTGTGATAGAAGATTTTGAAAAGAAAATCAAAGACTATCAGGCTAATGAACTGCAAATGGACTATGATAGAAAATATCATAAGTGGGAGAAAGAGCAGTTTCAAGATGAGATTGATAGTCTGAAAAAGAAATTGGTTAAAAAGGAAAACTAGGTGAATGAACTCACAAAGAAATTGGAGGGTGTGGATATTGATCTTGGAATGTTCAAGGCTGCAAACCTTAAGCTTGAGACTCTGCTACAATCTCAAGTGAGAAACAAGGTGAAAACTGGACTTGGATATAAGGAAACCCCACCTCCATACAATCACACATACATAACACCCTTGTCTGAGGCAGCTGAAAGATATGTCAATGAACCTTTAGCAGATGAATTAAAGTCAGCTGATCCAAAGTTTGAGAGCTATGAAGATGAAGTTCTGTCTGTAGTTAGTGTTGAAGATATTGAGATAGTTGTGAAGAAAGATGAAGTGATTCCATATGAAAATCACATCTGTTGTGAACCCATTTCCACAAAACCATCTTTCAATCCTGTGGTGTTTGTAAAAGCATCCACAGAATCCCTCATCACTGAGCCAACACCTTCAAAAGCAATCCATTCCATTGAAAGTTCCACAACTGTTGCAAATAGTCCCCATTTTTACACTAACAGTTCACAAAAGAACCCAAATAGTTCTAATCTAAAAAGCCCAACTGTTAGTACAAAAGCCAAAGGAAAGGAGAAAGTTGGTGAGATTGTGTATGCAAAGAAGAAGATGGAAGCTTCAAAATCTCAGGCTAAACCCAAGCCTAAGAAAAGGCATACTGAAATGCCTGCATGCACATGCCAAAAACATGGTGTCCAAAAGTTTCCTCAATCTGCAGCTGTTAGAGGAAATCAAAGAAATAGGAACCAATTCTGGTCACAAAGAACTGGTTTACCTATTGTGAAAACCAAAAAGTGCTACATTTGTGGAAGATCTAATCATTTAGTTCAAGACTGTTACTATAACCCACAGACCAATGGCACTCAAAACAAAAGTCCCAAACTACAGAATAACAGTTCTAAAACTGTTAAGTCAAAGCAGATCCACAGTTCTAAGACTGCTAAGCCTAAACTGGCAAACAGTTCTAAAACAGTTACATCCAAACCAACTAACAGTTCCAAAACTGTTTTAGCAAAACCAAAAACTGCTGGTTTGGCTTGGATGAAAATTCAAAAACAAACTGATTCTGGAGAAGGTAAAACTGTTCTTCAAACTGAAAATCAAAAGGAATCACAAGTTGATTCATCTGTTTTACCAACTCCACCAGCTGTTTGTTCAAAGGTGTCCACTATTAATCACAACAGTTGGAAACCACATGTTCTTACAAAGTATTCTTCACGCAAATTAGAGAAATCTAATTTGGATGAAATCAAAAAGAACAAAACTCTGTTTAAGTATTATGACTTGAATGGTGTACCCAAGACCTGCATGGCCTGGGTACTTCCTGCTACTAACTGATTTTATTTGTGCAGAGCATTCATAGGGCCAATGAAGGAGGAATTTGGCATGTGGATAGTGGATGCTCAAGGCACATGACTGGAAATCCACAATGTTTGAAGGATCTCAAAAGAATCAATGGAGGATTGGTAGCATTTGGAGGTAATCCAAAGGGAGGAAAAATCACAGGTAAAGGAGCTGTTGAGGCAGGTACACTTACATTTAATGATGTTTTCTTTGTTGAACAGCTTAAGTACAATTTGTTAAGTGTATCTCAAATCTGTGACAATGGAAACAAAGTTTTGTTTACATATTCAGAATGCATTATTCTTTCAAAAGATTTTAACTTAAATGAGAAGGATGTTCTTTTAAGAACACCTAGAAAAGATAATGTATATTGTCTTGATCCACAAAAGATTGCTAAACAGAATGTGTTAAGCTGTTTACTATCCAAAGCATCTCATGATGAATCTGCCATTTGGCATAGGATGATGTGTCACATGAATTTTAAAACCATGAATTTATTAGCTAAAAACAATTTGGTAAGAGGTTTGCCCCAAAAAGAGTTCTCATGTGATTATCATTGTGTGGCATGTCTTAAAGGCAAGCAACACAAAACTTCTTATAAGTCCAAAGAGATTTCTTCCATTACTGCACCTTTACAACTATTGCATATGGATCTTTTTGGTCCTACTTCTGTAGTGAGTATAGGGAAGAAAGCCTACTGTTTAGTCATAGTTGATGATTTCACCAGGTTTACTTGGGTTCAATTTCTTAGAACTAAGGATGAAACTGCTGAGTTAGTTAAGTCTCTTATTCTTAAAATTGAAAATCAATCTGATTGAAAGGTGAAAGTCATTAGATCTGACAATGGTTCTGAATTTAAGAACTATGAACTAAACAGTTTTTGTGAAAGTAAAGGTATTGAAAGACAGTTCAGTGCCCCTAGGACTCCCCAACAGAATGGAGTTGCTGAGAGAAGGAATAGGACTTTGATAGAGGCTGCTAGATCCATGTTAGCTGATTCTAGGTTTCCAATGACATTCTGGGCAGAAGCAGTGAACATTGCCTGCTATGTTCAGAATAGAGTACAAGTAGTCAAGTCCAAAGGGAAAACTCCTTATGAGTTGTTTCTCAAGAGAAAACCTTTAATCAACTTCTTCAAACCATTCGGTTGTCCTTGCACTATCCTCAATACCAAATCACAGTTAGGCAAGTTTGAGAGTAAGGCTGAAGAAGGTTTCTTTGTAGGATACTCCACTCAAAGTAAAGCTTATAGAGTTTTTAACAATGTCACTAGAATCATAGAAGAGAGTATGAATGTCTCTTTCAATGAGAATAGGATCAATATTGCAGGTAATGGACCTAATTGGTTATTTGATATTGATGCATTGTCTAAATCTCTTTCTTTTGAGTATTCTACTGAAACAGCTACAGGTTCTTCAACAACTGTTGGTGAAAATCATCAAACAGCTTCCACAAGCCCGAACAGTTTTGACACTGTTAGCTCAAAACCAACAACTGTTGGTTCAAACAAAGTTACTGAAGACTTTGTCGTGATTCCTTTGCTTCAACAAGAGTTATCAAATGCTGTTGATCCATTGATTGATGCTGAATCTTCAAAGGACATGGAATCTCATGATCCTCAACACCACACTGACTCTGTTGATCAAGTGTGTGATAACGCTAAAAATTCAAGTGAATGTGAGTTTGATCTGTCTAATCTAGGGAATGAACTGACTGAAGATAACATTCCTACATCAAGAGTTCACAAGATTCATCCAATATCACAAATAATTGGTAATCCAACCACTCCTATCAGAACAAGGAATATGCTACAAAATGAAAACAGTGGTGTGGATCTTGCCCAATTTGACGTGAATGCTTGCTTTTTGTCTCAAATAGAACCAAAGAAAGCAATTGAGGCATTGAAAGACCCTTCATGGGTAGAAGAAATGCAAGAGGAGCTCTTACAATTTCAAATTCAGCAAGTTTGGAAGTTGGTTGAGCTTCCAAGAGGCAAAAGAGTAATTGGCACCAAGTGGGTGTTCAGAAACAAGAAAGATGAAAGAGGGATTGTTATCAAGAATAAAGCAAGACTGGTTGCACAAGGCTACACACAAGAGGAAGGAATAGACTATGATGATGTTTTTGCACCTGTTGCAAGGATTGAAGCCATTAGGCTATTTCTTGCTTTTGCAAGCTTCAAAGGATTTAAGGTGTATCAAATGGATGTCAAGTCTGCTTTTCTCTATGGAACTATTGATGAGGAGGTATATGTGTGTCAACCCCCTGGCTTTGAAGACTCAAAGTACCCTGACAAGGTATATAGGTTGGATAAAGCCCTATATGGTCTACATCAAGCTCCTCGAGCTTGGTATGAGACATTATCATCCTATCTCCTTGAGAATGGTTTTAAGAGAGGCACAATTGACAAAACATTGTTTACAAAGATTGTTAAAACAGAGATTTTGCTTGTTCAAATCTATGTTGATGATATAATCTTTGGATTCACTAATGACAGCTTGTGCAAAGAATTTGAAGTCATTATGCACAAAAGATTTCAGATGAGTTCAATGGGTGAACTCACATTTTTCCTGGGATTGCAAGTCAAACAGAAGCCCACTGGTATTTTTCTAAGCCAATCTAAGTATGTCAAGGACATATTGGACAAGTTTGGCTATCAAGATGTGAAGCTGGCAAGTACTCCAATGGAAACACACAAACAGTTGGGAGCAGATTCTGAGGGAGAGGATGTTGATATACACCTCTATAGATCAATGATTGGTTCATTAATGTACTTAACTGCTTCTAGACCTGATATAATGTTTGCTGTTTGTGTTTGTGCTTGGTTCCAATGCAGTCCGAAGATGTCACACCTGTTTGCTGTAAAGAGAATCTTTAGATACCTCAAAGGCCAACCAAAATTGGGACTTTGGTATCCTAAAGATTCACCTTTTGATTTGGTGGCATATTCTGATAGTGACTATGGTGGAGCCAATGTGGACAGAAAATCAACCTCTGGAGGATGTCAATTCTTTGGTTCAAGGCTGGTTTCATGGCAATGCAAGAAACAAACAACAGTTTCAACTTCAACAGCTGAGGCTGAATACATTGCTGCATGAAGCTGCTGTTCACAAGTGTTATGGATCCAAAATCAGCTTCTGGATTATGGTTTGTCTTTCTTAAATACCCCTATTTATGTTGATAACACCAGTGCTATTAGCATAGTTAATAATCCAGTGAAGCATTCTAAAACCAAGCACATTGAAATCAGATTTCACTTCATACGAGACTGCAATGAAAAGAGATTAATCCAAGTTATGAAAATTCATACTGATGATCAATTAGCTGATTTGTTCACTAAAGCTTTTGATGTGAGCAGATTCAACTTTTTGATTTCCAACATTGGAATGATTAACTTGGACTAACAGTTGTTCATTATTCCATGTTTTTCACACTAACAGTTTGCAACTGTTAGTTACGTTTTCTAACAACTGTTATCATTTAAGTATTCAGAGAGGGAAATGCAATTTCACACATCAGTTTTGGACATATCTGCTGACCTGTCTCACAAACAGTTTTCACACCCGTGACTGTCCTTGTTATGAGGTAAAGAATTTTGGAAGCCTTTGGATTGCGTTCAACAATCGAAACATATATAAACCATTCCCTCCTCAGAGGTTTCTTTACGCATACTGAACTTCGTTTGAACGCTAAAACCCTAGAATTTTGCTATCAAATCGCCATGGCTCCCCTTCCATTCGTCAAGGAACATAACATGCTTGCTTTTCTTTCAAAACCCGATGATCTTCACATGTTTCACGATATGATTGATTATCTCTCATTGTCCAATCTCAACACTGCTCTCACCATCAACCCTATCATATACACTTCTTACATTGATCAGTTTTGGAAACATGCTCAACTTCGAACAACTGATGACGTGCAATGTATTGATTCTACAATTGATGAGTTGACTGTCTCAATCTCTGAGGACACCATTCGCCACCTTCTACAACTCAATAATAGTGAGGGTGAGTATTCTGATTCAGTTTCACTAGATTTTTTGCATGCCGAGCTTGTTAAGCTTGGGTATGAGGGTCCTTCAGGGAAGGGTACATTCTATAAGGGACAATTTTGTGCTCACTGGAAGTATTTGATTCATACTCTCCAGCAGTACATCAGTCCTAAAAGAACAGGATGGAACGAGTTTGGAAGCAACATTGCTTTGGCCTTAATCTGTTTGGCCAACAATCGTTGCTTCAACTTTTCAAAATTAATTTTCAATGGCATGGTAAAACATCTGGGGACCAAGTACGGTCTCTTTTTGATGTATCCTCGATTTGTGCAAGTATTGTTAAACTTTTTGATGCCAAATCTAAAACACACAAGAGGGTCATTATTCCCTCTGCTCATGTGGCTTCCACTTTGAGCAAACTGTTGGTTAATGGCAAGAGTTTCTATGGTGCCATAACTCCTCCACTCTCTGAAATGGTGGAGTTTCTGTCAAGAAACAGGACTGCCAGTGTTGAGCATGAAAACCATTGTATTGCTACACCACCAACACTGGAACCCACAGTCCAAGATACTCAAAATTCCCAACCTGCTTCCTTTGAAAAGGCTACAACACAAGCCCCTGCACTAAAAATATTTAGAAAGAAGAGGAAAACTGTTGGTGCTCCTTCCACCAAAGTTAGAGAACCCCAAACTATTAGCCCTGCACAGGTGCATTCACCTGTGCAGAATATCGAAAGGGAACCTTTGGTGCTGTCTCCCAGGCACAATGAGGAGGTGATCATTCCTCAAGAGGGTGATCATATGGATTTTGAGGCTGACACTACTGTTTTATTCGCAAGGGATAAACTGGACAGTGTCAACATAGCTAAGACCTCAACCATGGCACCAGAGACTAGTAAAACAGTTTCTGGTAATCCCCAGAACCAAGAAAAGAGGGGTACTGATGGTGATACTCAGGGGAGTCAACCACCAGTGAAAAATGTCAATGATATGGTCACAGTGGAAACACTAACTGACATTGAGACTAGACTGAAACAACATGCATTGACGGATCCTAACTTTGCACCTTACCTTGCTGCTCATTTACACCTAAAGAAAAGGATTGCTCTTCAAAACAAAAGGATAGTTTCTCAAGATGAGAAGATAAAAGAACTGACTGAACAGTTGGAGAAGGCAACTGAAGTATTCAAGGTAGTAGCAATTCATAATGAGGTGCTAATAAGGCAAGATAAGCAGCTGAACTTTCTTGATGAGAATCTGAAGAAGGCAACTAATGTTCTTCATACTCATGAGATGCTGCTTAAATCCAAATCCTTGGTGAAAATCTCTTCAACTGCTCAAGCTAAAGGAAGAAGAAAATCCATGCAGGAAGAAGTTAAACAGACAGTTCCACAGGATAAACAAACAGTTGTTGCTCCAAATGAGCAAATAGTTGCAACACAACAACCAACAGTTGTAACTTCAAATCAACTAACAGTTGCAAGTGTCCAAGCGGTTAATGAAGAAGAAGAAGAACATCTTTCAAGTGTTGATAGGGTGCTAATCAACAGGATGGTGTCAACTGCAGATGTTCCAAGCACTGAGATTTTCAAATCTTGGTCAACAGTTAAGCAGAACTACTTGGTTGATATTAGTGCTCAATATCTGGGAATAAGTTCTTCTAGAATGGCACAGAAAATCGATGATGGATGGCTTGATGGAAAGGTTGCTACATTAGAATCTTTACCACCAAAGAATGGGTATAAAGGCATAGTCATCCAGGAAGGAAAGAAAGAATCAAAGTTGCCTCCTGTTTCAGGCAAAGGTAAAGAAATTGTTGTTGTTTGTCCTAAGCTCAAGCTTTCAAGACAGCAACAAGAAGAGCGTGATCATGAATTTGCATTAAGGCTAGCAGCTGAGCTAAGAGAACAAGAACAGTCTGATTTTGAGATAGCAAAGAAGCTGGCTGATGAGATTACTACTCAGATTGATGAGGAAGAGAAAGTAAAGGAAGCTGCTGGTAAGGGAGTAAAAAGAAAAAGAGTTGTAAAGAAGAAAACAGTTTCACCTCCCAAGCCAGTAGTGGAAAAGAAGAAACCCCAACCAGTCCAAAAACCCCAACAGTATGAAGAAAAAGCCAAAACAGGCTTGGTAAAAACTATTTTGCAAGATAGACTCTCAATGGAGGTAAAAGAAAGAATTGACAAACTTGAAGCTCAAAAGTCACATATCAAAGAATGGAGGTTTGAAATGCTGAGAGTGGAAACTGGAAAGCAGGGAGTCACCATTGTTAGAGAGGTGGAACCAATTGAAAGCTATGTCAGTTTCACTGCACTGATGGATAGTGTGACCAGGAGAGATGTACAAGAAATGTATGAATATGGGGTAAGTCATTTTGGAAAGGATGCTGAAATTGAGATAAAAGTATTTTTGGTGCATTTATCGAGTATATGCAATCCACAGAGAGTGATGTCAATACTGACAAATGATGAAAGATTTCCAATATTGACTGTGAAAGTTTTTGAAAGATCAAGGGTGTATAATCTTGTGACAAACAATGCTAAAATCCAATGGTTTGATCTTAATTTTGTTGATCATAGTAAGACCAAGTTGATATACATGGTGAAGGCAAAGTATTATGGTCCTGTAAGGTTAAGGGAAGATCTGGGAAGAAGACTGAAAGAAAGGTTGGAGCTGATAGAGAAAAAGAAAATATAAATTTTCCTTCATATTTTGATTATAACAATGTTACTTTGCATAATTAATGTTAATATGTTCTTTGCTTATGTGAATGTTTCTATGGTTGAACCCTATAAAACAACTTAAGTGTATTGTTCAATACTTTAAGTTAGGGGGAGATTGTTGGGAAATTCACTAAGTCATTGAAACCATTGAACATGCAAAGGTAAAACTGTTAAGAGTATTTTGGGGATAACAGTTGAAAACTGTTAGATGGATACGAAAACAGTTGTAACTAACAGTTGCTGCAAGGTTTACAACTGTTAGTACAAAAGTTCAGAACTGTTAGTTTGCAAAGTCAAAACTGTTAGAAGGCCTTGAAGTGAAGACTATTAGAAGACATGCAGAACTGTTGTGTTCATTAAACAGTTTCTGTTGAGCTATATTTGGAAAATCCTATCTTTGAAGATATCTCGAAATACTTTGAAGATTATCAAGATTATCTCAGAAGATATAAGATTACCTAACTGTCAACAATTCAAGGAGGATCAAGAGTCTATATTTACTTCATTAGATGATCAATTTAGGACGACGACTTGATCTCATTATTAAAAGCATTTGTTCTTATTGTTATTTATTTTTTCTGAAAGTGTTTAGCCTCTAAGCTTCTTGTTGAAACCTAAGAACAGTCTGTGTTCTTCGTCTAACAGAATAAGTTAGATTGGGGGTGAAGTTTGCTTTTGTAATCATTCTGGTTGGTTAATAAAACTACTGTTTGATTGAATTAATCTTTGTTTAAAACCTTCTTTAATCAATTAAGTGTGATTCCGCAACTTTTTAGTTGATTGTGATCATAGTTAAAGATTAACTTTTATTTTACTCTGATTGATTATTTAAAGTTAGTTCTTGTTATTTGATATAATCTATATCCGATCCTGACAGCTTGGTTCTTGAGTGGAAGAATGGATTATAAGTGATGGCTATTGCACTTTGGTTATCACAGAAGATAGGAGTTTTCTTGAAACTCATGCCAAAGTCTTGAAGCTGATGCTGCATCCATAGGATTTGAGCACAACAGCTTCCTTCTGCAACATATTCAGCTTCAGCAGTTGAAGTAGCCACTGAGTTCTGTTTCTTACTAGTCCAGCTGAATAACTTCCCTTCAAGCATTTGACATCCTCCAGTAGTTGATTTTCTGTCAGCATCTAAAAAACCAACTAACTCAAATCCAGAGTCCTTTGGATACCAAAGACGTAGATTTGGTGTACCTTTAAGTTACCTAAAGATCCTTTTCACATCTTGAAGATGAGATTCTTTAGGATCTGCCTGATATCTTGCACAAACACATGTAGCAAACATGATATCAGGTCTACTAGCTGTCAAATAGAGCAATGAACCTATCATTCCTCTATAGGTAGACTGACACACAGACTTACCATCTGAGTCTTTACTCAGCTTGACAGCTGGTGACATGGGTGTTTTCATGGTTGAACTTGAATCAAAACCATATTTCTTTATCAAATCAAGAACATACTTGCTTTGATTGATGAATATTCCATCAGACTTTTGTTGAATTTGTAAGCCTAGGAAATATGTCATCTCACCCATCATACTCAGCTTGATCAATATTGTCTTCATCAAACGAGACATGAATTGATTCTTCTATGGCCTTTCTCCTAGTGTTATACACTCTGTAGGATTTGGAGATTGAGGAATATCCAACAAATATTCCAGGATCAGCTTTGGGTTCCAACTTATGGAGCTGATCTATTTGATTCAGCACATAGCATTTTGAACCAAAGATATGGAAATAACCTATATTGGGCTTTCTGGACTTATACATCTCGTATGAATTCTTTCCATGTCTTTTGACAATGATTGAACTATTCTGAGTATAGCAGGCTATACTAACAGCTTCATCCTAGAAATAGAGTTTCAATCCTGCCTCACATAGCATTGTTCTAGCAGCCTCAATTAAGGTTCTATTTCTCCTTTCAGCAACTCCATTTTGTTGTGGAGTTCTGACAGATGAGAAATTTTGTAATATTCCCTTTTGCTCACAGAAGCTTTCGAGGGTTGAGTTTCTGAACTCAGTCCCATGATCACTTCTGAGTTGGTTTACAGGCAAACCTTTCTGCAACTCCTCCTGTATGATAAAACTTATTATCTCCAGGGCAGCCTCACTCTTGGCTTTTAGGAATATTACCCAGGTGACTTGTCAGAACTCATATACTATCACCAGTGTGTACTTATTGCCACTTAGGCTTGGAGTACTTATGGGTCCAAATAGATCCATATGCAACATATGCAGTGGGTCTGTTATTGAAAATTTTTTCTTTGATTTAAAGGACCCTTTATGATGCTTCCCTTGTTCACAAGCTGAGCACCATTTGTCCTTGACAAATGTGATCTTTGGTAATCCAGAGACTAACTCTTTATTGGAAGCATATTTATATATTTGAAATTAAAATGAGATAAGCGTTTATGCCACAACCAACTCAGCTTAGGAACATATTGGGAATACAAGCAGGTTTCATTATGGGGATCAACAGAATTAAGATCAAGTAGATATACATCTCTTTCTCTTTTAGCTATTAATACCAGCTTTCCCTTAGCGTTATAAATTGTTCCTGCTTTCTTCCTAAAAGTAACAACATTATCTTCATCACACAATTGACTGATACTAATCAGGTTGTGTTTGAGACCTTTGACATATGCAACTCTTTGGAAAGTAACCTTGCCAGCTTGTATCTTTCCATAGCCTTTAGTTCTTCCATGGGAGTTGTCACCAAATGCTACTTTAGGACCTTCATCTTCTTGGAAATCACTAAGACATGGAAGCAGGATCCCAATCACTGAGCTTGCTGTTTTCCTCAGCTTCCTTCATGTCAGCTTCAAAGATTAATTCGGACTGACCATAATCAATTTCGTCAATTTCAAACTCTTCATCTTCTTGAGCCATAAGACATACATCATCATCTGAGTTAGATGATTCTGCATCCCAGGTTTCAGCATATAACCCTTTTGCACTGGGTTTGTCTTATGGCTTTCCTTTCTTGAGCTGAGTATATTTCTTCTTGTATTTATCAGCTCTGTAAGCATTCTTATCAACAACTGATGTTGATTCCACCTTATTTGATCTGCACTCAGCAGCAATGTGTCCTTTCTTCTGACAGTTGAAGCACACAACATTCTTGGGATCAAAAGAACTCTTCCCTTTGCCCCTGTCAGATCTCCCTCTTCCCCTTTGAGCTCTTCTCAAACATCTGGCTAGCGTTGACATTTGCTCAGTGATATTCTAAACATCATCAGTATCACTTGAGTTTGAGTCTGAGTGGTCAGCTTGATATTCTGACTCAGTCTCAGATTCAACAACCAATGCCTTGGAATTTTTCTTCTTTTTCTATGCAACTAATGCAACTTCAGTTTTATCCAGAGACTCCTTGAGTTGTTGTTGAGAAGTTCTCTTGTGTTCAGTGATCTGTTCATGATTTAGCAAGAACCCATAAATGGACTGTAGGTTGTACGCATGTAGTGTTCCTCCACCCCTCAGTGCTGTGGTTACTTCATTGAACCTTTCTGGTAACACATCTAGAAACTTCAGCACGAGTTCAACTTCATCTTTCTTTACACCCACACTTAGTAGGTCATTTATAAAGCAGTGAAACCTTGTGAACAAATCAGACAATGTTTCATTCTTCTTTGAGAAGAAGTTTTCGTAAGATCTATTCAAGTGATTCTTCTTCTGTTGCTTGACCAGATCTGTGCCCTCATATGTAACACTCAGCGTATCCCAGATATCTTTTGCAGATTGACACCCAGTCACAGTACGCAAGATCTCATTAGTCAGGGAATTTGCTAAAACACTTTTAGCCCTGTCATCCAAATTAAAGAGTTTCCAATCTTCATCAGTCCAGGATGAAGTAGGCTTTCTTGTTTCCTTTTCAGTTCTGCCAGGAGACGTATCACTGACAGTAGCAGGAATCATGGGGGATAATAGGTCCTTTTGTGATGACATCCGACATACGGTTGTCAATGGACTTGAGTAACAACATGGATCTGAACTTCCACATAGGATAGTCAGATCCATCAAATATGGGACAACCTTTGGCAAATATATGTGGAAAGTTTGAGGTATTGTTGCTTGTAGACATTTCAGACTTTCTCAGAATCTTGAACTTTCAACTTATGAAATTGTTCAGCCTGCTCTGATACCAGTTGTTGGTCCCTTGGTGAGAATAACAAAATCAACAGGTGTATAGAAGGGGGGTTGAATACACTTTCTGCGAAAATTGAACAAATCAAATAAAAGTGTTACACAAAGTAAATCAAACCAAAATCAATCGAATGCTTTTATTAAGAAGATGATTACAATGCTTTGAATAAGAATATGATTACAATAACTATCAAGTAAGCAAATTTTGATATATAACCACCTAATATGAATCTCTCAATCTCTCAAACTTAGCTATCTATAATAAACTTATGATTATAGATACTGACGAACTCTCTAAACAGGATTTAAATAGATTGATAACTTACCAATATCACAACCAATGTGATTATTCGAACACACGAATAGCTTGGCAATCTGTGAATATCTTGATCACGTTGAACTGATAAACAGTGATTCAAGAATCGTAACACATACGGTGAGGTGAGGTTTGGCTCTGCAACACTTAGTTGTTATCGAATCAAAGTCGTACTGAGTCGTACCTCTAAACTTATCAGGAGATAAGTATTTATAATCCTATTGCTATGGTTCCTAACAAACTAGACTTAGTCTAATTCGCTAACTAACTTACGGATAAACCAGAATCTTGAATCTTGAATCTTCTTATATTGAGTCTTCAATATTCAATCTTGATTCTGGAGTCTTCTTATCCGCACCGCAGATATAGAGAGAGATAAAGATTAATTTAAAACATGTTTAAATTATCTTTAAACTGACTTCTTCACTCGGACGGAGTTACTCAGCTTGAAATTCATCAAGCTGAGTTCTTCAAGCTGGTTAAGAACTCAACTTGATGAGTTTCAAGCTGAGTAACTCAGTCCGAGTGAAGAAGTCAGTTTAAAGATAATTTAAACATGTTTTAAATTCATCTTTATCTCTCTCTATATCTACGGTGCGGATAAGAAGACTCCAGAATCAAGATTGAAGATTGAAGACTCAATATAAGAAGATTCAAGATTCAAGATTCTGGTTTATCCGAAAGTTAGTTAGCGAATTAGACTAAGTCTAGTTTGTTAGGAACCGTAGCAATAGGATTATAAATACTTATCTCCTGATAAGTTTTGAGGTACGACTCAGTACGACTTTGATTCGATAACAACTAAGTGTTGCAGAGCCAAAACTCACCTCATCGTATGTGTTACGAGTCTTGATTCAGTATCAAGATTTAATCACAGATTGCCAAAGAAGTTCGTGTGTTCGAATTAATCACATCAGTTGTGATATTGGTAAGCAATCATGTGTTGATTCAATTTGTGAAAATCCTATTTAGAGAGTCGTCGGTATCTATAATTATATGTTAATTATAGAAATCTAAGTTTGAGAGAATTGAGAGATTTATATTAGGTGATTATATATCAAGAGTGCTTACTTGATAGTCATTGTAATCATCTTCTTATTCAAAGCATTGTAATCATCTTCTGATTAATAAAAGCATTTGATTGATTGTGGTTTGATTTACTGTGTGTAACACTTTTCTTTGATTTGTTCAATTTCCGCAGAAAGTGTATTCAACCCCCCCTTCTACACACTGTTGCTTGTTGTTACTCTCTCATACAAGGGACCAACAACTGGTATCAGAGCGGGCTGAACGATTTTATCAGTTGAATAGTTCAAGATTCTGAGAAAGATTGAAATGTCGACAAGCAATACTCCATCAAACTTTCCTCAGATCTCTGCTAAAGGATGTCCTATATTTGATGGATCTGACTATCCTATGTGGAAGTTCAGAGCCATGCTCTTCCTAAAGTCCATTGACAACCGTATGTGGGAAGTCATCACAAAAGGACAAATAATCCCCAAGATTCCCTCTACTGTCAGTGATACGTCTTCTGGCAAATCT
The DNA here is from genome assembly GCA_947179395.2 of Pulicaria dysenterica. Lineage (NCBI taxonomy): Eukaryota > Viridiplantae > Streptophyta > Magnoliopsida > Asterales > Asteraceae > Pulicaria > Pulicaria dysenterica. The sequence goes on along the minus strand of OX359289.1, from coordinate 32,690,039 downwards.
GAGAAGGAAACAAGAAAGCCTGTTGCATCCTGGACTGATGAAGATTGGAAACTCTTCAATCTGGATGATAAGGCAAAGAGTGTTCTAGCGAATTCCCTAACTAATGAAATCCTGCGCACTGTGACTGGGTATCAAACCGCAAAGGATATCTGGGATACGCTGAGTGTCACCTATGAGGGCACAAATCTGGTCAAGCAGCAAAAGAAGAATCACTTGAATAGATCGTATGAAAACTTCTTTTCAAAGAAGAATGAAAACTTGGCAGATTTGTTCACAAGGTTTCACTGCTTGATAAATGACCTACTAAGTGTGGGTGTAAAGAGAGATGAAGCTGAGCTCGTGCTGAAATTTCTGGATGTTTTACGAGAAAGGTTCAATGAAGTTACCACTGCACTAAGGGCTGGAGGAACATTACACATGTATAACCTACAGTCCATCTATGGGTTCTTGCTGAATCATGAACAGATCACATAACACAAAAGAGCTTCTCAACAACAACTAAAAGAATCTTTGGACAAAACAGAAGTTGCATTAGTTGCACAGAAGAAGAAGAAAGGTTCAAAAGCTATGGTTGTTGAATCTGAGACCGAGTCAGAATCTCAAGCTAACCACTAAGACTCAGACTCAAGTGATACTGATGATGTTCAGACCATCACTGAGCAAATTTCCATGTTAGCCAGACGTTTGAGAAAATCTCAAAGGGGAAGAGGAAGATCTGACAGGAGCAAAGGAAAGAGTTCCTTTGATCCCAAGAATGCTGGGTGCTTCAACTATCAGAAAAAGGGGCATATAACTGCTGAGTGCAGATCTAAGAAGGTAGAATCAACATCTGTTGTTGATAAGAATGCTTATAGAGCTGATAAGTAGAAGAAGAAGTACACTCATCTCAAGAAATCGAAGCCTGAAGACAAACCCAGTGGAAAAGGTTTATATGCTGAAACCTGGGATACAGAATCACCCACCTCAGATGATAATGTATGTATAATGGTTCAAGAAGATGAAGAGCTAGAATTGGATGAGGTTGATTATGGCAAGTCCGAATCAATCTTTGAAGCTGACATGAAGGAAGCTGAGGAAAACAGCAAACTGAGTGATTAGGATCCTGATTCCATGTACAAGGTCAATAATTTATACTCTTATACAGATGAGGAGAAAGGTCTTGCTTTTGATTATTTGCTAAATGATTTCAAGACCATCCTTAAGTCTCAGACTGACCTCAAAGCTGAAATTGCAAAACTGAAGGACAAGATTAAGGAAAATAAATCTACATTGATGTTGGTAAGAAAGCACAGTGTGACCTTGAATGTTAGAGGCACATTAATAAACTTCTTAGTGAAGAACTTCAGGAAGCAAAAGACAAAGCTGATCAACTTCAAAAGATCACTGAGTCTTGGTTTAAGTCCTCAAAGCTTGCTGAACAGTGCATAAACCAACAGATACCTAAACAAGTTAAGGCTGTATTTGGAGGTGACTATCAAACAGCAGCTTATGTAGCTGATGATGAGATAGCAATTACAGATTCTGAGGAAGATAGACAACTGATTAAGTCTCAGAAGTCAGCCTCAGAGAAAATACATGATCCAAACCTAAAATTCAATATGTTTGTGAAGGCCAAAGATCATGGTAATGAGTGTTCAACATCCAAACAACATGGTAAGTCTGTGTTGGACAGATTAGGCACTCAGCCTGTTCAAATAACTTCAGCCATAGAAAGGCTTAATCCAAATCCTTTCAAAAGACAAAATTCTCTATCTGGCTCGGAGAGAAGTTATAAGAACAGGAATACCACTGTAAGTCAGAGGTCAAATCACAACAATGGTAAGTCCAAAGTTGTTGATCTTGGTAAGTCCAAGAAGATCAACAGTGGTAAGTCCAAATCTGTTGAAACTGGTGAGTCCAGTAAGCATGACAAAGGTAAGTCCAAAGTCATGCAGAAGAAGGTTGTTAGTCAATCTTCTCAGGATAACAAACAGAGACCTGACAAAGGTATGTCCAAAGTTAGTGATCACCAGGTGAATTAGCTTGCAAAGAAAGTTAAGAAGTTATCCACCACATACAATCCTAAAACTGAAAGTAAATTCTCACAAGGATTGTTAGACACTCTACCTCCTATCATCATTGGAAGAAGGAGATGCTACAAATGCAGAAGTAGAGGTCATGAGGCTAAGGACTGTGATGCTGAAATCTCAAGGCCTGAGCAAGAACAAACTAATCAGCCTACACAGGATTCAGTTCCTGTTCAAGCTGAGCAGTCAGTTCAACAAGATGAAGCTGCTAAGTGCTCCTCATCTGAACCCACCAAGAATTGGTTTCCCAAGCAAAACTAATATGTTTAGTGTTTATATCATGTGCAGGGTTCAAGTAAATGGTACTTGGATAGTGGATGTTCAAGGCACATGACCGGATGTAAAGGACTTCTCAGTGATTTCCAGGAAGATGAAGGTCCTAAAGTAACATTTGGTGACAACTCCCATGGAAGAACCAAAGGCTATGGGAAGATGCAAGCTGGTAAAGTCACTTTCCAGAGAGTTGCATATGTCAAAGGCCTCAAACCTGCTTGTAAAGTCAATTGTGTGATGAAGATAATGTTGTTACTTTTAGGAAGAAAGCAGGAACAATTTATAACGCTAAGGGAAAGCTGGTATTAATAGCTAAAAGAGAAAGAGATGTGTATCTACTTGATCTTAATTCTGCTGATCCCCATAATGAAACCTGCTTGTATTCCCAATATGTTCCTAAGATGAGTTGGTTATGGCATAAACGTTTGTCTCATTTGAACTTTAAAAATATAAATATGTTGTCCAATAAAGAGTTAGTCTTTGGATTACCAAAAATCACATTTGTCAAAGACAAATTGTGTTCAGCTTGTGAACAAGGGAAACACCATAAAGGGTCCTTTAAATCAAAGCAAATTTTTTCAATAATAGACCCATTGCATATGTTGCATATGGATCTGTTTGGACCCATAAGTACTCCAAGCCTAAGTGGCAAGAAGTACACTCTGGTGATAGTAGATGAGTTCTCACGATTCACCTAGGTAATATTCCAAAAAGCCAAAAGTGAAGCTGCCCTGGAGATAATAAGTTTCATCAAAAGGGAAGAGTTGCAGAAAGGTTTGTCTGTAAAGCAACTAAGAAGTGATCATGGGACTGAGTTCAGGAACTCAACCCTTGAAAGCTTCTGTGAACAAAATGGAATGTTACAAAATTTCTCATATGTCAGAACTCCACAACAAAATGGAGTTGCTGAAAAGAGAAATAGAACCTTAATTGAGGCTACAAGGACAATGCTATGTGAGGCAAGATTGAAACTCTATTTCTGGGATGAAGCTGTTAGTACAGCCTGCTATACTCAGAATAGGTCAATCATTGTCAAAAGACATGGAAAGACTTCATATGAAATGTATAAGTCTAGAAAGCCCAATATAGGTTATTTCCATATCTTTGGTTCAAAATGCTATGTGTTGAATCAAAGAGATCAGCTCCATAAGTTGGAACCCTAAACTGATCCTGGAATATTTGTTGGTTATTCCTCAATCTCCAAATCATACAGAGTATATAACTCTAGGAGAAAGGCCATTGAAGAATCAATTCATGTTTCATTTGATGAAGACAGTATTGATCAAGCTGAGAAAAGTCAAGCTGACTCCGTCAGTCTGAGTGAGCTTGAAAGGCCAAGGAAAATCAACATGTCAAATCCTATGTATGTCATAGGAGATGATAGTGATGATGATGTGTGTTCATCAATGAAATCATCACAAGCTTCAAAGGATTCTCAAGCTGAGAAAGATGATGAGTTCGTCAATCCTTTTGGAGCTGATGTCACTCAGACTGAGAATCTTAGTGATAATCAATTTGTTGACAATGCTGCTGTTGAGACTGAGGAGATAAGTTCACCTCAAGGTTCTCAACATCACTCAGATTCAGAACCTGACTCTCCAACTACCACATTTAAATTCCTCAAAGATCATCCTCAAGATCAAATCATTGGAAATGTCCAAGAGAAAGTCATGACCAGATCTAAGGCTACAGCTAACTATGTTGCTCACTTTGGTTTTCTGTCTTAGATGGAACCAAAGAAGACTGAGGAAGCCTTAGCAGATGAGGATTGGATTGATGCTATGCAAGAGGAATTAAATGAGTTTGAGAGAAATAAGGTCTGGAACCTTGTCCCTGCCCCCAAAGATCATTCAATTATAGGCACTAAGTGGGTCTATAGAAATAAAATGGACAAGGATGGAGTGATAGTTAGGAACAAAGCCAGGATGGTAGCACAAGGGTATAAACAAGAGGAAGGAATCGATTATGATGAGACCTTTGCCACTGTTGCTAGAATTGAAGCTATACGGCTGTTCCTGGCTTTTGCAGCATATAAAGACTTCAAAGTCTATCAAATGGATGTGAAGAGTGCTTTCCTAAATGGAAAACTTCAGTAGGAAGTCTATGTGAAACAACCTCCTGGCTTTGTAAGTTCAAAGTTTCCGCATCATGTCTATAAGTTGGACAAGGCTTTGTATGGTCTTAAACAAGCTCTAAGTGCTTGGTATGATACACTGTCCACTTATCTACTATCCATGGACTTCACCAGAGGTAGTATAGATAAGACACTCTTTATTAAAAAGAGCAAAGGACAGGTGATTCTTGTACAAATCTATGTGGATGATATTATTTTTGGTTCAACCAATGAATCTCTGTGTGAGTGGTTCTCCAAACTAATGTCACAAAAGTACAAGATGAGTATGATGGGTGAGATGACATATTTCCTAGGCCTACAAATTCAACAAAAGCCTGATGGAATTTTCATCAATCAAAGCAAATATGTTTTGGATTAGATAAAGAAATATGGTTTTGATTCAAGTTCAACCATGAAAACACCCATGTCACCATCTGTCAAGCTGAGTAAAGACTCAGATGGTAAGTCTGTGTGTCAGTCTACCTATAGAGGAATGATAGGTTCATTACTCTATTTGACAGCTAGTAGACTTGATATCATGTTTGCTACATGTGTTTGTGCAAGATATCAGGCTGATCCTAAAGAATCACATCTTCAAGCTGTGAAAAGGATCTTTCGGTACCTTAAAGGTACACCAAATCTAGGACTTTGGTATCCAAAGGACTCTGGATTTGAGTTTGTTGGTTTTTCTGATGCTGACTATGCTGGGTGCAACTTAGATAGAAAATCAACCACTGGAGGATGTCAATTGCTTGGAGGTAAATTAGTTAGGTGGACTAGTAAGAAACAAAACTCAGTGGCTACTTCAACTGCTGAAGCTGAGTATGTTGCAACAGGGAGCTGTTGTGCTCAAATCTTGTGGATGCAGCATCAACTTCAGGACTTTGGGATGAGTTTCAAGAAAACTCCTATCTTCTGTGATAACCAAAGTGCAATAGCCATCACTTACAATCTAGTATTTCACTCAAGAACCAAGCATATTGAAATTAGACATCACTTCATAAGGGACATCGTGGAAAAAGGTAAAGTTGACATTAAATTTATCTCCACTGATGACCAATTAGCAGATATCTTTACTAAGCCCCTTGATGAAAAGAGGTTTATGTATCTGCTAAGTAAATTGGGTATGCTCAACCCCTAGCTAAGTGTCTAAAATTTGAGTTCTCAGTTTGACAGAGACTAAGTGTCTTATGCTGTGTGCACAGTTTATAAATAAGTTTTCATAAACTGATCTATATGTCAAACTGAATAATGAGTTCACACGTTTGGTCAGTTCCAAACATAATTCAACTATTCAGTGTGGTTGAAATGTTAGTTTGCGTTAGTCTTAAACAAAATGACTAAGTGTCATTGAGTCTGAGCTATGTGCTTAACTCACACTGTGTGATTGATTCACACCTTTGGTAAGTTCCAAACATATTTTACCTACTTAGTGTAGCTAAAATTACATGTTTAAGTGTTGGTGCATATTTTATGAATCCCTAGTTCGTATCAATCAAGTATATACATGAAATATTAATTCAAATGTGTTTTGATTAATTGTTTGCATGTGTATATATTCTTAGTGATTCTATGTGATTATCTTAAGCTTACAAGTACTTAACCATGTGTTGGTGTGAGTTTGGAAGTTTAAGTCTGCGTGAAAAAATCACCACTTTGGTGATCAGGTTCACCACGCACGAAATGACCTCACTACGTGCGTAGTGAGTACCACTTCGCACGTGGTGAGGATGTTGGTCAACATGGATTAAATAACAATACCACTTTGTGCGAATTGAGGTCACTACGTGCGTAGTGACTGGCACTTCGCACGTAGTGACTAGTCTGGGCCTATAAATAGTGCTTAATTCGCATATTCGAAAGGAGTTAGCCACGAAACTCGACCTTTACGACCTTAAGCCTCGATTAACGCAAACTAGCCCTCGAAAACCGAAATCTAAGTGATAAATACGAAAACCAAGGGCAGCCTTAAGCATCTCTGTGTGAGTTCTTAGAGTGTGTTCTTGTTTCTACTCTGTGTGTTACTGTGTGCCGGACACCTAAGCAGATCTTAGAATCCTTAGGAGGTTTGGGAAATATAATTTCGCGATATTTCTCATCCTAGATCAGTCCTAGCATTAGGGTGTTTTAGTTTAGTTTAGAACCCCGTCCCCCAGCCGGTCCTACAAAGTGGTATCAGAGCCTTGTGCTTTGATTGATCACTTTTCCTTAGGATTTGTCGATCTAGGTGTTCCTTTAGGCCTGTGTGTGCCCTCTTGCGTCGATTTTAACCGAAAATAGGTCGGAAATAGGCCTCTTTGCGTTAAAAAGGTCAATTTTTTTTCGTTTAGGCTCTTTGAGTTTCATCCGTGCGTAGTGGATACCCACTTCGTGCGTAGTGTACCCAGTACGCACGAACTGCCTGTGTGTGTTCTAGATTCTTCTTCTGTCTCTGCGTGCGTAGTGGGCATCCAGTACGTGCGAACTGCCTTTAGTGCGTGCGTGGTGCCTTTTTGCCCATCTAGAACCTTCGTGTGTCTCTCCGTGCGTGTTGTTCACCAGTACGTGCGAAGTGAATCCAGTCCGCACGTACTGGACTGTGTGATCTTTGTGTTTGTTCATACCTCGTTCCGTGCATCCGTGCCTCTGTGTGTGGTTTCTCTAATCAATATTTACTCTGTGTGCTTGCTGCCTTGGTTCCTAGCATCAATCTAAATGGCCTCAAAACAAACAACCGCTTTAAACAACCTTCTTCTTGAAACTGAAATGGGTAGCGCCAACAAAGTACCGAAACTGCTAATCATGGAGGACTATCCTATGTGGAAGCCCAGATTTGAGATATTTTTGGATGGGGTTGACTGTAGATTGCGACGAGCCATGAACGTTGAGTATATGGTTCCGAAAGGGGAGGGAAACATTGAAACCCCTTACGATAAGATGACTGTCGAACAGCAGACCAGTTACAATGCCGAAAAGAAGGCCTATGCTCAACTAATTCAGGCGATTCCCAACGAGATCTTCCACCAGTTTAGAAGATATCAAACTTCTTACAGTCTATGGAGAGCCCTTGAGAAGAGGAACGAGGGAAACGCTGCTCTGAAGGAACTAAAAGCAAGTCAATTAAGGAAGGAATTAGACCATTTCATGGCTACAAGAGATGAGAAGATTCTTTCCCTTATTACAAGATACAATCACCTTCTTAGTGAACTGGACAGTCTGGGTGTCACTGTTCCAGAAAAGCAGCAAGTAGAGATCTTGGCGAAAGCTTTGCCAAAGAGTTGGAGGCCATTCATCATGATTCTGAAGAATGGTAACGGTTTTGACGGGATGGACCTTAATGACTTCATCACCAAGTTGAAGGAGCAGGAGCAGGAGGAACTAAATCTGGATTCTATGTCTAGTTATCAACAGAACCCCTCACTCTACTACTCCGGAACACCTGTTTCGTCGTCCACCTCGTCACATGCCCCCCTACAGTCTGCCTATGTGACCAACGTGAATGAATCGGGCAGATCTACCTCTGATGCTTCATCCTTTGGGTCATCTTATACTGCATCTTCCTTAATGTCGAACACTTCAAGTATGGAAGTACAGATGAGGTTAAGACACATATGAGCATGCTAAGTGCACTAGTCTCCTCTTATGATGATCTACTGAAGGGGAAGATTGGTAATGCTCATATGACTCAAGAGGACTATGACCAGATCGACGAGGATGAGATGGAGAGACAAGATATCCTCTGGTCGTATGCCAACTTAATGAGAAGGGCAAAAGCTTATGAGCGAAGAACGGGAAAGTCAATATCAGCAACCAAGGATACCAAACTCGGCTTTGATAAATCTGCTGTGACCTGCTATAACTGTGGTGAAAAGGGTCACTTCGCGCGTGAATGTGAAAAGCCGAAGAATTCGGGACCGAGGTATCCATTCAAAACTGGTTCTGGCAGCATATCATCTACCTCCACAACCATAAAATCTGAAGCAACTCCAACACCGACTAAGGCTATGGCGGTTATTCAAAGAGATGAGGGAGTGGATTGGTCTGTACAGTTCGGGAATGCTGATGCTGACATCAACTTGGCGAACGTTCATGTGTTGAACGAAGATTCTTCATCCGAGACCGAAAGCTATTCAAGTGAAGAAGAATCAAGTGCCAGCAATGATGATGAACCAGCCTCGACACCAGCTGCAGAAGAGACACCAGTGAATGTCCGTGCCAAAGAGTCAAATCAAAAGGTGTGCAGCTGTGGTCAACCGTCTGCGGATCAGGTATGTACCTTTGGATTACCTTGTGGTTCGTGTGATGAATATGTAAAACAGATAGTGTTCTTAAAGTCTACTATTTCAGATCTCACATCTAAGTTAGATAATAACCTGTTGATCAAAGGAAGAGAAAATCAATTAAAAGAAAAGAATGAAAGTCTAGGTAAACAGGTTAATGAACTAGGTGTGGCTCTGTTAAATAAACAAGATGCTATCGTGTTTTACATAAACGAAATCGATAAGCTGAAACGGGACCTTGCTACCTCAAAGGTCGATTATGAGACTCTGAGTCAAAAACTCAAAAGCTATTCCACGTCTTCTTATCTTTTTGAGTACATAATCGATCAGAGAGGTCAAGGTACCGATTCAGAAAAGGACAAAAACGTATATTCAAAATGTCCACCACCAGTGTTAAATCAACTGGTGAACGATGATGTCCATTCTGAAGCTAACCCACTACTCACAAAGGTTGATGAATCTTCTGCATCAACCTCAAATGAGGATTTAACGTTACATGAGGATGTGGGTAACCCTCAGAAGAATGAGGTTCAGCAAGAGGTTACCAAAAAGGCTGAACCAGGCATTAGAGAACTGTTGGACAGTTCCTATGTGCAAGGTCCGTTGATGCATCGTATCCATGATGCACTTCGGAAATTTGAAAATGAGGGTATTAAGTCTCCTGATACCCGTCCATACCAAGAGGTCAAACAACTACCCAAACATCAAGGGTTAGGGTATCGGCCTCAAAAGGTAACGAAAGGCTCTGTGAAGCAATACCCAGAAAGGGTCTGCTATGTGTGCAGGAGACCTGGTCACCTCAGTTACAAGTGTGATCAGAAGACACATCAAAGCTGTAACAAGAAAGTTGAGATTTTGCAAGAAAATAAAACGTTTCTTAAAAACCATCAAAACTCAACTCTTCCTGTTCAGCATCAAAGGATTCCTAAGTGGACTAACAAACTGTGTGTTCAAATGTCCAAGGAATCAAGTGACAGGATCATCAAGACTGGAACATGGATGAAACTTCCAGTGGTTGGAGAAGACGGGAAACCCATGACCATCCGGGCTTGGGTTCCTAATGTTGTCTAACTCATTCTTCTAAGTGAAGGGTGTCAACCGAAATAGTCCAGGTTAAGGTTTCTATGACTGTGTGTCTTTATCATTTTATTTTCTTTGTGTTTATTTTCTGTGTGTTCTTGCGCTTCTATTTTCTTAGTTTCTAGTTTGTTTAGTATTTTAGGGGGAGATAGTTCAGAAAACTTAGAAAATACAAAAAAATCAGAAAACTTAGAAAATACAAAAAAAAAATCAGAAAACTTAGAAAATACAAAAAAAATCAGAAAACTTAGAAAATACAAAAAAAAAATCAGAAAAACAAAAATGAGAATTTGATCCAACTCAAATGGAAAATGATGGTACACTGGCTTTCAATACAAAGTACGTCTAGTAAAATTAGGACTGAAGGCATGTACATATTGTTGAGAAAAATGTCTGAAAATTTAATTGAATCAGATAAGAAACAGATAGTGTGTAAGACATATAAGGAAAGTCTAGACTGATAAATGGTTATGCATGTGAAAATCAATCATAGATTTAAGCTATCGAGACATTCCAAGTCTATAAGTCAATAACAGTTGAGAATGACTTAGTTTGATGCACACACCTGTTACCATGCCAAATGTGCTTAGATGACTATGAGCAAAATGTAAAAGAGGGTGAAAAATTGACCCCAATCTGAGATGTCAAGGATCTTTCAATGTTGAATTGTCAAAGAGCATAAAATGCAGTGACAAAAGCTATATTGATCTATTAGTGTTGAATTGTCAAAGAGCATAAAATGCAGTGACAAAAGCTCAACAAAATTATCAGAAGAGGTGAAAAATTGACCTCCATGTCAAAGAGCATAAAATGCGTTGACAAAATCACAAAGCACATAAGCATGGTGGTTGGGTAACCAAGTTGTGCAAACTACTAAGTAAATCAATATACTGTGAGACTTTGAAAGAGATAGCCTTAACCGTGTATCCAATCTAGATAATCTGAAAATGTTGAAACAAAATCTGTCATTATCTGAGGAAAGTTAGGTTGACAGACAGAGTTTGAAATAATATGTTTATGTCCAAGGTTCTGAAATGAATGACTACTAAGTATAGACGAGCTGGTACTGACTCCATATTGGAACCTTCTCACAAAAATATTTAATTTCAGTAATTTTAAATTCCTGCAATTTCTTTACTGTTTGTTTTTCAGTTTGTTCCTTAGGATTTAGTTAGTAAATAGATTAGATTTAAATATATATTCTTTTATTAGTTAAAGTTTCCTTCAGTCTATCTTATTTCTTGATATTATTGTTCGTTATTACTCCGAATGTTCACTGGTACTTATATGTTAATAACTTGCCCTGAAGTTACTAATAGCTGTGTGCTAAGTACAGGACAATCGAGAAAAAGAGCCAACTCTATGTGAGGAAGCTGACTCACACGAAGTGAATCAAAACGCACGAAGTTAATAAACAAAACATACGAAGAGGATTGATATGTTTTTATGTCTTTTAGTGTGTTATTTGTTTAGACTTTCTCTTTTCGCTTTGATGTACTTAGATGCTTATTAGTGGTCTTGATAAGGGACATCACTTCATAAGGGACATCGTGGAAAAAGGTAAAGTTGACATTAAATTTATCTCCACTGATGACCAATTAGCAGATATCTTTACTAAGCCCCTTGATGAAAAGAGGTTTATGTATCTGCTAAGTAAATTGGGTATGCTCAACCCCTAGCTAAGTGTCTAAAATTTGAGTTCTCAGTTTGACAGAGACTAAGTGTCTTATGCTGTGTGCACAGTTTATAAATAAGTTTTCATAAACTGATCTATATGTCAAACTGAATAATGAGTTCACACGTTTGGTCAGTTCCAAACATAATTCAACTATTCAGTGTGGTTGAAATGTTAGTTTGCGTTAGTCTTAAACAAAATGACTAAGTGTCATTGAGTCTGAGCTATGTGCTTAACTCACACTGTGTGATTGATTCACACCTTTGGTAAGTTCCAAACATATTTTACCTACTTAGTGTAGCTAAAATTACATGTTTAAGTGTTGGTGCATATTTTATGAATCCCTAGTTCGTATCAATCAAGTATATACATGAAATATTAATTCAAATGTGTTTTGATTAATTGTTTGCATGTGTATATATTCTTAGTGATTCTATGTGATTATCTTAAGCTTACAAGTACTTAACCATGTGTTGGTGTGAGTTTGGAAGTTTAAGTCTGCGTGAAAAAATCACCACTTTGGTGATCAGGTTCACCACGCACGAAATGACCTCACTACGTGCGTAGTGAGTACCACTTCGCACGTGGTGAGGATGTTGGTCAACATGGATTAAATAACAATACCACTTTGTGCGAATTGAGGTCACTACGTGCGTAGTGACTAGCACTTCGCACGTAGTGACTAGTCTGGGCCTATAAATAGTGCTTAATTCGCATATTCGAAAGGAGTTAGCCACGAAACTCGACCTTTACGACCTTAAGCCTCGATTAACGCAAACTAGCCCTCGAAAACCGAAATCTAAGTGATAAATACGAAAACCAAGGGCAGCCTTAAGCATCTCTGTGTGAGTTCTTAGAGTGTGTTCTTGTTTCTACTCTGTGTGTTACTGTGTGCCGGACACCTAAGCAGATCTTAGAATCCTTAGGAGGTTTGGGAAATATAATTCCGCGATATTTCTCATCCTAGATCAGTCCTAGCATTAGGGTGTTTTAGTTTAGTTTAGAACCCCGTCCCCCAGCCGGTCCTACATTAAGTCAGTCTTAAACATATATGACTGAGTGTCATTGAGCCTGAGCTGTGTGCTCTACGCAAGCTGAGTATCAATCTCAAGCTGAGTGCTCCACTCAAGCTGAGTGCTTGTCTTAGACTGAGTAATATGTTTACTCAGCTTGGTGTGTCCAATCTATGAATTAATTACTAAGTGTTATTAATTTTTCTGTCCATACGTTTTGAATCAGTTTCAATTCGTATCGTATATCAAGTGTGTATTGATATATTTACAAAGTGTTTATAATCTTATTTGTTAATATTATTATTTTACACTTGTATCCGTTGGAGAATGATGTGGTTCTACCCTCTAACTGTTACATTAAGCTGTAATTTTTTGGCGTAACGGATAAAAAGGGGTATTTCTAACGGTAACTTTTATCTCTCCTCGGAAAGGTATATATATCGATCAGAGTCTAACGGCAAATTTCTGTTCCATCGAATAAACCCTAAGTTGCTCAGTGCGCAATTGACGATCGCTCAGTGCGAGTTACAATTTGATTACTCTGTGTAATCTAACCATTCAACGATGGAAAGTACCACTCTTGTTCTAGGTGAGCGGATGGTCAGAGGTGCTACTTTTAAGAACAATGGACTGCCAGTGATTAAAATCAATAATCAACGGGTCTGTCTTGCAATTCCTCAGAGGAAACAAGGCAGAGGATATGAAATTTGGATTGATTATATCCGTAAATGCCCCCTGGCATTCGCCTTCTGTGGCGCATCACTCAACATTGTTCCCAACACCTGTTGGAGTTCGGGTTTACATGCACCTTCAATCAGAACAGAGGAGAGATAACTGGCACTGTTCAAGATGTGTTCAAGCCAACCGTGACTAGACAAGTGGCGAGGTCAGTTCTACCTCAAATGGGTCACCCTCAAACTGAAGGAGTGTTTAAGAAGGCCACTTTCCCAACCAGCTGGGGCTTCATGGTTTCCACAGTGGTACGTTCACTTGGGACCAAGGTTGGTGGCTTGGACCAAGTTAACAAGTTGGAAATGCAGCTGCTATACAACATGTTCTTTGATAGACGTATCGATTATGCACAACTCATATTCAACGAGCTCAAAGTCCAAGTACTGAAGACCACCAGGGACCTCCATGTACCATTCATATGGTATTTGTCGTTGGTTCTTGAAGATGAGTTGGGGGATTTATATGAAGCTGGATGGGATGTGTTCCCTGTTCCAACTCTCAGTCCAAAGATGTTTAACAATGACATCTTCCCAGAGCAAGAGGGTCTAAGTGGTCCAATGCTCTTGGTAGCTGAGGGAGTTTCATCTGCAAGTGGAGATGAGGGATCGAATCAGGGGGGAGCTTCTCACACTGACACCAAGGTTCAGGCTGAGCTCTCTGCTCAAGCTGAACCAGCTCATACAGAAGCTGCTTCAGGTAAAACCTCTCCACTTTCTCTTTCTTCTCATTTTTCTCCATCCACTTTTGGAGATAAGACTGCAGTAAAACCAACTCAGTCTAACCCATCTCCTCCACCTTCATTCCATCTACAATCCAAATTCGAAGCCACCCCTAGTATGCCCACTGCTGCTAGGGAGAATATCCAAACCTACCAAAGAAAAACTGCCAAAGGTGGTGCCACTCCTAAATGCATCACTGGAGCTGAGATCACATTGATCCCTCCGGCAGGAGTTGAGGGGGAGACACCTACTCTTAAGGTGTCAACCTCACGGCTCATTCAAACCCAACAGCCTAAACCGGGTGTGGTGTCTACTCAGCCCACACTTATTCGTGCCATGGGAGAGCCTACTTCTGTACCTGAACAGACACATTCAGGTTACATTGAACATATGACCAATCCCCATGGTCAATCACCCCCCTCTATACCCAAAAGCCAACCACCAATCCATACACTTCACGTCTCGAGCCCTATTAGTTCTATTCATTTCTCACACTCTAGTGCACGACTTGTCAATGTTTCATCCTCACGCCAGGATGAATCACAGGGTCCAAACTCTGGTGCAAATGAATTTGAAGGTAAACACCAACCTTTGGATGATGCACCCAAATTCCAACCTACTCAAGCTGACTTGGATGAGTTGCTAACATTCTTCAAAGGTCAGTTTGATACATTTCACCTCAAAAGGAAGAAAGCAAAGAAAGATATGCTGATGATCCTTGATAATCTGGATGAGGAGGTGTTGATGTTAAAATCTGCTGTTGCTGCCTTACAAAAACAAAAGACTTCAACCCCTATTGATGATGACAAAAAGGGGGAGAATGTTCAAGAAGCTGAAGCTGAGTCAGTCAAAGCTGAAGCTCTACTATTATTGGCAGAGGGAGCAGATCAGATTGAGGGGGAGAAAGAAACAGAGAAAGAACCTGAGCTGACTGAGAAAGCAAAAGGCAAAAGACCAGTAGTGGTCAGCTCAGATGAATCAGAAGCCCCTCAACAGAAGAAGAGAAAAATGATTCTTAGTGAATCATCAGCCTCAGATGAAGACTCGGCTGACAAAATGACACTTCAAGAAAGAGCTTCACTAAAGGCTGCTAGGAGAATGGAAAGGGAGGATGCTGACCAGCTTTGGATCTCGGTCGAAGAACTGAGAAGAAGACAATCAGATGCTCAAGCTGTGTTAGCTAGAGAAAAAAGAGATAAGAGAACAAAACTGGGCTGAGGTGATCAGAAAGCAGAATGAGGAATTGACAAAACTCAGACAGCCTATCGTGCCCAAGGAAGAAGAAGAGGAACTTCCTATCCAAGGTCAAACTGAGGAAGAAGATATAACTCAATGTTATGAAAAATTGTACTTCTCTTCTCAGATTGATTCACTCAAGTTGAATTCAGTTCAAGGGATCATTATCATGGAGTTTGTCTTAAAGAATGGTGAAACACCTTCTCTAGAGCTAAATCAACTTCATAAGCTGGGTTATGAGGAATGGAAGAAAGTAGCAGTGCTCATTAAACAGATGGAAAGGTCCACAGCTCGGAATCAAGTTAAAGATGAGCTGCTGAGACTTCTTGCTAGGGCTGATGCGATGCAATTAATACCCAGGTCTGAGATAGCTACCCTACTAACTTCTTTTCATAAAGTTGGAAAGAAGAAGCAAACAAAGCCAGCTGGACTAGCAAATTTAGATAAGTACTGTCTTGCTCTTCCTGAAGGCATGGAGTTTCAAGAGAATACATATGTTGAAAAGCCTCAGAAAGGGTTCATGTACTTGGACAGAAATGGTGAAAAATGCTTCCAGGCTGATGCTAACATTTATACTTGTGGGGTATCTCAAGTGTTTGCTCTGAGACAACTAGTTGAGAAAACTGAACAGACTGCAAGGTTCAGATACAGAATAAACAGAGCAATACGATCACAGAAGGATCAGCTTCAACATATACCTAATCTGCAAGAAATCATTGAAGAAATAAATAATGAGATTAAGGAGTTTGAAGAGCTGCATCCAGAATAGATTAGTTCTATTATAAATATTAGATTAGTTCTAATATTTTTGTAAGCACTATGTGTGCATGATCTAAGTGATCAACAACTTTTGTATTATGATCAGTTCTATTAATACAAATATAAAGTTTGATATGTTCAACTGTATTATGATATGTTCATAGTTATAAGTCTGATAAGTTCAGCTTAATGAATAAATGATAAGTTCTTATTCATTAATATAATTAGTTGGTATGTTCAACTAAAAATTGATGTGTTCCAATTTAAATTGATAAGTTCAATTAATATTGATATGTTTAATAAATATTTGATCAGTTCAAATAATAAAATCTTAATAAGTTTAAGATTTAAAACATAATTCTGTTAAACAAACTTAAGAACTGTTTGATGGTTTTGTCATCATCAAATAGGGGGAGTTTGTTGGGAAAATGATCTCATCAGTTTGAATTTGATGAGACAAAGTTAAGTTTGTAAGATGAGTTTTACATATAACTTAAACAGAATTATGAAGCTTAGTCTTACTGAACACTTAGAGTGATTCAGACTGAGTATAAGCTGAATATAAGCTGAGCATATGTTGATCAGTTTATATTATACCTTAGTTTGTTTATTAACATGTTTAATATTTTGTGTATGTCACATAAGGTATATATCGAGTATTCAGCTTGATGTGTTTCAAGCTGAGTGACTCAGCTCGAAAGCAGAGTCAGCTCGACAGAGTTGCTAAATATGTTTTAGTCAACTAAGTTAGACTTCTAAGGATGAGTTTATCAATGTACGTGTTAGTTCATGTATGAATTCAGATTTGTTCTTGAAGAACTTAGCTTGATGAGTTTCAAGCTGAGTAACTCAGTCCGAGTGAAGATGTCAGTTTAAAGATAATTTAAACATGTTTTAAATTCATCTTTATCTCTCTCTATATCTACGGCGCGGATAAGAAGACTCCAGAATCAAGATTGAAGATTGAAGACTCAAGATAAGAAGATTCAAGATTCAAGATTCCGGTTTATCCGAAAGTTAGTTAGCGAATTAGGCTAAGTCTAGTTTGTTAGGAACCGTAGCAACAGGATTATAAATACTTATCTCCTGATAAGTTTAGAGGTACGACTCAGTACGACTTTGATTCGATAACAACTAAGTGTTGCAGAGCCAAACCTCACCTCATCGTATGTGTTACGAGTCTTGATTCAGTATCAATATTTAATCACAGATTGCCAAAGAAGTTCGTGTGTTCGAATTAATCACATCAGTTGTGATATTGGTAAGCAATCATGTGTTGATTCAATTTGTGAAAATCCTGTTTAGAGAGTCATCGGTATCTATAATTATATGTTAATTATAGATAACTAAGTTTGAGAGAATTGAGAGATTTATATTACGTGATTATATATCAAGAGTTGCTTACTTGTTAGTCATTTTAATCATCTTCTTATTCAAAGCATTGTAATCATCTTCTGATTAATAAAAGCATTTGATTGATTGTGGTTTGATTTACTGTGTATAACACTTTTCTTTGATTTGTTCAATTTCCGCAGAAAGTGTATTCAACCCCTCCTTCTACACACTGTTGCTTGTTGTTACTCTCTCATACAAGGGACCAACAATTCTTATTGATGTAAATCAAGAATTACATGAACTAGATGCGGAAAATCTAAGTTTAATAAAAGGTGGCAACTAATTCTTTTCTACAGTATCTTTCTCCTTTTCTAGAGGATAAAGATCTATCCTTTTTGTTTCTTTGCAGATCCAAAAAGTGTTATGTACTTTTACAACGAGAGATCTAAGGCATAATAGAACAACACATGTTCTGCCTTTGACTTAAGAAAATATTACACTGAAAAACTATTAGCTGATTAAAGACTCAGCTAACATACACAGAATTAGCTAACGTAATTTTGCTCAGCTAAGGACAATTGTAAAAGGCTCAGCTAATTAGATCTGCTCAGCTGATCAAACTGATCAGCTAATCAATATAATTAGGATACATCTAATAAACTAATCAAAACAAACTCTTAGCTGATCCCAAGGGCTCAGCTAATCATTTGAGTATGATCAAGTTATTGAAACAAGAATGAATAAGTTTAGAATACGTTATCTGATATGTGGGAGGCATCAGCTGACCAATAAGATACTGTCAGCTGATCCTTGACTGCTCAGCTGATCTTTGAGGAACCCTCAGCTGATGGTTTGCACCATCAGCTGATGCTTTGTAAATGCATAGCTGATGCTTCTTGACTTGTCTTTTCTTCTTAGCTGATCTTCCTGAAGCTGGTCCTTTGGCAGATACTCAATGTTCAGCTGACACTTTGGCTTGTCAGCTGACATTTCTTACTTAGAAATTCGTTAAGTCTAATATGAAAAACAACACATGTTTTTCATTAATCTAAGTCTAAAACTGAATATGTGGTTTTGTTAACATCAAATCCTATTTTAATTAATAGACATGTTTGATTTAGGTTTGATATTGCTATCTCCCCAACAATCTCCCCCTATTTGATGATGACAAAACCTTATCTTGTTTAAGAAGAATCAGTTTGACTCGGATTTGTAAAGATAAAACTTTTAACTTCAATTTGGTTACCTAGCTATCTGTTTTTGGTAACTCTTTAAGACATGTTCCCTGATATTCTGTTTTTGGGAATCTTTTTATTTATGAAGTACCATAGTTCTGTTTTTGTGGTATCTTTCTATCCTTTTTCTGTTTTTAGGATTTTTGATTTTCTATATTTACACTAGGTGAGCTAGCTACTAAGAATCATCTATACTAGCAGTTTTAGCTAAGTAGTTCATGATCAAAGTTTCAAGCTTGATTACAAAACAAATAATTACAGAAGAGTTTGTATAGAGAAATCTAACTAAGAATTAACTAAGTACAGAGGTTGAACTATTCTAGAAATTTAAAATACAACTAGTCTAGTTATGAAGTATCAGTTGTCTTCCCACCAAGGTTCTTCCTAACTTCTAAAGTTCTGATCTGTGGATTTTCAACTAGAAGTTGATCAGCTCTTGATTTGATCAATTGTTCAAAGTGCTCACTTCCTGTCAAATCTCTTATAGCTATTACAACATGAAATATCAGTTCTTTTTTAGCCTTCCCTATCTCAGATTCTCTCAGAAATCTCCAATTACCAGCTCTGTTCATGAAGAACATTCCTCTTTCAGGTTCACTTATATACCTGAACATTTCAAGATGAGTATTGGGAGGAAGAGCAGTGTTCAGATTCTCATAAGCAGGGAGATAGGGATGATCAGGATTGAGAATGATTTGTTCAGCAGTAACAAATGCTTTTGAAGTCTTTTTGAAGGCGTCATCAATTACTTGAACATGAGCAACAAATTGATCATGAGTGAATAGTCTGTTGTACACTGACATTCTGATCCAGTATTCAAATTTAGCAATGAACCTCTGGACTATCTCACTCTTGGACTTATGAAGATGGTACAGGATCTCTATCATCTCAAAGAAGGATAACAGTTTGCAGTGATGTAGATAGGTATCTTCATAAGTGTTTCTTTCATCTCTTCTCACTACTCTGAGATAAGGACCTTCATCTGTACCTTTGTAAGGAGTAACCCTAGAAATGATGTCTGCACATCTTCTATTCACCAAGTTTTCTTTATTATCCCTGAACTCCTTGGATTGCCTTTCAGTTTGCGGAGCAGTGCTTCCAAAGTTGAAGTTGAGCAAAGCTTGAATGGCTTCCTTGTGAGTCTTTCCTCTTTTAAGTGCATTATTGGTGGAAGGGTCATCTTGCTGTGGTACAGCTTGTACTTGATGTGTTTGAGAGGATAGCATGATCAATTCTTATTCTTGAATTTCTCTCAGTTCATCATCAGTAGCACCAATGATTGCAGCAAGATCTTCAGGAGTAGTGAAATCCTGATGCCTTTCCTTGGATTTTAAAAATTCTTTAATGGAGGTACCAAGTGCAGCAGCTAAGTCACTAAGCTCTCTGAGACTCTCATCTTCTTTATGAAGTTCTTCCTCTCTTCTTTCTTCGACTTCAATCTCCTCATCAGACATAATTTTCTTTCCTTTTCTTCTTGATGTGTTGCTGGGAGTTGGTTGACTTGATTGTACTGGAGAGGAAGCTTGGACTGGTGGAGCTTTTGTAGAGAGACTCTGCTTTTTCAAGTTGAGCAGAGAGGACAGAGGCACCCTATCTTCATCATCATCATCAGAATCTTCTGATGGCACTTTGATTGGTGCACAAGATTCACCTTGTCTAGGCTTTTTGGCACTCTTCCTTCTGACCATTTATTTTAGCCTTCTTTTAGGCCTCTGCTCATCTTGAGCAGGTTGCTCCCCCTCAGATGGATTTCCCTCTCAGCAGTTGATTGATTTAGAATTTCTACTTTATTGAGGTCTGCTTGATTTGTTGTTGCCTTATCAGCTTCTACTGCTTGAATAGGATCTGGTGATGAGCTTGAACTAGTAGAATCCGAGTATGACTTCTCCCCCTTTTTGTCATTAACAAATGAGAAAGGAAAGTTATCAGAAGGTTGGGCAGGCTTAGCAGGAGCAGTGGGAGTATGAGTTGAGAAAGGAGATGGAGTAGGAATGGGGCAAAGGGAGGAATAGGGGAAGTGGAGGGTGAGGCAGTAGGAATAGGGGGTTGGGTGAATGGTGTGGGTTGTCTCAGCCTTAGGATAGCATCAGTGATGTTGGTAAATTCTTTAAGGGTTTCACTGTGCTTTTGTCTGGAGTAGTGGCTTAAGAGTGTGACCTCATCAGTTATGGTTTTTAGAAGAGAAGGGACTCTAAGAAGAGAGTCAGGAATGGTTACAAAAATGTTAGGAGGTGAAGGTATTAGTGTTTGAAGTTGGGTAAGAAGGTTTGAAATAGTCATGTTTAGAGTGGTAAGTGTTTGGTTTGAAATGGTAGGAGGTGGGGTAGGAACAGAAGTAGAGGATTGGGATAGCAGTTGATCCAATTTGGTAAGAATTAGAGAAAGATCAACTGGAGCAGAGGTGGGTTGGGATTGGGATTGGGTAGCTTTAAGTGACTCAACCTCTTGGGTTAGAAGAGAGAGTTGCGATTCTTTTTTAGTTTGGAAAGAGGTGAAGGAGGCTTGAAGACTATCCATCTTTTGAGAGATGGACGGTAAGTTTTGGAGAATTTGGGGTGAGGGTTGAGATGATGTTGAGGGAATGGATTGGGTTTGGAATGATTGAGCTTGGGTTCCAACATCAGGAATGGGTTGGGGTCCCTCACTTAAGCTTTGGTATGTAAGCCTAAGATCACTGGGAGCAGAGATAGTGCCCTGTACCAATGGTTGGCTTATGCCACTGGTATTGACAGGCAGTGTAGGAGTGTGTGTAAGAATAGAAAAAATAGAAGGTAAAAGTATGTGAGTGTGAGTTGGGGTTAAACTCACTAGGGCTCCCCTTGTTACATCAATAAGCTGTTGTGAGCTTATTGAGGGTGTTGGCTAACTCAGTAGGGGTAAAGACATAGTGTGACCTTTGGCAAAGGTCTGTCTTTCAATGGTATCACTCTGTTGGATAAAGACACAGTGTGACCTAAGTGCAGTATGCACTATCTCTAATGACCTTGTATCTATATGGGTGACAGAGGGAGTAGAACTAGTGACTGTTGGGAGTACACTAGAGCTTGGATGTTGTGGGGGTGTTACAACTAGAGGAGAGGATGGGTTCTCACTGGTGGGGTTAACCAAGTGAGTGTCCTCAAGGGTAGTAGAGATTATACTTGAGATGTGCCGATTCTTGCTGATGTCAATCAGTTGAATGAGAATATCAGAAATTGTATCATCCTCAGCATTATCACCATCAGCTGCACCTCCACTTTATTGATTCTGTGGTGTGCTAGAACAGGAACTGACAGGGAATTCAGTAATTGGCATCCCAATTTGAGAAGATGAGGTGGAAGTTGGGATATTTTCAACAGATATAAACCCACCATCACCACCATGGAAATCATCTTCATCTCCATCACTGTTATCACCAACATCCATATCATCTTGGGCATCTTGATCCTCTATAGAAGCAGGATCATCATGATGGATACCCTCAGATCTATCTAAACCTTAATCAACAGGATTATCACCACCAACCACTTCTTCCAATACCACATCCTCTTCTGGATATGTAGCACCCATCTCACCTAGATCTTCAACCACAAGATCTGCTGGTTGATCATTAACAGCTTCATGCTAACCTTCCTCATCATCACCACCATCTGCATCATCAATTAACTCCTGCATTTCAGGAGTGATGGCAGGACCAGTATCATCTCGTATCAAGTGAAACACCTTTTGACCTATCTTTGGGATTGGCATTGTGTTATGTGTAACATTCATATGTGTATATGCCTCCCACTGCAATGCTTGTAATGCAACTAAGCTGAGAAATTTGATATAAGGCACATGGGTCCTTGTTGTATTTTTGACATTTGCCAATGTAATCTTATCCACCATCTCAGTAAAGATAATCCGAGCAAAATCTACATTCCTTCAAGTCACCACAGTGAAGAACCATAAGCTCAGTCTGATTCAGTAGGTCATGGCTCCCTGGCTTATGACCAAAATATCGAATGATGACACCAGCCAAGTATTTCCAGGGGTGACCTAAGGCTGACATCTTTGTATCTACCATGAGAAATTGGTTCATTGTAGCCAATCAGGGGCAAAACCTCCAAGGTTTGTTCAGCAGTGGCAAATGGTTGGAATGGGGCAAAGTTGGGTAAGGATAAGACATGTCTGAGGGTTTCAATTGAGATGACAATGGGGGTTTGATTATTCTGGATAATGCAAGTGATGGTTTGATTGTTTGGGTGGTATCTAGCAGTGTACCACATCTTCCCAATAATGCGAGGGAAGATGAATAGAGGATGAGCATATAAGCAGGGAAACAGAGGGTGTGCTCTTAAAAAAATAACCATGGGTTCAAAGCCCTGGTTTGCTTTGGATTGAGGTATGTCGGTGTTAATTAGGATGTTATTTGGGGTTATGGTGAAGAGAGAGTCAGGAGTAACATTCTCACCTGAAATAGCTTGAGGGACCTCAGTAGGGTTGAACATCACCATTGTTGCAGAACTTTGGATCACAGAGACAAAGTTACTTGAAAGCAGTGAAGAAGAAGGGTTTCAGAGAGTAGAAGTTTTGAGAATTTTGAAAGCGTGAGAAATGAAAAACCGCTCAAAAAATCATTTATATCTTTTTGGGAAACCGCTTCTGTCACATAAAAATCTTTCTCAAAAAGGAACTGTCACTTCTGCAAAAGGTGATAAACGGAAAAGTTAATAAATACACAGAAAACTAACGGACATTTAAAAGAAATTAAATACTATCTAGTAACACATTAAATACAAATGATAAATTAATAAAATAAGTGTGGGGACACAAGAATTTTAACTCTGAGTATCATCAGCTGACAAATGAAAGTATCAGCTAATCCTTGTTGAGATAAAATAAGTGTCAGCTAATGAATGCACTTAGCTGAGCGTCTAAGTCTTAGTTGATGGTTGATCAGCTGAGGTATTGCATCAGCTGATGGTCATCAGCTGACATAATTCCATTAGCTGATGTGCCATTAATAAGACATACAGAAGCTTAGATAAGTACTTTATCTCACACACAAACAGAATTACTTTCTCACACTAAATTAACTACCTAAGAAAGGAATATGTTACAAATTTAACATGCCAAGTTTGAATATTAGGAAGTTGAAACGAGACTCATCCAAAGGTTTTGTAAAAAGATCATCTAATTGAATATTAGTGCTAATGTAATGCATGGAAACTTTCTTTTTCTGCACATTATCTCTAAAAAATTGATGACTGATTTCAATATGCTTGGTCTTGGAGTGTAAAACAGGATTGTTAGAGACAGAAATGGCACTTGTGTTGTCACATAGGATTGGGGAGTTTTCAAACTGTAGGTCATAATCAAGTAGTTGGTTTTGCAGCCATAGGAGTTGAGCTCAACAGCTTCCAGCAGCAATGTATTCTGCCTCAGCTGTAGAAGTTGAAACAGAGTTCTGTTTCTTGCTTGACCAGCTGACTAACCTTCCACCTAACAATTGACAACCACCAGATGTACTCTTTCTGTCCAGTGTGCAACCTGCAAAATAAGAATCAATGTATCCAACTAACTCAAAATCTGAGTCCGTGGGGTACCAAAGACCTAGATTAGGAGTTCCTTTGAGATACCTGAAAATCCTTTTAACAACAGCTAAGTGAGATTCTTTGTGATCTGCTTGGTATCTAGCACAAAGACATGTTGAAAAACATTATATCGGGTTTGCTTGCAGTAAGGTATAAAAGTGACCCTATCATGCCTCAATAAGTTGTAATGTTCACTGATTTACCATCAGTGTCCTTTCCAAGCTTTAAGGCAGTGGACATGGGTGTTTTCATTGAGGAACAATTTTCAAACTCAAATTTCTTAAGCAAATCATTAACATACTTTGCTTCATGAATGAATATTCCATCAACCTCTTGTCTAATTTGAAGTCCGAGAAAATAGTTCAGTTCACCCATCATGCTCATCTAATAGTTATCAGACATGAGTTTAGAAAACTTTTTACAAAGATCCAAATTTGTAGACCCAAATATTATGTCATCTACATATATTTGCACTAGAATTACATCACCCTTGAATTTCCTTATAAACAAAGTGCTATTTATGCTTCCTCTTATAAAACCTTTGGTGGTTAGAAAAGAAGAGAGGGTATCATACCAGGCTCTTGGAGCTTGCTTTAAACCATACAAAGCTTTGTTCAAGAAGTATACATAGTCTGGCTTGCTTGCATCCTCAAAACCTGGAGGTTGTTTGACATACACCTCTTCCTTCAATTCTCCATTGAGGAAAGCACTCTTAACATCCATTTGAAACACTTTGAAGTCTTTGAAGGCAGCATAGGCTAGAAACAGTCTTATAGCTTCAAGTCTTGCAACAGGGGCAAAGGTTTCATCAAAATCAATACCATCTTCTTGGCAATACCCCTGTGCAACCAGCCTTGCTTTGTTTCTGATGATCAGCCCTTGTTCATCCATTTTGTTTCTGAACACCTACTTAGTACCAATGATGGTTTTGTCCTTTGGTCTTGGCACCAAAGTCCATACATTGTTCCTTGTGAATTCTGCCAATTCATCTTGCATGACATTAATCCAGTGGGGATCATTTAGAGCTTCATCCACCTTCTTTGGTTCAATCATAGAAACAAAAGCTGTGTATTAATAGAAATTACAAGCTTTTGATCTTGTTAGTACAGGTGCTTCTAAGTTACCTATGACCTGATCTTTAGGATGATCCTTGTGGTCCTTATAGGCATTTTGAATTCTGGGAGAGTTTGGATTATTTTGGATTATGGGAGTTGAAATTCTTTATTTTGGATCAGCTGATGAGACTTCTGGTTGAACAACTGACAGAATTTTAGGAATGTTATCTGTTGGAACTTCTACTGATGAGGGAATGTTTGATATGCAATTAGATTCCATTGATGTTGAATCATGATTCTCATCATTCAGTAAGTGTGTGGGTTGGTTTAAGATCGGATGTGCATTGGTTTGATGTACATTTGGAATAGTTTCATCTAAATCCTTTACATCAGCAGATGTGAGTGGATCAGCTGACACCGGAAAGTTGTCTTCAGTATGCAGCCGATCATTAAATTCCTCACCTGTAGATGGATTAGTAGAACAAGAAGCAACAAAATCATTTTCATTAAAACTTACATTGATTGATTCTTCTATGACCTTTGTTCTGAGGTTGTAGATTCTGTAAGCTTTGGAGATCACAGAATATCCAACAAACACACCCTCATCAGCTTTTGGTGCAAATTTTTACAATTGATCTCTCTGGTTTAGAATGAAACACTGACACCCAAAGATATGCAGAAAGTTGATGTTGGGCTTCCTTCCCTTGAGCACTTCATAAGGAGTCTTGTTGTGTCTTTTGATGACTAGGGATCTGTTCTGAGTGAAACATGCACAGCTGACAGCTTCAGCCTAAAGATTGAATCCTAACCCACTCTTACACAACATGGTTCCTGCAGCTTCTATCAATGTTCTGTTTCTTCTTTCAGCTACACCATTCTGTTGTGCAGTCCTTGGGGCAGAGAAGTTTTGATATATGCCTTTATCATCACAAAAACCTTCTAGAGTTTGATTTCTAAACTCAGTTCCATGATCACTTCTGAGCATCTTTACCAGATTTCCATTTAGCACTTCCATCTTCTTAATGAAGCTTATTATCTCTTCAGCAGCCTCACTCTTTGCTTTTAGGAAGATGACCCAAGTGTATCTTGAGAATTCATCAACCATCACCAATGCATACTTACTTCCACCAATACTAGCAGTAGCAACAGGACCAAATAGATCCATGTGCAACATATAGAAAGGTTCAGTAATAGAGAAGGCTTGCTTAGATGGAAAATAAGTCTTGTGTTGCTTTCCCTTCTCACAGGCAGAGCAAGGTTTAGGCTTAACATACGTCAGTGAAGGAAGTCCTGACACTACATCACCCTTGCTTAATTTGTTTATGTTTTTGATGTTTAAGTGAGAAAGCCTTTTGTGCCATAACCAGTTTGTGTTAGTTACAGATTTTGTATACAAACAGGTTAACTTGGATGGATAACCTGAGGACATATCTGTTGGTCCCTTAGTGAGAATAACAACAAGCAACAGGTGTGTAGAAGGGGGGTTGAATACACTTTTTGCGGAAATTGAACAAATCAAATAAAAGTGTTACACAAAGTAAATCAAACCACAATCAATCGAATGCTTTTATTAAGAAAATGATTACAATGCTTTGAATAAGAGGATGATTACAATAACTATCAAGTAAGCAACTCTTGATATATAACTCTTGATATATAACAAATTTAAATTATCTTAAACTAACTTCTTTAGTCGGATTGAGTTACTCAGCTTGAAACTCATCAAGCTGAGTTCTTCGAGAACACACCCGAAAACAAACATGGACTAACATGTATAATTATTAACTCATCCTCAGAAGTCCAAATAATTAACTAAAACATAATTAGCAACTCTATTGAGCTAACTCAGTATTCACGCTGAGTCGCTCAGCTTGAAACTCATCAAGCTGAATACTCAATATATATCTTAGGTGACATACACAGCTTATCAAACACATTGATAATCTTACTAAGATATGGTCTAAGCTGATCAAACATATGTACAACTTACACTCAGCTTATACTCAGTCTGAATCACTATGAGTGTTCAGTCTGACTAAGCTTTATAATTCTGTTTAAGTTATACGTCGAACACATCTTACAAACTTAACTTTGTCTCATCAAATCTTAACTAATGAGATCATTTTCCCAACAAACTCCCCCTATTTGATGATGACAAAACATCAAAGAGTTAATAAGTTTGTTTAATAGAATTATGTTTTAAATCTTAAACTTATTAAGATTTTTATATCTGAACTAATCAAATATTGATTGAACATATCAATTTTAATTGAACTTATCAATTATATGTGGAACAAACAAACTTTTAGTTGAAGACACCAACTGAATACATTGATGAATAAGAACTAATCAGTTATTCATTTAAGCTGAACTTATCAGACTTATAAATATGAACACATCATAACACAGTTGAACATATCAAACAGACATTTGTAATAATTGAACTAATCATAATACAAAATGATTGATCACTTAGATCATGCACACTAAGTGCTTACAAAAATATTAGAACTAATCTAATATTTACATTAGAACTAATCTATTTATCTTTCGAACTCAGGATGTAGAACCTCCCAAAGAATGATTTCTCTGTTGATTTCTTCTAGGAGGCTTTCAGCTTCTGCATCCCCTCTGAGTTCTCTCTGTTGCATTCTGATGATCTTATTCAGCTTATACTTTACAAAATGATTTGAGCTATCACCACAACAACTTCTTATATGTTTGGCATCCCTAGCTTTTAGATAACATATCTCACTCAGCTTGATAAAGCTGGGATTGCCTGCTTGATCCTTAAACATGAATCCCTAAACAGGTGTATCAATACATTGGTTTTCTTTAAAATCTACACCTTCATGTATCTCGAATAAGCTCTCCCACTACAGACCAGGAACTGGAACATATCTCAATTCCTCAGCTCTGTTAATCAGCTTAGAAACTTCAGTAAGGATCTCTTGGTTGATTTGGCTTTTCTTGAACTTCTTGAGCTTCATTAATATTCTTTGCCATTCTATGTAGCCCATCCTTTGAACATATCTCAGGTCCATCCCCATTGTAGATTTATCTTCGAATTCAAAGTTGAGGATGATGGCTCCATCAATTTTGCTCAAGGTCATGCCTTTGATATCTTTACCGAAGCTCCTTCTGAAATAGCATTCTTGAATTTCTGCATCTGTGTATGGGATAGGATCAGGTCTTGGACCAGTGTATGTAGCTTCATCTTCAGCCAAAGCTTTTCTCTGTTTTTCTTTCTCTTGGTCCTTTGCCTCCTTCTCTTTTCTCTTCCTTAGCTCTTCAAGCGAAATGCCTAACTCATTGGCTTCCTCTTGTTCGAGCATTTCAATCATAAGCCTTGTGGCTTTATCCTCTTCTGTTTCTTCCTCAGTTTCAGAAACACTGTCAGCTTCAGGTTCAGATTCTTCTACCTTTTGTCTCTTAGCTGCAGGTTCCTCTTTATTTATTTCCAACTCCCCCTCAGCCTGAGTCTTCCTCTCTGCTCCTTTAGCTAGTACTAGTAGAGCTTCAGCTTCAGTTCGAACTAGCTCAGCCTCAGTATCAGCTTGAACCTTCTCCCCCTTTTTGTCATCATCAATAGGGGTTGAAGTCTTTTGTTGTTGGAGTGCAGCAACTGTAGAGGCAATCTCTTGAACATCCTTTGTCAGCTTCTCAAGCCTCTGATAGATTTGTCGTTTATGCTTCTTCTGCTTGAGATGGAACAAACCAAACTGAGCAGCAATATAATCTTTCAGCTGCTGGATGCCTGAGGTGGCAGTGTCAGTGTGAGGAGAGTCTTTGGGTGCATCATCCAAAGGTTGGTGTTTACCTTCAAATTTATTTGCACCAGAGTCTGGACCCTGTGAATCACCTTGGTTTGAAGATGAAACATTGACAGGTCGTGCGATAGGGTGTGAGAAATGAAGAGAAGTAATGGGGCTCGAAACGTGTAGTGTATGGGTTGGTGGTTGGCTTATTGGTTTGCAGGGGGGTGATTGACCCTGGGGATTGGTCATATATTCAATGTTACCTAAGTGTGTCTACTTAGGCACAGTAGTGGGCTCTCCCATGGCACTGGAGAGTGTGGGCTGAGTAGACACCACACCCAGTATAGGCTGTTGGGTTGTATTGAGCCTCGAGGTTGACACCTTAAGAGTAGGCGTCTCCCCCTCAAATCCTGCCGGTGGAGGGATCAATGTGATCTCTGCTCCAGTGATGCTTCTAGGAGTGGCACCACCTATCGCAGTTTTACGTGTATAGGTTCGGATATTCTCCCTAGCAGCTGTGGGCATACTAGGGGTGACTTCAGATTAGATTTGAATGAAAGGTGGAGGATATGGGTTAGACTGAGTTGGGTTTACTGCAGTCTTGTCTCCAAAAGTGGATGGAGAATAATTAGATGAGAGAGAAAGTGGAGAGGTCTTACCAGAAGCAGCTTCAGTTTGTGATGGTTCAGCTTGAGCAGAGTGCTCAGCTTGAACTTTGGTGTCAGCTTGGGAAGCTCCCCTTGATTTGATCCCTCTTCTTCACTTTCCGAAGAATCTCCCTCAGCAATCAGGAGCATAGGTGCACTCAGACCTTCTTTCTCTCGGAAGATGTCATTGTTGAACATCTTGGGGCTGAGTATAGGAAACAGGAACACATCCTGATCAGCTTCATAGAGTGTTGTCCCCAGCTCGGCTTCAAATGCCAAGGACAGGTACCTTATGAAAGGTACATGAAGATCCCTTGTGGTCTTCATCACTTGGACCTTGAGTTCGTTGAAGATGAGCTGTGTGTAATCCACATTGCGTGCAAAGTATATGTTGTACAGTAGCTGCATCTCGAACTCCTTCACCTGGTCCAATCCTCCAACCTTAGTTCCTAGTGAACGAATAACTGTAGAAACCATGAAGCCCCAACTGGTTGGAAAGGTGGCCTTTTTTATTACACCCTCTGTCTGCGGGTGACCCATGCGGGGTAGGACTGACCTTGCCACCTGCCTCGTGATAGCATGCTCGAACTCATCTGATTGAGAGATTCGAAGAACATCCCTTAGCCGCTGAACGGATAGGACTACTGTTCTATTGCCATTAAGAACAGTTTCCATAATCTCTCCCTTGTTCTGATCATACATGCATGTATACCAGAACTCCAGTAGATGTTGAGGAACGATATGGAGAGATGCGCCACAAAAGGTGAATGCCAGGGGGCATTTACGGATATAAGCCACCCAGACTTCATATCTTTTGTCTTGTTTCCTCGGAGGAATTGCAAGACAGGCACGTTGATTGTTGACTTTCAGCAACGGCACTCCATTGTTCTTGAACTAAGTACCTCAAATCATCTTATCACCGAGAACTAATGTGATTCCGTCCATGTTGGATTAATTACACTGAGTAAATTAAAAGTCGCACTGAGTGGTACAGAAATTTCACTTAGCAATTTAGGGTTGTGAACGGACGAATGCACTAAGCACTTGAGGTGTTTGCGAAAAGTATTTTAGAAGGTGAGAAGTCGGATTTGTAAGCGTAAACTCCTCTAAACCGGTTATGATCGATATATATACCTTTATTAGGAGAGAGAAAAGTTACCGTTAAAATCCCTTTTTATCCGTTACGCCGGAAAAATTACGGCTTGATGTAATAGTAAGATGGTAGAAACACATCATCTTCCAACGGATACAATTGTAAAATAATATTAGTGACCTACACAAATACTATTAACACTGTTGTATTACACCAATACTAAATTAATATAATACGCGATTTGAGACTTACCCAAATATGCAGAAGCACATGAATCAATAACACTTAGTAATTAAAACATGGTTTTAGACACACCAAGTCTGAGTAACTTTATTACTCAGTTTATGTCAAGCACTCAGCTTGATTCAAGCACTCAGCTTGAGTTGAGCACTCAGCTTGAGATTGGTACTCAGCTTGAGTAGAGCACATAGCTCAGGCTTAATGACACTCAGTCATGTATGTTTAAGACTGACTTAAACATGTAATTTAGCTACACTAAGTAGTTAAAATATGTTTGGAACTTACCAAACGTGTGAACCAATCACACAAATTGAGTTAAACACATAGCTCAGACTCAATGACACTTAGTCATTTACGTTTGAGACTGACTCAAACTATATCATAACTACACTAAGTAGTTAAAGTATGTTTGGAACTCACCAAACGTGTGAACTCATCATTCAGCTTTACATGTTATACAGTTTATGAAAAATTATTTATAAACTGTGCACTCAGCTTAAGACACTTAGTCTTTGTCAAACTGAAAAAACTCAGATTCTAGACACTTAGCTAGGGGTTGATCATACCCAATTCACTTAGCAGATACATAAACCTCTTTTCATCAAGTGGTTTAGTGAAGATATCAGCTAATTGGTCATCAGTGGAGATAAATTTAATGTCAACTTTACCTTTTTCCACGATGTCCCTTATGAAGTGATGTCTAATTTCAATGTGCTTGGTTCTTGAGTGGAAGACTGGATTATAAGTGATGGCTATTGCACTTTGGTTATCACAGAAGATAGGAGTTTTCTTGAAACTCATGCCAAAGTCTTGAAGCTGATGCTGCATCCATAGGATTTGAGCACAACAGCTTCCTTCTGCAACATATTCAGCTTCAGCAGTTGAAATAGCCACTGAGTTCTGTTTCTCACTAGTCCAGCTGACTAACTTCCCTTCAAGCATTTGACATCCTCCAGTAGTTGATTTACTGTCTAACTTACACCCAACATAGTCAACATCTGAAAAACCAACTAACTCAAATCCAGAGTCCTTTGGATACCAAAGACCTAGATTTGGTATACCTTTAAGTTACTTAAAGATCCTTTTTACAGCTTGAAGATGTGATTCTTTAGGATCTGCCTGATATCTTGCACAAACACATGTAGCAAACATGATATCAGGTCTACTAGCTGTCAAATAGAGCAATGAACCTATCATTCCTCTTTAGGTAGACTGACACACAGACTTACCATCTGAGTTCCATCAGGCTTTTGTTGAATTTGTACGCCTAGGAAATATGTCATCTCACCCATCATACTCATCTTGTACTTTTGTGACATTATTTGGGAGAACCATTCACACAGAGATTCGTTTGTAGAACCAAAGATAATGTCATCCACATAGATTTGTACAAGAATCACCTGTCCTTTACTCTTTTTAACAAAGAGTGTCTTATCTATACTACCTTTGGTGAAATCCATTGATAGTAGATAAGTGGACAGAGTATCATACCAAGTTCTTGGAGCTTGTTTAAGACCATACAAAGCCTTGTCTAACTTATAGACATGGTGTGGAAACTTTGAACTGACAAAGGCAGGAGGTTGTTTCACATAGACTTCCTCCTGAAGTTTTCCATTTAGGAAAGCACTTTTCACATCCATTTGATAGACTTTGAAGTCTTTATATGCTGCATATGCCAAGAACAACCTTATGGCTTCAATTCTAGCAACAGGGGCAAAGGTCTCATCATAATCAATTCCTTCTTCTTGCTTATACCCTTGTGCCACCAGCCTGGCTTTGTTCCTTACTATCACTCCATCCTTGTCCATTTTATTTCTATAGACCCACTTAGTACCTATAATTGAGTGACCTTTGGGGGAAGGGACAAGATTCCAGACCTTAATTCTCTCAAATTCATTCAATTCCTCTTGCATAGCTTCAATCCAATCCTTATCCTCTAAGGCTTCCTCAGTCTTCTTTGGTTCCATTTGAGATAGAAGACCAAAGTTAGAAGCAAAGTTAGATGTAGCCTTTGATCTGGTCATAACCCTTTCTTGGACATTTCCAATTATTTGATCTTGAGGATGATCTTTGATGAATTTAAATGTAGTAGTTGGAGAATCTGGTTCAGAATCTGAGTGATGTTGAGAGCCCTGAGGTGAACACACATCCTCAGTCTCAACAGCAACATTGTCAACAAACTGATGATCACTGAGATTCTCAGTCTGAGTGACTTCAGTTCCAAAGGGGTTGATGAACTCATCATCTTTCTCAGTTTGAGAATCCCTTAGAGTTTGTGATGATTTCTTTGATGAACACACATCATCATCACTATCATCTCCTACGACATACATAGGATTTGATAAGTTGGTTTCCTTAGGCCTTTCAAGCTCACTCAGACTGACCAAGTCATCTTGACTCTTATCAGCTTGATCAAAACAGTCTTCATCAAAAGAGACATGAATTGATTCTTCTATAGCCTTTCTCCTAGTGTTATACACTCTATAGGATTTGGAGATAGAGGAATAACCAACGAATATTCCAAGATCAGCTTTAGGTTCCAACTTATGGAGCTGATCTCTTTGATTCAGCACATAGCATTTTGAACCAAAGATATGGAAATAACCTATATTGGGCTTTCTAGACTTATACATCTCATATGATGTCTTTCCATGTCTTTTGACAATGATTGACCTATTCTGAGTATAACAGGCTGTACTAACAGCTTCATCCCAGAAATAGAGTTTCAATCCTGCCTCACATAGCATTGTTCTAACAGCCTCAATCAAGGTTCTATTTCTCCTTTCAGCAACCCCATTTTGTTATGGAGTTCTAACAGATGAGAAATTTTGTAATATCCCTTTTTGTTCACAAAAGTTTTCAAGAGTTGGATTTCTGAACTCAGTCCCATGATCACTTCTGAGTTTCTTTATATACAAACCTTTCTGCAACTCTTCCTGTTTGATAAAATTGATTATCTCCAGGGCAGCCTCACTTTTGGCTTTAAGGAATATTACGCAGGTGAATCGTGAGAACTCATCTACTATCACCAGTGTGTACTTCTTGCCACTTAGGCTTGGAGTACTTATGGGTCCAAACAAATCCATGTGCAACATATGCAATGGGTCTGTTATTGAAAAATTTTGCTTTGATTTAGAGGACCCTTTATGATGCTTCCCTTGTTCACAAGCTGAGCACAATTTGTCTTTGACAGATGTGATCTTTGGTAATCCAGAGACTAACTCTTTATTGGATAGAATATTTATATATTTGAAGTTTAGATGAGATAAACATTTATGCCATAACCAACTCAGCTTAGGACCAGAATGGGAATACAAGCAGGTTTCAATATAGGGATCAGCAGAATTTAGATCAAGTAGATACACATCTCTTTCTCTTTTAGCTATTAATACAGGCTTTCCCTTAGCATTATAAATTGTTCCTGCTTTCTTCCTAAAAGTAACAACATTATCTTCATCACATAATTGACTGATACTAATCAGGTTGTGTTTGAGGCCTTTGACATATGCAACCCTCTGGATAGTAACCTTGCCAGCTTGCATCTTCCCATAACCTTTATTTCTTCCATGGGAGTTGTCACCAAATGTTACTTTAGGACCTTCATCTTCTTGGAAATCACTAAGAAGTCCTTTCCACCCAGTCATGTGCCTTGAGCATCCACTATCCAAGTACCATTTACTTGAACCCTGCACATGATATGAAAACTAAACACGTTAGTTTTGTTTGGGAACCCACTTCTTGGTGGGTTCAGATGAGGAGCACTTAGCATCTTCATCTGGTTGAACTGACTTGTCAGCTTGAGCAGGAGCTGAGTCCTGTGTAGGCTGATCAGCTTGTTCTTGTTCAGGCCTTGAGATTTCTGCAACACAGTCCTTAGCCTCATGACCTCTACTTATGCACTTGTAGCATCTCCTTCTTCCAATGATTACAGGAGGTAGAGTGTCTAATAATCCTTGTGAGAACTTGCTCTCAGTCTTAGGATTATATGTGGTGGATAACTTTTCAACTTTCTTTGCAAGTTGATTCACATGATGATCACTGACTTTGGACTTACCTTTGTCAGGTCTTTCTTTGTTATCCTTTTGATTAGAAGTTTGACTAACAACCTTCTTTTCCATGACTTTGGACTTACATTTGCCATGGTGACTGGACTCACCAGTTTCAACAGGTTTGTACTTACCACTGTTGATCTTCTTGGACTTACCAAGATCTACAACTTTGGACTTACCATTGTTGTGATTTAACCTCTGACTTACAGTGGTCTTCCTATTCTTGTAACTTCTCTCCGAGCCAGAAAGAGAATGTTGTCTTTTGAAAGGGTTTGGATTAAGACTTTCTCTGACTGAAGTTCTTTGAATAGGCTGAGTGTCTAATTTTTCCAGCACAGACTTACCATGTTGTTTGGATGTTGAGCAATCTTCTCCATGATCTTTAGCCTTTACAAACATATTGTATTTAAGGTTTTGACCATGTTTCTTCTCTAAGGCTGACTTCTGAGACTCAATCAGTAGTCTATCCTCCTCAGAGTCTGTACTTGCTATCTCATCATCAGCTACATAAGCTGTTGTTTGATAGTTTCCTCCAAGTACAGCCTTTACCTATTCAGGAATTTGTTGGTTTATGCACTTTTCAGCAAGCTTTGATGACTTACACCAAGACTCAGTGACCTTTTGAAGTTGGTCAGCTTTGTCTTTAGCTTCCTGAAGTTCTTCACTTAGAAGTTTGTTGATGTGTCTTTGACATTCAAGATCACATTGTGCTTTCTTACCATCATCAGTGAGAGATTGATTTTCCTTAATCTCATATTTCAGTTTAGCTATCTCAGCTTTGAGGTCATTTTGAGACTTAAGGCTGGTCTTGAAATCATTCAGCAGATAATCAAAAGCAAGACCCTTTTCTTCATCAGTGTAAGAGTAGAAATTACTGACCTTATACATGGAAGCAGGATCCCAATCACTGAGCTTGCTATTTTCCTCAGCTTCCTTCATGTCAGCTTCAAAGATTGATTCAGACTGACCATAATCAACCTCATCTAATTCTAACTCTTCATCTTCATGAGCCATAAGACATACATCATCATCTGAGGTGGATGATTCTGTATCCCAGGTTTCGGCATATAACCCTTTTGCACTGGGTTTGTCTTCTGGCTTCCCTTTCTTGAGCTGAGTATATTTCTTCTTGTACTTATCAGCTCTATAAGCATTCTAATCAACAACTGATGTTGATTCCACCTTCTTTGATCTGCACTCAGCAGCAATGTGTCTCTTCTTCTGACAGTTGAAGCACACAGCATTCTTGGGATCAAAAGAACTCTTCCCTTTTCCGCTGTCAGATCTTCCTTTTCCCCTTTAAGCTCTTCTCAAACGTCTGGCTAACATTACCATTTGCTCAGTGATATTCTGAACATCATCAGTATCACTTGAGTCTGAGTCTGAGTGGTCAGCTTGAGATTCTGACTCAGTCTTAGATTCAACAACTAGTGTCTTGGAACTTTTCTTCTTTTTCTGTGCAACCAATGCAACTTCATTCTTATTCAAAGACTCATTGAGTTGTTGTTGAGAAGCTCTCTTGTGTTCAGTGATTTGTTCATGATTTAGCAAGAACTCATATATAGACTGTAGGTTGTACACGTGCAGTGTTCCTCTAGCCCTCAGTGCTGTAGTTACATCGTTAAACCTCTCTGGTAACACATCCAGAAATTTCAGCACAAGTTCAGCTTCATCTTTCTTTACACCCACACTTAGTAGGTCATTTACCAAACAGTGAAAACTTGTGAACAAATCAGACAAGGTTTCATTCTTCTTTAAGAAGAAGTTTTCGTAGGATCTATTCAAATGATTCTTCTTCTGCTGCTTGACCAGATCTGTGCCCTCATAGGTAACACTCAGTGTATCCCAGATATCTTTTGCATATTCACACCCAGTCACAGTACGCAATATTTCATTAGTCAGGGCATTTGCCAGGAGACGTATCACTGACAGTAGCAGGAATCTTGGGGATGATGGGTCCTTTTGTAATGACATTGAACATACGAATGTCAATGGACTTGAGGAATAGCATGGCTCTGAACTTCCACATAGGATATTCAGAACCATCAAATATGGGACAACCTTTGGCAGACATCTGTGGAAAGTTTGAAGAATTGTTGCTTGTAGACATTGTAAACTTTCTCAGAATCTTGAACTTTCAACTTATGAAATCGTTCATCCTGCTCTGATACCAGTTGTTGGTCCCTTGTATGAGAATAACAACAAGCAACAGGTGTGTAGAATGGGGGTTGAATACACTTTCTGCGGAAATTGAACAAATCAAATAAAAGTGTTACACAAAGTAAATCAAACCACAATCAATCAAATGCTTTTATTAAGAAGATGATTACAATGCTTTGAATAAGAAGATGATTACAATAACTATCAAGTAAGCAACTCTTGATATATAACCACCTAATATAAATCTCTCAATCTCTCAAACTTAGCTATCTATAATCAACTTATGATTATAGATACTGACGACTCTCTAAACAGGATTTACACAGATTGATAACTTACCAATATCACAACTAATGTGATTATTCGAACACACGAACAACTTGGCAATCTGTGAGTTTCTTGATCACGTTGAACTAACAAAGAGTATTCAAGATTCGTAACACATACGGTGAGGTGAGGTTTGGCTCTGCAACACGTAGTCGTAATCGTCTCTTGATTCGTACCTCTAAACTTATCAGGAGATAAGTATTTATAATCCTGTTGCTACGGTTCCTAACAAATTGGACTAATCCTAACTTGCTAACTAACTATCGGATAACTCGGAATCTTGAATCTTGAATCTTCTTATCTTGAGTCTTCAATCTTCAATCTTGATTCTGAAGTCTTCTTATCCTTTCCGTAGATATAGGGAGTTAAAACAGAATTTAAAACACATTTAAATTCTTTTAAGCTGACTTCTTTAATCAGGCTGAGTTACTCAGCTTGAAACTCATCAAGCTGAGTTCTTCGAGAACACACCCGAAAACAAACATGAATAACCATGTATAAGTATTAACTCATCCTCAGAAGTCTAAAGAATTAACTAAAACATATTTAGCAACTCTATTGAGCTGACTCGGTATTCACGCTAAGTCACTCAGCTTGAAACTCATCAAGCTGAAACTCAATATGTATATCTTAGTTTACGCACACAGCTTATCAAACATATTGATAATCTTACTAAGATATAGTCTAAGCTAATCGAACATATGCTCAACTTATATTCAGCCTATACTCAGTCTGAATCACTATAAGTGTTAAGTCTGACTAAGCTTCATAATTCTGTTTAAGTTATATGTAGAACACATCTTACAAACTTAACTTTGTCTCATCAAATCTTAACTAATGAAATCATCTTCCAAACAGATCTCTCAAGTGATGAAGATGAGGTCCTCACTGCTCAGCTCAGCTTGATGGCCAACACTGAGAGTACAAGTTCCTTTGATGAGGACATGAAGAAAGCTGCTAAAGCTTGTACTTCTCCTGACAGGGATCTTTCTTCAATGTATCAGGTTGGAAAATTTATTACTTATGAAGATAATGAAAAGAACACTATGTTTGATTATCTGTGTATTGAGTTTCAGTAAAATATTCAAATAGAAAAGAAGCTAAAAATAGAAATAGAAACACTAAAAGAGAAGTTAAGCCTTAAAGATGAGAAACTGAAACAGATGACAAAATGGGAAATGATTTAGCTAATCAAAAGATGCTTAATCAGATCTTGGTAAAAGAAACCAATGAAGCAACCATAAAGTTTAATGACCTAAAAAACTAGTTAAATCTTGATGTGTTTCTGCTGAAAAGATCACTCAGTGTGTCAATGAGCAGATTCCAAAACAAGTTCAAGCTATTATTGGTGGAAATCATTCCCAAGCTACTAGTTGTGTTGATTTTAACAAGGACATAAATATCTTAGAAAAGACTGATATTTTACCTCATACTTTTCAAAAGATTGTAAAAGGAAAAAGTATTATCACTAACAGATTTGTCAAAAGTAAATGCTCTCAGCAAAAAGACTTAACCATTTCAAAAGTTGATTCAACTTCTATTGTTCTATCAGAATGTAAAAGTACTGAAAATTTAATGTTAAAGGAAGCCATTAAAGGAATGGAATCATTGGTTGATACCAAAGAGACATTATGTTGTCAAACCTTGAAAGCTGATGCATTAAATATAGATACTCAGCTGACTGACATTTCATTAGCCAGTATGTGTAAAGATATAGATACTCCCCCTTATTTTCCGGTATGAAGACCTGCAAAACGAACAAACTGTGTAATACCAATTCAAAAACCAAAAATAAGGATAAGGAAAAAGTATAAGGAGTATGTCATACATGCATATTAAGCATGCCAAGCTTAGAGACTAGATCATTGAAACGAGATTCGTCCAATGGTTTAGTAAATAAGTCAGCTTATCAGTATGAACATACTAAAGTTCAATGATTCCTTTTTCCACATTATCCTTAATAAAGTGATATCTGATGTCAATGTGTTTGGTTTTAGAATGGTGTACCGGATTACATGAAATGGTAATGGCAGATTGCGAGTCACAGAACAGAGGAATCTTGTCATACTGTAGGCCAAAATCTGATAATTGTGTCCGGATCCACAAACATTGCGAACAACACATTGCAGCTACAACATATTCAGCTTCAGCAATGGATGTAGATACACAGTTCTGTTTCATTGAAGTCCAGCAGACTAAACGATCCCCCAAGAAATGCGCACTGCCAGATGTACTTTTTCGATCTATCATGCACCCGGCATAGTCGGAATCAGAGTACGCATGCAAATCAAGATTTGAGTCTCGAGGATACCACAAACCTAGGTCCATAGTTCCTTTGAGATATCGAAAAATCCGCTTGACTGCTAGTAGATGCGACTCTCTGGGATTGGCCTGGAATCGAGCACATAAGCAAGTTGAAAACATAATGTCAGGTCTGCTCGCCGTCAAGTACAGTAATGAACCTATCATTCCCCTATATGTCTTCTGATCTGCAGTTGGACCAGCTAGATCAGCAGATAACTTTGTTTTGGCAGCCATAGGAGTTGACAGTGATGAGCAGGTGAGCATGTCATACTTTTTGAGCAAGTCTTTGATGTATTTTGATTGACTGATAAAAATACCATTCCTCAGTTGTTTTACTTGAAGACCAAGGAAAAAGGATATTTCCCCCATCATGCTCATCTGAAATCTATTTGTCATTGTCTTTGCAAATTCATCACTATACTTGGGATTGGTTGAGCCAAAGATAATGTCGTCAACATAGATTTGCACTAAAATCTTATCTTTGCCTCTGGCCTTTATGAATAGCGTAGTGTCAGATGTGCCTTTGGTGTAACCCTCCTGAAGAAGATATTCGGACATGACATCATACCAAGCTCGAGGTGCTTGTTTTAAACCATACAATGCTTTATCCAAAATATATACATGATTGGGGTGTCGAGGGTTAACAAAGCCTTCCGGTTGTGAGACATACACTTCTTCCTTAAGTATACCATTTAGAAAAGCAGTCTTCACATCCATCTGATAAACTTTGAAACGCCGACTTGCAGTATATGCTAGAAAAAGACGTATGGCTTCAATTCTTGTGACTGGAGCAAACGTTTCATCAAAGTCGATGCCTTCTTGTTGATTATAGCCTTTGGCTACAAGTCGAGCTTTGTTTTGGACTACTACACCATCAGAATCCCGTTTATTTTTTAATATCCACTTTGTTCCGACAACAGATTTCCCATACGGAAGTGGCACTAATCGCCAGACTGCAAGTCTATCAAATTGATTTAGTTCTTCTTGCATGGCGATAACCCAATCTGGATCATCTAGTGCATCCGAGACCTTTGTGGGTTCAATTATACTCAAAAAATTTGAATACAAACACTCATTTGCCGTTGCAGATCTTGTCCGAACACCATCATTGGGATTGCCAATAATTTGATCTGTAGGATGGTTCCGCGTCCATTTAGGGTCGTTGGGAGTTGAAGCCGAAGGAAAGAAGATTTCCCATGAAGGTAATTATTCCTCAGCTTCTGGAGACAGATTTGGATCTGAATCAAAAATAGGAGGACTCTCAAATAACATATTTGGAGTGACCTCTGCAGGACATGTAACAGAACCAGAATTTGTATCTTCAAGAGTAAAATCAATAAATGGATTTGATGTTGTTACTGTTGGAGGAGTAAGAGTAACACTCTCTTGAAGAACGGGTTCAGTCCTGGAAACAATTGGAACAGGATTAGATTCTGAGTGAAAGATATCAAACATAAAATCTAGATCATTATCATTTGAATTGGTTGCAATGTTTGTATCTTGTATTTGAAGACCCGGTTCTGAACGGAAATGTTCAGAAGCGATTGTTGATTGTACAGGTGGAACTGAAATGACATTTAATGAATCATCAAATGTAACGTTTATGCTTTCTTGTACAGTTTTAGTTCTTTGATTGAAAACTCTATATGCTTTTGACTCTTGTGACTAACCAAGGAAAATTGCTTCATCTGCTTTTGGTGCAAATTTTCCTAGGTTAGCTTTTTCATTAAGCACATAGCGCCTATTACCAAATATGTGAAAATATTTGATATTAGGTACAATCCCATTTGCCAGTTCATATGTAGTTTTATTTAAACGTTTGTGAATGAAAGAACGATTTTTCGTATAGTAGGCAGTGCTGATAGCTTCAGCCCAGAAGGAAGGTGGGAGTCCAGAATAGGACAACATTGTGCAAGCAGCTTCAACCAGACTTCGGTTGCGACGTTCCACCATACCATTTTGTTGAGGTGTGTATGCTGCTGAAAACTGATGTGTGATTCCCACAAGGTCAAAGTAGCTTTTCAGATTTTGGTTCTTGAATTCTGTTCCATTATCAGATCTAATGGCACCAACACTCTGATTGTTCTTGTTTTGTTGCTGCTTGAGGAAAGTAATGATGATTGAAGCAGCTTCATCTTTGGAGCGCAAGAATTTGACCCAAGTATATCTTGAATAGTCATCCACCATGACTAAGATATACTTCT
The DNA here is from genome assembly GCA_947179395.2 of Pulicaria dysenterica. NCBI lineage: Eukaryota > Viridiplantae > Streptophyta > Magnoliopsida > Asterales > Asteraceae > Pulicaria > Pulicaria dysenterica. The sequence continues at coordinate 32,648,152 of OX359289.1, read as the reverse complement.
TCCCATTCCGAGACTGAACTTTCATCGGACCACACAAATCCATGTGTAACAATTGAAGCGGCTTAGTGGTACTCATCTCCTGTTTACTGAAATGAGATGACTTCCGCAATTTGCATTTAGCACAGTCTACACACGGATTAGTCTTGTTGAACCTTAACTTTGGCATGCCTCTGACAAGATCATTGGTGATCAATTTGTTGATATTCTTGAAATTCAGATGAGACAGCTTTCTGTGCCATTGCCAAGTTAGGTTAGATGACGCTTCATACAATAAAAAAATAGAAGTGGGTGTATTATAGTTGTTCAGGTCTATGGAGTATAAGTTGGATTTTCTTGATCCCGATTGAAGAGTATCGCCTGACTCGGTAGATACTGAACATGAGTTCCTTTTAACACACCACTTCTAAGTCTTTATCACAGAATTGTCCGATGCTGAATAGATTATGACCCAATCCTTCCACATAAGAAACCTTCTTTATCTTGATGTTCTTTCTTTCTATATCTCCGTACCCCAAAATTGGTGCGACATTGTCATTCCCAAATCTTACATTTCCGGAGTTGTCAGTTCTTATGGAAGGAGTTGGACATGTATGTGATGCAACAGAGTTAACAGTGTTTGATGATTTCTTTGGAATCCATTGTTGAGTTAACTGTTTATTTGATTTAATATGTTTGTGTTTCGGTTGCATGTTCACAGTTTGATGATTAGAAGAGGTTGAAGGAGGTGTAGAAGTTGTATGAGTTGCACATGATGTGGAAGCGACAGATTTGGTTATCCACTTGAAAGCTGAATGCTTGGAAGGAGACTTGAACTTCTTTGCCTCTGATGAATGTTGTATGTTGGATACAACAGAAACAGACCTCTTCTGCACCCATGTTGGGGACGTTTAAACTGATGTGTGTATAGAACGTGATTTATGCTTGAGTTCCTGTTCTCGTGCAAGCCATGCCGAATAAAGTGCTTGATACCCATGGTTTTGATATGCTTGCAGTTCACGTACAGTGAGCAACCAGCGAGATTTGTTTAACTATTTAAACACGTATGCTTGTCGTTTGGTGATTGAAATGTGTAAAACAGCTCCTTTGGAATTCAAAAATGGAAAGATAACTTGATGTGCATAAAAATCGGACCAATGAGCACATGGTTTGATTCCTAAGGATTTTCTGAGTTGATCATATTCACATTTGTATTCACAATGACCATGCATACAACCATTACTCATGCAAAACATATTTAAAGCAACCTTTTCCGTTTCATTGAAAGATAAACATGTTTTCTTAAACATTAAAATGTTTTCACAAACTGAAGAAGATGTGGTACACATCCTATTTGACTTAGGTATGACCATTTTCCATTTTACTTTTATTTGAGTCTTCAAGTCTGCTTTCTTCACATCTGCAGGTACAACAAACACATTAGTTTTTGCTCTAGGACGACGAGCAGCTGCAGCAAAAGATTCTGGTTTCTCATTTGACAGAGATGATGAGTGAGTGCATGTGTGAATAGCCTGTTTTAATTTATTTTTAACACTTGAGGTTGGAACAGTCGTTACTGGTGTAACTGAGTGAGCAACTTGTGGAACTGATGATATTGCAGTTGATGGTGCATGATCTGTCATGGATGAATGTTGATAGAAAAAATCTTAAGCATCGTAATCCTCATTTATGCTTGGAGTTGAGTTCATCTTTTTTATTAGACTTTTAAGTTCAAATTTCTCCACACACAGTCTATCAATGATTTCTTCATCCTTTTTCATAACTTGAGATAGCTTGGAGCGAAGACCTTCGTTTGCCCATTTCAATTCATCTACTTGTCGTGAAAGAGTGAAAATTTCAATATGAAGAGAAGAATCAGAATTGGAAGAGACAGAAACTGTGGAACGAAGAGTAACTGAATTTGATGGATCTAAGAGAACCAAAGAAGAGATATCATTGATTATCTGAGAAGTGAAGCAGTATTCCTGAAGAGTGTAGAATCGCTTGATTAACTCAAGAGAAGGAATATACTCCAACAAAGGTTTTGAAACAGAAGGTGCATACAACTCTTCATTCGTATACACAGAAGGAGTGTGTATGGAACTTGAAGTTGTTGGAAATTCAGAGTTATATGATGCATTCAAAGCAGTGTAATCAAAAGATATTTCTGCATGCTCTTGAAGACTTCTTTTCACCTCCTCCTCAGCTTGTGCTTCTTCTTGGCCGACAAACTTCATTCTTACAGTAAGACCCAGATTGAACAGATCCACATTGAATACACGTGACTTTATCAAGTACATGAGGATTGTCAAAACCTAAGCCTTCAAACGTCCAACGACTGTAAGGTCTTTCTTTCTGTTTGTGCAAGAAAATTGTTAGTTCACTTTGATTCCTTTTAATAATAAAATCTTCAAGTTGTTTTATTTTAGTGAACAATTCATAATTTTTGGTTTGAAGGATCTCAGAATCCTTTTCAGCACTCACACGTTCAGCTTTAAGATCGTGAATGATGGTTTGTGTCTCATTTGTCAAATCAGAAAGTTTTGAGCTTGTTGTTTTCAATTGATCTTTTGACAGTTGTAAATCTTTTTCAAGTTGATCAATTATTCCCTGTGCCTCTTGATCTTGAATTTGAATTACTTGTTTTAGAGACTTGTTTTTACTTTTCAGATTACTAACACTTGATTCTAGGTTTTTCATCTTTTTAAGAATGGTTTGAACATGGGCATTATTAAAACCTGCAAGCAAATCAATGTTAGTATTTACCTGATCTGTCTCTGAATCAGACTTGTCAAAAGTAGGGTTGTTCTCCTCTTTTGACTCTCCATTCTTTCCCATAAAACAGAATTTAGCATGTTCTTCAGCCTCAATATCACTATCAGAATCTGTATCAGATAAGAACTGATCTTCCTCAACCATCAGAGCCTTTCCAGCCTTTTTCTGTTTCGACACACGATATTTTTGTTTGTAGTACTCAGCATCTTTGGTTTTCTTTTGAGGACAATTTCGAATATGATGTCCTGATCCTCCACAGTTGTAGCATTTCATCTCCCCTCTTTTCTCCACCTTCTTTTCTTCCTGTTGAAACCTTGGTTTGTCAGTAGACCTGTAGTTGTCAGGACACCGTGATCCAGAAGTGAACCTTTGCTTGTTGTTGGTCTTGTTAAACCGGTTCTTGAAGGTTTGAGTGATGAATGACAAAGCCTGAATAGCTGCTTCCACAGAGTCTGAATCTAAATCTTCAAGATCTGATTCACTAAACACAACTTGTTTAAATTTTGTTGATCTTGTGTGTTCTCTGGGATGTTTGTCAGCAGCTACAAGAGCTAGAGGATCAGCAGGAGACACCTTAGAGGAAAACTTTGAAACTTCTGATTGATATTGATTCAGATCTTCGAAGATGTTATGAAATGTTACTTGCGTCAGATCTTTGTTCACATATTTGTATAGCTTGACATGTTCATTCCACTCACTACCCAGAGATTTTAGAAATACACAGTTCTGATCAAGATCTGACCGGGGTATCTTGTTGGATCTCAACTCATTTAACAGTCTGCATAAACGACTGTAAGTTTCATGAAGCAGTTCATTTTCCCTTGCAGAGAAGTCATGGAAACTATTCACCAATTGAGTCTTCTTGATGTATTCACCCTGTTCAGTACCTTGAAGTTGTTTCTTCAGCTCATCCCAGATCTGTTTGGATGTCTCAAGACTATCCACTTTGGTATATATCTCAGATGATAAACCTTGTTTGAGATAATACTTTGCCATTCTTTCAGCCTTTTTGATTTCTTTCTCTTGAGCAGTGAGCTCATCAAATGATTTTTCTCGTCTCTCAGCAGTAATTTCCGGATTGTTACCAGGAATTGCAGGAATGATCTTAAGAAATTGTTTGTTACCATTTTCAATGCAATCCCTCATCGCTTCACCATATGTGTCATTATGTTCAATAAAATCCATAAATCTTCCTTTCCATACATGATAATCACTTCTAAACAAAACCGGTGGTTTTGTATCAGTGCCAATCGCAAGCATCTCATTTGAACTAGACATGATCGGTTCTTCTTTGAAATTATAACACTTTGAATAATCGAATGCGAATCATCAAATCGAATGCGAATCCTTTAATGAGATGCTAATCTAATCAATTGTTTTTCCAACTCTGAATACTGCTAACACTATCAATCGAATGCGAATCAAAAATCGAATGCGAATTAAAAATTCGAATGCGAATTTTCCACTTGAAAGAAAATCCAACTACTGTGCTTTAGTTTTCAAACTTTGGTCAATGCGAACTCAAGTAATCGAGTGCGAATATATCTAACAAATACAACTTGCAAAATTTCAAACCGAAGGCAGTCTAGATGTTCGAATGCGAATTCAAAACTCGAATGCGAATCTCGAATGCGAACCTCTATTTCTAGAAACTTGTAACTGGTAACTTTAATTGTAGTCAAACTAGATTCGAAGTGTATCTAGATTCGAAGTCAACTTTCAGGGTCAATGCGAACAAATCAGTTGGTCACAAATCAACACTTGCACAAATCAACACTTGGTTAGACCTCTATATTCGCAGTTGGTCAGTAATCGCAGCAAGTTAGTATTCGCACTTGTCTGTTACAGATCAGTAACAAACTTTCCAATAACAACAAACTTTCACCCACAAACACCTTTTCGTAGGTGTTTTTCAAATCAACAGATTGAAATCTCAGATCTGAATTGTTCTTGGTGTTCTTCAACTCAAACTTCAAAGTTTTAGAAATCAATGATTATCCAATCATTCTTTTCCAAATAACTTGCAAATTACACAAAAATGATTGGCGACCTTGATAGACATAATTTGATTTCAAAAACAAACCTCTAATTCAAAATCGTAAATTCCAAAGTGACGTCAACCTGAAACTTCCATTTTTCAAACTTCACCTTTCCCAAGAACAGTTGATGTGACTATCGATTTATGACACAAAGTACAGTAAATAATGATTTTCTAATCAATTGTACTCATCTTTCCAATGATTGGAGAAGAATAATCATGAAATTTTAAATAAAACTTCAAACCTTCAAGTGAGCAGTGAACAGAGATGCTTCAATCGGAGATGAGTTACCTTTTCAGCAATGATTGATCAATGAATCACCAATGATTGAGCCATGTTTCTTCAATCAAACAATCATAGTTTTCAAGATGTTCGAACCCAGACGAAAACAGGAAGAGATTACCTTTCACAGCGCTGAAATCGATGCAGAGTTCTTCATTTGTACTTGACTTGATTGAGATGATGATTGCAAATGATTGAAGCTTGAATCAAGAACCAATTTCAAAGAAGAATTGGCTCTCATACCACTTGTTTGTCCCTTTTACGAATGAAGCAATGCGAATGGCAATAAGAACACACACAAACACCTTGATATTTGTGAGAATATGAATGCAAAGCTAGTATTGAAAATCACACCAAGGACATATATAGCCTTGGGAAAGTTACATAACACACCCTCACTTTTTGAGTTCTAACATGATGATCTTACATCAGCTGATCAACAAGTAGATGAAAACTGCTCAGCTGATAGCCTGTCAGCTGATCATGGATTCTCTGCTAATTGCTCAACTGATCAAGTATCACTTTAAACTCTTTTAATTAGAGAAACAGGAGAAAAGGACTTAATGTTCACATAAAGTCTAAGTCTGCCACACCCAAGGTTGATCAAAAACTTCTTTTAACTAAGGGTCAGCCAAAGGTGACTGTAAACGAAGACCTTTTTAGTTTACTGAATCAGCTGCAACAGCTGAATGGTCAAATCTGTCAGCTGATGACCCATAGTCATCAAATGACTGTTAAGACATCTCATAGGCAATCACTAAGACATGTTAAATGCTCCAAAAATCAAAAAAGTTATAAATGTGGTAGCAAAGAACATAAGGCAAGTGATTGTTCTCTTGAAGGTAACTCAAGAAAGCGGTCTGATATTAATAACACTATTGTACCACTCATTCATAAACAACCTAATATGAAGTGGATGGCTAGGTGCAATCCACAGGGATCCACTTAACTGTGGATGCCCTAAGTGTTACTAACCTTCTTTCAATCTTATCTATGCAGGGTCATAGCACATGGTATCTTCACAGTGGATGTTCAAGAACCATGACAGGTTGCAAAGCTTTGCTTAGTAACTACAAGAAGGAAAAAGGTCCAAGAGTGACCTTTGGTGATAACAATTGTGGGTAAACAAAAGGCTATGTATACTTCCTGGTTTTGAGGATGCAAGCAAGCCAGACCATGTATACTTCCTAAATAAAGCTTTGTATGGTCTGAAGCAAGCTCCAAGAGCCTGGTATGATACCCTTTCTTCTTTTCTAACAACTAAAGGCTTTACTATAGGAAGCATAGATAGCACTTGTTTATAAGGAAATTCAAGGGTGATGTAATCCTAGTGCAGATATATGTAGATGACATAATATCTGGGTCAACAAATTTGGATCTTTGTAAAAAGTTTTCTAAACTCATGTCTGATAATTATCAGATGAGCATGATGGGTGAACTAAACTATTTTCTTGGACTTCAAATTAAACAAGAGGTTGATGGAATTTTCATTCATCAAACAAAGTATGTAAATGACTTACTTAAGAAATTAGAATTTGAAAATTGTTCTTCAATGAAAACACCAATGTCCACTGCCTTAAAGCTTGGAAAGGACACTGATGGTAAATCAGTGAACATTACTGCTAATAGAGGCATGATAAGGTCACTTTTATACCTCACTGCAAGCAGACTAGATATAATGTTTTCAACATGTCTCTATGCTAGATATCAAGCAGATCCTAAAGAATCTCACTTAGCTGCTGTAAAAAGAATTTTCAGGTATCTCAAAGGAACTCCTAATCTAGGTCTTTGGTACCCCAAGGACTCAGATTTTGAGTTAGTTGGATACACTGATTCTGATTTTGCAGGTTGCACTCTGGACAAAAAGAGTACATCTGGTGGTTGTCAATTGTTAGGTGGAAGGATAGTCAGCTGGTCAAGCAAGAAACAGAACTCTGTTTCAACCTCCACAGCTAAGGGAGAATACATTGTTGCTGGTAGTTGTTGTGCTCAGTTGCTTTGGCTACAAAACCAACTACTTAACTATGACATACAGTTTGAAAACTCCCCAATCCTGTGTGACAACACTAATGCCATATCTATTTCTAAAAATCTTGTTTTGCACTTTAAGACAAAGCACATTGAAATCAGACACCACTTTTTAAGAGATAATATGCAGAAAAAGAAAGTTCCAATGCACTACATCAGCACTGATTTTTAACTAGCTGATCTTTTTACAAAACCTTTGGATGAGTCTCGGTTCAACTTCCTAATATCCAAACTTGGCATATTAAACTTGTAAAATATTCTTTTCCTAGGTAGTTAGCTTTGTGTGAGAAAATAATTTTGTTCGTGTGTGAATTCTAACTGAAGTACTTATCTAAACTTCTTTATGTCTTACTAATAGTGAATCAACTAAAGGAAATATGTCAGCTGATAACTATCAGCTGATGAAATACCTCAGCTAATACACCATCAGCTAAGAACTAGCAACTCAGCTAAGTACATTCATTAGCTGACACTTGTTTTCTCTCAAAATGGATCAGCTGATACTTTTTCTCTCATCAACTGATGTCTCTCAGAGTCAAAAATCTGTGTCCCCACACTTATTTTATTAATTTCTCATTTGTATTTAATTCGTTACTAGGTTGTATTTAATTCTATTTAATTGTCTGTTAGTTGTCAGTGTATTTACTACCTTTCCGTTTACTTCTTTTTGCAGACGTGACAGTTACTTTTTGAAAAAGATATTTCTGTGACAGTTTAGGTTTCCAAAGAAAATATAAATGATGTTTGAGTGGTTTCCAATTTCCTAAGCTTTCAAAATTCTCAAACACTCTTCTTCGTCTTTCTCACAAAAACCTAATCCTTCACTGCTTTCTGTATCTCCGTCCTGCAACAATGGTGACTTTCAACCCTGTTTCAACTCCAAGTGCCATTCCTGGAGAGAATGTTACTCACCATTTTCTGATCACCATTCATCCAAACAACTTCCTCATCAACACTGACATTCCATCGAGCAAGGTAAACCAGGGCTATGAACCCATGGTAGCTTTTATAACTGCTCATCCTTTATTCAACTGTCTCTCTGCTCACCCTCTGTTCGTCTTCCCTAACATTATTGGGGAGATGTGGTATACCGCTACATACCACCTAACTGAGCAAACCATAACATGTTCCTTCCTTAACAACACCATAAACATACCCATTACAGTTGATTCCCTTCGCCAAGCAATCTCTATACCTAATTTAGCCCCGTTTCAACCCTTTGCATCACTTGATCAAACCCTGGAGGTCTTACCCCTGATTGGCTACAATGAACCAGTTTCTCATGGCCAGTACAAACTGTCAGTTCTAGGTCATCCCTGGAAATATCTAGCAAGTGTAGTCATTAGATGCTTTGGTCACAAATCAGGAAGTCATGATCAAATGAACCAGTCTGAATTAATGGTTTTTCATGCATTGGTCACTGGGAGGAATATTGACTTTGCTCAAGTCATATTCACAGAGATGGTGGATAAAATCACACTGGGTACTGCAAAGAAATCAACCAGAACCCATGTTCCCTACATAAGGTATCTCAGTCAGATTGCTCTTAGAAATATTCAATAGGAACACTATGCTAGGTTGGCTGCACATTTGAAAACAATGACCATTCCTCAGATGGGTCAAAAGATCTTCCATCTGATTAGGGAATTTCAAGGTCCTGCTATTACTGAGCAGATGCAAGAATTGGTTGTTGAAGCTGTTAATGAAGAAAGTGAAAATGAGGAAGAGGAAATTGTTGAACATGTTGTTGAATTGGCTAAGGACTCACATCACTCTGCTGAGTCTCCAGATATCATTACAGAGCACTTTGAGTTTTCTGTTGGTATTTCTCAAACTGAAGTGGCTCTTGTACCATACTCAAGTGATGATGAGGAGGCTAGTTCAATTGGTGGTAGTAAAGCTTTTAGCTTTAATGAGAACTTGGAGGTTGTACCAGCACAGGATGAGGTTATGAAACTTGTTACTAAGGATATTCTGCAATCTGAGGGTATTCCTTTGTTTGATCCTGCTGTTACTCCGCAAAGAACTCCAACTGAAGACTTTGCACATTCTGTTGCTAAGTCTCCCAGTATAAAGGATCAAGGAACCCAAGAGGATGCTACTGATGATGGTGGTGATCATCATAGTGATGATGATGATGATGCACATGATGATGATGCTGGTGGAATGTTTATTGACTATGGTGCTTATAATGCCACATCCACCACATCCACTCCCATTATGAAGCCCCTAACTGAGTTTCCCTTAAGTTCAACTACTACAAAGAGATCTGGTCATATCAGTACTCCTGAGATTGGAGATGAGTCTGATTATGATTCTCCAAGTAGAACTCTTGAAGGTCATGTTGCTTATCCTTCTTCACCACACTCTCAAGGCTCCAGTGCCTCTATTCACAATGAACAAGGTGGTAAGGATGAAGCTGCTGCTGATGATGTTGCTGAAAAGGATGTCATTTCTGAGAAGCTGGTTCAACTTATTGAGATCAGCAGAACCAAGCACATCACAGGTATGGCCTCTTCAATCCCTGAGGATACTCACTTGGTACATCCAACCAGTGAGAGCCCATCCTCACTTCCTGTTGTAACATCTCCACAACTGCCAAGCTCTAGTGCACTTCCAATAGTCACTAGTTCTACTCCCTCTGTCACCCACATAGAAACAAGGTCAATGGAGATAGTGCACTCTGCACTCATCTCAGAGGATGTGATATTGGCACCTCTGACCTCAACACCTATAGCTACCTCTTATGTTGAGGGGGAGCTTATGGATGTTGATTTTAACCCTCAACTAGTAGGTGCATCTTCCCAACAAGATGCATCTGTACAAATGGGATTCCTGCAATCTGGGTCACCCTCCCAACAGGGTGATGCCATCGAAATACAGACCTCTACCCAAGGTCACACTGTGTCTTACCCTCTATTGAGTCAGCCTATACCCTCCACAAGCTCACAACAGCTTGTTGATGTACTCAGGGGAACCCAATTGAGTTTAGCCCTAACTCAAAATCACACCTTTGTACCTACCATTGATTCACTTCTTACACACACTACTGCACTGCCTGTCAATACTAGTGGTATAAACCAATCATTAGTATAGGGCACACTCTATGTTCCCAGTGATCTTAGGCTTTTACACCAAAGTCTAAGTAAGGGACCACATACCACCCCTGATATTGGCATCCTAACTCAATCAATCCCTGTTCCACCTACTCCCTCTACCTTAACTGAACCCTCTCCTCAAATACTTCAAAACCTACTGTCCATCTCTCAGAAGATGGATAGTCTTCAAGCCTCTTTCACCTCCTTTCTAACCAAAACAAAAACTCAACTTTCTCTTCTAGCCAAAGAAATTGAGTCACTTAAAGCTACCCAATCCTAACCCCAACCCACCCCTGCCCCAGTTGATCTCACTCCAATTCATACCAAACTGGATCAACTGTTAACCCAAACCTCTACTACTACTACTCCTACCCCTACTCCCTTCTCCCATTATCTCTCCTCAAACCATTTCCTCTCTAAACCAAACTATATCCAATCTTCTAAACACCCTCCACAAAATCAAACCTACCTCTCCCAACATTTCTATTACCATCCCTGACCCTATACATAGAGTCCCTTCCCTACTCAGAAATATAGATGATGAGGTAACCAAGCTAAGCCACTATTCAAGACAAAAACACATGGATACTCCTAAAGAGTTTACAAATGTGACTTATGCTGTCAATCGGCTTAGACTTCTCACATCTACCTTTAAACCATCCTTCTCACCCATGCCCTCATACCAAAGAACCTATCCTCCACCCTTTACTCAACCACCTATCCCTACTACCTCTCCTTCAACATCTACCATTCAACCATTTTCTTCTACTCCCTCCCCATTTCCCCACTCAACCTTTACTCCTGATGCTCCTGCTAAGCCTTCTGTCCACTTCCCTACCTTTGATGATGACAAAAAGGAGGAGAATTCGGACTCCTCAAGAGAACCATCTCCAGCTACCATTTAAGAAGCCTTTGATGCATATACTGCTGAGGTAGAAGCTGATAAGGCAGCAGTAGAAGCAGCAGCCCTTAATGAAGCAGAAATTCAAAGACAATCAACTGCTGAGGGGGAGAATCAACCTGAGGTGGAGCATCCTCCTCAAGATGAGCAGAGGCCTAAAAGAAGGCTTAAACAAAACGCTAGAAGTAAGAGTGTAAATAAGTCAAGGCAAGGTGAATCCTATGCCCCAATTCAAGTTCCATCAGAGGATTCAGATGATGATGATGAAGATGACTTGCCTCCGTCCATTCTGCTCAAGATGAAAAAGCAGAGCTCCTCTTCAAGGGCTCCATCAGTCCAAGCTTCCTCTCCCGTAAAACAAAGTCCTTCAACTCCTAGTACTACTTCAAAAAGAAAAGGAAAGAAGATCATGTCTACTAAGGAGATTGAAAATGAAGAAAGAAGAGAGGAGGAACTTCAAAGAGAAGAAGATGATCTTCTGGAGATAAGGAAACTAGCTGCTGCACTTGGTGACACAGTAGAGAACATATTAAAAGCCAAGGAAAGACACCAGGACTTTACCACTTCAGAAGACCTTGCTGCAATCATTGGTGCTACTGATGAGGAACTTAGAGAGATACAAGAAGAAGAATTGGTTATGCTATCCTCTCAAGATCCTCAAGTTCAAGCATCACAGCAGCAAGAAGACCCTTCTGCCAAGAAAGCTCCTAAAAGAGGCAGAACTCACAAAGAAGTCATCCAAGCTCTGCTCAACATCGAATTTGGGAAGACCAAAAAGCCAACTGCAAAGCAATCTAAGGAGTTATGGAGCAACAAAGAAAGATTGATGGAGAGAGATAATGCAAACATTATCACAAGGGTCACTCCATATAGAGGTACAAAAAAAGATCCTTATATTAGAATTGTAAGAAGGGATACATATGAAGATGCTCATCAAGAACACTGCAAGTTGTTCTCCTTCTTTGAAATGATTGAGATCATGTACCATCTTCTTAAGTCCAAAAGTGAAGCTACTCTCAAGTTCATAAGACATTTTGATTACTAGATTAGACAGACTGTATGCCACAGAGTATTTACTCATGATCAGTTTTTTGCACATGTTCAAGTAATAGAGGATGTTTTTAAGAAAACATCAAAATCCTTTGTTGCTGTTGAGCAAATCATACTCAATCCTGATCATCCCTTCCTAACTGCTTATGAGAACTTAAACACATCCCTTCCTCCCAATACCACTCCTGAAATGTTTAGATACATAACTGAACCAGAAAAGGGGATGTTCTTCAAGAACAGAATTGGTGAGTGGAAGTTCCTAAGGGAATTTGAGTTAGGAAAAGCTCAAAGAGAACTCATCTTTCATGATGTGCAATCAACAAGGGATCTGACAGAAAGTGATTACTTTGAACAGCTGCTGAGATCAAGAGCTGAACAAATTGTGGCTACAAATCCTCAAATTAGAAATGTTGCAGTCAAAGAAGAACCTTGGTGGGAAAGCAACTGAAACTTCATAACTAGATTAATTGTAATTTCAAATTCCTAGATTAGTTCAAATTCTGTAACTTAGTCTAACTTATGTCAATTACTCTGTACAAACTCTTGTAATTCCTTGTTCTTGTAATCAAGTTTAAACTTTTGATCATGGACTACTTAGCTAAACTGCTAGTATAAATGGTTTTAAGTAGATAGCTCACCTAGTGTAAATATAGAAAATCCAAAAATCCCAAAAACAGAAAAGGATAGAAAAGATACAAAAAAAACAGAAAAATGGTACTTCATAAATCAAAAGATTCCTAAAAACAGAATATCAAGGGAACATATTTTAAAGAGTTACCAAAAACAGATAGCTAGGTAACCAAACTAAACTTAAAAGTTTTATCTTTACAAATTCGAGTCAAACTGATTCTTCTTAAACAAGATAAGGTTTTGTCATCATCAAATAGGGGGAGATTGTTGGGGAGAGAGAGATATCAAACCATAATCAAACCTGTCTATTATTTAAAATAGGATTTGATGCTAACAAAACCACATATTCAGTTTTGTACTTGGATAAATGAAAAACATGTGTTGTTCTTCATGTTAGACTTGAAGAAATTTCTTAAGTAAGAAATGTCAGCTGAAGAACAAAAGTATCAGCTGAACACTGAGTATCAGCTAAAGGATCAACTACAGGAAGATCAGCCAAGAAGAAAAGACAAGTCAAGAAGCATCAGCTGAGCATCTACAAAGCATCAACTCAAAACCATCAGCTGAGGGTTCTTTCAAGATCAGTTGAGCAGTCAATGAATCAGCTGAGTCAATCACTCTAATCAGCTGATACCTCCCATCTATCAGATAAGCTATCCTTTAATTATCTAATCTTTTCTTTGTAAGCTTATCACTCTCAATGATCAGTTGAGCCCTTGGGATCTACTGATCATAAAGGTTGATTAGCTTATGTAGTATCACTCTAATATGTATTATTAGCTGATCAATTATGATCAGCTGAGCATATTCTAGTAGCTGAGTCTTTTACATTCATCCTTAGATGAGCAAAAATATGTTGTAGTTCAGTGTCTGTTAGCTGAGTCATTATACAGTATCTCAGTTAATAGTTTTTCATTGGTTTATTTTTTTAAGTCCAAGGCAGAACATGTGTTGTTCTATTATGCCTTTAGATCTATCTTTGTAAAAGTATTAAGCACTTTTTATATCTGCAAAGAGACAAAAAGGATTGATCTTGATCCTCTGGAAAAGGTGATAGATACTTTAGAAAGGAAGATCTGGAAGATATGCTTCAACAACTAAGTATGGCTGGCAACTCTATATTTGATTAAGTCAAGTCTTCAAGAAGCATGGTGTTGATTAAAGTACAAGCATGGAAAGAGAAGTTTACCCTCCCTAGACAAAAAGGTAGTACTTTAATAATATAATAATAGATAGTGGGATTTAACTTTACTGAAAGGTACATTCACTTTACACACTTCCTGTATAAAGTGAATTTGTTTTTCACCCGCTAACTTTATCTATTATAATATTATTAAACCAAGTACCTTTGTCTCCTTCTTCACTCTATCAACCGGACACCACTTTACTTAGATATACTCATGCATGGAAACATGTTAAGTATCGAATAGATCTGTTGAACACTGATATCTCATTAGTTGAGAGAATAAAAGAGTTAGCATTTATCTTTCAGTGTAAAAAACTTGTTCATGTGTTGAACATCTTAGACATAAGTTGTTTAAGATTAACTTTGTCTATGTGTTAGACAGTTTAGTTGCCACCTTTTATTGAACTTAGATTTTCCACATCTAGTTCATGTAATTCTTGATTCATATCAATAAAAATTATATAAAAGTAATCTGTGTGTCTTTTAAATTTTAAAAAACTAAAGTTTGTATTCAAACCCCCCCCCCCCCCCACCTTCTACAAACATTTGTTGTTGTAGTATCCATTTGGGACCAACAGATGATGATATGATTTTCGAATATGTACACACACATACATACACATGTATCGATTTTTATACATGTGACATACACACTTCTGATATAATTAAGATCTTAATCCTTTTGTGGGTTTAACGGATTAATGTTATTGTTTTGTTTCCGCTTTATAAATGATAACTGTTTTGTTTCGACAAAATAGTTAGGTTATGAATCAGTATAACTCAAGTTTTAATTGTACCCTCTAAAACCCAACATTTGATACTGGTGGGGTGTATTATTTGAGACAGATTTGGTGGAATAGAAGGGATCATATTTTTTAAAAGTTTAGTTGATGGAAAGAAGTAAATTTAAATCTATCATTTATGCATATGATTGCTGAAATTTTCTCAAGAACATTAAAGAAATAAAAGTCTGCAAAAATTAGCTCCATTATTTTAGCAACAAAAATAAAATCTATGGACATATGGTCTAAATAGTAGGTTCTAGGAAACATAACATATTCATTAGTAATATTATTTGTTGTTAATTTGTTACAAGGGATTTTCCCTGTTGTTTCTCCAGGTGTGAGCCTCTTGCGTAAAGCCTTTAGGATTTGATCTTTTGAACTCTTCTATAGGAGCAAGTGGACTATTCAGTAGACTACCAAAGTGATGGTTTAAATTTGTGTATATTATATCATGTAGATTAAGAAAATGTTCTTGTCAATCATCGTGATTTGTTGCTTGGATTCTAACAAAAATTCAACATCGGGTATGAAACGAGATTCAACCAAATGTGTAGAAAAATGTCTTACATGTTTACAAGTGATAGTTGAACATCAGAAACCACATGAGAATTTACAGCCTTAGGAGATACCAGTCTGGAAATATGAAAACATTACTCTGGACCTGATTACCAAATTACCCAAAATCTCATGATCTTATGATGCGATATGGGTGATCGTAGACAGGTTGACTAAAACTGCATATTTTATTTCTATCAAAAAGATGTATCCCTTCGAACAATTAGCAGATGTTTATGTGAAAGAGATTGTGTCTCGTCATAGTCTACCTATCTTTATTGTATCATATAGGGATACCCAGTTCACTTCTAGATCCTGTAACAAGTTTCACGAAGACTTGGGAACTAGACTCCATCTCAGTACAACTTACCATCATCAAACCGACAGTCAGAGTGAAAGAATACTTCAGATGCTAGAAGACATGTTACGTGCATGTGTTATTGATTTCGGTAGAAGTTGGGATACATATTTTTCATTAGCAGAATTTTCATATAACAACAATTATCATTCCAGTATTGGGATGCCACTAAGGCTGGCAATTTGAGTCGGGTTCGTGTTATCGGGTTCATGTCTATCGGGTTCGGGTCAGTTTCGTGTCGACCCAATTCCGACCCATTTATTTTCGTGTCGGGTTCGAGTCGTGTCACTTTTTTCCGTGTCGGGTTCCCGTCGTGTTTCTTGTCGACCCATTTCGGTCAAACGTATTTGACGGGTATTTTTTAAATAAAATTTTTTAATACGGTTTTCGGTTACGGGTTTCGGATACCGTTTTCAAATACGGTTTTCGATTCCAGTTTCGAATACCGTTTTCAATTACGGGTTTCGAATACTGTTTTCAATTACGGTTTTCTATTACGGTATTCAAATTCGGTTTTCGTTATAAAATATTCGAATTCCTTGTCTGCTTCAATTTTCTCTACTAACTAGTGAATAAACCACGGATTGAAATATCAAATACTAATACAATTTAGTAGCTTTAATACAAAAGTACTAACTAGTGAATAAACTATAGAATAAAATAACCTAAAGGAAATTATCCAAATTCAAAAGGCAAGTCTTCTTTTTCACTTTTCTGTGTATTCTCAGATTTAAACCATGATGTGATATTATTTAAGTTTAAATCTTTTATTGTTTATTTAAGTTTTAGATTTTAAAGGTTTTGTACTTTTGTTTATCGGTTTTTATTGCCTAAGATGTCACTCCGTTATTTAAATTTATAATCTCCTTTTGAAATTAAAATTTTAAGTATTAAAGAATATTTTATAAATTTTAGTTTTACCTTTATACGGGTCAATTTCGGGTTGTCGGGTTGACCCTAACTCATCCCATTTATCTTCGTGTCAACCTGCTTTTGACTCATTTCGGGTTCGTGTGACTTTTTTCGTGTCAGATTCGGGTCGTGTTTCGGGTTGGGTCAGGAATTGCCAACCTTAGATGCCACCATATGAAATGTGTATGGTATAAAATGCCGAACTCCATTGTGTTGGGTGAGGTGGGTCAGAAGGGTATGGGTAGCATAAAAGTGGTACCTCAAACAACAGAACAAATCCAGCAGATACAAGACAGAATGTTAGCCGCCCAGAGTAGACAGAAGAGTTATGTAGACAAACGAAGGTCACCACTTGAGTTCCAGGTGAAATACTTTGTATTATTATAAGTGTCTCCGTGGAAGGGCGTGATTAGATTCAGAAAGAGAGGGAAACTCGGTCCAAGATTCATTGGGCCATTCAAAATTGTTGCACGTGTGGGAAAGGTTGCTTACAGACTAGAATTACCAGAAGAGTTATCTCAGATTCATAACACCTTCCATGTATCGCATCTCAGAAAGTGTTTAGCAGGAGACTTTTCATTCATACCGTTGGAAGAAGTTAGTATTGACGATAAGCTAAATTATGTTGAGCAACCTATAGCTATACTAGAGAGAAAGATTAAGACCCTACGTAATAACAAAATTGGACTGGTCAAGGTCCAGTAGAAGGACATAAAAGGGTCAGATTACACATGGGAGCTTGAACAGGAAATGATGTGTGATTATCCAAAATTTATTAGCAGTTGATTTCGGGGACAAAATCATTTCAAGTGGGGAAGAGTTCTAATACCCCAATTTCGATTAGCCTTAATTAAATATAGTTAATACATAAGTGTTATATGTGTGCTAAGTTACCTATATGTGTAATGTGTAGCTTATACATGAATTAAATGTCTTTAGAAAATTAGATGAGCCAAAACCGTCAAAACTAAGTTGAAGGACTAGTTATGTAAATATGTTAAGCGTTTGGGTATATTAGCAAGAAGACTTGCTTTCTCTGTGGAATTATCATCACAAAAGCAGAGACATATATACACACTTGCATATGCACAAATACTTTTCTTTCTTCCTATCTTTAAGTTTGATCAAGAAAATAGTGGACTTAACATCTCTTTATCATCATCTTCATCCTAGAATCAACAAGGTATGACTGGTTTAATGGTTTTCATGTTTATATGGTTCAAATTATAAAAGTGTTGAATCATAGCTTAGATCATGTGAATTTTGCTTCTTGTTGTTTGTTTGTAGGAAAACACCCCCAAGATGTTAAAAGTCGATTAGAAATAAATTTTGGTTGAAAAAGAAGCAAGAACAATGTCTATCTATAACATAGCCTGCAAATTCAGTCGTGTACACGATTAGAGGCTTAAGACGCTCATGCCATGTAGGGATACATGGTCGTGTAGTATATGAGGTACACGGCCCGTGTAGAGGGTACACGACCCGTGTAGCAATGGTAGTTATCTAAATTCGGTCATGTGTAACATGATTTCGGTCGTGTAGTCAACCGAGTTTTGGTCGTGTAGTGTACAAGGTACACGGCCCGTGTAGACTCGTTTTTTGTTCAAAATGTGTTTTTCATCATATGTTGTTATATTATATGTGTAGGATCTTATTTGGATACATATTCAAGTGATATACATTTTTATACGCATAAACAAGTTATAAGGTGAGTCTTCTAGATTATTCTACATATATGCAACATTTGTGTAATTACATTGGAATACATTCATGTATTGTTCATATGTGTTAATCATCATACTACGCTGTGCAGTAGTGGCTTAAAATTAGTATAGTATTGTGTCTCACTTTGTTACCCTGGTCTAGAACTAGAGGCTGACATGTTTCCTAATATACGTGTGTTATCTATATGTGATCTTATACATGTGTTTATATAATTGACAGTCTGACATACTCACTAAGCTCTCGTAGCTTATTAAATGCTATTAAAATTTTTTTTGCAGGACGCACCATTGACAAGGGCAAAACTCATGTTTAACTACGGTTTTTGATAAATCATTTGAAATTTTTAACGCTTCTTGTGATGGGTAAGTTTTTGGTAGCAAACTTTGATTTTACATATATGTGTTCTTTTAATCGAGCAGTTTTAGAACATTATGCGCTTTCGCTTTTTGTGTAAAACGTTTTGATGCGATTACCATATGAGTTTTAATCATGATTATTAGTTTTATAAATTGAGACGTTATAGTGGTGGTGGTGGTGTCCGGATGCAATCAGGTAAAGAGGAGGGTGTGAGAGAGAAAGATACGGAAAGGAGAAGGAGACAGATTGTTGATTTATATATATAAGAGAAAATGGTATTCTTTATTTTAAGAAGATTAAATATTATTTAAATTAATTAAAAATAAAAAGTGCAAAAATAAATTCCCTCAACTTAATATAGATTTTTAAAGGAAACAATTTGAAAGGACCAAACTTGTAAAAAATGTAAACGAAGTAACGACTTTTCAATTTAAAAAAACAAACTTGTAATTCATGATTAGTTGAAATACATTTATAAAATTAACTCCTATAATTGTAAACTTTGAGAGCATCTTCAATGGGGGTTATATAGGAGTTTTATGGAGTTGTATCATGTATGAAGTTGAATGGAGTGCGGAAGGGGTTGAATGAACGAGGAGTTGTATGATTATTGAATACTTGTATGAGATATGGGTGCACTCTACTCTTGTTTATTTAATTTTCTTATAAAACAATTATATATGTGATGCTGATGTGGAAATTCATTGGACTTTGTAAAGTTTAATAGACTATGAATGTTAAAGAACAAAGTTGTATATATAGTGAAATGCTGACATCACAATTAGGGATGTAAACGAGCCGAGCTAGACCCTTATCGAGCCGGGCTAGTTTAGGATTTTTTAAGCTCGAGCTCGAGCTCGGGTCGTTTAGAGCTTATGATGTTGAGCTCGAGCTCGGCTCGTTTAATATTTGTGAAGCTCGGGCTCGGCTCGTTTAGGCTCGTTTAA
The DNA here is from genome assembly GCA_947179395.2 of Pulicaria dysenterica. Classification (NCBI taxonomy): domain Eukaryota; kingdom Viridiplantae; phylum Streptophyta; class Magnoliopsida; order Asterales; family Asteraceae; genus Pulicaria; species Pulicaria dysenterica. Next base: position 32,628,548 of record OX359289.1, on the reverse strand, counting down.
GCTCGGATATTATTTTGATATTATTATTAAAATTATATATATATACTTATTAAAAATTAAACATATAAAGTAAAAAAATATATTATATATGGAGCTCGTTTATGCTCGTTTAAGCTATCGATCACACTCTTTGGAGCTCGAGTTCGGCTTCTTTATTAAAAGAGTTTTAATCTAGGCTCGAGCTCGAGCTCGTTTAGGCTCGGCTCGTTTCGAGCTTTTAATGATCCGAGCTCGAATAGCTCGCGAGTAGCTCGGCTCATTTACATTCCTAATCACAATCAATTAAACTCTTTTAAATTGTATGGACTAGAGATGCTCTAAAAAAGTACATATTATAAACGTTTACTTTGAAAAGTAACCTTTCTACCTTACTACATCAATTCATTTAAATATTTAAAATAAGATAAAAATAAAAGTAACGTTATGTTCTTTCAATATTTTTTATAACTATCATATGTTTTTATACTAATAAAAAATATTTGAATTAGTAAGATAAAATGATTAATATATTATTAATTTTAATTGTTTATAAGTATAAAACATTTTAAATAATTACGGTTATAGCATCTATTGTATCCTCTTTTATATACATAAATTTTTTTTAAAAATGTATTCAATTTTAGGATCAACATGAGAGAAAAGCAAAGCGTGAAAGCGAGGGTATAATCGTCATTTGAAGTAGAATCCTCTTCCTTTTTTTCTGGGTAATTCAACAGCAGCAAGGTTGATTTGTTCATTTGTTCTACAAAACACTAAACACACCCATAACATCATATCAGTTTACCCAAATCACCAAAGCAAATTCACATTCCTGATAATTCTCTGTGTTTCTATGTGTTTTTTTCTCTACAAGTTGATATGGTTTAGCCTCTTCTAATCAATTTCAGCACTTTTTCATCTGATTTTAATAGAGCCGTGCAGAATCTTCTTCGGGTAAAGTGCTCATTCATAACTAAAATTCACCTTTTTTCCATGAATTTTGTAGTGTTAGCAACTTTTATTGATCATCTGAAGTTTCTTGTACATGGGTTTTCAATTTTGTGTAATAATTCCTTGTTAATTCTGCATCATCACTATGTATTGAATTATGCACTTCAAGTGTTTGATATTATGACTTACTGAATCGATCACTTACAGAATTATGCAATTAATGATGGTAGGTGTAACTGGTTTAGTGCTAACTTCAGATTTCTGTTCATATGCGATGATCATAGTTTCGCCTTAGGTGTTCTTGGTTTCTATTCCATCCTTTTCCCAGTTTGAAACTTAGAATCCAAGTACGAGCCTAAATTGGTCTTTTAATGCTTTGTGAAGCATAATATCCTACAGAAATTAAGCTTCAAAGCATATTCATTCATGTAACATTCATTATGAACTTGCATATAATTATGTTCTTATCCATGTTTAGTGAATAGTGATTATGCTAAAAACACATTCATTGTATGTTTTTTAGCTGAAAGTTGTAGGGTAATGTTGTTTGCTCAACCACACTGCATAGTAGAGTTAAATTATAGAGGAAAGGTAAAATCTAAAAGCTTGACTAAATAGAATACCATAGTTCCTAAAGTCAACTTGTTTCTTCATCTTACAAGCAGATTGAAGATTTTTGCACCTTATGAATCCTGTAGATTAGCTATTTTCATGGAATATTTCAAGTTTTCATTAGATACCCAGCTTAAAACATTTACTTTATATTTCAATTTCATTTGAGGTTTGTATTCTATGATCATCTCTAATGTTTTATTATGAAATATGAATATTTCTTGAGAATGTGAGTGGTCTCTTAAGGTTTTGACTATCTAACGTTGGGATATATAATTTTTATTTTATTTTTTTGACACAGGAAGGTGCTTATATTTTGTGCTATAAACATGAATGGAAAACCGCCTGTAACACTAAGTGGTCAGAAGGAAAAACAGACTTTATTTCTTGAGGTGAATCACTATGCCAACATTGCATTGACGATTTTGGACCGATAATTTCCATGTTTTATATGTTTTGTTTTTTGGTTTTCACCTTTCTTTCTCTTATCTTCTCTATTTGGCTTTATATTCTCAGGTTGTAAATGCTGAAAAGCTATTGTGGGCAACAATTCAACATAAAGGAATATTAGATACCGAGGTTCAAGATTTGTCCCGTAAAGCACGCTCTAATTACGAGAAGATCATCCTTAATGATTATCAAACAGTTGATCTTCAAGAAATTGAGTATTCATTATGGAAGCTTCACTACAAGCATATAGATGAATACCGAAAGAAAATCAAAAAAGTGTCCACAAGCTCAGAAAGCACAAACAACCTTAATAATCATATTGAAGGATTCAAGTTTTTCCTGTCTGAAGTCGCCGAGTTTTATAAGGATCTCCTTGCAAAGTTCAGAAGAACATATGGTCTCTCGGAGGAAAAAAATTTCTATAAAAAGACTGGAGTTGAACCGACAATATTGCAAAAATCTCATTATGCATGCCACCGGTTTTTAGTTTGTTTAGGCGATCTTTCAAGATATATGGAGCTCTGTAAAAAACCCGATGTTCAAAAATGGGCTGTGGCTGCTACATACTACTTAGAAGCAACAATGGTTTGGCCGCATAGTGGAAATCCCCAAAATCAAGTATAGTTTAATATCGTGTTCATTTTGAAACTGTTGTGGCTTAATGTGTGTTTGGTAACGAGCTTATAGGGGATTATAGGGGCTTGGGATTCTAATTTTTATAATCCCCAGCTCTCTAGCCTCGTTTGAGTGAGGGGGTTATTAAAAACATAAGCCTCCATAAGCCCCTATAAGCCCCCAAAATAAAAGCTTTTTCAAGTAGCTTATGGCTTGGGCTTGGGATTATCAATTAATCAGCCCTAGCTCCAGCCCCAGCCCCAGCTAGTTTCACCAAACATACCCTTAAAAGTAGCGTAATTTGAACAATGAAAAAGTAATTTTTTGACATATTTTGCAGCTGGCGCTATTAGCAACGTATATTGGTGATGATTTTCTTGCATTATATCATTGTATAAGAAGTTTGGCTGTCAAAGAACCTTTTCCAGATGCCCGAGATAACATTATGTTACTCTTTGAGAAGGTAACACACTAACGGTTTTTGATTCAATAATGTCAAATTTTACCCGTTAACTTGTGAATGGGTTGATTCTTTAATCTTTATGTTTATTATCTAATGGGTCAAAAGGCTAAATTGATAAAATAGCTTACGGGTCATGGTTTGAAACATCCTTAGTTATTTTATTCACAAATCTAGATTGTTATTGAAATAATATAACAATTAACATAGTATATGTGCTTTGTTTCTTTTTCTAAATAACTTTTCAGAACAAATCATCCCAATTGCAATCACTTTCTACGGATGCCCACATTGATTTCACGAAGCCGTTAAAAAGGCTTTCCTCACAGATTAAGTCACACTCAAGCATGGATTCCGCAAATATCAGCAAGTTAAGAGCCAATGAAAATGTTCCTCCTACAAAAAGCGATCTATGGCCTCTTTTCGTGAGGATGATAAGTTTCTTTCTGGTTAAACCCAGGTACACAGCCTTGTGCTTTTAGTTATTATATATTTCAATTAGTTTGTAAGTTGTTTTGAATAAATTTATAATTGATATGCACAGCTTTGAGGATTTACCTTACACATTTGCATCAACAATGAAAGAATTAGAAGCACTGCTGGCACTAAACGATATAGAACTGAATTCTTCATTAGAACCATACAAGCCATTTGATTTATCAAGAAAAGGACCTTATCGAGCCATTCAAGCTATCACAGTTCTCATTTTTGTGATTCATAATCTGATCAAAACTCCAGAACTACAAGAATTGAAAAAGAAAAACGATGAACAGCTTTCCATGTGCACAACATGGGCATGGACTTGCACATTTTCTTTCATGGGCCATCTTGTCACGAGATGCCTTGTAAACAATAATAATGAAGAGAATTTCTGCTCGTTGTTGCCTGCTGTTCTCGTGTTCTTGGAATGGTATGTTGGTTTTCTAGAATATGCAGAAACTTATGCTGAAGATGAGAAAGTGTCTAATGCTAAGTTTTACTTCTTTGGTGCTTTGGTTGATCTTTTGAGTGGATTTGAGATAGTCAACTCTGTGAATCAGGGTCAAAGTCAAAGTCAAAGTCACACCGCATTGTGGGAAGACCACGAGCTAAGAGGGTTTGAACCCGTGTCCCAATCGAATGACTTGTTAGATTTCTTTACTCATTCTGAGAACAGAAGAAAGTTCAACACTGGAAATTCAATCCGAATTAGCCGAATTCTCCATGCTTCCTCTGAAATAGCTGATAAATTCAAGAATTCGTCAAAAAGTCCAATTTCTTATGATCAGTCAGCAAATAAATTTTATTCTGTTAACGATGGCGAAAAGTTTATAAAGAAAACTGATATACCCATGGAAGATGAGGAAGTGATTCTCTTCAAGCCTCTCATTAGATACAACTCAGATCCAATTCAAACCTCAAATGGTCAACCAGTGGACCAAACTGAATCTTTTGAGGAAAATTTGCGCCGTTCTTCTTCACTATATTCTGCACAAAACGGGTCGAACGGGTCAAACGGGCCCCAAGATTCATCAAAAAGGGGTCTTCCATATTCTGCTGGACCTCCTTCACTTAGTGGTTGGGTTCTTAACCGAGAAAGTTCAGATCTTGAAAAAGAAAGAGGATCAAGAGATCCAAATAAGCAAGAATTGGCTCCTATTTCTGAAATCCTGACATCATCTTTAGCTAATATGTCAATAGCTGAAGAAACTTCATATATTGCTCCTATTCCTTCAGCTCCATTGTTACCTGAAGATCAAGCTCCATTGTTACCTGAAGATCAAGCTCCATTGTTACCTGAAGATCATGCTTGGCCAAAAGGAAGTTTGGTAAAAGAAGAACAAGGTATCCTTGGTGCACCGCCAGTTAGCAGATTCTCTAATTTCTATTCTGAACCGTTAGATCTTATTTCTGGTGTACCTGGATTTGTTGATGCATACCGTCCCCCTGTGTTTGGATTGAGTTCTTCTGAATGGCTTTACCGATATAATAACAATCTCAGTCTTGACCCCAACTCTAATTATCATTCGCCAGTTTTGGGTAACGTTTCACCAGGAAATCATGGAAACTTTCATGGACATGATGTTGTTCCGAGGTTTGATCTTATTGATAAGTGGGGAAACCCGTTGTTCACAAACCGAATGGTGTATTTTGAGAACCCGAATCCGAGGGAGAAGCTTTTCTTTGGCCACCAAAGACCGAATAGTGGCGGCGGTGGTGGTGGTGGTGGTGATGGGGAGCTAAGAGTAGAGCAACCACCACTTTTGCAGCATTTGAAAGAGAGGGAATGGCAGTTGCAACCTGAATCTCCATTTAGAGGTCATCCATACATGGGGAAGTGAATTCACTTTAGATTGTTGAAGTTTATGCATACTGATAGTAATATTGTATAAATGTATACATTGTACTTGTAATACTTCTCATATGTATCTCCTAGTTTGAGGCTTGTATTAAAGATGTGTACAATTTGTGGGAAATATAGAGTGGTTTTGGAGAAAAGGAAAAAGGTATACCAACCTCCATAGCAATATGTCATGTGTGTTTATATGTATGTATTGAAGTTGAGAACAAATTAAATTAGGGTTGTAGATGGGTCAAACTTAAATCTTGTTATCCAAAAATATTGGAGTTTCAATTAAAAGAACAAGATTGAAACATAAGTGTTAGATCATTGAAGCACTTCAATTGAATTTTTGTTGGTACTATGTGATGGTAAGGATAATAATGTCAAAACTTTAAAATAGGAGACGATAAAAGATATTTTTAACATAAGTAAATATGCCAAAACGAGAAACATAGATTAACTTGGGATTATTTACATGCAAAATCATCAGTGCTCTTAGTAAAACTAGATGCTCCTATACTTGTATACATTTTAAAGAAATAATATTTTAATCATTTTAATATTTACTTATTTAAATAAGTAAGATTATAGCAATAATCATTTCTCCTTAGTTTTAATAAAAAGGATTTTTGGATTATTTATTATTTAAATATATCATTGTTTTAATTAATGATGAAGGGCATGTTATGATTTACCATTTAACATGTTATTTTCTTCTTCTCTTATAGTTGTTCTTTCTTCCTTTTCTAAAGCTTTATTGCTAATACAACATAATCTAAACAATAAATAAAACAAAAAAATGAGAATATTTGTAGGAAATATATATTCACCAAATCAGGAAGTATATGTACGATACAAGTTTTATTTTTTATTTAAAATCAAGAAGAGTCAAGCTTACTCTCATTTATGTGATTAAATCGTTTTTCATAATGGATTCATATATGTCTTTAGATCTTCAAGATGTTTAGGTTAAGAATCAAATAAGCGTTATTTTTAAGATTTTTCAACCTATTTATAGGTTATTAATAGATTATCTTGAGATGTTTATAGTAAGAAAAAAGTAGGATGAGTTAATGGTGTGAGTGGTGACCATCACATCACACATTAGGGATGGAAAAAAAAACCAAAACCGACGGGGAAAACCGAAAGCCGACGGTTTGATGATCCCCGTCGCAATTACCCGATATCGGCCCCGATTATAATTTAATATATATATATATGAGGGTTAATTCGAGAACCGTTGTTAGCGCGAGAACCGTGAAAACCAATCTCAACCGTTCCTTGGATATGGGAAGTTCATGGATGTAGAGCGTGGAGGGATAGAGTGTGGCAGGTTGCATGTGAGGAATTCATGGGTGTGCAATGACATTGAAGGAGGGGAAATTGAACGGCTCAGATTGGTTCTCGCGATTCTCCCACTAAGAATGGTTCTCGAATGAACTTCTTCTATAAGATCAATGTAGTCTCACCTCTTAACCATAGTCCTTAAAGTCTAATTATGGACCTTTAGATTTGAAGATCTTGGGCTGAGATAAAACATTACATTTTAATTTAATTTCAAATCAATTATAACTTGATAAGGGTATTTCTAGAAGACAAAAAAACCCACTCTTCCAGCATTTGTTCTTCTCATCTCTCTCCTAAGACCAAACCTTCATCTTCTCCTCCACCATATTCTTTCTTCTCTCCACCATTTTCATGTATTCAACTGTCATTATGTACATTTGCATGTGAAAATGATGATATGTTTTGTTTATCATTTTTGTTTCTTAACAAAACTGTGCTATACATTACTATTAGTTGTTTTATCATTTTGGTTATTATTTTCATTTTGGTAATATTTTGGTATAATCTTCAACTGTGTATTTTGCATTTTGATTCTCTTTAGTTCACTGGTTCTTTTCTTTCTTTTATGAGTCATCTAGATTGCACTTTTTTTAAATCATTTTCATCTATGTGGCATTTTGGTATCATCTTCATCTATGTATTCTGGATTTTCATTTTCTTTACTTCAAAAAAACCATAAACATGTCAAACATGCATTTTGATTATCATCTTCTGTTTCTACTTGTGTTAAACATGTCAAACATGCATTTCGATTATCAACTATCATTTTCATAAACTGTGTTTCTACTTGTCGCAAAAAAATCATGTCATTTTGGTTATCAAATATGAAGATGATACCCTTTAAGCAACTGGTTATTTAGTGCATTTTCATTGACCAGCACTTCCATTTCATTTTGGTTATATCTTCATTTGTGTTGATTTTTGGTTAAAATCTGCATCTGGGTTGCATTTGGTTATCTTCGTTATTTGGATTACAATTTTTTATCATTTTCATCTAGGTAGCATCTTCATCTATGTATTCTGCTTTTTGATTCTCTTTACTTCACTAGTTCTTTTCCTTCTTTTTATGATTCGGCTTACATTTTCGCTTTATGTATTTGGGTAGCATTTTGGTATTATCTTTATTTGGGTATCATTTTGCTATCATTTGTGGTTCTTTTTCTTTGTTTTATGATACTCCTGTATTTTCATTTTTTGCATTTTCAGAAAGAATATATCAAAATCATGTCGAGATTGGTTTTAAATTAAAAAGAATTTAAAAACGAGTTGATTGGTATAATTTTCTTGCTTAAATTCTAAAAAACGAATGAGTTATGGTTAATTTAAGAATTAAGGGGTAGTTTTTTTAAAAAAAAAATGGTTTGCTGAAGGTGTAACGTGATTTTTGTTATATATTTTTAAGTTTCATTTTTGCCCTTTCTCTCACTGCCACATGTCAGCACCATATGAAAACTTCAAGGACTATGTTTAAGGGGATCCCGTTTAAGTCTCCGCTAGTTTTCAAGCGGGGACGGGGATAGTTTTCTTAAACAGGGACGGGGGACTAATCCCCTCTCCAAACCCACCCTGTTGTCATTCCTAGCACACATGTAGTGAACAACCTCCCACACCACCATGGAATGGTGAAGAAGCTAAATTGTGTAAACAATGTAAGGTATGTGGGGCAATCCTCTTTTTCCTTTTTTATATTTTAATCAATATATTGGTTGTGCAATAAATGAATCTGAATTTGATGTGGTAAGGAATAACCACACCATGGTCGAGTGATAAACTGAATTAATGAGTGAAAAGCTGATATGAAAGTAACTATTTCTCTTACTCTTATACATATAACACAATGATAGAGTAATTATATATATATATATATATATATATATATATATATATATATATATATATATATATATATATATATATATATATATAGTATTTTGTTTGCAATTATTAAGTCAACATTTCTTATGGCTTGTTAACAAGGTCGGTGATGGATCTCCTATAGCAAGTTATCCAAATAATGAAGGGCAAGTTGTATGAATATACATCAAAATTTGTTTAAAGTTACCATAGTATAAGGCGAACTTCTTTTTGCTTTAAAAAGTAGTATGATCAACTTTTATAACTCTTACATTGTATATAATATATAACCTAGCTAGAACAAGTATCTAGTAAATTATATGATTATTAATTTTTTTTATTTACTAAACAATCATGTTCTTCATCCTCAAAATAAAGTTGGAACAGTGAACCAAGAACAAATACAATGAACATGAACAAACTCATTTTCGTACATATTGAACATTGCAACAAGAACAAGACAATTAAATACTAAAACCTGAACATTGATTCACCCAAATACAATGCCCAACTAACCTAAATGAAGAAATCGATTCATCTCCATTTGTACATTGAACCAAGAACAAGAAAAACATATCTTGAACATTGAACCAATAACATGAACAATTAAAATGAACAACAAACCCTAGATCTTATTGAACAAGAACAATGATGTTGAAGAAACTGGGAAACCCACATTGGGAAATCGATTAACCCCTATTTGCACATGTTAAATGAAGCTTTAATCGTCCATTTATCGAATCATGAACCTAAGAAGCTGGTGGTTGGCCAATGACGACAATAATGGTGGATGGCTGTGAAGTCAATGAAGGAGATGGAGGTGGCTCGGTCTTGAAGGTGATGATCACACAAATGAAGGCGATGGTGATGGTTCGGTCTTGATGGTGGTGACAAACGATTCACACTGTGCAAATTTAATTTTTATATATTTAAAATAAATAAATTTAAAATAAAATAAAATAATTGGTTGCGAAAAAAAAGTGACACATTAGAGATCAACTTGTACACAATTATAAATTTTAGAAGATCTTGTATTGATTTTATAGAAAAAAATAGATTATTAATGTAACTCAAACTTATCTAAACGATATTTATGGGATGGGGACGTTGATGTTATAATTATGCCTAAACCTAATTAATAAATAGAAAAATATGTCCTTATCAAGCGTTCAACACCCCTCTTAAATACTACGATCATATATGTAACACTTGTAATTTTTTTGAATAAACATATTTTAATCATTTAGATTACTCAATCATCTAAATTAAATTGTGCTAATCTTATCATTCGCCAAAGAAAAATACAATAGCCAAATACTATTTTATATATGCAGTAATCATATCATAAATCCGCTCACTATTTATCTTAACTACATATTTAAAAATATTGTGATTTAAAGTTTAAACATATATATTTTGTTATGTAAAGTTAAACACGGATTCATGTGATAAGTAATTGAGGTATATATGAAATGCCGGTCAATTGAGCATGCAAAGTAAAAGTATTTAGGGGGTGTTTGGTTGGTGGTATTTGGGAGGATTTTATAGGAATGAGATTTCAAATCCCTCCAAATGATGTGTTTGGTTTGCAAATGTGAAGAAGTAATCAAAATGATGGGAATCCTTAAAATCCCTTGAATGGGGGATTTAGAAATCCTCCCACCCCCCTGTATTTTGAAATCCCCCACTTGATGGATTTGCTCCGGCAACCTCCGGCGACCCTTCGGCTAACATTCCGGCGAACCATCACCCTAGTCGCAACTGCCGTTGCCGTCATCCCTTCCTTGTCGCCGTCACCGTCAAACCCTTCCACCGCCGTTGCCGTCATCCCTTCGTCTTCCCCTTCGATTTCAAGCAGAAACTGTAAACCTAGCGTCGCTGTCACCGTCAAACCGTAGCGTGAATGTCGCCGTTTCAAGCAAAAACCCTAACCCTAGCGTAGCTGTCGCTGTCAAACCGTACCGTCTTCGTCGCCGTTTCAAGCAGAAACCCTAACCCTAGCATCGCTGTCGCCGTCAAACCGTACCGTCTTCGTCGCCGTTTCAAGCAGAAACCCTAACCCTAGCATCGCTGTCGCCGTCAAACCGTACCGTCTTCGTCGCCGTTTCAAGCAGAAACCCTAACCCTAGCAGTCGCCGTCATCCCTTCCGTCTTACCCTTTGTCTTCAACAGATTTCAAGCAGAAACCCTGCCCCTTCCATTTCGATTTCGATTTCGATTTCAACGGAATCCCAGCCCCTTTGATTTCGTCTTCGTTTGCCCGATTTCAACGTAACTTCTTCGCCGTCGCCGTCCTCCTTCGCCGACGACATTCACCTTCCACCTCATGGCAGCAGATGTGGTGGTCGGTGGTGGCATTGGAGGTTGCAGGTGGTCGTGGAAATCCAATGTAAAGAATTTGAAACATACCCAAGAATGGATTCTAAATCCCCCCCCCCCCCCAAAATGCAAATCCCATGGTAAATGCAAATCCTCCCAAAACCAATACTTGAATCAAACACCCCCTTAGTATTTTTTACCAGTGTCACCGGTTAATGTTTTAAGTACTAATTGTGAACCTGTTACTTTCTACCTATTGAAATTTGAAATTTTATTGATTTTTTGTTTAAAAAGAATAAGTTTTATGTTAAAACATTTTGGGTATAAATTTGAGTTTTTCATAAACTTTTTTACCACCTCATTTCGTCTCTAAAGTTTTATTTTAGAGTTAATTACTGAACACTTTTCTACTGCTCGGTCCTTAACTTTAAAAAAATATTTGGATGGTTATTACTGTAGCAAACTTGTTACACCCATAGTCCCTGGACCATTAAAACTAACAGCCACCGTGTTAAATATTTGAAATGACCATTTTGCCCTTTTATTGTACAAGCTTAGTCCCTTTGATTGTCAAATAGTTTCGTATTTAGTCCTTTAACCTTTTTCTAAAATAATTTACTATATAAACCTAAATATTTATTATTATATTTTATAAGATTTTTTCAATACATTTACTATATATATATATATATATATATATAATAGTAATTAATATATTTATTTTTACTATTATTATCATTATTTTATTTTAATATCTTTAATATGGATCGTCACCCTTTTATTGTGTATCGACTTTTTCATAAATTAGTGTTGTAATACACTATTATATATTACACTTAAATTTTTTTTGTTACCATTTTTTAATGATCAACATTATTTTTAATTGTCACTCTTTTCATATTTATTTATAGCAAACAATAAAAACTTGAAAGTGACCGCCACACAATAAAAGGTAGGTAAATACATGCACACTTAGACCACACATAGTGGGAGCCGGAGCTCGTTATTGACGACGAGATGAATAATCCCTTTCACACACATGTCGTGATTACGTCCTATATGTTATGTTATCGTCATCCTTGTGAGGAGCTTTAATGACGGGTAACTTTTTAACAATGGTAACATTTTATTAATTTTCTTGGGCTACATATTTGAGACCAGACACATATATGAATGAAAACATTTTATTAATCTTAAGAATGACTAATATATATTTGTGTTAACCACTTGATATATATTAGTCAACTGGCACACGCGAGTTTTAAGAAAATAAATTTTTGTTTAGGAATAAAAAAATCAAAACCCTTAATTAAAATCAGGTTGTGGAAATAATTAAAAAAATCAATATTAAACATTTTAAAGCCCTTAATTATGTGATGGTTGATATCATATTTAAACTTAATTATATAACCTATCTAATCTCGGATATATCAGACTATTAAAAAAGATAAGCTATATCAACAAATATTTCGTAAATTATATATAATTATGTGAAGGATAATATAAGATGGAGAAAAAAAGACAAGGTGTATTAATAAAGTTTGAGATTAAAGAGGTATTTATATCATTAAAAATTAAAAATAATGTTGATCGTTGAGAAATGGTAAACAAAAAAATTAAGCATAATGTATAATAGTCTATTATAGGTTTCTAACAACTAATTTATGAGAGGTTGACGTTCAATAACAGGGTATGACGATCTATGTTAAAGATAATAAAATAAAATAATAATAGTAAAATAGTAAAAATAGATATACTAATTACTATTACATACATACATACATATATAAAATATAATAATAAATATTTAGGTTTATATAGTAAATTATTTAAGAAAAAGATTAATGAACTAAATGCGAAGCTATTTGAAAACCACAGGAACTAAGCTTGTAATGTTAAAAAGGGCAAAATAGTCATTTTCAAATGTTTAACAGTCACACCGTTAGTTTTAATGGTTGAAGAACCATTTGTGTAACAAGTTTGCAACAGTAACGACTATCTACGTACGTTTTTAAAGGTAAGAACTGAACCAGTAGAAAAGTGTAAACCACAGAGACCAAATCAATAATTAACTCTTTATTTTATAATATTATATTATTTTTACTTTATATATTTTAATTATTATGCTGTGCCATTGGCAAAATTGTTTTAGGAACACTCATGTGTGGCTGTGTATAGCAAATAAGTATTTTACACAAGTCATATTTAATTTTATTTTTATTTTTAACTCTTACTGTCTTGAAAAAAATCCTATTGTTCACCATTATTAGGTTGAATGGAATACTCACCCCACTATACTCGTGGAGTTGAAACCCTCATACGGCCCCGCCGGCGGGAACACCACCTCTCACCCCACTAGCGACCAACTTTCTTGCCGACATCCACGTCATCGGGGTAAGCCCTTTGAATTTCAAAATATGTCCGTTATTCGACCATTTGACATGCAAAGTTTTTTTCTTCTTTACACACAATAAATCACTACCAAATCTCTCACACATTATATACTCCGTATTACCAATTCTTTTACACAAAATTTATAAAAATGGATCCATACTCATCATCATCAAGTGAAGGCTTGTCGGATCATGAGAAAACGCCAAAAGATGTTGCTTGTATTTGGTGTGACCGAGAGGCCATCAACTAGAACAACTATAAGAAGAGGTCATGAAGTTGCACATAAACACTTGGTGCAAAATTATTTTTTAGAAAATCCGCTTTATGGTGATGGACATATCGAAGAATCCTCGTGATGAGGAAAGAACTATTTGTACGAATAGTTAATGATATGGAGCAAGAATATCTATATATAACATTAGAATGAGATGCCAGAGGGAGACACGGATTTTCACAGTAGAAGACTTGCACATCTACTTTGCGTCATTAGCTTACGCGTTGTTCCTGATTCTCAGTATATGAAGAGGTTGAAAGAATTCATGTGAAAGTCTAAAATTCTTTTATAAACGAATTATTGAGTTATATAGATGAGAATATTTGTGTAAACTGGCCAACGATATTATCATTTGTACGTGGCGCATAAATTCAACACATGGATTCCCTCAAATGTTCGACAACATCGATTGTACACATCGGTCATGGAGAAATTGCCCTATGGTGTGGCAATGTCAATACATAGGTGACAATCACGAGCATCCAAAGATTATGCGCGAAGCTAATGCATTGCATAATATATGGTTTTGACATGCAGTCTTTGGTGTCACCTGTCCGAACGACATTAATGTGATAAATCAACCGCTCTTGTTCAACGACGTGTTAAAAGGAGTTGCACCGAATATTGCGTTTCATGTTAACGGAGGAGTGCAATACAAGCGTGTGTATTATCTTATTGACACGATATACCCAAGTGACCTACTTTTGTGAAAGTATTTTCTTTTCCAACCGATCTGAAACCAATAAGGTTTTAAACAACACAAGAATCATGATGAAAAGATGTGGAACGAGCTTTCGGTGTCCTCAAAGCTTGTTCGACTATAGTAAATAACTTTGCACATGCATAGCATCCACGAAAAATTAGCTTGTGGATGTACGCTTGTGTTGTATTACACATATAAACTTAAAAGATGAAGCCCTAGTGATATATCCTTTCCAGGAATCCGATCTTCCACCATATCAAGAAAGGGTTTCTTAATAAATATATCTAAATATTCTATGACAAATAAATAACCTCGAAACACATAACAACTTTTAGATTAGATCTTATAGAAATATTTTAAACACCTACATACCCAACTTAGATCACTAGAAGGTAATCTAATAGTTATAGTTTTATTTTGACTAAGGGTTGTAATTCGAATTTTATCTAATATTATAGTCTTATATTTATTTAGTTAATGAAGTATTTTATTTTTAATTATTTCTATATATTTCTAAATTAAAATTTAAAAAAGCTTAGTGGGATAATTAGATAAAAAAAAATGATCCTATAGGATTTTAGGGTGATAGAAAGATTTATAGGGATACACAATTACACACATATGCTCAAAATCCAAATCCAAACTAAATCACAGATTCAAAGTAGAATCCCATTCCCTCTATATATCTGCGAAATCAAAACCTCCTTCATATGTTTAAGGTAAAATCTACACGAACCGAAGAAGATAGAATTAAACCCTAATTCCCAAATTAATCGCACACGATCAAGTCGAAACCCAACACAGAATGGAGGGAAAACAACCTGCTAGAGAAGACGTCTCATCAGCAACAGCCGTATTTCTTGGAGCCTTAGCTCCTGGTGTTAACGTTCGTTGAGTTTCAAAATCATTAAGTAGTGATTTTTGCTATATCGATGAACAATTGCTAATCTTTTGTTGATTTGATATCAGGGTCCCACTTGGAATACATTGAAAGGAGCATTCTTGATGTTGGGTGTTTGTCTTTGTGTTATGTTGGGCTTAGCTTTCTCTTCAAGTGACTCCATGTTGGTGCTTCATGTCACCTTCCTTGTTTTAATCGCTGGCATATTGTTCTTCCTTCTTAGCAGGTAAAAATCTGAAATTTTTAGTTATATTTTCTTAAGTTTTGATTCTGTTCAATACAAATTGGTCAATCTGAGTGATCTATGATTCTATTCATTAAATCTCAAGTACTTATGATTTGCTATGGTGATGTATCTCGATTCTTGAATCCATACATGTTATATGTGTAAGTTTTTTAAGGATTAGGAGGGAGCTTGTTGGTTTTTGCTTTGCAAATTTGTAATTTGTGTTTTGAAAATCACAAAACCTTGATTGGTTTTTACCATAACAAATTGAGAATGAAAATCCACATGAAAAGGGGTTTATTAGATCATGGAAGTAGACATGATGTACAGGAGACATGTTTGGCAACGCGGTTATAGGGGATTATAGGGGCTTGGGATTCTAGTTTTTATAATTCCCAGCTCTCTAGCCTCGTTTGAGTGAGGAGATTATTAATAATATAATCTCCCATAAGCCCCAAAATAAAAGCCTTTTCAAGTAGCTTATGGCTTGGGCTTGAGATTATAAATTAATCAGCTCCAGCCTCAGCCTCAGCCCCAGCCAGTTTCACCAAACATACCTTATTGATTTATGAAACTGCATTAACCTCCGGTGACTAATCTTTTCGCTAGTTGCTTGAAATTCTGCAATTCTAAAGCAACTAAATGCAAATATTAGGTAATTTATAGGAATTTCTTCTTGAAATATATTAGATCATTAGCAGTGTGATGATCTAGAGTGTAAGAAGTAAGATTGATAAGATCTTTTGAATGAAATTTCTTCGTTTTAGTCGTTAGAGTACGGGTGATTTAGGAATTAGGATTAACTGATGACGGAAACTGAGCACTATCAATTAGTGGAATGGTCTTGCGGAAGTTGGTCTGTTCTTATGAGCATTGCATATTTCATTCTCTATGATCCAAGGTGATTTGTGAAAATAAGAGAGAAATTAAAATACATGGAGTTGAGGCCAAGAAATATGAAAACGTGGTTAGATGTCATGGCGTGATATTTTATTCATAGGCAATGTTGTAAAACTCGCTAGGCTGTAGTGAGGTGGTCGACGGGGAGTAGCGATTACTCGGCCTTGGCGTGGAATACTCGATTGAAATTTTTTTTTATAAAAATCTCAAAATTTTACATATCACATTTTCATATATACTAAAATATAAATATAATTATTCATAGGACCTAAGATATCTATTCGAAACACAATCATAACTGTTGGAAACTTCAAATTGCGTCTTATAATCATTAGTCGTGAGAAAAAGTGGAAGAGGGACAGTTGATTTCCTAGTCATGATAAATAGCGGAAGAGAGAGAATGGATAAGGTTAAACAATATAGTTGGGCGTGTCCATATACCTTTGAAAATTTCAAGGTTAGAGTAGGGCCGAAACCGACTTTTGACCTGCTTTGACTGAACCCGTCTCACCTTGGCAGGTGCCGATTTCCGAGTACTCGGCCACCTAGGTCGAGTTCTGTTCATGGGTTTTCTTAAGCTATATTAATTGTTTACAAGCGGTTGATTTTGGGTACAAGCTATAGTTTCTACTAGTATATTATATGTTTTGAGCACGTGATTTGCGACTCGTTTCACTTCGGTTCCTAGCTTTTTCAAAGTACACAAAACATCCCTACTTTTGAATTTTGCTTCACTTTTGGTCCCTAATTTGGATGGACATTTTAAAATGTCAGTTACAAATGTGTAACCCTTCTGTTGCCACTCATTTCGCTTACTTTCCTGTGATTTGCCACTCATTACACACATGTAAGTGGTTTTCGTATCGCCTATTGCACATATGCACTTCGTGTTTTATATTGTTGGCTGCACATGTGTAACCCTTCAGTTACCACTTCCAAAAAACCCAACATTTTGTAGAAGTATAATAACATGAGT
The DNA here is from genome assembly GCA_947179395.2 of Pulicaria dysenterica. Classification (NCBI taxonomy): domain Eukaryota; kingdom Viridiplantae; phylum Streptophyta; class Magnoliopsida; order Asterales; family Asteraceae; genus Pulicaria; species Pulicaria dysenterica. The sequence continues at coordinate 32,611,264 of OX359289.1, read as the reverse complement.
GTCAAATAAAAGAGAATAAAGTACTCGTGTTTTGATATAATATGTCTTATCTAAAAACTTCGTATATTTTAGATAATTAAAAATAAAAACGTAGGGAGTAAACTATACAAGTTAACATATGATCCAATCTACTTTAAAAAAATAATAAAATAAAAAAAAATTAACTATATTGAGGATTTGGTATCTAAAATCAATGGTGGATATTGGTTCTCTCGTACGCGATTGGGGCTAGAATGCTATATATATCGTCTGTATATGTACATACAATATATGTATATACATGTACATTCGTACATACATACATATAATCTGTAGTGAGAAAGTATCTTAACAGTTGGTTTTTGTGGTGTTTCTGCAGCTTTCTTGCACAGACTGGTTTGGTTTCAGTTGAACATCAAATGCAGGAGATAGGCTTAGTACAGAATCAAGCAGAGGTCACAAGTGAAAAAAGCAAATAAAGAAGAAAACTTTCACCTAACGATCGCTACTTATTTAAGACGCTTGATTTTATCAGTTTGTGAAACCGAGTGTCGATATAAAATTTTGAAATTATTCTTTCGATTTTAATCATGTGTAACTTTTTTAATCTGTGACTTGATAGGAAGTCTGTAAGGAATGTTAAGTTTTTATTCGTTCCATACATGTTTCCCACAACCATGTAAGAATCCTTTATGCTATCAATCGAACGGTATATGTGAAACAAAAGAAAGGAATACATAAAAGGAATTGGATTATCTTTGAATGTCGGTACATGTTTGCCTATTTATAGGCTTCCTAAATAACTGACTAACTATGGTTAACCACAACTGCCTAACGGTGGCAGTTGGTGGTTTGATGGTGTTAAACGGCAGTCCTAAAGTCTGCACTACCATCAAACATTTATTCAATACAATACATAATATACTTAAGTATTTACAACTTTCTTAGTTTACACAAATAATAATAATAATAAGCCTCTAAACCCTAAACCCTAAACCCTAAACCCTAAACCCTAAACCCTAAACCCTAAACCATTAACATCCAACAGTTCCCCTTTAATGATTTTAAATCTTTTCTTTCATAATCTTCAATCATCGATAATGACAAAGTCTGTGTCATCATCTTTGCTGCGATTGCTCTCCAAATCTTGTTCCATTTTCGAGTGCTGCTATCTTGCATATCTTCAATGCTTTCATATTCGGGTTTCACTGCAACTCCTCCTGGTATGTCTACATCATTTGGTAATGTTGCTGCCACACTCACTTCTGCGCCTGCATTCCCTGCTATTCCTGGTGCTGCACTTCCTCAATCTGCTACCTTAAGTGCCAACTCTCTTATTGAGTGTCTCCTAGCCATATCTAAATACACTACCAACATTCCAAGATATGTTGCAAAGCAATCTTTAACACCTTCTGCACAGGTATTGGGTAAACCCATCTCAACAGCCACAAAAACCCATTTGTTTTCATAAACACAATCTCATATCCTCCAAACCTTTTGACAATTAGATATAATTCTAATATGTCAACCTCCAAATCATTAATCACAATAGGAAAACACTTTTCCTCTTCATTTAAAAAGCACTTATAAAACCAAGAAATTAATTTTTGTAAATGCTTCTTCACTAAATCTTTGCATCCTATGTTAATCTCTTGATCACTCAATAATTCCATAAAGTTCATCATGCTATCAGACTCATTTTTCGATGGCCAACTATTGACAAATCATAAAAGTGATTAAAGTGATTTATCAACACACTTACAGCCCTTTCTTTGAGGTTCTTCACAGTTTGTCCTCCTTCATCCTTCAGAGCTAATTTTTCTTCAGTTTTACTACTGCCATCGCAAGCACTTTCTGAAATTTCCATACTTTCATCATTATCACTGTTCTTGCTTTCGTATTCATCCTCGAATGCCCTTTCTAACACTGCGTTTGTTCCTTTAATTCTTATTTTAAAACTTTGCACAACTAATTGTTGCAAACTCAACACATTTAGTGCAGATTTTGGTACATAGTATACACCTGGTACGATGTATATCTTTGCCTCAATTGACACCAAATCTCACCAAAACCTTCAATCTTAATCCCATCGCTTGAACCAATCTTTCCTGTCTTAAAATGTTTGAACAAGTCACGATTTCCTGTCATATGTCAAGGGTACTCATTTGAGATGTACCATATGTCATTCCAACCCCTTTCGTCACTTCCTACAACAGTCCATGTTGTTTTTGGTATGATCAACCCACTGCTTGTGTCCCCTCGTTGCTTCTGCTGTTCAATAACATGTTTGAAATCGTTCATTATCGACTTGTTGAGGCAGTTCCAACATACGTGCCACGTCCATAGCATAGTAAACATCTTGCACGCTTCATCGTTCTCGTCTCTTCAGGGTCTGTAGTTGTTCAATTGATTAGGATTCCCACCGTGATCCTTTATGTTCATGTGACTCATCTTTCGTAATCATTTCCAAAATGATTCCAAGCATTCATCGTAGTTTTAGTCATCCCCTAGCTTCCATCTTTCACCGCCTCCCAATGATCGCTTGAGCCATCGGCTCTGATACAATGTTAAGTTTTCATTCCTTCCATACATGTTTCTCACAACCACGTAAGAATCCTTTATCCTATCAATCGAACAGTATATACGTATGATGAAACAAAAGAAAGGAATACTTAAAAGGAATTTGATTATCTTTGAATGTCTGTACATGTTTTCCTATTTATAGGCTTCTTAAATAACTGATAACTGTGGTTAACCACAACTACCTAACGGTGGTAGTTGGTGGTTTGATGGTGTTAAACGGCAGTTCTAAAGTCTGCACTACCTTCAACAAGGAACGCTTAACAAATCTAATACGGGTTTGAAGTAAGGTCAACCGGTCCAATATATGCACTTGTACGCAAGCCTGTAGGCCAATAAGGCAATGCGGTATACATCCCCGCAACCTAGCAGGGTTGATGTTGTCATAGCGGTCCCTGCGGGTATGGCAAGTCGCCGAAAGATTCCAAGCACCCCTCACCCGAACATGACCCTCATGTTTTTTCTTCTCTTTAAAAAGTGTTTTCTAACCTTCACAATATTTTCTAATTGCTTGCTTTTCCTCTCCTCTAAATACCAAAACCTACACTTTTTATGAACAAAATTTCCTTTACGTACTCTCTCTTTATTCTCTACGACACTTGACGTTTTTAATAATTTTATATAAAAAATGTGACTGAAATATGATATAAACCACATATTTCTCTTCATATTCGTTATCTTCGTCATTATATTCATCTCATGTGTTAACCATGCCTAGCAATTTGATTATCACAACCGTGATACAAGAAGACTCTTATTTTTCAAAGGCGAAATAGAAAGTTCGCTTGAGAATAACGGCTATAAGTAGAAATTGTGAAACTACATATAATCAACTCATACAAGACTACTTTGCTAAAGATCCTCTTTACGCCGATGACATGTTTAGATGAAAGTTCCGAATGAGTAAACTATTTCAAAGAATAGTTGATAATTAAGACACATAGAATTTCCATTTTTTTAAGATTAGGATGAGAATCTGAGATGCAAGAGGTAAAATAAGAAATTTTTCATTATTATGAAATGCATAATCATGCTCAAGTCTGAATTAATAATAGATCAATAGCTAGCACATTGTATATACAATCACCTCAAATCTTATTGACAAACATAAAATGAACAATTCATAAGGATATCAAGAAGATCATATATGAGTGTTACGATTGATATATAGTGAGTGATTGTTTGGGAGTAGACGAAAAAATGGGTCTATCATTTTTATATTATGGATGATTAAAAGGACAACTTAAAAATATCGATATGTGGTAGATTAATCTATCTATCTATATATTATTAAAAGAATAGGTTTGTAAGAATAACTTTCTTTTTTAAAATATAATTTAATCAATAGGAGCCTTTTCTTTTAAAAAATAAATTAAGATTTCAAACAAATATAATGTCACCATCTTTAATCCCAACATTTATATTCCTTAATTTACTCACACTTTAATGTATACTAGCAGTGTACCCGCGCAATGCTGCGGCGACAAATAGTTTCTGTTTTATAACATGTCACTTAAAGAATGTAATAATAAGTTATTCACGCGATTCAGTATTACGAACAAAAAAAATCTACAGCAAACAGAACAACATTCCGTTTTTTTCAATTAATTTTTTTATTTGCATCAATTATTTAATTTATTCTAAATATAAATTCTAAAAGACATTAAAATAATAAAAAAATATATTTATGAAATAAAAGGAGAGAAGTTAATAAGATTTTGAAATTATGTTGATGTAGGCGAATAATTGTAATTGTTGGAGAGAGTGTTTTAGTGTGAAAGAGTAAATTGTAAGTAAATAAAAAATTAAAGTAAATTAGGAGAGAAAGTGACATGATTAAAGATTGAGTGGATGAGATTAATTTAGATAGAATGAAAGGTTGAGATTTTGTATTGATTGAAATTTAAGAAGTCTTAAAATTAAAGAGGAGAGAGAGTGTTAAATGATTTATATAGTAGTATAGATATAGATACTTTTCATATTTTAAGTTGATTAGTATTGTTATATATTAAGTATATAAAATAATATTTGTTATTATATCTTTATTTTAGACATGACCCCGTGAGATTATTTATTTGAATTATTACTACTATTTGTTATAAATTATCCAAGTTTTATCTAAATATACGTGAGTTTTCAAATTTCATATTTTAGGTGAATAGATTTGTTATATTAAATATGAAAACAATATTTTAATCTTATCTTTATGTGTATGGTTTAGTTTTAAAATATGTAGATAATCACCTATATATGACAAGTGTATACGGCATGTGTATATGAAAAATCGATACATGTGTATATGTGTATATATATAATCGAGAAACACACTAACATGATATTCTAAATTAGACAAAACATGCATTAAACATACTAATCAAGATTATCATACAATCATACATACATGCATCATAATATATCTATATATATATATATATATATATATATATATATATATATATATATATATATATATATATATATATATATATATATATATATATATATATATATGTATATATCACCATCGATTTTCACATGTCACCAAGAACAAGAATGAGATGAGTATTATACCTTAACTTGGATTGCTCAAGATTGTCCACCCGTAATGAGACACCACAAGAATCCGCTAGAAGGATTAATCACTAGAGCTTGTTTTTTATCTTATTGATGATTTAGTCACAAAAATCGAACCACCCCCTTTGCTTGGGGTGTTCTCGGCCGAACAAGGAGAAGGGAGGGAGAGAGAGTTGTTTTCTTTTGTTGTTAATTGTTAACCCTAATCAAGTTTCATTTATCCTTTATTTATAGATCAAATCCATGTAAAGTTTAAATAAGAAACTTTGATTAATATCACAATATTACTAATTTTCATCCAATTACAATATATATATATATATATATATATATATATATATATATATATATATTGTTTTTCCCTTTTAATAATTAATTAGTAATAAATTTTATTTAAGATAATATCTAAAGTATTAATCTTAAATATTAATAATTAACAATATATATTTATTAACTAATAAATATATATTTTCTTGTTAATTAATCAACTTGATAATTATAACTCTTTGTACTGGTTTATGACCGACTGTCATAAAACCTTTCTCCCAAATTGTGATTATATAACCTCTTGAATTACATGACCTCACAGGCGTGACCCTTGAGTGTCTTATGGCATTGGGCGTGTCATCAGGGTGTGACGGTTATGTATACAAATCCTATCAATAACAGCTACCAGTTTCATTATATTCGTCATCACTTTCATATCTATAACAATCAGCCAGTTTCATCATATTCGTCATCACTTTCATATTTATAACATCTACAAGTTTCATCATTTTCCTCATCACTTTCACATCTATAACAGTCAGCCAGTTTCATCATTTTCGTCATCACTTTCATATCCATAACAGCTACCAGTTTCATCATTTTCGTCATCACTTTCATATCTACTACATGCCAGTTTCATCATTTTCGTCACCACTTTCATATTTATAACAGTCAGTCAGTTTCATCATTTTCATCATCACTTTCATATATATAATAGCTACAAGTTTTATCATTTTCGTCATCACTTTCATATCTATAACAATCAGCGAGTTTCATCATTTTCGTCATTAGTTTCATATATATAACAGCTATCAGTTTCATCATTTTCGGAACTGTTACGTGAAATAGAAGGGGCGTGATTTAATAGGTGGATGATTCCCATAATACCTTTATCTATAATTAAATCTTATAATTGTTACTTAATTACAATAATGCCATTATTAGATTGACCATTGATTTTATAAATCTAATGGTCTAGATTTGGACTTTAGGGCATTTGTTTAAGCATATTGGCTTTATTGATCTTATTTCTACATGTTTAAACCTATTTTTGATAATTCTTCATTTTGACATTAATGATTATACTGTCTTCATCGTTTTCATTGCCTTAAATATCAATTATGGAGAATAAACAATCTTCTTTATCATCTCCAAAGAGACCCTCGTTCAGACAACCTTTAACAAAAAGGAAGAAAAGACTAGTGATAAACACTTTCTATGTACGTTTTATAATTATTTTACTATACCCCTTACAATTTCAATTCACACCATTAGATTTTATATTCTATTTTAAACATCTCCCGTGTTTATACACGGGGTGATAAACTTTTGAAATTGTATTTAGTTAGAGAGAGTTGTCGAACACCCTCTAGTCCCCATACATAATAACTATTATTTCTTGATCCATCCATTAACAAATGTAGCACTAGTAATTCATAAGATATATCTATACTATATTATAAAACATTTAAGTATTTCAAATCTCTTAAATTTTAAGTATTTTAAAATTACTAAATTACCCTCATAGAAATAAATGAAAACTATTATATTAAGTAACTATTAGATAGATTTAATAAGATTCTTATATTCTATTTTAATAACTAAAACTTTCATATTTATAAAAATCAATTAATAAATATTCAATGATGTAATAAATGTTTTAACTTATTTATCAAAAAATTTGTATTCGTAGAACTTATAAACCAAAATAACATATAATCGCATTAATCTATAAACATATATTTTAAATTTTTTTAAATAGCTCATATAAGCAATAGTTTCAAATTAATTTATTCTATTTTCTTAATCTTTTAATTTAGAATAGTTTCAAATTACTAACTTACACTCTGTAGTTTCAAAATTTGTTATAAAATAATAAAAAGTTGATTGAGAACAGAAAAATAAAGGAAATGGAAAAAGGATAAAGAAAATATACATGTTACCAAAGGAAAATTATTTGTTATCACCGTATTCGTAAAAACCGAAAACAGGCAAGTTATCAAGTAGAAATTATTTGATACCGCCGCATTACGCGGGTACTATGCTAGTATACACTAAATGGTGTATTCATTGCATTTATAAAACTATAAGAAATTATATTTTAAAACCCTAATTAATTCATAGATGGAAAAACCAAATCCTCTAATATTTCTTAAATTATTCCAAATGGAAGGATATATGCCTACTCACTACAAGCAATATGAGATATCAAGGTGATGGAGGCTTGTAGCTTTGAAAAGGGTCACCCTCATTCTCTATATCATTGAGTTCACACCACTCGTTAATGTTGACTACATTTGCAGCTGCAGCAGGGCCCCTATCTATGGACACAATATTATTAGGACCCATACGTGTAGTGCTCTTGCTAGTGGCCACGTTTTGACCCGTCAACACCGTAGGTGGTGGTGGTTGGAACTGTGGTCGTTGAAAATAACTTGAACCAGATTCTCGATGACCATTGTTTATGGGGGTGGATGGAGCTACATTAACTGCATGAAATAAATTGTTCACGCCCCTAAATTCACTACCTGGACTGAACTTCAAAGGTGTTTGGTTGAAAAAACCGCCACCGCTAAATGATTGGGTGGTATGTCTGGCTGGTGGCCGGATTTTGTCGTGACTATCGCTTGAGCCTGATGTTGGCGGTGGTATAGATAATGTTGAAGATGAGGATGAAGAATCAACTTTATCGCGATTACGTCTGTTTCCTCCTGTAGGAATGCACCTAAGAACGCCACCGTGTGTCCAGTAACGGCGGCAGTTCTTGCAGAGATAGCGTGGTTGCGTCACACTATAGTTGTTATAGTAGCAAAACTTGGTGTTACTAGAGTAACACCTTGGACAACTTGGAGGAGGGAATGGAGGTGGAGCACGCGGATAATTCAGCAGCTGTTGAGGCCGCTTGCCGGTGTCGACCTTGTTGCTCATGGCGGTCGATATGTTAATATACACTTTCTGAGCTTTTCTTGAGTTCACCTTTGGCCTATTTATAAGAGGTTACGAGGTTTGATCATGTTATTTAAGGATCAGGAATGTGTGTAAAAACAATCCAGGGTCGTCCATGTTTTCAAATATTTCAATAAATTCTTTTGAACCGGTTGCATCTTCTGATGTGTGTACGGTTATCAATTGGTTGCATGAAGATTTTCTCTGTTGAATATTTACTCATACAGGTAGAAGTCAAAGGGATATAAAATTAGATATTAATGAGTGATTTAATATTCTTTCTATACGTATGTGGTCATCATATGAAATTTGTTGCAAATCAATCAATTTAATTAAACAATAGCCTTTTAAGTATCAAGATTTTGATTCATTTTGGTTTGTTAAATGATAAATATTACAAATTAATAAAAATATATTATAATTAATTATAAAACGTGAAAAAATAGAATTAAAACGTTAACGAATTGAAGGATGGCGTCAACACTCTCGTAGAAGCGATGACGCGAAGGTCGAAGGGAGGGCTAATATGACGACAAAAATGTAGTATCATAATACGGAGTGACATAATTGTATTTCTTGTAGAAGGTATTGATAATTAAAAATAATTATAAAATATTTTAAAATGATAAAACTAGTTAAGAATTTGATTAAATATGATAACTGCAATATTATAAATGATAAATAAGATATTTGTAAATTAAGATGGACAAATATGTTCTAGATCATCATTTGTGAGTGAGGAATTTGCATGACTTGCAAAGAATACTTCAAGAATAGTATCATTTGATAGCATAAGCAGTAGTTCCCATATCATCAATACCAGAATCACTTGATGAAGAAAACAAAGAGTGTTGTTAGAATACCCATTTGGTTTCTTCTTAGCTTCCACTTCAGATTCAAACACCCTTGGATCATTGTATAGGTCATCAAATTCTTTGGACTCAGCTCATTATTCTGCCTAAAAGAGACAATATACATGATCCATTCTTCACCCAAAGACCTCAAAAACATTCTATTGACATCATCTTAATCAATAGGAACTTTGGCAGTTGCTAGCTCTCCAATAAGTTTATTAAACCTAACAAAGGTTTGAGTCATGGTTTCATTCTCATGGAGTTCTCATACTGTTGTTTTAGAATACACTTTTGATTCCTCTAAGTGCTTTTGGTTCCAGAAAACCTTTTCTCCAAAGTATCCCGCAGTTTTTTAACATCTGAACACCTGTGAAATTGATGTTTGTATTCATTAGGTCTGGCCAAGAGCAGATTGCTTAAAGCCTTCATCTTTTATTTTCTCTCCTTCCTCTCAACATCATTCTTTGGAGGAGCTCTCATCTTCTTGTATCCATCAACATTTAGTTCCACAGCAGTAGTAGGACCATTCTCAATAATGTCACACATAGTACGTAACGCCCCATTTTTTTAAAACAAGAAAGAGTAAATATAAAATGCAATCACAACCTTGCAAAAATCTGTATCAAACAACCAACGAAAACCTGACGAGGTCCCGCACCCGGAACTACACGTCACTGAGTAACTTTAAGTAAATAATTATAAATTTAGATTAATAAAGTGTTTGAATAAACAAAACAACGAAAAACGTTTGAAGGTGATGAGCCATCTTCACGCTGCAGGAGCATTACCATGAACATGTCTTGAAAAGAGTAAATCAACAACAGTAAGCATTAAGCTTAGCGAGCACTCTAACTTACACACCACACTAGGTATGTATATCTCATATTTCATAAATCAATCCATGATCACATATCATTTCACATACTACCGACTAGGTGCACTGACGAAGATTTCACACTTTGGGTCACAGTTGAGTATCTAAGCCGTACCGAGGATTTCACGTGTCTGATTGTGCCCGAGTTACATTTTCACCACAATATAACGAAACCCTTCACCTCACATATCAACATAACAGTTACACTTTCACATAAATATAACATATACATTTCACACTAATATCATGTATAATTTAGTGTAACTTACTTGATCCGCAACAAGATAATGGTAGCAGATTTCACAAGTTGTATAGTTAACGAGTCCAATCACAAGGACCTACAATATATGTATATATTGCACTAAATCAGTACTGGATACGACACATCGCATAAATTCTATGTCTAACGGATTCTACGCCGGATCTAACACTTGGGCCAGACCTGTTAGGGTTTCATTACAGAGCAACGGAAGCAAGGTACAACATGAATATCAAAAAGTACAAATATACAAAGCATAAAACCATGAAACCCCAAAGATGGACCAAAACTCTATAACTATGAAATGCAACATGTAAAAAACAAAGTAAGGAAGTTATATCCTCTTGAATGCTCCTGGAGTGAATGAAAAACGTTAGTGATGACTAGAAAGCAAGATAACCTTCCTCTACCGAAGTCCACCCCTGGTATAAGCAACCTCCTTGTACTAGGAAGCTTGGATGATCTTCAAGGACTTGAAATTACCACAAGAACAACAACAAAACCACCAAGTTCCTGTCCTCACACATTAACACTCTAATATGGCACCTCTAAGAGAGTTCTAAGTGTTTGTGTGATTAGTTTGGCAAAAGGATATGAGGCAAGACTTGAGAGGTACTTTTATAAGCCTCCATTTGACCCCTAGATACCCCAAAGACTGGCCAAAGAACCATCATGAACCTATACATGAATTGGTGGATTATGGAGGTGGAAAATAAAATGATTGCATGCAGTCTGACACGCGATAGCACCGCGATTCCATGAGGAATCGCGGTGTGACCGCCTTAAAAGATCACGTCGTGATCTCTAAAGAGATCGAGGCGCGATCTCCTCCTTCACACCAACCTTTTTCCACTTTGACACTTTTAGTCCCTCCACTTAGTAGGGTGTCGAGATTGATCCCCGGTGTGTGACCCAATAGGTCCATACATCATCGGCAGCGATTCTAATGGCGTACGTGCGTCAGGGGGCATACTCCAACAAACTCCCACTTGCACATGACATACCATACCCATAAACCACAGACAAAGAGCGGTCTTTAGTAAGGCATCTCTGCCCCCAAGTCAGTATGAGTTTTGTCATCCTGAACAAAAGCCAAATTCAGAACAAGTATGAAATGGCCTTATAGATATGTGATCAAACATCCCTTTGTTCGCTATATCCTTGTGAACATGAGACATGGTTAAATGTCAATCTGTAGATCGTTCACGATTATGTTTCTCGATCTTGATTGATTGTGACCCAAAATCTAGTTGCAATCGATCAAACATCATTGCAACATGAGCATGGCCATGCATTTTACGTCAGCGCTCAATCATTGAGGGGCCCATGGATATCTCTCTAAGACTAGAGGAACAAATTCCTTCGACTACTTTGCTCCGCCACATATACCATACTTTACCTAAAAGCTCCCTTTATAACAGCCAGTTACAAACTGCGTTTGAAAGCAATCAAAGTAAAGCAGGCCCATGGTTTGGAACACATGTATCTCCGGTCTAAGGACGAAACGATATTATCATCCTGAGTTACTCGTGACAGAAACCATGAAGTAAGTTCAGGTGTGGGTCATCCAATCACTTGACCTAGTCAAGAACAGGCGAAATGTTGCGTCTCTTTTATCCAATCCATTATTGGATAGCGATCAACCACTTCCCCTCAGTGTTAATTCAAACTTCCTCCCCTAGAAGAGTGACCGACTGTGGACATTTAGAATGAAAAAGCATTATGGGAAGTGATTAAACATGCTAAGATGGAACACAATAAGGATTCATGATAATACCCGCCCTCGGCGTATTATTAAATCACATTTAATAATCGATATAGTATGAAATACAATATTGCTTAATGTTCCCAAAATACAAATACATATCAAACATAAACTAAAATATACACTCAAGCCAAGTCACTAGCAAATCTAACACCTATCGATCTAGTGTGAGAATCATGCACAGCTTGTGACAACGGCTTAGTGAATGGATTAGCCAAATTGCCCTCCGATGCTACTCTGCTAATGGCAATATCACCACTCTCAATGACATCTCTGATGAAGTGGTATTTTCGAGGAATATAACTCGTTCGCTTATGAGCTCTTGGTTCCTTAGACAATGCAACCGCACCCTCATTGTCGCAAAAGATCTCAATAGAGTCAGCAATGCTAGGAACCACTCCAAGATCTTGGATGAACTTCCTCATCCTTACAGCCTCCTTTGCTGCTTCACTAGCCGCAATGTACTCTGACTCGGTAGTTAAATCATCAACCGTGTCTTTCTTGGAGCTCTTCCAGCTGATAGCACCACCGTTCATAAGGAACACAAACCCCAATTGTGATCGGCAGTCGTCCTTATCAGTTTGGAAGCTAGCGTCAGAGTAACCATGTACACTAAACTCTTCCTCAACACCGTAAACCAAGAACATCTCCTTTGTCGTCCGAAGATACTTTAGAATGTTATTAACTGTGGTCCAATGAGCTTGCCCGGGGTTGGCCCGATATCTACTCATCATGCTCAAAACACACAATACATCAGGACGAGTGCATAACATGGCGTACATGATTGATCCTATTGCCGAAGCATATGTGACCCTCTTCATTACGTCTATTTCCTCCTTGGAACTAGGACATTGAGACTTGCTCAACGTCACTCCATGAAACATAGGGGTGTTACCACTCTTTGAGTCCTCCATCTTAAATCGCTTCAAGACTTTGTTCACATATGCATTTTGGCTAAGCCCTATGAGCCTCTTAGATCTATCTCTATAGATCTTAACCCCCAAGATATATGCTGCCTCTTCTATGTCCTTTATAGAGAAACAACTCCCAAGGAAAGATTTAACTTCTTTCAAAGTTGGGATGTCGTTCCCAATGAGTAGAATATCATCTACATATAGGACAAGGAACACTACAGCACTCCCACTAGCCCTAACATATATGCATGGTTGATCATCCTTGCTTTTTGAAAATCCAAACTCTTTGATTTTCTCATCAAATCATAGGTTCCAGCTTCGAGACGCTTGCTTAAGCCCATAAATGGACTTCTTTAGTCTGCAGACTCTATCAGGTACTCTGGATGTACAAAACCCTTGGGTTATGCCATACACACCTCTTTATTTAGCTTTCCATTAAGTAAGGCGGTTTTTACATCCATATGCCATATCTCATAATCATAAAATACAGCTATGGCTATAAGTATTCTGATAGACTTCAACATTGCCACTGGTGAAAAGGTCTCCTCATAGTCAATACCATGAGTTTGTGTGAAACATTTAGCCACCACTCGGGCTTTGAAGGTATCTACAGACCCATCCATGCTGGTCTTCTTCTTGAAGACCCATTTACACCCTAATGTCTTACACCCAGGTTTAGGATCAACCAATTCCCAGACTTGGTTGTCCGACATGGATTACATCTCAATCTCCATAGCTTCCCTCCACTTAGCAAACTCAGCGCCCGCTACGGCTTCCTGGTAGTTGGTGGGTTCATCATGATCCACAAATAAATCATTGCCCTCAGATATGAGAAACCCATATCTCTTTGGCTCTTGACGTGGTCTAACAGACCTACGAGGAATCAACGGAGTGTGTCTGGTACCGACACATCATCTTGCTCGGTTTCAACCACTTCGGGTTGAGTGCTAGTGCCGACGTTAGTCCCTTCTTCCATGGCTTCTTGAATCTCCTCAAGATCAATCCTCTTACCTCCGGACTGCATTGATATCAGTTCTCTTTCAAGGAAATCTGCCCTTCTCGCAACAAACACTTTATTCTCGGAAGGTTTATAAAATAAATATCCCATGGCTCCGGATGGATACCCGATGAAATAACACCTCTCCGACCTTGGTTCAAGTTTGTCCTCCACCGTAGGCGGGACATTCCCAAACCTTGAGATATGTGACTTTAGGAGCTACTCCATGCCACATCTCATAAGGTGTCTTTTGGACTTTCTTAGTCGGTACGAGGTTAAGGATCCTTGCCGCCGACTCAAGAGCGTACCCCCAAAAACTAATAGGTACATCTGTGTGACTCATCATGGATTAGACCATATCCAACAATGTCCGATTCCTCTGCTCGGCGACACCATTCAATTGTGGCGTCCTAGGAGCAGTTAGTTGTGAGACAATCCCATAACTTACAAGATGATCACGGAACTCTGAGCTCAAGTACTTGCCACCTGTATCGGAGTGAAGTACTTTGATAGTCTTGCCCAGTTGATTCTGGACTTCGTTTTGTAATGCTTTAAAGACCTCAAAGGTCTCAGACTTTTGCCTAATTAGGTAGTCTTATCCATATCTACTGAAATCATTAGTAAATGTAACGAAGTATCGATAGTCGTTTCTTGTAGCGTGCTTGAATGGACCACATACATCAGTATGCACAATGTCCAACAAGTCTTTACCCCTTTCACACACACCGGTAAAGGGAGACTTTGTCATCTTGCCTAATAAGCAAGACTCACATGCTTCATTTGACCCGAGATCAAATGATTCCAAGATCCCATCCGCTTGGAGCTTGGTGATGCTTTTCTTGTTTATATGGCCAAGGCGACTATGCCACAAGGAAAACTTATCCAAACCATTTTTGGATCCAGAATCAATATTCATGATTGTTCTATTATTTTGTAAGTATGCATCAGCTTCGTATATACCACGACATGGATATGCTTTAAAATAACAAATATTATCTTTCAAACATGAAATAATACCATTATCAAAGTTAAAGTAATATCCACTGTCATACGAAGCATGAAAAGACAAAATGTTTCGCGCTACATACGGCGAATAACATACATCATGTAAAATAATAGAGTAGCCAGACTAAAAGTAAGCTCCACGCTTCCTTTTTCCAAAATGGGGACGACCTCCTTGTTCCCCATAATTAGATCCAACTCCCCATCTCCCAGCCTTCTACTTCCCTTTAGCACCTGCACAATGTTACAAATGTGAGTGTCACAACTAGTGTCTAAGACCCAGCCGTTAGATGTAGAAGTATGATGAAGTTCAATCAGGAACGTACTTGAAGTAGAAGCGCCCACTTCTTAAGTTCTAAGCTTATTCAGGCTCTCTAGGTACTTCGGACAGCTCCGGCGCATGTGCCCGTTAGCCCCGCAGAAGAAGCAAACCGCCTCTTCCGGAGTCTTAGCTTGGGGAATTAATCCCTTTTGCTTTGGCTCCGGGGTAGGGTTAGGCTTGAGATTCCCAACCTTACCCTTACCTTTACCCTTTGAGGTAGAGGCCGGTTTTGTTGGACTTTTGCTTGGTCATGTTGGACTCGGCGGTCCTCAGCATATGAAACTCCATGATGGATTTGTCCATCCTATGCATATGATAATTCACTACGAATTAATCATACGATGGTGGAAAATACCGAAGGATTAAATTCACTGCCATCTCTCTCTCGATGTTGAATCCCAACCACTCTAAGCGCTCCACAAGTGCCTTCATCTTGAGCACGTGGTGGCTTACGTTCTCGCCATCCTGCAGCCGGCAACCAAGTAGGTCGTTTAGATAACCATACCGTTTTTACCGAGCTTGTTGTTTGAACATGTACTTCAACTCTTGCAGCATGTCATATGCACTCAGATGCTCCATTTGCTTTTGCAAGTTGGAGCTCATTGTGCTCAACATCAGGCAAGTAACCTCGGTGGTGTCTTTAACGCGCTTATCATACGCGTCTTTAATGGCCCTACTTGTGTTGGTAGAAGGGGCATCGGGAAGGGGTTCCTCAATGGTAGCCAACTTTTCTTCATGTCGGAGGACAATACAAAATTGCCTCGACCAATCCATGAAGTTGGTTGTATCAAGTTTGTCTTTCTCTAGGAAAACCCTAAGAGAAATGTTGGTGGTGTTGTTGGTGCTTGTTAATGCCATCTATAAAAGCAAAGTAGATTTTGGTAGTTTGATTAAAACCTCGTTAAAATAATTACCCATGTGTTTAAGAAAAAACTATTTTAACAAGGGCTAAGAACTGTTGGGAAAATGATCTCATTAATTATGATTTGATGAGACAAAGTTAAGTTTGTAAGATGTGTTTTAAAGATAACTTAAACAGAATTATGAGGCTTGATCAAACTGAACACTTATAGTGTTTTAGACTGAGCCTAAGCTGAATATAAGCTAAGCATATGTTCGATCAGCTTATACTATATCTTAGTAAGATTATCACTATGTGTGATAAGCTGTGTATGTCACCTAAGATATAGATTGAGCTTTTAGCCTGATGTGTTTCAAGCTGAGTGACTCAGCGTATATACTGAGTCAGCTCAACAGAGTTGCTAAATAAGTTCTAGCTAACTCTTGGGACTTCTGAGGATGAGTTAAATTATATACGTGTTAGTTCATGTTTGTTTTCAAGTATGTTCTCGAAGAACTCAGCTTGATGAGTTTCAAGCTGAGTAACTCAGTACGAGTAAGAAGTCAGTTTAAAGAGAATTTAAATATGTTTTAAATTTATCTTTTAACTCTCTATATCTACGGGAAAGATAAGAAGACTCTAGAATCAAGATTGAAGATTGAAGACTCAAGATAAGAAGATTCAAGATTCAAGATTCCTGTTTATCCGTTAGTTAGTTAGCAAATTAGGATTAGTTCTAGTTTGTTAGAATCCGTAGGAACAGTATTATAAATACTTATCTCCTGATAAGTTTTGAGGTACGACGACTACTATTCAACGAGTTACAGAGCCAAACTCAGTTTCACCTCAACCTATTGATCGTATGTGTTACGAGTCTTGATTCACTGTTTGTCAATTCAACATGATCAAGATACTCACAGATTCCCAAGTTATTCGTGTGTTCTTATATTCACATTAGTTGTGAAATTGGTAAGTTTTCAATCTGTGACTAAATCCTGTTTAAAGAGTCATCCGGTATCTATAATCATAAGTTGATTATAGATAGCAAAGTTTGAAAGATTGAGAGATTTACATTAGGTGTTTACATATCAAGAGTTTCTTACTTGATAGAGTCTGTAATCATCTTCTTATTAATGAAAAGCAAAGCATTCGACTGTGGTTTGATTTACTATGTGTAACACTTTATTTTCATTTGTTCAATTTCCGTAGAAAGTTTATTCAACCCCCCCTTCTACACATATGTTGCTTGTTGTTATTCTCACCAAGGGACCAACAACTGGTATCAGAGCAGGTTGAACAATTTCATACGTTGAAAGTTCAAGACTCTGAGAAAGTTTACAATGTCTACAAGCAACAATTCTTCAAACTTTCCTCAGATGTCTGCCAAGGGCTGTCCCATATTTGGTGGATCTGATTATCCTATGTGGAAATTCAGAGCCATGCTATTCCTCAAGTCCATTGACAATCGTATGTCCGATGTCATTACTAAAGGACCAATCATCCCCAAGATTTCTGCTGTTGTCAGTGATACGTCCGCTGATAAAACAGACAGAAGTGAAAAAGAAGTAAGGAAGCCTGTTGCATCCTGGACAGATGAAAACTGGAAACTGTTCAATCTGGATGACAAGGCAAAGATTGTTCTAGCAAATGCCTTGACCAACGAGATCTTGCATACAGTGATTGGGTGTCAAACTGCAAAAGAGATCTGGGATACATTAAATATTACATACGAGGGCACTGATCTGGTCAAGCAGCAAAAGAAGAGTCATCTGAATAGATCTTATGAAAACTTCTTTTCGAAGAAGAATGAATCCTTGCCTGATTTTTTCACAAGGTTTCACTGCTTGATAAATGAGCTACTAAGTGTGGGCGTTAAGAAAGATGAAGCTGAACTTGTGCTGAAATTTCTGGATGTGTTACGAGAAAGGTTCAATGAAGTAACCACAGCACTGAGGGTTAGGGGAACATTGCATATGTATAACCTACAGTCTATCTACGGGTTATTGCTCAATCATGAACATATCACAGAGCACAAGAGAACTTCTCAGCAACAACTTAAGGATTCTTTAGATAAAGCATATATTGCATTAGTTGCACAGAAAAAGAAGAAAGGTTCCAAGGCCTTGGTTGTTGAATCTGAGACTGAGTCAGAATCTCAAGCTGACCACTCAGACTCAGACTCAGGTGATACTGATGATGTTCAGACTATCACTGAGCATATGGCCATGTTAGCCAGACGTTTGAGAAGAGCTCAACGGGGAAGAGGAAGATCTGACAGGGGCAAAAGGAAGAGTTCCTTTGATCCTAAGAAGACTGTGTGCTTCAACTGTCAGAAGAAGGGATATATTGCTGCTGAGTGCAGATTAAAGAAGGAAGAATTAGCATCAGTTGCTGATAAGAATGCTTACAGGGCTGATAAGTATAAAAATAAATATACTCAGCTCAAGAAAGCAAAGCCAGAAGACAAAGGACTTTACGCTGAAACCTGGTATACAGAATCATCTACCTCAGATGATGATGATGTTTGTCTAATGGCTCAAGAAGATGGAGAGTTTGAAATTGATGAAGTTGATTATGGTTTGTCCGAGTCAACTTTTGAAGCTGACATGAAGGAAGCTGAGGAAAACAACAAGCTTAGTGATTGGGATCCTGCTTCCATGTACAAGGTTAGTAATTTCAACTCTTACACCGATGAAGAAAAGGGTCTTGCCTTCGATTATTTGTTAAATGATTTCAAGACCGGCCTTAAGTCTCAAAAGGACCTCAAAGCTGAGATAGCTAAATTGAAGAATGAGATTAAGGAAAATCAATCTCTCATTGATGTTGGTAAGAAAGCACAGTGTGATCTTGAATGTCAAAGACACATAAATAAACTTCTAAGTGAAGAGCTTCAGGAAGCCAAAGATAAAGCTGACCAACTTCAAAAGGTCACTGAATCTTGGTGTAAGTCATCAAGGCTTGCTGAAAAGTGCATCAACCAACAAATTCCTAAACAGGTACAAGCTGTACTTGGAGGTGACTATCAATCCGCAGCCTATACAACTAATGAGGATGAGATAGCAAGTACAGACTCTGAGGAGGATAGACAACTGATTGAGTCTCAGAAGTCAACCTCAGAGAAGAAACATGGTCAAAACCTTAAATACAATATGTTTTTAAAGGCCAAAGATCATGATAATGAGTGCTCAACATCCAAACAACATGGTAAGTCTGTGCTGGACAGATTAGGCACTTAGCCTATTCAAAGAACTTCAGTCATAGGAAGGTTTAATCCAAATCGTTTGCAAAGACAACATTCTCTATCTGGCTCAGAGAGAAGTTACAAGAATAGGAATACCAATGTAAGTCAGAGGTCAAATCACTACAATGGTAAGTCCAAAGTTGTGGATCTTGGTAAGTCCAAGGAGATCAACAGTGGTAAGTCCAAACCTGTTGAAACTGGTGAGTCCAGAAAGCATGACAAAGGTAAGTCCAAAGCCATGGAAAAGAAGTTTGTTGGTCAAGCTTCTAATTAAAAGGATAACAAACAAAGATCTGATAAAGGTAAGTCCAAAGTTAGTGAGCATAAAGTGAATCAACTTGCAAAGAAAGTTGAAAAGTTATCCACAACATATAATCCTAAGACTAAGAGCAAGTTCTCACAAGGATTATTAGACACTCTACCTCCTGTAATCATTGGAAGAAGGAGATGCTACAAGTGAAGAAGTAGAGGTAATGAGACTAAGGACTGTGATGTTAAAATCTCAAGGCCTGAACAAGAACAGGATGATCAGCCTACACAGGACTCAGCTCCTGCTCAAGCTGAACAGTCAGTTCAACAAGATGAAGATGCTAAGTGCTTATCATTTGAACCTACCAAGAAGTGGGTTCCCAAACAAAACTAATGTGTTTAGTTTTCATATCATGTGCAGGGTTCAAGTAAATAGTACTTGGATAGTGGATGTTCAAGGCACATGACTAGGTGGTAAGGACTTCTTCGTGATTTCCAGGAAGATGAAGGTCCTAAAGTAACTTTTGGTGACAACTCCCATGGAAGAACTAAAGGCTATGGGAATATGCATGCTGGCAAGGTTACTTTCCAGAAGGTTGCATATGTCAAGAGTCTGAAACACAATCTGATCAGTATAAGCCAGTTGTGTGATGAAGACAATATAGTTACTTTTAGGAAAAAAGCAGGAACTATATATAATGCTAAGGGAAAGCCTGTATTAATAGCTAAAAGAGAAAGAGATGTGTATCTACTTGATCTTAATTCTGCTGATCCCTATACTGAAACCTGCTTGTATTCCCAATCTGTTCCTAAGCTGAGCTGGTTGTGGCATAAACGATTATCGCATTTAAATTTCAAAAATATAAATATGCTATCCAATAAAGAGTTAGTCTATGGATTACTAAAGATCACATTTGTCAAAGACAAATTGTGTTCAGCTTGTGAACAAGGGAAACACTATAAAGGGTCCTTTAAATCAAAGCAAAATTTTTCAATAACAGACCCACTGCATATGTTGCATATGGATATGTTTGGACCCATAAGTACTCCTAACCTAAGTGGCAAAAAGTACACACTGGTGATAGTAGATGAGTTCTCACGATTCACCTAGGTAATACTCCTAAAAGCTAAAAGTGAAGCTGCCCTGGAGATAATAAGTTTTATCAAACAGGAAGAGTTGCAGAAAGGTAAGTCTGTAAAGCAACTCAGAAGTGATCATGGGATTGAGTTCAGAAACTCAACCCTTGAAACCTTTTGTGAACAAAAGGGAATATTACAAAATTTCTCATCTGTCAGAACTCCCTAACAAAATGGAGTTGCTGAGAGGAGAAATAGAACCATAATTGAGGCTGCTAGAACTATACTCTGTGAGGCAGGATTGAAACTCTATTTCTTGGATGAAGCTGTCAGTACAGCCTGTTATACCCAAAATAGATCAATCATTGTCAAAAGACATGGCAAGACTGCATATGACATGTATAAATCTAGAAAGCCCAATATAGGTTATTTCCATGTCTTTGGTTCAAAATGCTATGTACTGAATCAAAGAGATCAGCTCCATAAGTTGGAACCTAAAGCTGATCCTGGAATATTTGTTGGTTATTCCTCAATCTCCAAATCTTACAGAGTGTATAACACCAGGAGAAAGGCTATAGAAGAATCAATTCATGTCTTATTTGATGAAGACAGTCTTGATCATGCTGATAAAAGACAAGCTGACTTGGTTAGTCTGAGTAAGCTTGAAAAGCCTGAGGAAACCAATATGTCAAATCCTATGTATGTCATAGGAGATGATAGTGATGATGATGTGTCATCAAAGAAATCATCACAAGCTCCAAGGGACTCTCAAGCTGAGAAGGATGATGAGTTCGTCAATCCCTTTGGAGCTGAAGTCACTCAGACTGAAGATCTCAGTGATCATCAGTTTGTTGAAAATGCTAATGTTGAGACTGAGGTTGTTAGTTCACCTGAAAGTTCTCAACATCACTTAGATCCAGAACCAGATTCTCCAACTACAACATTTAAATTCCTCAAAGATCATCCTCAAGATCAAATCATTGTAAATGTCCAAGTAAGGGTTATAACCAGATCAAAGGCTACAACTAACTATGTTGCTTACTTTGGTTTCCTATCCCAAATGGAACCAAAGAAGACAGAAGAAGCCTTAGAGGATGAGGATTGGATTTATGCTATGCAAGAGGAATCAAATGAGTTTGAGAGAAATAAGGTCTGGAGCCTTGTCCTTGCCCCAAAAGATCACACAATTATAGGCACTAAGTGGGTCTATAGAAACAAAATGGACAAGGATAGAGTAATAGTTAGGAACAAAGCCAGGCTGGTAGCACAAGGGTATAAGCAAGAAGAAGGAATCGATTATGATGAGACCTTTGCCCCTGTTGCTAGAATTGAAGCTATAAGGCTGTTCTTAGCTTATGCAACATATAAAGACTTCAAAGTCTATCAAATGGATGTGAAGAGTGCTTTCCTAAATGGAAAACTTCAGGAGGAAGTCTATGTGAAACAACCTCCTGGCTTCGTTAGTTCAAAGTTTCCACATCATGTCTATAAGTTAGACAAGGATTTGTATGGTCTTAAACAAGCTCCACGAGCTTGGTATGATATACTGTCCAACTATCTACTATCAATGGATTTCACCAGAGGTAGTATAGATAAGACACTCTTTATTAAAAAGAGTAAAGGACAGGTGATTCTTGTACAAATCTATGTGGATGACATTATTTTTGGTTCTACAAATGAATCTCTGTGTGAATGGTTCTCCAAAATTATGTCACAAAAGTACAAGATACATATGATGGGTGAGATGACATACTTCCTAGGCTTACAAATTCAATAAAAGCCTGATGGAATATTCATCAATCAAAGCAAGTATGTTCTTGATTTGATAAAGAAACATGGTTTTGATTCAAGTTCAACCATGAAAACACCCATGTCACCAACTGTCAAGCTGAGTAAGGACTCAGATGGTAAGTCTATGTGCCAGTCTACCTATAGAGGAATGATTGGTTCATTACTCTATTTGACAGCTAGTAGACCTGATATCATGTTTGCTACATGTGTTTGTGCAAGATATCAGTCAGATCCTAAAGAATCACATCTTCCAGCTGTGAAAAGGATCTTTAGGTACCTTAAAGGTACTCCAAATCTAGGTCTTTGGTATCCAAAGGACTCTGGATTTGAGTTAGTTGGTTTTTCAGATGCTGACTATTCTGGGTGCAAGTTAGATAGAAAATCAACAACTGGAGGATGTCAAATGCTTGGAGGGAAGTTAGTAAGCTGGACTAGTAAGACACAAAACTCAGTGGCTACTTCAACTGCTGAAGCTGAATATGTTGCAGCAGGAAACTATTATGCTCAAATCCTGTGGATGCGACATCAGCTTCAAGACTTTGGAATGAGTTTCAAGAAAAATCCTATCTTCTGTGATAACCAAAGTGCTATAGCCATCACTTATAATACAGTCTTCCACTCAAGAACCAAGCACATTGAAATTCGACATCACTTCATCAGGGATATCGTGGAAAAATGTAAAGTTGACATTAAATTTATCTCCACTGATGACCAATTAGCAGATATCTTTACTAAACCACTTGATGAAAAGAGGTTTATGTATCTGCTAAGTGAATTGGGTATGCTCAACCCACAGCTGTGTGTCTAGAATTTGAGTTTCACTTTGACAAAGACTAAGTGTCTTAAGCTGAGTGCACAGTTTATAAATAAGTATTCATAAACTGACAAACTTGTCAAGCTGAGTAATGAGTTCACATGTTTGAGTTAGTCTTAAACAGAAATGACTAAGTGTCATTGAGTCTGAGCTATGTGCTTAACTCAAGTTGTGTGATTGGTTCACACGTTTGGTAAGTTCCAAACATACTTTAACTACTCAGTGTAGTTAAACTGTAAGTTTGAGTCAGTCTCAAACAAAAATGACTAAGTATAATTGATTCTGAGCTGTGAGCTCCACTCAAGCTGAGTTTCAATCTCAAGCTGAGTGCTCATTTCAAGCTGAGTGCTTGACTTAGGCTGAGTGATTAGTTTACTCAGCTTGGTGTGTCCAAACTATGATTTAATTACTACGTGTCATTAATTCATATATCAATGTGTATTTAAGTCAGTCTCAAATCGCATCGTATACCAATTGTGTATTGGTATGATACAACAGTGTTTATAATATTTTTTTGAGTCAAGAATATTATTTTACACATTTATCTGTTGGAAGATGATGTGTTTCTACCCTATTACTGTTACATCAAGCCGTCTCTCCAGCGTAACGGATAAAAAGGTATTCCAACGGTAACTTTTCTCTTTCCTCGGAAAGGTATATATATCGATCATAACCGACTTACAGAGGTTTACACTTACTAATCTTCTGCTATTCTATACCTTATACTACCACATCTTTGCTACGTGCAATCAACTATTCACATTCAAAACCCTAAATTGCTCAGTGCGATTTCACAAACGCTCAGTGCGATTTCATTTTGCTCAGTACAAGCTCAATAAGTTACTCAGTGTAATCTTTCAACTCAACGATGGACGGAACCATTCTCAATCTGGGTGATAGAATGGTAAGGGGTGCTGTGTTAAAAAGCAATGGTTTGCCCGTGATCAAAATTAATAATCAACGTGCGTGCCTTGCAATCCCTGGACGCAAGCATAACAGAGGATACGAACCATGGGTGGATTACATACGCAAATGCCCATTGGCATTCGTTTTCACTGGAGCACCTATTCATGTGGTTCCTCAGCATCTACTAGAGTTTTGGTACACGTGTGTCTATGACCAAAACAACGATGAAATTCGGGGCACGGTGATGAATGGAGAGAGGACTATTGCTCTCACAGTACACAGGCTAAGGGAAGTTTTACAACTCCCTGTTCATGATGAGTTCGAGCCTGCTGTGACGAGGCAGGTAGCTAGGTCTGTCCTACCTAGAATGGGTCACCCACAAATAGAGGGTGTTATAAAAAAGGCCACCTTTCCAACCAGTTGGGGTTTTATGGTGTCTACAGTGATTCGTTCACTAGGTACCAAGGTTGGAGGACTGGACCAGGTAAACAAGTTTGAGATGCAGCTGCTATACAATATGTATTTTGCAAGTAACTTGGATTACGCATAACTCATCTTCAACGAACTCAAGGTCCAAGTGATGAAGACCACAAGGGATCTTCATGTACCATTTATAAGGTACATGTCCTTAGAATTTGAAGCCGAGATGGGGACAGCACTGTATGAAGCTGATCAGGATGTGTTCTTGACGCCAACACTCAGCTCTAAGATGTTCAATAACGACATCTTCCCAGAGCAAGAGGGTCTGAGTGATCCCATGCGTGTGATAGCTGAGGCAGCTTCATCAGAAAGTGAAGCAGAGGGATTGAATCAAGGGGGAGCTTCTCAAGCTGACACAGAGGTTCGAGCTGAGCACTCTGCTCAGGCTGAACCAGCCACTACACAAGCTGCCTCTGGTAAGACCTCTCCACTTTCTCTTTCTTCTCATTATTCTCCATCTACATTTGGAGACAAGGCTGTGGTAAACCCAACCCAGTCTAGCCCATCTCCTCCACCTTCCATTCAACTCCAATCTGCAACCACCCCTAGTATGCCTACTGCTGCTAGGGAGAAAATCCAAACCTACACTAGAAAAACTGCCAAAGGTGGTGCCACTCCTATAGGCATCACTTGAGCTGAGATCACACTGATCCCTCCCCAGGCAGGAGTTGAGGGGGAGACGCCTACTTTTAAGGTGTCCACCTCGAGGCTCATTTCAACCCTTAAGCCTAAACCGGGTGTGGTGTCTACTCAACCCACACTCTCCAGTGCCATGGGAGAGCCTGTTTCTATGCCTAAGCAGACACACTTAGGTAACATTGAAGAAATGACAAATCCCCAGGGTCAATCACCCCCCTCCAAACCAATAAGCCAACCACCTACCCATACACTTCACGTTTCTAGCCCAATTACTTCTCTTCACTTCTCACACCCACCTAGACGACCTGTCAATGTGTCATCTCCATACTAGGATGACTCACAGGGTCCAAACTCTGGTGCAAATGAGTTTGAGGGTAAACACCAACCGTTGGATGATGTACCCAAACACTTACCACTTAATATTTTTGACTCTTACAATTCACAGGATATACATTCTGAGTCTAAAAACAGAAGTCAGTCTCATCCAGAGGCATCTGCCTCCTCAGACATTGAACAGCTGAAGCAATATGTCGCTGCTCAATTTGGTTTGTTCCATCTCAAGCAGAAGAAGCACAAACGTCAAATCTACCAAAGACTTGAGAAGTTAACAAAAGATGTTCAAGAGATTGCCTCTGCCGTTGCTGCACTCCAACAACAAAAGAGTTCGACCCCTATTGATGTTGACAAAAAGGGGGAGAAGGTTCAAGCTGACGCTGAGTTAGTTCAAGCTGAAGCTTTATTGGAAGTAGCGAAAAGAGCAGAGAGGCAAGCTAAGTTTGAGGGGGAGCTGGAGCTAGAGAAAAAGGAACCTGCAACTAAGAAACAAAAGGTGACAAAATCTGAATCTGAAGATGAAGCTGACAGTGTTCCTGAGACCGAGGAAGAAACAGAAGAAGAAAAAGCTACAAGAGACTTAATAGAGATGCTCGATCAAGAAGAGGCAAATGAGCTTGGGATCTCTGTAGCTGAGTTGAAGAAGAGAAAAGAAAAAGAAGTAAGGGACCAAGAAAAAGTAAAAGAGAGAAAAGATTTGGCTCAAACTGAAGCTGAGTATACTGGTCCAAAACCTGATCCTATCCCATACACTGATGTAGAGATTCAAGAATGTTATTTCAGAAGGAGCGTCAGTGAAGGGATCAAAGGCATGACCTAGAGTGGAATTGATGGAGCCATCATCCTCAACTTTGAATTTGATGATAAGTCTACAATGGGGGTGAACCTGAGATTTGTTCACAGGATGGGCTACATAGAATGGAAAAGGATAATGATGATGCTCAAGAAGTTCAAACGAAGCCAAATCAAGCAAGAGATCTTTGCTGAAGTTTCTAACCTGATTAGTAGAGCTGAGGAGCTGAGATATGTTCCAATTCCTGGTCTGCAATGGGAGAAATTATTTGAAGTTCCTGAAGGTGTAGAATTTAAAGAAAATCAGAGTATTGATGCACCTGTTCAGGGATTTATGTTTAAGGATCAGGCAGGAAAACCTAGTTTTATCAAGCTTAATGAAATTTGTTATTTAAAAACTAAGGATGCCTTACACATTCGAAGCTGCTGTGGTGATGAAAGTTCAAATCAATTTGTTAGGTACAAGCTGAACAAGATGATCAAAGTCCAACAGAAGGAACTCAAAGGAAATGTAGAAGCTGTGAAGTTGTTATACAAAATTACTAAAGAAATCATCAACTGGGAACTTCTACATCCTGAGTTCATAAGATAATAGATTAGTTCTATTGTATAAATTAGATTAGTTCTAATTTTGTAAGCACTAAGTGTGCATGGTCTGAGTGATCAAAACTTTTGTATTATGATATGTTCAATAAATACAAGTATTAGTTTGATATGTTCAACTGTATTATGATATGTTCATAATTATTAGTCTGATAAGTTCAGCTTGAATGAATAATTGATTAGTTCTTATTCATTAATGTGTTTAGTTGGTTTGTTCAACATTAAAGCTGGTGTGTTCCACTTATAATTGATAAGTTCAATTAAAATTGCTAAGTTCAATTAATATTTAATTAGTTCAAAAATAAAATCTTAATAAGTTTAAGGTTAAAACATAATTCTGTTAAACAAACTTAAGAACTGTTTGATGGTTTTGTCATCATCAAATAGGGGGAGTTTTTTGGGAAAATGATCTCATTAATTATGATTAGATGAGACAAAGTTAAGTTTGTAAGATATGTTCTAAAGATAACTTAAACAGAATTATGAGGCTTGATCAGACTGAACACTTATAGTCTTTCAGACTGAGCCTAAGCTGGATATAAGCTGAGCATATGTTCGATCAGCTTATACTATATCTTAGTAAGATTATCACTATGTGTGATAAGCTGTGTATGTCACCTAAGATATATATTGAGCTTTCATCCTGATGTGTTTCAAGCTGAGTGACTCAGCGTATATACTGAGTCAGCTCAAGAAATTGCTAAATAAGTTCTAGCTAACTCTTGGGACTTCTAAGGATGAGTTAATTAATATACGTGTTAGTTCATGTTTGTTTTCAAGTATGTTCTCGAAGAACTCAGCTTGATGAGTTTCAAGCTAAGTAACTCAGTCCGAGCAAGAAGTCAACTTAAAGAGAATTTGATATGTTTTAAATTTATCTTTTAACTCTCTATATCTACGGGAAGGATAAGAAGTCTCCAGAATCAAGATTGAAGATTGAAGACTCAAGATAAGAAGATTCAAGATTCAAGATTCCGGTTTATCCGTTAGTTAGTTAGCAAATTAGGATTAGTTCTAGTTTGTTAGGATCCGTAGGAACAGGATTATAAATACTTATCTCCTGATAAGTTTTGAGGTACGACGACTACTATTCAACGAGTTACAGAGCCAAACTCAGTTTCACCTCAACCTATTGATCGTATGTGTTACGAGTCTTGATTCACTGTTTGTCAGTTCAACGTGATCAAGATACTCACAGATTGCCAAGTTATTCGTGTGTTCGAATATTCACATTAGTTGTGAAATTGGTAAGTTTTCAATCTGTGATTAAATCTTGTTTAGAGAGTCGTCCGTCATCTATAATCATAAGTTGATTATAGATAGCAAAGTTTGAAAGATTGAGAGATTTATATGAGGTGTTTACATATCAAGAGTTGCTTACTTGATAGAGTATGTAATCATCTTCTTATTAATGAAAAGCAAAGCATTCGACTGTGGTTTGATTTACTATGTGTAACACTTTATTTTCATTTTTTCAATTTCCGTAGAATGTGTATTCAACCCCCCTTCTACACATCTGTTGCTTGTTGTTAGTCTCACCAAGGGACCAACAACTAGTATCAGAGCAGGCTGAACAATTTCATACGTTGAAAGTTCAAGATTCTGAGAAAGTTCACAATGTCTACAAGCAACAATTCTTCAAACTTTCCTCAGATGGCTGCCAAGGGCTGTCCCATCTTTGGTGGATCTGATTATCCTATGTGGAAATTCAGAGCCATGCTATTCCTAAAGTCTATTGACAATCGTATGTCCGATGTCATTACTAAAGGACCAATCATCCCCAAGATTTCTGCTTTTGTCAGTGATATGTCCGCTGATAAAACAGACAGAAGTGAAAAAGAAGTAAGGAAGCCTGTTGCATCCTGGATTGATTAATAATCAAAAGTTTTCACTATCAAACATAAACCATTTTTATATTCTATTTGTTAATCAAGTGAGCACACGAGAGTTTGTTAAACCAAGTTTTAAACTCTTTAGTTTTATTATTTGTCAAAAATTGTCTAGCATGCAATCCTACAATCCATGCATAAACAAAATAATAAAACATCACACGCATATTAATCAAGTTGGTAACCATGCCCAATTAAACCTATGCGTTTTTCCCGTGAGCCAAAATGGGAAAAACAAGTCATCTAAGGAAAAAAAACCAATGACTTGGATGTGCTCACACTAAATCCTCCACCTACATTGGGCCTCCTCAAGGGTTTTGTAGGGTATAAAATCAGATAATGATAATACGCAGCGGAATAAAAACTCAAAACTCCCTCCAGTGATCTCATCTAGTTCGTACAAGAAACTTAACTAGAGTAGAAGATAAAAGTTATACCTTTATGAAACAATCTTGAAACTTGATTCCAGAATACTAAAGGTAGAACACCGCTACTGCACCACCACAAACAAGCTGCTAGACCGCTACAGGATTTCACCAAAAACGATCACGCGAGACCGAGTGCGTGTGTGTATGATCGACGAGGCCGAAACCCCCTTGGGGTGTTCTCGAAGTTGACGCAGGGCAGGGAGGAGGGAGGCTAGGGTTTCCTTGTTGCAATTGTTTCTCTAATGTGATTGTAAGGCTCTAAAAGGTTATTTATATGTAAACCTTATTAAGGCTCAAGCCCATTTAATTAAAACCCAGCTTTAATTAAACTATTAGTTAATTGCAGAAAATACCATTTGACCTTTCTAATTAATTAATAACTATTAATTAATTGGTCCAATAAATATTTAAACTAAATAGTAATTCCTCCTTTAAAAATAATAATTAACTATTATTATTTTTCCTCTCAATTGTAATTAACTAATTAATTATTCCACATACATAACTAATCCAATTGGTTCTAATTGGGTGTGTAGCAGTGTGATCTTTTAGTGCCTCATAGCATTGGACACGATGACACGTGTTATCTATCTCTGCACATAATCTAACAGACTCCCACTTGTGCAAAATAAGTAACACTCCTTGTACACCGTTAGCCTAAGGAGGTCTCCAGCCAGACGCGTAGGTTAACCAGGCTATAAGATCTCTTACATCTAGAGATATAATCCATACTTGGATTACACAGGCTTTTCCCTTTGCATCGCGATATTCCGTAATGTGAGTATTAGACATGGAACAGGGATCTTATTCTAGATACTCATATTTTCTCGACTCTGATCTCGACACTCTGCAGTTACGGTTTACTGAATGAAAACCATCATTCTACCCGAGCGCGGCCACACATTTTCAGTAGTCTCAATCGTCGAGGGGCCCTAAAACATCTCTCCTAAAAAGGAGGTGCAAATCCCATCTTGACTATTTGCAATTTGAGCACATAGCTTCCGCTGTACCTAGACATGCCCCTTATAATCACCCAGTTACGGTGTGACGGTAGAACGCGCTAAAGTACAGAAGTTACTATGCCCCAAACCAAATATCTCAGGTCTAAGGACAACCTATCAAGTTTACTTATGATGATGCTCCATGAAGTAAACTCGATGCGGATCACTCCCAAAATTTATCCCTCCAGATAAATATATACAAATATTTGGTCACATCCTTGTGCTTTTTTTCAGACCGAATAAATCATCAAATATTCATAATAGCATTATCTCCACAATGTAGCTCCCACTACATTAAGTAGCTACGGGCATTTAGACAATTCATACCTTGATTTGTCATGGATGAGTTAAAACATGCTAAAAATAGACAACAAGAAACGATTATATAAAAACCTCCTATTTCAATCCCATGAAATGTAATTACATAATATAAAAGGTCTCAAGTTACATCTATAGTAATAATCAAAAACTTGAACTAGCTGCTATATTCTAAGTACTGCAATCCTATAGAATTCGCATGTCTCTCATGCTTAGCTCTAGCTAGCGGCTTCGTCAACGGGTCAGCTACGTTGTCGTCCGTCGGTATCTTTTGTAGTTTAATATCTCCTCTTCCAATGATCACTCGGATTAGGTGATATTTTCTGAGTACATGCCTGGTCCGCTGATGATCTCTTGGCTCTTTAGCGTGCGCCACAGCCCCAGAGTTATCACAGAATATATCAATCGGTCTAGTGATACTGGCAACAACTCTAAGATCCGAGATAAAATTCTTCAGCCAGACATCCGAGATAAAATTCTTCAGCCAGACATCCGAGATAAAGTTCTTCAGCCAGACAGCTTCCTTTGCCGCGTCACTTACTGCAATATACTCTGCCTCTGTAGTCGAATCTACTATTGTATCTTGCTTCTGACTTTTCCAAGATATAGCTCCTCTGTTTAGGGTAAAGACAAATCCTGACTGCGAGCTAAAGTCGTCTCTGTCGGTTTGGAAACTAGCATCAGTGTAGCAAGTTACACTAAGCTCATCCATCGAACCTCCATAAACTAGGAACATGTCTTTTGTCCTTCTCAGATACTTGAAAATATTCTTGACACCTACCCAATGAGCTTCACCCGGATTTGGTTGATATCTACTCGTGAAACTTATGGAATAGGCAACATCGGGCCTAGGACATAACATGGCATACATAATTGATCCAATTGCCGAGGCATATGGAATAAATTTCATCTTATTATGATCTTGACTAGACACAGGACACTGTGCCTTGCTCAAAACCGTGCCAGACTGGATTGGAATAAATCCTTTGTTGGATTCATCTGTCCTGAATCTTTTCACGAATTTGTCGATGTATGTACTTTGACTAAGTCCAATAAGCCGCTTAGATCTATTTCTATAGATTTTAATACCAAGTATATAAGCAGCTTCTCCCAAGTTTTTCATTTGGAAACATTTACCTAACCAGGATTTTACTCCTTGTAATAATGGTACACTGCATTCCTAAGACTAGGAAGGTTACCGCGCTCCCACTGAATTTAGTGTAAACACATGACTCGAACTCACTTTTGGTAAAACCAAACTCTTTTATGCGTTCATCAAAGTGTAAGTTCCAGCTCCTAGATGCTTACTTCAACCCATAAATGGATTTTAGCAGCTTGCATACTTTATTAGGATTCTTTGGATCCGTAAAACCATCCGGTTGTATCATATATACGTCCTCTGTTAACTTCCCGTCAAGGAAGACGGTTTTGGCATCCATTTTCCTTATCTCATAGTCAAAATGTACTTATACGGCCATAAGAATTCTAATTGTCTTAAGCATTGCCACTGGCGAAAAAGTTTCATCATAGTCGACACCATGAGTTTGCGTGAAACCTTTTGCCACTAGCCTAGCCTTAAAGGTATGCACCTTTCCATCTATGTCGGTCTTCTTCTTGAAGACCCATTTGCACCCAACAACTTTGCTGTGTTGAGGCAAATCCACTAACTCCCAAACTTGGTTGTTATACATAAATTTCATCTATGCTTTCATGGCTTCCAGCCATTTTTCAGATTCTAAACCTGAAGCAGCATCTTGGTAGGTAGTGGGTTCTGAAAGATCCCCTTTGTCTTGAGCAACAAGGAATCCAAGATACCTATCTGGCTCATGACGAGGCCTACTAGACCTGCGAAGGTCTTGTGTTTGCACTTCTTCCTCAACCACAGACTCGGGTTGGGATTCAACAATTCTTTGTTGATTTACAGGTTCGATCATCGGTGGTGGTGTTACCTCTTCTTCTTCAATCTCTTGAAGCTCTATTTCCTTTCTTGAAATATCTGAATTTAGAAATTTCTCTTCCAAGAATACCCCTTTACGAGCAACAAAGACTTTGTTTTCGTCTGGGTTGTAGAAATAGTATCCCATGGTTTCCTTAGGATATCCCATGAAGATACACTTATCTGATTTGGGATTGAGTTTGTCTGTGAATGTTCGCTTAACATACACCTCACATCCCCAAATCTTGAGAAAAAACATTTTGGGCTTTTTTCCCTTCCATATCTCGAACAGTGTCTTTTCTACCGATTTTGTCGGAACCCGGTTCAGCATGAACGCCGCTGTCTCGAGTGCGTGCCCCCAAAACGACAATGGTAATGAACTTAGACTCATCATTGATCGTACCATGTCAAGCAATGTACAATTTCTCCTTTCTGATACACCATTCATCTGAGGTGTATACGAAGGTGTGAGTTGTGAAACAATCCCACATTCCTTCAAATGATCGTCGAATTCTTGACTCAGATATTCGCCACCTCAGTCAGACCGAAGCCACTTTATCTTCTTGTCCAGCTGATTTTGTACTTCATTCTGAAACTGTTTGAACTTGTCAAAACTTTCAGACTTTAGTCTCATAAGATAGACATAACCAAATCTACTGAAATCGTCAGTAAAAGTGATGAAGTACCGGTATCCTCCTCTTGCCTCTGGAGTAAAGGGTCCACACACATCTGTGTGCATTATCCCTAGTAGCTCACTTGCCCTTTCATTCTCACTGTTGAAAGGTTGCTTTGTCATTTTACCGGACAAACAAGATTCGCAGATATCATATGACTCTAAGTCAAATGGTTCTAGAATTCCGTCATCTCGGAGTTTCTCTATGCGTTTCTCATTCATATGTCCTAAACGACAATGCGAGAGGTAAGTCTGATTCAAGTTACTCTTGGATCTTTTGCTTATATGATATATGTCCTTGTCATTGTTATCTAGATTTATCGTATATAGACCATTTTGAGGAATAGCTTTAAAATAGAAAACATCATTTTTGAAACAAGAAATAATTTTACTATTCAAAACATAATTAAAACCATAGTCTATAAGCAAATCAAACGAGATAACATTCTTGATAAGTCTAGGAACATAATAACAAGGTTCTAATTCTAAGGCCATGCCTGAAGGCAAACTAAGACAATATGTCCTAGACTTAGCTTCAGCACCAACCATAGAGCCTTCGCCTACCCGCATGTCCATATCTCCTTGTCTTAGCTTCCTACTTCTCTTGAATCCCTACAAGTGATTGCAAATGTGATGACCACATCCGGTATCCAATACCCATGATTCATAAGAAGTAATAAGACAATCTATCATAAAGATACCTGAGTCATTGGGCGAACCAATGTCTAGCTGATCTATGTCGAGTGAGTGCTCGCATGAATCCTTGTTTCCACAGTCTGGGCAACAAATATCTCCAAGCTTTTCCAACCAGTCATCCTCTTGCATAGGGTCCACTACTGTTGACTCTAGCTTCTTTGGATCTAGATCATCGCTAATGCACATGAGAATCTCGTGTAAGCTTGCGACGATCATCTCAAAATCTCCAAGGACGTACATTACCCTAGTCTGATAATAGTCCGACAAGGAACCGAACAAAAGCATAACTAACTCATGTGGCTTTGAGTCCAAAGGTCTCATAGAAATCAAGAAGTCTTGTTACATTTATGAGATGATCGCTAATTGGCTGGTTTTCTTTCATCTTCAACGAAATAATTTCTTTCATTAGCAAGATACGACATATCCGTTCACTATACTTGAACCTTTCCTCGAATGCTCGAACAACCTCAAAAGATGACTTCTCCCGGAGATCATCCGTAAACTCGGATGAAGCTGAGAGAATGAGAATCGACATGACATCAGATTCATCAGCCAGATACTGATAGTAAACATCATACTCACTATGCTGGGCATCTTCTCCTGGTCGTCCTAGAGGTAAAGTCTCTATGACGTATAGCTTTCCCTGTGCATCTAATATATTCTTAAGATGCATCTTCCAAACGGCGAAGTTTAGACCTGAAAGCTTCCACTTGCTAATGATAAGGCTTAGGGATTTTTCAGGTGAATAAAACGGAATAACATATAACATAGACATCTACAGAAAAAGAAAAGATAAAACCGATTCAGTAATATGATTATATCTTCTAATAATTATTACCCTTTTAAAAATAATTTATTAGACTAGGATCCATATTTCACATTTCTTGATGCAAAGTTTGGGCACTTACCACCGGGACAATGCTATTTCTGGTAGGTAAACCTATAACAATCGTATCCTATCTGGACACGACTCCTAGATCTGCAGGACATCGGCTACAAGAACCGTGCATGCTTTAGTCCCTCTAGTGCATTTTGGGCTCGGACTCCCGATTATCACCAAAATAGAGCGCACCACCTAAGACAGTGTGAACTTTGGCCGGGACTCCTGGTTATCGCAGAGCCTTTCACACCCTTTCTCGCAATGGTTTGAACCCAAATGCCCAATGTTTGGTCACTTCCGACACCCGAGTACCGTTTAACAGGAAAGGTGTACCATTAGATGGGTAGCACACTGATCTAAGATATTTCTAAAAAGGATTTCAAAGTTTTTAATCAAAAACTTTTGCCAGTTTTCTTTGTAAAAACACTGTTTAATAATAACTATCATTAAAACCCTGTTTTATTTCATCATGTGAATCACAACCACACATATAATAATATATAAAGAAATAAAACAACACATGACATCTATGCCTTAGCCTTGCCCTTAACTAATGTCGGTTTCGTGAGCCACACGAAAAAAAACCCGACGGTCCAAAACCTAAGTGGATAACAACACACAAGGCATGAACTTCTGAAGCTCCTACTGGCTCTAGCATCCAATCCTGCTCCTTGCTCCTTGCTCCTTGTATCAGCTTCAAAACTATTCTATTTATCAATTCTAAAAACTAAAAAAATAAAAAAATAAAAATTACAAAGTAATCAAAGTACCCGCAGGCCCACTAATCTAGTACTTTTACATTTTAGAATATGGGTTGTAAGTGGCACGCAGGCCTCCCAACACCATAAAATAAAATAAACCAACACAACCACAAGAGCAGTAAAAGAAACAATCCACAAGGTCTAGGGCTCGGCTATGACATCCCAAACATGTACTAAACTAATACATGAAATAAAAAAAATCAACAACTGATTTCTAATTATTCATCTTGATGAAAATCCTGATTTTAACAACCCGTCAAAATCACCTATATTGTATACTGCTATTTGCAAAAAATATATATTTCAAGTTTCATACTTGATAATTAATCAAAAACTCAAAATAATATTTTTTAAATTCGAAGTTAAAACACGAACTCGTATTCAAACTTCATGTTGACCACAGATACCCGAACCACGAACTGGGCCGAATATGTGAGACTAGGGCCGAAAACCAAAAACTGGACCGAAGCCCTTTTTGGGCCGATACGCAGCCGGGCCGGTTGGGCCATGGTTCCTGGGCCGAAGCCACACCACACCGCCGCTGTCTTGCCACGCCGCCGTCCACCGCCCTGCCACCTGCGATCGATGACCGCCGCCTCACCTGGGCCGCCGTCGACCAGCGACAGCCGCTGCCTGAGGCCGCCGCCTGTGATGGTGGTGGCTCGGTTTTTCTTCTTCGCAAATAACAATAACAATAATAAAAAAACAGATTTAATTAAAATATTAAATCTAATAATCTTTTATCAAAAACCAAATTAATAATCCAACAGAAATCAAAACTTGATTTCTATTATCCTGGATAATCAAAACGTTTTTTCTTGATAAAACAAACCTATTTCATCAGAATAAAAAAAAGAAACCTAACCAGTTCCCTACAAGACTAGAAGTGGCTCTGATACTACTGAAGGGTTTTGTAGGGTATAAAATCAGATAATGATAATACGCAGCGGAATAAAAATTCAAAACTCCCTCCAGTGATCTCATCTAGTTCGTACAAGAAACTAAACTAGAGTAGAGGATAAAAGTTATACCTTTATGAAACAATCTTGAAACTTGATTCCAGAATGCTAAAGGTAGAACACCGCTACTGCACCACCACGAACAATTAAGCTGCTAGACCGCTACTAGATTTCACCAAAAACGATCACGCGAGACCGAGTGCGTGTGTGTGTATGATTGACGAGGCCGAAACCCCCTAGGGGTGTTCTCGAAGTCGACGCAGGGCAGGGAGGAGGAAGGCTAGGGTTTCCTTGTTGCAATTGTTTCTCTAATGTGATTCTAAGGCTCTAAAAGGTTATTCATATAATCATATGTAAACCTTATTAAGGCCCAAGCCCATTTAATTAAAGCCTAGCTTTAATTCAACTATTTGTTAATTGTAGAAAATACCCTTTAACCTTTCTAATTAATTAATAGCTATTAATTAATTGGTCCAATTAATATTTGAACTAAATATTAATTCCTCCTTTAAAATAATAAATAATAATTATTATTTTTCCTTTCAATAATTAACTAACTAATTAATTATTCCACACACATAACTAGGTAAAATCCAATTGGTTCTAATTGGGTGTGTAGCAGTGTGATCCTTTAGTGTCTCATAGCATTGGACACGATGACACGTGTTATCTATCTCTGCACATAATCTAACACCTCCCGGATCCGTGTTTGCCAAGACATCACTCCTTGACTCCCGATGGTTGCTTCCATATTACAATTTATATAATATGGAATTTAATTGGCATGCAAGCCCCAAAAATATACATTACATACCAAATAAATAAATTATTAATAATTACAAACCATGTGACTCCAAGTCACCAAATGAATGAATAATCAATCACACACAACCAAACATCCACAAGGTCTAGGGCATTTTGATGGTTACCAACAACATGAACATCACAAGAACAACAAACATGAACAACATGGTGTGCCACACAAAACCATGTAAAGTTATGTATAATGGTTAAGATTATTAAAACACTCAAGGCACTAAATAATCTCATGTACATAAGCATTAGTAACACCAAACCATTTTTGATGAAACATATTCATATATACATAATGCAAGTATATGCAATTACCATTTAATGCCAAAATGATAATGTACGTATAAATAAACCAACCATTACACAAGTCAACTCAATAAACCAAAAATGACTTCTGGAACCAAAATTCCAGAAACCATTTTCAACGCCAAAAACCCGAAATAAACATATTTTTATTTTAAAAACAAAAAAAACTGTTCTGTCCTACAGATCGCGCCGCTATCTATAGGATAGTGCCGTGATCTGTGACATAAATCGTGCCTGAGAATCAAGATTGCGCCGTGATTTTCAGAAGTTTTCGCGCCGCTATCTCTAGGATACCGCCGCGATCCCCTTCGACAGAATACAAAAATTTTATTTCAGGGTTTTTCAGGCCACCATGTGCATTTCTAGTATAGAGGCGTGTCTGATACCACTGTTGGAGTTTCATTAAAGAGCAACGGAAGCAAGGTACAACATGAATATCAAAAAGTACAGGTATACAAAGAATAAAACCATGAAACCCCAAAGATGGACCAAAACTCTATAACTATGAAATGCAACATGTAAAAGACAAAGTAAGGAAGTTATTCCCTCTTGAATGATCCTGGAGTGAATGAAAAACGTCAGTCATGACTAGAAAGCAAGATAGCCTTCCTCTACCAAATTCCACCCCGGGTTTAAGCAACCTCCTTGTACTAGCAAGCTTGGATGATCTTCAAGGACTTGAAATCACCACAAGAACAGCAACAAAACCACCAAGTTCCTGGCCTCACACCTTAACACTCTAATATGACACCTCTAAGAGAGTTCTAAGTGTTTGTGTGATTAGTTTGGCAAAAGGATATGAGGCAAGACTTGAGAGGTACTTTTATAAGCCTCTATGTGACCCATAGATACCCCAAAGACCGGACAAAGAACCATCATGAACCTCTACATGCATTGGTGGGTTATAAAGGTGGAAACAAAATGATTGCATGCAGTCTGACATGCGATCGCGCCGCAATCCCATAAGGAATCGCGGCGTGACCGCCTTAAAAGATCATGTCGTGATCTCTAAAGAGATCGATGCGCGATCTCCTCCTGCACACCACTTTGACTCTTTTAGGCATACGTTCGTCAGTGCGCATACTCCAACAGGACCACCCTAGGTCGGACCCCCACATCTAGCCGACCCACATACACAATTGGAACCTAGCCGAGTCATATCCTTGCTTGGGCCAGACCATGGTCCAAGTCGCACCAACTTAGTTAGCAAGTCGGCTTACCCTTACGCAAGTTGCTTACAAATACACACATCCCTCTAAGTTGGATCTAGGGAAAAATCGGACCTATACCAAGGCCAAATAGCATGTTATCATAAATATACATAAGTTGGATCGGCATAATGCCCAAGTCGGACCTCCCGTAGGTTGGATCAGTTTTTTAAGTCGCACACATGCAAAGGTGGTTTCTAGGTCGGATCGCTTATCAAGTCGGATGAGCTCAAAATTCAGACCCCACTTACCCAAAGCCTAAGTCGCACCCACCCTATACATAAATATATGCAAGTCTTACGACCCACCTAAGTCAGATCCTTAGCACAAGTCGGATCAAGTGATGAGTTGGTTAACCTTCAAGTCGTACATACACGATTTCAAATATAAAGGTCGAACCATGCAAGTACTACAAATCGCACCACTCTAACACCATAAGTCGTACGCGGCATAAGTAGTCAGATCATACCTCGGTTAGTCCTAAGTTGGACCACTCACATCCGACTTAACTCCTAAGTCGCATTACGATGTGGTGTAGACTGCTTGTTTATTTGGAGTAAAATCTTTTGCCACAACCTCGTTTTAAAATTATTAGCAGTATAGGCTCGGCAAGAGCGGGTGTCGTTCCACCAGGACATGATACCTTACTCTACCATCGTCGTTGTTTGATCAAGACAAAAAAGACAAAAACTAAACTACAAATAAAACAAGAAAAATAAAGTACAAGGATAGGACGGATTAAGCACAGGGAGGAACATAAAGAGGAATATTCACTCGGGCTTTCAAATAAACCTAACTAGTCATGGCCATACTGCAATATAAATCATAATATGAAGACTTCAATAGATTGAGTGCGTAGCATGCTGTTCTAGTACTCAACGCAACCACATTATCATACAGGAATCATCACTCGAGTTATCAAGACTCCGACTCAACAATCAAACATATTCAGGCGAGCAACGGCATATTAGAATTCAACTACAAATCCAATAAATCACGTCCAAATCAAACTACAAGGACACATCTTTTCAAATGACATGTCCAGTAGTCCTCAGAACCCAGAAAGGTGTCAAAGCAGTTAAAATGGTTAAAACAAGTAAAAACAGCACACGGCGGTAAAAATGGCCTTTAAGACCGTAAGGGTTTCTCCTTACGGCCGTAAGGGAGGTACATCAAAAATGCCCTTTACGACCGTAAGGATTACCCCTTACGGCCGTAAGGGCAGGTACGACAGAATAGTCAAATCTTTTATAAAGGCATTCAATAAAAAATTACAATCTAGACTTTAATCTCAGATACAATGGGGTCACAAACTCATCTAAATTCAAACCACACAATGGGATTCAAGATTTAGCCACATGATTTCTAAAGATACAAACATGTCAAACCAACCATTTCTACTGAAGTCAACACTTTTAAAACATGAATCATATGAATATGCACGATGAACACCAAGACCAAATCATCAAAGGCATACATGTGAGTTCATTTCACCATCAAACATACCCAAAATCATTTTTGTGAATCCTTTAATCATTTAGTAGAAT
Source organism: Pulicaria dysenterica (assembly GCA_947179395.2). NCBI lineage: Eukaryota > Viridiplantae > Streptophyta > Magnoliopsida > Asterales > Asteraceae > Pulicaria > Pulicaria dysenterica. The sequence goes on along the minus strand of OX359289.1, from coordinate 32,570,750 downwards.
GTTTGACCCATGAATACACCAAATAACTAGATTTTCATTTAAGATTATAAGGCATGCATAAAATCAACATATGAATAATAAAACCAATCATGGATGGACCTGGAAATAATCCAAAACATATTTCAACAATGAATTCTAATGACAACCATGCAAGATGTATCTTTCTAATAACAAACTTAACATGACATTAATAAAATCAACCATCATTCTTGAATATCCACATGCCTAAACATGAAGGAGTTATCCTATACACATTATCACACATGAACATGGTCTGATTATACACATAAATATATTCAAACACAATTGTATCCAAGATCAAACATGCATAATTGAATCAAGTCAACATAAAAGTCAAATATATTGCCATAACTAGCCAAGAATCATATTGGCCCAAGTGAAATAAGTCAAGCTACATCAATTTTAAGTACAACAACATCTGGAATACATGGTACACGTTTAAGAACAGAAGATAGAATGATTATACCAAGCAATCCCAAGATTATGTGCACTTTGGCTTCAAAGTCCAAGCTTCCAAGTGTTGTTCAAAGCCTCCTAGCAAGCTCTCCTCCTTTGGATATCACCATGGAATGCTTCTGGAGTATTAAGGGGCATGGGAGAGTGTTTAGGTGGTGAGAAATCCGGAACCAAGCTTGGAGAACCCAACCAAGGCCAACTTGAATTTCTGGCATAATCCCATTTAAATAAGCTGCCGCACGGGGTTCTTGCGGCCGTAAGCAATCCCTTGCGGCAGCAAGGTACCACAAAAGTCAAAGATTCTCCGACGAATATAATTTCCGAGGCCTCACAACGCGAGACTCGAAGATTCGGTGCAATTATTGGAGCAGGGGCCCTTACGGCCGTAAGGCCCTATTTTTACCAAAACTTCGTTTTTGCTCGATTTTTCGCGGGATTCGTCCATGTTTCTCATGTTAAGCTCGTTCAAGCCTGCATGGTGAATTATTAACATATTAGATCATTAAATGGACATATCACCATGGAAATGGGTTAAGAATGGGTCGTTTTGGTATATAAAACATGTATAAAAATGGATATATCACATTTTCCATACACCCCCAAACAAGCATCGTCTTGGTTAGACCTCTCGGGTTCGTATCAGTCGAACAAAGCAGAAATACAACTTATTAAAAAGTCAACCAAATCATTTTAAATCAGTTGCAAACCATTTTAACTTCCGTTAAACAAATCCTTATCATTTTCTTCGTGTTTTATTCAAGTTTTAAACCCCAAAAGGCTCATTCTTTTTCTCGGTTTGGAAACACATGAACACCCACATGAACAGACCTTAAAAACCTCATAAACTAAGCTTAAATACTTACAAAACGATATCTAAATGATCACAAAGAGATTAGAAGCATTCCCTGGTGATTTTCCTTTCAATTCTTTGAAGTGTGTAGAAGAAAATGAAGATGCTAGTCCACTTTGTAGTTCTTGGCTCAAGCACAGCACACACACACACACAAATTGAAAATGTGTATATGATTCGATCTTTTGTTCTTTCTTTGTGAAGAAGATAAGATACAGTTGGTTAAAATGAGAAGAATTGGGCTCTAAGCCGAACCCTCTCCTTTACATAATTTCACTAGCCTAAACCCATAGGGAAATGGGCCAGTCATCCATTAATTTGAATACTCAATTAAGCCCAACAGGTTACATCCTCATCTCATAATTTCTTATACAACTCAATAATAACAATAAAGAAATCAATAATAAATACTCTTTAATCAAAATTCGGAAATCGGATATTACAACTCTCCCCTACTTAAACACGATTTCGTCCTCAAAATCCCTAAATTCGAATAATGCAGGGTAGTTCTTCTTTATTTCGTCTTTTGGCCCCAAGTCCATTAACACCCTTTACGATTTTCCCACTGAAGCTTGACCGTCATTATCTGCTTTTTGCGTAGTTATTTGAATTTTCGTTCCCGTATAGCTACCGGTCTCTCAATATAACTCAATCTCTCGTCTACCGTAATATCTTCCAACAGTACAGATGCAAGTTCGTCAGCCAAACACTTTCGTAAGTATGGCACATGGAACGTGTTGTGAATCCTGGACAACTCCTGTGGTAGCTCCAAACGATAAGTAACCTTATCAACTCTTGCAATGACTCTAAAAGGTCCTATGTACCTTGGATTCAATTTTCCTCATATCTGGAACCGTATTACGCCTTTCCATGGCGATACTTTTATTATAACAAAGTCCCCAACCTGGAACTCGTGTGGTGATTACCTCTTATTTGTGTAACTTTTCTTTCGGATTTGAGTAGCTTTCAAGTATTCACGAACCTGCTGAATATACTCTGAGGTTTTTTGCACGATCTCTGTGTTTCCAAGCTCTCGCTGCCCAATTCTCCCCAACAGATTGGGGTTCTACACTTCCTCATGTATAACATTTCATACAGAGGCATCCTGATACTCGCGTGATAGTCGTTGTTGTAAGAAAACTCTAATAACGGTAGATACGTATCCCAACTTATCCCAAAGTCTATCACACAAGCTCGTAACATATCCTCAAACATCTGCATCGTTCTCTCGCTTTGACCATCATTCTGAGGATGATAAGCCGTGCTAAGGTTTATCCGTGTTCCCAAATTTTTGTATAACTTCTTCCAGAACCTTGAAGTAAACCGCACATCTCGATTTGATATGATGGAAACTGGCACCCTGTGGTGTGAAATCACCTCTTTGACATACACCTTTGTAGTTTTGTGATCAGATCCATTGTGATATGTTCCCATTTCCATATCGGGATCTCTAGTGGCTGTAATTTCCCGTTAGGTCGTTGGTGTTCGGCCTTAACTCGTTAACAAGTCAAGCACTTTTCCACATACTTCATCACATGTTGTTTCATTCCCGACCACCAATAATCATTCTCTAGGTCTTAGTACATCTTTGTCGAGCCGGGATGAATAGAAAACTAAGGTCTACGTGACTCATGTTAGGATTTGAGGGGTACAACATGCATAGTGGAATAAAACCAAATCCCAATCCCAGAGATCTCAATTTGATCAACTAAGAGAACAACAACAAATATATATTGATATTGTTAGATTCAAATATGTGTTTGTAATCTAGTCTATGTTTTGTGCTTAATTTATCAATATATACCTTAGATATCTTGTATAGGTAAAAGGTATATATACTTGTAATGTTTGACTTCTATGTAACCTTTGCCATTGTGATCAATATACAAACACACACTTAAAGGTGTTTTATCATATTCTCTCTACTTTGATTCATATTGTGCTCATCATATACCTTTCAATTGGTATCAGAGCCAAACTCTGATTGGATTCGAGATAGAAACTGCAATTACAGCATCAAAGGTTCATCAATTGATCGAATTTTCAAGAATTTTCAAGAAAAAACTCATTCTCGGCATTTATATTGAATTTGAAGATTTGATGGAGTTAATTGGTTGATTTGTGGTTGTTTAGAAGCATAATCTACACAGAAACCTTCGTTGATAATCATTTGGCAGATTCTAACAATACATTTGGGATTAAATCGAAGTGAAGAAAGTTGAAGTTCTTGGGAAAATTTGATTGAAATTCTGAATTCTTGTGTTTAAGTGATTGCTTTTATGGATTAGGGTTGATTCATAGGCTATTGCTAACCATTTTGGAAGATATTAGATAAATTGGAATCATTTTTGTTGAAAAATCAAAATTTCCGTTTGAAAATATGAATAGTTCAGAATCCTAGACTTGAGTTGTTCGGAATTCAGCTTGAATCAATCGGAATTCATATATTCCGGATATAAAGTGTTGAAATTTCATTAATTCCGGATAGATTTTGCTCGGAATCTCTTCATTCCAGATAGATTTTGCTCGGAATCTCTACATTCCGTATAAAAGTTGATAGGAATTTCCTTATTCCGGATAAATTTTGATCGGAATTCAAAAGTGCTCGGAATTATCATTCTTCGGAATCGAGTTTGATCGGAATTCAAAAGTGCTCGGAATTATCACTATTCGGAATTGAGTTTGATCGGAATTCAAAAGTGCTCGGAATTATCATTCTTCGGAATTGAGTTTGATCGGAATTCAAAAGTGCTCGGAATTATCATTCTTCGGAATTGAGTTTGATCGGAATTCAAAAGTGCTCCGAATTGATATTATTCGGAATTTTTATTCTTCGAAATTGAGATTTCTTCGGAATTTGAAACACTAGGAATTTCATTCATCCGGAATTCGAGTTATTCGGAATTTGAGTATTCGGAATTCTTTCATTCGGAATTTGAGTTACTTAGGAAATTTTTGCAATTTTAAAGAATCTTCTCAGAGAACGATCAGGAAGATGAGTACATACAGTGAGACGCTGTCCTTTGGTTCTGATACGAAATCTCCGGTTATCTACCGCGGAGAGTATAAGGTTCATGGATTTTATTGAGAATAATGAGAAATACGGTGAACTGATGAAACTAAGCATCGAGGAGGGTAACGGGGTTTTTATGTTTCATCAAGCAGCAGATCCAACAAATAATCCTCCTATACCAAAAATACATCGTCTTAAACTTCCCAGTGAATATTCAGCTGATGAAAAGTTGAGGGCTACTGCTGACCAGAAGGCCAAGTACTACTTGAAACATGGCCTTTTGGCTGAATTTTACATTAAAGTAAATGGTCTGAACACAGCAAAGGAGATATGGGATGAAAATAAAAGCATATGGAAGGAACAAAATCATGTGTTTGGATTAAAGAAACCACTTTGGTTAATGCTTTTGATCACTTCCGAGCTAGGGAAGGTGAAACTCTAATAGACACCTATAGCAGATTCTGCAAGCTGCTAAATGATTTAAGAAATTAGAAGTTAGACAACTATTCTGATCTAACCAAGAATACCAGGTTCCTAAACTCTTTAGGACTTGAGTGGAGGACACAAGTGGCTATCTACCGACAAATGAACCAAAAAGTTCTCAACAAAGTAACACACCATATGATTTTTGAAGAACTAAATCAATATCAGGATGAAGTTGGTGTGAGCTCACAAAAGGAGAACATTAATCCACTTGCCTTAGTGGTCAATGAGAGAAAAAGTAGATCCTCAGCAAGGTCTCAAAAGCTTAAACAGATTCTAGAGTCTGAAACATCTAAATCTGAACCTGAAGAAACAGCTGACAATGAAAAGGTCATGCAGGCTGTAGCATATATGACAAATATGTTACAGAACCAATTCTCTAAGTCAAAGACAAACAACCACCAAAGATTCACTTCTGGATCTCGAAGGCGAGATGATAAATATCAAAGGAATGATGGAGTGAGCTTGGAGAAGAGGTATGAGAGGAAAATTCAATCTTCTTAACCAAAGAAATGCTACAACTGCGGTAGCACTAGTCATGTAATCAAAGATTGTAAGAAGCCGAAGGTCAAAGACTCCGAATATTATAAAGTAAACTGAATTTGATCAAGAAAAGGAACAGTGGAACAGTTCTTCTAGGTGAAGAAGATCAGTTCCTATCAGATACGGATGAAAGTGATGAATACACTGAGGTTCATGCTCAGTTTGTTCTTATGGCCAAAGTGGAGGAATTTGAATTTGAAGAAACTGATGGTGATAGTGATGATGAAGTTGAGACTGTGATTGCTGATGAAACTGAGGATGTGGTAATTGATGGGAATGATACTGGGTTCATGGCTAAATTTGATGAAACTGATGAGTAAAGTGAGTATGAAAGTGAAGCTGAAGCAGATGAAAGTACATTCAGCACAAGTCCTATTTCAACTGAAACAGAGACTACTGCTGATAAGGTACATTTCAATCACTCTAATATTTTTGCTGATCACATCATGACACTTGTTATTCAGGTTCAAACACTTAATGCTAAGAACCAGAAATTACAAGCACAAAATCTGAATTTTAAAATGAATCAAGCCGTCACTTCTGAACACACATCACAACTGAATCAACTTCAACAAGTCATTCCACAAAAAGAAGAAGAACTGATTCAAATTCAACAAGAAGCTGAACAAAAAGTTCATGATTTAAATGCTACAAAGTTGAGTGCTGAAATTAATCTGAGTTTGATCATGCAAGAGAAAATGAATTTGCAAACAAAGGTGCAAAATCTTGAAGAGGTGGTCAAAAAGAAACCCACAACTCGTCACACCATTTTTAAAAGTCTTACACCTGACACCAGAAATAAATATAAAGGCTTAGGGTATGATGACAACGATTTATTTACAAAAATCAATTTCACTCAATTATATCAGGCAGAAAGAATGAATCTTGGTTTGACTCAAAAGATGATATTTGTCGGCAAAGAAGAAGTTAAACGAGAGGAAGCGTTTAAACGCAACACAACCACCAAATGTCAAACATCTTTTAACTATAACAAACTCAATGAGTCATATGAAGCAAACGAAGGAACGAATTTCAAATCCAAATATGTTTTTCAATCAGAATGTTCCATTTTTCAAACACCTGAACAACCAGTCATTTCATATGCACCACGCGTGTACATTCCTCACATGGAATTACAACGCACACAGGAAATTCTTGAAACACACTATGTAATTAACAACATCATACTTGAGTTAGAAAATCTGATTTTGCAAGATAAGTTGTCACAAAAACTTACTGAGTCTTCCGCTACACAAGATAATTTTAACTTTGATTTTGTGATGCAACTTCAACTTGAAAATGATGTTTTGAAGCAAAAAGTTCATGAATTTTCTGATAAGTTGACACAAGCACAAAAGACAATGAAGCGACATGAGGTAGTTATCTCTCAGTTGTGCACGGATTTGAAAAACAAAGTGAACCAAGCAAATGAAACCAATTTTGTTCACAAAGAAAGTTTGGATTGTGCACATGTACTCGTACCACAACTTGTTTCTTATGAACTTGAAAAACAATTGAGTGATGAGAAAATCAAACGACTTCAAGATGAAGTAGATCTCGGCTGGGGTGTCAAGATTCCTACATGCCCAGAAGCGTGTAGAGAATTTGTAGCGCATAAATGCAATCAATTTTGTGATTCCAATAACATCCGTGAGAAAGGATCAACTTCAGGCACAAAAGCTTCTTCACCTAAATCATCTTCTCATATGTTTTCAAAAGTTCACAAAAATGCTAACAAATCTTCTAATCTTGCTTATAAATCAGATAAAACCAAAAGACAAGTTTCCTCATGAACTCGTTTGCATCAAGAAGAAAGGAAGTATGTGAAGATTGAAGCAAAACCTGCTAAGAAGAAAAAGGAGGTGCCTGTGAAGCCAAAAGCTGTGGTGAAGAATCAAAAGAACACTACACGTTTAGGAAAACAATCATTCATTCCGTCTTTCTGTAATATTCACAATAAGTTTTGTAATTCAAACTGTAATTCTCTTTTGGCATGGAAACCTAAGACTGATATTCCAAAACAATCACCTTCAAGAATTGAATTATTTTGTGCGAGTAATGGTTGTACTGTTGGTCATTGTGTCAATTCTTGTGTTTATCACCAAGAACACATGAAGAAAGGTTTCAAGTCAATGCCAAAATGGAGAAATTCGGATGAAGATTACGTGTTCACATGGTTCGTGAATCGAAAAGGATATATCATTCACCAATGGACGAAAAAGAGTGAATTGCAATTCTTTCTTCGTAAGTATGCACATCGCAAACTACCAATGCTGTTTGGTGAATGGGAGGAGCATCTTCAGATAATGCGCGAAGTGAATGCTTCTCAACGAAGAGAGAAACAACAGAAGCTTGAAAAGGAGAAGTTTGAGCGCCAAAAATTAATTGTTTAAAACAAGAATAAACAATTTGTATCAAAAACTGCAACCAAATCATTTTCTCCTAATTCTCAATCATTGAAAAAGAATGTGTCTGTTATTCACAAATCACATAATAACCAAAAAGCTCAATCTGTTCACAACAATACTCATAATGTCAAAAAGACATTTGCATTCACCACACAACAGTATTAAGCATACATCACTTCCATCAAATAATAATGTTGTTCATCCACAAACAAAGAACAATCATTTCAATGTTCACAACAAAACATTCTATCCCCCACGCTCACAGATTCATAAGAAATGGATAATTAAACAGGTTAAGAAATCTGAATTTGTATTAACTGAACCTGTTATTTCCACTATCTCTGCTGTTAACCTGCCTAATCCCATTTCACGATGGGTAAGGACATCACCATTATTTTCCATGTGCAGAAGAACAATCTTTGGTACATGGATTCAGGATGTACCAAACATATGACTGGAGATAAAGGTCTTCTCAAAGACTTTGTTGGAAAATACTCCGGCAATGTTAAGTTTGGGAATGACCAGGTTGCACACATTCTCGGGCATGGTGTACTAGAGACAGGAATTGTGCGTATCGAAAAAATTTCTTATGTTGAGGGGTTAGGACACAATCTGTTCAATATCGGTCAGTTCTGTGACAAAGGCATGGAAGTGTTGTTTAAAAAGAAGTCTTGTTCTTTGAGGACAGAAGAAGGGACAGAGATACTGGGTGGAAACAGAAAGTCTAATCTGTATACAATAGACTTGTCTGGAAAAGGATCAGGTTCTTCTGTTTGTTTACTATCCAAAGCTGCATCAGATTTGAATTGGTCATGGCACAGAAAGTTATCTCATCTCAACTTCAAGAACATAAATAAGCTTGTCAATGGGAATTTGGTCAGGGGTCTTCCGAAACTGAAATTTGAAAAAGATCATCTTTGCAAGGACTGTGAGTTGGGCAAATTAAAACGAGTACCTTACAAGGTTATGCAGATTTCAACAACAACAGCTCCACTGCGGTTGATTCATATGGACCTCTGTTGACCAATGAAGGTGCAGTCCAGAAATGCCAAGAGCTATATTTTGGTGATGGTGGATGACTATTCGCGATACACATGGGTTCGTTTCATCAGTCACAAGAGTGAAGTTCCATAACAAATCATCTTGTTTCTGACCAAGCACAAGACTCAACAAGGTCAACCTGTGAAAGCAATAAGGACTGATAATGGAACTGAATTTAAAAATAGGACTCTGGATTCTTATTTGGATTCTGAAGGGATTGCACATCAGTTTTCGACTTTTCGGTAGCATACACTCCTGAACAGAATGGAGTTGTGGAACACAAAAATAGAACTTTGGTTGAAGCTGCGAGAACTATGCTGCAATACTCAAAACTTCCACCATCATACTGGGCTGAAGTTGTCAATACTGCCTGCTACACACAAAACAAATCCTTAATTCATCGTCGTTTTAATAAGACTCCTTACGAGCTGTGTAACGGAGTAGTGCCTAATATCAAATACTTTCATGTATTTGGTAATAGGTTCTTTATTCTGAATGAATCGGACAAATGTAAATTCATAATATTGTATAGAAATAGGAGTTTAAATGTAATATACCCATGGGGTATATATAGGGATATGACCTATTGTAATAGGTAAGATTTTGGGCATAATGAATAAATGAACTATGTGATTTTCATGGTGTAAACCATATTCTCTCTAATTCAACATGCAAACCTTCAATCTATCCTACATGATACTTGATCCACTTGTTATAATGGGACTAACAAGTGGTATCAGAGCCTAAGGAGTGTGATTTGATACTGAATTCATCATACAATTTCGAGATTTTTTGAAGATTTGAAGAAAAAGGGGTATTTTCGGGTTTGAGATCAAAGTCTAGATCAAATGGAATTTTTGAGTGTTAATTGATTGGATTAGGGTCGCATAGATCAAGGAAACACTCGTTGATAAAAAAGGAGTTAATTGGATAACAAATCAGTGACCAAATTGAAGATTTTTGAGTTTTTGAGTTTTGGAAGTTCTTGAAGAAATTTGATCGATTTGGCTTATTTGATCGTTGTTTATGATTATTATTGATTGAGAAGTGTAAATCAGGGGTAGGCAAAGTGATCTGGACAAGAAATAATCAGATTTGGGCAAAATTCGAGATTTTTGAATCTGAGCGGGTAAGATCTTGAAGCTGTCGGAATTCCAGGTTTGAAGGTGTCGGGATTGCCCTTTGAATCTGTCGGTATTGCTGAAATCCGAGAAGATTTTGGTCGGAATTGTCAAATACCGAGAAAATTGTATCGGATTTGGAGTTTTTTCTCGGAATCCTTGATTATCTCGGATTCTCTGTTTTCTCGGATTCTCAGTTTTTCTCGGAATCCTTGATTTTCTCGGATTCTCTGTTTTCTCGGATTCTCTATTTTCTCGGTATTGCTATATTTTCTCGGTATTTTCTATTTTCTCGGAATTCTCTATTTTTTCGGAATTTTCTCAGTGCTCGAAATTATCAATTTTATCGGTATTCAATCTCGACCCCAGCCAGGGGCTCTGCCCCTTGGACCCCGCCAGGGGTTGCCACCCCTTGGTCCCCGCTATCAGGGGCGCTGCCCCCGAACCCCCGTCGTCGTTGTTGTGACTGAATTATCTTGTCACCTTGATTCCTAAGTCATGTGTTTGGATTTTTTGGCTGAGTCAGGAGTTCTCAAAGTTTCAGTTATCATTCTGATGTTTCTAGATTCGGGTCATATTCTGTTTTCCCGTGAACCATGTGTTTAAGTGTCGAGTACCCTTATGTCTAGTCATCCGGTGCTTTCCTAACTGATTTTTGGGTCTTCTTTCTTAGTGTCACCAATTTTTGGTCTCAAAACCAGATTTTGGCCATCCATCCCTTGTTTCTTTTGAATCTTGGTTATCTTTTATCAGTCATTTCCGACGTCACAGATCACAGTGTTGGTGAAATTATTTGAAGAATTGACCAACATCAAATTACTTCAGGTTTTTGAGAGGATTTTGTTTTACATGCGCGCTTGCAAACTTCTTATCAGTCGTTTGGTGCTCTTGAATAAGGATGAATCCGACTCACTGATTATTATATCAAAGTCACCTTCCCTCTTATGTGTTCCCAAGTTCATTTGCACCCGTATGTCTTTCAAAATCTTTGTTTCTTGCGGTGATTTGGTCAAGGTTGATTACACGGTATTGGGAGACTTACTTGACAACATTATTCTCCAATATCAGACTACATCCAACAAAGACATGTAAATCTTCAAGAATTCAGATCAAATCATTACCACTCCTCAACGATCAAGAGTGGTTCAAGTATCTATTCAAGTCAGGGAATGTTTGAAGATTATTTTGACTTGAAGTGTAGGATCCTCCCCACCCCTCTTCCATGTTTTTGCAACTGAATCTCATAGTGATGTCTTTTGTGCATGATTCTCATAAAGTATTATAATCATCATGAGGGGGAGAATAAAAAGTGAAGAAATTTTATATTGTTGATTCAGTTGTTGAGGGTGTCTACTCAAGGGGGAGAGAGAAAAAGAAACATCAGTCTATATCATGTCTAGGGGGAGTCAAGATTATCAGACTTATGAAGACATGGAAACAATCTGAGCTACATTGTAGGGGGAGACAAAAAGAAGATTCTTCCCAACACATCAAAAGTGTTTATGCTTCCGCTGTCAAAGGCTCAAGATAAAACAATGTTTCAGACTGATGTATTTGGTGGGACGCAACATCCAAAACTGCTTATATAATCTAAGGAAAACTTAGATTACTGGCGTGTACACTCCTATTTCAATACAAAGGGGGAGAATGTAAATTCATAATATTGTATAGAAATAGGAGTTTAAATGTAATATACCCATGGGGTATATATAGGGATATGACCTATTGTAATAGGCAAAGTTTTGGGCATAATGAATAAATGAACTATGTGTTTTTCATGGTGTAAACCATATTCTCTCTAGTTCAATATGCAAACCTTCAATCTATCCTACATGATACTTGATCCACTTGTTATAATGGGACTAACAACAAACTTTCTAAGTTTGATCCAAAAGCAGACGTGGGAATTTTTCTGGGATACTCAACTGATAAGAAGGCTTTCAAAATTCTAAATCGGAGAACCAACATGATTGTCGAAAGCATAAATGTTACGTTTGACGATTTAGTGAATTTAAATTCTTTGACAGCTAAACCTTACACTTCCAAAAATCCTGTTTTTCAAGAAAATCAATCTCACAATCCTAACATTCAGAATGAAGATATCAATTTAGATTTTATGTTTGAATTTTTTAAATCAAATGATACTTCTTCTGTTACTGTCAACAGGACTGAACCTATACAGCAAGAATCTGTAACTATCACAACTTCATCTGTTGTACAAGAAACTGATCCAGAGAGTTCAGAATTTGAGGCGACAAACAGTCCATTCACTATACAAAGGACAACTCCACCTGCTGCGACAGATGAAATAGTTAATCGGTTTGCACAAAATGAGATGATTAATCCTTTTGCAACGGATATTCCACAAATTGATGAGTTCATTCAGGTGCATTCCCCCGAACCTGTTTAGTTGAGAAATCATCCTGTGACTCAAGTAATAGGCAGTTTGGATGCCGGTGTTCGAACCCGCTCTGCTACTGCTAACGAATGTCTCAATTCAAGTTTTCTGAGTATGATCGAGCCAACAAGAGTATGTGATGCTTGGCTGATCCAGACTGGATACTTGCCATGCAGGAAGAATTGAATCAATTCGAGCGTTTAAAAGTCTGGCGTTTAGTTTCCAAAACAGAAAGAAAATCAATTGTTGGAACTAAATGGATATTTAAGAATAAAAAGGACTCTGATATAGTAGTAGTTCGAAACAAAGCAAGGCTGGTGGCTAAGGGGTATAATCAACAAGAGGGTATTGATTATGACGAAACATTTGCCCCTGTAGCACGTTTAGAAGCTATCAGACTTTTCCTGGCCTTTGCTGCTTTTAAAAACTTCAAGGTTTTCCAAATGGATGTCAAGACAGCCTTTCTCAACGGTAAACTGAAAGAGGAAGTGTATGTTGGTCAACCTGAAGGATTTGTCGATCCCAAGCGCCCGCACAATGTTTATATTCTCGACAAGGCGTTGTACGGTTTAAAACAAGCCCCGAGAGCTTGGTATGATGAATTGTCTGACTATCTGCTAAGCAAGGGATATGTTAAAGGGAAAACGGATACTACTCTGTTCAAGAAGCAATTGGGCTCCGACTACATATTAGTACAAATATATGTAGACGGTATTATATTTGGTTCAACTAGCCCTAAATATGGTGATGACTTTGCGAATACCATGAAACAACGCTTTGAAATGAGCATGACGGGGGAAGTTAATTTTTTCCTCGGATTGCAAATTTCACAATTTAGTCATGGGATTTTTATAAATCAGGCAAAATATATCAGAGATATGCTAAAACGGTTTGATATGTCTGATTGTTCACCAATGCCAACTCCCATGGTTGTAAAAACAAAACTTTTTGCTGATCCTAATGGAAAAGCAGTTGACCTTAAAACTTTTTGAGGTATGATCGGGTCTTTACTATATTTGACGGCAAGTAGGCCTGATATAATGTTCTCTACCTGTCTTTGTGCAAGGTTTCAGGCTAAACCAAAAGAGTCTCATTTATTAGCTGTTAAACGAATTTTCAGATATCTTAAGGGTACCTCAAATCTAGGTTTGTGGTATCCTAGAGATTCAGATTTTAAGCTGATAGCCTTTTCTGATTCTGACTATGCAGGGTGCATGATTGATAGAAAAAGCACACCTGGCAGTGCAAACTTTCTAGGAGACAGGCTTGTATGCTGGGCATCTAAGAAGCAAAACTGTGTCTCTACTTCTACTGCTGAAGCTGAGTATGTTGCGGCTGCAAGTTGCTGTTCTCAGAGTTTGTGGATTTGCACTCAACTTTCTGACTTCGGGTTGGACTATTCTCATATTCCATTTATGTGTGATTCACAAAGTGCCATAGCAATCTCATGCAATCCTGTACATCATTCAAAGACTAAACACATCGACATTCGGTATAATTTTCTTAAGGATTATGTAGAGAAAGGACTGATTGAGTTAAAATATGTTCAGACTGAGAATCAACTTGCTGACATTTTTACCAAACCTCTTGATGAAAATCGATTTAATACATTAGTTTCAAAGTTAGGAATGTTGAATCTTAGAGTTTGACATGCTTTTATCTGGCTTATACTGGTCTAAACAGGTATTTCACGGTTTGTGTTCATGTGTGCAGGAGCGGTTCTTGAGTCGAGGGGGAGTGTATCTGTTTATACAAGTGTTTAATTACTAAGAATTCATCCTTGTAGGTGGAGTATTTCTATACTTTTGTATGCTATTATCTGAAAAATCAAAAACATTTCAAAACAGTTAAAAATCAAAAACAGGTGCAAAATTTTCAAAAGACAAAAAGATTTTTTTTTTGATAAAGCACACACTTAATATTGTGATTATGACAAAGACCTTACTAATGACTAATTAGTCATTAGTATTTATACCCCTAAGGGTATTTACAATATTGTCCCTAAGTTTGTATATTTAATACAAACTTCAACTAAAATGTAATCTTCTATTCTATACAATATTTATAACCTAACAATCTCCCCCTTTGTATAGAAATATAAGATGTTTGTCTTTTCAGCTTTATACGAACTGTAACAATCTCCTCTTACAAATATGCAGATTTCTTGCTGCATTCTTTAACGCTTTAGGAGACAAGACTTGAACTATTTCTTTTGTGAATCTTCAGTCTTTGATCGGATGTCTTCAAAATGTCTTCTCATCTTGCAAAATGGACTCTTCAATTTTTAAGAATAGTCTTCACTATAAAATTCTTGATGAGAACTTGATTCTTGAAAGTACACGAGAACATCCTTTTTCTTCTGTTTTTTGGATTTGCACCAGTAACCTAAGGTTATGCAACCTTTGGTTGTATGAACGGTTTAGCATGTAGTGATTTTCAGCATTCGCGATCTTGAGCATTTAAACAGAACGATTTAGGAAGAATATTTGTTCTCTCCCCCCTTGAATGTAGCTCTAGATCTTGTTTATTTCTTTAGAACATCTTGAATTCTCATAAAGCACTTTCACTGTTCTGAACTTGAAATCTTTCTCCCTTGTTCTTTACTTTGTCCCCTCTTGACTTAACATGCATAGATTTTCAAATTTAGTTCTCTTTGTCTCCCCCTCAACATACAAACCTTTTCTTGATCAATAAGCCCAAAATCAACTGATTTAGTATTAATGTTTCTCCCCCTCATGAAGATCAGGATTCTTCATGAACATCATGTACATGAATTCTGTATTCAGCTTGATTTTGGCCTAAAAATGTTGAACACTTGAAGCTTTGAACCCTCATCATGAGATTCAGTTGAATGATGGTGTCACCACAATAATATGACAAATTAAAGCATCAGAGACAGTCTTTAGGGCAACGTCTCAAAGTTTCTGTGGGGTAACACCGAGATCACATAGATTCTCGTTAACACAACAGTTTAAATAAACTGTGCGACCTACGTTCAGCGTTGGCGTGATGTTAGCACTGGTAGGATTTCCATCTAATCATCGTGAATATCACAAAAGATATCACTCCAAGATGTTCCAGTAGTTACGAAAACTAGATATGCATTATAAATGCAACATGTGTCCTAAGAAATGAAATATATATTCAATTAGCTCTAGACTCTATAAGTGCATGAAAGAAGTCGGGGACCGGAGTAGCTGTCCTCCTTGTTTCAAATTCAACAATCTCCAAGTGAGATGTTAATAGAAATGTGCTAAATCTCCGTGTGAAGTTGAAACAATTATCTTTTAAGAGATAATTGAGTAGCTGTGTGGGGTTAGTGCATTGCATCACTGGGTCCATGATGTCTATTTCAATACCAAATCTCAACGAATGAGATCCAGTAGCAGATGTGGCTACCCAGATGTATACTATTTGGTAAGGATCTTTCTTTTCTTGTGATCCTTTCTCACCCACAGCTCTCTAAATATTTTTCAACTTCTCCCTCGAACTCACTTTCCAAAATTTATGTATGTATCTCTGTTTGTTGGATACATAAGGAAACTTGTTATTATTCATTACCGTATGAGAAATCATGCGATATATAACAAAACTGATTTTTCAAGAAATTCAAAATGTTGAGAAGGATTGTCAAGGATGATTTGAACAATCAGAGAATATGAATAATCAGGGAATTTGACAAATAATCTCATAAAATGATTAACTCTTCAGCAACAAATCAGAAAGATTAAGGAAAGCAAAGAAATATCAACACCAAGGGTTGAAAAGCCTGAGGTTCAGCAGACTCTTACTCCAGATACTCCAATTGTTCCTGAAAGATTGAACATTGAGATAGTGTTAAGAATAAACAGAGAAGTATCCGAAATGTTTCCTCCATCTCCTGGAAAGTTCTAGAAAAATTGCAAGGGATGTGATCAGAGATCAAGCTAAACGAAAAAGAATCAGGAAGTTAAAAAGAGGTGTTGAATGGAGAATTCTTGAGAATTATAATCCTGATCCGGTCTTTACTGCAACATTAAGAGATGTAAGGAAGATAGTGGTCTTAACAACTGAAGCTCTTAACAAAGAAGAAAGGAACTGGAGGTATCAAGATATTGCAGTTGCATTTCTTGAAGAGAAAAATCCTGAGATATACACCACTGAATTGGAGCGAATGCTGCCTATAGAATTACTGGGTGTAGATAATGTTTCAGAAGCTGGACGGAGATTAGTTATGAGATGGCATGGAAAATCAAGAAAAGAAGTTCACTCAAAGTTTCCAGTGTCAAGAGTACATGGTTTGTTTGGTAGGGTACTGAATGTCATTTGGGTTTACTTCACAGTGCTTAGAACTGATCAGAAGAAAATCATTTTAGTCAAGTTGACTTGAAGCACTTAACCCTTGATGATGTGGAATACATGGCTGATATGCTAGAAACAAGAAAAGAAAATTTTCTTGCAAATCAAGAAGGTCATCAGATTCTAAGAGAGTTCATGAAACAAAGAGTCAGAGTTGCAAAAATCACAGATCTACCATTGGGTGCAGAAGCTGATAAAGAAAAGATTAACATTCTCAAGCCGAACAATCAACATCCAAATTTAGACAAGCTGGAACTCTTTCAAACAATTTGGAAAGATGTTGATGGTGGACCAGAAACAGATGATGGTATCATATTATTCAACAGCAAGAAAGAGAAGTTCTTCTTAAGAACAAAGGAGCTCAATGCATATTCAGATGGATCTCTCAGGGTTTGGTTGATAAAAATCAGAGAACAATGTATGAAACAGATAGATGATTTGGTTCAGTCTTCTAGAGTAAGCTTAACTGAAGTTATGGAGTTAATCGAAGCAAGGCTGCATGAAAGAGCTACTCTAAGAAGATGGCAAAGAATACTCGGAGAAAGAAACTTAGACTAGATTCAATCAAGGGGGAGATTGTTAGATTCAAATATGTGTTTGTAATCTAGTCTATGTTTTTTGCTTAAATGATCAATATATACCTTAGATATCTTGTATAGGTAAAAGGTATATATACTTGTAATGTTTGACTTCTATGTAACCTTTGCCATTGTGATCAATATACAAACACACACTTAAAGGTGTTTTATCATATTCTCTCTACTTTGATTCATATTGTGCTCATCATATACCTTTCAGATATCATATATACAAAATATAGAGTTGAAGGGTTAGAAATTATACCCTCAGACTGTTATAGGGGGATACATAGCTACTGCACCCATGAACCCGACTGCTAGACTGCCTAGAATAATACTCGCAAAAACGATCATGTGTGTGTGTGTGAAACCACCGCCGCCGCTGCCTAAGGGGCTGCCGCCACCGTCGCCACCTTACCGCCACCGTAAAGGGGCTTTACCGAGAACACAAGGCCGCCGCAATGCGGCCGGCCACTTCCTGCCGTCGCGCTGTGAACCACCGCTACCGGCGGTGGAGGGGTTCTCGGCTGAAGGTCGCAAAAGGGGAGAGAGGGGAAAGAGTTTGGTAATTAATTTGTGGCTTAAGTTAAGTTATGTCTTAATGTCCAAGCTTAATCCCCTTATATATTAATTAAGATGGATTAGGATTTTAAGCCTGGTCCAAGATTAAGAATTTAATCTCTGTACAAAACTCACTCTCAAAGTTTGATTAATATTAACTAATTCACTAATTAATTAATAATTCCTTAACCAAACCTTTTATTAAATATTAAACTTAATATTTAATTTCCTAAATAATACATAACTATTTGTTATTAATTCTATTGGAAATTAATTAACTATTAATTATTAACACACAAGGTATTATTCTATATTTTTGGTTCGAGTTGGGTGTACAGCCGTTTGCCCCTTTAGTGCATTATAGTGCTTTGATATTGTACTCTATCTATGCACACAATCTATCAGACTTCCACTTGTGCAAGATAGTTACACTCCCTTGTAAATCATTGGCCTAAGAAGGTCCCTAGCCAGATACATAGGTTAGCCACCACTATCAGATCTCTTATGTCCATAGATTGTAATCACCACATGGATTACCCAGATTTTCCTTTTGCATCTGTAATTTGAATTTTAGACATGGAGCACATGGTCAAATCTAAAATCCATATTATGTTTCTTGACTATGATCTCGACTAACTGTAGTAACGGATTTAGCGAATGATAACTATCATTCTCTCCGAGCACGGCCACACATTGCACTTAGTCTTAGCCGTCAAGGGGCCTGAAATATATCTTCCCATAAAGAGAAGGTGAAAATCTCATCTTGACTGCTTGCATTTGAGCACATGGTTTCCACTGCATCAGACACACCCTGTATGGCTACCCAGTTACGGCATGACGTTAAGATGTTCCAAAGTACATAAGTCCCCGTGCCCCAAACCAAACATCTCAGGTCTAAGGACAACCAATCAAGCTTACTCATGACAAGGCTCCATGGAGTAGGCTTGATGAGGGTCACCTCCAAAATTTTACCCCTCACAAATATCTATAGATACTTGGTCAGAAACTTGTGCTTTTATTCTCCACATGAATAAATCATCAAGTATTTATAATAGTGTTATCTCCTCGATGTAGCTCCTACTATATCAAGTAGCTACCGAGAAATTTAGATATTACAAGACTTGTATATCATGGATGGGTTAAATATGCTAAAAATGGAAAACATTAAAATAATTATGTAAGAACTTTGTATTTCAATCACTATGAAATGTCATTACATACTTGTAGGTTTTAACTTTGATCCATCGGTGTAATCAATTACTGAAATCAGCTACTAGGTCCTATATACTACATCCCTACAAAACTTGTATGCATCTCATGCTTTTCTCTAGCCAGTGCCTTAGTCAACGGATCATCTACGTTGTCATCAGTCAGTATGTTGCATATCCTCACATCTCCCCTTCCGACTATTTCTCAGATGATGTGAAACTTTTTAAGTACCACGAGTACCAATTTTGATTGACTTAACTTTTCCAAAATACCCCTCATTAATGAGTTATTAACAAGCTATTGATGACTCATTAACAAGTTATTAATAGCCAATAGTTATTCAGTAATGAGCCTCCAAAATTATTAGTTAATGGTCAACATTGGTTCTTACGGTACTCGCATAAAGATTGGTTCTCCCATATCTATCTATCTATATATATATATATATATAATATAAATAAAAGACTAATTTACAAATATCATACTACATATAGGGTGGCTCATGCGAGAAGGTTTTTTTATGGTAAGTTAGGATTTATGAATATTTAGATTAGGAAGCAAGGAAGAATAGACATTTATCTAAAATCTAATTTACCTTAGTTCCTTTTTAAATCACCCATTTATCTCTGTTTGTAACACGAATCATTAGAGAAACCCATCTCTCTCTCTCTCTCTCTTACACACACATACACATTCGAGCAATCATGCATCTTCCTCACCTAGCACAACCTCCGGAGAGTACACAAGTGATAAATCGTCTTCACCACTACCAACTCAAAAGCCATCACTGCTCTTGTTCTCTATCCACTAGAAGCATCTAATGGCAACCCTCAATTTGTTTCAAGGTTGGGTTCATGGATGCTCCTTAACTACTTGGTCGCCACTTTTAGGACCGATGTTCCCTTTTTTATACGGTGAACTCTCTTGGCTGTATTCTCTTAGCCGCAGGCTACCTCATGACCATAAGTCTGAACTTCAAATCCTCCTTGCCACCATTCTATCACCGAACATCATCAAATCCGCTCATCACTTAAGGGTATATCTGTTTTCCGATGTAACGGTGGCATAAATTTCTTTCTATCGCTACTTTTTTTCATGGTAGATTTATGTTGGGTTTTCTACTACTTAGTTTGAACAAGTATGCGAATCAAATCATTGTTTTTGTTGCATTTTTTATATGTTCACACAAGTGAAGAATGTGGGTTTATTATATTGTTCATTAATGAATTATATAAATAAGATACATATTTTAGGTATAATGTTTTATTCAGTAGTGGATAATTAAGAATAAAGTTGACCTAGATTCATCATTGAATGGTAACTGTTATTGGTTAACAGCTGATTTTCATTGATGAATTTTCATTTTGTTACATTAAAATGGAATATTATTGTATCTTGGTTTCTTGTTCACTTATGGGGTGATATAATATTAATAATCAATGTTAATTTTTGGTTTTTATGTTACGAATCTCATGAAAGAAAAGTAGAAAAAATTGTTTATTTATTTCTGTATACATATTAATTAGTGAATGAATGAGAAAAAAGTATAACAAAAACCATATTTGCATAGACTTCTTATAACTTTAAGAGTGACTAGAAATAAAAACCTGAAGTTAATTGTCAAATTCATTCTTTAGCTTTGCTATTTCTTTGGATTTGGTCTTTTAACTTTAAAAGTGACCGAAATAGTTCTTTAAGATCCATTTTGTTATGAGAATGGTCATTTTGTTAGTTGACGTTAGTCAACTCTATTAAATCAATGGTACTTTAGAGTTAATTTTCAATTAACTCTTATTTTTAAGTATATATTCTCTAATCTTGATACAAGCACACACACACACACACACACACTCACTCTCTCTCTCTCCCATATCTCATTCTCCCACTCATCTATCACCCTCCCCACACTGTCTTGATAACCACCGACCACATCACCCTCTGAGCAGCCACCGCAACTGCAATTGCCACTGCCACTGCCCACCGATATCTTTAGCTATTTCTCTTGCATTCCGCCATCGCAGAAAACCTTAGCCACCACTTCGCCACTGCCACTTCACCATATAACAACACCATAGAAAACTCTAGCCACCACCACCTAAAACCCCACCATCGACGACTTTCTATAACAAAAACCCTAAATCGTGTGAAAACACTATATCTATTGCCAAATCATTTAAGAACCCTAGATCTATTTGAATAGCAGCGGCTTTGAAAACCGTAAATACGACTTGCTTGAATCGAGTAAAAAAGGGAATACATACATGATTCTTCTTCTTTTCCTTTAGATCTGAAAGACCCACATGATTCTTCTTCTTTTCCTTTCAATCTGAAATTTCTCATTCTTCTTCTTTTCCTTTTGACAGATCTATTTATGTGTGTGTGTGTGTATGTTATACAGGTTTGTTTGTTATGTGCGTGTGTCTGATGGTGGTTGGCGGTGGCAACGACTAAACCGGAATAAAGCAGAGAGTGAGAGAAGTGGGGGTGGTGGTTTTAAAGAGGTGAAGGATGGATATATAGAGAGAGATAAAGAGACAAATAGTTTGATTTTCTTATTATATATAATTAACTAAAATTCATAAATATAATAAAGGTAACATTGTCATTTTATCCTAAGTTAACGGAGATAACTAATGACTAACGTTAGAAAGGACCATTCTCGCAACAAAATGGATCTTAAAGGACCATCCCGATCACTTTTGAAGTTAAAGGACCAAAGCGGAAGAAATGACAAAGACAAAAGACGTATTTGATAATTAACTCTAAAAACCTGACATTAAAGTTCTATAATATTTATATATGTCCACTTATAAACAAATTATAAAATATTTCAAAAAACATGGGTATGAACTATCTACAAATTATGAGTGTTCATTAATGAACAACCTAATTAAAACTAACACCAACATAACATTAATACGTAGACATATTTATAATTTCTAACAAGTATTCAATAATGAACCCAATAACACAATGTTAAGAGACATAGAGGAGAGATAATATTTATAAGTTTTATGTGATGCCCTTTTCATATTAAATAAAATTATATGATTTACGTGAGTCATTAGATCACAAGAAAATCTTAAAGGCTATAATTACTTTTCATATAAGATGTGTAAGATGCATTGAGAGGATGACACATGACACTTTATAATAAGATATGGAATCAATATCATCTTATCCTGATCTTGACTAGATACAGGACACTGAGCTTTGCTCAAAACCGTGCCAGATTGTATTGGAATAAATCCTTTCTTGGATTCATCCATCTTGAATCTTTTCACGACTTTGTCGATGTATGTACTTTGACTAAGTCCAATAAGCCGCTTAGATCTATTTCTATAGATCTTAATACCAAGTATATAAGCAGCTTCTCCCAAGTCTTTCATCTGAAAACATTTACCTAACTAGGATTTTACTCCTTGTAATACTGGTACATTGTTTCCTATTAGCAGTATGTCATCTACATACAAGACTAGGAAGGTTACCGCGCTCCCACTGAACTTAGTGTAAACACATGACTCGAATTCACTTTTGGTAAAACCAAACTCTTTGATGCGCTAATCAAAGTGTAAGTTCCAGCCCCTAGATGCTTGATTTAACCCATAAATGGATTTTAGCAGCTTGCATACTTTATTAGGATTCTTTGGATCTGCAAAACCATCCGGTTGTATCATATATACGTCCTCTGTCAAACTTCCCGTTAAGGAAGGCGGTTTTGACATCCATTTGCCATATCTCATATTCATAATATGCTGATATGACCATAAGAATTCAATTTGTCTTAAGCATTACCACTGGTGAAAAAGTTTTATCATAGTCAATACCATGAGTTTGCGTGAAACCTTTTGCCACTAGTCTAGCTTTAAAGGTATGCACCTTTCCATCCATGTCGGTCTTCTTCTTGCCATTTGCACCCAACAGCTTTGTTGTTGTGAGGCAAATCCACTAACTCCCAAACTTGGTTGTTATACATGGATTGCATCTCTGCCTTCATGGCTTCTAGCAATTTTTCAGATTCTAAACCTGAAACAACATCATGGTAAGTAGTGGGTTTTGAAAGATCCCCTTCGCCTTGATCAACTAGGAATCCAATATACCTATCTGGCTCATGACGAGACCTACCAGACCTGCGAAGGTCTTGTGTATGCACTTCTTCCTCAACCACAGACTCAGGTTGAGTCTCAACAATTCTTTGTTGACTTACAGGCTCGATTATCGGTGGTGGTGTTACTTCTTCTTCTTCAATTTCTCGAAGATCTATTTCCTTTTCTTGGAGTTTCCGAATTTAGAAACTTCTCTTCCAAGAATACCCCTTTACGAGCAACAAACACTTTGTTTTCGTCTGGGTTGTAGAAATAGTATCCCATGGTTTCTTTGGGATAACCCACGAAGATACACTTATCTGATTTGGGATTGAGTTTATTCGTGAATGTTAGCTTAACATACACCTCATATCCCCAAATCTTGAGAAAAGACATTTTGGGCTTTTTCCACTTCCATATTTCGAACGGTGTCTTCTCTATCGATTTTGTCGGAACCCGGTTCAGCATGAATGCCGCTGTCTCGAGTGCGTTCAGCATGAGTACCATGTCAAGCAGTGTACGATTCCTCCTTTCTGATACACCATTCATCTGTGGTGTATACGGAGGTGTGAGTTGTGAAACAATCCCACATTCTTTCAAATGATCGTCGAATTCTTGACTCAGATATTCGCCACCTCAGTCAGACCGAAGCAAATTTTTCCTCTTGTCCAGTTGATTTTGTTCTTCGTTCTGAAACTGTTTGAACTTGTCAAAACTCTCAGATTTTAGTCTCATAAGATAGACATAACCGAATCTACTGAAATCGTCAGTAAAGGTAATGAAATACCGGTATCCTCCTCTAGCCTCTAGAGTAAAGGGTCCACACACATCTGTATGTATTATCCCTAGTAGCTCACTTGCCCTTTCATTCTTACTGTTGAAAGGTTTCTTTGTCATTTTACCAGACAAACAAGATTCGCAGAGGTCATATGACTCTAAGTCAAATGGTTCTAGAATTCCGTCTTCTCGGAGTTTCTTTATGAAGGGTTTTGATCAAACCAAACCACCCTAAGACACAAACTGGTCTAACCCTGGGTTTGATTCAACTAGTTCAATCCTAAAGCGGAACTGAATTGAACACAACACCCTAAACCCTAAAAGGGTTAGGATCTTACTAGTGATCTATACAGTTTCATAAGAACAATCAAGATAAAAGTTTAGGGATTACCTCTTTGATCTTGGAATTGCTAAAGTTAGTCCACAGCTACTGCACCACCAACGAACTGCTGCTAGACCGCGATAGGAATAACGCGGATAACACACAAAAGCTGTGTGTGTGTGTGCGTAAAACGCAAAAAGCCAATGAGGCTTTTTGCCTCTTGAGCCGTCGATGGAGAGAGAGAGAGAGATCGACGCAGAGAGAGAGAGAGAGCGGGGGAAGGAGGCTAGGGTTTTTCTCCTTGTTGCAAAATGTTATCTCTTATGAATAAATGAGCTCTTTTCTAGGTTTAAATACCTTAAATCTTATCCAAGCCCAAGCCCGTTCAATTAAAGCCCTTGTCTTTAATTAAAGTTTCATTCTCTGCACTTTGACCCTTGAACCTTTTTAGTTAATTATTTAACTATTAATTAACTGCTCCGTTAAATATTAAAACTTAATATTTAATTTCTCTTTAAATAATAAATAACTATTTATTATTTATTTCTCTCAAATAATTAATTCAATTGATTAATTATTTCCACACAAATACTGGTAAATTCCAAGTTGTTCTAATTAGGTGTGTAGCAGTGTGACCCTTTAGTCTCTCATAACATTGGACACAATGTACCAATTAATTATCTGTGTACATAATCCAACAGACTTCCACTTGTGCAAGATAAGTAATAGTTACTGTACATTGCTAACCTAAGGAGGTCCCTAGCCAGGCACTTAGGATAACCAGGTTATAAGAACTTGTTAGGTTATAAATATTATATAGAACAGAAGATTACATTTTAGTTGAAGTTTGTATTAAATATACAAACTAGACGGTCAATATTGTAAATACCCTTAGGGGTATATATACCAATGACTAATTGTCATTAGTAAGTTCTTTGGCTTAATCTCATTCTAAAGTGTGTGTTTACATGGTGTAATTACTTTCACTCTACATTCAAGATTACTTGCCATTGATCTTCATGAGTTTACTTGATACCTGAATCACTTGGCACAAACATAACTCTTATAACACAAAGTAACGAGTGATAAAGTAAACTCTCATAAGTCAACTGTTTATGAGTAAATTATCATAAACTAACTGTTCCTAAATTAACTATCATAAACTACCTGCTTATGAATGGGTATGATTTTTTGGCTTTTCCCTTTGCAACGCGATATTTCAATTTTGAGCATGAGCATGGAGAGTGTCAACTCAAAAACTCAAGAATTATTTCATGACATCCTTAATTTCAAAACTGCGTGATAAACGACTAAGAACAGATCAGTTCGTTTGAGCACGACCGTGCACTTACCAGTTTTTAATCAGTCAAGGGGCCCATAAATATTCTCCTAAAAAGGAGGTGAAAATACCATCTTGCATATTTGCAGTTGGCAATACGGCTCCCACTGAACCTAGACACGCCCCTTATGACCACCCTTTTACGGCGTGGCGTTAGAACGTACTAAGAAGAAAATGATTACCTCATCCCAAACCAAATACCTTAGGTTTGAGGATAACCTATGTGATATATACTTTTGACACGAGTCCACGAACTATTTTACACGGTGGGTCAATCCAATATTTTTAACTCTAACGAATATCCGTCAATTTTGGTCCACAAAATACTTTTGCAGCTATATTCGATATACCTTCGAATCTACCCCAAAATTACGATGACTTTACAACCCTATCAAGGTTCCCACCAAGATAAGTAGTCACGGATAATGTTTTGAATAAGCAAGTTTATTCCTGGATGAACCAAAACATTATGGTGAAGAACAATGAAACTAATTTCTGCATCCTCCATATTACACCCAGGAATAAAGATGCATATTTTCTACCATTTCATTGACTCGATTCACAGCGTTTATCTGAGTTACTTATTATTTTATATTGTAACTTATCACGGATTACAAGAAAAATAATATGATTATAAACCTAAAAACTCAAGACTAGTACCACGAAGCACTCTTTCTTGGTTTTGCTAGAAATTGTTTTTGCAACCTAAAACAATTCTAGACTTTCTTATTTTAAAAATTCCTTAAACTTGGAGAACCGGAAATAACTCCTTGGTTTCTGAGTTTATAAAATAATCTCTTTGTAACTAAAACTTTAATTACACTTGTAGATGTATTAAATCTTACTTGAGTCACACTTTTAAATGATTAAAACTATTTACACATACTTGTAAATTTGATATTAGATTCCTAGTGTATACTAACACTTATCCAATTTCATTACTAAGGATATCAAATATCCTATTTTTATCATTTCTAATGTTAATCAACTATCAATATTAATTATTCTGACTTTTGAACCCTTTTAAACATATATAATTTTATTTAAGTCATAACTTGACTTAAAATCTTGAAATGACATATTTATTGAGTACCTCTCAATAATTCACGCGTTCCTCGGATTCGTCCATTTTCAAAAACTTACTATTTTAGAAAACTTCCAAAATCATCCGATAATTATATACTTTAAAAGTTTATTCTTATATTTATCATACTAGTTAGATCAAAACTTGATAACTTGATAAATATACTAGTCAGACGCTCCCATTATCTTTTATGAAAAAATACGCATCACTTTAAAACACCCTTTTGACCTAGTCAATCTTTGACTAATATGCCTAAAACTTGTGTTTTAAATATTTGCTCTTAAAACTCAGTTTTTATAAGAAATTTAGTTGTTTTATGAAACCAAAACTTGGATTTCTCATATATCCATTTTTCCAATTACGGAATGTGGTTTCATTAAACCCAACACGATTACAAGTATAAAATACTTGTAAAGGTATTTTAATTTCTTTACTTAAAACATATAGTATAAAAGGGCCTTGATCATAATAACTATTATAATCGTTTTATACTTTCTTAAATGTTTTATCTAAAAACTTTTTATCTAGAAATAATAACTATTATTTCTTGTTTCAACATGTTCAATGCTTTGAACATAATTTTTCATAAAATATTTAAATACTTGTAAATTAGAAAAACTTTCTAATTTCATAAACACGACTTGCACCGATTCTTGGTCCTTGCTTTGTTTGGCTTTGACTTATTGCCCTTGTTGTTGTCAATAGCCCTGGGTGCATTCTGGCTGGGTTCAGTTTTACCCTTTCCCTTTCCGTTGCGTCCCTTTCTCCTCTTACCTCCACCATTGCCCACTAGAAGAACGTCCTTAGACTTGGTCCCGATACTCTGCTCCGCAGACTTAAGCATAGAATGCAGCTCTACCACGGATTTCTCTCTACATTCAAGATTACTTGCCATTGATCTTCATGAGTTTACTTGATACATGAATCACTTGGGACAAACAAGTGGTATCAGAGCTTGAAGGAGTGATTTGATTCAATAAATTGCAAGAAATTTGAAGATTTTTTCTTAATTTTCGGATTTATTTTGGGCTGAAATTTAAGAAAATTCTAGAAAATTCATATGAACTCCTTTTGATCTAATATTTGGATATGTTGTTGTGTATGATTGCAGGAACCTACAGTAAAAGTTTCAAGTGCAAACTCCAATCCGTTGGAGAGAAATCGCATTTTATTTTCTGGGTTTTTGAGGTGTTCTTGACGAATTTTGGTCAAATCCGGGAAATTTGAAGCTTGTTTTCGAGTTTGGAGTGCATAAAAAGTGTTTGTGGAAGTGGAGAAGCATAGATCTGAAAAGAAAAATCGATTTTGATGAGTTTTTAAAATTCGTGATCTTCATGTTCTTGAGTGGAGTGTTGAGGAAGATGATGAAATGGTTCATGTTTGATCTGATTTAGATGAGTTAGTGTGTGAAAAAGGTGTTTGTGTGTGTTTTTGATTAAGAATCCAAATAAAAAAAAGTTCGGATTTGAAATATTCGGATTTGGTGTGTTCGAATCTGTTGTATTCGGATCTGTTGTCTTCGGATTTAATTGTGTTCGGAACTGAAAGTGTTCGGATTTGAAATATTCGGATTTGATTGTGTTCGGAATTGATGTATTTGGATTCGGAATTGATGTAATGGTATTCGGAATTTATATGTTCGTTCATTTACTTCATTTTAATTAGCCGCGTGGTCATCTAGAAGAGAGATAGCGTGTGACTTACATTTGCTTCTTTTTTGGCGTGTGGGACTGACAGCTCATTCAGTTTTGGTGGTTGCTTTTTGGCGCGTGGGTTCTATTCGAGAATTGAGATTCTCACCACCGAGACCAGCTTTTAATATTCTGACATCAAATTTTTGTGGACCGAGAACTGTGCTCATCGATTGGCTGTCATTTTTGAGATAGAAGTCATCCAATCAAATAGATGTCACTTTTATTAATTGTGACATCGAGAAATGCACCTGTCACCCATCAATTTTATATCAATTTTGTTTGCTTTTATTACTCATCGTGGGACCCACTTGGATTTAACAAGACACAATATTTGTAATGAAGCAGGAACACAGCTAATCGAGACTAGCTGCACCTTCATCCTCCTTACATCAATTTTTTTTAAAATAAAAATCCATTTCAATTGATTTTGTTCGTCATAAATCGCGCTTATTGCTAAATCATTGTTGCCAACAATTTTTGTTGCCGTTAATCAACTCGTACTAAATTGATTTAAATATCATTTTAGTTGATTAAATTTTTAATCAAATCAAATCATTCCTAAACGATCAATATTTTTCAGGTATCACTATGGATTATTCATTGACGTATTTTGGCAAAGCGCACATTGAGGTCGTAGTTAAGAAATGGCAGAGGTCAAGATATCACTTTACAAAAGAGGAGACCTTTATCCAAACATTGTTTGATCATATGTTTTCCTTATATGATAAAGCTTGTGCTGGATGGAGCAGAAAGACTGCAAAACTCAAAGAGCTTACATAAGAAAATTCTGATTTAACTGCGAAACTAAAAGCATTTGAACAGAATTTTGAAATATTACATTCTGAGAGGCAGAAAGCCTATGATTTGTCCACAGCCAATGCAGAACTCACAGAGCAGGTGTCTAAAGTGTCAGAGCAATTTCAACTTGCCGAACAGAAATGTAAATCTTATGCAGTTGAATTGGAGCAAAAACAAGCAGATATTGAGATTGAGATGAATAAGATTAAGGAATTGACACAAGCCAATGCAGAGCTGAATGACAAATTGTTTACTATGTTGCTAAGTGATACAAAGATCATAGACAAATTGTGTTTTGAGAAAGCTGAGTTGAAGGAAAAAGTCAAAGGACTTGAAAAACAGCTGCATGTGTCAAATCAATCTTCTATTCCTCGTTCCTTCTTGGAGAGGAAAATATCTGAACTGCAAACGACACTAGACACTGAAAGAGTACAGTTTGAGAAAGAGAAGAAATAGTTAATGGCTAAAATTCTGAATGCTGAGCTTAGCGCTGCAAAACTTGCTGAATCAATCAAGACTTCCGCTGACAATATTAATTTTGATTCAGTTTCACATTGTAGTAGCCAATCTGATTCTTATTTCTCTGTTGCAACTTCTGAGCTTTCAAATAAATATTTCACCAATGCATCAACTGCTGTGAAGCATCCTAAGATCACATAATCTGTTGGATTTTCCTATCAAGTGAAATCACCTTCAGTTGCAACGACTCACTCTCCTAAACAAAATACTAAATTCAAACAAGTTGCTTTTAATTCTAAACGGAATACTTGTGGTTCAAGTAATTCTAATTCTGCTTGTTCTATAATTACAGATGATACTTTGTCAACGTCCAAACTAGCATGGATTTTAAAGAAAAATCTAAATGATGCGGTTGCAAAGGTGTCATCATTATATAGTTCATCCACTTCAAAGCCGACGAAATCATCCTGGATTGAAAAGAAGAAACCATCTGAATCTGCACAGAGTGCATCAGAATCCAAAGTAAAGAAGGTTATAAATGATGATTTTTCGTCAAATACAACAACGAGGATTCCAAAGAAGGAGAATAGAGCTGATAAGCCAAATTCTATCAATCACAACAACAGACGCCGATCTTTCTCAAAACCAAGTTCTACAGGGGAGTTTGTGCTCAAAACAGATGTCATGTATCCATTCGTGGTTTACTCGGCCAAACACCAAATCCGCTTGTCAAAAGAGAAGATTTGTAAGATGTCACGCATTATACAAGAGTTTGTTGTTAAGAATGGAATTCCTCAGTGGCATTCAGGACCATTGACCCAAAAGGTCCATAAACCTGTTATTGTAACAAATACACAAAAATGGATGCCCAAACTTGCGACTAACAAATCTGGACCCAAACAAGAATGGGTAACAATTTTTGTTAATCCTTTTTGCAGGGAAAACAAAGAGAGACATTGTTGGAGCACAATGAAGATCATTCAGACTGTAATGAAGATCATTGTGTTCAGTGTGTTGAATTGGTTTAAAACTCATAATGTTTCAAAAACAACGGAGTTTCCCTGCATTTCAATTTCAAATTCATTTTGTTCAGCATTAGCCCGAGTCTAATGACCTGAGATGCTTATTTGTGCAGTTTTATCATTTTATGATATAACTTGCTTTCTAATGGATTGTTCTTTACAAGAGGAGCAAAATTTTATTTTCTTCACCTAATTGATGTCAAACGATTTTCATGCATCAATTAAGGGGGAGTTTGTTTTTATTGCTTTATATCCTTTTAGAAAACTCCAAAAACATTCAACTATTGAAAACCCAAAAACATTATAAAACTTCAAAATTCAAAAAGATTTTTGATTTTCATTTGTTGTTATCTGTTCAAGAAGGCATTCACTCATTGCTTCATTCTCATACCTTTCTTGATTCACTCATTTGTTGATCTTTTGAAAGATCGCCTTTCATTTCCGCGTTTCCATCTCATTATCTCATTGATATCCTTCCTTTTGTGCTAAATGTTTCATTCTTTCTGGAAACCGCTCATTGATGATAACTATTATTCAAGTGATTGAAATGGCACCATAAGTGAGGGAGTGTAGGCAATTTATACTCCTATGGTCAATCCAGAACCGGAAGGACCTGCCCCAGGAGCTCACCATACTCTAGAAAGAGATAGTAAGGGTTACTTACTAGGTCAACTAGGTGAGCATAATCAGTTATCACGGGATACTGATTGGTGTGCAGAAGTAAAATGAAACTGAGAGGGGTGGAACAGGAGATGGGGTGCATTTGATCAACAAAATATTTTGAGCTTACTGTCAAATCATTCTGTGACATCATTTGTTCAAATATCTTAATTGTTCATATTCCCTGATTGTTCAAATCATTCTTGACAATCCTTCTCAACAGTGAATTCATTGAAAATCATTTTTGTTGTAAATCACATGATTTCTCATCCGGTTGCGAATAATTACAAGTGTTCTTATGTATCTAACAAACAGAGATACATACATAAATTCGGGAAGAGAGTTCGAGGGAGAAGTTGAAAAATATTTAGAGAGCTGTGGGTGAGACAGGATCAAAAGAAAAGAAAGATCATTACCAAATAGTATACATCTGGGTAGCCACATATGCTACTGGATCTCATTCGTTGAGATTTGGTATTGAAATAGACATATGGACCCAGTGATGCAATGCACTAACCCCACCCAGCTACTCAATTATCTCTTAAAAGATAATTGTTTCAACTTCACACGGAGAATTAGCACATTTCTATTGACATCTCACTTGGAGATTGTTGATATTGAAACAAGGAGGACAGCTACTCCCGTCCCCGACTTCTTTCATGCACTTATCAAGTCTAGAGCTTATTTGAATATAAATTTTATTTCGTAGGACACATGGTAGAAGTCTTAAGTGTATCTAGTTTTCGTAACTACCGGAACATCTTGGAGTGATATCTTATGTGATATTCACGATGATTAGATGGAAATCCTACCAGAATCAACGTTATGCCAGTTCTGAACGTAGGTCACACAATTTATTTGAACTGTTGTGTTAACGAGAATCTATGTGATCTCGGTGTTTTCCACGGGAACTTTGAGACGGTGCCCTAAAGTCTGTCTCTTATACTTTCATTGCCATATAATTGTGGTGACACCATCATTCAACTGAATCTTATGATGAGGGTTCAAAGTTTCAAGTGTTCAACATATTCAGGCCAAAATCAAGCCGAATACAAAATTCATTTACATGATGTTCATGAAGAATCCTGATCATCATGAGGGAGAGAAAATTTTGATACTTAATTCAGTTGATTTTGAGATTATCGATCAAGAATTGATTCATGTGTTGAGGGGGAGACGAAGAAAACGAAAATAAAATCTTTACATGTCAAGTCAAGGGGGAGCAAAGAAGAGAAAGGTAAAGAACAACAGAAGAAAAAGATTTCAAATAAACCAGATCTAGAGCTACATTCAAGAGGGAGAGAACAAATATTCTTCCTAAATCATATTGTTTAAATGCTCAAGATTGCGAATGCTGAAAACCACTTCAAGCTAAACTGTTTACACAACCAAAGGTTGTATTACCTTAGGTTACTGGTGCAAATCCAAAAATCAGAAGAAAAAGGATGTTCTCATGTACTTTCAAGAATCAAGTTCTCATCAAGAATTTTAAAGTGAAGGCTATTCTTAAAAATTGAAGAGTCCATTTTGCATGATGGGAAGACATTCTGAAGACATCCAATCAAAGACTAAAGATTCAAATAGAAATCGTTTAGGTCTTGTCTCCTAAAGCGTTAAAGAATGCAGCAAGAAATCTGCATATATGAAGCTGAAAAGACAAACATCTTCTATTTCTATACAAAGGGGGAGATTGTTAGGTTATAAATATTGTATAGAATAGAAGATTACATTTTAGTTGAAGTTTGTATTGAATATACAAACTAGAGGGTAAATATTGTAAATACCCTTAGGGGTATATATACTAGTGACTAATTGTCATTAGTAAATTCTTTGGCTTAATCTCATTCTTAAGTGTGTGTTTACATGGTGTAATTACTTTCTCTCTACATTCAAGATTACTTGTCATTTATCTTCATGAGTTTACTTGATATCTGAATCACTTGGGACAAACAGAACTCTTATACCCCAAAGTAACAAGTGATAAAGTAAACTCTCATAAGTCAACTTTTTTTGAGTAAACTATCATAAACTAACTGTTCATGAATTAACTATCATAAACTACCTGCTTATGAATGGGTATGATTTTTAGGCTTTTCCCTTTGCAACGCGATATTTCAATTTTGAGCATCAGCATGGAGATTGTCAACTCAAAAACTCAAGATTTATTTCATGACATCCTTGATTTCAAAACTGCGTGATAAATGACAAATAACATATCAGTTCGTTTGAGCACGGCCGTGCACTTACCAGTTTTTAATCAGTCAAGGGGCCCAGAAATATCTCTCCTAAAAAGGAGGTGAAAATACCTTCTTGCATATTTGCAGTTGGCAATACGGCTCCCACTGAACCTAGACATGCCCCTTATGACCACCCTTTTACGGCGTGGCGTTAGAACGTACTAAGAAGACAATGATTACCGCATCCCATACCAAATACCTCAGGTTTGAGGATAACCTATGTGATAAATACTTTTGACACGAGTCCAAGAAGTATTTTACACGGTGGGTCAATCCAATATTTTTAACTCTAACGAATATCCGTCAATTTTTGTCCACAAAATACTTTTGCAGCTATATTCGATATACCTTCTAATCTACCCCAAAATTACGATGACTTTACAACCCTATCAAGGTTCCCACCAAGATAAGTAGTCACGGATAATGTTTTGAATAACCAAGTTTATTCATGGATGAACCAAAACATCATGGTGAAGAACAATAAAACTAATTTCTGCATCCTCCATATTCCACCTTGGAATAAAGATGCATATTTTCTACCATTTCATTGACTCGATTCACAACGTTTATCTGAGTTACTTATTATTTTATATTGTAACTTATCACGGATTACAAGAAAAATAATATGATTATAAACCTAAATGTTGGTCCCGTATTATACGGATGAAGCAATGCTTGAGAGTTAATGTGTGTGTTTGTATGTGTAATCGGTAGAGAGAAAGAGAGCCGAGAGCTAAGAGAGAAAAACACACACAAGAGTTGAGAAATATGCAAAGCTTAATTGATAATGAGTTGGGAAATGCCTTTTATAGCATTTCCCAACTTTGGTGTATTTACATATTACACCCCTCACTTTAATATTTCTAACAATCTCCCCCTAAGTGAGGCGTGTAATCATTCACAACAAATAAATACATTAATCTATTCATAGGCTGATTTGTTGCGAATCCCGAATGCCACTTGCCACTTGCGAATTTGCCTTCTGCTTGCCAGTGTCGTTCTCATCCTTTCTATAGCACGATAGGCTTCAGCATGTTCTTCATCAGTATAGGCTGCCCGGTTTTCCCAAACTTTCTGATGTATCTTATGATGGAGAATTTTCAAGGTGCCGTCTGAATACGCCATGAGTTCAACAAGTCTGATGAAGATCTTTTCGCCTTTTGTATTCTTTGAGACGACCCCTCGATCACCTTTGAAGTTTGGATGCCCATCATAGATAACTGTCAATTCTTCAAGCTTTTCTAGATCTGGATGGCTCTGGTTAGGCTTTAAGAGATTGACTTTCAGATAGTTGTTTTCAGCTCCGAGTTGCAGATCATGTTCCTCAAAGTATTCCATTAAATTTCTCATGTATTTCATCAGAGCAATCCTTCCGAACTCTTCTTCTGGCCACTTTCCTCTTTTCTGAGAGAGGGTGTCAAAGATGAAGCTGATGTCTTCAATACTTACAAACCTTAAGTCTGCTTCGTTGAGGAAGAATGACAGGTTGTTTGCTCTTCTGACATGAAAGATGGCATACTTTATTCTGAAGGTTGTCTGAGTATAGATATTGATAAGTTCAACTATTGGATACTCTTATTTGATCTCTTCGGGTTTTGTCATGGACTGAGAGAGGATGTGTTCATATCTTCTTCTCTGTTTATCGTCCATGTTCCACAACTCAGGGGAAATAACCTGTATTAGCTCATTGCTGAATATGTCTGGAATTCTTTCTTCAAGATTAGCAGCATCGACAAAATAAGGTTTCCATATAGGTTTTGGGCAGCACTTCTTGTGAACATGTTGCCTGCATCAAGTCCTAGATCCCCATGATACACTGGAGGAGCAGGTGACACAATGAAGCTCCTTGGCAAGGGCCATTCAGATTCTTGTCTTGTTTTCTCAGCTGCCTCTCTTTGTTTGTTTCTTTCAAGTACATCGGCAGCTGATTCTTGAAACCGACCAGGAGGAGGAGGGAAAGTTTCATGAACTTCAACATTAATCCCACTGAGAACCCTGGACACGTCGAAGATAGGTTTCTTTTGTTTGGGCTTTCTCCTAGCTTCCCTTCTAGAAATTGCTTCCCTTTCTTTTCTTTTAAGTGCAAGTTCTTTTTCACTGGGAATATCATCAAATTTGTGGACAATTCTAGGAGAATATGGACGTGCAGCAAACTCGACATATTCATCAATGTCTTTGAATAGTCTTTCCATCTCAGAATCCTCAATCTCCTCCTCCGGTTGAGCAGAACTACCTTCACCCACATGCCTTACTGGTGATGTGTGAATAGACTCATATAAATCTTCCACTTGTTCCTCTGAGTCACTAGACCAGTCAAACATCTCAGCATGGGGCTGCTCGTAAGGTATTTCACCTTCTTCAAGATCACTTGGCCTCGGTTCAGATTGTTGCTGAGGTACATAAAGTACAATTTGTTTTTCAGCATCTTCCTTTTGTTGTCATTCATGAACTTCATCGGCCATCTGTTCAGTTGCTTGTTGTTGTTGCTGAGGCTGACTTCCAGCAGAACTAGTACCCGTAGGTAGATATTTGCTGAAGGATGGTACAGGTACAGTTGTAGCTGAGGGGGCAGTTATGTATCTTCTTCTTTTCTCCCCCTCGGGACGATCATCAGGATCCTGATCATCCTGCCTCCTCTTTAACCCCTGAGCCTGGGCCTGACAGGTTTGTTCAAGTACTGTCAGCCGGTCAGTTACTTTTTGAAGGGAGGTGTAAAAACCTCTTGTCACCCCATCTATTTTCCTATTGACATCCTCATGAAATTCTATAAAGTCATCCAAGGAGATTCCTTGTGGATTTCGTTTAGCCCGCAGAGTAGTCAAAAGGTCTTGATCATAAGCAGTGTCTGGTCTCTGTTCAAGAATTTTCGCATAAAGTATGCTTTTCAGAGCATCCACTGAGAGAGAAGTGACATCAGCTTGAGGTTGAGGCGCTGTTGCTGGAGGGCGAGCTGCAAGAAGATTTTCAATACGAGTGAGCTGCTCAGATTGTGCCCTTGAAGCCTCTTCGATCCGATCCAACTTTGAATTTGTCTCCTGCAGTTGTTGGCGGATTGGGGACACGGCTTGTTGAATAGCAAGTTGAAGATCTGCACGTGTAACAAACCCGGAATCACTCAGATTACCGGTTGAGGTACCTGCCACAGAGGCAGAACCACCTACTGGAGCAGCATGGATGTAGGCTCCAGCAGGATTTCCTTCCAATCCTCGAATGGCACCTTGAGACGTACCACCTATGGAAGTTGAGGAGACTTGTTGAGCCAACAAGCTCAGTGCATCAATGGTGACTTTGTGTTGTTCAAGATAAGCGGAGATCCGCGACATATCAAATTGTGCACGAAAAGGAGTCGAGGACGAGGGAGACGGTCCTCTTTGTTCAATAGGTCCAACACCCAATTGGGGTTGACCCAGTGTATGTGCTATAACCCTGTGCAATAAAGACGGAGTCTGTTGAGAGACACCGTAGTGGCTTGGTGGGGCAGAAACTTGCACGGGTGGGATCACCGTGACTTCTTCAATATGAGGCTCAGCAGTGCTAGGCCCCATAGTAGATGTGGCTTCCCGGCTTTCTGGGTTTGGGGAACCCTCAGCACTCATTTTTTCTTTTCTCACCTCCTCTGTATCACTCGCACTCCTAACTACAAAACTATCTTCATCATCACCGCTACCGCATATTGATCAGGGTGAATAAGAGAGTCAGGGGTGGCAGAAAAAGATTCAACAGATAAAGAATGACTTGGCAAAGTTACTGGAATGTCATGTTCTGGAGCAACTATGGCCCTGTGAATGATAGGAATGGTGGTTGCTTGGGCAGTTGAAGTCAAAGGAATGACCAGACCACTAGGTTGCGGAATGACCTGAGTAGTTTGAACGGGGTAAGTCTGGTCGGGAGAGGTAGTATGTGGGTCAGTAAGTTTCATGAATGAGGGGGTACTTTCTGCTGGTTGGTCAATGGGGTGCTCAGGGGTGCCCATGGGAGATATAACAGTTTCAAAGGCAGGGGCACCTCCTGGATGAGATGCAGACTCATCGGATGAAGATTCAGAACTGGAAGACTCGGTGAAAATGGGTCCCAGCTCTTCCAGAACGGCTTGGTTACGGGTTGGTTGAGAAAGAGTTTGTATAATGGCTTGAATGGTAGCGGGATCATATGCATCCCCTCCCTCTCTACTCTCAACACCTTCACCTTCTTCACCACCCCTCTCTATATTTTCCCTCTGCACATCCCTCTCAGCATCTTCCATAGATAGCTGAGTCCTAACCTCTATATTCTCACTTGGTGCTACTCCCCCTTGGGTAGGTATGGCCGGTTCTGGCTCAACCATGGAGGGTGCTCCTATACTCTCCCTATAAGTTCTCACAACATCATTCTGCTCACATAGATCTAGAAGAGATTCAGGGAAAGGGTTTGGAGCTGGTAGGTTGGCAGGAGTGGCAGGTTTAATGTATTGAAAGAGTTTAGGAGTTATAGAGGGTAGACCTGCTCGGCGGGGAATGTCATCATTCCTGTCCATCACATATTGTATTATCATCGGAAGGAAGCGATGGTATGGCAGCAGGTTAGCATCCTTCTTCTTTTGTGAGTTCTTCCTTTGCATGGTTGCTTTGATGTCCTGGAAGAGAAGGAATGCATAATCCACATGCATGTGAGTTGCAGCTGCTACAAAGATTTTGAGTTGATATTCCGTTGGGAATTCGTAGCCAGAATGCTTTGGAGTGAGACACCTCTGAAGCACCGTCATGAAAGTGTTATACTTTGGATTCAAGCTGGTGCGTTTGAATTGACCTTTGTGGGTGAGCTCCCCAGCATAGCCCATATTTCTGATGGCTGCAAGACACGCTTCCTCATCTGGGATTTCCTCAAAATCCGATGCTGGCAGTCTACTGTTAGCTTTTGGTAGCCTGAAAATTGAACGTAGGCGGTTGACAGGGATGTCTACAGTAAACTCATCCACCTCAGCATGGATAACCTCTTGTCCTCTATCATTAATCCTAACATCACATGTCTTCCAGAATTGTTGGACATAAAGTTCAGGGACATGTGTGCCGGTTGTTGCTGGGTTGTAGGTTAGGAGGTGATGAAGGGGGTGGATTTTAAGGATTTCGGGAATGATGGGGTGAGTGGGGGTAGTGAATTTGGTGAGGTCTATGTAGTGGTTATTCGGGTGAGTCCTGGTACTAAGGAACTCCGCTTGAGGCATGATCTCCTCTGGGTCACGAATTTCCTGTGCCATCTTATCTGTACAGATAGAAAGAAACGTTAAGGCATAGTGACATTGATAAGATTGGAGAACAACATTTCTTTTGAATTTGGATCCAATGTATGATTTATATAATGAAGTTTGTATTGAACCAAAAATCTCAAGTATGAAGTGTTAGACAGAAAAATTACCTAACACTGGAGGGCTTCAGTGTGAAGATACCAAATTGATGTGTTGAAAAGTTATTGTTGATATCTTATTTCATTAAGTGAACAATGATAAACACATTTGTAGTACTGAAGCATGCCCCAAAACCCACCCTAACACTTCCTTTTAGGCCAAAAACCGAATCATTTGAGTATGTTTATACTCCCCAAGAACACGAAGAACACTTTTTGAGATTTTTGAAAGATTTTTGCACCAAAGTGCTCCTCATATGTTCAAACAACCCATCGCAAACTTTGTTTCATCAAACAAGTTTGTTTCGTGTACCAAAAATCCACTCAAAGTCTCGAAACCCTCATACGCAAAACAGTGTTCTAAGGCCAAAAAGTATCCTTTTAACTCAAAAACTTCAAAAAGTAACCCATACAAGTTGTTACCTTTGTGATTTCGAGTATTTTAACACTAAAATTTCAAATTTTGGCAGAGTAACGAGATGATTTGTATGTTAACAGATAAAGAATGACTTGGCGAAGTTACTGGAATGTCATGTTCTGGAGCAACTATGGCCCTGCGAATGATAGGAATGGTGGTTGCTTGGGCAGTTGAAGTCAAAGGAATGACCAGACCACCAGGTTGCGGAATGACCTGAGTAGTTTGAACGGGGTAAGTCTGGTCGGGAGAGGTAGTATGTGGGTCAGTAAGTTTCATGAATGAGGGGGTACTTTCTGCTGGTTGGTCAATGGGGTGCTCAGGGGTGCCCATGGGAGATATAACAGTTTCAAAGGCAGGGGCACCTCCTGGATGAGATGCAGACTCATCGGATGAAGATTCAGAACTGGAAGACTCGGTGAAAATGGGTCCCAGCTCTTCCAGAACGGCTTGGTTACGGGTTGGTTGAGAAAGAGTTTGTATAATGGCTTGAATGGTAGCGGGATCATATGCATCCCCTCCCTCTCTACTCTCAACACCTTCACCTTCTTCACCACCCCTCTCTATATTTTCCCTCTGCACATCCCTCTCAGCATCTTCCATAGATAGCTGAGTCCTAACCTCTATATTCTCACTTGGTGCTACTCCCCCTTGGGTGGGTATGGCCGGTTCTGGCTCAACCATGGAGGGTGCTCCTACACTCTCCCTATAAGTTCTCACAACATCATTCTGCTCACATAGATCTAGAAGAGATTCAGGGAAAGGTTTTGGAGCTGGTAGGTTGGCAGGAGTGGCAGGTTTAATGTATTGAAAGAGTTTAGGAGTTATAGAGGGTAGACCTGCTCGGCGGGGAATGTCATCATTCCTGTCCATCACATATTGTATTATCATCGGAAGGAAGCGATGGTATGGCAGCAGGTTAGCATCCTTCTTCTTTTGGGAATTCTTCCTTTGCATAGATGCCTTGATGTCTTGGAAGAGAAGGAATGCATAATCCACATGCATGTGAGTTGCAGCTGCTACAAAGATTTTGAGTTGATATTCCGTTGGGAATTCATAGCCAGAATGCTTTGGTGTGAGACACCTCTGAAGCACCGTCATGAAAGTGTTATACTCTGGATGCAAGCTGGTGCGTTTGAATTGACCTTTGTGGGTGAGCTCCCCAGCATAGCCCATATTTCTGATGGCTGCAAGACACGCTTCCTCATCTGGGATTTCCTCAAAATCCGATGCTGGTAGTCTACTGTTAGCTTTTGGTAGCCTGAAAATTGAACGTAGGCGGTTGACAGGTATGTCTACAGTAAACTCATCCACCTCAGCATGGATAACCTCTTGACCTCTTTCATTGATTCGTACATCACATGTCTACCAGAATTGTTGAACATAAAGTTCAGGAACATGTGTGCCGGTTGTTGCAGGGTTGTAGGTTAGGAGGTGGTTCAGAGGGTGGACTTTAAGAATTTCGGGAACAATGGGGTGAGTGGGGGTCGTGAATTTGGTAAGGTCAATATAGTGGTTATTTGGGTGAGTCCTGGTACTAAGGAACTCAGCTTGAGGCATGATCTCCTCTGGGTCACGAATTGCTTGGGCCATCTTATCTGTACAGATAGATAAAAACGTTAAGGCATAGTGACAATGATAAGATTGGAGAACAACATTTCTTTTGAATTTGGATCCAATGTATGATTTATATAATGGAGTTTGTATTGAACCAAAAATATCAAGTATGAAGTGTTAGACAGAAAAGTTATCTAACACTGGAGGGCTTCAGTGTGAAGATACCAAATTGATCTGTTGAAAAGTTATTGTTGATATCTTATTTCATTAAGTGAACAATGATAAACACATTTGTAGTACTGAAGCATGCCCCAAAAACCACCCTAACACTTCCTTTTAGGCCAAAAACCGAATCATTTGAGTATGTTTATACTCCCCAAGAACACGAAGAACACTTTTTAAGATTTTTGAAAGATTTTTGCACCAAAGTGTTCCTCATATGTTAAAACAACCCATCGCAAACTTTGTTTCATCAAACAAGTTTGTTTCGTGTACCAAAAATCCACTCAAAGTCTCGAAACCCTCATACACAAAACAGTGTTCTAAGGCCAAAAAGTATCCTTTTAACTCAAAAACTTCAAAAAGTAACCCATACAAGTTGTTACCTTTGTGATTTCGAGTATTTTAACACTAAAATTTCAAATTTTGGCAGAGTAACGAGATGATTTGTATGTTAAAGTAACCAAGAAATCGAGAGAACACTTGTGAAATTTGAATCGCGTGAATGAAGAATGGTAACGGTTGGGGTAACTTGTAGTAGTGTAAAATGACACGTGTCAAGCCCTGATTGGTTGTTAAAGCGGTTAAAAATGCGGCTGATAGAAGTGTGGATGCGGCTGATAAGTGTTTTCAATCGCATGCGATTCACACTGTGGTATGTTAATCGCATGCGATTCAGCTTGGGTGTTAGAACCATGTGCATCTGAATAGCGTGCGATTAACACTAGCTGATTCAATCGCGTGCGATTCATCCTAACTTAATCGCGTGCGATTCACACTAACTTAATCCGAATCGCATGCTATTCAACCTTAGTCAAACTAGCATGCGAATCACCCTATTTGCCTGAATCGCATTTGTTTGAGTATGCTATTCACCTTGTATGCGATTGAAGGGTATTTCATTTTTCTTTGGTAATCGCATGCGATTGAGGAATAGACTTTGTTTTCCCATGCAATTGACCCTTGACTTAGAAAATTATTAGTGATTTTGACAAAAATTAATCCCATGCGATTGGTGCATAGAATCTGATTGGCTTTAATAGTCATTAACACTTGAAAATTTTCTTATCAACTTCAAAGTATTTGGAATGTTGAGTTTAAAAAATTATATTCCAAGATCATTTGTTTGAAATTGTTTATGTTGACACACTCCCCCTCGATTGTTGCCTTTGATTTTGGAAAGTGTGTCACATGTGAATTTCTCCCCCTACACATGTGCACGATGTGTAGTCACTTTCTCCCCCGACACAAATGCAGCATGTGTAAGACTCCTGAACTCCCTCTTTTCAGTTGCATCAGACATCTATACATAGGACAAACAGTGTAGTACCTACTCTAAAAATAAGGAAAAGAAAATTAACAGAGGAAACAGTATGTTAGATTTGCAAATTGAGCATGCCTAACTTGGATACCAACTCAGTGAACCGACTTTCGTCTAAGGGTTTGGTAAACAAGTCAGCAAGCTGATTTTCAGTAGGCACATACTGTAGTTCAATTAATCCTTTCTCAACGTTATCTTTTATGAAGTGATAACGAATATCGATATGTTTAGTTTTAGAGTGGTGTACCGGATTGCAGGAGATGGCAATGGCCGATTGAGAGTCGCATAACAATGGTATTTGGTCATACCTGAGCCCAAAGTCTGAGAGTTGTGTACGTATCCATAGGATTTGGGAACAACACATTGCAGCAGCAACATACTCAGCTTCTGCTGTGGAAGTGGATACACAGTGTTGTTTCTTTGAAGCCCAGCAGAC
The DNA here is from genome assembly GCA_947179395.2 of Pulicaria dysenterica. Classification (NCBI taxonomy): domain Eukaryota; kingdom Viridiplantae; phylum Streptophyta; class Magnoliopsida; order Asterales; family Asteraceae; genus Pulicaria; species Pulicaria dysenterica. The sequence goes on along the minus strand of OX359289.1, from coordinate 32,527,926 downwards.
TAAGCGATCTCCCAGAAAGTGGGCACTACCAGAGGTGCTTTTCCTGTCAATCTTGCAACCGGCATAGTCAGCATCCGAATAAGCATGAAGGTCCAGATTGAAGTCCTTGGGATACCACAACCCTAGATCCATGGATCCTTTGAGATATCTGAGGATTCACTTAACAGCCAACAGATGTGACTCCTTGGGATTCGCCTGAAATCTTGCACAGAGACAAGTAGAGAACATGATGTCGGGACGACTTGCAGTGAGATATAGTAAGGATCCAATCATCCCTCGATATGTCTTGAGATCCACCGGAGAGCCATCAGGATCTGCCGATAGTTGGGATTTGGCTGCCATGGGAGTTGAGATATGGTTGCAGTTGAGCATATCATATTTCGTGAGAAGATCTTTAATATACTTAGATTGGCAAATGAAAGTACCATGACTCAACTGTTTAACCTGAAGACCGAGAAAGAATGACAGCTCTCCCATCATACTCATTTGGAACCTGTTTGACATAGCTTGTGCAAACTCTTCACTGTACTTTGGATTTGTAGATCCAAAGATGATGTCATTCACATAAATTTGGACAAGAATTTTGTCCCTACCTTTTGTCTTTGTGAAGAGAGTGGTATCAGTCTTCCCTTTGGAGTAGCCTTCACCAATCAAATATTCAGATAAGACGTTGTACCATGCACGCGGAGCTTGCTTTAACCCATACAAGGCCTTATCTAAGATTTAAACATGATTTGGATGTTTTGAGTTGATGAACCCCTCAGGCTGTGAGACATAAACTTCTTCTTTAAGTACACCATTAAGAAAAGTTGTCTGCACATCCATTTGGAAAACACGAAAGCTTCTATAGGCTGCATAAGCAAGAAATAGCCGTATGGCTTCAATTCGAGCAACAGGGGCAAAAGTTTCATCATAGTCAATGCCCTCCTGTTGATTGTATCCCTTAGCAACCAACCTAGCTTTGTTACGGATGACCACTCCATCCGAATCCCGTTTGTTCTTGAACACCCATTTAGTTCCAACAACAGATTTGCCATATGGAAGAGGAACTAATCTCCAAACTTTAAGACGATCAAATTGGTGTAATTCTTCCTGCATGGCAATTACCTAATCTGGATCATCTAATGCGTCACAAGTCTTGGTGGGTTCAATGATGCTTAAGAAACCCGAGAATTGGCATTCGTTTGCTGTTGCGGATCTTGTTTGAATACCAACTGAAGGATCTCCGATGATGTTCTCTTCCGAGTGATGTCTGGTCCACTTAATTTCATGTGAAGTGGAAGATGAAGGAATGAGGTCTTGTAAGTGGCGTGCTTCTTCTTCAGCTTCTGGAGAGAAATGTGGGTCTGAATCAAACACAGGAGAGCTCTCTGGGTCAGGAATCTGAGAAGTCACAGGGGGACAAGTGACAGAAACAAAAGTTGAATCCTCAGCGTATAGATCTGCAAATGGATTCGTCTCAGTGACCGTAGGAGCCGTTAGAGTAACACTTGTTTGAACAACTGTGTCGTTCCTGTTGTCAGTTAAAACAGGAGAAGATTCAGGTCTAAAGAAATCATACAAAAAATCAAGATGTATATTTGAACTGGATGGATTGTCTGATTCTTTATTTTGAAGTGTAGGTCCTGAACATGTATGTTCAGAAGCATTAACTGTTGATGTAGGTGGAAAATCTGTAACATTCAATGTATCATCAAATGTTATGTTGATACCTTCAACAATGCTCTTTGTACGTTTGTTAAAAACTCTGTAGGCTTTGGACTTAGTAGAATAACCTAGGAAAACAGCATCATCCGCTTTGGGAGCAAATTTTCCTAGATTATCCTTGTCATTTAGTACAAAGCACCTATTACCAAATACATGGAAGTATTTGATATTAGGCACTATGCCATTGGCCAGTTCATATGGAGTTTTATTAAAGTGTTTGTTAATGAAAGAGCGGTTCTGCGTGTAGCAGGCAGTGCTAATTGCTTCAGCCCAGAAAGAAGGTGGGAGCCCGGAATATGAAAGCATTGTTCGGGCAGCTTCAACCAAAGTTCTATTTCTTCGTTCCACTACACCATTTTGTTGTGGTGTGTATGCAGCAGAGAACTGGTGGATGATTCCCACAAGCTCACAGAAGCTCTTCAGAGTACTGTTTTTGAATTCCGTTCCATTGTCTGTACGGATAGAGATAACACTCTGACTATGCTTGTTCTGCTGTTGTTTGATGAAGGAAATGATTGTTGGATTGGCTTCATCTTTTGAGCGAATAAATTTGACCCAAGTATATCTAGAGTAGTCATCCACCATGACTAAAATATACTTCTTCCCATTCTTGGACTGGATTCTCATAGGACCACACAGATCCATGTGCAGGAGTTTCAAAGGCTTCGTAGTGCTAAATACTTGTTTAGATTGATGAGAAGCCTTCTTCATTTTTCCTTTTTCACAATCGGCACACAGATGATCCTTCTTGAACCTTAACTTGGGAATGCCTCTCACCAAGTCACTAGTGACTAATTTGTTAATATTTTGAAAGTTCAGGTGAGAGAGTTTTCTGTGCCATTGCCAAGTCAGATCCGTAGATGCTTCGGACAGTAGTGTAGGACCGGCTGGGGGACGGGGTTCTAAACTAAACTAAAACACCCTAATGCTAGGACTGATCTAGGATGAGAAATAGCGCGGAATTCTATTTCCCAAACCTCCTAAGGATACTATGATCTGCTTAGGTGTCCGGCACACAGTATCACACAGTGAAACACACAGAGTAGAAACAAGAACACACTCTAAGAACTCACACAGAGATGCTTAAGGCTGCCCTTGGTTTTCGTATTTATCACTTAGATTTCGGTTTTCGAGGGCTAGTTTGCGTTAATCGAGGCTTAAGGTCGTAAAGGTCGAGTTTCGTGGCTAACTCTTCACGAATATGCGAATTAAGCACTATTTATAGGCCCAGACTAGTCACTACGTGCGAAGTGCCAGTCACTACGCACGTAGTGACCTCAATTCGCACGAAGTGGTATTGTTATTTAATCCATGTTGACCAACATCCTCACCACGTGCGAAGTGGTACTCACTACGCACGTAGTGAGGTCATTTCGTGCGTGGTGAACCTGATCACCAAAGTGGTGATTTTTCCACGCAGACTTAAACTTCCAAACTCACACCAACACATGGTTAAGTACTTGTAAGCTTAAGATAATCACATGGAATCACTAAGAATATATACACATGCAAACAATTAATCAAAACACATTTGAATTAATATTTTATGTATATACTTTATTGATACGAACTAGGGATTCATAAAATATGCACCAACATACTCCCCCTAAGACCTAGTTCTATCAATAACCATTTCACTAAGCAAAAATTCCACAAAGTAAAATGCACAAAGCAAAATGCACACAGCAGAATGCACTAAGCAAAAATTTGCACACAACAAATTTCATACAGCAGAATTTTAAACGAATACCTTTCGTCATGCCCTTACCTGCACTACGCACGATGTGAGCTGTAACTCGTGCTTAGTGGGGTTCCATCTCGCATGTAATGAGTTTCTCATCTGTGAACCTTAATTACTGTTAGTACTGCACTCAGCAATAAACTGTCAGTAACTTCAAGATCACTTATAGACATTTAAGCAAAACACATCAAAGTAAGATGAAGGAAATGTAAACAGAACAAATCACACTAAGAGAAAATAGAACATACTAGAACTTTTTTTTTTTTTTTTTTTTATTTATTTATTTTTTTTTATTTTTCTGATAATAAAGGAAAATAAATGCGAATGTAAAACTATGACCTAATTAAAATCTAAAGAGCATAATAAAAATACTAAGAAAGTTGCAGGAATAAAATTACTGAAATTAAATCTTTTTGTGAGAAAGTTCCAAGATGGAATCAGTACCAGCTCGTCTATACTTAGTAGTCATTCATTTCAGAACTTTGGGCCTAAACATATTCTCTCAAACTCTGTCTGTCAACCTAACTTTCCTCAGATAATGACAGATTTTGTTTCAACATTTTCAGATTATCTAGATTGGATACACGGTTAAGGCTATCTCTTTCAAAGTCTCACAGTATATTGATTAACTTAGTAGTTTGCACAACTTGGTTACCTAGACTACCATGCTTGTGTGATTTTGTTAATTTGTCAACGCATTTTATGCTCTTTGACATGGAGGTCAATTTTTCACCTCACTTGACATTTTTCTTGCTGAGCTTGTGTCAATGCATTTTATGCTCTTTGACAATTTAACATTTAGATCGATAAGTCTAAATTCTTTTGACATAAACAAGGTTTGGGGTCAATTTTTCACCCTCTTTTAGCTCAATGTCATTTATCACATTTGGCATGGTAACAGGTGTGTGCATCAAACTAAGCTAGTCTCAACTGTTTTTGACCTATAGACTTGGAATGTCTCGATAGCTAAAATCTTATGAGATTTTCACAGCATAACCATCTATCTGTCTAGACTTTCCTTATATGTCTTACACACTATCTGTTTCTTATCTGATTCAGCTATGTTTTCAGACATTTTTCTCAGGATTATGTATATGCCTTCAGTCCTAATTTTACTAAGACATACTTTGTATTGATAGCCAGTGTGCCATCACTCTCCATCTAGGTTGGATCAACTTCTCATTTTTATATATATATATATTTTTTTTATTTTCTAAGTTTTCTGATTTTTTTTGTATTTTCTAAGTTTTCTGATTTTTTTGTATTTTCTAAGTTTTCTGATTTTTTTTTATATTTTCTAAGTTTTCTGATTTTTTTGTATTTTCTAAGTTTTCTGATTTTTTTATATTTTCTAAGTTTTCTGATTTTTTTTTTATATTTTCTAAGTTTTCTGATTTTTTTTGTATTTTCTAAGTTTTCTGAAATATCTCCCCCTAAAATACCAAACAAACTAGAAACTAAGAAAATAGAAATGCAACGACACAGAAAATAAGCACAAAGAAAATAAAATGATAAAGACACACAGTCATAGAAACCTTAACCTGGACTATTTCGGTTGACACCCTTCACTTAGAAGAATGAGTTAGACAACATTAGGAACCCAAGCCCGGATGGACATGGGTTTCCCGTCTTCTCCAACCACTGGAAGTTTCATCCATGTTCCAGTCTTGATGATCCTGTCACTTGATTCCTTGGACATTTGAACACACAGTTTGTTAGTCCACTTAGGAATCCTTTGATGCTGAACAGGAAGAGTTGAGTTTTGATGGTTTTTAAGAAACGTTTTATTTTCTTGTAAAATCTCAACTTTCTTGTTACAGCTTTGATGTGTCTTCTGATCACACTTGTAACTGAGGTGACTAGGTCTCCTGCACACATAGCAGACCCTTTCTGGGTATTGCTTCACAGAGCCTTTCGTTACCTTTTGAGGCCGATACCCTAACCCTTGATGTTTGGGTAGTTGTTTGACCTCTTGGTATGGACGGGTATCAGGAGACTTAATACCCTCATTTTCAAATTTCCGAAGTGCATCATGGATACGATGCATCAACGGACCTTGCACATAAGAACTGTCCAACAGTTCTCTAATGCCTGGTTCAGCCTTTTTGGTAACCTCTTGCTGAACCTCATTCTTCTGAGGCTTACCCACATCCTCATGTAACGTTAAATCCTCATTTAAGGTTGATGCAGCAGATTCATCAACCTTTGTGAGTAGTGGGTCAGCTTCAGAATGGACATCATCGTTCACCAGTTGATTTAACACTGGTGGTGGACATTTTGAATATACGTTTTTGTCCTTTTCTGAATCGGTACCTTGACCTCTCTGATCGATTATGTACTCAAAAAGATAAGAAGACGTGGAATAGCTTTTGAGTTTTTGACTCAGAGTCTCATAATCGACCTTTGAGGTAGCAAGGTCCCGTTTCAGCTTATCGATTTCGTTTATGTAAAACACAATAGCATCTTGTTTATTTAACAGAGCCACACCTAGTTCATTAACCTGTTTACCTAGACTTTCATTCTTTTCTTTTAATTGATTTTCTCTTCCTTTGATCAACAGGTTATTATCTAACTTAGATGTGAGATCTAAAATAGTAGACTTTAAGAACACTATCTGTTTTACATATTCATCACACGAACCACAAGGTAATCCAAAGGTACATACCTGATCCGCAGACGGTTGACCACAGCTGCACACCTTTTGATTTGACTCTTTGGCACGGACATTCACTGGTGTCTCTTCTGCAGCTGGTGTCGAGGCTGGTTCATCATCATTGCTGGCACTTGATTCTTCTTCACTTGAATAGCTTTCGGTCTCGGATGAAGAATCTTCGTTCAACACATGAACGTTCGCCAAGTTGATGTCAGCCTCAGCATTCCCGAACTGTACAGACCAATCCACTCCCTCATCTCTTTGAACAACCGCCATAGCCTTAGTCGGTGTTGGAGTTGCTTCAGATTTTATGGTTGTGGAGGTAGATGATCTACTGCCAGAACCAGTTTTGAATGGATACCTCGGTCCCGAATTCTTCGGCTTTTCACATTCACGCGCGAAGTGACCCTTTTCACCACAGTTATAGCAGGTCACAGCAGATTTATCAAAGCCGAGTTTGGTATCCTTGGTTGCTGATATTGACTTTCCCGTTCTTCGCTCATAAGCTTTTGCCCTTCTCACTAAGTTGGCATACGACCAGAGGATATCTTGTCTCTCCATCTCATCCTCGTCGATCTGGTCATAGTCCTCTTGAGTCATATGAGCATTACCAATCTTCCCCTTCAGTAGATCATCATAAGAGGAGACTAGTGCACTTAGCATGCTCATATGTGTCTTAACCTCATCTGTACTCCCATACTTGAAGTGTTCGACATTGAGTCCGGAGGAAGATGCAGTATAAGATGGCCCAGAGGATGAAGCATCAGAGGTAGATCTGCCCGATTCATTCACGTTGGTCACATAGGCAGACTGTAGGGGGGCATGTGACGAGGTGGACGACGAAACAGGTGTTCCGGAGTAGTAGAGTGAGGGGTTCTGTTGATAACTAGACATAGAATCCAGATTTAGTTCCTCCTGCTCCTGCTCCTTCAACTTGGTGATGAAGTCATTAAGGTCCATCCCGTCAAAACCGTTACCATTCTTCAGAATCATGATAAATGGCCTCCAACTCTTTGGCAAAGCTTTCGCCAAGATCTCTACTTGCTGCTTTTCTGGAACAGTGACACCCAGACTGTCCAGTTCACTAAGAAGGTGGTTGTATCTTGTAATAAGGGAAAGAATCTTCTCATCTCTTGTAGCCATGAAATGGTCTAATTCCTTCCTTAATTGACTTGCTTTTAGTTCCTTCAGAGCAGCGTTTCCCTCGTTCCTCTTCTCAATGGCTCTCCATAGACTGTAAGAAGTTCGATATCTTCTAAACTGGTGGAAGATCTCGTTGGGAATCACCTGAATTAGTTGAGCATAGGCCTTCTTTTCGGCATTGTAACTGTTCTGCTGTTCGACAGTCATCTTATCGTAAGGGGTTTCAATGTTTCCCTCCCCTTTCGGAACCATATACTCAACGTTCATGGCTAGTCGCAATCTACAGTCAACCCCATCCAAAAATATTTCAAATCTGGGCTTCCACATAGGATAGTCCTCCATGATTAGCAGTTTCGGTACTTTGTTGGCGCTACCCATTTCAGTTTCAAGAAGAAGGTTGTTTAAAGCGGTTGTTTGTTTTGAGGCCATTTAGATTGATGATAGGAACCAAGGCAACAAGCACACAGAGTAAAGATTGAGAAACCACACACAGAGGCACGGACGCACGGAACGAGGTATGAACAAACACAAAGATCACACAGTCCAGTACGTGCGGACTGGATTCACTTCGCACGTACTGGTGAACAACACGCACGGAGAGACACACGAAGGTTCTAGATGGGCAAAAAGGCACCACGCACGCACTAAAGGCAGTTCGCACGTACTGGATGCCCACTACGCACGGAGAGACAGATGAAGAATCTAGAACACACACAGGCACCTCATGCGTACTGGGTCCACTACGCACGAAGTGGGTATCCACTACGCACGGATGAAACTCAAAGAGCCTAAACGAAAAAAAAAAAATTGACCTTTTTAACGCAAAGAGGCCTATTTCCGACCTATTTTCGGTTAAAATCGACGCAAGAGGGCACACACAGGCCTAAAGGAACACCTAGATCGACAAATCCTAAGGAAAAGTGATCAATCAAAGCACAAGGCTCTGATACCACTTTGTAGGACCGGCTGGGGGACGGGGTTCTAAACTAAACTAAAACACCATAATGCTAGGACTGATCTAGGATGAGAAATAGCGCGGAATTCTATTTCCCAAACCTCCTAAGGATACTATGATCTGCTTAGGTGTCCGGCACACAGTATCACACAGTCATAGAAACCTTAACCTGGACTATTTCGGTTGACACCCTTCACTTAGAAGAATGAGTTAGACAACATTAGGAACCCAAGCCCGGATGGTCATGGGTTTCCCGTCTTCTCCAACCACTGGAAGTTTATCCATGTTCCAGTCTTGATGATCCTGTCACTTGATTCCTTGGACATTTGAACACACAGTTTGTTAGTCCACTTAGGAATCCTTTGATGCTGAACAGGAAGAGTTGAGTTTTGATGGTTTTTAAGAAACGTTTTATTTTCTTGCAAAATCTCAACTTTCTTGTTACAGCTTTGATGTGTCTTCTGATCACACTTGTAACTAAGGTGACCAGGTCTCCTGCACACATAGCATACCCTTTCTGGGTATTGCTTCACAGAGCCTTTCGTTACCTTTTGAGGCCGATACCCTAACCCTTGATGTTTGGGTAGTTGTTTGACCTCTTGGTATGGACGGGTATCAGAAGACTTAATACCCTCATTTTCAAATTTCCGAAGTGCATCATGGATACGATGCATCAACGGACCTTGCACATAAGAACTGTCCAACAGTTCTCTAATGCCTGGTTCAGCCTATTTGGTAACCTCTTGCTGAACCTCATTCTTCTGAGGCTTACCCACATCCTCATGCAACGTTAAATCCTCATTTGAGGTTGATGCAGAAGATTCATCAACCTTTGTGAGTAGTGGGTCAGCTTCAGAATGGACATCATCGTTCACCAGTTGATTTAACACTGGTGGTGGACATTTTGAATATACGTTTTTGTCCTTTTCTGAATCGGTAACTTGACCTCTCTGATCGATTATGTACTCAAAAAGATAAGAAGACGTGGAATAGCTTTTGAGTTTTTGACTCAGAGTCTCATAATCGACCTTTGAGGTAGCAAGGTCCCGTTTCAGCTTATCGATTTCGTTTATGTAAAACACAATAGCATCTTGTTTATTTAACAGAGCCACACCTAGTTCATTAACCTGTTTACCTAGACTTTCATTCTTTTCTTTTAATTGATTTTCTCTTCCTTTGATCAACAGGTTATTATCTAACTTAGATGTGAGATCTGAAATAGTAGACTTTAAGAACACTATCTGTTTTACATATTCATCACACGAACCACAAGGTAATCCAAAGGTACATACCTGATCCGCAGACGGTTGACCACAGCTGCACACCTTTTGATTTGACTCTTTGGCACGGACATTCACTGGTGTCTCTTCTGCAGCTGGTGTCGAGGCTGGTTCATCATCATTGCTGGCACTTGATTCTTCTTCACTTGAATAGCTTTCGGTCTCGGATGAAGAATCTTCGTTCAACACATGAACGTTCGCCAAGTTGATGTCAGCATCAGCATTCCCGAACTGTACAGACCAATCCACTCCCTCATCTCTTTGAACAACCGCCATAGCCTTAGTCGGTGTTGGAGTTGCTTCAGATTTTATGGTTGTGGAGGTAGATGATCTGCTGCCAGAACCAGTTTTGAATGGATACCTCGGTCCCGAATTCTTCGGCTTTTCACATTCACGCGCGAAGTGACCCTTTTCACCACAGTTATAGCAGGTCACAGCAGATTTATCAAAGCCGAGTTTGGTATCCTTGGTTGCTGATATTGACTTTCCCGTTCTTCGCTCATAAGCTTTTGCCCTTCTCACTAAGTTGGCATACGACCAGAGGATATCTTGTCTCTCCATCTCATCCTCGTCGATCTGGTCATAGTCCTCTTGAGTCATATGAGCATTACCAATCTTCCCCTTCAGTAGATCATCATAAGAGGAGACTAGTGCACTTAGCATGCTCATATGTGTCTTAACCTCATCTGTACTCCCATACTTGAAGTGTTCGACATTGAGTCCGGAGGAAGATGCAGTATAAGATGGCCCAGAGGATGAAGCATCAGAGGTAGATCTGCCCGATTCATTCACGTTGGTCACATAGGCAGACTGTAGGGGGGCATGTGACGAGGTGGACGACGAAACAGGTGTTCCGGAGTAGTAGAGTGAGGGGTTCTGTTGATAACTAGACATAGAATCCAGATTTAGTTCCTCCTGCTCCTGCTCCTTCAACTTGGTGATGAAGTCATTAAGGTCCATCCCGTCAAAACCGTTACCATTCTTCAGAATCATGATGAATGGCCTCCAACTCTTTGGCAAAGCTTTCGCCAAGATCTCTACTTGCTGCTTTTCTGGAACAGTGACACCCAGACTGTCCAGTTCACTAAGAAGGTGGTTGTATCTTGTAATAAGGGAAAGAATCTTCTCATCTCTTGTAGCCATGAAATGGTCTAATTCCTTCCTTAATTGACTTGCTTTTAGTTCCTTCAGAGCAGCGTTTCCCTCGTTCCTCTTCTCAATGGCTCTCCATAGACTGTAAGAAGTTCGATATCTTCTAAACTGGTGGAAGATCTCGTTGGGAATCACCTGAATTAGTTGAGCATAGGCCTTCTTTTCGGCATTGTAACTGTTCTACTGTTTGACAGTCATCTTATCGTAAGGGGTTTCAATGTTTCCCTCCCCTTTCGGAACCATATACTCAACGTTCATGGCTAGTCGCAATCTACAGTCAACCCCATCCAAAAATATTTCAAATCTGGGCTTCCACATAGGATAGTCCTCCATGATTAGCAGTTTCGGTACTTTGTTGGCGCTACCCATTTTAGTTTCAAGAAGAAGGTTGTTTAAAGCGGTTGTTTGTTTTGAGGCCATTTAGATTGATGCTAGGAACCAAGGCAGCAAGCACACAGAGTAAAGATTGAGAAACCACACACAGAGGCACGGACGCACGGAACGAGGTATGAACAAACACAAAGATCACACAGTCCAGTACGTGCGGACTGGATTCACTTCGCACGTACTGGTGAACAACACGCACGGAGAGACACACGAAGGTTCTAGATGGGCAAAAAGGCACCACGCACGCACTAAAGGCAGTTCGCACGTACTGGATGCCCACTACGCACGCAGAGACAGACGAAGAATCTAGAACACACACAGGCACCTCATGTGTACTGGGTCCACTACGCACGAAGTGGGTATCCACTACGCACGGATGAAACTCAAAGAGCCTAAACGAAAAAAAAAATTGACCTTTTTAACGCAAAGAGGCCTATTTCCGACCTATTTTCGGTTAAAATCGATGCAAGAGGGCACACACAGGCCTAAAGGAACACCTAGATCGACAAATCCTAAGGAAAAGTGATCAATCAAAGCACAAGGCTCTGATACCACTTTGTAGGACCGGCTGGGGGACGGGGTTCTAAACTAAACTAAAACACCCTAATGCTAGGACTGATCTAGGATGAGAAATTGCGCGGAATTCTATTTCCCAAACCTCCTAAGGATACTATGATCTGCTTAGGTTTCCGGCACACAGTATCACACAGTGAAACACACAGAGTAGAAACAAGAACACACTCTAAGAACTCACACAGAGATGCTTAAGGCTGCCCTTGGTTTTCGTATTTATCACTTAGATTTCGGTTTTCGAGGGCTAGTTTGCGTTAATCGAGGCTTAAGGTCGTAAAGGTCAAGTTTCGTGGCTAACTCTTCACGAATATGCGAATTAAGCACTATTTATAGGCCCAGACTAGTCACTACGTGCGAAGTGCCAGTCACTACGCACGTAGTGACCTCAATTCGCACGAAGTGGTATTGTTATTTAATCCATGTTGACCAACATCCTCACCACGTGCGAAGTGGTACTCACTACGCACGTAGTGAGGTCATTTCGTGCGTGGTGAACCTGATCACCAAAGTGGTGATTTTTCCACGCAGACTTAAACTTCCAAACTCACACCAACACATGGTTAAGTACTTGTAAGCTTAAGATAATCACATAGAATCACTAAGAATATATACACATGCAAACAATTAATCAAAACACATTTGAATTAATATTTTATGTATATACTTTATTGATACGAACTAGGGATTCATAAAATATGCACCAACAAGTAGACACACAGAGGTAGGAGAGTCATATTTTTCCAAGTCAATGGAATACAGGTTAGAATTTCTGGAACCTGCAAGCAACTCATCTCCATTTTTAGTTAAAACTGAACATTTGTTCTTTTTGAACACAACCTCTAGGTCTTTATCACAGAACTGTCCAATGCTGAACAAGTTATGACCCAACCCTTCAACATATGAGACTTTCTTGATCTTGATGTGCTTCTTCTCAATGTCTCCGTACCCCATTATTGGTGCAACATTATCGTTCCCAAAACGTACATTCCCGGAGTACTTAGGAACATAATTCTTGAGAAGACTTTTGTTGCCGGTCATATGTTTGGTACATCCGGAGTCAAGGTACCACAAGTGAGGTACCTGCAAAAAGAGAATAAATCAAGTTTAGGTACCCATATCTGAAAGGGTCCTTGATTGTTAGTCCCTAGAAGTGATTGAGTAGTGATGTTGCTGCTTGTTGTGGTGAAACTGCAACTGATCTATTCTTGAGTACCCATGTGGATTTAATCTGTTTCTTTACCACTGTTGGTTTGACAGTTGGTGGAATCGGAGGTTTTGGATTCGGTAGAGTTGCGGAAGCGTTATGTTTGCGAATCCATGTTTGTAAGGAATTCTGAAGAATTCTCTGTGGCCTCGGTGCATTAACTTGCTTTTGAGGAACTGGAGCGTTGCGAGTAGTAGGCTGTGCTACTCGTTGATGGGATGATGGTTTGGGTTTAGAAGTTTTGGAAGGGGAATTGCGAGATCGTTTCTGAGAATGTAAGTGTTTCTCCTGTGCAATCCAAGCCTTTTTAAATGCTTCGTAACCTTGCCGTCTGTAGACTTCTAGTTCCTTGATTGTGAGCAATCGGTGAGATTTGTTTAATCGTTTAAGTGCATGTGATTGACGAGTGGTGATCCATTGATTAATGATGTAGCCTTTTGAATTTAAAAATGGAACACATATTTGATTAGCATAAAAATCAGTCCAATCTGCACATGGTTTAACACCTAAAGACTTTCTCAATTGATCATAACAACAATTGAATTCAGAGTGTCCATGAGTACACCCATCACTCATGCAAAACATGGTAGAAGCAGTTTTGTCTTGTGAACAGGAATGATTACAACCATAATCAAACATCAAAATATTTTCACATACAAGTTTCAAATTCGAACATTTCCTAGTTGATCTAGGAATAACTCTTTGCCACGATGCATTTATTCCACACTTCTTGTTGTCAGCCTTCTTCACATCTGCAGCAGAGGGTAAAAGATTAGAATGAAGTCGTGGTCGACTGGCTGCAGTTCGTGATGATTCAGGTACGTCTAAGTGCAAACGAGAACTGTGATTAGAAATGGAAAGTTGCTTTGGTTTGTAAATCTGTTTAATTTTAAGATTTGTTACCGCAGTATGATTAACAGATTTTACTAGTTTGACATTTTGAGAAGATGTAGACACATGTTTGGAACCTTCAATTCGTTCATCTAATATGGTTCCCTGTGGTGAGAAGGTAAATGGAGTGGGTGGTTCCAGTGCAGTTTCGACCTCTTTGATCCGTTCAAGCAATTCAAAATTTTCTTTGCACAAGTCGTCAATGATCTTGCCATCAAGATTGAATACTGTTTGGAGACGCTTGTGAAGGATGGCGTTTTCTTGAACTAGTGGAGAGGATTCAGATGTGGTTTCTGATTGGAAGGCTTTGGTAAGATCCTGTTGAACAAGGTGGGTAAAACAAAATTCCTGCAGGGTGTTGAATCTGTCTTGTAATTCTTTGTGAGGAATGTATTCAACAGTGGGTTTTGGTGAAACAGAAGAGTAGAGTTCTTCATCAGAATAGACAGAAGATGAAATATCAGTATCAGATGATGACGTGAGACAGGTGAGGTATGAGTCATTGAGATCAGAGTAGTCAAATGGAATAGCCGTTTTGAGATTAAGGGTTCGTTTGACATCTTCTTCAATACGTTCCTCTTCTTGACCAATAAAAACCATCCGTTGGGTAATGCCTTCGCCAAACAGATCAGCATTATATAATTGTTTGGACGTAATCTTTTTCAATTTGAAGCCCAGCCCATCGAATTTCCATCTGGAGAAAGGACGTTCCTTTTCTTTATATTGAGAGATGGTCTTTTCACTTTGATCACGTTTGGACAGAAGATACTCAAGTTCATTGATTCTAGAGTAAAGAGTACTTAGTTCATTCCTAAGTTCATTTTTGAGAATTTCTGAATCCTTTTCGGCACATACACATTCTGCTTTAAGATCTAGTATAGTGCTATTTGTCTTATCGGTTAATTCTAAGAATTCAGATTCTTTCACAGCTAATTGAGACTTAAGGTTAATTAAATCGTTGTCTAACTGTTTAATTACTATTTGTGCCTCTTTATCCTTGTTGTGTGAACAATCTTTTAGAACTTGATTTCTAGTGGTTAACTCTATTACCTGATTTTCTAACTCTTTCATTCGGATTAATATGGTTTGTATGTGTTCAAAATTAAAACCCATGTTAGAATTAGAAATAGAGGGTACCTTTCCACTGTCAACGATCTCCTCTGCAGTATCTGAGAGATCACCGTCATCTTCCTCTCTACCACTCGTTTCACCATTAACCATGAAACAAAACTGAGCATGATCCTCACCATCTGGATCACTCTCTGAGTCTGTATCTTCCAGGAACTGGTCCTCTTCCACCATGAGTGCATTCCCAGCCTGTTTTTGCTTTGACAGGCGGTACTTTTGTCGATAGTATTCAGCATCTTTGACTTTCTTATGTGGACAGTTCCTGATCATGTGTCCCGATCTCCCACAGTTGTAGCATTTGAGATCATTCTTCTTTTCCTCCTTCCTCTCCTCTCTTGGGAACCTAGGCTTGTCAGCAGGAGCAAACCTTTCAGGTCTTCTCGATCCAGAAGTGAACCGTTGTCTGTTGTTAGTCTTGTTGAACCGGTTCTTGAAGTTCTTGTTGGCAACTGTGAGTGCTTGAAATGCAGCCTCTACAGAGTCATAATCAGATTCACTGAGCACCACATGTTTGAGTTTGGAAGACCTTGATGAAGATTCTCTGGGGGTCCTGTCAGCTACAACCAAAGCAAGAGGATCAGCAACTGGTTGTTTAGGGTGAGACTGCAAGATTTCATCTTGATACTGGTTTAGGTCTTCAAAGATGTTGTGGAAGGTGACAGAGGTAAGATCTTTGTTGATCTGTTTGTACAGCATAGCATAGCCCTTCCACTCAGAACCTAATGAATTCAGAAAAACACAATTCAAATCAAGGTCAGTTCTGACAATTTGATTAGACCTCATCTCATTCTGCAATTTGCAGTATCTGCCATATGTTTCAGATAGAAGCTCATTTTCACGGGCCTTGAAATCATGGTAACTGTTGACCAGTTGAGTACGTTTAATGTATGCTCCCTCCTCCGTGCCTTGGAGCTGCTTCTTGATTTCATCCCAGATTTCTTTGGCTGTACCCAAGCTGTCTATCTTCAGATAGATTTCAGATGAGAGGCCTTGCTTCAAATAGTACTTGGCCAGTCTCTCAGCCTTCTTTGTTTCCTTCTCAGTAACGGTCAGCTCGTCATTGGTCTTTTCTCTTTCATGTCTGAGAATGGGGGGATTGTTGGTTGAGTCAGCTTCAACGATCCTTGTGAACTTGGAGTTTCCTTTGTCGATACATTCCATCATCTTATCTCCGTAGAGTTCGTTGTGCTCATGGAAGTCCATGAACCTTCCTTTCCAAACATTGTATTCCCCCCGAAACAAAACAGGTGGTTTTGTGTCGGAACCAATGGACATCATCTCATTTGTGCTTGACATGATTAGTGATTTTTTGAAAGAAATGATCGTTCACTTGTAAGATGGTTTGATTGTTCGAAAGCTTGATTTTAGAAATGACTTGAGAGTTTGATTAAAGAACTAAGTCTTTGGAATTTCAATTTTGAACTAGATCTTAAAAGGATTAAATTCAACTTTGAACTAACTAGACTTGTGGTAATGTAATTCACCTTTGAATTAAATTTGATTTAAATTCAATTCAATTATGAATTAGATTGTTTGATTATGTCCAGCTGTCTTAAAGTTCTTTAAGTCAAGTCCAAAGAGTCAATCACTTGTCCAAGTCTGAGGAATAACTTATTGGAATTTGTCTTATCGAGTGCGAATACAGGTCAATCGAATGCGATTGGGTGTCCTTAAAAGTGTTCGAATCTTCCGGAAATGTTTGAACTTATACCTTTCTTGAATAACCTTGTTGATGAATGCTTTTTCCTCACTTTGAACTTGAACTTTTCGAGATTTCCTTTGATGTTTTCGAACAATCACGAGCCAAAAAACAAGTTTGGCTCTGATACCAATTGTTGGTCCCGTATTATACGGATGAAGCAATGCTTGAGAGTTAATGTGTGTGTTTGTATGTGTAATCGGTAGAGAGAAAGAGAGCCGAGAGCTAAGAGAGAAAAACACACACAAGAGTTGAGAAATATGCAAAGCTTAATTGATAATGAGTTGGGAAATGCCTTTTATAGCATTTCCCAACTTTGGTGTATTTACATATTACACCCCTCACTTTAATATTTCTAACACTAAAAACTCAAGACTAGTACCAGGAAGCACTCTTTCTTGGTTTTGCTAGAAATTGTTTTTGCAACCTAAAACAATTCTAGACTTTTTTATTTTAAAAATTCCTTAAACTTGGAGAACCGGAAATAACTCCTTGTTTCTGAGTTTATAAAATAATCTCTTTGTAACTAAAACTTTAATTACACTTGTAGATGTATTAAATCTTACTTGAGTCACGCTTTGGAATGATAAAACTATTTACACATACTTGTAAATTTGATATTAGATTCCTAGTGTATACTAACACTTATCCAATTTCATTACTAAGGATATCAAATATCATATTTTTATCATTTCTAATGTTAATCAACTATCAATATTAATTATTCTGACTTTTGAACCCTTTCAAACATATATAATTTTATTTAAGTCATAACTTGACTTAAAATCTTGCAATGACATCTTTATTGAGTACCTCTCAATAAGTCACGTGTTCCTCGGATTCGTTCTTTTTCAAGAAGTTACTATTTTAGAAAACTTCTAAAATCATCCGATAATTATATACTTTAAAAGTTCATTCTTATATTTATCATACTAGTTAGATCAAAACTTGATAACTTGATAAATATACTAGTCAGACGCTCCCATTATCTTTTATGAAAAAATGCGCATCACTTTAAAACACCCTTTTGACCTAGTCAATCTTTGACTAATATGCCTAAAACTTGTGTTTTAAATATTTGCTCTTAAAACTCAGTTTTTATAAGAAATTTAGTTGTTTTATGAAACCAAAACTTGGATTTCTCATATATCCTTTTTTTCAATTACGGAATGTGGTTTCATTAAACCCAACACGATTACAAGTATAAAATACTTGTAAAGGTATTTTAATTTCTTTACTTAAAACATTTAGTATAAAAGGGCCTTGATCATAATAACTATTATAATTTCTTAAATGTTTTATCTAAAAACTTTTTATCTAGAAATAATAACTATTATTTCTTGTTTCAACATGTTCAATGCTTTGAACATAATTTTTCATAAAATCTTTAAATACTTGTAAATTAGAAAAACTTTCTAATTTCATAAACACGACTTTGTTTATCTAAGTATTTATATAGTGAGATTAGCATTTATGTAACTACAACAATTAATGCATAAGATCACGATGAATCACCTATTAAGCCAAAGCTTGACTTATTAGTAACCTTTAATCACAACTAGACTAACTTGATTCATCAACAAACATACGTGCATAGATATAAGCTAAATAATTCAATATTTTTAAGATTTAAACCATAATGTCATCCAAAAGTTGAAAACATGCCAATAATATCCAAAAGCTTTAAATAAAATGTTTAATAACTATAAAACATGAATTTTTAAATATCCGAAAAGCACGTGGGATCTCTAATGCCGGGCCGTTTCACTTTCCATTATTTCCTACAATAAATGATTTCAAGATATTAGAATACTCGTAAAATCTTTTACAAGTGGAAAGTGACAAAGAATTTAATCACACGATACCTGAGGAGCCAGTCTTGCCTCCTGCTTCGTGAACCTTCGGTCAATCTTTCTTCCAGTGTCCGACCTCGTCACACTCGAAGCACCGATTCTTGGTCCTTGTTTTGTTTGGCTTTGACTTCTTGCCCTTGTTGTTGTCAATAGCCCTGGGTGCATTCTGGCTGGGCTTGGTTTTACCCTTTCCCTTTCCATTGCGCCCCTTTCTCTTCTTACTTCCACCATTGCCCGCTAGAAGAATGTCCTTAGACTTGGTCCCGATACTCTGCTCTGTAGTCTTAAGCATAGAATACAGCTCTAACACGGATTTCTCCATGTTGTTCATGTTGTAGTTGACTATAAAAGGCTTATAGTCATCTGACAACTAGTTGAGTTTCGTATCCGTTGCTAGCTGCAGCGGTACTGGGTGCCCAAGTCTCTCTAGGTGGTCCATATACCCTTTCATTTTCACGACGTGGGCACTGACCGACGTCCCCTTTGCCATCTTGCATGAGTTAAATGCCCTGGTGGCATCATAACGCTTTGTGCGGGCTTGCTCCTGGAACATATCCCTTAGATGGCAGATCATGTCATAAGCAGGAGTCTCCATCATGCTTGTCTGCAACTTTGTACTCATTGTTGCAAGCATGAGGCAACTAACATCAAGGGCGTCATTAGAGCGCTTCTGATAGGCCTCCCTGACATCTGCCCTAGCGTTGTTGGTAGGGGGATTTCCTAAAGGTTGTTCTAGGACGTACCACTTTCTCTCGTGCTTTAGCACGATCTGGAGATTTCGCTCCCATGTGAGAAAGTTTGGTTCGGTGAGCTTATCCTTCTCTAGGATAGAGCGAAGTGAGAGGTTGTTAGTGTTGGTAACGTTGTTTGCCATCTACAAATTAAAACTCGGTTTAATTAGTAATTGCAAATAAACTTTTCTAACAGATATTAATAAACCCTTAAATAATATATATCAGACCTAGGACCCATATTTCACATACTTAACGCAAGGTTTGGGTATTTCCTGCCAAGTCATGCTATTTCTGGTAGGTAACATCATTTACCAATCGTACCTAAGTGATACGACTCCTAGAACCTCATAGAGTACTTGGATAAAATCTAGTATGTTTAATTCTACTCTAGTGCTTTTTGGGTCGGGACTCCCGATTATCATAGAATCTTTCATACCCTTTGCCGCAATGGTTTGAACCCGGATGCCCAAGGTTTGGGCACTTCCGACACCCGAGTACTGTCAGGATCGGATATAGATTATATCAAATAACAAGAACTAACTTTAAATAATCAATCAGAGTAAAATAAAAGTTAATCTTTAACTATGATCACAATCAATTAAGAAGTTGCGGAATAACACTTAATTGATTAAAGAAGGTTTTAAACAAAGATTAATTCAATCAAACAGTAGTTTTATTAATCAACCAGAATGATTACAAAAGCAAACTTCACCCCCAATCTAACTTATTCTGTTAGACGAAGAACACAGACTGTTCTTAGGTTTCAACAAGAAACTTAGAGGCTAAAAACACTTTCTGAAAAAAATTAAATAACAATAAGAACAAATGCTTTGAATAATGAGATCAAATCGTCGTGCTTAATTGATCATCTAATGAAGTATATATAGACTCTTGATCCTCCTTGAATTGTTGACAGTTAGGTAATCTTCTATCTTCTGAGATAATCTTGATAATCTTCAAAGTATTTCGAGATATCTTCAAAGATAGGATTTTCCAAATATAGCTCAACAGAAACTGTTTAATGAACACAATAGTTCTTTATCCTTCTAATAGTCTTCAGCTTCAAGGTCTTCAAACAGTTTTTGACTTTGTTAACTAACAGTTCTGAACTTTTGTACTAACAGTTGTAAACCTTGCAGCAATTGTTAGTTACAACTGTTATCACCAAAATACTCTAACAGTTTTACCTTTGCATGTTCAACAGTTTCAATGACTTAGCGAATTTCCCAACAATCTCCCCCTAACTTAAAGTATTGAACAATACACTTAAGTTGTTTTATAGGGTTCAACCATAGAAACATTCACATAAGCAAAGAACATATTAACATTAATTCTGCAAAGTAAAATTGTTATAATCAAAATATGAAAGAAAAATTACATTTTCTCTTTCTCTATCAGCTCCATCCTTTCTTTCAGTCTTCTTCCCAGATCTTCCCTTAACTTTACTGGACCATAAAACTTTGCCTTTACCATGTACACCAATTTGGTCTTACTATGATCAACAAAATTAAGATCAAACCATTGGGTTTTAGCATTGTTTGTCACAAGATTATACACCCTTGATCTTTCAAAAACTTTCACAGTCAATATAGGAAATCTTTCATCATTTGTCAGTATTGACATTACTCTCTGTGGATTGCATATACTCGATAAATGTACTAAAAATACTTTTATCTCAATTTCAGCTTCCTTTCCAAAATGACTTACCCCATATTCATACATTTCTTGTACATCTCTCCTGGTCACACTATCCATCAGTGCAGAGAAACTGACATAGCTTTCAATTGGTTCCACCTCTCTAACAATGGTGACACCCTGCTTTCCAGTTTCCACTCTCAGCATTTCAAACCTCCATTCTTTGATATGCGACTTTTGAGCTTCAAATTTATCAATTCTTTCTTTTATCTCTTTTGAGAGTCTATCTTGCAAAATAGTTTTGACCAAGCCTGTTTTGACTTTTTCTTCAGACTGTTGGGGTTTTTGGACTGATTGGGGTTTCTTCTTTTCCACTACTGGCTTGGGAGGTGGAACTGTTTTCTTCTTTACAACTCTTTTTCTTTTTACTCCCTTACCAGCAGCTTCCTTTACTTTCTCTTCTTCATCAATCTGAGTAGTAATCTCATCAGCCAGCTTCTTTGCTATCTCAAAATCAGTCTGTTCTTGTTCTCTTAGCTCAGCTGCTAGCCTTAATGCAAATTCATGATCACGCTCTTCTTGTTGCTGTCTTGAAAGCTTGAGTTTAGGACAAACAACAACAATTTCTTTACCTTTGCCTGAAACAGGAGGCAACTCAGATTCTTTCTTTCCTTCCTGGATGACTATCCCTTTATACCCTTTCTTTGGAGGTAAAGATTCTAACGTAGCAACCTTTCCATCAAGCCATCCATCATCGATTTTCTGTGCCATTCTAGAAGAACTTATTCCCAAATATTGAGCACTAATATCAACCAAATAGTTCTGCTTAACTGTTGACCACGATTTGAAAATCTCAGTGCTTGGAACATCTGCAGTTGATACCATCCTGTTGATTAGCATCCTATCAACACTTGAAAGCTGTTCTTCTTCTTCTTCATTAACCGCTTGGACACTTGCAACTGTTAATTGATTTGAAGTTACAACTGTTGGTTGTTGTGTTGCAACTGTTTGCTCATTTGGAGCAACAACTGTTTGTTTATCCTGTGGAGCTGTCTGTTTAACTTCTTCCTGCTTGGATTTTCTTCTTCCTTTAGCTTGAGCAGTTGAAGAGATTTTCACCAAGGATTTGGGTTTAAGCAACATCTCATGAGTATGAAGAACATTTGTTGCTTTCTTCAGATTCTCATCAAGAAAGTTCAGCTGCTTATCTTGCCTTATTAACACCTCATTGTGAACTGCTACCACCTTGAGTACTTCGGTTGCCTTCTCCAACTGTTCAGTCAGTTCTTTTATCTTCTCATCTTGAGAAACTATCCTTTTGTTTTGAAGAGCAATCCTTTTCTTTAGGTGTAAATGAGCAGCAAGGTAAGGTGCAAAGTTAGGATCCGTCAATGCATGTTGTTTCAGTCTAGTCTCAATGTCAGTTAGTGTTTCCACTGTGACCATATCATTGACATTTTTCACTGGTGGTTGACTCCCCTGAGTGTCACCATCAGTACCCCTCTGTTCTTGGTTCTGGGGATTACCAGAAACTGTTTTACTAGTCTCTGTTGCCATGGTTGAGGTCTTAGCTATGTTAACACTGTCCTGTTTATCCCTTGCGGATAAAACAGTAGTGTCAGCCTCAAAGACCATATGATCACCCTCTTGAGGAATGATCACCTCCTCATTGTGCCTGGGAGACAGCACCAAAGGTTCCCTTTCGATATTCTGCACAGGTAAATGCACCTGTGCAGGGCTAACAGTTTGGGGTTCTCTAACTGTGGTGGAAGGAGCACCAACAGTTTTCCTCTTCTTTCTAAATACTTTTAGTGCAGGGGCTTGTGTTGTAGATTTTTCAAAAGAAGCAGGTTGGGAATTTTGAGTATCTTGGACTGTGGGTTCCAGTGTTGGTGGTGTAGCAATACGATGGGTTTCATGCTCAACACTGGCAGTCCTGTTTCTTGACAAAAACTCCACCATTTCAGAGAGTGGAGGAGTTATGGCACCAGAGAAACTCTTGCCATTAATCAACAGTTTGCTCAAAGTGGAAGCCACATGAGCAGAGGGAATAATGACCCTCTTGTGTGTTTTTAGATTTGGCATCAAAAAGTTTAACAATACTTGCACAAATCGAGGATACATCAAAAAGAGACCATACTTGGTCCCTAGATGTTTTACCATGCCATTGAAAATTAATTTTGAAAAGTTGAAGCAACGATTGTTGGCCAAACAGATTAAGGCCAATGCAATGTTGCTTCCAAATTCGTTCCATCCTGTTCTTTTAGGACTGATGCACTGCTGGAGAGTATGAATCAAATACTTCCAGTGAGCACAGAATTGTCCTTTATAGAATGTACCCTTCCCTGAAGGACCCTCATACCCAAGCTTAACAAGCTCGGCATGCAAAAAATCTAGTGAAACTGAATCAGAATACTCACCCTCACTATCATTGAGTTGTAGAAGGTGGCGAATGGTGTCCTCAGAGATTGAGACGGTCAACTCATCAATGGTAGAATCAATCCATTGCACGTCATCAGTTGTTCGAAGTTGAGCATGTTTCCAAAACTGATCAATGTAAGAAGTGTATATGGTAGGATTGATGGTGAGTGAAGTGTTGAGATCGGACGATGAGAGATAATCAATCATATCGTGAAACGTGTGAAGATCATCGGGTTTTGAAAGAAAAGCAAGCATGTTATGTTCCTTGACGAATGGAAGGGGAGCCATGGCGATTTGATAGCAGAATTCTAGGGTTTTAGCGTTCAAACGAAGTTCAGTATGCGTAAAGAAACCTCTGAGGAGGGAATGGTTTATATATGTTTTGATTGTTGAACGCAATCCAAAGGCTTCCAAAATCCTGCAAAGACCAAAGCACCCTTTAATAGCTTAACAGTTGACGGACAAAAATGAACTAACAGTTGAGAAACTGTTTTTAATAGCTTAACTGTTGACGGACAAAAATGAACTAACAGTTGAGAAACTGTTTTCATAAGATGTAACAACTGTTATTCAAAAGTTCACTCCCTTTTGTTTGATCATTTATATGAATTGACAGTTGTTTAGGGTTTACAACTGTTCTTCATTTCTCGCCCTTAGTTGACAAATTTCTCCCCCTCAGTTGCACATGGACTTTGTCTAACAGTTGCCGAAGCCATATGCTAACAGTTGAAAAACTGTTAGTATTGATTGAAACAGAAATGTGCAACTGTCAAACAAACTTTCAGCTCACATATATCAAATGCTGAAGCAATAAAAATAAAACATTAGAGAACACAGTCATCAACATAAGATATATTTTATTCAAGATAATCACATTTGAGCTACAATAATATTGAGACAAACAATACTGTCTTGTGCTATAGATCTAAACACAGCTTATAAGAACTGTCTTAACACCGAGATCTACATATGACAAATTATCGATAACAGTTTGTATCATCAAATCTGAACTTTAAGGGAAGACAATCATCATCACATTCTTGCTCAAGAATGTCTTTGTTATTTAAGAATCGAGTTCAGAATAGCCTCTACAGTGCCGCCATCGCCTTACTGAGAAGCCTGTCTTCAAAGAGTGGTCATGTAATGCACGAGCCATTGTTGGTACTGCTTATCTAATTGTGCAAGGCCGTCTCGTAGGTGTGGGAGAACAATGATCTACACCGTAAGTGTAGACAACTTTCTCCGTCAACTGTTGACAAGCCTTAGACAATTGTCAAAACATACTACCTACCAATGGGTGTGCAGTAGACCTTCTCATCATATGCATCACCAGAGACGATTGTCATAATTTTCCTCGTGGGTGTGCAGTGGAACTAGTCATCTATGACAGTGACTTCCACTGCCTCAGCATCTGAGGCCCTCTGGTGGTTACTAGTATTATATCTTCGAACATGGAACCACACTACGGAGTTTGTAGTGCCTGCTAGGTTCAAGACGAATCTTAGACAACATGGTGTAGGCAATTCATGGAAGAGAGTGAAATTTTCAAAATCACCTCTTATACGAATATGATCATTTGGTTTATTTGGCCTACGTGGATCTGGATGTTGTGTCAAAGTGAACCTATCTCGATCATCATGCATCTCAAGAACACATGATGAGTAATGCCAAAGCTCATGCATTCTTACAAATGGGGCAGGGATGGTTACATAACTTTGTCTAACATTAATATCTTTGAGGGTTATTAGAAAAAGTTAGTATCCATTTGCAGAGAGAAGAGTGTGCAAATGTAGGTGTGATTTGTGAAGGATGGGTGCAAGACTATTTATAGAGAAACTAGGAGGCATTAATGTCCATTAATAGCCATTAATGACCATTAATATCCAGTAATTTCCATTAATAGCATGCAGTGACTGGTCATATCAAATGCACTATAGAACAAGCAAAATGACTCACCTTTATCAGTTTGGAACTGTTGATTCAAGAAAGTGAATTTACCTTTACCTCATAACAAGGACAGTCACGAGTGTGAAAAACTGTTTGTGAGACAGGTCAGCAGATATGTCCAAAACTGATGTGTGAAATTGCATTTCCCTCTCTGAATACTTAAAGGATAACAGTTGTTAGAAAACGTAACTAACAGTTGCAAACTGTTAGTGTGAAAAACATGGAATAATGAACAACTGTTAGTCCAAGTTAATCATTCCAATGTTGGAAATCAAAAAGTTGAATCTGCTCACATCAAAAGCTTTAGTGAACAAATCAGCTAATTGATCATCAGTATGAATTTTCATAACTTGGATTAATCTCTTTTCATTGCAGTCTCTTATGAAGTGAAATCTGATTTCAATGTGCTTGGTTTTAGAATGCTTCACTGGATTATTAACTATGCTAATAGCACTGGTGTTATCAACATAAATAGGAGTATTTAAGAAAGACAAACCATAATCCAGAAGCTGATTTTGGATCCATAACACTTGTGAACAGCAGCTTGATGCAGCAATGTATTCAGCCTCAGCTGTTGAAGTTGAAACAGTTGTTTGTTTCTTGCATTGCCATGAAACCAGCCTTGATCCAAAGAATTGACATCCTCCAGAGGTTGATTTTCTGTCCACATTGGCTCCACCATAGTCACTATCAGAATATGCCACCAAATCAAAAGGTGAATCATTAGGATACCAAAGTCCCAATTTTGGTTGGCCTTTGAGGTATCTAAAGATTCTCTTTACAGCAAACAGGTGTGACATCTTCGGACTGCATTGGAACCTGGCACAAACACAAACAGCAAACATTATATCAGGTCTAGAAGCAGTTAAGTACATTAATGAACTAATCATTGATCGATAGAGGTGTATATCAACATCCTCCCCCTCAGAATCTGCTCCCAACTGTTTGTGTGTTTCCATTGGAGTACTTGCCAGCTTCACATCTTGATAGCCAAACTTGTCCAATATGTCCTTGACATACTTAGATTGGCTTAGAAAAATACCAGTGGGCTTCTGTTTGACTTGTAATCCCAAGAAAAATGTGAGTTCACCCATTGAACTCATCTGAAATCTTTTGTGCATAATGACTTCAAATTCTTTGCACAAGCTGTCATTTGTGGATCCAAAGATTATATCATCAACATAGATTTGAACAAGCAAAATCTCTGTTTTAACAATCTTTGTAAACAATGTTTTGTCAATTGTGCCTCTCTTAAAACCATTCTCAAGGAGATAGGATGACAATGTCTCATACCAAGCTCGAGGAGCTTGATGTAGACCATATAGGGCTTTATCTAACCTATATACCTTGTCAGGGTACTTTGAGTCTTCAAAGCCAGGGGGTTGACACACATATACCTCCTCATCAATAGTGCCATAGAGAAAAGCAGATTTGACATCCATTTGATACACCTTAAATCCTTTGAAGCTTGCAAAAGCAAGAAATAGCCTAATGGCTTCAATCCTTGCAACAGGTGCAAAAACATCATCATAGTCTATTCCTTCCTCTTGTGTGTAGCCTAGTGCAACCAGTCTTGCTTTGTTCTTGATAACAATCCCTCTTTCATCTTTCTTGTTTCTGAACACCCACTTGGTGCCAATTACTCTTTTACCTCTTGGAAGCTCAACCAACTTCCAAACTTGCTGAATTTGAAATTGTAAGAGCTCCTCTTGCATTGCCTCTACCCATGAAGGATCTTTCAATGCCTCAATTGCTTTCTTTGGTTCTATTTGAGACAAAAAGCAAGCATTCACGTCAAATTGGGCAAGATCCACACCACTATTTTCATTTTGCAGCATATTCCTTGTTCTGATAGGAGTGGTTGGATTTCCAATTATTTGTGATATTGGATGAATCTTGTGAACTCTTGATGTAGGAATGTTTTCTTCAGTCAGTTCATCCCCTAGATTAGACAGATCAAACTCACATTCACTTGAATTTTCAGCGTTATCACACACTTGATCAGCAGAGTCAGTGTGGTGTTGAGGATCATGGGATTCCATGTCCTTTAAAGATTCAGCATCCATCAATGGATCAACAGCATTGGAGAACTCTTGTTGAAGCATAGGAATCACAACAAAGTCTTCAGTAACTTTGTTTGAACCAACAGTTGTTGGTTTTGAGCTAACAGTGTCAAAACTGTTTGGGCTGGAGGAAGATGTTTGATGATTTTCACCAACAGTTGTTGGGGTACCTGTAGCTGTTTCAGTAGAATACTCAAAAGAAAGAGATTTAGACAATGCATCAATATCAAATAACCAATCAGGTCCATTACCTGCAATATTGATCCTATTTTCATTGAAAGAGACATTCATACTCTCTTCTATGATTCTAGTGACATTGTTAAAAACTCTATAAGCTTTACTTTGAGTGGAGTATCCTACAAAGAAACCTTCTTCAGCCTTACTCTCAAACTTGCCTAACTGTGACTTGGTATTAAGGATAGTGCACGGACAACCAAACGGTTTGAAGAAGTTGATTAAAGGTTTTCTCTTGAGAAACAACTCATAAGGAGTTTTCCCTTTGGACTTGACTACTTGTACTCTATTCTGAACATAGCAGGCAGTGTTCACTGCTTCTGCCCAGAATGTCATTGGAAGCCTAGAATCGGCTAACATTGACCTAGCAGCCTCTATCAAAGTCCTATTCCTTCTCTCAGCAACTCCATTCTGTTGGGGAGTCCTAGGAGCACTAAACTGTCTTTCAATACCTTTACTTTCACAAAAACTGTTTAGCTCATAGTTCTTAAATTCAGAACCATTGTCAGATCTAATGACTTTCACCTTCAAATCAGATTGATTTTCAATTTTAAGAATAAGAGACTTAACTAACTCAGCTGTTTCATCCTTTGTTCTAAGAAATTGAACCCATGTGAACCTGGTGAAGTCATCAACTATGACTAAACAATACGCTTTCTTCCCTATACTCACCACAGATGTAGGACCAAAAAGGTCCATGTGTAACAATTGTAAAGGTGCAGTAATAGAAGAAACTTCTTTGGTCTTATAAGAAGTTTTGTGTTGCTTGCCTTTAAGACATGCCACACAATGATCATCACATGAGAACTCTTTTTGGGGCAAACCTCTTACCAAACTGTTTTTAGCTAACAAGTTCATGGTTTTAAAATTCATGTGACACATCCTTCTATGCCAAATGGCAGACTCATCATGAGATGCTTTGGAGAGTAAACAGCTTAACACATTTTGTTTAGCAATCTTTTGTGGATCAAGACAATATACATTATCTTTTCTAGGTGTTCTTAAAAGAACATCCTTCTCATTTAATTTAAAATCTTTTGAAAGAATAATGCATTCTGAATCTGTAAACAAAACTTTGTTTCCATTGTCACAGATTTGAGATACACTTAACAAATTGTACTTAAGCTGTTCAACAAAGAAAACATCATTAAATGTAAGTGTACCTGCCTCAACAGCTCCTTTACCTGTGATTTTTCCTCCCTTTGGATTTCCTCCAAATGCTACAAATCCTCCATTGATTCTTTTGAAATCCTTCAAACATTGTGGATTTCCAGTCATGTGCCTTGAGCATCCACTATCCACATGCCAAATTCCTCCTTGATTCGTCCTATGAATGCTCTGCACAAATACAATCAGTTAGTAGCAGGAAGTACCCAGGCCATGCAGGTCTTGGGTACACCGTTCAAGTCATAATACTTAAACAGAGTTTTGTTCTTTTTGATTTCATCCAAATTAGATTTCTCTAACTTGTGTGAAGAATACTTTGTAAGAACATGTGGTTTCGAACTGTTGTGATTAACAGTGGACACCTTTGAACAAACAGCTGGTGGAGTTGATAAAACAGATGAATCAACTTGTGATTCCTTTTGATTTTCAGTATGAAGAACAGTCTTACCCTCTCCAGAATCAGTTTGTTTTTGAATTTTCATCCAAGCCAAACCAGCAGTTTTTGGTTTTGCTAAAACAGTTTTGGAACTGTTAGTTGGTTTGGATGTAACAGTTTTAGAACTGTTTGCCAGTTTTGGCTTAGCAGTCTTAGAACTATTGATCTGTTTTGACTTAACAGTTTTAGAACTGTTATTCTGTAGATTATATCAAATAACAAGAACTAACTTTAAATAATCAATCAGAGTAAAATAAAAGTTAATCTTTAACTATGATCACAATCAATTAAGAAGTTGCGGAATCACACTTAATTGATTAAAGAAGGTTTTAAACAAAGATTAATTCAATCAAACAGTAGTTTTATTAATCAACCAGAATGATTACAAAAGCAAACTTCACCCCCAATCTAACTTATTCTGTAGTTTGGGACTTTTGTTTTGAGTGCCATTGGTCTGTGGGTTATAGTAACAATCTTGAACTAAATGATTAAATCTTCCACAAATGTAGCACTTTTTGGTTTTCACAATAGGTAAACCAGTTCTTTGTGACCAGAATTGGTTCCTATTTCTTTGGTTTCCTCTAACAGTTGCAGATTGAGGAAACTTTTGGACACCATGTTTTTGACATGTGCATGCAGGCATTTCAGTATGCCTTTTCTTAGGCTTGGGTTTAGCCTGAGATTTTGAAGCTTCCATTTTCTTCTTGGCATACATAACTTCACCAACTTTCTCCTTTCCTTTGGCTTTGGTACTAACAGTTGGGCTTTTTGGCTTAGAACTGTTTGGGTTCTTGTTGGAACTGTTAGTGTAAAGATGGGGACTATTTGTAACAGTTGTGGAACTGCTAATAGAGTTAACAACTTTTGAGGGTTTTGGCTCATTGGTGAGGGGTTCAGTGGATGCTTTTACAAACACCACAGGTTGCAAAGATGATTTTGTGCGAATGGGCTCACACAGGATGTGATTTTCATATGGAATACCTTCATCCTTCTTCACAACTTCCTCATTATCTTCAATACTTACTACTGACACAACTTCATCTTCATAACTTTCAAACTTTGGATCAGCTGACTTAAGTTCATCTTCCAAAGGTTCATTAACATATCTGTCAGCTACCTCAGACATTGGAGTTATGTAGTTTTGGTTGTATGGAGGTGGGGTTTGTTTGTATCCTAGGCCAGTTTTCACCTTGTCTCTCACTTGAGATTGTAGCAGAGTCTCAAGCTTAAGGTTTGCCGCCTTGAACATTCCAAGATCAATGTCCACACCCTCCAATTTCTTTGTGAGTTCATCCACCTTGCTTTCTTTTTCAACCAACTTCCTTTTCAGACTATCAATCTCATCTTGAAACTGCTCTTTCTCCCACTTATGATATTTTCTATCATAGTCCATTTGCAGTTCATTAGCCTGATAGTCTTTAATTTTCTTTTCAAAATCTTCTATCACAGCAGTATACTCATACCTTCTCTCCTCCATTTTACTTAGAGCAGCACATACTTTCTTATTGTGCTCTCTAAATCTCTTAACAATAGCTCTACATTCACCAGGACATAGTTTAGAAGATACCTGTATGTCCTCAGATTCTGGAGAATCCATCTTGATGGAGGAGTCAGTCAATGCCATCAAAGCTTTGTTGCTGGTAGCCTCCTCTGCTTGATCACTCCAATCAAATCCATGGCCTTCTTGTGAGACCAATGCTGAGGAGGTATGGTTCTGAGTTGGCCTCTGACCTTGATTCTGAACTTGTCCACCAGATCTGCATTCTCTTGCAAAGTGGCCAAGTTGTTGACATTTGAAGCATCTAACCTTTGACTTGTCAAATCCAGCCTTGCCATCAGCTCTGAAATTCATGTTTTGCCTTCCAGTTCTTTTAATGAATCGCTTGGCTCTAACGGTAAGCATGGCCATCTGCCATTTGAGATCCATTTACTCAAGATCATCAGGGTGCACTTGTTCAAGATCCTCATTGGTGAGGGTTGAATGTGCATGGCTGGCAAGAAAAGCTTCAAGAACTGCATCTGGAGTATTCATATCTAGTCCAACAACAGAACTAGTACCTGCACCACTATCAAGAGAGTTAGTTAATGAATGGTTTGATTCCATACCTGAGGAAGATAGGAGAGCAGCATTATGGCTAGGGATAGCAGTTTTTCTTTTTCCCTCTATCTCTCCCTCAAACACTATCAAACTATTATAGAGGTCATCTAACTCTATGTCTTCAAGAGAATCCTTGGTTCTCCATTGTGCAGCAAACACAGTCCATTCATCACCTAGAGACCTAAGAAATTTTCTATTTATCTCATCTTGATCAAGCCTAACCTTAGCACTCTCCAGTTGACTCACCAGTTTGTAAAACCTATCAAAGATTTGGGTGATACTCTCATTCTTCCCACTGGTGAAGTTCTCATAGGCTTGTTTAAGAAGGTCTCTTTGGTTTTTCTTAGAACTAGCATTCCCAACAAACCTCTTCTCCAGAGCATTCCAAAGTTCATGAGCATCATCAAATTTCTTGAATTGATGTTGATACTCATTGGGAATAGCAATCTGAAGGATGCTGAGGGCTTTCATTTCAATCATTCTATCCTTCTTTTCAGCATCTGTCTTTGGTGGTGGTTTCTTCTTTGGTTTTCCATTCTCATCCAGTTCAATGGGATTAGTAGGAACAGTTTCAATGATTTGCCAAACAGCATAGTCCATTAGTTGGACATGCTGTTTAATTCTTAGTTTCCACATCTCAAAATCAGATGGTTTGAGCATGGGAACACGAATGTTGGACCCTGATCCACTGTTATCAGAAGAACCTCCCGAATCCATTGAAACAAATTGATTTAAACAAAAAAACAGTTTTGAAAAATAAAGCAAGGTAAAGCAAAAACCTTCAACTGGTGATCAAAGGAACCTTAATGATAAGGCTCTGATACCACTTGTCAGGATCGGATATAGATTATATCAAATAACAAGAACTAACTTTAAATAATCAATCAGAGTAAAATAAAAGTTAATCTTTAACTATGATCACAATCAATTAAGAAGTTGCGGAATCACACTTAATTGATTAAAGAAGGTTTTAAACAAAGATTAATTCAATTAAACAGTAGTTTTATTAATCAACCAGAATGATTACAAAAGCAAACTTCACCCCCAATCTAACTTATTCTGTTAGACGAAGAACACAGACTGTTCTTAGGTTTCAACAAGAAACTTAGAGGCTAAAAACACTTTCTGAAAAAAATTAAATAACAATAAGAACAAATGCTTTGAATAATGAGATCAAATCGTCGTGCTTAATTGATCATCTAATGAAGTATATATAGACTCTTGATCCTCCTTGAATTGTTGACAGTTAGGTAATCTTCTATCTTCTGAGATAATCTTGATAATCTTCAAAGTATTTCGAGATATCTTCAAAGATAGGATTTTCCAAATATAGCTCAACAGAAACTGTTTAATGAACACAATAGTTCTTTATCCTTCTAACAGTCTTCAGCTTCAAGGTCTTCAAACAGTTTTTGACTTTGTTAACTAACAGTTCTGAACTTTTGTACTAACAGTTGTAAACCTTGCAGCAATTGTTAGTTACAACTGTTATCACCAAAATACTCTAACAGTTTTACCTTTGCATGTTCAACAGTTTCAATGACTTAGCGAATTTCCCAACAAGTACCGTTTAACAAAAAAGGTGTACCATTAGATGGGTAGCACATTGATCTAAGATTTTCTTGGGTTTTATATTAAGTTTATAAACTCAATTTTCCAGTTTTTGAAAAACCATTTTAAAACCGTCTGTTAAAAAAAAACGATTTATATGTGTATCTATACTAGGTGCACAAAACAGCTTTATAAGTTTGAAACTTATAATCCTGAAAAAACTTTAAATTTAAAAAAAATTTAACTAATACGACTAACAAGCTGAAGTCGTACTCTAGTTTGTCATAAATCGTGGTTTTTCTCTGTATTAAACCTATTTATTTAGCATCACACATATAAGAGTAAGCAATAAATAAATGAACACAACCACGCAGATAATAAAAGAGGTATAGTCTTTGCCAACGGAAACCAAATGGTCAATCTAAGGACAAAACTATCCTATCTCGTCTTGCTGACCATCTTCAAACCTCCTACTGGATTTGACGTCTCCGGTTTTATAAAAAACTTCCAACTCCGTGTTCTTGGTCTTGTTGTCTTTTTGGTCTTCTCAAAAACAATAAATAAAAAAACTATTCTATTACAATTACATAACTAGAAAAAAGGGTTGTAAGTGGCACGCAGGCCTCCCCAAAACCAAAAACGAAAAAAAAAACAACCACGGGTCTAGTTGGCAAAAGACTATAACCAAAAACTATCTAACACAACCGGTTAACTCGACCAATACTCCAAAACAAAATATCCGAGTTAACAATGAAATATATGTATAAATTTTATCAACAACCACGCAATTATATATACAAACGATAATAAAAGCGATAAACACAAAATCTGATTTGTTTAATTATTCTCATATATCCTTTCGACTAATAACTGTGAATCAAAAATGAGAAATATAGTTAGATGCGTTAAACTATCTCGTTAGGATAACCTTGGATGAACTATTAATTAAGGCGAGATAAAGTTACTTGTTGTTTTAAACTTAACCATAATGAAAACCTAGATCTAATTACAAAACTTGTAAATTAAATCTTCTTATTTTCATAAAACTTAGTTTTTAAAATAAAAAAACTACAAACTTGGTCATAAAATAACACTCGTTCTGCTCTTCTTTCTAACACTTTATATAATTTTATAAAACTCGTTTTATAGTAAAACTTATATCGTATGCACGATAAAACTATAAAAACTAATATTCTAACTTGCTAGTTAAAATATATCGAATTAAATAAATTATATAAATATAACCTTTTAACCTTAAAAACTTTAAAGTTATAATTGTGTCTTTAATTTAATCCCGAAGAATTTTCATCGTTACCCATCTTAATCGACAAACCTACTAATTCACAACCTCTGCTGGGCAGTAACTCCCTTGGGTCGTAAACCTTACTGGGCTGATTAATCCTTGGGCCGAAAACCTTTACTAGGCCGGTTAGTCCTTGGGCCGAATGGTGCCTGGGCAGAAAACATTTACTTGGCCGGTTAGTGTCCTAGGCCGAAACCCTTTTTGGGCCGATCGGTTCTTGGGCCAAAACCCATCATCACCGCTTACCATCACATACGACCCCCACCACTGTCGATCACCACTTACGACCGCCACCACCGCCGACCACCCTGGCCGCCGATGGCTACCGTCAAGAACCATCGCCGCGGGTAAGGCGCCACGGTTGCCCATGAAGACCAAAAATTCTGATTTTAATTATTAATAAAAAACACAAGATTTTTATCGAATTACTTGTTTTTAACCATTAAACTGTTGGGGAGATAGAGATATCAAACCATAATCAAACATGTCTATTATTTTAAATAGGATTTGATGCTAACAAAACCACATATTCAATTTTGTACTTGGTTCAATAAAAAACATGTGTTGTTTTTCATGTTAGACTTAAAGAAATTCCTAAGTAAGAAATGACAGTTGAAGAACAAAAGTGTCAGCTGAACACTGAGTATCAGCCAAAGGACCAGCTTCATGAAGATCATCTAAGAAGAAAAGACAAGTCAAGAAGCATCAACTGAGCATCTACAAAGCATCAGCTGATGGTCCAAAACCATCCGCTGAGGGTTTCTTCAAGATCAGTTGAGCAGTCACGGATCAGCTGAGTCAATCACTCTGATCAGCTGATGCCTCCTCAGATAAGCTATTCTTTTCATACTCAATCTTTTCTCTGTCAGCTTATCACTCTCAATGATCAGCTGAGCCATTTGGATATACTGATCATAAAAGTTGATTAGTTTACATAGTTTCACTAGAGTTTGTGTTATCAGCTAAGCAATTCTGATCAGCTGAGCAAACCTCAGTAGACGAGTCTTTCACATTTATCCTTAGCTGAGCAAAAATATGTTTGCATTTCAGTGTCTGTTAGCTGAGTCATTATACAATATCTCAGTTAATAGTTTTTCATTGTATTATTTTCTTAAGTCCAAGGCAGAACATGTGTTGTTCTATTATGCCTTTAGATCTATCTTTGTAAAAGTACTAAGCACTTTTTGAATCTGCAATGAGACAAAAAGGATTGATCTTGATCCCCTGGAAAAGGTGAAAGATACTTTAGAAGAGAAGATCTCGAAGATATGCTTCAACAACTAAGTATGGCTGGAAACTCTATACTTGGTTAAGTCAAGTCTTCAAAAAGCATGGTGTTGATAAAAGTACAAGCATGGAAAGAGAAGTTTACTCTCCCTAGACAAAAAGGTAGTACTTTAATAATATAATAATAGATAGTGGGAATTGACTTAACCGGATAGTACATTCACTTTACACACTTTTCGTATAAAGTGAACTTACTTTCTACCCACTAACTTTATCTATTATAATATTATTAAATCAAGTACCTTTTTCTATCAACCCCGACACCACCTTTCTTATATATACTCATGCATGGAAACATGCTAAGTATGCGAATAGATAGAGTTGAACACTAAAATCTCATTTGTTGAGAATTTAGAAGAGTTAGCATTTTACATTCAGTGTAACAAACTTGTTCATGTGTTGAACATATTAGACATAAGTTGTTTAAGATTAGCTTCGTCTATGTGCTAGACATATTTAGTTGCCACCTTTTATTGAACTTAGATTTTTCGCATCTAGTTCATGTAATTCTTGATTTACATCGATAGAATTATATAAAAGTAAACCGTGTGTCTATTAAATTTAGCTAAAGTTTGTATTCAACCTCCCCCCCATTCTACAAACATTTTTTGTTGTAGTATCCATTCGGGACAAATAACTGGTATCAGAGCAGGCTAGATAATCCATATCTAAGATTTGTTTTGCTTACTCTTCAACTGCTTCTACCCCACACTACAAAATGGCTACTCCTGTTGCTGCTTCTAACAGTTTCTCAAACAATGGCTCACTCACAAGGTGCCCAATGTTTGATGGGGAAAACTTTTCCCTCTGGAAGAGTAGAGTTCTTCTCTACATGTCCAGCCTTGAGGATATGATGCTCAAGACTGTTACTGAAGGTCCCTATGTTCCTTCCTCCACTGTTGAAGTCACTGTTGTCACTGATACAACTCCTGCAGTAGAAAGATATGTTGTCAAAGTTGTTCGTCAATGGTCTGATGAAGACAAAAGGCTGGTTAATCTTGATGTTAAAGCTAGGATAGCCTTAGTCTCTGCACTACCCAATGATGTCTATCATCAAGTTCTCAACTGCAATCTCTGCAAAAGAGATGCTAGACACTTTGACTGTTGCATATGAAGGCACTGAAGAAGTGCAAGAGAACAAGAAACTCCTTCTAGTTAGAGAATATGAGTTCTTCTTTGCTCATAAAGGTGAAAGTCTTACCCAAACCTACACCAGGTTCAACTGCCTTATTAATGATTTAAGAAGGGCAGATGTTCCCAAGAGCAACAAGGAGCTTGTAAACAAGTTTCTAGACTCACTCCCAGAATCTTGGGATCATTTTATCACTGTGCTAAAACATGATGAGAAAATCAAGGGTCTTACACTGGTTGGTTTGTATGGAAACCTTATGAATCATTAACAATCAGTGAAGCAAAGGAAACTTTCTACCAAGGATATGAAGGAAGCTGCAAAAGCTCCATCAACTGCCCTTGTGTCTAAGGATACAAGATCTAGGATTTTTAATGCAGTGGTGGATGAATCCAGTGATGAAGAGGAAGAGATGGAGTCTTCTGATGATGAAGAGCAAGTGGCTAATGGGGATGAAGATTTGGAGGACATGGACAACATTGAAGCTGCTGTTGAGCAGGTTGCCATGTTGGTTAAGAGGTTCAAACCTTTCCTCAAGGGAAAGGGTGTCAAGAAGTTTGGGAAAAGACTTTTCAAATGTGAAAAAGCCAAGTGTAAGTCATAGGCTTCTGAAGGATGCTTCTCCTGTAGCAAGATTGGTCACTATGCCAGTGAATGTAAGTCCAAAGGAAGCTCAAGCTTCAAGGGTCCCTCAAACTCAGACAACAAAGTGGATAATGAAGATAAGAGAAGCTTCTTGCTGCTGTTCTTGACAAGAAGAAAAAGAAAGCTCAGAACAGGGTATTGGTGGCTGAAGAAGAAGATTGGGCTGAGGAAGATCTCTCAAGTGATGAAGATGAGGTCCTTACTGCTCAGCTCAGCTTGATGGCCAACACAGAGAGTATAAGTTCCTTTGATGAGGACATGAAGAAAGCTGCTAAAGCTTGTACTTCTCCTGACTGGGATCCTTCTTCAGTGTATCAAGTTGGAAAATTTTATTAATTATGAAGATAATGAAAAGAACACTACGTTTGATTATCTGTGTGTTGAGTTTCAGTCAAATATTCAAAGAGAAAAGAAGCTAAAAATAGAAATAGAATCACTAAAAGAGAAGTTAAGTCTTAAAGATGAGAAACTGAAACAAATGACAAAATTGGAAGATGATTTAGCTAATCAAAAGATACTTAATCAGATCTTGGTAAAAGAAACCAATAAAGCAACCATAAAGTTTAATGACCTACAAAAAGTAGTTAAATCTTGATGTGTTTCTACTGAGAAGACCACTCAATGTGTCAATGAGCAGATTACAAAACAAGTTCAAGCTATTATTGGTGGAAATTATTCCCAACCTGCTAGTTGTGTTGATTTTGCCAAGGACATAAATATCTTAGAAAAGGTTGATATTTTACCTCTTACTTTTCAAAAGATTGTAATAGGAAAAAGTATTATTACTAACAGATTTCTCAAAAGTAAATGCTCTCAGCTAAAAGACTTAACCACTTCAAAAGTTGACTCAAATTCTATTGTTCTGTCAGAAGGTAAAAGTACTGGAAATTTAATGTTAATGGAAGCCAGTAAATGAATGGAATCATTTGTTGATACCAAATAGATATTATGTTGTCAAACTTTGAAAGTTGATACATTAAATATAAGTATTCAGCTAACTGACATCTCATTAGCTGATGATCTTACATCAGCTGATCAAAAAATAGATGATAGCTGCTCAGCTGATAACCTGTCAGCTGATCAAAGATCCTCTGTTATTTGTTTAGCTGATCAAGTATCACTTCAAACTTTTTTAATAGGAGAAACCAAGAGAAAAGGACTTAATGTTCACATAAAGTCTAAGTCTGCCACACCCAAGGTTGATCAAAAACTTCTTTTAACTAAGGGTCAGCCAAAGGTGACTGTAAACAAAGACCTTATTAGTTTACAGAATCAGTTGCAATAGCTGAATGGTCAAATCTGTCAGCTAATGACTCATAGTCATCATAAGATAGTTAAGACATCTCATGGGCAATCACTAAAACATGTTAAAGGCTCCAAAAAAATGTTATAAATGTGGGAGCAGAGAACATAAGGCAAGTGATTGTTCTCTTGAAGGTAACTCAAGACAGCGGACTAATTTTGATAACACAGTTGTTCCACTCATTCATAAACAACCTAATATGAAGTGGATAGCTAGGTGCAATCCACAGTGATCCACTTAACTGTGGATGCCCTATGTGTCACTAACCTTCTTTCAATCTAATCTATGCAGGGTCTTAGCACATGGTATCTTGACAGTGGATGCTCAAGAACCATAACAGGTTGCAAAGCTTTGCTTAGTAACTACAAGAAGGAAAAGGGTCCAAGAGTGACCTTTGGTGATAACAATTGTGGGCAAACAAAAGACTATGGTGAACTTCATAATGGGAACTTAACCTTGTCCAAAGTCTCATATGTTAAAGGGCTTAAGTATAATCTTATCAGTATAAGTAAACTCTGTGATAATGATCACAAAGTTTTTTTTACTAAAACAAGTGGTTCCATTTTAAACGAAGAAGGAAAAACAGTAATTTGTGTCAAGAGAACCAACGATCTATATACTCTTGATATGTCCTCTGGTGATCCATCTAAGTTAACCTGTTTGTATACAAAATCTGTAACGGACACAAACTGGTTATGGCACAAAAGGCTTTCCCATTTAAACGTCAAAAATACAAACAAGCTAAGCAAGGGTGATCTAGTGTCAGGACTGCCTTCACTGACATATGTTAAGCCTAAACCTTGCTCTGCCTGTGAAAAGGGAAAGGATCACAATACATCTTTTCCATCTAAGCAGACCTTCTCCATTACTGAACCTTTCTATATGTTGCACATGGATCTATTTGGTCCTGTTGCCACTGCAAGCATTGGTGGAAGTAAGTATGCACTGGTTATGGTTGATGAATTCTCAAGATATACTTGGGTCATCTTCCTTAAAGCAAAGAGTGAGGCTGCTGAAGAGATAATAAGCTTTATCAGAAAGATGGAAGTGCTAAATGGCAATCTGGTAAGGATGCTTAGAAGTGATCATGGAACTGAGTTTAGAAATCAAACTCTAGAAGGTTTCTGTGATGAGAAAGGAATTTCTCAAAACTTCTATGCTCCAAGGACTCCACAACATAATGGTGTAGCTGAAAGGAGAAACATAACATTGATTGAAGCTGCAAGAACCATGTTGTGTGAGAGTGGGTTAGGATTTAACTTCTGGGCTGAAGCTGTCAGCTGTGCTTGTTTCATACAGAACAGATCCCTTGTGATCAAAAGACTCAACAAGAATTCTTATGAAGTGCTCAAGGGAGGGAATCCCAACATCAGCTTTCTGCACAATTTTGGCTGTCAGTATTTTATTCTGAATCAGAAAGATCAATTGCAGAAGTTTGTACCTAAAGCTGATGAAGGTGTGTTTGTTGGATACTTTATGATATCTAAAGTATACAGAGTTTACAACATCAGAACAAAGGTCATTGAAGAATCAATCAATGTAAGTTTTAATGAAAATGACTTTGTTGCTTCCTGTTCTATTAATCCATCTACAGGTGAGGAATTTAATGATCTGCTGCATACTGAAGACAACATTCTAGTGTCAGCTGATCCACTCCCATCAGCTGCTATAGAGGACCTAGATGAACTTATTCCTAATATACATAAAAACAATGCACAACCTATCCTAAACCAATCCACACTTTTAATGAATGATGAGAATCATGACTCAACATCTTTGGACTCTAACTCCAATTTAAATATTCCTTCATCAGTAGAAGTTTCCACAGATTGTTATCTTAAAATTCTGTCAGCTGATAAACCAGAAGTTTCATCAGCTGATCCAAACCAAAGAATTTCAACTCCCCAAATCCAAATCAATCCTAACTCTCCCATAATCTAAAACACCTACAAGGACCTCAAAGATCATCCAATAGATCAGGTCATAGGTAATATAGAAGCACCTGTACTAACAAGGTCAAAGGCCTGTAATTTCTGTTTGTACACAGGTTTTGTTTCTATTATTGAACCAAAGAAAGTAGATGAAGCTCTAAGTGATCCCTACTGGATTAATGCCATGCAAGAAGAATTGGCTGAATTCACTAGAAACAATGTGTGGACTTTGGTGCCAAGACCAAAGGACATATCCATCATTGGTACTAAGTGGGTGTTCAGAAACAAGATGGATGAACAAGGGCTTATCATCAGAAATAAAGCATGGCTAGTTGCTCAGGAGTACTGTCAAGAAGAAGGTATTGATTTTGATGAAACCTTTACCCCTGTTGCAAGACTTGAAGCTATAAGATTATTCCTAGCCTATGCTGCCTTTAAAGACTTTAAAGTATTTCAAATGGATGTTAAGAGTGCTTTCCTTAATGGAGAATTGAAGGAAGAGGTGTATGTCAAACAACCTCCTGGTTTTGAGGATGCAAGCAAGCCAGACCATGTATACTTCTTAAACAAAGACTTGTATGGTCTGAAGCAAGCTCCAAGAGCCTGGTATGATACCCTCTCTTCTTTTCTAACCACTAAAGGCTTTACTAGAGGAATCAAAGATAGTAATTTGTTTATAAGGAAATTCAAGGGTGATGTAATCATTGTGCAGATATATGTAGATGACATAATATTTGGGTCTACAAATTTGGATCTTTTTAAAAAGTTTTCTAAACTCATGTCTGATAATTATCAGATAAGCATGATGAAAGGTTTTGTAGGGTATAAAAACATACGCAACAGAGATAAACTAAAACCCCCTCCAGTGATCTCATCTAACTCATACAGGAAACCAAACAGAGAATAAGGATTAAAGATTATACCTTTATAGCAAAAACTTGAAACTTTAATCCAAATAGCTAAAGGTAGAACACCGCTACTGCAGCACCTTGAACAGGCTACTAGACCGCCGTAGGATATCACCAAAAACTCGCCCACGCAAGCCTTATGTGTGTGTGTGTGTGTGTGTGTTCGACCACGGCCGAGAACCCCCTTGGGGCCTCCCTGAGTTCGACGCAGAGAGAGAAAAAAGGGAGAGGCTAGGGTTTGTTTTTGCAACTTGTGATTATCTTATGATTCCTTAAACCTTAAAAGGTTATTTATATTATAAACCTTATTAAGGCCCAAGCCCGTTTAATTAAAGCCCAACTTTAATTTAACTATTACCTAATTGCATAAAATACCCTTGACCTTTCTAATTAATTAATAACTATTAATTAATTGGTCCAATTAATATTTAAACTTAAATATTAATTTCCCTTTTAAAATAACTATTATTATTTTCCTTCTCAATAATTAATTAACTAATTAATTATTCCACACATATATAACTTGGTAAAAAACTAAATGGTTCTAAACGGGTGTGTAACAGTGTGATCCTTTAGTGTCACATAGTATTGGACACGATGACACGTGTTATCTATCTCTGCACATAATCTAACAGACTCCCACTTGTGCAAGATAAGTAACACTCCTTGTACACAGTTGGCCTAAGGAGGTCCCTAGCCAGACACTTAGGTTAACCAGACTATGAGATCTCTTACATCTAGAGATATAATCCACCCCTTGGATTATCTAGGCTTTTCCTTTTGCATCGCGATATTCTGTAATGTGAGTATTAGACATTGAGCAAGGAAATATCTCTCCTAAAAGTAGGAGGTGCAAATCAGATCTTGACTATTTGCAATTTGAGCACACAGCTTCCGCTGCACCTAGACATGCCCCTTATAATCACCCTGTTACGGCGTGACGTTAGAACGCGATAAAGTACAGTAGTTACTGCGCCCCAAACCAAATATCTCAAGTCTAAGGACAACCTATCAAATTTACTTATGTTGTAGCTCCATGAAGTAAACTCGATGCGGATCACTCCCAATATTTATCCCTCTTGATAAATATCTATGAATATTTGGTCACAACCTTGTGCTTTTATTCAACCCCGAATAAATCATCAAATATTCATAATAGCGTTATCTCCCTAATGTAGCTCCCACTACATTAAGTAGCTACGGGCATTCAGACAATTCATAACTTGAATTTGTCATGGATAGGATAAAACATGCAAAAAAGACAACGAGAAACAATTATGTAAATACCTTCTATTTCAATCCCATGAAATGTAAATACATAATAAAAGAGTTTCAAGTTACATCTATAGTAATAATCAAAAACTTGAACTAGCTGCTATATTCTAGGTACTACATCCCTATAGAATTCGCATGTGTCTCATGCTTAGCTCTAGTTAGCAGCTTCGTCAACGGGTCAGCAACGTTGTCGTCCGTCGGTATCTTTTGCAGTCTAATATCTCCTCTTCCAATGATCTCTCGGATTAGGTGATATTTTCTGAGTACATGCCTAGTCCACTGATGATCTCTTGGCTCTTTAGCTTGCGCCACAGCCCCTGAGTTATCACAGAATATATCAATCGGCCTAGAGATACTGGCAACAACTCTAAGGTCCGAGATAAAATTCCTCAGCCAGACAGCTTCCTTTGCCGCATCACTTGCTGCAATATACTCTGCCTCTATAGTCGAATCTGCTATTGTATCTTGCTTCTGACTTTTCCAAGATATAACTCCTCCGTTTAGGGTAAAGACAAATCCTGGCTGCGACCTTAAGTCATCTCTGTCGGTTTGGAAACTAGCATCAGTGTAACCAGTCATACCAAGCTCGCCCATCGAACCTCCATAAACTAGGAACATGTCTTTTGTCCTTCTCAGATACTTGAGAATGTTCTTGACAGCTACCCAATGAGCTTCACACAGATTTTGCTGGTATCTACTCGCGACACTTATAGCATAGGCAACATTAGGCATAGTACACAGCATGGCATACATAATTGATCCAATTGCCGAAGCATATGGAATCAATTTCATCTTGTTCTGATCTTGACTAGAGACAGAACACTGAGCCTTGCTCAAAATCGTGCTAGATTGCATTGGAATAAATCCTTTCTTGGATTCATCCATCTTGAATCTTTTCACGACTTTGTCCATATATGTACTTTGACTAAGTCTGATAAGCCGCTTAGATCTATTCCTATAGATCTTAATACCAAGTATATAAGCAGCTTCTCCCAAGTCTTTCATCTGGAAACATTTACCTAACCAGGATTTTACTTCTTGTAATACTGGTATGTTGTTTCCTATTAACAGTATGTCATCTACGTACAAGACTAGGAAGGTTACCACGCTCCCACTGAATTTAGCGTAAACACATGACTCGAACTCACTTTTGGTAAAACCAAACTCTTTTATGCCCTCATCAAAGTGTAAGTTCCGGCTCCTAGATGCCTGCTTCAACCCATAAATGGATTTTAGCAACTTGCATACTTTATTAGGATTCTTTGGATCCACAAAACCATCCGGTTGTACCATATATACGTCCTCTGTTAGCTTCCCGTTAAGGAAGACGGTTTTGACATCCATCTGCCATATCTCATAGTCAAAATATGTTGAGATGGCCATAGGAACTCTAATGGTCTTAAGCATTGCCATTGGGGAAAAAGTTTCATCATAGTCAACACCATGAGTTTGCGTGAAACCTTTTGCCACTAGCCTAGCCTTATAAGTATACACTTTTCCA
This sequence comes from Pulicaria dysenterica, assembly GCA_947179395.2. NCBI lineage: Eukaryota > Viridiplantae > Streptophyta > Magnoliopsida > Asterales > Asteraceae > Pulicaria > Pulicaria dysenterica. The sequence continues at coordinate 32,483,992 of OX359289.1, read as the reverse complement.
TCCATGTCGGTCTTCTTCTTGAAGACCCATTTGCACCCAACACCTTTGCTATGTTGAGGCAAATCCACTAACTTCCAAACTTGGTTGTCATACATGGATTGCATCTCTGCCTTCATGGCTTTTAGCCATTTTTCAGATTCTAAACCTGAAGCAGCATCTTGGTAGGTGGTGGGTTCTGAAAGATCCCCTTCGTCTTGAGCAACAAGGAATCCTAGATACCTATCTGGCTCATGACGAGCCCTACTAGATCTGCGAAGGTCTTGTGTGTGCACTTCTTCCTCAACCACAGACTCTGGTTGAGATTCAACAATTCTTTGTTGAATCACGGGTTCAATTATTGGTGGTGGTGTTATCTCTTCCTCTTCAATTTCTTGAAGTTCTATTTCTTTTCTTGGAGTCTCTAAGTTTAAAAACTTCTCTTCCAAGAACAACCCCTTACGAGCAACAAAAACTTTGTTCTCATCTGGGTTATAGAAATAGTATCCCATGGTTTCCTTGGGATAACCCACAAGAATACACTTATCTGATTTGGGATTGAATTTATCCGTGAATGTTCGCTTAACATACACCTCACATCCCCAAACCTTGAGAAAAGACATCTTGGGCTTTTTCCCCGTCCATACCTCGACCGGTGTCTTTTCAACCGATTTTGTCGGAACCCGATTCAGCATGAACGCCGCTGTCTCAAGTGCGTGCCCCCAAAACGACAAAGGCAATGAACTTCGACTCATCATTGATCGTACCATGTCAAGCAATGTACAATTCCTCCTTTCTGACACACCATTCATCTGAGGTGTATACGGAGGTGTGAGTTGTGAAACAATCCCACATTCCTTCAAATGATCGTCGAATTCCTGACTCAGATACTCACCACCTCGGTCGGACCGAAGTAGCTTTATCTTCTTGTCCAGCTGATTTTGTACTTCATTCTGAAACTGTTTGAACTTGTCAAAACTTTCAGATTTAAGTCTCATAAGATAGATATAACCGAACCTACGGGAGTCGTCAGTAAAGGTAATGAAGTATCGGTATCCTCCTCTAGCCTCTAGGGTAAAAGGTCCACACACATCTTTGTGTATTATCCCCAGTAGCTCACTAGCCCTTTCATTCTCACTGTTGAAGGGCTGCTTTGTCATTTTACCAGAAAACAAGATTCGCAAATATCATATGACTCCAAGTCAAAATGTTCTAGAATTCCATCATCTCGGAGCTTCTCTATGCGTTTCTCGTTTATATGTCCTAAACTACAATGCCAGAGGTAAGTCTAATTGAAGTTACTCTTGGATCTTTTACTTATATGATATATGTCTTTTTCATCGTTATCTAGATTTAGCGCGTATAGACCATTTTGTGAAATAGTTTTAAAATAGAAAACATCACTTTTAAAACAAGAAATCACTTTACTATTCATAACATAGTTAAAACCATAGTCTATAAGAAAATCAAACGAGATAACGTTTTTGATGAGTCTAGGAACATAATAACAAGGTTCTAGTTCTAAGACCAAGCCCGAAGGCAAACTAAGACAATATGTCCCTACAGCTTCAGCACCAACCATGGAGCCTTCGCCTACCCGTAGGTCCATATCTACTTGTCTTAGCTTCCTACTTCTCTTAAATGTATGTAAATGATTGCATATGTGATGACCATATCCGGTACCCAATACCCATGATTCATAAGAAGTAATAAGACAATCTACCATAAAGATACCTGAGTCAATGGGCGAACCAATGTCCAGCTGATCTATGTCGAGTGAGTGCTCGCATGAATCCTTGCTGCCACAGTATGGGCAACAAATTTCTCCAAGCTCTTCCAACTAGTCATCTTCCTGCATAGGGTCCACAACTGTTGACTCTAGCTGCTTTGGATTCAACTCATCGCTGATGCACATAAGGATCTCGTGCAGCTCCACGACGGTCATCTCAAAATCACCGAGGACGTACATTACCCTTCTCTGGTAATAGTCTGATAAAGAACCAAACAAAATCATGACTAGCTCAAGTGGTTTTGATTTTGACCCAAAGCTTTCATAGCGATCCAAGAGCCTTCTCATGTTAATGAGATGATCGCTAATAGGCTGGTTTTCTTTCATCCTCGCTAAAAGAGTTTCCTTACTCAGCAAGATACGACATACTCGTTCACTATACTTGAACTTTTGCTCCCGTCCCTGAACGACCTCAAAAGATGACTTCACCCGGAGATCATCCCTAAACTCGGATGAAGCTGTGAGAACGAGAATCGACATAACATCAGATTCAATGGGATTAGTAGGAACAGTTTCAATGATTTGCCAAACAGCATAGTCCATTAGTTGGACATTCTGTTTAATTCTTAGTTTCCACATCTAAAAATCAGATGGTTTGAGCATGGGAACACGAATGTTGGACCCTGATCCACTGTTATCAGAAGAACCTCCCGAATCCATTGAAACAAATTGATTTAAACAAAAAAACAGTTTTGAAAAATAAAGCAAGGTAAAGCAAAAACCTTCAACTGGTGATCAAAGGAACCTTAATGATAAGGCTCTGATACCACTTGTCAGGATCGGATATAGATTATATCAAATAACAAGAACTAACTTTAAATAATCAATCAGAGTAAAATAAAATTTAATCTTTAACTATGATCACAATCAATTAAGAAGTTGCGGAATCACACTTAATTGATTAAAGAAGGTTTTAAACAAAGATTAATTCAATCAAACAGTAGTTTTATTAATCAACCAGAATGATTACAAAAGCAAACTTCACCCCCAATCTAACTTATTCTGTTAGACGAAGAACACAGACTGTTCTTAGGTTTCAACAAGAAACTTAGAGGCTAAAAACACTTTCTGAAAAAAATTAAATAACAATAAGAACAAATGCTTTGAATAATGAGATCAAATCGTCGTGCTTAATTGATCATCTAATGAAGTATATATAGACTCTTGATCCTCCTTGAATTGTTGACAGTTAGGTAATCTTCTATCTTCTGAGATAATCTTGATAATCTTCAAAGTATTTCGAGATATCTTCAAAGATAGGATTTTCCAAATATAGCTCAACAGAAACTGTTTAATGAACACAATAGTTCTTTATCCTTCTAACAGTCTTCAGCTTCAAGGTCTTCAAACAGTTTTTGACTTTGTTAACTAACAGTTCTGAACTTTTGTACTAACAGTTGTAAACCTTGCAGCAATTGTTAGTTACAACTGTTATCACCAAAATACTCTAACAGTTTTACCTTTGCATGTTCAACAGTTTCAATGACTTAGCGAATTTCCCAACAAGTACCGTTTAACAAAAAAGGTGTACCATTAGATGGGTAGCACATTGATCTAAGATTTTCTTGGGTTTTATATTAAGTTTATAAACTCAATTTTCCAGTTTTTGAAAAACCATTTTAAAACCGTCTGTTAAAAAAAAAACGATTTATATGTGTATCTATACTAGGTGCACAAAACAGCTTTATAAGTTTGAAACTTATAATCCTGAAAAAACTTTAAATTTAAAAAAAATTTAACTAATACGACTAACAAGCTGAAGTCGTACTCTAGTTTGTCATAAATTGTGGTTTTTCTCTGTATTAAACCTATTTATTTAGCATCACACATATAAGAGTAAGCAATAAATAAATGAACACAACCACGCAGATAATAAAAGAGGTATAGTCTTTGCCAACGGAAACCAAATGGTCAATCTAAGGACAAAACTATCCTATCTCGTCTTGCTGACCATCTTCAAACCTCCTACTGGATTTGACGTCTCCGGTTTTATAAAAAACTTCCAACTCCGTGTTCTTGGTCTTGTTGTCTTTTTGGTCTTCTCAAAAACAATAAATAAAAAAACTATTCTATTACAATTACATAACTAGAAAAAAGGGTTGTAAGTGGCACGCAGGCCTCCCCAAAACCAAAAACGAAAAAAAAAACAACCACGGGTCTAGTTGGCAAAAGACTATAACCAAAAACTATCTAACACAACCGGTTAACTCGACCAATACTCCAAAACAAAATATCCGAGTTAACAATGAAATATATGTATAAATTTTATCAACAACCACGCAATTATATATACAAACGATAATAAAAGCGATAAACACAAAATCTGATTTGTTTAATTATTCTCATATATCCTTTCGACTAATAACTGTGAATCAAAAATGAGAAATATAGTTAGATGCGTTAAACTATCTCGTTAGGATAACCTTGGATGAACTATTAATTAAGGCGAGATAAAGTTACTTGTTGTTTTAAACTTAACCATAATGAAAACCTAGATCTAATTACAAAACTTGTAAATTAAATCTTCTTATTTTCATAAAACTTAGTTTTTAAAATAAAAAAACTACAAACTTGGTCATAAAATAACACTCGTTCTGCTCTTCTTTCTAACACTTTATATAATTTTATAAAACTCGTTTTATAGTAAAACTTATATCGTATGCACGATAAAACTATAAAAACTAATATTCTAACTTGCTAGTTAAAATATATCGAATTAAATAAATTATATAAATATAACCTTTTAACCTTAAAAACTTTAAAGTTAAAATTGTGTCTTTAATTTAATCCCGAAGAATTTTCATCGTTACCCATCTTAATCGACAAACCTACTAATTCACAACCTCTGCTGGGCAGTAACTCCCTTGGGTCGTAAACCTTACTGGGCTGATTAATCCTTGGGCCGAAAACCTTTACTAGGCCGGTTAGTCCTTGGGCCGAATGGTGCCTGGGCAGAAAACATTTACTTGGCCGGTTAGTGTCCTAGGCCGAAACCCTTTTTGGGCCGATCGGTTCTTGGGCCAAAACCCATCATCACCGCTTACCATCACATACGACCCCCACCACTGTCGATCACCACTTACGACCGCCACCACCGCCGACCACCCTGGCCGCCGATGGCTACCGTCAAGAACCATCGCCGCGGGTAAGGCGCCACGGTTGCCCATGAAGACCAAAAATTCTGATTTTAATTATTAATAAAAAACACAAGATTTTTATCGAATTACTTGTTTTTAACCATTAAACTGTTGGGGAGATAGAGATATCAAACCATAATCAAACATGTCTATTATTTTAAATAGGATTTGATGCTAACAAAACCACATATTCAATTTTGTACTTGGTTCAATAAAAAACATGTGTTGTTTTTCATGTTAGACTTAAAGAAATTCCTAAGTAAGAAATGACAGTTGAAGAACAAAAGTGTCAGCTGAACACTGAGTATCAGCCAAAGGACCAGCTTCATGAAGATCATCTAAGAAGAAAAGACAAGTCAAGAAGCATCAACTGAGCATCTACAAAGCATCAGCTGATGGTCCAAAACCATCCGCTGAGGGTTTCTTCAAGATCAGTTGAGCAGTCACGGATCAGCTGAGTCAATCACTCTGATCAGCTGATGCCTCCTCAGATAAGCTATTCTTTTCATACTCAATCTTTTCTCTGTCAGCTTATCACTCTCAATGATCAGCTGAGCCATTTGGATATACTGATCATAAAAGTTGATTAGTTTACATAGTTTCACTAGAGTTTGTGTTATCAGCTAAGCAATTCTGATCAGCTGAGCAAACCTCAGTAGACGAGTCTTTCACATTTATCCTTAGCTGAGCAAAAATATGTTTGCATTTCAGTGTCTGTTAGCTGAGTCATTATACAATATCTCAGTTAATAGTTTTTCATTGTATTATTTTCTTAAGTCCAAGGCAGAACATGTGTTGTTCTATTATGCCTTTAGATCTATCTTTGTAAAAGTACTAAGCACTTTTTGAATCTGCAATGAGACAAAAAGGATTGATCTTGATCCCCTGGAAAAGGTGAAAGATACTTTAGAAGAGAAGATCTCGAAGATATGCTTCAACAACTAAGTATGGCTGGAAACTCTATACTTGGTTAAGTCAAGTCTTCAAAAAGCATGGTGTTGATAAAAGTACAAGCATGGAAAGAGAAGTTTACTCTCCCTAGACAAAAAGGTAGTACTTTAATAATATAATAATATATAGTGGGAATTGACTTAACCGGATAGTACATTCACTTTACACACTTTTCGTATAAAGTGAACTTACTTTCTACCCACTAACTTTATCTATTATAATATTATTAAATCAAGTACCTTTTTCTATCAACCCCGACACCACCTTTCTTATATATACTCATGCATGGAAACATGCTAAGTATGCGAATAGATAGAGTTGAACACTAAAATCTCATTTGTTGAGAATTTAGAAGAGTTAGCATTTTACATTCAGTGTAACAAACTTGTTCATGTGTTGAACATATTAGACATAAGTTGTTTAAGATTAGCTTCGTCTATGTGCTAGACATATTTAGTTGCCACCTTTTATTGAACTTAGATTTTTCGCATCTAGTTCATGTAATTCTTGATTTACATCGATAGAATTATATAAAAGTAAACCGTGTGTCTATTAAATTTAGCTAAAGTTTGTATTCAACCTCCCCCCCATTCTACAAACATTTTTTGTTGTAGTATCCATTCGGGACAAATAACTGGTATCAGAGCAGGCTAGATAATCCATATCTAAGATTTGTTTTGCTTACTCTTCAACTGCTTCTACCCCACACTACAAAATGGCTACTCCTGTTGCTGCTTCTAACAGTTTCTCAAACAATGGCTCACTCACAAGGTGCCCAATGTTTGATGGGGAAAACTTTTCCCTCTGGAAGAGTAGAGTTCTTCTCTACATGTCCAGCCTTGAGGATATGATGCTCAAGACTGTTACTGAAGGTCCCTATGTTCCTTCCTCCACTGTTGAAGTCACTGTTGTCACTGATACAACTCCTGCAGTAGAAAGATATGTTGTCAAAGTTGTTCGTCAATGGTCTGATGAAGACAAAAGGCTGGTTAATCTTGATGTTAAAGCTAGGATAGCCTTAGTCTCTGCACTACCCAATGATGTCTATCATCAAGTTCTCAACTGCAATCTCTGCAAAAGAGATGCTAGACACTTTGACTGTTGCATATGAAGGCACTGAAGAAGTGCAAGAGAACAAGAAACTCCTTCTAGTTAGAGAATATGAGTTCTTCTTTGCTCATAAAGGTGAAAGTCTTACCCAAACCTACACCAGGTTCAACTGCCTTATTAATGATTTAAGAAGGGCAGATGTTCCCAAGAGCAACAAGGAGCTTGTAAACAAGTTTCTAGACTCACTCCCAGAATCTTGGGATCATTTTATCACTGTGCTAAAACATGATGAGAAAATCAAGGGTCTTACACTGGTTGGTTTGTATGGAAACCTTATGAATCATTAACAATCAGTGAAGCAAAGGAAACTTTCTACCAAGGATATGAAGGAAGCTGCAAAAGCTCCATCAACTGCCCTTGTGTCTAAGGATACAAGATCTAGGATTTTTAATGCAGTGGTGGATGAATCCAGTGATGAAGAGGAAGAGATGGAGTCTTCTGATGATGAAGAGCAAGTGGCTAATGGGGATGAAGATTTGGAGGACATGGACAACATTGAAGCTGCTGTTGAGCAGGTTGCCATGTTGGTTAAGAGGTTCAAACCTTTCCTCAAGGGAAAGGGTGTCAAGAAGTTTGGGAAAAGACTTTTCAAATGTGAAAAAGCCAAGTGTAAGTCATAGGCTTCTGAAGGATGCTTCTCCTGTAGCAAGATTGGTCACTATGCCAGTGAATGTAAGTCCAAAGGAAGCTCAAGCTTCAAGGGTCCCTCAAACTCAGACAACAAAGTGGATAATGAAGATAAGAGAAGCTTCTTGCTGCTGTTCTTGACAAGAAGAAAAAGAAAGCTCAGAACAGGGTATTGGTGGCTGAAGAAGAAGATTGGGCTGAGGAAGATCTCTCAAGTGATGAAGATGAGGTCCTTACTGCTCAGCTCAGCTTGATGGCCAACACAGAGAGTATAAGTTCCTTTGATGAGGACATGAAGAAAGCTGCTAAAGCTTGTACTTCTCCTGACTGGGATCCTTCTTCAGTGTATCAAGTTGGAAAATTTTATTAATTATGAAGATAATGAAAAGAACACTACGTTTGATTATCTGTGTGTTGAGTTTCAGTCAAATATTCAAAGAGAAAAGAAGCTAAAAATAGAAATAGAATCACTAAAAGAGAAGTTAAGTCTTAAAGATGAGAAACTGAAACAAATGACAAAATTGGAAGATGATTTAGCTAATCAAAAGATACTTAATCAGATCTTGGTAAAAGAAACCAATAAAGCAACCATAAAGTTTAATGACCTACAAAAAGTAGTTAAATCTTGATGTGTTTCTACTGAGAAGACCACTCAATGTGTCAATGAGCAGATTACAAAACAAGTTCAAGCTATTATTGGTGGAAATTATTCCCAACCTGCTAGTTGTGTTGATTTTGCCAAGGACATAAATATCTTAGAAAAGGTTGATATTTTACCTCTTACTTTTCAAAAGATTGTAATAGGAAAAAGTATTATTACTAACAGATTTCTCAAAAGTAAATGCTCTCAGCTAAAAGACTTAACCACTTCAAAAGTTGACTCAAATTCTATTGTTCTGTCAGAAGGTAAAAGTACTGGAAATTTAATGTTAATGGAAGCCAGTAAATGAATGGAATCATTTGTTGATACCAAATAGATATTATGTTGTCAAACTTTGAAAGTTGATACATTAAATATAAGTATTCAGCTAACTGACATCTCATTAGCTGATGATCTTACATCAGCTGATCAAAAAATAGATGATAGCTGCTCAGCTGATAACCTGTCAGCTGATCAAAGATCCTCTGTTATTTGTTTAGCTGATCAAGTATCACTTCAAACTTTTTTAATAGGAGAAACCAAGAGAAAAGGACTTAATGTTCACATAAAGTCTAAGTCTGCCACACCCAAGGTTGATCAAAAACTTCTTTTAACTAAGGGTCAGCCAAAGGTGACTGTAAACAAAGACCTTATTAGTTTACAGAATCAGTTGCAATAGCTGAATGGTCAAATCTGTCAGCTAATGACTCATAGTCATCATAAGATAGTTAAGACATCTCATGGGCAATCACTAAAACATGTTAAAGGCTCCAAAAAAATGTTATAAATGTGGGAGCAGAGAACATAAGGCAAGTGATTGTTCTCTTGAAGGTAACTCAAGACAGCGGACTAATTTTGATAACACAGTTGTTCCACTCATTCATAAACAACCTAATATGAAGTGGATAGCTAGGTGCAATCCACAGTGATCCACTTAACTGTGGATGCCCTATGTGTCACTAACCTTCTTTCAATCTAATCTATGCAGGGTCTTAGCACATGGTATCTTGACAGTGGATGCTCAAGAACCATAACAGGTTGCAAAGCTTTGCTTAGTAACTACAAGAAGGAAAAGGGTCCAAGAGTGACCTTTGGTGATAACAATTGTGGGCAAACAAAAGACTATGGTGAACTTCATAATGGGAACTTAACCTTGTCCAAAGTCTCATATGTTAAAGGGCTTAAGTATAATCTTATCAGTATAAGTAAACTCTGTGATAATGATCACAAAGTTTTTTTTACTAAAACAAGTGGTTCCATTTTAAACGAAGAAGGAAAAACAGTAATTTGTGTCAAGAGAACCAACGATCTATATACTCTTGATATGTCCTCTGGTGATCCATCTAAGTTAACCTGTTTGTATACAAAATCTGTAACGGACACAAACTGGTTATGGCACAAAAGGCTTTCCCATTTAAACGTCAAAAATACAAACAAGCTAAGCAAGGGTGATCTAGTGTCAGGACTGCCTTCACTGACATATGTTAAGCCTAAACCTTGCTCTGCCTGTGAAAAGGGAAAGGATCACAATACATCTTTTCCATCTAAGCAGACCTTCTCCATTACTGAACCTTTCTATATGTTGCACATGGATCTATTTGGTCCTGTTGCCACTGCAAGCATTGGTGGAAGTAAGTATGCACTGGTTATGGTTGATGAATTCTCAAGATATACTTGGGTCATCTTCCTTAAAGCAAAGAGTGAGGCTGCTGAAGAGATAATAAGCTTTATCAGAAAGATGGAAGTGCTAAATGGCAATCTGGTAAGGATGCTTAGAAGTGATCATGGAACTGAGTTTAGAAATCAAACTCTAGAAGGTTTCTGTGATGAGAAAGGAATTTCTCAAAACTTCTATGCTCCAAGGACTCCACAACATAATGGTGTAGCTGAAAGGAGAAACATAACATTGATTGAAGCTGCAAGAACCATGTTGTGTGAGAGTGGGTTAGGATTTAACTTCTGGGCTGAAGCTGTCAGCTGTGCTTGTTTCATACAGAACAGATCCCTTGTGATCAAAAGACTCAACAAGAATTCTTATGAAGTGCTCAAGGGAGGGAATCCCAACATCAGCTTTCTGCACAATTTTGGCTGTCAGTATTTTATTCTGAATCAGAAAGATCAATTGCAGAAGTTTGTACCTAAAGCTGATGAAGGTGTGTTTGTTGGATACTTTATGATATCTAAAGTATACAGAGTTTACAACATCAGAACAAAGGTCATTGAAGAATCAATCAATGTAAGTTTTAATGAAAATGACTTTGTTGCTTCCTGTTCTATTAATCCATCTACAGGTGAGGAATTTAATGATCTGCTGCATACTGAAGACAACATTCTAGTGTCAGCTGATCCACTCCCATCAGCTGCTATAGAGGACCTAGATGAACTTATTCCTAATATACATAAAAACAATGCACAACCTATCCTAAACCAATCCACACTTTTAATGAATGATGAGAATCATGACTCAACATCTTTGGACTCTAACTCCAATTTAAATATTCCTTCATCAGTAGAAGTTTCCACAGATTGTTATCTTAAAATTCTGTCAGCTGATAAACCAGAAGTTTCATCAGCTGATCCAAACCAAAGAATTTCAACTCCCCAAATCCAAATCAATCCTAACTCTCCCATAATCTAAAACACCTACAAGGACCTCAAAGATCATCCAATAGATCAGGTCATAGGTAATATAGAAGCACCTGTACTAACAAGGTCAAAGGCCTGTAATTTCTGTTTGTACACAGGTTTTGTTTCTATTATTGAACCAAAGAAAGTAGATGAAGCTCTAAGTGATCCCTACTGGATTAATGCCATGCAAGAAGAATTGGCTGAATTCACTAGAAACAATGTGTGGACTTTGGTGCCAAGACCAAAGGACATATCCATCATTGGTACTAAGTGGGTGTTCAGAAACAAGATGGATGAACAAGGGCTTATCATCAGAAATAAAGCATGGCTAGTTGCTCAGGAGTACTGTCAAGAAGAAGGTATTGATTTTGATGAAACCTTTACCCCTGTTGCAAGACTTGAAGCTATAAGATTATTCCTAGCCTATGCTGCCTTTAAAGACTTTAAAGTATTTCAAATGGATGTTAAGAGTGCTTTCCTTAATGGAGAATTGAAGGAAGAGGTGTATGTCAAACAACCTCCTGGTTTTGAGGATGCAAGCAAGCCAGACCATGTATACTTCTTAAACAAAGACTTGTATGGTCTGAAGCAAGCTCCAAGAGCCTGGTATGATACCCTCTCTTCTTTTCTAACCACTAAAGGCTTTACTAGAGGAATCAAAGATAGTAATTTGTTTATAAGGAAATTCAAGGGTGATGTAATCATTGTGCAGATATATGTAGATGACATAATATTTGGGTCTACAAATTTGGATCTTTTTAAAAAGTTTTCTAAACTCATGTCTGATAATTATCAGATAAGCATGATGAAAGGTTTTGTAGGGTATAAAAACATACGCAACAGAGATAAACTAAAACCCCCTCCAGTGATCTCATCTAACTCATACAGGAAACCAAACAGAGAATAAGGATTAAAGATTATACCTTTATAGCAAAAACTTGAAACTTTAATCCAAATAGCTAAAGGTAGAACACCGCTACTGCAGCACCTTGAACAGGCTACTAGACCGCCGTAGGATATCACCAAAAACTCGCCCACGCAAGCCTTATGTGTGTGTGTGTGTGTGTGTGTTCGACCACGGCCGAGAACCCCCTTGGGGCCTCCCTGAGTTCGACGCAGAGAGAGAAAAAAGGGAGAGGCTAGGGTTTGTTTTTGCAACTTGTGATTATCTTATGATTCCTTAAACCTTAAAAGGTTATTTATATTATAAACCTTATTAAGGCCCAAGCCCGTTTAATTAAAGCCCAACTTTAATTTAACTATTACCTAATTGCATAAAATACCCTTGACCTTTCTAATTAATTAATAACTATTAATTAATTGGTCCAATTAATATTTAAACTTAAATATTAATTTCCCTTTTAAAATAACTATTATTATTTTCCTTCTCAATAATTAATTAACTAATTAATTATTCCACACATATATAACTTGGTAAAAATCCAAATGGTTCTAAACGGGTGTGTAACAGTGTGATCCTTTAGTGTCACATAGTATTGGACACGATGACACGTGTTATCTATCTCTGCACATAATCTAACAGACTCCCACTTGTGCAAGATAAGTAACACTCCTTGTACACAGTTGGCCTAAGGAGGTCCCTAGCCAGACACTTAGGTTAACCAGACTATGAGATCTCTTACATCTAGAGATATAATCCACCCCTTGGATTATCTAGGCTTTTCCTTTTGCATCGCGATATTCTGTAATGTGAGTATTAGACATTGAGCAAGGAAATATCTCTCCTAAAAGTAGGAGGTGCAAATCAGATCTTGACTATTTGCAATTTGAGCACACAGCTTCCGCTGCACCTAGACATGCCCCTTATAATCACCCTGTTACGGCGTGACGTTAGAACGCGATAAAGTACAGTAGTTACTGCGCCCCAAACCAAATATCTCAAGTCTAAGGACAACCTATCAAATTTACTTATGTTGTAGCTCCATGAAGTAAACTCGATGCGGATCACTCCCAATATTTATCCCTCTTGATAAATATCTATGAATATTTGGTCACAACCTTGTGCTTTTATTCAACCCCGAATAAATCATCAAATATTCATAATAGCGTTATCTCCCTAATGTAGCTCCCACTACATTAAGTAGCTACTGGCATTCAGACAATTCATAACTTGAATTTTTCATGGATAGGTTAAAACATGCAAAAAAGACAACGAGAAACAATTATGTAAATACCTTCTATTTCAATCCCTTGAAATGTAAATACATAATAAAAGAGTTTCAAGTTACATCTATAGTAATAATCAAAAACTTGAACTAGCTGCTATATTCTAGGTACTACATCCCTATAGAATTCGCATGTGTCTCATGCTTAGCTCTAGTTAGCAGCTTCGTCAACGGGTCAGCAACGTTGTCGTCCGTCGGTATCTTTTGCAGTCTAATATCTCCTCTTCCAATGATCTCTCGGATTAGGTGATATTTTCTGAGTACATGCCTAGTCCACTGATGATCTCTTGGCTCTTTAGCTTGCGCCACAGCCCCTGAGTTATCACAGAATATATCAATCGGCCTAGAGATACTGGCAACAACTCTAAGGTCCGAGATAAAATTCCTCAGCCAGACAGCTTCCTTTGCCGCATCACTTGCTGCAATATACTCTGCCTCTATAGTCGAATCTGCTATTGTATCTTGCTTCTGACTTTTCCAAGATATAACTCCTCCGTTTAGGGTAAAGACAAATCCTGGCTGCGACCTTAAGTCATCTCTGTCGGTTTGGAAACTAGCATCAGTGTAACCAGTCATACCAAGCTCGCCCATCGAACCTCCATAAACTAGGAACATGTCTTTTGTCCTTCTCAGATACTTGAGAATGTTCTTGACAGCTACCCAATGAGCTTCACACAGATTTTGCTGGTATCTACTCGCGACACTTATAGCATAGGCAACATTAGGCATAGTACACAGCATGGCATACATAATTGATCCAATTGCCGAAGCATATGGAATCAATTTCATCTTGTTCTGATCTTGACTAGAGACAGAACACTGAGCCTTGCTCAAAATCGTGCTAGATTGCATTGGAATAAATCCTTTCTTGGATTCATCCATCTTGAATCTTTTCACGACTTTGTCCATATATGTACTTTGACTAAGTCTGATAAGCCGCTTAGATCTATTCCTATAGATCTTAATACCAAGTATATAAGCAGCTTCTCCCAAGTCTTTCATCTGGAAACATTTACCTAACCAGATTTTACTTCTTGTAATACTGGTATGTTGTTTCCTATTAACAGTATGTCATCTACGTACAAGACTAGGAAGGTTACCACGCTCCCACTGAATTTAGCGTAAACACATGACTCGAACTCACTTTTGGTAAAACCAAACTCTTTTATGCGCTCATCAAAGTGTAAGTTCCGGCTCCTAGATGCCTGCTTCAACCCATAAATGGATTTTAGCAACTTGCATACTTTATTAGGATTCTTTGGATCCGCAAAACCATCCGGTTGTACCATATATACGTCCTCTGTTAGCTTCCCGTTAAGGAAGACGGTTTTGACATCCATCTGCCATATCTCATAGTCAAAATATGTTGAGATGGCCATAGGAACTCTAATGGTCTTAAGCATTGCCATTGGGGAAAAAGTTTCATCATAGTCAACACCATGAGTTTGCGTGAAACCTTTTGCCACTAGCCTAGCCTTATAAGTATACACTTTTCCATCCATGTCGGTCTTCTTCTTGAAGACCCATTTGCACCCAACACCTTTGCTATGTTGAGGCAAATCCACTAACTTCCAAACTTGGTTGTCATACATGGATTGCATCTCTGCCTTCATGGCTTTTAGCCATTTTTCAGATTCTAAACCTGAAGCAGCATCTTGGTAGGTGGTGGGTTCTGAAAGATCCCCTTCGTCTTGAGCAACAAGGAATCCTAGATACCTATCTGGCTCATGACGAGCCCTACTAGATCTGCGAAGGTCTTGTGTGTGCACTTCTTCCTCAACCACAGACTCTGGTTGAGATTCAACAATTCTTTGTTGAATCACGGGTTCAATTATTGGTGGTGGTGTTATCTCTTCCTCTTCAATTTCTTGAAGTTCTATTTCTTTTCTTGGAGTCTCTAAGTTTAAAAACTTCTCTTCCAAGAACAACCTCTTACGAGCAACAAAAACTTTGTTCTCATCTGGGTTATAGAAATAGTATCCCATGGTTTCCTTGGGATAACCCACAAGAATACACTTATCTGATTTGGGATTGAATTTATCCGTGAATGTTCGCTTAACATACACCTCACATCCCCAAACCTTGAGAAAAGACATCTTGGGCTTTTTCCCCGCCCATACCTCGACCGGTGTCTTTTCAACCGATTTTGTCGGAACCCGATTCAGCATGAACGCCGCTGTCTCAAGTGCGTGCCCCCAAAACGACAAAGGCAATGAACTTCGACTCATCATTGATCGTACCATGTCAAGCAATGTACAATTCCTCCTTTCTGACACACCATTCATCTGAGGTGTATACGGAGGTGTGAGTTGTGAAACAATCCCACATTCCTTCAAATGATCGTCGAATTCCTGACTCAGATACTCACCACCTCGGTCGGACCGAAGTAGCTTTATCTTCTTGTCCAGCTGATTTTGTACTTCATTCTGAAACTGTTTGAACTTGTCAAAACTTTCAGATTTAAGTCTCATAAGATAGATATAACCGAACCTACGGGAGTCGTCAGTAAAGGTAATGAAGTATCGGTATCCTCCTCTAGCCTCTAGGGTAAAAGGTCCACACACATCTTTGTGTATTATCCCCAGTAGCTCACTAGCCCTTTCATTCTCACTGTTGAAGGGCTGCTTTGTCATTTTACCAGAAAACAAGATTCGCAAATATCATATGACTCCAAGTCAAAATGTTCTAGAATTCCATCATCTCGGAGCTTCTCTATGCGTTTCTCGTTTATATGTCCTAAACTACAATGCCAGAGGTAAGTCTAATTGAAGTTACTCTTGGATCTTTTACTTATATGATATATGTCTTTTTCATCGTTATCTAGATTTAGCGCGTATAGACCATTTTGTGAAATAGTTTTAAAATAGAAAACATCACTTTTAAAACAAGAAATCACTTTACTATTCATAACATAGTTAAAACCATAGTCTATAAGAAAATCAAACGAGATAACGTTTTTGATAAGTCTAGGAACATAATAACAAGGTTCTAGTTCTAAGACCAAGCCCGAAGGCAAACTAAGACAATATGTCCCTACAGCTTCAGCACCAACCATGGAGCCTTTGCCTACCCGTAGGTCCATATCTACTTGTCTTAGCTTCCTACTTCTCTTAAATGTATGTAAATGATTGCATATGTTATGACCATATCCGGTACCCAATACCCATGATTCATAAGAAGTAATAAGACAATCTACCATAAAGATACCTGAGTCAATGGGCGAACCAATGTCCAGCTGATCTATGTCGAGTGAGTGCTCGCATGAATCCTTGCTGCCACAGTATGGGCAACAAATTTCTCCAAGCTCTTCCAACTAGTCATCTTCCTGCATAGGGTCCACAACTGTTGACTCTAGCTGCTTTGGATTCAACTCATCGCTGATGCACATAAGGATCTCGTGCAGCTCCACGACGGTCATCTCAAAATCACCGAGGACGTACATTACCCTTCTCTGGTAATAGTCTGATAAAGAACCAAACAAAATCATGACTAGCTCAAGTGGTTTTGATTTTGACCCAAAGCTTTCATAGCGATCCAAGAGCCTTCTCATGTTAATGAGATGATCGCTAATAGGCTGGTTTTCTTTCATCCTCGCTAAAAGAGTTTCCTTACTCAGCAAGATACGACATACTCGTTCACTATACTTGAACTTTTGCTCCCGTCCCTGAACGACCTCAAAAGATGACTTCACCCGGAGATCATCCCTAAACTCGGATGAAGCTGTGAGAACGAGAATCGACATAACATCAGATTCGACAGCCAGATACTGATAGTAAGCATCATACTCACTATTCTGGGCATCTATCCCTGGTCGTTCTGGAGGCAATGTCTCTATGATGTGTAGCTTTCACTGTGCATCTAAAACATTCTTTAGATGCATCTTCCAAACAGCAAAGTTTGGACCTGAAAGCTTCAACTTGCCGACGATGAGGCTTAGAGATTCCTTGGGTGAATAGAACGGAATAACAGATAAAATAGACATCTACAGAAAAAGAAAAGATAAAACCGATTCAGTAATATGATTATATCTTCTAATAATTATTACCTTTTAAAAACAAATTATTAGTCTAGGATCCATATTTCACATTTCCCGATGCAAGGTTTGGGCACTTCCCACCGAGACAATGCTATTTCTGGTAGGTAAACCTATACCAATCGTATCCTACCTAGACACGACTCCTAGATCCGCGGGACATCGGCTACCAGAACCGTGCATGCTTTAGTCCCTCTAGTGCATTTTGGGCTGGGACTCCCGATTATCACCAAAATGGATCGCACCACCTAAGACAGTGTGAACTCTGGCTGGGACTCCCGATTATCGCAGAGTCTTTCAAACCCTTCCCCGCAATAGTTTGAACCCGAATGCCCAAGGTTTCGTAACTTCCGACACCCGAGTACCGTTTAACAGGAAAGGTGTACCATTAGGTGGGTAGCACACTGATCCAAGATTTTTCTAAAAAGGATTTTGCTAGTTTTCTTTTAAAAACACTGTTTAATAATGACTATTATTAAAACCCTTGTTTTATTTCATCGTGAGAATCACAACAAACGCATATATAATATGTAAAGAAATAAAACAACCACAAAAAAACTATGCCTTAGCCTTGCCCTTAACTAATGTCGGTTTCGTGAGCCACACGAAAAACCCGACGGTCCAAAACCTAAGTGGAAAAACAACATACATGGCATGGCATTCTTAAGCTCCCACTGGCTCCCGCATCTAATCCTGCTCCTTGCTCCTTGCTTCTTTGAATAAGCTTCAAGTCTATTCTATATATACTATTCTATTCTAAAACTAAAAACTACAAATATAAAATTACAAGATAATCAAAGGCACGCAGACCCGCTAATCTAGTACTTTTACATGATAGAATAGGGATTGTAAGTGGCAAGCAGGCCTCCCCACACCATAGAATAGAAAAACCAATCACAACCACAAGTGCAGTAAATAAAAGCAATGCACAAGGTATAGGGCTTGACTATGGCATCCCAAACATGTATAAACTAATAAATGAAGTAAAACAATAACTGATTTCTAATTATTCATCTAGATGAAAAATACTGATTTTAACAACCTGTTAAAATCCCTTATATTGTTGCTCTGTTACTTGCAATAAAATATATATTGTAAGCTTCATATTTGATAATGAATCAAAAACTTAAAATAATATTTAAAATTGAAGTTTAAAAATAATATCCGTATTTTAACTTCACTTTGACCTCGGATACCCGAACCACTAACTGGGTCGAATACATGGACTTGGGTCAAACAATTAACTTGGGCCGAAAAATCAAGACTTGATTTGGGCCGTGGCCCTTTCGGACCTGAGGCCGCAGCCGGGCCGGCCTTGGGCCGTGGTTCCTGGGCCGAAGCCGCACCACACCACCGCCGCTACCCTAGCCGCCGACCGTCGCCAGCCACCTGCGATCGGTGACCACCGCCTCCCCTGGGACTGCCGTCGACTAGTGCCGCCCTCGGACTGGGACGCAGCCGCCGGACCGACCGCCGCTGCCTGATGCCGCCGCCAATGATGGTGATAGTTCAGTTTGCGCAAATAACAACAATAATAAAAAAACAGATTTAATTTAAAAATTAAATCTAATCAATCCTTTTATCAAAAGCAATTAATTTATCCAATAAAAATCAAAACTTGATTTTTATTGTCCTGGATAATCAAAAACTTTTTCTTGATAAATCAAACCCTTTTTCATCAGAATAAGAAGAAGTCTAACCAGTTCCCTACGAGGTTAGAAGTGACTCTGATACCACTGAAGGGTTTTGTAGGGTATAAAAACATACGCAGCGGAGATAAACAAAAACCCCCTCAAGTGATCTCATCTAACTCGTACAGGAAACTAAACAGAGAATAAGGATTAAAGATTATACCTTTATAGCAAAAACTTGAAACTTTAATCCAGATAGCTAAAGGTAGAATACCGCTACTGCACCACCTTGAACAGGCTACTAGACCGCCGTAGGATATCACAAAAAACTCGACCACGCAAGCCCTATGTATGTGTTCGACCACGGCCGAGAACCCCCTTGGGGCCTGCCTGAGTTCGACGCTGAGAGAGAAGAAAGGGAGAGGCTAGGGTTTGTTTTTGCAACTTGTGATTATCTTATGATTCATTAAACCTTAAAAGGTTATTTATATTATAAACCTTACTAAGGCCCAAGCCCGTTTAATTAAAGCCCAGCTTTAATTAAACTATCACCTAATTGCATAAAATACCCTTGACCTTTCTAATTAATTAATAACTATTAATTAATTGGTCCAATTAATATTTAAACTTAAATATTAATTTCCCTTTTAAAATAATAAATAACTATTATTATTTTCCTTCTCAATAATTAATTAACTAATTAATTATTCCACACATATATAACTTGGTAAAAATCCAAATTGTTCTAAACGGGTGTGTAACAGTGTGATCCTTTAGTGTCACATAGTATTTGACACGATGACACATGTTATCTATCTCTGCACATAATCTAACACATGATGGGTGAACTAAACAATTTTCTTGGACTTCAAATTAAACAAGAGGTTGATGGAATTTTCATTCATCAAACAAAGTATGTAAATGACTTAAGAAATTTGAGTTTGAAAATTGCCCTTCAATGAAAACACCTATGTCCACTGCCTTAAAGCTTGGAAAGGACACTGATGGTAAATCAGTGAAAATTAATGATTATAGAGGCATGATAGGGTTACTTTTATACGTCACTGCAAGCAGACCCGATATAATGTTTTCAACATGTCTCTATGCTAGATTTCAAGCAGATCCCAAAGAATTTCACTTAGCTACTGTTAAAAGAATTTTCAGGTATCTCAAAGGAACTCCTAATCTAGGTCTTTGGTACCCCAAAGACTCAGATTTTAAGTTAGTTGGATACATTGATTCTGATTTTGCAGGTTGCACACTAGACAGAAAGAGTACATCTGGTGGTTGTCAACTGTTAGGTGGAAGGTTAGTCAGCTGGTCAAGCAAGAAACATAACTCTGTTTTAACCTCTATAGGTGACGCATAATAAATTGCTGCTGGAAGCTGTTGTGCTCAACTATTGTGGCTGCAAAACCAAGTACTTGATTATGACATACAGTTTGAAAACTCCCCAATCCTGTGTGACAACACAAGTGCCATATCTATTTCTAATAATCCTGTTTTGCACTCTAAGACTAAGCACATTGAAATCAGACATCACTTTTAAGAGATAATGTGCAGAAAAAGAAAGTTTCAATGCACTATATCAGCACTGATTTTCAATTAGCTGATCTTTTTACAAAACCTTTGGATGAGTCTCGAGTTCAATTTCCTAATATCCAAACTTGGCATGTTAAACTTGTAACATATTCTTTTCTTAGGTAGTTAGCTTTATGTGAGAAAATAATTTTGTTCGTGTGTGAATTCTAACTGGAGTACTTATCTAAGCTTCTTTATGTCTTACTGATAGTGAATCAGCTAAAGGAATTATGTCAGCTGATAACCATCAGCTGATGAAATACCTCAGCTAATAAACCATCAGCTAAGGACAAGCAACTCAGCTAAGTACATTCATTAGCTGACACTCATTTTCTCTCAAAATGGATCAGCTGACACTTTTTCCTTGTCAGCTGATGATTCTCAGAGCCAAAATTCTGTGTCCCCACACTTATTTTATTAATTTCTTATTTGTATTTAATGTGTTACTAGGTTGTATTTAATTTCATTTAATTGTCCGTTAGTTTGTGTATTTATTAACCCTTCCGTTTATTACCTTTTTGCAAACGTGACAGTTACTTTTTGAAAAAGATATTTCTGTGACAGTTTAGGTTTCCAAAGAAGATATTAATGATGTTTGAGTGGTTTCCAATTTCCTACGCTTTCAAAATTCTCAAACACTCTTCCTCTTCTCTCCCAAAGAAACCTAATTCTTTACTACTTTCAGTATCTCCGTCTTGCAATAATGGTGACTTTCAACCCTGTTTCTACTCCTACTGCCATTCCTGGTGAGAACAACACTCGAAATTCTCCAATCACCATTCATCAAAACAACTTTCTCATCAACGCTGATATCCCTTCGAGCAAAGCAAACCAGGGCTATGAACCCATGGTAGCTTTCATCACTGCTCACCCCCTGTTTCAATGCTTATCTGCTCATCCTCTGTTTATCTTTCCTAATATTGTTGGAGAGATGTGGTATACTGCAAAATAACACCCAGCCGAGCAAGTCATAACCTGTTCCTGTCTAAACACACCATAAACATTCGCATAACTGTTGACTCACTTCGTTAAGACATTTCCATACCCAATTTAACCCCATTTCAACCATTTTCTTCTTTAGACCAAACTCTGGAGGTCTTGTCCCTGATTAGCTACAATGAACCTGTTTCCCATGGTCAATACAAGCTGTCTGTGCTAGGACACCCATGGAAGTATCTTGCCAGCGTGGTCATTCGCTGCTTTTGGTCACAAGTCTGGAAGACATGATCAAATGAACTAGTCTGAGTTGATGGTTCTTCATGCTTTGGTCACAAGGAGGAATATTGACTTTGCCCAAGTCATATTCACTGAGATGGTGGATAAAATTACTCTGAGTACTGCCAAGAAATCAACCAGAACCCATGTTCCCTACATAAGGTATCTAAGTCTTATTGCTCTTAGAAGTATTCAATGGGAACACTATGCTGGGTTGGTTGTTCACTTGCAAACTATGACCATCCCTCAAATGGGTCAAAAGATTTTCCATTTGATAAAGGAGTTTCAAGGTCCTGCTATCACTGAGCAAATGCAAGAGTTGATTGATGTTGCTGCTGATGAAGCAAGTGGGAATGAGGAAGAGGTAATAGCTGACAATCTTGATGTTGAGATGGCTGAGGACTCAAATCAATCTGCTGAGTCACCTGATGTTATCACAGAGCACTCAGAGCATTCTGATGTTGAGGAAAGTATGCACCCTGAGGGTGTTCCACTGTTTGATCCTGTTGATACTCTTCAAAGAACTCATGATGTGGACTCTGAGCACTCTACTGCTAAGTCTTCCAGTCCAAAGGATCAGGGAGCCCAAGAGGATGCTGGCATTGGTGGTGACTCTTATAGTAATGATCATGGTGATAATGGTGATGATCATAGTGATGGTGATGATGGTGATGCACATGATGGTGATGTTGGTGGTCTCTTTATTGACTATGGTGCTGATACTACCACAGCCACCTCATCCACTCCCATCATGATGCCTTTGACTGTATTTCCCTTAAGTCCAAGTACCACAAGGAGATCAAGTCACAACAGTCCCTCTGGTGATGAAGGCCATCCTTCCCACTTATACTCTCAAGGCTCAAGTGCCTCTATTCATAATGAACAAGGTGGTAAGGATGAAGCTGTTGTTGTTGATGATGCTGAGGAGGATGTTATCTCTAATAAGTTGGTTCAACTCATTGAAATCAGCAGAACAAAGCACATAACAAGTATAATTTCTTCACTCCCTGAGGACACTCACATGGTACACCCAACCAGTGAGGAACCCATCCTCAATCCCTGTTGAAACACCCCCACAAATGCCAAGCTTTAGTGCACTTCCAATAGTCACTAGTTCTACTCCTTTAGTCACCCAAACAGAATCAAGGTCCATGGAGATAGTGCACACTGCACTCATCTCAGAGGATGTGATCATTGCACCTCTGACCTCAACACCTATAGCTACCTCTTATGTTGAGGGGGAGCTTATGGATGTTGACTTAACCTATCAACCAGTGGGTGCATCTTCCCAACAGGATGCATCTGTAAAAATGGGACTCCTGCAATCTGGGTCACCTTCCCAACAGGGTGATGCCATTGAAAGACAGACCTCCACCCAAGGTCATACTGTGTATTACCTACAATTAAGTCAGCCTATACCCTCAACAAGCTCACAACAGCTTGTTAATGTACTCAGGGGAACCCCATTGAGTTTAACCCCAACTCAAACTCATATCTTTTTACCAACTATTGATTCACTTCTTACACACACTAGTGCACTGCCTGCTAATACTAGTGGTATAAACCAACCATTGGTACAGGACACACTTTCTGTTCCCATTGATCTTAGGCTTATACACCAAAGTCTAAGTGAGGGATCACAATCCATTCCTGATGTTGGCACTTCAAATCAATCAATCCCAATTCAACCCACTCCCTCTACCTCCACTGAACCCTCACCCCAAATCCTTCAAAACCTATTGTCCATCTCTCAAAAGATGGATAGTCTTCAAGCCTCCTTCACCACATTCCAAACCAAAACAGAAACTCAACTAACCCTTCTAACCAAAGAAGTTGAGTCACTAAAAGCAACCCAATCCCAACCCCAACCCACCCCTGCCCTAGTTGATCTTACTCCAATTCTTGACAAATTGGATCAACTGTTGTCCAAATCTTTCACTCCTACCCCTACTCCTTCACCTACAATTTCTACTCAAACCATTTCCTCTCTCAACCAAACTATTTCCAACCTTCTCAACCAACTTCACAAAATTAAACCTACCCCTCCCAACATTTCTGTTACCATTCCTGACCCCATTCTCAGAGTACCTAACCTTCTCAGAACCATAGATGATGAGGTTACCAAACTTAGCCTCTATTCCAGACAGAAGTACATTGAGACTATCAAATAATTTACCAATATGACTGATGCTATCAATAGGTTGAGACCTCTCACCTCTACCTCTCAACCATTCTTCTCACTCATACCTTCCCATTTCAGAACCTCTTCTCCACCTTTCACTCAACCTCCTATTCCTACTGCCTATCCTTCACCCTCAACCATTCCACCCTTTACTTTTACACCCTCTCCACTTCCCTACTCTACCTTTACACCTGATGCTCCTGCCAAGCCTATTGACAACTTTCCTTTCTCATTTGTTGATGACAAAAAGGGGGAGAAGTCAGACTCTTCAAACTTATCTCTAGCCTCTGTCAGAGCAGCTTGTGATGCATACACAGCTGAAGTGGAAGCTGACAAGGCAGCAGCAGCTGTAGCAGCCCTCAATGAAACATAAACTCAAAAACAATCAACTGCTGAGGGGGAGAATCAATCTAAGGGGGAGCAACCTGCTCAAGATGAGTAGAGGCCTAAGAGAAGGCTAAACCAAAAATCCAGAAAGAAGAGTGCTAAGAAATCATGTACCTTCTACTCAAGTCCAAAAGTGAAGTTGCCCTCAAGTTCATAAAACACGTTGACTACTAGATTAGACAGACTGTATGCCACAGAGTTTTTACTCATGATCAGTTTGTTGCACATGTTCAAGTGATAGAGGATGCTCTAAAAAAGACATCAAAAGCCTTTGTTGCTGCTGAACAGATCATTCTCAATCCTGATCATCCATTCCTTACTGCTTATGAGAACTTAAACACAGCCCTTCCTCCTAATACCACTCTTGAGATGTTTAGATACATTACTGAACCTGAAAGGGGGATGTTCTTCAAGAATAGAATGGGTGAATGGAAGTTCTTAAGAGAAGCTGAGTTAGGAAAAGCTCAACCAGAATTCATCTTTCATGCTATACAATCAACAAGGGATATGACTGGAAGTGATTACTTTGAACAGTTGTTGAGATCAAGGGCTGAACAAATTTTGGCTACAAATCCTCAAATCAAAAGGGTTGATGTCAAAGAAGAACCTTGGTGGGAAAGCAACTGAAACTTTATAACTAGACTAGTTGTAATTTCAAATTCCTAGATAAGTTCAAATTATGTAACTTAGTATAACTATTAGCTTAGTTACTCTGTACAAACTCTGTTGTAGTTACTTGTTTTGTAATCTAGCTTGAAATTTTGATCATGTACTACTTAGCTAAACTGCTAGTATAGATGATTCTTAGTAGATAGCTCACCTAGTGTAAGTATAGAAAATCAAAAATCCTAAAAACAGAAAAAGGATAGAAAAGATACCACAAAAACAGTACAATGGTACTTCATAAATGAAAAGATTCCCAAAAACAGAATATCAAGGGAACATATTTTAAAGAGTTACCAAAAACAGATAGCTAGGTAACCAAAATGCACTTAAAAGTTTTATCTTTACAAATCCGAGTCAAAATGATTCTTCTTAAACAAGATAAGGTTTTGTCACCACAAAATAGGGGGAGATTGTTGGGGAGATAGATATATCAAACCATAATCAAACCTGTCTATTATTTTAAATAGGATTTGATGCTAACAAAACCACATATTCAATTTTGTACTTGGTTCAATGAAAAAATGTGTTGTTTTTCATGTTAGACTAAAAGAAATTCCTAAGTAAGAAATGACAGCTGAAGAACAAAAGTGTCAGTTGAACACTGAGTATCAACCAAAGGACCATCTTCATGAAGATCAGCTAAGAAGAAAAGACAAGTCAAGAAACATCAGCCGAGCATCTACAAAGCATCAGCTGATGGTCCAAAATTATCAGCTGAGGGTTTCTTCAAGATCAGTTGAGCAGTCACGGATCAGCTGGGTCAATCACTCTGATCAGCTGATGTCTCCTATCCATCAGATATGCTATTCTTTACTTACTCAACCTTTTCTCTGTCAGCTTATCACTCTCAATGATCAGCTGAGCCATTTGGATCTACTGATCATAAAAGTTGATTAGCTTACATAGTTTCACTAGAGATTGTGTTATCAGCTGAGCAATTCTGATCAGCTGAGCAAACCTCAGTAGCTGACTCTTTCACATTTATCCTTAGCTGAGCAAAAATATGTTTGCATTTCAGTGTCTATTAGCTGAGTCATTATACAGTATCTCAGTTAATTGTTTTTCATTGTATTATTTTCTTAAGTCCAAGGTAGAACATGTGTTGTTCTATTATGCCTTTAGATCTATCTTTGTAAAAGTACTTAGCACTTTTTGAATATTCAAAGAGACAAAAAGGATTGATCTTGATCCCCTGGAAAAGGTGAAAGATACTTTAGAAAAGAAGATCTTGAAGATATGTTTCAACAACTAAGTATGGCTGGCAACTCTATACTTGGTTAAGTCAAGTCTTCAAAAAGCATGGTGTTGATAAAAGTACAAGCATGGAAACAGAAGTTTACTCTCCCTAGACAAAAAGGTAGTACTTTAATAATATAATAATAGATAATGGGAATTGACTTTACTGGAAAGTACATTTACTTTACACACTGTTAGAAATATTAAAGTGAGGGGTGTAATATGTAAATTAATCAAAGTTGGGGAAATGCTATTTAAAGACATTTCCCCCACATTGTCAACTAAGCTTTGCATATTCTCTTACTTGTGTTTGTGCTTACACTCTAGTGCTCTCGGCTCTCTCTCTCTCTCTCTCTAAACGAATACATACACAAACACACACTTGAAAGATTATCATCTAGCATTGCTTCATCCGTAAACATACGGGACCATCAATTTCTGTATCAAGTGAACTTACTTTTTACCCACTAACTTTATCTATTATAATATTGTTAAATCAAGTACCTTTATCTCCTTCTACACTCCATCAACCCGGACACCACCTTGCTTATATATACTCATGCATGGAAATATGCTAAGTATGCGAATAGATAGAGTTGAACACTGAAATCTCACTTGTTGAGAATTTAGAAGAGCTAGCATTTTACTTTTAGTGTAACAAACTTGTTCATGTGTTGAACGTCTTAGACATAAGTTGTTTAAGATTAGCTTCATCTATGTGTTAGACAGATTTAGGTGCCACCTTTTATTGAACTTAGATTTTCTGCATCTAATTCATATAATTCTTAATTTACATCAATAAGAATTATATAAAACTAAACCGTGTGTCTATTAAATTTTAAATACCTAAAGTTTGTATTCAACCCCCCCCCCTTTCTACAAACATTTTTTATTGTAGTATCCATTCGGGACCAACAACTGGTATCAGAGCAGGCTACATAATCCATATCTAAGATCTGTTTTGCTTACTCTTCAACTAATTTAACTAAAAATTCAAACCTTTTAACCTGTCAAACAAACTATTTAACATATCTGATCAAAAGTTAGAATTCCTGATCTATGATAGTGAACAAAACTTGTTCTCCATTTTCTGGTGATCTTTGATCAAAGCAAGAGACAGAAAATTGATTAAACGAATCAACTAACTTGTTTTAACTAGGTTTTTATCAACTAAACAAACTGTTTAATTTTCTTGATTAAAACCTTGTTTTAATAAAAGTCAAAAAAAATTAACCGTTTAAACTAACTATTGAAACTTTCTGATCAAAAGATTTTGAACTTTAAATATCTGGATGATCAAAAACAGACTTGTTTAATCATTCCTTCTTGGTTCGATTTTCGCATAGAACAAAAGAGAAAACAAGAACAAACTTTAAACTAAACCAGATAAACTAGAAACTATAGATCATAGAGCCGAGACTCTAATACCACTGAAGGGTTTTGATTCGACCAAACCACCCTAAGACATAAACTGATCTAACCCTGGGTTTGATTATACTGTTTCAATCCTAAAGCGGAACTGAATTGAACACAACCCCCTAAACCCTAAAAGGGTTAGGATCTAACTAGTGATCTATACAGTTTCATAAAAACAATCAAGATAAAAGTTTAGGGATTACCTCTTTGATCTTGGGATTGCTAAAGTTAGTCCACAGCTACTGCACCAACAACGAACTGCTGCTAGACCGCGATAGGAATAACTCGGATAACACACGAAAGCTATGTGTGTGTGCGTAAAACGCAAAAAGCCAATGAGGCTTTTTGCCTCTTGAGCCGTCGACGCAAAGAGAGAGATCGACGCAGAGAGAGAGAGAGAGAGAGAGAGCGGGGGGAGGAGGCTAGGGTATTTCTCCTTGTTGCAAAATGTTATCTCTTATGGATATATGAGCTCTTTTATAGGTTTAAATACCTTAAATCTTATCCAAGCTCAAGCCCGTTCAATTAAAGCCCATGTCTTTAATTGAAGTGTCATTCTCTGCACTTTGACCCCTTCAACCTTACTAGTTAATTAATTAACTGCTCCGTTAAATATTAAAACTTAATATTTAATTTCCCTTTAAATAACAAATAACTATTTATTATTTATTTCTCTCAAATAATCAATTCAACTGATTAATTATTTCCACACAAATACTGGTAAATTTCAAACTGTTCTAATTGGGTGTGTAGCAGTGTGACCCTTTAGTCTCTCATAACAGTGGACACAATGTACCCATTAATTATCTGTGCACATAATCCAACACTTTATGCGTTTCTCATTTATGTGTCCTAAACGACAATGCCAGAGGTAAGTCTGATTCAAGTTACTCTTGGCTCTTTTACTTATATGATATATGTCTTTGTCATTGTTATCCAGATTTAGCGTATATAGACCATTTTGAGGAATAGCTTTAAAATAGAAAACACCATTTTTGAAAGAAGAAATAGTTTTACTACTCAAAACATAATTAAAACCATAGTCTATAAGAAAATCAAACGAGATAACATTTTTGATAAGTCTAGGAACATTAACAAGGTTCTAGTTCTAAGACCATGCCCGAAGGCAAACTAAGACAATACGTCCCTACAGCTTCAGCACCAACCATGGAGCCTTCGCCTACCCGCAGGTCCATATCTCCTTGTCTTAGCTTCCTACTTCTCTTGAATCCCTGCAAGTGATTGCAAATGTGATGACCACATCCGGTATCTAATACCCATGATTCATAAGAAGTAATAAGACAATCTATCATAAAGATACTTGAGTCATTGGGTGAACCAATGTCTAGCTGATCTATGTCGAGTGAGTGCTTGCATGAATCCTTGCTGCCATAGTCTAGGCAACAGACATCCCCAAGCTCTTCCAACCAGTCATCCTCTTGCATAGGGTCTACATCTGTTGACTCTAGCCTCTTTGGTTCTAGATCATTTCCAATGCACATAAGAATCTCGTACAAGCTTGCGACATTCATATCAAAGCCTCCAATGACGTCCATTACCTTGGTCTGATAATGGTCAGATAAAGAGCCGAACAACAGCATAACTAGCTCATGTTGCTTTGATTCTAATCCAAAGATCACATAGCAATCTAAAAGCCTTCTCATATTAATGAGATGATCACTAAGTGACTGGTTTTCTTTCATTTTCTGCGAAAGAATTTCTTTCATTAGCAAGAAACGACCTGCCCGTTCACTATTCTTGAACCTTTCCTCTAATGATTGAACAACCTCAAAAGATGACTTCTCCCGGAGATCATCTGTAAACTCGGATGAAGCTGAGAGAACAAGAATTGACATAACATCAGATTCATCAGCCAGTACTGATAGTAAGCATCATACTCACTATCCTGGGCATCTACTCCTGGTCGTTCTAGAGGCAAAGTTTCTATGATGTACAGTTTTCCCTGTGCATCTAATACATTCTTAAGATGCATCTTCCAAACGGCGAAGTTTGGACCTGAAAACTTCCACTTGCCAACGTAAGGCTTAGGGATTCTCCGGGTGAATAAAACGGAATAACAGATAATATAGACATCTACAGAAAAAGAAAAGATAAAAACCGATTCAGTAATATGATTATATGTTCTAATAATTATTACCTTTTAACAATAACTTATTAGACTAGGATCCATATTTCACATTTTCCGATGCAAAGTTTGGGCACTTCCAACCGGGACAATGCTATTTCTGGTAGGTAAAAACTTATACCAATCGTATCGTACCTGGACACGACTCCTAGATCTGCGGGACATCGGCTACAAGAACCGTTAATGCCTTAGTCCCTCTAGTGCATTTTGGGCCGGGACTCCCGATTATCACCAAAATAGATCGCACCACCTAAGACAGTGTAAACTCTGGCCAGGACTCCTGATTATCGCAGAGCCTTTCACACCCTTTCCCGCAATGGTTTGAACCCGAATGCCCAAGGTTTGGTCACTTCCGACACCAGAGTACCGTTTAACAGGAAAGGTGTACCATTAGATGGGTAGAACACTGATCTAAGATTATTATAAAAAGGATTTTAAAGTTTTTAAACCCAAAAATTTTTGCCAGTTTTCTTTGTAAAAACACTGTCTAATAATAACAATTATTAAAACCTTATTTTATTTCATCGTGTGAATCACAACCACGCATATAATAAATAATATGTAAGGAAATAAAACAACATATGCTATCTATGCCTTAACCTTGCCCTTAACTAATGTCGGTTTCATGAACCACACGAAAAAAAACACCTAACGGTCCAAAACCTAAGTGGACAACAACACACAAGGCATGAACTTCTGAAGCTCCCACTGGCTCTAGCATCCAATCCTGCTCCTTGCTCCTTGTATTAGGTTCAAAAACTATTCTACTTATTCTATTCTATAACTAAAAACTAAAAAATAAAAATTACATCATGATCCAAGGCACGCAGGCCCGCTAATCTAGTACTTTTACAAAATAGAATAGGGGTTGTAAGTGGCACGCAGGCCTCCCCACACCATAGAATAGAATAAACCAACACAACAACAAGAGCAAAAAATAAAACAATCCACAAGGTCTAGGGCTCAGCTATGGCATCCCAAACATGTACTAAACTAATACATGAAATAAAAACAATTGATTTCTAATTATTCACCTTGATGAAATCCTGCTTTTAACAACCTGTCAAAATCAGCGATATTGTATCCCTATTACTTGCAAAGTATATTTTAAGCTTCATACTTGATAATTAATCAAAAACTCAAAATAATATTTTAAACTTGAAGTTAAAAAACGATAACCGTATTTAAACTTCATATTGACCACGAATATCCGAAACACGAACTGGGCCGAATAAGAAACTGGGCCAAAAACCTTTTGGGCCGATCACGTTGTCGGGCCGGTTGGGCCATGGTACCTGGGCCGAAGCCACGCCATGCCATCGCCGCCTTGCCACGCCGCCGACCACTAACCTGGTGGCATCGATCGACAACCGCCGCCACGCCTGGGCCGCCGTCGACCTGCTACCGCCGCTGCCTGGGCTGCCGTCGATCAGCGACTGCCACTGCCTGGGCTGCTGCCGTCATCGCCACCGGCGATGGTAGTGGTTCCGGGTTTCTTTTCTTTGCGCAAATAACAATAACAATAAATAATTACAGATTTAATCAAACTATTAAATCTAACAACTTTTTATCAAAAACTAATTAATAATCCAACAGAATTCAAAAAAAACATGATTTCTATTATCCTGGATAATCAAAAAGCTTTTTTCTTGATAAAACAAACCTATTTCATCAGAATAAAAAGAAACCTAACTAGTTCCCTACGAGACTAGAAGTGGCTCTGATACCACTGAAGGGTTTTGTAGGGTATAAAAACAAATAATAATATCACGCAGCAGAATAAAACTCAAAACCCCCTCCACTGGTCTTATATATCTCGTACAAGAAACTTTAAACAAAGTAGAGGATAAAGTTATACCTTTATTATCAAACTTGATACTAGAATGCTAAAAGTAGAACACCGCTACTGCACCACCTCGAACAAGCTGCTAGACCGCCTAAGGATTTCACAAAACGATCAAAATTCGCGTGTTTTGTGAGTGTGTGATCGCCGATCGCACCCTATGGGTTGCGTGGATTCGGCCGTCGACGAGAGGGAGGGAGAGAGAGGCTAGGGTTTTTCCTTGTTGCAATTTTTGTTTCTTATGTGATTCCTTAGGATTAATAAGATACACTAGTACAAAAATGACCTTTAGTCACACTTTTCCAAAACAGCCAAGTGACACTTTTGATTTAAAGTGTGACTATAGGTCAGTTTTTAAATTTTGTCATACTTTTAGTCACATTATATTTTGTTTGTGTGACTATGGCATAGTAAGTAAATACATTTAGTCACACTTAAACATAAAAACGTGACAATTTCATAGCAAGTAAATACTTTTAGTCACACTTAAACATAAAATAGTGACAATTGTACAGTAAGTAAATATCTTTAGTCACACTTAAACAAAAAAACGTGACCATTACTAGTCACACTTGTAAAAAGTGTGACCAAATGTCATGAAATGCCACTGATTTGTGAATAAAATTTGTGATGAATTTTATAAGAGACCATATGTATATATATGGTCACACACTAGTACAAAAAGGACCTTTAGTCATACTTTTTTCAAAACAAACCAAAGTCACACTTTTGATTTAAAGTGTAACTATAGGTCATTTTTTAAATTATGTCATACTTTTAGTCACATTTAATTTTGTTTGTGTGACCATTGCATATTCAATAAATACCTTTAGTCACACTTAAACATAAAAACGTGACAATTGCATAGTAAGTCAATAACTGTAGTCACATTTAAACATAAAAATGTGACAATCGCATAGTAAGTAAATATCTTTAGTCACACTTAAACATAAAAACATGACAATAATTAGCCACACTCGTAAAAAGTGTGACCCAATGTCATGATATGTCACTCATATGTGAATGAAATTTGTGATGGATTTATAAGAGACTATAGATATATATACAGTCACATGAATTAATTGTTTATGTGTTTCCATGTTGTGGGTTTAGTCACACTTTTTTCAGCTAAAAGCTAATGCATATGGTCACATTAATTATTTGTTTATGTGTTTGCATTAGTCACTTAGTAAAACAAACAAATGATGTCACCTTAAGGATTTTATGGTCATGTTTTATTTCATAATGTGTGACTAAAAATGACTACTTGTCATGATAATAAAAAAAGATGTGAGTGTAAGCACTATATGGTGACAATTTAACTTCCTATGTGTGACTAAAGGTAAATCAAGTTGTGATAAAATGGAAAAAGTGTATCTATAATCATATTATGGTCATGTTTTAGGTTCTCGTGTGTGTCTATAGGTAAAAAATAGTCATCATAAAAGAAAATTATGTGACCGTAAGTAGTTGATGGTCACTTATTCAATAATTATATGTTTTTCAAAGAAAAAAACACAGGACTATTAGTAATAGCCAACAACAATCAATAATCAACAACCAACTACTAAAATACAACAATCAACAGCCAACTACTAAAATACAAGTCCGAAAAGTTCAAATAACGAAAGCAACAACCAACAAGTTTATTATGCAAGTAGTGAAAAAGACAATTAGTAGATGATAACAAAGGATTACAAAACTAAATTTTCAAAATAGACTCCCAACACAAGCTTCAGCAGCAACAAACGGCTTTCATAGTTCCATATTTTTAACTGAAACAATGAAGACAAATTTTAGATTAGACCATAACAAAAAGAAAGCAGCAGCATTATTACTAATAAAAAAACATGAAGTCACTTGTGTTAGTTTTCTAAAAGCCACAACTTCAAGTTTTCAATTAAGAGAGCAACAACTTGAATGAAAATAAATTCCAAGTAAATCAAAACAGCTTGGATCAAGTTGCATCAAGTGTCAACCCACTAAACTACCTTATACTATCAAAATAACAACGTAAGGTTCTACAATAAATAGAACTAGCAAAGGTCGTAAGAATTTAAAATAAGCAACAAGTTGATAGCGATTAGGCATTATGCAGCATGCATTGAATTTTGCTATCAAGTAAAAGGTCAAATATTGAGATAAAAGACTTCACTAACATGATACAATTGAGCTGAGTCATTCCATTCTACACGGTTAGAAGAACAACAACAATCTTCCATTTTTACCGGCTTGTAAATTTTATCCAATTGAAGCTATTGACATAATCTCATTGTGTTCTGTTCTCAAGCAAAGGAAACAATATGGATCATAATTAGAAGTTGACCGTCCCATTAAAAGGATGGTCAATAGATACTTGTAGGAAAGAAGAATAACC
Source organism: Pulicaria dysenterica (assembly GCA_947179395.2). Classification (NCBI taxonomy): domain Eukaryota; kingdom Viridiplantae; phylum Streptophyta; class Magnoliopsida; order Asterales; family Asteraceae; genus Pulicaria; species Pulicaria dysenterica. The sequence goes on along the minus strand of OX359289.1, from coordinate 32,450,235 downwards.
ACATCTAAGATATCAAGACAAAAGAATGCAAATTTGGGGAAAAAAATTCAGAATAGGTAAAAAGATAATAAACTTTTATTTTTGTTTCAAGAGTAGTGGTGGCAAAACGGGCTAGGTGAGGCAGATTGAATGCTGGTCCAAACGGGTTCGGGTCAAAACGGGTCAACCCTATATAAAGACCTAGTGTTTAATCTTTTACCAAAACACAAGATAGAAACACACTTCATGATATGGTTATGAGCAATTTGTATGCTTATTTAGCAAATGGTATCAGAAAAAAAAGCATATAGAAAGAGAGAAAGACACAACCACCCTTTTTCATACAATAAAAATCCATATTCTAGCCACTAAATTTCATCATAAGTCCATGACAATAGTAGCAGATAGAAAGAACACTGTTCCTACTTGTAATCCATCTCCAATGTAAATTCCAGCTAGTATAATCCACAACAATAAAATCATCACAAAATTATTAAACAAAACAGATGTTGACTATGTAACATAAAGAAAATAAAACATCATCTAAGTGGAATTGAATCAGATGAAACAACATACCTGATGGAATGATACGCAGAAGTGTCGTGTGTGGAGATTGAAAGTAGTACAGATGTTGAATTCCTGAGAATGTGAAAAATAGCCTGCATGATGCAATATATTATTAGATCAAATCTCTATCAGCTGCCTTACGACCAAGATTGGAACAGAGAGGTTACAATTAAGGCACCATAATGCTGACACAGAATTTGAAACCTGTACCTATGTAAGTTGGTATCATCAAGCAACACATAGAGCTTAATTATAAACAATTTAAAAACTTTGGTTGGTTTAATTCTGAACTTACGTTACAGCCACTTACATCAGGTTCCTAAAAAAATTTAATCCATATACTTTTTGATATGCTAATTTTGATACATATTATCCATATACTTTATTATAAACAATTGTTAATTCATTACAAACCTGTAGCAATCATTTTGTTAATAGATCAATGCAAACAATTGGTTCGTTAAAATAAAAAAGCATGGTTTTCGCTGCTAAAAAAAATAATTAAATAGACTGGATTCCGAGTGTATTTGTAATTTTGTTTGTTACTTGAACATGAAGTTATAACTTAGACCTCACCGTCTTTCTCCACTAATGATATTAAACGTGTTGACCCCCCTCCAACACCAAAATAATGCTTCTTTGCAACCACGTAAACAATTCCAAGTGAAATAAATGATCATCCAATGGAAACAATCAGCTAATCAATGCCTACAGATCCAAACATATTATCAGCTGAGTAAAATCAATGATCAGCTGATATAAATACATAATCTGCTGATCAAAAAAGTCAACTCTGCATGTTTGATAAATGGAATTGTGAGATCAGAATGTGTCTATGGCTACAGTTCACGAATGGATGGAGGTTGCGGCTAATAGAGCATTATGTGGTTCTCTTTGGATGGATATGAAGGAAGTATTCTCATCTTCATGTATGGTTGATGAATTCCCAGATGCCCAAACAGTATTGACGAGAATGGGTAAGTATACACAGGCTTTTAGTGGCAAGGGCTTTCGTTATTTAATTGGGATAACTAGAACTTGTATGTTAGCTTTGATGCGTTTCATGATGTAAAATGATCCTAGATGTGGGGCATGTATGATTATAACAAACAAACAAACTCTGCACGTATTCTTGAGTTAATTAATACCACAATTGGCTGTTTAAAAAAAGAAATTCCTTCATTGCTTATTTATATTGTTCAGTTAATCCGTACTAAAGGTCTTCGATTGACTGCGTATATATGTATTTATGTGGATGCACAGGCCACAAATCACTCATTTGTTTCAGAACCATGTAGTCATAACCATTCTTGTTGCTGGAATATTCCTAATCATCAATATAATATGAGACTAGTGCGCAACGTTCTCTACTAAGAGGTTGTGTGTGATCCCAAATGTAACTGAAGATACTATTTACCACTTTAATCATCCTTTGTTTGTGGGTCGTGCTTAAAATCAAAGAAACGCAGAGCAACAGAGTGAAGAAAACAGTAAAGAAGAATTCAAACTAACCTCAATCGTTGCTGAACTCAAATTGATTTCGTTGACCAAATTGATTTAGTCTCAAGCTTAGAACAACCCTCAATCAGTTTGTTTTTGCCCTTAAGTGCAGCTCCTAATCGCCGATTCAAGAATCAGAAGCAAAACATGGCAGGACTAGACTCTTTGCCCCTCACTGCCATTACTACAATCAATCCAAAACTGAGATCATTCATAACAGTTCATCGAAAAACAAAATCAAAGTAATAGAATCATTTAGAAACAATTTATGAACCATTAACATGAGACTAGTTTGCAAACGCAGGAATTGAGGCGATTGTCTACATTGTGTGTGCTCCCAAGTGTAACTAAAGATACTAATTTATCAATATAATCATCTATTAGTTTGTGGGTAAGGCTTAAAATCAAACAAACGCAGAGCAACAGAGTACTTAATCGTGTTTGTACTTCTCCGGCGTCACCAGTGAACGAAAACAGTAAAGAAGAATTCGAACTCACCTCTCAATCGTTGCTCAACTCAAATTGATTTCGTTGATTTCGCCCTCAATACCGTTCCAATCTGTTGCCCTAACTCTCTCTCTCTCTCTCTCTCTCTCTCGCACTCTCAATTCGAACTTACATATGTATGGCTTCGAGAATGGTAGAGTGAAGATGTTCAGGGTGTTTTCTGGTCGATAGGTTAGACTTGGTGAGGTTAGACTAACAGAAACCCTAAATCTTCAATCGATGGTGACCCAGATGATTAATCGAGATGATCAGAAGCTGAAGATCGAAGCTATGAAAGTGATAATCGATGGTGGCCCAGGTAATAAATAGGTATAACTGAAATAAAAAGTTCTAAAAATAGAAATGATGAAATCATAATCCTATTCTTTTAATATATATTAAAGAATAAAGATTAAAGATTTTCTTCTACCTTTAAATAATTAAATATATAAAATAATATTTAATAAATCGGTTCGGTTTGATATTAGTTCGGTACTTCGGTTAGAGGTATAAAACCGAAACCGACCCACTGACTATAGGTTAATAAAATTTAAAAACCGAACTATCAGTTTTTATTTTGTTTAATTTTAATGGTTCGGTTTTATCGGTTACCATTCGGTTTTTCTGTTACGACGCTCACCCCGTGTTAAAAGGGAAGTCAAACACAAACAAGTTTTGAGGCTTAAGGTTTGACCTAAATCAGTTAGGGGAGTAAAAACACTATCATATTCGAGTTGCACATATTAGTGAAACGCCAAAGATGTCAAGTTGTACATATTCGAACAGTCATCGGCTACACATAGTTGACTAGCAATCCCAACCTTAAGCCCTAATCGCATCTCTAGCTTACTTCATCTCTATTGCAGGTGATCATCTCCTCGGTTTGCCCTATCCATGTTTACTCCCATCTCGTCTCAGGTACATCAAATATTTTACAAGCAACTTAGGGTGAAAACATAGTTGAAATATGCTTGTTACATCCAAATCAAGACTCAATACGATCAATAGACCTATTATGAGATATATAACATCCTAAAAACCACATATCATAACTATTTATAGGGATATTTATTAATCACAATTATACTTGCCTCATTATCATATACAATATATTTTTAGTTAAACTTTCTCGACATATGTTAGATATGGTTAATCATTATCGTCAATGGTCATTTATAGTCAAACCCGGTTAACCATAAGGCCAATTATGTTTAACATTTATCAATCACAAATAGTAGGTCATTTAGAGTCAAACTCGACTAGTATAGGTCAACATTGATCGATCACTATCATAGTATTGATGACCACAAATCGGTTTTATTAAATGTATCCTTGTTTATCATTTTTTTCATTATTTTTGAAGTATCGTTTTATAATCCTTAACGTTCACTCTTCCTATTTAAGTTATATTTTTACCAACCCGTGTAATACACGGGTATCCAAGCTATTATCTATACCATATTATAAAGTATTTATGTATTTTGAATCTCTTACTTTTTAAGTATTTTAAAATTACTAAATTACCTCTTATAAATAAATAGATTCTATTATACGAAGTAATTATTAGATAGATTTAATAAGATTCTTATATTCTATTTTTCATAACTAAACCTAGCTTTCGTAGCTAAAAAACTATTTAACACATATGAATTATGTGATAAATATTTTAACTTATTTATTAAAAAAATAAGTATAAGTAAAGCTCATAACCCTAATAACATATAATCAGAATTTATAAACATATATTTTAAAGTTTTTAAATAACTCATATAATCAGTAGTTTCAAATTAATTTTTCAATTTTTCTAATCTCTTAATTTTATATAGTTTCAAATTATTAAAGCAAAATTTGAAAAAAAGATTTGATACCGTCACACTGTACAGATACTATGCTAGTTATCAAAGCAAAATAAAGATAAAAAATAGACATGTTACCAAAGCAAAACTTTTTATTATCACCGTATTCATATTCATGAATACTGAGTAGAAATTATTTGATCGTATTATACGGGTACTATTCTATTATATATATATATACATACATATATATATATATATATATATATATATATATGTGTGTGTGTGTGTGTGTGTCTGTGTGTGAGTGAGAGAGAGAGCCTTCCTTGCTTTAAAAACAAATTGAGTCCCCAAAATTTTTAAGTTTCCCACCTAAAATCCAAATCTTCCCTCTTCCGTTTCCTAATTCCCACCTAAAGTCCAAATTTCCCTCCTCCTGCCATTCGCAACTTCATCTCTATTCTTCTAAACTTCATATACACTCATCAGCCATCACTCTCAGTCTCTCATTCCTTGAATAGTTAAAGGTTCATCAACCCTAATCGAGTAATTACGAGAACTATCAGCCCTAATCGAGTAATTACGAAAACTATCAGCCCTAATCCAGTAATGGCGACCATTGAAGCTCGACCCTGAACATCTTCACTCTACCATTCTCGAAGCCATACATATGTAAGTTCGAATTGAGAGTGCGAGAGAGAGAGAGAGAGAGAGAGAGTTAGGGCAACAGATTGGAACGGTAGTGAGGGCCAAAGAGACGATCGAAGGTCCAATCCAGCCATGTTTTGCTACTGATTCTTGAATCGACGATTACGAGCTGCGATATCAACGAAATCAATTTGAGTTAAGCAACTATTGAGAGGTGAGTTCGAATTCTTCTTTACTGTTTTCGTTCACTGGTCACGCCGGAGAAGTACAACCACGATTAAGTACTCTGTTGCTCTGCGTTTGTTTGATTTTAAGCCTTACCCACAAACTAATAGATGATTATATTGATAAATTAGTATCTTTAGTTACACTTGGGAGCACACACAGTGTAGACAATGGCCTCAATTCCTGTGTTTGCAAACTAGTCTCATGTTAATGGTTCATAAATTGTTTCTAAATGATTCTATTACTTTGATTTTGTTTTTCTATGAACTGTTATGAATGATCTCATTTTGGATTGATTGTAGTAACGGCAGTGAGGGGCAAAGAGTCTAGTCAAGCCATGTTTTGCTTCTGATTCTTGAATCGGCGATTAGGAGCTGCACTTAAGGGCAAAAACAAACTGATTGAGGGTTGTTCTAAGCTTGAGACTAAATCAATTTGTTCAACGAAATCAATTTGAGTTCAGCAACGATTGAGGTTAGTTTGAATTCTTCTTTACTGTTTTCTTCACTCTGTTGCTCTGCGTTTCTTTGATTTTAAGCACGACCCACAAACAAAGGATGATTAAAGTGGTAAATAGTATCTTCAGTTACATTTGGGAGCACACACAACCTCTTAGTAGAGAACGTTGCACACTAGTCTCATATGAATGGTTCATAAATTGTTCCTAAATGATTATGTTACTTTGATTTTGTCGAGGAAAGAACTGTTATGAATGATAACTCAATTTTGGATTGATTGTAGTAACTTATAAACTAATATTCTAAGTTCTAGAATTGTTTATACGAATTGCCATTCCCAAGTGAGTCAATTATAATGATGATTAGGAATATTCCAGCAACAAGAATGGTTATGACTACATGGTTCTGAAACAAATGTGTGATTTGTGGCCTGTGCATCCACATAAATACATATATACCCAGTCAATCGAAGATACAAACGAGTGATCTGAAACAATTGATGCTAATATACATGTCTACTCTTATAGAGATTTATCGTACACAAAAGCTATTATACATGGTTTTCTTATATCAGTGAAAATGTGACTCCAACACTTGTAAGTGAAACTTTAAAGTTTTCTTATATCAGTGAATCCACTTGAATCTATATCACCGGTAATTAATAAATTCACAAGTCGCAATCTTTCACTTATATTTCTTATTTCATTTATACTTATAAACTTACTTGAATATATTTTTGTTTTTTAGGAACATGTGAAAACCAACAAAAATACTTTTGGATATGTGAATAAGACTACAAGTCCCAGTGTACAAGATACACAACAACCAAACGTCGAACAAGTAAGTATGCAATCAAATCAAGGGTATATGTGGTTATTAAAGTGTTTCATTGATTATAGTGTTATTTTTGTTTAACTTTATAGTTTTATTATTCCAGTTTTAGTTTAATTTACTTGATTTGTCCATTTCATCTTAATTTTGTAGGTACTTTCAGTGGACAAACATGTTGGATCTAAAGGCCAGTCACATACATACAAAGGAATCTATAACACCAGTAAGTAATAAGTTAAGAAATCGATATCTTTCACTTAATTTTCTTGCTTGACTGAAGTATATGCTCTTAAGGAGAATGTCAAAACCGGAAAAGAAGTTCTGAATCTAAGAGTAAGAACACAAGTCCCAAGCAAACATCTGTTATTCATTCACAATCAAAATTACCGGATACACAACCAAACGTCGAACATGTAAGTATGCAGTCAAATGAGGGTTATACTGATCATTAAAGTGTTTTATTGATTAAAGTGGTATTTTTGTTTACATATTTTTATGTTAAACACATTGTAGGCAATGAAGTGCAGTTTATCCTATCCAGATGTCAGAAACATTGTTGCTTGTGGTACCCTCTGGTTGTCATCGGAAAACCCGCAACATGTTCATGGAGTTCCAATACAAGGAGACAGCTACAAAGTGTCTATTGATAAGGTGATAAACGGAGCATGTTTTTTACCTATTGAAACACAGGAACAAAAAACAGTTGGGGATGCATATGGAAGTTTTGTTGCTTGGCCAAAACACCTTATAAAATGTGACACACATGTATAAACTTTAAATATATATCTTTTGAGAGTTGTTTTTGTGTTTGATCTTTAAAACTCTAACAAGCTATTGTTAAGTTATAAGGCAAATTAGAAATATGTTTAGTATTAGTTTGGAACAATTTATGGTATGTTTTATGTTGTAGCGGGTTATAAGTTATTTTAGTTATTAGTGGTCAAAATATTCAATAGTTATGTTGGTTTGAATAGCAATTATTATGTACGGTTTTGATGGCCCAGAACCAATTAAGTCTTAGGTGTATATATATGTCTGTACATAAGCAATCCGTGGGTGGTATACTATGGATTTTTCATGTCAAAAAAGTTAAAGTTACTACACACAAATATTATTATGATTCTATTGATATCTGTTCTTGTTCTTCTCTGATTTTTAACAACTATAACTTTTGGTGCTACAGGTACCAGCTACAAATTCAACCAAAACAACTGAACTTGAAACCTCTAAAAAGCGCAAAAAGAATTTTACAACACTAGAAGCAATCAAGAACACCAGGAGCAAGAACACTAGAAGTAGTCAAGAAGTGCATAATCGGTAGATTTAGTTCAGTTAGAATGTATCTGTTTACTGTTTAACCTCACACTTTTGAGAACATTGCGTGACCATAAAACGCTTTCAGCTACGATTTAAGTATATATCTATGCGACTAAAAACTAAACAATGTTTACATTGATTTCAATGAATGTTACTAAAGGGTGAACAATGACCACACTTATCATTTATTGGTGTGACTAAATGATAACAATTGTTACGATTATCATAAATGCGTGTGACTGTAAATTATAGATAGTCACACTTTAGAAAACATTATGTGACCATAAAATAATTTCAGCTATATTTAAAGTATTTTTGTGTGTCTAAATGATAACAATTGTTACTATTATCATAAATGCGTGTGACTGTAAATTATAGATAGTCACACTTTATGATGTATATTGTGTGTCTAAATCTTACCATTCGTCATGTATTCAAACCTTTGTGTGACTATAGGTTATAGATAGTCACACTTTTAAAAATATTGTGTGACCATAAAACGGTTTCAGCTATGTTTTATGTATTTATGTGTGCTTTAATCTAAACAATGGTCACATTGATTTCAATTAATGTAACTAAAGGGTGAACAATAATCACACTTATCATTTATTTGGTGTGACTAAATGATAACAATAATTACGGTTAACATAAATTTGTGTGACTATACGCTATAGATAGTCACACTTTTGCAAACATTGCGTGACCATAAAAGGGTTTCAGCTACGTTTTAAGTATTTTGTGTGACTAAAAGCTAAACGATGGTCATATTGATTTCAATAAATGTGACTAAGGGGTGAACAATAGCCACACTTATAATTTATTGGTGTGACTAAATGATAACAACTGTTACGGTTAACATAAATTCGTGTGACTATACGTTATAGATAGACACACTTTAGAAAACAATATGTGACCATAAAACGACTTCAGCTATATTTAAAGTATTTTTGTGTGACTAAAACTGAATAACATTATGGATGATGTATATTGTGTGTCAAAATCTTACCATTCGTCATGTATTCAAACCTTCATGTGACTATAGGTTATAGATAGTCACACTTTTGAAAATATTGTGTGACCATAAAACGGTTTCAGCTATGTTTTAATTATTTCTGTGTGCTAAAATCTAAATAATGGTCACATTGATTTCAGTTAATGTAACTAAAGGGTGAACAATAATCACACTTATCATTTATTTGGTGTGACTAAATGATAACAACAATTAAGGTTAACATAAATTTGTGTGACTATACGTTATAGATAGTCACACTTTTGAAAACATTGTGTAACCGTAAAATGATTTCAGCTATGTTTTAAATATTCCAGTGTGACTAAAATTAAATAATATTTTTGATAATGTATAATTGTGTGTCAAAAGCTAACAATCCGTCATGTATTTGTACGTTCATGTGACTATAGGTTATGGTAGTCACACATTTGAAAATATTGTGTGACCATAAAATGGTTCCAGCTACATTTTAAGTATTTATGTGCGACTAAAAACTAAACAATAGTAACACTCGATTATATTGTTTTTCTATGACGAAAAGATATAAATTAGTCACACTATGAGGAACTTATATGTCTATAAGATAGCAACAGTCATGATAAACAATGTTGTTCTTCGAACTTACAAAAGTGTGACTAAAGGGTAAACTATAACCACACTTATAATAGATTTGTGTGACTATAGGCTGAACAATAGTCACTCTAATAACAAAAATATGTGTCTAGAAAATGTTTTTAGTCACACATTCAGATGAATTGTTTGATTTTAACATGAAAAGTCTCTACCCTATAGTCACACTTTTAACCTACGGTCACATTTTTTCATATGATATGGTCACTAAATTTTTGTGTGACCGTAACATGCCTAAAATGGCACGATCTTCGGACACACTTTTGATGGAAAAAAAAAGTGTGACCATAGGCATACGGTCACACTTTTTTGGTGTGACTAAAGGTCATTTTTGTACTAGTGATATTTATATATAAACCTTATTAAGCCCAAGTCCGTTTAATTAAAGTCCAACTTTAATTAAACTATTAGCTTATTGCAAAGCATACTCTTGGACCTTCTAATTAATTAATAACTATTAATTAACTAGTCCAATTAATATTTAAACTAAATATTAATTTCTCCTTTTAAATAATAAATAACTTTTATTATTTTCTCTCTTAATAATTAATTAACTAATTAATTATTTCCACACATAACTTGGTAAAATCCAATTTGTTCTAATTGAGTGTGTATCAGTGTGATCCTTTAGTGTCTTATAGCATTTGACACGATGACACGTGTTATCTATCTGTCACACAATCTAACAATTAATAGGTTGGCAGGTTAGTGAGTTTTGTTTTACAATTTAGCTACTAGTAAATAAACATAGATTATTCGATGATCTCTACTCTGGATGGACCAAACACACACTACAAGAAAATCAGGCGTTAGAAACGGATTTCCCACGGATCAAATTCCGTGGAAAATTTTCAACGGATTTCCCACAGATTTGAGTCAGAAAGCTGTTTTTCAACGGATTTTCCACGGAAATCCATGGGAAATCGTGGGAAATCCGAGGGAAAATGGTTTTCCCACGAAGCTTTTAGCCACGGTCGATTCCGTGGGAAATCCGAGAGAAACATCATTTTCCCACGGATTTTTCACGGATTCGTCCGACACAAAAGGGGGTGCTGTGTTGTAGTGACAACCCCTTTATTTATACAAGTTGGCGGGTCAACCCGAAAATGATCCTAACCCGTTTATGCTCTAGCTAAACCCGTTTATATGTGTGTCGGATTTGTGTCATGTTTTATTTCGTGTCAATAATTGTCACCCCTAATTGACATAATGCTTTAAATCAAATAAGGTAATTGACAATGATGATAGAGTTGCTGGTAGTGGTGACTATACACCTCATTGATGATAGATCTAGCTATGATCCTTAACCCAACCGACTATAGACATAGTTATGGATACCAGTGACCACGAAAGACCCTGGACGACCAATGATTGCTAGGAGTGATAACCCTTTTGTTAAATCAACATCATCCGCCGCTCAACGCGGATAATTCTTTGTTGGGTCAATAGTAGGAACTCTGTTCATACTATTTCATCTATTATACCTAAATCAATGTTTTTGCAAGGAAAGTTGAAGACCATGGTGATTGATTTGATGTCAACTCCTTTGTGAACTTGCTTTTCAAAAGTGGAAACAAAAATAAGGTACGGATTGGGGGATGGGTTGCAACTGATGATACTTGTATGTTTCCGACAAATAACAAATGGATTAATTCCAATTATGTATTTAAATACAATTTGAATATGTTTCCAAACCTAGAACCTACATCAGCATCATTGACTAATAGTTTGCCACATCGGTCATCATCACGTTAGTAGAGTTTCTTAGCTTTGTGCTTACCAGTGTTATTACTATTATTTCTATTCCTAATGCAGGAACTTATTAAGAGAAGGCTCCTGCTCACAAATGAATGCTCTTTTGTGTAGTACATGTTTGATAAACTATCTTTTGACAAATATAAGCTTTTATAAATCTTGATGAAAAGCTTCTACTCAAGTTCTGAACTAATGTTAATGGATTTTGTGGAATGGAAATTAAAAATACTCTGATATATACTGATTTTAGTAAAAATTCAGTCTTTACAAGTTGTTCTAATATAGTCATAACTATTATTTATTACTTATATGAGATAATATTTTATAGTACGTAATATATATTCACATAAATAATCATTCAAATTATAAGTAAAGTTGTTACGTATATATACATATATATTGATATATGTAGTTTATATTTTGCTACGAAGAAGTTGTATTTCTTTTGTTGTTTTAACAGAAAATATAAATTCTAGATAATTACCGAGGACACTTTTGTATCTGGTCTTGTTACACATGTCATGGAGTATGTTTGAAGCAACAAAAAGGAAGGGGGCCTCCCCCTTGTTCTTCGACATAGGTGGCCTCCCTTTTCATTTTTTGCGGTGCATGCTTCAAGTTGGTGGTATGGTAATTAAGATGGTTCTTGTTAGTTCCATCTTCCATGCTAAAATAACATTAGCGTCTTCTTTTCTCTTGGTTTTTTTCTTTGAAAGAATGAAACATTAACATGGATATTCTTGATCTCATACTACGCATCATCGGTAGCCAACAACATATAGATATATGCAAGTAGTCTAGTTCTTGTAGATTTAAGAAATGGTTCTTGCTACTAGGTTCAATATTACAAGAGGTTTGTAGGTGTTAGAAAGTTACTAGTGTTAGAGTCATTTAGTGTGGATACCTTGGAGGGAGTCTATCATTGGTTCAATTCCTTGTTGATCATTAACATCTTCATCAATGGTTGAACATACACAAAGGTTAAAGTTTCTATAAACTTCCTAGTTTGTTTTTGTTTATCTTTTTCTTAAAATATTCATATGGATCTTTGGCCGGTGAGGGGTTTTAAAAATGTTTAGAAATGTGTTCATACTTCTATTTCTAAATTATATTTTATAAATTGAACAAACCTCAATAGAATCATGAGCATATTATGTATGGCATTTTGATATTTTTCGTTTCAATGTATGTGGCTGATCAATATATGGTTGTTCGGGGATGCTTAACACCTAGTTGGATGCATTTACATTAAGGTGCATAAATACATTTAGGTGTATATGTGCATATATTTGAAACTGTACAGCTAAAAAATATATTAATAACTTAAATAACATATAATTCTCGTTTTACAAGATTTTTGTTATAACCTCTGAAATTTGTAGATATTTTAGTCTTAAGAAAGTATGAGTAAATATCAAAGTGTCTAAATTGCTCTTATTCTATATACAAAAATCACCCCTAACTAATGTTATGTTCAAGACAATGCAAGACACGTCTCAAAATCAAGAGAACATATGAAGGAAGAGAGTTATTGATTTCATATATCATCATCTAGTGTTGATAGAAATATTAAGTACAAAGATTTAATAGAAGAAAATATGTTTTTCTTTGTTAAAATATATACGAGTATCATTGTGAAGCACTATAATGGTTCATGCATGTCTTTATATTCCTATACTTTTATGCTTTTATTATTTAATCATCACTAAAAACTCTAAAACTTCTGTCAAATTGTTCTAGCAACTCCTAGACAATTATCCTATTAAAACAATATAACCAAAAGACATAGGTAGCTAGGTCATGATTTAGATCACCAAAACACCCTCTCGATCTAAGATTAATTTCTTGATTTAACTTGGATATGATGAGATTAACTTGATGTGCCTTAAGGATTGTGTATGAGAGCAGGGGTATAGAGTGGGTTCTGTCAACAACACAGATAAAGATATAGATCATTAAACTCGATCACATCCTATGATATGTACCTATTATTGATCGATATAACATATATAATGTAAAAGAAGTGATATAATTAATCACAGTACCTATAAGTTATTAACAAAAAGAATTATTTTATATATTTTTGCTAAATTTTCCTACTCGTACTTTCAATCACTCTACATATAATAAAACAATGCCAAGCCACTGTATCACATATATAAAATTGTCATATAAACAGGCAATGAAGCATGTGCATAAAGATTAAAGCGAGACTTTACAACACTTTGAAGGGAGCAATGCACGTGAAAAAAACAGCCTTTAAAAAAGAGTTCACTTAAAAATACGTGCACATATATTGGGAGTTCGATTTCCAAAGCCTGTCCTTTCTTTCTTACTAACTATTTCTCTCCAAACATACCAATTAACCAAACACACCTTATTTGATTATTTATAAAAGAAAATTCTTATTTCTTCCTGCTTTATTCTACTAATTCATATAGGACTTTTCAAATTCTTTGAACAGCTAAATCATCATGAAAACATACAATATTAAAAGTCTGAATTTGAGTTAGAATATATATATACACACACTAACACTCTAATACACACAGAATCCTAGGAAAACACTGTCCCAGTCTCTTTTTTATCTCAAAAAACAGAAGATAACTAGGTACTACAAGCAGATGTACTGCAGTCTCATGTTCAGAGCTCTTTTTCCTGAAAAGGGTACAAACCAGTATATATATCTACCCTTTTATGTATTCCACACTGATTTCCTCATAAAATATTTCTCTTTGCCAACTGCAAACTTGCAAAGTGTATATTAAAACAAGTACTATGGTTGTTCCTGGTAAACTCAAAAGAAGAAACTAAGTATTAATTCCATTGACAACCTTCAAGAGTTAGGACTTTAATTTAAAATAAGAGTGACACTAGACAAAACTAGATATATATTGCATCATTTTCTAAGTTATATGATCATCCTTTTCAAATTGCATGTAATTAAAGATCAAAGATATTAAAGATGCAAAATATATACAAGGTAAACAAGACAAATAGCTAAATTCAAAGACCCCACAAATTAAAATGAACATATATCTTCCTCTTCTATACCAATATACCCAAAACAAAACAAAAAAAAAAAAAAACAAAAAAAAAAAAAAAACTTGAAATGAGGTCTAATACTTATGCTTTCAGTCTTCCCCACCATATACCTATAACATGATTTCTGAAGACAAGGCAGAATCACTTTAATAAAATAGAAAATAATAGAACAAACTCACTAGATCAGAGATGTTGCACCCAATTTCTAGCTCCTTGATAGATTGTGTCACTTGATGAGAAAACTCAGGCTTGCCAGAAGAGATGTTGCAACCAATTGATCAATAAAAAAGTTTGAATTGGAGGCTGAAATCATTCTTGTAAATCAATGGAAAAACATTAATATATAAATCAAGTTGTTTTGGCTACAACAAGGAAGGAGAACAGATAGTGCTTGTAGTGGGATCAAGCCACTCTCCACCATCACCACTACCAGTTATGGTCCACAGAAAAGAAGCTGGATCAGATGATTCTACACCTTTGATTTGATCATTATCATTCTCACCATTAAAACTATTATTCCAAACTATGTTGCTTTTTGTCCCTTCCATTTGAACATCATTCACTGAACCACCTCCATCTCCATATAGCTCAAACCCCATAATACTCTGTGGTTGCTGAAGGCTAGAATTACTGAGACCATTAAACATAGAAGGATAGCTTGATATAATAGGAATTGAAGTAGGAGTACTTGCATCTGACAAAGAAAACCCTAATCCAAAAGAACTCACTTGAGGCTGAATAAGATCATACCTGGAAATATCATTATCACTGAATCTTGGATATTTATGGTTTGGTTGTAGTAATCCACTCAAGGGGTTGGGATTGGTATGCAATTGTGTGGAGTGATCAAGATTAGGGTTAGGGTTAGGATTATGGTGACCAATTACTGGTTTTGTGAAAGTTGTTGACTTGATTGATCTCTTGTTCTTCCTACAACCACCACCAACAGGAACATTTCTTAAAGTACCACCTCTTGTCCAATACCTTTTGCAAGCTTTACAAAAATGTCTAGGCTGTGACAAACTGTAGTTGTTATAATAACAAAATTTTGTGTTTGACGAATCGCATCGCGGGCACTTCAAAACCGGTTGTCGCTGCTGCTGCTGATTTTGGAGATCACTTGGTTTTTCTCTAACATGAGCTGCAGAAGCCATCAACACTTTCTTCTCATCTAACTTAAATTCTTGAAAAAGATAACAAAAAATAAAGACTTTTTAAAGAAAGGATGAAGAATTAAGGAAATCAAAAGCAGCAGGCACACAGAAGCTAGGAAGTATATATGTGTATAAATCCTCCTTCCAAACACTAGAAAACAAGAAAATGAGTCACATTCTGTTGTCTTAAATCGTATATTAATTGACACAGAATTAGAGAAGGGTGGCCACTCGTTAGGAATAGAAGAGATGAGTTGGATCAGGATTCAAAAATTCTTTGTTAGTTTAAAATAATATTATTATGCATAAAATTTGCAACCAACAGTAAGGAGACAAAGAACAGGTATATGTGTTGTATATTATTATTATATATATTTGTTGAGATCAAGCAAGAGAGGTGTCAGGAACTTAATTAAGTCTTACTTTTATTAATTTCACGTGAAATATTGTTGGTAAATTAAGATGGCAATTTAGATAGGATTAATTAGGGTGTTATTAATTCATCACATTTACATATTAATGTATTATTTTATTAGCATAGGATAGGGATGCTTGCAAAAACAATTATATTCGAGCAGTTAGCTTTTATTAAGGCTCTTGAATCGGCTGGGTTATTATCATGTTTGTGTTATTCGGGTTCGAGTTAATTACGTGTCTACCCAATTCTATAATGTTTGGGTTGTCTAATTTTATTTTTTTGTCGACCCATTTCGACCAAATATGATCAAGGAGTATTTTTTGGTTTTCGAGTGCGGTTTTTTGTTTCGCATACGATTTTCTTTATCAATTCTTCAAATTCCATGTTTATTTTACTAACTTTCGGTAAAAAATTTTAAAATTATTTTCATATATATTGAAACTTCAATATTCAATTTCTGTTTTAATTGTAATGGAACTTTAAATTTTGTATTAGCTTGTTTCTATTTTTTACTTTACTTTTGCATTCAACTTGTATGAATATAATAAAAATATGTGATACTAGTATTTTACCAAGTACCAATATAATGTTATTAAACAACCAAATAATTTAAAATAACTTATCATTAAATAGAATTATGACTCAATTCAAAATACTAAAGTATCACCTATTAATTAATCAAATGTAAAAGTAGCAAAATTATATAATCAAAATAACAAATACTAAAATGATATATTATTGTTTTAACTGTAAATTTTATATATTCATTTTAAATTTTTAACATTTAATGGTTCTTTACCTTTGTTTGACGGGTTTTATTGCGCTAAGATGTCAATCTCTTATTTCAATTCACAATCTTTTTTTCAAAATTTAATTTTTAACTATTAAGGAAAATTTTCTATGTTACAGTTACCTTAGTTAAACGAGTCATACAGTTCACTTTTAGCTTGTTGGGTTATCATTAACCCAACAGATTTATATCTGTGTCAACCCTTTTTGACCCATTTCAAATTTGTATCACTTTTTTATGTCACCTTTGAATCGGGTTTTATCATGTCCACTAAACAATTGTCTTAGCTTTTATATATGGTTTGCTTATTATGCAAATAATTATAAACGGTTTATAAAGACTACCACTTTTAAAAGGATTTAATAATATTCACTATATATAAGTATCCTATTGTTTTATCTTTTACATACTTATGAATAAAACGTATATTTTATATAATTATAGCTAATTATAGACATGTATAGTATGGCTATATATTTAGGAGTGAAGACAATAGAAAAATTATAATAATATTTGTATTTGTAATGGTATGTAAAAATTTTTAAAAAAATAACATATTCATTAATTATTGTGCATATAAATAAAAGTTGTCTACACTTAAAGCTATATAGATTAAGTTGCATACCAAATTACGGTTACTCCTGAATAAAGAAATATGATAAAAATTGGTACGAAGAACCGTTCTCTAAATTTTTTATTGTAAATTAATACAATTAATATCTGACACACTTATATAAATTAAGTGCGAAATTTTTCTATAATAATTAAACCCTAAACCCCATTTATATTAGAAATACACTCAATACCCATGTATTATATTGCCTCTTATATATTTATTTTATTTTGTTATGAATATTGAAATACTTAAGGCAATAGCTATGTGGACAATTTTCCAGGAGAAAGAGTCAAAGAGAAATAGCATCACAATTCACAAGTTAATTGTGCTTTTAAAGAAAGTACGTAATTTATGATTAATTTTGAAAGTTTTAGTCCATAATAGACGTATATTCCTATTTGTATAAGGCTATATTAGGATGCTTAAACCGTAAATTTTACTACATGACTTCTATCGTGTAGAATACTGTATTTGAAGACGGTGATGGCGCAAATACTGGTTATGAAATGGCATTGATATCCTCTACTTGTGTCCTAGCCCGTCGGAAGATCATCTTGTTATTCTTAGAGTAACTTTTATCCGTTGAACGACGTCCCTTCCACTCGGCACTGTCGGATCACTAAGGCCGAGAAAGAAGCAACCGAGCCAGGAAAGAAAGGGGAATATATTGGGAAGTTTAAATGAGAATGTATATTTAGGTGATCAAAATGAGAGACTTAATCTTGTCCTCCGTTTGATTTGAACTGATTGTTTACAGTTGCCCTCTCATATAGATCATAACCCAACCATGAATTACGACGTTTAAAAAAAACATGAATTACGACGACCATGAATTGCGACGGGTGATTATGACCGTTAGATCTAATAAATCAACATGTGACTAAGATTTATTCTCTTATTCTTATGTAAATATTCATTCTTATAATCACCTTCCCATATATGTGTGTGTGTTTGTTTTGTATGTGTGTATATGTATATATGTAGGTATATATACGCGTACATATGCAGAATTAGCTAGCTTTGCGCCTATGCATGCGGCAATGGTTTAATTTGCTTCTATGGGGAATTGAACTAGCTAGGAAATGCTTAATATAATTTACTTTTGACTAAATATTTCCGAGTCCGCCATCATTGTCCTAAAATAAACTATTTTTACAGTTAAACATAACCTTAATACACAATATAAGATAGAATCATCATCACAAAAACATGACAATGGACAAAGAGAACAGAAAACTACAACAGATCGATACAATAAATTAATAATGTCATTATGCCAATTGATTAACACTTATTATGGTTTGCAATAACAATATTAATCATGCAATTAAGAAAATTGATGGCATTCATATGGGATCATGGTGACATGGTCCAAACATAATTACAAATTTACAATTGGAAATTAAGAGTACATGCATGTTGGTTGAAACTTGGAGTTGCACCACACAAAATTATTATTATTAGCTTGCTTTGGTGGCTATTTATGGTGATTTAACTACACTCATTACTAGTATGAGACATTTATTTAACAAATAATTCATAGTATAATTGATGCTCAATTGAATTGGGAAGTGAAACCGAAAACTTCTTTGCAATTTACAATTTGGTTTTACAATGTATTAAGGGGTTCTTTTAAGATCGGAAACGAATTTGTAAAATAAAATAAATCTAACAAGACAAAACAAAAAGAAACAAAACAGTTACAGATTAAGAGATCGCCTCCTTACAAATTACAACACTGGTATTATTGATTTAACTACACATTTGGGTAGCATATGAAGAATGTTCAATATATTTCATACTTAATAACTTAATTCATACTCCTAAGAGAATACTTCAAGACTTTGGATTAATGTCATCAATGGTCCAGATTGCATTTTATAATTTTGGACGGATGGACATTTTCGTAATTCATATATGATGTTTTTACAAATTATATATGATTGTATACTGAATCACTTGTGATTGTATATTAAAATTTTAGAACTATATTTTTTACATGAACTTTATTAAACACAACTCTAATTAAGTAGTATATATAACATACTTATTTGATTATTAAACCATAGTATATATAATTGATGCCAAATTAAATCGGAAACGTTGGATTAAAGAATGCTTTGGTATCTAATGTGTGGTGTACTTTAATGTTATGTACAACACACTACTTGTTCGTATGAGATAATTATTTAACTAGCTTAATAAATCATATTATAATTGTTGCCGAATTAAATTGAGAAGGTGGACTAAATATTGCTTTAGTATTTATGAGTAAATATTGCTTTAGTATTTATGTGTAAATATTGCTTTAGTATTTATGTGTTTTAATATTTTATTATAGGTTACTAATTAAAAAAATGTGGTTGAATCTAAAGAAAGAAAACAAACTAATTATAAGAGGATCAAGTTGATTTCATCATAATTTAATATAGTGTTTGCTATAGTACAACCAAAATGTGTTCTATGATTAGAATGTCAATATAGATAATGTCAGCAGAACTAGCGTGAGAGACGCTAATTTGTAATGATTTGTGTAAAATAATTTTGTGTTATACGTGATAATGTTTTGTCATACACAATAATTTAGATTTTTATATCTCTATCAATTCACTATTTTTATTCTTATTCAAATATTTAAGATTATAATGGTTCAAACAACTCTTTGTTATATATGATAAAAAGCTTATGTGCACCAATCATCTGCTGTTTGTACTAGATCCTTAGAAGACGAGATAGGTCGATAGCTTGAACTATGTATGATGCAGTTTAGAAAAGTAGTTGACATGTAGCATTAGTGTTCAAGATATCACACTCGATGTAACATCCACCTAAAGTAAAACGTTTGGTATAAGATGAAGCCTAGATCGAACATAAGCAAAACAAGTCAAAAGTAAACGAGGTTCTCAATTGTAGATGCATAATAGACTCGAAGAATATGGAAATTTGTAACATCATGATTTTCGAAAGTGTCATTTAACAAAAAATTTTAAATATTAAACATTCTTTAGTAACCAAAGTTTTTTTTTTTTTTTGAAAAGCAATATATTATATAATTAAATACTAGCAAGATGCTAGTCAGTACAACAATCAAACAAAGAAGTTTAAACACGAACACATACACCGCTAAATCTAAAATATCCAACACAATCGGACAAGTCCGGTCAGCCTATGTAAAATTCGCAAACCACAAAGGGCATTCACCTAGTGGACTTGAACTTATCCAACATCGATCTTGACACCGAAAACGAACTCCCCGACCTAACAAACTAAGGTAACACCGTCCAACCAGGTGGTGGAAATGCGATATTTTAGTGCAGATTTAGTGGACTGCCCGAAACATTTGGACACCATGAACCGATCTCAAAGAACAATTATCCAAACCATAATCTCTCGAACAACCAATCTTTTCGCCGAAGCCTCAAACGGGAGCTTTTTGAACATAAACGAACTTGAAAACTCGAACCTTTTGGATTTCCTTTTGAAACTGAGATATACCGGCAAGATGAAAACTCGAACCAACACCAACCAACCCACGAACACTTTCGAAATAGAAATTTGAACAAAAAACGAACTTGAAAACTTTTGAACATGACACCCGAACACTTAACTGAAAAAACTCGAATCCTGTCACAGCTTTTGAACTTGATTCTCGAACACTTGAACCAGCAAGATGTGCAACTTGAACCAACCCACGAAACAAAAACGAACATCAGGCTAACAAACAGATCTGAAACTCGAACCCAAATACGAAAGAAAAACGAACAGCAGCAGAGAAACAGACAACTCGAACCCACTTCAACCAGCACAATGTGCAACTCGAACCCGAATCTGAAACTCGAACCCATATTTGCAACTCGAACAGAAGCCAAACAAACAAACAAACAAACAACTCGAACCCACTTCAGCCAGCAACATGAGCAACTAGAACCCAGATCTGAAATTGCACTCCAGATCTTGAAACAGTCAGAGGATTCTCCAAACTTGAAAGTCACTTCGACCACATGAACTCTCATTCGGAACTAGAAAAACCACGACCTTAATACACGAACCTTGAAACCGACGACCTCGAAATCTCATCAGGTCCCCTACCGAAAGCCTGAACCACGAAAACTCGAAAAACAGAGTCTCACGAACTGGAAAAGCTCGAAGCTCGACTGGTTGTGAACAAGAAAGACCACAAACACGACCAATATCTCGACCAAAACAATCTGAACCCATATCTGAAATTGAAACCTCGAACCAAGAACTCTTAACCGAACTGATACTCTTGACTGGAATCTCGAACTGAAAGGGAAAGGGAAACAAAAGATGTAGGGGTTTAGGTGGAATGATGTGAGTAGTTGTTGTATATCATGCACTTAATTTATTATAGAACTTACTAACCAAAGTTTTAAACCATATGTGCAAACAAATGCAAACCAATTAAAATCACAATGTCACACTGTATGTAAAACTGTTACAAGTCAATCATGAAATGAAATAATAAATGTTTATTGGCATCATCCCATCTCACCAAGCCGTAACTTTATGTCACATACACAAGTACAACACACATTTCAAGTAAACAAATGCGAGCTTATGCCTCACGAGTCAATAAGTTTAGGTAAACAAAACCCATAACAAGTATTAAAGGTAAGGCATAAATATAATTACCAAATAACCATACTCAATGCACAAGTACATTTGGCACATCCTGTGAATCTCGCATAACTTATATCATGTATATGGTTCAAATAACTGTACCAGCTAACATAGCATGTTATAACCGTTTAAATACCACATATCAAGCACATACCGCATAACGTGGACCGTATATCTGTATATCTGCCTGCTAAGTTTTCCTAGCCATTGAGCCCCGGCCAGCTAGATAACCCATTCACTAATCACACACTAAGCAACATGTGCATCGATTTGTTAGCTTCTCCCATCCATGCATGAGTGTACATTAGACAATGTTTTCACTACTTTGACTATGCAAGTACTAGTATTGCATCACCTTTCAAGTAGTAGTACAAACGGGGCAACCGTTATCTACCCCTCCTCATACTTGCGTGATGTTATCGATATTACTACACCTTCTGCCATACATTGCTATAGTACTTAGCACATAATCATACTCTGATACCGTGTGTTGCTAAGGGTATCTAGAAAGCCCACAACTCCATATGTGGCTAGCACTTATACCTAGAATGCATCAAATCCCTACCAGGCCCGTAAATCCTTAAGTGAGCATGTAAGGTTACTACCCCCGCCCAACAAACCATGTACAGGTGTATAAATAAATAATCGATCATATAAACCGTAAATAACCATAGCATGCAATAACAACCTTGTAGGCATACATGAATCATATATTTGCAAGTAATACACTTAGCATGTTAAACTATTAAATACATTTCTATTTAAACCGTTAGAAAATATAATTTTGTCTATGTACTCGGTTAAAGTCCGAGAGGCAAAACCGAGAGGATCACCAAAAGGTTCTACCGAGCAACCTAGACGATAAAAGAACCCAAATAAGTTACTGAGTTAAAAGAATCGAAAAGAAAATGATAACCCAAGAGAGGAATCCCAATCTAATCTAAGAATCGCAAAACAAGCGGTTTACACAAATGTAATTCAAACACCACCAACACCAATCGCAATTTGGCCCACAAGAGAGAATCAAAAATTTCCTTTGGAGTTGGAATCGAAAAATGCTGGCTACCTATATCGCAAATCACGTCTCACCAGCTCTAACAAAATAAAATTCCTATCCTCTTCACGCTGACCATGTCACACCATCTTTGAAACATAAATCCTTCATGTCAGCATCACCTCGCCAACTAAATCGAAAACCTTCACATGAAGTCCAACCGAAAACCATTGATCGAGTTGAGAATCATAAAATTCAACTCCTCAATTGTTCAATTCATGCTTAAACTTCAAAAAGTCGAACCCTCGATTACACCTACTATTCGATCAGAACATAGTCCAATACCTATGAATTAATTACCGAAATCCTATACTAAATCATAAAGAATGCATAAACAAGGAATAGGAACACTTAGTGATTTCTTTCACAAAGATCACCCTAAGATGCTTGTTCTTTCTTGTTAGGACAAGAGCTTCAAACCGCCCAAGAAACTGTCGCGATTAACAATGTCGTGATTAACAATAAAGCTTGCAAAAGGTTTTACCCTAATGTATCATTAGCCTTGTTAATCACCAAACTAATCCCGAAAGTTTTTCCTTTTAACCTTTTAGTCCCTCAACCTTAATTTTGATATTTAAATACCCATTAAGCCACTAGACCCCAACTAACTGATCAATGGTCTCATTAATTACCCAATAATAAATAAGAAAAATATAAAACATTCTATAAATAGTACGTCGAAAAATCCTGATCATTACACAAATCAACATGTCATGAATGAAGTATGATAAAGAAAATCAAATTGATATATTCAAAGGCTTACGAAAATATACAGCATAACTCATATGATTAATTGATGAACACTGGAATTCAAGAACCATGAGGTCTTCACAGTCTCATAAACGACTCCATATATTTGAATGAATGGCAAAGAGTGTTGGCCGGCCCCTTCGTAAAAGTCGAACCCTAATCTAGGAAATTGATTAACTTAATTAATTAATTAAACTAATTAAGAAAAATGGCAAACAACTCCTGGCGTTATTTACTTCGCTAATAAACCCGATCCCATTGTCAATCAACTATGTTGGCTTGGTTCGTATCATCACCCCTCCCTGAAGAATCACCTTGTCCTCTAGGTGGAGGTCAAGAAACTGTTGCTTAATCTGCTCGAACACATCCCAGGTTACCTTGACATTAGTAAACCCTTCCACGTCACTAGCACTTCACATTGACCATTTAACTCGTGAGTTCCTAACACATTATCTGGCACCATAACGATATCCTTTGATAGCTTACTTGGCAAATCTAATTCAATGTGCTGATATCTAATCACCCGCTTCAACTGATTTATGAGAAACCGGGTGTTATTGGTGATGTTGGTAGCAATTTCAATTTGTAAGCCACATGCCTAATCCTTTCCAACACCTCAAACGGACCATAAAATCATGGTGTTAGTTTAAAATATTGAATTTGAATCTGGGTATACCACATCTGCATGAAAATTTCAAACATACATAAAACGGATTTTCGAACTCCCGAGGGGAACCATGAATTTTTAGTTATGTCTTTAACTAACATACCATCCACATTCAAGTCCCTGATGAACATGATTTTTTATTGTATTTGAAAAAGTTTGTGCTGGTATGTTTTGATGACATTCTTATGTAATCTCGGTGCATGTAGAAACATGTACAAATTACTTTATTGTTGTATTTAGGTGTTTGAGGGCTGAATAGTTGTACTGTAATGGAAAAAGTGTGTTTTTGGGGAGTCACAAGTTGATTACCTGGGCTAGTATGGGGTGAAGGATCGCCGTCGAAAATCTCGGCCATAATGGAATGGCCCATTATGGGAATATAAGGGAACTACATGGATTTCTAGGATTAACCGATTATTACTGGCAATTTGTAAAAGGGTATGGTAAGATTGCACAGGTTCTAACATAGTTATTAAAAAAAGATAGTTTCACGTGGACCGATGAGGTTGTCATTACTGATCAAAAGAGTGTAAAGTATTTGTTGTAGTCGTGAACCATGTTGGGGGAACATTAGAGGTAGGTCTTGAAACTATCCCAGTATGAATTTGAAATTTTCTATAGGATGGAAAAAGAAAATGGTCGTGGCGGGGTACACACTTTCTAGACGGGTGACTAGTACCGATGAGCGTGTTATCTATGTCTGCAATCCGGTTACCCAACCATCTGCTGCAAGCCTTACATTCATATCCTTAAATTTTGGCACTAAGGAACGCATAGAGTTGGGAGATGAAGGGTCAACGAGGTATAAAATAGAAAATACGTAGGTTCGATACTAGTGTCGGTTGTTATTACTGAGGGCATTGGGTTTGAATTTCTAGATTTTTAACGACTTTCATGGGGTTTACCATGGAACACTACTAAATGTACCAACGGATGTCCATGGAGCTCTTTGAGTCGGGATACGATGCAGCATCGCAAAAAATGTTGTTGAATGTGAAGTATGTGTGAGGAATAAGTACTCTAACTTATCGACATCGGGTCTTTTACAACCGTTGTCGCTACCACAACGTATATGGGAAAATTCAACTATGGACTTTATTAATGGGTTACCCATGTCCTATGGTTATATTGTGATATTGGTGGTAACCATTTGAGTAAGTCAATGCATTTTGTACCACTAAAGCATCTTTACACGGCTGCGTCTGTGGCTATGCTCTTCATCCAGAAATCGTGAGGTTACAAGGAATTCCGAATTTTTTGATATTGTGATCGTGACCAGGTGCTCGAGAGTCACTCCTGGAGTGAGTTATTCAAGTTTCTAGGAACGACACCAAAGGACAGTATTGCCTCTCATTCGTAGAGTGGGGGCACACCGAGGTCGTGAACAAAATCTTAGAGACGTATTTATGGTGTGGTGTATCTACACAACCATTGGAATGGGTGAAAACTTGGGTCTAATATTGGTATAATACTTCATACCATTCAAGTATACAAATGACTCCCTTCAAGGTATTATATGGTCATGATCATCCATGCATGGACAGTTATGATCGGGGAATGGCTTTGACATGTGAGTTCTGTTGGGGTTCTATGTACACAGCGGAAGCAACAAAGTACAACATATAAAGCAAAGAGTACAAGAAATCAAAGCATAAAACCCCAAACCATGGACCAAACTCTATAACTAACTTAAGCAACATGTAAAACAGAAAGAGAAGAGGTTATACCCTGCTCCTTAGCTCCAGCAACTTGAAGATGTGGTGGTGATGACAAGAAAGCAAAGAAGCTCTCCTCTAATGAAGTCCACCCCGGGTATTGTCCTCTCTCCTTGTACTAGCAAGCTTGGATGATCTTCTTTCAAGAGAAATCACCACAAGAACAGCCTCTTAGTAGCAGAAATTCGGATGCCCTCTTTGAACTCACAAGAACACTCTAAAAGTTCTCAAGACTAAGTGTTTATGTGGGTTTTGACAAAAGGTTAGAATGAAGGACAAATGAGGGTGCTTTATAGACCCTGAAATGCCACTTAATCTTCCCCATGGCCGGCCTCAGAGTACTGCACAAACTAGCCCAACCATTGGGCAAGAGTGGAGGTGGAAAAGACAAAAGTTGCATGCAGACTGTCAGAGTTCCGCGCCGCGTGCCCGTAAGGTTACGCGCCGCGGAATCTCCGCGACGCGTATCCTTAAGTGCTCCACGTCGCGTTATTTTCCAGCACATCAATCTTTCCATTTTGACACCATTGGTCCCTCCATCTTTTAGGCTGTCGAGATAGGTCCCCGGTATGTGACCCAATAGGCCCATACATTATCGGTAGTGATCCAAATGGCATACGTGTGTCAGCGGGCATACTCCAACAAACTCTCACTTGCACATGACACACCGTACCCATAAACCACAGACAAAGAGCGGCCTCTAGTAAGGCATCTCTGCCCCCAAGTCAGTATGGGTTTTTGTCAAAAACCAAATCCAGAATCAGTTACGAAATGGTCCTATAGATAAGTGATCATTTATCCCTTCGTTCGCGATATCCGTGTGAACACGAGACATGGTTAAATGTCAATCTCCAGATCGTTCACGATTATGTTTCTCGATCTCGATTGATGGTGACCCAAAATCTAGTTGCAATCGATCAAATATCATTGCAACTTGAGCATGGCCATGCATTTTACGTCAGCGATCAATCATCGAGGGGCCCAAGGATATCTCTCTAAAACTAGATGAATGAATCCCTTCGACTACATTGCTCCGCTACATACACCATACTTTACCTCAAAGCTCCCTTTATAACAGCCAGTTACGAACTGCGTTTGAAAGCAATCAAGGCAAAGCAGATCCATGCTTTAGAACACATGTATCTCCAGTCTAAGGACAAAATGATATTATCATCCTGACTTACTCGTGACAGAAACCATGAAGTAAGTTCAGGTGCGGGTCGTCCAGTCACTTGGCCATTGCAAGCACAGGCGAAGTGTTGCATCTCTTTTATCTAATCCATTATTAGATAGAGACCAACCACTTCCCTCTGTCTTATCTCAAACTTCCTCCCCTTGAAGAATGACCGACTGTGGACATTTAGAATGAAAAGGCGTTCTGGGAAGTATTAAACATGCTAAGATGAAACACAGTAAGGATTCATAAAATATTCGCCCTCGGCGTATCATTAAATCACATTTAATAATCAATATAGTATGAAATACAATACTGCTTAGCGTTCCCAAAAACAAGTACAAATCAAACATAAGCCAAATATTACACTCAAACCAAGTCACTAGCGAATCTAACACCTATATCTCTAGTGTGAGAATCATGTACAGCTTGTGACAACGGTTTAGTGAACGGATCAGCCAAATTGCCCTCCGAAGCTACTCTGCTGATGGCAATATCACCACTCTCAATAACATCTCTAATGAAGTGATATTTGCGAGGAATGTGCCTCGTCCGCTTATGAGCCCTTGGTTCCTTAGCTAAAGTCACCGCACCCTCATTGTCACAGAAGATCTCAATAGGGTCGGATATGCTAGGAACCACTCCAAGATCCTGGATGAACTTCCTCATCCATACCGCCTCTTTAGCTGCTTCACTAGCCGCAATGTACTCCGACTCGGTAGTTGAATCAGCTACGGTGTCTTGCTTGGAGCTCCTCCAACTTATAGCACCACCATTGAGAAGGAACACGAACCCCGATTGTGATCGGCAGTCGTCCTTATCAGTTTGGAAGCTAGCGTCAGAGTAACCATGTACTCTAAGCTCTTCCTTACCACCATATACCAAGAACATCTCCTTTGTCCTCCGAAGATACTTGAGAATGTTCTTGACCGCAGTCCAATGGGCTTGCCCGGGATTAGCCTGATATCTACTCGTCATGCTCAAGGCACACGATACATCAGGACGAGTGCATAGCATGGCGTACATGATTGATCCCACTGCCGAAGCATACGGGACCCTATTCATTACGTCAAGTTCCTCTTTGGAACTAGGACATTGAGACTTGCTCAAAGTCACTCCATGCAACATAGGAGTGTTACCCCTCTTAGAGTCCTCCATCTTGAATCGCTTCAAGACCTTGTCGACATATGCACTTTGGCTAAGCCCTATTAACCTTTTAGATCTATCTCTATAGATCTTTATGCCCAAGATATACGCCGCATCTCCCAAGTCCTTCATAGAGAAACAACTCCCAAGAAAAGTCTTAACTTCTTTCAAGGTTGGGACGTTGTTTCCAATAAGTAGAATATCATCTACATATAGGACAAGGAATACAACAGTGCTCCCACTAGCCCTGACATATACGCATGGCTCATCCTTGCTTTTCGAAAATCCAAACTCTTTGATTTTCTCATCAAAGCACATGTTCCAGCTACGAGATGCTTGTTTAAGTCCATAAATAGACTTCTTTAACCTGCAGACTCTATCCAGATACTCAGGATGTACAAAACCCTCGGGTTGTGTCATAAACACCTCTTCACTTAGCTTCCCGTTAAGGAATGCGGTTTTTACATCCATTTGCCATATTTCGTAATCATAAAACGCAGCTATGGCCATGAGTATTCGGATAGACTTCAACATGGCCACTGGTGAAAAGGTTTCCTCATAGTCAATCCCATGAGTTTGCGTGAAACCCTTAGCCACCAGTCGGGCTTTGAAGGTATCTACAGATCCATCCATGCCGGTCTTCTTCTTGAAGACCCATTTACATCCCACTGTCTTACACCCGGGTGTAGGATCAACCAATTCCCATACTTGGTTATCCAACATGGATTGCATCTCACTCTCCATTGCTTCCCTCCACCTAGCAGACTCAGTGCCCGCTACGGCTTCCCGGTAGTTGGTCGGTTCATCATGATCCACCAATAAGTCATTGCCCTCAGATATGAGAAACCCATATCTCTCTAGCTCTTGACGTGGTCTACCAGACCTACGAGGAATTAATGGAGCATTGTCAGGTACCGACGCATATTCTTGCTCGGTTTCAACCACTTCCCGTTGATTGCTAGTGCCGACACTTGTCCCTTCCCCATTGGGTTCTTGAATTTCTTCAAGATCAATCCTCTTACCCGATTGCATGGATATAAGTTCCCTTTCAAGGAACACAGCCCTTCTCGCAATAAACACTTTGTTTTCGGAAGGTTTGTAGAATGTATATCCCATGCCTCCTGTTAGATACCCAATGAAGTAACACCTTTCAGATCTTGGTTCGAGTTTGTCCTCTACCTCTCGTCTCACGAAGGCAGGACATCCCCAAACCTTGAGATATGCGATCTTTGGAGCAACTCCATGCCACATCTCATAAGGTGTCTTTTGGACCTTCTTTGTCGGTACAAGGTTAAGGATCCTAACCGCCGACTCGAGAGCGTACCCCTAAAAGCTTATGGGTACTTCCGTTCGACTCATCATCGACCGGACCATATCCAACAATGTCCGATTCCTCCGCTCGGCGACACCATTCAATTGTGGCGTCCTAGGAGGAGTTAGTTGGGAAATAATCCCACAACTAACTAGATGATCACGGAACTCCGAGCTCAAGTATTCGCCTCCCCTATCGGAGCGAAGTACTTTGATAGTCTTGCCCAATTGATTCTGGACTTCATTTTGGAATGTCTTAAAGACCTCAAAGGCCTCAGACTTTTGCCTAATCAAGTAGACATATCCATATCTACTGAAATCATCAGTAAACGTAACGAAGTATCTTGAGTTGTTCCTTGTAACATGCTTGAACGGACCACATACATCCGTATGCACTATTTCCAACAAGCATTTAGCCCTTTCACCCACACCGGTAAAGGGTGACTTAGTCATCTTGCCTAATAAACAAGATTCGCATACTTCATTTGACCCGAGGTCAAAGGATTCCAAGATCCCATCCTATTGGAGCTTGGTGATGCGTTTCTTGTTTATATGGCCAAGACGACTATGCCATAAGGAAAACTTATCCAAACCATTTTTGGATCCAGAATCAATGTTCATGATTGCTCTATTATTTTCTATGTATGCATCGGCTTCGTATATACCACGACATAGATAAGCTTTAAAATAACAAACATCATTTTTAAAGCATAAGATAAAACCATTTTCAAATTTAAACAAATATCCATCGTCATACAAAGCATAAAATGATAAAATGTTTCTTGCCACAAGCGGCGAATAGCATACATCTTTCAAAATAATAGGTAAGCCGGTCTTGAAAGTAAGCTCCACACTTCCTTTCTCTAACACCGGGACAACCTCTTTGTTTCCCATTGTTAGCTCCAGCTCCCCATCTCTCAACCTTCTACTTCCCTTTAGCACCTGCACCATATTACAAATGTGAGTGCCACAGCCGGTATCTAAAACCCAGCCATTAGATGTAGAAGTATGATGGAGTTCAATCACAAACGTACCTGAAGTAGAAGCGCCCGCTCCCGAAGCTCGTAGCTTCTTCAGGCCCTCTAGGTACTTAGAGCAACTCCGACACATGTGTCCCTTAGCCCCGCAGAAGAAGCAAATCGCCTCCTCCGGAGTCTTAGCTTGAGGGATAAGTCCCTTCGGCTTCGGCTTCGGCTCCGGGGCAGGGTTCGGCTTGGGTGCCCCAACCTTACCCTTGCCTTTCCCTTTCGGGGTAGAGGCCGGTTTCTTCCTCTTCTTGGACTCACCCTCCTTGATAGCCAAGACGGGAACGGAGGTAGATGGCTTTTGGTTGGTCTTGTTGGACTCAGCGGTCCGCAGCATACCATGCAATTCCATGAGAGATTTGTCCATCCCGTGCATATGATAACTCACAACAAATTGATCATATGATGGTGGGAGAGACCGTAGAATCAAGTCTACCGCCATCTCTCTCGATATGGCAAATCCCAACCTCTCGAGGCATTCCACCAATGCTTTCATCTTAAGAACGTGGTGGCACACGTTCCCACCCTCATGCAACCGGCAACCGAGAAGGTCGTTGAGACAACCATACCGTTCTTGCTTGGCTTGTTGTTGGAACATGTCCGGCAACTCGCGCATCATGTCATAAGAACTCAAGTGCTCCATCGACTTTTGCAAGTCGGAGCTCATAGTGCTAAGCATGAGGCAAGTAACCTCGGTGATGTCTTTGAGGCGTTTCTCATAAGCCTCTCTAACGACCCTACTCGCGTTGGATGCAGGGACCTCGGGGATGGGTTCCTCAATGGTGGACAACTTGTCCTCATGACGGAGGAAAATTCGTAGTTGCCGTGACCAATCCATAAAATTGGTCCCATCGAGTTTATCCTTCTCGAGAAACACTCTTAAGGATATGTTTGACGTGGTGTGGTTGGTGCTAGTTGATGCCATCTATAAAAGGCAAAGTAGATTTGGTTAGTTTGATTGAAATCCTCGTTAAAATAATTACCCCAAATGTTTAATGAAAAACAACTATTTTAAAAAGGGCTAAG
The DNA here is from genome assembly GCA_947179395.2 of Pulicaria dysenterica. NCBI lineage: Eukaryota > Viridiplantae > Streptophyta > Magnoliopsida > Asterales > Asteraceae > Pulicaria > Pulicaria dysenterica. The sequence continues at coordinate 32,418,502 of OX359289.1, read as the reverse complement.
AACCTTATTTCACCTTGCACCGTGACGGGTTTTCCGCGGATCACGTGGCAAAGCTATTTAGGCCGGCAACCATTGACCGATTGCAATCCATTATTGCAACTCTTAGTTCCTTGCGGGATCCTACTTGACAACCATTGTGCCAAGTTTGGCATGTTTGATCCCTCCACACCAATCCCAAATTAATATTTTACATGACCTCGGCTAGAGCTCGACGACCATATGAAAGATTAATTTGAAATTGTAAATCAACCAATAAGATACACGGTGGTACTCTAGCCCAATGGTCGACTCGGCTAGAGCTCGACAATCGACCTTGCGAGTTGCCACACGCGCCTTCCACACAGCTCATGCAAAGGCAATCTCGGCTAGAGCTCGACGATCAACCTTTACACGACTAGATTTGGGCGGTGTCATCTTATGGGTGGTGTGCGATTTACATTTAGAAAACGGGATTTAGTTTTCCGGTTAAAAAACCATTTTGAGTTTGATTAACAAAAAGTGACAAAAACCAAACGTTTTCACTAATCGGATACTAAACCAATTTTAAATCCGTTTGTTAATCAAGTGTGCGCGCGAGAGTTGTTAAACCATTTTTAAAACTCTTGGGTTTTATTATTTATCAAAAATTATCTAGCATGCAATAGTCCTACAACTTATGCATAAACAATATATAATAAAACCATCACACGCATACATAAGGTTGGTAACCATGCCACTAAAACCTATGTGTTTTTCCCGTGAGCCACTACGGGAAAAACAAGTCATCTAAGGACAAAAACTCCTTGACTTGGATGTGCACCCACTAAACCCGCCACCTCCATTCGGCCTTCCGGATTTCGTGTTCGCCAAGACGTCACTCCATGGACTCCCGATGGTTGTTCCATATTACAATTACATAGAAAATTAAATAAATGGCATGCAAGCCACAAATCCTATTTTCTAGTACAAATACATAATATGGAATATTTAAATGGCATGCAAGCCACAAAACAATTACATACCAAATAAATAAATAAATTATTATTACAAACCATTGTGACATAAAGTCACCAAATGAATGAATAATAAAACATACAACCAAACATCCACAAGGTCTAGGGCATTTTTCTAGGGTTACCAACAAAACAGGTTCAATAGTGAACAACAACAACAAGATCAACATCAACAACATGGTGTGCCACACAAAACCATGTAAACTTATGTATAATGGTCAAGATTTTTACAAAAACACTCAAGGCACTAAAAATCCAATGTACTTATGCATTAGTAACACCAAACCATTTTTGATGAAACATATTCATAAATACATTATGTAAGTATATGCAATTATTTATTTTCATGCCAAAATAATAATCCACATATAAATACACCAACCATTATACAAGGCAACTTCATAAAAATAAATTTTAATTTCTGGACTAAAAATCCAGTAACCAAAATTTAGTGCCAAAAACCGAAAAATAATTTTCATTTAAAAACAAAGTTTAAAAACAGAATCTGTACAGCGATATTCCGCGCTGCGTAACCTCATGAGTTCCGCGCCGCGGAATTTGACGAACAGAAAACATTAAATTTTATTTTCGGGTTTTTCAGGCCACCATGTGCAAAAGTAGTATAGAGGTGGCTCTGATACCACTATTGGGGTTCTATGTACACAGCGGAAGCAACAAAGTACAACATATAAAGCAAAGAGTACAAGAAATCAAAGCATAAAACCCCAAACCATGGACCAAACTCTATAACTAACTTAAGCAACATGTAAAACAGAAAGAGAAGAGGTTATACCCTGCTCCTTAGCTCCAGCAAGTTGAAGATGTGCTGGTGATGACAAGAAAGCAAAGAAGCTCTCCTCTAATGAAGTCCACCCCGGGTATTGTCTTCTCTCCTTGTACTAGCAAGCTTGGATGATCTTCTTTCAAGAGAAATCACCACAAGAACAGCCTCTTAGTAGCAGAAATTCGGATGCCCTCTTTGAACTCACAAGAACACTCTAAAAGTTCTCAAGACTAAGTGTTTATGTGGGTTTTGACAAAAGGTTAGAATGAAGGACAAATGAGGGTATTTTATAGACCCTGAAATGCTACTTAATCTTCCCCATGGCCGGCCTCAGAGTACTGCACAAGCTAGCCCAACCATTGGGCAAGAGTGGAGGTGGAAAAGACAAAAGTTGCATGCAGACTGTCAGAGTTCCGCGCCGCGTGCCCGTAAGGTTACGCGCCGCGGAATCTCCGCGTCGCGTATCCTTAAGTGCTCCGCGTCGCGTATCCTTAAGTGCTCCGCGTCGCGTTATTTGCCAGCACATCAATCTTTCCATTTTTACACCATTGGTCCCTCCATCTTTTAGGCTGTCGAGATAGGTCCCCGGTGTGTGACCCAATAGGCCCATACATTATCGGTAGTGATCCAAATGGCAGACGTGTGTCAGCGGGCATACTCCAACAAGTTGCCTCAATATTTGCAGAGCAGGGACAAGGTACTAGGTGAGTTAAGTGCCTAGTAATCTCGGGTACATCAGAATATGAAGGAACATGCTAACATATATCGGATGGATGTAGTGTTTGTTACGGGGGGATGTGATTTATTTGAAACTATATCAGTATCGGCAACTTACAATGGCACAGTGGGTAAGTCAAGAACCTCACCGTCTCACCTTCATTAAGTAGTTCATTGTTTACCAGTATCAAAGTTTTGTCTAGACTGGTTGACTTATTCGGTGCACAATAATCCACACAGAATCGCCAAATCCTAATTATCTTTCTTAAATAGCAACACCATACTAGATAATGGTCTGTTGTTTGGTCAAATAATACCTAATATGATAATTTTACATACTAATTTTTCAATCTCATCATTTTGTAATTGCGGGTAACGATAACGCCTGAAATTGAAATTGATGGGTGTTAAACCTGTAGGCATTTGAAACGCATAAAAAATTTTAGCTAAAAAATTGTCTTGTCCCACATGCATATGCGACTCGGGCATATTGAACCCGAGCATACTTAAGAGTGCGACAAGGTATCCCTCAACGATGTCGGATATCCCGTGGACCAAAGAACGCAGCAAGGCCACCCCCTATACAAACCGGGTTCTCCATTAAATGTTATCTTCTTACTCGCATACAACAAATTCATGGTTAATGTTCGCCAATTCACCCGGGTGTCACCCAGTTGGATCATCCATTTGATCCTCTATACATCTATACTACCTAATTCCGACGGACATATACTTTTGTCATAAGAACTCGTCATAAATGTAACTCCATACCCCGAAAAATACCATAACTCATCTCCGATTTCCATTCCCCAAGATTACCCCAGTCTCTTGTGTCCCCATCAATGTCGATTAAAACCACCACTTCAACGTGTTGTATAGTGCCCAAAGTTTCATGGTTTGGGGAGAAGTGAGACCCACAACCAACTACGCCAAAACCTTAACTACATCCAAGTGGACGTGCCCGCGGTTTCCTAAGTTACCACCTCAATTTCCATATATTCATCCCCGGGAACAATAAGAACATGAGGAGTTCTATTGGCCCCGAATGGATACTACAATAACGAATGTTTGTAGAAAGGGGGTGAATACAAACTTTAGCTTTTTAAAATATAAAGACACACGATTATACTTTATATAATTCTTATTGATGTTAATCAAGAATTACATGAACTGGATGCGGAAAATCCAAGTTCAATAAAGTTGGCAACAAACTGTCTATCACATAGACAAAGCTAATCCTAACCAAGTAATGCTTAGGATGTTCAAAACATGAACAAGTTTCCTCTACACTGAAAAATGCTAAGTCTAAAAGTTTGTTCTTGCTTAACAGCTTTGAACTTGCTTCTAAAACTAAATACATGAGTTCTTGTGTAGTTCTCAACAAATGAGATTTCAGTGTACTTAGCATGTTCTTCATGCTTCAGTATATATAGGAAGATGGTGTCCGGTTGGTGGTAAGGAGGTACGAGACAAAAGTATTTAGGATAATAATATTATAACAGATAAAGTTAGTGAGTGAAAAATAAAAGCACTTTATACAAGCAATGTATAAAGTGAATGTACTTTTATGTAAAAGTACATCTCACTATCTATTGTTATATTATTAAACCAATACCTTTTGCCTAGGAAGTGTAAGTTTCTCCTTCCATGCTTGTACTTTAAACAACACCATGCTTTCTTCAGATTTGATCTTACCAAGTATGGAGTTGCTAGCCATACTTTAGTTGTTGAAACAAATCTTTGGGATCTTCTTCTTCTAAAGTATCTTTCACCTTTTCCAGAGGGTCAAGATCAATCCCTTTTGTCTATTTACAAATTCCAAAAGGTGGTAAGACTTTTACAAAGACAGATTTAAAAGGCATAATAGAACAACACATGTTCTGCCTTTGACTTAAGAATAAATACAAGGTCACAGTACATGAATATTACATATTTCACGACTCAGCTGATACAACACTAAACTGCAAATGTACTTTTGCTCAACTAAGGAAATAGGAAAGACTCACCTAATGATGTTCACTCAACTGATCATAAATGTTCAGCTGATCAAACACTGTTAATAGGAGAAAACATAAGTTAATCAACCTAGATGATCAGTAGACCAAGAATGTTCTTCTGACATTCAGAGTGATAAGCTTATATGGATAGTAGACTAAGTGAAGTATTTTGACTTAACTGATGAAAGATTGTCTTAGCTGATGCATGTTGAAGGCTCAGCTGATCACTTTCACTGTTCAGCTGATCGAATTAGTTCTTCAGCTGATGGTAGCAATCCTTCAGCTGATGCTTAGGAATTACTCAGCTAATACTTCTATACTTGTCTTTTTCTTCTCGGCTGAACTTCTAAAGCTGGTCCTTTGGCTGATACTTAGTGCTCAGCTGATACTCAGCTGATCCATTGTACTTAGAGATTTCTTCAAGTCAATTGAATTTCAACACATGAAATTCAATATTCTAAGTCCAAAACTGAATATATGGTTTTGTTAACATCAAATCCTATTTATAATAATAGACAGGTTGGATTATGGTTTGATTTAGATATCTCCCTAACAAGTTACCGACGGGCATCAGGCCCAAGCCCGAACTTAGGTAACATAACCCCTTCATCATATCCTGCAATTATGCATCCGTCATTCGCCAAAAGGGTTGTCTAGCCCCCCGTAGGTGCTCAGTCGTTCAAAGTCGCCCCAAACCAGTGTTTTGCCGGACACATTTCCCTTTCCAACCGCGCCTCCTTTTTGTGTATTCAACCCGCTAGTTCGGTTCTCATATATCCTTATCGCAACATTCACTGTTTGATTCACCCCTGTGGTTGCAGCAATTTGATCAATGTCCGAAGTTCTGGATTCAACCTCTTGATAAATGTTCCTTCGATAACCTTCTATGGAATAAGATTGACTTGAACTGGTAATGTTTCAAACAGACTTAAATATTCCCTCAGCGTGCCATCCTATTTAACTACCAAAAACTAAAACTATTCCTACAAGTCCCCCTCTTGAGATGGCTGAAACCTGTCCAAAATTCTATTTTTTTGTATCACCCTTTTTTCAGATATAAATTTTTTAAATAAATGTGTGCAACTTAAAACTTAACTTTAAAATATTTGTGGAAGCATGAGATAAGTGACAACAAATTTTCAAAATTCAGATACTAACATAATATTTAAATTATGTTTAAAAATGGACAACTGGTGTATAAACTCTTTAAATACATTGAATGTTGCACAAAATTCAGAGTACATCCACCGGGAACTTCATCTGATCCTCCTATGCAAGAAATACCTGGAAAGACGTATGAAAATATTAGAAAGCTCAATGAGTACTTAAACTCTTAAACTTGTAAGATATAAATTAAATGAATCACGTAATTTCCATTAAGCTTTATTAATTACATAACACTTGTTCTTTTATAAAATCATATACTTTCAATATGATTTCTCATCATTCTAGATTAATCTCTTCTCTAAGATTTTGTATTAATTTAGCATAACACATATACACATCCCACTTGATACATTTCTCATATCAGTCTCCCTAATTTGTTATTAAATATAAACATGTCTCATCTCATATATATATATATATATATATATATCATTACTTTCCATCTGACTTTATAATAAACATATCTTACTTATAGATTCATAATTACTTTGGATATACTATCCAGTTTGATGATTGTATTCTTGATCTCTACTTTATAATGATTCGATTATCCGATAATTTGAAAGATAAGATATTCGCACTCTCTTCTCTTAATGATCAAGTCTTATAATACTTCGGTAATTCATTTTCATATAAAAAATACTTCCTCTATTATTTCTTTAATACTCAACTTAGTATTAAACCATTCTTTCATTTCCTTCTTTAACTTTGGTATAATGCTTGCTTTACATGACTAATGATTCACCTTCTACTCGTATTTGATTCATAATAATACTACACCATATCTTAAAGTATTATTACTCTTACATACTTCAATCTAGTGAAATATTTTACTCATCTATATCTATATCTATACTATCTTATAATGCATTTAACATTCTCTCTCTTAAAAAATTTAAGACTACTTAATTTTAAGTAGTACATATTTTTATGCAAATAATACAAACCCTTGAAGCAATAACTTAATCATTAGCTCCTTAACTAGCTCAACTAATTAATGTAATTACTTTTAACAACTCCTCAAACATGACACTAACAATTTATTAATCTAATTTTACTTAAATCACTAACATTAACAAATATCCCAAAACAATAATACTTTTCTATCTAATTGTTAAACAATAATATATATTTCTTATATTTTATTATTTTTTAGTAATCTATATCTATACTATCTTATAATGCATCTAACATTCACTCTCTTAAAAATTTTAACACTACTTAATTTTAAGTAGTACATTTTTTTATACAAATAATACAAACCCTTAAAGCAATAACTTAATTAATTAGCTCCTTAATTAGCTCAACTAATTAATGTAATTACTTTTATCAACTCCTAAAACATGACATCAACAATTTATAAATGTAATTTTAGTTAAATCACTAACATTAACAAATATTCCAAATCAAGAATACTTTTCTATCTAATTGTTAAACAATAATATATATTTCTTATATTTTATTGTTTTTTAGTAAAAGAGTTCATGGAAAAAAGGAGATATAAAGATAATAAAACAATGACGAACGAAAAACATATATGATTCATTAAATCGACATGTTATCGAACATAGATTATTCACCGCTGCCACATTACGTAGGTACAATGCTAGTTATAATAACACATGAATAATATAAAATACTTCTTCCTCAAATACTCCTTTATTGGTTTAGAATATATAATACATTTATCTCAATAATATTCTATAACTTCTTTCCATTTAACTAAATATTTTATGATAGCTACATTACTCATGATACTTTCACCATGAAAATCATCCTTTCGCTTTCTATAGCATGTATCACATTTAATCCCGCTCTTGTTGTATGATATTTATTTTTTAAGATTACATACTCAATATTCCTTATTTTTGAGCATCACTCTTGTTTATCTAATTGATACATAACGCTAGAATATCATAGTTAGACGTCATACTCAAACATTGCGACTTAATAATCATTAAACTCCTCAAATAATCATAGTAAGTTCTTCCATTATTTGGACGCATTCAAACATGTAATCATTTAGCTTATAGCTACAAGTACCAGTTTTGAGGTACTCACATAAGGTCCAAAAAATGTAATTTATCTCCTAACAACCTTCTTTAACTGATTATAGCCTACATTAACAACCCATACATCAAAACACATAAAGATCAAATGTTCATGCTTCTGCCGCAACGGATGTGTCGCGTCCCTACCCTCGACGTGTCGCATCGGGACTGCAGTTCGAAGACAAATTCCGCTTTGCTTCAAATCTTCAATTTCTTTCCTTTAATCAAGATCTAACCACATGCAATTGTTCCTTTATAATCTATAATGGTTTATAACACCAATCTAGTCATTAAACACAACATGCAACTAAATATTTAACAATAATATATCTTTCTCTCTATAAACTAAAGAACACAAAAGTTTAGGGACTTATTACCTTGATATGTGGTATTAAACACTTGGTTGTTACTGAAATCCTTCTGTAAAGTTGTTGATCTTCACATGCAAGTCCAAACCTTTGACCAAAACGTTTAAATCTTCACTTTCTCTCTCTAGATTCTCTCATACGTACCAAGAACACATACTATGTGTGGTGTATTCTAGATGTGAAGATGATGGAGAGATGGTCCCAAATCTTGTTTTTGATAATGATACACACTTGATCTTGCTTAATCCTTGCTTAAACACCCTTTAATCACACTTTAATTGCACTTTCTCTCACTACAAATAGTTTCTCTCTCTACTCTCTCTAACCCATGAAAACACACACATACACAACACACACTTTAAATGTGTGTCAAGTTGTAACCTTCCTATTTATAATAGCTTCACTATGGTTATTAATATCTCTTGTCCATCTTATGTACTATCAAAATTAGAAACTTTCTAGTCCTCTTTTCCTTTACATTCAATATTTAATTAAAATAATCTATACATCAATATTCTATTTCTTAACTGACTAATGTATCTTTTCAAAATTTTGGGCATTACATTTTTAATATTTCGCAATATTGCCTAAATAGAACCAGTTTGTCACTCCACATGTACAAGATGGTGACGGGCCCTCTATACTCTTGGTCCTATAACATTGAATCTTTAACATGAATCACACATGTAAACACACAATGCTCATCTTTTATTAATATGAAATCATAGTACACAAATCATCTGTACATTATCGGCACCCCAAGGGGGCACCGGGAAACACACACACCGCACCCTACACTGACATCTCGTCGTGTATTTATAAGCCTCCGGCGAGGCGGTTATCTAGCGGTTACAAGCAGTTCTCCGTCAAGTGACGGCGGTGGACGGCGGCAGTTGGCCGTCGGCCGGGTCAGCGGTGGTGGCTTAGTTTATACAATATGTCACATATAAATTACAAATACAATAATAAAACTTATGCTTATTTCCTTTTTGACAATTACTCTAACATATACAAATTAGTGCAACAGCCTTTAATTTCCCCTCATGGTGAAAACCTTGAATATCAAAGAATCGAACCATCTTGTATACCTAACTATAAACGTCTTCCTTGCCAAATAACGAAATATTGAGTTTCCAGAGGCGGTGATCTCGTTCGAGGACCCAGAGCCATTCATCTGTTGGACTGGACCCTCCAGACGTCTAATGCACAAGTCTACATTCCTGCTGTATCGTATTATAAATTCCCTTTTGTGGGTTGAATGTACGTACTCGTAGCCCTACAAACTTTAAAACTTACAACAATTGATGTTTCTTTCTTCATTGGCAGATGTGATTTGGAACCCATCCTCACTGAATATCAACGGTGCTATGGCTATGATCGGGTCGATATTGTAGACTTGGACGTTGGACACTAGTGGCACCATAATCGCCGCTTGAAGGCGTTTGTGTGGATGGTGGTGTAGTCTAGGATTGGTTCAACATGATTGTCATGACTTCAATGTGCCTCTTCTCTGTCTTTCCCTCAAATTTCCACTAATTTCTCCATCTTCTCAAACTGTTTTAGTGCATCGGCCCTGAACTACGCAAAGTCGCTATAGACATAAGCAATCTTCTTCACCATTGTGAAACAATATGATCACAGGTTGAAGGAATGATGGCTCTTAAACCAATTTGATAAGATCTAATTGATATACTCAAAGTCTTACGACAAGATGCAACGTAAGTCGGATGCTTAATAGATAAACCATGGAATTTCAGAAGCAAGATTTGTATACAGTCTCACAAACGAAATGATAAAGAGAGGTGGCCGGCCCCTTAGTAAATCCGATCACAATCTAGGAAATTATTAAACTTACTTAACTAAATAAACTAATTAATAAAAATGGCAAAACAAGCCTAGTCTTATTTTTGTTGCAGGTAAACCACACCCATCATGCTTCAACTATGATGGCTTAATTATATCAAAGTACAAGATAATCTTTAAATGGTTTGTTGTATTATGTGAAACATTCAAGTATTTGATGACATTGATTAGTGTCATCTCATACTAAAGGGTAATATGAATGACCACCTCTAACATGACTACACGTAGAGCAATAAAAATCCTTGCTTTGCGATCAATTTTGGGGAAAAAAGTAAAACAAGTTTGTATACCCTTAAAGTGGGGGGTAGTTCAAAATGACACACATTTAAACCTAGTTTTTGTTGTAAAACAAGTTAAATATAGTTACGCACAATTGGATACCGGTTTTTTTGTTGTCAAAACTGGTTTGTAACAAAGTATTACAGAAGTCAGTATTTTATAGAAACCGGTCTTAATTATTTTTTTAACCAAATAGAACCATGTTCCTTATAAAACTGGTCCGTATATATCACCTTTTTGTTAGCACTTTCCCATGTGTCCATCTCTATCATCACTTCCACCTACCACCCAAAACTTTATTAAGTTCTCTTGACAAGAATTTATATCGTCAAGATTTTTCCACCTTTCTAATATCAAGTATTAAACATTTTTGATATACAAGACTAACGGATATTATTTTGGTATTTTTATTTTATAGTTTTTTCTCATTACCTCTTTGGGACCAACATTCCCATTATTTTGAGATATGTTTTATATTGTGTATATATATAAACTCATTTTGTTTAGACTAAAATTAAGTTTTGGATGAGGAAGGAAAAAAAAAATCGTCGTACACACATAGACTTCAAAGGTTTTAAAGGGAAAAAAGTAACTATATTCAATAGGGCATATAAGTGGGGGAGATGGCGATTCAATAATGAAAAAAAGAGGCAAAGTAGAAATAAAATATTCAATTACCAAATTCGTTTGGCTATTTGGAAAAAAAATAATTAAGGAATTTTCAATTCATGAAAATGTTTGTGCGTTTGTGACTTTGCAAAGAATCCCAAAAAATTGTTATACCATTTGGCTATTGGAAAGAAATCACACAAAGTGGTTTGGTAGAAGGAAGGAACAAATTTGACAAATGCAATTGAAGGTCGTTGGTTGTAAACGTGGACTTGATCAAACACTCTACTTCGCCACTTATGAATTAAGGAACAATGATCAAAAAGCATAATTCAGAACTCCAAGACTTTTCAAGCAGGAGTAATTTCCAGCCATCTTTGTTTCTTGATTTTTAGCGTAATTAGTTATTATTTCCTATTTAAATTTTATTTCTTTATTTTTGTTTGCTTTTTTTTGGTTACTTAGTTATCATGTAACTAATTGATATTTGCATTTGTAACTAGTTTAGTAGTTTGCTTAACAAGATTGTTAATTGATATTTGCATATTAATTGTTTAGTTCATCAATCCGTGGTTTAATATATTTTACCTTGTTTTTATATGTTATATACTTTTTAGGGGGCTTTTTTTTAGTTTTTTCCGATACCTTAAAATGTTTGTGACGACCCTGCTAAGAACCTTGGGCATTCCATTGTCTTTTGGCTTGCACAGACACGCAACTATAAGGATCACGATGCTGCTATGTTATTGATCTGAACTGCTTGTGCACCTTAAGCGTGCATGGCTTTTAAATATGCATGGTTGTGAATACAGTGCATTTCTATACACCTACATTATATGGGTCATTTATAAGCATATTAGTGTCACTTTGGTGACACTGATTACCACACTCACACTTATTTCAACCAGATACAGTTTTAGAGATTAATGAATGTCCAAATGACTTCTAGATATAGAGAACACACGCTCTATCTTCCTTTATAAAGAGATCAAGTTCCTTTTTAGAGTGAGAAAATGTGATGAGCATCGTTTTGAACAAGGAAATGGAAGCTAGAACTAATTTCAGGAGATGGGATATGTGTTACTTGATTAAAGACAACATAATTGGTCTCTTCATCTAATTCTGAGATAACCGGTTGATGAAAAGCAAGTGTGACTCTTGACATAAAATAGAAGAGAGAAAAATTGGTTAATAGCTAGTTGATTTGATGTTTACAGTGTCAATATTGAAGTTATAATTGGTTATTTAAGAAGTGTGTTCTATGGTGGCATGAAGTATTTTTTTTAAACAATAATAATAAACTTATATACAAAAAGTTGATGATTAAAGATGTGAAATTTGGTCGTGACATGAGAAAGATCTTAAGCTCTTAACGTTGTTGTTTGATCGAAAACTGAACAGAGTTGTAACAATGTTTGACAAACAAATTAAGAAGGTTATGTTTATGTGTTTAACAATATTTTTATATTATGTTTTACCTTTATTTACATATATCATAAGCATAAAGAAAGTAATTCATGATGTTAACATCACTAAGTTAAGCAATGATACATTAATAAACTATTTAAATAAGAGAAACTTTAATCATTTCAGTACTTATTTATTTAAGTGGTTTGTAAGAGTAACATAACTTAAGTTAGAGATGATGTTAATTATAATCATTCATAAATTACTAGCATGGTACTCGCGTAATGTTGCGGTGACGAATCGTTTCTACCCTTTAACATGTTGTTTTATAGAATCTATGAGTATGATATTCGACAAATAGTTTCTACCCGTTAACATGTCGTTTCATTCCAACAACTCTTTTCTTTACTTTTAAAACAACTTATAAGGAAACCATAAAAGAAATCTTTCTTCATTTTTTGTGGGTGGAAAAGTGTGTAGATATTGAAGAGTGTGTTAAAAAGTATGAGGGGTATATTAGTAATTTTCGATTGGTGAAATTTTAAGAAATTAAGTAAGGTAGAACATGTAGTCTCAAAAGTATTATAATATAACTAACATAGTATCCTTGCTAACCGACGAAAGTATCAGAGTTTACTAGTGATGACAATGAGAAAAGAAAATCCTATTTCAATGTCGACACATATTGTTAGAAGCTCAAAATCATTTCTAGGTCTTAGATTTTTAGTTATATATAAAAAGAAAGTAAGTTATTGGTTTCTAATCTTAGTACATTTAGTTTATCATTTCGCACAATTTGTTGCTTTCACTTAAAATAACTAAACCACCCTCACATATTTATTTCTTATTTTCCTTCCACTTCAATTCTTTTTGACAGATAACTTATAATAAAAAAATAGTACTTTATAGTAAAATATATTCCTAGATTATTGTTTATGATATTCACTATATGAAAAAAACTAATAAAAAAATACAAGATTGTTATGGATATTCATTACTGTGAATTCTTAGTTGAAGAAGAAAGTTACTCGGAGTCGTTGTAATCAATGTATTTATTTTGAGTAAAATAGGATTTTAATAAGGTTGTTGATAAGAATAAAATAAATTAATCTTTAATTTTTAATAATAGTAAACTTGTTTTATTTATAGAAAGGTGATAACTAATTAAAAATAACTATAAAATGTATAAAAATAATATATATATATATATATATATATATTAGAAGGATGATAATCACAACCCTTGAGGATATGGTTAAAAATTTAAAAGTTTATATCACTTTCTAAAAATAGTAATCACGATTCACAACTCATATTTTCATTATTAACTTTTATTTATATAATAAAACTCTTCTTTAGAGGATATACTTGTACTCCAGTTTTTTGATTTTCTTTCAATTTTACAGTATATTAAATTGCTTTGACTTACCATTCATATATGTATAATTTATATTTGGTAAAACTATGTTTAAGGCATTTGACTTCATTAAGGAGGACACAATTGCAATTTTTTCTTTTTTTAAATCAATAGTTAAAAAAATACTTAAATGCTTTATAAGGAGTATAGATTTTTCTAGTAACCAAATCAACATTACAATATTTAGAAACTATTGACAAAACTTATTAGTAATCAAATTTTATTTATTTGAACTCTCACATAGAAATTCATAAGAAAGACAAATCTCAAAATTTTTATAAGGAGTATAGATTTTTCAATCCATCAACTAATTTGACTATTTGACACATTAAGTACCTTTCAATTGGTGTTTTTCTTGGAGTTTTTCACATAAATATTGAATATAATCCAAAACTATTGGGCTAATTAAACCCATCTACTGGATCCATTATTTGGGTTTCCTTAAAAAATCGAAATGAAATACATTATTATTTTGATTTTTGAAACCACTTTTGAGCTGTCTCTCACCTAATATTTAACCACTTCTGTGTACAAATTACATAAAACAAGTGACATCAAACATTAAATTTGAGAATACTACAGTTACTTGTACATACCTAGTCTATATATATTTTGTTCGTGTGATGGTGGCTTAGCGGATAATGATATAGACAGAGGTTGCGAGTTTAAATCCTGTTCTCATGTATTTTTTCTACGATTTACACGATTTATCTTTTTTATGTTGACCGTTATACGTGTAAACTTGTAGGATAGATTACCAAGAAGGTAGTACCGGAATGTAACGATCACTCAGAGTATAATATGCAGTGAAAATCTTCTCAGATTCCATATCTTTCCAAAGAAAATCTGAAAACAAATGATCAATTAACAAAGCATGCGGATAGCAGCAATAATTAAAGGGACCCATTAAATAAATAGTTAATAAATTACAAAGTACAAATAATAAATGGTCTTAGCCTACAAATAGGTGATTAACGAGTATCTCTTCTATGAGTTGAGTGTTTAAGTTTTGTCATTAACCATGTGTGTAAATTATGTGATGGATGTGTATTTACTGTTCAATTAAGTAGCTTGCTTTCTTTTCTTCAAAAACACAAGTTACTACTAGGTATATATATAATTTTTTCAATATGAATTTCTCACTCTAGCATGTTTTCAGAAAAGTATGGTATCTTTGTGGTTATTGACTTATTTCTCATACTCCTCTTAGTCATCTAAAATGTTTACACTCAAAGATGATTGTGTAAGTTTGTAGGGTTGCAACTCAAAGTTAGTAGGCAATGACGGAAAAAACTCACGCTTATTAAGCATATTAAAAAGTTAGGCTTAGCTCGTCCAATATGAGATAATACTCACCACACTCCCTCGCATGTGGTGTTCTGTGTTTAACACATGAGTACTTATTGGTTATATAGAGTGTGAGTGGCCGTTCAACTAAATATGAATGGACCTTGCTCTAATATCATAAAACATACTTAATAGACTGTACCTATGTTTCCTACTACGAGCTATATTATAAAATATAAATGTGAAGTAAAAATAATAGTGTGAAGTTGGCACCCTTTTAATAATTCGGGACCAGGCTACGTGATTGAATTGTTTCGTACAATTGATGCCAAATTTGATGCTAGATGGTAGTACTATAAAGCTAGTTGGCTACTCCAATAGTAATTCCATGGGATGTGACCAATAAACATTTTTAAATACAGTTTTCTAAAAGAAAAGGTTATAACTGTTGAGTCATGCAGTGTTTAACTTTGTTATAAAAAACACTTATAATATACACTCGTAAAAGAGAAGTTAAACACTGGCTCAACAATTAAATCGTTACTTCTCATATAACCACATAAATTGTAAATTACATTTCTTTCTTCTTCTTTTCTATAGCAACAATTATTTGTTTTGCGATAAAAATTAAGTTAAATGATCGATTTCGGATTTTCAAAATCAAAAAATCAGTGCATAATACAAGTACACTCGTGTCACCCATATCTTCGACATAACTTTAATCTTTATGGAATCAATTGTACAGTCCAATATCGTTTTCATCTTTCACCCTTTGATCATACCACCTACTATTAGCCTAAGTCATCTTTTATTTTTATTTTTTAAAAAGATAGCTATCACGCGTGATTATCATTCTTCAAATTTTAACACAATGTGATCAAAACTTATCTCTAAAATTTGTACAATTTCCTTTTTCACTCTCTTATTCTTGAAAACCTTGCACCCTTCAATGCACTTAAAAGCTTGCCCTAATATAAAATACAATTTTTCTGCAAGTTTTATTGTGAGTAATAAATCAAAATAAAGAGCTTAAAAAACCATCAAACAAATGTGAACCTACACAATTTTAGACTTAGTGACTTTGTAGGACCAAAAATATAGGTAGGGGCAAGAAATTCTGTCTGCATCCAAACTATACATGGCCTTG
The DNA here is from genome assembly GCA_947179395.2 of Pulicaria dysenterica. Classification (NCBI taxonomy): domain Eukaryota; kingdom Viridiplantae; phylum Streptophyta; class Magnoliopsida; order Asterales; family Asteraceae; genus Pulicaria; species Pulicaria dysenterica. The sequence continues at coordinate 32,402,417 of OX359289.1, read as the reverse complement.
TTTCAACGCCACAAGTTAGCATCCACTATAAAGATAATATCCCATCAATCAACATCCATGTTTAATTCCAAATTCACCATAATTAATAAACTTAATTAAATAACTTAAGTACATGATAACAACATCTTGACACTAATAAATAAAACTAGCACTAACTCATCAAACACTAGAAGTAAATATGTAGTCTTTAACTCTGCTTGATCGTAGTTTAGCAGTTGGGAACATGAAATCTACAGTGAAATTTCTAAAATCAAAGTGCTACAGATATTCTTTAGGAAGAGATTGTGGTGACTAAAACGTGAGACTGGTTGGTAGAGACTCGAAGATGAGTTAGACCAAAACAAATAATGTGGTCCACACGCTTGTTTTCTATCTATCTCTTCACTTCAATTTTTTTTTTCTTTTTTTTTTTTCATTTGTCACTTTTCTTATTCTATATAGCCTGCATTCACTCTCTTTACTTGGCCATGGAAACAACAAAATCAGGAAGAATAGTTAGAATTATGAACAATAAGTTGAAGAATGAGATGATTGAAACCGGTGAAGATGATGATGACGATGATGAAAGTTATGGTGAAAGTAGTAAAAAGAAGAAGGTTTTGGGCAAAAGGGGTTCGAGTAGTGGCGGAATGGGGTCGATACAACAAGCTTGTTGTCAAGTTGAAGGTTGCACAAATGATATGAGTAATTGCAAAACTTATCACCGTCGCCATAAAGTTTGTGAGGTTCATTCTAAAGCTCCGGTTGTTATCACTGGTGGTTGCCAACAACGATTTTGTCAGCAATGCAGCAGGTAAATGAAATAATAAACTTATTATTTTCAAGATTTATTATTAGTTAAATCTTAGCTACAAGATGATATACTATATCAGTAGTTCAATATATTTGTTTGTTGACATGATTATCATTTATCAATGTGACAATAAAGACCCATTTATAGGTAAATCATGTAGAGGAGTGTGATCATGACCAATTTATAATTAAGTAAAGTAAAGTGCTTGATTTATGTTATAAGTTGCCTCTTGAAAAATTTCCTAAAGTGGAAAGAAGTTAATACTAAAACCTTTTAAGTAGGTAGATTAGTATGTAATAAAATGGGTTTTTACTCTTGCTTAAAATATTAATATATTGTGTATATAATTAAATTGAAGAAATCAAAGTACAGAATAGAAAGTGTTTACCAGTCGTCCCTACCCAACCAGAACCAACTCATTTTGGTCCGGCCTTCATAAATCGCCCGTACTATTTGAACATTTCATTTGTATTCTTACAAGATTATTAATTCTATCTGTATACTTACAAAACTTATAGATTATCGTTATGACATTTAATTATATATGTTTCCTTTGCAGGTTCCATGAGTTAACAGAATTTGATGATGCGAAAAGGAGTTGTCGTAGACGTTTAGCTGGACATAATGAACGCAGGCGTAAAAGCTCCTACGAGACTTATGGAGAGAATTCTTGATCGACGACTAGTGATCGATAAAAGTAAAACTTATAACCAGATTGCTCTCTCTCTTCTGTCACTTAATCAACTTAGTTTATCTTCAAGTGTTTCTATATAAATAAATAAATATGAGGAATTTGAGTAGGATATCTAACTAAGTAGTGTAACAATCTTATGTTTATGATCATTTTCTGAGTGCATATAAAAGTATATTTATGATTTTAAGAATTTGTGAGCATATGCAATATTAATGTTTCTTGGTTAACAGTACTGCCTTGCAAATTATTCGTCTTTCATCAATCACATGGAAGTGATATGATTAAACTTAATTAGCTGTTGTCAAAATCCTACATTCTGATAATTGTATTATTTTCATAAAAATAAGATGATATATATACATCATATTACCAACAAAAAAAATGATACTTGTGATCGATTGGATTAAGATGGCCACTTTGTTATTTTGTCATGGCATTAGGAAAAAGAAGATATGTTAATTTGGACTTAAATAGATAAGTTTTATCCAAAATTTTAGGGGCTAGCATTTCTCTTTTTGATTGCAATCTTTAATTTGCAAGTCGAAAAATCAACTCTTCAACGACTAACGGGTAGATCACTTGCCCTCATAGGAGAGATAAGGGGTTCGAATCCTAAAGAGTTTTCAATGTTAAGGGATACTTAAGAAACTATCATAAACAGAACCAGTTAATTACACTGCGTATATGTTTGAGCCAAAAGGCTCAACGCTCCGGAGTTGAGCACTGGAAAAACTCCTTATGTCAAATTTGCATAATTAACCGAAATTGAAATTTGTAACTGGACTTTTTTTATATTAATAAAAGACTAACTTGAATAAAATTTATTTAATAATGTTAGTAATTGATTTAGATAAAAAGTTTTATAAAAATTCTATTTCCTTCTAAAACATTCTTGTACTCCTACCTACTACATGATTAAATATGAAATTCACTAATTATCTTTTCTTATCACTTACATTAAATTTTGACACATGTCTTCATGTAGTGAATAAAAGGATAAGTAGCAAGATTTTGTAAGAGGACCGCTCAAAAACTAACTAGCATCATACCCGCGTAATACGGCGACGGCGCATAGTTTCTGTTTTGCAATATATCGTTTTTAAGAATATAATGATTTCTTTTATTTTCATCAACTTTTTATTAATTAAAAAAAAAATATTAATATACTAAAAGAAATTTCTATTTATGAACTAAGAAGAACAAAAGTTAATAAGATCTTGAGAATTGTGTTGGTGTGGTGAATAATTGTGTTGTATGAAAGTGTTTTAGTGGAAGAGTAGTTTGACATAAATGAAAAGTTAAAGTAAATTAAGAAAGAGATTGAAATGGTTAAAATTGGGTGGGTGAGATTAATATGAATAGAATGGATGGTCAAGATGTAGGTTTGATTGAAATTTAAGAAATCTTAAAATGAGGAAGAGAGAGAGAAGGTTAAATGGTTTATATAGTAGTATAGATTATCAAATCTAAATCATTCATTTAATTCAGTAACAAGTAAAATACAATTTTTATCGTTATTGGATAAATATCCTAAATACTTACGCACTCAAACTTAATTCAAGACATGTAATCACCATTTAAAAATTGCAAAAGCAACCTAAAATTATATAATATTGCTAATATTTTATAATGTCATTTTTAAAAATAGTTAATAAAGAACCCGTATTGCAATAAACCTTTTTTAAATTAATAGGCTCGCCCCTTATAGGGAAAAAAGCACTAACGCTCCATTACTTTTTTTTAATTATATAATACCTTCTTTCTACTTATCTCTCAAAGTAAAGCAGACAATCTTTTGCCTTTCTTTTTTTTGAGGAGATATAAAAAGAAGCAACCTTACTAAGCAAATGTAGGCTTGGGCCCGCAACGGCTTTCGCGCTTTTTGGAGCTATTAAGCATCTTAATTAGACTATTCCATTTTTTAGCTGGACAGACTAGTGGAAACTTTTCGCAGGATCCTCTTTCTGCGGGACGCTCTTTTGCACTACGGATGGACATTTTTAGTCTTTAAGTGTGCCACTCCTCCTTTTGCACTGTATCTGTAGATGCTGTCATTCTTGTATCGATGAGGTTGAAAGGCTTCTTGATAGTTTTCAGACATACCGGTTATAAAGCCTAGCATACTATCATCTCTTAGTCTCTGCTTTCAGATTTACGTAAGTGATCATAGAAACTGCATCTTAAAAGTTCTTGCCTCGGGCACAAGAGCTGGGCGAGGAATAGCATTCACCAAGTACATGGGGTTAGGTAGTCTTGAAGTTAAGAAAAAGTAGTGAAAAGGATTGCATAATGCATTTGTTCACCTTTTTTTCTTATATTGAGTCGGTTGCTCAAAGCGAAACTCGCCGTCTGCAAACAAGAAGGCTATGATTGAGACATTGTGAGAGTAGGAAGTAAAAGACTACACTCTCTCTGGTCTCGCTTCCTTGGAGTAGTGACCTAAGGGAGTATGCCAAACGACCGACGTGGCTCCATACCCTCAATCAAATCCATTTAGAAAAAGGTGCGGGAAATCCCATCTTTTTCTATTTGGCTTATACCTTAGGGGAGGTGAATGGAGAGGAAATGTCGAGTTGTTCTCAAGATAGCTATAAGGAGGAAAGTCAACCCTTATCTCATTTGCCTCCTATCAGAGAGGAAATGTCGGGTTGCTTTATCTGTGTTGTTAGCACCATTGTTTTGTGGGGGTAATAACAACATTAAGAACAACCATAAGTAAGTAAAAGTCCGTATGGGAACTAACTTATCCTGGCTATATCCTACTTGTCAGTTTACATCCTTTGATGCGGGGTCATGATATCGCCGTGTTTAGATATGTAACATCCTGAAAATGGGCCTAGTTGTGACTAGTTGTACCTTGTGGTTAGATGGTTGTACCGTAACTTTAAGTGTTTTAGTTATTAACTTGAGTTATTAGTTAGTTAAAATAGATATATGAGGTGTTATGTGAAAGTTAGAGTTAACAAGTAAAAGTGATAAAGTAGATAAACAGTTTCGTGTAATGATTTCTAAGATATCTCCGTTAGTTGAAACGGGCTAGAGTGTGTTAAATTGTTAGTTAAAAGGGGGAATAAAATACCTCGTGTTTAAAATAAACACCCCTAAGTTGGTCCTTGTTCTCTTCTTATCCCCTGAGTTAGACAAAAACACCTACAAACACACACTATCATACGTACACTTATACACACTCATTTCATGGAGCTTTTGAAAGAGAAATCAAAGAAATCAACAGCAAGGGAGCTTTATAACTGGATTCAAGTGCTTTAATATATTCTTGTGTAGTATTCTTCATCAACTAGTAAGTGTTCTTCAAGCTTGAATTAGTTTTTGAGTTTTGAAAGGGTTAAACCCATTTGCAAGGATTTGATTGATCCTTTGTAGTGTTTTTGAGCAATAGAACATGTAGAATAAGTATATGGATGTTAAGTAAAGTGTATAAATGTTTGAAAATGATTTTTGGTCGAAAAAGAGGTAAAAAACGTGAGTCACAGGCCTGTTTCGCGAACAGAGACGAAGGCATGCTGTGCAGAATGTTCCAGCGGCTATAGGAGAATGTTCCTGCGGCTGTAGAGGCCATTTAGTTCCTGCATCCATAGAAAAATGTTCCTGCAGCCGTAGGGAGGTGTTATTCAGGATTATTAAAATTAAGTCTTCTGTGGCAGTAGTAAGTGGTTCCTGCGGACATAGGAGGGTGTTTTATGTGGTTTACAACCTACGGGTGAAGGAACGAAGCCTACGGGCTGTGTATATAACCTACGACCTTAGGAACCCAAAGAACAGCTTCTACGGGCGTTGGGGGAAGTTCCTACGGTTGTAGGACCTGGTTAATTAAAAAAGGAACTCAGCGGGCGTAGGGGATGTTCTTTACGGCCGTAGAAGGGTTGTGTAGTCTTCTACGGCCGTAGGCCATGTCCTCTGCGGCCGTAGGCCCCTGTCCAGTGATATTAGAATTGTGACGCGTGTCTTAAACGAAGAGTGATAAGTGTTAAGTATTGACAAGTCTGTAAATGATGTGTTAGGCGCTCCTGAAGAACCAGAGGATACCCAACACTACATTTGACTGCTGTAGCTTTTGAGGTGAGTACCGGTTAACCTTAGGCATCATAATAAGACTGTTATATGAAGTCTAAGATGAGTTATTGTGTTCGTATTGCTAAATGTATATGCTGGATAGGTACTTCTTATGTTATGGTTTAAGTAGGCCAACTATGTTATTCACATGTTATAGTTAAATGTTTATTAGAACCAAAGTTGAGTTATGATACATGTATGGTTAAAGTTTTATTGATACACTATGTTATGATAATATACGAAATGGTATGATAATGCTATGTTACGATATGAGTTGATATGCTACTATGTTAGGCTTGAGTAGGCCACTTTGTTATTATGGGCTTTTGTAGGGCACTTTGTTATTATGGGCTTTTGAAGGCCACTTTGTTATGCTATGGGCTTTTGTAGGCCACTTTGCTATGCTATGGCATCTATAGGCCAACTTTGCTATGATATGGGCTTTTGCAGGCCAACCTCGATATGATATGGCTTTTGTAGGCCAACTTTGTTAGATGCGGCAAGAGTCGGCCAATACATGATCGTGCCAGAACTTTGTTATATATTGGGGTATGGTGATTCGGCCATCGCGAATCTTTGGTTCTGCAGAACCTCCGTCCTCAACTCGTTATTATAGACTCTCAGTTCCCACTGATCCCGATACGGGAGCACCACTCACCCACCTCGTTAATGCAATGGTGGACTGCTACCCGCTCCCCCACCACCGCGATATGATGTTTTCAGTTCCCCCAGTTTGGATCATTGAACCGGGTTTGCAACCCAGCAAGATGTGACTCCTCCTAGCTATACTGGAACATCGTTATGTGCTAGAGTAGAGTTGATTGCTAATCTATGATATGATATGTATGATATGATATTCTTGTTATGATACTATTGTTTAACTGTTGTTCACTAGCTATTTATAGCTAACCCCTCCTTCCATGTAACCCACCCATGTGCAGGTATATAGTTGATCGTGAGGAAGTATGCCATGCTATGGTTATCTCATTGGTAATTATGGGGAACACTTCTTACTCGTGTTTTCATTTACTCTGATGTTAGTTAATGGTCGGCAGATATTCGGTAACACCGTTGGGTATTTTGTTAAAATTTATACTACAATTCATATATTTAGTTAGTTAAATACTTCCGCTGTGTTTGTTAAATGATATATTTTGGTAAATTAGGTTTTGAAAATAATATATTCTAATAATTAAGCTTCTGAAATCCAGCGCGTTACAAGTTGGTATCAGAGCCTTGGTTTGAGGGAATTTGATACTTTAAACAGTATTCAGTCTCAAACCCAGGCCCGACCATTACTATGTGTTCCCTGGGTGGTGTTGGGGTATGATGAGAGATATACATGAATTGTTATGTGTTAATATGATAATGTTATCTGATAATTGTTAAATTGCATGAGGTGCAGTAAGTATTTTCTTTTTAGTATATAAGTTGAATCAAAATGGTCTGATATTCGGGTAATGAGAATAAGGATGTTTATATCCTACTCCGTTGTGTCTAATACCTTCTGTGATAAATGGCAACTACAAGCTACCTTAGTTAGAGATCCTGTTAAAGTGGAAGTTGCTAATGGTAATCAAGTTCTTGTTACTTCACAAGTGCCTCAAGTTTTCGTTGCTATTAATGGATGTTGTTTTACTGTTTCCCTACTCCTCATACCGATTGCAGGTTCTGGTGTTGTTATTGGCATAGATTGGTTCGTTAATCAAAATGCTAAGATTTAATGTTCTAGAAAGCTGATTAGAATTCCTTTACCGAACAAGTCATCAATTAAGTGGGTCATGAAATGTCTCGCATTCGTTTAGAAGCAGGAGATGAAGTTTCTAATTGCTATTCAGAGGGCCTGAGGCGTGAACACGGACATGAGGCTTATGTTAAATATTAGAAGAGGAATTGCAATTGATGAAGGAGTTGTTTCAGATGACTAATGGTGAAATTCGTGAGCACTGTATTTTCAAGAAATTCCTTTCTTGCAAACCCAATAAGTTTAGAGGTGATGATAACCTTCTGTTGTTATAAGATGGCTTCGGGATATGGAAAAGGTATTTAAATTATACGATTGCGAACCTGAATATTGTGTTAAATATGCGGTACGTAAGTTAAAGAGTAGTGCTGCTACGTGGTGGAATGTTGTGAAAACTTTGGTTAGCAGAAAGGTGTTGGATACGCTAACTTGGGAACAATTCTGTGAGAGAATGATGATGAAATATTGCACCAACTATGATACGGAACGCATAGAGCGTGAGTTTAATAATCTCAAGAAAGGAGATAAACCTATTAAAGGTCTTATCAATGCTTCTACACTTAGGATGGGGTTTGTACCACGGTTGTTACTTAATGAGAATGGAAAAATACAAAAATTTGTGGTAATATGAATTTAAATAGGGTGTGTGTTATAAGTGTTGTGAGTCGAGGTATAAAATTGCGAATTATACTGCAAGGTAAGATATGAGGGTGAACGGATCTTCGTTTGGTCAAACGAGGAAAGTACTCCCTGAGACAAAGGGAGGGCGTTTCAAGTAGTATAGGGAAAGAAAATTGACGAAAGGAGTAGTGTGGGTGTTTTTTGTTAATAACTTTGTTATAGTAGGTATACTCGTTGATCCAAGAGATAGTAGCTTTTGTGTTTGTAGTTCTGTAATTTCGTAACAGGTCGTAAGTATCCGTTTTTCTATGTGTACTACCTCACTTAAAGTCGAGTTTGTTAATATCTAGTGGTAATAGTTGTTGATCGTGCCTCTTGAGTTGCTATTAATATTGATGATATCAGATTCCAACCCTTACTCCTTTCGTACCTGTTGTAGATTAAAACGCTGAAATCGAAATCAATTAGCTCTACAAACTGAAAGTCGAGATTCCCGGTCATAGAAAAGTTATGGAGGCTCTGTTGACCTATGGGTCATATGTTATAATGTTAGAGAAGCGATGAGAGCTAACTATTTTGTTGTTATTACTAGTAAAGTTTGGAAGTTAAGTTGAAAAGAGTATTAAAAGTTATTACGTGTATATGACAAATTTGAGTAAGTTATTACGTGTATATGACAAATTTGAGGTAAGTTATGACAAATTTGATAAGTTGAAATGAATGATTAAATGATAATTGTTGTAAGTAACAGAAATAATAGCTTTGATGGTAATAAGAGAAGTTCAACTGTTATAGTAAGAAAGAATACGCATAGTTGAAGTTGTCTAGTATGCCAAGATTGAATTAGTAAGAGCATAGGATGTGAATGACATTTGGTATCTTTACCGACTAAGAGTTTATTTGGGTTGCAGAAACATGGATACAAATTCGAATCAACAGGTTGGAAATGTGGAGACTCATGAAGAGATTTTGGATTTAACTACTATCGGGGAAGTTCAAGATTATATTTCGGTCTACGGAAATCGACATGGAGCTGTGCCTACCTGTCATTTCCGGGAGGGAATGACGGAGCAGTTTGATAAATGTTTTATGAAGAATATGCCTCTGATTGTAGCAGGGATAAGAAATGAAATGAGAAGCGAAATTAGAAATGAGATAAGAAGCGTGATAAGAGAAGAATTTTTTACGCTAAAAGAAGAACAAAGTGAGGAAGTTCAGAAGGCTAATACTCAGGCTGAGGCCGGAGGATCCAGACGCCGAGTTATGTGCGATATTAGTGGAAAGAATCATGCTAGAGAGTGCATATATAAAGAGAAAGTTTGTTACAAGTATGGACTTCCGGGGCACTATGCTAATGAATGTTTGGGTAAATTCTGTTATGAATGTAGCCAGTATGGGCATGACTCCTCAGAGTGTCCTAACTAGTTGAAACGTTGTGTAGAACCTGAAATAGTCGTAGTAGTTTTCTGTTGATTAGGTGAAATGTGTTGAAGTATGATATGTATGTTAGTATACTGTAACGTTTAAATAAGTGAAATGACTAAAGGTTTGTGTTGATAGTTTTGGTATCAATTGTGGTTGTTGCTCAACGTTAGATAATTATGGTAACATATAACTATGTGTGTGACCGAGGTTAGATTCCGAGGACGGAATCCTCATTAAGGAGGGTAGATTTGTAACATCCTGAAAATGGGCCTAGTTGTGACTAGTTGTACCTTGTGGTTAGATGGTTGTACCCTAACTTTAATTAAGTGTTTTAGTTATTAACTTGATTTATTAGTTAGTTAAAGTGGATATATGAGGTGTTATGTGAAAGTTAGAGTTAACAAGTAAAAGTGATAAAGTGGTAAACGGTTTCGCGTAATGATTCCAAAGATATCCCCGTTAGTTAAAACGAGCTAGAGTGTGTTAAATTGTTAGTTAAAAAGGGGAATAAAATACCTCGTGTTTAAAATAAACACCCCTAAGTCGGTCCTTGTTCTCTTCTTATCCCCTGAGTTAGACAAAGACACCTACAAACACACACTATCATACGTACACTTATACACACTCATTTCTTGGAGCTTTTGAAAGAGAAATCAAAGAAATCAGTAGCAAGGGAGCTTTATAACTAGATTCAAGTGCTTTAATCTATTCTTGTGTAGTCTTCTTCATCAACAAGTAAGTATTCTTCAAGCTTGAATTACTTTTTGACTTTTGAAAGGTTTAAACCCATTTGCAAGGATTTGATTGATCCTTGGTAGTGTTTTTGAGCAATAGAACATGTATAATCAGTATATGGATGTTAAGTAAAGTGTATAAATGTTTGAAAATGAGCTTTGGTCGAAAAAAGAGGTAAAAAACGTGAGTTACAGGCCTGTTTCACGAACAGAGACGAAGGCCTGCTGTGCAGAATGATCCTGCGGCTGTAGGAGAATGTTCCTGCGGTTGTAGGAGCCATTTAGTTCCTGCGGCAGTAGAAAAATGTTCCTGCGGCCGTAGGGAGGTGTTTTTCAGGATTATTGAAATTAAGTCTTCTGTGGCCGTAGTAAGTGGTTCCTGCGGTCATTGGAGGGTGTTTTATGTGGTTTACCACCTATGGGTGAAGGAACGAAGCCTACGGGCGTGGGTATATAACCTATGGCCTTAGGAACCCAAAGAACAGCTTTTGAGGGCGTTGGGGGAAGTCCCTGCGGCAGTAGGACCTGGTTAATTAGAAAAGGAACTCTGCGGGCGTAGGGGATGTTCGCTACGGCTGTAGAAGGGATGTTTAGTTTTCTGCGGCCGTAGGCCATGTCTTCTGCGGCCGTAGGACCCTGTGCAGTGATATTAGAATTGTGACGCATGTTTTAAATGAAGAGTGATAAGTGTTAGGTGTTGACAAGTCTGTAAATGATGTGTTAGGCGCTCCTGAAGAACCAGAGGATACCGAACACTACATTTGACTGCTGTAGCTTTTGAGGTGAGTACGGGTTAACCTTAGGCATCATAATAAGACTGTTATATCAAGTCTAAGGTGAGTTATTGCGTTCGTATTGCTAAATGTATATGCTGGATAGGTACTTCTTATGTTATGGTTTAAGTAGGCCAACTGTGTTATTCACATGCTATAGTTAAATGTTTATTAGACACCAAAGTTGAGTTATGATACATGTATGGTTAAAGTTGGATTGATACACTATGTTATGATAAGATACGAAATGGTATGATAATGTGATGTTACAATATGAGTTGATATGCTACTATGTTAGGCTTGAGTAGGCCACTTTGTTATTATGGGCTTTTGTAGGGAACTTTGTTATTATGGGAATTTGTAGGCCACTTTGCTATGCTATGGGCTTTTGTAGGCCACTTTGCTATGCTATGGCTTTCTGTAGGCCAACTTTGCTATGATTTGGGCTTTTACAGGCCAACCTCGATATGATATGGCTTTTGTAGGCTAACTTTCTTATGATGCTGCCAGAGTCGGCCAATACATGATCGTGTCGACACTTTGTTATATATTGGGGTACGGTGATTCGGCGATCGCGAATCTTTGGTTCTGTAGAACCTCCGTCCTCAACTCATTATTATGGGCTCTCAGTTCCCACTGATCCTGATAGGGGAGCACCGCTCACCCGCCTCGTTAATGCAATGGTGGACTGCTACCCGCTCCCCCACCAGCGCGATATGATGTTTTCGGTTCCCCCAGTTTGGATCATTGAGCTGTGCATGCAAACCTGCAATATGTGACTCCTCCTGGCTATACTGGAACATCGCTATGTGCTAGAGTAGACTTGATTGCTAATCTATGATATGATATGTATGATATGATTTTCTTGTTATGATACTATTGTTTAACTGTTGCTCACTAGCTATTTATAGCTAACCCCTCCTTCCATGTAACACACCCATGTGCAGGTATATAGTTGATCGTGAGGAAGGGTGCCATGCTATGGTTATCTTATTGGTAATTATGGGGAACACTTCTTACTCGTGTTTTCATTTACTGTGATGTTAGTTAATGGTCGGCAGATATTCGGTAACACCGTAGGATATTTTGTTAAAATTTATACTACAATTCGTATATTTAGTTAGTTAAATACTTCCGCTGTGTTTGTTAACCGATATATTTTGGTAAATCAGGTTTTGAAAATAATATATTCTAATAATTAAGCTTCTGAAATCCAGCGCGTTATAAAATAAATATTTATATGCGATATCCGGATGTTTATAATTAAAAATCATGCAAAGTGTATTAAAAAGATGATTTATATCCTTAATATTTGTTTTCAAGTTTAAAATACAAAATATGAAGTTTATTGGAAATAAGATGAAGGAAATCAAGAAAAAATTCGACTTTGGCCGAAAATAGGTCGGACGCACAGTGTCCCGGGACCCGTCGCGACGCATCGGCATCAATAAAGCCCTATCCGCAATTCAAATTTGAAATCGAGTGAAGAAGAGGAACCAGATGAAGGTGGCGGCGCAAGCCTCTGTCGCGGCGCGACGCGATTGTTTTTAGCACCTATTCATAATTTTCGAATTCTATTCGGATTTAGAACCATCAATTCGACTTTTTACCCCTATCTACACCAGAAAACATCCTCTAACAATTCCAGAGGAGCTTGCGAGCATTGGCTTGGAGATTTGGATACTATTTTGAAGATCAAAGCTTAGATTCATTCGGCTTTTTACGGTTCTATCATTCTACTTATCTTGTATTTATTTCTTATTGATTTCCATATTATTATGATGAATATTCTAGGCTAAGATTCTATTTTTCCTCCCTAGAGGAGATGAACCCTAATTAAAGTTGATTTATTTATGGATTTTTGATACTTTTATCACATTAATATCAAGTGTTGCTTAATCATAGTTCATGCATGTTTTAGGATCTGTTTTTTTATGTTTATATGCTGAGTTTTTATAAAGTTGAGGATCTACTCTTTATTTAACTTGAACTATGTATTTTTATGATCATTAGGGCTCATGACTAGTGATTGATCAAATCCTAGGGTTAAACATCTAAAAAGCTTGAAACTTTAATATGTATTTGAACATGTAATGACCATTATGTGTTAGTTTTATGCTTTGTTGATCAAACAAACGTAAAAAGGTTAAAGATTTTCTTGAAATCGAACCAATTGGCTAATTATACTTTTTAATCACGCTTTTGACCATAAAGGTTATTAATTAGTGTGATTAGACAGTTAGAATCGGATTAAGGTTTTAACCACTTTAGAAATCGATTATGATAATTAGTATCCATTGCACTTAATTCTGTGAAATTAATTGACTAGAAAAGGGTGAAATCGAATCCAGGGAGGGAAAATTTTCATCATATAAGATTTTCCACAAAGTTCCTTGCTTTCTTGTTATTTTGGTTTGTTTTAGGTATATTCTAGGGTTGCTAGTGTTATAAGTTGTTTGATAGTGCAAACATCAATAAACCCCCCGTTTTATTGCTTTATTTATTATGCTTTATAGTTTAGTTTAATATTTTGATTAGTATAATTTTATCAATTCATACTCGTTCCCCAAGTGTTCGACACCCGTACTTATTTTCTATACTACGATACAATTAGGTTCTCTTGCCTATTTGTGTTGTAGTCGTACGTAAATAAAAACGGATTTATAAATTTAAAACTAGTACGCTTACGTACATCAAGTTTTTGGCGCCGTTGTAGGGGAACAGTTTCATTTGATTTAATTATATTAATATAGTATTAAACGATCCTTCCCGCGAGTTCCGACTCAAAGGAAGTTATTTTAGTAGTTCTACTCGTCTTTCTTTGTGACATGTGGTGTCTGTTCCGCGGATATGATCTACCCCGAGGATCAACCGATCCATAGGGAATCTTTCCTCAAAGATTTGTTGAATGAAATTTATGACGATGGCATTGAGCGGGATGATTACGACTTCATTCTTAAAGATGATGAGGATGAGCACCCGATTGGTTTGCCCGAGGATCCACAACTTAGTCCTGAACCGTACTATTTGGATGACTCCGATTCTGACGAGAGTTTGTGTTTTAAGCCCTACGCGGAGGAGGAAACGAGAGAAGATGTGCAGTCAGGTGGAGATATTTTGGAGTGCCTCGTTGACCTGTTTAAGGAACCGGAAGAACGTACAAAGGATGAACCATCGACCTTCATTGAACCAACATCCATGTTACGTTTAGAACCAAAGCCCTTATGGGGACCTTCCCTTCTTGAAAGAGAGGATGTAGAAATTACGCATATGAAATCTTGAATTATTTAGAATTTCTATAATTCGAGGAGGAAACTGCAACACCAGCTAAGGAGGTAACCACTGAATCAAGTGAGGACTTATAGTTGAGGTATGGATTTCATCTGGCACCAGGGACCCTTTGGGGCCTGCCGTCTTGGGAAAATGATCAGACATTTAGAAATTTAGAAGGCACCGGGAGGCAGTTGGAGTCTTTGCTTGAGTCACGATCGAGTACGCAATCATGGGGAGGATTCAACATTCAGAACGTAGGGAGGATGTCTTTTGTCATCAAGAAGGTTGAACGGAATGCGATCACAACAACTTTAGGAATCGGTAACTCACACATATATGTATGTGTGAATATTACCACCCACACTTGATTACGAGTGTGGGGTCTTTCATTCAAATTCATAGAATATAAATTTGGAGTCAAGCTAGAGAGTCGGACAAAAATAAACGCTTCTTGGGAGGCAACTCGTGTTTAGTTTAGGTTTTTCATTCGTCTTTATTTTTGATTTCTTTCCTATTCTGTTTCAACTTTGTGGGTATGTTGACTAGAAACCCTCATGAGACTACAACTCGTCCACTCGGCTACCGAGGGGTTTAAAGGCTTGTTGCATACGCTAAATGCAACCGTGATTCCTACGAAAGTGAGTTAAGTTTTCTTTTCGTTTGTGTGATTTTTGTGGTTGAGTGATTCTTTCCCTTGATCTATTTTATTTTGATTATATGATATCTGCGCCAAGTGTTTTTATTTCAGGTGGTTATTATTGCATGGAATACGCGCTTATGCTGGCATTGACACAACTTATATTTATTATGCTCCATTTGCTATGTTAATACCCGAAGGGAGTTTTCTCTAATCTTTTTCTATCCTTATTTTTATTTTTTCTTTATGTACAATGGGGACATTGTACAATCTAAGTGTGGGGTAGGGGGTTAGAAAAAGATTCCTCACTTGAATTAGTTTGTCCTTAGTTAAATTATTGTTTTATTTAGGCTATAATATTTAAAATTTTAATATCATTCGAGTAAGGGTTAGATATTCGTTGAAGGTGTCAAATGTTAGATTTGTAAACAAGTTCAAAAGTTATATTTAGCATTTATGCATAGTATTAGGTGGCTTTTCACCATTTCTTAGAAATTTCGATTTATGATATCTAACTTTTAATTCTTGAATTATGAAAATAAGTAATTTGGTTAAGCCCTTTTTGAGTCTATGCTTGACAAAAATAGGCTGAGTATGAATTTCCTCTTTTACTAATCATATGCTTGCAAAAGAAAATGAAAAAGAAAAAAAGAAAAAAAGCCAATGAGCAAAAAGAAAAAAATATGAAATGACTGAAAAAAAATATATTACCAAAAATCATAAGAAATATGTAAAATACTAATTTATACCTTTAGTATTTGTTTTCAGGGTAAAAATACGAAATATGAAGTTAATATGAGCTAAAACGGAGAAAAAACGAGAGAAAAGTCAAAATTTGGTCAAAAAGCGTCGGACGCGTCGCCCAGCCGCACGCGTCACATCGTAGTGGATCAGCCCTTATCCGGATTTGATTTCAAACAACGACGGGCTCGGGATAATACGAGCGATAGCGGCGCGATGGAAGCGTGGTCGCCGCGCGACCGACCTGATTTCATCCTATATATATTTTTTTCATTCTCATTCGGAAAAATAACTTCAAAATCAACTGTTACCTATCTTCTACCTCTGAAATCACCCTCAAACAATTCCAAAGAGCTTGGAGTGATATCTTGGAGCATTGGAGCTTAAAAGTGAAGATCAAGCTTAGCACCATTCGGCTTTTTACGGTTTTATCGTTCATTCTCATAATGTTCTTCTTTCTTCTTTAATTATATTATTATCAAGTATTGCTTAATCATAGTTTATGCATGTCTTAGGATCTGTATTTGTGATGAGTTTTTATAAAGTTGAAGACCATTCTCTTTATTTAACTTGAATCATGAATTTCTTTGATAATTAGGAGGCGTTTGGTTGGCAGGAATCCATGGGATTCTATGGGAATTGGAATCCAATTTCATTAGAAATTCCATGTTTGGTTCACCATGGAATTGGATTTGATGGGAATTAAAATCTCACAAGTAAGGGAAACTAAATCCTTTGATATATGGGGGGAATTTAAAATCAGGGAACCATGGAAAGTGGCTTATGACTATTACCTCAACTCAAACCCTATTAGGTTTGATTAAAGTTTTGTTCCCCCAAAAACATCGACACATCTGCCACCTCAACACTTGTGTTCCCTTTCGTTGCCTCTCCTCCTATTCGCATCGGTTCCTCCGCCACCACCGTCGTCGTCCTCACCCTCACCGCGGCCGCCATCCTCTGTCTATCCAACAACGCTGCCGCCGTCGTCCTCACCCTTCGTATTCCTCAGTAAACCTCGGTAAGTTATCTTCTTTAGATTGCTACTGAATATTGCATTTTTTCATGTTATCTCTTTTTGATGTGACCTTGATGCTACTGACATTGTTCTTGATATACGAATTTGATTGCTACTGATATTGTTCTGAATAATGGCATATTTAGTAGTTTCCTTTCATTTCTACTGAAATTGTTCCTGCGAATTTGAAGTTTTTTTTGTTAAAAACCTACTGACATTGTTCTTGAATAATGGCATATTTTGTAGTTTCCTTTGATTGCTACTGAAATTGTTCCTGCGAATTTGAAGTTTATTTTGTTCAAATTCATTTTCAACAGTGGATAATAATGGCATATTGACATTGTTCTTGGATATGGAATTATATGAATATGAAGTAGTTTGTTATATGAATATGAATATACATGTTTATGATTTTATTTATCATCTTGAATATGAATTTACATGCGCAGGAACAATGTCCTGACAAAATTTAACAATACAAAATCATATACAATGACAAACGTCGTTGATTTTGATATGGTGGAACGTGGTTTTGCACATTGTTATACACCTCTTATTAATGATGTTTAAAAAACATAGAGATAGACCACGTCTTAAACATTTTTTCTTCAAATGTGGATTGATACCTAATTCTACAAAGATATGTTTATGATAGTGACACCATGTCAATATCAGAAATTAGGATCCCTCATAGGTGTTTTACAAAGTTGTGTCATATGCTTGAAGTATTTGGAGGCTTGAAACCAAGTAGGAATATAAATATTGATGAGCAAGTTGCTATTTTTCTCCATATCCTTGCTCACAATGTTAAGAATCGTGTCATTATATGTCGATTTCGTCATTCGGGAGAAACAATTAGTAGACATTTTTCTCGAGTTTGTAATGCAGTCATACGATTGCATACTCGTTTTCTTAAGAAACCTGAACCTGTGATAACTTTACCGATCAAAGATGGAAGTGGTTTAAGAATTGTTTAGGATCTTTACATGGAACGTATATAAAGTGTCTAGTACCAACCGAAGAAAAGCCTAGATATAGAACAAGAAAGAATGACATTGCAACAAACGTTCAAGGAGTTTGTTCCCATTAGATGCAATTTATATACGTGTTAACGGGATGGGAGGGTTCAGCAGCCGATGGTAGAGTTCTTCGGGATGCTCTTCTTAGACCACATGGATTGAAAGTTCCAAGACCGGGTATGTAAATATACTTATTAACTAAAATATAATAAGCACAAATGGTTATTAATTATAAATCATATATGTAGGTTATTATTTGGTTGATGCTGGATACACAAATGGAGAGGGTTTTCTAGCCCATTATAGAGGTAAAAGATATCACTTAAATGAGTGGCGTGATGGACACCAACCGACTACAGCAAGGGAATTCTTCAATATGAAACATTCTTCGGCAAGAAATGTTATCCAATGATGTTTTGGTCTTTTGAAGGGAAGATGGGGAATATTAAAGGACAATTCATGTTATCCAATTGAAACTAAAAATAAGATAATAATGGCATGTTTGCTTCATAACTTCATAAGACAAGAAATGGAAGTAGATCTGTTTGACATTGAATTATTAAACGATGAGGGAACAGGAGATCTTGGACATGAGTATGAGGATAATATTAATACTATTGGGACTTCAAACGAATGGACCACGTTTAGAGATAATTTAGCCAAATCCATGTTTGCATCTAGGGGCGCTGCTAATTAAATAAAAATGTATCGTATTGTATTGATTACGTGTAAACTTATCTATTTTGTTGGAATATTTTGTTGTATTATCTAACGTATTGTATTGTATTGATTTCGTGTAAACTTATATATTTTGTTGGATTAGTGTGTTGGATTATTGAAATATTTTCCTTGTGCTTATAGATATGACAAGTCAAGTTAGAAAATATAAGTCATGGACAAGCAATGAAGAAGCAAAACTAGTTGAGGCCATGGTGAATATGGTAAATTCAGGAGGGTTTAAAGCAGATAATGGTTTCAAATCGGGGTTTTTACAAAATCTAGAACATGCCTTGAAACAATCACTTCCGAATTCTAGTATTTTAGTAATCTACCCCTTGCGTCGGAGATAAAAATACTGAAAAATGATTAGAAGTGTGTGTATGACATGGTAAATGGTTCAAACACGAGTGGATTTGGCTATGACCCTGTAAAACAATGTGTTACTACGGAGGAATCGGTTTGGGAAGCATACCTCAAGGTACGAATTATAGTAATTATATTGTTACTTAATATTGCGTTTTTTTGTATTTTTATACAAATAATAATGTTGGTTAATAGGTTCACAAGGATGCGTCAAAATGGAAAGACAACATTTCCTTACTATGAAGACCTTTGCATTGTTTTAGGGAAAGACCGAGCACAAGGAAATATAGCTAAAGATTTTGTTGAGATGGAGCAAGAGGTGAACTTGGAACAATCACAAGAGTCGGATGATGATTTACTTGATTCAGATAACAAACTAACGGATAACCCGGAATCTTGAATCTTGAATCTTCTATCTTGAGTCTTCAATCTTCAATCTTGATTTTGGAGTCTTCTTATCCACGCCGTAGATATATAGAGAGTAAAAAGGAATTCAAAACAAATTTAAATTCTCTTAAACTGATTTCTTTAGTCGGGCTGAGTTACTCAGCTTGAAACTCATCAAGCTGAGTCCTTCGAGAACAAACTCGAGATCAAACTTGTACTAACATGTATAATGACTAACTCATCCTTAGAATTCATAAGAGTTAGCTATAACTTCCTTAGCAACTCTGTTGAGTTGACTCAGTCTATAAGCTGAGTCAACTCAGCTCGAAACGCATCAAGCTGAATACTCAATCTATACCTTAGGTGACATACATAGCTCATCAACCATATTGATAAACTGACTAAGATATAGTCTAAGCTGATCAACTATATGCTCAGTTTATGCTCAGCTTATGCTCAGTCTGAAACACTAAAAGTGCTCAGTCTGATCAAGCTTCATAATTCTGTTTAAGTTGTATTTAGAACATATCTTACAAACTTAACTTTGTCTCATCAAATCTCAACTGATAAGATCATTTGACCAATAAAATATAAAATAAATTGTTTTTTAATTAAGATCCACTAATTATTTGATTGATTTCTAAATCATGTTATATATAAACATTTTTTTTTGTATTGTTTGAACATACTATTCAAGGTTTTATTATCTATCATTCTTTTGAATTTTTTATTTTCTTTTATGTCTTATAATTATTATATATCTTCTTATTAATGTTTAAAACATATTATTTAAAATTTGGCCATGTACTAAACAACCTAGTTTTAAAATAATTTTTTTTATAATGGCAAACACATACTTACTAAACTCACTCCTTAATATATTTTATTACTAAACCCTCAAACTCTTAGAAAGGTGCCCATTTCACAAATACAAGCCCTTTGATAGAAAATTAAAGAGTAAAATATTACTTAACCCCTATACTTTGCTTTCAAAAATGATTTAACCCTAAACTCTTTTAGTTAATTGTTTTAATCCCTAAACTTGTTACAATCGGTTGTTTTAGCCACTTGACTTACTATAGTAGGTCACTAAACTTTTACAAAAAAGTATAGTCCTTGAACTTATCTCATAAATGTTTTAATCCCTAAATTTAACCCATAACAGGTTTATTCCATAACGATTTTCATTAAAATGAAAAAAACAAGAGAGACTTCCACTATTTCCAAGAACAACCCCACTTCTTTTTTACAACATTAAAAAATTCATCATCAACAAAGCTATGATTTTCATTGATATATCCTCACAAAAAAAAATCAACTAACCAATTGCTAATATCAACAACAAAAATATAAACTAAAATGCATTCTCACCACTAGGTAATGGCAACAACCAAAACATTTGCACAAAAATGTATTGTATCAAAGTATATACCAAAATAGGCATACTAACCTGTATGATCCCCGTTATTTGGACATGTTAATACCACTTGACTCTCAGCTATTTCATCATCATGAAGACAATTTGATCACCATGATTCACACCTACTTGATTTCGAAAATGAACACCTACTTCCACCGGTAGAAAAACGCGATTTCGTCACACTAAAAATGTGTGATGGTATGCGTATAGTCACACTCTTTTTTTCAGCGCATGTGTCACCAAAGGTCGAGTGACTATAGATCATAAATGTGTGACCATATGCTTTTTAAAGTCAAGCATAAATGTGTATGTGTGACTATTGTTCATGTAATGGCCACATGAATTTGATGTTTGTGTGGCGTTTTGTAATATTCAATCACATAGATGTAATTATAACATGACCAAAAGTGTTAAAATATGTGACCATATGCTTTTTAAAGTCAAGTAATTGTGTATTTTGTGAGACTATTGTTCACCCAATGGTCACATGAATTTAATTTTTGTGTGGCGTTTTGTAATATTCAGTCACACAAGACATTTTATTTTTGAGGATTTAGTCACATAGTTGTACTTAAAAAGTGACCAAATGTGTTAAAATGTGTGACCATATGCTTTTTAAAGTCAAGTAAATGTGTATTTCGTGTGACTATTGTTAACCCAATGGTCACATGAAATTAATATTTGTATGACGTTTTGTAATATTCAGTCACACAAGCCATTTTATTTTTGAGGATTTAGTCACATAGTTGTAATTAAAAAGTGACCAAATGTGTTAAAATGTGTGACCATATGCTTTTTAAAGTCAACTGAATGTCTATTTCGTGTGACTATTGTTCACACAAAGGTCACATGAATTTAATATTTGTGTGACGTTTTGTAATATTCAGTCACACAATGCATTTTATTTTTGAGGATTTAGTCACATACAATTAATTAAAAAGTGACAAAAAGTGTTTAAATGTGTGACCATACGCTTTTTAAAGTAAAGTGAATGTCTATTTCGCGTGACTATTGTTCACCCAATGGTTACATTAATTTAATATTTATGTGACGTTTTGTAATATTCCGTCAAACAAGGCATTTTAATTTTGAGTATTTTGTCACATAGTTGTATTTAAAAAGTGACCAAAAGTGTTAAAATGTGTGACCATATGCTTTTTAAAGTCAAGTAAATGTGTATTTCGTGTGACTATTATTCAGCCAATGGTCACATGAATTTATTATTTGTGTGACGTTTTGTAATATTCAGTCACACAAGGCATTTTATTTTTGAGGATTTAGTCACATAGTAGTAATTAAAAAGTGACCAAATGTGTTAAAATGTGTGACCATATGCTTTTTAAAGTCAAGTAAATGTGTATTTCGTGTGACTCTTGTTCACCCAATGGTCACATGAAACTAATATTTGTGTGACGATTTGTAATATTCAGTCACACAATGCATTTTATTTTTGAGGATTTAGTCACATACAATTAATTAAAAAGTAAACAAAAGTGTTTAAATGTTTGACCATACGCTTTTTAAAGTCAAGTGAATGTCTATTTCGTGTGACTATTGTTCACTTAATGGCCACATGAATTTGATGTTTGTGTGGCGTTTTGTAATATTCAGTCACATAGATGTAATTATAACATGACCAAAAGTGTTAAAATATGTGACCATATGCTTTTTAAAGTCAAGTAATTGTGTATTTTGTGAGACTATTGTTCACCCAATGGTCACATGAATTTAATTTTTGTGTGGCGTTTTGTAATATTCAGTCACACAAGGCATTTTATTTTTGAGGATTTAGTCACATAGTTGTACTTAAAAAGTGACCAAATGTGTTAAAATGTGTGACCATATGCTTTTTAAAGTCAAGTAAATGTGTATTTCGTGTGACTATTGTTCACCCAATGGTCACATGAAATTAAAATTTGTGTGACGTTTTGTAATATTCAGTCACACAAGCCATTTTATTTTTGAGGATTTAGTCACATAGTTGTAATTAAAAAGTGACCAAATGTGTTAAAATGTGTGACCATATGCTTTTTAAAGTCAACTGAATGTCTATTTCGTGTGACTATTGTTCACACAAAGGTCACATGAATTTAATATTTGTGTGACGTTTTGTAATATTCAGTCACACAAAGCATTTTATTTTTGAGGATTTAGTCACATACAATTAATTAAAAAGTGACAAAAAGTGTTTAAATGTGTGACCATACGCTTTTTAAAGTAAAGTGAATGTCTATTTCGTGTGACTATTGTTCACCCAATGGTTACATTAATTTAATATTTATGTGACGTTTTGTAATATTCCGTCAAACAAGGCATTTTAATTTTGAGTATTTTGTCACATAGTTGTATTTAAAAAGTGACCAAAAGTGTTAAAATGTGTGACCATATGCTTTTTAAAGTCAAGTAAATGTGTATTTCGTGTGACTATTATTCAGCCAATGGTCACATGAATTTATTATTTGTGTGACGTTTTGTAATATTCAGTCACACAAGGCATTTTATTTTTGAGGATTTAGTCACATAGTAGTAATTAAAAAGTGACCAAATGTGTTAAAATGTGTGACCATATGCTTTTTAAAGTCAAGTAAATGTGTATTTCGTGTGACTCTTGTTCACCCAATGGTCACATGAAACTAATATTTGTGTGACGTTTTGTAATATTCAGTCACACAATGCATTTTATTTTTGAGGATTTAGTCACATACAATTAATTAAAAAGTAAACAAAAGTGTTTAAATGTTTGACCATACGCTTTTTAAAGTCAAGTGAATGTCTATTTCGTGTG
Organism: Pulicaria dysenterica; assembly: GCA_947179395.2. NCBI lineage: Eukaryota > Viridiplantae > Streptophyta > Magnoliopsida > Asterales > Asteraceae > Pulicaria > Pulicaria dysenterica. Next base: position 32,379,199 of record OX359289.1, on the reverse strand, counting down.
ACTATTTTTCACCTAATGGTCACATGAATTTAATATTTATGTGACGTTTTGTAATATTCCGTCACACAAGGCATTTTAATTTTGAGGATTTATTCACATAGTTGTAATTAAAAAGTGACCAAATTTGTTAAAATGTGTGACCATATGCTTTTTAAAGTCAAGTAAATGTGTATTTCGTGTGACTATTGTTCACCCAATGGTCACATGAAATTAATATTTGTGTGACGTTTTGTAATATTCAGTCACACAAAGCATTTTATTTTTGAGGATTTTGGTCACATATAATTAATTAAAAAGTGACCAAATGTGTTTAAATGTGTGACCATACGCTTTTTAAAGTCAAGTGAATGTCTATTTTGGTGTGACTATTGTTCACCCAATGGTCACATAATTTAATATTTATGTGACGTTTTGTAATATTCCGTCACACAAGGCATTTTAATTTTGAGGATTTAGTCACATAGTTGTAATTAAAAAGTGACCAAATGTGTTAAAATGTGTTACCATATGATTTTTAAAGTCATGTAAATGTGTATTTCGTGTGACTATTGTTCACCCAATGGTCACATTAATTTAATATTTGTGTTATGTTTGTAATATTTAGTCACAAGGCATTTTATTTTTGAGGATTTAGTCACATAGTTGTAATTAAAAAGTGACCAAATGTGTTAAAATGTGTGACTATATGCTTTTTAAAGTCAAGTGAATGTCTATTTCGTGTGACTATTGTTCACCCAATGGTCACATGATTTTAATATTTGTGTGACGTTTTGTAATATTCAGTCACACAAGGCATTTTAATTTTGAGGATTTAGTCACATAAAATAAATTAAAAAGTGACCAAAAGTGTTAAAATGTGTGACCATATGCTTTTTAAAGTCAAGTATATGTGAATTTTGTGTGACTATTGTTCATCCAATGGCCACATGAATTTATGTTTGTGTGGCCTTTATGTAATATTTAGTCATACAACTGTTGGAGTATGCCCACTGACAGTAATATTCTGAAGACAGAGTTTACGCACCGCGTAAACTATTGGTTTCCGCGACGCGTAAACCGTCTGACAGTAACTTGACTTTTTGGTTATTGCTTGGCTCAAGTTATTGGCTTTGGTGACATTGGGGAATGGCATGCACGACTTTGTTTCCATGCTTATCTGCTGAAATGGGTGAGAAAAGTCTTTGTGGTCATTGATATGTGATGGGGGGTTGATTAATTGATCAAGTAAGAAAAGAGGAATTCTCTCTCTCACTCAAGAACACATTCTTGGTTGTTCTTGATCTTTTCCAGAAATCATAAGTGTTCTTAGTGATTTTGTGGAAGTTGTGAGTTGTTCCAAAGAGTGATTTCAAGTCTTGAAGATCACAACTTGGCATACTAGTATTTGGGGATCAAACAACCTTGGTGTGGACTAACAATAGAGAGTTGCTCTCTTGTGACTTAGAGTTCATCCAAACTTGAAGATTTCAGAAGCTGGAGCACGGTATAATTCCTTATTCCATCTCTTCCTTTTACATGTTGCATTTTGTAGTTATAGAGTTCTTGGTCCATTTTGGGTTTCAAGCCTTTTAATGTTTCTTATTCTTGGGCTATGCTTCCGCTGTTGTGTTCATGGAAACCCAACAGTGGTATCAGAGCCACCTCTATACTAAAAATGCACATGGTGGCCTGAAAAACACGAAATCGAAAAACTGGTTTTGCTGTCAGGTAGATTACGCGGCGCGTTATTTGGTCTGATAGATTGTTTTAAAATTTTTAAAAACAGTTTTGCAGTCGGGTTTTTGGCATCCAAAAATGGTTTCTGGATTTTTTGATCCAGAAATTATTTTTTGGTATATTAAGATGCCTTGTATCTTGGTTGGTGTATTTATATGTATATTATTATTTTTGGCATAAAAATAATAATTGCATATACTTACATTATGTATATATGAATTTGTTTCATAAAAAATGGTTTGTTGTTACTAATGCATATATACATGGGATTAATTAGAGCCTTGAGTTTTGAGAAATAATCTTAATCAAGATATATAAGTTTACATGGTTTTGTGTGACACACCATGTTGTTCATGTTGTTCATGTTGTTCATGTGATGTTGGTAACCAAGAGATGCCCTAGACCTTGTGGATGTTTGGTTATGTTAAATTAGTTATTCATTCTTTTGGCGACTATATGTCACATGGTATGTAATAATTAATTTACTTAATTTATTTGTTATGTAAATTATTTTATGGCTTGCATGTCATTTAAATTCCATGTTATGTATTTTGTACTAGAAAATAGGATTTGTGGCTTGTATGCCACTTATTTCATTTTCTATGTAAAATTAATATGGAGGCAATCATCGGGAGTCAAGGATTGACGTCTTGGCAAACACGAAACCGATAGGCCCAATGGAGGTAGCGGGTTTAGTGGGAGCATATCCAAGTCAAGGAAATGTCCTTAGATGACTTCGTTTTTCCGAAGTGGCTCAAGGGAAAACGCATAGGTTTTAGGGGCATGGTTACCAATCTTTATGTATGCGTGTGGTTGTTTTATTATTTATTGTTTATGTATTGATTATAGGATTCATTGCATGCTAGACAATTTTTACAATAATAAAACTCAAGAGTTTTTAACAATGGTTTTACAAACTCTCGCGCGTATACATGATTAACAAGACGGATATAAAATTGGTTTAGTATCCGATTAGTGAAAACTTTTGGTTATTGTCACTTTTGTTAATCAAACTCCAAATGGTTTTATAACCGGAAAACTAAATCCCGTTTTCTAAATGTAAATTGCACACCACCCATAAGATGACACAGTCCGAATCTAGCCATGCAAAGGTTGATTGTCGAGCTCTAGCCGAGTTGACCTTTGTATGTTCTGTGTGGAAGGCGCGTGTGGCAACTTGTAAGATCGATTGTCGAGCTTTAGCCGAGTCGATCATTGGGCAAGAGTACCACCGTGTATCTTGATGGTTGATTTACGATTTCAAAATAACATTTTGGATGATTGTCGAGCTCTAGCCGAGTTATTCAAAATCTTAGTTTGAAGTTGGTGTGGAGGGATCAAACATGCCAAACTAGAAACAATAGTTGTCTAGTAGGATCCCGCAAGGAACTAAGAGTTCCAATAATGGATTGCAATCGGTCAATGGTTGCCGGCTTAAATAGCTTTGCCACGTGATCCGCGGAAAACCCGTCACGGTGCAAGGTGAAATAGGGTTCTTAGTCCTTGTCAAAAATAGTTGTTTTAAACACATTGGGTAATTATTCTAACAAGGTTTATAAAACTAACTAAAACTTCTCTGCGTTTTTAGATGATATCGACAAACATCAACAACTCCGACTTTACTCTACGTATGTTTCTTGAGAAGGAGAAACTCGATGGAAGTAACTTTATGGATTTGTCTAGGAAATTGAATATTGTCCTATGACGCGAAAACAAGTTACACACCATTGAGAATCCCTTTCCGGAAGCCCCTGCTACCAACTCAAGTAAGACCGTTCATGATGCCCATAATAAACGCGTCAAGGACACCAACGAGGTCTCTTGCCTCATGTTAAGCATGATGAGCCCCAGATTTCAAATGCAATTGGAGCATCTGAGTGCTTACTAGATAATGCTTGTGTTGAAGGACATGTTTCAACAACAAGCGAGGCAAGAACGGTTTGGGTGTTTGAACGACCTACTTGGTTGCCGGCTACAGGATGATGAGAACATAAGCATTCATGTGCTTGAGATGAAAGCACTAATGGAGCGCTTGGAAAGGTTAGGATTTACCATTGAAAGGGAGATGACGGTAGATATTATCCTACGATCCCTTCTACCATCATATGAACAATTGGTGTGCTCTCGACTACAGGTTTTTCTTATTATAAAATCTTGTGACACAACCTCGTTTTAAAGTTATAAAAACGATGTTACTAAGCAGATACTACACACGACTCAGGCAAGTATAACCTGGTCAATAGTAGTATAGACTCGGTAACACCGGATATCGTTCCACCAGGACAGGAAGCTACCAATACTTAAGTCTCATTGTTTTTCAATCATCAGAATTAATATTAAGCAAGTGACAGAATGAACTAAATTAAACAGGAAATACAACAACTAAAATAGACTAACACCGAAGGCAAACAGGTAGGATAACAGATTCACTCAGGCTTTCGAATCATCGAGACTAGTCATGGCAATGACACAATACAAAACATAATATGAAGACTTGAATAGATTAAGCGCATAGCATGCTGTTCTAATACTCACAAGACTACATTATCATGCAGAAATCATCACTCGAGTTATGAAGACTCAGACTTAGCAATTAAACATAACCAGGCAAGCAACGACATATAAGGATTTAACTACAGATCCACCAGATCACGTCCAAATCAGACTACAAAGACATACATCTTTTCAAATGACATATCCAGTAGTCCTCAGAACCCAAAAAGGTGTTAAAGTGGTTAAATAAGTTAAAACAAGAAAAAACAGCAAACTGTTGTGAAAATAACCTCCTACGGCCGTATGGATTTCTCACCGCGGCCGTAGCAAATTGTACCGTCCCTACGGCCGTATGGATTTCTCACTGCGGCCGTAGCAAATTGTACAGTCCCTACGGCCGTATGGATTTCTCTCTGCGGCCGTAGGAACCAATACGACATAAAAGTTAAATCTAACATAAAGGCATTCAACAACAAATTACAATCTAGACTTTAATCTCAGATCATAAACACATGTAAACTGATACAATGGGGTCACAAACTCCTCCAAACTCAAACCACACAATTAAGGGGTTTTAATGATTAGCCACATGATTACTAAAGATATGAACATGTTAAACCTACAATTTCTAGTATAGCCAACACTTCTTGAAACATGAATCATGTGATATGCACATTGAACACTAAGACAAGCATAACAAAGGCATACATGTGAGTTCATATCACCATCTAAACATACCAATAAACATCTTTGTGAATCTTTTAATTATTTGTAGCATGTTAGACCAATGAATACACCAAATGACAAGATTTTCATCTACAATCACAAGGCATGCATAAAACCAACATATGAATAAAATGACCAATAATGGATGAACCTACAAGGATTCAAAACATATTCCAATAATGATATCTAAAGACAACAATGCAAGATGTATCATTTCTAATAAAAAACTCAACATGGAATTAGTAAAATAAACCATCATTCTTGAATATCCACATGCTTAAACATGAAGGAGTTATCCTATACATATTATCACACATGAACATGGTAAGATTAAACATACTAAGTTGAAAAAACACACTTGTATTCAAGATCAAAACATGCATATTTGAATCAAGTCATCATAAAAGTCAAATATATTGCCATAACTAGCCAATAATCATCTTGGCCCAAGTGAAATAAATTTAGCTATCCATATATATCAATAAAAGCACTACAACATCTAGAACACATGGGTACATGATGGAATTTAGAAATGGAAAGAGTATACCCAAGCTAATCAATGATAAAACTAGTGAATCCAAGCTCCAAGATGTTGTTCCAAGCCTTCTAATCCAATCCCTACTCCTTTGAATCACCAAGAGAAGTCCCCTGGAGTGTTAGAGTGTTTAGAGAGGGTATATGGATGTGTTTTTCCGGAGTGGAGGTGAAATTGGTAACCCCTTGCAAAATGGCAGAATTCTGAATTTAATCTGCTGTAAGTGGACTTCCTAAGGCCGTAGGAATAAGCCTCTACGGCCGTAGGAAATCATGACCCCCGGATTTTCTCCACACGCAATGTTAAACCAACCGACCGGGACACGCAAAGATCTGGGAGGCAATGATGGTTTCAAGAAGACAGACACCTACGGCCGTAGGGATTATCTTCTACGGCCGTAGGGATCACTTTTTCACTATTCTTCAATTTTCTTCAATTCTTTCCTTGTTTTGCCCATTAATCTTGCTTAAAGCTCTTTGTAACCTGCATGGTGAATGTTAAGCATAATAAATCAATTATAACAAGAATCACCTTGAATTTTTGCTAAGTACGGGGTATTCTAGCATGTAAAACATGCATAAAAACGCATATATCAAAATCCCCACACTTAAGCTTTGCTTGTACTCAAGCAAACTATAATGCAATAGCTAAAACCAAAGAATTTCTAAAGGCAGTAAATCAGTGCAAACATGTATTATTCCGACATAGAAGAGATTTAAAAGCATAACAGACAGCCAAACACAGCAACGAAAACAAACTTCCATGAAAAGCAGATTTTAACACGCATAGATGAATTATGACAAGTATCTGACTTCATACCTCACCGGAAATCACTCTAGCACTCAATGTGTATTAGGGTTAAGTGTATAAGTGCACGTGTGCTAGATTGAAGCTAAAATTAGCATAAGCTTGATCACAGATCACATCTCCACCAATTAACATAAACATATGCAATTATCAAGAAGACTTTGTCAGGGTTGTAATGTGGCTAGGACTAAGGGTAGGAATGGGAATATATAAAAGTGGCTAAAATAGAATCCATAAATCAAGTTCAAAATCGTCAAAGCTGCTATTATTGAAGGAATACAGAATTACACAGTATTTTTGGCGAGAATACAGTTTATCAAGTAGAAATGGAATCAGAATTCTCTCAATGATGGCTAACAACCAGGTAATACCGACAAAGAACTACTACTCAATGTATGACAGACTTAAAAATAGCCAAGGAAAGTATGCCAAGAAACTGAATTTCTCAATTTTCTCTTGTTCTAATTTTTTTGGATTTTTTCAGAAAACTCAGCTGTATGCAGCATAACCAGAACAAACCAAGGGACAAATGTATTTTTCATATCCCACTAATCGGCGCATGAACAACTGACGAACAAAAATACAACGGAACTAAGCAGCATGAAAAAGGTCAAACTGATTTTGGAAGCTTTAAAAATAAAATAAACCAAAACAGGATAAACATGGTTAATGAAATGAAAGGCTTAGGCTCAAAGTGGATAACTAGGGGTAAATATATAGAAATTGGCTAAAAATAAAAGTATATAGGCTGAATTGGAGTTTCCTAGTGCTTCTATCACTTAACTGCAACAGTTTAGTTCATGATCTCGACATGCATACTAGTAAGCAGGTTCTACAATCAAAGCAACAATCAGCAAATAAGTGAGCAATTCCATGAGCTAATCATGTAAGAAATGAAGTGTAGTGGCTCAAATGCTCAGGAATGCATATCAGGTGTGGTTTGTGCAATTGAAGCCAAACACTTGTTAAATATCAAGTATTTGTGCAAAGTCTACTTCATAAAAGCTGAAATGTCACTTGTTTAAAGTCTATCATGCGAGAAGATCTAAACATGTCCAAAATGATAAAATTTTGCGAAAAATTTACGCCTAAATCAATTCTAAGGTTTAAAGCATAGTTAGCATACAAGAGTTTTCAACAGGACACAAAATAGCAGGCATGTTATATTATTCCCCTCCCCACACTTAAAAGTGTACATTGTCCCCAATGTACTAATAGTAAGCAATAAAGTGCGAGAAAAGAGCTTTAAGAACTCCCTAAACAACAATTGCATGTCTGTATTTGCAAGAATTTGAAGGCGTTGGCTTCCTCCCCACACTTAAGCTGAGCTGCCAAGATATCACGAATATTCTTTGCAAAACAACAACTCAACCAAAAGTGAAACATAGAGAGGGACAAAAATAAATCACAAGCTATGGCAAGCAAAAGGAACTAAATACAATAAATATATATCCGAATATGTACAAGTGTTTTGATGTCATACAGATAGACAATATAAGTACTAGAACATCAAACACATCAAAATGGCATGTACCGCAACATAACAAAATTGTACAGCCAAACTAATCTAGAAATACAATAAAAATACAACTACTAAACTATCCCCAAAATATAACAACGGCGGAGGCGGCTGCGAAGGCCCGGCTCCATCAGTGAAGTCCCGGAGCCTCTGCGGATAGGCTGGCGGCTGTGGCAACTGCAGTGAAGATGTCAAAGTGTCGGCCGCAATGAGCTGCATCATGCTGATCATGTACTGACGGTGAGCCTCGGCATGTGCAAACTCAGCTCTCTGTATCTCTCTGGACTCCCACTGCATCTCGCGGATCTCAGAGACTGACCTCTCCAACCTCCCAAGCCTAGCCCTATAATCTCTCGTGTAAACCTGGCTGGCTGCTGTCGGGGAGGTGGCGTCGTCCCAAAAAGCTCCTTAATAGTGAACTCAGGAGGTCCCTGCTCTAGGGCACCTCCACCACCTACTCCCTCCTATGCTCCTGCTCCTGTCTCTCCAACACTCCCAAACTGTCCCATCAGGGTTGATCAATCTCATCTGGTTCTGGATCCTAGCAGCGACTTTCATACGCTGCAGGACCCCCAAATCTATTGGAGCTGCTCGGGCGGAGCGAACGAGATCATCAGTAATCTCAGCAGTCAGGAGGCCCATAGCCTCTGCTAAAATGGTCACGTACCCCCCTCCGTAGATAGCCTGTGAAAAACGGGTGGTACGGATCTGAAATAGAAAACGGGCCAAGCAGAGAGCAAGCTGGCAGGGCTGCTGGAGAACCATAGTGTAAAGATAGAATAAGTCGGTGAAAGTGACCGAACCAGATGAATTGTTGCGTGAGGTCATGCTGTGGACGATCGCCCAATGCAGAATGCGGTGCAGAGGATCCCAGAGCTTCGTGCTCTTCGGCACGATGGCGGTGTTGTAGGCGCCAGTGCCCACCTCTTGCCAGAAGGAGATACCAGTAACCCCCTTCGGCCAATCTATGATACCATCAGTAAACGCTGGAGTATCCAACTCATCGTGCGTGTACAAGCCCATATAGACGGAAAACTGCCTTAGAGACAGCTGCCTCTCAGCACCTAGTAGGCGGAAGGTCAGGGTGTCCTCCCGCTCATAATCTAGCAGCGGGGTAACCAAGTGGAAGGTAGAGAAGAACTCCAATGCAAGCTCGTGGTAGACTGCCCCCTGTAAACTGAAGAGCCGCTGCCAATGAGGGCCACAAGTGGTCTGAGCACGGCCTCTGATGTGAAGAGTGGCCAAATCCTCCCATACTAAATATCGGATGGGCTCATACCCATAACTATCAGCTCTATCCCTTAGAATATCTCTATCGATGCGATCCTCCTCGCGGTCGAAGCAGTGGAAGGGAGGAAGCGTGGCGTACGCTGGATGTTCAACCGGAACTTGGTCCGGATCAACCATGCGTGGAAAATGCCTCGGATCGATGCGTGGCTCAGGCGAAGCCTGTCTGCGAGCACAACGATGCATCCTGAAATGAAAATGAGTGTAAGCAAGAGGCGTGCAAGATGGATCTAAACATCCTATCGATCGAAACAGGTTTGCTTTGGTATGCTATGGGTCCCCGAGTATTGAAAATGTTCAAAAGATGAACAAGTTTGAAAAAATAGTTGAAACAGGGGGTCCTACGACCGTAGGACATAGTTACTACGGTCGTAGGAAGAAAAACCAAACAAAACCTAAAAACACTCCCTACGGCCATAGGTGAGAGTTCCTACGGTCGTAGGAGCATGTAAATGGCAAAACCCTAGAAAGAGATCCTACGGCCGCAGGACATAGGTCATACGGCCGTAGCGAATTTACGATTAGCAGAAAACGGGCGGCTAGGGTTTGGTTCGATCGATCGATATATGGGCAACTACACTGAAACTAATGCTATACATTATAAACGCAAGATGAATAGGAGCATTTTAATACCTTGTTTGCTGAAAATGGCCAGAGATTGAACGAGATGTGAACGGAAAACCTTCGAACAGTCGTCGGGTGCGTTTTTAGAGAGAGAGAGAGAGAGCGTAGGAGAGAGAGAAAGCGTGAGCTTGAGATCTGATCTAAGGGTTTATAAAGGGAAGTTCCTACGGCCGTAGGAAGTTTGTACTACGGCCACAGAGGACTCAGAAGGTTCATACGGCCGTAGCTAGTATGCACTACGGCCGTAGGGGCTATATTTTGAAAGATGACCCATTTTGCATCATATTTTCAATTCAAACAACATTTTGGCACACACTAATCTCTATAGGCCTCTGGAGAATGTACGGGATACGAGCAAGTAGTACGGAATTGAAAACATACATCTAGATTAGCGACAAATACGAACGGAAAGGAAACAACGGAAACGAAAATGCTCGGAAAGGGAAATGGAAACCCGGAAATTGGGCATCCGACAAACAGACAATATGTACAAGTAACACACTATTAGTACGGCGTGTAAGCGAACACTTTAACGCGTTGAAATGCGGAGTGTTTTCCTGTCTCTCAAGACTGAATGAGAACTGAAGTGAGAAAACACGAGGAGCTATACAGCACGAACATAGGCATGACCTAGGGATACTAACGAGGCTTAGGCTCGAGTTTTCTTAGCCGGAGACTCACAAACACATCAATCATTGCACCAGCGTTACTTTTAGGACGTAAGACCCCCTCCACTTTTGGCTTAACGGGATCTTCTCGAAGGGCACTAGCACATTCTGACTGAGATATCGTCGGCAAATTCCTACAAGCGCCCTCATGCAACAGAGCACCGCATCTCCAACATTTCCCTACGTATTTGGCACGCCTCTTCGCCGCATAGATAGAAGTGCCTCTATGAAATTTGGCAAAGTTTTGGTCTCTCCTCACGTTTTTCTCATGTCTCATGACAATATCGCGCAGAATATCAGAGGGTAACTGAGTACGCAGAAAAAGACAAGAAAGGAGGGAAAAAGAAGCGGAGGAAAGCATATCCAGTTCTTTAAGGTCTGGCAGTAAAAGACCAAACTCACCCTACTAAGGTGCGGCGGGATGAAGCTTCAGAAACTCTCTGGGTTCTTCTGGAGAATGCGGGATACCAATGTATTTCTTGAATCGGTGGCCGTTGACCTTAAAAAGTTACTCCCTCGGAGTTTGTGATGTCAACAGCCCCGTGCGGGTAAACAGTATGGACAACATAGGGGCCTGTCCATCTGGACTTCGGTTTACCAGGAAAGAGACGCAACCTAGAGTTGTACAAGACTACACTATCGACAACGTGGAATTGTTTGTCCTTCCGGCGACTGTCATGGAAGGCCTTCGTCCTTTCCTTGTATATCTTCGAATTTTCATAAGCTTGGAGCCGCAGCTCATCAAGCTCATTGATCTGAAGTAAGCGGTTATCACCAGCACTAGAGATGTCAAGATCTAACAATTTTAAAGCCCAGTAGGCCTTGTGCTCTAGTACAATGGGCAGATGACACGCTTTGCCGTAGACCATCCTATAAGGCGTTGTACCTATAGGGGTCTTGAATGCAGTGCGGAATGCCCACAGCGCGTCATCCAGTTTTTCAACCCAATCCTTCGGGCTACCACCTACTGTCCTTTCCAATATTCTCTTAAGACCTCTGTTTGTGACCTCGACTTGTCCACTCGTCTGCAGATGATAAGGAGTTGCGAGTCTATGAGTTACCCCATATCGTTTCAACACCTTCTCGGGTTGAGCATTGCAGTAGTAAGTTCCCCGATCATTTATGAGTACTCTCGGAGTACCAATCGGGAGAATATATTCTTAAGGAATTTACAGACAACCCTCGCATCATTAGTGGGTAAGGCTTGAGCTTCCGCCCACTTTGACAAATAATCAACGGCTACTAGTATGTACTTGCAACCGTGTGAAGGTGGAAAAGGACCCATGAAATCGATGCCCCAAACATCGAAGATCTCACAAATTTGAATGCTATTATGAGGCATCTCGTTTCGTGCTGAAATATTCCCTGCTCTTTGGCAGGCATCACAAGTTTTAACGAATAGATGAGCATCTTTGAATATTGTGGGCCAATAGAAACCTGAATCGAGGACCTTTTTGGCAGTGTAGCCAGGTCCGTTGTAGCCTCTAGTTGGACCCATATGACAGTGTTTCAGAATGCTCTTGGCTTCATCGCTACTCATACATCTTCGAATGATTTGGTCTGATCCGATCCGGAAGAGATAAGGATCATCCCAAAAATAATGTTTCTGTTGAAAAATCTCTTCTTTTGTTGATGTGAGAGGCCTTTGATCATCACCCCGGCTGCAAGATAATTTGCAAAATCAGCGTACCAGGGGATTTCTTCGGTGCTTGTCAAGGCATATAGGAATTCATCAGGAAAGTTATCTTTTATGCCTGATTCATGAAGCACCTCCAGATTTGGATTTTCAAGACGAGACAGATGGTCAGCAGCCATATTTTCTGCTCCCTTTTTGTCTTTGATTTCGATATCAAATTCCTGCAAGAGCAGAATCCATCGAATGAGACGGGGCTTTGCATCTTGCTTTGCAAAAAGGTAACGAAGAGCAGAGTGGTCAGTGTAGACTATGGTTTTTGATAACACCAGATAGATCTAAATATGTCGAACGCATATACTACTGCTAACAACTCATTCTCAGTGACTGTATAATTTATTGAGGGTCAGTCAGCGTCTTGCTGGCGTAGTAGATCGGCTGAAAGTGATTATTAATGCGTTGGCCCAAAACAACACCAACTGCAAAATCACTAGCATCACACATAAGCTCAAATGGTTGCGACCAATCTGGGCTCGTCAGGATAGGAGCATTGGTTAATTTCTCCTTTAAAAGATTAAATGCACGATCGCACTCAGGAGAAAAAATGAAAGGAGCGTCTTTCTCAAGGAGATGGGTTAACGGCCGGGTGATTTTCGAAAAATCCTTTATGAAGCGCCGGTAAAACCCTGCGTGTCCGAGAAAGCTCCTAATGGCTTTGACATTTGAGGGTGGAGGTAGTTTTGCAATAACATCGATTTTGGCTTTGTCTACCTCAATCCCCTCGCTAGAGATTTTATGACCTAAAACTATACCTTCGCGTACCATAAAATGGCATTTTTCCCAATTAAGCACAAGGTTAGTTTCTTCACAGTGAGACATCATTTTTTCTAAGTTGTGGAGGCATGTATCAAAGGAGTTTCCAAAAACTGAAAAGTCATCCATGAATACCTCGACACAATCCTCAATCATGTCATGAAATATAGCCGTCATGCATCGCTGAAATGTTGCAGGAGCGTTACATAACCCAAAAGGAATACGCCGGTAGGTAAAAGTACCGTAGGGTCATGTGAAAGTTGTCTTCTCTTGGTCCTATGGTTGGATAGGAATCTGAAAGTATCCGGAGAATCCATCAAGGAAGCAATAAAAGGCGTTTCCAGCCAAACGCTCCAACATTTGGTCGATGAAAGGAAGGGGGAAGTGATCCTTACGTGTGGCATCATTGAGTTTGCAATAATCAATGTACACACGCCACCCTGTGACCGTACGAGTTGGGATTAGCTCGTTTTTATTGTTTAGAATGACGGTCATTCCTCCCTTTTTAGGAACAACCTGGACTGGACTGACCCACGGACTATCGGAGATAGGGTATATCAAGCCGGCATCTAACAGTTTTATAACCTCTTTCTTGACTACCTCTTGCATGTTGGGATTCAAGCGTCTCTGATGCTGCACACACGGCTTATAATTATCCTCCATGAGAATCTTATGTGTGCAGAAGGATGGACTAATCCCCTTTATGTCACAAATTTTCCATGCAAGGGCAGTTTTGTGATTTTTCTGAACCTGTAATAGCTTACTTTTCTCATCATCAGTAAGGTTAGAAGCTATTATCACAGGAAGCTTCGAATCTTCCTCCAAGAATGCATATTCAAGATGAGAAGGAAGTTCTTTGAGTTCAAGAGAAGGTGGGTCCACAATAGATGGTCGAGAAGCTGAGCTCTCGGATTTTTCAAGGACCTCGAAAACATCTGAGATAGGTCTCTCATCAGGTGGAATAGTGCTGGTTAGCTCATCAGAGACAAGCTTTACCTGTTCTACATTCAAGACATCCTCATCCAGGATTTGCATGTCAAACGCATCCTTCTCTAAAGTTGGAACAGTGTGATCCACGGGATAACGATGAAAGATATCAATGAAATAAAGAGTGTCATCCTGGCTAGCTGAGTGTTTCATTGGCTTTTGGATGTCAAAAGTCACTTCATCCTTATCTACTCGAAGCGTAAGCTTTCCGTTGCAAACGTCACTCAATGCTCGAGCAGTAGCTAAAAATGGACGACCAAGAATGAGTGGGACGTTTTTGTCCTCGTCCACATCTAGGATGACAAAATCTGCAGGAAACACAAATTTTTCAACCTTGACCAAGATGTTTTCGACTATCCCTCGTGGATATTTGACTGAACGATCGGCTAGCTGAAGTGACATACGAGTCGGTTTTGGTTCTCCTAGGCCCAGTCTAGAAAATACAGAGTAAGGCATCAAATTGATACTGGCGCCTAGATCAGTTAGAGCGTTGTTTACGGTGAGATTACCAACCAAACATGGGATTGTGAAGCTCCCAGGATCGGTTTTCTTTGCTGGCAATTTATTTTGAAGAATGGCTGAGCACTCCTCGTTTAAAGTCACCAACGACAAGTCCTCCAATTTCTTCTTGTTGGTGAACAAATCCTTAAGAAATTTGGCATATTTAGGCATCTGTGCAAGTGCCTCAACAAATGGAATGTTCACATGGAGCTGTTTGAATAGCTCTAGGAACTTACCATACTGTTTCTCCGTTTTCTCTTTCCTTAATATCTGGGGGAAAGGAATGGTAGGCTGAAATATTTTGACCGGAGGTTCGACTTGCGCGGTACTTGCTGGGTCTAGCCTGTTATGCGCCTCGTCAGAATCCTCCGATTGGACCTGTTTTTCAGTTTCTTTGGATTGAGTGGGAAACGGTGGTGGTACCGTGGTCGTCCCACTACGCAAAGTGAATGCCTTAACGTGTTCTCTCGGATTTGCATCCGTGTTGCTCGGGAGACCTCCCTGTGGTCGATCTGACAAGAGCTTAGATATCTGGCCAACTTGATTTTCAAGATTTTGAAGTGAAGCTTGTTGATTTCTCAGAGTTGCTTCCGTTTGATTGAGTCTAACATCTGTTTGGTTGAAACACAACTCGGATTGTGCCAGATATTGCTTAACAAGATCCTCCAGATTGGAAGATACTGAAGAAGATGATGATGATGCAGATTGATTGGGAAGCGGTGGTTGAGTGTTGTACTGACGTGGTTGCTCATATGGTTGCGGTTGACGATCAAACTGCTAAGGCTGACGATTAAACTACTGAAGCTGACATGGTCTATGTGGGTATGGAATCCATGGAGGGGGTTTAGTGGTTTGGTTATGATAACTGAAGTTAGCGTGATCCCTCCATGCATGATTATAGTTTGTTGCATTGGGATTATACTAAGACCTCGGCTGATTAGTAATGAAATCGACTTCCGCGTGAGCAGGAGTTTCCTCCTGGCATTGGTCACTAGGATGTGCCCCTAAGCAGAAATTACAAGTAACCTGTTTAGGAGGGGTACACATCTGATCCATTTTCTTTGTCAACTTCTCTACCTGCGCAGAGAGATCAGATAAAACATCCACATTGAAAACTCCACCGTTCTTTGGCGGTTTCAGTCTCGTGGAGGGGTTCCATTCGTAGCTGTTGGTTGCCATATCTTCGATAAGATTATAGCACGCTTGTGGGTCTTTGCTACCCAATGCACCTCCTGCGGCAGCATCTATCATCTGCCGAGTGACAACGGATAAGCCATTATAAAATATGAAAATTTTATTCCATAGCTCATATCCTTGTGAAGGACATCTCCTCATGAGATCCTTGTATCTCTCCCAGGCATCATAAAGACCTTCCCCATCAATCTACTTAAACGATGAGATATCATTACGCAGCATGGCCGTTTTGGCCGGCGGGTAGTATTTAGATAGAAATTTGGCAACAAGATCATTGCATGTAGCAATGGAATTTACCTGGAGAGAATTAAGCCAAAACTTAGCTTTGTCTTTGAGATAAAACGGGAATAAACGCAAGCGAATGGCGTCATCAGTAACACCATTGATTTTAAACGTATCGCAGATTTTGAGAAAACTGCGGATGTGAGTGTTTGCATCCTCGTCGAGTAATCCTTGAAATTGAACGGAGTTTTGAACCATTTGAATTACATTTGGTTTGATTTCGAAATTGTTCGCTGCCACCCTAGGTTGAATGATGGTGTTCTGGATATTGTTAATATCCGGACGAACATAGTCATTAAGTATCCTAGGTGGTGGTGGTTCTTCCGCCATGTTTAGTAAACGTTCTCTTTGACGTTGGCGTTGACGGTGTCGGCGTTGTCGAAACTCACGCTCCGGTTCTTGAAAAGGCTCAATTTGCTCAGAATAGAACAAACTGACAGAGGGTGCGAGAAAAAGCAAGAACTACCTAATCAGGCACACCTAATTTCAAGTAACAAGCAACAAGATTAAATCAACAAATAAACTATTTCTTAGTATTGCCTGTCCCCGGCAGCGGTGCCAAAAACTTGGTGTGCTCTCGACTGCAAGTTTTTCTTATTATAAAATCTTGTGACACAACCTCGTTTTAAAGTTATAAAAACGATGTTACTAAGCAGATACTACACACGACTCAGGCAAGTATAACCTGGTCAATAGTAGTATAGACTCGGTAACACCGGATATCGTTCCACCAGGACAGGAAGCTACCAATACTTAAGTCTCATTGTTTTTCAATCATCAGAATTAATATTAAGCAAGTGACAGAATGAACTAAATTAAACAGGAAATACAACAACTAAAATAGACTAACACCGAAGGCAAACAGGTAGGATAACAGATTCACTCAGGCTTTCGAATCATCGAGACTAGTCATGGCAATGACACAATACAAAACATAATATGAAGACTTGAATAGATTAAGCGCATAGCATGCTGTTCTAATACTCACAAGACTACATTATCATGCAGAAATCATCACTCGAGTTATCAAGACTCAGACTTAGCAATTAAACATAACCAGGCAAGCAACGACATATAAGGATTTAACTACAGATCCACCAGATCACGTCCAAATCAGACTACAAAGACATACATCTTTTCAAATGACATATCCAGTAGTCCTCAGAACCCAAAAAGGTGTTAAAGTGGTTAAATAAGTTAAAACAAGAAAAAACAGCAAACTGTTGTGAAAATAACCTCCTACGGCCGTATGGATTTCTCACCGCGACCGTAGCAAATCGTACCGTCCCTACGGCCGTATGGATTTCTCACTGCGGCCGTAGCAAATTGTACAGTCCCTACGGCCGTATGGATTTCTCTCTGCGGCCGTAGGAACCAATACGACAAAACAGTCAAATCTAACATAAAGACATTCAAAAACAAATTACAATCTAGTCTTTAATCTAAGGTCATAAACACATGTAAACTGGTACAATGGGGTCACAAACTCCTCTAAACTCAAACCACACAATTAAGGGGTTTTAATGATTAGCCACATGATTACTAAAGATATTAACATGTTAAACCTACCATTTCTAGTATAGCCAACACTTCTTTAAACATGAATCATGTGATATGCACATTGAATACTAAGACAAGCATAACAAAGGCATACATGTGAGTTCATTTCACCATCTAAACATACCAACAAACATCTTTGTGAATCCTTTAATTATTTGTAGCATGTTAGACCAATGAATATACCAAATGACAAGATTTTCATCTACAATCACAAGGCATGCATAAAACCAACATATGAATAAAATGACCGATAATGGATGAACCTACAAGGATTCAAAACATATTCCAATAATGATATCTAAAGACAACCATGCAAGATGTATCATTTCTAATAACAAAGTCAACATGGAATTAGTAAAATCAACCATCATTCTTGAATATCCACCTGCTTAAACATGAAGGAGTTATCCTATACATATTTTCACACATGAACATGGTAAGATTAAACATACTAAGTTGATAAAACACACTTGTATTCAAGATCAAAACATGCATATTTGATTCAAGTCATCATAAAAGTCAAATATATTGCCATAACTAGCCAAGAATCATCTTGGCCCAAGTGAAATAAATTTAGCTATCCATATACATCAATAAAAGCACTACAACATCTGGAACACATGGGTACATGATGGAATTTAGAAATGGAAAGAGTATACCCAAGCTAATCAATGATAAAACTAGTGAATCCAAGCTCCAAGATGTTGTTTCAAGCCTTCTAATCCAATCCCTACTCCTTTGAATCACCAAGAGAAGTCCCTTGGAGTGTTAGAGTGTTTAGAGATGGTATATGGATGTGTTTTTCTGGAGTGGAGGTGAAATTGGTAACCCCTTGCAAAATGGCAGAATTCTGAATTTAATCTGCTGTAAGTGGACTTCCTACGGCCGTAGGAATAAGCCTCTACGGCCGTAGGAAATCATGACCCGGATTTTCTCCACACGCAATGTTAAACGAACCGACCAGGACACGCAAAGATCTTGCAGGCAATGATGGTTTCTAGAAGACAGACACCTACGGCCGTAGGGATTACTTTTTCACTATTCTTCAATTTTCTTCAATTCTTTCCTTATTTTGCCCATTAATCTTGCTTAAAGCTCTTTGTAACCTGCATGGTGAATGTTAAGCATAATAAACCAATTATAACAAGAATCACCTTGAATTTTGGCTAAGTACGGGGTATTCTAGCATGTAAAACATGCATAAAAACGCATATATCAACAATTCATTGTGAATTATCACATGCATGGTATGGTCAAATCCTTAATGGAACTTCACGGCATGTTGAAGACTTTTGAGTCTAACATGACCAAAGGAAAGCTCACCTTGTGCACTCTCACTAAGGCTACCAACAAGCAAACTACCTCAAAAGGTAAGCTTGGTTTAACTAAGCTAAATATGACCAAGGAGTCTGAGGGCAATGAGATTGCGCCTCTTGATGAGACTCCTAATGGGGAAGTTTGCTACTTTTGTGGGAAGATTGAAATTGGCGCCACCACGCCTGCCCTAAGTGCCTGGAAGAGCTAAGGACACACACAATGAGAAATGGTGGTTCCTCGGCTTCAGGTACATTCATGACCAAACTCTACTGATCTTATACTTCTATAGGCATGTTTTGGATACTGGCCATAATACTCACGTTTGTTACAATCTTGATTGTTGCAAAGTGCAGGTAAGAAGTAGAAATATAAGATATGGAGAGCTGGACTTCATAACGGGAAACAAGATAGTTGTCCCCTATTGAAAAGGATTGGAAGACAGGATCTTGCCACTCCTTCCAGCTAGACTATTACTTTACAAGATCTATGTTTTTATGCCCTGCGAGGCAAGAAAACTACAAATCTATTATGCCGTTGATAACGATGGATATTGCTTTGAATTATGTATTTTTCGTGGTTTGTTTCAAAGTTCATCCATGTTGTGGCATTTGCAAAACAAGTAATAGAATGATCATGAATGGTTTATATAAGTTACTCTTATGACAATAGTCAATTTAACCATATAAACAAGGCTTGCATCACCAAGCTCCATGTGGTTAGGAACTTGGGATCTTTTGATCTTGTATCAATTGTTGATTGCAAATCTTGTTTATTAGGCTAAAATGACTTACATATCCTTCACTTGTTTATGTGAAAGGAATGAAGGCTTGTTGAGTTTTGTTCACATTTATGTGAAGATCATTCAAGCAAAAAGTGAGTAATAACTATGGATACTTTGTACCTTTACCAATGAAGGTAGAAGGGAAGGGAATGTCTAACTTGTTAGACAAGCGTCTGAAACCTTGAAAGGTGTTCAAGACACACCTATAACAAAGTATATGAATAAGAGGGCAAAAGGACTACAATACTCAAATCTGATAGAGATGGTGAGTTCTTTAGTTCTGGATTTTAAATGACCATCATAAGAGTTATGATGTTATCTCATAATTCATTCCCCCTAGGACACATTGTGAAATGAGTCGCCAAGTGGAGGAATCGGACATTTTAGAAATGGTCCGTCTTTGATGGAGTATATTATGAAAGTAGTGGGCATTTTTCCTAATCAAATACCAACAAAGATGGTTCAGTACACACCTTAGATGATGAGACTAGAAAGAATGTTTTTGCTTGTCCATCTTCAAGTCTGGATTATCCAGCCTGTGTTTAGACATAAGGTGGAGGAACCCGGAATATAGAGGTGCTGCTATGTTAGGTATTTTACTAAGGCAAATGAGAGTAAATATACCTTAAACAGAAGAACATGATGTTGGCACTAGCACACAATCAGATATGATTGTAACTCAACACGGCAATGCTAGAGTACCTGACATTGAATTCATTACCTCTCTATAGAATTAGTAGAAGTTGTTATAAGGCCAGAAAGATATAGTTTTATATCTGAGGGATACAACTTAATGATGGATACATCAATTACTGATAAACCAGAGTGGGCCCAAAGTCCACTAAGAGAATACAGGTAGTGATAGTGAGATGCAATCCATGTGGATACCCAAGTATTTGACTAGGTTAATCCTACACCAAGGTGGCAACCCAAAGGGTGAAATTGGTTCTTTGTAGAAAGAGACCAACATGGATAAATTTGCAAGTTCGAATACCGACTGATAAGAAAAGTTTTAGTGATAATTGACCATTTGGAAGGTATCATCTAGAAACTTTATCTCAGTGGTTATGTCGAATAATAAATTTATAGACAACTTCAAAACCGACTAGTAGGAGATGGTTTTACGATAATTGACCATATGGAAGGTATTATCTAAAACTCTCTACTGGTGGTTATGTCGAAGTTTACTCTGATACTTATTGTGCCTTTTTATGGCTGTAACAATTTGATGTAAAAACTACATTCCTTAATAGGAATTCTATGAGGAAGTGCTGACAACACTTTCGAGGGTCTGTTACATCAACCGTATCTTTTAAAGTTTACAAACGAAAAGGAGCCCACTGATGGACTTAAATATATATGCATCTCAAAGTTCAAAATTTGCTTCAATATGAAAAATCAAAAGTTTGAGTTTTCAATAAGCAAAAATGAAATATGACTGAATGTCAGGGCTAGTGGGAGCGTTGTTGTAATTCTATATTTGTACTCACATACAACATAATGGAGATAATGTCCTGACCTTACTTTAAAAGACAAGTTAAGGAATTATGCATCCATAACGACTAGAGAATATACAAATCCATATTAGGGGATCAAGAAATATTGAGATATGTTCTTGGTGCTCTATACAAGAAGAAGCTAGGAGTAAATTATTACTCAAGTGCTGTCTTCTGAATAGAGAGGGATAACTGCCGATTTTAATCGGAGATAACGATCCTACAAAATTTGGTGTTGTTGATCAAAAAATTGTTCTTAAAAGCATCGATAACCCTATTGGGATCTTTTGAGAATGAGGGTATGATGGCTTTCATATAAGAACTAAAATCTCAAGCATCATTAACCTTATTGGGCTTTTGAGACAATAAAGGTATGATGGCTTGGAGTTCGAGCTTCATTTACCTTATTGGGATCTTCTGAAACAATGAAGGTAAAATGGCTTGAACGAAGGACCATAATCTCTCCAACGCATACTTTAGAAGTGATCGGAAGAGAGGAGATATGGTCACTGGCAGAGAACACACGGATAGCCTTATGGCGGATCCGTTAACTAAGCTGATGTTACAGGCTAGTGATAATTGTCATACTAGGCCTAAGTGAACAAGGCTTGAGTTTGTTTTAGTTATAAGTTTGATACATATATTTCTTTGGGGAACGTAAAGCAGTATTGTACTTCATACTATATCAATTATTAAATGGGGATTTAATAATGCGCTTAGGGCGGATATTTTAATGAATCCTTACTGTGTTCCATCTTAGCATGTTTAATACTTCCCAGAATGCTTTTTCATTCTAAATGTCCACAGTCGGTCATTCTTCATGGGGAGGAAGTTTGAGATAAGGCTGAGGGAAGTGGTTGGTCGCTATCTAATAATGGATTAGATAAAAGAGACGCAACACTTCGCATGTGCTTGCGATGGTCAAGTGACTCGACGACCCACATCTGAGATTACTTCATGGTTTCTGTCACGAGTAACTCAGGATGATAATATCATTTCGTCCTTAGACCGGAGATATCCATGGGCCTCTCGATGATTGAGAGCTTTACTTTGATTGCTTTCTAACGCAGTTCGTAACTGGCTGTTATAAGGGGAGCTTTTGGGTAAAGTATGTGGTATGTGGCGGAGCAATGTAGTCAAAGGGATTCGTTCCTATAGTTTTAGAGAGATATCCATGGGCCCCTCGATGATTGAGAGTTGACGTAAAATGCATGGCCATGCTCAAGCTGCAATGATATTTGATCGATTGTAACTAGATTTTGGGTCACCATCAATCAAGATCGAGAAACATAATCGTGAACGATCTGGAGATTGACATCTAACCATGTCTCGTGTTCACATGGATATCGTGTAAGAAAGGGTGATTGATCACTTATCAATAGGGCCATATCAAACCTATAGGGTTGTGATTTGGTACTTGTCTTGGGATGACATAACTCACGTTGACTTGGGTGGCATAGATGCTTTGCTAGAGGCCGCTCTCTGTCTGTGTTACTTATCGATATGCTGTGTCATGTGCAAGTGGGAGTTTGTTGGAGTATGCCCACTGACACACGTATATTAGTAATGCTACTGATGATACACGAGCCTATTGGGTCACACGACAAGGATTGATCCCGACAACATGCAACTAGAAGAGAGAAAGAAATATTCTATAGACGGAGTTTACGCGCCGCGTAAACTATTGGTTTCCGGGACGCGTAAACCGTCTGACAGTAACTTGACTTTTTGGTTATTGCTTGGCTCAAGTTTTTGACTTTGGTGACATTGGGGAATGGCATGCACGACTTTGTTGCCTTGCTTATCTGCTGAAATGGGTGACAAAAGTCTTTGGGGTCATTGATATGTCATGGGGGGTTGATTAATTGATCAAGTAAGAAAAGAGGAATTCTCTCTCTCACTCAAGAACACATTCTTGGTTGTTCTTGATCTTTTCCAGAAATCATAAGTGTTCTTAGTGATTTTGTGGAAGTTGTGAGTTGTTCCAAAGAGTGATTTCAATTCTTGAAGATCACAACTTGACATACTAGTATTTGGGGATCAAACAAACTTGGTGTGGACTAACAATAGAGAGTTGCTCTCTTGTGACTTAGAGTTCATCCAAACTTGAAGATTTCAGAAGCTGGAGCATGGTATAATTCCTTATTCCTTCTCTTCCTTTTACATGTTGCATTTTGTAGTTATAGAGTTCTTGGTCCATTTTGGGTTTCAAGCCTTTTAATGCTTCATATTCTTGGGCTATGCTTCCGCTGCTGTGTTCATGGAAACCCAACAACAACGAATTAAGAAAAAAGTTGCCAAAAGTGTTAATAAGTGTGACCATATTATGTGAGGGCACCTTTTAGTCACATTTAAGAAATCAATAATTTATGTCACAGTATGAATTTTATATATATATATATAAACAAAATTAAAAACACAAAACTAATTCCAATTTCACAACAAATTGGAATGTATATAAGTAAACGAAATACATATTCGTAATGAAATAAATTTGTACACTATCATACTTTTAACGAGTTACATTTAACAATCATAAATCTAAATTTTCTTGACTCTTCAATTGGGGCCTCACTTTTTTTGTAATGCTATCAGTTGTCACATAAACACCTTTGCGCTTTGTTTGTAATTTTGGTGCAACTGTTTTCTCGCCAATCTTCTCTACCGTATTTGGTGGTGTAATTTATTATAGGAAATAAAATCCGCATGCATGTATCAAACATTACATTAAATATGAAGAATACTATATATAGCTAGGTTGATAAAACCGTATGTACCTTTTCATAAAAAAAAACTTCTTCCATTGGCCATGCGTAAAATCCACCTACTGCGTCCTTGACTGTTTTGAAATCATTCTTTCCAACGTCCGGTATGCATGTTGCATCCACTAACGATTGGTCAATTGAAACTCTGTAGCAATCCTTTCGAAGTGGTGCGTTATGAAGAGTTGGTTTTCCATCAGTCTTGTATACGGTACTCAAAGCAATAACACTTGTTCTCTTTGAGTGCCATAACTTACACTTAATTGCCTGAAAAACACAAAATGATAAGAACAAGATAGCTACACAACACAGAATGATCCGCTAATGCAACAAATTAAGATCTATCAGCTATTTAAACAACAGAATATAATAAATAGATGAACAGCTAGACAAGACAAAATGATCAGGTGATAGAACTAGACAACTGATCACAGAAACACACATCAGCTGATCACACAAACACACAATATATGAACATGTGGAAATACATACTTGTACCGGTGGTGGAGATATATTTTTTTACGACTTAGAGTCTCGACGTCGAGACGTGTTTCTTTGTGTTCCAGGCTTTTAGTTAGATTTGACAGTTTTAACTTTTTCCTATATGTATAAAACACGTTAATTAAACGCGACATGTATGTAAAATTCAAAAATCACACGGGGATATATACAGGGTAGATGTTTTATTACTTACAATTGTTTCCAGTTCGTTGTTAGAAGTTGCAAGTCCATTAGACTTCTGAATGCTAGCCTCCATCTCACATACAACATCATCACTTAACAGTGTTTTGCCTCCATCTCCATTAGACAGCTGCAATATAAATTAAGAAATGCATTTGTTAAGCAACACACAATGTAAATGTTAGCATAATTGGAAAAAAGTCTTTCCTTTGATGTCAAAGACCGTACCATCTCCTCTTGTGCCTTCAACTGAACAATCAGATGAGCAACCATTCCTTTTGTTTCTGTCACCTCGTTGGACAAATTCTGGATTACTACTTCCTTTTCTTGACGCTCGCGTCTCTCATTATCGAGTTGACATTCAAGTAACGTAATTCTTTCATCTGATGCTTGTCTGTTTCGAGGAAGATCAAAGTACTTATTATATGTCACTCCACCTCCAACTCCTCTTGCATAACCTCCCTTTTCCTTACCAAATACAACTGTCAGGGCATCAGTGTGCAACCTGCAAGGTTCCTTCTTTGATCTTGTCCTCAGTATCAATCTGCATATATGGAAAAAAAAGTTATTATATATATCAAATTAAACATAAAGTGATAATAAAATATGCAGTCATACTTACAAATTTATCTCCCACTTATTTAGTCTCACCATTTGCAAAATTTCCTGATTTGTTTAGCCTTCCTTTCAACCACATTATACAATGCGGGGGTTCTTCATCAGGTTGGATTTCTTTATTTTTTATCTTATAAACATCAAATACATACAAAATGTAAAGTTAAACCAAGTTCAAATACGTAATAAATTATAATATTTTATAACAGTTTACCATTTTCTCTTTGACATGTACGTATCCACCACGTCCCATTGTATGCTGATAAACAGACTTGGAACGCGCCGTTTTAGTTGCAGCTGACTTTTCCTAATTACAACACAAATGCATTAGGTGTTTAGATGCAAACACAAAATTATGAAAAGATATGGACTTAAATAAGAAATGACAAATTAAAACCTGGTATTCCTCTGAGCTCGTATACTTCACAAAAGCGACCCACGCTGGGGCTTCAACAATCGCACTATATTTCGCCGTAACTTCATTTAATTTTTAAGGTGTATTTTGATTGGGCAATATGTATGTTTGTCTCATTTTCCTTCTGAAATTCCTTAGTTGTCCACTAAGACGATGCATTATTAAGTTTCTACGACTCTCGTGAACATCAAAAAATTGCTGCAAAAAATAATCAACACAATGTTGTAAATTAGTTTCACATAATGTAAATGCATAAGGATAAAGGTAGTTATATCACGTGTACCGTGATTTCATCCTAAAGTTTATCTCTTGCTTCTGGACCCACCTTCTTCCAGGATAAAATCATCAAACCTATATGCTCACGAACAACTTTTCCTAAAAAACTTATAAACAATGCTCTGTTTGGCCCTCATATCCTATTCATCACATCGAAGGTTACCAGAAGCTTTGGTCCACCAGGTTAGCCATATTCTTTGCGAAACTTGGATAACCGGTTATTACCCTCTTAACTACAGGTTTGCCAAGCAGAGGGTTTTCGTTGTTATCTTCCGCCTCATCATCAGTATAATCCTCTGATTCATATCCAAGAATGTTGTCACCCATATCATGATTAACAAGATGATGGTCCTGATAATCGACTTGAGCATGTTCCATATTTCTTGAGTAGAGATTTGTAAAAGGGAAATATTAGAATTGTTAATTAGTTGTTTAGGAATCAATCGAACAAGAAAGAGTTTAAAATTTTTCAATTGATTTTTTGTTATAGAATATATACAACACGTCTTCATGACTGGCAAAAATGTGTTAAAAATTCAAATAATTGGTTGTCGGGAGAACGAAAGTTTTGAATTTTTTTCATTCCCTAATTGGCAATAATCGAAATTTAAGGAAACTGAATAGTCGGAATTGTCTTTTTTTGAAATTTCAGGAAACTGAATTGCCCTTTTTTTAAAAGTAAAGTTGAAAATTTTAGCTCCAAAGGCCTAATTAAATAAGAATTTAATTTTTTACAAGGCGTAATTAACAATATTTAAAAATTTTAGGTCACTTTAATCTATAATATATAAAATTTTAGATAATATAATTATAATAATAATTTTAGATAATATAAAATTTAGACAATCGGTAATTAACATGGGTCATGGGTCACGTGTATTGGGTTATGACTAAGAACAAGACAGTAATATGGTTCATGTATAATATGGTTCAAGTTCATGTGTCAAAGTTACTACCACCGTGACCGGTGACAATCGGTAATTAATAAGTGTCATGGGTCACGGTTAATTAATATGGTTCATGTGTCATGGTTGGGTTTAGGGTTTAGGGTTTAGGGTTTAGGGGGGTTATGACTAAGAACAAGAAAGTAATATGGTTCATGTGTAATATGTTTCATGTTCATTTGTCATGGTTACTACCACCCTGACTGTTGACAATCAGTAATTAATAAGGATCATGGGTCACGGTTTAATATGGTTCATGTGTCATGTCCTAAACCCTACAACCTACACCCTAACCATGACACATGAACCATATTAATTAACCGTGACCCATGACACTTAACCCGTAACCATATATGACCAATAAACCCATACCCATATACATAACAAATAATACCTAAACCATAAACCTGTAAAACTTAACCACTAACCATACCCATAACCATAACCCCTAAACCATAAACCAATAAGACTTAACCACTAAGCAGAACCAATTAATCCATAACCATAACCATAACACATAACCCCTAAGCCATAAACCCATACCACTTAACCCCTAATCATGACCAAAAAACCCATAACCCCTAAACCATAAACCCATAACACTTAACCCTTAGCCATGACCAATAAACCCATAACCATAACCATAACACATAATTAACCACTAAACCATAACCTATATCGGTTAACCCTAATAGTTTACCATAACCAATTGCCCATAAGCATAAATTTTAACTCCTAACCTTAACCTATATCCGTTAATGTGTAATACTTTACCATAGCACATGAGCCATAACCATATATAACCCATATCCGTTGAATAGTTAATTGATTATTACCCATGACCCATATATAACCATAACCTATAATAGTTGACCACAATCATAACCCATATCCCTTAACCCATATCCCTTAACCCATAATAGTTAACTACAATCATAACCCATATCCGTTAAACCGTAATAGTTGACCCCAATCGTAACCCATATCCGTTATACCATAATAGTTGACCATAACCATAACCGTTAACCTGTAATATTTGACAATAACCCATGACCCATAACCATAACCCATATCCGTTAACCATAAATGTTTACCGTACCTATATGCAAATCATAAACTCTAACCCCCATAAACAGATACTGAATTTCCTGAAATCATCTTCATCTTCGTCCCCAAAAAGTTAAACGCCACACACGATTACTGTGTTCAATCGTTGAAATCATCGTTATGAGGTAAGAATTGTTGATCGATTTTTCTTCTTTATCTCTTTTGTTGAGTCATTGTACCATATAATAAACCCTAACCCCCATAAGACGGATAATGTAGTTCGTGCAAATTCTCTTCATCTTCGTCCCCAAAAAGTTAATTAAATTACCACACGATTACTGTATTCAGTCAATGAATCATTCAAGAAGGGTTATGTTTACGCCATTTGTTTACGTCAATTACATATGTCTATTTACAGTTTTTGACTTTTGTATTATGTTTATGCCATATGTTACAGAAAATCAATAAGACTTGGTAAGCCTAGAAAATATTTAGGTGCAGCTAAAGAAGTGCCAGTTCAAGAAGTGCCAGTTCCAGTGGAAGATCCAATTCATGTTGCTGGGCTTGCTGAGATTTCTGAAGTCGTAGTACAAGTTAAAGTTGAAGAGCCAATTTAAGGTGAAGATGATAAGGCAACAGAAGAGGTTAATCCAGTTCGAGAAATTAAGACCAGAAGAAGAAGTCAAAGACTGTTGCTCAAGAATCTGAATAAAAGTCATGATGGTGTACCAGGGAGTTCCAAAGAGAATGTGATTATATTAGACTACTATGGTAGTTGTTGTGTCTATCTTTTCTGGATGTTTTTTGTTTGTACATGTTAAACAATAGTTTCTTTTGTAAACTGAAATCACAACAGTTTCTATCCAGAAAATGGAAATTAATTTTGGCCTTTAGTATGATATTTAACTCTCTTATGTTTTGTTATCTAAATATGGTATATGAACATAGTATTATAATCTGTTTCATTTGCTTCATTCATTTCAAGTATTTTCTATGAAGCTAAATATCAGTATTACATTTATCAAAACAGAAAAGTCAGTATTCCATTTAACAAAACAGAAAAGTCAGTATTCTATTTATCATGTTTGACTATCAAAAGTCAGTATTCCATGTCTATTTTGTTCTATTTTCATGCAACTGAGTTCTCTAACAGTTCCTAGGAAACTGTAATTAAGTCATTCACAATCTAAATATATATATTCATATACCAAAAAAAAGTATTGGATTACATTCACAAACATTATTTAGTGATTCACAATCTAAATAACCATGGAAGTTGACTATCAAAAGTCAGTATTCCATAAACAAACTTTACAATTGAATAACCATGGAAGTTGACTATCCAAAGTCAGAATTCCATTTATCATAGTACTGTTTGGTAGGAACTGTTAGTGAACTCAGTTGCATAAATTCATGCAAAGGAGTTCCCTAACATTTCCTACCAAACAGTATTTAAGTCATTCACAAACATTAATTAGATCATTCATAAACAGTAATTAAGTCATTCAGAATCTAGTGATATATCATATACAAAAATAAGTATTAATTACATTCACCAAAAGTATTTAGTCATTCACAATCTAATTATAAATTAATCCTAATTAAATATTCTAGCAAATTTAACATAACAAATGTCCCATAAACAAACATTACATTTGAATAACCATGCTTCTAAATTGTAAAAACCCGTATCTAAAGGATGGGTTGAAAGAATTTGGTGCTCGGTACAGGTCAGAAGACATTAGGAGAATTGTACTGGTTTCAAATCATCCCGCTGAAGAAACATGATACTTTGTATCCTCTCTAATATCGGTGGCACAATCTGAGCTCTATCGGAACGGAAGGCATCATTCAACATGGCAAGAGCTTCCGATTTCCTTTCAAAGCCTTCTGCCATCTTCATCATCCCCAACACAAACTTTGCATCCTTCTGTCCTAAGGCAGATGCATTTTGAAGCATCTCCATACCTAACCTCTTCTGTTCTTCTTCATCAAAGTTGAATAATTTCATCTGAAATGTATAACACAAAAGTCAATAATACAAAAATTAATAAATTAAATTTTTAAAACTTAACTTTCAATAACACAAACAATAAATTAAATGTACACACAAGGTTTAAATACGTACCATTCCATCTCTATACATCACGTTTGGGTTTCCTGCTGCTCTACATCTGATGATTAGTTGACGTCTATTCTCACTAAACCAGAACCTATGACTGAATTAACTCTCTACTTCCATATGTTTGTAGACCTCTTCACTATCAGAGGCCTCCAATAACGTTGGGCAACTGTACGTTACAAAAAAAATTTATTTCTTAATGTAGAAGTTAACAATATTACCAAATAGAAGAAAAACCAGACAGATTGTATTAGAAACTTACAGTCATTTCACTTTCAAACAATCGATGGCAGAGACTTTCCCTAAGTGTGTAATTATTTTCTCAATAACCGCCATTGGAAGATCAGTTAATCTTGTTTTTCTTACTACAGTTTTTTGCCGTTTGTTTGATGAAGTAGATGCTTTCATGGTGATCGTTGAAAATGACTGGTGATTCTAGGGTTTGAAACTGTTTGAGTTGTTTTTTTGGAGGATCAAAAGATGGTCTGCAAACGCCGATCACTGAAATGACGTACAGTGGGGAAATATGGCGCCTAGACTGTGTAGTGCGTAATTACTTTATTGCCCCTTATAAATAAAATGCTATATTTGATTAGTAAGAGTATTTTTGTAAAAACACTTAATTCAAACAAACACAATCTTCTTTGACTATCAAAAGTCAGTATTCCATTATCAATTATCATAGTTTCATAGTTTGACTATTAAAAGTCAGTATTCCATTATCAATTATCATAGTTTTATAGTTTGACTATTAAAAGTTAGTATTCCATTTATCATAATTCTATTTTCATTCACAAACATTAATAAATTCATTCACAATCTAATGATCGATCATATATATATACCAAAAAAGTATTGGATTACAATATTCCCAAACAGTATTTAATTTATATATTCACAATCTAGCTAATAGTGTATCCCTAATATTCTAGCAAATTTAACAAACCAAGCTATCCAATAACAAACTTTACAATTAAAGACCCATGGAATGTCATTATCAAAACCCCTAACTACAATACTTAGCCTTGAAGTATCTATACGGTGGTCGGGACAACCGAAATTGTACAAACTGAAATGTATTTCTTGCAAATCGTCCCGCCGAACCCTCATTATGACTTGTATCGTGTTTAACGTTCGCTTCAAAATCTCAGCTCTATCGGAAGGGAAGACATCATTCAACATGCAAATAGCTTCCTCTTTAAGGCTGATGTCATCGCCTTCTCCCATCTATATGATCCCTAGAAAAAACTTAGCATCCATTTGTCCTAAGGCAGATGCATTCTCAAGCATCTCCTTCCCTACCCTCTTTTGTTCCTCTTCACCAAAGTTGAATAACTTCATCTGAAATGTACGTATAACACAAAATTAAAAAAAACCAAGTTTAATAAAATGTATAATTAAACTTAATTAATTCAATAGATAACAAACAATAAATGTATACGTATATATACTATTCCATCTCTATACATGATGTTTGGGTTTCCTGCTGCTCTACATCTGTTGACGAG
Source organism: Pulicaria dysenterica (assembly GCA_947179395.2). NCBI lineage: Eukaryota > Viridiplantae > Streptophyta > Magnoliopsida > Asterales > Asteraceae > Pulicaria > Pulicaria dysenterica. The sequence continues at coordinate 32,347,890 of OX359289.1, read as the reverse complement.
CTCAATTCTACCCAGGCTAAACAACCCCCTCCTCACCCTTTGTATACTATCTACTTCCATTCTTCTGTAGACCTCTTTGCTATTAGAGGCCTCCAAAAAAGCGTGGCTACTGTAATAGTTAAGATACACAAAAAAATTATTTCTTAATGTACAAGTTAACAATTTTACCAAATAGATGAAAAAATAGATAGATTGTATTAGAAACTTACATGCATCTGTACCGCACACAATCGATGGCAGAGACGGCCCCCAAGTGCACAAAAATTTTCTCCGTAACTCCCATAGGAAGATCACTTAATGTTGTTTCTTTTTTTTCAGTTTTTTGCCGTTTGTTTGAAGTAGAAGCTTCCATTGTGATCGTTGAAAATGACTAGTGATACTCGGGTTTGAAACTGTTTGGGTTATTTTTTTGGATGATCAAAAGATCGTCTACAAACGCCGATAACTAAAACGACGTGTAGGTGCAGTACGTGTGGAAATATGGCGCCTAGACTGTGTAGTGTGTAAAATTACTTTATTGCCCCTTATAAATAAAATGCTATATTTGATTAGTAATGGTATTTTTGTAATAACACTTAATTCACACAAACACAATCTTCTTTGAAAAATCAACCGGTGAGAGTAAATGATCTTTTCCTTTTTAAATTAAACACACATTAATTACGGAGAATTCTTTTAACCGGTTTGTCTCTAAATTAATACGCCGCAAAGAGTAAACGATATTCGAAGGCTTAAATCCCTAAATTTCCAACTGTTTCATCCAGTTTTATTCTTCTCTATTTCTTGTTCTTTGACATTTTTAAACATGGACAAGTCTTGGATGGGTACAAATAGGACCATGCGACCTTATTTTGAAGGAGTATCAGAGTTTATTAATTACGCATTGCAGAACTTGACAATGATGAGTAACGCTGACCCACGAGTGAATAAACAACATCTAAAAATGTCATGTCCGTGTTCAGCAATGGGATTGATCTAAACTACACGAAGTGGATTAAACATGGGGAAAAGGATGAGCCATCAACAAGTGGGCAAAAACCTAACAATGTTACCGTAGAGTTTGTTGAAAACACGGAATTTGGTTCACAATTTCCAACAGATGAACCAGAAATAGTAGAAATGGTTAATGCTACTAAAGATAATTTTGATGAGGAAGACCATGTCAAGTTTCAAGAACTATTATTAGACACAGAGAAACCACTTTACAAAGGATGTCCTGACTTTACAAAGTTGTCTGCAATAGTCCAACTACTCAACTTGAAGAGCAAGTACGGATGTTCAAATAAGTTATTTACTGAGTTACTAGGATTGTAAAAAAAAGATGCTCCCTCATGGTAACGAATTGGTGAAAAACACTTACGAGGCCAAAAAAATTATGAAATTGATGGGGTCAGGATACAGAAAGATACATGTATGTATGAACAACTACCTTCTTTACTGGAAGGAGGACGAGAAATTGACTGTGTGTCGAACTTGTGGGATATCAAGATGGAAGGTGGATAATAAGACACATAAAGTGTACGAAAACATTCCAGAAAGGTAGTGTGGTACTTCCCAGTTATACCAAGACTGCACCGACTCTTCAAGATACAAAGTATTTCAGAAGACTTAAGATGGCATGCGACAAGGAGAATAACAGATGGTGTTTTACGTCACCCGGCAGATTCACAGGCATGGCGTACCATAGATGAAAAATTCCCCGAAATTGGTAAGGATAAAAGAAATCTACGGTTAGGAATATCGGCTGATAGAGTTGATGTCAACAGAGGAAATAGGCATCACAGTGTATGGCCAGTCTTAACTGTCATATACAACCTTCCTCCATGGTTGTGCATGAAAAGAAAGTTTATCATGCTTTCGGTATTAATATCAGGATACCCGGTAAATGATATTGATATTTTTTTGGAACCTTTAGTTGATGATCTGCAAAGCTTATTCGAGGAAGGTGTTGATACATATGATGCTTCTACAAAAGAAAACTTTAATCTACGTGCCGTTGTGTTATGGACAATAAATGATTACCCTGCACTTGGTACATTATGTGGCTGCCTATGCAGTGGACTCAAAGGTTGTGTAGTATGTGGGAAAGATACATATTGTGTTAGACTTCCTGCCTCATCAAAACAAAGTTATGCTGGTCATAGACGACATCTACCATATAACCATCCGTTCAGAAAGCAAAAGAAGGCGTTTAATGGACAAAAAGAATTTGGCCGCTCTCCAAATCCAATGACCAGGGAACAAATATACAACGAGGTACAACATATTGAAAATAAGTGGGGAAATGGAAAACAAACAAACAATAAGACATCAGAAAACCAAGAAGATACGAGAGGCAGAGGTGGGAAGATTCAAAAGCAGAAAAGAAAAAGAAAACAAGCAGAGGGTAGTTCAAGCCAAGTAAATGAAGAAAACGGTGCGTATTGGAAGAAATTCAACATTTGGTATCAAAAACTTAGGTATTGGAGGCATAATTATGTTCAACATTGTATTGATTTCATGCATATAGAAAAGAATGTTGGTGAGAGTCTAGTTGGAACTATGCTAAATGTTCTGGGAAAGACAAAAGATGGACTGAATGCTCAATTGGATCTGGTTGAGTTGGGTATAAAACCAGAGTTGTTTGCTAGGCAAGAAGCAGACAAAACAACACTACCTCCAGCAGGTTACACATTAACGAATGATGAAAAAGACATATTTTGTGAAACATTATACAACATCAGGGTACCACAAGGCTATTGTTCAAATTTCTCTAGTTTGGTCAGCCTAAAGGAAAAGAAGCTCATTGGCCTTAAATCGCATGACTATCACATGCTAATTCAAGAGTTTTTGCTCATTGCAATTCATTCAATAATGCCTCAAGCCACACGATATGCCATTATCAGGTTTTGATTTTTCTTTAAATCGATATGTAGCAAAGAAATCACATTACAAGAACTAGATAAGATGCAAGAATAACTCTGTGTGACACTGTGCCTTCTGGAGAAATTCTTTCCTCCGTCATTTTTTGATATTATGGTCCATTTGACTTTGCACCTAACTAGGGAGGTCAAATTATGTGGTCCTGTATGCTGTCGGTGGAAGTATCCCTTCGAAAGATGTATGAAGGTTATTAAAGGACATGTGCGAAACAGAAATAGACCAAAGGGATGCATTGCTGAGGAGACTATTGCAGAAGAAACAATTGGGTTTTTCAGCGAATATCAAAAATCAATGAAAACTATTGGTATCCCACCTGATAAATATGAAACTGATGAAGATGAGGAAGGAAAACCAATGTCGCCCAACAAATTAAGTAAAGTTTCTGCGGAACTCTTTCAGAAAGCACATTTGTATATAATACAGAATACAGATGAAACTGTACCGTATATTGAGTAAGTATTACTAACACATGTCTATTTTGTTACTTATAATGTTCTATCATATATAATAAATAATCAAACACCTTGTTTCACGCGACACAAACAACTTTTGGAAATAGAAAACCTGGGTAAACGAATAGCATTGCTGGAGAATGAGCACAGTAAATCTTTTGCTAATTGGTTATGCAATGAAGAAATCCGTATGTTATTTATAGTTGTTGCTTGTTGTTCCTTAAATTTGAAGATCATATATATATACTTGTAATATATTAATAAAATTCAGGTTGAGAGAGAGTTCGCGATCTCCAAAGAAAGTGTATCAGAAATCGTAAGGTGGATTTCATATGGACCACGTGCCACCGTAGTTAAATACGACGCATATAACATCAATGGGTATGCATTTCATACAAAATCTCGTGATAGGGGTGTTCAATATTCGGTTCATAACCGTTTCAACTGAAAACCGAACCGATTAAAAACCAAAAAAACCGAACCGAATTGGAATACGGTTTTCGGTTCGGTTCATGAACCGAAACCGATTATGGTAATCAGTCTTCGGTTCGGTTACGGTTTTGAAAATTACTAAACCGAAAAAACTGAAAAAACCGAATTACATAAAAATAATTTTTATATTTATATTACTATCCTAAATTCGTATATGTAGATATATTTATGCATACCATGCTAGAATCTGAAATAATACTTTTTAATCTTTGTGATTAACCATGATCGTATCATCATTATAACCATGTCAACTTGTTTTCAAGAAACATGAAAACTTAAAAGTTAGTTTTCATAATCATTTAATTATCAATAGTTTATTCGATGAGCGTGAAATCGAGTAGACAACCGACCACACAAGTGAAAAATATTGTATATCGGTTTCCATTCTTAATAAGTTGATATGTATAATCTTGTGAATAGCAAGTTATTAACGAATAAATTAAAAAATATGATTATGTAAAATGATAAAACCGAATAAACCGAACCGAATAAACCGAAAACCGAACTGTTGAACACCCCGAAACATGCCATTAAGTTGTATTCCGTTTATTCGGTTAAAACCGAAAACCGAACTTAATTCATAAACGGTTTTCGGTTCGGTTTTGGTATTGCTTAAACGGTTTTCGGTTCGGTTACGGTTTTACCTAAGAAATTTCAATAACCGAAAAAACCGAACCGAAAAAACCGAAAACCGAACCGTTGAACACCCCTATCTCGTGATGGCAGGGTTTACCAGAAAAGTGGGGTTAGTGTTGAGGCAATAGATCTGCACATATCCAAAGAAGTTGCAACCACAAGACAAAGATTTTATTATGAGGTTTTACAAGAAATATGGGTACTAGATTATCGTTTCAGGAAAATTCATGTTTTCAAATGTGATTGTGTTAATCATAGAGCTGGTAGAGTCAAACGCGATACTAATCTTGCTTATAAATTGGTTGACCTAAATAATTTAGGCCACAAGGTTGATCCGTTCATATTAGCCTCAAAAGCACGACAAGTATTTTATGTGAAAGATCAGCTAGATAAAAGTTGTCTATTCTTTTTAAGACACATCCCAAGAATTACAAAGATACATATGATTAAGTCGATGAGGAATTTAAAACTGTCATTCACCCGCACAATGATAACATATTGCCACATGTAGATCGACGTGACTTGGGTAATGAATCACGAGACGATTACTATCGAACTGACTGTGGTGGTATTGTTATACGCAAATTGAAGTGAACAATCTCTTGGTGAAGTTGGCACACTCTAAAGTTCATTGTATTTTTTTGCTTAACTCATATAGATGATACATTGTATCTTTTTAGTACATATATTGCAATTTGTTACTTGCAAATTACCATAATATATTCGAAATATGTTGATCATAACACAAACAAAATATTAGATTTACAACTGTTCCCATTTTACCTGAGTCAAGTTAACAAAACGGCAACTGACTTCAAAATAATTCACATTTTGACTATCTAAAGTCAAAATTCGGGGAAATGGGATATTAATCAGGTCAATTCAGTCAAAATGTTTCATACTGTTTTAGCGCCTTTTTCACCATATTTTTCCCACACTTTTGCCTCTATTTTTTGGTATATATATACCTTCCAATATATTGCGTCTGTTACACGAAGATATATCCTCTCCATCTATTATAAATATTTCATCTTCCATCTGTTTCACGAACATACTGCCTTTCATCTGATTTCATTCCCAAAAAATGGATGTTCCTGAATCGCAAAACCCTTCAAACCGCAATAGAAAAAAAAATACACAGACTTTAGTTTCTTGATGACAGAGGTTGATCAATACATCTTGAAGGACAAGAAAATACTTGCAGATGTTGAAATGGCTATTGCCGATATTCAGATAAATATAGACGAATTGAATCTCCGCATTTCTCAGATCAATTCTTAATCGAAGATTTCGGTTTTCGACAGGGCCCATATTGATTTTCTTAATTCCCAATTGGCTCATCACATAAGTATGTATGCTACGAATAACCAATTACGTGAGCAGGTTATCGAGTCTATTGACTCTCAAAACTGGTACTCTGGTGGGCTTGTTGATTATCTAGATTAGTTTCTTTTTCTTTTTTATAATCTGTCTCTTGATGTAATGTTTTGAAAATTCACAAATGTTAATCAATGAATACTGTCTGTTGTTTGCTGTAATATTCGTTGTTTGTGTAGTTCAATTGAAAACAAACAACATCCTCTTTTGAACTAACCAAAACGATTCCCAATTTTGAATTCAAAACGGTTCCAATTTTGAGTTTACAAGATTTCCCATTTTGACTATATACAGTCAAACTTGGGGGAAATAAATTATGAATATTTTTAATTTATGTGACCATATGTACTAGATTTTGGCTACACTTACCTCATGTATGACAAACTCAACTCTATGATTTAGATACATAAGTAATTACTTCAAGTGACCATATATAGACTCATGATTTAGACACACAGACACTTAATATATGACTAAATATCAAATTTAATCAACTGTTTAATTTTGAAAACACACGATAAACTTTAGTCACAATGTATAAGTTATGTGACCATATGTACCGTATTTTTGCTACACATAATCATGTGTGACAAACTCGATTCTATGATTTAGACACATAAACAATTACTTCATGTGACCATATGTAGACTCATGATTTAGACACACGAATACCTAATGTGGCCATAAACAACATTTAAATACACATCTGTCATGATGTGTGGCTATTATAAAGCCATATAGTCACACATGATTGTGCTAGAAATAAATGTGACTATAGACTTTACCTTTTGGCCCCGTTAAACTTTAGACACACATAATAAGTTGCGTGACCATATGTACGATTTTGGCTACACTTAACACATGTGTGACAATTTCGATTCTATGATTTAGACACATAGATAATTATTTCATGTGACCATATGTAGACTCATGATTTAGACACACAAACACTTAATGTGGCCATAAACAACATTTAGATACACATATGTCATGATGTGTGGCTATTATAAAGCCATATATTCACACATGATCGTGCTAGAAATAAATGTGACTATATACTTTACCTTTTGGCTCCATTAAACTTTAGACACACATAATAAGTTGCGTGACCATATGTACGATTTTGGCTACACTTAACACATGTGTGACAATTTCGATTCTATGATTTAGACACATAAATAATTACTTCATGTGACCATATATGGCATTTAGTCACAGTAATTCAAGTTTGTGACAACTTATGTCACAATAAATTAAGTGTGTGACTATTTATGGCATTTAGTCACGTTTTCCAAATTCATATGTGGCTAAATAATCAGCCAAAAAATAGTTGTAACCTTTAGCCACATAAATATTTGAATGTGTGGCGATACATTACCGAATGGTCACACGATCCGAGTTCATAAGTGACTAACTAATAGCGAGGAACTTATTTTCTTACCTTTAGTCACATAAAAATTCGAACGCGTGGCCGTTTAATTCCGACTATGTGTGACAAAATCGTAGATTTATACTAGTGTTCCTTACCTTGATTACGATTAGGTACTACTTTGGTGGTCATGATGGTCTTACTACACCATCAATACTCTGCAAAAATAGATCATTAAGTAAGCACGAAGATGTTTATATAAAATAAATAAATAAGCATAAAGTACTTATATGTATCATTTCTTATCCATCTATATAAGAAACACCAATAGATTTTGTCCCACCACCTAGATAAGCATTGATCCTAGGTGTGCCTCTTGGTTTAACTAGTTTTTGTGGTGGATTAGTTTTTGTTTTTTTGCATGTTTTCTTATTATGCCTCTTCTCATAATAGCTTTGACATGACATTTCCCTTCTTTCACCACCAATACTCTTTTTACTTCTCTTGCATGGATTGTCATTATTTTCTTATGGGTGTTTCTTTCTTTGACATTTCGTCTACCGGGCATTGTTTCTTTCTCCGATCCATTTCCCGGTATTGCATCCATTAAAGAATTCTTCAAAAGAAAAAAACTTTCTTAAGATCAGAAGAATATCTATATCATTCAAGTCCAATATCCAAAATAAGTGTACACAACAGCAATAAAGGTATATGTATAAAGCTTTCAAGAAAGAACAACTCCAATAGTGTTAAAGTCACATCTCTCGAGAAGTGTCATCTATTAGGATTCACTGAAATGATTGAGTCACTCTACTTCTATACAATGTCTCCAACAAGCACAAAGAATAGTTCATTCTCTAATTACAAGTCTGGATTGCGCTTCTAACGACCTGATTTTATGGAGTTTCTTTATGACGAACGATAAATAAATGGAGTTTACGGTGTTTATATATGTAACAGAAATCACCCTGATGCGTGGAAAAAAGATTAAAGGTTGTAAAGAGGTGAAAAGAATTCAAATGAAAAAGAATGGAATTGAAGTGGAAAATTAAAGAAAAGAAAAGATATATATTGGCCGTCAAGGATCGCGACGCGACAAGTCACACGTCGCACCGCGACGTGTTGTAGAAGGACAGGTAGCGTCCGGGGAGCGTGTAAGAGAAGAAGGACGAGTGTCGGTTAAGGAACACATGTGGCAGCCGAGAAGGACGCATGGCATGAGATAGCGACGCGACACGCTCCCCGTCATGACGTGACACGTTCTCGCAGCTTACATATATGAGTTTATTTCTTCATTTTTGATGGATTTCTCTCATCTATACCAAAAATCTACCAGATCTTAGAGCATTTTCAAGGCTTTAGAGTATGTGGGAGTATTAGTACTTCTTTGGTATGTATTTGCAAGGTTCGGGGAGTACGGTGACACCATTTCGGGTTAGTTTTTGAACTCGGTTTCGTTTTTGGAGTTCTTGATTTGTGTTCGCTTGCATGCAAGATCATATTTCAACGATCCGTGTGTGAAGCTTGTAAGATCTACACTCAGAGTTGTTTATTGTTCGTTTTTTAGGTGATTCAATTATTTTCCAAACCGAGCACAAAGACAAAATCGTTTTTTCGAAAGTAACTCGATTTTTAAGATGATTTAACTAGATCTGAATGTTTATGCTTGATTATATGTTTGTTTATGTGGCATGTAATATATTTTCGAGAACATGCAAGTAATCTACAAGATTTTTGTGATGCATGCATATAAACATGTAGATATATGATCTGATTATTTCGATGGGTTAATCTGGTGATTTACGAGGTTGTTAGATGTAAGAATGGTGAATAAATTGTGATGTAAATGATGTTATGGTTAGGGGTAGACATACTCAAAGATGTAAAGATGATGTCTGGTAGGAATAGTGTGCCTTCTAGGATATGCTAGCAAAAGTAGATTAGTTGTCGGGTTTTCTAGATAACCCTGATAACACATTGAGTGGTGCTCAGATTATGGAGATTTTCTATATGCATAACACTACGTTGGTGGAAGGAGGGCTTATCAAGGGAGGTTTGGGGGCACCGTTTGTACTTTCACCTACATGATTATGTTGGAGTAACCACAACGGAGGTGGTCACGAAAGTGTGTGTACAACTGAGAGTCGTGCCCCGCGTTGTATCAGACTTTCCTGAATATGTTTAGTGAACTTATACCAGTGTGTGGGACCTAGAGACCTAGTTGTTTCAAGGCACGCATGTGGTATTCGGGGTAACAAAGATAGTGATGTCTGATGACAGACTCCAATAAGAAAGACGTATAAGTGATGATAGAGATAAACAATGACGCTGGTAAGGGTAATGATGTAAATGATGTTTTGTGGTGTTCTTAACCATGTTTCTGATGATTCTTGACCATGTCGGAATAGGTGATATCATGTGGGTGGGTCAAGTTGCGTGTTGGGATTAATACCTGCGCATAATCTAGCTTTATATATGTCCTAAATGAGTAGACTTTATGACTATTGCGATGTTAACAAGATTAGAGATTGTAGAGATAGATTAGATGAATTCGAAGATATTAACACAAGATTGACGAGAACGATGATTTAAATGTTTAATGATGACAACAATGATCGTAATGATACATGAAGATTTCGATGACGCTATTAAAAGATTATGGTTTTACAAGTAATAATGGTGCTAAAAGTAAGATGAGAGCTAAAGATTATATATAGATACCTAATGATGTAGATGGTGGTGGTGATGATGATAATAGTGACGGTTAGCAATGATAGGGATTTTATAAAGATGTTAAAGGTGATAAGGGTGATAGAAAGAGATATATGTAGAGTAAACATAAATGTTTGGGTGATGATGATAGTAACGATTGGTGACGTTGCAATGTAGAGGATATTAGCAATGCTAATAAGAGGGGTAGGTATCATAGAAATTAATGTTGTTTCACAAGGATAATAATGACTAAAGATAGACTCTAACTAAGATTGACAACATTGGTAGTAATTATGGATAGTGTTGATAGAGACATATAAGGATGATAAGACTAATATAATAATAGTGACGATTGTGATGTCTGATATGATAGGACATAAAGAGATATACCTTTATTAGAAGTAATGACATCGATAATAAAATGATGATCGAAATGCTTTATACCTTAGTGATGCATAGAAGTGCCAGTGAGGTTAAATGAAGTTAGCAAGCTAGAGAATTGCTATAAAGATATTAGTGATGAAACTTGATTGTGTGATGGCTAATGATGATATACGGGTGGGTTAGGTATGGGTTGGGAGACATAACCCTAAACCTAAACATGTTTAATGAACGCTTTAATATGATGATTTTGTTGTAATAACTAAGGTGACTCACGAGGCAAAAGCTGACACTTGTTTCTTTGAAATGTGTCTTGTGCTCGTGTAGGTTGCTTAGGTGCGTGGCCTTGTGAGTTGGGGTGCTAATGGGTAGTATATTTATGTTTGTAGTATTTATGAAACTGACTTGTGATGATGTGGTAAAGATTTCTTTTACAATGATGTATTTTGCGACGTAACGGTGGTTTTCATGTTAGTGCGTAGTTAAAATAATTTACCTGTTTTAACAAGCGTGATGTTTTAAAGTCTTCCGCTATGACAAATCTGATTAAGTAGAATTTTTTTTTTTGTAGTCCCCAAATTTCAAAAACCAGGGCTATTACAGCTCTAGCTATGTCCCAAGGCATGTTCTCGAAAAATGACTACTTACAACATGTACAACAAGTGGAGCTTCTTCATAAAAGGGGATCGATATTCTCAGTCTCACCTGAAAGAAGAGAAAGACACATTCATGTCTCCTTTCTCTCGGGATTTGATAATTTGGATACCAGCATGCCAATAAACATCATTCCTGAACATTACTTGTTCTTACCTTTTCCTGTGGAAGGAATATTTTTGCTAGACAGAAATGACAAATGGCATTCTTATAGATAATTTGGAATTCCCATAACAAAGCTTGAATTCAGCTACCTACTGAAATTGATGATTGAAGGAAGAACTAGAAACAAGAGCTTTGAAAAACTTGCAGTTGCTCACTCATCAGCACTAATGAATGCTACAATAAGTTCTTGATCCACGAGATAAAACAGATAGGAAGACCCTGAACATTGATTTTAGAAACAATATGTGTAAAATTTAAGTATCTACATTCCTTTTTAGCTTTGCTTTATTTCTTTTTATCCATGGATGCTCTAATAATCTTCGGCAATATTTTGTTTTTCATTCTTTAGCTCTGATAATTTCTTAGCTTTTTAGTTAATTTTTCTATGTCCTATATCTTGTTTAGAAACACTTCAGATCTTCATCGCCCTAAGAAGCACCGTTTCAGTTCAGATTTTAAACATTCTTGTATTCTCAACTTTCCTTGTAAAAAAACAAGAAAAAAGGTAAAACAAGAAAAGATTCCCAAAAACAAAACAAATGAAACATCAACAAAAAGAGCTACCGAATACACAAACATAGGTGTCAAACTAAACTTACAAATTCATTATCTTTTTGATAATTCGAAGTCAAACTGATTCTTCATAGAAAAAGTTTTTTTATCGTTAAACAGGGGGAAAATGTTGGGAATATAATCATTTCAGCCCCATAATCAAACTCGTCTACTGAAATACGTAGGATTTAATGATAACAAAAACCACATCTTCTGTTAGACTAAGAATGAATTCAAACATGTGTTGTTTGAATTATTACGAAAAAGTTTCAAACAATAAGTATCATCAAAGACTCGCATCGAAGACAATGTTGGAAGACCATCCAAAATGAATACAAGTTCAAATGTCTACTCATAAAGACTTTGAAGACTTTCACATGCGTAAATACTTAAATGCCAGCTTAAAAGTTATATGAGTAGCTGAACATCAGACAACCATATGCATATTCACCACTGAATGCGCCTCTAAATAAAGACTAACGCAATATGTCATTTTAGTACACCTTGTTTAGAAAAATCATGAAATGTATCTTAGCATATTATTCATGTACTCTGTTTCAAAGTGTAACTATTATTATGTCAAAAGGCTGAACATGTGTTATTCTATTATGCCTTGGTTCTTTCAAATGTAACAGTATTCACACTTTTTGTATCTTTTAAAGATACAAACATGATCAAACTTTACCTCTGGAAAAGGTTACAGTTACCATTGATGAAAAGATCTTGAAGATGTAAAGTATTAGAGCATGACTGATAATTACATCTTTAGTAAAGTCAGATCTGAAGGTGAATGGCCGACAAAGAAAGTTCTAACATGAAAAAGGGAAGTTAGAGTTTCAAGATAACAAGATAAGATAAATAATATTATTATATTATCAATGGGAGGAATCTTTTCCGAAAAGAGCAAACACTCTACTTGTACTCAAGTAAAGTGATAATACCCGCTCATTTGATTTATAATAATATTTATGTCTTTTCTAATACCACATAATCTCTTGAAGGATCTTCCAAATGTCGGCCAAAAACTTTTATAAATAGACATGGCATTCACAACATGTTGGTCCCTTGTAGGAGAATAACAACAAGCAACAGGTGTGTAGAAGGGGGTTGAATACACTTTCTGCGGAAATTGAACAAATCAAACAAAAGTGTCACACACAGTAAATCAAACCACAATCAATCGAACGCTTTTATTAATAAGATGATCACAATCTTTGAATAAGAAGATGATTACAATAACTATCAAGTAAGCAACTCTTGATATATAACCACCTAATATAAATCTCTCAATCTCTCAAACTTAGCTATCTATAATCAACATATGATTATAGATATTGACGACTCTCTAAACAGGATTTACACAGATTGATAACTTACCAATATCACAACTAATGTGATTATTCGAACACACGAACAACTTGGCAATCTGTGAGTTTCTTGATCACGTTGAACTGACAAACAGTGATTCAAGAATCGTAACACATACGGTGAGGTGAGATTTGGCTCTGCAACATGTAGTCGTAATCTTCTCTGAGTCGTACCTCTAAACTTATCAGGAGATAAGTATTTATAATCATGTTGCTACGGTTCCTAACAAACTGGACTAATCCTAATTTGCTAACTAACTATCGGATAACTCGGAATCTTGAATCTTGAATCTTCTTATCTTGAGTCTTCAATCTTCAATCTTGATTCTGAAGTCTTTTTATCCTTTCCGTAGATGTAGAGAGTTAAAACAGAATTTAAAACACATTTAAATTCTTTTAAGCTGACTTCTTTAGTCAGGCTGAGTTACTCAGCTTGAAACTCATCAAGCTGAGTTCTTCGAGAACACACTCGAAAACAAACATGGACTAACATGTATAATTATTAACTCATCCTTAGAAGTCTAAAGAATTAACTAAAACATATTTAGCAACTTTATTGAGCTGACTAAGTCTTCACACTGAGTCGCTCAGCTTGAAACTCATCAAGCTGAAACTCAATATATATCTTAGTTTACGCACACAGCTTATCAAGCATATTGATAATCTTACTAAGATATAGTCTAAGATGGTCGAACATATGCTCAGCTTATACTCTGTCTGAATCACTATAAGTGTTCAGTCTGACTAAGCTTCATAATTCTGTTTAAGTTATATGTAGAACACATCTTACAAACTTAACTTTGTCTCATCAAATCTTAACTGATGAGATCATTTTCCCAACAAACTCCCCCTATTTGATGATAACAAAACCATCAAACAGTTATTAAGTTTGTTTAACAGAATTATATTTTAAATCATAAACTTATCAAGATTTTTATATTTGAACTAATCAAATATTAATTGAACATATCAATTTTAATTGAACTTATCAATTTAAATTGGAACACACCAACGTTTAGTTGAACACATCAACAAATTACATTAATGAATAAGAACTAATCATTTATTCAGTTAAGCTGAACTTATCAAACTTATTAAACATGAACACATCACAACACAGTTGAACATATCAAACTTTATACTTGTATTAATTGAACTAATCATAATACAAAATGTTGATCACATAGATCATGCACACTAAGTGCTTACAAAAAAATACTAGAACTAATCTAATATTTACAATAGAACTAATCTATTCATCTTTTGAACTCAGGATGTAGAACCTCCCAAAGAATGATATCTCTGTTGATTTCTTCTAGGAGGCTTTCAGCTTCTGCATCCCCTCTGAGTTCTCTTTGTTGCACTCTTATGATCTTATTCAACTTATACTTTACAAAATGATTTGTGGTATCACCACAACAACTTCTTATATGCATCCCCTATGAACATATCTCTGATCCATCCCCAATGTAGATTTATCTTCGAATTCAAAGTTGAGGATGATAGCACTCTTGAATGTCCTCGTTTGTATATGGGATAGGATCAGGTCTCGGACCAGTGTATGTAGCCTCAGCTTGAGCTAAGACTTTTCTCAATTTTTCTTTTTCTTGGTCTTTCACTTCCTTCTCTTTTCTCTTTCTCAGCTCTTCAAGAGAAATGCCAAACTCATTGGCTTCCTCCCGTTCGAGCATTTCAATCATAAGCCTTGTGGCTTTATCCTCTTATGTTTCTTCCTCAGCTTCAGAATCACTGTCAGATTCAGATTCTTCTACCTTTTGTCTCTTAGATGCAGGTTCCTATTTATTTGTTTCTAACTCCCCCTCAGTCTGAGTCTTCCTCTTTGCTCCTTTAGCTAGTACTAGTAGAGCTTCAGCTTCAGCTAGAACTAGCTCAGCCTGAATATCAGCTTGAACCTTCTCCCCCTTTTTGTCATCATCAATAGGGGTTGAAATGTTTTGTTGTTGGAGCACAGCAACTGCAGAGGCAATCTCTTGAACATCCTTTGTCAGCTTCTCAAGCCTCTGATAGATTTGACGTTTATGCTTCTTCTGCTTGAGATGGAACAAACCAAACTGAGCAGCAATATACTCTTTCAGCTGCTGGATGCCTGAGGAGGCAGTATCAGTGTGATGAGAGTCTTTGGGTGCATCATCCAAAGGTTGGTGTTTACCTTCAAATTCATCTGCACCAGAGTTTGGACCCTGTGAATCACCTTGGTTTGAAGATGAAACATTGACAGGTCGTCTGATAGGGTGTGAGAAATGAAGAGAAGTAATGGGGCTCGAAATGTGAAGTGTATGGGTTAGTGGTTGGCTAATTGGTTTGGAGGGGGGTGATTGACCCTGGGGATTGGTCATATATTCAATGTTACCTAAGTGTGTCTGCTTAGGCATGGTAGTAGGCTCTCCCATGGCACTGGAGAATGTGGGCTGGGTAGACACCACACCCGGGTAAGGCTGTTGGGTTGTAATGAGCCTCGAGGATGACACCTTGAGAGAAGGTGTCTCCCCTCAACTCCTGCCGGTGGAGGTATCAATGTGATCTCAGCTCCAGTGATGCCTTTAGGAGTGGCACCACCTATGACAGTTTTACGTGTATAGGTTCGGATATTCTCCCTAGAAGCAGTGGGCATACTAGGGGTTGCTTTAGAATGGGATTGTAAATGGAATGAAGGTGGAGGAGATGGGTTAGACTGAGTTGGGTTTACTGCAGTCTTGTCTCCAAAAGTGGATGGAGAGAAATGAGAAGAGAGAGAAAGTGGAGAGTTCTTACCAGAAGCAGCTTCAATGGTTGTTGGTTCAACTTGAGCAGAGTACTCAGCTTGAACCTCTGTGTCAGCTTGAGAAGCTTCCCCTAGACTGGATTCCTCTTCTCCACTTGTAGATGAAGCTCCCTCAGCTATCAGTAGCATGGGCTCACTCAGACCCTATAGATCCGGGAAGATGTCATTGTTGAACATCTTGGGGCTGAGTGTAGGAAACAGGAACACATCCTGAGCAGCTTCATAGAGTGCTATCCCCAGCTCTGCTTCAAATGCGAAGGACATGTACCTTATGAAAGGTACATGAAGATCCCTTATGGTCTTCATCACTTGGACCCTGAGCTCATTGAAGATGAGTTGTGCATAGTCTAAGTTCCGAGCAAAGAATATATTATACAGTAGCTGCATCTCGAACTCGTTAACTTGGTCCAATCCTCCAACCTTAGTACCAAGTAAACGGATCACTGTGGACACCATGAAACCCCAACTGGTTGGAAAGGTGGCCTTCTTGATGACGCCCTCTGTTTGTGGGTGTCTCATTCTAGGTAGGACAGACCTAGCCACCTGTCATGTCACCGCAGGCTCGAACACATCGGATTGAGGGAGTTGAAAAACTTCCCTTAGCTTATCGACGGTGAGGGTAATGGTCCTCTCCCCATTCAGCACTGTGCCTCGGATTGAGGCAGTGGTTTGGTCGTAGACACACGTGTACCAAAACTCGAGCAGATGCTGAGGAACCATATGTAGAGGTGCTCCAGTTAAAGCGAAGGCCAATGGGCATTTTCGAATGTAGTTGACCCATGGTTCGTATCCTCTGTTCAGCTTGCGTTGAGGGATTGCAAGACAAGCATGCTGATTGTTGATTTTGATCAGCGGCAATCCGTTGTTCTTAGACGCAACACCTCTTACCATTCTGTCACTTAGAATCAGAACAGTTCCTTCCATCGCTGAAATTTAAAGATTACACTGAGTAACTTTTCTGTATTCGCACTGAGCAAATGGAGTCGCACTAAGCGATGTAGGGTTTCGAAGGCGATGGAACAGAGAATTGCACTTAGCAAAGTTGTTGAAAGGTATATAAGCAGATGAGAGGTTTAGAGATGAGAAGTGGAAACGTAAACCTCTAAATTTCAGTTATAATCATTATATATACCTATCTGAGGAGAGAGAAAAGTTACCGTTGGAGTCCCCTTTTTATCCGTTAAGCCGGAAAATTTTAAGGCTTGATATAACAGTGAGACGGTAGAAACACATCATCTTCCAACGGATACAAGTGTAGAATAATATTATTAACTCACAATAAGATTATCAACACTGTTTAAATATATCAATACACAATTGATATACGATGCAAATTGAGACATACTCAAATACGCTTTGACCTATGAATTAAAAACACTAAGTAACTAATTCATATCTTGGACACACCAAGCTAAGTAAACATATTACTCAGTCTATGTCAAGCACACAACTTGATTCAAGCACTCAGCTTGAGTTGATCACTCAGCTTGATATTAGTACTCAGCTTGAGTTGAAGCACTCAGCTTGAGATTGATACTCAGCTTGAGTTTAAGCACTCAGATTGGAATTAGTGACACTTAGTCATACATGTTTGAGACTGACTCAAACTTACATTTTAACCACACATAGTAGTTGAAATATGTTTGGAACTTACCAAACGTGTGAACCAATCACACAGCTTGAGTTAAGCACATAGCTTAGACTCAATGACACATAGTCATTTACGTTTGAAACTGACTCAAACGTAAACGTTAACTACACTGAGTAGTTAAAGAAAGTTTGGAACTGACCAAACATGTGAACTCATCATTCAGCTTGACTTGTTATATAGTTTATGAAAACTTATTTATAAACTGTGCACTCAGCTTAAGACACTTAGTCTTTGTCAAACTGAAAAACTCAGATTCTAGACACTTAGCTAGGGGTTGAGCATAACCAATTCACTTAGCAGATACATAAACCTCTTTTCATCAAGTGGTTTAGTAAAGATATCTGCTAACTGGTCATCAGTGGAGATAAATTTAATGTCAACTTTACCTTTTTCCACGATGTCCCTGATGAAGTGATGTCTAATTTCAATGTGCTTGGTTCTTGAATGGAAGACTGGATTGTAAGTGATGGCTATTGCACTTTGGTTATCACAGAAGATAGGAGTTTTCTTGAAACTCATGCCAAAGTCTTGAAGTTGATGCTGCATCCAAAGGATTTGAGCACAACAACTTCCTGCTGCAACATATTCAGCTTCAGCAGTTGAAGTAGCCACTGAGTTCTGTTTCTTACTAGTCCAACTTACTAGCTTCCCTCCAAGCAGTTGACATCCTCCAGTTGTTGATTTTCTATCTAACTTGTACCCAGCATAGTCAGCATCAGAGAAACCAACTAACTCAAATCCAGAGTCTTTTGGATACCAAAGACCTAGATTTGGTGTACCTTTAAGGTACCTAAAGATCCTTTTCACAGCTTGAAGATGTGATTCTTTAGGATCTGCCTGATATCTTGCACAAACAAATGTAGCAAACATGATATCAGGTCTACTAGCTTTCAAATAGAGTAATGAACCTATCATTCCTCTATAGGTAGACTGACACATAGACTTACCATCTGAGTCTTTACTCAGCTTGATAGCTGGTGACATGGGTGTTCTCATGGTTGAACTTGAATCAAAACCATATTTCTTTATCAAATCAAGAACATACTTGCTTTGATTGATGAATATTCCATCAAGCTTTTGTTGAATTTGTAGACCTAGGAAATATGTCATCTCATCCATCATACTCATCTTGTACTTTTGTGACATTATTTCAGAAAACCACTCACACAGATATTTATTGGTAGAACAAAAGATAATGTCATCCACATATATTTGTACAAGAATCATCTGTCCTTTACTCTTTTTAATAAAGAGTGTCTTATCTATACTACCTCTGGTGAAATCCATTGATAGTAGATAAGTGGACAGAGTATCATACCAAGCTCTTAGAGCTTGTTTAAGACCATACAAAGTCTTGTCCAACTTATAGACATGATGTGGAAACTTTGAACTAACAAAGCCAGGAGGTTGTTTCACATAGACTTCCTCCTGAAGTTTTACATTTAGGAAAGCACTTTTCACATCCATTTGATAGACTTTGAAGTCTTTGTATGTTGCATAAGCCAGGAACAGCCTTATGACTTCAATTCTAGCAACAGGGGCAAAGGTCTCATCATAATCAATTCCTTCCTCTTGCTTATACCCTTGTGCTACCAGCCTGGCTTTGTTCCTAACTATCACTCCATCCTTGTCCATTTTATTTCTATAGACCCACTTAGTGCCTATAATAGAATGATTTTTGGGGGCAGGGACAAGTTTCCAGACTTTGTTTCTCTCAAATTCATTCAGTTCCTCTTGCATAGCATCAATCCAATCCTCATCCTCTAAGGCTTCCTCAGTCTTCTTTAGTTCCATTTGAGATAGGAAACCAAAGTGAGCAGCATAGTTAGTTGTAGCCTTAGATCTGGTCATAACCTTTTCTTGGACATTTCCAATGATTTGATCTTGAGGATGATCTTTGAGGAATTTAAACGTTGTAGTTGGAGAGTCTGGTTCTGAATCTGAGTGATGTTGAGAACTCTGAGGTGAACACACATCCTCAGTCTCAACAGCAGCATTGTCAACAAACTGATGATCACTGAGATTCTCAGTCTGAGTGACTTCAGCTCCAAATGGATTGACGAACTCATCATCCTTCTCAGCTTGAGAATCCATTTGAGCATGTGATGGACACACATCATCATCAGTATCATTTTCCATGACATACATAGGATTTGATGAGTTGGTTTCCTTAGGCCTTTCAAGCTCACTCAGACTAACCAAGTCAGCTTGACTCTTATCAGCTCGATCAAAACAGTCTTCATCAAAAGAGATATGAATTGACTCTTCTGTAGCCTTTCGCCTTGTATTATATATCCTATAAGACTTGGAGATTGAGGAATAACCAACGAATATTCTAAGATCAGCTTTAGGTTCCAGCTTATGGAGCTGATCTCTTTGATTCAGCACATAGCATTTTGAACCAAAGATATGGAAATAACCTATATTGGTCTTTGACAAATGTGATCTTTGGTAATCCAGAGACTAACTCTTTATTGGATAGCTAATTTAAACATTTGAAGTTTAGATGAGATAAACGTTTATGCCATAACCAACTCAGCTTAGGAACAGAATGGGAATACAAGCAGGTTTCATTATAGGGATCAGCAGAATTTAGATCAAGTAGGTACACATCTCTTTCTCTTTTAGCTATTAATACAGGGTTTCCCTTAGCATTATAAATTGTTCCTGCTTTCTTCCTAAAAGTAACAACATTATCTTCATCACACAATTGACTGATACTAATCAGGTTGTGTTTGAGACCTTTGACATAGGCAACTCTCTGGAATGTAACTTTGCCAGCTTTCATCTTTCCATAGCCTTTATTTATTCCATGAGAGTTGTCACCAAATGTTACTTTAGGACCTTCATCTTCTTGGAAATCACTAAGAAGTCCTTTCTACCCAATCATGTGCCTTGAGCATCCACTATCTAAGTACCATTTACTTGAACCCTGCACATGATATTACAACTAAACACATTAGTTTTGTTTGGGAACCCACTTCTTGGTGGGTTCAGATGAGGAGCACTTAGCATCTCCATCTGGTTGAACTGACTGGTCAGCTTGAGCAGGAGCTGAGTCCTGTGTAGGCTGATCAGCTTGTTCTTGTTCAGGCCTTGAGATTTCTGCATCACAGTCCTTAGCCTCATGACTTCTACTTCTGCACTTGTAGTATCTCCTTCTTCCAATGATTACAGGGGGTAGAGTGTCTAATAATCCTTGTGAGAATTTGCTCTCCGTCTTAGGATTATATGTGGTGAATAACTTTTCAACTTTCTTTGCAAGTTGATTCACATGATGATCACTGACTTTGGACTTACCTTTGTCAGATCCTTGTATGTTATCCTTTTGATTAGAAGTTTGACTAACAACCTTCTTTTCCATGACCTTGGACTTACCTTTGCCATGGTGACTGGACTCACCAGTTTCAACAGGTTTGGACTTACCACTGTTGATCTTCTTGGACTTACCAAGATCTACAACTTTGGACTTACCATTGTTGTGATTTGACCTCTGACTTACAGTAGTCTTCCTATTATTGTAACTTCTCTCCGAGCCAGATAGAGAATGTTGTCTTTTGAAAGGATTTGGATTAAGCCTTTTTATGACTGAAGTTATTTGAATAGGCTGAGTGCTTAATCTGTCCAGCACAGACTTACCATGTTGTTTGGATGTTGAGCACTCTTCTCCATGATCTTTAGCCTTTACAAACATATTGTATTTATGGTTTTGACCATGTTTCTTCTCTGAGGCTGACTTCTGAGACTCAATCAGTAGTCTATCCTCCTCAAAGTCTGTACTTGCTATCTCATCATCAGCTACATAAGCTGCTGTTAGATAGTCACCTCCAAGTACAACCTTTACCAGTTTAGGAATTTGTTGGTTTATGCATTTTTCAGCAAACTTTGATGACTTACACCACGACTCAGTGACCTTTTGAAGTTGGTTAGCTTTGTCTTTAGCTTCTTGAAGTTCTTCACTTAGAAGTTTGTTAATGTGTCTTTGACATTCAAGATCACATTGTGCTTTCTTACCATCATCAATGAGAGATTGATTTTCCTTAATCTCATCTTTCAGTTTAGCTATCTCAGCTTTGAGGTCATTTTGAGACTTAAGGCTGGTATTGAAATCATTCAGCAGATAATCAAAAGCAAGACCCTTTTCTTCATTAGTGTAAGAGAAGAAATTACTGATCTTATACATGGAAGCAGGATCCCAATCACTGAGCTTGCTGTTTTCCTCAGCTCCCTTCATGTCAGCTTCAAAGATTGATTCGGACTGACCATAATCATCCTCATCTAATTCTAACTCTTCATCTTCTTGAGCCATAAGACATACATCATCATCTGAAGTGGATGATTTTGTATCCCAGGTTTCAGCATATAACCCTTTTGCACTGGGTTTGTCTTCTGGCTTTCCTTTCTTGAGCTGAGTATATTTCTTCTTGTATTTATCAGCTCTGTAAGCATTCTTATCAACAACTGATGTTGATTCCGCCTTCTTTGATCTGCACTCAGCAGCAATATATCCCTTCTTATAACAGTTGAAGCACACAACATTCTTGGGATAAAAGGAACTCTTCCCTTTGCCCCTGTCAGATCTTCCTCTTCCCCTTTGAGCTCTTCTCAAACATTTGGCTAACATTGCCATTTGCTCAGTGATATTCTGAACATCATCAGTATCACTTGAGTCTGAGTCTGAGTGGTCAGCTTGAGATTCTGACTCAGTCTTAGATTCAACAACTAGTGTCTTGGAACTTTTCTTCTTTTTCTGTGCAACCAATGCAACTTTATTCTTATCCAAGGACTCCTTGAGTTGTTGTTGAGAAGATCTCTTGTGTTCATTGATCTGTTCATGATTTAGCAAGAAACCATATATAGACTGTAGGTTGTACACGTGCAGTTTTCCTCCATCCCTCAGTGTTGTAGTTATATCATTAAACCTCTCTGGTAACACATCCAGAAATTTCAGCACAAGTTCAGCTTCATCTTTCTTTACACCCACACTTAGTAGGTCATTTATCAAGCAGTGAAACCTTGTGAACAAATCAGACATGGTTTCATTCTTCTTTGAGAAGAAGTTTCCTAGGATATATTCAATTGATTCTTCTTCTGCTGCTTGACCAGATCTATGCCCTCATAGGTAACACTTAGTGTATCCCATATATCTTTTGCAGATTGACACCCAGTCACAGTACGCAAGATTTCATTAGTCAGGGCATTTGCTAGAACACTTTTCGCCTTATCATCCAGATTGAAGAGTTTCCAATCTTCATCAGTCTAAGATGCAATAGGCTTTCTTGTATCCTTTTCAGTTCTGCCAGGAGACGTATCACTAACAGTAGCAGGAATCTTGGGGTTGATGGGTCCTTTTGTAATGACATCGAACATACGAATGTCAATGAACTTGAGGAATAGCATGGCTGTGAACTTCCACATAGGATAGTCAGAACCATCAAATATGGGACAACCATTGACAGACATCTGTGGAAAGTTTGAAGAATTGTTGCTTGTAGACATTGTAAACTTCTCAGAATCTTGAACATTCAACTTATGAAATCGTTCAGCCTGCTCTGATACCAGTTGTTGGTCTCTTGTATGAGAATAACAACAAGCAACAAGTGTGTAGAAGGGGGGTTGAATACACTTTCTGCGGAAATTGAACAAATCAAACAAAAGTGTCACACACAGTAAATCAAACCACAATCAATCGAATGCTTTTATTAAGAAGATGATTACAATGCTATAAATAAGAAGATGATTACAATAACTATCAAGTAAGCAACTCTTGATATATAACCACCTAATATAAATCTCTCAATCTTTCAAACTTAGCTATCTATAATCAACTTATGATTATAGATATTGACGACTCTCTAAACAGGATTTACACAGATTGATAACTTACCAATATCACAACTAATGTGATTATTCGAACACACGAACAACTTGGCAATCTGTGAGTTTCTTGATCACGTTGAACTGACAAACAGTGATTCAAGAATCGTAACACATACGGTGAGGTGAGGTTTGGCTCTACAACACGTAGTCGTAATCTTCTCTGAGTCGTACCTGTAAACTTATCAGGAGATAAGTATTTATAATCATGTTGCTACGGTTCCTAACAAACTGGACTAATCCTAATTTGCTAACTAACTATCGGATAACTCGGAATCTTGAATCTTGAATCTTCTTATCTTGAGTCTTCAATCTTCAATCTTGATTCTGAAGTCTTTTTATCCTTTACGTAGATGTAGAGAGTTAAAACAAAATTTAAAACAGATTTAAATTCTTTTAAGCTTACTTCTTTAGTCAGGCTGAGTTACTCAGCTTGAAACTCATCAAGTTGAGTTTTTCGAGAACACACTCGAAAACAAACATGGACTAACATGTATAGTTATTAACTCATCCTTAGAAGTCTAAAGAATTAACTAAAACATATTTAGCAACTCTATTGAGCTGACTCAGTCTTCACGCTGGGTTGCTCAGCTTGAAACTCATCAAGCTAAAACTCAATATATATCTTAGTTTACGCACACAGCTTATCAAGCATATTGATAATCTTACTAAGATATAGTCTAAGCTGGTCGAACATATGCTCAGCTTATACTCAGCTTATACTCAGTCTGAATCACTATAAGTATTCAGTCTGACTAAGCTTCATAATTCTGTTTAAGTTATATGTAGAACACATCTGGCAAACTTAACTTTGTCTCATCAAATCTTAACTGATGAGATCATTTTCCCAACACAACATGCATAAAATTCCCTTTACACTCACCGAACATCTCTCTCGAATAAACGAGAAAAGCTTTTTGCTAAGTTCTCTAAATGTGAGTTTTGGCTTCGTGAGGTGCACTTTCTTAGTCATTTGATCTGCAGGGATGGTGTTAAATTCGGTCCAGCGAAATTCAAGGCGTTAATGAATTGAGGAGTTCCCCGAACTCCTTCTAAAGTTAGAAGTTTTCTGGGCTTAGTTGGTTACTATCGGCGGTTTATTCGCGATTTTCCTAAATTTGCAGGTCCTTTGACCAAACTTAGTCGTAAACACGTTGCTTTTATGTGGTCGGAAGCTCAAGAACAAGCTTTTCAATCTTTGAAATGGCTATTGTGTGAAGCACCAATCCTTACTCTACTTGGCGGGTCTGAAGATTTCATTGTTTATTGTGATGCTTCTTATTCTGGATTGGGGTGCGTGTTGATATAAAGTGATTGCTTACGCTTCACGGAAATTGAAACCTTATGAACGCAATTACCCGACCAATAACCTTGTGTTGGCTGCTGTAGTATTCGCTTTAAAGCTATGGTGACATTCTCTTTACGGCATTAAATGTGTGGTCTGCACGGATCACAAGAGTTTGCAATACGCTTTTACGTAGAAAGAGCTCAACATGAGGTAGCGTCGCTGGCTCAAATTGATTAAAGACTACGATTGTGAAATCCGTTATCACCCCGGTAAAGCAAATGTGGCGGCGGATGCCTTGAGTCGTAAAAGCTCTTCAGCAAGCACGAAATTCATGAAGCTTACGGTGGTTCCTGATATTCTTGCATTATTAAAGGAAGCACAACTTGTTGCATTGCGAGACGAGTGTAACACCCTCTTTCCCGGCCTAGATTAATTAAGGTAATTAATCAAGTTTAAGTTGGTATTTGAATTAATTATGTGATTTAATTCTATTATTTGTGAATTAATTGATTAATGTGGTAGTTAATTAATTAATTTATATTTTAATTATGAGTGGGGCGTTGGGTGTTTAGGTGGCCGTAGTGGGGGTGATTAGTCATCACCCTACCCCCTAGACCTTCCACTGACCTTATGTTTGTGTGTATGTTGGCCGATGATAGTCATCACCCTTTCTCTTCATTTTCATTTTTACATGCAAAAACTTGAGTGTGTTTGTGTGTGTTTTGCTCTCGGCTGAAAGAAGAACAAGAAGATCCGATTTTAATCTTCAAAATATTGCTTAATATTATAGCTCAAGTATTCAAGCTTCATAAGGTTAGATTATATGATTCTTGCTTGTTAATTGCTATTTGAATTCGGTTTCGAGTTGCATGCTATTCTTGATCGAACATGATAAACATATTATACATGTAGGTGAATCCATGTTAGAATGACTATGATTATATGCCATTTCTATGTTTTAAAAGATTTTAGAACATGCATGCTAAGAATGGTATTAATCTGGATCGAAATGGATTTTTGGATGAAAGTATGAATGAATCGGAATTAAGGATTGAAGCCATCGGAATTTGATGAAATCCGAGTTCTATGGGTTCGAATTGCATGGACTGTTTTTAAATTGAATTGCATAGAATATGTATACTTAGAAATGACTTTGCTGGAATTGAATCGCATTTGATAATGGAATCATATTGGATTCGCATTGATCATGGATCGCATTTGAATTGGATTTAATCTAGAAATTTCCTAACTCTTTGGATCGCATATGGTCAATCGCATTGGATCATAATTGACGAATCGCATGGAGATTGCATTGAATGCATGGGAGTTGAATCGCATTGGATTTGACTTAGAAAGTTATTAGTGTTTCATGTTTGAATCGCATGGAAATACATAGTATCAATCGCATGCGAATGGTATGGATCTATCGCATGCGATTCACAAGTGGACTCGATTCGCTTTGGCTCTATCGCATGCGATTCGCATGGAATCAATCGCATGCGATTCGTAGTGAAGGAAATTGTATTCGATTCGAATGAGATGAATTGCATTGAAGATCAATCATATTGAATGTCAACATTATGTTATGAAATATCAACTTATTGATGAAATGAAAATAAAGATGACTTGTACATCAAGTGAGGCCTTTGCTTATGAAACGATGTATGAATTGCCTGAGCTAAGGAGTTGGATGAATTCACTGAATTACAAGAAGTAAAGAGTAATTGTGAATGGTAGTGTATTGATAGTATATACATGAGATGCTATATGTACTTGTGATTTTATATGTACATGTATGTTTGATTTCAGTATTATGCTTATTGTTTGTAATTAAGCAAATACTGATTGTTGAATATTTGTTCAGGTGGTAGCAAGACTCAGTAGTTAGAAATAACTGAGTTCCCTGAGCATTTGAAGATATTGGTGAGTGGATATATATCTTGGATCTATAAGATATATCACCTGATTGTTGCTCCTTTCTGTATATATACATGTTGTTGTGAGATCAGCTTGGCGGTTGTTATTCAGCTGGGCCTACGTTTAGAGATATACAGTATTAGTATTTGTCTTGATAAGCATTTGTTGTAATCAAGAAGTACTATTATTGTTGTCTGTTGTAACTTGGCTATCGGTAAACCTATGCTTTGGCCGGCATTTGGTTGTA
Source organism: Pulicaria dysenterica (assembly GCA_947179395.2). Classification (NCBI taxonomy): domain Eukaryota; kingdom Viridiplantae; phylum Streptophyta; class Magnoliopsida; order Asterales; family Asteraceae; genus Pulicaria; species Pulicaria dysenterica. Next base: position 32,321,049 of record OX359289.1, on the reverse strand, counting down.
GGTGTTGCAACACCGCCGGTTTTCTTGTTTGTTGAGCATTGTTGGTTTGGGCTTGATGCCTTGTATGTTTGTGGTATCTATTCTCTCACTTAGCTTTGTGCTAATTCCCCACTGTTGATTTCTTTTCAGGAGAATCCAGGTAGATGGATTAAAGAGCTAAACTGGGATTTTGGGACTGATCTAACTCTGATATTTGATGTATTTTTTTGGAAAGAGCCTGTTTTGTAGTAACACTGTAAATGATTTGTAAAGCAAACCTGTTTAGTTGTGTTTGATCAAATATATATTATATTATATTTTGTTAATTAAGCTTCCGCGCGTGTTCATAATAATGTTAGTGAGAACAGTGTTACAAATTTGGTATCAGAGCCCTGGTTTGAGAATTTGCACTGTAGTTATGCAATACTTGAACTGAGGCTCTGATCAGTCCAATATTCCAGGGTGGGTAATTAGTAGAGTAGCTATAGAGAATTTGATGCGGTACTAACGGAATATAATCTGACAACTGGTGAGATGTTGTGTAGAACATATTATGGCTGATAACAACGAGATCCCGGTATTTACCCCACAGTCCCCAAGAAGACAGCACAACAACGTGTCCTCTACTGCTGTCAATGAACAACACGGAGCAGGTACTTCTCATCATGGGGAGTCACACAACCCAGATTATGTGTTACAGTTGGAAGACACTTTACAGACTCATAGGGATCGGATTCTTGAATTGGAGCAACAGTTAAACCAAACCCAGTCTTCCCAACCAACCACCACTGTACAGATGCCATCAGTAACAGCCCTTGTTACTCAACCGATACCACCCCCTGTATATACTACTGCACCTGTGAGCACGATGTCGACCCCATATGGATATTTTCCATTTTTCCAGATACCTCAGGGAGTGTCAAGCCAACCTCAACCGCAAAATGTTTTTATTCCGTGGTTTCCTCAACAAGAGAATAGGAACAAATGTCAGTATAAGGATTTCGTGGCGTGTGGAGGACCTGAATATTTGGGAAGTTCGAACCCGAATGTTACATTAAACTGGTTGAAAGAAACAGTGAAGACTTTGGAGGCAAGTAACTGTGAGAAGTCAGATTGGGTCATGTTCGCAACTAGACGTTTCAAGGATCAGGCTTTAACTTGGTGGGATTCGTTGACGGCACATTTACCGAGAGAGATTGTGAATGTTATCACCTGGGAACAATTTGAGGAAAAGTTATGTGAACAATTTTGCAACGTTTTTAATATTGAGAAAATTCAGAGGGAATTCCTGGATCTTGCACAGACAGATAAGATGTCTGTTGAGGAGTTGATTACTAAATTTCAGGAGACTTTGAGATTTGCAAGACAGTGGGTGCCCAGTGAACATTCTCAAATACAACATTTCGTGAAGGCTTTATTGCCTGAATATCGGGGTAACACCCGTATGGCAACTTCACTTGTTCAGGCATTTACTCTAGCCAGATCTGCAGAGTCAGATGTTCAGGACCGTGAGAAGATGAACAGAGGGTCGTTTAACAAGTTTGGTGGAGGCTCCAGTGGGAATCAAGGTAAGGGCAAAGGGCAGAGTCATCACGGAAAGTCAGATCAGAGACCAAAGGGATCAGGGTATCCTCAGAATAAGCCATGGTGCCATAGTTGCAAAGCTCGTCACACGGGGCAGTGTACACCGCAAACACGGAGATGTTTGAGGTGTGGTGAAACAGGTCATGAAATTGGTGCATGTAAGTTCAACACCTTTGTCTGCTGGAATTGTAAAGAAGAGGGGCACAGGGCTGGTACGTGTCCTAAGTTGAAGACCGCAGGGACTGGGGCAGGGGTAAATATCACCGGGGGATCGTCTTCTGCAGGTCAGAAGAGAAAGATTGTACCTTCTGCTGAAGGTAGGGCATTTAAGATGACTGCCAAGGAAGCTACTGGCAGTGATGATGTGATAACCGGTATGTTCATAGTTAACTCTATGCCTGCACGTGTTTTGTTTGATTCTGGTGCAAATAGGTCATTTATATCTGTGACTCTATGTGAAAAGTTGAAATTGCCTGTTTCTGTTAATACTACTCCTTTAGAAGTAGAAGTAGCTGATGGTAGTGTAGTACCTGTTACCACTTCTGTAACTGGAGTTCAGGTTAGTATTGATGGTACTAGTTTCCCTGTAGACTGTTTGGTGATGCCTATACCTGGTTTCGATTTAGTATTAGGCATGGATTGGTTGAGTCTTCATAGGGCTAGTATTCAATGTCATAAGAAATTGATCACTATTCCTCTGGCTGACGGGCCGCATGTCGTGGCTCGTGGGGATAGATCTTCGTCTTCTTTTCCGATAATCTCGTACATGAAGGTTAGAAAATCTTTAGCCAAAGGGTGTGCGTCATATCTAGCTTATGCTATTGATATGAAGAAGGAAAAGCGGCTTGTTCTTGATGTTCGTGTTGTTTCGGAGTACCCGGAAGTATTTCCCGATGATCTGCCAGGGTTGCCACCTGTTCGAGATGTCGAATATAAGATTGATCTGATACCTGGTAGTACACCGATTGCGAAAGCTCCGTATCGATTAGCTCCTTCAGAAATCAGAGAAATAATGACTCAGATACAGGAACTGTTAGACAAGCGGTTTATTCGTCCAAGCTCTTCGCCTTGGGGTGCACCAGTATTGTTTGTGAAAAAGAAATACGGGACTATGCGTATGTGTATTGATTACAGAGATCTGAATAAGAGAACTGTCAAGAATAAGTATTTGTTGCCAAGGATAGATGATTTGATTGATCAACTTCAGGGAGCTTCGTACTTCTCGAAGATTGACTTGAGGTCGGGTTTTCATCAGGTAAGAGTAGCTGAAGAGGATATACCAAAGACAGCTTTTCGTACACGGTATGATCACTATGAGTTTCTTGTAACGCCGTTCGGTCTGACTAACGCTCCAGCAGTGTTTATGGATCTGATGAATCGGGTTTGCCGACCTTTTCTGGATAAATTTGTTATTGTGTTTATAGATGATATTTTGGTGTATTCTAAATCGGAGAATGAACATGATCAGCATCTGCGTCAAGTTTTGGAGATTCTCAAGCAACATAAGCTGTATGCCAAGTTGTCTAAGTGCGAATTTTGGTTACGTGAAGTCAAGTTTTTGGGTCATGTGATTTGTGAAGACGGAGTGAAAGTGGATCCATCAAAGATAGAGGCTGTAATGAATTGGGATGCTCCTAAGACATCGACAAAGATCAAGAGTTTTCTTGGTTTGGCAGGTTATTACAGGAGGTTCATAAAAGACTTTTCAAAAGTTGCTGGTCCGGTGACTAAACTAACCAGAAAAGATGTTCAGTTTCAGTGGAGTGAGGCTCAGGAGACTGCTTTCCAGATTTTGAAGCAACTTCTGTGTTAGGCTCCTGTTCTTGCGTTACCAGAAGGATCTGAAGATTTTCTGGTTTACTGTGATGCTTCACATGCTGGGTTAGGATGTGTACTGATGCAGAGAGGTAAAGTTATAGCTTATGCTTCCAGACAGTTGAAACCCAATGAGAAGAACTATCCTACTCATGATTTGGAGTTAGCAGCAGTGGTTTTTACCTTGAAGTTGTGGAGGCATTATCTGTATGGTACAAAGTGCACGATTTGCACTGATCACAAGAGTCTGCAGTATGTATTTACACAGAAGGAATTGAATATGAGACAGCGTCGATGGTTAGAGCTGATTAAAGACTATGATTGCGATATTCAGTATCATCCCGGGAAAGCTAATGTAGTAGCTGATGCACTCAGTCGGAAAGGTTCTGTAGATACAGTAAAGTTTATGCGGTTAGAAATTAAGTCAGATTTGATAGATCAGTTGATGGCTGCACAATTAGAAACACTGAAGGCAGAAAATCTGAAAGATGAGTTGATAGTTAAGAGACAGCATGAGTTGACTACTGATTCTCGTGGATTAAAGATGTATCAGAGCCGTGTTTGGATGCCGAAGTTTGGTAATTTGCGGGATTTGATTTTGAATGAAGCACACAAGTCTAAAATGTCTGTTCACCCGGGTAGCACCAAAATGTATCACAGTTTGAAAGCTTTCTATTGGTGGCCTACTATGAAGATTGATGTTGCACGTTTTGTAGGATCATGTCATATATGTTCACAAGTGAAAGCCGAACATCAGAAGCCGTATGGAACTTTGACTCAGTTAAAAATACCTGAATGGAAATGGGATCACATCACAATGGATTTTGTAACAAAGCTTCCGAGAACTCAGAAAGGTAATGATATGATTTGGGTTATCGTTGATAGATTGACCAAGAGCGCACATTTTCTGGCAACTGCGGAAACTGCAAATTTGAGTAAGTTAGCTAAGCTGTATATTGATGAAATTGTTTCTAGACACGGAGTGCCTTTATCGATTGTGTCGGATCGGGATTCGAGGTTTGTGTCAAATTTCTGGAATAGACTGCAGCAAGAATTGGGATCAAGAGTTCATTTGAGTATAGCTTACCATCCACAGACAGATGGCCAATCAGAGAGAACAATTCAGACTTTAGAAGATATGCTTCGGGCATGTGCATTAGAATTTGGAGGTTCTTGGGATTCGCATCTACCACTGGTTGAGTTTGCTTACAACAATTCTTATCACTCCAGCATCGGGATGCCGCCGTATGAAATGTTGTATAGACGACCGTGTAGAACTCCTACTTGTTGGTTAGAGGCAGGAGAGAAGCAGTTTGCCGGACCAGATATTGTTCAAATTACAACGGATAAAGTTGCAGTGGCTCGAGAAAAGTTAAAAGCTGCAAGGGATCGACAGAAAATGTATGCTGATCCGCGTCGTCGACCAATGACATTTGTTGAGGGTGTGCGAGTTTACTTAAAGGTTTCTCCATGGAAGGGCGTGATACGCTTTGGGAAACGTGGAAAGTTAGCTCCTAGATATATTGGTCCGTTCAGAATCAGAAAAGTGGTAAATGATCAGACAGTGGCTTTAGATCTTCCTGATGAATTAGCTGGGATACATGATACGTTTAATATCTGCTATTTGAGAAAGTGTAATGTAGAGGATCAGACTCAAGTGTTACCAATACAGGATCTACGAGTAGATTTGAATAAGAGATTGATTGAGGAACCTGTTGAGTTACTGGATCGTAAAGTGACTAAGTTGAGAAACAAGCAGATACCTATGGTTTTGGTTAAGTGGAAACACAGTTTGGGCTCTAATTTGACTTGGGAAACGGAGGATGACATGAGGAGTCGTTACCCAACATTGTTTGAGCTCGATCAGATTCCGAGGACGGAATCTTCTTAAGGGGGGAAGATTTGTAACACCCTCTTTCCCGGCCTAGATTCATTTTCATTTTTACATGCAAAAACTTGAGTGTGTTTGTGTGTGTTTTGCTCTCGGCTGAAGGAAGAACAAGAAGATCCGATTTTAATCTTCAAAATATTGATTGATATTATAGCTCAAGTATTCAAGCTTCATAAGGTTAGATTATATGATTCTTGCTTGTTAATTGCTATTTGAATTCGGTTTTGAGTTGCATGCTATTCTTGATCGAACATGATAAACATATTATACATGTAGGTGAATCCATGTTAGAATGACTATGATTATATGCCATTTCTATGTTTTAAAAGATTTTAGAACATGCATGCTAAGAATGGTATTAATCTGGATCGAAATGGATTTTTGAATGAAAGTATGAATGAATAGGAATTAAGGATTGAAGCCATCGGAATTTGATGAAATCCGAGTTCTATGGGTTCGAATTGCATGGACTGTTTTTAAATTGAATTGCATAGAATATGTATACTTAGAAATGCCTTTGCTGCAATTGAATCGCATTTGATAATGGAATCATATTGGATTCGCATTGATCATGGATCGCATTTGAATTGGATTTAATCTAGAAATTTCCTAACTCTTTGGATCGCATATGGTCAATCGCATTGGATCATAATTGACGAATCGCATGGAGATTGCATTGAATGCATGGGAGTTGAATCACATTGGATCTGACTTAGAAAGTTATTCGTGTTTCATGTTTGAATCGCATGGAAATACATAGTATCAATCGCATGCGAATGGTATGGATCTATCGCATGCGATTCACAAGTGGACTCGATTCGCTTTGGCTCTATCGCATGCGATTCGCATGGAATCAATCGCATGCGATTCGTAGTGAAGGAAATTGTATTCGATTCGAATGAGATGAATTGCATTGAAGATCAATCATATTGAATGTCAACATTATGTTATGAAAGATCAACTTATTGATGAAATGAAAATAAAGATGACTTGTACATCAAGTGAGGCCTTTGCTTATGAAACGATGTATGAATTGCCTGAGCTAAGGAGTTGGATGAATTCACTGAATTACAAGAAGTAAAGAGTAATTGTGAATGGTAGTGTATTGATAGTATATACATGAGATGCTATATGTACTTGTGATTTTATATGTATATGTATGTTTAATTTCAGTATTATGCTTCTTATTTGTAATTAAGCAAATACTGATTGTTGAATATTTGTTCAGGTGGTAGCAAGACTCAGTAGTTAGAAAGAACTGAGTTCCCTGAGCATTTGAAGATATCGGTGAGTGGATATATATCTTGGATGTATAATATATATCACCTGATTGTTGCTCCTTTCTGTATATATACATGTTGTTGTGAGATCAGCTTGGCGGTTGTTATTCAGCTGGGCCTACGTTTAGAGATATACAGTATTAGTATTTGTCTTGATAAGCATTTGTTGTAATCAAGAAGTACTATTATTGTTGTCTGTTGTAACTTGGCTATCGGTAAACCTATGCTTTGGCCGGCATTTGGTTGTAGGTGTTGCAACACCGCCGGTTCTCTTGTTTGTTGAGCATTGTTGGTTTGGGCTTGATGCCTTGTATGTTTGTGGTATCTATTCTCTCACTTAGCTTTGTGCTAATTCCCCACTGTTGATTTCTTTTCAGGAGAATCCAGGTAGATGGATTAAAGAGCTAAACTGGGATTTTGGGACTGATCTAACTCTGATATTTGATGTTTTTTTTTTTGGAAAGAGCCTGTTTTGTAGTAACACTGTAAATGATTTGTAAAGCAAACCTGTTTAGTTGTGTTTGATCAAATATATATTATATTATATTTTGTTAATTAATCTTCCGCGCGTGTTCATAATAATGTTAGTGAGAACAGTGTTACAACGAGCACTTGAAAGCTGAAACTATGAGGAAGCTGAAAGATCAACTCATAGAAGATAGTCGTGGTTAAAAGACTTTCCAATCCTGGATTTTGGTGCCGCACTATGTAGGTAATCGGGAGCTAATACTGCAAAAAGCTCACCGGTCTAGACTGTCGGTTCACCCGGGCGGTACAATGTTGTACCATGATTTGAAGGCATTGTACTGGTGGCATACATTGAAAAGAGACATTTCTTCCTTCATCGAGAAATGTCAGATATGCACGCAAATCAAAACTGAACACCAACGACCCTATGGTAGTCTACAAAAGCTCGAGATCCGTGAGTGGAAATGGGATCACATTACGATGAATTTCGTGACGAAATTGCCGAAGACGTTCAGAAGGCACGATACGATTTGGGTCATCGTTGACCGGTTGACCAAGAGCGCTCACTTCTTAGCCACCAATGAATCTGCTTCATTGGATCGGCTAGCACAGATGTATATCAATGAAATTGTGTCGCACAATGGTTTGCCTTGTTCTATTGTATCTGATCGCGACTCGCGATTTGTTTCTAACTTTTGGTAGAGTTTGCGGCCTGAACTTGGCCCTCATCTTCATTTTAGCACGACGTACCATCCTTAAACCGATGGCCAGTCTGAGAGAACTATTTAGACTCTGGAGGACATGCTTCGCGCATGTGTGTTGTGTTAGTCCCTGATAACAAGTGATTCAAGTATAATGTAGGATAATGAAGGATTGCATATGTAGAACTAGAGAGAAAGTGTATTTACACCTTGAAAACACCTAGTTCTTTATTTCAATTATGAGCAAAACCTTAGCTATTACAATAGCCATATCTCTATATATACTCCATGAGTATATTACACAGAAACTCCTATTTCTATACAATTAATGAATTAACATTCTCCCCCTTTGTATTGAAATAGGAGTATACACGCCAGTAACCTAAGTTTTCCATAGATTATATAAGCAGTTTTGGATGTAGCGTCCCACCAAATACATCAGTCTGAAACAATGCTTTATCCTGAGCTTTTGACAGCGGAAGCATAAACACTTTTGATGTGTTGGGAAGAATCTTCTTTTTGTCTCCCCCTACAATGTAGCTCAGATTGTTCTCATGTCTTCATATGATAGATCTTTACTCCTCCTAGACATGACATAGACTGATGATCTTTTCCCCATGAGTAAACACAATGATTTTAACAATAAAAACATTCCTACTCCGCCTAAACAACTGAATATCTTCAACAATGTAAAATTTCTTCACTTTTTATCTCCCCCTCATGATGATTATGATTTATCATGAGCATCATGCACAAAAGCCATCAACATGAGATTCAATTGCAAAAACATGGTAGAGGGGTGGGGAACATCCGACAATGAATAGATACTTGAACCACTCTTGATCGTTGAGGAGTGTTAATGATTTGATATGAATTCTTGAAGATTTATAACTCTGTGTTGGATGTAATCTGATATTGGAAATTGATGTTGTCAAGTAAGTATCCCAATACCATGTAATCAACCTTGACCAGATCACTGCAAGTCCCAAAAAGATTTTGGAGGACATACGGGTGCAAATGAACTTGGGTACACATAAGTGGGTAGGTGACTTTGATATAATAATCAGTGAGTCGGATTCATCCTTATTCAAGAGCACCAAAAGATTGATATGCAGCGAGCATACGCATGTAATACAAAATCTTCTCAAAACCCTGAAGCAACTTGATGTAGGTTAATCCTTCAAACAATTTCACCAACACTGTGATCTGGGACTTCAGAAATGACTGATAAAAGATAACCAAGATTCAATAGAAACAAGGAATGAATGGCCAAAATCTGGTTTTGAGACCAAAAATTGGTGACACTAAGAAATAAGAACCAAAAATCAGTTAGGAAAGGCCAGGATGACTAGACATAAGGGTACTAGACATTCAACACCTGGTTCACGGGAAAACAGAATATGACCCAAATCTAGAAACATCAAAATGATAACTGAAACTTTGAGAACTTCTAACTCAGCAAAAAAATCCAAACACTTGTCTTAGGAATCAAGGTGACAAGAAAAAACAGTCACAACAACGACGGGGGTTAGGGGGCAGCGCCCCTCATAGTGGGGTCCAAGGGGTGGCAACCCCTGGCGGGGTCCAAGGGGCAGAGCCCCTGGCTGGGGTCGAGCTCAAAATGATCAAAAATCCTCAAAATCTCAAAAATTAGTATAATTCCGGATGATCAAAATGAGTGTAAATCCGGATACATCAAATCCGAACAATCCTGAATTCCGAATAATCTTAAAATCCGAATAACATGGAATCCGAACATGAAATCCGAATAAATTTGAAATCCGATCAAAGTTGAATTCCGAATAATCTTGAAATCCGAATAACATGGAATCCGAACACTTTCAGGAATCAAGTACGAAATCCGAACAACTTCTATTTGGAATCAAGAAAATCTTGATAACTTTTACTCGGAATTAAGGAAATCCGAACAATTTTAATGCGGAATTCAGCAAATTTGAGCAATTTCTATTCGGAATGCAGCAAATCCGAATGATTCAAACCCAATTCCGAATGATTCAACACTGGAATTCAAAACACTTCATCTTCATCCCGCTCAGATTCAAAAATTCTTCAAATTTGCACGAATCTGTATATTTCTTACCCAGATCACTTCACCTACCCCCGATTTACACTTCTTAATCAAATTTGTTGATAAACAACAACAAATTGATACAAAATTAGGCGATTTTCTTCAAAACCCGTTTTTCACAAAACATACTAAAATCTTCTATTTGCTTGTTGTTTTGTTGTTAATTAGATCTCGTTCACTCCAGAATTATTCTAACATGATAATAGAGCATCAATCAACCATAATCTTCACCAAAATCTCAAAATTTGATGAAAACCCAAAAATCTCAAAATGTGTTCTTGATTTTCTTTAATTTCTTCAATAATCTTGAACTTGTATGATGAATTCAGAATCAAATCACACTCCCTTGGCTCTGATACCACTTGTTAGTCCCTGATAACAAGTTATTCAAGTATAATGTAGGATAATGAAGGATTGCATATGTAGAACTAGAGAGAAAGTGTATTTACACCTTGAAAACACCTAGTTCTTTATTTCAATTATGAGCAAAACCTTAGCTATTACAATAGCCATATCCCTATATATACTCCATGAGTATAATACATAGAAACTCCTATTTCTATACAATTAATGAATTAACATGTTGGAATTTGGTGGTGTGTGGGATTCCCATTTGCCATTGACCGAGTTTGCTTATAATAACTCGTACCACTCCAGTATTGGAATGCCTCCTTACGAGATGCTTTAGGGGAGGCGTTGTCGTACTCCCACTTGTTGGCTTCAACCTGGTGAAAAGCAATTTGCCGGACCTGAAATCGTGCGAATCACATTTGATAAAGTGAAGATTGCATGTGAAAACGTGAAAGTTGCACGTGATAGACAGAAAGTGTACGCTGGCCCTAAAAATCTACCTTTGGTGTTCAAAGAAGGTGATCGGGTGTTCCTAAAAGTTCCTCCTTAGAAGAGTGTGATTCGTTTTGGCCAGAAAGGCAAGTTGAGTCCGGGTTACATTGGTCCGTTCAAAATCATTCGAAGGGTCAAAGATGAGACATTGTCGCTAAAGTTACCTTCAGATCTATCTAGTATTCATAACACGTTCAACTTGTGCTATCTACCTAAGTGCAAGGTACAGGAGAACCAGACTCTACCTTTACAAAAGCTGAAAGTTGATGCCTTAAAACGCCTCGTTGAGGAACCTGTTGAGGTACATGGTTCAAAGACCAAAAAGTTGCGTAAGAAGATAATTAAACTAGTCTTGGCCAAATGGAAAGACAACATAGGTTCGAACATGACCTGGGAGACGGAGGATGACATGCGAGTTCGATATCGCCACTTGTTTATAGACGATCAGATTCCGAGGACGGAATCTTCTTAAAAGGGGTAGATTTGTAACACCCTGAAGAAATGGTCTAGTTGTAAGTTGATGTGTTTAATGTGTTTTTGTTGTCAATTGGAGTTAATTTTGGATTTAATGTGGTTATATGGAATATGTTGAAAATGAATAGAGTTGGTAAGATATTAAACAGTTCTGGATAATGATTCCAAATATATCCCCTTTAGTTTAAACGGGTACCTAAATGGTGTTGTAAGTTGAATAGGGGAACAAAAATACCTGTGTTTATTTAATTAGTATTCAAGGGCGGTTTGCCCTCTTCTTGATCTTCTGGAAACACACAAGCACAACTCACACATACATACATACGAAACATACACACACACACGCACTCAAATACTCTCAAGTTGAAAGAGGGAATCAAGCAAGACCCAAGTTGTTTTGATTTCTATAGCTGATTTAAAGCTTGTGTAGTTGTTCTTCCTTCTCATTCTTGTGAATTTTCTACACTAAAAACCTAATTGATGAAGGTTAGCTAGAAATGATCCATTTAGGTTGTCAATTGAGTAGTTGATGTTGTTTTGAGGTAAGTACATGTTAAAACACTTGTAGTGATGTTAGAAATGATGTATGGATGTTAGAAATTGAGATTCAAAAGATTTGGTAATGTAAAATTCGAAGTTACAACTGCTGTGTTCGAATAGAGCTTTGAGTCTGCTATACTGACTGTGCTTGTGGGCGTAAGAAATACGACTTGTGGGCGCAAGCAAGCATAGTATGGTCCTTGCGGGCGCAAGTGATTGTACTTGCGGCCGTAAGAAATTGTGTCATCATTTACCGTCTACAGACGAAGGAAACACGTTTGCGGGTGTAAGCACATAGCTTGTGGCCGTAAGCAACCAAAGAAACTCACTTGCGGGCGTAAGGATATGTCCTTGTGGCCGTAAGTCATGGTGGATTAAGAGGAACCCTTTTGGGTGCAAGGTGAACCCTTGCGGCCGTAAGGTGGGTTTGTTATGGCCTTTGCGGGCGTAAGCCCCATTGCTTGCGGGCGCAAGCAGGGGTGTAGTGTTGGCAGATTGTAGCTTTGTGGTAAATCTGAAAGTAGTATATGTGCTTTGTTGACTAAACCTAAACCTATTATGTTAGTAATACTGAGGAACTGGAAGACACTGAACACTATATCTTTCTTCTCTGACTGTGAGGTGAGTACCGGTTTCCCATGAGACTCAGTAAATAGGGCTAATTGTTGTATGTTGAAATATGCTCTTGATGTTTTCATACGTGCGCACACGAGGTATGATATGCTATGATACAATGTACTATGTTGTACTACATGTTGGTTATAATATGCATGCATGCAATTGGACCCAACCTGGGTCATTTGTGAAATGTAGTATATGTCCGGAGAGTGATTGGTGCCTAGTTGAGCTTAGCCGGGTGGGCTTGATTCCAGGGCCCATTGGGCCACAAAATGGGGGATTAACGGTACTAGAGTGTATACGCTTGGGTCTTGGGCTCTAAAAGCCGCCGTTCCTTAACGTGACGGGGTTCTTGGTACAAGCTGGAACTTTTTGGGTTGGTCTGACTCCGTAACGCGCTGTGTGGACTGCTCTACGCTACCCCACTAGTGCGGTTGGTTGTAGCTGATTCCCCAGCTGAGGTTGTGTTAGAGTTCATGTAGGGAAACAAACGCAACGGAAGCAAATTTCAAAGCATTTTTCACAAGGAATTTACAAGAACTCCATAAATGGTATAATACTTGAAACACATGCATGCAACCAAAAGAACAAACACAAGGGATAGAGAGATTTATACCTTTCTCCTTAGCTCCTAGCTACTGAGGTGAAGGTGGAATAAATCAAGATGAACTTTGTCTTAAAGAAAATTCCTCCAAGAACCCACCGAAGTGATACACCAACAATACCTCTACCATTGTGCTAGCAAGTCAATCACCAACAACACCTATGGTCTTGATGATCTTGTACAGCCCTTATACTTTCTAGAAACACACACTAGAACAGTCACAACTCTCTAAGTTTAGTGTAATATGTGTATGTAAGTTCAAGTAGCAAAAAAAAAGGTTCCAAAGTCTCTCAACAAATGAGCTTATAAAGAGCCCATTTTCGGCACTTCAGATCCTCTAGCCGGCCAAGAACTTAATTCTCATTGGACCACTTAACAAAAGCCAATAGAAATCAAGTGCCACTTAGTTTTCCGTGTTGTTTGTGGTTGTTTTATTTCTTTACATATTATATGTATGTGTGGTTGTGATTAACAAGATGAAATAAAACAAGGGTTTTAATAATAGGTAATTATTGAAATCGATGTTTTTTATAAGAAAACTGGCATTAAAGTTTTTCACGTTAAAAACTTGGAAATCCTTTTTAGAAAAATCTTAGATCAGTGTGCTACCCACCTAATGGTACACCCTTGCTGTTAAACGGTACTCAGGTGTCGGAAGTGCCCAAACCTTGGGCATCCGGGTTCAAACCATTGCGGGAAGGGGCATGAAAGGTTCTGCGATAATCGGGAGTCCCGGCCAGAATTCATGCTGTTTTAGGTGGTGCGATCTATTTTGGTGATAATCGGGAGTCCCGGCCCAAAATGCACTAGAGGGACTAAACATGCACGGTTCCTGTAACCGATGTCCCGCAGATCTAGGAGTCGTATCCAGTTAGGATACGATTGGTATAGTTTTTACCTACCAGAAATAGCATTGTCCCGGTGGGAAGTGCCCAAACCTTGCATCGGGAAATGTGAAATATGGATCCTAGTCTAATAATTTTTGTTAAAAGGTAATAATTATTAGAAGATATAATCAATAACTGAATCGGTTTTATCATTTTCTTTTTCTGTAGATGTCTATTATATTTGTTATTCTGTTTTATTCACCAAGAGAGTCTCTAAGTCTCATCACTAGCAAGTGGAACCTCTCAGGTCCAAACTTTGCTGTTTGGAAGATGCATCTGAAAAATGTTTTGGATTCACAGGGAAAGTTTCACATTATTGAGACATTGCCTCCAGAACGACCAGGTGTAGATGCCCAGGATAGTGAGTATGATACTTACTATCAATATCTGGCTGACGAATCTGATGTTATGTCGATTCTCGTTCTCACCGCATCATCCGAGTTTACGGACGATCTTCGTGGAAGTCATCTTATGAAGTTGTTCAAGGACTGGAGCAGAAGTTCAAGTTTAGTGAACGGATATGTCGTATGCTATTGATGAGGGAAATCCTTTCAGCCAAGATGAAAAAAAGTCAGCCTATTAGCGATCATCTCATTGATATGAGAAGGCTCTTGGATTGCTATGAGAGCTTGGGGTCAAAATCAAAACCACATGAGCTAGTTATGCTCTTGTTCGGTTCCTTGTTGGACTATTACCAGAAAAGAGTAATGTATGTCCTCGGTGATTTTGAGATGACTGTCGCAGGGTTGCACGAAATCCTCATGTGCATTAGCGACGAGTTGAACCCAAAGCAGCTAGAGTCACCAATTGTGGACCCTATTCAGGATGATGACTGGCTGGAAGAACTTGGAGAAATTTGTTGCCCAGACTGTGGTAGCAAGGATTCATGCGAGCAATCACTCGACATAGATCAGCTGGACATTGGTTCACCCAATGATACAGGTATCTTTATGATAGATTGTCTTATTACTTCTTATGAATCATGGGTATTGGATACCGGATGTGGTCATCACATATGCAATCATTTGCAGGGATTCAAGAGAAGTAAGAAGCTGAGACAAGGAGATATGGACCTGCGGGTAGGCGAAGGCTCCATGGTTGGTGCTGAAGCTGTAGGGACATATTGTCTTAGTTTGCCCTCGGGCATGGTCTTAGAACTAGAACCTTGTTATTATGTTCCAAGACTTATTAAAAATGTTATCTCGTTTGATTTACTTATAGACCGTGTATTTACTTATGTTTTAAATGAAAAATCTATTTCTTGTTTCAAAAACGATTTTATCTTTTTTAAAGCTACTCCAGAAAATGGTCTATATACGCTAAATCTAGATAACAATGACATATATCATATAAGTAAGAGATCCAAGAGTAACTTGAATCAAACTTACCTCTGGCATTGTCATTTAGGACATATAAACGAGAAACGCATAGAGAAACTCCGAGATGACGGAATTCTAGAACCATTTGACTTGGAGTCATATGATGTTTGCGAATCTTGTTTGTCTGGTAAAATGACAAAGCAGCCTTTCAACAGTGAGAATGAAAGGGCCAGCGAGTTATTAGGAATTATACACACAGATGTGTGCGGACCCTTTACTCCGGAGGCTAGAGGAGGATACCGGTATTTCATAACCTTTACTGACGACTTCAGTAGGTTCGGTTATGTCTACCTCATGAGACTTAAATCTGAAAGTTTTGAAAAGTTCAAACAGTTTCAGAATGAGGTACAAAATCAGCTGCACAAGAAGATAAGGTCGCTTCGATCGGATAGAGGTGGCGAATATCTGAGTCAGGAATTCGACGATCATTTGAAGGAATGTGGGATTGTTTCACAACTCACACCTCCGTATACACCTCAGATGAATGGTGTATCAGAAAGGAGGAATCGTACATTGTTTGACATGGTACGATCAATGATGAGTCGAAGTTCACTACCATTGTCGTTTTGGGGACACGCACTCGAGACAGCAGCGTTCATGCTGAACCGGGTTCCAACCAAATCGGTTGAAAAGACACCGTTCGAGATATGGACGGGGAAAAAGCCCAAAATGTCTTTTCTCAAGGTTTGGGGATGTGAGGTGTATGTTAAGCGAACATTCACGGATAAACTCAATCCCAAATTAGATAAGTGTATCTTCGTGGGCTATCACAAGGAAACCATGGGATACTATTTTTATAACCCAGACGAGAACAAAGTTTTTGTTGCTCGTAAAGGGGTATTCTTGGAGGAGAAGTTTCTTAATTCAGGAACTCCAAGAAAAGAAATAGAGCTTCAAGAAATTGAAGAGGAGGAGATTACACCACCACCGATAGTTGAACCTGTAGTTCAACAAAGAATTGTTGAACCTCAACCCGAGTCTGTGGTTGAGGAAGAGGTGCAAACACAAGACCTACGCAGGTCTAGTAGGCCTCGTATTGAGCCAGATAGGTATCTGGGATTCCTAGTTGCTCAGAACGAAGGGGATCTTTTAGAACCCACTACCTACCAAGACGCTGCCTCAGGTTTGGAATATGAGAAATGGCTAGAAGCCATGAAGGCAGAGATGCAATCCATGTATGACAACCAAGTTTGGGAGTTAGTGGATTTGCCTCAACACAGTAAAGCTGTTGGGTGCAAATGGGTCTTCAAAAAGAAGACAGACATGGATGGAAAGGTGCATACTTTTAAAGCAAGGCTAGTGGCAAAAGGTTTCACGCAAACTCATGGCGTTGACTATGATGAAACGTTTTCCCCAGTGGCAATGCTTAAGACTATTAGGATTCTAATGGCCATATCAGCATATTTTGACTATGAGATATGGCAGATGGATGTCAAAACCGCTTTCCTTAACGGGAAACTGACAGAGGATGTATATATGATACAACCGGATGGTTTTGCAGATCCAAATAACCCTAATAAAGTATGCAAGTTGCTTAAATCCATTTATGGACTAAAGCAAGCATCTAGGAGCTGGAACTTACACTTTGATGAGCGCATCAAAGAATTTTGTTTTACCAAAAGTGAGTTCGAGTCGTGTGTTTACACCAAATTCAGTGGGAGCGCGGTAACCTTCCTAGTCTTGTATGTAGACGACATACTGTTAATAGGAAACAATATATCAGTATTACAAGGAGTAAAATCCTAGTTAGGTAAATGTTTCGAGATGAAAGACTTGGGAGAAGCTGCTTATATACTGGGTATAAAGACCTATAGGAATAGATCTAAGCGGCTTATCGGACTTAGTCAAAGTACTTATATTGACAAAGTCGTGAAAAGATTCAAGATGGATGGATCCAAGAAAGGATTTATTCCTATGCAATCTTGCGCGATTTTGAGCAAGGTTCAGTGTCCTGTGTCTAGTCAAGATCAGGACAAGATAAAATTGATACCATATGCCTCGGCAGTTGGTTCGATTATGTATGCCATGCTATGTTCTAGACCCGATGTTGCCTATTCTATCAGTGTCACGAGTAGATATCAACAAAATCCTGGTGAAGCTCATTGGGTGGCCGTCAAGAATATTCTCAAGTATCTGAGAACGACGAAAGACATATTCCTAGTATATGGAGGTTCGATGGATGAGCTCAGTGTAACTGGTTACACTGATGCTAGTTTCCAGACCGACAGAGACGACTTCAGGTCGCAGTCAGGTTTTGACTTTACCCTAAACGGAGGAGCCATATCTTGGAAGAGTCAGAAGCAAGATACAATAGCAGATTTCACTACAGAGGCAGAGTATATTACGGCAAGTAATGCGGCAAAGGAAGCTGTTTGGCTGAAGAATTTTATCTTGGATCTTAGAGTTGTTGCCAGTATCTCTAGACCGATCGATATATTCTGTGACAGCTCAGGGGCTGTAGCGGAAGCTAAAGAGCCTAGAGATCATCAGCGGACAAGGCACGTACTCAGGAAATATCACCTCTTCCAAGAGATCATTGGAAGAGATGATATTAGATTGCAAAAGATACCGACGGACGACAACGTTGCTGACCCGTTGACGAAGCCGCTAGCTAGGGCTAAGCATGAGAGGCATGCGAGTTCTATAGGAATGCAGTACTTGGAACATAGCAGCTAGTTCGTGTTTTTTTATTATTACTATGGATGTAACTTGAAACCTTTTATTATGTATTTACATTTCGTGGGATTAAAATAGGAGGTACTTGCATAATGTTTCATAGTTATCCATTTTTAGCATGTTTAACCTATCCTTGACAAGTCAAGTTATGAATTGTCTAAATGCCCTTAGCTACTTAATGTAGTGGGAGCTACATTAGGGTGGTAACGCTATTATGAATATTTGATGATTTATTCGGGTATGAGTAAAAGCACAAGGTTGTGACCAAATATTCATAGATATTTATCAGGGGATAAATATTGGGGTGATCCGCATCGAGTTTACTTCATGGAGCGTTAACATAAGTAAACTTGATAGTTTGTCCTTAGACCTGAGATATTTGGTTTGGGGCGTGGTAACTTCTGTACTTTAGCATGTTCTAACATCACGCCGTAACAGGGTGATCATAAGGGGCTTGTCTAGGTGCAGCGGAAGCCATGTGCTCAAATTGCAAATAGTCAAGATGGAATTTGCACCTCCTTTTTAGGAGAAATATTTTATGAGCTCCTCGACGATTAAGACTACTGAAAATGCGTGGCCGCACTCAGTTAGAATGATAGTTATTCATTCGGGAAACCGTAACTGCAGAGTGTCGAAATCAGAGTCGAGAAAATCTGAGTATTAGATGAGATCCCTGCTCCATGTCAAATACTCACGTTACGAAATATCGCGATGCAAAAGGAAAAGCCTAGATAATCCAAGGTTTGGATTATATCTCTAGATGTAAGAGATCTCATAGTCTGGTTAACCTAAGTGTCTGGCTAGGGACCTCCTTAGGCCAACGATGTACAAGAAGTGTTACTTATCTTGCACAAGTGGGAGTCTGTTAGATTATGTGCAGAGATAGATAACATGTACTATCGTGTCCAATACTATGTGACACTAAAGGATCACACCGCTGCACACCCAATTAGAACCTTTTGGATTTTACCTGTTTGTGTATGACAAGAATTAATAGTTTAATTAATTATTGAGAAAAGAAAGACAAAATAAAAGTTATTTATTATTTAAAAAGGAGAAGTTAATATTTAGTTTAAATATTAACGGGACCAATTAATTAATAGTTATTAATTAATTAGAAAGGTCGAGGGTACTTTCTGTAATTGATTAATAGTTTAATTAAAGCTGGACTTTAATTAAACGGGCTTGGACTAATAAGGTTTTATTATATAAACCTAATTAAGCCTAATTAATCACATAAGTCAAATACAAAGCTACAAAGAAAAACCCTAAGGCTCTCCTTTCTCTCTCTCTATCTCGGTCGACTCTCTCTCTCTCTCTCTTCATGAGATCGACGGCGGCGCAAGGCCGCAGGGGCGGTGGTCAACGGCGGCGCAAGACCGCAGGGACGGTGGTCGACGGCGGCGCAGGTCACACACACACACCGGTCACGGCTTGATCCGAGGTTTAATCCTTAGGCGGTCTAGCAGCCAGTTCGAGGCGGTGCAGTAGCGGTGGATAGCCTGCAGCTGTCCAGAGGTCAAAAAGAAAAGTTTTAATCCCTAAAGGTATAACTTTCTATCCCTCTTCCTCTTTTAGTTTCTGTACGAGTTAGATGAGATCACTGGAGGGGGTTTTTTTTCCACTGTGCATGTTATAATATGTTTTTATACCCTACAAAACCCTTCATGCACATGGGCCACCGTACCATGATATCACAGATAGAGAGTGGCCTCTAGCAAGACATCTCTGGCCCCAAGTCAGAACGGGATATGTCATCACTGACAAGTACCAGATCACAACCCAAATGGTTTGAAATGGTCCTATAGATAAACAATCAATCATCCCTTTTTTCTCGATATCCAAGTGAAGACTAGACATGGTACAAAGTCATTCTCAGTCCTTCACAGTGTTTCTCGATCAAGATTGGTGGTGACCAAAATATACAAGTTGCAATCGATTATTCATAAAATCATTGCACACTTGAGCATGGCCATGCATTTTGGTGTCATCGCCCAATCAACGAAAGGCCCGTGGATATCTCTCTAAACAGAGGAACAAATCCCTTTGACTACATTGCCTACCAAATTGATCATACTCTGCCCAGCTACTCCCTTTATAACAGCCAGTTACGGACATCATTTGAAAGAAATTAGAACAAAGCAAACCAAAGTGATGCAAACACATGTATCTCTAGTCTAAGGATGAAATGATGTTATCATCCTGACTCACTCATGACTAGTACCACAAAGTGAATTCAGGTGTGGGTCGTCCACTCACTTGAAACACTTCCAAGTACAAAAGAAGAATTGCATCTCTGTGTCCCAATTACCATTGGACACTTGACCAATCACTTCCCTCAGCCTTCGCTCAGACTTCCTTCCCATGAAGAATGACTGGCTGTGGACATTTAGAATGTATACACATCTAGGGAAGAATAAAACATGCTAAGTTAGAACACAGTATTGATTTAAAGAAATACCCGCAACTTGCGTATTACTAAATCTCCATTTAATAATTAATAAATACAGTAAATACAATACTGCTCAGTGTTCCCAAAAGAGTAAATACATCAAATACAATAACCAAATAAAATGTACAAGTACATAATCAAACCAAATCGCTAGCAAATCTAATACCAATAGCACGGGTGTGGGCATCGTGCTTTGCCTGCGATAACGGATTGGTGAACGGATCCGCCAGATTGCTATCCGTGTGTACTCTGTTGATGACAATATCTCCACTCTCGACCACGTCCCGGATGTAATGATACTTCCGCGGAATATGCCTGGTGCGTCGGTGAGACCATGGTTCCTTCGCCAAAGCAACCGCACCCTCGTTGTCACAAAATACCTCTAGGAACCACTCCCAGATCTTTGATGAACTTCCTCATCCATAAAGCCTCCTTCACAGCTTCACTGGCCGCAATATACTCCGACTCGATAGTAGAATCGGCCACATTGTCTTGCTTGGAGCTTCTCCAGGAGATAGCACCACCATTCATACGAAACACGAACCCCGATTGAGATCGGCACTCATCCCTGTCGGTTTGGAAGCTAGCATCAGAGTAACCAGTTACCCTAAGCTCTTCCTTACCTCCATATACTAAGAATATCTCATTTGTCCTCCGAAGATACTTGAGAATGTTCTTCACTGCCGTCCAATGTGCTTCACCAGGGTTGGCTTGATATCTACTTGTCATACCTAATGCACAAAATATATCAGGCCTCGTACACAACATGGCGTACATGATCGAGCCTATTTCCGAAGCATAAGGTACTCACCTCATTACTTC
Source organism: Pulicaria dysenterica (assembly GCA_947179395.2). Taxonomy (NCBI): domain Eukaryota; kingdom Viridiplantae; phylum Streptophyta; class Magnoliopsida; order Asterales; family Asteraceae; genus Pulicaria; species Pulicaria dysenterica. The sequence continues at coordinate 32,299,947 of OX359289.1, read as the reverse complement.
CCGTTCCTCAGGGGACTCGGGAAATTGAGTCTTACTCAATACCAAACCATGCGACATAGGTATGAACCCCTTCTTGGAGTCCTCCATCCTAAACCTCTTTAGGACCTTGTCTATATACAAACTCTGGCTCAAGCCGATCAACCTGCGGGATCTATCTCTGTAGATTTTAATCCCAAGTATATAAGTTGAATCATCTAGATCTTTTATTGAGAAATAGCTCCCTAGCCAGGCTTTTACACCTTGCAAAGTTGGGACATCATTCCCAATTAGTAGTATATCATCTACATAAAGAACTAGGAATACAACTATGCTCCCACTAGCTCTAATGTAAACACATGGCTCATCCTTACTTTTAGAGAAGCCAAACTCTTTGACCTTCTCGTCGAAGCACAGGTTCCAGCTCCGAGAAGCTTGTTTAAGCCCATAAATGGACTTCTTAAGCTTGCAGACTCTATCCAGAAACTTTGGATGTACAAAACCCTCAGGTTGTGTCATATACATCTCCTCTGAAAGTGTTTCATTAAGGAACGCGGTTTTGACATCCATCTGCCAGATCTCATAATCATGAAATGCGGCAATGGCCATGAGTATCCGGATAGACTTCAACATAGCCACCAGGGAAAAGGTTTCCTCATAGTCTACACCATGAGTTTGGGTGAAACCCTTAGCCACCAGTCTGGCTTTGAAGGTATTTACCTCGCCATCCACACCGATCTTTTTCTTGTAGATCCACTTGCACCCTACGGGTTTGCACCTAGGTACAGGATCTACCAAGTCCCAAACTTGGTTATCGGACATGGATTTTATCTCGGACTCCATTGCTTCTTTCCACTTGGCTGACTCAGGGCCCACCACAGCGTCCTGGTATTTGGTAGGCTAATCAAAGACCACGACCATGTCGGTGCCCTCAGACATGAGAAAACCATATCTCTCTGGCTCATGCCTACTTCTACCAGATCTCCAAAGATGCAATGGGTTTACATTATCTCCAGCATCATCTTGTTAAGATTCAACCGTTACCAGTTGTGAGCTAATGCCAACATCAGGTTCTACATTGGCAGGTTCTTGAAGTTCTTCAAGATCAACCCTTCTCCCACTAGCGCCTTTGGATAGAAGCTCCCTTTCAAGGACAACCGCCCTTCGAGCAACAAATACCTTATTCTCCGAAGGTTTGTTAAATAAATATCCCATAGACCCAGCAGGATAACCAATGAAAAAGCACCGTTCAGCCCTGGGCTCCAACTTGTCCTCTACCTCACATCTCACGTAGGCCGGACAACCCCAGACCTTTAAATATGAAATGGATGGAACCTTTCCATACCACATCTCATACGGTGTTTTCTTAACCTTCTTTGTTGGTACGAGGTTAAGGATTCTACCGGCCGTTTCCAATGCGTATCCCCAAAACGTAACGGGAACTTCCGTTTGACACATCATTGACCGAACCATATCCAACAATGTTCGGTTTCTCCTCTCGGCGACACCATTTAATTGTGGCGTCTTAGGAGGGGTTAATTGCGAGATAATCCCACAATCCCTTAGATGGTCACGGAATTCAGAACTAAGATACTCACCGCCTCTATCAGATCGTAGCATCTTAATTCTTTTCCCTAGTTGATTTTCTACTTCGTTTTGGTAAGTCTTGAACACCTCAAATGTTTCATACTTTTGTCTCACCAAGTAGACATACCCATATCGACTATAATCATCAATAAAGGTAACGAAGTAGCGGGAGTGATCTCTTGTGGTATGCTTGAATGGACCAAACACATCAGTGTGAACGATATCCAACAAGTCTTGCACCCTCTCACAAACACCGGTGAAGGGTGCTTTGGTTATCTTGCCCAATAAACAAGATTCGCATTCTTCACTAGACCCGTGGTCAAATGATTGCAAGATCTCATCCACTTGGAGCTTGACGATGCGTTTCTTATTTATGTGGCCTAACCGACCATGCCACAAAGATAACTTATCCAAAACGTTTTTGGATCCCGAATCAACATTCATGATTGACCTATTGTTTTGCAAGCTTACGCTTGTCTCATATAAGCCGTGACATGGAAAAGCTTTAAAATAAAAGGCATGATCATTGTAACATAAAATGCTACCATTCTCAAATTTAAAAGTAAAACCATCGTCATACAAGGCATATAAAGAGATAATGTTTCTTGCCACGCAGGGCGAATAAGATACATTTAACAAAACAATAGATAAGCCAGACGGAAAGGCGAGCTCCACACTCTCAATCTTCTTAACCAGGACAACCGCCTTGTTTCCCATGATGAGGTCCAGCTCTCCATCAACCAGGTCTCTACTTCTTCTTAGTACCTGCACATTATTACAATTGTGAGTACCACACCCGCTGTCTAAAACCCAGGCGTTAGAAGTAGAGGTGTTATGGAGTTCAATCATGTATGTACCGGAGGTAGCGACACCTTTAGCTCGAAGTTTCTTGAGCTCCTCCGTGTACTTGGGGCAACTACGCCGATAGTGTCCCTTCTCCCCGTAGAAGAAGCAGGTTGCCTCTTCCGGTGTGATGGTGGAAGGTACTTGCTTCCCCTTCAGCTCCGGGGTAGGGTTTGGTTTAGGCTTCGACGACTTCGCCTTAGCCTTTCCCATGCCCTTTCCATTTGAACCGGAAGCGGGCTGCTTCCTTTTCCTATCACCTTCGTTGATGGCTAGGACGGCAGTGGAAATGGATGGCTTTGCTTTGGCAAGCTCGGACTCGGTAGTCTTGACCATGCCATGCAATTCCATAATGGTTTTATCCATACTATGCATCTGGAAGTTCACAATGAACGGTCCATATGACGGAGGCAAAGATTGGAGGATTATTTCAACCGCTAACTCTTTCCCCATGGTAAAGCCCAACTTCTCGAGCTGGTCCACGTACCCTTTCATCTTAAGAACATGGGAGCTCACATTTCCGCCCTCCGGCATCTTGCAACCGACAAAAGCTTTTACACATTCATAAAGCTCTTGCCTTGCTTGCTGTTGGAACATGTCCTTCAGCTGAGAAATCATCTCAAACGTACTCCCTTTCTCGAATTGCCTTTGCAATTCGGGACTCATGGTCGTAAGCATTAGGCAAGTGACATCATTTGTGTCTTTGACACTCTTTTCATACGTGTCTTTCAACGCCCTTGGCGCGTTGATTGCCGGAGCCTCAGGAAGAGGTGACTCAAGGACCTCTAATTTCATTTCGTGACGTAGGACGATTCTCAAGGTCCTATGCCAATCCATGAAATATTGTCTGGTGAGTTTCTTGTTCTCCAAAAATGGACGGAGTGAGATGTTTGTGGTGTTGGTGTTGCTTGTAGATGCCATTTATAAGCAGAGTACGAATTTGGTTAGTTATGACGTATTAAATCCTTGTTATATAATTACCCAATTATTAATGAAACAAATTATATTAACAAGGGCCAAGAACCTCAAAATACACCAATCCATGACGGGTTTGCCGCTGATCATTTCATGGAGCTACTTAGGTAGGTAAACAATTTACCAATTGCAATCCGAGATCGCAACTCTTAGACACTTGCGGGATCCTAGGTACTCATAGCACCTTTTAGCATGTTTGATCCCTCCACACCATTCCTCATTAATCCACTTTTGTAGCTCGGTATGGGCACGACAACTACGTAGGCATTTTAAGTCTTGAAATTGTAAATCGTCCGTCAAGATACACGGTGGTACTCTAGCCTAATGGTCAGCTAGGCTAGAGCTCGACAACCGACCTTGCGAATTGCCACACGCACCTTCCACACAGTTACGCAAAACCGACCTCGGCTAGAGCTCGACGGTCGATCTTGTTTCACTAGATTCGGGTGGTGTCATCTTACGGGTGGCGTGTGATTTACTTTTTAAAAACGGGGTTTTGTTTTTCTCGGTTAAAAATGATTTTTAACCTATTCTTGTCTATGTGGCGCGCGAGGTTTGTTAACCAATTTAAAACTCTTGGTTTTATTATTTTGAAAAATTTTCAAGCATGCGAAGATCACAAAACATCCATGCAAGAAAATACAAAATAAACAAACAACCACGAATGTAAATAATATATCCAGTAATGAGCTAACCCTATGCGCCTTGCCCGTGAGCCAACGGGCAAGACTAAGTCATCTAAGGACAAATCCGAATGACTTGATGTGTGCTCCTCCCACTTGATAAATCCGAATGACTGGAAGTCGTGGAGGTATCCGTGGCGCATTTAAACTTCACGATCCCCTTCACGACCCGTGAAGGGCCGTGAAGCCACTCTGGTCCATGGGCCGAATAGCCCAAGTAGGAACTCATGGGGCAATGTGCTTCACGACTCGTGGAGCATCCTTCACGGTTGTGAAGCCTACGTCAACTGGAATTTGACCATTTTGACCGGCTGTTTTCACTTAGGGCTGTCGGGGTAGATATTTGGTATATGACCCAATAGGCCCGGACTTCATTGGTAGTGATATGCCATACATGTCCCAGTAGGCATACTCCAACAGGTTGTTGAGCGGGGCTTGTAACCCTGCGAGATATGAATCTTGCTGACATGTTGGCTCACTGCGATGTGATAGGATAGCATTATGTGATGTTCCTATGTTGTGTTAACATGCTTGTTGATGCTTATGTGTAATCGGTGCTCACTAGGTAATTGTAGCTAACGGTGCATGATTTCCCTTTTTCGCATGTTGAGTCTAGACGGCCTGGTGAGGCGGGCTCCCGTTGGTAGGTTTGTAGTATATATCTTTTGGGAACACTTTGTTGTTATATTTAGGTGATCCGGTGGTTTGTGTAGTTGTGGTAACACCTGTTAGTTCTGAAATTGGCTTATTCTTTTGTTGTAAATAACTTGCCAAGTCGGTTAATAATACTTACTATTTTGTAATCAGTGGTTTGCTTCCGCTGCATGCTTTTGTTAAATATGTTCAAACAGTTTAAATTACCCCTAATTTTAAGCTCGTGAAAACCTGTGTTACATTGACCACAACCCAAGCTATTGGATACGTTTGGTTGTTTGCATCTCTCCTAGTAGCAAAATGTAATTTCCCAGGACAAATATTTTTTAAAACCAACCATCCAATCCTATAACCGGTCTACAACCTGCTATCGAACAATCCTTGAGTGCTTTAAAACAAACTTACATCCCCTTGAAGTAATTTCGCTCATTCAAACCCTCATATACGGTGATCTTCATAGTATAACCTAGATTACTTCTTAGAAGTTCAGCGCCATACTCCTAAACCCTGTCATATGGTTTAACCAATGACCTCTAATTTGGTAAAGAGCTCTTAACCTAGCTCTATGGCGTTGCCCAGCGCTAGCTTTACACGAGTACTTTCGAAACACATGATATTGTATATCTCTAACTTGCATTTCTTGATTTTAATCAATTATGGGAGCATGGCTTTTGATATTCACTCAGGATTGGCAAGTTGGTTATAAGCATAATTCCTTTCACATATATGTGTTTCTTCCAAGGCCTTCACCTGAAAAGTTTTCTCTTTGTTCATCCAAGTAGCAAACAATTTGAAGGGACATGTATTATTGTGATCCTTACTTTTACCACACCTATTGATGCAAAATTTAATTGATGCCCATTTGTAATGGCATAATTTGTCACACAATAACTCAAACGTATTGGATTCTCATACTTCTCCCCAAGTACTAGTTTCATATGTTTCCGGTTCTTGATAGGATCATGTATAGGGAACACCAATTTCATAAAAATTAAGTTATTCTACTTCTTCATTCATCCCCACATTAAGATCATTTTTGGAAGTGACTTCATCAACTTGGTCTTTATTATTACAATTATTCATAAGCAAGTTAGGGTCCCATGATTGAAATAATAAAGGATAACTAATTTTAGTGTTAAGCTTATTAATCTCCTCGGTTTCAATATCAACATCTCCAGATAAAACACTATCATCATCATCATGAATATCATGTGTAAAATAATGATGTTGATTGTCATCTCTAAAAGTAAAAGCTCTTACTGTCAAGAAAACAAAAGGAAAGAAAGAGCAATAATAGATTTAAGCAAAAAAAACTATTTACAAACAGAATCAACCATAAATTCTCTGGTTTTAAAAAAAACACTACTTACATATTCAAACGAATAGTTATAGAACATTGTACTTGCTTGAATTTCTACAGGCAAGGCTTTAATCAAATACTTTATTCAAATTGGGACAATTACTTTTATGAAGGGAGCATTGAAAAGTAGTACTATTTTAATTTTTTTAGTTTTTGAGTTACCATTTATGATATGCTTTGAATACTAGTAAGCACAGCTAGAAACGTTGTACCCTTTTCGTTTGTCAAATTATGAAATATGAATGAATTTTGTGTGTTTAAAACAGTAGAAGATTGTGTAAAAGAGGTTCTCATGATACATTGTTCATAAATATTGTTCATTCTATGCACGATCAACATCAAATACCTGAACACGTGAACGAAAAACTTATACTGTGTTTGACAATGAAAAAGAGATATTGTTAAGGGATTTAAAGTAAATTGAATAATCCTCTTTGTTAATGGAAGAAATTTGTTGTGAACCAACAACTATGTAATCTTAAACACATAATTCCTATCACACAAATCTTTAATGGATGTATTGCATAATGGAGAATCCTATGAAACAGTGCAATCACATACAATATCACATAAATCGTTAATGGAAGCGAATTGCTTAATTACTCAAACAAGAATTTTGAAGTCAAGTTACATGTGACTCACAATGGAAGCATGTGAGAGCAATCAACCAAATGTGCGGTTGGACTAGGGTTGAGTATGGTCTTTGCAAGGTTTTTGCCTTTGACAACATGTTCTTGCCTCGTGTTTTAAATATAATTTTAGATTTAAAGGTGACAGGTATTTAGGTGTAGGGATTAAGTCAAATAGTTTAGGGATTACAACATTTATAAAAAAACTTTAAATATTAAAATATTTTAGAGCACAAAGTTTAGGCGTTGAAACATAGAGTTAATTATCAAATTGGTCCTTTAACTTAGATATTTCTTCCGATTTAGTCCTTTAACTTTGGAAGTGACCAAAATGGTACTTTAACTACCACTTTATCACCAAAATGGTTCATCCGTTAGTTGACTGTTAGTCAACTCTGTTAAGGCAGGGGCAATTTAGTCTTTTTACCATTTTTTTTATATTTTATTAAACAAAACTATATTTAATTATTTTAAATATATAAAATTATTATAATTAAATATTTGATAAACTCTCTCTCCACCTTTACACACACAAGCACTCTCTATCTCTACCCTTTTTCACTCTCTACTGTGTTCATCTTCCTCCTCCACTCCCAGCACCCTTGACGCCACCGCCGCCGCCGTCGCTGTCACTTACGCCGTCGCACCATGTACACATACACACGCTCTCTATTCACTCTCACTCTCTCATCTGTGAACCACCACCGTCCCCACCTCCATACATCTGAGCACTACCACCGCCGGCCACTAGCCCTCTGACCACCATCGTCACAAACAACCATCATCGCACACGTCGCACCTCCCTCTACGAGCTACCATCGCTAAAACCCTAGATCTTTTTGAAAACCCTAGATCTGTTCTTTGAATGCGACAAAAACCCTAGATCTGTTTGATCTCACGCTCTCCAAATCTGTTTGGGATGGTGGTTGGCGGTGGTGGTGGGTTTGTGTCCAGATATGTTCTTCGATCTAGGCGGTGGCGTCTGGTGGTTGTGGTGGTGGCGAAGCAAACGGTCAAGGTGAAAGAAGATCCGTATGGTCAACGTGAAAGAAGATCCGTAGGGTTTGTGTCCAGATCCGTAGTATTTTGCTTGTCTAAGAGAAAGAAGAAGCCAATCTTAGTTCCTGCAGCAGCTCCATATGGTCATGGTGGTGGCGAAGCATAGGTCAAGGTGAATCTTTGTATGTGGCTACATCGTTTAAATCACAAAAACAAAAGCAAGAACAAAACCTTGAAGATGAACACTTTGAACAAGATTCGGATGAGAGATGAAACCTTGAGGCTTCGGCAGAGAATGATGGTGGGGTAGGTGAGGGTTATGATGGTGGTGGAGGTGAGGGTGAAGGTGAGAGAGAGAGAGAGAGAGATAACAGGTGAGGTGAGGGAGACGGGTGGGGGATGGGTTTGGTTTCCTGTTGTTTATTTTACATTTATTTATTAATAATTAATATATAAAATAACTAAAACTTAAAAATAAAAGAATAAAATAAATAAAAGGGTATAATTGTCATTTTACCCTCTTCTAACGGATTTGACTAACAGTCAACTAACGGATGGACCATTTTGGTGACAAAGTGGTAGTTAAAGTACCATTTTGGTCACTCCCAAAGTTAAAGGACCAAATCGGAAGAAATACCTAAGTGAAAGGACTAATTGATAATTAACTCTTGAAACATATGTTACCCTAAGATAAAGGGTTAATTGTCCAAATGGTCCTTTAACTTAGCCAAAACTGCCAATTTGGTTCTTTAATTTTAAAAGTGGTGTGAATGGTCCTTAGTAAACCTTTTTTCAGCCAATTTGGTCCTTTCTAACGTTGACCGTTAGTCAACTACGTTAATTCAGGGTAAAATGACAAATTTACCCCTGTTTTAATTATTTATTCATTTTATTGTTTCTTTACTATATATAGTTTATTAGTATCTATAATTATATATTTCTCACCATTAAAGACACTGCACTTTAATGTCACCCTCGCCAAGATTTCAGATCACCACCACCACCTATCGCCCGAAACCACCACCCACCACCGCCCCTCTCTCTCTCATCCTCCCATATCTCTCTTTCTCTATTTTTTTTCTCGCTGTCTCATATCTCTGCATCTCTCATCCACCATTAACTCTTTGTTAAACCTTCATCTTCATACACACATTGAAACACACACACAAAAAATTCAGACTAAAGAATACGAAAAAGAACAGCTATTTAGGGGTTTCCTTTTGATGGTCCCGTATTTTATACGGATGAAGCAATGCTTGATGATAATCTACTATTGAGTGTTTGTGTGTATATTAGGTTTAAGAGAGAGAGCCGAGAGAGAATGGTAAGAACACAAACACAATTGAGTAATATGCAAAGCTTAGTTAGAATATGGGGGAAATGCCTTTATATAGCATTTCCCCAACTTTGAGTAATTACATATTACACCCCTCACTTTAATATTTCTAACAATCTCCCCCCAAGTGAGGTGTGTAATCATTCACAACAAATAAATACATAAATCTATTCGTATGCCGATTTGTTGCGAATCCCAAATGCCACTTGCCACTTGCGTATTTGCCTTCTGCTTGCCAGTGTCGTTCTCATCCTTTCTATAGCACGATAGGCTTCAGCATGTTCTTCATCAGTATAGGCTGCCCGGTTATCCCAAACTTTCTGATGTATCTTATGATGGAGAATTTTCAAAGTGCCGTTTGAATACGCCATGAGTTCATCAAGTCTGATGAAGATCTTTTCGCCTTTTGTATTCTTTGAGACGACCACTCGATCACCTTTGAAGTTTAGATGCCCATCATAGATAACTGTCAATTCTTCAAGCTTTTCTAGATCTGGATGGCTCTAGTTAGGCTTTAAGAGATTGACTTTCAGATAGTTGTTTTCAACTCCGAGTTACTGATCATGTTCCTCAAAGTATTCCAATAAATTTCTCATGTATTTCATCAGAGCACCTCTTCCAAACTCTTCTTCAGACTACTTTCCTCTTTTCTGAGAGAGGGTGTCAAAGATAAAGCTGATGTCTTCAATACTTACAAACCTTAAGTCTGCTTCGTTGAGGAAGTATGACAGGTTGTTTGCTCTTCTGACATGAAAGATGGCATACTTTATTTTGAAGGTTGTCTGAGTATAGATATTGATAAGTTCAACTATAGGATACTCTGATTTGATCTCTTCGGGTTTTGTCATGGACTGAGAGAGGATGTGTTCATATCTTCTTCTCTGTTTGTCGTCCATGTTCCGCAACTCAGGGGAAATAACCTGTATTAGCTCATTGCTGAATATGTCTAGAGTTCTTTCTTCAAGATTAGCAGCATTGACAAAATACGTTTTCCATATAGATTGTTGGGCAGCACTTCTTGTGTTCATGTTGCCTGCATCAAGTCCAGGATCCCCACGATACACTGGAGGAGCAGGTGGCACAATGAAGCTTCTTGGCAAGGGCCATTTAGATTCTTGTCTTGTTTTCTCAACTGCCTCTCTCTGTTTGTTTCTTTCAAGTACATCGGCAGCTGATTCTTGAAACCGACCAGGAGGAGGAGGGAAAGTTTCATGAACTTCAACATTAATCCCACTGAGAACCCTGGACATATCGAAGATTGGTTTCTTTTGTTTAGGCTTTCGCCTAGCTTCCCTTCTAGAAATTGCTTCCCTTTCTTTTCTTTTAAGTGCAAGATCTTTTTCACTGGGAATATCATCAAATTTGTGGACAATTCTAGGAGAATCTGGACGTGCAGCAAACTCGACATATTCATCAATGCCTTTGAATAGTCTTTCCATCTCAGAATCCTCAGTCTCCTCCTCCGGTTAAGCAGAACTACCTTCCCCCACATGCCTTGCAGGTGATGTGTGAATAGACTCATATAAATCTTCCACTTGTTCCTATGAGTCACTAGACCAGTCAAACATCTCGGCATGGGGCTGCTCGTAAGGTATTTCACCTTCTTCAAGATCACTTGGTCTCGGTTCAGATTGTTGCTGAGGTACATAAAGTACAATTTGTTTTTCAGCATTTTCCTTTTGTTGTCGTTCATAAACTTCATCGGCCATATGTTGTTGTTGTTGACTCCCAGACCCACCTGAACTTGTACCTACAGATAAATATGAACTGAGTTGAGGAACAGGTACAACTGGTACATTTGCAGCCGCAGAGGGAGAAGTCATATATAATCTTCTTCTTTTCTCCCCCTCGGGTTGATCATCAGGATCTTGATCATCCCGCCTCCTCTTGCTTCCCTGAGCCTGAGCCTGACAAGTTTGTTCAAGTAGTGTCAGCCGATCAGTAACCTTTGATAGAGAAGTATAGAAACCTCTGGGGATCCCATCTATCTTGTTGTTTACGTCTTCATGAAACTCTTGAAGGTCATCCACGGAGATTCCCGATGGACGTTGTTCGTTGCGAAGAGTAGTCAGAAGGTCTTGATCATGAGCTGATTCTGGCTGTTGTTCCAGAAGTCTGACATATAGCAAGCTCTTTAAGGCATCAACTGACATAGATGATGGATCAGGTTGTGGCTGTGGTTCTGGCACTGCAGGTCTAGCATTAAGGAGTTCTTCTATTCTGTTCAATTGTTGAGCTTTTGCCTGGGAAGCTTGTTCAATCCGATCCAACCTTTGATTTGTCGTTAGCAGTTGTTGGTGGATTTGTGCCACGGCTTGTAGAATGTGATCATGAAGTTCTGCACATGAAACAAACCCGGAATCACGAAGACTTCCGGTTGAAGTACCAGCCACATAGGCAGTACTACCTACTGGAGCAGCAGGAATGTTGGCTCCAGCAGGATTTTCCTCCAATCCTCGAATGGCACCTGAAAAGGTACCACCTCTGGAAGTTGAGGAGACTTGTTGAGCCAACAAGCTCAGTGCATCGATTGTTACCCTGTGTTGGTCAAGATATTCGGAAATCCACGGTATGTCAAATCGTGCATCAAAAGGAGTCGAGGACGATGGAGGAAGTCCTCTTTGTTCAATAGGTCCAACACCCAATTGGGGTTGACCCAGTGTATGTGCTATAACCCTGTGCAATAAAGACGGTGCATTTTGAGAGACACCGTAGTAGCTTTGTGGGGCAGAAACTTGCACGGGTGGGATCACCGCGACTTTTTCAATATGAGGCCCAGCAGTGCTAGGCCCCATAGTGGATGTAGCTTCCCGGCTTTCTGGGTGTGGGGAACCCTCAGCACTTGCTTTTTCTTTTCTCACCTCCTCTCTTTCACTCGAACTCCTAACAACAAAACTATCTTCATCATCACCGCTACCAGCACCATACCCCGCATATTGATCAGGTTGAATGAGAGAGTCAGGGGTGACGGAACCAGTTTCAACATATAAGGAATGACTTGGCGCAGTGATTGGAATATCATGTTCGGGGTCAACTATGGCCCTTCCTGCTGGAAGTACTTCAGCAGTTTGAGTTGAAGGATTCAAAGTGATGACAAGGCCACCTTCTTGAGGAAATGCAGTATCAGGATGAGCAGTGGGTGTCACATCTGGTGAGGTTTGTTGTGGGTCGGTTAATTTCATGAAGGAGGGTGTGCTTTATGTTGGTTGTTCGATTGGTTGCTCAGGAGTGCCCATGAGAGATGTAACAGGTTCAAAGGCAGGGGCATCTCCTGGATGGGAAGCAGACTCATCATGAGAAGAACTAGATGACTCAGAAATTTCTAGACCAAGTTTAGTAAGAACAGCTTGGGTGCGGGTGGATTGAGAAAGTGGTTGAACAATGGCTTGAACAGTGGTGGGATCATATGCATCCCCTCCCTCTCTAATCTCATCACCTTCACCCGCTTCTCCACCCCTCTCTGAATTTTCCCTCTCCTCTTCCCTCTCAGTATCTCCCATAGATAGCTGAGGCCTAACCTCTATTTCCTTACCAGGTGCTACTCCTCCATGGGCAGGTATGGCCGGTTCTGGCACAACCATGGGAGGTATCCCTACACTCGTCCTATAGCTCACAATAATGTCATTTTGCTCACATAGGTCTAATAGAGTAACAGGAAAAGATCTGGGGACAAGCAAGTTGGCCGGAATGGAAGGTTTAATGGATGTGAAAAGTTTAGGGTTGATAGAAGGTAAACCTGCCCGGCGAGGAATTTCAGCATTCCGATCCATCACATATTGGATGATCATTGGCAGGAAGCGGTGGTAGGGAAGCAAGTTTGCATCCTTTTTCTTCTGTGAGTTCTTTCTTAGCATAGTAGCCTTGATATCTTGAAAGAGCAGGAATGCATAATCCACATGCAAGTGGTTGGCTGCAGAAACAAAGAGCTTGAGTTGATTCTATGTTGGAAACTCATACCCCCGAGTGTTTGGGAGTAAGACACCTTTGAAGCACCGTCATGAAAGTGTTATACTTGGGATGTAGACTGGTGCGTTTAAACTGATTCTTATGGGTGAGCTCCCTATCATAGCCTATTTCCCTAATGGATGTAAGACATGCCTCCTCATTAGGGATTTCTTCAAATTCTGTAGCTGGAGGTCTGCTGACTGCAGTGGGCAGTTCAAAGATTGTTCTGAGGTGATTTAGTTGAATGTTAACTTGAAATTCGTCAACCTCAGCATGTATGACCTCCTTTCCTCTTTCATTAAGTCTGACATCACAAGTTTTCCAAAACTGTTGGACATATAGCTCAGGAACATGTGTGCCTGTGGTGGCTGGGTTGTAGGTTAAGAGGTGATTTAGTGGATGGATCTTGAGGATTTCTGTGACTATGGGATAACTAGGGGTTTTGAGTTTGGTTAGGTCTATATAGTGGTTATTAGGATGAGTCCTGGTGTTGAGGAACTCAGCTTGAGGCATTATCTCCTCTAGGTCACGGATAGCTTGTCAGGATCGGATATATATTATATCAAATAACAAGAACTAACTTTTAAATAATAAATCAGAGTAATATAAAAGTTAATCTTTAACTATGATCACAATCAACTAAGAAGTTGCGGAATCACACTTAATTGATTAAAGAAGGTTTTAAACAAAGATTAATTCAATCAAACAGTAGTTTTATTAACCAACCAGAATGATTACAAAAGCAAACTTCACCCCCAATCTAACTTATTCTGTTAGACGAAGAACACAGACTGTTCTTAGGTTTCAACAAGAAACTTAGAGGCTAAAACACTTTCAGGAAAAAAATAACAATAAGAACAAATGCTTTTAATAATGAGATCAAGTCGTCGTTATCAATTGATCATCTAATGAAGTATATATAGACTCTTGATCCTCCTTGAATTGTTGACAGTTAGGTAATCTTCTATCTTCTGAGATAATCTTGTTAATCTTCAAAGTATTTCGAGATATCTTCTAAGATAGGATTTTCCAAATATAGCTCAACAGAAACTGTTTAATGAACACAACAGTTCTTTAGTCTTCTAACAGTCTTCAGCTTCAAGGTCTTCTAACAGTTTTGACTTTGCCAACTAACAGTTCTCAACTGTTTTCATATTTTCAACAAACAGTTTTAAACTGTTTCACCAACCTTTACCAAACAGTTCTCATTTTCATGCTCAATAACTTAGATTATTTCCCAACAATCTCCCCCTAACTTAAAGTATTGAATAATACATTTAAGTTGTTGGTTTGATCATAGACAAATTAATATAAGTAATGAGTCACATTTCTTCTAATCTCCTTTTGAATCTGTTCAGTAAGTCTTCCTTCTGTTTTGAGTCTCCATGGAATTTAGCTTTAATAAAATACTCCAGCTTAGTCTTGTGATGCCCAATGAAGTTCAAATCAAACCACTCATGCAATGTATTTCCCATTACCACGTAATATGTCCTTGATCTTGCATATACCTTCACTGCCTTTATGGGAAAAGCTTCCTCTGCTGTCAGTTTGGGCATAATCTTCAATGGGTTGCAAATGCTGGTAAGATATTCCATCAAAATCTTGATTCCTTCATTTGGGTCACTAAAGTGCTTAATTCCATATGTATACAATTCTTGTACATCTTCTGGTGAGATTCTTGTCATCATTTGTACAAAATTGTCATATACCTCAACAGATCCATCTTCCCTTGCAATAGTAATGCAATGTTTGTCATTTGCTTTTTCTTCAAACTTCCATTCAACAATATGAGACTTTTCACCTAATTCTTTTTCCAATTTGTCAATCCCTTGCTGAACGTCTACTGTCAGTTTATCTTTCAAAATTTTGTGAACCACAGCAGCTTTGTTTGAAGTGGGAAGTTTCTTGGTTGGCTTAACTGTAACTGTTTTATCTTTTATTACCCTTTTTCTTTTAACTCCCTTACCAGCAGCTTCCTTCTCTTTTTTCTCTTCTTCTTCTAACTCTTTTGTCATTTGAGCACCTATCTTTTTAGCTAGCTCAAAATCTGATTGTTCTTGCAATTCAAGCTCAGCATTCAATCTCTGTGCATATTCCCTATCCCGTTCTTCTTGCTGTTCTTTAGAAAGTTTCAGCTTGGGAATATCAACCATTACTTCCTTTCCTTTTAATGATACAGGGGGCATCTTTTCTTCTTTCTTTTCTTCTTTCTGTTTCTCAGCAAAAGCAATGCCTTTAAATCCTGCTTTAGGAGGAAGTGGTTCCAACTTCTTTACCTTTCCTTCTAGCCATCCATCATCGATCCTTTGAGCCATTTTAAATGTGCTGATGTTGAGAATTTGAGCACCTATTTCAATTAAGTAATTTTGTTTGACTTTGGACCATGATCTGAAAGCTTCAGTCGTTGGATAATCACCTTGCATAACCATTCTGTTAATCATCACTCTATCCACCGCTGATAACCTTTCTTCTTCAACTACAGCTGTTTGCACATCTTCAACAACAGTTTCATCAACTACAGCAACTGTTTCAACAACTTCAGCAGCAACTGTTGGCTCAATGGTTGCAACTGTTTGTTCAGTTGTAGCAACAACTGTTTGTTTATCCTGTGGAACTGTCTGTTTAACTCCTTCCTGCTTGGATTTTCTTTTTCCTTTAGCTTGAGCAGTTGAAGAGGTTTTCACCAAGGATTTGGGTTTAAGCAACATCTCATGAGTATGAAGAACATTTGTTGCTTTCTTCAGATTCTCATCAAGAAAGTTCAGCTGCTTATCTTGCCTTATTAGCACCTCATTGTGAATTGCTACTACCTTGAGTACTTCAGTTGCCTTCTCCAACTTTTCAGTCAGTTCTTTTATCTTCTCATCTTGAGAAACTATCCTTTTGTTTTGAAGAGCAATCCTTTTCTTTAGGTGTATATGAGCAGCAAGGTAAGGTGCAAAGTTAGGATCCGTCAATGCATGTTGTTTCAGTCTAGTCTCAATGTCAGTTAGTGTTTCCACTGTGACCATATCATCGACATTTTTCACTGGTGGCTTACTCCCCTGAGTATCACCATCAGTACCCCTCTGTTCTTGGTTCTGGGGATTACCAGAAACTGTTTTACTAGTCTCTGTTGCCATGGTTGAGGTCTTAGCTATGTTAACACTGTCCTGTTTATCCCTTGCAGATAAAACAGTAGTGTCAGCCTCAAAGACCATATGATCACCCTCTTGAGGAATGATCACCTCCTCATTGTGCCTGGGAGACAGCACCAAAGGTTCCCTTTCGATATTCTGCACAGGTAAATGCTCCTGTGCAGGGCTAACAGTTTGGGGTTCTCTAACTGTGGTGGAAGGAGCACCAACAGTTTTCCTCTTCTTTCTAAATATTTTTAGTGCAGGGGCTTGTGTTGTAGCTCTTTCAAAAGAAGCAGGTTGGAAATTTTGAGTATCTTGGACTGTGGGTTCCAGTGTTGGTGGTGTAGCAATACGATGGGTTTCATGCTCAACATTGGCAGTCCTGTTTCTTGACAGAAACTCCACCATTTCAGAGAGTGGAGGAGTTATGGCACCAGAGAAACTCTTGCCATTAATCAACAGTTTGCTCAAAGTGGAAGCCACATGAGCAGAGGGAATAATGACCCTCTTGTGTGTTTTCAGATTTGGCAACAAAAAGTTTAACAATACTTGCACAAATCGAGGATACATCAAAAAGAGACCATACTTGGTCCCTAGATGTTTTACCATGCCATTGAAAATTAATTTTGAGAAATTGAAGCAACGATTGTTGGCCAAACAGATTAAGGCCAAAGCAATGTTGCTTCCAAACTCGTTCCATCCTGTTCTTTTAGGACTAATGCACTGCTGGAGAGTATGGATTAAATACTTCCAGTGAGCACAAAATTTTCCTTTATAGAATGTACCCTTCCCTGAAGGACCCTCATACCCAAGCTTAACAAGCTCGGCATGCAAAAAATCTAGTGAAACTGAATCAGAATACTCACCCTCACTATCATTGAGTTGTAGAATTTGGCGAATGGTGTCCTCAGAGATTGAGACGGTCAACTCATCAATGGTAGAATCAATCCATTGCACGTCATCAGTTGTTCGAAGTTGAGCATGTTTCCAAAACTGATCAATGTAAGAAGTGTATATAGTAGGATTGATGGTGAGTGCAGTGTTGAGATCGGACAATGAGAGATAATCAATCATATCGTGAAACATGTGAAGATCATCAGGTTTTGAAAGAAAAGCAAGCATGTTATGTTCCTTGACGAATGGAAGGGGAGCCATGGTGATTTGATAGCAGAATTCTAGGGTTTTAGCGTTCAAACGAAGTTCAGTATGCGTAAAGAAACCTCTGAGGAGAGAATGGTTTATATATGTTTCGATTTTTGAACGTAATCCAAAGGCTTTCAAACTCCTGCAAAGACCAAAGCACCCTTTAAAAGCTTAACAGTTGACGGACAAAAATGAACTAACAGTTGAGAAACTGTTTTTACTAGCTTAACAGTTGACGGACAAAAATGAACTAACAGTTGAGAAACTGTTTTCATAAGATGTAACAACTGTTATTCAAAAGTTCACTCCCTTTTGTTTGATCATTTATATGAATTGACAGTTGTTTAGGATTTACAACTGTTCTTTATTTCTCGCCCTTAGTTGACAAAATTCTCCCCCTCAGTTGCACATGGACTTTGTCTAACAGTTGCCGAAGCCATATGCTAACAGTTGAAAAACTGTTAGTATTGATTGAAACAGAAATGTGCAACTGTCAAACAAACTTTCGGCTCACATATATCAAATGCTGAAGCAATAAAAATAAAACATTAGAGAACACAGTCATCAACATAAGATATATTTTATTCAAGATAATCACAATTGATCAAGACAATATACATTATCTTTTCTAGGTATTCTTAAAAGAACATCCTTCTCATTTAATTTAAAATCTTTTGAAAGAATAATGCATTCTGAATCTGTAAACAAAACTTTGTTTCCATTGTCACAGATTTGAGATACACTTAACAGATTGTACTTAAGCTGTTCAACAAAGAAAACATCATTAAATGTAAGTGTACCTGCCTCAACAGCTCCTTTACCTGTGATTTTTCCTCCCTTTGGATTTCCTCCAAATGCTACAAATCCTCCATTGATTCTTTTGAAATCCTTCAAACATTGTGGATTTCCAGTCATGTGCCTTGAGCATCCACTATCCACATGCCAGATAGATCCATGATTGGCCCTATGAATGCTCTGCACAAATAAAATCAGTTAGTAGCAGGAAGTACCCAGGCCATGCAGGTCTTGGGTACACCGTTCAAGTCATAATACTTAAACAGAGTTTGGTTCTTTTTGATTTCATCCAACTTAGATTTCTCTAATTTGTGTGATGAATACTTTGTAAGAACATGTGGTTTCCAACTGTTGTGATTAACAGTGGATACCTTTGAACAAACAGCTGGTGGAGTTGGTAAAACAGATGAATCAACTTGTGATTCCTTTTGATTTTCAGTTTGAAGAACAGTTTTACCTTCTCCAGAATCAGTTTGTTTTTGAATTTTCATCCAAGCCAAACCAGCAGTTTTTGGTTTTGCTAAAACAGTTTTGGAACTGTTAGTTGGTTTGGATGTAACAGTTTTAGAACTGTTTGCCAGTTTTGGCTTAACAGTTTTAGAACTGTTATTCTGTCTTTTGGGACTTTTGTTTTGAGTGCCATTGATCTGTGGGTTATAGTAACAGTCTTGAACTAAATGATTAGATCTTCCACAAATGTAGCACTTTTTGGTTTTTACAATAGGTAAACCAGTTCTTTGTGACCAGAATTGGTTCCTATTTCTTTGATTTCCTCTAACAGCTGCAGATTGAGGAAACTTTTGGACACCATGTTTTTGACATGTGCATGCAGGCACTTCAGTATGCCTTTTCTTAGATTTGGGTTTAGCCTGAGGTTTTGCAACTTCCTTCTTCTTCCTAGTATACACAACTTCACCAACTTTCTCCTTTCCTTTGGCTTTGGTACTAACAGTTGGGCTTTTTAGCTTAGAACTGTTTGGGTTCTT
Source organism: Pulicaria dysenterica (assembly GCA_947179395.2). Classification (NCBI taxonomy): domain Eukaryota; kingdom Viridiplantae; phylum Streptophyta; class Magnoliopsida; order Asterales; family Asteraceae; genus Pulicaria; species Pulicaria dysenterica. Next base: position 32,280,917 of record OX359289.1, on the reverse strand, counting down.
GTTGGAACTGTTAGTGTAAAGATGAGGACTATTTGTAACAGTTGTGGAACTGCTAATAGAGTTAACAGTTTTTGAGGATTTTGGCTCATTGGTGAGGGGTTCAGTGGATGCTTTTACAAACACCACAGGTTGTAAAGATGATTTTGTGGGAATGGGCTCACACAAGATGTGATTTTCATATGGAATACCTTCATCCTTCTTCACAACTTCCTCATTATCTTCAACACTTACTACTGACACAACTTCATCTTCATAACTCTCAAACTTTGGATCAGCTGACTTAAGTTCATCTTCCAAAGGTTCATTAACATATCTGTCAGCTACCTCAGACATTGGAGTTATGTAGTTTTGGTTGTATGGAGGTGGGGTTTGTTTGTATCCTAGGCCAGTTTTCACCTTGTCTCTCACTTGAGATTGTAGCAGAGTCTCAAGCTTAAGGTTTGCAGCCCTGAACATTCCAAGATCAATGTCCACACCCTCCAATTTCTTTGTGAGTTCATCCACCTTGCTTTCTTTTTCCACCAACTTCTTTTTCAGACTATCAATCTCATCTTGAAACTGCTCTTTCTCCCACTTATGATATTTTCTATCATAGTCCATTTGCAGTTCATTAGCCTGATAGTCTTTAATTTTCTTTTCAAAATCTTCTATCACAGCAGTATACTCATACCTTCTCTCCTCCATTTTACTTAGAGCAGCACATACTTTCTTATTGTGCTCTCTAAATCTCTTAACAATAGCTCTACATTCACCAGGACATAGTTTAGAAGATACCTGTATGTCCTCAGATTCTGGAGAATCCATCTTGATGGAGGAGTCAGTCAATGCCATCAAAGCTTTGTTGCTGGTAGCCTCCTCTGCTTGATCACTCCAATCAAATCCATGGCCTTCTTGTGAGACCAATGCTGAGGAGGTATGGTTCTGAGTTTGCCTCTGACCTTGATTCTGAACTTGTCCACCAGATTTGCATTCTCTTGCAAAGTGGCCAAGTTGTTGACATTTGAAGCATCTAACCTTTGATTTGTCAAATCCAGCCTTGCCATCAGCTCTGAAGTTCATGTTTTGCCTTCCAGTTCTTTTAATGAATCGCTTGGCTCTAACGGTAAGCATGGCCATCTGCCATTTGAGATCCATTTCCTCAAGATCATCAGGGTGCACTTGTTCAAGATCCTCATTGGTGAGGGTTGAATGAGCATGGCTGGCAAGAAAAGCTTCAAGAACTGCATCTGGAGTATTCATATCTAGTCCAACACCAGAACTAGTACCTGCACCACTATCAAGAGAGTTAGTTAATGAATGGTTTGATTCCATACCTGAGGAAGATAGGAGAGCAGCATTATGACTAGGGATAGCAGTTTTTCTTTTTCCCTCTATCTCTCCCTCAAACACTATCAAACTATTATAGAGGTCATCTAACTCTATGTCTTCAAGAGAATCCTTGGTTCTCCATTGTGCAGCAAACACAGTCCATTCATCACCTAGAGACCTAAGAAATTTTCTATTTATCTCATCTTGATCAAGCCTAACCTTAGCACTCTCCAGTTGACTCACCAGTTTGTAAAACCTATCAAAGATTTGGGTGATACTCTCATTTTTCCCACTAGTGAAGTTCTCATAGGCTTGTTTAAGAAGATCTCTTTGGTTTCTCTTAGAACTAGCATTCCCAGCAAACCTCTTTTCCAGAGCATTCCAAAGTTCATGAGCATCATCAAATTTCTTGAATTGATGTTGATACTCATTGGGAATTGCAATCTGAAGGATGCTGAGGGCTTTCATCTCAATCATTCTACTTTTCTTTTCAGCATCTGTCTTTGGTGGTGGTTTCTTCTTTGGTTTTCCATTCTCATCCAGTTCAATGGTATTAGTAGGAACAGTTTCAATGATTTGCCAAACATCATAGTCCATTAGTTGGACATGCTGTTTAATTCTTAGTTTCCACATCTCAAAATCAGATGGTTTGAGCATGGGAACACGAATGTTAGACCCTGACCCACTGTTATCAGAAGAACCTCCCGAATCCATTGAAACAAATTGATTTAAAAGAAAAACAATTTGAAAAATAAAGCAAGGTAAAGCAAAGACCTTCAACTGGTGATCAAAGGAACCTTAATGATAAGGCTCTGATACCACTTGTCAGGATCGGATATATATTATATCAAATAACAAGAACTAACTTTTAAATAATAAATCAGAGTAATATAAAAGTTAATCTTTAACTATGATCACAATCAACTAAGAAGTTGCGGAATCACACTTAATTGATTAAAGAAGGTTTTAAACAAAGATTAATTCAATCAAACAGTAGTTTTATTAACCAACCAGAATGATTACAAAAGCAAACTTCACCCCCAATCTAACTTATTCTGTTAGACGAAGAACACAGACTGTTCTTAGGTTTCAACAAGAAACTTAGAGGCTAAAACACTTTCAGGAAAAAAATAACAATAAGAACAAATGCTTTTAATAATGAGATCAAGTCGTCGTTATCAATTGATCATCTAATGAAGTATATATAGACTCTTGATCCTCCTTGAATTGTTGACAGTTAGGTAATCTTCTATCTTCTGAGATAATCTTGTTAATCTTCAAAGTATTTCGAGATATCTTCTAAGATAGGATTTTCCAAATATAGCTCAACAGAAACTGTTTAATGAACACAACAGTTCTTTAGTCTTCTAACAGTCTTCAGCTTCAAGGTCTTCTAACAGTTTTGACTTTGCCAACTAACAGTTCTCAACTGTTTTCATATTTTCAACAAACAGTTTTAAACTGTTTCACCAACCTTTACCAAACAGTTCTCATTTTCATGCTCAATAACTTAGATTATTTCCCAACATAGCTTGAGCCATCTTATCTGTACAAATGGATAAAATAGGTAAGTCAAAGATACAGAGATATGCATGAGAACCAACATTCAATTGTGAAATTTGGTCAAACTTAAGTGATTGAAGAAATGTTGACCCTGATTGACCAAAACTTTAGAGTTTGAAATTTTGTGAAAACCTTAACTCTGAAAAAAGACCCCTTTGTGTACAGGATGATTTTAAGTATAAAAAAGTTGTTTTGAGAATCTTATTATGGTAATTGAACAGTAATAAACAATTTTGTAGTACTGGAGCATATTCCAAAAATCATCCTAAGACCTCTTTTTAGGCCAAAAATAGAGTTTATAGTGAAAACTCATACACCTTAAGAACACGAAGAACACTTTTCGAGATATATGAAATATTTTTACATCAAAGTGTTCCCCATATGGTCAATAGTCCCATCGCAAACTTGAATTGATCAAACAAGTTTGTTTCATGTCCCAAAAGTTCACCTAAAGTCTCGACAAACCCTATCACATTCTGAAGTTCTAGGGCCAAAAATCACCTTTTTAACTCAAAATTTTCAAGATGTAAACCGTACAAGTTGTTACCTTTGTGATTAGGAGTATTTTGATACTAAAATGGCAAATTTTGGCAGAGTAACGAGATGTTTTTCAAAATCAAGTAACCAAATCGAGAGAGTGTTTGTGAGTTTTGAAAGTTTGAACTTGTGAAGTGACCGATGGGGGATGAGACGGTTATAAAGTGAAAAAGACACATGTCACTCGTTGATTGGACCAAGAACGTGTAAAAAGACGGCTGATAGGTAAATTCGGGCGGCTGATAGAAATGTTCAATCGCATGCGATTCACACTTTGGTGTGTTAATCGCATGCGATTCAGCTCAGGAGTTGGGCTCATTTCTATCAATTCATCCGAATCGCATGCGATTCACACTATCTTAACCCAATCGCATGCGATTCAAGGTTTGTTTGACATGCGATTGAGATGTTCATTTCTAGTATGCTATCGCATGCGATTAAAGGATAATTGACAAGTTATCCCATGCGATAGAGTTCCATGCGATTGAACTAAGACTTAGAAATTAATGTGTTGAGATTGTAAGTGATTCCATGCGATTGATGCATAGAATGCGATTGGCAGTTAACACACCCTAACACTTGGGAATTTTTCTGAAAGTTCAAAGTATCTGGAATGTTGAGTTGAAAAATTTTATATTCCAAGATACTTTGTTTGAAGTTGTTTATTTTCACACACTCCCCCTAGGATGATGCATTTGTTTTTCACTTTGGGAATTGTGTCAGTTGTAAACTTCTCCCCCTACACATGTGCACAATGTGTATTAAATTTTTCCGTACACATTTGTAACATGTGTAAAACCAGGAACAAACTTCACCTTGATTAGTGCAGCAGATATCTGCACAGAGAACAAACAGTATAACACCTATTCTAAACTAAAGAAAAGAAAGGAAAAGAAAAAGAGATAATAGTATGCTAGATTTCCAGATTGAGCATGCCTAACTTGGATACCAACTCAGTGAATCGACTTTCGTCTAATGGTTTGGTAAACAGGTCAGCCAGCTAATTTTCAGTAGGAACATACTGTAGCTCAATTAACCCTTTCTCAACGTTATCTTTTATGAAGTGATAACGGATATCAATATGTTTAGTTTTAGAGTGGTGTACTGGATTGCAGGAGATGGCGATGGCACACTGAGAGTCACATAAAAGTGGAATTTTTTCATACCTGAGACCAAAGTCTGATAGTTGTGTACGTATCCATAGACTCTGTGAGCAGCACTTTGCAGCAGCAACATACTCAGCTTCTGCTGTAGAAGTGGATACACAGTTCTGCTTCTTTGATGCCCAGCAGACTAACCGATCTCCCAGAAAGTGTGCACTACCAGAGGTACTTTTCCTATCAATCTTGCATCTGGCATAGTCAGCATCTGAGTAAGCATGAAGATCCAGATTTGAGTCCTTTGGATACCACAGACCAAGATCCATAGATCCCTTGAGATATCTGAAAATACGCTTAACAGCTAACAGATGAGACTCCTTTGGATTCGCCTGATATCTGGCACAGAGACAGGTAGAGAACATGATATCTGGACGACTTGCAGTTAGGTACAGTAAAAATCCAATCATCCCTCGGTAAGTTTTGAGATCCACTGGAGAGCCATCTGGATCTGCTGAAAGTTATGCTTTCGTAGCCATGGGTATGGAGATAGGATTACAGTTGAGCATATCATACTTGGTGAGAAGATCTTTGATATACTTAGACTAGCAAATGAAACTGCCATGACTCAACTGTTGTACTTGGAGTCCGAGAAAGAATGATATCTCTCCCATCATACTCATTTGAAATATGTTTGCCATTGTTTGTGCAAACTCTTCACTGTACTTTGGATTCGTAGATTCAAAGATGATGGTCATTCACATATATCTGAACAAGAATTTTGTCCCTACCTTTATTCTTTGTGAATAGAGTGGTATCTGTCTTTCCCTTTGAATAACCCTCACCTATCAAGTACTCAGATAAGACATCATACCATGCACGTGGGGCTTGTTTTAAACCGTACAAGGCCTTATCTAGAATATATACATGGTTAGGGTATTTAGAGTTGATAAAACCTTATGGTTATGAGACATACACTTCTTCTTTATGTACACCATTGAGAAAAGCTGTCTGCACATCCATCTGAAAGACTCGAAAGCTGCGGGAGGCTGCATAGGCAAGAAAGAGTCGTATAGCCTCAATTCAAGCAACGGGGGCAAAAGTTTCATCATATTCAATCCCCTCTTGTTGATTGTAACCCTTAGCAACCAACCGAGCTTTGTTTCGGATAACCACTCCATCCGAATCTCTTTTGTTCTTGAATACCCATTTAGTTCCAACAATAGATTTCCCATAAGGCAGAGGAACTAATCTCCAGACTTTGAGACGATCGAATTGGTGAAGTTCTTCTTGCATTGCAATCGCCCAATAAAGATCATCTAATGCCTCACAAGTCTTGGTGGGTTCAATCATACTCAAGAAACCCGCAAATTGACATTCATTGGTTGTTGCTGATCGTGTTTGTATGGCAAGAGAGGGATCTCCGATTATGTTCTCTTCTGAGTGATGTCTGGTCCACTTTATTTCATGGGGGGTAGAGGAAGAAGGAATAAGATCTTGAATGTGTCTTGCCTCTTCTTCATCCTCTCTGGAGAAATTTGGGTCTGAATCAAACACAGGTGAGCTATCTTGGTCAGCTATATGAGCAGTCACAGGGGGCTGTGTGACTGAGACAGATGTAGAATCTTCAGCATATAGATCAGCAAATTGGTTTGTCTCAGTGACCATAGGAGCTGTGATAATGAAACTTGTTTATGCAGCTGTGTTGTCCCTGTTTTCAGTCACAACTGGGGAAGATTCAGAACGAAAGAAATCAAACATAAAGTCAAGATTAGAATTTGAACTGGAAGAAATGTCTGATTCTTTATTTTAAATAGTTGGTCCTGAACAGGTATGTTCAGAAGCATCTACTGTTGATTTAGGTGAAAAATCTGTAACATTCAAAGAATCATCAAATGTTACGTTGATACTTTCAACAATGCTCTTTGTACGTTTGTTGAAGACTCTATAGGCTTTCGACTCAGTGGAATAACCTAAGAAAATAGCTTCATCAGCTTTAGGAGCAAACTTTCCTAGATTATCCTTGTCATTTAGTGTAAATCAAGAATGAGTAGATTATAGTATGAACTTTGAGAGAATTTGGGCAAAAACACCTTTAAGTGTGTGTATTCTATTTAATATGTCAAAGTTACAATAAAGGTGAGGGTTACATTGTATTTATACCCTAACCCTAAAATGCATATTCTATTACAATAATATTATCTAGATCTAATCACTAATACAGATCTAACAATCTCCCCCTTGATTGGATCTAGACAAAGTTTCGTTCACCTAGGATTTTTTGCCATCTACGAAGAGTGGCCCTCTCTTGCATTTTCTCTTCAATCTTCTCTATAACTTCAGTTAGGCTTACTCTTGTAGATTGATCAAAGTCATCCTTGAGGCTGAAGCTGTGCTCTTTGATCTTGATCATCCAGACTCTGAGTGATCCATCTGAATAGCCATGTAGTTCATTGATCCTCAGGAAAAACTTCTCCTTATGACTGTTGAATAAAACTCTACCATCATCTGTCTCACCAGTCTGATCATCCTTCCAAACAGTTTGATACATTTCAAGCTCGTCAATTCTAGGATGAGAGGTGTTTGGCTTCAATACATTAATCTTTGCTTTATCTGCCTCTACACCAAACTGGAGATCAGTTCTTTCAGCAAGTCTAATTCTTTGCTTCATAAAGTCCAACACGATCATATAGCCTGCATAGTTTGCCTGAGAACTATCTTTCTTAGCTTTAAGTACTTCCTGTATGTATTCAACGTCAGCAAAACTGAGGTGTTTCAAGTCCACTTGGTTGAATCCATAGTTTTTCTGATCTGATCTTTGAACATGAAAGTACACCCAGATTACATTGAGAATTTTGCTAAAAACGCACTTGAGTTTGATTATCGGAAACTTAGATGCTACTTCTTTCCTTGAGAGCCCATGCCAGTTCAATAACAAACCTTTTACCAGCTTCAGTGACATCTGTGACTCCCATCAGATTAACAGGTAATTCATCTTGTAGTTGATATGTGTAAATACCCTGAATCTTTTCTTCCAGAAAGGCAATAGCAGCATCAGAAGCTTTCCAATTTCTATTAGTCTTGTTCAAGGCCTTTATGGTTAACACAGCTCCTTTTCTGACATCTCTCATGCCTGTAGTTAAGATTGGATCTGGATTGTAATCTTTAGGTATTTTCCATTCAGCACCCCTCTTCATCTTTCTTAACCTTTTCAGTTTATCTTGTTCCCTCAACAAATCTCTTGGAGTTTTTCTAAATTCGCCCGGAGTTGGAGGAAATAAGTCAGCCACTTCTTTGTTCAACCTTAAGACACTTGTAATGTCGAACTTCTCACGAGTTGGAGATTCATCTACCTCAGGCTCTTCAATCCTTGATGTTGTTACCGTTTTTGTTTCTTTTATTTTGTTGATTTGTTGTTGAAGAGTTAGTTCCTTTTCTTGTTCACCAGCTTCTGTTACAAATGACCCATAGGTATCAACCACATTCTCAGTTTCATGCAGATAATCAAACGCTTCATCCACCTCATCAACCAACTGCATTTTCTCTTTACCTTTTCTCCTACCCCTCTTTGGTGTTGGTTCTTTTCTTTGTGAAGAAGGAGCAGCAGATAGCTTTGATAATATAGAAGTGATAGGCACAGTCATACCACGGTTCTCCCCCTCAAAATGATCTGGATCTGGATCCTGATCATTATGTTTCCTCTTCATCCCCTGTGCCTTACAAGTTTCTAGCGAGGCTTTCAATGCAGCATTAAGAGCAGCCTCTTCCTCCGCATTGAGATTCTCCTCCTGAATAAGTGGCTCGTCGTCAACATCCCTTATCGGATCAATGGCATCCAATCTTTTATGAAAACCGGCTCCGAACGCGGCTATGCTTTCTCTCATTTCTTTCTTAAAGCTTTCAAAATATGATTTCTTGTATTCAGTTCGAAGTAAATCAACCAGGGTAGCATCTTCTTCATTATTATCCGGTCTAGCCATCAGCTATGCATATAACTGAGATTTCAACTCCTCCACCGACACATCAGGACCTTGTTTCGCCACGAGCCTGTCTAACTTCTCATTAACAACATCAATTTTAGCATGAACGGCAGATAAAGCAGTTTCAAGGTCAACCTTAGAAATAAATTCTGAGGCAACCATACAAACTTTTGAAGTTGTAACTAGACCGGGATCACTTAGATTGCCCGTTGAGGCTGTAACAACTGGAGGAACAAATCCTGCAGAAGTAGAGCCACCCACGTTCACAGCTGGTGCAGGGTTGACTGTGGTGGGATTTCCATCTAATCCTTGAATTCTACGAAGAGTAGCTTCTATAGATGTTCTGCTAGGTCCTGCAAGTAGGATCCTAGATGATGGTACAGATGTGTCTTTGTGTTTAGAAAGAAGTGGGCTTGCAATGTGCTCTTGAAAATGAAAGTCGGTAGCCTGGGGAGAACTTGCACCTGTTTCAATACCTACTGTCTCAGAAGAAGACTTCGGTAGATCATGTGTTAAATCCCCGTGAGAAGATGAAACAGTATCCTTTTGAGAGGATTCTGAGTGGCTGAGTGGGGTTTGTGCATGCTCTGGTGGGATGCCAGAGTCTTGTTCAACACCAGGACTGACCCTGTCAGACCCGATGGCAGATATGGTGTCCCGGCTTTTTGTGGTTGGGGAACTCTCAGCACTCTTATTTTCTTTTTGCGCACTTTCATTTTTTTTTCTTTTAACCTTTCTTCTTCTTCTACATCAAAATCAATGTCAAACATATCATCATGTGCAAACACAGTTGTGTCCTTTGTTGTTCCCTCAGGTGTAATAATCATACTTTCAACATTATATTCTACACCCTGAGCTGGTGTTTCCTGAGATTGAGATTTTTCAATAAATTTTCTTATAGGCATAGCATCCTCCTCATCTCCCTCTCCTATAGTCTCACCTTCCTCATCCACTTCTTCCCCCCTCTCAGAATTTTCTCTCGAATCTCCCCCGTCAGTGTCACCCGAAGACGACTGACTACTATTCTCTAATCCCTCAGGTTCTACTGTTCTTTGGGTAGGATCAACAGGTTCTTGTCGATCCGGAAGAACGATATGATTCTCACTCACATATGCCTGAACAGTTAGATCATCTAGATCCATTAACATAACCAGCTCAACAGGCATAACATAAGCCTGGATTGTAGGATTTTGAGGAATCTTATAAAGCTTTTGCATTACATAGATGGTAGGTTTAGGATCATTGTCCCTCCGATTAATCTCATTCCATCCTGATACTCTGTACAATCATGGATAAGAACCGAGGATAAGGTAGAAACTTCTTTGCTAGAAGTGGAATCTGTTTCTGATGAACCACCTTTTGCAGATCTTGAAAAATAATAGACGCGTAGTCTACGTGCCAATGTTTAACCATGGCAACCAGTATTTGAAAGGCACTTGAACTTCCACCATCAACCCCTCTTGAAATACTTGTTAGGCATATGTTGATTATTGCATATAGCGTCTGCCAGATCGGAACCAAGTTAGATCTTTTGAAATGTGCATTCTTTGTTAAAACACCATTGAAACCCAGATCAACCACATGTGGGTAAATGTCCTTGCCAGATGGAATCGGATCAAACTGCTATTTGTGAGTATAGGTACCCTTTGCAGTTGGCAGTCTTAGCATTCTCCTCAACTGATCAGTAGTATCAAATGAGAATTCAAGATTTTCAATCTGGCCAGCAATTTGATTTTGGCCCTCCTCAATAACTAAGTTATGCATGGAACTCCAGAGTTGTTGTACATAGACCTCGGGGATGTGAGGTTCTTCATCATCAGCAGTAGGATTATATGTAAAAAGGTGGTTTAATGGATGAGATGCAATGAGTTCAGAAATGATAGGGAATTAGGTAGTGGTTGTGATGGAATCAAATCAGTGATTGTTGATGAGAGAGGGAAGGTAATTAGTAGAGGGAAACAATTGTTCAGAGGGAACAAATGCTGGTGGATTAGCAGGATTAGCCATCTGCAATAAGTCATAATTAAAACCCTTCGTTAGTTATCAGATGGTCAACAGATCAGATCATATGTCACTGTTCCTTCCCTGTGGAAAAAATTTGAAAATTTGAAAATTTTGAAAAATGTCAAAAAAATGACCAAGTGTTTAGTCAGAATTGAGGAATTCCGATTAAAACTTAGACTCAATTCCGAGCACATGGATTCCGAGTGTTAAAAAAATGTTCAATTCCGAGTAAAACTTGAAATCCGAGTGAACAATTCAACATGAATTCCGAGCAAAAGGTTGAAATCCTATCAAGGACATTCCGAGTAAGAGTAATGGAAGCATTCCGAGTGAAATGAGTGGACTCGGAATCCAAGTAAATTGAGTTACTCTGCACTTCACTCGGATTCCGATTAAATTGATCAAGTGTTCCACAAAAGTCAGCTCTTCACTTCACTCGAAATCCGAGTAAATTGATCTATGCTTAAGTGTTTCAGTTCTAACTCTTAACTTCACTCGGAATCCGATTCATTCATGTGTTCATAACAGATTCAAACACAAATTTTCAAAGTCAAATTTTGACATGGCAGATCACAACCGAGTGATCGTATTAGCATTTTAAGCATCTTTAACAATCAAACTACCCCCTTTCAAGAACAGTAAGTAGTCCTATTTGTAGATCTACAACCCGAAAACCCTCATTATAAAAAATCAAGAACATATGATTTAGACATGATTAAATGATAATGTAAGCAATTAGTACGTATACTAAGCATGTAATCACTACAACGAAGCATGTAATAAGCATTAACCTAGATTAAATCATCAAGTAAGTATGAAATCGGTGAAAACCCTCTCGACAGTTAGGGTGTTTCACGAACAGAGCAGTACAACTATGCCATTAATAGACAAAGTAGAGGAAAAGGAATGTACCACTGAATTCGCACAAGGATATAGATCGAAAACTCAGAAAATCAAAGCAATCAGTACACGGTTGAAGATCCAATCGGTGATGAGAGAAAAAGTCGTGAGGAGAGAAAAGGATAATAGGGAATCCGAGTAAAAGTCAAAAATCCGAGTCCTTTACCTTTTAAGCAGATGTGTCGCTCGGATTCCGACTAAAGTGTTCAGAATGTTGAATGCATACTAAAGTTAGTCGGATTCCGACTAAAAGACTTGGAATAATTAATTCCTTCTGAATGGAGTTGGATTCCGACCAAAAGGCTCGGAATTGACAATTCCTATTGAATTTTAACTTGTGAGATTTAGGATTCCTTTTTTTGAAAAATTTGAGATGTTTTTTTTTTTTTTTCAGAAATAAACAAAACAGATAAAAGATAAAACAGATAACTCTCCCCCTACAAGTACGAACTATCAGTAGTTCATAACTTGTCAAACCAGATAACTCACCCACTGAACTCAAGTATCTATCTTTGTAGAACTTTATCGTTAGACCTAAAGTACAGTTAAATACTCAAATTCAACAAGCCTAATTTCGAAACTAGAGTATGAAAACGATTTTCATCTAACGGTTTAGTGAAAATGTCAGCAAGTTGATTTTCAGTAATAACATACTTTAATTTTATCAAACCTTTTTCAACATAATCTTTCAAAAAGTGATACTGGATGTCAATATGTTTTGTTTTGGAATGATGGACAGGATTGCATGAAATGGCAATAGCACTCTGAGAGTCACACATCAGCGGAATGTGAGTATAGTCCAGTCCAAAATCAGACAGTTGTGTGCGGATCCACAGACTTTGAGAACAGCAGCTGGCAGCAGCAACATATTCAGCTTCCGCGGTGGAAGTTGACACGCAGTTTTGTTTCTTTGACGCCCAGCATACGAGTCTGTCTCCCAGAAAATGTGCACTACCGGATGTACTTTTTCTATCAAGAATGCACCCTGCATAGTCAGAATCCGAATATCCGATTAGTTCAAAATCAGAATCTCTAGGATACCACAAACCTAAATTTGGAGTACCCTTAAGATATCTTAATATTCTTTTAACTGCTAACAAATGAGACTCTTTAGGATTAGCCTGAAATCTGGCACAGAGACAAGTAGCAAACATTATATCTGGCCTACTAGCAGTTAAGTACAGTAAGGATCCGACCATGCCACGAAAAGTTTTTAAATCTACTGATTTGCCATCAGGGTCAGCAAACAGTTTAGTTCTGATTACCATGGGAGTTGAAATTTGGGAACAATCAGACATATTGTCAGGATCGGATATAGATTATATCAAATAACAAGAACTAACTTTTGAATAACAAATCAGAGTTGAATAAAAGTTAATCTTTAACTATGATCACAATCAACTAAGAAGTTGCGGAATCACACTTAATTGATTAAAGAAGGTTTAGAACACAAAGCAATTCAATCAAATAGTAGTTTTATTGATCAACCAGAATGATTACAATAGCAAGCTTCACCCCCAATCTAACTTATTATGTTAGACGAAGAACACATATTGTTCTTAGGTTTCAAAGAGAAACTTAGAGGCTTAGCACTATTCTGAAAGCAAATTACAACTTGAAGAATGAATGCAATAACTTAAACAATGAGTACGTACGTATTATAAATTCTAATCTAGTATTTATATACTCCTTGATCTTCCTTGATTTGTTGACAGTTAGGTAATCTTCTATTTTCTGAGATAATCTTGATGATCTTCCAAATATTTCGAGATATCTTCAAAGATAGGGTTTTCCATATTTAGCTCAACCGAAACTGTTCATTGGATGCAACAGTTCTGGTTCTTCTAACAGTCTTTGGCTTCAAGGTCTTCAAACAGTTGTGACAATTTTGAACTAACAGTTCTGAACTTTATATAACAGCTTTGAAGTTCACAGCAACTGTTGGTTACAACTGTCTTCACAATCTTCACTAACAGTTCACAACTGTTTTCCATAAACTCTTCTAACAGTTTCAACTTTGCATGTTAAACAGTCTTAATGCTTTAGCTAATTTCCCAACAATCTCCCCCTAACTTAAAGAATTGATCAAAATCTTTAAGTTCTTTCGATCATAGGGTTCCATCACAGACAAATTAAGCATAAGCAAAGAATGAATTCCATATATTTATGCAAAGTAAACTGTTACAATCAAAATTGAGAGAAAACTTACATAGACTTGACTCATGCCAGTCTTTCTTTTAATCTCTTGAACAAATCATCTTTTATTCTATCTGATCCATAGAATTTTGCTTTTAGCATATACTGAAGCTTGACTTTATTGTGCTCTATGAACTCCAAATCAAACCATTGTTGTTTAGTGTTACCCATCACCATATGGTACACTCCAGCTTTAGCATACACTTTTATTGACTTGATAGGAAAAGCCTCATCAGCAATCAAAACTTGCATAATCTCCTTTGGACGACATATGCTTGTTAGATGCCTCATCAAAACTTTTATCTCAATCTCCTCAGTATTTGCAAAATGATTAACCCCATATACATACATTTCTTCAAGATCTCTCTTTGTACAATTATTTACCAATTGAAAGAAATTAGAGTAACTTTCCATCAACCCTTCTCTGACCACAGTTACACCTTTCTTTCCAGTGTCCCCTCTTAACTCCTCAAATCTCCATTCTGTGATATGGGATTTTTGACACAACAGTTTTTTTACCAATTTATCAATCCCTGTTTCTAGTTCAGTTCTCAGTCGGTCTTGTTTAACAACCTTTTCTACAATATGAATCCCTTTGAATCCAGGCTTTGGCTTAATAGGTTTTAACTTTGCACATTTTCCCTCAAGCCATCCATCATCAATCTTTTGTCTCATTTGGAATTCATTGCAGTTCAGCATCTGAGCACCCACTTTCACCAAATACTCTTGTTTCACCTTGGGCCATGTCTTGTAAACCTCAGTTGTTGATTAATCACCAGACAAAATTATCGTATTGATCAACACTCTATCCACTGCTATTAGTTTTTCTTCAACTGTTGATTCACTAGGTGCAACTGTTAGTTCATCCACTGCAGCTGTTTGTTCTGGCACTTCAGCAACTGTTGGTAATGAACTCTCCCCCTCTTTGATTGGAACAGTTGAAGGGGGTCTTGCAGCAGCTGTCAAATGTTGTAGTACTTGATCATGTAGCTTTAGCACCTCATTAGCATGCTTCAAACTCTTGGTCAAAACCTTGATTTGTTGGTCTTGTTGAAGAATCCTTTTGTTTTGTAAGGCAATCTTCTTTTTGAGTTGCACGTATGCAGCAAAGAAAGGTGCAAAGTTGGAATTCGTCAATGCTTGGTGTTGCATTCTAGCCTCAATGTCAGCCAGTGTTGCCACTGTTAACATATCATTGACAGATAAAACTGGCGGTTCACTCAATTGAGACTCCACACCAGTACCCCTATTTACTTGGTACTGGGGATTTCCAGAAGTTGTTTAATCAGTTTCTGTTGCCATGGTTGAGGTCTTAGTTATGTTAATACTGTCATGTTCATCCCTTGCGGATAAAACAGTAGTGTCAGCCTAAAAAACCATATGATCACCCTCTAATGGAGTGATCACCTCCTCATTGTGCCTGGGAGACAGCACATGGGGTTCCCTTTGGGTATTCTGCACAGGTGAATGCACCTGTGCAGGGCTTACAGTTTCAGGTTCATGAACTGTGGTGGAAGGAGCACCAACAGTTCTTTTCCTCTTCTTTTGAAATGTTTTAAGAGTGGGGGCTTTTGTTGTAGCTATTTCAAAAGTAGCAGAGAGGGGATTTTGAGTATCATGGGCTGTTGGTTCTAGTGTTGGTGGTGTAGCAATATGTTGGGCTTCATGCTCAACACTAGCAGCCCTGTTTCTTGACAAGAACTCCACCATTGCAGAGAGTGGTGGAGTTATGGCACCAGAAAAATTCTTGCCATTAATCAACAATTTGCTCAATGTGGAAGCCACATGAGCAGAGGGAATAATGACCCTCTTGTGTATTTTAAGGTTTGGCATCAAAAAGTTTAAGAAAATTTGCACAAACCTGGGGTACATCAAAAAGAGACCATATTTGGTCCCGAGATGCTTTACCATTCCATTAAAGATTAGTTTTGAAAAATTGAAGCATCAATTGTTTGCTAGACAGATGAGTGCGAGAGCAATGTTGCTCCCAAACTCATTCCAGCCTGTTCTTTTAGGGCTAATGCACTGCTGGAGAGTATGGATCATGAACTTCCAGTGTGCGCAAAACTGCCCTTTGTAGAAGGTGCCCTTTCCCCTAGGGCCCTCATATCCCAGTTTTACTAACTCAGTGTATAAATATTCAAGTGAAACCGAGTCAGAATACTCACCATTGACATCATTCAGTTGCAGAGATTGACGAATGATGTTTTCAGAGATAGCGACCTCAGTGCCGTCTATCTTGGAGTCAATCCATTGAACTCCATTTTCCTCTCGCACAGTTGCATTTTTCCAAAACTGGTCGACATGCGAGGTATATATGGTGGGATTAACAGTAAGAGCATGGTGAATGTTGGACATTGAGAGATAATCGATCGTGTCATGAAAGATATGCAGACTATCGGGTTTGGCAAGGAAGGCGATCATGTTGTGCTCTTTGACGAATGGAAGGGGAGCCATTTTGAGTTAGAGAGATAGGATTTAGGGTTTGCGTGTGATTTAAGTTTAGAAAAAGTGAATGAACTGGTGAGGAGGGAATTGCCTTATATATGTTTCGAATATCAAATGCAATTCAAACATCCTCAAAATTCTGCAAAGACCAAAACACCCTTTATTAACTTAACAGTTGACGGACAAAAATAAAGCTAACAGTTGAAGAACTGTTTTCATAAGATGTAACAACTGTTATTTAGAAATAACTCCCTTTTCGAAGATCATGAATTTGGACTAACAGTGGTGCATTCTACACACTAACAGTTGAAGACTGTTTTTGTTAGAAAGTACAACTATTATTAGACAAGTTTCTCCTCCTCAGATGCACATGGATTTTGCCTAACAGTTGTGCAGGCCATATGCTAACAGTTGAAAACTGTTAGTAGTATTTCAAACAACTATTAAAAAAATGTGCAACTGTCAACAAAACTTAGCTCATACACTCATCATAAGCTGATTCATCATAAACAAACCATTAGCCAACACAGACATCAACAAAATATGCATTTTATTCATGTTTAACACAGATGAACTACAAAGTACATGCATTTTCACAAGCCATTGTTGGTACTGTTTATCTAATTGTGCAAGGGTCAACGAAATTCAGTCTTTTATGACTTCGATTTCTACACCCATCTCTTTCTCTAACGGTTGTTTGTCTCTAATGGTTATGGCTTCCATTAGACTCGGATGATGATGATGAGCACTGCCAATACATCATCAGCTAAGACCATGATGTGCATTGGAACTAGTCATCGATTACAATGACCTCCACTGCATCATCATCCGAGGCTAGAACGTCATCATCAGCATCATTTCTTCGAACATTGAACCACACTACTGAGCCTGTAGTGCCTTCCAGGTTCAAGTCGAACCTTAAACAGCAGTTGGTAGGCAACTCGTGGAAGAGTGTGAAGTTTTCAAAATCACCTCTTATACGAATATGATCAGTCATTTTATTTGGCCTACGTGGGTCTAGGTGCTGGGTCAAGGTGAACACATCTCGATCATCATGCATCTCAAGAACACAAGATGAGTATTACCAAAGCTCATGCATTCTAACAAATGGGGCAGGGATGGTTACATAACTTTGTTTAACATTAATTTCTTTGAAGTTTATGAGAAAGGAGTTAGTAGCCATTTGCAAAGAAAATTTTGCTCTTAGGAATGCAAATGTAGGTGTGATTTGTGAAGAATGCATGCAAGCTAATTTATAGACAAACCTGTGGTTGTGAATTGTTCAATAATTTAGCATGCAGTGACTAGTCAAAATAAAGTGACTTACCTTTATCAGTCTGGAACTGTTCTCAATAAAGTATTTTACCTTTACCACATATCAAGGACATTCACGGATTTGAAAACTGTTTGTGGGACAGGCAACCAGATATGTCCAAAACTGGTTATCCGAAGATCCACCAGAATCCATTGAAACAAAGTAATTTGAAAACAGTTTTAAAGAACAAAGCAAGATTGAAGCAAAACCTTCAACTGGTGATCAAAGGAACCTTAATGATAAGGCTCTGATACCACTTGTCAGGATCGGATATAGATTATATCAAATAACAAGAACTAACTTTTGAATAACAAATCAGAGTTGAATAAAAGTTAATCTTTAACTATGATCACAATCAACTAAGAAGTTGCGGAATCACACTTAATTGATTAAAGAAGGTTTAGAACACAAAGCAATTCAATCAAACAGTAGTTTTATTGATCAACCAGAATGATTACAATAGCAAACTTCACCCCCAATCTAACTTATTAGGTTAGACGAAGAACACAGATTGTTCTTAGGTTTCAAAGAGAAACTTAGAGGCTTAGCACTATTCTGAAAGCAAATTACAACTTGAAGAATGAATGCAATAACTTAAACAATGAGTACGTACGTATTATAAATTCTAATCTAGTATTTATATACTTCTTGATCTTCCTTGATTTGTTGACAGTTAGGTAATCTTCTATCTTCTGAGATAATCTTGATGATCTTCCAAATATTTCGAGATATCTTCAAAGATAGGGTTTTCCATATTTAGCTCAACCGAAACTGTTCATTGAATGCAACAGTTCTGGTTCTTCTAACAGTCTTTGGCTTCAAGGTCTTCAAAGAGTTGTGACAATTTTGAACTAACAGTTCTGAACTTTATATAACAGCTTTGAAGTTCACAGCAACGTTTGGTTACAACTGTCTTCACAATCTTCACTAACAGTTCACAACTGTTTTCCATAAACTCTTCTAACAGTTTCAACTTTGCATGTTAAACAGTCTTAATGCCTTAGCTAATTTCCCAACACATATCAAATCGTTTTAATAAATCATTTATATATTTTGACTGATTTATAAAAATCCCATGGTTAAATTGAGAAATTTGCAATCCAAGGAAAAAGTTAACTTCCCCCATCATGCTCATTTCAAATCTATGTTTCATGGTATAGGCGAAAACATCACCGTACTTTGGACTAGTAGAGCCAAAGATAATGTCGTCTACATAAATCTGTACAAGTATATAATCTAAACCGATCTGCTTTTTGAAGAGTGTTGTGTCTGTGGTGCCTTTTGTATAGCCCTTGCTCAACAAGTAATCTGACAGCTCATCATACCAAGCTCTCGGGGCTTGTTTTAAGCCATACAGAGCCTTGTCAAGCAGATATACATGCTGCGGGCGTTTGGGATCCACGAAACCTTCAGGTTGACCAACGTAGACTTCCTCCTTGGGTTTACCATTTAGAAAAGCAGTTTTAACATCCATTTGGTAAACCATGAAGTTCTTATGTGCAGCATAGGCCAGAAATAATCTGATAGCTTCCAGACGGGCTACTGGGGCAAAGGTTTCATCATAATCAATTCCTTCTTGCTGATTATACCCTTTTGCCACGGGCCTTGCTTTGTTGCGTATAACCACTCCATCAGAGTCTTTCTTGTTTTTGAAGATCCATTTAGTACCTACAATGGATTTATCTTCAGGTTTCGGTACCAGGTGCCAGACTTTCAATCGTTCGAACTGATTCAGCTCATCTTGCATGGCAAGAATCCAGTCTGGATCTTCTAAAGCTTAAGAGACTCGTGTTGTCTCTATCATGCTCAAAAAGTTAAGATTTTGACATTCATTGACTGTTGCGGAGCGAGTTCGAACACCGGCGTTCAAACTGCCTATTACTTGAGTATCAGGATGATTTCTCAGCCAGAGAGGCTCGGGAGAATGATCGTCCACTGGTTGAACATCCGTTGCAAATGGATTTACCATTTCTAGTTCGGCAAACGGATTCACTGTTTCAGTCGTTGCAATAGGAGGAGATGTCCGATGTTCAAGAAAAGTACTGATTGTAGCTTCAGCTGCAGAATTCTCCGGATCAGTGTCCCTTGAAACGGTAAGAGTTGTTAGTGTAATTGATTCTTCCGGTTGTGGTTGTACATGGTCAACCCTGTGCACATTGTCAGAAGAAGACTCATTAGTGTTGAAAAATTCAAACATGAAATCTAAATTTACATCTTCATTCTGAATGTGATGATTATGAGATTTATTAGATTGGTAAGCAGGATTTTTCTGAGTCAAAGGTTTGGTTGTCAAAGAGTTTAAGTTTACTAAATCGTCAAATGTCACATTGATACTTTCGACAACAACATTAGTTCTCCGATTTAGAATACGAAAGGCCTTTTTATCTGATGAATACCCCAAAAAGATTCCCTCGTCAGCTTTTGGATCAAACTTAGACAGTTTATCCGATTCATTCAGAACAAAGCACCTATTACCAAATACGTGAAAGTATTTGATATTAGGAACTACTCCATTACACAACTCGTAAGGAGTTTTATTAAAATGACGATGAATTAAAGATCTATTTTGAGTGTAGCAAGCAGTATTGACAGCCTCAGCCCAGTATGATGGTGGCAACTTGGAATATTGTAACATTGTTCTTGCAGCTTCAATCAGTGTTCTATTCTTTCTCTCAACAACTCCATTTGTTCCGGAGTGTAAGCTGCAGAAAACTGATGTGATATTCCTTCAGAATCAAGATAAGAATCCAGAGTCCTATTCTTGAATTCTGTTCCATTGTCAGTGCGTATCGCTTTCACAGGTTGACCTTGTTGTATCTTGTGTTTAGTCAGAAATAGAATGATTTGTTGTGGCACCTCAGACTTGTGACTTACAAACCGAACCCATGTGTAGCGAGAGTAGTCATCCACCATCACCAGTATGTATCTTTTTGCATTTCTGGACTGAACCTTCATAAGTCCACAGAGGTCCATGTGTATCAGTTGGAGAGGAGCTGATGTTGTTGAGACTTGTACCACTTTATGAGGTACGCGTTTTGATTTTCCAAACTCACAATCCTTACACAGATGCTCTTTTTCGAATTTCAGTTTAGGAATACCCCGGACCAGATTCCCGTTTACCAACTTGTTGATGTTTTTGAAGTTAAGATGGGACAACTTCCTATGCCATGACCAGTTCAGATCTAAAGCAGCTTTAGAAAGCAGACAAACAGATGAAGTAGATTCTTTCACAGACAAGTCTATAGTATAAAGATTCGACTTTCTGTTGCCACCCAAAATTTCTTTCCCTTCTTCAGTTCTCAAAGAGCATGACTTCTTTTTGAACAGAACCTCCATACCCTTATCACAGAACTGTCCAATTGAGAATAGATTGTGACCGAGACCCTCTACATACGATACCTTTTCAATCCTAACATTCCCCAATTCCAAAACTCCATGGCCGAGGATTGGTGCTACCTGGTCATTCCCAAACTTGACATTTCCAGAATATTTGTCCACGAACTGTTTGAGAAGACCCTTATCTCCAGTCATATGCTTGGTACACCCGGAGTCCATGTACCAAAGATTACTTTTCTGCACATAGAAACAAGGAGTGAATACCTTACCCATTGTGACATGGGATGAGGTAGGTTAGATATAGAAGCAGAAGACATAACAGGATTAACAGTCAAAGATTCAGATTTCTTTTCCTGTTTTATCTGCCACTTTCTAGGTTGCCATTTTTGTTGAGAGGCTTTGATTGGATTGTTATTTTTATGGACAACAGAGTTGTTTGGAAGAACAGATTTGTTGTTTTCTCTGTTGTTAATAGTGTGGTGTGATGATGACACATGAACATTTATATGATGAACAATGTTGTGAACACGTTGTGATACTGATTTGTTGTTATGCTTCAAGGAAGGTGAGGTTGAAAAAACTGATTTAGTCATTGATTTGGCGACCTTAGATTTGGATTTATTCAAAAATGTTTGTCTCAGTGAACCATTGAGTTTCTCCACTGCAAGCTTGTGAATTTTTTCTCTTCTTTCAGACTCAGCTACCATTCGCATCTCCTCAAGATATTGTTCCCATTGACCAAACAACATTGGTAACCTTCGATGGGCATATTTGCGTAGAAACGGTCGGAGTTGGTTTTTCTTAATCCATTGATGGATGATATAACCTTTACGGTTAACAAACCAAGTAAAGATCATATCCTCTTCAGGATTTCGCCAATGTGGAACGGGTTTGTATCCTCTCAGAATTCGTTCTTGATGATTTGAACAGGCATTAATACAATGACCCTCAACACAACCAATACTAGCACAAAAAATTTCATTTTTCACAACTGGTGATTTTGAAACAGAAGATTGACAATTTAAAACATTAGCGGATTTATCTTTCCAGTTTAAGACTGTTTTACAATCCGTCAAACAAAAACTGTTATGAATTAAACAAAAAGGCGGAGAGAAAGACTGCTTTCTTGAATAAGTGTGGTTCTTCAGCTTCTTGTCTTCACTTCTTTGCTTCTCAGGTAACAGTTCAACATCAGTCTTCTGCACACTCTTCTTTACTGCTTGTTTGACAACACTATTTCTTTTATCTGGTTTAGAATGCAGAGAAAAAGATTTGTTAGATTTATTAAGAAAGTTTGATGATACAGGAGGGGAAGATGCAGATTTTGAAGACTTGGTTCCTGATGTTGACCCTTTTTCTCTTACACTGTTTGAATCACAGAATTTGTTACATTTGTGAGCTACGAATTCTCTACAAGCTTTGGGGCAAGTAGGAATTTTAACACTCCATCCAAGATCATTTTCTGCAAGAAGCCGTGCCATTTTCTCATTTCTCATTTGTTTCTCGATCTCATAAGTAATGATTTGAGGAAGAAGAATGTGTGTACAGTCCAAATTTTCTAAATTAGAACTATTTGATTTTGCTGATTCATTTATTTTTCTTTTCAAATTTTCACATAACCGAACGATTGTTGATTCGTGAGTCTTAACTTTTTTGTTTGCCTTTTTCAGTTCTTCAGAAAATTCTTGAACTTGATTAAGTAAAACATCATTTTCAAATTGCAGTTGATTCACAAATTCAGAGTCAAAATTATGAACATGAGCAGCGGAAGATTTCGTGAAAAACAACTGTTCTAGCAAAATTAGATTATCTATCTCAAGCATGATGTTGTTAATTATGCAATTTGTTTCTAGAATTTCCTGTCGACTCTGTAATTCCATATGATGAATATACACACGTGGTGCATAGGTAGTAACTGTTTGCTCAGGTATTTGAAAATTTGAACTTTCGGAATGAAAACCAGTTTTGTATTTGACATGTGATTCATTTGATGTTTTATATGATGCATTCAGTGAGTCATAATTAAATGCTTGTTGACATTTCATTGTGGTTGTCCTTTTGAATGTTTCTTCTTGTGTGACTTCCTCTGCTGCAGCAAACACCATCTTTTCGGTTAAGCCCTGATTCATTATGTCAGCCTGATATATCTGAGTGCAATTGATTTTCGTGAAGAAGTCGCTTTCATCATACCCTAAACCCTTATACTTATTTCTAGTATCTGGTGTTAAACTTTTGAAAATAGTATGACGAGTTGTGGGTTTCTTTCTAACAACTTCTTCAAGATTATTCACTTTTGTTTGCAAAGACAATTTTTCTTCCAAAATCAGATTTAAATTGATTTCAGCACTCAACTTAGCAGCATTCAAGTCATGGACTTTTCTTTCAGTTTGCTCTTGAACTTGACTCAACTCATCTTCCTTTTGTCTGATTATTTCTTTAAGTTGATTAAGGCTAGTTGTGTGTTCAGATGAGACGGCTTGGTTCATTTTAAGATTTAGGTTTTGTGATTGCAGTTTCTTGTTTTTAGCAGTTAGGGTTTGTACTTGATTAACTAGAGTCATGATATGATCAGTAGAAATATGAGAATCATTGAGATGTACCTTCTCAGCAGTAGATGCAGACTCAATTGAGAGAGAACCGGTGCTGGAAGGAGCTTATTGAGTTTCATTGTCACTCTCATATTCACTTTCAGGATCAGACTCATCAAACTTTGCCATGAACCCCGTATCAACCTCACCTAGCACTGCATCCTCAATATCGGCTTCACCTGTAGCTATCACTGGACCCGCATCCTCATCTTCACTTTCCCCATCTGTCTCCAGAAATTCAGACTGTTCTACTTGAGCCATTAGTACAAACTGGGCTTGAACTTCAGTATCCTCCTCTGAGTCATCTGTGTCGGACAGAAACTGATCTTCTTCTGCAAGGAGAGCTGTTCCACTGTTCCGTTTCTTCATTAGATTAAGTTTTGCTTTGTAGTACTCAGAGTCCTTCACTTTCGGCTGTTCGTAGTCCTTTATCACATGCCCTGTGCTGCCACAATTGTAGCATTTCTTTGGTTGAACAGCCTGTATCTTTCTCTCATACCTTTTCTCCAGATTTACCCCGTCATTCCTTTGAAACTTGTCATCTCTTCTCCGAGAACCAGAGGTGAATCTCTGACGGTTGCTTGTTTTTGATTTGGTAAACTGGTTTTGTAGCATATTAGTGAGATAAGCTACTGCCTGCATTACTTTCTCATTCTCATTCGGCTCATCAGTGTCGGACTCAGAAGTTTCTGATTCTTGTATTTGTTTGAGTTTCAAGGATCTGCTTGAAGATCTGCCTCTTCTTTCACTCACAACCAAAGCCAGGGGATCAACAATCTCTTTCTGTGTACCCACACCAATCTCATCCTGATATTGATTAAGTTCTTCAAATATCATGTGGTGAGTGACCTTGTTTAGAACTTTTTGGTTCATTTGTCTGTAAATAGTCACTTGAGTTTTCCACTCAGGTCCTAAAGAATTAAGAAACCTGGTGTTCTTTGTCAATTCAGAGTAACTATCTAACTTTTGATTTCTGAGATCGTTAAGCAGTTTACAAAACCTGCTGTAAGTAATTGCCAGAGTTTCACCTTCCTGAGAGTGGAAGTGATCAAATGCATTCACAAGATTCGTTTCTTTAATCCATACCCCAGATTCAGTTCCCTCCATCTGTTTCTGAATTTCATCCCAGATCTCTTTAGCAGTATTAAGACCATTGATCTTAATGTAGAACTCTACTGATAAGCCATGCTTTAAGTAGTACTTTGCCTTTTGATCTGCTGTAGCTCTCAGTTTTTCTTCTGCTGAATATTCTGAAGGAGTCTTGGGACGATTAATTTCTTGAAGTGGAGGATTGTTAGTTAGATCTTCCCTCTGATGGAACATAAAGACACCATTCCCTTCTGAGATACTTAGTTTCATCAACTCTCCATATTTCTCATTGTTTTCAATAAAGTCCATAAAACGCCCTTTCCACACATGATACTCTCCACGATAAAGCACGGGAGACTTAGTGTCAGAACCAAATGAAAGGGTTTCACTATAAGTACTCATTCTAGGATCTTTGCTCTGAAAGGTTCCTTGAATCACTGAAAATTTTCTAAGTATGAATCCCAATTAATATTCTCAAATTCCGATTGAGATTAGAATTCCGATCAAGTTTGAAGTCTGAATTCCGATTAATTGATTCCTATTTGAAGGAATCCGAGTAAGGACGAAAATCCGAGTAAAGTGGAGAATCCGAGTAACTTGAATCCGATTGAGTAAAACACACTAAATCCGAGTGTTTTAGTCGGAATCCGACTTAGGAGCACAATCCGATTGTTCTTACTTCTGATTGAAGTTTGAACTCCGAGTAGAATTCGAATCCGAGTGTAATTTTAGTCGGAATCCGATTGTTTTAGTCGGAATCCGATTGCTTGAGTTGGACTTGATGTAATCCGAGTAAAATGAATCGGAATTGACGTAATCCGGGTAAAATGAGTCGGATTTGATGAATTCCTACTGATTCACAGGTTAAATCCGATTGATTCAAGTCATGAAATCCGACTAATTCATATCCAGATCTGAAATTCGATTTTTTTCAAGTGAATCTATTCCAAATGATTCCAAAACTTCCAGATATGATCGCAACTATCAAATAAACAGTTCTAATACATACTATCCCAAGTTAAAACACAATAAGTTGGATTTTCAATAATTTTTTTTTCAAGAACTCGAAAAAGCTTCAAACCTCCATTACTCCAAATCTGTTGTTTGTATTAATCTAGAATCGATTGTCGAGTGTTAGATTGATGATTTCCTTTCTAATGACCCACAAAACAGCACTTTAAACCCATCAGATCTGCGATTTTGATTCCAAACCCGAGAGTGACTTCTTCTTCAAGAAAACTTTAAAACTTGATCAATCCTTTGATGTTTTGGGGTGTTCTTGCTCGATTCACTACAGAAACCAATCAGAGTTGGCTCTGATACCAATTGTAAATCAAGAATGAGTAGATTATAGTATGAACTTTGAGAGAATTTGGGCAAAAACACCTTTAAGTGTGTGTATTCAATTTAATATGTCAAAGTTACAATAAAGGTGAGGGTTACATTGTATTTATACCCTAACCCTAAAATGCATATTCTATTACAATAATATTGTCTAGATCTAATCACTAATACAGATCTAACATTTAGAACAAAGCACCTATTACCAAAGACATGAAAGTATTTGATATTAGGTACTATGTCATTTGCCAGTTCATAGGGAGTTTTATTAAAACGTTTATTAATGAAAGAGCGATTCTGCGTATAGCAGGCAGTGTTGATGGCTTCAGCCCAAAAGGAAGGTGGGAGCCCAGAGTATGACAGCATGGTACGGGCAGCTTCAACCAATGTTATGTTTCGTCTTTCGACGACACCATTCTATTGTGGAGTGTATGCTGCAGACAACTGATGGTTGATCCCAACTAGGTCACAAAAGCTTTTCAGAGCGTTGTTCTTGAATTCTGTTCCATTGTCTGTACGAATTGAGACAACACTCTGACCATACTTGTTCTACTGCTGTTTGATGAATGTGATAATTGTTGGAGTAGCTTCATCTTTAGCACGCAGGAATTTGACCCAAGTGTACCTGGAATAGTCATCTACCATGACTAGTATATACTTCTTCCCATGCTTGGACTGAATTCTCATAGGACCACAGAGATCCATATGCAGAAGATCTAAAGGCTTGGTAGTGCTAAACACTTGCTTTGATTTATGAGTAGCCTTCTTCATTTTACCCTTCTCACAATCTGTACACAGATGGTCCTCGTTGAATCTTAGCTTGGGAATGCCTCTCTCCAAGTCACCAGTGACTAGTTTGTTAATATTCTGAAAGTTCAGATGAGAGAGTTTACGGTGCCATTGCCAAGTAAGATCAATTGAAGCTTCGGACAGAAGACACACAGAAGTAGGAGAATCATATTTCTCCAAATATATGAAATACAGGTTAGATTTCCTAGAGCCTGCAAGTAGTTCATCACCAGTTTCTGTGATCACAGAACATTTGTTTTTCTTGAATACGACTACCAGATCTTTGTCACAAAACTGTCCGATGCTAAATAGATTATGACCCAATCCTTCAACATATGAGACTTTCTTGATCTTGATGTGCTTCTTCTCAATGTCTCCGTACCCCATTATTGGTGCAACATTGTCATTCCCAAAACGTACGTTCCCGGAGTACTTAGGAACATAATTCTTGAGAAGACTTTTGTTGCCGGTCATATGTTTGGTACAGCCGGAGTCAAGGTACCACAAGTGAGGCACCTGCAAAAAGAGAATAAATCACGTTTAGGTCCCCATATCTGAATGGGTCCTTGATTGTTAGTCCCTAGAAGTGATTGAGTAGTGATGTTGTCTGCTTGTGGTGGTGAAACTTCTACTGATCTATTCTTGAGTACCCCATATGGGTTTAATCTGTTGTCGTGAAGGAATAGATTTGGAAGAAATTGGCTGAGAAGAAAGTTTCTTTACAACTCTTGGTTTGACAGTTGATGGAATCGGAGGGTTTGGATTCGGTAGAGTTGCGGAAGCGTTATGTTTGCGAATCCATGGTTGCGAGGAATTCTTAAGAATTCTCTGTGGCCTCGGTGCATCAACTTGCTTTTGCTGAACTGGAACACTGCGATTAGTAGGTTTTGCTACTCGTTGAATGGATGATGGCTTGGGTTTAGAAGATTTGGAGTTTTTGGAAGGGGAATTGCAAGAACGCTTTTGAGAATGCAAGTATTTTTCCTGTGCAATCCAAGCCTTTTTAAATGCTTCATACCCCTGCCATCTGTAGACTTCCAGTTCCTTGATCGTCAGTAGTCGCCTTGATTTGTGCAAACGTTTGAGTGCATGTGACTGACGAGTTGTGATCCATTGATTAATGAAGATTCCTTTTGAGGTTATAATTGGAACACAGACTTTGTTAGCGTAAAAGTCTGTCCAGTTCTCACATGGTATTCCAATTTGTTTTCGCAATTGATCATATTCACAGTTAAATTCACAATGACCATGTAAGCAACCATCACTAGTACAAAACTGCGAAGAGGCTATATTATCATGCAAACTTGAACGATTACAGACTGAATTAAACATCAAAATTTGTTCACATGTTTGACCAGTGTTTGAACATTTCCTATTGGACTTAGGAATGACTCTCTTCCAGTTTGTGTTTATTTTACGCTCTTCACTCCCGAGCTTCTTCACATCTGCAGCAGAATGGAAATTGTTAGAATTGAGTCGTGGTCGACTAGCAGCATATTTTGACGATTCAGGTATGTCAATGATTTTACAAGAACTGTGAGTCGAAGTGAAAGTGGAGGTTTGTTTTGATTTGAAAATCTGTTTAAATTTTAAGTTTATCATGGATGACTTGTTAACATATTTTATCTCAGTTTTGACATCTTGAGAAGATGTAGACACATGTTTGGAACCTTCAATTCGTTCATCAGATGTGGTTCCCTATGGTGAGAAGGTAAATGGAGTGGGTGGTTCCAGTGCAGTTTCGACCTTTTTGATTCGTTCAAGCAATTCAAAATTTTCTTTGCACAAGTCGTCAATGATCTTGCCATCAAGATTGAATACTGTTTGGAGACGCTTGTGGAGGATAACATTTTCTTGAAGTAGAGGAGAGAGTTCAGATGTGGTTTCTGATTGGAAGGCTTTGGTAAGGTCACCTTGAACTAGATGAGTGAAGCAAAACTCCTGTAAGGTTTGAAACCTTTGCTGTAATTCCTTTTGGGGAATGTATTCAACAGTGGGCTTTGGTGAAACAGGGGAGTAGAGTTCGTCATCAGTGTAGACAGAAGATGAAACATCAGTATCAGACGATGAAGTGAGACAGGTAAGGTATGAGTCATTAAGATCAGAGTAGTCAAATGGAACTTCAGTTCGGAGATTAAGAGTTCATTTGACTTCTTCTTCAATACTTTCCTCTTCTTGACCAACAAAAACCATCCGTTGGGTAAGCCCTTCGCCAAACAGATCAGCATTGTACAATTGTTTGACGTAACCTTGCTCAATGCATTTGGGTGTTTGAAGCCCAGTCCATCGAATTTCCATCTGGAGAAAGGACGTTCCTTTTCTTTGTATTGAGAGATGATCTTGTCGCTTTGATCGCGTTTGGATAGAAGATATTCAAGTTCATAGATTCTGGTGTAAAGAGTACTTAGTTCATTCCTAAGTTCATTTTTAAGAATTTCAGAATCCTTTTCAGCACATGCACATTCTGCTTTAAGATCTAATATGGTGGTATTCGTGCTATTAGTTAACTCTAAGAATTCAGATTCTTTAGCAGCTAATTGGATCTTAAGGCTAATTAAGTCGTTATCTAACTGCTTAATTATTGTTTGTGCCTCTATATCCTTGTTGTGTGAAAAATCTTCTAGAACTTGATTTCTAGTGGTTAACTCTATTATCTGATTTTCTAACTCTTTCATTCGGATTAATATGGTTTGTATGTGTTCATGTTTAAAACCCATATTATAGTTAGAGTCAGAAGATACCTTCCCGCTTTCCAAGCTTTCCTCATCATCACCATCATCATCCTCTCTACTTCCTCCACCATTGTGAGCCATTAAACAGAACTGAGCATGATCTTCACCATCCAGATCACTGTCCGATTCTGTATCTTCCAAGAACTAATCTTCTTCTACTAGCAGCGCGTTCCCAGCCTGTCTTTGTTTGAACAGACGGTACTTCTGCCGATAGTATTCTGCATCTTTGGTCTTTTTCATGGGGCAATTCCGGATTAGATGCCCTGATCTTCCACAGTTGTAGCACTTGGAGTCAGTTTTCTTTTCCTCCTTCTTCTCTTCTCTCTGGTACCTTGGCTTCTCAACAGAAGCAGCTCTTTCGGGTCTCTTAAGTTTCAACGATCTTGATGATGTTTCCCTAGGGGTTCTGTCAGACACCACCAAGGCAAGAGGATCAGCAACTGGTTGTTTTGGGTTAGACTGCAAGATTTCATCTTGATACTGATTGAGATCTTCGAAGATGTTGTGGAAAGTGACTGATGTAAGATCCTTGTTGATCTGTTTGTAAAGTCTGGCATAGCCTTTCCACTCAGAACCTAATGAATTCAGAAAAACACAATTCAAATCAAGATCAGTTCTGACAATTTGATTAGATCTCATTTCATTTTGCAGCTTGCAGAATCTGCCATATGTTTCAGACAAGAGTTCATTCTCACGAGCTTTGAACTCATGGTAACTGTTGACCAGTTGAGTGCGTTTGATGTACTCTCCTTGTTCAGTCCCTTGCAACTGCTTTTTGATCTCATCTCAAATTTCCTTGGCAGTACCCAAGTTATCAATCTTTAGATAAATCTCAGACGAGAGACCCTATTTTAGATAGTACTTTGCTAGTATCTCTGCTTTCTTGGTTTCCTTTTCAGTAGCAGTCAGCTCGTCATTGGTCTTCTCTCTCTCATATCTGAGAATGGGGGGATTGTTAGTTGGGTCAGCTTCAACGATCCTTGTAAACTTGGTGTTGCCCTTGTGGATGCATTCTATCATCTTGTCTCCACAGATTTCGTTATGTTCAAGGAAGTCCATGAACCTACCCTTCCAGACATTGTATTCCCCCCGAAACAAAACAGGAGGTTTTGTGTCGGTGCCAATGGACATCATTTCATTTGTACTTGACATGATTACTGATTTAAAAAAAATGATCGTTCACTTGTAAGATGGTTTGATTGTTCGAAAGATTCACTTAAAAGGTGTGACGGTTCAAGCTTGATTATAGAGTGACTTGAAATTTGATGAAAGAACTAAGTCTTTTGAATTTCAATTTTGAATTAGATCTTAAGAGGATTACATTCAACTTTGAACTAGATAGACGTAAGGTAATTTAATTCACCTTTGAATTAGATCTGGTTTAGATTAAATTCAATTATGAATTAGATTGTTTTGATTAAGTTCAAATATTCAAGAGTTCTTTAAGTCAAGTCCAGACGAGTCAATCACTTGTCCAAGTAAAGGAATGTCACTGATTGGAATTTGTCTTATCGAGTGCGATTACAGGTCAATCGAATGAGATTAGGTGTCCTTGAAAACAAACAGAATGACAGTATGGGTGGTTAATCGAATGCGAATCAAACCTGTCTCATCAAACACTTAGAAAATAAGCTGTTAGTTCTGTCAATAGCATGCGATTGCCAAATCAGTGAATAAGTGTGATTCAATCAAGTGCGATTCCAATAGTAACGGCTGATAGATGTAAGTGTTAATCGCATGCGATTCAATCAAATGCGATTCTATCAAATGCGATTCACACTTAGACTATTCAGGCAAACTTATCAACAGCTTCTATAAGCCGCACACCCCAATCGCATGCGATTGCGGATCCGGCTGATAGACTTTGATATATCCTTGTCAAATCAGATTGCCTTACCCTGAATAGTGTCTAACCACTTTGTACTTGATTGGTATGGCAAGTGCTTGACTTTCCTTGTTCAACACTTAAGCTATTTATAATTTATAATTAAATAAATTACAAAAAGACGATTTCTTCTTCTACAGGTTGTACTATTCAGATCAAGAACACAATAAATGCTTAAATACCCACAAAATTTAATGTTTGAAAAGTGGGTATTTAATGACTTTTCTTGACTAAGAATGTATGGATAAACTCAAAGGTAGTTTAAAGAAGATGAAGTTTATACCTCTACCGAGTTCTACCTTTTGAAGTCGTTTAAGCTAAAGTTTCTTTGAGGAAAGTTGATGTTCTTGAACTTGTGTAAAACCGAGAATCTTTTCTTCTAGTGAGCTTGAAGTCTTTGAGATCTTGAAGTTCTTTTTCGAACAATCACAAGCCAAAACAAGTTTGGCTCTAATACCAATTGATGGTCCCGTATTTTATACGGATGAAGCAATGCTTGATGATAATCTACTATTGAGTGTTTGTGTGTATATTCGGTTTAAGAGAGAGAGCCGAGAGAGAATGGTAAGAACACAAACACAAGTGAGTAATATGCAAAGCTTAGTTAGAATGTGGGGGAAATACCTTTATATAGCATTTCCCCAACTTTGAGTAATTACATATTACACCCCTCACTTTAATATTTCTAACACTTTTGAACATCTATTTAGGGTTTTAAACCTTCCTCATCTTGGCAGCAGCAACCACCACCCACCATCTTGGCGGTAGCAACCACCATACACATAATCGTATGTTTAGGGTTTTCACCCACAACTGCCACCACGAAACCACCGCCGCCTGATCTTCAACAAAGCTCTAGGGACTATAGATCTAGGGCTTTTCACACATTTTAGGTGCAGATCTAGGGTTTGTGTCGATGGTGGAGAGAGAACAGAGAAAGAGGGAAAGCAGCGGTAGGTGTCGGCGTTCCTAGGGTAACGAGGAGAGAGACGGAAAGCAGAGAGAGAAGGAGCAGAAAAAAGGAGAGAGAGAGAGAAAGTATGGAGTGTGGCGGTGGTCGGTGCGTGCTAGTGGGGGTGGATGGAGCCGGCGGTGGCCTAGGAGGGTGCTCGAATCAGGTTGAGAGGATAGCCGAGAGTGAGTGAGTGAGAGAGGATGTGTGTGTGTGTAAAGAGTATATATGTATTATTTATTTAAAAAATATTATATAATATTTTAATTAATTAAAAGTTAGAAAAGTTAGTAAAAAGACCAAATTACCCCTGATTTAATGGAGTTGACTAACGGTCAACGTTAGAAAGGACCAAACTGGCTGAAAATGGTTCACTAAGGGCCATCCACACCACTTTTAAAGTTAAAGGACCAAAATGGCAATCTTTCCGAAGTTGAAGGACCATTTGGACAATTAACTCTAAGATAAATGATAATGAAACTTGATCATATGAACAAATAAAAGTGTGCACGTCAATTCAGCATGTGAGGTTAGGTAGCTGGAGTCACCAATATGTTACCTACATAAATAATTTTAAAAAAGTACGTTACATGTTTAGTTAGTAAAAAAAGTAAATTACCTACATATATAAATTTGAAAAAGTAGATTGCTATTTTATGACATTAACCCCTTTTTTTAACAAAACTTCATTGTTTAAACTATTAAAAAAACTTTGAGGTTTGAATTATAATAAATTCAAACTCTATTGTAAGATCGTCTAGAATTTTTTTTATAATTAAACCAAAATTGAACAAATACTTTAATTATTAAACCATTATTCACCCATAAATCAAATATAATTGGGAAAACTTATAATTTAATGTAACACCATGACACCATCTTTCCCCAACTTAT
The DNA here is from genome assembly GCA_947179395.2 of Pulicaria dysenterica. Lineage (NCBI taxonomy): Eukaryota > Viridiplantae > Streptophyta > Magnoliopsida > Asterales > Asteraceae > Pulicaria > Pulicaria dysenterica. The sequence goes on along the minus strand of OX359289.1, from coordinate 32,247,963 downwards.
AAACCCTAAATAAGTTGTCCACTTTACATTTTCATGAGATCGGAATTTGAATGCTGAATTTCCCTGACGCCCTAATCGCGCAATTGAAAAGCTTCGATCAGGTAATGTCTTCCTTACTCGTGATACCATTCGAATATCCTCGGTTATGATCCTCTATTTGCCTTCTACAGCTGTCTAATTTCGAATTTGTTATAAAGTCGTATGTCAAAATCTCATATCATCGAGGGGTAATGGATCGGAGTTGGCCGTTTTATGAATTCCGAATCTAGATTAAATTGTTACACCGCATCTATGTTTTGATTCTTCATATTATCTGAAATAATTGTGATGGAGATCAAAAATTTTGACGAACATTACAAACAGAACGACGTCTGTGTTCAAATTTGCCATAAATTCCACATTTTGATGTTTTATGTTTCATATTTGTGTTATAGTAACAAATTGCCACTTGAGAGTTGGAACTGGAAAAGTTACGGTGAATTTGCTATGCAGTGATCTTCATACTCAGTGAGACTTCGTTATGACTTTCTTGGTGAAACTAGTCAGTTCTTTAATCTTGAACTAAAAGTGAAAATGGATTAACTATAACTATATATGTTAACAAACTATGCTAATATTGTCATTATATGCAAACAACTTTATTTTCTACCTAAAAATACACATAACTTACAAATCTATTTCATTGTGTACAATGAGTAACCTGATTACCAGGTTACCGGTCATTGATTGTATACAATAAACAAAATTTGAAAGTTTTTTGTATTTTTAGGTACAAACTTTCTTTTATTTTCTGAGAGGTAACCGGTAAGTTACCTATTGTCATAGGTAACTTGCATACAATGAACCAAATTTGTAAGTTGTGTGTATTTTTAGGTAGAAAATAAAGTTTGTTACAAACAATGGCAATATTGGCATAGTTTGTCGTATTTTTGCGCAATTTGCCCATATGTTAACAGTGATCTTTAAAGTCTAATTGTCATTAATTTAGTTTTGTTCTAAGTTTGGTTTTGAATTTTGCAGCTATTTCTTTAAGTCAGAGGTTGATTCATGGATGCACAAGTTGCACGGGAATCCCTTGAGATAGCTTTTCAGATGTCAAATATCCTCGAAACAGGGTTAGACCGCCACACCCTTTCTGTGCTCATGGCGCTTTGTGACCTCGGTTTGAACCCTGAGGCACTTGCTGCCGTCGTCAAGGAGTTCCAAAGGGATCCACCTTTGACCTCCTTGGCGACGTCAAAGCCTCCATAAATTTCTTGATCATGTTCGTTTATGTAAATCTGGCTTCCTTTTTTATGGATTTTCAGTTTGTAGTTATTCAGTTTCATCTTTCCTAAGTATCACCATGTTAAAACATTCAAATGGCTGTTATTACTTATTACGACTTGGAAATCTCCTGCAGTCTTTATGGTGTCAAGTATTATTAGCATTTGGGATAGCAAAAGTCCTTATTGTTACATCTGTTGATGTCCTATTTCTGCTCAAGATCCAATTATTTTTCTAGTGTTTAACTTGTTTTAGGATTAGTAGCTTGAGGCTGTTAAAAAAACGAGTAAAATGAACTTGCGAGGCTAAAAATATTTGAAATGACAAGAAGGGAGTTAACCTCAAGTGTTAAAATACTCGAGTCATAAAAGCTTTCGAGCGCCTTATCAAGTTTGTGCTGCTTTAGATTTTTACTGAAGCAATTTATACTATCATTGCTTAGTAGTATTATAGTTTCTAATACAGATGGTTAAGATGAACCACACTTGAATTACTGATAATTTACTAAGCTTGAGCTTGGAAATGAAGACTCGTGTTGAGGTTCAAGCTTCGAGTTTTAAGGGCTAGTTTTTCCTAACCAGCCATTAAAGTAAAATACAGGATTAAAATATAGAAAAGGAAAGTAAACAGTCTCCTATCTTCAAGAAGAGGTATGATAGTTTACATCTTACCCCTATACCTTTCTAATCCGGGATTGGGTATAGATGTATTGGTTGTTTTGTGTACAGAAAAGGAAAGTATAAATATTATAATATAGTATGTGTTTTGCTACTAGGCAAATTCTATGGTGTTAGTAACATTTATGTTGGTTAAAGAAGGGTGTTTTTATTATGCTATGAAAGCTAAAAGGTTAGCAGAGCATATGAACATGTGCGCATCCACATGCAATATATTATGAACATTCAAGTCCACATGCAATATATTATGAACATTCAAGACATGATGATGATCAGAGTTTGATCATTTTTTTTTCTTCTACATATTCTTCTAAAATATGCTAAATTTCATAGTATATATTTAATGTAAAGAATATTCATAAAATTGATTGCAGCGAACTTGGTTAACACCCTCAACTCTGGTTTACTTAGAATTTTTTAAGCTAAAGCTGGGAAGGGTGTTTGACTTGCAGGATTTGCATTTTAAATCCTTTAAAATCCCATATTGGCTGGAAAATAGGAAGATGAGGTTTTTATTTTGAATCCCTTGAACTCACATGGTTGTGGGATTTCCTAAATCCCATGGGGAAGGTGTTCGGGCCACGATATCGACACCGCTTGCACTTTCAGCCACCCCACCACAGACACATCTCGATCTCCGACACGAGGCCTTCACCTCCGACTGCCCCCGCCTCCACCTCTGACCGCCCCACCGCCAAAACCACCTCCACCTCCTACCACCCCATTGCCAATGTCGCCACCTCCACCTTTGGCCACCCACCATTGACGCTAGCTCCACCTTGAGCCAGTACACCACCAATGCCGCTTGTACCTCAAAGCACTCTAGCGTCGATGACATTTCAAATTCTTTGACTATCTTACAAAGCAAACTGGATTTCACAAATGCAAAACCTAACGTATTATACCAATGAAACACAAGACAAGATTTAATATCCTAAAACATGTAAATCCTTTATAAAAATGCAAATCCCATGAAAATAATTCGTGAACCAAACGCCATAACAAGCTTTACTATACTATATGCGATCTAATCATATTTGCAGGTTATATTTGATAAAACTTGGGTTCTCGTACTGATTTTGAAACTCCGCTATCTTTATTTCCTTGTCTTTAATTTATAATTGAATAATTTAGTATTAAGCAGGTTTCAGGATTGATATGGTGGGACATTAAGTGACTAAGTGGTGGGTTAAAGTGGTGTGATGAGAAGGGATAAATCATTTCACTCTTAAACCCAATGTACTTAAACACGGGTTAACTCGGTTAATTGAACCGGCTGACCCGTGAAGTGGTCGAGAGAGCGGTTCAACAATGACGGGGTTGTCCTTTTTTACCGGTATTGAACCGGCCGAAAGGTTGACATGGTCATTTCAACTCGTTATTGAGCCGGTTTTTGGGTTTTATAGAAAAAAATTTAGATGTTTTTATGATAATAATATTAATAAGGGTATAAAGCAATACGAGATAATATTAAATAGACAAAACTCACAAAAGCTCTTTTTTAAATAAAAAAATTTTATTAGAAAAACTCACAAGAGCTTTAACTTAAAACCACATTTATATGTATATAAAACCATGTTGACGAGGTTGTTTAATCAGTTGATGTGTGACCCACTCATTACACTAGTAATTTGATCAACTAAAAATCCAAGTTTTAATATATTGATTAAACCCACCACATTCCCTTCCATCTCATTGTAGATACCACGTTATTCTCTCCCACCACATCGCATAGTATGGTATCACATCCCACCACTCAAATGATCACCCCACCACACTTCCACTCCAAATACTCTTACATAACTTAATTAATTTTACAAAATTTATAAAGAGGGGATTTCATACCATGTTATGCAGATATACCTAAAAGGTAAGACTCATACTAATGAAGTTAGTAACTTAGTACATTGCATGTCAGTGGCTGACCTGTGTATTAGGGGAGGGGGTACGGGACACCGGTCTTTTTTCAGTTCGTAGTGTTAATTTTCGATTTTTTGAGACGGTGCTACCGGTAAATTTTCGGGATGCAACCGGTGATACCACCAAAATCAAAGAAAAAATGAAACTTTTTAAAAAAAATGATAAAAAATAGTTTAATCTTTCCTTTTATACCTTTAAAATACTTTAGTTTACCTTTAAAATAGCATTTTAGTTTAACATGACTTCATATAAATTGTGTTTTGTTCTAAATTTTGGCCCTAAAATACCAGAACAAAAGCCGAAATCTTATTAATCCGACCCGATTAACCGGAAACCCGAGAAAAAACCCGAACCAGACCCTCAATTTTATTTAATTTTATTTTCACATTATATGGTGCTAACAGTCAAAAAATTTCCTGGGTCCACTCCTGTTGCATGTATAATTTATAAAACTCTATTCAAATTAAATCGTCCATTTTATAAAAGCTATAATATAAGATATATAAACAACCCCCCCCCCCCCCCCCCCCCCCCCCCAACACTTTTTATACTATAGGCCTATATATGTCTAGTTTTTAAAACAACATGGGATATCAAGGCACCAATTGCTTGTAGCTTTGAAGAGGGTCGCTCTCACTCTCCACATCATCAACTTCAGACCACTCCTTAATGCTGACGACATTTGCAGCAGCTGCGTTAGGGTCCCTAGCTGTTGGCAATAAATCATCAACGCTAGTGAGTCCTGTGGCGCTGAGGCTGTTAATAGCCATGGTAGGTGGTGGTTGAATAAAAGAGCTACCAAAATCACCAAAACCGTCTAAACCAGAATGACGAGGAAACATGGGTGTGAATGGCGGTGGTAGCCGCGGAGCTCCACCACCCGACCCTACATTAACTCCACCAAATGCAGTATTCACACCACCATGCATAAACTCGAAAGCTGTTTGGTTGAAAACTCCACCACTACCACCACCATAAGATTGCATAGTTTGTGTGATCGGTGGTCGGAATGTAACACAACCAATGCTAGATCCGACACCACCACCTACATGATTATCAGGAGAACACAAGGGGACAAGTGTCCCGACTGTATTTCTCTGAAATTCAATCCGCTCCTCTTGCATAAAGCTTCCTGCAGGAGGTGGTTGTTGTACCAACATTCCGGTGGTTGATGGCTTGGAATCAGCCCTACTCCGCTTCCGACTACTCGGAATATTCCTAACCACACCACCATGGGTCCAGTAACGACGGCAGTCTTTACAGATATAGCGTGGCTGTGACACACTATAGTTGTTATAGTAACAAAACTTGGTGTTACCGGAGGAACACCGTGGACAACTCGGAGGAGGAAATGGTGGAGGAGCACGGTGAGGCCGTTTTCCAGCTTCCTTTTGGCTCATCTTTTACAGTTATCATAATATTTCTGAGGTTTTCTGCTATTACTCTATTTATAGGTGTTTATTTTGGTTTGACCAATTGACCAATTTAATTTTAAGATCAAGAATGTGTGTAAAAGCAATCCAGGCTCCTTCTTGTTTCAAGAACTTGAGTAAATTCTTTTGAACCATTTGCGTCATCTTATGTGTGTATGGTGATCAGTTGGTCGATTGGAAGAAGATTTTCGTTGTTGACTGTTTGACTGATTATAAAGATATGAGTCAAAGGGATATATACAAAATGAGAAAAATTAATTGGGTATTGAATAATTTCTCTATATTTGTTGTTGATAGACAGAATATATCAAGTCCATTAATCTAGTAAACAGTCAAATTAACTTATGGAAACATAATCATATTAAAATGTAAACGTACATAGATTTATTTAAAAAAAAGTTCAGTTTATGAGAATAAACTAATTGAGAGGTTGTTTGTAATTGAAAAAAATAATTTGTTGATGCATTTTAATGTGATTCGGTAACAGGTTTTAAGACGTAAAGAGTGTTTGTTTTGTAAAACTCTATAAGTACTTTAAACTAGGTGCATTTATCCAAAAATTCACGCGATTCATATAAGTTTGGGTTAGGTTATGATTTAATTGGATTTAGATCGGTTATTCGGATACACCCAAATATTGTATTGGATTTTAAGTTTTTCATTTGAGACCCGAACAAATAAAGGGATGACAGTTTAATTTTTATGATATATATATATATACACACACACTATTTCATATAATTATCTTGAAATAATTTTTTTCGATTGATGAGTTCCTTTATGACTTATTGATTATGATAGTAAGTCCTTAAAGCTTTTGCCGGTAAACAAAAGTCAAATACATAAAACTGAACCAATTAAATACATAAAACCAACAATCGATCGATTGAACGCCTCTACTCTAAACGAAGAAGAGAAATATATATATCTAAAATAACTCTTAAATTTATAGCACTGTCAATATTTAAAATAACATCGGTAATAAACCTCAATCTTCACGACAACAAGTGGTGTCCTCAAAATTTGTTCAAGCCACAATCTCGTAAGCGACCTCAAACTAACCCATTTCACAATGGCTGACCACCACCGCGACCTCAAAGTCGTCGTTGTTCGCACACTTTCAAACTGTCATCGCCTTACCTATATTCCTTAAGGACTTATTCTTACGAGAAGTATGAGAACCGATCCTAGCCCTTTAATTGTGTTTTATCTAATGACCTATATTAATCATATTTCTAATTTTATAATTCAAATAGGCATATTAGTAAACCAGTTGTTTCTGTTTCCAAATTTCTCTCTTCTAAATTTCAAATAAAAAAATAAATTTTACATGATTTACTCGTAACTTATCGATTCTTCGTGTTCACTAATAAACACAATAAAATATTTATAAGTTTATTAAAAGCCAAAAGTAGTTTTTAGTTCATCAATGAACATTTAATCGTTTATAAATTAAAAACAAACTCTTAATAGCACCGTTCTAATAGGGTTTTCAGTTTATTATCACCATTCTATATCATATGCTCACCGGTGAACATCTTATGTGTTGATGCGTAGGAAGTTAAAATTCATTTAATTTTACGTGTTGAGTAGTGATAAAATTGATTGGTTTCTCCTATTTTCATACTCACTTGTGGATCACGTTAACAAAAAGAAGAATAAAATAATCAATGATAACCAAACACCATAGAATGTCCATTGATGAACAATAAATGATACAGAGAATTTTTATTACTTACACTTTCATCACATATAAACAAACAAACGGAAAAAAAAAATTCATCCTTATGTGTTCTCATTTAAACAACTAATTTATCAAATCAAAACAAAATATATCTTTATAGCTTTGTATATTAGAAACCCTGGGCAAACTGAATCTTTATTTCTGCAACATTTGGTCAATGTCATTCTTTACACATACATGCAAAGGTAGGCTTGTGTTGTGGTTCACTAATGAAGGAGAACGGACTATGGCGGGATGCAATGTGGTGAAGCATTGAGCATGAATGGTGATGAGGTGGTGAATATGGTAGCAATGGTGGCTTCGGACCTCCTGATCTGAGTATGAAATCGAGTTTGTAACCCGTCGCGAGTTAGAATAGGGGATCAACAGCGATGACAACTTGTGTTATGGTTCATCGATGAAGGAAATGGGCTATGTCCGGCTGCAATGTGGTGAAGTATGGAACAATAACGGCCATGTGGGGTGGTGATTGGTAGTAGTGGTGGTAGCGGATCTCTTGATTTGAGTCTGAAATTAAGTTTGACTATGAATCGATATGGGAATAGACCGACAGTGCCATGTCTTCTCAAACAACTCATCGTCAGCAACTGTATATTGGTAGCCGACCACCATTGATCGAGAGAAGAGAGGGCAGATAAGATCTATGGTTAATCGAAGAGGAATGATATTCTCATATACACGGTATAGAGGGGATAGGTGAGAGGTGAGAGGAGATATTTGTGTATAATTTTGTTTTTCAAAACAAAAACTACAAACCAGCTTTAAAAAAGCTTCAAAACGCTGTGTACCGAACACGCTCTTTATAAGTAAAAAATTATCTAGTTTTTACATAGTCATATGATCAAAACGGTGGTTTGCACAATGCCACTAATGAAAAATAATGAAAACCTCGTAGGTATATATTGTATTACATTGGAGGCTATATATAGAGTACAAGGGTACGATGAAAACCCTAATATGAAACCCTAATGGGTCAAACCGAACTATGTTAAAACCGTAATCACATTACTTCTCTAATAACTAAAACACCTATAAGAGACTTATTTCCTTTGCATTCGACCCGCCATGAAAATACAAGTGCCAAGGCTACCACTAAAACACCTTACTTGTAAGGTTACGTACTTTCAAAAGATAAAAAAATTTATTTCATAATTGATAGCTTCTTTCTAAATTTCTTAATAATAGGAATCCAATCAGAATATTGTTCATGTGTAACTCTAGTGGGAAGGCCAAGAGAAGTGCAAAGGAAGTTTGGGTAAAATGCAATGTAGCTAGCTTGTTTTTTTAGAATTAACTTAAATTGTATTAAGAGTATTTGTTGTAAAATAAATATATCGAACCACCTAGAAATGAAATACGAATAAACAATAGAAAACAAGAACACCAAGATTTAACACGAAAAAACCTTTACGGGAAAAAAACCACAGGCACAAATGATGATTTCACTATATAGGAAAAATATAAGTGTTACAAAACGTAAGTAATCAAAACGTACCATAAACCTACAAATAATAAAGAAAAGCTAACAAGATATAAACTTAATTATTACCAAACAAAAGCATAGAAAAGAAAACCAAGCAACCGTATCAAATCTTTCTCTAGTAAGTCATGGCAGCCCCCCAATAAGATATATATAAGTTAAGACTTATCCCAAAACATGTGTATATATCTTAATTGAAAATTAAAATAACTCTAAGCTATTAGATAAACGTACGCACAAGAAAAAGATATAACGGGACAAAAGCCCATTTGAAAATTCGGCTCACGTTCAATAATCTCCATATTGAGACGAATTTACATTTGTAGCTAATAAGATGACAAACCTTCATTGAACTCCTTATCATTAAAATTATCGTGTACCAACAATCCTTAGAAATAACATTGTCATATCAACAAAGCATGAGCAAAACTCAAAATTAGTTGCTGGAATAACAATTAAAACATCTGCAAAAAAATAAGTTTTCTTCGGCAAAACAGGAAGCTTTCAACTCGATTAAATTTGCTTTTGAATTCTTTAGAACTCCACATTTACCAGAATACTTGTATTCTTTAAGATTAAGCGTACTTAAAGAAAAAAAAATCTTATTGAACATGGAACATGTTGAACGCTTGACAAAGGTCATGTAACACCATTACATATCTTGATCTGGATTGACCCAATTCTAGTAATTTTATATGGTGAATTATCTCCAGTCAACATGAAACCTTCTTAAAAACTTCTTGTAAGATATTATATGATAAACGAAGACGAATATAAGAGAGAACCTTACAATCTTGTCTTTCTTTCTCCCCATCAGATAAAGTCATAGGTATCTTTTCAAGACATAATTGTGCATCAGCAAGATCAAACTGAGTCAATATTGCCCGCACCTCCACTTGCCATAAATAAAATCTTGAATCCCGGTCAAGCAGCGGAAGAACATATTTCAAAGTAGTCATGTCGATATAAAACCCCAATAAACTAGAACAAGGTAATCACCAAACAGCGTGGCTATGATACCACTTGTAAAATAAATTGAGAATAGAGATTAATAGGTTGTTTTTTCCCTATCTTAGAGCTATAAAAGACATTCCCACCTTTGGTTCCATGATGATCACATTTACTAATTTAGAGCCCTTATTGGCACGATATGTTAGAGTAATTGTCAAAAAGAAAATAAGTATAAGTTTTTATGATTTGTATTTGTAAATATTATGTGACAATATTTGTCTTAACTAAAGCCACCACCGTCAGTGACCGGCCAATAACTGTTGAAGGACAACCGCCGCCGTCCACCGCCGTCAAGTGACGGAGAACCGCCGGAATAACCGCCTCGCCGGAGGCTTATAAATACACAACGTGATGTACATTTCTAGGTGCGGTGTGTGTGGTTCCCGGTGACCTATGTGGTGTCCAGATTTGTACCAGATTTGTACTATGATTTCATTATAATAAAGATGAGGATTTGTGTGTTTACATGTGTGATTCATGTTGATCGTGTTTATGGGACCAAGAATTGGTATTAGAGCTAGGTTATGAACCACTTTTCTCATCATTAACCGGTGACCAGAAACCGCCGGAAAATCCAAGATACCGAGAGGCGGCCGAATGAAATCTACCACCGTCTGGCACCAACCGAAAAGGAGACTTACCTGTTCGGAAAATACAACCGGAGAAGATGACCGGAGAGAGGGACAACTACAGAGAACCACCACCGCCACTACCGCCACCGCCGAACATCGAGGGTGTTACTCGATAGCGGCGAAAAGGAAATCGAGGGGTACTCGATTTGAACGGGCGACAGCCAGAACCGGAGAGATAACCGGTGCAACGATCGTTAAAATTTTCAGGCGACGATCGAACGGAGAAAACCATTTAGTTTTCTTGATTAACCCAAGCCACCGGACAGAGGATACCCACGAAAGGGACTGTTGAGGAGGCGTATAAGGGTAACAACCCTGGTTCAGTGAAGAACAGAGGGGAACCACCGAGAGGAGTGGTGCAACAGAGGGGAGAAAACCCCAGTTCTTGAAACGGAAGACAACAGACGCTTCAAACCGAGGCGTTGCATAGGGAAGGAGAATCCATCGATTGATTTTTCTGCCATAAAGGCGTATAGGAACGGCAATCTCAAAGGGAAGTTCAAAATACCCTATTTTATTTATTTTAACCTTCTTTGTTTTTTTTTGGAATACACCCCCACCATAAATAAAAAAACAAAACAATTCTGTTTTGTTTGTGTGGATCAAAAGCACACCGTAGATTTTAAAAAAAATAAAAACAAACAACAGGCCCATTTTCTTAAGGAGAAAAATTGGTTTTTCACAAAAACAAATAGCCTATGTTTGTTTTTGAGAAAACAACACAGGCCCATCCTTTTATAAATTAAACTAATCTGATTTATAAATTATGGCAAGTCCAACAGTTTTTTTTAAAAGAGAAAGGGTTTTTAAATAAATTATTATTCTTGATTGTTTTATTTTTTAATAAAAGTCTTGGTTTATTAATAAGCTTTTATTACATTATTAAATGGTTTTATATTGATAATTTGAATATCAATGGATATAAAGATGATTTTCAAATTATTGTTAGTTCCTGAAAGGTTTTACAAGTTTTGTTTGAAAGAGATTAGCCCAGGAGACGAACTCGTTTAAGATGGTCTGTGTGACCATAGGTTTTGTTGACATGGATTTGTCAAGGCAATGTGTGCCAGTGCGACGTTGGGTTCGCAGGAGTTCGTGAGGCTAAGGAAGACTTGTACCAACATGTGGTTATTGTTGGAGAGAGAAAACTTGGAACAACAATTGACAATCATTAAAGAAGCATCAGAAAGGTTTATTGAACCAACATTTGATTAATAAACGGTTTGAAGAAAGTGTTGTGAGTGCACAAACCAAAGTGCAGTGAGTGCAGAAAGAAATTTCAGTGAGTGCAGAAATTGCAGTGAATGCAATAACCGATCAAGAATAAAGATTGAAGACATTTTGACAATTAAGGGGGAGACTGTTAGAGTAATTGTCAAAAAGAAAATAAGTATAAGTTTTTATTATTTGTATTTGTAAATATTATGTGACAATATTTGTATAAACTAAAGCCACCACCGCCAGTGACCGGCCAATAACTGTTGAAGGCCAACCGCCGCCGTCCACCGTCGTCAAGTGACGGAGAACCACCGGAATAACCGCCTCGCCTGAGGCTTATAAATACACAACGTGATGTACATTTCTAGGTGCGGTGTGTGTGATTCCCGGTGACCTATGTGGTGTCCGGATTTGTGACAGATTTGTGATGAGGATTTGTGTGTTTACATGTGTGATTCATGTTGATCGTGTTTATGGGACCAAGACGATAAAGAGGAAGGTCGGAGTCATTTTTTTATCTTTGAATTCCAACGTGGTTGATTGAATGATCAAAAACTTAACTGTAAGGTGGAAAAAATACAAAATTTGATCAAATTCCTTCATACATCGCCGTATCTCGTTGGTGCCATAATTGAATCTATGAATCCTGGATCAACATAATCAAAAGTCTTTTCGAAAATAATTGTAACAAATAATTTTGAAATTTTCTTTAAAATCCCAAGAAATGATTTCGTCCATCATTAGGACCCATCAATAATTTTTATAAATGTGTTTCAAGTTCACTTAACTAAAGGTAAAACTTTTGATAGACACTTGGCTAAAATTTTAAGCAATTAGTTTATATTGGTAACCAAACAAACTTATGGGTCTCATTTCATTCTATTGTCTCCCCAAGTCTCAATACAGCTTGATGAATCTGAAAGTTAAGCCATCTGACTAGTGCAGTGCTTATTCTCTTTCATACCAAACAACTTATTTACCTTTCTTCCTTGAGCACACTAATGGATAAGTGCTCGAGGATGAAGGTCTACTAAGTTGGAGCCACTGAATTTTCTTTTGAATTTTACAACAATGATCTCGCCATTATCGCTGTAACATACATCCACATACCTCCACAGTTGCACATCGAGTGCCAAAGCATCAATGATGTTGGAAATACAAAAGCCCTAATTGTGATCATATGCAAACAAATTATAGCAAGAACGAAGATTTGGATAATTAGCAAAGAACTGGAATGCTTAGATGAAAAAGGCGCAAAGCATCAGAGTGGTGGCCCCTGAAAAAGGCGCAAGCGGAGAAGTTAAAAGTGGCGGAGATGAGGATGCTTAGATGGATGTGTGGGAAGACGGTGTCAGATAAAATTCCGGTTAGTATTTTTAGAAACGAATTAAGAGTAACATCGATTGTCTACAAGTTGAGAGAAGAGAGACTGAGGTGGTTCGGTCACGTTAAAAGGAGGCTACCAATAACACCAGTTAGGAGAGCAGAATCGATTACAGTTGATGACACTAGGAGGCGTTGACGCCCTTTTCTGAGGTGGGAAGATAGAGTTAAAGCGGATTTACAGAAACTATCTCTCTCTGTGGACATGATCCAGGATTAGGTAGAAGAAAGATTACAATTTGTAGCATAGGGATATGGATTTGGCTCCACTTTGCTTTTTCCAATTAACATCTAACAAAGATATTGAACCTATTGTTTGTTATTGATTTGGTTTTATTGTCTTTCCTTTTAGGTGTTAGTAGTGGGAATTTTATATTAGTTTATTTTTTATATTTTTATTTATTTATTTTATATATTAAATTTTTTTTAATCCCTTATTTTCTTGTTTTTCCTTTTTTCTATTGTATTCTATTATGTTCTACACTGCCGGAGGTCTTTTTAAGAAAGCAATCTCTCTACCTACGCAGGGGCGTAACTATGAAGTAGCAAGGGGGGTTATGATGACTTAATTATTTATAAAATTGTGATGTGTTTAATTATTTATAAATAATGTTATATGATGAATTTTAATGATGTATATAATGTAATTAATTAGTGCCGTATATCTATGATGTTATGATGACTTACAGGTAGGGGTTGACATACCTTTAAGATGAAGAGACAATGCCTAAGGGAAAAATGCGCCTTCTAGGATTTGCTGGCACAACAATGATTAGTTGTCAGATTTTCTAGAAAACCCTCACAACACATGGTGTATACGTACACTGAAGTGGTGTTTGAGCAACGATGATGAGGTCAACGTACATGACACCACGTTGGTGAAAGGAAGGCCTAGCGATGGGGGCACCGGTTACTTTCATCTGAATGACTTTTGTCAGAGTAGCTATAGTGGATGGACCCAGGGGGTTTGAGTACGAGAGGGAGTCACGCCCCGATCGGTACCATACTCCCTATGCTCATTTAGTGAACTTATGCCAATGCTGACGGACTACGGGACTTAGCAGTCGTCGAACACGCATGTGGTACCTATGCCGACGGACCGTGGGAGCCTAGCGGTTGTCAGGGACGCATATGGTGTTTGGGGTAGTGATGATAGCGATGTATGATAACAATGTATGATGATAGACCCCAACTAAGAATGACGAATACGATCTTTATTAACGATGTTTATTAATGTATGATGATACGATCTTTATTAACGATGTTTTGAGATGATATTATGATGCTAATGATGTGTCATGATGAATTATATGATGCAAAAGACGTGTACGACGTTTAATGATGACAAAGATGTAAAACGACGTACATAAAGATGTTAAAAGATGAAACTTCACCATGCGGAGAGTATGATGATATTCGGGTGGGTCAAGGTACGGGTAAACCGAAACTTGTTTAAGGATGGATTTTAAAGAATGATTTTGTTTACTTATTGCTGACTCACGAGACATTAGATGTTACTTGTTTCTTGAAATGTGTTCATACTTGTGCAGGCCTTGTGAGAGTGGGCACAGTGGGTGGCGAAGCGTGATGTTTGTTTTAATTTAATGCCAACTAGTAATTGTTACTATAAAAGGTTGTAAAAGTTATTTTAAAGAAAGTTTGACTGTGTGGTAATTTAGTGGTTTTAATGATGATGTTTTGTTAGCAATTTATATTTCTTGACATTTAATGATCATAATTACTATTTCTGCTACGATGTTTTAAATAAAATGTGAAATTTTTTGAAACCACGACATTACATACATACTTCAAAGTTCATATATAATGCACATATGAAATCATTGATCTAGTTCCCCCTAATAAAGTATACCTTACTCAGTCAACTAACCAAAAATTTAAGCCATAATCTTGAGCAACATATGAGACAATATATCGAACATATGAAATGATATATAAAGCAAAAAATCAATATCTTGATAAACAATCAAACCGGACACACTCATTTGTGACAAAGATAACAAAAAGTCGAATTTACAAATAAATGTTAAACCTTTAAAAATTAACTTATAATGCACACAGACATTTTTTTAAATATATTTGTCACTTGAAGTATATTGCTTTACTATATCATGTCAGTAAACCAACCCAAATCGGCACCAAAATCAATTGCACCAAACACGAGACGTTATATCAAACAGATGGAGTGCTTTGCAAATTGTACCAGAAACCACAAAAATCAGCTCCACTCAATTCTGAATACAATATATATATATATATATATATATATATATATATATATATATAGAGAGAGAGAGAGAGAGAGAGAGAGAAATTGGATCAATAGAAACCCCCCTTAAACAAAAACTCCAAAGTTCAATTCCTGGCCGTTAGATCGATCAAATCAATGGTTAAGATCTAAAATGACATTATTGTAAATAACTAAACAATTATAAGATTTAATTAGAGAAGGAGGGGTATTATGGTCAAAGCCCCATTTTTTTTATTTTTTTTACCCATTTGATCTTTAAATGACCATAACTATTTCATTTTTTTGAATTTGAGCAAAAAAATTATACCAATCTTCTCATTTTTTAATCCTCTTTCAAACGAGACCACTCTTCCTATATTTCTGAAAAAAAAAAAATTCGACGAAATGACGAAAATGATGAAAATGACGAAATTTATCATTTTCGTCACCTGCTGTTATATCATGTAATAGCAGGTCCCAAAAATAATAAATTTTGTCATTTTTATCATTTTCGTCACCTGTTTAACCATGATATATAAGAGGACACGAAAATGATTAAAATAACAAAATTTTTATCATTTTCGTGCCCCTTGTATAACATCTAAGAGCAGATGACGAAAATGATAAAAATTTTGTCATTTTTATCATTTTCGTATCCCCTTATATACCACTAAAACAGTAGGTCTGAAAATGATAAAAATGACAAAATTTTTATCATTTTCGGACCTGCTGTTTAAGTGGTATATAAGTGGATATGAAAATGATAAAAATGACAAAATTTTTATCATTTTCGGCACTGCTTTTTAAGTGGTATATAAAGGGATATGAAAATGATGAAAATGACGAAATTTTTATCATTTTCGTCACCTGCTCTTATATGTTATACAAGAGGGCACGAAAATGATAAAAATTTCATAATTTTTATCATTTTCGTATCCTCTTATATACCCCTTAAACAGCTTGTCCGAAAATGATAAAAATGACGAAATTTTTATCATTTTCGTCACCTGCTCTTATATGTATACAAGGGGGTACGAAAATGATAAAAATTTCGTCATTTTCATCATTTTCGTATCCCCTTATATACACTTGAACAGCAGGTCCGAAAATGATAAAAATGACGAAATTTTTATCATTTTCGTCACCTGCTTTTATATATATACAAGAGGGCACAAAAATGATAATTTTTTTTTATCATTTTCGTCATTTTTGTAATTTTTTTTTTCCAGAAATATAGGAAGAGTGATCTCGTTTGAAAGAGGATTAAAAAATGAGAAGATTGATATAATTTTTTTGCTCAAATTCAAAAAATTGAAATAGTTATGGTCATTTAAAGATTTGAGGGGTAAAAAAAAAATTAAAAAATGTAGGTTTTGAGGGTGGAAGGTGAACGTGAGTTTTAAGCCTTTGGATTTCATTTTCCTATTTTGTCCTTTTAAATGAGTGGCTGAGATTGGGACTTTGGGTTTTTTGTTTAAGGGGAGGTTTCTATTGAACCTCACCCTATATAACAGTCAGTTTTATCATTTTCGTTATCACTTCTATCTCTATAACACTTACCAGTTTTCATCTTTTTCGGAATCTGTTATAACAATCAGTTTTATCATTTTCGGGACCAGTTATAACAGTCATTTTTATCATTTTCAGAACCTGTTATAACAGTCAGTTTTATCATTTTCAGGATATGTTATAACAGTCAGTTTTTATCATTTTCGTTATCACTTCCATATCTATAACACCTACTAGTTTTCATCATTTTCGGACCCTGTTATAACAATCAGTTTTATCATTTTCGGGACCTGTTATAACAGTCAGTTTTATCATTTTTGGGACCTGTTATAACAACTAATTTCATCTATAACAGTCAGTTTTTATCATTTTCGTCATCACTTTCATATCTATAACAGTTAGCCAGTTTTTATCATTTTCGTCAAAAAAATTTTTCCCACAAATATAGGAAGAGTGGTCTCGTTTGAAAGAGGATTAAAAAAAATGAGAAGATTGGTATATTTTTGTGCTCAAATTCAAAAAATTGAAATAGTTATGATTATTTAAAGATTTGAGAGATAAAAAAAATAAAAAAATAGGGGTTGTTGAGATGGCTTGTAGAAATCGTGAGTTTAGAATCAATTTTGTAGTTTTTAATGATTTCCATAATACCCTTCCTTCTATAATTAAATCTTATAATTGATTACTTAATTACAATTATGCCATTATTAGATCTTGACCATTGATTTGATTAATCTATTGTTTTACAAGCTATTATAAATTTTCTGGGACGTCTTGGCTTCAAGAAATGTCTCAATCGAAACTTACAAGCGTTCAATCGATCATAGATGAACTTTCTATATATAAAGAAACCCATTACACTAAAGTTTATACTGTTTGTTGTTTAAAATGGTTGCATGAAAGAGAAAAAGTTGATCATTTAGAATAGCCTAGACTTAGAATGTTGCTTTTCTTTTAGGAACATAATTTTAAACGTATGAAGGTGTATGTTTACTCACAAGTTGGTGTAAATGACATGAATAGCCTAGACTTAGAATAATGTATTGTTTTACAAGCTAGTTTAATGTAATTGATTAACAAAATATAACTAATCATCATCCAACTCTTCCTCATCCATATCGTTACCGTCATCGTCTTCGGTTATGTTCGTTGGAGTCGAAATCGGTTGACAATCAAGAATTGGAATGTTAGCTCGTTTTAGTGCATCAAATACCGTTCCAAGATTTGCATTATTTTGACGCATCATTTCGTCCACCTCAGGTTGTGTATAAACTCTTTCTTTTGGTGGTTGGTAAGTTGTAATATATGCAACATTGGGTAATTTTCTGCCCCATCAACGATTATGCCCACTGATAGGATTTGTGTGCATAACCGTCGAACTCTCATGACACGCCCAATGCCATAAGACACTCAAAGGTCACAGTGAGGGCATGTAATTCAAGAGGTTATATATTCACATTTTGGAGATAGATTTTATGACAGTGAGTCATAAACCAGTACAGAGAGTTATAATTATCAAGTTGACTAATTAACAAGAAAATATATATTTATTAGTTAATAAATATATATGGTTAATTATTATTATTTAACATTAATACTTTGGATATTATCTTAAATAAAGAATATTACTAATTAATTATTAAAAGGGAAAAACAATATATATATATATATATATATATATATATATATATATATATATATATATATATATATATATTCAGCCGAATATATATTGTTGGTCCCGAATGGATACTACAACAACAAATGTTTGTAGAAGGGGGGTTGAATACAAACTTTAGCAAATTAAAATTTAAGTGACACACGGTTTACTTTTATATAATTCTTATTGATGTGAATCAAGAATTACATGAATTAGATGCGGAAAATCTAAGTTCAATAAAAGGTGGCAACTAAATTAGTCTAACACATAGACTAAGCTAATCCTAAACAACTTATGTTTAAGATGTTCAACACATGAACAAGTTTGTTGTACTGAAAGTAAAATGTTAACTCTTCTAGTTCTCAACAAATGAGATTTCGGTATTCAACTATCTATTCGCATACTTAGCATGTTTCCATGCATGAGTATATATAAGCAAGGTGTCCGGGTTGATGAAGAGAGAAGAAGACAAATGTACTTAGTTTAATAATATTATAATAGATAAAGTTAGTGGGTGAGAGGAAAGTTAACTTTACAAGCAAAGCGTGTAAAGTAACCATACCTTTCAGTAATGAGTATACCCACTATGTAACACCGTGATTTTCAAAAATACCGTTTAATTAAAAATTTCCAATATCTAACAACTAATAGCAACGGAAGTCTCAAACCATAAATATAATGAATGTAAACCGATGGTACCACGGTGTCACACCGTATTCGAACCGTTAAAACCGTTACAGAATTTAAACCATAAAAAAAACATATTAAATTGTTCATTGGTATCAACTGCCAACTAACTAACTACCCATGAGTAACCCGCCTCACTAAGCCGCACCTCTAAACCTCCTGCACGAGTACAAGACACATTTCAAAAATAACAAGTGTCAGCTTACGCCTTGTGAGTCAATAGAGTTAAGTCTACAAAATCCATAAATTAGTGTTTAAAATAAACGTTAATGCAATTATAATATAATCATACCCGACCCGCATGTGTGTTTGACCCATCCCGTGAAACCCGCATAACACAAAACATGTATATGAGTCAAACAAATGTAGAATATAATCATTCATGTTCCTCATAACAACCACATACCGCATGGCAAACCATATACCGCATTCCGTAGTCCGTATATCTACCCGCTAAGTTTTCCCTAGCCATTGGGCCCCGGCCAGCTAGGTAACCCGTTCGCTAATCACACGCTACGCAACCCCTGTATCGATTGGGTAGCTACTCCCGATCCATGCATGAATGTACATTAGACGATGCTTTCGCTACTCCGACGGTGCAGGTACAAGTACCGCGTTGTCGTTCAGATGTAAGTACAATCGGAAACCACCGTCATCTCCTCCTTACACCCACGTGATGTATGATCTAGCCCACCGTATCGGCCTACATCACTCTAGTACCCGAACTCAACTGAGTCCGTTTACCATGTGTTGCAAAGGTTATCTAGAAAACCCCGCAACTCCGCTTGTGGCTAGCACTTTTACCCATAAGGTTATTCAAACCTAATAGGTCCCTATACCATAAGTGAGCACGTAAGGTTACTACCCCCGCCCAACAGTTCATGTATATGTATAGAAATCATATAAACCGTAAATTAATCGTATCATGCATAAACAACCTTGTAAGCATACATAATCATATAATTGCAAATAATACACTTATAGCACATTTAACCATCATATACATATTCGTTTAATCATTAAAAATAGATTTTTGTCGTTGTACTCGGTTTTGTAAATTATTGAACTCACCTGAAGTCCGTAGAGTAGAAACTGAGCGATAAGCCGAGAGATTAACGGGCAACCTAAACGAATAACAAGTCCTAATAAGTAACGAATAACGAGAGCCGAAGACAATGTGCAATAAATAATAAACCATAAGTCTACCTTCGATGAATTGAGTGTACAAATCACAATTCTAATTTAGTGACTTTGAATTGTACTTTAAGTCTATTAACGAGATACTAATTCAACCTCTGAAGTACAATATATCGTAATTAGGTCCATTAAGCAAAACCGAATTCCAATCACAACCTCAAACCGAAATCACAATTTAACTCCCTAAGTTAAGAATCCAATGGTAAATTAAACTCCCAATCACATGTCTACACTAGCAAACTGCAACTCGTAGCTTAAGTCCTTTAATAAATTAAATATATAAATCGCAGTTCACATGAGTAATTAATCATAATTCCCTTGTGAGAAGTTTATCATAATTTAATTGCAAATCTACTTCTTCTTAGTCACGCCATCTCCAACAATTGTAATTCACACCTCCAAGCAAACTTAACTCATGGCTGATTCTACACCTTCAAATTCTATTTCAGTTCATAGCACCACAAAGTGTAATTCATATAACTCCCATCGTAGTTCACAAATAAAGCTCAATCACTATTTAATATTTCAGCCACCATGTGTTTTTCTTTACCAAACTGCCATCGTAATTAGGACCTTCAAAAGAAATTGCAATTGGTCTCCTATAACAGCAGGTGGCTAACTTCGAAGAACAGGTTATCAAAATCAATAAATAGATGCCCGATTTCCTAATCAAAATTTGATTCTTTTCTCAATTAAAGATCATACTTATACATCCATGTTCTTAGAATTCATTAATATTCAAAACCCAAATGCCGATTTAAATATTAAACAATATATACTCAATCAATTTCTAATTTCTAGGACCAAAGTAGTCGACCCCAATATCCCTTTGTTCAATCAGATTCTCAGCCCTTAAAACCATAATTAAATTCTTGGAAATCAACCACAACTCACATAAGATACAAGTTAAAGGGTTAGAACGTTTACTTGGAGGTTAGCTTCACAATATCACCCAACAAGCTTGTTTCTTCTGGTCGATCGAGAGCACCCAAGCCGTAGCCTCAAAACAGCCGTGACCTAATTAGGGCTGCCAAAGGAGTTTAATAACCTAATAAATCATAATCCCTTTAATCCCCTATTAATCCTTCATGTTTCCCCTATTAACACCTTAGTCCCTTTCATTCTAATTTTATTCATTAGACATCCCTTACATCACTAAACAGCCAATAATAATTAACTAAATCCCAAGTCGTCTCATTTAATGCTCAAAAGCAAATACCGAAACGAGCTGATTATTCTAATAAACAATACCTAGAAATTCAGGTCGTTACAATTCTCCCCTCCTCAAAAGATTCCGTCCCGGAATCCGCATAGTCAAGCCTACTTGGAATATCATCCATATCCGGGTTCGTTCGCTCAACATATGCCCCATCGAATCTTTCGTTGTTGTTAGATCTTTTCGTTCGTTAGTAAGAGATTAAGTTGTCCGTTAACCCATGACAACTATATGAATTATATTCCTAGATGCGCAAATCAGGAACCGACGACCATGCAACCAAATCACCAATCCATCAAAAGGAAACAAATCTTTTTTTTTCAATAAATCAACCGTCAACTAATACTCACAAACCAATATCTACCGTTCCTCATCATATTGTAAACTCGGACCGTCGCTTTTGTTGGTTCCTTATCCCTTCCCAACTAACCTTACCTTCTAGCACCAAATCATTCATATCACACCAAAGGTCATTCATAAGAAATCATAACCGCTTAACAACTCTACCACTCAACCGTTACGTGACCTATGAATCGACATAACTACGTATTAAATATACATAAGTTTCATTTTCCACGGTCATTCCACTCGGTCCTTTTTACATCCTTCTAATATCCACCATATCTATTACTACTCATCAGTATACTACTTACTCTACATATACCTCAAGTAATGCAAGCATAGTTAGCGAGCACAAACATGTCGTGGCATTTTCAGGATGACGTTGGCCAGACGTAATCATAAAAGTGCCCTACATGAGTGTCCTCCTCATTGTCCTCTCATCTCTCGAGGTATCTAAATCATCCTTTCTATGATTTTTTTTCCAACCCCTATCACTACCTTGTCCGTCTCAAATCCACATTCTTCCTTGACTTTTACGTTTCGTATGTTCTAGTTCCTTACTATGCGCAGCGCTATCTCGTGTTCGACCAAATTTCCTCTACTGTGTCCGTCTCATTCCTCTATTTTGACCGGTTATCATTCTTTCCCGGCCACAAAATTCATAAGAATTCTTCATTTCATTCTACTGACCGTAGTCAACTTTTTGTTCAAAACATTTTTAACTCAGTTTCCTATACATACTCATCCATGCTACATATGTATCTAATCTTAGTCATCTCATATGTAAAGTCATTTCGCTCCCAATTGCCATTTCGAACCTTCAACGAGTCCTTTTGAACGTATCACCTGCCGTCTGTGAAGTTTTCAAAGCTTTAATTCCAGAATATCACGTTCTCTTCCAATCGTATGAGGAGACGAAATTTCCCTAGTTTCAATCCAACAAATAAGACCTAGTCAACGACAAGGCTTAGCAAGATAGCAAGAACCCGTTTACTAATAATCCAATTAGCGTTGTCCTCAAGTTTATATCATCATATTATCGCCATTAGTATCGTATATAAATATACCTATAATATCATATCACCATTATATGCATTTATATATTTATGTTCATATTTCCTTCTTTTTAATCGTCCCGGGTGACCGTTAACAGTCTCATAAAATCACCTTAGTCATACAGACTTTTTTTTTACAACCGTTGGTATGAATAGGGAACCCACCTCATGGCATCATGTTATCAAATAACAATTGAGTATATAATATCCACGAGAAGTAATATACTATAATCCAGTAAAACCATTCGTTAAGTATCAACCATGAAATAGCTCAATCATCTAATGTTATTCAAAAGAAACTAAGTAATAGGACTTTGCTATATGCAACTCGCCTTTCCATCGCTCAATCCGTGTCGTTGCCCAAATCATATACATCATCAACTCAATCGTCTATGCCGTAAACGTCATCTCAACCTCTGATGTTGTCTTATCTATATCCACGATCAAAGTTTAGTGAACGTGGAGTTGCAAGGGAATCATAATCAGGTGAAGAAGATAGAGTACCCACATACTCATCCTCGGAGAGCTCCCACTCTGAGTCTCAAGAATAGCTATAAGGAGTCATACTGTAACGGAACCGGTCTTCAGAATTGGTTAAACTAGCATACGCGACATCGTGTGCTTCATGGAGGGTTGCGGTGATCGAGTGCCACCCCTCGTCGTTGCATCTAAACCCTTGGTTATCACTTTGTTTTTCATGCCAAATTATCCAAATCAGTGTCGTTGTATTACTCACTCCCGAGGTTCATATGCACAGGAGTAGTTAGTGATGTCCTTTTTACACGATATATTTTCTTGCATTCTCTCAGGAGTTCCTCTTCGGAAGCGAACCATTATCCTTCCTTAATCCAAAAGGGAGATTATTCGAATCGTCCGTTCTCTACGTATAACGAAAGAGATCCACGTAAAAATCGAGTTTTTGAGTAATTCCATATCATTCTAATCGTAAAATCTATCTAAAAAGTAGAGCATTCAATCTATTCCATATAGTAGCAAGAGAAATAGCAAGTTGGGCATTCGTATATCGAATTCTTGATACATCAGGTACTCGTCGAACGCCCAAATTTCACATCAGTCGAGCCGCAAACACAACAGACTCTAATGAAACTCCCGAAGGTCGAACCAAGTACTAAGATCAAAGAATATGATCCAAGCTCAAAAGTAAGAAAAGCACATAAGCACTCATCTCTCACCCAACCACCCAAAAGTCCAAGTAAATCCTATTCGAGCCGATCTAGCCGTGAGTCTAAGTGCCGGTCTCAACACTTAGTTCACTCACAGCCTGGCTCTGATACCAACTTGTAACACCGTGATTTTCAAAAATACCGTTTAATTAAAAATTTCCAATATCTAACAACTAATAGCAACGGAAGTCTCAAACCATAAATATAATGAATGTAAACCGATGGTACCACGGTGTCACACCGTATTCGAACCGTTAAAACCGTTACAGAATTTAAACCATAAAAAAAACATATTAAATTGTTCATTGGTATCAACTGCCAACTAACTAACTACCCATGAGTAACCCGCCTCACTAAGCCGCACCTCTAAACCTCCTGCACGAGTACAAGACACATTTCAAAAATAACAAGTGTCAGCTTACGCCTTGTGAGTCAATAGAGTTAAGTCTACAAAATCCATAAATTAGTGTTTAAAATAAACGTTAATGCAATTATAATATAATCATACCCGACCCGCATGTGTGTTTGACCCATCCCGTGAAACCCGCATAACACAAAACATGTGTATGAGTCAAACAAATGTAGAATATAATCATTCATGTTCCTCATAACAACCACATACCGCATGGCAAACCATATACCGCATTCCGTAGTCCGTATATCTACCCGCTAAGTTTTCCCTAGCCATTGGGCCCCGGCCAGCTAGGTAACCCGTTCGCTAATCACACGCTACGCAACCCCTGTATCGATTGGGTAGCTACTCCCGATCCATGCATGAATGTACATTAGACGATGCTTTCGCTACTCCGATGGTGCAGGTACAAGTACCGCGTTGTCGTTCAGATGTAAGTACAATCGGAAACCACCGTCATCTCCTCCTTACACCCACGTGATGTATGATCTAGCCCACCGTATCTGCCTACATCACTCCAGTACCCGAACTCAACTGAGTCCGTTTACCATGTGTTGCAAAGGTTATCTAGAAAACCCCGCAACTCCGCTTGTGGCTAGCACTTTTACCTATAAGGTTATTCAAACCTAATAGGTCCCTATACGATAAGTGAGCACGTAAGGTTACTACCCCCGCCCAACAGTTCATGTATATGTATAGAAATCATATAAACCGTAAATTAATCGTATCATGCATAAACAACCTTGTAAGCATACATAATCATATAATTGCAAATAATACACTTATAGCACATTTAACCATCATATACATATTCGTTTAATCATTAAAAATAGATTTTTGTCGTTGTACTCGGTTTTGTAAATTATTGAACTCACCTGAAGTCCGTAGAGTAGAAACTGAGCGATAAGCCGAGAGATTAACGGGCAACCTAAACGAATAACAAGTCCTAATAAGTAACGAATAACGAGAGCCGAAGACAATGTGCAATAAATAATAAACCATAAGTCTACCTTCGATGAATTGAGTGTACAAATCACAATTCTAATTTAGTGACTTTGAATTGTACTTTAAGTCCATTAACGAGATACTAATTCAACCTCTGAAGTACAATATATCGTAATTAGGTCCATTAAGCAAAACCGAATTCCAATCACAACCTCAAACCGAAATCACAATTTAACTCCCTAAGTTAAGAATCCAATGGTAAATTAAACTCCCAATCACATGTCTACACTAGCAAACTGCAACTCGTAGCTTAAGTCCTTTAATAAATTAAATATATAAATCGCAGTTCACATGAGTAATTAATCATAATTCCCTTGTGAGAAGTTTATCATAATTTAATTGCAAATCTACTTCTTCTTAGTCACGCCATCTCCAACAATTGTAATTCACACCTCCAAGCAAACTTAACTCATGGCTGATTCTACACCTTCAAATTCTATTTCAGTTCATAGCACCACAAAGTGTAATTCATATAACTCCCATCGTAGTTCACAAATAAAGCTCAATCACTATTTAATATTTCAGCCACCATGTGTTTTTCTTTACCAAACTGCCATCGTAATTAGGACCTTCAAAAGAAATTGCAATTGGTCTCCTATAACAGCAGGTGGCTAACTTCGAAGAACAGGTTATCAAAATCAATAAATAGATGCCCGATTTCCTAATCAAAATTTGATTCTTTTCTCAATTAAAGATCATACTTATACATCCATGTTCTTAGAATTCATTAATATTCAAAACCCAAATGCCGATTTAAATATTAAACAATATATACTCAATCAATTTCTAATTTCTAGGACCAAAGTAGTCGACCCCAATATCCCTTTGTTCAATCAGATTCTCAGCCCTTAAAACCATAATTAAATTCTTGGAAATCAACCACAACTCACATAAGATACAAGTTAAAGGGTTAGAACGTTTACTTGGAGGTTAGCTTCACAATATCACCCAACAAGCTTGTTTCTTCTGGTCGATCGAGAGCACCCAAGCCGTAGCCTCAAAACAGCCGTGACCTAATTAGGGCTGCCAAAGGAGTTTAATAACCTAAGAAATCATAATCCCTTTAATCCGCTATTAATCCTTCATGTTTCCCCTATTAACACCTTAGTCCCTTTCATTCTAATTTTATTCATTAGACATCCCTTACATCACTAAACAGCCAATAATAATTAACTAAATCCCAAGTCGTCTCATTTAATGCTCAAAAGCAAATACCCGAACGAGCTGATTATTCTAATAAACAATACCTAGAAATTCAGGTCGTTACACACTATCTATTATTATATTATTAAATTACTACCTTTATGTCTTGAGAAAGTAAACTTATCCTTCCATGCTTGTACTTTAATCAACACCATGCTTTCTGAAGATTTGACTTTACCAAGTATGGAGTTTCCAGCCATACTTAACATCATATCTTCGAGATCTTCTTTTCAAAAGTATCTTTCTCCTTTTCCAGGGGATAAAGATCTATCCTTTTTGTTTCTTTGCAGATACAAAAAGTGCTAAGTACTTTTACAAAGAAAGATCTAAGGCATAATAAGAACAACACATGTTCTGCCTTTGACTAAAGAAAATATTACATAGAAAAGCTATTAACTGAGAAATAAAATGAAGACTCAGCTAACAGACACTGAACTGCAAATGTAATTTTGCTCAGCTAAGGATAAATGTGAAAGACTCAGCTGACTAGATTTGCTCAGCTGATCGAAATGCTCAGCTAATAATACAAATCAAAGTATAGCTAATAAACTGATCAAACTAAACTGTCAGCTGATCCCAAGGGCTCAGCTAATCATTTGAGTATGATCAGCTCATGAAGAAAAGATTGGATGAGTAGCAAATACCTTATCTGACAGATGGGAGGCATCAGCTGATAAAAGTAATTGTGTCAGCTGATCCTTGACTGCTAAGCTGATCTTGAAATCTTCATTAGCTGATGATTTTAGGCCATCAGCTGATCCAATGTGATTCCTCAGCTGATGCTTTTCGACTGATCTTTTCTTCTCAGTTGATTTTTCTGAAGCTGGTCCTTTTGCTGATACTCAGTGTTCAACTGACACTATGATTTGTCAGCTGACACTTCTTTCTTACAATTTTCTTTAAGTCTAACATGAAAAGCAACACATGTTTTTCATTTAACTAAGTCTAAACTGAATAAGTGGTTTTGTTAACATCAAATCCTATTTTAATTAATAGACATGTTTGATTTAGGTTTGATATTGCTATCTCTCCAACAATCTCCCCCTATTTGATGATGACAAAACCTTATCTTGTTTAAGAAGAATCAGTTTGACTAGGATTTGTAAAGATATAACTTTTAAGTGCAATTTGGTTACCTAGCTATCTGTTTTTGGTAACTCTTTAATATATGTTCCCTGATATTCTGTTTTTGGGAATCTTTTCATTTATGAAGTACCATAGTTCTGTTTTTGTGGTATCTTTTCTATCCTTTTTCTGTTTTTAGGATTTTTTGATTTTCTATATTTACACTATGTGAGCTATCTACTAAGAGTCATTTATACTAGCATTTTTAGCCAAGTAGTCCATGATCAAAGTTTCAAGCTTGATTTACAGAACAAAGTATTTACATCAGAGTTTGTACAATTAAGCTAAGTTACAGAAGATGAACTATTCTAAGAAGTTGAAATTACATCTAATCTAGTTATGAAGTTTCAGTTTTCTTCCCACCAAGGTTCTTCTTTCACATCCAGAAGTCTTTCCAGATGATTTGCAGCCAATAACTCTTCAGCTCTTGCTTGAATCAGACTTTCAAAATGTTCACTTCCTGTCTGTCCCCTTGTTGAAGTTGCAGCTTGAAAGATTAACTCTCCAGGGGCTCTTCCTAAGTCAGTTTCTCTTAGGAATCTCCAAGCACCAGCTCTGTTCTTGAAGAACATCCCTCTTTCAGGTTCAGTTATGTACTTAAACATTTCTGGTTCAATGTTGGAGGGCAGAGCAGTGTTGAGATTTTCATATGCAGACAGGTAAGGATGATTAGGATTGAGTATGATATGTTCAGCATGTACAAAAGCTTTGGAGGATTTCTTGAAGTCATCCTCAATCACATCAATGTGTTCCACAAATTGATCATGAGTGCATATCCTGTGGTAGACAGATATTCTGATCCAGTATTCAAATTTTTTTATGAACCTTGTGGCAATTTCACTTTTGGATTTAAGGAGGTGGTACAGAGTTTCAATCATCTCACTGAAGGAGAACAATTTGCAGTGATGAAGATAGGCATTCTCTTGTGTTTTTCTTTCATCTCTTTTTACTAATCTGAGATATGGCCCTTCATCTGTTCCCTTATATGGAGTGACTCTGGAAATGAGATTTGGATCCTTTCTTTCTACCAAGTTCTTCCAGTTTTCCAAGAGCTCTTTGATCTCCCTTTCAGATTGCTGAGTTGTAACTCCAAAGTTGAACTCATGCAATGCTTGAATGGCTTCTCTGTGAGTTCTTCCTCTTTTAGGAACTTTCTTGGCAGTAGGATCATCTTGCTGTGGTGTAACTTGTGTTGGATGTGATTGAGAGGATAGCATGATGATTTCTTCTTCTTGTAATTCTCTCAATTCATCATCAGTGACACCAATGATTGCAGCAAGATCTTCAGGAGTAGTGAAATCCTGGTGTCTCTCCTTGGTTTTCAGAACTTCTTCAATGGTTGTACCAAGAGCAGCAGCCAGTTCACTTAGCTCTCTGAGATTTTCATCCTCTTGATTAAGTTGCTCTTCCTTCCTTTCTTCTGCTTCAATCTCCTCAGCAGACATAATTTTCTTTCCTTTTCTCCTTGATGTACTGCTGGGAGTTGGTTGACTTGATTGCACAGGAGAGGAAGCTTGGACTGTTGGAGCTTGAGTTAAGAGACTCTGCTTTTTCAATTTGAGCAGAGAGGACAGAGGCAGTTTATCTTCATCATCATCATCAGAATCATCAGATGGTAGTTCAATTGGAGCACAAGATTCACCTTGCTTTGATTTCTTTGCACTCTTCCTTCTAGCTGCTTGCTTTAATCTTATTTTAGGCTTAGCAGGTTGCTCCCCCTCAGTTGGATTCTCCCCCTCAACATTAGATTTCCTTTGAGCTTCTGTTTCATTGGGGGCTGATGCACCCTCTGCTTTCATAGCCTGAACCTCAGCTGTATATGCATCAACAGCTGCTCTGATTGTTTATGGTGAAGGTTCTCTAACTGACTTCTCCCCCTTTTTGTCATCAGCAAAGAAAAAAGGAAAGTTTTTAGATGGCTTGGCAACATAAGGTGGGATAAAAGATGTAGTGGAGGTAGAGGGAGGGATAGTTGAAGTGGAAGGAGAGATAGCGGGAATGGGAGGTTGTGGGAAAAATGGAGTAGCGGGAATGGCCTGGTGATAGCATCAGTGAGATTGGTGAACTCTTTGAGAGTTTCACTGTGCCTTTTCCTTGAGAGCTGGCTCAAACTAGTGACCTCATCATCTATGATTCTGAGAAGAGAGGGGACTCTGAGAAGAGAATCAGGGATGGTGACAGAGATGTTTGGAGGTGAAGATCTTAATGATTGGAGTTGGGAAAGAAGATTAGAAATGGTGTGGTTTAAGGAAGTGATGGTTTGGTTTGAGATGGTAGGAGATGGGGTAGGAGTAGGTTTAAAAGTTTGGGTAAGAATTTGAGCTAATTTGGTTAGAATTGGTGATAGATTAACAGGAGCAGGGGTGGGTTGGGTTTGGGATTGGGTGGATTTGAGTGACTCAATTTCTTGGGTTAGATGAGAGAGTTGAGTTTCTGTTTTATGTTGAAAGGATGTGAAGGAGGCTTGAAGACTATCCATCTTTTGAGAGATGGACAGTAGGCTTTGAAGTATTTAGGGTGAGGGTACAGAAGAAGTAGAGGGAATGGGTTGAGAAGAGGTGCTAAGAACTGGAATGGATTGTGGTCCCTCACTTAGACCTTGGTATATAGGCCTAAGATCACTGGGAGCAGAAATTGTACCCTGTACCAATGGCTGGTTTATGCCACTATTATTGACAGGTAGTGCACTAGTGTGTGTAAGAATTGAATCAAAAATAGGTGCAAGTATGTGAGTGTGAGTGAGGGTTGCACTCAATTGGGTATCCCTTATTACAGTAGCAAGTTTTTGTGAACTTACTAAGGGAAAGGCTTGACACACAGGGGCTGTAGACATAGTATGACCTTGGGAGAAGGTCTGTCTTTCAATGGTGTCACCCTGTTGGGAGGGCGACCCAGATTGCAGCAATCCCATATTTACAGATGTGCCCTGTTGTGAGGACACACCCACTGGCTGAAGGGTGTAATCAACATCCATGAGCTCCCCCTCAAAATAAGAGGTTGCTATAGGAGTTGAGGTCAGAGGTGCAGTGTGCATTTCCTCTGAGATAAGTGTAGTATGCACCATCTTTAATGACCTTGTTTCTGTTTGAGTTACAAAGGGAGTATGACTAGTGACTGTTGGGAGTACACTAGAGCTTGGCTGTTGTGAGGGTGTTACAACTGGAGGAGAGGTTGAGTTCTCACTGGTGGGGTTTACCAAATGAGTATCCTCAAGGGTGGTAGAGATTATACCTGAGATGTGCTGAGTCTTGCTGATCTCAATCAGTTGAATGAGATTGTCAGAAATTGTGTCTTCCTCAGCATCATCACCATCAGCTGCACCTCCACTTTGTTTACTTTGTGAGGTGGTAGAACTGGAACTGAATGGGAATGCAGTAATTGGCATCCCTCTTTGAGAAGATGAGCTGGTTGTAGCTTGAATATTTTCAGTATGAACATAACCAGCATCACCTCCAGGATAGTCATCATCTCCTTCATCATTGTCATCTTCACCCCTTTCATCACCACTATCTGCTGCATGTACATTTTCAGCATCTGGATTAATAGGCTCATCCTGTGCTGGTGTATCATATGATCTTTCTTCTCTAAGACTGGCTTCATCATGAGTATGAGCAGTAGAGTGCTCAGAACTTTCAGTAACCACATCAGGGGACTCAGAATCATCAGCCATTTGCACCTCAAGATTTTCAGCAGCCTCCTCCTCTTCATTCTCATTCTCCTCAGCAGCCACATCAATTAACTCTTGCATCTGAACAGTGATTGCAGGACCCTGATCTTCCCTTATCAGATGAAAGATCTTTTGACCCATTTGAGGTATGGGTATTGTGTCCAAAACAGCAGCAATCCCAGTGTATTGTTCCCATTGAAGATGATGAAGTACAAGTAAGCTTAGGTACCTGATATAGGGAACAATATTTCTTGTGGATTTCTTTGCAGTGCCAAGAGTGATCTTATCCACCATCTCCGAGAATATGACTTGAGCAAAGTCAATATTCCTCCCTGTGACCAAGGCGTGCAGAATCATCAGTTCTGTTTGATTCATTTGGTCAAAGCTTCCAGACTTATGACCAAAGCACCGAGTGATTACACTTGCCAAGTACTTCCATGGGTTTCCCAGCACAGATAATTTATACTGACCATGGGTGACAACTTCATTGTAGCCAATCAGGGGTAAGACCTCCAAGACTTGATCAATTTGAGCAAAAGGTTGATATGGAGCCAAGTTGGGCAGAGAGATGGCTTGACGAAGAGTATTGACATTTATGTTGATGTTGATTGTGCCATTTAGACAAGTGCAGGTAATGAGTTCTTGATCCGTATGGTACCTTGCAGTGTACCACATCTCACCGATAATGTTTGGAAAGATGAAGAAAGGATGGGCAGAGAGACAGGAAAACAGGGGATGAGCATTGATGAATGCTACCATTTGTTTGTATCCCTGGTTTGATTTATTTGTGGGAATTACAGTGTTGATTAGAAAGTTGTTTGGGCGAATGGTGATTTCGGAGTTAACAGTAATGTTTTCACCAGCAACAACATTAGGAGAAGAAGCAGGGTTGAAGATCACCATGATTACAGAGTGAAGAAATTTAAAGTAAAGAGAGCTTAGGGTTTGTAATTTTGAGGGGAAGAAGAGTGTTTGGGAATTTTGAAAGCACAAGAAATGAAAAACTGCTCGAAAACACCTTTATATCTTCCTTGGAACCCTAAACTGTCACCAAAATATATTTCAAAAAGTAACTGTCACTTCTGCAAAAAGGTAATAAACGGAATAGTTAGCAAATACACAGACAACTAATGGACAATTAAATGAAATTAAATACTACCTAGTAACTTAATAAATACAAATGAGAAATTAATAACATAAGTGTGGGGACACAGTATTTTTGACTTTTGAAAATCATCAGCTGACAAAAGAGAGTGTCAGCTGATCCATGTTGAGATAAAATAAGTGTCAGCTAATGAGTGCACTTAGCTGAGCTTCTAAGTCTTAGCTGGTGGTTTATCAGCTGAGGTATAGTGTCAGCTGATGATCGTCAGCTGACATAATTCCATTAGCTGATCTACCATAAGTAAAATATGTAGAAGCTTAGATAAGTACTTCATCTCACACACAAATAAAATTATTTTCTCACACAAAATTAACTACCTAAGAAGGAATATGTTACATATTTAACATGCCAAGTTTGGATATTAGGAAGTTGAACCGAGACTCATCCAAAGGTTTTGTAAAAAGATCAGCTAATTGAAAATCAGTACTTATATAATGCATTGAAACTTTCTTTTTCTGCACATTATATCTAAGAAAATGATGTCTGATTTCAATATGCTTGGTTTTAGAATGCAAAACTGGATTGTTAGAGATAGAAATGGCACTAGTGTTGTCACACAGAATTGGTGAGTTTTCAAACTGTATGTCATAATCAAGCAGTTGATTTTGCAGCCATAGTAGTTGAGCACAGCAGCTTCCAACAACAATGTTTTCTGCTTCAGCTGTTGAAGTTGAAACAGAGTTTTGTTTCTTGCTTGACCAGCTGACTAATCTTCCACCTAACAATTGACAACCACCAGATGTACTCTTTCTGTCTAGTGTGCAACCTGCAAAATCAGAATCAGTGTATCCAACTAACTCAAAATCAGAGTCTTTGGGGTACCAAAGACCTAGATTAGGAGTTCCTTTGAGATACCTGAAAATTCTTTTAACTGCAGCTAAGTGAGATTCTTTGGGATCTGCTTGGTATCTAGCACAAAGACATGTTGAGAACATAATATCTGGTCTACTTGCAGTGAGGTATAAAAGAGACCCTATCATACCTCTATAAGCTGTAATGTTCACTGATTTACCATTAGTGTCCTTTCCAAGCTTTAAGGCAGTGGACATGGGTGTTTTCATTGAAGAACAATTTTCAAACTCAAATTTCTTAAGTAAGTCATTTACATACTTTGTTTGATGAATGAAAATTCCATCAACCTCTTGTTTTATTTGAAGACCTAGAAAATAGTTTAACTCACCCGTCATACTCATTTGATAATTATCAGACATGAGTTTGGAAAACTTTTTGCAAATATCAACATTTGTAGACCCAAATATTATATCGTCTACATAAATCTGTACAAGAATCACATCACCCTTGAATTTTCTTATAAACAAAGTGCTATATATGCTTCCTCTTATAAATCCTTTGGTGGTTAGAAAAGAAGAGAGGGTATCATACTAGACTCTTGGAGCTTGCTTTAAGCCATATAAAGCTTTGTTCAAGAAGTATACATGGTCTGGCTTGCTTGCATCCTCAAAACCTGGAGGTTGTTTGACATATACCTCTTCCTTCAATTCTCCATTGAGGAAAGCACTCTTAACATCCATTTGGAAAACTTTAAAGTCTTTGAAGGCAGCATAAGCTAGAAACAGTCTTATGGCTTCAAGTCTTGCAACAGGGGTAAAGGTTTCATCATAATCAATACCTTCTTCTTGACAATACCCCTGTGCAACTAACCTTGCTTTGTTTCTGATGATCAGCCCTTGTTCATCCATTTTGTTTCTGAACACCCACTTAGCTCCAATGATGGATTTGTCCTTTGGTTTTGGCACCAAAGTCCATACATTGTTCCTTGTAAATTTAGCCAATTCCTTTTGTATGGCATTTATCCAGTGGGAATCATTGAGAGCTTCATCTACCTTCTTTGGTTCAATCATAGAAACAAAACCTGTGTATAAACAAAAATTACAAGCTTTTGATATTGTTAGTACAGGTGCTTCTATGTTACCTATGACCTGATCTTTAGGATGATCCTTGTGGTCCTTATAGGCATTTTGGATTCTGGGAGAGTTTGGATTATTTTGGATTATGGGAGTCGAAATTCTTTGATTTGGATCAGCTGATGAGACTTCTGGCTGATCAACTGACAGAATTTCAGGAATGTTATCTGATGAAACTTCTACTGATGATGGAATATTTGATATGGAATTAGAGTCCATTGATGTTGAATCATGATTCTCATCATTCAGTAAAAGTGTGGATTGGTTTAAGATTGGATGTGCATTGGTTTGATGTAAAATTGGAACAGTTTCATCTAAATCATCAAATTCCTCACATGTAGATGGATTAGTAGAACAAGAAGCAACAAAGTCATTTTCATTAAAACTTACATTGATTGATTCTTCTATGACCTTTGTTCTGAGGTTGTAGATTCTGTAAGATTTGGAGATCACAGAATATCCAACAAACACACCTTCATCAGCTTTTGGTGTAAACTTCTGCAATTGATCTTTCTGATTCAGAATGAAACACTGACACCCGAAGATGTGCAGAAAGCTGATGTTGGGCTTCCTTCCCTTGAGCACTTCGTATGGAGTTTTGTTGTGCCTTTTGATGACTAGGGATCTGTTCTGAGTAAAACAAGCACAGCTGACAGCTTCAGCCCAAAAATTAAATCCTAACCCACTCTCACACAACATGGTTCCTGCAGCTTCTATTAATGTTCTGTTTCTTCTTTCAGCTAAACCATTTTGTTGTGGAGTCCTTCGAGCAGAGAAGTTTTGAGATATGCCTTTATCATCACAGAACCCTTCTAGAGTTTGATTTCTAAACTCAGTTCTATGATCACTTCTGAGCATCCTTGCCAGATTTCCATTTAGCACTTCCATCCTCTTTATGAAGCTTATTATTTCTTCAGCAGCCTCACTCTTTGCTTTTAGGAAGATGACCCAAGTGTATCTTGAGAATTTATCAACCATCACCAATGCTTGCTTACTTCCACCAATACTAGCAGTAGCAACATGACCAAATAGATCCATGTGCAACATGTAGAAATGTTCAGTAATGGAGAAGGCTTGCTTAGATGGAAATGAAGTCTTGTGTTGCTTTCCCTTCTCACAGGCAGAACAAGGTTTAGGCTTAACATACGTCAGTGAAGGTAGTCCTGACACTAGTTCACCCTTGCTCAACTTGTTAATGTTTTTGAAGTTTAAATGGGAAAGCCTTTTGTGCCATAACCAGTTTGTGTCAGTTACAGACTTGGTATACAAACAGGTTAACTTGGATGGATCACCAGAGAACATATCAAGAGTATATACATCCTTGGTTCTCTTTGCACAAATTATTGTTTTACCTTCTTGATCTAAAATGGAACCACCTGTCTTTGTAAAGAGGACTTTATGATCACCATCACATAACTGACTTATGCTGATGAGATTGTACTTAAGCCCTTTAACATATGATACCTTGGATAAGGTTAAGTTCCCATTATGAAGTTCTCCGTAGCCTTTTGTTTACCCACAATTGTTATCACCAAAGGTCACTCTTGGACCTTTTTCCTTCTTGTAGTTACTAAGAAAAGCTTTACAACCTGTCATGGTCCTTGAACATCCACTGTCAAGATACCATGTGTTCAGACCCTGCATAGATGTGATTGAAAGAAGGTTAGTGACATTTGGGCATCCACATTTAAGTGGACCCCTGTGGATTGCACCTAGCCATCCACTTTATATTAGGTTGTTTATGAATGAGAGAAACAACTGTGTTATCATAATCAGTCCGATGTCTTGAGTTACCTTCAAGAGAACAATTACTTGACTTATGTTCTTTGCTACCACATTTATAACATTTTTGATTTTTGGAGCCTTTAACATGTTTTGGTAATTGCCTAAGAGATGTCTTAACTGTTTTCTAATGACTATGGGTCATCAGCTGACAGATTTCACCATTAAGTTGTTGCAACTGATTCTGTAAACTAATAAGGTCTTTGTTTACAGTCACCTTAGGTTGACCCTTAGTTAAAATGAGTTTTTGATCAACTTTAGGTGTGGCTGACTTAGACTTTTTGTAAACAAAAGGTCCTTTTCCCTTGGTTTCTCCTATTAAAATAGTTTGAAGTGATGTTTGATTAGCTAAGCAAATAGAAGAGGATCCATAATCAGCTGACAGGCTATCAGCTGAGCAGTTATCATCTACTTTTTGATCAGCTAATGTAATATCATTAGCTAAAGAATTTTCAGTCAGCTAAGTTCCTAAATTTAATGTATCAGTTTTCAAGGTTTGACAACAGAATGTCTCTTTGGTATCAACAAGTGATTCCATTCCTTTACTTACTTCCTTTACACTTAAATTTTTAGTACTTTTGCTTTCTGTCAAAACAATAGAACTTGAACCAACTTTTGAAGAGATTGAGTCTTTCAGCTGAGTACTTTTACTTTTGACAAATCTGTTAGTGATAATACTTTTTCCTTTTACGATCTTTTGAAAGGTAAGAGGTAAAATATCAGCTTTTTCTAAGATATTTATGTCCTTGCTAAAATCAACACAGTTTGCAGCTTGGGAATAATTTCCACCAATAATAGTTTGAACTTGTTTTGGAATCTGCTCATTGACACACTGAGTGGTCTTCTCAACAGACACACACCAAGATCTTGTTGGGATTTCGTGGGCTCACAGCGGAAGCAAGGTACAACAAAAACAGCCCAAGGTACAAGCACATAAAGCATAAAAACCGAAATCCCACAAATGGACCAAACTCTATGTAAAGAAATGCAACAAGAAAAGAAGGAAGAAGGTGGTTATACCTTTCTCCTAAGCTCCAATAATATGATTGTCTCGAGGTATTAATGCTCCAAGAACAAAATGCGGACCGACTAATGGGTAGTACCCCGGGAACACGTCTAACCACACGAGCTAGCGAGCCTTCGTGTTTCTTCACTATGAAAAACACGTTGAAACATCAACAATGAGACCAAAACTCTGGAGCAAACTCTCTTGAATCTTCTCTTGGCCTCTTGTAGCACCAAAGAAGACCATATGAATGTAAGAGAGAAAAGAGAGAGCAAAAGAAAAACCCTCTCAAAATAATGAGTTCCACACCCATCTTTTGGCTCCAGATTCGGGACATAACCCTACAAACCGGCCATGCCTCGAGATTAATAAATCCACAAGCATTGGTTGATTTAGGAGGTAATTTGACAAATGGCACTGGCAGGGTTAGCGGTGCTAACCTGGAGTTAGTGGCGCTAACTATAAA
Source organism: Pulicaria dysenterica (assembly GCA_947179395.2). Classification (NCBI taxonomy): domain Eukaryota; kingdom Viridiplantae; phylum Streptophyta; class Magnoliopsida; order Asterales; family Asteraceae; genus Pulicaria; species Pulicaria dysenterica. The sequence goes on along the minus strand of OX359289.1, from coordinate 32,210,345 downwards.
TAGTTAGCGGCGCTAACGCGGCCTGTCAGTGATATGACACAAAGTACATGCAGCCGTAGCGGCGCTAACCTCTAAGACTTAGCGGCGCTAACCCCTAAGAGTTAGCGGCGCTAACGCGGCCTGCGATGTCAACTTTTGTCTTTTGCCATATTTGGTCCCTTAACTTAAGTTGCTGTCAGGTTAGACCCCGGTGTATGACCCAATAGGCCCATACATCATCAGCAGCGGTCCATATGGCGTACGTGTATTAATGGGCATATTTCTAACAGATCTAACTACTTTTTGAACGTCATTAAACTTTATTGTTGCTTCATTGGTTTCTTTTACCAAGATCTGATTAAGTATCTTTTGATTAGCTAAATCATCTTCCAGTTTTGTCATTTGTTTCAGTTTCTCATCTTTAAGACTTAATCTCTCTTTTAGTGATTCTATTTCTAATTTTAGCTTCTTTTCTCTTTGAATATTTGACTGAAACTCAACACACAGATAATCAAACATAGTGTTCTTTTCATTATCTTCATAGTTAATAAATTTTCCAACCTGATACATAGAAGAGGGATCCCAGTCAGGAGAAGTACAAGCTTTAGCAGCTTTCTTCATGTCCTCATCAAAGGAACTTGTACTTGCTGTGTTGGCCATCAAACTAAGCTGAGCTGTGAGGACCTCATCTTCATCACTTGAGAGATCTTCCTCAGCCCAATCTTCTTCTTCAGCAACCAGCACCCTGTTTTGAGGTTTCTTCTTCTTCTTGTTAAGGACAGCAGCAAGAAGCTTCTTATACTTAGCTTCATAATCAATCTTGCTGTCTGAGCTTGAGGAACCCTTGAAACCTGTGTTTCCTCTGTACTTACACTCACTGGCGTAGTGACCAGTCTTGCCACAAGAGAAACAACCTTCAGAAGCCTTTGGTTTTGACATGGCTCTTTCTCCTTTGAAGGGTTTCCTCTCAAACCTCTTGACACCCTTTCTTTTCAAGAAATGTTTGAACCTTTTAACCAACATGGCAGCCTGCTCAACAGCAGCTTCAATGTTGTCCATGTTCTCCATAACTTCATCCCCATCAGCCACTTGCTCTTCATCAGAAGACTCCTCCTCTTCCTCCTCATCACTGGACTCATCCACAACTGCAGCAAAACTCCTAGATCTTGTATCCTTAGACACAAGGGCAGTAGATGGAGCTTTTGCAGCCTCCTTCATATCCTTGGTAGAGATTTTTCTTTGTTTCACTGATTGTTCATGATTCATAAGGTTTCCATATAAACCAACCAGTGTAAGACCCTTGATTTTCTCACCATGTTTAAGCACAGTGATAAAATGATCCCAAGATTCTGGGAGAGAGTCTAGAAACTTGTTTACAAGTTCCTTATTGCTTTTGGGAACCTCTGCCCTTCTTAAGTCATTAATAAGGCAGTTAAACCTGGTGTAAGTCTGAGTAAGACTTTCACCTTTATGAGCGAAGAAGAACTCATATTCTCTAACCAGAAGGAGTTTCTTGTTCTCCTGCACTTCTTCAGTGCCTTCATATGCAACAATCAAAGTGTCTAGCATTTCTTTTGCAGATTTTCAATTAAGAACTTGATGATAGACATCATTTGGTAGTGCAAAGACTAAGGCTGTTCTTGCTTTAACATCAAAATTAACAAGCCTTTTGTCTTCATCAGACCACTGATTTATAGCTTTTATAATCAGTCTTTCAACAGCAGGAGCTTCTTCAGTTGCTTCAGTCACTTGAATTGTTGAGGAAGGAACGTAAGGACCTTCAGTAACAATTTTAAGCTTCACATCATCAAGGCTTGACATATATAGAAAAACTCTACTCTTCCAGAGAGAGAAGTTCTCTCTATCAAACATTGGACACCTTGTGAGTGAGCCATTGTTGGAAGAACCATTAGAAGCAGCAACATGAGTGGCCATTTTGTAGTGTGGGGTAGAAGCAGTTGAATAGTAAGCAAAACAGATCTTAGATATGAATTATCTAGCCTGCTCTGATACCAGTTGTTGGTCCCGAATGGATACTACAACAACAAATGTTTGTAGAAGGGGGGTTGAATACAAACTTTAGCAAATTAAAATTTAAGTGACACACGGTTTACTTTTATATAATTCTTATTGATGTGAATCAAGAATTACATGAACTAGATGCGGAAAATCTAAGTTCAATAAAAGGTGGCAACTAAATTAGTCTAACACATAGACTAAGCTAATCCTAAACAACTTATGTTTAAGATGTTCAACACATGAACAAGTTTGTTGTACTGAAAGTAAAATGCTAACTCTTCTAGTTCTCAACAAATGAGATTTCAGTATTCAACTATCTATTCGCATACTTAGCATGTTTCCATGCATGAGTATATATAAGCAAGGTGTCCGGGTTGATGAAGAGAGAAGAAGACAAAGGTACTTAGTTTAATAATATTATAATAGATAAAGTTAGTGTGTGAGATGAAAGTTAACTTTACAAGCAAAGCGTGTAACGTAACCATACCTTTCAGTAATGAGTATACCCACTATCTATTATTATATTATTAAATTACTACCTTTATGTCTTGAGAAAGTAAACTTATCCTTCCATGCTTGTGCTTTAATCAACACCATGCTTTCTGAAGATTTGACTTTACCAAGTATGGAGTTGCCAGCCATACTTAACATCATATCTTCGAGATCTTCTTTTCAAAAGTATCTTTCTCCTTTTCCAGGGGATAAAGATCTATCCTTTTTGTTTCTTTGTAGATACAAAAAGTGCTAAGTACTTTTACAAAGAAAGATCTAAGGCATAATAAGAACAACACATGTTCTGCCTTTGACTAAAGAAAATATTACATAGAAAAGCTATTAACTGAGAAATAAAATGAAGACTCAGCTAACAGACACTGAACTGCAAATGTAATTTTGCTCAACTAAGGATAAATGTGAAAGACTCAGATGACTAGATTTGCTCAGCTGATCGAAATGCTCAGCTAATAATACAAATCAAAGTATAGCTAAAAAACTGATCAAACTAAACTGTCAGCTGATCCCAAGGGCTCAGCTAATCATTTGAGTATGATCAGCTCATGAAGAAAAGATTGGATGAGTAGCAAATACCTTATCTGACAGATGGGAGGCATCAGCTGATAAAAGTAATTGTGTCAGCTGATCCTTGACTGCTCAGCTGATCTTGAAATCTTCATTAGCTGATGATTTTAGGCCATCAGCTGATCCAATGTGATTCCTCAGCTGATGCTTTTCGACAGATCTTTTCTTCTCAGTTGATCTTTCTGAAGCTGGTCCTTTTGCTGATAGTCAGTGTTCAGCTGACACTATGATTTGTCAGCTGACACTTCTTTCTTACAATTTTCTTTAAGTCTAACATGAAAAACAACACATGTTTTTCATTTAACTAAGTCTAAACTGAATAAGTGGTTTTGTTAACATCAAATCCTATTTTAATTAATAGACAGGTTTGATTTAGGTTTGATATTGCTATCTCCCCAACATAAATATATATATTATATATAGATAATATGTATTTTGTAATGTGATGATAATTTGTAATATTGCAATTAATCAAAGTTTCCTATTTAACTCTACATGCATTTTATCTATAAATAGATGATAAATAGAACTTGATGAGGGTTAACATTTAACAATTAAGAAAATCAACTCTCTCTCTCTCTCTCTCTCTCTCTCTCTCTCCCTTCTCCTTGTTCTGCTGAGAATACCCCAAGCAAGGGGGTGGTTCGATTTCGGTGATTAAAATCATCAAGAAGATCAAGAACAAGCTTTGTGATTAATCCTTCTAGCGGATTCTTGTGGTGCCTCATTACGGGTGGACAATCTTCAGCAATCCAAGTTGAGGTATGATCTTCATCTTAATCATGTTCTTGGTGGTATTAAAATCGATGGTATATATATATATATATATATATATATATATATATATATATATATATATATATATATATATATATATATATATATATATATATGTCGATCATGTGCATGTATATGTATGATTGCATGTTTGGTTGAATAGTGATCTTGATTAGTATATAGTTTTAGCTAATCCTAAATATCATGTTATTATGTTTTTCAATTATATATATATTTCATATGTATCGATTTTATACATATGCCATACACACTTTTGATATAACTAAGATCTTAATCCTTTTAGGGTTTAAGGATTAAAGATATTGTTTTATTCCGCTATTATAAATGATAACTGTTTTATTGCAATTCTGAGTTGGTTCAAACCAGTTAGGTTATGAATAAGTATAACTGAAGTTAGTATGAATTGATATGTCTAAAACACAACAGTGGTATCAGAGCCTCAGCTCAGTTTATCACAGCGTGTTGGATGATCTGTTATTATTTTGTTATTATTGTGTATATATATTTTAAAATTCTTAAAGGAATAACAAGTTTATGTTAATCCTAGTTTATTCAAAAACAGTTGGTTTTTGGATAAGATTTGTAGTTTTAAACCTTTGATCAGAAAGGTTAAACCTGTTAGGCTTAACGGGTTAATAAGATTAAAACTATGAACAAAATATTGACTCATGAATATGTTTGTTTATATATATTCGAAATATAGGGATTGACATATATCATGTTAATCTCAGATTTATTGTTCACTATTGTATGTTTTATAGTTTTCCAACTTTTAATCCAGTTAGGTTTAACCGGTTAAAAAGATTGAAACTATAAAAAGGTTTATAATTGTTCATCTTTATGTGTTCTTATATATATATATATATATATATATATATATATATATATATCATGAATATTAGCTAGTAAAGTTAATATGGATAATCTTGAAGGTTTTTAGTCAAAAACTAGTTAGTTTGTGATTAATGGATAAACCTTAAGGATATAAAATTCTAAAATCATATCAACTAGTTTAGTTGACAAAGTTTAGATAATTAAAAAACAAGTTTATGTTTTTTTTAATTTTTGAACTTTGGATAAAACTAGAACTTTTTAGTTTTTTAATTTGATATATATATATATATATATATATATATATATATATATATATATATATATATATATATATATATATATATATATATATAAGTATATGAATTATATCCGAATTTATATTTTTATGGGCTAATAAAATCTTTGATCACATTGGGCTTCTCGGCCCAAATTGAAATTAACCAATGATAGTCTTGGGCTTCTCGGCCAGTTAGGGGAATCGAGAACAAGGTTTTTGGACAAATAATTCGGAACAAATAATAATACAAGTTTCTTATATTTATATATTAATTTTACAGAATTAAATTAATATATATTTATATATTTTATTGTTAAGGTTTTATTTTAACTAGTTGCGTTGAAATATAAGTTTATTATATTTTAGTTTAAAATATAATAATTAACCATAATGGTGTATTATTATTGGACAATATAAATGAAGTTAATTTTTAATCAATTGAGTGTTTTTGGATTAAAACACATTTGGTGTAATAGTTATTATACCATTAGTTTGTATATTGATGAAAAAGGGTTTGACAAGTTTTTGTCAAAATTTTCTCATCTCAATTAATAGTTTAATTAATTTGAGAATATTTGAGAAAAAGTTTATATATGTTGCTTGCATTATTTATTGTTTATATTTAATGCACGGATGATTATGTATATATATTGTTTATATGTATAAATGTTGAAAGGGTTTGACTTGTATACTAAAGTCCATTAGTATCTTTAAGTCGCGTTTTTAGTTTCTACATGTCAACTACAAATGCTTGACTTAAACAAGTTAATAGTATATTCTTGTTGTGGTTGGACATGTAGGTTATAGTTTTTTGCCAACTTAGACTTGTGGCTGTGTTTTTTGCTTTATTTCTTTATTTTGGTTTTGGGGAGGCGTGCGTGCCACTTACAACCTCTTTTACAATGTAAAAGTATTTTGGGGAGGCCTGCGTGCCACTTACAACCCATTATCTGCAATGTAAAAGTAACATAATAGTCTTTTATATATTCTAGTTTAGATTGTTGCAACCAAAACCAAAGACGAAAGATAATTCAAGACGAAGGAACAAAACGGAGTTGCTCGGGTTAAGACCAGAGGTGTCAAGGCCAGTGGGAGCAAGAAGATTATTCATAAGATCCATCCACGGGATCAAATTAGAATAGTTATTTTTAATTGACCCTTTAGGACAAAGTTGGCAAAACTATAACAACTAAATTATCTACGTGGTTGTGCTTTACTTTTATGAACTTTATGTTACTATAAAACTAAAGTAGGAGGTTAATAATGGTTTTTTAAGACGGTTTTTATCATAAGACATATGGTGTACCTAGTTTGAGATATACTAAGATATACGGATTTTAAAACATATAGTTTTAAAATGGTTTTATAAAAACTAGAAATCAAGTTTTTCAAACTTAGATAAAACCCATTAAAATCTAAGACCAGTAGTGCTACCCATCTAGTGGTACACATTTCCTGCTCTCGGTACCTTGGTGTGTTGTCGTGCCCAAACCGTGCACACCAAGGTTCAAACAGATGTGGGGAGGGGGTGAAAGACTTTGCGATTCCTTGATGTGACGGGTCAAAGTTCACCCCATCGTAGGTGGTGTGGTCTATTTTGGTGATTCCTTGATGCGACGGGCCAAAAATGCACTTGGTATAGAGATAAACATACTTAGATTATTTATCTAAAAATCTCTACAAGGTCTAGGAGTCGTATCAAGTTAGATACGACTGGTAGAGGAACCTACCTACCTACCTGAAATAATACGGGGTTGGTGTTGTCGTGCCCAAACTGTGCACCAACACGTGTGAAATAAGGATCCTAGGGCTAATACCTATCATTTAAGAGTTTTTTTCGATTCGTATCTAGCAAAGTCTATTATGTGTTTCTAATTGAACTATAGAATTGAAATTGTAGATGGAAAATGTATCCAATACTAATAACCTCTCACTTCGTTATATCCTACAAAAGGATAAGCTCACTGGACCTAACTTTCTCAACTGGGAGCACAATCTTTCGATCGTGCTCAGGCATGAGAGAAAGTGGTATGTCATAGAGGAACTGGTGGGAAATGCCCCAGCCAACAATGTAAGGGCTGATGTTAGGGAAGCTTACCCGAAGCGTGTTAATGATGCGCTAGATGTACACTGCCTCATGCTTGCAACGATGAGTCTAGAGTTGCAAACAAGCATGATGGAAACATCGGCTTATGACATGATCCGTCAGCTGAGGGACATGTTTCAAGAGCAGGCTCGTTCAGAATGCTACGACATCACGAAGGCTCTTAACATTAGCAAGATGGCTAAGGGAAATTCGGTTAGTACCTATGTCATGAAAATGAAAGGATACATGGACCACCTTGAAAGGCTTGGACACCCGGTACCGTTGCAGCTGGCAACGGATATGATACTCAACTCGCTGTCTGATGGCTATAAGCCTTTTATAGTCAATTATAACATGAACAATATGGAGAAATCCATTGCTGAGCTTCATTCAATGCTCAAGACAGCGGAGTCGAGTATGGGTAATAAGTCCAAGGACATCCTAATGATGGATAATGGTAGTGCTAAAAAGAGGAAGGGGCGCAATGGAAGGGGCAAGGGTAAAACTGAGCTAGGACCATCTGTATCTAACGCCAAGGCATATGGCAAAGGCAAGGGCAAGGGAAAAAATTTAAACTGAACAAAGCAAGAGCTGAGAACCTGTGCTTCAAGTGCGGTGAAATTGGTCACTATAAGGTCAATTGCCCGAAGCGTCACGAAGGTGGTGGAAACGCCACAGGTAACTTCGATGACTAACTTCAGTATTTTTGCTTTCAACTTATTATATAAGTGGCGTTTGACTTTTTGCGATCGTTTATTGCAAATAGGTCAGTAGAAGCAAAGGATGCCGAAGATTGCAAGAGGATACTACGTGCAAAAGACAAGGATATTTATAATTCATAGCTTATTATCTATTTTAAATATTTTATTTTAAAAATGTACCGGTTTTTGGGACTCTCATTTATTAAAATATTTATGAATTATTATTTGATATATCCTTGCACGTGGTTTGTGATTATATCTGGTCAAGTATGACTATAGGTTAACTAACAAGTCAAAGTTTTTGACTTATTAGTATCCTTATGCATTGATTGCCATTTGAGTTGTATATTAATATTGTAATTGCTCGACTAAACTTATATAATTACTTAAAGTAACACAGTTGGTGTTATAAGGTTTATCTAAGTAATTATAAGCATAGATGAAAACAAGTTCAAGGCTTGAACTAGCATTAAACACTTGAAATAATAGTTATTATTTCTGGGAATATTTTTAAGGATAAAAAACATTTATGAGTATGATTATAATGGATATTGTAATCAAGAACACTCACATGTTTTAAAATGAGAATTAATACAAGTGTATTATACTTGTAATAATGTAAAGTCTGGAGAAACCAATTTTCGTAATAGGAAATAGTGGATATGTAGAAAATCCAAGATAAAGGTTTCGTCGACTTTAAGATTCTTATTAAATTTAAGTTTTAGATTTATACTTAAAATCAGTATTTTGACTCGTGTGTCAAGTTTGACTAAGTCAATAAGAATTTTAAGTGATGCTATGTTTTCATAATAGTCAGTGGGAGCAATTGACCTACGCCAAGATATTTATCAAAGTTTTTGATAAAATATACTCTCATAGAAGCTAGTAAGTGTTGTAGATAAAAACACTAGTTATTAGCTTATTGAATTTTAAGTACATATATAATTCTAATGACAGGAATTTTAAGGTTTCAAAATAAGTTCAAGTAATAGGACTAGTCCCAGGAGGTCATATTTATATATTAAAATTCAATGTCACAAATATTAATATATTAAAAGAATTAAGTCTTGAATAAAGTGCACATTAGATAAAATATCACACACTAGGTATCTAATTTTGTTTACGGGATAGTGTAAACAAAAAGATTTATTATTATAATCTATTTCTTGGGATAGAAAAGTTTCTTAAACATCTACAATGTAACTAGGTATAGTTATGGGATAATATTATATATTCAGGAACAAGGAGTTAATCCAGTTCTCCAAGTTCAGGAAATATCATCAAATTAGAAAGACTAGTTATTGTTTTCAAGGTTTACGGAAAACGATTTATCTAGCAAAGCAGGTGGGAGCATTAGATAGTGTATACTTGTTTTGGTTCATAGTAACATTGTAGTTTCAAGTCGTGATCTGTGATAAATCCACTTGAACCAACATAGTAACATAAATAGACACCGTGAATCGAGACGATAGATTAGTATTAATACTGTACTTTATTCTAGAAGGGTGAATATAGATAGTACATTATTAATCTCATTACTCTTCACATATTTTGTATGTTTTGGTAATATCCATGAATAAAAGTTTATTATTCAAAAATCTTGTTCGCGACTACCTATACCTCGATTAGGGAGATAATAACGTCACCGTAATCCCTGGTGGAGATTCATAGTGATTGAAGATAGCTACCGGGAGTGTAGGCCAAGGATGTACGGATATTCACCAGGGGTGTGAATATTGAATAGTGACATCGTGAAGAATACCGTGTGGTGTTCGAGTCAAAGGTATTCATCACATAGCTTGTCCTTAAGACTAAGATATTAGGTTTGGGATGTGGGGACTTCTGGTATCTGGTGTAAGAGGAAAACGTATTGCTAAACGCAAGTATGCGAGAAGCATTCTGTAACTCCTCTTAAGGAGAGATGTTTCCGGGACCCTTGACTGATCTAAACTGTGGAAGTGCATGGTCATGCCCAAACGAACTGATTTGTTCTTTGTCGTTTATCACTCGGTCGAAATCGGATAGTCAAAAACGTATTTAGAGTTGACTCAAACCATGCTCACACTCACAATCGAAACATCGGGATGTAGAGGGAAAAGCTTAAAGTATACCCAATCAAAAGACAGGGAGTTCTAATGAAGTTTTTACTATAAAATAGTAGGTTTTATGATTTATAAAACAAGTTGTTTTATAAGATTTAATTATCACGCCTGGGTATAAGAGTTCTTATTGTTTGGTTAACCTAAGGACTTGTCTAGAGGTATCCTTAGGCTAATATCATCAAGGTACCCTAGTTGACGTAAGCACAAGTGGGAATCTGATAGGATTTGTGTGCATAACCGTCAAACCCTGATGACAAGCCCAATGCCATAAGAAACTCAAGGGTCACACCTGTGAGACATGTAATTCAAGAGGTTATATATTCACATTTTAGAGATAGGTTTTATGAGAGAGAGTCAGTCATAAACCAATACAGAAAGTTATAATTATCAAGTTGACTAATTAACAAGAAAATATATATTTATTAGTTAATAAATATATATTGTTAATTATGAATATTTAAGATTAATACTTTGGATATTATCTTAAATAAAGGATATTACTAATTAAATATTAAAAGGGAAAAACAATATATATATATATATATATATATATATATATATATATATATATATATATATATATATATATATATATATATATACTCGGCCAAATATATATATTATATATAGATAATATGTATTTTATAATTTGATGATAATTAGTAATATTGCAATTAATCAAAGTTTCATATTTAAATCTACATGCATTTTATCTATAAATAGAGGATAAATGGAACTTGATTAGGGTTAACATTTAACAATTAAGAAAATTAACTCTCTCTCCCTCCCTTCTCCTTGTTCACCGAGAACACCCCAAGCAAGGGGGTGGTTCGATTTTGGTGATTAAACTCACCAAGAATATCAAGAACAAGCTTTGTGATAATCCTTCTAGCGGATTCTTGTGGTGCCTCCTTACGGGTAGACAATCTTGATCAATCCAAGTTGAGGTATGATCTTCATCTTAATCATGTTTTTGGTGGTATGAAAATCGATGGTATATATATATGTTGATCATGTGCATGTATGTATGATTGCAATTCTGAGTTGGTTCAAACCAGTTAGGTTATGAATCAGTATAACTGAAGTTAGTATGAATTGCTATGTCTAAAACCCAACACCCACGATGTTCCCTTAATACTTGTGAAAGTATTTGCTCGTCTGTCATGTGATTTGAACTCCCGGCTTGACTTACTCGCATTTGCTTCATTTGTTGCTTTGTAATTAAGAAAGTTCAAATTGTTATCATTATTAATGTGTTATATAAAATATAAAATTTCGACAGAATAAAGAGTGTAAAATGAATAAATATAATTTTACCGGTGTTAAAAATTCACATATGATATTAATTCAATTTCCCAAGTAAACATAACATTCAACAAAATCTATAATTGACTACAAACTTAGTAGTAAAACTTCAACACATTAAGATTGTAAAACTAAATACAATATAATCATAAAATATCTTTTTCACCAAGATCGTAATACACACACACACACGCACACACACACACACACACACACACACACACACATATATATATATATATATATATATATATATATATATATATATATATATATATATATATATATGTATATATTCAATTTGAGTAATATATACAAGTAAACTAACATTTCCATATTTGAACTTTAATATATACACACACACATATAAGTAAACTAAAGATAGATACTTACATGTTCTCTTTGAAAAATCGGGTAGACATATTCGTCATTTCGACGATGCTTATTTCCAAACTGATCAAGCAAGCTTGGAAATTGACCCGTGACAGCGTCTTGTAGTAAACACATGAAGAAGAAATAAAAAACAAATTTAAAGTAATTATAAAAAAAATCACACAAATTGATCACAACACAACTAAAAAAGTATTTAAACTAATAGTTATATATAAAGCAAATTTCCTCCTTATAAAAGATTTGAGCATAAGACTGGGAACCATTCAAACTTGGTTACTTTTGTTTGTTCCTATTTACTTTATTTGTCGTTGACCACTATAAAGTTGCATCATTCAGAATATAGTCAATGTTTTTGTTCCACTCTAGAATATCCATGTTAGGAGGAGTTAACTGGCGTATTTCTTGAAGGTGCTCTAACCCTCCTCTGTTAGTGAATTGTTCATCCTTGAATTTTTTTTTATCGGAATATCTTTCTCCGCAGAGATGAAGCACCACTTGTCTAATTAAATTGGCATGCGAGCCTCTAAAGTGAGGTCGCATGTCAAAAAACATCTACAATTTAAAAAAATATTTAGTTACACACGTATATATATATATATATATATATATATATATATATATATATATATATATATATATATAAGTATTTGTATGTAACCTCAATAGTAGGCCAAATGGCGGCTTTGATGTCCTCGGGAACGTCTTTCCAAGTTTTATAACATTTTAGGATTTCATTTGCCACAGTCCTCCCGATAAGACTAGCAAATGAGCTTGCATATTTCCCAACAGGCCGAGTAGTCTTTAGATAAATTACATCAAATTGAATGGGTTATGTTTTTTCACCATTATTTTCCCATGCTTCCCTTAGGTTGCGACCTATGCTTTTGTCACGAACTTTGGACCCCGCAAGTTAAAATGAATAAATTAAATATAAGAGTAATCAAAATCAAGTAACACAATATTTTAAAATTTCTTACGTTGACAATGTGAAGCGGCTTCCAAGGATTACGAGGGGGATCACCACCTGCATCCCCGCCATGGCCTCGTGCGACAACTGACATCTACTAAAATACGTCATATTATAGTTAGTAGCATGCATTGTATTACCAACATAGTTAAAGATCATCAAATAACTAGATAAAACATATATAATCACATAAATGTTCAATATTCATTCAAAATGAGTATTTAATTTTACAATAACAATTTTGAATCATTAATAGGAGAATAATGTGTTTCGTGTTGATCGTTATCAGACTGCACATCATCACTATCGGAATCATCAATGAACTCAACGTCGTTGCAGACAGAGGTAGAAATAACATGAACTTCTAATCCTTGACCAACTCTACTCAAGCTTGTATAACTTAATTCATCCAAATTAGCAGATAATGTAAGATCAGATGAATTGCCGTCATGTATGACATCTTCATTCTCTTCCATGATCACTTCCCGGTCCAAGATATTTCGATGATTCACCTCTTGAAGGACCCTCCAATGATGGTTTCTAGACGGGTCTTCGTGGTAAAAGACTTGTTTAACTTGTGTTGCAAGAATGTATGGTTTATCTTTATACCATTTGTGACTTACAGAAGTAGTAGTTATGTTATTACTAGTGACACAACGTGGAGTACATTGATTGTTACTAGTATTGAACCATTTCCATCGAAACAATACAACTTTGCAACCAGTGACATAAATTAGCTGCAAAATTTCATCTAATTGACCATAAAATGTATATCCATCGAGTCCATGTGTTCAAACTCTACTGTTTTGAGTTGTGCGGCGTAGCGTATGTCACGAATGTGAACCACAAATCTCACGCCGTTGACTATTCAAGACTACAGCTGGAGGACTCATCTACCCGCAGACGACGCATCTATGAAAAAAGACAACTAGACAAAGTTGAGTAATATTCATGATTGTAATTGTAATTTGGGTAATATATATATTCAGTTTACCTTATTTTTAAACTAGTCTGGAAATTCTGTTTGCAAATTACTCTCGGGTATGTTAGAAATAAATTCATTGTAGATGTAAAGTTATTTAGCATATTTATCAAAAACATAAGTTAAGTGAAGATAACTCGTAATGAAAACACTTACTTCTTGTATTCGTCGATGTCAGGGGTGTTGTCAAGTACAAACCATTTTAGTTTCTTCAGAAGTGTGTGATCCAACTCTTTGTATACACATTTACTGATTGGTGTACATACTGACCGGAACACACGTAACTCACGTGTTGGGATTGGGGCATCCTCATTTCTATCGGAGCGAATAAATATTGTTTGCACACCCTAAAGATATATCGAACAATAAGTTAATGCATCATCTGCAACATACCCCTCAGCTATGGAACCTTCGAGCCTTGTTTTATTTCTGACATAGTTTTTTAATTTTTTCATGTATCTTTTGAACGAATACATCCACCTCATATAAACAGGCCCACCTTGAATAACCTCCTCTAGTAAATGCATAACCAAATGAATCATGATGTCAAATAAAGCTGGAGGAAATATCTGTTTGAAAGTGCACAAGATCTTGACAACTTGTTTTGTAGCTTTCAACATATCAGACTCCATCAAATTTTAAGAACAAATTTGCTTGATGCACAAAGCTCGGTTATTGGTGTTGAAATAGTCTGGTCTAAGTAACCTAGGACTCTAACCGCAAGCAACCGTAAGCAACCGTTGCATCATTATATGACAATCATGTGACTTCAAACCTGTAATGTTGCTATCATTATTAGTCACTTTCCGTTTAAAGTTTGATCTAAAGCCATCAGTAGGAATATAATTTATATCCTCTTTTGTTAATTCGAAAATATATAATTTGTTTATATAATTGTATACACTAACATTAACATATGTGCACATATACATCTATATATATAATGAAGCAAATAAATATTTATATTTATTTGTTACAAGTTGTGTTTATACAAATCGTTGAAAATCCAATCGTCCAAGATCATAGCCATCAACGCTCAAGATCAAGTTTTCGTCGAAGTTACCTACATGAATAAATTCAAATTATATGAGCTTACAAATAAAATAATTAAATAAGTTTAAGTTTTTATAAAATTATTTTTATAAAAACCTTTAATAAAAATGGACAAATTTTTTATAAACTTATTGGTGTTGGTTGATTAAATCTAAGAGCTTCCCATTTTAGCAAATACCAAACACAATCCCACTTTGAAACAATACACAACCATATTTGGAAAAGGAATCTCCCAAAGAAGTAAAATACCAACATGCTTTGTGTATTGGTTTCCAAACTTCCATTTTTGTGTTTGAATTCAAACATTAGAAGTATGGGATCAACCAACCTTTTATAAATCTTCTTTTCAGTTGATTTTTATGGTAAAAATGAGTTGAGTGTGGTTTTAGATACAGCCCAACGTTCATATTTGTAAGTCCCAAAATTCTCCAGCAGACCGACGGTCGAAGCCACGGTCGACCGTGGATCGACCATGAGATGTCTGGACAGTTTTGGCACTTGCACCTTTTTCTCTATTCAAACCAACTCAAACCTCATTCATTACACACCTCTTGCAAACATAAAATTCCAGAATACTCTCTAATACTTGTGAGCTCATATTTCTTGATTATTCATTCAACTCTAAAGATCAATATTCAAGCAAGAGTCAAAGCTTTTAAAGCTTAAACACTACTTCTACATTTTATACATCTTGTAATAGTGTGAGGATCAACTCTAGCCTTTCAAATTAGAGTGAAGAGAGGGTCAACTCTAGCCTATAGAATTAGAGTGAAGCAAGGTTATCTTTACCTTACTTGCAAGTTTGAAGTGTTAATTCTTGCAAGTGAAAAAGAGAAGTGTAAAAGGTTTATCTCTACCTTCAAAGAGAGAAGATAGTGGAGGAAACTCTTGGTGGGTGAGGCCAAGGAGTGGATGTAGTGCAAGTTTGTTAACACTTGCATGAACCACTATAAATTATTGTGTCCAACTTGTGATTGGTGATATCTTTCTAACTCTATCTCTTTTATATTATTGCAAGAACTTGTAAAAACTTCAAAAATTGGATATATAACCTATTCACCCCCTCTAGGTTCTAACAAACTCCTTTAATCAATTGAAAAAAACATTTTTTGTCAACGGTTGTGAAGGAGTAACAAGGATGTGGCTTTAAGAACTTCCCATTTCCCTTATCTTGAAGCCACAACTTATTTCGAATGTTCAAATCATTCAAGTCATTTCTTGCATTATGAGTGTCTTTGGATTTGTCATTCTTTAATAAGGTACCCAACAAACTGTCACACACATTTTTTTCGATATGCATAACATCCAAATTATGTTTCAGTTAAATAGAAGACCAATACTCAAGCTCAAATAAAATAGATTTTTTGCTCCAATTCAACTCCCTTGCATCATGTTTCCGCTTCAATCCCTCAAAACTAGGATGTTTTACTTGAATATGTGATGGCAATGGACAAGTTGTTCTAGAATTGCAGCATTGCTGATTTTTCTTGGATGAGGTCTCCTCTCTATCTTACCATCAAACTTCTTGTTCTTCCTCCAAGGATGGTTAGAATGTAGAAATTTTCTATGACCAACATAAGCAGTTTTTCCTATCAGACGAGTAGTTGGAGTATCCTTATTACATGTAGGGCACGCTTTATAGCCTTGGCCACTCCACCCAGACAAACTACTACGAGCAGGAAAATCATTGATGGTCCATAGAAGCATTGCACGTATTGTAAACACAGTGTTCATAGCAGCATCCCTAGTTTGGACTCCGTCACACCATAAACTTTTTAGTTCATCTTCTAAAGGTTGCAAGAAAATATCAATGTCCTTCGGAGGTGATTTAGGGCCATGAATTAACAACACCAGCATGAAAGAAGACTCTTTCACACAAAACCAAGGTGGTATGTTGTATGTGGTCAATATGACAAGCCACATACTGTAAGACTCAATGTTTCCATATGGATTGAACCCGTCAGCAGCCAACCCTAATCGGACATTTCTAGTTTCCCTTGCAAAATTTGGATATCTTTGATCAAAATCATTCCATGCTTTACCATCAACTGGGTGACGTGTCTTACCAACTTCTCTTGACCATCCGGTAGCGTGCCAGGTCATAGACTTTGCAATGTGTCTAGAGTTATACATACGCTTTAGTCTTGGAGTGAAAGTAAAGCAACGCAAAACCTTTTAAGCAATTTTCTTCCCTGTTATGCCTTTATCTTTCAATCTACTCTCACAACATATTGGACAACTTTGTATATCGTCATTCTCCTTCCAAAATAAGCAACAGTCATTCTTACAAGCATGGATCGACTCGTATCCCAACCCAAGCTTTCATTGTCTTCTTAGATTCGTAGTGTGAAGACGGGACTTTGTTGTCTTTTGGAAATGCAAACCTGAGAAATTTTAGCAGCTGGTCAAATGAACTATCCGTCCATTTATTCATGACCTTCATGTGCATCATCTTTGCCAAAATGTTCAATGAAGACAACCCAGGTACAACCGGGATATAGCTCTGTCTCGACCTCCATAAGTACCGCATCAATATCGTCATTTGCACCAATTGAACCTTCAACTGGATCGTTACTTGGCTCGTCAATACTTACCTCGTGTTCAGTGCCCATATACTCTCATTGAACATCGTTGAGGACATAAACCATCTCATCTGTCGTTTGAGATGTGTCATGAATCACTGGCGGATTATATTGTTCACCATGAAACCCCCAACGAAGTATGTGGTTTCCTATCTCAACAAGTGTACCCCAGTCACGGTTATCAAATTTTCGACATGGAAATTGACATCTATTTTGATCATTCAAGTAGTCCTTACACTCTCAATGAATGCGTTAAGAACGGTAAAAAACTCGGGTGATGAACGATTTCTACACCTAGTCCAACTCTTATCAATCTTCGTAACTGAATTTGTGATGATTAATTATCAAAACTATAGTTTGTATTATATGTTCTAAGGATATGAGGTATAGTCTGTAGCATGGTGGCTATCCTAACCCACTTTTTGAATGTTTTGTTTAATACATGAGCGCATATAACTAATTCATTATTTATGAAAAATTTGACAGCATTTCCGCTTGACTCCCCAAATATGCGTATGGAGCACATATTCGTAGGAGAAAAGAGGAAATACGTACCGGATTTTTCTTATATAATATATCAGTTATATGCATCCATTTTCTAAACAAGACTAAACATTCAAAAAGCAGTCCCAAACAGGGGACTTTCCAAAATTAATTTCTAATAAATTAATTTTGGACGGGTGACCTACAGCATAAAACAGAAACTGTTACTGTATTAGTTAAGAAAATATATTATTTTACGATTATATTATATATTAACTTTCCAAGTTTAATTAGTGCTTGCTTTTAAAGTTAGTCAATAAATTAATTATTAATCAAGTGGGCAACATAAATTAAAAAAAAATAAACTACTAATCACAATGAATATTCCTTGCATTCTATTTCCTAAGTTCAGTCAATGGATAAATTACTAATTTTATGGTACAATGGATAAACTACTAACTTCTAAACATATTTATGTCAAATGCATGAGTTTAGAATATACAATTCTAAAAAAGAGAAGGAAAATTGTGGTCATATTAGATCATCATATCGAATACTAAAGTATAGCAATTCATTATGTAGTATTAAACAAGAATTTCCAACTCATGAAATTTGTTCTAAAAATTGAATCATCATATCACCAAACACATATGCTGAATTTAACAAATTAGATCATCATATAGAATACTAAATTATAGCAATTCCATTATTGACAACTTGTAAAACCTTAATTATTTGAAGGCAATTATTTAATTATGTATGTATGTTAATCTATAACAATCCCCTTATTTGAAAACTTGTATTATATATGTATGTTAATTAATAATATAATTAATAAAGCATATTAGCAGATGTTAGTTTAGCATTGCACGTATATATAGCCACCTAATGGTTGTAAAACTGGCTTTTTTAGCTATGTAAATAGCAACCTACAAACGTACGTACATATATAAATTCTTAATCTTGCTTCTTATCAAAACACTCATTCTTAATCTACCAAATGATAATTAAAGACTTAAGTATACTATAATATAGAAGGAAAATCATACCTTAAAGTACTGTTCTTATTCACCGGAGTGTAGTCGGATTTGTCGCTGGAGATAAAAAAATAAAATGAAAATGAAAATGTTATCTATAGATAATCTAACAAACACTAGATTTATGTAAAACACTAAACTTTAAATGTTGAAATTATGGAGAACCCGCCGGATAAAATGGGGTATCGCCGGAAAATATGGAGACTTCGCCCGAGAAAAGAAACTAAAAAGAAAATAAAAAGATTATCTATAATAACCTAACAAACACTAGATTAATGTAAAACAATAAACTTTAAATGTTTAAATCGACTAGAATTAGAAAACTTGCCGGAAAAAATGGGGTTTTCGCCGGAAAATGTGGAGACTCGCCAGAACAATGTTGATGTTACCAACTACGACGAAGATACACAACTTGTGGCTTCAAAATCGTGGTAAAAAACAGAATCCGTATGAAGGAGAGAGGCCTCGATCGAACTGCTGTGAAAAGTGAGTGAGAGGTGAAAAGTGAAAGAGAAGCCGCCGTAGGGTTTTAACAGGTCCCAACTTTCGGAGAGGACTATATCGTCACCGAAAGTAATGATACGACGTCGTTCCTTTTAATTGCATAACGTAAGTATTTAAAAAATTAATAAAGCCTTTTAGCGAGGACAAAGTCGTCGCCGAAAACCTACCAAAACGACGTCGGCTTCTTTCCCCGTTACTTTTATAATAAAAAAAAATTAAGTAATTAAGTTTTATCAAGGACATAGTCGTCGCCGAAGGTCCTAAAAATTTTGTTTTTGTAGGTTATCTACCGCGTAAAATTATCTTTACATAAAGAAAATAATTGAAAACACATTTTCACTTTTAGCAAGGAGAGTGTCCTCACAGAAAGGTATCGATTGTCAGTTTAGTTTTCCAAAGTAAAAAATGTGATGTTGTTTGTTGTTTAGTGATCTTTAGCGAGGACATGTGTCCTCGCGAAAAGCCCTACATGTCTAAAACTTATTTTTCTTGTAGTGACCACTTATGAGTGTTTGTTTACGTGAAAATGATTATATTGTATGGATATATGATTATAAAGACAACCGGTTGTAATATAATAATATTAACATTTGAACAATTTTTCTTAGAAACACAAAATATTGCAACCTTTGGAGGAGGATATAAATCACTAGATTTTAAGCCCGTACATAAACACGAGCCTTTATATACGATATTGATTACATATTATTTTTTTAATAAGTAGAAAAGAAAGTTTGTAAAGGTTGTTCAATAAGTTTAGTTAAACCTTTATAAATACATAATAGAATATATCATACAATATTATTTTCTTTGTATCACAATATATTTATTTTCTAATTATCATACTGATTTCCTTTGTTGACTCCGAATACTTTTGTGATAACACCACATAGTTAAACTATTTGTTTATAGTAGTACTCTCACAAGTGTTGATGACATTGTGTGTTCATTTGTCACATCATTTTGAGTTGTTGGTTCCAAGATAGTAACAATGAAATTGTTTGAATATTGTGTATCTAAATATGTATGTGTTTAGTTTATATTATGGTTTAGGCACTTACACGTGTGTTGGCATGTTTGTAGCCTGACTTGTTCTACCCTTGTTTCTTGGTGTTAATTATTTACATTAAAGGCCGAAATGTTTACTTTTAAATAGTGTGGCAGTGTGCACATGAAATCTATATCAAATTTAATATATATATATATGTGTGTGTGTGTGTGTGTGTGTGTGTGTGTGTGTGTGTGCGCGCGCGTGTTTTTATGTGTATATGTTATTACCCGTACTTTCATCATAAATTGTTATAATATCTTCTTTAGTAGCCTTATTAACTTTTTTCACATAGATGATTTCTTGACCGGATATGTAAAAGTGAGTAAAGCTTATCATCTCTTTCATTATGCGATCAAACACGAGATAATGTCTTGGAATGGTTTTAAGATCAGTACATAACTTTTGCCAAGTTGGACCACATAATCCAATTGGTAACAACAACAACAAATGCCACATCAACCTCGTATACTCATAAGTGGGTATATTTTGCGTATTGTGTGTAGGTGTCAAAATTGATTGCTTGTAGAAATGAAATGCGCAAATCTTATATGTAAAGTTTTTGACATGTTATCTTTGATGAAATGACAAAATATTGGTTGAATGTACAATTAGGATATAATTTATATACTTGATAGAACCTGGTTTGAGTTCGAATGTGGTGACACTACTACAAAATTCACTTTTAGTCCCCCCCCCCCCCAATTTAAACCCCGGTTTTAGTAAAATCCCAAAAAAACCGGGATTAAAAGGTGTGCTTCATTTTTGCATTGATTCGGATGGTATCGTGTAGGAAGTTAGTATCTATTATTATCTCATTGAACATTCCACTGTAGTTTGTTATAAGTTAGAAAATTATAGACGGTTTCTTGTAGTTTACTACAATTCAAAACTTGTATGATTTGTATAGTTTCATATATATTTAATTGAAATGACTTATTTCAATGGTTATAATTATTGTGTAGTTAATTGGGTAGTTTTTTGTTGGTAAATATGATCAGAAAATATGAAAAATAATAGTAAAAAGGAGTTTTTCTTTATAACTATTTAGCCCCGATTTTTTTAACTTAAAACCCGGGGTAGAAAGTTTGCTTCAGACCCGGTTTTAGCCTCCTTCAGATACGGTGTTTGGGTGAAATAGTATTTAGCCCTGGTTTTTTAACCGGGGTTAAAGGACTATTTAGCCCCGGTTCTTTAGCCAGGGTTAAAGGATCATTTAGCCCCGGTTTTTTAACCATGGTTGATTACCCACATTTAGTCGCACACCCCACACCCCCCCCCCCCAACTAGGGGTGTTCATTAATTGGTTTTACCCAAAAATCCAACCGATCCATAAGAATCTGGATTACTTGGTTATGGCTTAATCGGATTTGGATTGGATTTGTGGATAGACCCGAACTTTTATTCGGTTTATGGCTCGGATTTTGTTTTATATCTTACCATTCGGGGACTGCCCGAAACCCGATTAAGATAAGACTGTATTTCAAAACTTACACATTATATCATATATTTCCTTGAATTAGGGCATGGCGTACAAAAATTATGGATTCGATCAATCTTTCCCCTATTTACTCTTAATTCAAATCATAATCAAATCTTTTCCTCTGATTTGCTCTATATGGGATTTTACGATGGTTATTTCATTTTGCTTGTTTTTTTTTATCATTTTTTAAATGATGATATCTTATTTATAATTTTATGAATTATTGCGATTGTTAAACTTAAAACGATTGGTTTCTTTATGAATAATTGAAGTTGGTGATCTTGTGGTCAAGTGTCATGTGTGACTAATGGTAAGTTTTCGATGTCTTTTTAGGCAAAATCCTTATTTGGTTTTACGAAGCCCGAACCAATTAACCCGATTATTATTTGGTTGGATTGGTTTGGTTTTATATTGGTTTGGACTATGGCCGGTTAATTTTTTTGCTGAAATCCAATTAAACCAAACCGAATAAATTCATATAATCGATAACCGACCGATTGAACACCCCTACCCTTAACCCCCTCTCAAAACCGGTGTTAAAAGCCCAAAAAAACCGGGGTTAAATGTCTGTTTTGTAGTAGTGTGGAGTATTTTGGTGTCCCAAGAAATGGTTGTCCTGTATAGTATATACGGGGATGTTCTTCTTCCATATTATTCGAAAATATTAAGTTTAAATGGAATGGTTATTTTGAATTATAGTATCGTTTTTTAGGTGATTATGTACTTTCTAATGACTTTATACCAATCATTGCTATGTATTCTAATTCTATGCTGTTAATTTTTGTGAATCGTATGGAATAAACATGGTTTCTTGTATTGCATGACAATCAGTATCATACATGAAGAATTAGACTTGAAGAAGTTGAGTTCTAAGAAGAATGGAGAGAATTTGTAGAGAACTCATGAAACGTAAAAGCAAATATGGCAAATCTTATTACAATTCAAATTGGTCATGGGTATATATACTCATGACCAGAATTATGACCCTTTGATTTTTACAATAATACAAAACTCACTCACAATATTAACTTCTATTCCTATATATACAATATAAATTCTTAACAATCTACCCCTTTGTATTGAAATAGAAGCTGTCGAGTCTTTTTGTCTTATTTGAATTCAGACTTTACAATATTTTGTTCAGATTGTGTAGTGTAACGTCTAGAATTTCGAATGTCATTTTATAAAGGCCGTCGTAACCGTACTCGATTTTATTGGATATAAATGAAGTTCTTTTATAAAGATTAGTGTTATTGTAATATTCTTTTAAATAGAAATTTAAGGACTCCAAATAAACATTTATTATACGTTTAGGGACTTAATGGTATGGTTAGAAGATAATATTATAAATAGAGATCATTAGGGTAATAAAAAAAGTGGCACCTTGGTGTTCATGACGGCAGCAGGGACTGGAAGAAGAAAGCTACGGAATTTGATCTTGTTTCGACTGGGAAACCACCAAGTAAGTTCAGCATGTTCATAATATTACTTACTCGTTGATTTCATGATGTTCAAAGGGGGTTGAATGGATCGAACATTGAGCGTCGGTGGTTGACGGGTTCGATTCTTAAAACAATATTGATTGGGAATGAGTTGTGAGTGCAGCGGCGGTTGCGGTGTATAACTCAAGGAATCGATTTCTATGTGTAGGTAAACCCTAATTAAATTAATCTTAGATTAACTGTTTATAATGTCGGGGTTAAAAGGTGTGTTTCCTTGGGGAAATTAGTTTTGAGAGATTCAACCCCGGGTTTTTAATAAAAAACCGGATCAGAATGTTTTAAATTTTTTTACCCCGTTTCATTAGTAAGAAACCGGGGCTGAAAAGTTGAGTGGGAGACGGGCGTTTGAAATAATGAAGTATTCAACCCCGATTTTCAAACAAAAAACCGGGTCTAAATGTCCAAACATTTAACCACGGCTGTATACACAAAACCGGGACTGAAAGTTACATTTAACCCCTGTTTTTAAACAAAAAACTGGGTCTGAAAATTCAAATTCCAAAATTGAGGCGCATTTTATGCGTAGCTGGAGGCGCAACTACCTTAAAAATTTAACCCCGGTTATATACAAAAAACCGAGGCTGAATATCCCTATTTATGGCTAATTCAGCCGTTTTTGTTCATCTTCTTCCCACTTTTTTTCCTTCCACATTAAATCATCTATCTATCACCATTAATACTCGAAAAAATCATAAATTTCTCACCAAATTCTTACTTTTATCTACCTCAAAATCTATATTTATTGTCCATTTGATTAAATATTGAAAGTTACTATATATAATATAAGTATTCATATTCTTTTTAGATATTTTTGGATGTTTCATTCATTTTGATGATTTTTGTTATATATTGTAGGTATTCTTGTGAGGTTACATTGCTTGGTTACATTGAAAATATTAAGGTATGTTTATCTAATTCCAATTGTCTTGATTTATATTATCATATTTATCTAGTTTATTCAAATATATATATATATATATATATATATATATATATATATATATATATATATATTTATATATATATATATATATATATATATATATATATATATATATATATATATATATAAATTGAATCAATAAAGAACCATGTGTTAAACAAAGAACCTAAAGAACCAATCTGGATCTTTAGATCATGAATATTAATGGATAAGATTAAATGATGGCAAAACTGTAATTATTATGTATTAATTTAGGAAGAATAGGGCAAAAATGTAATTATCCCCCCTCCCAACACCCACGATTTTAAAAAAAAAATCCCCAAAAACTTTAAATTGCCATAACTTTTTAAGTTTTGTGAATTTAATCAAAAAAATTATACAATTCTTTTAGTTTTTTAATCCTCTTTCAAACAAGATCACTCTTCCTATACTTTTCTAAAAAAATTTGAAAATGATTTTTTTTTTTGCATTTTGGCGCTGTACGGGAAAAACACTTTTTTTTTTGCATTTTGGCAGCTCGTCGCTAATGAGTTGAATGTTGTCGCTAATGAGCTGAATGTCGCTAATTACCCAGCTCAAAATGCAAATTACGGATTTTGTATTTTGCATTTAGGCTTGAATGAACCCAGCTCAAAATGCAAACTACGAATTTTTGCATTTAGGCTTGAATTACCCAGCTTAAATGCAAACTACGGATTTTGCATTTAGGCTTGAATTACCCAGCTCAAAATGCAAACTACGGATTTTGCATTTTGGGCTTGAATGAACCCAGCTCAAAATGTAAACTACGGATTTTGCATTTTGAGTTTGAATGCACCCAGCTCAAAATGCAAACTTTGCATTTCAAAAAAAAAAAGTTTGAGAAAAATATATCAAGTCCGGTCTTGTTTGAAAGAGGACGAAAATCTGAAACTAATGGTATAATTTTTATGTTAAAATTGTTAAAAACGAACGAGTTATGATCATTTAAAGAAATTGGGGGTTTTTTTTAGTTTGTTGGAGGAAATTTGCTGAAGACGCCGATTTTTCTTTTTTTTTTTAATTTCCTTTTTTGCCCCTAGACTATGTGCCACATGTCATCACCAGAGATGTTCTTTAGGTTCTTTGTTTAAGGGAGGTTCTTTGTTTAACCTTACCCTATATATATATATATATATATATATATATATATATATATATATATATATATATATATATATATATATAGATCGTGGATCAATGAAGAAGTTTTTTTGGGGGAGAAGTCTAGGAAGCAAGGAGGAGATGACACATGTCCCCATCTTGTGTCTTTCCCCCTAAAACTTTAACATACCATAACTTTTATATACTAAAGTTTTTTTTTAAAAAAATTGCACCATTTTAAAGATAAAATTATGCTCTTTCATTTGATACCAGTATTGCATATTTTAATTTTTTTGAACTATGTTGCACAATATTAAACTATGTTGCATCAATTTCGCACTGTAAGTCATATCACTATGTTGCACATATTTTGCGCTCTATTACACAGCTTTACACTATTTTACACAACATTAATATGTTGCACAGCATTCGCACTGTGTTGCACATCAAATACACAGTTTTTCTATTTTTTTCACTATTTTGACCCTAGTTTTGAACAAGATCGAGTTTGATTCGTCAAAAACTTAAAACATAAAAGTTGTAGAGCTTAGTGCACACTTTCTACAGTTTTTCGAATCATTTAAAACGGATGTAGTATGAGCAAGATACAAATTTTTTGGTTTTTTTCTATTTTTTCAACAATTTGACCGTAATTTTGACCAAGATCGAGTTTGATTCGTCAAAAACTTAAAAAATAAAAGTTATAGATCTTGATGTATACTTTCTACAGTTTTTTGAATCACCAAAAAAAAACATGCAACACAATTTAAAAAACGTGCAACACAGTAAAAAGACGTGCAACACAGTTCCGAAGCTGTGCAACAAATTAACGTTGTGTATATAGTGTAAAAGTTGTGTAACACAACACCAAATACGTGCACCAAAGTAATATGCCTTATAGTACGAAATTGGTGCAACACAGTGTAAATTTTGTGCAACATAGTTCAAAAAAAATAAAAAATAAAAAAATATATGCAAGACTGGTATCAAATGAAAGAGCATAATTTTATCTTTTTAATGGTGCAATTTTTTTAAAAAAAAAGTTTACTATATAAAAGTTATGATTGGTTAAAGTTTGAAGGGGTATTGGGTTTTTTTACTCAGCCCACTCTCCTTTCAGGAGAGTGGCTGCCACTCACGCGCGTAATGACTTAAATACCCCTCCAGCCACTTTTTTTAGTGCCCCTCCCACTTAAAGTTCATTTTATTTACTAAAATGTCACTAATCATCCTAACCTTAGATTAAATTTGATCAAAGGCCTAGGTTGCTTCCTAGGCTTCTCATTTTTAATTCCTTCTTCCTATATCCCTACCCTATATATATATATATATATATATATATATAATTGCATTATCTTAGTATCGGTTGTCAATTGTTTGGCAAACATAGGATTTATCATCACCTTTAGCATACATACCCGTCCGAAATTAATCTAATAGAGGTTAATTGGGCTATTACTTGCTCTTCATTTTTCCATTGACATGATGGTTTCATGTAGGATGTTAGTACCTATTATTATCTCGTTGAACATTCAACTGTAGTTTGTTATAAGTTAGAAAACTATAGACGGTAGTCTACTACAATTCCAAACTTGTATGGTGTGTCTAGTTTCGTATATATATTTAATTGCAATGGCTTATTTCTACGGTTATAATTGTTGTGTAGTTAATTGGTAGCTTTTTGTTGGTAAATATGGCAGGAAATATGAAAAATAATAGTAAAAAAGAGTTTTTTTTAAAACTATTTAGCCTCAGTTTTTTAACTTAAAAACCAGGGTAGAAAGTTTGCTTGAGACCCGGTTGTAGCCTCCTTCGGTGTTTAACTTATGAGTGTTTGTTTATGTAAAAATGATTATATTGTATGGATATATGATTATAAAGACAACCGGTTGTAATATAATAATATTAACATTTGAACAATTTTTCTTAGAAACACAAAAAATTACAGCCTTCAGAGGAGGATATAAACCACTAGATTTCAAGCCCGTACGTAAAGGATCACTTAGCCTCGGTTTTTAACCGGGGTTGATTACCCAGATTTAGGTGCCCCCCTTTAACCCCCTCTCAAAACCAGGGTTAAAAGCCCAAAAAAACCGGGGTTAAATGTCTCTTTTGTAGTAGTGTTCATATCCTGTTCGTGTCGACCCATTTTTTTTTACCTATTTCGGTTTTATGGTGGGTTTGTGTCAACTCATTCCATGTTTGGTTCAGTTCGAATTTCGAGTTCATATCTCAAACTACCGCCCGTACTTTCTATGCTATTATGAAATCTTTATATCATGTAATTATGTATTCCTTTCTACGTAGAAGTGAAAGTAGGTTATTTAGTTATAACCCAGAACTACGTAAAGTTTGATTCTAACTACATAATGTTAATCCTTGAACATCCAAATTTATTTTGTATTATTTATGTTTATAAGTTTGTTAGTCACATATTTATTTGTAGGTCTTGTGTAATCTATGTTTAATTAATTAGTTGTGTAATTTATATTATCTAGACTAGGCTTTATGTTTAATTAGTGTAGCCTTTATGTAATAGCTTTTGCCTTTCAATGTAATAGCTTAGCCCATATACGTCAAGCCCAAGCCTAGTAGGTTTATAAAACTTGAAGTATATAAACAAGTGTAGCCCTAGAGGCTACATAACTTTGCAAGATCAGATTATCAATTTACTCCTACTACTGTGTGTTCTTCATATTGAAAGCAAAGTGTTCCTATATTGTTCATATTAATCATATTCTACATTTTTTTAATATTTAATTGGTATCAGAGCTAATTTCTTACTGAATTGGATATTGGTAACTTGGAAATCACTTCATTGTGTGTAAAATCCAATATCAAAGAGAGCTTTTGAAAGTTCACGTGAAAACGCGCTTGTGTTTAAAAATCATTTTTCTTCAAATCTTCATGTTTTCTAAGTTTGTTGAGTGATTTAGAACCATTTGAGGTGGAGAAAACAAACATTGATCTTCAAATTAAAAAACAAACAACATTTGTTGGTTTGTTTGAATTTTTTTTTTTTTTTTGCTTTTTTCAAATTTTGAAGTTTTTCACAGTTTCTGCAAAAATCTGGGTTGTTTATTGTTGTTTTTGCTTAAAGTTGATTTAAGGTAAGTGTTTTAGAGTTGGAGATATCTTTACGAACAAAAAATTCAAGTTCCATAACGTTTTGAAGGTTTTTGATTTCTAGTTCGCACACAATAGCCTGTGCGACCAAGACAATGGTTTTGAAACGTCCGACTTTGGTATTTGGTCCAACTTTGATCCTTGGTTCAACATGCCCTTTTTGTCCAACTTACACTCTTCCTTCTGCCACTTCAAAAACTTGCGCGACTTGTTACTCTGTACGACTTGATACATAGTGTGGTTTGGATTTTGGTACGACTTAAAATTTGCTAGACAAATTCTTGGTACAACTTGAGTTATTGTTAGACTTATACTCTAGTGCGACTTGATTGTGGGTTCGACTGGATGTGCGACTTAAACATGTCTTTGACTTGACTCTGGTACGACTAGTGATATCATATTTATTAGCAATGTATTTTACGCTATATCCAGGTGTTTTTAACCGAAAATTATGCTAAATATGTCAAAAGGTACTTTTTACCTTTATTTGTCATTTTCAGGTTAAAAAGGCAAGAGTTAAAGTCATTTGAAGCTTAAACGAAATAAACTGAAGAAAATGAGAAAAGCTGTTAGCTCCGACACACCTCTACTGTTTTGATCATATCTCACTCATAAGAACTATTTTTGAGGTGATTCAAAAGGCCAAGAAAATTGGACGCGACGCGTCGGGACACACCTCCACTAGACTCTGAGGGCTACAATTTCAATTTGATGGTCAACCTTGAAAAGCAAGATCATTACGCGTCGGGACATTGGATGCGACTCGTCCAAGTGGATAACTCAACAATTCAAATTTCAAATTGGGCGACGTCTACCGAATATACAGGTCGGTCGTGATGCGTCAGGGTCATGGTCGCAACTCGATTGGATCCAGAAACAACAACTATAAATATATCTTTATCCATTTGGTTTTGGAATCATCTATCCGAATTTTTCCACAATTCACCACCTGAAAACATCCCTGAAACATTCTAGAGAGCTTGGAGCTTAATCTTGGAGGATTGGAGCTTATTTGAAGATTCAAGGCTTGGATTTTTTGGCTTTTACGGTTTATCCTTTCCTTTAATTTATGTTCTTGTTTATGCATGATTTCCAGAGTTCCTTTGTGATCATGCTAGATTAGTTCTTCTATTTTCCCTGCCTTGAGGAGATGAACTCACGTAAAGTTGATTACTTTATGGAATTTGGATACTACTGATCATATTATTGTCAAGTTTTGCTTAATCATAAGTCATGCATGCTTTAGAATATGTTTTTGGGTTGTTTATAAACTGAGTTTTTATAAAGTAGAGAACCGATCTCTTTATTGAACTTGAATCATGAGTTTCTATAACCATTTAGATTCATGACTAGTGATTGACAAAATCCTAGGGTTAAACACAAAAAGATTGAAACTTTAATGCGTATTTCACCATGTAATGACCATTATGTGTTAGTTTAATGTTTTGTTGATAAAAAACATAAAAAGATTAAAGCTTTTCTTGAATCGAACATAATTGGCTAATTATACTTTTTAATTACGCTTTTGAGCATAAAGGTTATTAATTGGTTTAATTATAGGGTTAGATAATCGGATCAAGAGTCTAACTACTTTCGAAATCTATATATGATAATTAGCATCCATTGCACATAATTCCATAAATTTAGAATTGACTTGAAAAGGGTGAAATCGAATCTAGGGAGGAAAAGTCTTCATTAGATAAGTTTAATCAAATTAAGTTTCTTGCTTTCTTTTTTTTTTTGCATTGTTTAAGATATTATATAGGTGTGTTAGTGATAAAGTTTGGTATTTGATCATTTGAAAGTGCAAATATCATAAAATCGCTCCTTTAATTGCTTTAATTATTTTAATTACTTTTTAGTAGTTAATTTTAGTTTAATATTTAGATTAGTATAATTTTATCAAATCATACTGTTGGGAAAATGATCTCATCTATTTTGATTTGATGAGACAAAGTTAAGTTTGTATGATGTGTTCTACATGTAACTTAATCAGACTGAACATTTATAGTGATTCTGACTGAGTATAAGCTGAGCATATGTTCGACCAGCTTAGACTATATCTTAGTAAGATTATCACTATGTGTGATAAGCTGTGTATGTCACCTAAGATATATATATTGAGTTTCAGCTTGATGAGTTTCAAGCTGAGCGACTCAGCGTGTATATTGAGTCAGCTCAATAGAGTTACTAAATATGTTTTAGTTAATTCTGTAGACTTCTAAGGATGAGTTAATAATTATACATGTTAGTTCATATTTGAATTCGGGTTGGTTCTCGAAGAACTCAGCTTGACGAGTTTCAAGCTGAGTAACTCAGCCTGACTAAAGAAGTCAGTTTAAAAGAATTTGAATATGTTTTAAATTCTATTTTTAACTCTCTATATCTACGGGAAGGCTAAGAAGACTTCAGAATCAAGATTGAAGATTGAAGACAAGATAAGAAGATTCAAGATTCAAGATTCCGAGTTATCCGATAATTAGTTAGCTAATTAGGATTAGTACAGTTTGTTAGGAACCGTAGGAACAGGATTATAAATACTTATCTCCTGATAAGTTTAGATGTACAACTCAGATACGAAAACAACTAAGTGTTGCAGAGCCAAAACCTCACCTCACCGTATGTGTTACGATTCTTGAATCATTGTTTGTCAGTTCAACGTGATCAAGATATTCACAGATTGCCAAGCTATTCGTGTGTTTGAATACTCACATTAGTTGTGATATTGGTAAGTTATCAATCTGTGTAAATCCTGTTTAGAGAGTAGTCAGTATCTATAATCATAAGTTGATTATAAATAGCTAAGTTTGAAAGATTGAGAGATGTATATTAGGTATTTAAATATCAAGATTTGCTTACTTGATAGAGTCTGTAACCATCTTCTTATTAATGAAAAGCAAAGCATTCGATTGTGGTTTGATTTACTGTGTAACACTTTTATTTGATTTGTTCAATTTCCGTAGAAAGTGTATTCAACCCCCCTTCTACACACCTGTTGCTTGTTGTTATTCTCACCAAGGGACCAACACATACTTGTTCCCCAAGTGTTCGACACCCGTACTTATTTTCAATACCACGATACGATTTGGTTCTCTTGCCTATTTGTGTTGTAGTCGTACGTAAACAGTTTGGATTTTATAAATTTAAAACTGGTATGCTATATGCACGTCAAAGTTTTTGGTTCCGTTGTCGGGGAACGCTTTCATTTGATTTAATTATATTAATTTGGTTTTAAGTGTCCTTTCCCGCGAGTTTCAGCTCAAAAGGAAAGGATCTGCACCTTCTGTCGGGAGATTGTGCCTAAGGGTCGCGACGCGACGTGACTTGTCCAGCTTAGTTTTTTTTTCATTTTTTTTTTGTTTTCAGCTTTGAAGGGCCTGTTTAGGGTTGTGCCTTCTACTCCTTAGACACCTTTTAGGTTTTCATGTAGTTTATGTCGTCTGCTTCAAGATCCGACCTGGTACAATCCTTCGAAGCACCGGAACGCGAATTCAATCGTTTGTGTAAAGTAGCTCGAGAGAGAGAGAACGCCTTCTGAAGATGATAGAGAATCTTGCAAATCTATCTCGCTAGGAGTACGTGAGTCGAATCCGCGAAGGAAATGCAGCGGGGGTTCCTCACCATCTATTCCCGAATAGACGACTTTCGAAATCAAAGGCCAATCTCTGCACCTACTGTGCGAGACACCTTTCACCAGGAAGGATAACGAGGATGCCAACCAGCATGTCGAGGCCGTTCTCAAGATTTCCGACTACTTCCACACACCAGGAGTAAATAGAGACGCCATGATGCTGTAAGTGTTCCCGATAACATTCCAGGGCACGGTCAAATGTTGGCTAAGAATGAAATCCTTATCTAATTTGAGTAAATGTCTGCACTAGATAAATGATCGACTCTCAAGGACCAATACCAAAGAAAACCCTCGCTCAGGGATATGCCCTAATTGATGGGATGGCTCAGCACTCCCATCAGTGGCATTTGGAGAGAGACACTCCCTACCAAGGTAAACCACAGCCAACACCGATACCACTGACAACATAGCAGCCCTCAATGCCAAACTGGATGCATTGGGACGAGGCTTGAAAAAGGTTCACGAGAAAATTCACGCTATACAAGTCGGTTGTGAAAACTGTAGTGGATCCCATCTCGCGAGAAATTACCCATACTACAAGGATGGGAATCTCAAAGGATCCGCATGTTATTCGTATAGGGATAAGTACGACTACCCAGATGATGAGGCATTCTTCAATAATAGAAATCTAAAGTGCAAACCTTACCCCGATTACCGCAAGTAGATGGAGGAGAGAGCTAGGAAAACCGCCGCGGGATTTTACCAAAAGGAACAACCAAAGGGGACAAAGAAGAAGCAATATCGGAAATTTCTCGAGCACTTAAAATCTTTGTATATCAACATCCATTTTGTTGAAGCAATGACCTAGATGCCTAAATATAACAAATTCATGAAAGACCTTCTTACTAATGGAAAAAAACTAGAAGAGGTCTCGAGTGTCATACTCAATGATTAGTGTTCAGCAGCCATGCTCAATAAAATCCCGAAAAACATGACCGATCCCGGGATTCTTACTCTACCGTGCCAGTTTGGCAACGTACAAGTTAGTCATGCATTGGACGATTGCTCGTGAGTCTTATGTCATATTCTTTATTTGCCAAACTAGGCTTGCAAGAACCGAAACCCATTCGTATGTCTATTTATTTGACAAATAAATCCGTTACTTATCCGCGATGGATAGTTAGGGATTTATCAGTTAAGGTAGATAAATCCATCTTTAATGCAAAATTCATCGTTATAGACATGGAGGAAGATGATAGAGTTCCTATCATCCTAGGCAGACCCTTCCTGAGTACATCGAGAGCTGTAGTTGATACTCATGAATCTCGGCTAACTCTCAGGATAGGTATCGATGCCATCACATTTGGACTTAACAAATCTATGTAATATTTTAACAGTTGTGATGATTCTGCCTTTTTCATTGATATTTTCGATACTCTCCGTGAGAGAGAGCTGCGAGGTGCGGGAGCTAAGGAGACAAATGGCCATAAGCCAATAGGCGAAGGTCTTATAAATCCTGAAAAAGACCATCATGAGACTCAATTGAAAGGGAATAAACACTTTGACCCCGGGGATAAAGTTCTATTATTTAATTCACGGTTGAAGTTATGTCGTGTAACCTAAAAACCTGATGGTACGCACCATACATGGTTATTAAGGTATCCCCATATGGCACAATGAAATTATGTGATGGCAAGGGAATAACCTTCAAAGTTAGCGGGAACTGCGTGAAGCATTACATGGAAGAGAGGCCCGATGAAAAGGAAGGTGAGGGCATAAACCTCACCGTGCCCAAACCCTAGGGGTGGGGTGGAGTCTAGCTAATGAGTCAAGTAAAGAAGCATTTTCGGGAGGAAACCCATGTTTATTTCCTTTCTTATTTGTTTTTATATTTTGTTTCTTTTATGTTCAACTTTACGGGTGTGTTTACTAGAAAACCTCACGAGACTATAACTTATCCACTCGGGCTACCGAGTGGTTTAAAGGCTTGTTGCATATGCTAAAGGCAACCATGATTCCTATGAAAGTGAGTTAGGTTTTCTGTTTCTTTTCTTGAGTTTATTTTTATTTTTAGTGGTGGATTAATACTTTTGCCTTGATCTAATTTATTTTGATATATTCAACATTAGACTTTAATGACCGATGATTGACAGATATCTGCTCTCAGTGTTTTCATTTCAGGTGGTTGTTCAATTGATGTATGGAGTACGCACTTATGCTTGTAGTCAGCTCAGTTCATATATATTTGCTCCACTTTATGTGTTAATACCCGAGGGAGTTTTTCTAATCTTTTTCTACATTTATTTTTATTTTACTTTGTCTTTATGTACAATGAGGGCATCCCGTACAATTTAAGTATGGGGTAAGGGGTTAGAAATAGATTTCTCATTTGAATTTTTTTGTCCTTAGTTAAATCACTATTTTATTTGGGCTATAATTTTTAAATATTTAATATCATTTGAGTAACGGTTAAGTATTAGTTGAAAGTGTCAGATGTTTGATTTGTAAACAGTTCAGACGTTATATTTAGCATTTATGCATAGTATTTTGTGGTTTCCACCACACTTTCGAAATTTTGATTTATGGTAACCAACTTTCAGTTTTTGAATTATAAAACTAAAAAAAACTAGTGAAGCCCTTTTGAGTCTAAGCTTGACAAAAATAGGGTGAGAGTTAATTTCGTCTTTTACTAATCATGTGCGTGAAAAAGAATAATATATCTAGAGGATTAATATTTGAATTATTTTTAAAAAAAATGGTTAAGCCCTTTTGAGTCTAAGCTTGACAAAAATAGGCTAAGAGTGAATTTCCTCTTTTACTAATCATATGCGTGAAACAAAAGTAATAAAAGAAAGAATAAAGCCATAGGCTAAAAAAAGAATAGAGAAATATATCAATTTTGATTCAGTTTCACATTATAGTAGTCAAACTGATTCTTATTTCTTTGTTACAGGATCTAATTAGTTAGATAAATATTTCACCAACGCGTCAAATGCTGTGAAGAATCCTAAGATCACTATATCTATTGGATCTTCTTATCCAGTGAAATCACCGTCAACTGCACATACTTTCTCTCAAAAGCATAAACATAAACAAGTTGATTTCAGATATACAAAGAATACTTGCTATACAAGTAGTTCTAATTCTGATTGTTTTATGATTACAGGTGATACTTTCCTAAAGCCTAAACAAGCATGGATTTCAAAGAAGAATCTATCTAAAAAGTTTGTAAAGTATCATTCTGTAATTCATGAATTTCAAACACGTCTAAATCATCGTGGATTGAAAAGAAGAAATCTTCTTAGTCAACTCCAAGTACATCAGAGTTTAGAGTGACGAATGTTATAAATGATGATTTTTCATCAAATGCAATTCCAACAAGTATTCCAAAGAAAGAGAATCGAGCTGATAAGCCAAATCATATATCTCATAACAACAACAGACACATATATTTCTCTATACCAAGATCAAATGGGGATTTTGTGCTCAAAACAGACGTAAAGTATCCTTTTATGGTTTACTCAGTTAAGCACCTAATCTGTCTTTCAAAAGAGAAGATTTGTAAATCATCAAGAATAAACAAAAGAGTTTGTTGTTAAAAATGGAATTTCTCCAATGGCATTCAGGACCATTGAATAGAAAGGTCCATAAACCTGTGATTGTTCATTCTGTTAAAACATGGATGCCAAAAACTGCTACTAACAAATCTGGACCCAAAAGAATATAGGTACCAATTTTTGTTAATCCATTGCATTTAAGTCAGAGGAGACAATTTTGGAGCATAATGAAGATCATTCACATGCATTGAAGATCATTGTGTTCAGTATGCTGATTAGATTAAATTTCATGACTTTCAAAGAAGATGGAGTGTCCCTACAATTCAATTCCAATTCTGTTTTGTTCAGCATTTGCCCGAGTCTAATGACATGAGAAGCTTATTTTGGGTACTTTATCATTTCATGATATAACTTGTATTCTACTGGATTGTTACTTGCAGGGGGGCAAAAAAAGTTTTCACCTAATTGATGGAAAACAATTTATGTGCATCAATTTAGGGGGAGTTTGTTTTTTATTGCTTTTAATCTTTTCAGAAAACTCAAAAACATTATAAAATAAAAATCCAAAAAGTTATAAATCATTAAAATACAAAATGAGTTTTGGTTTTCATTTGTTGTTATCTTTTCAAGAATGTATTCATTTTTTGATTCATTCTGATACCTTACTTGATTCATTCTTGTTGATTTCTCGATCAATCATCCTTTATTTCTTAAATTTCATCTCGAAATCATTTCTTCCTTCATTGCTGAATGTTTCATTCTTTCTGGAAACCGTTCATTCATGTTTCAATCACTATTCATACAATGTTTACACATTCAAGATACATAATATTCAAGTGATCGAAAAGGCACCATGAGTTAGGTAGTGTAGACAATTTCTTACTCCTATTGTCAATCAAGAGCCGGAAGGACCTGCCCCAGGAGTTCACCTTATCTTAGATAACAAAGTATGGGTTTATAAGTCAAATAGGTGAGTTCAGTTATCATGGGATACTGATTAGTGTGCAGAGGTAAAATGAAACCAAGAGGGTTGAAACAGGAGATAGGGTGCATATGATCAACAAATTATCTTGAGCTCATACTGTCAAATCATTATGTGACATCATTCGTCAATGTTCTTTGATGTTCTTGGCAATCCTTCTTAACAACGTATTTCTTGTAAATCATTCTTGTTGAAATCACTATGATTGCTCATATCATTTGAGAATGATAACAAGTGTCCAAGTGTATCCAACCAGTGATACATACCCTATGGAAAGAGAGTTTGAGGGAGAAGTTGAAAATTATTTAGAGAGCTGAGGGTGAGACAGGATCAAGAGAAAAGAATGATCCTTACCAAATAGTATAAATCTGGGTTGCCATATCTGCTACTGGATCTCATTCGTTGAAATTTAGTATTAAAGAAGACATCATGGATACAGTAATGCAATGCACTAACCCCACCTAGCTACTCAATTATCTCTTAAAAGATGATTGTTTCAACTTCACACGGAGAATTAGCACATTTCTATTGACATCTCACTTGGAGATTGTTGATATTAGAACAAGGCGGACAACTACTCCGGTCCCCAACTTCTTTCATGCACTGATAGAGTCTCGAGCTAATTGCAAATATTAAATTCATTTCTTAGGAAACATTATGGAAATATCATACGTATCTAGTCTTCGTGACTACCGGAACTTTTTGGAGTGATATCTTATGTGATATACACGATGATTAGATGGAAATCCTACTAGAATCAACGATATGCCAGTTCTGACAGTAGGTCACACGGTTTATTTAAATTGTTGTGTTAACGTGAAATCTATGCGATCTCCGTGCTACATTTCCGAAGGGAACTTTGAGACGGTGCCCTAAAGATACTTTCATTGTTATATCATTGTGCTGAGAAATTCACAGATAATTCAACTGAATATCATGATGAGGATTCCAAGCTACAATTGTTCATATATTCATGTCAAAATCAAGCAGAATGCAGATTTCATGATGCTCATGAAGATTCCTGAACATCATAAAGGGGAGAAATTTTGATACTCATTTAGTTGATTTTGAGCTGATCAAAGAAGACAAGAGTCATATGTTGAGGAGGAGACTAAGAAAGCTAAATTTTGAAAGATCATATATGTCAAGTCAGGGAGGAGTAAAAAAAGGATCAAAGATGAAAAGATATGTGTTTACAAGACAGAAAAAGTTCAGAATAGTGAGAATGTTTGATTAAAAGCTAAAGAAGTTCTAAAGATGTACACAAGATCAAGAGCACATTCAACGGGAAGAGAACAATTATTCAATCTAAAGCAAAGTTTGAGTTTGTACAAGTTTAAATCATTTTGTTTGAAGGCTCAAGATCAAAAGATGTTGAAGATAGTGTGTATGCTGAAAACCACTACATGCAAAACCGTTCATACAACCAAAGGTTGAAAAGCGGTAGGTTACTGGTGCAAGTCAGAAATACTAAAGAAAGAGGATGTTACTGTGTGTTATCAAGATTTAAGTTCTCATCAAGACTAAAAATAGAAGACTATTCTTAAAATTGAAGAGTCTTAATTTTCAAGAAGAGAAGACAATCTAAAAACATCAAATCAAAGACTGAAGATTCAAAAAGAATTCATCCAAGTCTTGTCCCCGATATCTTCTAGAGAATGCAGATAGAAAAAGAATATTTGCATATATTTAAGGGACGATTGTTAGAATTTGTCAGATGCTGAAAAGACCTACATCTTCTATTTCTATACAAAGGGGAGATTGTTAGGATTTAATATTGTATAGAATAGAAGATTAAATTGTATGTAAAGTTTGTGTTTAATTCAAACTTAGAGGGCTAAATATGTAAATACTCTAAGAAGTATAAAATCCTGATGTCTAAGTCTAATGAGGAGACTTTGGCATTTAATCCAAGCTTAAGTGTGTGTGCTTAATGGCGTTTTACACTTTCTCTCTGCATCATTAGATTAAATTAGTCATTGTCATGTGTTAGAAGCTTGATACCTAAATTACCCGGGACAAATACATTATCCCAAGAGAGCCCAATAGGATCATAATGCTCAAGATGACGGTTCATGTCTATGAACTATTGTACCCTCATTGTCCCAAAAGAGCCCAATAGGATCACGATGCTCAAGACTATGATCCTCGTATATAAGCCATCATACCCTTATTGTTTTGGAAGAAACCAATAGGGTCAATGATGCTTGAAGAACCATTCCATTTGACAACACAATAACACCACTTCGGAGGGTTACAAACCCCAATCAACATCGGCAGCTATCCCTACTAGTATAGAAGCTAGAATTAGAGTAACCAATTTACTCCTAGCCCCTTTTACCCACCAAACATCTAGAACATATCTTCATATTTCTTGAACTCCATAGTTCCACTTTGTATCTGCTACATCTTCTTATGAAGCAACAATTCCTAAACCCGGTTTGTAAATCGCCAGTTCAAGACATTGTCTTCGATAAGATAGATATCATAGATATAAAACACTAGAAATATAAATGCTCCCACTAGCTCTTGCATTCATTTATGTTTCGTCTTTGCTTCTCGAAAATGGACTTCTTGAGCTTGTAGACATTACAAGGATTCTTTCAATGTACATGACTATCGAAGAATGTTGAAACACTTCCTTATAATTCCCATGAAGGAATATTGTCTTACATTCAACTACCATATCTTCATAACCATGAGAACGCAAAGATAACCGTAAGTATCCAAGTAATCTTCAACATTACCACTATAGAAAAATTTCCTTATGATACCATCCTCATGGTCAATCACAACGGAACATTTACCACTAGTCGGTATCTGAAGTTGTCTACAATTGTCATCCATGTTGGTCTTCATACCCGACGACCCATGTACACCCTCCAGGTTTACACCAAGATGTTGGATCAACAAAGTCCAATACTTGGATATCCGACATGGATTAAATCTCATTCTCTTCTCTTCTCTCCTCCTAGCAGACTCTAGGCCCACTATGACTTCTGATAGTTGATGAATTTAACAAAACCTATCATTTGAATCGTCTTCCTCTAGACATAAAATATATATATCCGGCCTTGTGAAGACTCCTATGGAAGAGTGATGAAATTGTGCCAGGTACTCCAGCATAGCCATGCTGAGTTCCAATCATTTATGGTCGAATGTTAGTGCCAACATCAGGTTCTACCATTCAAGGCTTTTGTCCCTCCCACTAACTCCCATAGATATCTAGTTTCCACTAGCCATCGAGCAACAAAACATGTCCTCAAAAGTTTGTAAAATGGATATCTCATGGCCTCGGCAGGATGCCTAATGGAGCAATACCTCTAGACCACGGATTCCTCCACCTCATGTCTACACGTAGGCTAGATAATCTAGGCTTTGAGATAGACAAACAAAGACACTCTTTCTAGTCGTATCTCCTAAGGTGCACACTAAACCATCTTTGTTGGTTCTATATTTAGAACATTGTTTACAACTTTCAAGTATTCCTGAAACATGGGTATGAACTTCCAACCCACCTACAACCAGACCATAACCAAACATGTATGGTTCCTCCACTATATGACCCCATATGTCAATGTGTCTAAGGAGGAATGACTTGTAAGATTAATCTCACAATTCATTTTTATAATGGTTACCAAGTTCAAATTAAGATACTTTGCATTTTCAAAAGACTCAAGTGTAACGACCGGAATTTTGGGAATTTATTTAATATTATTTAGAAGGAACAAATAATATTACGGAGTTTATTTAGTAATTAGTAATAATTATGAGTATTATTATTAAAAGAAAGAAAGTAAAGTTGGAGAAATAAAGAAAAGAAAATGATTATAATATGTAAAAAAGAAAAGTAAAAATAAGATAAAGAAATTGGTGGATATGTGTCAACACTTAAACATATCTGTCAACACCTAGGACATGTGTCAACACCCAGTGAAAGGTGGCAAAATGTTGGGGACACATGGCATGAGAAGAAGACATATCTTTGCTTATAAATAGTCTTCATTTCTTAGCCATTTTCACCATTCACATATCTTTCATACCAAAGCTCTGTCAAAATATAGTTTAATTTAAGGGGATTTTGAGCATATTTTAGTGTCGGGGTTTGGTGTATACGTCTTTGTGAAACCCGGGAAGCACGATAACGTCGTTACGGGATAGATTTCGGCGAGAGCTTTGTTTTGTAG
Source organism: Pulicaria dysenterica (assembly GCA_947179395.2). Taxonomy (NCBI): domain Eukaryota; kingdom Viridiplantae; phylum Streptophyta; class Magnoliopsida; order Asterales; family Asteraceae; genus Pulicaria; species Pulicaria dysenterica. The sequence goes on along the minus strand of OX359289.1, from coordinate 32,169,645 downwards.
AGATCTCGAAGAGCATTTGGGACATTCAAGTTTGATTTTCGACGATTCATACGCGTAGCTAGTTAGATCTACTTCTGTAATGGTTTATTTCTCCGGTTTGAGGTGAGTTCAGTTATCTTTCAAAACCGAGCACAAAGACAAAATCAATTTTCGAAAGTAACTCGATTTTTAAGATGATTTAACTACATCTGAATGTGTATGTTTGTTTATATTTTTGATCTTGATGCATGCAATATATTTTCGATGACAGGCATATGACTTATGAGTTTGATGAGTTGCATGCATATAGATATATGTATTGATGATTATGATGAATCGAAATGTTGGTTTCAAGGCTAAAATGTAAAATGATGCTACGGGTGGGGTAGACACTCTCAAAGATGAAAATATGATGCCTAGTAGGAAAAGTGTGCCTTCTAAGATTTGCTAGCAAAGCGAAGTTTAGTTGTCGGGTTTTCAAGATAACCATGGCAACACATGGTGTACTTGTATTTTATGTGCTTGTACACTGGAGTGGTGTTTGACTAAAGATTGAGGTCAAAATGCATGACACCACGAGGGTGAAAGGAGGCCTTGGTGATGGGGGCACCTATTGTACTTTCATCCGAACGACTTATGTCGGAATAGCTACAACGGACGGATCACGGGGGTATGGGTACAAGCGGGAGTCGCGCCCCGTCTTGTGTCATACTTGCCGGACACGCTTAGTGAACTTATGCGAGTGCAGACGGACCATGGAACCTTAGCGATTGTCGGGCATGCATGAGGTAAATGGGGTAGTGATGATAGAGATGTATAACGATAGAACCCATTAAGAATGATGTAATAATGATGTTAGAGATGATTAGAGAGGAATAAGATGATAAAGATGAGTATGATGTATTTATCGATGCTTACGATGATACTTGACCATATGGGGATTGATGATGTATGCGGGTGGGTCAAGTTACGGGTTGGGGTTTATTACCTAATCCGATACATGTTTTGCAAATGTTTTAATATGATGATTTTGTGATGATAACTAAGCTGACTCACGAGGCGAAAGCTGACACTTTATTCTTTGAAATATGTCTTGTGCTCGTGCAGGTTGCTTAGGTGCGTTGGCCTTGTGAGCTGGGGTGCTGATGGGTAGTATATTTATGTTTGTAATAATTATGAAACCGACTTGTTATGATGTGGTACTCTTGGTTTTTGACCAATGATGTATTTTGCGAAGTAACGGTGGTTTTCATGTTTGTGTGTAGTTAAAATAGTTTACCTGTTTGAACAAATATGAAGTTTTAAAAGTCTTCCGTTGCGACGATTCTGATTGTTTAGAAATTTTTTTGTAAATCCCGAATTTCAAAAACCACGGCTGTTACAAGTTGGTATCAGAGCTGTGTTGTGAGGGATTTATGTACAGAGATCGGTACTTAGACTCACAACTTAGCTCGTGTAGGATGACTGGGTGGGGATGTGTGTGAGATAGTTATTTGTTAGTTAGCTCTTTTCTTTTGCAATGAGTATATATAGTTACCGTTACACAGTTTCTTTGCATAGAAATGAAGGAAACAAGAAGGCGTAATGGGAAGAAAGCGATGAACCATCAGGAGAATGCTGAGGGGTCTTTGAGGATCATGAGTGACGGGGAGGAGGAGAGTTCGCGAATGCCATCACCCCCAAAGACAACATCGGTGCGGAGAAGTCGTACTGCGCATAGCACTAATAGTATAATTCGTATCGCGGAGATGGAGAAGGTGTTAAAGGAAAAAGATGATGCTCTGAAGAACCAAGGTGAGGAGTTAAGACAGATGAGGTAGTTGATGCGTGAAGCGGGGATATTGGGAGATAAGCCAAACACTCATAGGGAAGGAGGAGACGATAGTGAGAACAAAGTTGGTCATGGTGCGGATCAAGGTGGTGGTCATGGAGGTGCACTGATTCGAGTAGGAAGCAGCTTTAGAATGTTCAGAGACTGCAAACCACCTACGTATGTGGGTGGGACGTACCCCCTTGACTGTATACGGTGGATCCGGAAGATGGAGCAAACATACAATTCTGGTGTATTTACTGAGGAGCAGCGGGTTAGCTATGCAATCCGAATGCTGGAGAAGGAGGCTTTGGAATGGTGGGACTCGATTGAATCTACATTGTTAGAGGAGACCAGGAAGAACCTTACCTGGAACGTGTTTAAGGACAAGATGCAAAATAGATTCTTCAATTTGGGGGCTAGGCAGCGGGCAGAGTGAGAGTTTCTGAATCTGAAGAAGGGCAATATGAGTATTGCTGCTTACAATTCGACATTCGCTGAGCGGATGTAGTTCGCTAAGAAATACTGCTATGATAATACATCTACGGTAAACCAGTATGTGGAAGGTTTGCCGTATGAGTATCATGGGACTGTGAGAATGCGGACCAATTTGGGTGATGCTTTTGATGAAGCTCAGAGGATCGAGGATGATTTAAAGATGAAGGAGAAGGGTGGCGATGGGGCTAGAAATAAGAGAAAGTGGGAGGGGTCATCTGGATCCTTTAATAAAAAGAAATTTTCTAGTGGTAGTAGCAACAAGAAAGGAGAGCAGAAAGGGAAATCAAGCTACTGTGCTACATGTCACTCGAACCACAGTGGTCAGTGTACTGCTGAAACCATGAGCTGTCGTAGGTGTGGGAAGTTGGGACATAAGTGGGTGGATTGCAAGAGTGAGAAGCCAATATGTTACAACTACCGTGAAATGGGACATATTAGCAGCGAATTCCCACAAAAGAAGAAGGATGAGATGGCAGGGAAGAAGCAGACTCAGAAAACAAACGGGAGTGCATTCCAGATGACGACTCAAGAGGCACGCCATGATGACGAGGTTATTTTCGAAACTCTCCTGATTAATTCTTTACGTGATGTTGGGTTGTTTGATACCAGTGCAAGTAGATCCATAGTGTCACTAAGTTCTGTACACAATTGAATGTGCCTCGTAGTCCAGTAGAGCATGCTTTAGATATAGAAGTAGCGGTCGGGAAAGCGATCACCGTGAGTGAGAAATATGAAGATTGTACGATTGATATCGATGGTACTACCTTTCCATTGACACTTATTCCCATGGAGATTGGGGGATTCGATGTAGTAATTGGGATGGATTGGATGTCTATGCATCGAGCTGAGATCGTGTGCTCAAAGAAGTTGGTCCGAGTTCCTCTTCCATCAGGATATCATGTTATTGCCTATGGAGAGCGGTGTCCGGGGAACATAGCGATGATATCGGTCCTTAAGGGACGCAAGTGTCTAGCGAAGGGGTGCATTGCGTTCTTAGCTCATGTGATGGACTCAGCGAAGAATAAGAGAGAGTCAGCGGACGTGGAGGTAGTAAGAGAGTATCCTGACGTCTTTCCAGATGATCTTCCGGGATTACCATCGCCAAGAGAGGTCGAATTCCAGATTGATTTGATTCCGGGTGATGCACTAGTTGCTAAAGCACCATATCGTTTAGCTCCTTCATAGATAAAAGAGATAATGACGCAACTGAAAGACCTATTGGAAAACGGATTCAGTAGGCCGAGTACTTCGCCCTGGGGAGCTCCGATCTATTGGAATGGGTCGATGAGGATGTGTATCGACTATAGAGAGTTGAATAAGTTGACAGTTTAGAAAAAGTATCCGCTTCCGAGAATAGATGACTTGTTTGATCAGTTGCAGGGTGCTTGTTACTTTTTAAAAATAGATTTGCGATCGGGTTATCACCAAGTGCGGGTGAAGGAGAGTGATATACCGAAGACGGATTTTCGGACTAGTTATAGTCACTATGAATTTCTAGTTATGCCGTTTGGTTTGGCGAATTGCCGGCAGTTTTCATGGATTTGATGAATCGGGTGTGTAGGCCATATCTTGATAAATCTGTGATAGTGTTTATTGATGGTATCTTGGTGTATTCCAAGAGTGTGGATGACCATAGACGCCATTTGCGAGATGTGTTGGACACGTTACGGGAAGAGAAGCTTTATGCCAAATTCTGTAAGTGTGAGTTTTGGCTAAAAGAGGTGCAATTTTTGGGTCACGTTGTGGGAACGGATGGAATAAAAGTAGACCCAGCAAAAGTTGAGTCAATAAAGAAGTGGGAAATTCCAAAGACTCCAACCGATTCGTAGTTTTCTTGGATTGGCGGGTTATTATAGAAGATTCATCAAGGATTTCTCAAAGATAGCTGAGCCGATGACAAAGTTGACTCGTAAGAAGGAATCGTTTGTGTGGACTGAAAAGCAAGAAAATGCTTTCCAAACTTTGAAAAAGTGTCTTTGTGAAGCTCCAATACTCTCCTTACCAGAGGGAAATGAGGATTTTGTGGTGTATAGTGATACATCTTACTCTGGTTTAGGATGTGTCCTAATGCAAAGAGGAAAGGGTATCGCGTATGCTTCTAGACATCTAAAGGATGCGGAAAAGAACTATCTCGTACACGATTTGGAGCTAGCAGCAGTTATTTTTGCGCTTAAGTTGTGGCGTCATTACCTGTATGGTACTCACAGTACGATCTTTGCAGATCATAAGAGTTTGCAGCATATTCAAAATCAGAAGGAATTGAATATGAGACAGCGCTGATGGGTTGAGTTTGTGGCAGATTATGATTGTGAAATCAGTTATCATCCAGGAAAGGCCAACGTAGTGGCCGATGCCTTGAGTCGAAAGGAGCCAAGATCCGTTTATTGTTTGAAGTCAATGAGTATGGTGGCTGTACCAGATTGGATCGATAAAATTCGGGTGGCTCAAACTGAGGGTTTGAAAGAAGAGAATTTAAAGAGTGAAGTAATGGTGAAGCAACAAGCAAGTCAAGGGGCTTTTAAGCATATTTTAGTGTCGGGGTTTGGTGTATACGTGTTTGTGAAACCCGGGAAGCACGATAACGTCGTTACGGGATAGATTTCGATGAGAGCTTTGTTTTGTAGAGATCTCGAAAAGCATTTGGGACATACAAGTTTGATTTTCGACGATTCATACGCGTAGCTAGTGTTAGAAATATTAAAGTGAGGGTGTAATATGTAAATACACCAAAGTTGGGAAATGCTATAAAAGGCATTTCCCAATTCATTATCAATTAAGCTTTGCATATTTCTAAACTCTTGTGTGTGTTTTCTCTCTTAGCTCTCGGCTCTCTTTCTCTCTACCGATTACACATACAAACACACACATTAACTCTCAAGCATTGCTTCATCCGTATAATACGGGACCAACAATTGGTATCAGAGCCAAACTTGTTTTTGGCTCTTGATTGTTCGAAAAACATCAAAGAAGATTTAGAAAAATCCAAGCTCAAAGTGAAGAACAAGCACTCGGGTCTAACAAAGCTTCCAACAACAAGGCTAGTCAAGAAAGCAACAAGCTCAAATACTTCTGAAAGCTCAAATATTTTCAAGGTATAAAAATCTTCTATTTTCATCATTTTTCGGAGCTGTTTTTCGAAGTACACTACTGTTGTATAAGGTTTTCTCTCATCACATTTCAAAACGAGTAGTACTTCTAAAGGAAAAGGTTCAAAAGTTCATTAAATACTTGATTTTGTGGCATTAAATTTTCTGGAAATCATGCATTTATGGTGTTCTTGAGACATAAATGCAGACTTGAAGTAGAAGAATTCTGGCTTTTATTTAAAAAATAATTATTAATTCTTCCAAGTTTAAGTGTAATTCAAGGCAACTCAAGTACTAGCCATACCAATCAAGTACAAGTGGTTAGACACTATTCAGAGTATGGCAATCTGATTAGAAAAGGACATATCACACTCTATCAGCCGGATCCCCAATCGCACGCGATCGGTCTATACGGCTTATAGAGCATTATTGATATTCTATCAGCCGGATCCTCAAAGGCAATCGCACGCGATTAAGCTTGGTACTATCAGCCGGCCTATACATTAGGAATCGCACGCGATTGAAATTTTTCTAAGTTTCCAATTTGATTCGCATGCGATTAACTCTTGATTGATTTCTGCCTTTCTTTATTGGCAATCGCATTCGATTGTCAGAACTAACCGTGTTATTTTCCAAGTTTTTGATGCTACAGGATTGAATCGAACACGATTGATTACTTTACTAATCAATACTAAGTTCTTACTCTGTCCATTTGTTTTCAAGGAATTCTCTAAATCGCACTCGATAAGACAAATTCCAATCAGTTATTCCTTATCCTTGGACAAGTGATTGACTCTTTGGACTTGAATTAAAGAACTCTAAGACTTTGTTCTTTCATCACTTTTGGGAAAGCTTTCGAACAATCAAACCATCTAACAAGCAAACGACCTTTTTCAACTAAAAGTCATTAAGCATGTCAAGTACAAACGAGATGATGTCTATAGGTACCGATACAAAACCTCCTGTTTTGTTTCGAGGGGAGTACAATGTTTGGAAAGGAAGGTTCATGGACTTCCTAGAGCACAACGAAATTTGTGGAGACAAAATGATTGAATGCATCCACAAGGGAAACAAGAAATTCACAAGGATCGTTGAAGCTGACCATACCAACAATCCCCCCATTCTCCGACATGAACGCGAGAAGACAAATGATGAACTGACTGCTGAAGAGAAGGAGATCAAGAAAGCTGAAAGGCTTGCAAAATACTACCTCAAACAAGGTCTCTCATCGGAAATCTATCTCAAGATAGACAGCCTGGGAACTGCCAAGGAGATATGGGATGAGATCAAGAGACAGCTGCAAGGGACAGCACAAGGAGAGTACATCAAAAGAACTCAACTGGTGAATAGCTACCATGAGTTCAAAGCTCGTGAGAATGAACTCCTGTCCGAAACATATGGGAGATTCTGCAAGCTGCAAAACGAGATGAGATCCAACCAGATAGTTCGAACTGACCTTGATTTGAACTGTGTTTTTCTAAATTCCCTAGGTACAGAGTGGAAGGACTATGGCAGACTATACAAACAGATCAACAAAGATCTCACTTCTGTCACCTTCCACAACATCTTTGAAGATCTCAATCAGTACCAGGATGAGATACTACAGCCCACTCCAAAACAGCCTGCTACAGATTCTCTTGCTTTGGTGGTGGCTGAAAGAACCCCTAGGGAAAGCACATCAAGACCAATGAAACTCAAACAGGTGGTCATCAGTGATTCTGACCAAGATGATGATGAGGACGATTCGATCGAAGCAGCTTTTCAGGCTCTTACAACAGCTAGCAAAAATTTCAAGAGCCGCTTCAGCAAGACTAACAATCGACAGCGGTTCACATCCGGATCAAGAAGATCTGAAAGAGCAGCTCCAGTTGACAAACCCATATATCAAAGAAATGAGAGGAAGGAAGAAAAGAAGGTTGAGTCTAAATGTTACAACTGTGGAAGGTCGGGCCACATGATCAGGAACTGCCCGATGAAAAAGGTAAAAGATGAAGAATACTATCGGCAGAAGTACCGCCTGTCTAAACAAAAACAGGCTGGGAACGTGCTGTTAGTTGAGGAGGATCAGTTTCTTGATGACACAGGCTCAGATAGTGATCTAGATGGTGAAGATCACGCACAGTTTAGTCTGATGGCTCATAACAGTGAAGGAGGCAGAGAGGATGATGACGGAGATGAGCTCTCCGAGTCAGATGAGGAAAGCCTGGAAAATGGAAAGGTATCTTCTAGCTCTAACTTTAATATGAGTCATAAACATGAACACATTCAGATCATATTAAATCGCATAAAAGAGTTAGAATGTCAGGCACTAGACTTAACCAAAAGAAATCAAGTTCTAGAAGATAGTTCACACACTCAAAAATTGGAGGCACAAACAAAAATTAAGAAGTTAGATAACAACTTAATCAGCCTTCGGAACCAATTAGCTGCTAAAGAAACTGAGATCTTAGAGTTAACCAGTAGGACTAATAACACTATATTAGACCTTAAAGCAGAATGTGCATGTGTATAAAAAGATTATGAGATTCTCAAACATGAACTTAAAGATGAACTAAGTACCCTTTACTCTAGAATCTATGAACTTGAGTATCTTCTGTCCAAACGTGATCAAAGTGAACAGACCATCTCTCAATACAAAGAAAAGGAACGTCCTTTCTCCATATGGAATTTCGATGGGCTGGGCTTCAAATTGAGAAAGACTACGTCCAAACAATTATATAATGCTGATCTGTTTGGCGAAGGCCTTACCCAACGGATGGTTTTTATTGGTCAAGAAGAGGAACGTATTGAAGAAGATGTCAAACGAACCCTTAATCTCAGAACTGCAATTTCATTTGACTACTCTGATCTCAATGACTCATACCTCACCTGTCTCACGTCATCATCTGATACTGATGTTTCATCTTCTGTCTATTCTGATGAAGAAATCTACTCTCCTGTTTCACCAAAGCCAACTTTTGAATACATTCCCCACAAGGAATTACAGCAAAGGTTTCAAACCTTACAGGAGTTTTGCTTCACTCATCTAGTTCAAGATGACCTTACCAAAACCTTCCAATCAGAAACCATATCTGAACCCTCTCCACTAGTTCAAGAAAATGCCATCCTCCACAAGCGTCTCCAAACAGTATTCAATCTTGATGGCAAGATCATTGACGACTTGTGCAAAGAAAATTTTGAATTGCTTGAACGAATCAAAGAGGTCGAAACTGCACTGGAACCACCCACTCCATTTACCTTCTCATCACAGGGAACCATATTAGATGAACGAATTGAAGGTTCCAAACATGTGTCTACATCTTCTCAAAATATCAAACTAGTAAAATCTGTTAATCATACTACGGTAACAACTCTTAAACTTAAACAGATTTACAAACCAAATCAACTGTCCACTTCTAATCACAGTTCTCGTGTGCACTTAGACGTACCTGAATCATCACGAGCTGCAGCCAGTCGACCACGACTTCATTCTAATCTTTTACCCTCTGCTGCAGATGTGAAGAAGACTGGAAACAAGAAGTGTGAAATAAATACATCATGGAAAAGAGCTATTCCTAGGTCCACTAGGAGGTGTTCAAATTTGAAACCTGTCTGTGAAAACATTTTGATGTTTGATTCTGTTTGTAATCATTCCTGTTCACAAGACAATACTGCTTCTACCATGTTTTGTATGAGTGATGGTTGTACTCATTGACACTTTGAATTTAATTGTTGTTATGATCAATTGAGAAAGTCTTTAGGTATTAAACCATGTGCTAACTGGACTGATTTTTATGCTAATCTAGTCTGTATTCCATTTGTAAATTCCAAAGGTTACATCATTAATCAATGGATCACCACTCGTCAATCACATGCACTTAAACGTCTAAACAAATCCAAATGATTGCTCACGATCAAGGAACTAGAAGTCTACCGACGGCAGGGCTATGAAGCATTTAAAAGGGCTTGGATTGCACAGGAAAAACACTTGCATTCTCAAAAGCGTTCTCGCAATTCCCCTTCCAAAATCTCCAAACCTTCAAAACCCAAGCAATCATCCATGCAACGAGTAGCAAAACCTACTAATCGCAGTGCTCCAGTTCAGCAAAAGCAAGTTGATGCACCGAGGCCACAGAAAATTCTTAAGAATTCCTCGCAACTATGGATTCGCAAACATAACGCTTCCGCAACTCTACCGAATCCAAAACCTCTGATTCCATCAACTGTCAAACCAACAGTAGTAAAGAAACTTTCTTCTCAACCAATTTCTCCCAAATCTATTCATTCTCGACAAAAGATTCGACCCACATGGGTAATTAAGAATAGATCATCTCAAGTTTCACCACAACCAGTAGACACAATCACTACTCAACCACCTTTAGGAACTAACAATCAAGGACCCATTCATATATGGGGACCTGAACGTGCGTTATTCTCTTATTGCAGGTGCCTCACTTGTGGTACCTTGACTCCGGCTGCACCAAACATATGACTGGCAACAAAAGCCTTCTCAAGAACTATGTTCCTAAGTACTCCGGGAATGTACGTTTTGGGAATGACAATGTTGCACCAATAATGGGGTACGGAGACATTGAGAAAAAGCACATCAAAATCAAGAAAGTCTCATATGTTGAAGGGTTGGGTCATAACTTGTTTAGCATTGGACAGTTCTGTGATAAAGACCTAGAGGTCGTGTTCAAAAAGGACAAATGTTCAGTTTTAACTGAAAATGGAGATGAGTTGCTTGCAGGTTCCAGAAATTCTAACCTGTATTCCATTGACTTGAAAAAATATGACTCTCCTACCTCTGTGTGTCTACTGTCCGAAGCATCTACGGATCTGACTTGGCAATGGTACAGAAAACTCTCTCACCTGAACTTTCAAAATATTAACAAATTAGTCACTGGTGACTTGGTGAGAGGCATTCCGAAGTTAAGGTTCAAGAAGGATCATCTGTGTGCAGATTGTGAAAAAGGAAAAATGAAGAAGGCTTTTCATCAATCTAAACAAGTATTTAGCACTACGAAGCCTTTGGAACTCCTGCACATGGATCTGTGTGGTCCTATGAGAATCCAGTCCAAGAATGGGAAGAAGTATATTTTAGTCATGGTGGATGACTACTCTAGATATACTTGGGTCAAATTTCTGCCCTCAAAAGATGAAGCCACTCCAACAATCATTTCCTTCATCAAACAACAGCATAACAAGCATAGTCTGAGTGTTATCTCTATCCGGACAGACAATGGAATGGAATTCAAAAACAGTACTCTGAAGAGCTTCTGTGACCTTGTGGGAATCAGTCACAAGTTCTCTGCTGCATACACACCACAACAAAATGGTGTAGTGGAACGAAGAAATAGAACTTTGGTTGAAGCTGCCCGTACAATGCTTTCATATTCCGGGCTCCCACCTTCTTTCTGGGCTGAAGCAATTAGCACTGCCTGCTACACGCAGAACCGCTCTTTCATTAACAAACACTTTAATAAAACTCCATATGAACTGGCCAATGGCATAGTGCCTAATATCAAATACTTCCATGTATTTGGTAATAGTTGCTTTGTACTAAATGACAAGGATAATCTAGGAAAATTTGCTCCCAAAGCGGATGATGCTGTTTTCCTAGGTTATTCTACTGAGTCCAAAGCCTACAGAGTTTTTAACAAACGTACAAAGAGCATTGTTGAAAGTATCAACGTAACATTTGATGATACATTGAATGTTACAGATTTTACACCTAAATCAACAGTTAATGCTTCTGAACATACCTGTTCAGGACCTGCACCTCAAAATAAAGAATCAGACAATCAATCCAGTTCAAATATACATCTTGATTTTTTTTATGATTTCTTTAGACCTGAATCTTCTCCTGTTTTAACTGACAACAGGAACGACACAGATGTTCAAACAAGTGTTACTCTAACGGCTCCTACGGTCACTGAGACGAATCCATTTGCAGATCTATACGCTGAGGATTCAACTTCTGTTTCTGTCACTTGTCCCCCTGTGACTTCTCAGATTCCTGACCCAGAGAGCCCTCCTGTGTTTGATTCAGACCCACATTTCTCTACAGAAGATGAAGAAGAAGCACGCCACTTACAAGATCTCATTCCTTCATCTTCCACTTCACATGAAATTAAGTGGACCAGACATCACTCGGAAGAGAACATCATAGGAGATCCTTCAGTTGGTATTCAAACAAGATCCGCAACAGCAAACGAATGCCAATTCTCGTGTTTCTTAAGCATCATTGAACCCACCAAGACTTATGACGCATTAGATGATCCAGATTGGGTAATTGCCATGCAGGAAGAATTACACCAATCTGATCGTCTTAAAGTCTGGAGATTAGTTCATCTTCCATATGGCAAATCTGTTGTTGGAACTAAATGGGTGTTCAAGAACAAACGGGATTCGGATGGAGTGGTCATACGTAACAAAGCTAGGTTGGTTGCTAAGGGATACAATCAACAGGAGGGCATTGACTATGATGAAACTTTTGCCCCTGTTGCTCGAATTGAAGCTATACGCTTATTTCTTGCATATGCAGCCTCCCGGAGTTTTCGAGTCTTCCAAATAGATGTACAAATAGCCTTTCTCAATGGGGTACTCAAAGAAGAAGTCTATGTTTCACAACCTGAGGGCTTCATCAATTCTTCATACCCTAATCATGTTTACATTTTAGATAAGGCACTGTACGGTTTAAAACAAGCTCCACGTGCATGGTACGATGTCTTATCTGAATATCTGATAGGGGAAGGCTACTCCAAAGGAAAGACAGACACCACTCTATTCACAAAGACAAAAGGTAGGGACAAAATCCTTGTCCAAATTTATGTGGATGACATCATCTTTGGATCTACAAATCCAAAGTACAGTGAAGAGTTTGCACAAACCATGTCAAACAGGTTCCAAATGAGTATGATGGGAGAGATGTCATTCTTTCTCGGTCTTCAGGTTAAACAGTTGAGTCATGGCACGTTCATTTGCCAATCTAAGTATATTAAAGATCTTCTCACGCAGTACGATATGCTCAACTGCAACCATATCTCAACTCCCATGGTGGCCAAATCACAACTATCGGCAGATCCTGATGGTTCTCCGGTGGATCTCAAGACATACCGTGGGATGATTGGATCATTACTATATCTCACTGCAAGTCGTCCAGACATCATATTCTCTACATGTCTCTGTGCAAGGTTTCAGGCAAATCCCAAGGAGTCACATCTGCTGGCTGTTAAGCGAATTTTCAGATATCTCAAAGGATCCATGGATCTAGGATTGTGGTATCCCAAGGACTCCAATCTGGACCTTCATGCTTATTCGGATGCTGACTATGCCGGTTGCAAGATTGACAGGAAAATCACCTCTGGTAGTGCACACTTTCTGGTAGATCGTTTAGTCTGCTGGGCTTCAAAGAAACAAAATTGTGTATCCACTTCTACAGCAGAAGCTGAATATGTTGCTGTTGCAATGTGCTGTTCCCAAAGCCTATGGATACGTACACAACTCTCAGACTTTGGACTCAGGTATGACAAAATACCATTGTTATGTGACTCTCAATCTGCCATTGCCATCTCCTGCAATCCGGTACACCACTCTAAAACCAAACATATCGACATTCGTTATCACTTCATAAAAGATAACGTTGAGAAAGGATTAATTGAGCTACAGTATGTTCCTACTGAAAATCAGTTTGCTGACTTGTTTACCAAACCCTTAGACGAAAGTCGGTTCACTGAGTTGGTATCCAAGTTAGGCATGCTCAATCTGCAAATCTAACATACTGTTCCCTCCGTTAATTTTCTTTCTTTTTATTTTTAGAGTAGGTGTTACACTGTTTGTTCTCTGTGCAGATGTCTGATACACATACAAAGGGGGAGCTAAGGAGTTGTACACATGTGCAAATGTGTAGGGGGAGAAAGTGAATACACATCATGCACATGTGTAGGGGGAGAAATTCACATGTGACACACTTTCCAAAATCAAAGGCAACAACCGAGGGGGAGTGTGTCAACATAAACAATTTCAAACAAATGATCTTGGAATATAAAATTTTAAACTCAACATTCCAGATACTTTGAAGTTGATAAGAAAATTTTCAAGTGTTAAGGACTATTAAAGCCAATCAGATTCTATGCACCAATCGCATGGGATTAATTTTTGTCAAATCACTAATAATTTTCTAAGTCAAGGGTCAATCGCATGGGAAAACAAAGTCTATTCCTCAATCGCATGCAATTACCAAAGAAAAATGAAATACCCTTCAATCGTATACAAGGTGAATAGCATACTCAAACAAATGCGATTCAGGCAAATAGGGTGATTCGCATGCTTGTTTGACTAAGGTTGAATAGCACGCGATTCGGATGCACATAATTTCAACACCCAAGCTGAATCACATGCGATTAACAAAGTCTATTCACACTGTGGTGTGTTAATCGCAAGCGATTGAAAACACTTATCAGCCGCATCCACACTTCTATCAGCCGCATTTTTAACCGCTTTAACAACCAATCAGGGCTTGACACGTGTCTTTTTACACTACTACAAGTTACCCCAACCGTTACCATTCTTCATTCACGCGATTCAAATTTCACAAGTGTTCTCTCGATTTCTTGGTTACTTTAACATACAAATCATCTCGTTACTCTGCCAAAATTTGAAATTTTAGTGTTAAAATACTCGAAATCACAAAGGTAACAACTTGTATGGATTACTTTTTGAAGTTTTTGAGTTAAAAGGATACTTTTTGGCCTTAGAACACTGTTTTGCGTATGAGGGTTTCGAGACTTTGAGTGGATTTTTGGTACACGAAACAAACTTGTTTGATGAAACAAAGTTTGCGATGGGTTGTTTGAACATATGAGGAACACTTTGGTGCAAAAATCTTTCAAAAATCTCAAAAAGTGTTCTTCGTGTTCTTGGGGAGTATAAACATACTCAAATGATTCGGTTTTTGGCCTAAAAGGAAGTGTTAGGGTGGTTTTTGGGGCATGCTTCAGTACTACAAATGTGTTTATCATTGTTCACTTAATGAAATAAGATATCAACAATAACTTTTCAACACATCAATTTGGTATCTTCACACTGAAGCCCTCCAGTGTTAGATAATTTTTCTGTCTAACACTTCATACTTGAGATTTTTGGTTCAATACAAACTCCATTATATAAATCATACATTGGATCCAAATTCAAAAGAAATGTTGTTCTCCAATCTTATCAATGTCACTATGCCTTAACGTTTCTTTCTATCTGTACAGATAAGATGGCACAGGAAATTCGTGACCCAGAGGAGATCATGCCTCAAGCTGAGTTCCTTAGTACCAGGACTCACCCGAATAACCACTACATACACCTCACCAAATTCACTACCCCCACTCACCCCATCATTCCCGAAATCCTTAAAATCCACCCCCTTCATCACCTCCTAACCTACAACCCAGCAACAACCGGCACACATGTCCCTGAACTTTATATCCAATAATTCTGGAAGACATGTGATGTTAGGATTAATGATAGAGGACAAGAGGTTATCCATGCTGAGGTGGATGAGTTTACTGTAGACATCCCTGTCAACCGACTACGTTCAATTTTCAGGCTACCAAAAGCTAACAGTAGACTGCCAGCATCGGATTTTGAGGAAATCCCAGATGAGGAAGCATGTCTTGCAGCCATCAGAAATATGGGCTATGCTGGGGAGCTCACCCACAAAGGTCAATTCAAACGCACCAGCTTGCATCCAAAGTATAACACTTTCATGACGGTGCTTCAGAGGTGTCTCAGTCCAAAGCATTCTGGCTACGAATTCCCAACGGAATATCAACTCAAAATCTTTGTAGCAGCTGCAACTCACATGCATGTGGATTATGCATTCCTTCTCTTCCAAGACATCAAAGCATCTATGCAAAGGAAGAATTCCCAAAAGAAGAAGGATGCTAACCTGCTGCCATACCATCGCTTCCTTCCGATGATAATACAATATGTGATGGACAGGAATGCTGACATTCCCCGCCGAGCAGGTCTACCCTCTATAACTCCTAAACTCTTTCAATACATTAAACCTGCCACTCCTGCCAACCTACCAGCTCCAAACCCTTTTCCTGAATCTCTTCTGGATCTATGTGAGCAGAATGATGTTGTGAGAACTTATAGGGAGAGTGTAGGAGCACCCTCCATGGTTGTGCCAGAACCGGCCATACCTACCCAAGGGGGAGTGGCACCAGGTGAGAATATAGAGGTTAGGACTCAGCTATCTATGGGAGATGCTGAGAGGGATGTGCAGAGGGAAAATACAGAGAGGGGTGATGAAGAGGGTGAAGGTGCTGAGAATAGAGAGGGAGAAGATACATATGATCCAGCAACCATTCAAGCCATTGTTCAGTCTCTTTCTCAATCCACCCGCAACCAAGCTGTACTAAAAGAACTTGGTCTTGACATTTCTGAGTCATCCAGTTCTGAATCCTCTCTTCATGAGTCTGCTTCCCACCAAGGGGGTGCCCTTTCCTTTGAACTTGATATATCTCCCGAGGGCACCCCTGACCAACCAATCGAACAATCAGCAGAAAGCACACCCTCATTCATGAAACTTACTGACCCACATACTACCTCTCCCGACCAGACTCACCCCGTTCAAACTACTCAGGTCATTCCGCAACCTGGTGGTCTGGTCATTTCTTTGACTTCAACTGCCCAAGCAACCACCATTCCTATCATTCGCAGGGCCATAGTTGCCCCTGAACATGACATTCCAGTAACTTCGCCAAGTCATTCTTTATCTGTTGAATCTGATTCTGTCACCCCTGACTCTCTCATTCAACCTGATCAATATGCGGGGTATGGTGCTGGTATCGGTGATGATGAAGATAGTTTTGTAGTTAGGAGTGCGAGTGATAGAGAGGAGGTGAGAAAAGAAAAAATGAGTGCTGAGGGTTCCCCAAACCCAGAAAGCCGGGAAGCCACATCTACTATGGGGCCTAGCACTGCTGGGCCTCATATTGAAGAAGTCGCGGTGATCCCACCCGTGTAAGTTTCTGCCCCACCAAGCCACTACGGTGTCTCTCAACAGACTCCGTCTTTATTGCACAGGGTTATAGCACATACACTGGGTCAACCCCAATTGGGTGTTGGACCTATTGAACAAAGAGGACCGTCTCCCTCGTCCTCGACTCCTTTTCGTGCACAATTTGATATGCCGCGGATCTCCGCTTATCTTGAACAACACAAAGTCACCATTGATGCACTGAGCTTGTTGGCTCGACAAGTCTCCTCAACTTCCATAGGTGGTACCTCTCAAGGTGCCATTCGAGGATTGGAAGGAAATCCTGCTAAAGCCTACATCCATGCTGCTCCAGTAGGTGGTTCTGCCTCTGTGGCAGGTACCTCAACCGGTAATCTGAGTGATTCCGGGTTTGTTACACGTGCAGATCTTCAACTTGCTATTCAACAAGCCGTGTCCCCAATCCGCCAACAACTGCAGGAGAAAAATTCAAAGTTGGATCAGATCGCAGAGGCTTCCAGGGAACAATCTGAGCAGCTCACTCGTATTGAAAATCTTCTTGCAGCTCGCCCTCCAGCAACAGCGCCTCAACCTCAAGCTGATGTCACTTCTCTCTCAGTGGATGCTCTGAAAAGCATACTTTATGCGAAAATTCTTGAACAGAGACCAGACACTGCTTATGATCAAGACCTTTTGACTACTCTGCGGGCTGAACGAAATCCACAGGGAATCTCCTTGGATTACTTTACAGAATTTCATGAGGATGTCAATAGGAAAATAGATGGGGTGACAAGAGGTTTTTACACCTACCTTCAAAAAGTAACTGACCGGCTGACGGTACTTGAACAAACCTGTCAGGCCCAGGCTCAGGGGTTAAAGAGGAGGCGGGATGATCAGGATCCTGATGATCGTCCCGAGGGGGAGAAAAGAAGAAGATACATAACTGCCCCCTCAGCTGCAACTGTACCTGTACCATCCTTCAGCAAATATCTACCTACGGGTACTAGTTCTGCTGGAAGTCAGCCTTAGCAACAACAACAAGCAACTGAACAGATGGCCGATGAAGTTCATGAACGACAACAAATAGAAAATGCTGACAAACAAATTGTACTCTATGTACCTCAGCAACAAAATGAACCGAGGCCTGCAAATCTTGAAGAAGGGGAAATATCGTCTGAACAGGCCCATGCCTTTGATTTTAACTGGACTAGTGATTCTGATGCTGAAATGGAAGATTTATATGGATCACTACACATATCACCATCAAGGCAAATGGGAGAAAGCAATCTTGCTGAACCAGAAGAGGAAACCGATGACCCAGAAATTCAAAGGATTTTTGAAGGTATTGATGATTATGTCGAGATTGCTACTCGTCCTGCTTCCCCCAGAATCGTGGATAGATTCGAAGAAACCTTTAATGAACGAGAAATTGCTGCAAGAAGAAAAGAAAGAGCAGCAATTTCTAGAAGGGAAGCAAGGAGAAAACCAAAGCAGCCAAAGCCTTTCTTTGATGTTTCAAGGGTTCTAGGGGATGTAAACTTAGAAGTTCATCAACAATTCCCTCCTCCTCTGGGTCAGTTTCAAGAATCAGCTGCAGATATTCTGGAAAGGAACAGACAAACTGAAGCAGCTGAAAAGTTCAGAAGAGAATCCGAATGGCCCCTTCCACCAAACTTTCGAATGCCAACTCCACCTCCGGTACAACGTGGAGCCCCAGGTCTAGATGCGAGCAACATGTTCACAAGAAGTGCAGGAAATCAACCGATATGGAAAGAATTTCATGTAAATCCTGCGTATCTTGAAGAAAGAATACCTAACATCTTTTGCAGCACGCCAATACAGGTTATTTCTCCAGAGTTGCGGAACATGGATGATAAGCAACGCAGAAGATATGAACACATTCTTACTCAATCCATGATCACTCCAGAAGAAAACAAATCAGATTACCCAATCGTGGAACTCATCAATGTCTACACACAAACCACCTTCAATATCAAGTATGCAATTTTTCATGTGAAAAGGGCAAACAATGTAACATACTTCCTCACTGAAGCTGATCTGAGGTTTGTTAAAGTTGAAGACATCAGTTTTATCTTTGACACTCTCTCACAAAAGAAGGGAAAGTGGCCAGAAAAAGAGTTTGGAAGAGTGGCTTTGATGAGGTACCTTAGAAATCTGATGGAGTTCATAGAGGAACATGATCTGCAACATGGAGCTGAGAACAACTACAGAAAGATCAACTTGGTAAAACCGAATACTAGTCATCCTGACTTAGAAAAACTTGAGGAGTTGACTATAGTTGATGAAGGACATGAATGCTTCAGAGGTGAACGAGGAGTTGTCTCCAAGAACACCAAGGGTGAAAAGATCTTTATCAGATTAGATGAGCTCATGTCCTACTCAGATGGTACACTAAAAATCCTTCATCATAAGATTCATCAGAAGGTTTGGGATAACCAAGATGCCTACACTTATGCACAACATGCTCAGGCCTACAAAGCAATAGATCAGATGAAGACCACAATATCCAACCGGAGGCAAGTAAGGAAATGGCAGGTGGCATTCGACATTCACAACAAATCTGTTTATGAATAGCTTTTCTATGTATTAATTTGTTGTGAATGATTACACACCTCACTTAGGGGGAGATTGTTAGAAATATTAAAGTGAGGGGTGTAATATGTAAATACACCAAAGTTGGGAAATACAATAAAAGGCATTTCCCAACTCATTATCAATTAAGCTTTGCATATTTCTAAACTCTTGTGTGTGTTTTCTCTCTTAGCTCTCGGCTCTCTTTCTCTCTACCGATTACACATACAAACACACACATTAACTCTCAAGCATTGCTTCATCCGTATAATACGGGACCAACAGCTAGTTAGATCTACTTCTGTGACGATTTATTTCTCCGGTTTGAGGTGAGTTCAGTTATCTTTCAAAACCGAGCACAAAGACAAAATCGATTTTCGAAAGCAACTCGATTTTTAAGATGATTTAACTAGATCTGAATGTGTATGTTTGTTTATATGTTTGATCTTGATGCATGCAATATATTTTCGATGACATGAAAATGACTTATGAGTTTGATAAGTTGCATGCATATAGATATATGTATTGATGATTATGATGAATCGAAATGATGGTTGCGAGATTAAAAAATGTAAAATGATGCTACGAGTGGGATAGACACTCTCAAAGATTAAAATATGATGCCTAGTAGGAAAAGTGTGTCTTCTTGTAGGATTTGCTAGCAAAGCCAAGTTTAGTTTTCAGGTTTTCTAGATAACCATGGCAACACATGGTGTACTTGTATTTTATGTGCTTGTACACTAGAGTGGTGTTTGACTAAAGATTGAGGTCAAAATGCATGACACCACGAGGGTGAAAGGAGGGCCTAGTGATGGGGGCACAGGTTGTACTTTCATCCGAACGACTTATGTCGGAGTAGCTACAGCGGACGGATCACGGGGGTGTGGGTACAAGCGGGAGTCGCGCCCCGTCTTGTGTCATACTCGCCAGAGACGCTTAGTGAACTTATGCGAGTGCAGACGGACCATGGAACCTTAGCGCTTGCCGGGCATGCATGAGGTAAATGGGGTAGCGATGATAGAGATGTATAACGATAAACCCCATCAAGAATGATGTAATAATGATGTTAGAGATGATTAGAGATGAATCAGATGATAAAGATGAGTATGATGTTGTATGATGTATTTATCGATGCTTACGGTGATATTTGACCATATGGGGATTGATGATGTATGCGGGTGGGTCAAGTTACGGGTTGGGATTTATTACCTAATCCTATACATGTTTTGCAAATGTTTTAAGATGATGATTTTGTGATGATAACTAAGCTGACTCACGAGGCAAAAGCTGACACTTGTTTCTTTGAAATGTGTCTTGTGCTCGTGCAGGCTGCTTAGGTGCGTTGGCCTTGTGAGCTGGGGTGCTGATGGGTAGTATATTTATGTTTGTAATAATTATGAAACAGACTTGTGATGGTGTGGTACTCTTGGTTTTTGAACAATGATGTATTTTGCGAAGTAACGGTGGTTTCATGTTAGTATGTAGTTAAAATAGTTTACCTGTTTTAACAAATATGAAGTTTTAAAAGTCTTCCGTTGCGACGATTCTGTTTAGAAAAGTTTTTGTAAATCCCAAATTTCGAAAACCACGGCTGTTACATCAAGCATCTTAACCATTTGCCCAATTTGATCGCATGCTTCGTAATGGTAAGTCTTGAACACCTCAAAGGTTTCAAACATACCATCCCTACTACCACCACAGATAAAGGTAACAAAGTACACGGAGTTATCCCCATGGATTACTTGAACAAAATGTGACCAAATTCAACAAGCTACCATTACTCTCACAAACGTCGGTGAAGGATGTCTAAGTCATTTAGCCTAATAAATAACTCTCGCACTTAACATTTGAACCATAACCAAATGTATCCAATATCCAAAAACCACATGGAGCTTGGTGATGCATGTCTTGTTTATGTGGCTAGATTGAACTTGTAATAAGGATAACTTATCCAAACAAATTTTGGATTCAAATATATAATTCACGATTATTCTATTACTTTTAAGCAAACGCTTATAAATGCCATCACATAGATAAACTTTAAAATAAATTTCCACAAATAAATAAAAAAAGAAATATCCTTCGTCAACCAAGGCTTAATAGACATAAAATGTCTCTTGCCACGCAGGACAGATAATATATATATATATATATATATATATATATATATATATATATATATATATATATATATATATATATATATATATATAATAAAGTAATAAAACAGCTGGGCGGAATGGTGAGATCCACACTCTCAATCCTTTCAATAGAAACAACTTGGGAGTTTCCCATCATGAAGTCTAACTCTCCATGCTTCATCCACCTACTTTCGTTTATCACCTGCATTTTGAAACTAACCATTTTTGTAACAATCGTAGGTATCATAGCTAGAATTTCAATAAAACCTAGCAATAAGAAGTAGAAAATCAATGGAGTTAACCATGAATGTCCGTGAAGATGAAGACTTATTTCCCTACCTTATAAGAAGCTTTAACTCCTAAAAGCACTTAAGACAAGCGTGGCGTGACCAATTTTCATACTCATTGCAGAAGTAGTAAATTTCTCCCTGAGGAGTCGTATCCTTCTTCTTGATTTTCCGTTCCTTAAATAACCTGCTGGGTACGAACGAGGCTAACTTAGGCTTGGTCATGTTAGACTCAAAGGTCTTCAAAATGCCATGTAATTCCATTAAGGACTCCACCATTTTGTGCTTATGATAGTTCTTAACGAACTTATCATAAGACGTGGGCAGGGACTGGAGAATCATATTCACTACAAGTTTCATCCCAATAGGAAATCCTAACCTCTTCATTTGGTTAACGTACGCCTTCATCTAAAGGATGTGAAAACTAGCCATCCCACCTTCTTGCACCCGGAAACTGACAAGGGCCTTGACACAATCATTAAGTTCCTCTTCTAACTTCTTGTTAGAACATGTCCTTCCATCGGTTGATCATGTCATAAGTACTCATATGCTCGAGTTTCTTTCGCAGCTCATAGCTTATAGCTGACAACATGAAAAGAGAAACCTATTTAGTGTCTTTGACGTGCTTCTCAAAAGAGTATCTATCGACCCAACTCGCGTTGGTAACAAGTGGCTCCGGAAGGGGTTCCTCAAGAATGTGCAACTTTGATTCATGGCGAAGAACAATTCTCAATTGTCGATGTCAATTAACAAAGTTCACACCAATGAGTTTCTCCTTTTCTAGGAACGAATGGAGCGATAAATTCGGTGTTGTGTTGTTATCGTTTGCAATCTACATTTTATAGTACACATTTTAGTTATTTGATATAATCCTTGTGAAATTAATTACCCAAATAGTCTATCAAGAACCAAATATTTAAATAAGGCTAAGAACCTTATTTCACTCTACCTCGTGATGGGTTTGTCGCGGATCACGAAGCAAGCTATTTAGGTCGGTAACCATTTTACCGATTGCAACCGTTTCGCAACTCTTAGATCCTTGCGGGATCCTTCGACATCCATTATGTCTAGCCATGTTTGATCCCTTCAAGTACCTATTCTCTTGTTCCCCTCAAATGACTCGGCTATAGCTCGACCCCACTTAAGTGTCACAAAGAATTTGTAAGTCGTCCGTCAAGACACACATTGATACTCTCGACCAATGATTGGTTTGTGCTGTAGCTCGACTACCAATATTGCGAGTTGTCACACTCACCTTCCATACATCTTTACAAGGAATAACTCGTGTTATAGCTCGATATTCATCTAAGTTTCGATAGATTCAAGTGTTGTCGTCTTACGGATGGTGTAACACCCTCTCTATCCGCCTAGATTAATGAGGTAATTAAGTATTTAATCTTGTGATTTAATTTTACTAAGTGGTATTATTATTAGTTGTTATTGTTAATTAAGTAATAATATTTGTGTTTAATAGTAATAAATATTAATCTTAATTAAATTGAGTTAGTGGGTTGAGGTGGCCGATTTTGGTGTATCTAGTCACCAACTTGACACCAACATATTCATTTGCATGATAATTAACAAAAATTAGAAAGTGAGTGTATGTGTGTATGTGTTTGCTCTCGGCCAAGGAAGAGAAAGAAGAACACATCAATCTTCATCTTCATTTCATCAATTGATCTTTAATTTGAGCATTTCAGAATCTGATACATAAGGTTAGCATAATTGTTATTAATTGTTAATTTTATTCAGATTTATGGATCTTATGTGAAAACCGAAGGAATCTTGAAATTTGTTTGAAGTTAGGTTGTTGCATGTTAGAAATTGATGTTGTTTGATGTTCATTATATGTTTATATGAATTCTGGAAACATATTTCATCTTGCATGCTTAAAATCAGATAAGAATTGAAGTTAAGAATCAATTTGTTCAAGAACACTTGAAGCATTCGGAATTTGATATGAAGCATGCGGATTTGAGAGAAATCCGAATAATATATACGGAATTTGATTAAATCCGAATGAATTGTTGAACTTATATTGAATCCAGAATAATTCTATCCGGAATTGGATGAAAACCGAACATAATGATCGGATTTTGTAAAATCCGAATAAGACCAAGACTGAAATTTCCTAACACTTTAATCGGGATTTAAGATTGTTCGGATTTGGACTGTGATCGGAATTGAAGATCATTCGGAATCAAATATGTGCCTTTACTCGGAATTGATAATGTTCGGATTTGACTTACATTCGGAATTTCATCTATACGGAATTGAATATGTGCCTTTACTCGGAATTTCATTTACTCGGAATTACATTGGTCGGGTTTAGTATATATTTGGAATTGGACCTTTTATTCGGAATTGGCCTTTGCTCTGAATTGAACTAAGTATCAATCGGAATTGGACTTCATTCGGAATTACACTTATACGGAATTATGACTTATCCGGAATTGAGAGGAAAACCGAATGTTATCCGGGATTTATGTAATACCACATGGGATTGCTTTTGCTTATTCGGAATTGAGAATTGTAATCGGAATTATGATAATTCCGTATGATATATCCGGAATTTGGGACTTCGAGGATTTCTTTAACAATCCAGATTATGATATACTAATTTTTATATATCTGTGATATATGTGATATGTGTATATACATGTGATATATGAATAAGTGTATTACTTATTATGAATCAGTATTGGGAGTTATATACTGACTTGTGTTTATATCTTCTCAGGAACCGAGAAGACTCAGTGAATTAGTCAACTGAGTGTGCTCCATCAGTGCAGACTGTGGTGAGTGGATTTATATCTTCGGATATACAGGATATGATATCCTAATTGTTACTGTGCTCTTGGTTAATGTGCATACATGTTTTATTTAGAGATCAGCATGAGTTTTGCAGCTGGGCCTGTTGCTTGGGATTTACAGTATCTGATCTTGATGTGCATATGTTGTACTCAAGGGTGCTGGTACTGTTGTCCATGTTAGTAGGGCTATCGGTAAACCTATGCTTTGGCCGGCATTTGGTTGTAGGTGGTTGCAACACCGCCGATTCTCTTGGGATTTATGAGCTATATGTTTCGGCATGTTTGCCTTCTATATGTTTAGATATTTGTTCCCTCACTTAGCTTTGTGCTAATTCCCCACTAGATTATTTTGCAGATTCTCCGTGGTAAGTTTCTTGAAGATGAGGACTGGGAATATGGACAGACCACTACTCTGATGTCAAAGTTTTTGTAAAGAGCCTGTTTTGTATATAACACTGTAGTGCCATTTTGTAAATGACAATCACTCAAAGTTGTATTTATCTTTTGTTTTTAATCTAATTATATGTAATTAAGCTTCTGCACGCTGTTTCATGATAATTAAAAAGTACAGTGTTACAAATTGGTATCAGAACCCTAGTTTGAGGATTTGCATGAATGAATTGTGCAATACTCGAACCGAGGCTCTGGTCAGTCCAGTATTCCTAGGGTGGGTAATTAGTAGTGTAGCTTTGAGGGTGGTTAGTGTGTGTATACTAACGGATTAAATCTAACAAATGATGAGATGTTGTGTATAGAACAGAAAATGGCTGATAACGTGAACCAGACAACTACCCCTGCGTCCCCCAGACGGAACAACAACCAATCCTCTACTGCAGCTAATGAACATCACAACAGAGTCGGTACTTCTCACAATGGTGAGTCTAAACAACAGGATTACGTGCTGCAATTGGAGGATACATTGCAAACTTTGAGGGATAGAATACAGCAACTGAAACAGCAACAGGAAACTCAGTCCTCGCAGCAAACCCAAACCATACAGATGCCTAGGGAGACACTTGTGTTTACTCAACCTATACCACCACCTGTCTTTACTTCAGTACCGTTCAGTACTATGTCTACTTCATTCGGATCTTTACAATTTGTTACCATACCACCAGTATCACAAGCTCAGCAACAACACCAACCTCAACAGCAAAATTTCTTTATTCAATGGTATCCATCTCAAGGAGGTTTTAAACCGAGGTGTCAGTATAAGGATTTCATGGATTGCCAG
Organism: Pulicaria dysenterica; assembly: GCA_947179395.2. Classification (NCBI taxonomy): domain Eukaryota; kingdom Viridiplantae; phylum Streptophyta; class Magnoliopsida; order Asterales; family Asteraceae; genus Pulicaria; species Pulicaria dysenterica. Next base: position 32,144,230 of record OX359289.1, on the reverse strand, counting down.
CCGCCGGAGTATTCTGGAAGATCTGATCCAAATGTCACATTGAATTGGTTAAGAGAAACTGTCAAGGCATTAGATGCCTGCAATTGTGAGGAGTCCGAGAGAGTTAAGTTCGCAACAAGAAGGTTGAAAGGTCAAGCTGCACCCTGGTGGGATTCTTTAACTGCTCATCTATCCAGGGAAACTCTGAATTCTATAACTTGGGATCAATTCCAGAGCAAATTCTGTGAACATTTCTGCAATGCTTTTGATATGGCTAAGGTGAAACGGGAATTTATGGATTTAGCGCAGGATGATAAGATGTCAGTCGATGAGTTGATTTCTAAGTTCAATGAAAAGTTGAAGTTTGCAAAACAGTGGGTACCGGATGAGCCTGCTCAGATTGAACATTTTGTTCAAGCCTTGTTGCCTGAGTATAGGGGTAACACACGTATGTCAGCTTCATTGGTTCAAGCATTCACGTTAGCTCGAGCGGCAGAAGGAGATGTGAAAGCTAGGGAAAGGATGAATCGTGAGAAGGGATTGTCTCACAAGAACAGTGGGAATCAGAGTGGAAACAAGGGAAAGTGGCAGAGTAACCAGAACAAGAGAGATCAGAAATCTAAAGGTTCGGGGTCTAATCAAGGGAAACCTTGGTGTGGAACATGTAAGTCTAGTCATACTGGACCTTGCACACCGCAGAATCATCGGTGTTAGCGTTGCGGTGGATTTGGTCACGAGCCATCAGATTGCCGATTTAAGACGAATGTTTGCTGGAATTGTCATGAGGAAGGCCACCGATCTGGAGCATGCACTAAGCAGAGGTCAACGGGGACGGGACAGGGACTTGAAGTCTGTAAACAATTGTAGCCCTAGAGGCAACATATGTTGGAGTATGCTCATTGATACACGTACGCCAATTCTTCAATGCCGATGATGTATGGGCCTATTGGTCACACGCCGGGGGTTGATCTTGACAACAACCTACATGGGAGGGTGAGAAAGAATAATTAAATGATGGTTGGCAGGGTGAACAGGTTAGCGCTAACCACTGGGCGTGAACTTTTACTTAGATCACGGCGCGAACGCATCTGACAGATTGCAACTTTATTCTTTTCACCTCCTCATTCCACCAATGCATGGACTTGTAATCATCCGACTTTTAGCCGGTCTTGGGTAGTTCTAGGGACTTCTAAGAGTTTATAAAAGTCATGCATTTGCTTCTCTAACTCTCTCTTAGTAAATTTGAAAGAATAACACACAAAGAAGGCTTTAAGTGCTTGTTCTTGTGAGTATTGAGAGAGTCCAAGAGAGATCAAGTTTCCTGGTGGTTTTTGGGTGTTGTTCCAGAAGTGCTTTCAAGAGTTGAAGAGTGCTTGAGGGGTGCTAGTACACCTAGGTCACATAAAGCTCGGGGTGGACTTGGATAGCCGAAAAGAGGAGTTCTTGCTTGGACAATTCTTTTTTTCTTCGAAAATTCGTTTTTGCTTCCGTTGCGTGCTACCACGAAACCCAACAGTGGTATCAGAGTCACCTCTACACTAGATTTGCACTTAGTGGCCTGAAAAGTCCAAAAAATGTGGTTTTGCTTCTGACCAGAGTTCGCGGCGCTAACTTCATTGTAGTTAGCGGCGCTAACTTCTGTATAGTTAGCGGCACGAAAACCTGTACAGCGGCAGATATCATGTTTCATGCTTATATTCAATTTTGTTCGGGTTTTGGCTCATTTGAAGTTTCTGGAATTTTTTCCAGAATTAATGATATATTTTGTTTAAGTTGCCTTATATCTTGGTTGGTGTATTTATATGTGGATCAATATTTTGGCATGAAAATGGTTAATTGCATATACTTACATTATGTATATATGACTATGCAATTTCAAATTGTTTGAGGTTTCTAATGCATATGTACATGGGATTATTAGTGCCTTGAGTGTTTAGATAATCTTAACCAAGATATATAAGATTTATATGGTTTTGTGTGGCACATCATGTGTAGTTTTGTTGTATGTGGTTGTGATATAAAATCCGGTAACAAAAGAGCCTACTTGACCTATGTGATGTGTTTGGTTGATTTATATTATGTATTCATTCCTTTGTTGGTTTTAACCACAATGGTTTGTAATAATAATTTAATTATTCGGTTTGTAATTATTTAAAGGCTTGCATGCCGATTTCTATTCTTCGTAATTGTAATTAGTTTAGAATAGATATTTGTGGCTTGCATGCCATTTCCTTTTAAATTTGTAAATTGTAAAAGGAGGACCCAAGACAAACAACGAGAACCTTGGAGAGGTGTCTTGGCGATACTTGGATCTGGAGGTCGGTGGCAGACGTGGTGGATCAAGTGGGAGGAGCACACGTCAAAGTCATGGGATTTGTCCTTAGTTGACTATGTCTTGCCCGTTGGCTCACGGGCAAGACATATAGGGTTATTTTGGCTCGTTACCGGATTATTACTACATGTGTGGTTGCTTATTTATTTTGTATGTTTCTTTCATGGATGTATAGGATCTTCGCATGCTAGAAAATTTTTCAAAATAATAAAACCATAAGAGTTTTTATTGGTTTACAAACTCCGCGTGTCACATAGACAAGAATTGGTTAAAAATTGTTTTTAACCGGAAAAACAAAAACCAGTTTTTTCTTAAAAGTAAATCTCACACCACCCTTAAGATGACACCACCCGAATCTAGTGAAAGAAGATCGGTCGTCGAGCTCTAGCCGATATCGGTTTTGCGTAACTGTGTGGAAGGTGCGTGTGGCAACTCGTAAGGTCGGATGTCGAGCTTTAGCCGAGCCGGCTATTGGGCTAGAGTACCACAGTGTATCTTGATGGTCGATTTACAATTCCAAGATATAATACGCCTTGGTGGTTGTCATGCTCATACCGAGCTACCAAAGCGTATTAATAAGGAATCGGTATAGAGGGATCAAACATGCCAAATTGGTGCTATGAGTACCTAGGATCCTGCAAGTGCCTAAGAGTTGTAATCATGGATTGCAATTGGTAAAGTGTTTACCGGCCTAAATAACTTCATGAAGTGATCCGCGGAAAACCCGTCATGGATTGAAGTGAAATAAGGTTCTTAGCCCTTGTTAATACAATTTGTTTCATAACAAGTGGGTAATTATTTAACAAGGATCTAATACATCATACTAACCAAATCATACTTTGCTTGTAGATGACATCTACTAGCACAAACACCACAATCATGTCACTCCGTCCGTTTTTAGAAAAGGAAAAACTCACGGGGCCAAACTTTATGGATTGGCATAGGACTTTGCGAATTGTCCTACACCATGAAATGAAGTTAGAGGTCCTTGAGTCACCTCTTCCAGAGGCCCCTGCTATCAACGCGACGAGGGCTATATGAGAGGCTTATGAAAAGCGTCTCAAAGACAAAAAACGACGTAACTTGCCTAATGCTTACAAACATGAGTCCCGCATTGCAAAGGCAATTCGAGAAAGTGAGTGCATACGAGATGATTTCTCAGGCAAAGGACATGTCCAACAGCGAGCAAGGCAAGATTTGTATGAATGTGTCAAGGTATTCATCGGTTGTGGGAAGCAGGAGGGAGGCAATGTGAGCGCCCACGTCCTTCGTATGAAAGCGTACGTGGATCAGCTCGAGAAGTTAGGCTTTCCTATCGGGAAAGAGTTGGCGGTTGATATCCACCTCCAATCTTTGCCTCCATCATATGGGGTGTTCATTGTGAGCTTCTATAAGCATAGTATAGATAAGTCCATTAAGGAACTTCATGGCATGTTGAAGACCGATGAGTCTGAGATTTCCAAGTCGAAGCCCCACCTCCACTGCCGTCCTTTCCATCAACGAGGGTGGTAAGAAGCGGAAGCAACCCGCTTCCGGCTCAAAGGGAAAGGGTAAGGGGAAGGCCAAGGCGAAAGCACCAAAGTCCAAACCAAACCCAACCCCAGAGCCGAAGGGGAAAGAACCGGCTACCACTGCCACCTCACCGGAAGAGGCAACCTGCTTCTTCTGCGGGGAGAAGGGATACTACCAGCGTAGTTTCCCCAAGTACACGGAGGAGCTCAAGAAGCTTCGAGCTAAAGGTTCCGCTGCCTCCGGTACGTACATGATTGAACTCCCTAACACTTCTACTTCTAACGCTGTGTCTTGGACACCGGGTGTGGTACTTACGTTTGTAATAATGTGCAGGTACTAAGAAGAAGTAGGGACCTGGTTGATGGAGAGTTGGATCTCATAATGGGAAACAAGGGGGTTGTCCATGTTGAGAAGATTGAGAGTATGGAGCTCGCCTTTCCTTCCGACTTATCTATTGTTTTACTAAATGTATCTTATTCGCCGTGTGTGACAAGAAACGTTATTTCTCTATATGTCATATATGACGATGGTTTTACTTTAGAATTTGAGAATGGTAGCATTTTATGTTATAAAAATCATGTCTTTTATTTTAAAGCATTTCCATGTCATGGCATATATGAGACAAGCGTAAGCTTGCAAAACAATAGGTCAATCATGAATGTTGATTCGGGATCCAAAAGTGTTTTGGATAAGTTTGTGGTTCATGTATCAATGTAGGATAGATGAAGGTTTCATATGATAAACTAGAGAGAATATGATTTACACCTTGGAAAACAACTACTTTATTCATTCATTATGCTCAAAACCTTAACTATTACAATAGTCATATCCCTATATATACTCCATGAGTATATTACATAGAAACTCCTATTTGTATACAATTAATGAATTAACATTCTCCCCCTTTGTATTGAAATAGGAGTGTAAACAACGGTAACCTAAGGCATGGGCATCCTCCCTTATGTTATATAAGCAGTTTAGGATGTAGCGATTTTCACCATAAGCATCAGTCTGGAACAATGTTTAATCTTGAGCATCTGACAGCGGAATCATTCTACTGAATCTCATGATAAGGGTTTAAATCTTCAAGTGTTCAACATATTCAGCCCAAAATCAAGCCGAATACAGAATTCATGTACATGATGTTCATGAAGAATCCTGATCATCATGAGGGGGAGAAAATGTTAATACCAAATTCAGTTGATTTTGAACCTATCGATCAAGAAATAATTCATTTGTTGAGGGGGAGAAAAAGAGAACTAAACAGAAAATTCATACATGTCAAGTCAAGGGGGAGTGACAAAAAGAACAAGGAAAATGTTTAAAGAAAAGAGAAAGAGTTCAAATTCAGAACAGTGATAGTGCTTAATGAAAATTCAAGAAGTTCTGAAGAAATAAACCAGATCTAGAGCTACATTCAAGGGGGAGAGAACAAATATTCTTCCTAAATCGTTATGTTTAAATGCTCAAGATCGCGATTGCTAAAAACCACTACATGCTAAACCGTTAATATGAAGTATGTGATCTTGTTTGTTGGGCAAATGACCAAAGCACCCTTCACTGGTGTATGTGAGAAGGCACAAGACTTGTTGAATATCGTTCACACTGATGTGTGTGGTCCGTTCAAGCATGCCACTACAGATCACTCCCGCTACTTCGTTACCTTTATTGATGATTATAGTCGGTATGGGTATGTCTACTTGGTGAGACAAAACTCGGACACCTTTGAGGTGTTTAAGACTTATCAAAACGAAGTAGAAAATCAACTAGGGAAAAGGATTAAGATGCTACGATTTGATAGAGGTGGTGAGTATCTTAGTTCCGAGTTCCGTAACCATCTAAAAGTTTTGGTCCCTTAGTGAGAAAATCAACAAGCAAGTAATGTGTAGAAGGGGGGTTGAATGCACTTTCTGCGGAAAATTGAACAAATCAATAAAAAGTGTTAATACACATCAAACCACATGAAATCGAATGCTTTCATTAATAAAAAGATGATTACAATAAAAATCAAGTAAGCAACACTTGATATGTAAACACATAATGTAAATCAAATCTCTCAATCTCTCAAACTTTGCTATCTATAATCAACTTATGATTATAGATACGAACTGACTCTCTAAACAGGATTTATTCACAGATTGAATACTTAACAACTTCACAACAGACGTGAAGATCGAACACACGAACAATGTTGGCAATCTGTGAATTATCTTGATCACGTTGAACTTACAAACTGTGCATCAAGATTCGTAACACATACGATCAATTGGCTGAGGTGAGAATAGAGTCTGGCTCGGTACCTCTAAACTTATCAGAAGATAAGTATTTATAATCCTATTCCTACAGATCCTAACAAACTAGAACTTATCCTAGTTTGCTAACAAACTAACAGATAACCCGTAATCTTGAATCTTGAATCTTCTTCTCTTGAGTCTTCAAACTTCAATCTTCACTCTTGATTCTGGAATCTTCTTATCCATGCCGTAGATATAGAGAGTAAAAGGAATTTAAATCATATTTAAATTCTCTTAAACTGACTTCTTTAGTCGGGCTGAGTAACTCAGCTTGAAACTCATCAAGCTGAGTTCTTCAAGGACAAACTCGAAATTAAACATGCACTAACATGTATAATGACTAACTCATCCTTAGAAGTCATAAGAGTTAGCTAGAACTTACTTAGCAACTCTGTTGAGCTGACTCAGTCTATACGCATAGTCACTCACATCGAAACGCATCAAGCTGAATACTCAACCTATATCTTATGTGACACACACAGCTTATCAAACATAGTGATAATATTACAAAGATATAGTCTAAGCTGATCGAATTTATGCTCAGCTTATAATCAGCTTATGCTCAGTATGAAACACTATAAGTGCTCAATCTGATCAAGCTTCATAATTCTGTTTAAGTTGCATTTAGAACATATCTTACAAGCTTAACTTTGTCTTATCAAATTTCAACTGATGAGATCATTTGACCAACAAACTCTTCCTATTTGATGATGACAAAACCATCAAACAGTTCTTAAGTTTGTTGAACAGAATTATGTTTTAAATCTTAAACTTACCAAGATTTTAATTTTCAACTTATCAAATATTAATTGAACTTATCAATTATAAATTGAACAAACCAACCAATCATATTAGTAAATATGAACTAATCAAATTATTCATTTAAGCTGAACTAATCAGACTAAGAATTATGAGCATATCATAAACAGTTGAACATATCAAACTAGTACTTGTATTCATTGAACATATCAGACTATAAAATTTTGATCACTTAGATCATGCACACTTAGTGCTTACAAATTATTAGAACTAATCTAATAATTACATATAGAACTAATCTATTTAGGATGCAGATCTTCAAACTCTTTGATCTCCTTGTTAATTACTTCAAGAAGTTCTTTCAGATTTGGTAAGTGTTGAGGTTTATCCTTTTATGATCTTATAGCTCTGTTTAGTCTGTACCAAAACCTGGTATTTTGTTCAGTATTTGCCACCAGTAGTCTCAGAGCAAACAATTGAGATATCCTACAAGTATATATACTCGCATCAGACTGGAAGCATTGTTTACCATTTCTGTCTAAGTACATAAATCCTTTCTGAGGCTTTTCAACATAAGTATTCTCTTTAAACTCCATGCCTTCAGAAAGATCAAGACTGTACTTGTTTGCTTTTGCTAATCCATCTGGCTTTGACGACCTTTTCTTCCCAACTTTGTGAAAGGAAGTCAGTAGGGTTACTATCTCAGAACTGGGTATGATTTCCATAGCATCAGCTCTTGCTAGCAGCCTTAAGATTTCATCTTTTACTTGACTTCTAGCAGAGGACTTTTCCATCTGCTTAATGAGTATGTCTACCTTCTTCCATTCTTCATATCCCAGTCTGTGAAGTTGATTCAGCTCTAGGGAAGGTGTTTCATCATTTCTTAAGATGAACTATAGAATGACGATCCTTTAGACTGTGCTCAGCTTGAGTGATTTGATTTGAGAGGAGAAGTGAGTCTTGATATAACACTAAGTTATGTCTTCTTCCTCTTTTTGATTTTTAGTAGGAAGTTCTTCTACTTCTTCCTCCTTAGGCAGTCTGAGTCTGGCTAATTCTTCATTCTGCTTTCTTATCTGTTCAGCCCAAGTCTGTTCCCTTGCCTCTTTCTCATGTGCTAACTCAGCTTGTACATTCATTTGCCCTCTTCTTAGTTCATTGATAGACATCCCAAGCTGGTCAGCATTCAGTTGCTCAATTCTTCTAACTGCCAACAGAGAAGCTCTTTCTTGTAAAGTCATTTTTTCTGCAGAGTCTTAATCTGAGTCTGATTCACTAAGAATCAATTTTCTTCTCTTCTGCTTGGGGGGTTCTAAATCCTCTTAGATGACTACTACAAGTCTTTTTCCTTTAGCCTTTACAGTCAACTCAGTTTCAGTTTCTATTTCTTTTTCTCTCTCCCCCTCAATCTGAGCTGGCTTTTCTGCTTCCTTAGCTAGTAGTAACAAAGCCTCAGCTTGAATAGACTCAGTTTCAGCCTCTTGAACCTTATCCCTCTTTTTGTCATAATCAATAGGGTTTGAAGTCTGTTGTTGTGTTAGATCAGCCACTGCAGATTTCAATTTCAGCACCTCTTCATCCAGTGAATCTAATATCAGCAACATATGCTTCTTGTTATCTCTTCTCTTGAGATGCAACCTGTCAAACTGACCTTTAATAAATTTCAATATATCATCTAAGTCAGCTTGAGAAAGTTGGTACTTGGGTGCATCATTCAAGGATTGGTGTATACCCTTAAAGTCATGTGCACCAGAGTTTGGACCCTGTAATTCACCTTGGTATTGAGATGAATCATTGACAGGTCGTGCTGGAGAGTGTGAGAAGTGATTGGGCTCGACACGTGATGTGTATGGGTTGGTAGTTGGCTTATTTGGTTAGAGGGGAGTGATTGACCCTGAAGATTGGTCATTATTTCAATGTTACCTAAGTATGTCTGCCCAGGCACAGTAGTAGGCTCTCCCATGGCTCTGGAGAGTGTGGGTTGAGTAGACACCACACCCTGGCTAGGCTTAAGGGTTAAAATGAGCCTTGAGGTTGGCACCTGAAGATTAGGTGTCTCCCCCTCAACTCCTGCTAGTGCAGGAGTCAATGTGACTTCAGCGTCATTGGTACCTTTAGGTATGGCACCACTTTTGGCAGTCTTTCAGTTGTAGGTTTGGATATTTACCTTGGTAGCAGTAGGCACACCAAGGTTGGCTTCAGAGTGGAGTTTAAGATGGAAAGAATGTGGAGGAGATGGGTTAGACTGAGTTGGGTTTACTACAGTCTTGTCTTGAAAGGAAGATGGAGAAAAGTGATAAGAAGAAGAAAGTGGAGAGATCTTACTAGAAGCAGCTTTAATGTTGGCTGGCTCAGCCTGAGCAGAGTGCTCAGCTTAAACCTCTGGATCAGCTTGAGCTGCTCCCACTTGATTTGATCCCTCAGCTTAACTTTCAGACAAAGCCCTCTCAGCAATCCATTGTATAGGCTCACTTAGGCCTTCTTGCTCGGGAAAGATGTCATTGTTGAACATCTTGGGGCTGAGTGCTGGGGTAAGGAACACATCCTGCCCAGCTTCATACAGTGCTCTCCCTAGCTCAGCTTCAAATGCCAAGGACAGGTACCTTATAAATGGTACATGAAGATCCCTTGTAGTCTTCATCACTTGGACCTTGAGTTCATTAAAGATGAGTAGTGCATAATCCAAGTTTCGCGCGAAATACATGTTGTAGAGCAGCTGCATCTCGAACTCGTTGACTTGGTCCAGTCCTCCAACCTTGGTACAAAGTGAACGAATCACTGTTGACACCATGAAACCCCATCCGGTTGGAAAGGTGGCCTTTTTTATAACACCCTCTGTTTGTGGGTGACCCATTCTGGGTAGGACAGACCTTGCCACCTGCCTTGTCACAGCAGGCTTGAACACATCAGTTTGAGGAAGTTGAAGAACCTCCCTTAGCCTTTTCGATGTGAGAGCAATGGTTCTCTCTCCGTTCCGCAACGTGCCTCTAATTTCACCCCTGTCCTGGTCGAATACACACGTATACCAGAACTCTAGTAGATGCTGAGGAACCACATGTATCGGTGCTCCAATAAAACGAATTCCAGTAGGCATTTGCGGATATAGTCCACCCACGTTTCGTATCCCCTGTTTTGTTTGCGTCCAGGGATTGCTAGGCACGCTCGTTGATTATTGATTTTACTCAACGGCAATCCGTTGTTTTTGAAGGTAGCACCCCTTACCATTCGATCACTTAGATTGAGAATGGTTCCGTCCATCGTTCATTATTCGGATTCACACTGAGTAAATATGTAGTTCGCACTGAGCGATTTAGGGTTTCACAATCGATTGAACGGTGAAATGCACTTAGCAAATAGGTGGTTGTAGGAGGTATAAAGAGAATATAAGAAGTTTAGTAAGCGTAACCTTCTGAATTTCGGTTACAACCAATATATATACCTTATTGAGGAGAGAGAAAAGTTACCGTTGAAAATCCCTATTTATCCGTTACTCTAACAAACTTACAGCTTGATGTAATAGTAATAGAGTAGAAATACATCATCTCCCAACGGATAAGTATGTAAAATAACATTCGTGACTTAGACAAATATTATTTACACTGTTGTAGTACACCAATACCTAATCGGTATAAAACGCAATTTGAGACTGACTGCGCATGAATTAATAACACATAGTAATTAAAACATGATTTGGACACACCAAGCTAAGCAAACTTATCACTCAGCGTGAGTCAAGCAATCAGCTTGATTTGAGCACACAGCTTGAGATTGATACTCAGCTTGAGTAGAGCACACAGCTCAGGCTCAATGACACTTAGTCATTTTTCTTTGAGACTAACTCAAATTGATATATCAACCACACTTAGCAGTTAAAACATGTTTGGGACTCAACAAACGTGTGAACTCATCATTCAGCTTGACAAGGTAGACAGTTGATGAAAACTTATCCATAAACTGTGCACTCAGCTTAAGACACTTAGTCTTTGTCAAGCTGAAGCTCAGATTCTTAGACACTTATCTAAGGGTTGAGCATACCCAATTCACTTAGCAGATACAAAAACCTCTTTTCATCAAGTGGTTTTGTAAAGATGTATACTAATTGGTCATTAGTGGAGATAAATTTGATTTCAACTTTACCTTTTTCCACGATGTCTCTGATGAAGTGATGTCTAATTTCAATATGCTTGGTTCTTGAGTGGAAGACTGGATTGTAAGTAATGGCTATTGCACTTTGGTTGTCACAAAAGATAGGAGTTTTCCTAAAATTCATTACCAAAGTCTTGAAGCTGATGTTGCATCCACAAGATTTGAGCACAACAGCTTCCTGCTGCAACATACTCGGCTTCAGCAGTTAAAGTAGCCACTGAGTTCTGTTTCTTACTAGTCCAGCTTACTAACTTCCCTCCAAGCATTTGACATTTTCCAGTTGTAGATTTTCAGTCTACCTTGAACCCAGCATAATCAGCATTAGAAAATCCAACTCAAATCCAGAATCCTTTGGATACCAAAGACGTAGATTTGGTGTATCTTTAAGGTACCTAAAGATCCTTTTTACAGCTTGAAGATGTGATTCCTTAGGATCTGCCGGATATCTTGCACAAACACATGTAGCAAACATGATATCAGGTCTACTAGTTGTCAAATAGAGTAATGAACCTATCATCCTCTATAGGTAGACTGACATATATACTTTCCATCTGAGTCCTTGCTCAGCTTGACAGCTTGTGACATGGGTGTTTTCATGGTTGAACTAGAATCAAACCCATATTTCTTCATCAAATCAAGAACATACTTGCTTTGATTTATGAATATTCCATCAGGCTTTTGTTGAATTTGCAAGCCTAGGAAATATGTCATTTCACCCATCATACTCATCTTGTATCTTTTTGACATAACTTTGGAGAACCATTCACACAGAGATTCATTTGTAGAACCAAAGATAATGTCATCCACATAGATTTGTACAAGAATTACCTGTCCTTTACTCTTTTTAATAAAGAGTGTCTTATCAATACTACCTCTGGTAAAGTCCATTGATAGTAGATAAGTGGACAGAGTATCATACAAAGCTCTTGGAGCTTGTTTAAGACCATACAAAGCCTTGTCTAACTTATAGACATGATGTGGATTCTTTGAACTGACAAAGCCAGGAGGTTGTTTCACATAGACTTCCTCCTGAAGTTTTCCATTTAGGAAAGCACTTTTCACATCCATTTGATAAACTTTGAAGTCTTTATATGCTGCATAAGCTAAGAACAACATAATGGCTTCAATTCTAGCAACAGGGGCAAAGGTCTCATCATAATCGATTCCTTCTTCTTGTTTATACCCTTGTGCTACCAACCTGGCTTTATTCCTAACAATCACTACATCCTTGTCCATTTTATTTCTATAGACCCACTTAGTGCCTATAATTGTATGATCTTTGGGGGCTGGGACAAGCCTCCATACCTTGTTTCTCTCAAACTCATTTAATTCCTCTTCCATAGCTTCAATCCAATCTTCATCCTCTAAGGCTTCTTCAGTCTTCTTTGGTTCCATTTGAGATAGAAACCTAATGTAAGTAGCATAATTTGCTGTTGCCTTAGATCTGCTAATTACTCTTTCTTGAAGATTACCAATCACTTGATCTTGAGAATGATCTTTGAGGAATTTAAATGTTGTAGTAGGAGATTGTGGTTCTGAATCCGAGAGATATTGAGAACTCTGAGGTGAACTTACATTCTCAGTCTCAATTGCAGCATTGTCATCAAACTGTTGATCACTAAGATCTTTAGTCTGAGTAGTATCAGCTCCAAAGGGATTTATGAACTCATCATCTTTCTCAGCTTGAGAGTCCCTTGGAGCTTGTGATGATTTCTTAGATGGACACACATCATCATCACTGTCATCATCCATGACATACATAGGATTTGACATTCTGGTTTCCTCGGGCTTTTCAAGCTCACTCAGACTGACCAAGTCAGCTTGTCTTTTATCAGCTTGATCAAAACTGTCTTCATCAAATGAGACATGAATTTATTCTTCTATTGCCTTTCTCCTTGAGTTATACACTCTGTAAGACTTGGAGATTGGGGAATAACCAACAAAAATTCCAGGATCAGCTTTAGGTTCCAACTTATGGAGCTGGTCTCTTTGATTCAGCACATAGCATTTTGAACCAAAGACATGGAAATAACCTATATTGGGCTTTATTGAATTATACATCTCATATGTTGTTTTGCCATGTATTTTGACTATGATTGATCTATTCTGGCTATAGCATGCTGTACTTACAGCTTCATCCCAGAAATAGAGTTTCAATCCTGCCTCACATAGCATAGTTCTAGCAGCCTCAATTAAGGTTCTATTTCTCCTTTCAGTAACTCCATTTTATTAAGGAGTTCTTACTGAGGAGAAATTTTGTAATATTCCTTTTTGTTCACAAAAGCCTTCTAGGGTTGAGTTTTTGAACTCAATCCCATGATCACTTCTGAGTTGCTTAACAGACTTACCTCTTTGCAACTCTTCCTGTTTGATAAAACTTATTATCTCCAGGGCAGCTTTACTTTTGGCTATAAGGAATATTACTCAGGTGAATCTTGAAAACTCATCTACTATCACCAGAGTGTACTTCTTGCAACTTAGGCTTGGAGTACTTATGGGTCCAAACATATCCATATGCAACATATGCAGTGGGTCTGTTATTGAAAAATGTTGTTTGACTTAAAGGACCTTTTATGATGTTTCCCTTGTTCACAAGCTTAGCACAATTTGTCCTTGACAAACGTGATCTTTAGAAATCCAGAGACTAACTCTTTATTGGATAGCATATTTATATTCTTAAAGTTTAAATGTGACAACCTTTTATGCCACAGCCAACTCAGCTTAGGAACAGATTGGGAATATAAGCAGGTTTCAGTGTAAGGATCAGCAGAATTTAGATCAAGTAGATACACATCTCTTTCTCTTTTTGCTATTAACACTGGCTTACCCTTAGCATTGTATATTGTTCCTGCTTTCTTCCTAAAAGTAACAACATTGTCTTCATCATACAATTGGCTGATACTTATCAGATTATGTTTAAGACCTTTAACATATGCAACTTTCTGGAAAGTCACCTTGCCAGCATGCATCTTCCCATATCCTTTAGTTCTTCCATGGAAGTTATCACCAAATGTTACTTTAGGACCTTCATCTTCCTGGAATTCACTTAGAAGTCCTTTCCACCCAGTCATGTGCCTTGAACATCCACTATCCAAGTACCATTTACTCGAACCCTGCACATGAGAAGAAAACAAAACAAATTAGTTTTGTTTGGTTTCCCACTTTGTAGTAGGTTCAGATGATGAGCACTTAGCAGCTTCATCTTGTGGAACTGACTGGTCAGCTTGAGCAGGTGTTGAGTCCTGTGTAGGTTGATCAGCTTGTTCCTTTTCAGGTCTTAAGGTTTCACTGTCACAGTCCTTGGCCTCATGTCCTCTACCTCTACACTTGTAACATTTCCTTCTACCAATGACTACAAGAGATAGATCATCCGATAGTCCTTTAGAGATCTTACTCTCAGTTTTAGGATTATTGGTGGTGGATAATTTCTCAACATTCTTTGCAAGTTGATTCACCTGATCCTTATTGACTTTGGACTTACCTTTCTCAGATCTGGATTTTTTATCCTTTTGATTAGAAGCTTGACCAACAAACTTCTTTTCATTGACTTTGGACTTACCATTGTCATGTTTTCTGGACTTACCAGTTTCAACAGTTTTGGACTTACCACTGTTGATTTCTTTGGACTTACCAATTTCAACAACTTTGGACTTACCAGTGTTGTGATATGACCTCTGACTTACAGTAGTCTTCCTATTCTTGAAACTTATCTCTGAGCCAGATAGAGAGTGCTATCTTTTAAAAGGGTTTGGATTTAGCCTTTCAATAACAGAAGTTCTTTGAATAGGCTGAGTGCCTAATCTATCAAGCACAGACTTACTATGTTGTTTAGATGTTGAAGCACTCATTTCCATGATCTTTTGCCTTTACAAACTTATTGTATTTTAGGCTTGGATCATGTTTCTTTTCTGAGGCTGACTTCTGAGACTTAATCAGTTGTTTATATTTCTCAGAATCTGTACTTGCTATCTCATCATCATCAGCTACATAGGTTGCGGATTGATAGTCACCTCCAAGTACAGCCTTTACCTGTTTAGGGATCTGCTGGTTTATGCACTGTTCAACAAGCCTTGATGACTTACACCAGGATTCAGTGACCTTCTGAAGTTGGTCAGCTTTATCCTTGGCTTCCTGAAGCTCTTCACTTAGAAGTTTATTAATGTGTCTTTGACATTCAAGATCACATTGTGCTTTCTTTCCAGCAGTAATGAGAGTTTGATTTTCCTTAATCTCATTCTTGAGCTTAGTGATTTCAGCTTTAAGGTCACCTTGAGACTTAAGGCTGGTCTTAAAATCGTTTAACAAATAACCAAAAGTATGACATTTTTCTTCATTGGTGTGAGAGTTGAAATTACTAACCTTGTACATGGAGGAAGGATCCCAGTCACTCAGTTTACTGTTTTCTTCAGCTTCCTTCATGTCAGCTTCAAAAGTTGATTCAGAAAAACCATAATCAACTTCATCTAATTCAAACTCTTCATCTTCTTGAGCCATCAGACATTTATCATCATCATCTGAGGTAGATGATTATGTATCCCAGGTTTCAGCATAGAGTCCTTTTGCATTGGGCTTGTCTTCAGACTTTCCTTTCTTGAGATGAGTATATTTCTTCTTATACTTGTCATCTCTGTAAGCATTCTTGTCAGCTACTGAAGCTGTTTCATCCTTCTTTAATCTGCACTCAGCAGTAATGTGTCCCTTTCTCTAACAGTTGAAGCACACAGCTTTTTTGGATCAAAAGAACTCTTTCCTTTGCCCCTATGAGATCTTCCTCTTCCCCTTTGAATTCTTCTCAGTCTTCTGGCAAGCATGGTCATTTGTTCAGTGACTGAACATCATCAGTATCACGTGAGTCTGAGTCTGAGTGGTCAGCTTGAGAGTCTGACTCAGTCTCAGATTCAGCAATGAAGGCTTTTGAACTCTTTTTCTTTCTTTCTGCAACTAATGCAGTTTCATGTTTATCAAGAGAGTCCTTCATTTTTTGTTGAGAAGATCTCTTGTGTTATGTGATATGTTCATGATTAAGCAAGAACCCATATATGGACTGTAGGTTATACATGTGTAATGTACCTCCAACTCTTATTGCTACTGTCACTTCATTGAATTTCTCTGGTAACACATCCAGAAATTTCAGCACTAGGTCAGCTTCATCCTTTTTAATGTCTACATTTAACAGGTCATTAATCAAACAGTGAAACCTTGTAAACAAATCAGGCAAAGTTTCATTCTTCTTAGCAAAGAAGTTTTCATAGGATCTGTTAAGATGATTCTTCTTTTGCTGTTTGACCAGATCTGTGCCCTCATATGTAATACTCAAAGTATCCCAGATCTCTTTTGCTGTTTGACACCCAGTCACAGTATGCAAGATCTCATTGGTCAGGGCATTAGCCAGAACACTCTTTGCTTTGTCATCCAGTGAATGTAATTTCCAATCCTCATCAGTCCAGGATGCCAAAGGCTTCTTAACTTCTTTTTCTGTCTTGTCAGTGTACTTATCACCAACAGCAGCAGAAATCTTGGGGATAATCGGTCCATGAGTTATGACATCGTACATACGAGTGTCAATAGACTTGAGGAAAAGCATGGCTCTGAATTTTCACATAGGATAATCAGATCCATCAAATACGGGAAAACCTTTAGCAGTCATCATAGAAATGTTTGATGAATTGTTGTTTGTCAACATTGTATACTTTCTCAGAATCTTGAACTTTCAACTTATGAAATCGTTCAGCCTGCTCTGATACCAGTTGTTGGTCCCTTGGTGAGAAGATCAACAAGCAAGTAATGTGTAGAAGAGGGTTTGAATACACTTTCTGCGAAAAATTGAACAAATCAATAAAAAGTGTTAACACACATCAAACCACATGATAGAGTTTTACCTTTAGTAACTAATTTACAATAATCTTCTTTGAGATGTGTAGTCGCATTGATAGAGTTTATAAATAATATATAAAACAATAAAAAGCACATCATATTCTTATCCATTGCAATGCAAAAGTTTCAGACATAACCACTTTTAGAATTATTGATCTAGAGTTCTACCACTTGGGTAGTTGGTATTTATAATATTTATTTCTAATACTTAATATTAAAAACATTTATGACAAAATATTTTATTTTAACGATAATAATATGATATAAATAAAAGTGTAAGTTTAATAAAATCTATTAGATGATTATAGCTATTAGATTTAGACAACAATTTTAATTATTAAATTTTAACCGGCTATTTTGATAAAAGTTAAAATTTAATTTTGACTTTTTTTTGTCAACTAGAATTCAAATTTTTATTTAATTGAAGTCAAAATTATTAGAGATAATTTCATATTTATCCTTCTTGAACTCTAGAACATCGCATTAATTTGTTCATCTTAATTTAAAAATATCAAAATTACCCTTTATAATATTTCAAATATCATATTTAACTAAATTCTTAGTTTTATCATTCTAAAATATTATATACTCATTTGAATTTTTTTTAATTATAACCAATAAACGTTTAACCTTATTACCTGTAATTTTAACAATAATGACCAATAAATTTTATAAAAATTACAATCATGTCTTTTTGTATCTCGGTATTCCATTTCAGTCGTCACGTTCTGCACTCCCCTCGCGTCAACGTTTCCACCGCTAGTACAAGTGTTGACGTCATCCTTCATTATTTTTGTAAATTCTAATTTCAATCATGTTTTATAATTATTAATCGGGTATACCCGAAATACCCGATTAATTTTTATTTATTTTTTTGAAGATGTAGCTTTGATTCAAGATGGCCAAATTGATGTTTTATTTTATTAAGAAAATTATTTTTCTTAATGTTCTTTTAAATTGATTACATTTTATTTTCACCCCTAAGTATGTATGCGTAATTGTGTATGTTTTCTAAGATGATTCAAAGTATAATTTGCATCTAAGATTGGGATGCAATACATGAAATTGATAAAGATATTAGTTTCTCATACATCATTTAACGTATGTTATGTTACAAATTACTTTTAAGTTTTTTCTTTTTTTATGTTACAAATTAATTTTAAGGTATATCTAACTAAAGCTCAGATAGGATAAGTACATGAAGGTAGTAATGTGAAGGTGTAAGAAGAATAAATATATTTTGTAAAGCTTAACACGATTCAATTTTGTTTTAGTACTATAACGTGTTGAAGTTAATGCATTAATAGTTTTTGTAAACTAGATGAAACTTGCTTATTTCAATGAATGTTTACCCAAAAACGTAAAAAAAAATTATATACAAAAATACCATTTGGATACTTGGCCAAAAAAAAGTAACAAAAAAGTCCCTAAATCGGGTATACCCGAAATTAACCGACCCAAACGTACCCGAATTCTAACCGAACCCAATAACCGTAATGTTAAACGGTTCAGTTATCAGTTAAATTATCTATACCAAAATACCCGAAGAACACCCCTATTTCTCTTTCCTTAAATTTTAAGACTACTTAAATTTAAGTAGTCTAAACAATTATGCACAATGTACAACCTTCAAATTATTAAGACTACTTTAATCCTCCACACTTCTTTTTAACTAAATTAATCTCATTCACTCAATATATAACTATTTCACTCTCCCAATTACTTTAACTTTTTATTTATTTATAATATATTATTCGACTAACACACTCTCACACAAACACAATTATCCACCCACATCAACATAATTTCCAAAATCTTATTAACTTCTCTCTCCTTATTTCATAAATATAAATCTTTTTTCTTATTTTAATGTTTTTTAGAGATTATTTTTATATTTTATAAATTAGTTGATAGAAATATAAGAAAAATTGAAAAAAGAACGAACATGTTGCTGAAAACTTTTTCGTGACATTAAATCGTGTGAATAACATATCATTACATTCTTGAAAACGACATGTTGCAAAACAGAAACTATTGTCTCCGCAGCATTACGCGGGTACGCTGTGAATAAATTATTCTTGTTATTTTTGTTACTTCCCTCCTGTAATAATTACATATATTTTTAAATTTTGTCTTTTACAGATAATTTTTTTTTTGATATTTTTTATTTTTATAAATTAACCATATCACCTCTTAGGATCCTAATGTATTAACTCGTTTTCCTATAATAAAGACGTCGTTGTATTTATGGAATTAACATTCTTGTGTATCTACTTAAAAATGATGACAATATACACTTTTAGTACTGTGGTTAAAAATAAAAAAGTTAATATAATTTTTTAAAAATGTTAATCAAACTCGAGTCTTTATAATTAATTTTTCATGTTTTTCATAGTTATTATTTAATTAGTTTTCAACTTACATACCTAAAACAAGGTTACAAATTTTAAAAACTAAGTATTACTTAATTTTTTCTTATTCAAGGCCATTAGAATTGTGCTTATCAAAATTTAATTTTTTTTAATAAATATTATACCCATATTAATTCCCAAATATAACTTTCATGTCACATAAATATTTAAGATCCACTTTTGAAAAAAAAATAGTAAATTTAATTAGTTAAATCACGTTATAAAATTAACATCTTGTTGGAATTTAAAAGATATTATATTATATTATATCTTGTTGATATTAAATAAATTTAAATTGCGTTGTAAATTTTTATTATATTATGTTATGTTTCATTATATTATTTTATATTGTATTATATTATATTATATTATATTATATTATATTATATTATATTATATTATATCTTCTATTTCAAAATCGTACTTCTTTCTTTATCATTTTTCATATAAATGTTAATAATGAATATTTTTTTATTTAAGTAATAATATTTTACCTTTTAGCTATGTTAAAAATTTAATTTGACCTCGACTTGGAATTTATATATGTCTATCTAATAAATTGTTTGACTTAAGGAATAATAAATATAAAATAATTGTCCCTCTATGGTATCAAGTGATGATCAAATCCATTGTTGGATTTATGTAGAACAAGATGAAGATAAATGTAAGTTTGCGAGAGAAAAGTAAAAACACACACAAACACATTAAGTAATATTTGACAAATGAAAGATTAGTTCATTTTTAAAGCAAAGAGTACTTATGTATGCATAAGTACCACTAGTTAAAAGGTCTAGCTAATTCAATTTCTAGATATCAAAACTAAAGACTAATAATTCCCCTTTTTGATATCTAAAACAAAAATGAAATTACAATTACGTTTTATATCACTCGGTTCATCATCCCAAATTGTTCCTCCATTATCTTTCTGTTATTCCTGACTTCGTTCATTTCATCAATGATTCGAGTGATGCGAACTTGTAGCTCCATTTTCATAGTGTATCTGTTCTTGGAAGCTAACACACGAAGTTTATGACTAAGAAATATAAGTGTACCATCAGAGTATGCTTGGAAGTTCTATGAGTCTTATCAAAATCTTCTTCCTCTTCTGATTCTGATACACTACTCCTTTAGCATAGTCAAATAACTCATCTGAATATTCACCAACAATTGTAAGTTCTACAAAGTTCATTGAGGTGTGGATGGCTTTGATTTAACTTTAGTATGTTGATTCCTTTTTTTTATTGCTTTCTACGCCGAGTTGGAGATCATGTTGACAAGTGTAGTGGATAAAAATAATAATGTATTTTCTAATGGTATTTCTTCCAACTTCATACTTATTCCTGGGAGCTCTTTTGGTTGACAAATTATCATACAAAAAGCTAAAATCATCTAGCTTTAAGTATTTCAGTTCACCTTGATTGATATCAAACCTTTTCTTGACCTCCCTTGTAACATTGAATACTACAATTTGATAGCTAATCAAGTCACTCCATGGAACATAGTTGAGTCTAATGATTGGGTATTCAGACTCAATCTCCTCTCATGGTTTCAGGTGCACTTTGAGAATATATTGGAACTTTATTACTTCAGATTTCGTAAGACCCATCAATTCAGCTGGTAATCTTCTTTGAACAGTTGTTGTAAAGATTTCCTGAATTCGATCTTCCAGAAAAGCAGCATTGATACCAACTCGTTTCCATAATATGGGTCTTTCATGGCATCTCTGGTTCTCATATTATGTCTATCCAGTACTTGAGAAACAACATGTTTTCTGGATCAGGTCTATAGCTCTTGGGAATTGGGCATTGAGACTGCTCTTTATCTTTTTTAGCTTTATCTTTTATTTTGTTCTCTTAAAGAATATCCATGGCCGACATTTGGAATTTTCCTAGGGACGGACGAAACAGATTATGAAGTTATTTATTTTTCATGTGTAAAAACTTTCGATCTTCATATCAAGTTTTCTCACTGCTTCTTTAACCATATCTTCGGTAATAGGTTCATCCTGAGGTTTTTTAACCCCCTGGCTATCAAAATCTTATGGTTCAGCAATACCCTTTTCTTTCTCAGCTCTAGTCTTTCTTTTTTGAGTTGGTTGAGCTAGTTCAGGTTGTTTTGCTTGTTTAGGGATATTGTCTTGAGCTGTCATAGAGACATCCTCAAAAGCATCATCAAAATGAAAGTTATTTATATCTTCATAGATTTCATCATAGTCGTATTTTTCTTGTGACTCTTGTGCTTTTTTAGTCTCTTTCCCTTTATCTGATGGTTGTTTGTTAGAAGCAGCAGCAACATTAGAAATTGAAGGAGTACTGAAATACATTCTCGGACGTTTATCCCCCTCATAACGATCGGGATCATGATTATCATGTCTCATTTTAGTACACTATTTTTTACAAGTCTGCTCCAAAGTTTCCAAACGGTTTTCAACGTCATCAAGCTTTTCAAAAACTGTTGGTCTCAAGTCTTCCATTTTTCCGTCACTGACTTTTTTAAAACATTCAAGTTACTTTCTTTGTATATTTGTTCTACTCTGTGCCTGGTCAAAATCTTGTTCAGATGGGGCACTTTGGGCAAGCAACTTGGAATATACAAGACTCTTGAGATCATCAACTTAAAATGTAGGTGGATCCTGCGGTTTAGGCATTAGTGAATCAAGTTTAGCATTAATGCATGAAAACAATCATTAACGTTCTTTAGGGCACCGTTCAGTTCCAAGAAACAAATTTTCTTGTAACAAAACCGTGATCATTTAGATTACCTGTAAAAGCACATGTTACAGAAGTAGTACTACCCATGTGCAGGGCCGAATCAGAATTGACCCTAGTGGGATTTCCTTCTAATCCTTGTAACATACCTCGAAAAGTAAATACTAAAGAAGTTCCAGGTTCTTTTCCTTTGAGAAGAGCTATTAAATGATCAACAGTGACGGAGTCTGTAGAAAAATGCTCAAAAATCTGAGAGATATCGAAGTGCTGTGAAAGAGGTCCAAAGGTGTGGAGAGGAGTTCATCCTGTTTCAATACTGACATTCCCTAAAAGAGAATTTTGTAGATTATGTGCAAAATCTCCGTGGATTGAAACAGGTGCTTGTTGAGAACAATGTGAGTGGTTGGTGGGGTCATATGCTTGCAGTGCTAGGTTAACAGTGGTTGTTTCAATACCAGTACTTGTTAGATTGTGTGCATAGATAGTGTACACATGTCATCATATCCGAGCACTATAAGACATTAAAGGGTCACACGGCTGCACACCCAACTAGAACCATGTTGATAAAGATATATACATTGTATGTATTAGTAATTAAAGCAAGTAAATAACAAATAGTTTATTTATTATTCGAGAGGGATTAAATATTAAATTCTAACATTTAATGAAAAGTTTAAGTAATAGTTATAGTTAATTATTAGATCAGTTAATAAAGAATAATTTTTAAACCTAGAGGGTAAATATTGCAAAGTGTTTACAATTATTAGACACATGCTTTGCTAAATGCAATTAAAAGCTTATCTAACTAAAAGGTTATTTAAGGGGATTAACTTAAGCATTTTGGCATAAGTGACTTAATCACCGAGCAACTAAACCCTCCCTCTTTTGTGTCGGCCGAGAACCACCACCATATGATGGTAATGTTTGCGGCTGTACATAGCGGCAGACATCCCCCCTCCGGCGAGCCATCCTCCAATGTTCCCCCTTCCCTCGGTTCGCACCCCTTGTGGCGGCGCTTGGCGGCGGTGGTGGCAATCAAACACACATGAGATCAGTTTGTGTGGGTATCTTTGTGGCGGTCTAGCAACCAGGTTCAAGGGTGCAGTAGTTGTGTATCTCCCTATAGCAGTCCAAAGGTATAAAGGGTATAAATTTTCTAAAGCTTATATTCTTTATATATATATATATATATATATATATATATATATATATATATATGTATGTATGTATGTATATACATATATTGTTATTTGTTCCCTTAGTTGATCTAGTTGAGATCACTGGGTTTGGGATTTGGTTTATTTCCGTTGTGCATCTTATTTGATCCCACAAACCCCAACAGTGATATCAGAGCCACTTCTAGGCTCGATAGGGGACGGTTTATATTATCTGTAATCTTGATATGTATGTTTTTGTGATATATTTATGTTTATGTGAAACTTGGTTTTGATTTTAGATCAGAGGTTTTGATCTTGATCATATAAAGTTTCAGGATTTATAATTATTGATGTTATATGTTCAAATACTGATATGTTTTTGCGAATGGTCCAGTTGAGATCATTATAAAAAAGACCCAGCTGACCAGCCCGAATTTGAGGCCCAGTTTATATTTTGGGATCAACCCAAAAACAGTTGATTTTTGGTGTTGGAGATTGACTTAGATCAGTTAGTCTTGAAAATCATCTCGACTTAAGTTTTAGAGTAATCCCGGATGTGTGTGAGTGTGTGTTTGTGTATGTATATATATTTATATATATATATATATATTGTTTATAGGTTGACGACCATTAAACAAGTTTTTTAATTCTTGATCAAGTGACAATTTTTGTTTAAATATATCAAGTGTTTTTGTCATGATAATGGATTTATCTTGTACTATTATACTTAACCACCTCCTTGGACCTAGTGGATCATTATGTTTACATTTTCTTGTTGTGGTTGATTATTATATATATTTATTAGTGTGGGAAAGCCTGCGTGCCACTTAAAACGCCTATTCAATTCTATAAAAATAATAGTTTTAGCGGGCATGCGTGCTTATGAATTCTTTGTAATTCTAGCATTCTAGTTTTAGAAATTGTATAGGTTAGTTTTTATATATGTGATTTTTCAAGACAAGGAGCAAGACGAGAAGGAGCCGCTATGGATGTTGGAGCCTGTGGGAGCACCAAGTTCATGTCTTGTATGTTGTATGATCCACTTAGGTAATTTTACCGTTGGTCACTTGGTCGGCTCACCACGTACCAGCAGTGGTCAAAGGCGTGGTTATGGCTTGCTTTTATATTTTTATATATGTGTGGGTGTGTTATCTTGTTATATATATATATATATATATATATATATATATATATATATATATATATATATATATATATATATATATATATATATTTGGACATAAAAGTTAAAATTTATATTTTAACGGGTTTTTAAGTCGAAAAGGATTTTTCACTTAAATGAAACGTTTTGCAAAGTTTTTGCATATAAAATCGTGTAACTAAAAACTAACAAAAGTTTTTGTTTTCTCTTTAAAATCTTAGACCAGTAGTGTTATCCATATAATTGTACACCCAACCCATTAAACGGTACTTCGGTGCTTTGTCATGTCCAAAGCGTAAGCATCAGGGTTCAAACCATTGTGGGGAAGAGGGTGAAAGTTTTTACAATTGTCTGATGTGACGGGCCAGAGTTTACTCTATCTTAGGTGGTGAGGTCTATTTTGGAGATTCCCTTATGTGACGGGCCCAAAGTGCACCTAGAGGGACTAATGCACGAATTATATTTCATTCAATGTCCCAAGGATCTAGGATTCATGTTTTAGTTTAAATACAATCGTTATAGTTATTACCCACCAGAACTAACACGGGGTCGGTGTTATCGTGCCCAAACCGTGCACCAGCGCGTATGAAATATGGGTCCTAGTCTATTTAAATTATTTTCAGGTTTATAATTAATTTAGAAGTTTTTAATCATATTACCGAATCGGTTTATTTTGTTTTTTTTCTTTTGATGTCGTTATTACATGTTATTCCATTTTATTCACCTGAGGAGTCTTTTAGCTTCATCATCAACAAGCGGAAACTTTCAGGTCCAAACCATGCGGTTTGGAAGTTGCACTTCAGAAATGTCTTAAGTGCACATGGGAAGTTGTACACTGTTGAAAGGACACCTGCAGCACGACCTAGTTTTTCTGCCTTGGATGAAGAGTATGATACATATTATATATATATCTATCGGATGTATCCGATGTCATGTCAATTCTAATACTCTCTACAGAATCCGAGTTTTTGGGTCGTCTTTTGAGGTTGTATAGAATCTGGAGGAACAATTCAAAGAAAGCTACCACTATGGACATATCTATTGATGAAAGAAATAATTTCACGGAGGATAAAAGAGGACCAATTTGTAATCGATCATCTCATTAATATGAGAAGGTTATTTGATTGCTTAACCATCTTGGGATCACAAGTCAGTAGACAAGAGCTAGTTATGCTATTGATCAGGTCTATAACAGATCACTATCAGTCAAAGGTAGTGAATGAGCTTAGAGTACATGAACTGACAGTTACTGGTATACACAAGGTCCAACAACGATTTATGCGAGCATTCACTCGACATTGCTCAGCTAGACATTGGCAATGATATATGTATCTTTATGATATATTGCTTAGTTACTTCTAATGAATTATGGGTACTTGATACCAGATGTGGGCATCACTTATGCAATCATTTATAGGGATTCAAAAGGAGTAGGAAACTAACAAAAGGATATATGGACCTACGGTTAGGCTCAGGTCATTAGAATAAACACAATGAGAGGTCTTTTTTTTTTTAATATTCTTTGATGCTCATTAAAAGGTTTAAAGATATAAAGAGTGTTTGTTTTTCTTTTTAAAACTTTACATGAATAAGATATGAATATAAGAGTTAATTACAGATTTTGTCCATGTGGTTTACAATTTTCAACTGGTTAAGTTCTTAGCTTTAAAAAAGTACTTAGATGGTCCTTATTGTAGCAAATTTGTTACATCCATAGTCTTTCAACCATTAAGACCAACGATGTAGCTGTTAAACATTTAAAATGACCATTTTGCCCTTTTGTAACATTACAAATTAAGTCCCTATGGTTTTCAAATAGTTTCGCATTTAGTCCTTTAACCTTTTTCTTAAATAATTTACTATATAAACCTAAATATTTATTATTATATTTTATAAGATTTTCTCAATAATTACCCCACACACACACACACACATATATATATATATATAATAGTAATTATTATATTATTTTTACTATTATCATTATTTATTTTTAGTATTTGTAATATGGATCGTCATACTCTGTTATTGTATATCAACCTTTCCGATGTTAGTGTTATAATACACTATTATATATTATGCAAAATTCTTTTTGTTTATCATTTTTCAACGATCAACATTACTTTTAATTTTTATTTATATAAATACCTCTTTAATCTCAAACTTTATTAATGCACCTTGTAAATTTATATTTAGAGTATATATTTTTAATGTTTATGACACTCATGTAGATGTGTTACACTATTATAAATTTGAAAGTCTGTTAAAGTTATCACTTGCCAAACTTCAAGAAACCTTTGTAACACACCAAGATGAGTGTCATAATAAATTATCCAAGCCATAAGCAGCTGAGGCTTAGTAAAGGATTGCTCAGCTAAGCTTGTTCAACTAAGTATACAGAATGATCAACTAATCTATAAGACTTAATAAATATTGCAATTCTTATCTTAACACATATGTAATTATAAGTTGTTAAGATAATTCTAGTTTATTACACACGATAGTTTTGTTATCATCAAATCTTATATATGTTAGGTTGTATAACCTCCTCGTGTCATCTTGATTCAAACTCAACTGGTTTGAACCGACACAAAGAATAAAGTCGTTAATTGTTCACGAAGGCGGAACTTGAACAACTAACACACCCCCAAACCCGAGAGGGTTAGGATGTTATTTAATCACATTACATATATAAACATGTATGTAGTAAATAATAATCATATTATAATCAAGAAAAAGGATTAGAGGTTATACCTTCTTATACCTTTAGTGGCTCAAGTAATATTCCACTCGTGATGAAACCAACGAGACCCGCTAGGAGTGTTTAGTAAACCACACGTCACACGACCCGTACACTAGAAATCAACTAGGGTTCTTGAATGTTAATTCAGTCTCTCTAATGAAATTGAATTGTTAAGGCTGTTAATAATAAAGAAACTTGATCTCAAGAATGTTCAAGGTTCATGGTTTGAATCAAAGATTGAGAATCTGGTGATTAAAACTTATTTTAAATGATCTTAAAAGTATTATGGAAACATGTTTGGATTATTGAAAGCATGGTAATTGGGTTTGAATGGAAATTGGCAAACATGGTGAAAATCCCGTAAGCAAAAATGCTGCACATTTCAGATTTCTGCTGAACTTCGAAAAATCATAGAAAATCAACGAAAAATTGATTATGACCAGTCATTTTAAAGGTATAAGAGTCTAGTTTCATAGTATATTGGTTTTATGGACTGATTTTAACGGAAGGTTAATCAAAATATTGAAGTAGGGGACAGATGTCAGAACTGAAATGTGTCTTATGAATCAACTTGGGTTTGAAAAGGGATTTTTAGTAAAAGATTAATGTAGACTCATGTTTTGGGATTTAAAATAAGTGTATGAACTAAATTCGTTGGAATCCTAATGATTCAAATTAAAGTTACACTGCAGTGGGTCGAAACGGGTTACAACTAGTTGTTAACCAACTTTCTCGCAGATTACTTGAGCTGCTTTTGAAAAATCATATAAAATCACTCTAAAATGATTAGAAGGCGTACGTTACGCCATTTCTAAGAACTAAGAGTTTATGTTAATTCACTTTTAGATTGCAGAAGCTAGTTCATAAGGTATTTTGGTCAAAAATCTATCTTTGTACAGAAGATCTGTTTGATGATAAATGAACAAAAATGACTTATAAGCATAAAGTGGCCAATTGAGTTACTATGATTATAAAAAGTTCTGGTATTGTTTTGTATGGCAGAATATGACCTAAACTTGGTAATGGAGGTAAGTATGATTCAAGTATGCTCACATGTATTAATGTATATTATTGTATAAATGTATTTTAGTTAGCCTGGCCCAATGGTTGGCCCTTGTATAGTTATAGGCCCATTGTAATATTCTCTCTATTTATTCCCTAATCAATGATTAGAATGTTTATCGGAAAATCATATCATAATATGGTATCAAGCCTTTCCTAATCCAGCCCTACCCTAGCCGCCGTACACCCTCTCGATCTCCTCCTTCCGGCTATTTTCTCGCCGGCGCTTCTCCGTCACCGCACACAGCTACCTACTTCAGGCCCGCTCCATGCTTCTTCTTGAGGAACAACGCTTTGCGCGTCCCCGGGTCACCCAACCGAGCCATGAGGACCATTCCTCTTCTTCTACGGTTCTGGTCACCGATTCCCAGCCGAAACCCTATCAGAACAAACATCAGCACCCTGGCCATCGTTCGTCTGCCCGGTCTGCCGCACCTGCTGCCTCAGCGCTGCCGGCGCCCTCAGGGCCCTCTGCTGCTTTCTCGCCCCCACCGACCCCTTTTTGGATGTACGGGATTCCATGGATGTACGGGATTCCACCGACCCCTTTTTGGTCACCGCGACAGCCCTCTGCGTCGCCCAATCGGCAGGTCGCCGCCCTGATCGCCGCCAATAGCCGGGTCTCCTAGGTAATTCTCTGGCTAATCAGCAGGCTCACCTCACGGCTCAACCGCCGCCCATGCCGCCGCCGTGGAACTGGTTACCAATGGACTCTACTCAAGCTACTACTCTTCCCAAGGGGTTCAATGCCTGCACTTTAAATGATCCGGGTGATGACTCTTGGTACATGGACACTGGCGCCACCTCCCATCCTGCTTCGGATGCGAGTATACTCTCGTCCGTTTTAAATAATAGTTTATATTCATCTGTTATTGTTGGTAATGGTTCATCCATTCCGGTAACTCAATCGGGACATTCTGTCATACCCAATACCGCCCGCCCTTTACACCTTCACAATGTTCTTGTTACCCCAGCATCATTAAAAATTTAATGTCTGTTAGACAATTCACCAAAGATAATAAATGCACGATTGAATTTGATCAATTTGGTTTCTCTGTGAAGGACTACAAGACCCGGAAAACCCTGCTTAGGTGTGACAGCAATGGTGAACTTTATCCTCTCAACATCCATGTGTCTTCTACTGCTTTTGTGTCCACTGGTCCATCTGTTTGGCATCAACAGCATGGTCACCCCGGCTCCAATGTCATCAAAGTCTTAGAGTCTAGTAGCTTAATTCCTTGTAATAAAAGATTATCGTCTGTGTCTTGCCAGGCTTGTCAACTTGGCAAGCACACACGCCTTCCATTTAGCTTGTCTGATTCTATTGTTTCTAATTGTTTGATATTATTCATTCTGATGTATGGACTTCTCCTAGTTCTTCTGTCAGTGGTATTAAATATTATGTTCTTTTTCTAGATAGTTACTCTCATTTCTTGTTGGTTTATCCTCTGCGACGAAAATCTGATTTTTATTCTAAATTATTACATTTTCGTGCTTATGTATTAAATCAGTTTGGTCGTGACATCAAATCTTTTCAATGCGACCACGGGGGTGAATTTGATAATGATTCTGTTAAACATCTTTTTGATCAAAATGGTATTCAATTTCGTTTTTCTTGCCCCCGCACATCTCAACAAAATGGCAAGAGTGAGCGTATGATTCGCTCCATTAACAATATGATCCGTACTCTCTTGTTCCAAAGCCACCTTCCTCCTACCTATTGGGTCGAGGCATTACATATCTCCGTTCACCTCTTAAACATCCTTCCCTCTACCTCCATCAAAAACGACATACCCTTCACCCGCTTATTTCACAAACCTCCTTCCCTATCTCATCTTCGTGTCTTTCGTTGTTTGTGTTACCTTCACATTCCCTCCCCTCACAAACTCGCACCTCTATCCACACCATGCGTCTTCCTCGGTTACCCTGCCCTTCACAAGGGCTATCAATGTCTCGACCTATCCACTCGCAAAATCATCATCTCCCGTCATGTGGTCTTCAACGAGACTACCTTTCCCTTCGCGTCGGTCACCCCTACCTCCTCACCCGACTACACTTTCCTTCATGACATCTCTCCTCTCCATCAACTTCTAACCAACCCTCCCTCACCGGCTGTCACACCGACCACCCAACCCGATCTACCCTCGTCTTCCGCTTCTCACTCTCGTGAACCCCCTCCCGCTCACATCATTCCCGACCCCCCTTGCCTAACCCTCTCGAAAACCAACCCATGAAACCCCCCTCCCAGCCCCGGCCGAGCCTACCACTACCACCCATCCCATGACTACCCGCTCCAAAAGCGGCATCTTTAAACCTACCACTCGCCTAAACCTTAACACCTCTACCTACCGAATCACCCCTTCCTAAATCTCACCTTTATGCCATGAATGATCCAAATTGGTTACAAGCAATGACAACTGAATATAATACTCTTATTTCAAACGGTACTTGGGCACTTGTTCCAAGGCCAGATGGTGTTAATGTTGTCAGGTCTATGTGGATGTTCAAGAAAAAATACAAGGCGGATGGCACTCTTGACAGGTATAAGGCACGGCTTGTTGCAAATGGAAAAAGCCAAAGACCGGGCATTGATTGTTTTGAAACCTTTAGCCCGGTCGTGAAACCCGCGACTATCCGGACAGTTCTGAGCCTTGCTATTTCCCGGAAATGGCCGATTCATCAGATGGATGTTAAAAATGCATTCTTACATGCCTCTCTTATTGAAACTGTTTACATGCATTAACCTCCGGGTTTCCGTAATCAGGATCATCCTGACTATGTGTGCCACTTGCAGAAGTCTCTTTATGGTTTAAAACAGGCACCCCGCGCGTGGTTTCGACGTTTTGCTTCATACATGACAAATTTGGGGTTTAAACACAACAAAAGCGACTCCTCTCTTTTCCTTTATTAGTGTGGTTCTGCTGTTGCTTATCTGTTACTATATGTGGATGACATTATCCTTACAGCATCCTCTACCACGGTGTTATCTATGATTATCTCCAAGCTTAATACCGAGTTTGCTATGACGGAGTTGGGTTCTCTATCATATTTTCTTGGCATCTCGGCTACTAGGGACTCACGCGGGTTATTTCTAAATCAACGCAAGTATGCTATTGACTTCTTGAATTGCGCGAATATGCTCAATTGCAATCCCGCCCGCACACCTGCCGAAACAACCTCCAAATTAGATGAATCCGTACTCCTGTTTCGGATCCTACTTTATATAGAAGTTTAGCAGGGGCTCTTCAATACTTGACCTTTACGCGTCTCGATATTGCCTATGCTGTTCAGCAGATTTGTCTGTTCATGCATGACCCGCGAGAACCACACTTTCATGCCCTCAAACGCATTCTCAGATACATTTGGGGCACTCTTGATATGGGTCTGCAACTACATATCTCCACCGGCACCTCACTTGTTGCGTATTCTGATGCTGATTGGGGCGGCTGCTCTACTACTCGCAGGTCCGAGTGGGTTTTGTGTGCTCCTGGGTGATAATCTCGTCTCCTGGTCGTCTAAACGGCAACCCACCGTCTCTCGTTCTAGTTCCGAGGCCGAATACAGAGGAGTTGCTAATGCGGTTGCTGACACTTGTTGGCTTCGTAATCTACTACGAGAACTATACATGCCTCTTTCGACAGCTACGGTGGTTTATTGTGATAATGTTAGTGTTGTCTATCTTTCCAACAACCCGGTTCAATACCAATGGACCAAACACATTGAAATAGACATTCATTTTGTCCGTGATCGGGTAGCCACCGGTAATTTGCGAGTTCTCCATGTGCCTTCCACGCATCAATATGCCGACATATTCACTAATGGATTGCCTTCGGCCCTATTCTACGACTTTCGGGACAGTTGAGTGTCCGATCGCCATCTCCTGCTCAAACGGAGGGGGCGTATTAATATATATTATTGTATAAATGTATTTTAGTTAGCCTGGCCCAAAGGTTGGCCCTTGTATAGTTATAGACCCGTTGTACTATTCTCTCTATTTATTCCCTAATCAATGATTAGAATGTTTATGGGAAAATCATATCATAATAACATGTTGATATGATAGGTTAAAGTTGCTAAAACTTGAGATGTTGTAAATTTAATGGCCATTTAAGGTTGTAGCCACTTTGTCTAACTTGGAACATGATAATTAGGTGTAACTAGTGTGTTGAAGTTGATGGAAATATATATGAATGAAAGAAAGTGGTTGAACCCAAATTTATGCAAGTTTATCGCAAAGAGTCATATGACCCGTTTGGCAAAAATGCAAATAATGAATGAAATTGATAAAATCCGAGTATTTGGGCTAACCATTTATTCTTAAAATGTTTACAAAGTGAAAGTATAAAAATGCAAGAGATATAGATCATATTTGGGTTTCAATGGTGAAAAATATAGAAATTTTAGTAAGTTTGACTTTTGTGGTCTTTTTGAGTTATGATCTATAATTTTACAGTTGAACTCATCATGATAAGGGGAACAAGCTGTTTTCTTCATAAACTTGCTTCCGGTTCGTTATAGTCAAAGTTGAGAACTTTGACCTGTTTGGTAAGTAAACAACATTAAGCTTACTTTTGACCTTTTAACAGATGTACTAGATCTAAAATGTGATTAGTGAGAGAAATGTATGGGAAAGTATTGGCAGAAGTGATTGGTATTGAAGGCCTTAAATAAGACATTTTTGTAGCTATTGTAAAGTGTCTTCTATTATTGTTGCTTGTCTAATGATAGTATCAATTTAAATGTTTGATTAGATACTTTAAAGCTTTCATTTCACTTGGAGAAAATGTGTATATGATGAGCAAAGGACCTCAGGTGAGTTTATACTAACTTACTAATTATATTTTGATATGTGCTTGCAATGTGTGTGTAGTGTTGTGAACGAGTGTATATGCAAACTGTTGATAGCTAACCTATTATATGTGCCGAGTGTTATTGATCTGTGAACTGTGTGGACCAACCAAGCCTGTCTCGCTAGTTAGTTAGGAGAAGATGACATCATCTAAAGGTGGAACATGTGATGTGTCATAGCGGGCGAGACCTGAGTTAAGGCATCAATAGGTGGGACCCGAGATGCAGCAGCAAGGGTGGGGCCAGCTGCAGTACGTGTTTTCCTTACGGTATGTGCTATCCGTTATAAAGTGTAGGTGTGGTGTTAACTCACTAAGCTTTGTGCTTACCCGTTGTTGTTTACATATTTTCAGGATCTCCGGGTAAACACAAGGACATGGCTTCGGTGTAACAACAGAGACAATGGCGTCAAACAAACTTGATTCAAATGTTTTAAACAAGTATATTTAGCTTCCATTGTTTACAACAATTTTAAATACTCTGAACTTTAGGATTATTGTATTTATAAAATTTGAGAGTTAATGGTGGTATATTACTACATTTTATTGAAAAAAAATTTGGACGTTACAATTTTCTTTATTAATTATTAATTATTAATTAATAATCAATATTCAAAATAAATAACTTAAACTAAAATTATTAATCATGATTATAACTAAATAACAATATATATTTATTAACTAATAAATATATATTTTCTTGTTAAGTAATTAACTTGGTAATTTCTCCTCTTCGTAAATTAAAACCGTAACTTACGATTTCTGATTTATAACTAACTAATTATAAATTCTTTCTCCCGAATGTGGTTGCATTACTTCTCAGATTATAGGTCCTCGGAAGTGTGACCCTTGAGTGCCCTATGGCGTTAGACGTGGCATCAGGGTTCACACAACTAACAGACTCTCACTTGTGCAAGTCGGTAACCCGTACTTAATGACACTAACCTAAGGCGGCCCATATACAGGCACTTAGGCTAACGAGGCCATAGGAACGCCTATACCTATGTATTGTGATAATGTAATAAATAAAGACTTACAAAACAAATTGTTTTATAATTGGTATTCTTAGGGGTTTTTCATTTGTATCTCAATATTTCAATTTTGAGTGTGAGCATGTAAGAGTCAACTCTTGAACACTCAAAAATTTTCTCCACTTTTGAGCATGGTCATGCACTTCATTGGTCCTAATCAATCAAGGGGCCAGAAATATATCTCCTTAAAAGGAGTTGCATATGCCTCTCGCTTATTATTTGCATTTGGCAACACGGTTTTCACTGGCTCCGGATACGTCCCGTATGGTCACCCTGTTACGGTGTGACGTTAAGTCGCTCCATTTAACCAGAATTCCTCGCATACCAAACCAAACATCTTAGGTTTGAGGACAACCTATGTGATGAATACCTTTGACTCAGACCAGGAGGTATTCTTCAGGTGGGTCTATCCAATATTCATTTCCCTAATGAACATATGCCAATCTTTAGCCTACATAACATTGTAGCTATCTTCAATAACTATGAATCTCCAGCAAGGATCTTGATGACCATACAACCTTATCGAGGTTCTCACAGAGATTAGTAGTCACGGATAAAATTTTGAATAAAAACTGTTACTGCAATCAAAAGATTAATATTTAATATATCTGGTTTTGATGATGCAATTTTAAATAATATTTTTAAAATGAAAAACATACTTATCCAAGTTAATATGAAAATAGTAAGTTTGGAAAAATAATATATATATATATATATATATATATATATATATATATATATATATATATATATATATATATATATATATATATGTTGATGAAAGATCAAAGTATAAAAATATATACTTGTGTGTTTCGTAAAAATTAACTAATGGGTTGTAACATAAAAATGACAATATGATTTTAAAAGTATACACTTTAAAGCTGTCATTTTTATAGAAATAAAATTTCACTTATAAAAATTATTTCATACTACATCAAGTGATATCTATCTATGGAGTAAAGTTCTAATAACTATTTGCCAACATATCTAAATAAACGAAAATTTATAAATTGGCAAAAGTGAAAATATATATTGTAGAATACAAGATAAATATCCTTAAGATGTATTATTATACTGTGTATTAAATGATTGGTAAGAAGAGAATAATTGGAAGATTTGAAATTTCAATAAAAGTACATGAGGTGTCATCTCCTCATTTAATCTTGAGATTCAATCTTTCAAAAGCCAGTTCAGATACACAGTGTAACGATATTTATTTTGGTATTTATTTATTCTAAAATACCGGTTTAAAAGAGGAGGTCGTAAAATATAGAAAATATTTTTAAACGACTCGAGATGATGACATCTGTGGCCACGACCTAGCACCACGGTCGACCGTGGGCATCGACTGTCCGGCCAGCAGATGTCCCCACCTCTCCTCTCTCTTCCTCTATAAATATCACCCCACATAAACACAATTTTCAGCTTTTGCAATCTGAAAATTCTCTCCCTACACACATTCATATCTTGATCTTTTATTTTCAAATATATACTTTTGAGTGTGTTGATTCTTGAAGTTGTTTTCTTCATTTGTAAGAGTTATACAATACTTCAAGATCAAGCAAAAGGGAATCAAGAAAAATACATTGAGTGATATACACTTTGAGTGAATCGATATTTCTTGTATTGAGAGATTATTGTTCATACACCATTGTAGGTGTTTTTGGTGTTCTTGGTGAGGTGTTCTTGAGTGAAGAACACTTTGAGTGTTTTTAGTAGGTTTGACTATTTCCCTCTTAGTTTGTAAGTTTAGTGGTGATAGTTCTTGGTGTAGAACTAGTTGAATCTTCTAGTTGAAGAAGATAGTGTTCTTGGTGAAGAACAAGGAGGTGGATCTAATGTGGATCTTTGGTTGTTATCATCTACCCGTAAAGGTGATTGTACTACGGTGATCTCTTCCGGGTTAAGAGATTGTTGCAAGTGTTGCTAGTGGAAACCTTAACGGAGGTCTAGGCGTGGATGTAGGTTGGAGTTCAACCGAACCACGTAAAAATTTTGGTGTCTTCCTTCTAAACCCTTAACTCTTTAAATTTCCGCACTTGCATTTGCATATTTATTTTTCGCAATCATATTTACATTTCTTGCATTTTATATTTCTGCACTTTATTTCTTATTTCTTTTATTTATTTATTTCTGTCATTTAAATTTTTGTCTTATTATATATATTAATATATATATATATATATATATATATATATATATATCTATCTATCTGGTACATCCATCAAGATTAATATATATATATATACTTATAATAAATATAAATATAAACTCTCATATATATATATATATATATATATATATATATATATATATATATATATATATATATATATATATATATATAGTAATATATATATATATATATATATATATATTTATATATATAAAAATATATATATATATATAGTAATATATATATATATATATATTACTATATATATATATATTTATTATAAGTATATATATATATTAGGGTTTAGGGTTTAGGGTTTAGTAATATATATATATATATATATATATATATATTACTATATATATATATTTATTATAAGTATATATATATATTAGGGTTTAGGGTTTAGGGTTTAGTAATATATATATATATATATATATATATATATATATATGTATATATATATATATATATATATATATATATTACTATATATATATATATATATATATAAATATATATATATATATATATATATATATATATATATATATATTTATATATATATATATATATATAAATATATATATAGTAATATATATATATATATATATATTACTATATATATATATTTATATATATATAAATATATATATATATATATATATATATATATATATATATATATATATATATATATATAAGCACTAATATGTATATTTATATATTTTAAGCCTCTTTTTTATTTCTGCATATTTACCTTCAAGTCGTATATTTATTATTTTATATCAACTAACTTTTGTTTCTCTTGTGTCCCATATTTAATTATTTAATTAAATAAATCGAAAAAGTGATAATAGAAACTATTCAACCCCCTTTCTTGTTTCTACAATTGGTATTAGAGCAAGTTGCTCAACAATTTGCTCAAAAGTTTTAAGAATTTATTTATTAAAAAAAACAACAAAACTTTTCAAATTTTGAGTTGATCCATGGCACAAGTAAACTATATGGAGGGTTGCTCTATGTCTAGACCACCACTACTTGAAACGGGCGGTTTTTGTTACTGGAAACAACGATTTGAAATTTATGTCCAAACTAAGGATAGTGATCTATGGAATATTATTGAAAAAGGGGATTTTAAACCTGTCGATGAAAAAACTTTAACCCCCGAGGACAAGTTACAAATAAAGAAAATTTTTGAAGCCAAACTCATTTTGTACAATGCACTACCACGAACATAATTTGAAAGAGTGGTTATGTGTAAAACTGCAAATGAAATTTGGAAAAATCTTATCACAACTCACCTAGGCAATCCTCAAGTTATGGATTGCAAAATTGATTTCCTAGTCCAAAAATATGAAAAAATTTCTATGTCCGAAAATGAAACTATTGAAGAAGGATACACAAAGTTTAACAACATTGTAACAAGCCTAAAATCATCAGGAGTAAATTATACCAACAAACACTATGTAAGAAAATTTCTTAGGGCACTACATCTAAAGTGGAGACCCAAAGTAACAGCCATAGCGGAATCAAAGGATGTAAACGTATTTCAACTTGATAAACTCATAGGCAACTTAAAAGTCTATGAAATGGTGACAGAAAAAGATAATGAAATCACCAAAAGTAAACCTAAAAAAGTAAAATCTTTAGCTCTCAAGGCAAAAATTGTCAAGGAAATCTCAAGTGAAGAAGATGAAGATGAAGAGGAAAAGTCATCACCCAACGAGAAAGATGATGATGAGTTTGCATTGGCAGTTAGAAATCTGAGTAGATTCTTCAAAAGAAAAGGAAAATTTGTAAGGTATCCAAGAAAGGATACAAAGGAAACAAAGCCCTGGGAAAAGAAAGGAGATCGATTCAAAAGCGAAAGGAAGCAGAATGTTTGCTTCAAATGTGGTGACCCATCCCACTTCATGAATGAATTTCCTAAAAACAACAAGAAGAATGAACACCACAAAGCCTTCATTAGCGGTGCATGGAGTGAAAGTGAAGAAGAACCAAGCAAAGAAGAAGAAGTGTGCCTTATGGCAAAGGATGCGAAAGAGGTACATTATGATTCATCATTTAATAGTGACATATCATTTGACAATGATATAGAAAAAGAATATTATAAGTGTGGAAAGTTGCTTATAAAAGCAACTGATAAGATAGAACTGTTAAATGAGATCATATCCAAGATCACACTTGAAAAAGATACCACAACCTGTGAAAATGATTTACTAAAAGATCTGATTATGGATTTGAAACTTCAAAATGCTAATCTTCAAAAAGAAAATGAGAATTTGAAAATTCACAAGTGTAAAAATGATTTTGATGAAACTAAGCAAAAATTTGAGAAAAGTAGTTCAATGTTGAACGAAATGTTGAAAGCCCAAAAACACTCAAATGATAAATCGGGACTTGGATTTGATCAAAATGAAAACAGTTCATTACTTGATCCCAACAAGAAAATCACCTTTGTAAAAGAAAAAGGAAAAGGACCTGCCAGTGAACCCGTACGGTCGACCGTACACTTTTTCCCTGAAACCATAGGAAAAGTTACCAAGGCTGCTGACCGCGACCATGGTCGACCACGGTCGACCGTGAGACCAAATAGTAAGATAAAACCATTTAACAACTTGTCACAGCCTAGCACATCTCAAACTGTTAAAAATCCCATATCTACTTCTATTTCAGTTGCAACACCTCAACAAATAAGTCAATTCTATGAACCTAGATGAAATGGCTTAGGATACAATCCTATTCAACCTTCCAACACACATTACAAACAACAAACCAATGTGACCAAGAAAAATTATAACTGGAATTACAACATGCGACCCAATAAGAAATCTCACCACACCAGTTATAATAACCACATAAATAGAACCAAGATAAACCACCTGGATCAAAGCAGGATACACCATCATGACCAAAGATGGATAAACAACCATCATTCTCAAAGTAGGAAGAACTTACTCCCAAGGCTGAAATGAAACCACTCTCAGTATTTTCAACCACAATTTAGGACTCGCCAATTTGAACAACACTTTGGTCCTTACATATGGAATAAAATAGGATATTTTGATGCTAACAATCCTGGACCCATGATATATTAGGTACCAAATTTATCACATGTTTAAATATTTAGGAAACTTCGAATGGACATTTGCATTCACATGAATGGATACTTGATAGCGGATGTTCAAAGCATATGACGGGCAACAGGGATCTCTTCTCAACATACAAAGAATATGACGGAGATCACGTTATATTTGGAAGTAATTTAAAAGGAAAAATCATCGGTAAAGGTACCATCTCCTTAGATCAAATTACTTTTAAAAATGTTGATCATGTTGATAACTTGAGTTTCAATCTCATAAGTGTGGGTCAATTGTGTGACAATGATTTAGATGTCACTTTCACTAAACACCAATGTGTTGTCACCAAATTTGATCAAAATATAATTAAAGAAAAAAGAAGTGGATTATATACATGTAGACTAAATGATAATCCATCCATCCAAGTGTGTCTTACTAGTCTAAATGATGATTATACATTATGGCATAGAAGATTAGGACATGCTAATATGAGGCTAATTCAAAAGATTAGCAACCAAGAACTTGTGAATGATTTACCAAAACTAAAATTTGATAAACATTTTTGTGATGCATGTAAATTGGGAAAAAAAGTTCATGCTTCTTATCAACCTAAAAACATGATTTCGACAAAGAAAACACTTGAATTATTTTACACATGGATTTATTTGGTCCATCTTCAATACAAAGCTATGGTGGAAACTTCTATACACTTGTTATTGTAGATGACTTTTCAAGATATACCTGGACATTGTTTTTTAAAACAAAAAATGAAGCTTTTGAAAAATTCAAAATATTAAGAAATAAAATTCAAAATCAGCAAGGTCATTTGATCTTATCTATTCGAACTGATCATGGAAAGGAATTTGATAATGATTTTCAATTTGGAATGTTTTGTGACAAACATGGAATTACTCATAACTTTTCGGCTCCTAGAACTCCTCAATCAAATGGGGTAGTAGAAAGGAAAAACCGAACACTTCAAGAAATGAGTAGAACCATGCTGAATGAACAATCAATTCCACAAAAGTTTTAGTGTGATGCAGTTGCAACATCCACATATATTTTAAACAGAGTCTTGATCAGGCCATTTGTAAACAAAACTCCTTATGAAATTTATAAAGGAAGAAAACCTACTCTCAAACATTTTAAAGTTTTTGGTAGTAAATGCTTCATCACACACACCCAAAACCATTTAGATCAATCTGGGTCAAACATATTTGAAGGTATTTTTCTTGGATATTCATCTACCAAAAAGGCATATAGAGTGTTAAACAAATACACCATGGCTATTGAAGAATCATTGAATGTTACATTTGATGATACCCTTACAAACAAGTATATACCCTTAATTGATGATGAACTTAATGAACAAGAACAAATCTTGATTCAATCAAACAAATTAAATGATGACATACAATCAGGTAAGGATGATTGTTATTTATTACCAACTAAAGGATCAAATGATTCAACTCCTCACACAAAGGAGGTAAAGGATCATCCTATAAACCAAGTAATTGGTGATATTGGTGAACGAACTACTCGATCTAAAGTTCATCAATATAACAAGTAGGGGCATATACATGATATGTGATTATGTATAATATATGCTAAAACATAAATTGAATCAAGCATGATTAAATAAATAAACAAAACAAAAAAATCTGTCAAAGAAAAGTGAATCTGCTGATTGCGACCGTGGACGACGGTCGACCGTGTGCAGCAACAAAAAATATAAAACTTTGTTAAAAAAATTCAAAATTTCAAAATTCAAATTCTATATTCCACCATAAATGCCATATCCCGAAAAATATACATCTGAGATTCTTTTTATCTTCCCAAAAATCTCTTTTTCTTTAACTCACATCAATATCATTAATTCACAATAGCTCCAAATTCAATTCCACCTTTTAACCCCATCCACTCACTCATTTCTACACATTCAAACTAAAGAATCCAAAATTCTCTCCTAAACTCTCTCAATCTTCATCTTCCCCATTGCTCCGGCGAAGATTCCGGCGACTTTTCAAGAATTCCGGCGAAGGATTTTCAAAAGATCACTCACATCCTTGTTCATCTTCTTCACCACACATCATACTAAGGTAGATTTCATCACCATTTTAAAATTTATCCTAAACTATTAAGATATATCTATTTTCAAAAAGATAACCTTACGATCAACTCCTTACGGTCGACCGTAAGATATCCATCACACCATGGCTACATGATTTTCAAAAAAAATAATTTACACTCATGCAACCATTGTGTCACAAACAAAACAATAACATAAACTTCTTCTCACTTTTCTTATTTTAGCCATCGGAAGATCAAAGGGAAAGGAAATAGCCGAATCATCCAACAATCCTAGGAGAAACCCCTCTAGAACAAGACCAACCACACAAACTCAAAACCAAGAAGGCCACCCCAATTCTCCTAAAATCACTATTAATAGGATACCTAAGATTCTAGCGAATAATCGTCCTCTAGTAGCCAACCGACCCATCACCTACGGGAGAACCGTATGTGTAAGTGATTTTGAAGAACAAGAAATTAGACATGTATTCAACCACCTTAACTGGAATGTGTTTCTTGATCATAAAGTTGTTGTTCATCCCGACCATATTAGGGAATTTTATGCCGGATTTCAATTTAATGAGTCCGAAATGATGATCCAACTTAATATGTATCATCAATGGACTTGGCCTATAGCTGAATTTGGTGACCTTCTTCAATTACCCACTAGTGGACTTCGTTTTTACTCCAACATGCATAATCTTAACTTCATCTCACAACTCAATGATTATCACATCACTCCCGAAAGAGTGATTAACACATTATGCCTACCCGAAGTTTCTAGATCAACTACCAAGCTCATAGATGCTCACCTCACCCCTCAATGTCAAGTTTAGCCTAAAATTATTAGTCACAATGTCTACTCAAAGGCTGGAA
Source organism: Pulicaria dysenterica (assembly GCA_947179395.2). Lineage (NCBI taxonomy): Eukaryota > Viridiplantae > Streptophyta > Magnoliopsida > Asterales > Asteraceae > Pulicaria > Pulicaria dysenterica. The sequence continues at coordinate 32,102,005 of OX359289.1, read as the reverse complement.
ATCACAACGATATCCAGACCGTTGTTGCACTCCTCATATATTGTCTCAAAGAAAAACTACACATAGATATGGCCTATTTTGTAGCCAAAAGGATGAGTGGTTTAGTTTCCCATAACAAACGATCCCTTCCATATGGAACCTTACTTGCCCATCTATATCAATACCTTGATCTTCCCTCGGTTGAAAGCTTTCCCAACAAGGAACAACAAATTGATACCCAAACTCTCATCAAAATGGGTCACTTGGGTACCATGAGAGGATCTAAATCAAAGAGAGCAAGGAAAGATGATGAGGAGGAAGGTGAGGAAGGTGAGGAAGGAGAAGAAGAAGAGGTCTCTAACATTGGTGGGTCAACAAGAAGAAGAAGCTATGCATCAAGAGAAGATCTTGAAGAGATGACAAACATGATGAAGAAAAATACCAATGCCTTGAAGAAAAACACATCCATGTTAAACAAACTATTCAATTTCCTTCAAGACAAGTTTGGTTGCGGTGGAACTTCATCTACCTAAGCTGCCAAATCAATGTCTCGTCGATCTCATTCAACTTAGTCTATTTGGTGCCCTATGTGGTTGTTGAACAATATAATCTTATGTTTGTGTGCTCGGGATCTTATGAAGGATCCCTCTAACTATCTTTAAAAGCTTTCAATAAAGTAATTTAGGACCATGTGTGCTTATTTGAATATGATCTCTTCTTGATTAAATAGAAAATTGTGTAAAAATTTCGAACTGATGGTATCACGGTCGACCACGGCTGCATGACTACAACCGTGGGATTTTTGTGATCTCTGCTGGCCGCGACCACGACTGATCACGGTCGACCATGGTCTGCCAGTCTTGCAATTATCTGCGATTATGCTACTTTTGCTGCTATTTTACCATACATGCTCATTACTTATTATATTTATGAGTTTTTAAATCTACAACATGCGTACTAATCCAATGTGTCATAATAAATCATACTTTAGACATTATTACACACTTGGATGGATATTAAATCAAATGGTCAAATATATGTTGTATACCATTTCCTTCCCATATTAATATTTTGGATATTGTTAAAGCTCAACCAATTCATGGTTGCATGCCAAATTTATCCAAACGCATTCTACTAACCCAATCTACCAAAGATTGGAATATTTGTGTTTTTGTTATAAAAATGTTGATAGGTATACTCATATAAGATGATGTCATGCAAATCACCAACAAACCTACAAAGTGGGTACTCAAAATTGAGAAAAATAAAAACTCTATTAAAGGAGATATTACAGTTGTATCAAGGAGATACAAAATTTTATTACAACTATATAACAAATCAAGATTAAGGGAGAGCTATTCCTATAAGGGGGAGCTATGATTAAGAAAATAAGGGGGAGCTGTTAATTTTAAAATAAAGGGAAGTTATGATTAAAAAAAGGGGGAGATATATTATTATTAAAATAAGGGGGAGCTATGATTCAGACAATAAGGGGGAGCTACAATTATTTTTAAAATAAAGGAAATTATGATTAATAAAGTCAGGGGAGCCATTATTATTAAAATAAAGGGGAGCTAACTTGATTTAAGAAGCTCATAATGATTGACGATATAAGGTGACTAGCATCACGAGAAATGGAATCAGGATCCAGTTTCTAACTTTGCAATCATCTTTACCACTAGCATTTATACCTCTTTTCAAAATTTGAAAACTTTGTCTTGAGAAAATCTTAGTGCAATCAAGCAAAGCTTAAGGGGATGTCTCACTTTGAAGATACCAAAAAAGGGAACAAACCTTTTTGATGATGCCAAAGGGGGAGAAGAATCCAAGTGAAGACTCAACAGAAGAGGGTACAACTAGTAAAAACAAGTGGACAGATTTCAAGAAGACTTGATTTGAAGATTCAAATACGAAGACACAAGCTCATCATCAAAGGTCAATTTCTTGAAACATCACACTTATTACCTTTCCATAACATATTATGGAATTATTTACTTGGATTAAATAAAAATTGTCATCATAAAAAAGGGGGAGATTGTTAGTGCAATCAAAAGATTAATATTTAATATATTTGGTTTTGATGATGCAATTTTAAATAATATTATTAAAATGAAAAACATACTTATCCAAGTTAATATGAAAATAGTAAGTTTGGAAAAATAATAATATATATATGTTGATGAAAGATCAAAGTATAAAAATATATACTTGTGTGTTTCGTAAAAATTAACTAATGGGTTGTAACATAAAAATGACAATATGATTTTAAAAGTATACACTTTAAAAATTGTCATTTTTATAAAAATAAAATTTCACTTATAAAAATTATTCCATACTGCGTCAAGTGATATCTATCTATGGAATAAAGTTTTTATAACTATTTGCCAACATATCTAAAACGAAAATTTATAAATTGGCAAAAGTGAAAATATGTATTTTAGAATACAAGATAAATATCCTTAAGAGGTATTATTATATTGTGTATTAAATGATTGGTAAGAAGAGAATAATTAGAAGATTTGAAAGTACAATAAAAGTACATTAGGTGTCATCTCCTCATTTAATCTTGAGATCCAATCTTTCAAAAGCCAGTCCAGATACACAGTGTAACGATATTTATTTTAGTATTTATTTATTCTAAAATACCGGTTTAAAAGAGAAAGTCGTAAAATATAGAATATATTTTTAAACGACTCTAGATGATGACATTTGTGGCCACGACCGAGCACCACGGTCGACCGTGGGCATCGACCGTCCGGCGAGCAGATGTCCCCACCTCTCCTCTCTCTTCCTCTATAAATATCACCCCACATAAACACAATTTTCAGCTTTTGCTATCTGAAAATTCTCTCCTCTACACACATTTATATCTTGATCTTTCATTTTCAAATATATACTTTTGAGTGTGTTGATTCTTGAAGTTGTTTTCTTCATTTGTAAGAGTTATACAATACTTCAAGATCAAGCAAAAGGGAAGCAAGAAAAATACATTGAGTGATATACACTTTGAGTGAATCGATTTTTCTTGTATTGAGAGATTATTGTTCATACACCATTGTTGGTGTTTTTGGTGTTCTTGAGTGAAGAACACTTTGAGTGTTTTTAGTGGCTTTGACTATTCTCCACTTAGTTTGTAAGTTTAGTGGTGATAGTTCTTGGTGTAGAACTAGTTGAATCTTCTTGTTGAAGAAGATAGTGTTCTTGGTGAAGAACAAGGTGTTAGATCTAGTGTGGATCTTTGGTGGTTATCATCTACCCGTAAAGGTGATTGTACTACGGTGTTCTCTTCCGGGTTAAGAGATTGTTGCAAGTGTTGCTAGTGGAAACCTTGACGGAGGTCAAGGCGTGGATGTAGGTTGGAGTTCAACCGAACCACGTAAAAATCTTGTTGTCTTCCTTCTAAATGCTTAACTCTTTAAATTTCCGCACTTGCATTTGCATATTTATTTTTCGCAATCATATTTACATTTTTTGCATTTTATATTCCTGCACTTTATTTCTTATTTCTTTTATTTATTTATTTTTGTCATTTAAATTTCCGACTTATTATATATATATATATATATTTACTTATAATAAATATAAATATAAACTCTTATATACATATATCTGGTACTTACAATCAATATATATATATATATTACTATATATATATATATTTATATATTTTCCGCAATTTACATTTCAAGCATCTTATATATATATATATATATATATATATATATATATATATATATATATATATATATATATATATATATATATATATATCAAGATATATATATATATATATTAAGCATATTTTTTATTTCTGCATATTTACCTTCAAGTCATATATTTATTATTTTATATCTATTAACGTTTGTTTCTCTTGTGTCCCATATTTATTTATTTAATTAAATAAATCAAAAAAGTGGTCATAGAAACTATTCAACCCCCCTTATAGTTTCTACAAAAACTTTTATTCATGAATATTACCAAAACATGTAAAGTTTTGAAGAATAATTGGATTAATAATGTACTCCCTATATTCTAATCTGGAGTAAAGTAAAGAACTAATATTAGTCCATTGTTTCCATTCACGGTGTCTATTTGTGTTTCTATATCGGTTTCAAGTGTAACTTATCACGGATTATAACTTGTAACTACAATATTACTATGAACCAAAAACACACATAGCATTAATTAAAGATTGGTACTTCCACTTGCTTTGCTAGATAGATTGTTTTCGCAAACCTTAAAACAATTCTTGTCTTTCTAATTTTATCATATTCCTCAAACTCGAAACTGGAACAATTCCTTCTTTCTATATATATAAAATACTCCCGTAAATAAACCACTTAGTTACAATGTAGATGTATGACTACTTTCTATTCCAAAAAATAGATAAAATAATAAACCCTTGTTTACTAAACCCGTAAACATAAGATTAGACACTTAGTGTTTGAACACTTATCCAATAATCTATTTATTATTTTCAACACTTCAATCGTTATATATTTGTTAATATTGATGAAGTTGAATTTTAATATATAATTATGACATCTCATTTAAGTCAAGACTTAGACTTAAAAAAGATGCTTCAATACTTTGAAGCACTCTTATTTTGAGCAACTCTCAAAATTGACGTCACTTTGACTTTTTGGGATTCATCATATCACTTGGACTATTTTTGAAACCTTCAAAAGTTTTCGTCTTAAATTATATATATTCATAAAACTCGATAAGCTAATAATTACTGTGTTGTCCGAACACTTATTAGCTTCTACGTGATTATTTGTTCTAGTTAATCAACACTTGATAACTTGGCGTAGGTCAATTACTACTACTAACTATTATGAAAATATCACATTATTTAAAATACCCTATTGACTTAGTCAAAATACCGATTTTAAGTATTAAATCTAAAACTTATATTTCGGATAAGAATCTTAAAGGTGATGAAACCTCAAACTTGAATTTTCCTTATATCCATTATTTCTTATTACGAAATTTGGTTTCTCAAAACTTTATATTATTAAAAGTATACAACACTTGTAAGGATTCTTAGTTAAAACATGTGAGCATTTTAAATCTTGATTATTATAATCATTTTATACTCATAAATGTTATACTTTTAAACACATCACTAAGAAATAATATCTATTATTTCAAGTATTTAATCCTAGTTTAGAAACTTGAACTTGTTTTTATAATTACTTATTAAATAACTTAGTTATACAAACTCTCTAATTTACAACTATATCTTTGTTGTTTTAAATAATTTTGTAAGTTTTGTCAAGCAATATAGTTCATAAAAGTGTATCCAACTATACACCTTTTGCTATTGTATGTACCGGACATTTAAACTTACCGTTCGACGTATTGAACTTTTTCAAACTTTCCATTTTATGTATCAGACCTAATATAGTAGGTCATAGTATGATATGGCGCCGGTTTAGATGGCATGGCACTGACATGATGCTTATGTGGATGCTGATGTGTTTTTCTTCCTTAATTTTTTTTTCAAAAAAATATATTAGTAGTAATATAACAATAATAATAATAATAATAATAATAATAATAATAATAATAATAATAATAATAAATAAACATAATCAATTCGAGATCTGCTTTTTCTTATGTGGTTCGAGATCTGATACATTTTCAAACTCGTCATCATCAATCTGCGATTATGTTATCTTCATACTATGCATCTTCTTCTCCAAGAATTTCATGTGCTTCAGTTCAGATTTCGTGAATGTAGATCTCACAAGAACGAAGGGAGAGAACATTTTAACAATCGATTGTCATCTGATTAGGGTTCGTGTGAGTTCAAGATCTGCTTTGGGTTCATGAATTAGGTTCGTTGTCGATTTCAAGATCTGCTTTGGGGTTACAATTTCAAAAAGGCAAATTTCAAAATCGATTCCGTCGGGGATCCATCTTCACATCGCATCAAATATTCCATTGATGCAGATATGTTCGTTCCACAAAGAGGCGATTCGAAAACCCTAGACTAGGTGTGGTTTAATAATCCATTCTGTTTTAGGGTTTTTATTCTCTTTGGTTGAAATCTTATTTTTGGTGATTTTTGGTGGTTTAGTAATATATTTAGTTTCTTGTTCTTCTTGATGTTTCAGATGTGGTTTAATTTCATTTCTTGTTCTTCTTGATTGTTTGCAATTCTAGTTTGTTGCAATTTCAGTTTGTTGTAAGCTGATGTATGTGTTGTTCCCAAATTGTGAATAATACTAACTTAAAGAAATATTAAGTGTGGAAATAGTAATTATAAGAACAGTGAGAAATGTCTAAGGTTGTTAATATTGATATAACAAACTTATAGACTGGAATTTAAGAAGAACAGACTTCTTAAATTCAATTGAAAACTCAAGAATAAACTTGAAAGAAAATACAAGCACAAAGCTATTGCTATCTGAACCTACAGAATGAGTAAGCCACTCTTCTCAACAAAGAGAAGAGTATTTATACATTTCCCTTATCAATCCTAGCCGTTGATATAGTGACACTCGTCACAATCTTGTAGACTGATAAGTAACAGATTCTCATCACGCAATACTATCTTGAAAGTGACAGTTGATGACGTCACTGAGAGGACTATTTGCTGAAGACAGACTTCAGTAAACCTTAACTGAAAGTTTCAGTGATGAAACTTTCAGCTCTTCAGATGCGAACATCATTTGTGCGTTGAGACGTTTCTTCATATAGCTTCTTCTACTGAAATCTTCTTCGAAGACTTCAGTGCTGATGGAATGTAAACAAATCAAGATTAACAATCTCCCCCTATTTGTTTATAATCCATCATTATTTAAAAAGAATAAACAAATAGAACTATTTACTCAATAGAACTCATATGTACATGATCCAAACTATCTTGTTTTTGGAGTCTTTTCATTTTTCAATGTTTTTGTAATTTTCAGATATCCAAGAGTAAAGAAAACAGTACATACTGAGAGTAAAAACATGGAGATAAAATACATGTAAAATCAAGAACTCTTTGAAGGTTTGTGTGCTTGAGTACTCTCTATAACTTTGGCTTTTTCTTCCCACATTTCAGTGTCAGGATCTCTGGGCTTCTTGACGCCGAACAATTTTACAATCTTCATGTAAACGTCAGCTGTATCAGGATCCCTTGTATCAAAGTAGGATGTAATTGCCTTTAGATGCATCCAGTCAGCATTGTTCAGTTCTGACACTCTCTGAAACCTTGGTCTGTCAAAAGCATCTTTGAAGAAAAATCCTCTAGGATTCTTAAGAACCTGTTTGTCAATAAACACGAAACCTTGAGGGATTGAACAATCCATATTTCTGCAATTTGGAAGAATACCAGCAGCCATAAGCTTTATAGTCTCTTCTTTAGATCTTCTAGAAGATTTTCTTCTTTTTTTCTTTGTTGTTTGATCCTTTTCTAGGTTTTCAGAGTCACCTTCAGTAGGTTGATATCGTTCCTTCAGTTTATCATAGGATTCTTGCAGATAAGAAAGCCTTCTTTTAACTGTCCTAACAAGTTCAGTTAGTTTCAGTTTGTTCAAACATTTTCCAATTTCAATCCATTCAGAGAGACTTAATTTTGTAAGATTGGTATGGGTGACGTACTGAACTTTGAGGCGATTTTTTTTCCTTGAAATCTCCACTATGATTCCACGTTTCTTTTTTGTGACTCTGACTGCTGTGATTGGATCAGGATTAACTCTGTTAGTTTTAGACTCAAACCATTCCTTCTCCTTTTGTTCTCTGACTGCTTTTGCTTTTTTCTTTTTAATCCTTTCCTCTTCAACTTTTCGTTCTACTGCATGTTGAAAGATTGAGGAGACATTTTCTTCGAAGCTTTTTGCTGTTCAGCTTCAAGTTCAGCAGTCCTTAAGGCTTCTGCTTCAGATAGCTTTTGTAATCTAGCTCTTTCTTCAGCTAACTCTTTTTCTCTTCTATATTCTTCCAAGGTCATACCGAAAGCAGCAACTTGTTCTTCTTGAGTGAACATATTTTCAGATTTTTCTCCCCCTGTTTTGGACACCGGATTTCTAATTGCCTTCATGCTGTCAAACATTAGTTTCTCAATGTTGACAACCTTGGGTTTCTCAGTTTCAGTGCCATCTGAATCACCTTTACCTTTATCAGGATTTTTGATAGGTGAGGTAGCTTTTTCACTTATAACTGAAGAGAACTCAGTTTTAGGAATTATCAGTGAGAACTGCTCCAGATATGTTGGTTTCAGAATATTGGAGGTTAGTTCCTTAGGACTAGGAACATCAATATTCATTTTTGTTTCAGAAGCTGAGAGTGAACTTCCAGCAGTGAGAGGTGCATTGGGATGTATAATCAAGGCTGTCTCAGGTTGAGTGATGTTCTGTGGGGAGGATTGAATCATCAAGTTAAACTCATGCTCAGGAGTTGACCTTTCGGAGAATTTTGTGTTGCTTTCATCTCCTGGTTCACTTAGGGATTCCTCAAAAATTCTAAATAACTTTTTCCTTTCTTTTTCGTTTCTGTCTCTGATCACTGAGTATTCCTCAATCGTTTGTTTCATCCGACTGATTTCTTCCTTATCTCTAAAGACTCTGTTTTCCTTTTCTTGATGTTTGCTCTTATTGCTTTAGCCACAAATGAAGATCTCAAAATTTTATCCCCCTTAGAAGCTGAGGAGGAGACTGTAGCAGCTTCTATCCTTTGTAATCTTGGAACAATGTGTTTGTTTAGTGTGGCTAACAGCATATGTTGCATGTCTTTCAGGACTACCTTTTTGTGATAGGACTGAAGATAGCGTTTGGAAGGATATGCTTTCAGTGAGTCTCGAAGTTGTGAGATAGTATCAGTAAAGGATTTCAGAAATGTGGCTTGAAAGGATGAAAGAGACTCAGATAGAGATGACGGAGAGGAGGAAAGCTGAGATAACACATCCTCGTAACGTTTATTACCATTGGCAATATAGTCACGAAGTTGTTTAAAAAGAATGACCCGAAGTTGGTTGTAAAACTGAAACTCCTTATTCAAGGTACTGATGTAGTCTACCAAAAGTGCAGTAAGGAGTTTAATTTCGTCAGCGAAGTTGACATTTGACATATGCTGAATATTGAACCGATGAAATTCTCTGGTGATTTGACTCTGAAGAAGATGAATGGTATCATCGAGCTTTAAGTAAGCATCAAGAACAGACATTGAGTCGTCAATAACTTCAGTAGGTGAACATATTATGGGAGGTGACAGAGGGGTTGTTGTTTCAGCAAGAAAGTCGTGATCAGTGGAAGAAGAGGAGGTTTCAGATTTGTCAGAACCGTCATGAGGATCGGTTACTGATTTTTCAGAGAATACGTGTTTTAGAGAGGGAAACTGAACATTGTAGTCAGCAGAGATTTCTTTCCCAAAAACCATCAGTCGATCAAGATAAGCTTGATTGGCAGTGGGAGGTAGAAGATTGACATGATACTCAAAACCAGAGACAGGATCCCAAATGAGACCTTGTTCTTTGTTTAAATTTTTAAAAGAAATTGTTGTAAGTGGGGTAGGTATAGCCATAGAAACATTTGGGTTTAATGAATCATCAGGGGCTATATTAGGCTGTGCTTCAGTAGTAGTTTTGTGTATAACGACATCTTCATTAGCATAAGAAGTAGCCGTAGGTTCAGTTGGGTTAGCTAAACCATCAGTGGCCAAGATGGGAGAGAAGGGAAAAACTTCAGTGTCAGGGATATCTGAAACATCATGAGTTATGGTTTTCTCAGAACCAGATGGTTTATCTGATTCATCATTGAGGTGAAATACATCAGACTCAGAGGGTTTGGGTTATGAGATATCATTTGTATTGGTAAAATCCATAAGATCAGTTGGGACGACGAATCTATCAAGGGATTGTAGCTGAACTGTAGTTTCAGTTGGTGGTACTGAAACGTTAGCAGTAGTAGTGGCATCTGAAGCAGGGGGATTTACTGCAACTGAAGTGGTGAGAACCGTAGTTGAGGGTGTGATTTCCTCAACATCATTGGTTTTTTTAGCCTCTGAGTGTGAGGGAATTTTACACTCATCATTGGTAGAAGGTGATTGAGCAACTTTAACAAACGGGTTGACGAATGTATCATTAGTTGCAAAGGCAAACCCAAGAAGTTCAGTTGGTGCCGCTGAACTCTGTGAGGGCTGAGAAGGGTGTGCTTCAGAGTCGGTCTGGTGTTGAGCCGATACATCACGAGCAATAGTGTGGACCAGTAAACTAGTTGGGTCGACTAGAGTACTAAGGGTCTGTGATGCGAGTGAAGTAATTTGAGCAGGGGAGAGAGGACTTACAGTGGAAATTGGATAAAAAATGATCGACTTATCTGTTGTAGTAGGTGCTGAAAGTCCAGTCGAGGAACTTTTGTGACGAAGGATTCGTGGTGTTTTCCTTTGAGAGTCAGCAGCAGATATAGTCTGAACATTAGTGTCAGCAGGTGTTGTGTCAGATGTATCAGGAGAAGAAGTTGGGGTGTTACGCTTTAGTCATTTTGGTTGAACATAAGGACTTGAATCGGATGCCCCTTTTGCGGATGAAGTCTTTTGAAGAAGAACTCCATGTGATGTGGGCACAAGTTCATAATGGTGACTGAAGCGGGTACCTTGAGTAGCCGTCGCTTTTTCTTCTTTGGGGCAGGTATTGGTTCAGCTGAAGAAACAACAGTCTGTTCAATTGCCTCTGAATCTGAAAGTGGAGCAACAAGTTCAGCAGAAGTTGATGGTCAGACTGAAATAGCAGGAGAGATATCCATACGAGCATATTCCATCATAGCTTCAGTGAGCGGTATGGGATCAGCAGAGCCAGTACTTGTCCAGACAGAATTTGGGAGAGAAGATAACTCAACCGGATGCTTGGATGAATAGTATTATGATCGTCGCAGCAGTTGACGAAACAGCAAGGATAGAAATCGGGGAAAAGGAATGTGGGAATTGCGCTTTTTCATCTTTACAAGTGATAGAAGAAGACCAAAGACAAAAGAAGCATAGTCTACCTTTGTGCTGTACATCAGCGCATGACCTAGACTAAGCACATTTTCAGCCACCTGATCCATTCCTCCAGTTTTGGCAGTCATACAGAATGTAAGTATACTGAAGAAACTACCCCATACCGTTGGTAACTTGTTCCTGACTAAGGTTTTCCCCTTGATGTAAGAAGTTGCAGGAAGTTTCAGATATGCGGCAATGAGATCCTTGGCTGATTTTGTGTAAGAAACACAAGGAGACTCATCATCAGTGGGAAGATAAAGTGCTTTAGCAAGAAGGTATTTATCAACACGGCATTTTTGCTTACCGTTCAGCAGAGTGAAAGAGATTTTAGGGTTGTCAGATGTCTCATCAATCACAGTGGCTGTCATCCAAAATTCACAGAGGTGTTCTTCAAACATGGGGATTTGGGTGGACAAGGCATAGTTAAGAGGACAATGGCGGAAAAAGTTAATGAGATTGAAGAATTCGGATGTTGCAGGGACAGGGGATAGTGAAATAAAGGTATTGTTTGATTTGTGAACAATCTCAGCATTGGAGATGATTGGTACAACTGATTCAGGAAGATGAAAACACAAGGTTGCTGGGCGTGACATGATGTTTGAGAGAAGAAAAATGTTGTCGAAAGAGAGGAGAAACATTAGAAAGAAAGATGAAGAAGACGATATAGCGTTTTATAGGTTTAGAGAAAGAGAGCGGTTAACGGAGAATAGAAAATGGGACGGTGATTTCAAAAGGTGGGTCCTATTTGATTGATATTCAACCGTTGGATGAAACCGCAAAAACTAACCACAGTTAAAAAGAAACGAAACTAAAGACATCAAACATAAGGAATATTATTTAAAATGTGCAAACAACTAAAAGGCTGTTAACAGGGTATTTTAGTGTTGCGAATGTTTATAATTTTTTATTATTAGCAATTAATGACTGTGAACTGAAAGGCTGTCAATCAGGGTATTTCAGTTAAACAACATTAAATGAGAATAATTAAGAATTACATTGACTTATGTAATTTCATCTTCAAACATGTTCTTCCTATTTTTCTTCAGCTTACAAAGAATAGATTTCTAGTTTAGGGTTCATTTGTTCAAAGGTCGATTTCCAGATTTGATTTCTAGTTTTGTGTTCTTCTTCAAATATTCTTCCTGTTCTTCATTATTTATAATTTTTCTTTTGATTTCTCGAAGAAATTATAATTAAAAATTATTTAGTGATGCGTAATATTAAAAATTAAAAAAAATTAAAAAATTGCATGTTACCAGGAGAATAGGTAACACAATACACTTAATGGTAACTTTCAAAAAGTTTGATACATTAAATGGTAAGTTTGAAAGTTCAGTTCATACAATAGAAAAAGATAAAAAGTTGAATATACTTTTATGAACTAAACCCTTAATATTAATATACTTTAATATCCATAAATAATGCATGAGATCAACCACAAATATGTCAAGACTTTGACTTGTTAGTCCACTTCTAGTCAACCTTGACTAGATAGATTCCCAACACACGTGCAAGGATATAATTCAGTAAAATTTAAAAACCATAATTTCAAAATTTTCATACATCTTGAACTATAGAAATATCGTTAAAATTTAAAACTATGAATTATTTATTATCCTATATCTTTCCGCCGGATCCTTCCATTCTTGGCATCTTCACTTTCCTTGGATTTGTAATAAACGATTGCAAATGTCAAAACCACTTATAAATATAAGTTGAAAGTAAATACTTAAGTTAGTCACAAAATCTAGCTGGGTGTTGGACTTATCACCGCTTTCGTGACGCTTCGGGAAATTGACTTTGTAATGGCTAACCTCACCGCACTAGAAGCACCGATTCTCGGCTCTTGTTTTTTTTACTTGACTTTCTTGCCCTTGCAATTGTCATTGCCATTTCCCTTAGCCTTGGGGGATTGTGACTTGGCTCGGTTTTACCCTTGCCCTTTTCGCTGCTCCATTTCCTCTTGTTCCCACTTCCGTTATCCATCATGAGGACTTAGTCTCGATATTCAACCCAGTAGTCTTGAGCATCGAAATAAGCTCAGCTATGGATTTCTCCATGTTGTTCATGTTGTAGTCGACTATAAAAGGCTTATAGTCATCTGACAACGAGTTGAGTATCATGTATGTTGTTACCTGCAATGGGACTGGGTGTCCTAGCTTTTCCAGGTGGTCCATGTGCTCTTTCATCTTCATGACGTGGGCACTGACCGACGTCCCCTTTGTTTGTCCCAAGTGATTCAGGTATTAAGCTATAAGATCATGACAATGGCTAATTTAATCTAATGATGTAGAGAGAATGTGTAAAACACCATATAAACACACACTTAAGAACTTGATTAAATTCCAAAGTCTTCTAATTACACTTAGTCATCTAGCTTATATACTCCTCAGAGTATTACATATTAAACCCTTCTAGTTTGTACATTGTACAAACTTCACGCACAATTTAATCTTCTAGTCTATACAATAATAAATCCTAACAATCTCCCCATTTGTATTAAAATGGAAGATGTTGGTCATTTCAACATCTAACGAACTCTAACAATCTTCCCTTACATATATGCAGATATTCTTTTTTTGTCTGCATTCTCTAGAAGCTTTCAGGGACAAGACTTGAATGAATTCTTTTTGAATCTTCAGTTTTTTGATTTGATGTCTTCAGATTGTCTTCTCATCTTAAAAATTAAGACTCCTCAATTTTAAGAATAGTCTTAACTTTTTAGTCTTGATGAGAATATGAATCTTGATAGCAGACAGTAACATCCTCTTTCTTTAGTCTCCCTGACTTGTACTAGTAACCTAAGGCTTTTCAACCTTTGGTTGTATGAATGGTTTTGCATGTAGTGGTTTTCAGCATACACACTGTCTTCAACATCCATTAATCTTGAGTCTTCAAACAAAATGAATTGAACTTGTATGAACACAAACTTTGCTTTAGGAAGTATAATTGTTCTCTCCCTCTTGAATGTAGCTCTTGACCTTGTTTATATCTTCAGAAACTTCTTGAACTTTCAATCAAACATTTTCAATATTTTGAACTTGAACTCTTTGTCTATCTTGTAAACAAATATATTTTCTTCTTTGATCTTTTCTCTATTCCCCCTTGACTTGACATATGTGATTTTTCAAAGTTTAGCTTTATTTGTGTGTCCTCCTCAACATATGAATCTTATCTTCTTTATGATAGGTTTTGTGTGCATGACCGTCGAACCATGATGTCACGTTCAATGCCATGAGACACTCAAGGGTCACACCTATGAGGGCATGTAATCCGAGAACTGATGCAACCACAATCGGGAGAACGGTTTTGTCATATATATATATATATATATATATATATATATATATATATATATATTCGACCGTAACATATATGTATGTGGTTCCTTGATTTGATCATGGATGTATAATATGAATGTATTGTTACCTTTGTTTATTCATATTATTATTGTTATACATATCGATATATATATATATATATATATATATATATATATATATATATATATATATATATATTATTGTTTATTCATATTAATATTATTGAGTGCCATTTTATGTATTATCATTATACAAGCGGTAGATTGTTGCAATATGTAATTATGATAAGGTTAAGAGAATCTCGATTTCACATTTAGGAACATATAGTTTATTCATTCATTATGAGACAATCCTTAGCATACAACACACACATCATATGCTTATATACCTATAAGGTAAATTTACAATAAGCACCCTCAACTATTGTCTGAACTCTTATTTTATTATAATAATACAGTTATAACACATACCTTTACTATGAGAAAAAGAGATTACTTTCATAAAATTCGTTAAAAATAGAGCAAACAAAAAAGAAAACATATATAAAATAACATAATAATAAAAACAATAAGGCTAGTATTATTTAATAAATTAGAGTAGGTGTCTGTGTAATACACATATTTATTTAAAAAATGATAAATATTATATATTAATAAAAATATAATAAATGATTATACAATGTGAAATAAATGAGAATATAAAAATTGACGACATACACTCCAGATGATTAGTAGAAGTATCCGCGTGGTGGGAGGGATGACGGATATAAAAAGACGTGATTGTATTAAAAATATTTAAAATGATTATAAAATATTTTAAACTTATAAAACTAAGAGTTTGGTTAAATATAATATGTTGAAATGTTATATAGTGTAACAAGATATTTGTAAATTAGGGTGAACAAATACGATATTTTAATTTTTAAAAAGGACATATATGGAATTCTGTCTAATAATTATTTAGATTCAAAATAACGTCAAAATTCAATCTAATTTTGACCAAAGAAAAATCAAAATTTGGTTTTTTTACTAAAATGAATTATTCATATTTGATAACTAAACTTTTTTATGTAAACAAATAATGAGAACTGTCTAATAA
This sequence comes from Pulicaria dysenterica, assembly GCA_947179395.2. Lineage (NCBI taxonomy): Eukaryota > Viridiplantae > Streptophyta > Magnoliopsida > Asterales > Asteraceae > Pulicaria > Pulicaria dysenterica. The sequence goes on along the minus strand of OX359289.1, from coordinate 32,086,637 downwards.
ATTTTAGTAATTTTACTTTTTTATTTAAATTAGAAGAAGTTTATTATAGGTAAAAGAAATATTATATATTATAACATTTATGAGCAACTATGAACAATAACTCATAAATGTTATTTATATATTGTTTTTACTTGAGATTTAACAAATCTTGGGTATGGTGGAGTGGTAAGTCCATTTGGCATTTAACTAAATGGTATAAGGTTCAATGTCCATCAATTACAATATATGATTTTTTTTCTTATTTTGATCAAATGGGCCGCATACCGTTTACATCTGAATTTTGATTGCTTTTTCTTATTTATAACTGCAGGGCCTTCCAAGTTTTACCTATTTATTTAGGGTTTAGTTTCAAAAAGTATACCAAACTTGTCACTTTTTGTTATTTTATATATCAATCTTTCAAAACTACCGTTTAATGTACCAAAATATGAAAAATCTACCATTTAGTGGTATATCAGGTCACGTGCTTACGTGGAACAGGTTTTGATGACAAGGCGTGTGACTTGGAGGATGACATGTTATTTCTTTGTTTTAAATTAATTAAAAATAATAATAATAATAATAATAATAATAATAATAATAATAATAATAATAATAAAAGAAAAGGATGCTTCATCTGAGTTCATCATCAGGACTTCATCACATCTAGACTTCATCGATGGACAATCACCACCTTCGATTACCATATAGACTTCATCTTCATGCTTCATCTTCATCTTCATAATTGTACCATCGACTGAAACCCAAATCGTTCAACTGAGGTAAGTTTAGGGTCTATGCTTATCGATTCAGGGTCTCTGTTCATACGATTTAGGGTTTCTGTTTGTACGATTTAGTGTTTCTGTTTACAGTTTAGCGATTTGGATTTCTGTTCATACGACTTAGGGTTTTTGTTTACACATTAGAAATTTGGTTTTCTGTTAGCGATTTGGTTTTTGTCCATACGATGGATTATGGATTTCTGTTTACCGATAGCGTTTTGGTTTCCGTTAATAGATGGATTTCTGTTAGCGATTTGGTTTCTGATTTATGTTCGATCCACCATCAGATTTGGTTTCTTACGATTTGGTTTCTAGTTTGTAATGTTCCTCATGGTGTTTTTGTGTTCGTGATGGTGTTCTTGTGTTCTTCCTTTTAATCGATACAAATAAATTAAAAATGACATGGCATATGAGATGGAATATTAAAAGATAAAAATAAATAAAAAATAATAGATAATACAGGCAACCTGAACAAGAGGTAACCCCAATACATCATTTGGTAAATTTATAAAGTTGGATACACTGAACGGTAGTTTTGAAAAATAGGTATACACAATAGCAAAACGTGACAAGTTCGATACACTTTTTGATACTAAACCTTTTTATTTACAATTTAATATTTAATAATAACTTAATATAATATATTTAAAGCAAAGAGATGTTTCTAATTTTATGTTTTTCAAATATATTTTATTTCATGATTTCTTTGAAGTAATACCATAATTTTACAAAACTAAAAAAACATATTTCATACTTTTTCCTTCTATTTATCTTTTTACTCACAAGATTAACATAAACGTCAAAATTAATGGAAGAGATGTATAAAGAGAATAAGTGAATTCTACATGTCATCTTGTGGTGGGTAAGGAGATAAAGTAGAAAGAAAAAGTAGAAAGATATATCATTTTTCTTAGTAATAGTTGTTTATATTAATGTTAATTATATAAATCTGTTTAAAATCTTGAAGTCTTTAAATTATTATTTATAGAGTTATTTAGATACATTTAATAAAAATTTGAAGTAGTAATATACATTCAGAACAAATACAATAGTAATTTTATCTCACCGCGAAGTACGGGTGATATTTACTCGTTACATATTAAGGGATAGGTAATCAAACTTTCAATAATATTAATTAAATATGTTTTATAGGTAATGTTATATTAATTCTCGTAAATTTAAAATTTTTTATTACAGATAATTTTTATGAATGTTAGTTTTCAAAAAATTACAAATACATCGTATTACGGATGACATTAATTAAGATGGTTTTTGTATTTTCTAAATGTTGACTAAAATGTCTTAAGATTATAAATTGATTAAAAATGTTAAAACTAAATTTCAATATTTATCAAATAAAAGTTTAGATTTAATAATTAAATTATTTAATATAAATCAATGACTATGATTATTTTATAATTCTAATTCAAGTTAATTTTTATATACATTAGAATATTATACTCATGGGCTTCATTAATCACTAGTGATGTGTCCGCGTAATGCGGCGGCGGCGATTAAAGAACTATGATGATGAATACTTGTGGTGATGAATATGGAGGAGACAATGATGTTTATGAATAAAGTCTGAATGTTACAATAAAATTGAAATAATTTAGATAGTATTATTCATCGAATTTATGTTTTAGGAAAGTTTTTATTTAATAGGGGGTAATATTGTTTATACAATTTACTTAAAAGTCATAGGAGACACTTAAATAAAATTAATATTATATATTAAATTTTAAGATTATAAGTACTATTAAAAAAATTGAAATTTATGCTTTTAGAGAAAAAGAAGTTATAATTAGTATTAATTAAAACATTTATTGTGGGAAAAGAAGATTGTATGCTTTTAAGAATTGATGGTTGAGATTAATATAAATAAAATTAAGGGTGGAGATTCAGTTTTGATTAAAAAATTAAGAACTCTTAATTTTAAAAGAAGAGAGAATATTGTATGCTTAATATAGTAGTATAGATATAGATTAATATCAAAAGAAGATTAAATTAACATAATCGAGTTTATCCTCGTCATAACACAAGCACATATGATTATGAAGTGCAGTTTCCTTTTTTAGAAAGAAAAGTCGTCTTTAATCAATGAAGAGAGTTGACCAAATACACTTGAAAAGTTGCCGATGATGGCGCAGCAACATATGCAAAGATCACTATGGTAAGCTTTGACTTTTTGTCAAGAAGTGATGTTGACTTTTTACTATTTAAATATAAAATTTCAACTTAATGAGTCAAAACTTAGCCAAAGTTGCAAGAATTGTAAAACCAAAAAAAAAAAAAAAAACAAATTACACTCCACAAACATGTTTAATTTTATCTTATTATTTTTATTTATTTATTTATTTGTTTTTTATTTATGTATCATAAAGAGTGAATTTTTAAAAAATACAATGTAATGTTAATTTTTTAAGAGACAACATGAATTTTTTATAGTAACATGGTTCTAACAAAAATAGCAACATCCTTATTTTACAAAAGTGAGGTGATGTTTACATAATAAAAATGGATATACATAATAAATTTATGAATTATCAATTTGTATTATGTGTAATTAACTTATTAATTTGTTCCTAATAACTAAAAATTGTTGTTTACGAATCTAACTTCTTTTTAAAAATAAAACATGAGTATTGCATATTTTTCTTTGCCAAAAAAAAGCATTTTACTATTTTCTAAAAAGTTAAAATTATATTTTTTACTCCTACCACACGAAATCCATATTAAACCATATAAATCCCAAATAAAAGACATAAACCTAGATTTGATCATTATATCTCTAGTTTATGTTGCATATATGTTATATGTTCATATAAACATTTAATTTTAACATCAATGTTTATTGTATATATTATTGATAGAAAACATTTTCCCTTTAAACCAATATAAGTTAGGAGATTTACATGTTTTAGATTCATTAATTTTTTTTTTTGCAAAAACCTCTTTGTTAAGAGATTTACATGTTTGAAGTTATTGTGCTATATTGAAATATAAAGTCCTTAAATTGTAACATCCTGAAAATGGGTCTAGTTGTGCCTAGTTGTACCTCGTGGTTAGATGGTTGTACCTTGACTTTAGTTAAGTATTTTAGTTGTTAACCAATGTTATTAGTAGGTTAAAGTGGGTATGTGAGGTGTTAGATGTAAGTCAAGGTTAATGTGTAAAAGTGATAAAATGTTAAATGGTTTTAGATAATGGTTCCAAAAATATCTCCGTTAGTGAAAACGGACAAACCTAAATTTAGTTACAAGTTTAGTAGGGGAACAAAATACCCGCGTTTGGATATTAGACCCTTAAGTCGGTCTTTCCTGTTGTTCTTGTGTATATCAAAAGCAAAACACACACAATACACATACATACATACGTGACTACACACACACACCTTAGCTTCGCAACTTTGAAGAGAGAAAACAAGGGAACTACAATTGCAAGAGAATTTAGTGGCTCAAATATGTTACTCCATCTTCTATACATCTTGTAAGTAGTGTTCTTGATCTTTAAACCTAGTTCTTGAGGTGTTAAGGGGTGTAGAGTCAAATTGATGGTTTAAATGGTGAATAGATGTTGGTTTAATTCAAGAATTATGTGGTTTACTACAGGGATTTACAGGGTGCAAACATGCACAGCGGAAATAATACAAAACTTGTAAATCCTGTTGCCAGGATCCCAAATGGATCAGATGGGAAAAACAATACCATAAATCATTACCAGATATAAAGATCATACAATATTCACAGGTTTAAAATAGGTTTATCAAAAAGATAGAAAATATACCCTGTGACTGCTGAAAGGGGATACACAGCTACTACACCACGTGAACAGGCTGTTAGACCGCTTACCAAATAATACACGAGAGTAGAAATCCCACGTTTGTGTAAACCGCCAAAATCCGCCAGCTTTTGGCTAAACCCTATCGCCGGCGAGGAAGCCCACCGCCGCAAAGGTGGGGTCTCGGCCTAGGGTGTGTACGCCGGAAAAAGGAGAGCCGCCGCAGGGCACCACCGCCGTTTGCCGTCATCCGTCGCAGGGAAGCCGCCTAGCCGCCGTACGCTGCGGCCATTCACCGTCGACCACCGAGTTGTGGTGGTTGGTGTTCTGCCGAGAGAGATAGAGAGAGTGTGCCTTGGGGTTGGTTTTGTGAATTATGAATTGATTAATTAGAAAACTAGGGTTTGTCTCATTTAAATATCAATTTAAATGGACCAAGCCCATGGACCTTAAACCCGGTCCGTTTGATCAATAAACTTTGATCATTAATAAAAAACAACCCCTCTAGTTTAGTTAATATTAACTAACTGTTAATTAATATTTTTCCCAACCAAACCTAATCTATTAAATATTCAACTAATATTTAATATTCTCTTTCAATAATAAATATCCATTTATTATTTCTCTCTTTCTTTTTGTTATAATTAAACAACTGTTAATTATAACCTTTACACACAATGCATTGTTTCCTGGTTCATTATTTGGGTGTGCAGCTGTGTGACCCTTTAGTGACTTATAGTGTCCATGGATGTGATGACACGTGTACACTATCCCTGTAAACTCCCTTGTCGATCACGGGCCTAAGAAGGTCCCTAACCAGACACTTAGGTTAACCATGACTATAAGTTCTCTTATGCCCATAGATTATGTAATCACCCTTTTGGATTACCCGGCTTTTCCTTTCGCATCGCGATATCCCTTAATGTGGATTTCAGACATGAAGCACGTGATCTATTCTAAAAAATCCAGATTATGTTTCTCTACTTTTGATTTTGACTAACTGCAGTTGTGGAATTACCAAATGATGTCCATCATTCTATCCGAGCGCGGTCACACATTTCATTTAGTCTCAACCGTCAAGGGGCCCCGGAATATCTCTTCTCTACAAGAGAAGGTGCAAATCCCATCTTGGCTGCTTGCATTTGAGCACACGTCTTCCGCTGCACCCAGATACGCCCGTTATTACTACCCAGTTATGGTGTAGCGTTAGAACGTTCCAAAGTATAGAAGTCCTCGTGCCCCAAACCAAACATCTCAGGTCTAAGGACAACCAATCAGGTAACTCATGTCGAAAGGCTCCACGAAGTTAGACTGATGCAGATCACCTCCAATATTTGTACCCCTGACAAATATCTATAAATACTTGATCACATCCCTTGTGTTGTTATTCTCTACCTGAATAATCCAACAAGTATTTATAATAGCGTTAGTATCACCCTAATGTGGCTCCCACCGCATTAGGTAGCTACGGAGTGATTTTGAATACCAAGACTTGTATATCATTGATGAATAAATATGCTAGAAGTACAGAGATATTGAAAAGATTATATTAAACCTCCTATTTCCATGACACATAAATGTTTAATACATAATCATAAACCATAAATATCAATCCATAAAGTTTTAATAAAATACTGAAAAACTAGGTGATAGGTCCGATGTACTGCATTCCTATGGAACTAGCATGTCTCTCATGCTTCTCTCTAGTTAGCGCCTTGGTCAACGGATCAGTAACGTTGTCCTCTGTTGGTATCTTGCATATCCTCACATCTCCCCTTCCGATGATCTCTCGGATGATGTGATACTTTCTAAGTACGTGCCTGGTCCGCTGGTGATCTCTTGGTTCTTTCGCTTGCGCCAAAGCTCCCATATTATCACAGAATATATCAATCGGTCTAGAGATACTGGCAACCGCTCTAAGATCCGAGATAAAATTCCGTAGCCAAACCGCTTCTTTTGCCACATCACTTGCCGCAATGTACTCAACCTCTGTAGTTAAATCTGCTATAGTATCTTGCTTCTGGCTTTTCCAAGATACAACTCCACCATTTAGGGTAAAAACAAACCCTGACTGCGACTTAAAGTCGTCTCTGTCTGTTTGGAAGCTCGCATCTGTGTAACCAGTAATACTGATTTTATCCGTGCTTCCGCCAAAGACCAAGAACATATCCTTTGTCCTTCTCAAATACTTGAGAATGCTCTTGACAACCACCCAATGGGGTTCACCCGGATTTTGCTGGTACCTACTCGTAAGGCTTATGGAGTATGCAACATCGGGCCTAGTACATAACTTGGCATACATAATTGATCCTACTGCCGAAGCATAAGGAACCGATTTCATCCTCTTTTGCTCCTCTGGAGAAGTAGGGCATTGAGCCTTGCTAAATGGTATACCAGATCTCATAGGGATGAATCCTTTCTTGAAATCTTCCATCTTAAAGCGTTTCAACACTTTGTCTATGTATGTACTCTGACTAAGTCCAATCAGCCGTCTAGATCTATCTCTATAGATCTTAATACCAAGTATGTATGCGGCTTCTCCTAGGTCCTTCATCTAGAAACATTTGCCTAACCAGGATTTTACTCCTTGTAATGCTGGCACATCGTTTTCTATGATCAGTATGTCATCCACATACAGGACCAGGAAGATTGCTATGCTGCCATTGAACTTCGTGTAAACACAGGACTCAAACTCGCTTTTGGTAAAACCAAACACTTTGATGCGCTCATCAAAGTGCAAGTTTCAGCTCCTAGATGCTTGCTTTAATCCATAAATAGATTTTAGCAACTTGCATACTTTACCTGGATTGTTGGAACTCTCAAAACCGTCCGGCTGTGCCATATACACATCCTCTGTTAGTTTCCCGTTAAGGAAAGCGGTTTTGACAACCATTTGCCATATCTCATAATTGAAGTATGCAGATATGGCCATAAGAATCCTAATTGACTTAAGCATGGCTACTGGCGAAAAGGTTTCATCATAATCAATACCATGAGTTTGATTATAACCTTTTGCAACAAGCCTAGCTTTAAAAGTATGCACATTTCCTTCCATGCCGGTCTTATTCTTTAAGACCCACTTACACCCAACAACTTTACTATGTTGCGGCAAGTCTACTAACCCCCAAACTTGGTTCTCATACATGGATTGCATCTCTGCCTTCATGGGATCCAGCCATTTGTCAGACTTACTGCTTGACATAGCATCCCCGTAGGATGTGGGCTCATAAAGATCCCCTTCTTCCTGAGCGATTAGAAATCCAAGATATCTATCCGGCTTAGTCCGAATCCTACTGGACCTGCGAAAGTCTTGTGTTTCCACTCCTTCCTCAACCGCAGACTCGGTACGGTAGGGGCAGAGGGAATTTCCGGTGGAGTGGTGAAATGCGTAGAGATCGGAAAGAACACCAACGACGAAAGCACTCTGCTGGGCCGACACTGACACTAAGAGACGAAAGCTAGGGGAGTGAATGGGATTAGATACCCCAGTAGTCCTAGCCGTAAACGATAGATACTAGGCGTTGTGCGTATCAATCAGTGCAGTGTTGTAGCTAACGAGTTAAGTATCCCGCCTGGGGAGCACGTTCGCAAGAATGAAACTCAAAGGAATTGACGGGGGCCCGCACAAGCGGTGGAGCATGTGGTTTAATTCGATGCAAAGCGAAGAACCTTACCAGGGCTTGACATGCCGCGAATCCTCTTGAAAGAGAAGGGTGCCTTTGGTAACGCGGACACAGGTGGTGTATGGCTGTCGTCCCAATTCTTTGTTGACTCACGGGTTCCACTAGTGGAGGAGGTACACCTTCATCCTCTTCAATTTTCTTGAAGATCTATTTCCTTTCTACAAGTTTCAGAGCTTAGAAACTTATCTTTTAGAAATGTCCCTGACCGAGCAGTAAAAACTTTGTTCTCATCGGGGTTGTAGAAATAGTATCCTAAGGTTTCTTTAGGATAACCCACGAAGATACACCTATCCAATTTGGGCTTGAGTTTATCCGTGAACGGTCGTTTAACGAACGCCTCACAACCCCAAATCTTTATGTAAGACAATTTAGGCTTTTTCCCCGTCCATAACTCGAACAGTGTCTTACCCTTTTCCATAGACTTATTTGGAACACGGTTCAACATATAAGCAGCCGTTTCGAGTGCATGACCCCAGAATGACATTAGTAAACTAGTTTGACTCATCATAGATCGAACCATGTCAAGTAAGGTCCTATTCCTCCTTTCCGATACACCATTCCACTGTGGCGTATACAGAGGTGTGAGTTAAGAAACAATCCCAAATTCCTTTAGATGATCGTCAAACTCCTGACTCAGATATTCATCACCCCAGTCAGACCGAAACAACTTTATCTTCTTGTCAAGCTGGTTCTGTACTTCACTCTGAAATTATTTGAAGAAATCAAAACTTTCAGACTTGTGTCTCATTAGATACACATAACCATATCTACTGAAGTCATCAGTAAAGGTAACGAAGTGCCAGTATCCACCTCTGGCCTCCTGACTGAAAGGACCACACACATCTGTGTGTATAATTCCTAGCAGTTTCTTTGACCTTTCATTTAAACTGTCAAAAGGTTTCTTTGTCATCTTGCCGAACAAACAAGATTCGCAATTGTCAGTTGATTCAAGATCAAATAATCCTAGAACTCCATCTCTATGAAGTTGCTCTATGCGTATCTTATTTATGAGTCCGAGCCGACAATACCAAAGGTAAGTCTGGTTCAAAGTATCCTTTGACCTCTTACTTATATGATAGATTTCCTTGTCATCATCTAGATTTATCATGTATAGACCATTTTATGAACTTGCTTTAAAATAGAATAAATCATTCTTAAAGCACAAAATTGTTTTACCTACCGACTGATAGTTAAAACCACTGTCTAATAGCTCATCAACCCAGTTGTCTTCCTCCATTGACTCAACTACTGTTGTATCAAAGGGGTCCGGGTACACCTGGTCATCTATGCACATTAAGAACTCGTGCATACCAACAACTGTTGTATCTGATTCACCAAACTTGTCCACTACCTCTGCCTGATAGTGGTCAGTTAGGGTACCGACCAAGAGCATCACTAGTTCACGCTCAGTGACTTGTGATCCCAGAATCATTAAGCAATCAAACAACCTTCTCATGTTGATGAGATGATCGCTCAATAACTGGTCTTCTTTCATCCTCTGTGAAAGAATGTCCTTCATGAGTAGAAAGCGTCCATAGCGCTCACTATCCTTGAAACGCTCTTCTAAACCCTGCACGACCTCAAAAACCGACTTATTCTTAAGTTCATCCGAATACTCAAACTCTGTGGAGAGTATCAAAATTGACATGACGTCAAATTCATCAGACATATACTTATAATATGTATCATACTCTCCATCATGAGCAGAATAGTCAGGTCGTGCTGGAGGAGGTTTGTCTACTGTGTACAGCCTTCCATGTGCCCTTAGGATATTTCTAAAGTGCAATTTCCAAACCATAAAGTTCGGACCTGAAAGCTTCCACTTGCTCATGATGAGGCTAAGAGACTCCTCGGGTGCATAAAACGGTATAACAGATAATATTGACATCTACAGAAAAAGCAAGAAATAAACATTTCAGTAATTTAATTCCTCTAAAATAATTTATAACCCTTTAAATAAATATATTTTAGAATAGGATCCATATTTCACACGTGCCAGTGCACGGTTTGGGCACGACAACACCGACCCCGTGCTATTTCTGGTGGGTATAAACCATACCGATCGTGTTTAATCCAAAACACGACTCCTATATCTTTAGGAAATCGAATGAAACAATAATTCGTACATATTTAATCCTCCTAAGTGCACTTTGGGCCCGTCACATTAAAGAATCACCAAAATAGACCTCACCATCTAAGACGAGGTGAACTCTGGCCCGTCATATCAGGGAATCACAAAGTCTTTCACCCTCTCCCCACATCAGTTTGAACCCTGGTGCGCACGGTTTGGGCACGACAACACACCAAAGTAATGGGAGCAGGAAATGTGTACCATTAGATGGGTAGCACTACTGGTCTAAGATTTTGAAAGGGTTAACTTGTTTCAAAAATATTATGCCAGTTTTAACCGTTTTACAAAGCTTGTAAAACTTATATCCCTTTTAAGTGAAAAAAAAACTTCTCATCTTAAAAATCCATTATATATGTATATGGTTTTAATGACATGCGTGCACTATATAATTAAATCACAACCACGCAATTAATAGAAGTAATAATAAGCCAACATACATAACGCCTTTGACCACCACTGGTACTTAAATAAAATTAAGCACCCTTATGGTCAAACCTTAAAGTAGATCATAAACAACACACAAGGCATGAATCTGATGTTGATGCTCCCACTGGCTCCAGCATCCGTGGCGTCCTCTCTCCTTTGTCTTGATTGGCTCCAAAAATACATTTACAAATATCAAACTAACCTATTACAATTTTGATAAAACTAGTGCCCTATTACATAATAATTCAAAGGCACGCAGACCCGCTAAATCTAATACTTCTACAAAATTGAATAGGGGTTGTAAGTGGCACGCATGCCTCCCCACACCGGATAAATAAATGTAAACCAATCCACAAAACAATAAATAAACAACCACAAACTTGATCCACTAGGTTTAAGGTGTTTGGCGTAAAAAGAATCAACCATGTATAATTAATTAAATAACAATAATGCACGCATTATAAACCAACATATATAATCCCGGGCAGATTCAAACTTGAATCTCTGACAGCAAAACTCAAACTGGTTTTGTGTTCATCCCCAACATTTAACCTTGACCTCAAACTGGGCCTAAACCTGGGCCTTTTTGTTTAAATATCACAAACTGGATAAAAACAAAAATACCACACTGGTTAAACGTCAAATATCATTAAATGAATAATAATATATGATATTGGCAGACATATACATAAAATATATATCTGATATTTGCCAATATCTGTTTTAAATAAATAAAATATAGCCAAAATGAGCTTTAAATGATTTCTTATTTTATTCAAGGCTATTTCAGGTAGACAATACGGAAAAATGGATAACACGCGTCAAAACGAGAAAATACTGCTCAAAAGACGAAGATTTTATGAAAGCAGCAATTACGCGCCGCGTACCCTATCTTCTTCCGCGATGCGGACCCAACGAATTCTGTTACAACAGAATGCAAGCTGTCATCGAATCTTGTCAGGAAATCTTGTCAGGCATCTTTACGCGCCGCGGAAATAGATCATTACGCAGCGCTGAAATCAATTTTCACGCCTATAAATAGCAAGCCAAGCCTCATTCGACAAACACACCAAAAACACACCATATACACTTCCACACACCACTACAGGCGAGTTCAGGTGACTCCAGGGGGCCTTCGGGCTGCTCTGGAGGTTTCCTCGCCTCTTATCCATGTAAATACGTAGTTTGTAGTGTAGAGTTGTAGTTTTCGTAGCTGTAGTTGTTTTTCCGAGTTCCAACAAGTTTGTACGAGTCAGGATGTTGTCCAGATGTATTTCTACCTTGTATAATACGAACTGGTATTCTCTTTCCTTTATTTTCGCTTCGTTACAATGAATCCGAATTGATATAAATATGTAGTTGTTATGCGTAGGATTATATTGTGATGATTTTATTTAAGACTTGGTATTTCTGAAATAATGAAACATTATAATTAGCTATTTTGTATAAAACTATCAGTTCATGCGGGTATTTGGCATCGTAAGTGTTGTAAAACCATTTGCTTAGGATATCTGTATCCTTATACATGTATATTCAAACAGACTCATATTTATATGCATTTGCTCATGGACCCACTTGAGGTGTACGATACGTATAAGTCCGGTATGTGTATAGAGGGACATTTGCTCAAAGACCCACTTGAGGTGTTGAACTGATATATTATTTTAATACCTAAATATATATCTTCTTACCGGATGTTGACAGACAATGTTAATTATCCTGTCTATTATTTCATTAGGAGATAAATACTGACCTTTTAAGTAAAACGGGATAACACCCGGGAAGCGAGGTTTTATCTAACCGGTGTTTTAATAATACAGGGATTAAATCAGAGTTATCTTAAGATCGCTATGAATTGATAAACGATTGGTACCGAATCAACTTTAGAAATCATCTTAATAATTTCATTCATTATATAACCGGATTAACTAACGTTACTATTAATATTTATTTGGATGATTCGTGACTTGGCACTTTCTTTTGTTTCCTGCTTTATTTATTTTTCCTGCCTAGTATTTAGTTTATTTTTTATCCTCATCTATCTATCTAACTAGACAGCAGTTTGGAATAGAAGTAGCAATAGCTATCGCCGTACCCGTGTTCGATATAAATCATCGGTCTTACCAGCGCACTATACTACACGAGATGGGTCCTCTGCCTAGCCACGCCGTGTGCACTCGTACCGTTGTGAAATCCGGTCCGCACGTAAACGCTCCACACCAGATTTTTGGCGGCGTTGCCGGGGATCTGAAAAACACCAATATATAAACTGGAAACTTAATTTAAAAAATTCAAGAACTTTGAACTTTTAAAATTATCCCAAGTTTCACACAAATTTATACAAATATAAATATATACAGAATTTAAACTGGAAACTTTATCCGGTTAAAAGTCAAAACTTTGACCTTTTACCATAAACCAAAGTTTCTCACAATGTATAAACTTGTAAAACAGATAATCTGGAAACTTTAATTGGTTAAAAGCCATAAACCTTGACCTTTGTCCAAAAAAATAAAGTTTCATACAGGTTAATATATAAACAATATATTTACAGCTAAAACTGGAAACTTTAATGGTAAAAAGATTAGAACTTGATCTTACACCAAAAACAAAAGTTTCACATAATATATATAAACAGTATATGTAATCAGCAGTACTGGAAAATCAATTAGGTGAAAGATCAGAAACTTGATCCTAACCACATATCAATTTTCGCAAAACAAGTATGCATATATCTATGATTTTCTTGTTCCCCGTCGAGCCTAGAAGCAGGCTCTGATACCACTATAGGGATTTACAGGGTACAAACATGCACAACGGAAATAATACAAAACTTGTAAATCCCGTTCCCAGGATCCCAACTGGATCAGATGGGGAAAACAATACCAGAAATCATTACCAGATATAAAGATCATACAATATTCACACGTTTAAAATAGGTTTATCTAAAAGATAGAAAATATACCCTGTGACTGCTGAAGGGGGATACATAGCTACTGAACCATGTGAACAGGCTGCTAGACCGCCTACCAAACAATACCCGAGAGTAGAAATCCCACGTATGTGTAAACCGCCAAAAGCCACCAGCTTCTGGCTAAACCCTATCGCCGGCGAGGAAGCCCACTGCCGCAAAGGGGGGGTCTTGGCCTAGGGTATGTACGCCGGAAAAAGGAGGGCTGCCGCAAGGCACCACCGCTGTCCGCCGTCGTCCATCACAGGGTAGCCGCTGAGCCGTCGTACGCCCCCGCCGTTCGCCACCGACTACCGAGTGGCGGTGGTTGGTGTTCGGCCGAGAGAGAGATCGAGAGAGATGGAGAGAGTGTGCCTTGGGGTTGCTTTTGTGCATTATGAATTGATTAATTAGAAAACTAGGGTTTGTCTCATTTAAATATCAATTTAAATTGACCAAGCCCATGTACCTTAAACCCGGTCCGTTTGATCAATAAACTTTGATCATTAATAAAAAACAACCCCTCTAGTTTAGTTAATATTAACTAACTGTTAATTAATATTTTTCCCAACCAAACTTAATCTATTAAATATTCAACTAATATTTAATATTCTCTTTCAATAATAAATATCCATTTATTATTTCTCTCTTTCTTTTTCTTATAATTAAACAACTGTTAATTATAACCTTTACACACAATGCATCTGGTTCATTATTTGGGTGTGCAGCTGTGTGACTCTTTAGTGACTCATAGTGTCCATGGATGTGATGACACATGTACACTATCCTTGCACACAATCTTTTCATTTACCACCTACAGGTGAAGAAACGAAGCCTACGGGCGTGGGTACATAACCTACGGCCGTAGGTACCTAAAGAACAAATTCTGCGGGCGTAGGGGGAAGTCCCTACGGCCGTAGGACCGGGTTCATTAGAAAAGGAATCCTGCGGGCGTATGGGATGTTCCCTGCATTCGTAGAAGGGTTGTTTAGTCCTCTGAGGGCATAGGCTATATCCTCTGCGGCCGAGGACCCTATTCAGTGTTGACAGATTTGTGACGCGTGTTTTTAACGAAGATTGTTAAGTGTTAAGTAGTAACCCAGTGTATATATGTCGTGTTAGGTGTTCCTGAGAAGCCGGAAGACGTTGATCGTTGTGTTAGCTTTCTGTGAGCTTAAGGTGGGTACCGGATTTCCATAAGGCTCAGTAAGTGATGCTAACTGTAGTTCGTTGTAACATGTTGCAAATTGTGGTATGACACGTAGATTATGTAACTCTTGTGTATTGTAGGACCCGATACGGGCCAGTTGTTGCATGTTGTGCCGGTTAGTTTGTCTAAGTGCGCACTCGATGTATGTTATGCCATGATAGAATGCGATAATGAAATGAGTTGTTATGATATATGTTAATTGTAGAGATACATGTAAACTGTGGAACTCGACATGGGTCATACGTGAAACTTAGTTGCATAAAAATTGTAGTTATTAGTGGAGCATAGTTAATTGTGATTATTGTGGTTAAGTGTAATTGTGGAACGCGTCCAGACAATAGAGTGTGGCTTAAGATAAAGTGTGGCTTAAGGAAGTATGGAAGTGTGACCTATTGAAGTGTGGTGAGTTGAGGACCTCTGTTCCTTGGCGTGAGTTGTGGGGATCTTGGCCTATGGCTGCATCTACGTAGCTCTGTAACGCGCTGGGTGGACTGTTCTTCGCTCCCCCACCAGTGCGGTTGGTCATGACTGATTCCCCAGTTAAGGACGTTGAGCGGGACTTGCAACCCTGCGAGATATGACCCGGTTGACTCGTTGGCGCACCGCGATGTGATAGGATAGCCTTGTGTGTTGTTCCTATACGTGATAGCATGCTTGTTGATACTTATGTGCTACCAGTGCTCACTAGCTAGTTGTAACTAACGGTGCATGATTTCCCTTTTTGCAGGTTAACGTTAAATGGCCTTGTGAGGCGGGAACTTGTTAGGTATTGTAGATATCTTTTGGGAACACTGGTTGTTGTAATTGCATGTGGTCCGATGATCGGTTGTAGTCGTCGGTAACGCCTGTTAGTTTGGATTTGGAGTCTTTTGTTGTATGTCAGTTGTTAATATTAATCCTTCTGTAAATGGTTGTTACTTCCACTGCACGCTTTTGATAATTGTGTTTAAAAAAGCTAAAATTTTCCCTAATTTTAAGCTCATGAAACCCGGCGTTACAATATCTGTAACGACCCAAACCCTGTAGCACGATATTGTCCCCTTTGCCCCACTAGCTCACGGTTTTGTTTTTGGTATGGAACACTCCACCCAAAAGGCCTCATGCTAGGAGAGGTATCTACACTCTTTATAAGACATGTTTCGTTCCCCTCTCCAACCGATGTGGGGCAGATGTTACAAATCCTCCCCCCTTCGGACACAACGTCCTCGTTGTGCACATCGGTCTGGGGCCTGTCTCTGATACCATCTGTAACGACCCAAACCTCGTAGCACGATATTGTCCGCTTTGCCCCACTGGCTCACGGTTTTGTTTTTGGTATGGAACACTCCACCCAAAAGGCCTCATACTAGGAGAGATATCCACACCCTTTATAAGGCATGTTTCGTTCCCCTCTCCAACCGATGTGAGACGGATGTTACATAAATGTCCCTTAAATAAGTTTGAGATAAAAAAATCTGATAACTTTATAAACTTTAAAAAGACTAAGTTCTTCCTCCAACCAAACAAAAAGTTCTTCCATAATGCTTTGTGTTCTCCAACTACTTTTACAACTTTAGACCGACTTTCGCTACTTAGTTCTATCTCCGTCATCAGCCATTGCTACCAGTATTGTTTTACCTCCCTAGATGTTATGTTTCGAATGTTATGATTCTCTCAGAAATTATTGTTGATGTTTTTGAGGCTCAAATGTTAATCGCTATATTTTGAATTTTATATTTACAAGACTATACTCAAATGTTATGCTTAGAAAACTATCTTTATAACATTAATCAACCAAGCATGATTAACATATAACTAAAAAACAAGACCATGTTTAACAATAAAAAACATATAACATAAAATAGAATTATTTATGTGGATTTGTCTTTATCATGTTGGACTAACATGAATTTCGAATTATATATATTAACTATATGGTATATTTTAAGAAACACAAAAATATGCATTGCTATAACATCTAAGTTATGCGTTGTCATATTTACATATTTCTTTAATAAAGTATGATTCTCTCATTGCAGTATCTGTTCATTAAAAACGTAAGCATAACAATTAAGTGATGCTAACACCATATATTTATTTCACTATCTTTAGAATTAATCTTAAATAATGAGAAAAATAAAATAAAATAATAGAAATAAAATATTTTTTCTCTTACTCTATCTTTTTATTTATTTAAATTTTAATATGTGTAAAATACTAATTTTTTTTCTTATATAATTTTTTGATTTTAATACTTCTTTTAATTAAGTAAATAGAAGAATAAGTAGAAAGAAAGATAAATCAGAATCATTTCTAATAAAATAATTAAATTTGAGTGTTTATTCGTAGTCACGTTCTTACCCACCTCTCTCTTTCACTCTCTCTCCAGATGCTCAACGTCGTGAAAGGGAAAGGCATTGAGTTTTAGAGAGAGAAACTTGAGTGTGTGTTTTGTGTGTGAGCGAGAAAGTGCGAGATTGCAAGAGGATTGAAGACGAAGATGCTCAGGATACTCTCACTGCTCATCTTCCTCCTTGTTTTCCTTGCAGCTTTCACACCATCTTACCAAGGTTTTCCTTCAATCCTTCCATTACATTCTACTTCTTTCTTCGATTTCTATAATGAATCACCAACTGTTGCTACTTGTTAGTTGTTTGTATGTCAATTTTGCTAGATTAGTGTATTCCTACTTCTTTTGAGCTATTCGATGTGTTGAATTGGTTCTTTATGCTTACATTCGGTTGTATCTGATGCGAATCGGAATTCGGGAACTCGTCATTAGCTTGTGATTTGTGAGATCGATATCAAATTTTAGATTGTAGAAACTAAGTAGTTTCAACTTCCAACTAGACATTTATTGACCAGCACATAAATTGGGGGAAAAAACCAAAAAACTTAACTTAATTCTGCTCTGAATTAGGAAAAAGGAGACTTTTGCTTCCGTCACATCTCTGCTCATGATTTTGTCTGCAAAACACAATACCAACTGTGTGCTTCATTATCATATGAGCTTTGACCTGAGTACAACTACCTAATAATTATAATAATCTTACTTTCATGAGTAACAGTTCCTAATTATTTTGGATTAATTAGAATCCTGACTTCACCCCAAAGTGATCTTACAGCAGTTGTTGATATTAGCATATTCGATGTTACAGAAATTTTCAAAGTTGAAATGAACATTGCATTATGTCATCATATAGAGTAAACAGCTTGATTTTGGAAGCAGTTACTCAATATTCTTTGAGTTATCATATTTACTAAACTTACCATTTTGATATGCATGAATGTAGCACCATATGCTCTTAGAATAAGCTGTGGAGCTCGCAAGGATGTTCACACTGCACCAACAAATACATTTTGGTATAGAGATTTTGGATATACAGGAGGGATATTTACTAATGCAACCCGTCCGAGTTTTATCACTCCCCCTCTTACTACACTTCGTTATTTCCCATTATCTGAAGGCCCTGAAAATTGCTACCACATAAATAGGGTGCCTCATGGTCACTATTCGGTTAGAATCTTTTTCGGGTTGGTTCAAGATCCCACCTTCGACAACGAACCGTTGTTTGATATATCTGTGGAAGGAACCCTGGTTTACTCTTTGCAATCGGGTTGGAGTAATCATGATGATGAACAAGCTTTTGTTGAAGCACTAGTGTTTCTTGAAGATCGAACCGCCACAATTTGCTTCCATAGCACGGGTCATGGAGACCCAGCTGTACTTTCGATCGAAGTTCTTCAAGTTGGAAATCGAGCATACTACTTTGGACCTGGGTGGGGCCAAGGAACAATCTTAAGAACTCATAGGAGACTAAGTTGTGGTGCTACGAAACCAAAATTCGATGTTGATTACAGTGGGGACCACTGGGGAGGTGATCGGTTTTGGAATTCAATAACTACTTTTGGTCAAGATTCTGACCGTGTTTTAACTACTAAAAACAGCATCAAGTTGTCCTCGAACGTACCAAACTATTACCCAGAAGCTCTTTATCAAACCGGGCTAATTAGCACTGATAATCAACCTGAATTAACTTACACAATGGATGTGGATCCGAATAGAAATTACTCCGTTTGGTTACACTTTGCAGAGATTGATCCTTCAGTCAAAGGGGAAGGACAACGGGTGTTTGACATTTTAATAAACGGTGATACTCATTTTGAAGAAATTGATATTGTAAAAATGAGCGGAGGTATAAATAGTGCTCTTGTGTTGAACACAACAGTTGCTGTTAGTGGGAGGAGCTTGACAATAAGTATGCATCCAGTAAAAGGCAACCATGCTATTATAAGTGCCATAGAGATCTTTGAAATTGTCTTAACTGAGGCCAAAACTGTAATCGAGGAAGGTAAATATTTTAGCCGTTTAAACACTCCTAGACAGCAATATATATATATATATATATATATATATATAGGGGAGGGTTCATGCGAGAACCGTTGTTAATGCGAGAACCGCGAGAACCAATCTCGGCCGTTCCTTGGATATGGGAAGTTTCATGGATGGTGAGCGTGGAGGGATAGAGTGTGGCAGGGTGCATGTGAGAAATTCATGGGTGGGCAATGACATTGAAAGAGGGGGAATTAGACGGCTCAGATTGGTTCTCGCGGTTCTCGCATGAACTTTTTCCTATATATATATATATATATATATATATATATATATAGGGGAGGGTTCATGCGAGAACCGTTGTTTGTGCGAGAACCGCGAGAACCAATCTCAGCCGTTCCTTGGATATGGGAAGTATCATGATGGAGAGCGTGGAGGGATATGGTGTGGCAGGGTGCATGTAAGGAATTCATGGGTGGGGCAATGACATTGAAGGAGGAGGAATTGGACGGCTTAGATTGGTTCTCGCGGTTCTCGCGCTAACAACGGTTCTCGCATGAACTTTTGTCTATATATATATATATATTTACTTTTAGTAATTTAAGCACTTTGATGAAAAAAGAAATGGTCGAACTACTAGGCATTGTGTATTGTTAATCGGTAGGCTTCTCTTTTTCTACCTTTTTCCGGTTGGTCATAAGTAGTTTGACATATTTGGTTGTTGAGTGGTAATTTAAAACGTTTTATGGAAAAAAAAGCCTCAAAAAGGATTCCTATAATGTGAAATTCCTTTATTTTTGTAGTACAAGCTTTGCAGATATTGAAGAGTTCATTGGGTCTTCCTCTTCGTTTCGGTTGGAATGGTGATCCTTGTGTTCCGCAACAACATCCATGGAGCGGAGTAGATTGCCAATTCGATAGTAATAAAGTTAAATGGTTTATTGATGGACTGTAAGTTATTATCTTTTCACTTGACATTTTGTGGACATGGTTTCTAATATTAATTTGCTGATTTTTATAGAAGAAATAAAGATTAAGCGATAGCGTGTCAAATATCCACAAACACAGTGGGACAAAAATAAATAAACAATGGTTGGAGCAAACTTTTACACAATATATTTGTTACTATTACAAAATTATAAATATGCAAGACCATCTTCATCCATGACACACATATTCTATGAATATATAACACCTTGTTTGCGGAACCCAAAATAATAATTTAAGTTTCAACAAAATACATTGCCCCTAGGTTTGCAAGTACAACGTAATAGTGTTTAGAGTACAATATCTTTCCAAAAGGTCCATATTGGATTTGATTCTATCTTCTTCATAAACAAACATCTACATAGGAACCATCCTCTTTAGGTGCGATCACATATTCAATTGTCAACACACAGTTATCTTAATACAAACCAAAATCTTCATATTACACTTGTTTCATGCATGATATAACTGTCTAACATGCCCTTAATACTCTCCTAATGAGATACCATAACCCTTTAACCCCTTAGAAATCCTGAACATGTGGTGAAATTACTCAAATACCCTTATTAAACAAGCAATTTGACTATTTATCCCTTCAACCAAGAGTTCCAATTTTGTGTAATTTCACACCCTCTAATCCTCTATATACGTTTCTTCTGTAAAATGGGCCAAATTCATGGAAAGTACATTCCCATAAATAAACATTTTCTAAAGTATGTGTGTCCTTTCTTTGCATTTTCAACTTATTACAAACACAGGAAACATGTTTTGACATAGAGATGCACCAATAAGGTGATAAAAGAATCCTAACCAATAATTACCTTTATGAATTAATATTTGTAATATACAAATTAAATTGACGTTTGTAGATCTTTGTGCTGATTGCATTCTCATCTCTTATAATCAATTGTAACTTAATGTGCTTTGTGATATCAGAGGTCTTGACAACCAAGGTTTAAGAGGGTTCCTACCTGATGACATATCTAAACTCAGTCATCTACAGCATATGTAAGTTTAAATGTGTTTATCGAACTTATTAACACACAATAAGTTTAAATGTGTTTATCGAACTTATTAACACACAATTCTGCTGTCTTACAGTTGAATTTTGTTCTTCAATCCTACCATATCCTGATTTAAATGGGAAAACGAAAGAAAAGAAAATTTTACAACTTTGTCCTTATTAAACACTAATTTTTTCTTACTGTAAATATCAGATAATTCTGTAAAATCATCATTTTAACTTTCTTGATCTCTTTTCTTTCTTTTTCCTGAAATTGTAGGAACCTGAGTGAAAATAGCATCAAGGGGTACATTCCCGCTTCACTTGGAAAGATTGCTAGTCTAGAAGTACTGTAAGTATAGCTTCTTTTCTTTCTCTTCATTTTAGCTTATTTATTTATCTAGCTTATTGGTTTTTGGATTTCTCTGAAGCTAAATTTGCACTGCAGGGACCTTTCATACAATTTCTTTAATGGATCAATTCCTGAAGGCCTTGGCGGTTTGACGTCAGTTCGGATATTGTAAGATGGTCGCCGTTTATTAAAGCAAGCAATATTATAGTACTATTATTCATATACCTCTATTGCATGTTCATGCTAGATATGCATATACTTGCAATAATCACTGCTAGAAAACAGGGGTATATTTTTATGCCATCTATAACTTCTTTTTGGCTGTAATTCTAATTATTTTTACATATTTGTGCATCATGTTGCAGAAATCTCAATGGCAATTCCCTTTCTGGGAGAGTCCCGGCTGCATTAGGAGGAAGGCTCTTGCACAGAGCAAGCTTCAAGTAAGCTTTCTTGTTCTCATTAATAGTACAGCTTAGAGGTGCTAAATATGATTTATTTTCGCTTGAAAAGTAAATGACATTTTGTATAAAATGATTTAGGTGGCTTTTTGTGTTTAAAAAATGCTCTTTGGGCAGCTTTCATATCATCTGGTCATGTGTGAAGTCATTTTCTTCTTTCCCTATCCATGCCACAATTCATGCTTTTAGCATGGTTTTTTAGTGTACACATAATTATATTCATCTTTATCAGTTAACTTATCTGCTAAATAGCTTATCTACTAAAACTATTCATTTGTATCATGACTGACTTCCATAATAACATAATTAACTCATGACTAAATTATTCATAACCATAACACTCTATGACATTGAGATTTGAAACCCCTATTTTTACTTAAAGGGCATGGATCATTGCATTCCCCACCACATAATATATTCTAGTGCCACGTCATATCACCCCTCTCAGTCATTGGTTGACCACATTAGCCCATTTAAAGAAAAAGTTATAATTACCAAAACAAACCACCAAGCAAAATACATTACTGTTGATGACATTAATTAGCCCTACTTTATAGCATGAACTTCCCTATTTAAATTATAAAAAAGGACATGCATCTAAATGTGATTCTTCTACCATAAAAGCACCCAGGCTCCCTGAGTTAGGGATAACTGATGGTAAATTGTTGGCAAATGATTAACTAATATGAAGGTATTAAATTAAATTAAGTTTATTATTGTGGGCAAGTACAGTTTTACCGATAATAAAGGTCTTTGCGGGATACCCGGACTACCAACATGCGGTCCACACCTCACTGCTGGTGCAAAGATTGGAATTGCGTTAGGAGCATGTGCAGGACTTCTTCTGATTGCCACTTGCTTGACATGTTGGTGGAAAAGGCGACAGAATATTCTCCGAGCACAGAAAATAGCAGGTAAATTTGCAAGTATCTGTTTCATCTCTAACTAGTCAAATGTGTAAATTAAACTAAAAAATAAAAAAGTATAAAACTGGTTGCACATATTGCACTTTTGACACAGATTAATTGGTTATAAAAAGTTTAAACAAAAAGTCTATCGGCCTCATGACTGTTTTGGCCTACACAAGTACATGTCTTGAGTTTTGACATGTTCCCGCCTCCTGGAACCTGCTTGTTTTGACACATGAACAAAGTTCTATTCAACATTTCTCTCTTTTTTTTTTTTTTTTTGTTGCTAATTTCAATCGAAAACTAGTTTCATACCCATTGGTAGTCATTAAAATGTATTCATATCACTGATTCTGTCCCCAGGTTTTCTAGATTCATTATAGAGTTTGAATAATGATTCATCTTGAATGTCTTTTGTATATGATAAACAGCAAGAGGTGCTCCTTATGCAAAAGCAAGAACTCATTTTACTCGTGACGTGCAATTAGCAAAGCATAACAACGATCATGATAATGCTAGGACTGCTGCCGAGAATGGGCCTATCCTGCTTTCTTGATCACAACCCACGACCCGATTCTCAAAAATCACAAGAAAGCATATAGATATACACGTTAGCAATGTAAGCATATTGTTTACAGTTTCTTGATTCTGTTAAATGTCTAGCGAGGTTGGCTTTTTGCAACCCTAGGAAATTTAAGCAAGCAGTTGCTTCTAGGGTTCTCCATTGGGTTGTGCTAACAGGAAATGATGATTATTGTATATTATCCCTCTTTTTGCTGGAATTATACTAATTCTACCTAAGCTGAGTAGGTGGAAGATATGATGTTGACAATCGTTCTTGTAACCAGTAGCAGAGGGACTGATTCCACAAAAACTTCAAACTTTTGTTGTATAAAGTTGTAAAATTATTGAAATGATTTGAGAAAGTAGTCTGAAATTGACTCCATGTTATTTGTTAATAAATAGCCAAATATCGTATTTAGTAATATTACGAGCCAAATGATGGCTTGAAAAGCTTAATTAAATGATCAAATCATATTATCGAAAGCATGTGAATTATAATACTTATCAAGTAATTGGCACTTCGTGTGCTTAATAGGGGTGAGTATGGTGCCGGACCGGTGACGGTTTTACCGAGTACCGAATTTGGTTTAAAGACGGTACCGAATACCGTATCGAGTATTTAGATACGTTATCGGGTACCTATTTTACCTAGACAGTTCGATACTAGTCTCGATTATCGAGTATCGAGTACCAATTTAACAACATTCTAACTTCTAAGTACCGAGTACCGAACGGAAAATTCTAACTCGGTACCCGTCTGGTTCGGTATTTCGGTACTCATGCTCACCTCTAATGCTTCATCTTCTTGTCAGAGGTCTTTCAGAAAACAGTCTCTCTACGTCAGGTTGATATATGACTGTCTATATCTTATCTTCTACATACCTCGCTCTGACGGGATTGGGTAGCGTTGTTATCATCAACTATGTCATTACTCAAAGTCATTGACGACTACCCTACAACCTTCGGCGTCCATGACCGTTGTCTCCTTGATCTTATATTGGGCGTTTTAAGCTTTTTATTTTACCTTTTCTCCTTTTAATCATGTTGATATAATAGTCACTTATTTAGTTATAATACAAATGCTCTAAAAAGAAGAGTCACAAGAAAAAGGGTGAGCTATTGGGAGCTGTTTTTTAATCCATTGGACCACAAACAGTTTTATTAGATAAACTATTTAGCAGATAAGTTATTTGATAAAGACCAATATAATAATTTGTGTACACTAAAAAACCATGCTTAAAGCATGAATTGTGACATAGTTTGATAGGGAAAGAAGAAAATGACTTCACACATGGCCCTGCAAAGCTTTCCATTCACACATGTACTAATGAGTTAATGACACTTTTTTCATTCACACACTGGTTATGACTTTTTCACCCCTCAAAAAGCAGCTTTTATAACATTTACCCCCTCAATTTCCAACACTAACTTTAACTTGGTCCCCCACTCCCCCACACACTCACTTGTCTATCTCAATCCACCAATTTCTGGTATTTTAAAACCATGTAATAAAGAAGGGAGCAATAGGTAAACTTTTAAGATTTTTGGAAATGGCTACATACTTTACTTTCTATTTTAAATAAACTATATAAATACCCACTATGTTACTTAAAAAGAAATTAAGAAAAAATAGTTGCACATAAGGTTCTAAAAAATTCATAAATAGTTCCGGCAAGATCTGATGCTTGATCATAACGTGACGCAAAGGTGTAAAATTTGAGTGCAAGACTTACGTACGTTAAGGCCTAGCTAGACATGTATTTACCTTTTAAAAAACACATTTATTGAGGTATCTTAAAAGTTATATGAGTCTGTGATATATATATATATATATATATATATATATATATATATATATATATATATATATATATATATATAGGCAAAAGTTCAGACGAGAACTGTTTTTCGTAGAATTGTGAGAACCAATCTGAGTTGACAAATTCCCCCTCCTTTAATGTCATTGCCCACCCATGAATTTATCACATGCACCCTGCCACATTTGATCCCCTCCACGCTCTCCATCCATGAACTTCCCATATCCAAGGAATGGTCGAGATTGGTTCTCGTACGAAAAACAGTTCTCGTTTGAACCCTCCCATATATATATATAGACAAAAGTTCATGCGAGAACCGTTGTTAGCGCGAGAACCGCGAAAACCAATCTAAGCCGTCCAATTCCCCCTCCTTCAATGTCATTGTCCACCCATGAATTCCTCACATGCACCATGCCACACTCTATCCCTCCACGCTCTCCATCCATGATACTTCCCATATCCAAGAAACGGCTGAGATTGGTTCTCGCACTAACAACGGTTCTCGCATGAACCCTCCCATATATATATATATATATATATATATATATATATATATATATATATATATATATATATATATATATATATATATATAGGCAAAAGTTCAAACGAGAACTGTTTTCATACGAGAACTGCGATAACCAATCTAAGACGTCCAATTCCCCCTTTTTTAATGTCATTTCCCACCCATGAATTATTCACATGGACCCTGCCACACTTGATCCCCTCCACACTTTCCATCCATGAACTTCCATATCCAAGGAACGTCTGAGATTTGTTCTCGTACGAAAAACAGTTCTCGTTTGAACATTCCCATATATATATATATATATATATAAGTTCATGCGAGAACCATTCTTAGTGCGAGAACCGCGAGAACCAATCTGAGCCGTCCAATTCCCCCTCCTTCAATGTCATTGCCCACCCATGAATTCCTCACATGCACCCTGCCACACTCTATCCCTCCACTCTCTCCATCCGTTTAACTTCCCATATCCAAGGAATGGCTGAGATTGGTTCTCGCGCTTCTCGCACTAACAACGGTTCTCGCATGAACCCTCCCCTATATATATATATATATATATATATATATATATATATATATATATATATATATATATATATATATATATATATATATATAGGAATGATTGAATATATCAAAAATTAAGATTATTATTATAGACAAAAGTTCATGCGAGAACCGTTGTTAGCGCGAGAACCGCGAGAACCAATCTAAGCCGTCAAATTCCTCCTCCTTCAATGTCATTGCCCACTCATGAATTCCTCACATGCACCCTGCCACACCCTATCCCTCCACGCTCTCCATTCATGATACTTCCCATATCCAATGAACGGCTGAGATTGGTTCTCGCGGTTCTCGCACTAACAACGGTTCTCGCATGAACACTCCCCTATTATTATATTTATGTGATTTTTAATTTTTGTTTATATATAATAATAATTTATATATAAAATTATCATCTTAAGTCACGTCTTATAAAACATTATACATTCGTCATAACTTCTAAAACTTAAGATTTAATCATTCTGTTATTCCAGATCACATATTATAGAATCTTGATTGCGTAGTACCATTTGTGTATATATATAGCGCGCACAAAGATACAAACATATTGTAACTTGATCATGACACCATTGCCTTTTATATGATTTTTATTTTTAAGTAAATAGTGCACCAAGCACACATTTATTGAATTTTAAATCATCTAAATTCAGGTGTTAGTTTAATTACTTCCTCTAATTGGCCTTGAAAGTGTATTGTTAATAACACGCGCACACAAACTCACTCACGAATGTTACATCGTAATTAACACAACTAGTTACTATTTGAACTATTTTCCTCTTACATAGTGACATTTTAATTTTTAAACCAATCAATTACAATTTTTAATGCAAGTCATATACTAATATATTTTATATAGGGTCAATATAAATTATCCAAAATGTCTAAATAAATTCATCCTTAATCATAAAATATATCCGAGCATACTAGACTACAATGGGTGTTGCTAGGTGCATCTTAATCTATTTCATTTCGTTTGTTCTATTGGTTAAGGTTTAGGCATAGAAGTAATTTCATTGGTGAGATTTTTGCCGTTTTCATAATTTAAGGTGTCATATAAAAATTGAGTAAGTTGTAGAATAAAATAGCAAAAAATAATAATGCATTTCTACCTAAAAAGTGATTGTCTACTTTTAATTTCTGACATCATATTAGGTCATACCTAGGCCATTTACGGGTGTTTGAGTTGTATTTTCTAACTAATTTTCAATTTTCACAATTTGAAAATTTTTTAACGCCTAAACACACATCTCTTAATTTAATTATTAATTTATACCATTTTTATTTACAATAAGACATGAATCTGTAATTTTATAGGACCTTATACACTAGATACAGCAAAGCTATATAGTTTTAGATTTGTAATTGGTGAAAGGGTTTTTGGCATTATGTGTTTTTTTACATATGTAAATGTGATTTTTGATAAGCAAGTCTACATTACTTTCGTAAAACTTCATTTTGTAGAACATGAAACAATCCTAAACACTCCTTCATCTTTTGATTCCATTTTTACATAATTTATTCTTAAAAATCTTACGAAAGATTTTAGTACATGTAATCACCCTCCGTGGGTCATCTAATTCTACTTTATTTTTCATTAAGCATCTTTCTTTTTGTGTGTAACACCTAATTTCAAAAGGTGGCAGCTTTTAAAATGTTAGAATCAAACACTTGTTTGCTAGCAAATTAAAGAGCTAAGAGAGCGGGGTGGGGTGGGGTGGGGTGGGGCAGGGCGGGGCCAGTACGTAGTAGGATGGGATAGTACTCGGCCCCTTCCACTCAATGTAACAAATATATGTTTTTAGTGTCAAATTAATGTAACGCATGTCCAATATTGGGTTTACTCCTTATCAATAACGATTATCACAACAATAGTCTTTTGTGTGTTATGTGATGTACCCTTATTGTTAGTATTAGGTAAAACATCTATTCTTAATGTGTATGAGGTTTGTGAACTGTTTGAAGATGAAATAAAATATAATATAAGCAACTAATAAAATAAGATTCATCTAGAAATTAGTATAGAACTTATGTACATCATATAATCTGTGTAAATTAACTTTTATGAAATTTAAACCTTATTGTAAATAGTAGCCATTTGAGTGTTAATGTTCATATTAATTCTTATTCTTAAAGGAAAATAATTTGCATGTCAAAAAAACGTGTCTTGAGATATGTTTTAGAAGAAGATAATTAAGTAAAGATTTAGAGAGAGAAATATAACGTCGTGATTTTTTAATGTGCAACATAACTTCAATCAAATAAAAAATTTCGAAATTTTCTAAGCAAACATTTATTTTAAAACAATATTCAAAAGACTGATCTGTTTGTTATAAGACCATCAGCATCCAACCCTTACCCATGTTAGAAATAAACAAGCGGTAGATTGAAGGATTGCAATATGTAACTATGATAGGTTGAGAGAGAATCTCATTTCACCTTAAAACACACATAGTTTATTTCATGAGTTGTGTGCAATCCTTACATTTCCTTGTCTAGCACAAGGCTTATATACCTATAAGGTATATTTACAATAAGCACCCTCAACTATTGTTATAACTCCTATTCTATTACAATAATACAGTTCTAACAACCCAACCAAAAGCATCGCCACATCAGCATCCACATCATTCTCCACCTCCAACCTTTTCTTACCCTACAACCTCCACATCCAACCTAATATAACCATTTATATTTTTATATTAAAAAAACAAAAAAAAAAAAGAAAAGAAATGAGAGAGGAAGCCATCGGGTCTCGGGACTAGTTGGGTTGAAACCCCACCACCACCCAAAGGGGTGCGATGGTGTTCAATCCTTACATTTCCTTGTGTGCAATCCTTACATTTCCTTGTCTAGCACAAGGCTTATATACCAATAAGGTATATTTACAATAAACACCCTCAACTATTGTTATAACTCCTATTCTATTACAATAATACAGTTCTAACAACCCAACCAAAAGCATCGCCACATCAGCATCCACATCATTCTCCACCTCCAACCTTTTCTTACCCTACAACCTCCACATCCAACCTAATATAACCATTTATATTTTTATATTAAAAAAACAAAAAAAAAAGAAAAGAAATGAGAGAGGAAGCCATCGGGTCTCGGGACTAGTTGGGTTGAAACCCCACCACCACCCAAAGGGGTGCGATGGTGTTCCCGATGGGTTGAAGACTCCACATTAGCCGAAGCCGAAGCCGATGGCTTCTTCCCTGGATGCGGATAGTCTAAGGGTAGTGATATTTTCACAGAACCGCTTTATTCATCCATAGAAATCATAAGTAATTTTACCCTTATGCCCTTGTTTTATATTTTTGTACTGCTAGTTAGTTACACGAAGAGAGAGAAAAAGAAGCCTCCTTCCATTGTCCACACCCACGAAATTGAAACTGAAACATGGTTTCGCCGGTAACTCAAATCTCCCCACCTTCGTCACAAATCTTTTTTTCACTCCGTTTGTTGCGGATTTTAATAGTCGATGCAATAGTTGTCATTGCTTGTTTATCGGTTTCTAATTCTTCCAGCGGCGAATGGTGGAAGAAGCAACGGTGAACAACAATAGCTTTCCAAAACTAATGGATGAACGGAATTCCAAACGGAGCAACAAGGACGATCATATTCAGATTTTGGCTTGAAAGGCCTGGCTATGTCTTTTTGTTTTTAACCACTAGGATGGAAAGAAAAAGAAGAAGTAAAGCAGAACTGGCCGGTGGCAACGCGTGGGTGGCCGCGGAGCATGATGGTCGGGAGCGGCGGTTGCGGGCGGCAAGAACACCGTAGTGATCGGAAAGCGGAGACTAGAGCAATGGTTGAGGCCAGTGGCAACTCCGGCTCCGGCGAATTTTGGTGTACTTCTTCATCTCGTCGAGACGAAGGCGGTAGTGTGGGAGAATTCATGGTGACTGTTTGGAAGAAGAGCGGCGAATAGCAGAGTTTTCGTCGTTTGGGTTATTTCCTTCGTGGGGGAATTCTCACTTTCCAACCGTGAGATTTGACTTTAATTAAATTAATATGAAGGGTAAAACTGTCTTTATAAATAAGATTCCAAGGATGGTTTAAAAACCTCCGTGGAAGTAACACTTCCCTTGTCATAAGGGCTACAACCCGCAGTCCCAAACATTAAATTAACCTAGTGAACACTCGAAAGGAAAACAAGAAACACGTCCTAACAATAATACGACTGTATAATGACATCACAACACTAAATTAAACACCATTAAGTATTATATGCTTTTCTACATGGTGCTTAATCATATAAATAAACATAAGATACACGTATTAAAAACATAACACGTGTATATATGTTCCATGAGGTGACGAGGACCGTTTGATAGTTGCCACGAAGATCATCTGTTACTAATATGCCATATCATTTGCTTAATATAGGCGCAACTAATTAATCTACAATAATAGTCTAATAACCTCCATGAAGCAACCAACTAAATCTATTCTTAGATCTAACTAGATAGACATAATACCATCAAATCAAATTAATAAATGTCTTGTACATGTACTGCAGGTACTCCACACAACATACAAATAATTATCAATATTAAAAAGTATATATCATATTCAGGTAAAAAGGTACTCATATATAGTTCAAAACTTTTTAATAACTTTCCTCAGCTTTCTCGAACCCCAACCATCCTAAATCTGATTAACATAACGACATATACCTTATTAGAACACAAAACTAAACCTTGACATTGGCCCCCAACACAGTTGTGTCCATCGACCCAACTTCCAACACTCCTTTTTCTTCTCGTACTGTGCCCAACTAGGACGTAACGCCACGCCCCAAGGTTTTATATTTCTAAATATGTTGATAAGTGTTATGTGTTTTATAAGTTGATCGACTTTATGTGATTATATATGATTTAAACTAGATGGGTTACAACCGAGACTGTGTGTATTTATTATAAAGTTAGTTATATATATATAGGGTGAGGTTCAACATAGCCCCCTCTTAAACATAGATCTCAAAGTCCTAATCTCAGCCACTCATTTAAAAGGGTAAAATAGGAATTGAAACAACTTTTAAAAACTCACGCGCATCTTACAGCCATTCCAAATTCAGTTTTTTTTAATTTTTTTAACTCCTTAAATCTTTAAATGATCATAACTACTTCAATTTTTTGAGTTTGAGCAAAAAAATTATACCAATCTTCTCATTTTTTAATGCTCTTTCAAACGAGACCACTCTTCCTATATTTCTGGAATTTTTTTTTTGACGAAAATGACGAAAATGATATGAATGACGAAAATAATCATTTTCGGCTGTTGAAAGAGAGTAACACCTACCAGTTTAATCATTTTCGTCCATCACCTTCATACCCATAACACCTAACATTTTTCATCGTTTTCGGACCTCTGTTCACCTTTTTTTTTTACGAAAATGATGAAAGCAGGTGACGAAAATGATAAAAAATGACAAATTTTTATCATTTTCGTCACCTGCTTTTACGTGACATACAGGTGAGGAAAATGATATACAGGTGACGAAAATGATATACAGGTGACGAAAATGATATACAGGTGACGAAAATGATACAGGTGACGAAAATGATATGAATGACGAAAATAATCATTTTCGGCTGTTGGAAGAGAGTAACACCTACCAGTTTAATCATTTTCGTCCATCACCTTCATACCCATAACATCTATCAGTTTTCATCATTTTCGTGGCCCCCTGTATGTCACGTAACAGCAGGTGACGAAAATGATAAAAATTCGTCATTTTCATGTCATT
This sequence comes from Pulicaria dysenterica, assembly GCA_947179395.2. Lineage (NCBI taxonomy): Eukaryota > Viridiplantae > Streptophyta > Magnoliopsida > Asterales > Asteraceae > Pulicaria > Pulicaria dysenterica. Next base: position 32,054,450 of record OX359289.1, on the reverse strand, counting down.
TTCGTCACCTGCTTTTACATGACATATGGGGGGGGGCACGAAAATGATGAAAAAATCGTCATTTTCATCATTTTCGTACCCCCTGTATGTCACGTAAAAGCAGGTGACAAAAATGATAAAAATTCGTCATTTTCGCCATTTTCGTGCCCCCCTGTATGTCACGTAAAAGCAGGTGACGAAAATGATAAAAATTCTTCATTTTCATATCATTTTCGTAACCTGCCTTTACATGACATACAGGGGGGCACGAAAATGATGAAAAAAATCGTCATTTTCATCATTTCCGTGCCCCCTGTATGTCACGTAAAAGCAGGTGACGAAAATGATAAAAATTCGTCATTTTCATATCATTTTCGTCACCTGATTTTACATGACATAAGGGGGCACGAAAATGATAAAAATTCGTCATTTTCATATCATTTTCGTCACCTGTATGTCATGTAAAAATGATAAAAACTGTTATCATTTTCGTCACCTCACCGTATCATTTTCGTCACCTGTATATCATTTTCGTCACCTCACCCTATCATTTTCGTTACCTGTATATCATTTTTGTCACCTGCTTTCATTTTCATCACCTCACCCTATCATTTTCGTCACCTGTATCATTTTCGTCACCTGTATATCATTTTCGTCACCTGTATGTCACGTAAAAAGCAGGTGACGAAAATGATAACAATTTGTCATTTTCATATCATTTTCGTCACCTGCTTTCATCATTTTCGTAAAAAAAAAGGTGAACAGAGGTCCGAAAACGATGAAAACTGTTAGGTGTGATGGGTATGAAGGTGATGGACGAAAATGATTAAACTGGTAGGTGTTACTCTCTTTCAACAGCCGAAAATGATTATTTTCGTCATTCATATCATTTTCGTCATTTTCGTCAAATTTTTTTTTCCAGAAATATAGGAAGAGTGGTCTCGTTTGAAAGAGCTTTAAAAAATGAGAAGATTGGTATAATTTTTTTGCTCAAACTCAAAAAATTAAAGTAGTTATGATCATTTAAAGATTTAAGGGGTAAAAAAAATAAAAAAACTGAATTTGGAATGGCTGTAAGATGCGCGTGAGTTTGGACTTTGGGATTCAATTTCTATTTTACCATAATACCCTTCCTTCTATAATTAAATCTTATAATTGTTTACTTAATTACAATCATGCCATTATAGATCTTGACCATTGATTTGATTAATCTAATGACTAAGATTGGGACTTTGGTATCTTTGTTTAAGGTGGGATCTATATTGATCCATTCTCTATATATATATATATACACACACACACACACACACACACACACACACACACACACATATATATATATATATATGTGTGTGTGTGTGTGTGCACACGCGCTTATATTTGACTAGCTGATTAGTCAAACTTTTCATATACACATACACGCTCGCGTATACATCCTTGTGGTCCAATTTTCTTTGATGGTTTGATCAAGAAGTAGTGTTTTTAACATCTGATTTCATCTCTTTAGCATCCTAGATATCTCAAGGTTTGTATTTCTTGTTTGGTTTTTGAGTTAGTGGGTCAGAATGTGATTCCAAGGTGGAATCAATGATCATGTTAACAGTGTTATTTGTTGTTGTTTTGATGTTTGTAGTTGTAGTTATGTGTTAAACAAGTCTTGGAAGCACTTGTATGTTGTTTATTTGATGATCTGTTTGGAGTTACAACAAACAGTCGGTGAAGCTATTGCTGCAGTTCATGAGGCACGGGCGTGCCTAACATCCCATACAACCCCTACTTCTTGGGGTATGGGCGTGCTCGGGCATGGGCGTACCTATGTAAGATACGGGTGTGTCTGCAGGTACACCCTTGTCCACAGAGGTTACGGCCGGACCTGAGAGCGAAGCACGGTCGTGCCTGCAAGTAGGTACGGCGTGCCGATGCTTTGGCTAGTTTTCAGTTGTTCAACAGAGTTGTAAGCTTGATGCATTATTCGTATATTTCTTGTAGACAATAAGTGTTAATGTATTCGATGTGATACAATTGAGTTAGCATTGTTTTACATATAACTGAATACTGAGGTGAGTGTACTATTCCTTTAGTATGATTAGCATATGAGTATGCACAAAATGATCAGTATGATATCTGTGTATAGTGATATTTTTGTTATGAATATATATTGTACAACAGAGGTGTATAGTTATGCAGGTGGTATAGCTATGCACAAGAACAACATTAGGATACATAGCTACACGAGAGCTGTAGCTTTGTACCAAGAGCAGTGACAGGGTATACATTGAGCTGTATACCAAGAAAAGTATCAGGATGTATGGTTATGCGAGAGGTGTAGCTATACTCCAGTATAGTAACATTTTGGAACAGCTTTGCAGGTGTTATAGCTTGGATGTGAGACATCCTGAAAAGACGTTATTCTAGCTGTATGTTTGTTCTAGTTCAGTTAGTATGCTCATTAGCGAAATCTTACGTTCTTTGATTTAATGCATGCAAGTGGTTTAGGTTCCAGCAAGGGTAAGGCCCCAGCACGGTGACTAGCTAGATAGTTCCGGGTTTTGAGAAGATAATTTTTAACACTAATTTTGTAAAAATGTTAGCACATATGTAAATATGAATTAGTATTTTCTAAACTTTGATCTTTTGGCGCTAAGCAGTAGTAAGAATGTTTTATACGTTAAAACTGGAAAAGTGGTGTTACAAGGGCACGACAGGGAGGCTAGTGTCACCTTTAAAATAGGTTGTGTCACCTTTGATACGGAAGTGTCCACTAGCACGCCCGGACCAAGACAACCTATCACACTGGACATGCCCGTGTTGACATTTGATGGCAGTGTTCTTCATGAACAACTGTTGTTTCAAGCCAAACCCAAAGAAATCTAATTTTAACCATCAAAATCAATCATGCAATTGTATATAGATGTATCACTAGTTGTATAAACATTAATCTAACTATAATGTTATTGGTGTAGTATGCATCAGATAATACGTGTAACTACAATATCATATGGTATTAAGGGGCTATTTGTTAAAACAAACTGATTAAACACCGAATAATTCTATGGTCTACATAATTCAAAGACGCTTAATGAATATGTCTCTCAATGTGACATGTTGTTTAATAAAGTTTTTGAATTAACAATCTGAATGATGTAAATTACTATTCTAATCTTAATAGTGATATACTATATTATAAGATATGATTATTTAACAAGATAACGTGTGAAAGACGGAGTGTTAGGCTAAAATACTTTGTACTTAATGATTCAGAATATATTTCATTAAGCATCAAACAAACAGCTCCTAAAAGTCATACTATCGCATACCTAACTAAAACCAATTAATGGAATAAATAAATTGTTTATGTATGGATAATTAATTTATGGTTTATAAAAAGAAAAAAAAGAAGAGTTCTTGGCCCGGTAAAAATATTTTTAGATTATAGAGTATTTTAGATGAATAAATATATATTTTAAGTTCCCCTAAAATAAATTAAGTCTAGATTTTAATTTGTTTTGTTGGATAAAATCGAAATATGTTGACTCGACTTATTTTTTTTGTTTCTGTTTTGATATAAATCGCGTGTTCTTATATGTGGGCACGTGAATTATTTAGCGATTTAAAAAGTTTTATTTTAATTTTAGTGTACAGATGCCAAGCTAAGTCTTAGATCTTATTGTTCGATCTGTTTTTTAAATTGGTTGTGTGGGAAGACATGTGTATCATTTGCAATATATTCAATTTTGTAATAGTAATAGATAGGCTGGGCCAACTGATATCACTTTATTAAGATATATATTACACGTAATATATGTTTATTTTTTAGCCTGATATTGCACAAAAATGAGACAAAAGGTACTTAATATCTTTGTTTGTTAAATGCCAGGTTGGAAAGGGCTAATGGTGAGAAGTTGAAGCAAATTACGAAGAAAAACTAAAGTTTTTAAGTCAAAGCTTCTAAAATTCCGCATTAAAATATGATAACGCGTCATGTCAGTAGGAATCTTAGTCGATAAGGAGGGACGAAGTTTTAGGAATGTGATGCGTCCAATGAGGCAACACGACGAGTAGGCCGATGAATTACAAGTTTATTTGAAGACTTATTCCGACTCAATCAAGTAACTTCTAAGCACTTCAACCGTCCCTAGGGTTTCTAGAGACGTAGAAATCGAAGGTCAAGACGGACTTTGGCTTTGGGCTTGAAGTTCGAGATAAGGAATTGATGGTTTGAAGTTTCCATGATTAATCTATATTCGCTTTGCTATTTTAATCATGTTTAGCTTACTTTGTTTAGATTTCAGTAGCTATTTTCTTCCTTTTATGGGCTAATAACCTTTTAATCTTTACATAGACAAGATGAGCTTTTGAGTTTTGGTTAGATTTCACTTATTTAGATTATATGAACTCACATATTTATTATGTTTAGCTTTTCAAAGATCCATTCGTATTAAGTTTCTATCTTTATAACCTATTGCGGAGTTTTCATATGTGGGATGAACATTCTATATAAGTTGTTTGTATCATAATTTGCTAAGATCATTAAGAATTAGAACTCTAGATAGACCAAATCCTAGGGTTAGGTTATAAAGTAATTAACTTTAATTCGTTTGACAATTGCAAGTGATGACCATTTTGGTGTTAATTGATTAATTTTGTGACCAATACAAATCAATAGATCAAGTCCCGATGTGGAAAAAAGGTGTGGATTTAGGTATAGATTAGTGTGTGTGTGTGTGTGTGTGTGTGTTCTGCTTGAATAAAAGGTCTAGCATATTACAAATTAATTGACTAACTATAGGGATAGTTAATATGATGACCATTGTGTTAGTGCATACATGGTCACGCATTAAGAAATGTAATCCTTATTTTGATGATGATAAAAATATGAACATGTGATGTTATTGATTATCAAAATTATTAATATGTTCATTTGCTACATTTTTAACATACTAACAAACAAGAAGAAAATGAAAATCAACGTTCAGGTTGGCCCACGGTCAACCGTGCATGAGCCGTTGATGCATTGTCTTCAAGCTACAATATCATGTTTCACGCTCACGCTCAAAGTCATCTTCGACAATTGAAGACGATATCTTAAAAGGCGAATAAAGATAATATAAGCTCACAAATAATTTTTATAAAATAATATTTTATCCAAATTTTTATAAATATGTCACACATATATTTTATAAATATACTTCAAACTTTTATTAATTTGTTTTGTATGCTATATAAGATAAACTATAATAAAACAAATGATTTTCCATTGTGGCAAAAACTAAACATAATTTTGTATTGAAATGACACAACACAAAAACAATTAAAGCATCTTCTATTTGTGGTAAAAATCCAACATAATTTTTGCAAATCCGTCAAATCTTTCAAATTTGCATAAAGAATTCAAACTGTTTTGGTAGGTCAACTTGGTACTTTTTTTTTTAAATGTTTTTTTCTAGTGATTTTTAATGGCAAAAAGTGTTAGGGTATGGTACAAAACAAAGTGCAACGTCCATATTCAAATATCAAAAATTAAGCACCGACACCCTACGGCATGTCCACGGTCAACCGTGACATCTTCCGTGGAGATCCGGACAAAATTAGCCTTTGCCCTTTTACAGCTATTTAAAGAAGCTTGCAACTTCACTTTTTATAGCCTTTGAAGACTAAAAAGTCAAACTTAAATATTAGATCTTCTGAGCTTTATTCCACACAAAAAAGATAACGTTTCAAGGTCAAGATCAACAGAAAAAATGTAATGCTTTCAAGAGCAAATCTACATATCATTCTATCATTTTATTTTTATATTTGTGTGGGGATTAACTCTAGCCAACAAATTAGAGTGAAATATGAGGAATAACTCTAGCTATTAGAATTAGAGTGAAGTTAGACACATCTTAGCCTTGTTTACAAGAGAGAAGATTATTCATTGTAAGCTAAATAGAGAAGGTGTAAAGGTTTATCTCTACCTTTAAATAGAGAAGTTTTAGTGGAAAAAACTCGTGGTGGGTGATGTCTAGAAGTGGATGTAGTGCAAGTTTGTTAACACTTGCATCAACCACTATAAATCTCATGTCTACTACTTGGTGATATCTCTCTATCCATACTCTCTTTATTTCTTGCATATATTTATCGTGCTTTTATAAACTTTAAGATCAATCTTTAAAACACAACTTACTTATTTTTTAAAAAATGTAGTAACCAAGTAAAAGAACCTATTGACCCTCTAGGTTCCCACACATTGGTTTAATGTTTGTATAATTATATGGCTAGTGAGTCGGTTCAAAAAAACTTACAAACTTAAGAATCGGTGTATAACAACATATCAATTCATTTCACTTTCATTGAAATATGCTAAAGAAAAACAGAAAGTTGATCAACAATTTAACCTAATGATATGTAAAAACATCTCAGAATTCCAAGCAATCTTGTTTTTGAAATATCAATTTTAACCTAATGATATGTAAACACATCTCATAATTCTTATTCAACTAGCAACATTAACATAAGACCATTTACCAAAGATTAGGTCATCAACGTATTGTAAATGTGAGACAAATGGGTTGTTATTAGGTAACGAAACACCATAAAATCTACCAGCTTCGGATACCCTTTTATTGCTATATTGATCGTCAGCAACTAGTAAGAACAATAACGATGCCAAAGAGTCCTTCTGTCGGACTCCTCATGACATATGGGACTCTTAGGTTAAAGAACAATTAATTAAAACAAACATCCAAGATGAGTTTAGTGTTGGGATTTACAGGGTACAACATTCACATTGGATATATAACTAATCCCAATCCAAGATCACAACTGGATAAACTAGGGGAACAAAAACAAATAATATTCATATTATACAAACATATATAAATATACTAGAGTAAAAGGTTTAGAACTTATACCCTCTGACTGCTATAGGGGAATACACAACTACTGTACCTGTGAGCCCGGCTGCTAGACCGCCAAAAACAATACCCGCTAAAACAAAATGTCCTATATGTGTACCTAGACTAACCGCTGTCGCTAACACCCCTTGAAGGGGCTGCCGCCGATCGGAACCGCCGCAAGGGGTCCTCGGCCCGTGAGTTGGTGTCGTTGGAAAACTGCAGCGGCCGTAAAAGGGCTGCCGACTGTCGCGCCGCCGCCGCTAGGTGGTCGCGCCACTACCGCCGTCCCTACGGTGGTGGCTTGGTGTTTCTCGGTCGCCGGTCGGGTGAAGTGGGAGAGAGGAGAGAGTTTTTGTGTGGCTTAATTAATTAATATATACTTATGATTAATATACCTAGCTTAATCCCTATTTATATCAAATAGTTGGATTAAGGCTTTTAAGCCCGGCCCAAATCATATATTTGATTCTTTGGCAAAAACTACCCTCAAGTTTGATTAATATTAATTAATTACCTAATTAATTAATAATTCTTTAACCAAACATTATAATTAAATATTAACTAATATTTAATCCCTCAAATAATAAATAACTATTTATTATATACATACTTGATAATTAATAAACTGTAACACCGCGCTTTTTGAAAACCAGATTTTTTTCATTTTAAAATAGTAATTCAAGAATCCAACTGCGTGGATCCGTTTGTAAACTCAAATTATACCAAACCTGTTTTTCAAAATATCATAAGCAGCGGAAAATATTTGAAGTGGCTATAATTACAACAAAAAAATTAGCCACGATACATAAAGTACTGTTGGTGTTACAGAAATTGTCCACCGACCATCATAAACAAATATAATACAAACAGAGTAATGACAAGTGTTCCTCCAAATGCATAATTAATAACCAGCAGGTACCCAAGCTCACGTGCCTAAGTATCACCTGTATCATGGGGAGAGTATCTGTTAGCTATTTAAAGCTAGTGAGCATAAGATAACATAATCAGTAATACAAACATATCACATATCACATATCAATTATCAGATAGTGCTATCCTAGCATCTCGCGATAAGTTGGCACAGCCAGAGGAAGCATAATCTTGCATGGTAGCTAACCCGGCTCAACGCTCCTAACTGGGGAAACCAAACACATCAACCGCGCGGGTGGGTGAGCGGGTAGCGGTCCACCGTTACGTTATCAGGCCAAAGCCTTCATGGAGTACAACAATAAATCGATCCCCATACTGCTCGAGGAACGCTGGGTTTGCAACCCCAGGTAGTTGACGGTATCATCGACCCGCAGGTCTCAAAACAGCCCAGCTCAAATGCTGGCCCCGTTCAAGGACTATAACCAGCCCCCATATCTCGGATTTGATCACAAACATATAGTTGACCCATTCCGGGCCTCATAGCGCGCATATCATAACCATATAATATCCATGGTTCAATTCATACATGCTCCTTGCATAATCATAATCATATCATAAATCATGATTCAATTGTTACGTGTGTCATGCATAAACATAGCATACATCAAGATTAATTTCATTTCATGGAATTACTAACACATACTGATAACATGTAATATGGTTATATTAATTCTTATGTTATCATATACTCACCTGAGAGGCTAGAGGCTATAGTAAACAAATATCGTGATCATCTCGTTCTTCGGAGTTGTACGGTTTACCTATAAAAGAATACTCATGTTTAGTTACTTCACACAAGTACATTAACTAATATAACTAATATGAATCTCTTAATGATGCCCTTAGACTATTTAGAACCTTAAACGAGCTTCCCCTACTTCAGTACACGAAAAAAATAGCAAAACTGTTGATGTTGCAGAAAAAAAACCTTCTGCGGCCGTAGGGAAAATCCTCTGCGGCCGTAGGGAAAACCTTCTGCAGCCGTAGGAAGCTATTTGCAGACAGTGTTCGTTTTTCAACCCCTGTTCAGTCCAACTGAATAAAATTTTTAAAATTTTATTTGAAGATAAAATTGGGGCGATAATAAATTTTTACTTTCATCTAAGTATACTTTCATCTAAGTTCTTCTCCCCCTAGACTGAATACCTCGTACAATATGTCTCATGCAGTAACCAACTGAATAAATCTTTATATCTCCCCCTCATGATTTCCAAAGTCTTCACTGGTCATCATGAAAATGTTCAGTTGTGAAGTATCAGTCTATTAACTTCTACCACTTGTGAGCCAAAATAGATCGTTGAGGAGTGAATGTAGATCAGAAGTGAATACATCAACCAAATCAAAAATCTGAGAAGTCTCGTATAAGAGTATCAACCTAGTCCGGATCACAACAAGTGACAAAGAGAACGAAAGACAAGTGGATGCAAACGAACTTGGGACGGATAAGGATTCTATAGTAAGAAATAAGCGTTAAAGAACACAGGGAGCTGAAATAATATTCAAGCCTTTTCAACCTGTACGACTATAGAAAAGGTGACTTTGAAAACTTATCGTGAACAGGGAGTCAGATACATCCTTATTCGAAAGCACACAAAAATCTATCAAACTCTTTGAAAACATGAAGTAAACGGATGTTGGTTAAGACAATCAAGCAATGATACACAAATTCTGAAAGATAAGAATGACAACTGAGAATTCAGAATTGACTGATAAAAGACTACCATGATTCTAAAGAAACAAGGAATGGATGGCCAAAATCTGGTTTTGAGACCAGATATTGGTGACACTAAGAAAGAAGAACCAAAAATCAGTTAGGAAAGGGCAGAATGACTAGACATAGGGTATTAGAAATTAAGTTCATGGTAGTAATGACCCAAAGCTAACCCAAATTTAGAAACATCAGAATGATAACTAAAACTTTGAGAACTCCTGACTCAGTCAAAAAATCCAAACACTTGACTTAGGAATCAAGGTGTCAAGATAAATCAGTCAGAACGACGACGGGGGTTCGGGGGCAGCGCCCCTGATAGCGGGGTCCAAGTGGAAACCCCTGGCTGAAGAATATTGCTATATCAGAAAATGCATTTTGGATGAAAAATTTGAAATTTTGAGTGAAAATTGCAACTCTGAAAAACCTGTTCGATAGTGTGATTTGGATCGCATGCGATTGGATTAGTGCGATTGAATCTGTGCGATTGGATGTGCCATTGAATCGCATTCGATTGGATCCACGCGATTGGATCTGAAATCGAATCGCATGCGATTGGGTTCATGCGATTGGAATCCAGTGCGGCTGATAGAGAACCTGTAATTTGCCAAATTCAACTCGATCACATGTGATTGGGTTCACGCGATTGGATCTAAAACCGAATCGCATGCGATTGGGTCCATGCGATTGGATCCATGCGATTGGCCAACACTTGGTGAATTTCTTACTAATCGCACATGAACTCAAAAGTGCGGCTGATAGCTATATCACCTGACACAAAACATGTCAAATCTACCCACTTGTACCTGATTTGATCTTGACTTGTGCAAGTTCCACACTCAAACACCAACACCTATACCAGCACTTGATTTCACACACAAACACCAAATTTTTGGTGTTTTTAATTTTAAGACATTGAAACCTGCAAAATGACGTTCTTGCTTGTTCTTGAGAAAAATTCTGAAAGCTTCAAATCTCCATTAAAATGTTTAAATCCGAACACACTAACCCCCAAAACCGTATAAACCCGAAATCGAAAGGTGGCATGTTGTTTTTGCTCACTTCAATAGTAAAATGTATCTTCAAGAAAACTCGATTAACATTCAAATTTCTTGAAGAACTCGATAAAACCGTGAAATGGTGTTGAGATTATACCTTGTTTGTCTTGTACATCAGAGATTCGATAATCTACACCTCAAAAACAACTTGGAACACACATCGTTAATGAAGAACTCGATTGTTCTTCGATGAAACCGTAACCAAGAGGTTTATGTTCAGCACCTTTGATCTTCAAATCTCGATTTGTTGATGATAACACTCGATAGATCTTTACTCCTTTGGCTCTGATACCACTTGTTAGGGATAAACAAGCGGTAGATTGAAGGATTGCTAAGATAACTATGATAAGGTTGAGAGAGAATCTCGTTTTCACTTTAGAACACACATAGTTTATTTCTTGTAAGTGTGGCAACCCTTACATGTCCTTGTCTAGCACAAGGCTTATATACCTATAAGGTATATTTACAATAAGCACCCTCAACTATTGTTGAACTCCTATTCTATTACAATAATACAGTTCTAACAACCCCAAACTCATTTCCAGCCTTTCCAATTCAATTTCCAGTGATTCCATATCAATTATAGCATCAAAACAAATCTAGAAACATACAAATAACAAGCTCTAACCAAGGATTCATGGTATGGGATTAATTTCTTCATTCTTTGACCCATTTGAAGAATTTCTTTGAATATGAACAAAACCAACACTTTAATTACAGAAATTAGTTCCTAATCACTTATAATTGATGTAAGAACATATTAGAACACACGAATTTAACTTTTGATAGCTAATTCGGGTTTGACCCGTTTTGACCTAAATACCCAAAATGAAGAACAAAGCACATGAATGAACTTACAAGGAAAGGAAGATGATAGAATTGGGGTTATGAGCAGATTTCAAGCTTAAATTTGTTGCTGGAACCAATATTAATGTTTGTCTTGTGATTCTTTCTTCAAATGCTGAAGAACACATGTTGAGAGAGTGAAGTGTGTGTGTTAAGTGTGTATGCGTATTTGTATATGTGTGTGTATATATGAGAAAAAGAGAACCGACCTTGGTTCTCAATTATCCCCTAGTGGGTATTTTGTCCCCTTTTTAATTTACAACTTTAATACCCGTTTACCCCTTTCAACTAACGGGGATATTTCCGGAATCCCTATTCAAAACCGTTTACTAATATACTAATTTTATTCATTTTCGTTATTATTTTAATATCATTGTTTCTTATTCATTTTCATAATAATTTAATATTAACTTAATTAAATAAATTCTAATATCTATTATTAAATTCGAGATTCTAAAGCACCAAGAGTATATACGACTAGGCCCTTTTTGAGGATGTTACAAATCTACCCCCCTTAAAAGGATTCCGTCCTCGGAATCTACTTTTCTATAAAACAAGTGGGGACATCAAACTTTAATGTCTTCTTGTTCTCTAATGTCCAGTTTGACCCGAGGTTGTGGTTACACTTTCCTAAGATCAATCGGTTATTCTTCATCCTTAACCGTTTGACCTTTGTGTCTAAGATCTCGATGTGTTTCAACATTAAGAAAAGTTATTATAAAGAACTAAGCAATTAGTTCTTTCACGAAAATTTAGAAGAAATGAAGGAGTAATTAGCACCAGACTCAAACAGAATAAGACATGGAGTTAACTAAGAATGTGCCCATTATAACATCACCTGCTGTCTTTTCCTCCTCGGCTGTTATCTGGTAAGCTCTGCCAGTCGCACGAGGTGCATTCTCCTTCTTTTGACCCGAAGATGACCCTCCGGTTCCTCCTGATCCCTGTCCCTGACCTGATCTGCATTCTGATGAGCGATGTCCAGGTTTGTAACATTTATAACAAACATTATCATTGAAGCGACACGTCTCGGTAGTATGCCCCTTCCGCCCGCATTTGTGACATCGGGCTGTCTCTCGGGTACAGTGGCCAGTATGCTTAGAACGGCATTGTGAACACCATGGAGCAGTTGATTGATTATACTCTTGACCTCCCTGTCGTTGCCAAGATCCACCTCCCAAATCTTCTGACTCAGAAGATTGCTCAAATTTTCTTTTGGAACCTGCACCAGTGGATTCTTTCTTCTGTACTTGGTCACTTTCATATTTCCGGGCCATTTCAAATGCAATATCTAAAGTTGGAGCACTCTGGACCGAAGCTCGGTAGTCTGGTGGTAAGGTTTTTGCAACCCGTTTAATCTTTGCCTTTTCATCAGGAAACAAGTGAGCCATAAACCTTGTTTTATCATAAAACTGCTGTATCATATCTTCCACCGGTTTATCACCCTTTTCCAAACTCATTTCCAGCCTTTCCAATTCAATTTCCAGTGATTCCATATCAATTATAGCATCAAAACAAATCTAGAAAAATACAAATAACAAGCTCTAGCCAAGGATTCATGGTATGGGATCAATTTCTTCATTCTTTGACCCATTTGAAGAATTTCTTTGAATATGAACAAAACCAAGACTTTAATTACAGAAATTAGTTCCTAATCACTTATAATTGATGTAAGAACATATTAGAACACACGAATTTAACTTTTGATAGCTAATTCGGGTTTGACCCGTTTTGACCTAAATACCCAAAATGAAGAACAAAGCACATGGATGAACTTACTAGGAAAGGAAGATGGTAGAATTGGGGTTATGAGCAGATTTCAAGCTTAAATTTGTTGTTGGAACCAATATTAATGTTTGTCTTGTGATTCTTTCTTCAAATGCTCAAGAACACATGTTGAGAGAGTGAAGTGTGTGTGTTAAGTATGTATGCGTATGTGTGTGTCTGTATATGAGAAAAAGAGAACCGACCTTTGTTCTCATTTATCCCCTAGTGGGTATTTTGTCCCCTTTTTAATTTACAACTTTAACACCCGTTTACCCGTTTCATCTAACGGGGATATTTCCGGAATCCCTATTCAAAACCGTTTACTAATATACTAATTTTATTCATTTTCGTTATTATTTTAATATCACCGTTTCTTATTCATTTTCATAATAATTTAATATTAACTTAATTAAATAAATTCTAATATCTATTATTAAATTCGAGGTTCTAAAGCACCAAGAGTATATACGACTAGGCCCTTTTTGAGGATGTTACATAAACTATTAATTATCACAACACACAAAGTATTATTATCTTGGTTCAAGTTGGGTGTGCAGCTGTATGACCCTTTAGTGACTCATAGCGTCCGGATATGATGACACGTGTACGCTATCCCTGCACACAATCTATTAGACTCCCACTTGTGTACGATAGTTACACTCCATTGTACATAATTGGCCTAAGGATGCCCCTAGCCAGACACTTAGGTTAACCACAACTATAAGTTCTCTTATGTCTAGAGATTATGTAATCACTCTCTTGGATTACCCGGCTTTTCCTTTTAGATCACGATATTCCATAATTTGGATTTTAGACATGGAACACGTGATATATTCTTAAAATCCAGATTATGTTTCTTGACTCTGATTTTAACTAATTGGAGTAACGGATTTACCGAATGATATATACCTATCATTCTGTCCGAGCGCGGCCACACATTTCACTTAGTCTCAACCGTCAAGGGGCCCTGAAATATATCTTCTCACTTAAGAGAAGGTGCGCTCACTGAACTTTGTGAAAACACAGGATTCGAACTCGCTTTTGGTAAAAACAAACTCTTTGATGCGCGCATCAAAATGCAAGTTCCAACTTCTAGATGCTTGCTTTAATCTAATAATGGAACTTGCATTTTGATGAGCACCACAAGGTATGCAAGTTACCGTTAAGGAAAGCGGTTTTGACATCCATTTTCCATATCTCATAATTGAAGAAGCAGATATTGCCATAAATATCCTAATAGACTTAAACATTGCTACTGGCAAGGAGGTTTCATCATTATCAATACCATGAGTTTGAGTGAAACCTTTCGCAATAAGTCTTTCTTTAAAAGTATGCACTTTTCCTTCCATGTACGTCTTCTTCTTGAAGACCCACTTGCAGCCAACAACTTTACTGTGTCGTGGCAAGTCTACTAACTCCCAAACTTGGTTGTCATACATGGATTGCATCTCTGCCTTCATGGCATCAAGCTACTTGTCAGACTCACTGCTTGACACAACGTCCATGTAGGATGTAGGTTCACGAAGATCCTCTTCTTCCTGAGCAATTTGAAATCTAAGATATCTACCCAGCTCAGTCCGAATCCTACTGGACCTCTAAGGTCTTGTGTTTCCACTTCCTTTTCTACCACAAACTCAGGTTGGGTTTCAACAATTCTTTGTTGAATTACTGGTTCCACAAAAGGAGGAGGTATATCTTCTTCTTCTTCAATTTCCTGAAAATCTATTTCTTTTTTGGTTGTTTCTGAACTTAGAAACTTGTCCTCCAGAAAACTCCCTGACCGAGCGACAAAAACATTGTTCTCACCGGGATTACAGAAATAGTACCCTAAAGTTTCTTTAGGATAGCCAATACATTTATCTAATTTGGGTTTGAGTTTATCCGAGATCGATCGTTTAACGAACACCTCACAACCCCAAATCTTCATGAAAGAAAATTTGGGGTTTTCCCCCGTCTATAACTCAAACGGTGTCTTTCCAGCCTCCACGGACTTTGATGGAACTCGGTTCAGAATGAAAGCAACCCTCTCGAGTGCGTATCCCCAGAATGATATTGGTAACATGGTTTGATTCATCATTAACCGAACCATGTCAAGCAAGGTTCTATTCCTACTTTATGACACACCATTCCACTATGGCGTATACGGAGGTGTGAGTTGTGAAACAATTCCAAACTCCTTTAGATGATCATCAAACTCCTGACTCAGATATTCACCACCCCGATCATACCGAAGCAGCTTAATCTTATTGTCTAGTTGAATATGTACTTCATTCTGAAACTGTTTGAAGAAATCAAAACTTTCAGACTTGTGTGTCATAAGATACACATATCCATACCTACTGAAATCGTCAGTGAAGGTAATGAAGTACCGGTATCCACCTCTGGCTTTCTGACTGAAAGGGACACACACATCTATGTGCACTATCCCTAGCAGTTCCTCTGATCTTTCATTCAAACTGGTGAAAGCCTTTTTTGTCATCTTGCCGGATAAACAAGATTCGCAATTGTCAGTTGATCCAAGATCAAATGACCCTAGAACTCCATCACGATAGATTTGCTCTATGCGTTTCTTGTTAATATATCCGAGCCGACAATGGCAAACGTAAGTTTGGTTCAAATCATCTTTTGTCCTCTTACTTATATGATAGATTTCCTTGTCATCTTGTAGATTTAATGCATATAGACTATTTTGTGAACTTGCTTTAAAATAAAATAAATTATTCTTAAAGCACAAAATCGTTTTTCCTACCGACTATTAGGTAAAACCACTGTCTATTAACAAATCATATGAGATTACATTCTTGATAAATATAGGAACATAAAATCAATTTTCTAGTTCGATAATTAATCCCGAAGGTAGCTTGAGACTATATGTCACTACAGCTACAACACCAACCATGGAACCTTTATCTACCCATAAGTCCTGTTAGTGCATACATGGTCACACATTAAGGAAATGCACTCCTTATTTTGATGATGATAAAAATATAAACAAGTGATATTATTGCTTGTCAAAATTATTCATATGTTCATATGCTACATTCTTAAAAAGTCAACAAACATTAAAATGATGATAAGTGAAGAACAAACATAATGAAGAATTTTATTCAACAACAAAAGAAGAAAACAAGATAGAAGAAAACATTCAACCCTCACGGTCGACCACGGTCGATCCCACGGTCGACCGTGAGTTAACCGTCGCCGCACAAACGTCATCTCTTAAATATCGTCTTTCTTGAAGTCAACCGATCTCATACTCGACAATTGAAGATGGAATCTTAAAAGGAGATTAATAAATATAAGAGTTCACAAATAATTTTTACAAAATAATATTTTATCAAAACTTTTATAAATATGTCACACATATAGTTTATAAAAGTAATTCCAAACTTTTATTTAATTTGTCTTGTATTCAATATAAGACAAATTATAATAAAACAAATTATTTCTTATTGTGGCAAAAACTAAACACGATTTTGCATTGAAATGCCACAAGACTAAAATTAGAAAAGCATCTTCTATATGTGGTAAATATCCAATATCATTTTTGCAAATCCTTCCAACCTTCCAAATTTGCATAAAGAATTCAAACTCTTTTGGTAGGTCAACTTGGGACTTTTCTAAATGCTTTTTCTAATTATTTTTTATGGCAAAAAGTTTTTGAGTATGGTTTTATACAAAGTGCAACGTTCATATTTTGAACTTCCAAAAAGCTGTCCAGACCTGCGACGGAAGATGCACTGTCGACCGTGGTTTCTTCCGTGGGGCATCCGGACAAAATTGCATTTTGTCATTCCTTGGTTATTTAAACAACCTAATGTCTTCATTTCAAGCTAACTCTTGACATCTGAAAAATATAGAAAATATACAAGATCTTGTGAGCTTATATTCCGTACAAAAAGACCATCTTCAAGATCAAGATCAAGAGAAAAAGTACAAAGTCTTCAAGAGAAAATCTTCATCTCTATATATTATGTTATTTGTATAAGTGTGTAAGGATCAACTCTAGCCTTTCAAATAAGAGTGAAGTGACGATCATCTCTAGCCTATAGAATTAAAGAGAAGTAAGGATTAACTCTAGCCAATATAATTAGAGTGAAGTTAGGCTTATCTTAGCCTTGTTTGCAAGAGAGAAGATTATTTCTTTTAAGCTAAAGAGAGAAGTTGTAAAGGTTTATCTCTACCTTCAAAGAGAGAAGATTTAGTGGAGCAAACTCTTGGTGGGTAATGCCAAGGAGTGGATGTAGTGCAAGTTTGTTAACACTTGCATGAAGCACTATAAATCTCTTGTCAACTACTTGGTGATATCTCTCTATCCTACTCTCTTTATTTCTTGCAAATATTTGTTGTATTGTTCTAAACTTGAAGATCAATATTTAAAACACAACTTACTAATTTTTATTTGAAAAAAATTGGTAAATTAAGTAGAAGAACTTATTCACCCCCCTCTAGGTTCCAACAATTGGTATCAGAGCAAGTTGCTCTAAAATTTTTGTAAAACTTGTTTTGTGATGCAACTTTCTTTGTTAATTTTTTAGAAAACAATTTTGTAACAAAAATATTGAGTTAGATCCATGGACTTAAATGATAATCTAAGTTTGGGGGTTTATATGGCCACTATACCCATGTTTATTGATTATACACTTTTAGGTTGGAAAACCTACATGATGACTTTCTTGAGATTAATAAATTATGACATGGGTGATTTTGTTGAAAGTGATTTTGATGGAAATGAATTTGAAAGAGAGTCACTAAATAAACAAACATTGATATTTATTCATAAATCTCTTAAGGAAAGTAAATATGAATATATGTGTTCTTACACTTGTGCCAAGAGATTATGGAAAGATACAGGGAAACTTGAGGAGCTTGAGGCAAAAGGAAATGAAGGAGAAGAGACATCAAGAGAACAAGCTTGCTGCATAGCTTTTGAAGAAAATGAGGTATCTTTCATCAATAATCTTAGTAGTAAAGATAGTTCACAAAATTCTTATGTTGAGCTAAAAGATAAATTTGATATGTTACTTGATATCAATTCAAAACTCATTACCAAGATAAATGATTTGAAAAATGTTGAGAATGATAATTTTAAACTCAAAGATCTTGATAAAATCTTGGTTAAGGAAATAAATGAGTTAAGAAAGTCTAACATTATGTCACAAGGTTGTTCTACTTGTGTAAATTTCAAAGAAAAGAATGTTAAAATTCAAAAGTTATCAAATGATGAAGGAGGTCTTGAGTTCTCAACTGAAACAAGCATCATATCATTAAAACCTTTCAAAATTGTGAATGAAAAGGCAAAAGAAAAAATCCGTAAGTAATAAACAAATGATAAAGTGTTATACTCCAACTTCAAGGCATGAACTTAGTTTCAAAAAACCTAAATCAAATGTGATTCAAAGACCAAGACATTCTCATAAGACTATTGCTTCTATGAACACTTGGTATTATAAAGGTTTCAAGATAACACAAAGGTTTATCAAAGTAGATGTCTTTGAAACTAACAATCCCGGACCCATAAAAAGATGGGTACCACACATATGAAATATGTTTGAGTTGTAGGTTACATTTGAGGTTGATTATCATTCATGATGCAACTTGAAATATTGTGTGGATGAAAGACTTGGATAACGAATCATCAAGAATAATGCTCTTGAACAACACTTGTGAAATACAATCAAGATAAGTTTCTCCTTCACTTCTCAAAGCTTTATATGTTGACATCTATGTGTTGAAAGTGCCGTGAGAACATATATGAAGCTACTTGACATGTTTAAATGTGTTTATTATATCTAGATTTTTATTAAAACTAAGTTTGATATAAAAATAAATAAAGGGTAGTAAATGCATTAATCAAAGACATAAGAAAACATGGTGAGTATCATAAAAGGCTTTATCAAATACTAAAAATATCATAAAGTTTTCATGGCTTAGTAAAAGGGTTTAAGATCACACTTTGTACTAAAATAGTATGATGAAATCTTAGGAATTACTTGGATTTGAAAATTTTATAAAACACATCATTTTAAGTTAAAGTCTTGGATAATTCAAGAATATATATATATATATATATATATATATATATATATATATATATATATCTAAGATTTTTTTTATATGTGTAACTAATGAATTTTTTTTAAAGATATTTTAATTATGTGTGTGTGAAGATAATCATTTAGATTTGCCATGAAAATCGAAAAGTATCATATATAAAATTAACTTAAGTTTAAATGACTTGTATTGCATGACAAGGTAATTAAATATAGAAGACATAGAAATACTTATCAAATGCCTAAATGTCTTGCAAAGGTCAATTCATATTCATGTAAAATGATTTTTGATTAAGTTACAAAGTTGAACTATGTGGTGCTATAATGACATATTAATTATACTCATATCATTTGGACTTGTGTTTTACTTCATACAAATTTAACTTGAAATCCTTCTTGATATATGCAAGACAAACATTAAACTATCTTGATATATGGTTACATAAAGTTAGAATATTTAAACTACATCTAAACAAGAGTATTTTTTATAGTGAGAAATTTTGTACTTAAAGATAATATTGCATATTGATGAACAATATTTCAAAATTTGATATATCATGCTTATGTTCATCGCATTCTCTTAAATAATTATATGCAATACTTGTATTTCTCACTAAACATGTTTTTGACTAAAAGTCTTTGAAATGATTTGAAAATATGTGTTATATATTTCTATATATGGAAATATATGCTCAAATAATAAATTATTTGTCAAAAATTGATGTTTTGCTTCAAACCCATGAATTTCATTGTCATATACTTTGTTTTGGTTTAAGTGATTAAACAACTAAATTGGATTTTATCATAAGTAACATTGTCTTAGAATTTAAAAGATATCATATTACAAATTAAGACAACTTACTTTGATAAATCATAATTGAGGCTTTATAAAAATGGTGCTCAGAAGTTATATACATGTTTTAAAATTAGTTAAGATATATTAAAGAAATAATATTTCAAACACTCACAAATGCAAAAATATAACGGACATATTTACTAAACCACTTAAGAAAGAAGTAGTTGATGCAATGAGATTTGGTTTAGGAATGATTGAACATGTTCCCTAGGAAATAAAGTTTGATTATGTGAAACTTTTCAAAATTGTGCTTCCAGAAGGTCCACGGTCGAACCACGGTCGCAGCCGTGTAATGACCGTGGGTCCACTGCCCAAATGATTGAATTGAAAGTGAAAACTCGCGGTCGATGCCACGGTCGACCGTGGATCGTCCGTCGGGTACCTGACGGATTCTAACCCTATTTTGCCTTATTTCTCTCTCCTTTCACCACTTTATCACCTTACCCATCTTCCCCAAAAAAACCCTAGCCGCCATTGTTGCTTTGTCACTCAAAAAGCTTAAAACTTACTAGAAGAAACAAGGTTTACCTTATGGTTGAAGCCCGGGTCGGATTCATGGTCCATCTACGATTGAAGGCTTCCTTATTCTTATTCTTCCTTAATTCATGAATCCACTTCGCAAAAGGTGAAATTTCTCACCATTGTTTCTTCTCTATCTTCCTTGAGCTCTAACTAACACACAAATTTAACATGAATTATGTATGAACAATGTTGTGTGAAGATTAAGCCTTGTGTATTTGAGTTGTAAAAAATAATAATAATAAAAGAAAAATGAAGGAAAACTAATATGATAAAAAATGGGTTTATGACAAAATAAAAGTGAAATATATATATATATATATATATATATATATATATATATATATACATATATATATATATATATATATATGTATATATATATATATATATTCGCTTTCAAAAGTATCAAACTCACTTGTTGTTGAAAAGTTAAACAAATAAAGAATAAGTGAGCAGGTGCTTCACGGTCGATGCCGTGCATCGACCGTCGACCCTCTGGAGTTTTCAAAATTCGAAATCGATCAGGTGCTCCACAGTCGAACCACGGTCGACCGTGACTACGACCGTGGGCTTGATGTAACTTTCAACAATTTTTTTATAGGCTTATAGATAGGTTTTCTCTTGCTTAAGACTAATCATGCATCAATGCAACATAAATAATTCAGTTGTCTTCCGAAATCTTTGAACATTTAGGACACATGAACCAAATTGTTGAACACATACATATTAAGTTTATACTCACATATTTGTTTCAAATGTAATGAATCATCATGTATCTTAAATCACTTCATCACCTACTACTTTAAGAACTTATACAAAATTTTTGAACATCATTGTAAAGAAACGAACAAAAGCATGTTTATGTTATTAACACACTATTCCTAAACCTTTATGCATGAAACGAATTATAATACCTTGGTTTGAATGCAACAATATGCTAACATGCAACTTCTTATGATGTTAAAATTTGATTATCTTGTCTGGGTGTAAAGGTGATAAACTAATTAAATTTGTAAAGTCACACAATGGTTATTATGAAGTAAAGATAAAATTTCATCAAATAAATAGAGACATACATATATCTTATACACTTCATAATTCAAAGTAATGGCACACTAAAAGTTGAGTTATGACATAAGTGTTTGAAAAATCATTTGGTCATACATTTCATGTGTTACTTTTAAAAGAACTCACTGAGTAATTGCATGCATGAAGAAATAAATTTAATTTACCAAAACTCTATGCCTAAATTCTATATATACTTTTAAAAGAACTCACTAAGTAATTGCATGCATGAAGAAATAAAGTTAATTTACCAAAACTTTATGCCTAAATTCTATATATCTACATGGTTTAAAATGGTAAAATGCTTGCATGCAACTTATATGTGGTGCTCATGATATCTTGTTTACATCAACAAGACATGTCACCAAAATAACAACACACGATAAATGATAATACTTTGGTTCATGTTTGACGTATCCTTGTTCTTCAAGTTATCAAATTACATATGTGATTCTTACATAAAATATTGCTAACATATGTAACATTATGATATGTCATTCATGCTCATCAATTACTAAATGAACATAAAATTGTGATAAAGATATCTTATGCAATGACTTTTCATATATGACCATTATCTAAAGAGAAATTAAATTGCGTTTGTGATGCAAGATATGTGAAATGATTACAAAGTGAAGACATATAAATTAATATATTGATTGTTGCAAGTGGTTCTATCTTACTATCTTGTCATGGTGCTCAATGAATTATTCTTTAAAGATCAAGATAATATATATAAATGACATCATGTGCTTCATACATAAAATCAAAATAATTGTAAATTTAGTGCACACATTGGTCACTTACTTGATTAAACTATACATGCTACATTCATTATCTCATCATGAAAAGATGAAAATCATAAGTGGGCCTACATGCACTATAATACTTATGAAAGTATAAACAAAGGTTGATCTATAAGATTATGGTCTAAACAATGATTAAATCTTCATTTGCTACATAATGTATATGAATAAATATCAATTAAAAATGAATAGACTAATATTGAGATAAACTCCAGAATCTAGAGCTAAGAAATTTTTTATACTTATCTTAAGATTAGGATTATGGATTTTGGTTGTCCCTAACATAATTTGCACATTTTAAGGGGGAATAACATACCAAAAAGAAAAATCTCATATATATTTGTTCACACCCTCACTTACTATCATTAGCATAAATACAAGATAATGATTCCTAACTCTCTCATGATGCCTACTTGAGTAAATTTAATTTTTCGAAAATTAAGTTTATACATATACTTTTGTATATCTTGCACTTGTGTTTTGCTTTGTCTATCGTTTGTCAATTGCTAGCTCAAAGGGATCATATATCAAGGGGGAGCATTATCATAAAATCAAATGCTAGATCATAGGGATCGTAAATCAAGGGGGAGTTTTGATCAAGGGGGAGCTTCATCAAATATTTTGTGCTAGATCAAAAGGGGGTGAAGAATGTTCCTTTTTTATTAGACAAAAGGGGGAGAAGAATGTAGATACGCAACATTATTAACATGAATAATTTTGTGTAGCAATATTAATTAGATGTAACATATTTTTTCATCATAAAAAAGGAGGAGATTGTGTTGGTCCCGAATGGATACTACAACAACAAATGTTTGTAGAAGGGGGGGGAGGGGTTGAATACAAACTTTAGCAAATTAAAATTTAAGAGACACACGGTTTACTTTTATATAATTCTTATTGACGTTAATCAAGAATTACATGAACTAGATGCGGAAAATCTAAGTTCAATAAAAGGTGGCAACTAATTTTGTCTAACACATAGACAATGCTAATCTTAAACAACTAATGTCTAAGACGTTCAACACATGAACAAGTTTGTTACACTGAAAGTAAAATGCTAACTCTTCTAATTCTCAACTTATGAGATTTCAATGCTTTTCAACGCATTCGCTACTTTTGCATGTTTCCATGCATGAATATATATAAGCAAAGTGTGTCCGGGTTGATGAAGAGGGAAGGAGACAAAGGTACTTGGTTTAATAATATTATAATAGATAAAGTTAGTGGGTGAAAAGGTAAGTTAACTTTATACACAAAGTGTGTAAAGTGAACATACTTTTCAGTAATGAGTATACCCACTATCTATTATTATATTATTAAATTACTACCTTTATGTCTTGAGAAAGTAACCTTATCCTTCCATGCTTGTGCTTTAATCGACACCATGCTTTCTGAAGATTTGACTTTACCAAGTATGGAGTTGCCAGCCATACTTAACATCATATCTTCGAGATCTTCTTTTCAAGAGTATCTTTCTCCTTTTCCAGGGGATAAAGATCTATCCTTTTTGTATCATTGTAGATCCAAAAAGTGCTAAGTACTTTTACAAAAGAAAGATCTAAGGCATAATTAGAACAACACATGTTCTGCCTTTGACTTTAAGAAAATATTACACAGAAAAGCTATTAACTGAGATATACAATAAAGACTCAGTTAACAAACACTGAACTACAAATATAATTTTGCTCAGCTAAGGATAAGTGTGAAAGACTCAGCTGACTAGACTTGCTCAGCTGATCAAATTGCTCAGCTGATAATACAAATCGTAGCAGCAGCTAATAAACTGATTAACTCAACTGTCAGCTGTTCCCAAGGGCTCAGCTAATCATTTGAGTATAGTCAGCTTATAAAGAGAAGATTGGATAAGTAGGAAATACCTTATCTGACAGATGAAAGGCATCAACTGATAACTTGTGATTGTGTCAGCTGATCCTTGACTGGTTAGCTGACCTTGAAATCTTCATCAGCTGATGGTTCTAGGCCATCAGCTGATCCAGTGTGATTCCTCAGCTGATGCTCTTTGACTGATCTTTTCTTCTCAGCTGATCTTTCTGAAGCTGGTCCTTTGGCTGATACTCAGTGTTCAGCTGACACTATGATTCGTCAACTGACATTTCTTACTTTGAAATTCTTTAAGTCTCAGATAGAAAAACAACACATGTTTTTCATCAATCTACGTCCAAAACTGAATATATGGTTTTGTTAACATCAAATCCTATTTTACTTATTAGATAGGTTTGATTAAGGTTTGATATTGCAATCTCACCAACAGATTGTTAGTGCATACATGGTCACACATTAAGGAAATACACTCCTTATTTTGATGATGATAAAAATATGAACAAGTGATATTATTGCTTATCAAAATTATTCATATGTTCATATGCTACATTCTTAAAAGGTCAACAAACATTAAAATGATGATAAGTGAAGAACAAACATAATGAAGATTTTTATTCAACAAGAAAAGAAGAAAACAAGATAGAAGAAAACATTCAACCCTCACGGTCGATCCCACGGTCAACCGTGAGTCAACCATCGCCGCACAAACGTCATCTCTTAAATTTCGTCTTTCTTGAATTCAACCGATCTCATACTCGACAATTGAAGATGGAATCTTAAAAGGAGATTAATAAATATAAGAGTTCACAAATAATTTTTACAAAAGAATATTTTATCAAAACTTTTATAAATATGTCACACATATAGTTTATAAAAGTAATTCCAAACTTTTATTTAAATTGTCTTGTATTCAATATAAGACAAATTATAATAAAACAAATTATTTCTTATTGTGGCAACAACTAAACACGATTTTGCATTGAAATGCCACAAAACTAAAATTAGAAAAGCATCTTCTATATGTGGTAAATATCCAATATCATTTTTGCAAATCCTTCCAACCTTCCAAATTTGTATAAAGAATTCAAACTCTTTTGGTAGGTCAACTTGGGACTTTTCTAAATGCCTTTTCTAATTATTTTTTATGGCAAAAAGTTTTTGAGTATGGTTTTATACAAAGTGCAACGTTCATATTTTGAACTTCCAAAAAGCTGTCCAGACCTGCGACGGAAGATGCACGGTCGACCGTGGTTTCTTCCGTGGGGCATCCGGACAAAATTGCCTTTTGCCATTACTTGGTTATTTAAACAAGCTAATGTATTCATTTCAAACTAACTCTTGACATCTGAAAAAATATAGAAAATATAGAAGATCTTGTGAGCTTATATTCCAAACAAAAAGACCATCTTCAAGATCAAGATCAAGAGAAAAAGTGCAAAGTCTTCAAGAGAAAATCTCCATCTCTATATTTTATGTTATTTGTATAAGTGTGTAAGGATCAACTCTAGCCTTTCAAATTAGAGTGAAGTGAGGATCATCTCTAGCCTATAGAATTAGAGAGAAGTAAGGATTAACTCTAGCCAACATAATTAGAGTGAAGTTAGGCTTATCTTAGCCTTGTTTGCAAGAGAAAAGATTATTTCTTGTAAGCTAAAGGGAGAAGTTGTAAAGGTTTATCTCTACATTCAAAGGGAGAAGATTTAGTGGAGCAAATTCTTGGTGGGTAATGCCAAGGAGCAAAATCTTCCTTAGTTTCCTACTCCTCTTGAGTCCTGCAAGTGATTGAATATGTGATGACCACATCCGGTATCGAGTACCCATGATTCAAAAGAAGAACTAAGCAATCTATCATAAATATACCTGTCTCATTGGTCAAGCCAATGTCTAGCAAATCACTATCGAGTGAGTGCTCGCAAATATCCTTCCTACCGCAAACTGGCCAAAAAATGTCTTCTAACTCATCAATCCAGTCATCTTCCTCCATTGGCTCAACTTCTGTTGATCCAAGGATGTCCGGTTGCATTTTGTCACCTTTATACATAAGTAACCAATATATACCAACAATAGTTAGTTCATGTCCTCCAAGCTTACTCACTACCTTAGTCTGATAGCGATATGTTAGAGTCCCAACAAAAAGCATCACAAGTTCTTATTCACTGACTTGTGACAAGAGAGTTAAGCAATCTAATAGCCTTATCATGTTATTGAGATGATCACTTACTGACTGGTGTTCTTTCATCTCCTGTTAAAGAATATCCTTCATTAGCAGAAAACGTCCACAGCGTTCACTACCTTTGAATCGCTCCTCTAATCCTCCACGATTTCATAAGAAGACTTTACTTTTTAGTTCCTTCGAGTACTCAGATTTTATGGAGAGTATCAGAATTGACATGACATCAGGTTCGTCAGATAGATACTTATAATAGGTATCATACTCTGCATCCTAAGTAGAATAATCGGGTTGTGCTAGAGGTTGCTTATCAACTGTGTACAGCTTTCCCTGTTCCCTTAGGACATTCCTAAAGTGCAACCTCCAAACCGCATGGTTTGGTCCTGAAAGCTTCCACTTTCCCATGACGAGATTAAGAAACTCCTCAGGTGATTATGAAACTCCTCGGGTGAACTCTGGCCCGTCACATCAGGGAATCGGAAAGTCTTTCACCCCCCTCCACATCGGTTTGAACCCCAGTGCGCACGGTTTGGACACGTCAACACACCGTAAGTACCAGTAAAAGATAGGTGTATCATTAGATAGGTAGCACTACTGGTCTAAGATTTTAAAAGGGTTTCAGTGTTTATAAAACTTTTGCCAGTTTTCAGTTTCACAAATCTTGCAAAACTATTTATCCTTTTAAGTGAAAAAACTTTTCAACTTAATATATATATATATATATATATATATATATATATATATATATATATATATGGGAAGGTGAAGGGTTTTGTGAACCTGACCAAACCACGTAATGACACAAACTGGTCAAACCTGGGTTTGATTCTACTGCTTCAATCCTAAAAGCGGAACTGAATTGAACACAACCCTCTAAACCCCAAAAGGGTTAGGATCTTTACTAATAATGATCAAACATAGCTTCTTACAAAACAATCCACAGATAAGGTTACAAGGTAATATACCTGATCAGACTTGGGATTGCTAAAGTAGTCCACCACTACTGCACCTCCTTGGAACTGGCTGCTAGACCGCTCCTGGATCACCAAATCTTCAAATCATGAAACCCTCTTGTGTGTGTGTGTGTTTGCGTCGATCTCAAAACCAAGAATCACCGTCTTGATGTTCTTCGACTTCGGTTTCGAGAGCAAGAGAGAGAGCCGAGAGAGAGTGAGATCGATGAGGGAGAGAGAGAAAGTTAAGGCTTAAGGATATATATAAGGATTAGATGGACCTAAGCCCGTTTAATTAAAAGTCCACTGGTTTTAATTAAACTTTCAACTCTTCTCACTTTGACCCCTTGGACTTTACTAATCAATTAATTAACTATTAATTAACTTATTCCATTAAATATTAAAACTTAATATTTAAATCTCTTTAAATAATAAATAATTATTTATTATTTATTTCCTTTCTAATAATTAATACAAACTGATTAATTATTTATTTCTCTCTTTTCAATAATTAATACTACTGATTAATTATTCGTTTTTCTCTTTAATAATTAATCTAACTGATTAATTATTTCCACACAGATTTATGGTGAAATCCAACTGTCCTGATTTGGGTGTGTAGTAGTGTGACCGTTTAGTCTCTTATAATATTGGATACAATGTGCCCATTAATTATCTCTGCACATAATCTAACAGACTCCCACTTGTGCAAGATAAGTAATAGTTACTGCACATTGTTAGCCTAAGGAGGTCACTAGCCAGACACTTAGGGTAACCAGGTTATAAGAACTCTTATACCCCAAAGTATCTTGTGATAAAATTTCATACGCAACCTGCTTAGAAGTAACCTGTTATAAACTAACTGTTTATAAACTAAACTATCATAAACTCCCTGTTCATGAATGAGTACGTTTTTATATATACAAACTTGCATATATATATATATATATATATATATATATATATATATATATATATATATATAGGTTTGTCCCTCGTAGCGCGATATTTCAATTTTAAGCATGAGCATGGAAAAGGTCAACTCAGAGACTCAAAAATTTGTTCATGACATACTTGATTTCAAAATTGCGTGATTAACGACAAAGAACAGATCAGTTCGTTTAGGCACGGCCGCGCGCTTACCAGTTTCTCTAATCAGTCAAGGGGCCCGGAAATATCTCTTCTAAAAAGAAGTTGCAATTACCATCTTGCATATCTGCATTTGAAAGTACGGCTCCCACTGAATCTAGACACGCCCCTTATGACCACCCTGTTACGGCGTGGCGTTAGAACGCTCTAAGAAGACAACAATTACCGCATTCCAAACCAAATACCTCAGGTTTGAGGATAACCTATGTGATAAATACTTTTGACACGAATCCACAAAGTATTTTTCACGGTGGGTCAATCCAATATTCGTAACTTTAACGAATATCCGTTAATTTTGGTCTGCAAAAAACGTTCGCAGCTATATTCGATAAACTATCGAATCTACCCCAAAATTACGATGACTTTATAGCCCTATCGAGGTTCCCACCAAGATAAGTAGTCACGGATAGTGTTTCGAATAAACCTAGTTTATCCCTGGATGAACCAAAACATACAAAATTGTGAAGAACAATGAAACTAAATTCTACACTCTTCCATATTCCATCCTGGAATAAAGATGCATAATTTCTACAATTTCACTGACTCGATTCACGGCGTTTATCTGAATTACCTATTATTTTACATTGTAACTTATCACGGATTACAAAGAAAATAATTTGGTTATAAACCTAAAAACTCAAGACTAGTACCCTGAAGTACTCCTTCTTGGTTTTGCTAGAAATCGTTCTTGCAACCTAAGAACAATTCTAGATTCTTGGTTTTGCTAGAAATCGTTCTTGCAACCTAAGAACAATTCTAGACTTACTTATTTTATAAATTCCTTAAACTTGGAGAACTGGAAATAACTCCTCAGTTTCTGATTTTTATAAAATAACTTCTCTGTAATTAAAAGCTTTAATTACATTTGTAGATGTATTAAATCTTACTAGATTTATGTCCTTTTTGAAATGATGAATCTTTCTACACCTACTTGTAAGAAACTTGAAACTAGATTCCCAGTGTACGCCAACACTTATCTAATTTCATTACTAAGGATATTAAAGAACATCCTATTTTATCATTTCTAACGTTAACCAACCAACAATCTTTGATTAAGCTGACTTACTTGAACATTTTAGAACGTGTATAATTTCATTCAAGTCTTAACTTGACTCAAAAACTTGCAATGATGTCTTTATTGAGTATCTCTCAATAAGTCATGCATTCCTCGGATTAGTCCTTTCTCAAGGACTTACTATTTTAGACAACTTCTAAAATTATCCGACAATTATATACTCTAAAAGTTCAATCTTGTATTTATCACTAGTTAAAAGAAACTTTTATTAACTTTGATAAATACATTAGTCAGATGCTCCCACTATCTTTTATGAAAAAGTGAATTACTTTAAAACATCTTTTTAGGCTTAGTCAAAACTTGACTATCATGCCTAAAAATTTTGTTCCAAACACATGTTTTAAAGAACTTAGTTTTTGTAAGAAATTTGTTTTATGAAACCAAAAACTTGGATCTCTATATATCCATCTTTCTAATTACAGAAAGTGGTTTCATTAAACTTACCATAAGTGCAAAACACTTGTGAAGACATTCTAAATTTCCTTCCCTTAAAACATTTAGTATAAAATTTCCTTGATTATAGTGACTACCATAATCACTTTTATACTTTCTTAAATGTTTTATCAAAAACTATTTATACTTAGAAATAATGACTATTATTTCCACTCGTTCAAGACTTTGAACATTCACTTTTCACAAAAAACTTAAACACTTGTTAAATTAGAAAAACTATCTAATTTTATAAACAACACTTGTTTATTTAAGTATTTTGAGTAGTGGAGCCAGCATTTATGTAACTACAACAAATCAGAGCATAAAGATTATAATGAATCACCAATCAAGTCAAGATTTGACTTATTGGTTCTCTTTTAGTCACAACTGGACTAATCCTGATTCATAAAATAAGAACACGTGCACGGATATATAACTCAATAATTAAAATTTCCATAAACTTAAAAATAAAAGTTTCCATAAACAATCAAGATAGAAACTGTTCAAATAAACTTAAGAGAGTTTAATAAACTAGGAAATAAAATTATTAATAATATCCGTCAGCTGCACGTGGGATCTCTTTATGCTGGGCCGCATCACTTTCCATCTCCTCCTGCAATAAAACGATTGCAAGATTTTAGAATACTCGTAAAAACTTTTACAAGAGGAAAGTGATAAAGAAGCTGTTTACACGATACCTGAGGTGCCAGCCTTGCCACCTGCCTCGTGACCCTTCGGGCAATCTCTTTTCCAGTGCCCGACCTCACCGCACTTAAAGCACCGATTCTCGGTTCTTGCTTTGTTCGGTTTCGGCTTCTTTCCCTTGTTGTCGTTATTAGCCCTGGGTGCACTCTGGCTGGGCTGGGCCTTGCCCTTTCCCTTTCTGTTACGCCCCTTCCTCTTCTTATGCCCGCCATGACCCACCATGAGAATGTCCTTGGACTTGGTCCAGATACTCTGCTCAGCAGTCTTGAGCATGGAGTGCAACTCAACCACGAATTTCTCCATGTTGTAGTTGACTATAAAAGGCTTATAGTCATCTGACAACGAGTTGAGTATCGTATCCGTTGCTAGCTGCAACGGTACTGGGTGCCCAAATCTCTCTAGGTAGTCCATGTAACCTTTCATTTTCATGACGTGGTTACTGACCGAGGTCACATTAGCCATCTTCCACGAGTTAAATGCCCTGGTGGCATCATAACGCTATGTGCGAGCTTGCTTCTGGAACACGTCCCTCAGCTGGTGGATCATGTCATAGGCAGGAGTCTCCATCATGCTTGACTGCAACTCTGGACTCATAGTTGCAAGCATGAGGCAGCCGACATCTAGGGCGTCATTGGAGCGCTTCTGAAAAGCCTCCCTGACGTCTGCCCTAGCGTTGTTGGCAGGAGGATTTTCGAGAGGTTGTTCTAGGACATGCCATTTTCTCTCGTGCCTAAGCACGATCCGGAGATTTCTCTCCCACGTGAGGAAGTTAGGACCGACAAGCTTGTCCTTCTCAAGGATGAAGCGGAGAGAGAGGTTGTTAGTACTAGTAACGTTGGTTGCCATCTATAAATTAAAACCTTGGTTTAATTAGTAATTGCAGATAAACTTTCTAATTATATATCATCAAACCCACAAATAATATATATTAGACCTAGGACCCATATTTCACATACTTGACGCAAGGTTTGGGCACTTCCCGCCAAGTCATGCTATTTCTGGTAGGTAACACCTGTACCAATCGTACCTAACTGATACGACTCCTAGAACCTCGTAGAGCACTTAGACCCAGTCTAGTATGTTTAACTCTACTCTAGTGCTTTTTGGGCCGGGACTCCCGATTATCACCAAAATAGATCGCACCACCTAAGACAGCATGAATTCTGGCCGGGACTCCCGATTATCGCATAATCTTTCATGCCCCTTCCCGCAATGGTTTGAACCCGGATGCCCAAGGTTTGGGCACTTCCGACACCCGAGTACCGTTTAACAGCAAGGGTGTACCATTAGGTGGGTAGCACACTGATCTAAGATTTTCTTGGGTTTTATAATTAAGTTAAAAACTTAATTTTCCAGTTTTTGAAAAACAATTTTAAAACTAACTGTTTTAGAAATACGATTTATATGTGTACCTAAACTAGATGTACAAAACGGCCTTTATAAGTTCTAAACTTATAACCTTGACAAAACTTTAAATTTATAAAAAATTAATTAATACGACTACCAGACTGAAGTCATATTCTAGTTTGTCATAAAACGTGGTTTTTCACTGTTTAATAACAACCTGGTATTAAACCCCTTTTTATTTACCATCACACACATATCATATACATATATGAAAAAGCAGTAAATAAAGCACAACCACGCAGATAATAATAAGCAGATAAAAGCCCTATAGTTTTGCCAACTAATCCTGAGGTCAATCCTAAGGATAAAACAGACTTGGATTCGCCTTCTTGATGAATTGCTCCCACTTGCCTTGACACCTCCTCCGAAGTATCCGAGCTCCATGCAAAACACCATCTTCTTGAATGCTTTCTTGAAAAACCATTTTGGTAAGGGATAAAGCTACTACTACTTTAATACAATTACAATAATGAATGGGGTTGTAAATGGCACGCAGGCCTCCCCGAACCAGTACAGTATTACAAATATGAAAGGGATTGTAATTGGCACGCAGGCCTTCCCAAAACCAAAAGAAAAAGAAGAAAAGAAAAAACGAGTCCTAAGTCGGCAAAACTATAGCTATATGTATCACAACCACACAATTTATATATAAGCACTATATATATAAAGACAACCACGCAGTTATAATATATAAACAAAAACTGTGTTGTTAAGCATATAACCTGATTTGATTAAACTTTCTCATTTACCCTTTGATCAATACCTATTAACCAAAAATGAGAATCATGATCTTCTAATTAAATTTATCTGACCAAAATAGTTTTCTAATAAAAACATTAAAAAACTTTAATCTCATTCAAAACTTGAATGAAATCCTTATGTCGGGTTTTCTTACTAGTTTTCCAAAAACTTAAAACCGACAACTTTTGGTCAATTTTTTAAATATCATCTTGTTCAATTCTCCATCTTATTATATAAACTTTTACCCTTTTAGAATTTATTCAAAAATAACTAAACTAGTCATATTAAATAAATATCTAAACTAATATATATTTTAACTAAACTAATTAAAATATATAATACTAGTTTATATATAACACCTTATTAATTTTAAAACTTAAAATTAATAATCTCTTTTTGTATTAATCCGAAAAACTATCTTGGGCCAACATCTCCCGTCAACCCGAGAAACCCACTGGGCCAAGAACCCTTTGGGCCGAAAAACCCCTGGCCCGAGAACCCCTTGGGCCGCAGACTATCTTGGGCCGAAACCCCTTCGGCTATGTTTTACTGGGCTTAGCGCCGCTAATAACCTTTAGCGCCACTAAACCTCTTTTAGCGCCGTTAAATCCCTTTTAGCGCCGCTAACAGTTACGGTCTTGGTTTCAATTCTTGTTCTCCGATTTAACAAAAATATCTTAAATCCTTTTTAACCTATTAAAAGTAACTGTTTTAATATACTGATTAAAAACTAGACTTAATTCAAAAACCAAAAAAATATTAATTATTAATATTAACAAGACTTGTTTTATTAATAATTAATTATCCTAAAACTTGATTTCAACCTTAAGTTCAAAAATAATGGTTAAGATAAAGTTTTAGATAAAAAGTTTTATCCTTTTTAACCGTTTAAACACAAACCTGGTTTAAACCTAACTGGTTAAAATCAAACATTTTATCAACTGGATAAAAACAGAAAATTTGTTTTTATACCCTATGGTTTTCGATTTTTATGAATAGAAGAACAAGATGAAGAAGATCAATTAAAACTTAAACAAACCAACTAACTAGATTATCTAGGTTTGACTAATTAAACAAACTGTTTAATTTTCTTGATCAAACTTATCATTATCCAAAAATCATGACCTTTTCAACCATTCAAACTAACTGTTTTAATTTTCTGATTAATAGGATTAAACCTGATAGCAAAAATCAACTGTTTTTGCTACCGATTGATTTTCGAAAAAACTGATAACAAAGATAAGATCAAGAACAAAAACCTTAAATCTAGAAACAGATAAAACTAGAAACTATGGATCATAGAGCCGAGGCTCTGATACCACTGAAGGGTTTTGTGAACCTGACCAAACCACGTAATGACACAAACTGGTCAAACCTGGGTTTGATTCTACTGGTTCAATCCTAAAAGCGAAATTGGATTGAACACAACCCTCTAAACCCCAAAAAGGTTAGGATCTTTACTAATAATGATCAAACATAGCTTCTTACAAAACAATCCACATATAAGGTTACAAGGTAATATACCTGATCAGACTTGGGATTGCTAAAGTAGTCCATCACTACTGCACCTCCTTGGAACTGGCTGCTAGACCGCTCCTGGATCACCAAAGCTTCAAATCGTGAAACCCTCTTGTGTGTGTGTGTTTGCGTCGATCTCAAAACCGAGAACCACCCTCTTGATGTTCTTCGACTTCGGTTTCGAGAGCAAGAGAGAGAGCCGAGAGAGAGTGAGATCGATGAGGGAGAGAGAGAAAGTTGTGGTGGCTAGGTTTAATCCTTTGTCACTTATATCTTAATCCTTAAGGCTTAAGGATATATATAAGGATTAGATGGACATAAGCCCGTTTAATTAAAAGCCCACTGGTTTTAATTAAACTTTCAACTCTTCTCACTTTGACCCCTTGGACTTTACTAATTAATTAATTAACTATTAATTAACTTAGTCCATTAAATATTAAAACTTAATATTTAAATCTCTTTAAATAATAAATAACTATTTATTATTTATTTCCTTTCTAATAATTAATACAAACTGATTAATTTATTTCTCTCTTTTCAATAATTAATACTACTGATTAATTATTCGTTTTTCTCTTTAATAATTAATCTAACTGATTAATTATTTCCACACAGATTTATGGTGAAATCCAACTGTCCTGATTTGGGTGTGTAGCAGTGTGACCCTTTAGTCTCTTATAACATTGGATACAATGTGCCCATTAATTATCTCTGCACATAATCTAACAAAAGGTTCAAATGAGAATGAGAGACTCAATCTCGGTCGTTCATTTTGTAAGTGGAATTCAAGGATGGAGAGCATGAGGGATAGAGTATGGCAGAGTGCATGTGAGTAATTCATGGGAGGGCAATGACATTGAAGGAGGGGGAATTAGACGGTTGGGATTGAGTCTCCCATTCTCAAATTATTTAAGGTTCTCATTTGAACCTCCCATTATATATATATTTGTATATAGAGGACGGTTCCATTGAGAACCGATTTTAGTGCGAGAACCGCGAGAACCAATCTTAGCCGTTGATTTGATAAGTGGAATTCATTGATGGAGAGCATGGGCGGATCAAGTGTGACAGGGTGTACGTGAGGAATTCATGGGTGGGAAATGACATTGAAAGAGTGGGAATTGGACGACTCAGATTGGTTCTCGCGGTTCTTCAATAAAAATGGTTCTCAATGGAACTTCTTCCTATATATATATATATATATATATATATATATATATATATATA
The DNA here is from genome assembly GCA_947179395.2 of Pulicaria dysenterica. Classification (NCBI taxonomy): domain Eukaryota; kingdom Viridiplantae; phylum Streptophyta; class Magnoliopsida; order Asterales; family Asteraceae; genus Pulicaria; species Pulicaria dysenterica. The sequence continues at coordinate 32,018,763 of OX359289.1, read as the reverse complement.
TATATATATATATATATATATATATATATATAGACACACACACACACATAGGGGAATGTTCAAATGAGAATGAGAAATTAAATGAGAATGGGAGACTCAATCTCAACCGTTCATTTTGTAAGTGGAATTCATGGATGGAGAGCGTGGGGGTATAGAGTGTGACATAATGCATGTGATGAATTAATGGGTAGACAATGACATTGAAAGATGGGGAATTGGACGGCTAGGATTGAGTCTCCCATTCTCAATTAATTTAAGGTTCTCATTTGAACCTCCCACTATATATATATATATATATATATATATATATATATATATATATATATATATATATATATATAAAAGTGATTTAAAGGTCGAGCGTGCACAATCTAAATAAAAAATATCACAACCACGCAATTAATTGTAAAGTAAGCCAACACGCCTATGACCAACACTGGTGCTTGATTAGCTAATCAAGTACCCCTGTGGTCTAAAATTCTAAGTGGATCACACAACACACAAGACATGGATCTCCGATGATCCCACTGGCTCCAGCATCCATAGCATTCTCCTCTTTTCGTCTTACTCCTTGTCTTGCTCGCTTGTCTCCAAAATAATTACATTTACAAATCAAACTAACATATACAATTTTTGAGAAAAATTAGTACCCTATTACAAAATAATACAAAAGCACGCACGCCCGCTAGAACTAATGCTTTTACAAATATGTATAGTGGTTGTAAGTGGCACGCAGGCCTCCCACACCAGATAAAATAAATGTAATCAACCACAATAAGAAATAAAAACAACACAGTGGTCCACTAAGTCTAAGGCGTTGGCTTACAAAGCAATAATTCAATCACGACACGATATGATATTAATTTAAATAAAGCACGCAACTTGATCATATACCATATATATATACCCGTCACCTGAGATGATTCAAACTTGAATCGGACAAAAACCTAACTGTTTTTGTGTTAATCCCAAAAAACATAACCTGGGCCTCACAACTGGGCCTAAACTGGGTTTTTTTTGACATTTATCTCAAACTGGATAATTTAGCAAAAACACCGCCTATGTTTATGTTTATATTATCAAAAATAATAATAAAGCTGGAAACTTTATTTGACCAAATGACCTTATGTCAATTTTTAGTTTCTCTCACAATATATATACATAAAGACAAATAAAGCTGAAAACTTTATTTAGCAAAAAGATCAAAACTTTGATCTTTAGTCAAAACAAAGTTTCACACACACACACACATAGATATATATATATATATATAAATATATATATATATATATATATATATATATATATATATATATATATATATATATATATATATATATATATATCATATATAAAAACCGGAAACTTTATTCGGTAAAAAGATCAAAATTTTGATCTAAAACCGAAAACCAAGTTTCACACACACACATACACACACACACACACACACACACACACACACACACACACACACATATATATATATATATATATATATATATATATATATATATATATATATATATATATATATATATATATGAGCAATAATATGAAAAATAAAATTGTCCCCTATCGAACCTAGAAGAGGCTCTGATACCACTGTTGGGATTTACATGGTACAACATGCACAGCGGAAATATAACTAATCCCAATCCCAAAGATCAAAACTGGATCAACTAGGAGTACAAAAACAAATAATATTAATATTATACGAACATATATAAATATATTATAGAGTAAAAGGTTTAGAATTTATACCTTCAGACTTCTATAGGGGGATACACAGCTACTGCACCCGTAAACCCGACTGCTAGACCGCCAAAAAAAATACCCGCTAAAACAAATCGTCATGTGTGTGTGCCTTGACTAACTACCGCCACTAACACCCCTCGAAGGGGCTGCTGCCGATCGGAACCGCCACAATGGGTCCTCAGCCCGTGAGCAGGTGTCGCCGGAAAACTGCAGCCGCCACAATGGGGCCGGCGACCGTTGTTGCCGTCGCCGCCACCGCCACAGCTGCAGTGGTGGCTTGATGTTTCTCGGCCGCCGATCGGGTGAAAAGGAAGAGAGAGGAGAGAGTTTTTGTGTGGCTTAATTAATTAGTCATATAACTTATGATTAATTTCCCTAGCTTAATCGCTATTTATATCAAATAGTTAGATTAAGGCTTTTAAGCCCCGCCCGAATTATATCTTTGATTCTTTGGTAAAAACCACCCTCAAGTTTGATTAATATTAATTAATTGGCTAATTAATTAATAATCTTTTTACCAAACATTATAATTAAATATTAACTAATATTTAATCCCTCCAATAATAAATAACTATTTATTATTTACTTACTTGATAATTAATAAACTATTAATTATCACAACACACAAAGTATCATTATGGGTGTGCAGCTGTGTGACCTTTTAATGACTCATAGCGCCCAGATATAATGACACATGTATACATTATCCCTGCACACAATCTATCATTTAGGCAATCAAGAGTCCAAGATCTCCATTTTCTCCTAATTCCATTTGCATTCTATTACTATTACTATTACTATATTTATCAATTACCAAGTAGTTTGTCATTTTCTCATGATAACTTTAGAGGTATTTTTGTAATTTACTATTTTCTCATGAGATATGAATTTAGCATGAGATAAGGATTTATAAATTTTTATATAAAGAAAAAACTCATGAGAACTTTTTTGCTTGATGCATTTCAATTACACTTATTATTTTTATTATATTAATTATTTAATTTTATATATTGCTTATCTTTCTCCATTTAAATTTAATTTTTGGTGTAAATACGAATATATATTTATAACCGTCTCCTTTTTATTTAATTTTTAATATACATATTATTGTAATGTGATATTTATCTAAAATATGCATTTCTTGGCATCGACACTAAAACTATGTTATAGTTAAATAATATTATTTTCTATAAAAAAACCAGATATATATTATGTTATAGTTAAATAATATTATTTTCTATAAAAAAACCAGATATATATTATAAGAAGCTAATATATTATTTGAATTAACCTAACGCATCATTCGATCAACAAATAATTCAAATTAAGGTGCTCAAAGCCTTTTTGAAAATAAAATTTGTTTCATTATTCTTTTTACCTGAGATTACATTTGTTTCTTTATTCTTTTTACCTAAAAAGTAATGTCATTAATGATCACATGACCAACCGATAATATCCAATTTTTAATGAAAACTTAGATTAAATCTTAATAGCACAAAATTAAAAGACTCTTTCATTACGGGTGTGTTTAAAAAAATTCGATGTAGCTAAAAACTGATAACTAAAAGTATCTTTTTATGCATAATATATTTAAAAAATATTTAATAACTGAAGCTGTATAGTGTGAAATAAAAAAATAAACAAATCAATAAAAAAAGTAGGAATTGTAAAATATTTATAAAGTGTAATTGTATAATTTTGTGTATAAAAGATCCTATCTTTTAAAGCTACTTGGAAAAGTTACTTTAGAGTCTTTTGTTTAAAAAAATAAACTCCTAATTAAAAAAAGCGATGTACATCATAAAAAGATAGATTATGTATTTTGCTACTTTTTATTTCTATATTTTTCTGCAAATGTTAAAATCAATAAACATAATTAAAAAAGAGAATAAGTAAGAAGATTAAATACCAAAATTTATAAAAAAAAGATTATTAAAATCTTCGATTAACACGAAGATTTCATTTTATTAAAATTTTTCATTAATTAAATAATAATAGAAGTGGTGGTAAAGTGAAACGTGCGGCCGTGACATCAGCAGTGTTGGTCGCCTACGCGTAAACAGGCGCGTGGAAGTAAGTAGAAGCCGATGTAACCTAAAATACCGGAGTGACGTCAAACACCAAAACCCTCATTCTTTCCTGTCTTTCCAACACCTGCTCTTTGACGCCGTCTTCCTACTTTTCACCCTTTCCAAAATACACCCCTTTACTTTTACTAAACTACATTCTTTATCCTCTTCCTATTTTAATCAAGATAAATAAAACACTTAGATTAGTAACTGCTAAAATTAATTAATAAATATATTTAAAAAATTATAAGTTTACCCTATAGTACCTGATCGCGCATTTCCGCCTGGATAGTCGGAGTGATGCGTGAGTGCCTTTCTTGTTGACCCAACTGATGAACAAGCCTGCGAAACAATCAACACCTAAGATTAAAGGAAGACGTGGAGGGGTCCCCGTATGTCTCTTAAAAAAACAATTAAACTTTAAGTAAATTGAAATTACTAACTTACCCCTCATTTAAACCTAAAAAGAAACAGTTGAATAAATGTAATTAGATTCTTAAAAACTATTTTAATAATAAAACTTTTCATAACAAACAATGTATAGAAATATCAAGTTCATAAAAATTAAATTTCAACCTATAAGATATAAAACAAAATTAAAAATTAAAAAAAAACCTCTATAGAAATATTATTTTGAAATTATATCATATAACAAATATTTTAATTTAAGTATTAGAAAGTTCGTAAAATTAAAACTATAAGCCTAATAATATGTAACTCGAATTTATAAGCACTCGTAGAAGTAAGTTAAAATGTTTCGTTGATCATATAATTAACATTTTATTACTTTAACTCTTAATATTTAAGCAATATAAAATTATTAATATAATCTTAAGGAGCCTTACATCTTTTAAAATATGACTCATTCAAATCAACACAATCCACACAGTTATTAATATGTTTTCATCATCTTTTATATAAGTAGAGATTTTTTTGCTTATTTTATTGTTTTTTCAAAAGTTATTTTAGAAGTTAACGAAAGAGTTGATAGATAATAAAGAAATAAATAAACTGAAAAGGGGGACAGAAAATGAAAATGCCGCGAATGAAAATTATTAGATGTTATCATATTGCGTGAATATCATACCATACGCTATAAAAAGCAGACATATTATTAGGTTAAGTCAGATATATCCTTTTCTTGGAGAGCTTATATTTTTGTGTCATGCTAATTGATGTGTGAATGTTTCTTATTTATAGTTAGGAAAGATCATACCTGAGACCTTGGATGATTGTCCAGGTGTCAAAGATCGAATAATAGTGATGATTGAACCTGCTGCTGGATCCGTTGGAAGGAGATCCTCAATATGTACGGAAAGCCTACTGAGTGTGTCAGATCAGCCATACTTATCATTAAATGTGAATAGATAGGCAAGTCTGCATCTTGGGAATATGCAATCCGCCTATCTATGGTGGAGAGGATTGGTCCTCTCGTGGGAGTATATAGCTACAGGACACCAATGCAACGAGAGCTTCCGGAGATCTGTAGGGGTAAAGCTCCACGACATGTTAGGCTTCAGGATAGTTGTAGGTTCCGAAGTACCAAGCTTGGGACCCTACACCATTAAATCCCCCCCCCCTAGTCTGATAATGTAACACTTTGTGGTATGCTGTCAGACTCTCTCTTCTTTGAGCCCTCTTTCTCTAGCTCCGGGAGCTGTGGCTTTATAAATAACCATGGAGCCTTTTCTCTCTTGTATATGTACAGTTAACGTGCTGCCATATTTTGTCGGGTAGCTATTGAATGCTTCCTCTTGAGTGCTCCTACGCGCTGTCCCATCGACTGCTCTGCCAGATGATGTTCCCCTAGCCACATGATTAGCCTCTACCGCTGGACACGTGTACGGTCCAAATTGACCCGATTTTGAAAACTGCTCTATATATACCTTTCTTTATCCCACTTTGTAACACCGCGCTTTTGAAAACCAAATTTTTCTTTATTAAAATAGCAATTCAAGAATCCAAACTGCGTGAATCCGTTGGTAAACTTAATTTAAACCAAACCTGTTTTTCAAAACTTAAATAAGCAGCGGAATATTTAAAGTGGCTATAAACTACAAGCAAAATAGCCACGACATACCAAAAGACTGTTGGTGTTACTGAAATTGTCCACCGACCACATAACAAATACATACAGACATAAGTAGTAAAATAAGTGTTCCTCCAAAAACATAGTAATAACCAGCAAGTACCCAAGCTCACGTGCCTAAGTATCACCTGCAATCATGGGGAGAGTATCTGTTAGCTATTTAAAGCTAGTGAGCATAAGATAGCATAATCAGTAATATAAACATATCACATATCATCAATAAATCAAACAGTGCTATCCTAGCATCTCGCGATGAGTTGGCACAGGCAGAAGGAAGCATAATCTTGCAGGGTAGCTAACCCGGCTCAACGCTCCTAACTGGGGAAACCAAACACATCAACCGCGCGGGTGGGTGAGCGGGTAGCGGTCCACCATTGCGTTATCAGGCCAAAGCCTTCATGGGGTACAACAATAAGTCGATCCCCATACTGCTTGAGGAACGCTGGGTTTGCAACCCCAGGTAGTTGACAGGATCATCGACCCGCAGGTCTCAAAGCGCCCCAGCTAAAATGCTGGCCCCGTTCAAGGACTATAACCAGCCCCCCATATCTCGGATCCGATCACAAACACATAATTGACCCATTCCGGGCCTCATAGCGCGCATACATATTCATATCATAATCATGATCAACCTTGTACATGTTTCATGTACTTAATAACATCATTTGCTATACCAGACCTCATGCTGGCAAATTATCATATTCATGGTATCATAACATGTATACATATGCATATCATAAGCATGATTAAAATTGTACATAAATCAATTGCATAACAGATCATTCTATAAATATTTCATGCATTAAACAATATCATTTACCTTTCTTTGAATTACTTGTACATTCGGATAATATGTAATATAGTTATATTAATTCTTATGTTATCCGACACTCACCTGAGAGGCTAGAGGCTACAGTAAACACATATAATGATCGTCTCGATCGTCGGGGTCGTTCGGTTCACCTATAAGAGAATACTCATGTTTAGTCACTTCACACAAGCACATTAACTAATATAACTAATATGAATCTCTTAATGATGCCCTTAGACTATTTAGAACCCTAAACGAGCATCCCGTACAATGAAACGTCGAAAAACAGCAAACAAACTGCGCACTGTTGTTGGATGACCCCCATGCGATCGCAAGGGAGGGCCATGCGATCGAAAGGCACCCTATGCGATCACAAGGGAAAGCCATGCGATTGCAAAGCACCCCAGATCAGTGCAGTATCGATTTTACAGCCCCTGTTCAGTCCATATTCACCCCAAACTCATTTCTAGCCTTTCCAATTCAATTTCCAGTATTTGTATAACATTCAAGGCATCAAAAGGAGTTTAGAAACATATCATTAACAAAATCTAATCAAGGATTCAAGATTTGGGATCAAAATCTTCAATCTTGACCCATTTGAAGCTATTGATGGAATATGAACATAACCATCACTTTAATTCAAGAAACTAAGTTCTAATCACTTAAAAATGATATAGGAACAGATTACAACCCATGAATCCACTTCTTTAAATTCAATTTCAGATTTGACTAAGTTTGACCTAGCTTCAAGAACAAAGGAAGAAGATGACGAACTTACAATTAGGAAGAAGTGATGATTCTTGGATTATAAGCAGATTAGAACTCGAATTTGTGGCTAGACATAAGCTTGATGAATTCTCTTACTTGATTTCTCTTCAAAGGTTCAAGAACAAATGAAAGAGTGTGTATGTACGTATGTCAGTGTTGATAAGAAACAAAGAAACCGACTTTGGTTTCTAATATATCCACAAGGGGTATTTTGTTCCCCTTCTCAACTTACAACTTAATATCCGTTTACCTGTTCCAACTAACGAGGATGTTTCCGGAATCCTTATTCAAAACCGTTTAATATTTTATTAAACTTATCTATTTTCTTTATAAAATTTTATATCATGTTTTCTTATTTACTTTAATAATAATTCTAATATTTGCTAATAAAACTAAAAATTATAACGTACCGAGAGTATAAACGACTAGGCCCATTTGAGGATGTTACAAATCTACTCTCCTTAAAGAGGATTCCGTCCTCGGAATCCTGTCTTACTTACACTCACAATTACAAGTCACCAACAGACTTCTTTCAACGAGCAACGCCTTCAACTAAACTTATCATCAGATAGAGGTTCACAAACGTCAACTCAACAAATCCAGTAAACTTGGACCCGCAGGTCTTATCAAGTTAATCTCTTAACTCTAACATATCGGGATTCGTCTGTTCTCAACAGCTCAATAGTGCACAATGAAAGAGGATTAGGCCTCTTATATTCCTATTACAACTATAGTTAAATTCGTCGTTACTCCGAATATCTTCCATATAGGAACGTATCTACAATTTCACTTCCTACTATGATCATACACTTAGTTATATTTTACCACCCTCATTCTACAATAGACCAACATGAGAATCCTCAATACCATAATCTACTTACTTCCACTAACTACAATGTTAATACTACACAAAAATGCTCTCCTCATTTATTTTCTTATTGCTTCTGCCTTTTAAACTCTCGTCTCACAACGTAATTATTTGTGCTTCCTTTATCAATACGTGTCCGCATCGTTTCACCTTCCGCGTCGTTCTACCTTTTCTGTAAACATGTGGGGATATCAGACATTAATGTCTTCCCCAACCTCTCATGTCCAGTCTGACCAGAGGTTGTGTTTGCACTTTACTAAGACCAACTGGTTATTCTTCTTTCTTAACCATTTGACCTTCACGTAAAAGATCTCTATATGTTTCCATATTAAGAGAATTTGTTTTAAAGGAACTAAGAAATTAGTTCTTTCACGAAGTTTTTTTTTTTTTTGAAGAAAAGAAGGAGTAATTAACATAGGATTCAAACAGAATACACAGGCACAAAGTTAATTAAGAATGTGCCAATTATAGCATCACCTGCTGTCTTGGCCTCGTCGGCCGTCATCTGATAAGCTCTACTAGTTGCCCGGGGCACATTCTCTTTCTTCTGACCCGAAGACGATCCTCCTGCTCTTACCGATCTCTGTCCCTGACCTGATCTACATTCTGATAAGCGGTGTCCATGTTTATAGCATTTATAACAAACATTATCATTGAAGCGACACGTCTTAGTAGTATGCCCTTTCCGCCCACATTTGTGACATCGGGCTGTCTCCCGGGTACAGTGGCCCGTATGCTTAGAACGACATTGTGAACACCATGGAGTAGTTGATTGATTATACTCTTGACCTCCCTGTCGTTGCCAAGATCCACCTCCCAAATCTTCTGACTCAGAAGATTGCTCAAATTTTCTTTTGGAACCTGCACCAGTGGATTCTTTCTTCTGTAATTGGTCATTTTCATATTGCCGGGCCATTTCAAATGCAATATCTAAAGTTGGAGCACTCCGAACCGAAGCTCTATAGTCTGGTGGTAAGGTTTTTGCAAACCATTTAATCTTTGCCTTTTCATCAGGCAACCAATGAGCCACAAACCTTGTTTTATCAGAAAACTGCTACATCATATCTTCCACCGGTTTATCACCCTTTTTCAAACTCATATACTTCTCTTCCAGTGTATCCATCACCTGATCAGAATAATACTTGCTGCGGAGAATCTTCAGAAAATCTGTCCAAGTAAAGGCAGCTCTCACCTCTGGAGGAGTAGATAAGATTACTGTGTTGTACCATTCAATAGCATTGCCTCTCAGTTGTTTCCTAGCAAAACCTACCTTGTTAGATTCTTTACAGTTGCTGTTTTCAAAAGCTAACTCCATTTCACGGATCCATCTTTCAGTTATACTAGGATCCCTGCTGCCCTCATAGGTAGGAAGTTGGCAAGATAAGGAAATTCTAAGATCGGGCGATTGCTCAGATTCTACAACCGGTTGCACGAGTATCCGTTCTTCAGACGCCTTTATATGAGCTTCTAACTGTCGGATATAAGCCTCTCTATCCTCGTGTTCAGCCATTTCATTCTATTAAGTGTTCTGGCCAAACAAAACATATATAATCATACTTAGTATTATTATTATTATACTTCATTAGCATAATAAGCAATTAAATAATAGCATTTCATAAATATAACACTCTTTCGCACACCCCATGACCTCCCAAGGAACACTAAACAATGGTCGGGCCCGGGTTTGAGACTGAATACTCTTACAAGTACTCAATTCACTCAAACCTAGGCTCTGATACTAACTTGTAACACCGCACTTTTGAAAACCAAATTTTTCTTTTTTAAAATAGCAATTCAAGAATCCAAACTACGTGGATCCATTTGTAAACTTAATTTAAACCAAACCTATTTTTCAAAACTTAAATAAGCAGCGAAATATTTAAAGTGGCTATAAACTACAAGCAAAAAAGCCACGACATACAAAAAGACTGTTGGTGTTACTGAAATTGTCCACCGACCACATAACAAATACATACAGACATAAGTAGTAAAATAAGTGTTCCTCCAAAAACATAGTAATAACCAGCAAGTACCCAAGCTCACGCGCCTAAGTATCAACTGCAATCATGGGGAGAGTATCTGTTAGCTATTTAAAGCTAGTGAGCATAAGATAGCATAATCAGTAATATAAACATATCACATATCATCAATAAATCAAACAGTGCTATCTTGCATCTCGCGATGAGTTGGCACAGGCAGAAGGAAGCATAATCTTGCAGGGTAGCTAACCCGGATCAACGCTCCTAACTGGGGAAACCAAACAAATCAACCGCGCGGGTGGGTGAGCGGGTAGCGTTCCACCATTGCGTTATCAGGCCAAAGCCTTCATGGGGTACAACAATAAGTCGATCCTCATACTGCTTGAGGAACGCTGGGTTTGCAACCCCAGGTAGTTGACAGGATCATCGACCCGCAGGTCTCAAAGCGCCCCGGCTCAAATGCTGGCCCCGTTCAAGGACTATAACCAGCCCCCCATATCTCGGATCCGATCACAAACACATAATTGACCCATTCCGGGCCTCATAGCGCGCATACATATTCATATCATAATCATGATCAACCTTGTACATGTTTCATGTACTTAATAACATCATTTGCTATATCAGACCTCATGCTGGCAAATTATCATATTCATGGTATCATAACATGTATACATATGCATATCATAAGCATGATTAAAATTGTACATAAATCAATTGCATAACAGATCATTCTATAAATATTTCATGCATTAAACAATATCATTTACCTTTCTTTGAATTGCTTGTACATTCGGATAATATGTAATATAGTTATATTAATTCTTATGTTATCCGACACTCACCTGAGAGGCTAGAGGCTATAGTAAACAGATATAATGATCGTCTCGATCGTCGGGGTCGTTCGGTTCACCTATAAGAGAATACTCATGTTTAGTCACTTCACACAAGCACATTAACTAATATAGCTAGTATGAATCTCTTAATGATGCCCTTAGACTATTTAGAACCCTAAACGAGCATCCCGTACAACGAAACATCGAAAAACAGCAAACAAACTGCGCACTGTTGCTGGATGACCCCCATGCGATCGCAAGGGAGGGCCATGCGATCGCAAGTCACCCTATGCGATCACAAGGGAAAGTCATGCGATCGCAAAGCACCCCAGATCAGTGCAGTATCGATTTTACAGCCCCTGTTCAGTCCATTTTCACCCCAAACTCATTTCCAGCCTTTCCAATTCAATTTCCAGTGTTTGTATAACATTCAAGGCATCAAAAGGAGTCTAGAAACATATCATTAACAAACTCTAATCAAGGATTCAAGATTTGGGATCAAAATCTTCAATCTTGACCTATTTGAAGCTATTGATGGAATATGAACATAACCATCACTTTAATTCAAGAAACTAAGTTTAAATCACTTAAAAATGATATAGGAACATATTACAACCCATGAATCCACTTCTTTAAATCCAATTTCAGATTTGACTAAGTTTGACCTAGCTTGAAGAACAAAGGAAGAAGATGACGAACTTACAATTAGGAAGAAGGTGATGATTCTTGGATTATAAGCTGATTAGAACTCGAATTTGTGGCTGGACATAAGCTTGATGAATTCTCCTACTTGATTTCTCTTCAAAGGTTCAAGAACAAATGTAAGAGTGTGTATGTACGTATGTCAGTGTTGATAAGAAACAAAGAAACCGAATTTGGTTTCTAATATATCCACAAGGGGTATTTTTTTCCCCTTCTCAACTTACAACTTAATATCCGTTTACCTGTTCCAACTAACGGGGATGTTTCCGGAATCCTTATTCAAAACCGTTTAATATTTTATTAAACTTATCTATTTTCTTTATAAAATTTAATATCATGTTTTCTTAATTACTTTAATAATAATTCTAATATTCGCTAATAAAACTAAAAATTATAACGTACCGAGAGTATAAACGACTAGGCCCATTTGAGGATGTTACACGCTTTTATCCTCTCTTCTCTCTTTTCAAAATTCTTTGCCGACGACATTGGGACTTCCGATCTTCCCATTATTGCTCTGATCGCTGATCCTCCTATTTGCGTTGTCGACTTCTGACATCATTCGACAATGCCTAGAGGTTTGTAGTTTTTCTCTTTGCTTTCTTTCCTTTTGATTCTCTTCTTCGCCGTTTTTATTACCGTGTATTTGTCTTTTTCTTTCATAAGTTAGTATGGTTGTACCTAGCGCCGATCGCACCTATTGTAGTATGTCTGATTCTCAATATCAGGCTTTGTTTCGAATCGTTCCCAACTTTTCTAGTTGCGAACCGCTCAAACCCACCGCCAACGGCGTGCTTGTCAGGCCGCCTCCAGGCAAAGTGGGTGTTTACTGCCATTATTTGGAAATATGTAATGTTCACTTTCCACTGCACCCCTTTCTTCTCCGATTTCTTTCTTATTTGCACGTTGCATTTTCTCAACTTTACCCGTCTGCCATGCGTAAAATTACCAATTATATTGCTCTCTGTACTGCCCTTGGTCGGAGACCTAATATTGTTTGTTTTCTTTATTACTACAAACCTTTAAAGAGTGGTAGTTGGGTAACTTTCCCATGGATGGCGCCATTTGATAGCGTATTTCGACCTGGATCGTCGGAGTGATGTGTGAGTGCCTTTCTTGTTGACCCAACTGATGAACAAGCCTACGAAACAATCAACACCTAAGGTTAAAGGAAGACGGGGAGGGGTCCCTGTATTCCTCTCCGAAGGTTAAGTCAGATATATCCTTTTCTTGGAGAGCTTATATTTTTGTGTCATGCTAATTGATGTGTGAATTTTTCTTATTTATAGTTAGGAAAGATCATACCTGAGCCCTTGGATGATTGTCCAGGTGTCAAATATCGAGTAATAGTAATAATTGTACCTGCTGCTGGATCCGTTGGATGGAGATCCTCAATCTGTACGAAAAGCCTGCTGAGTGTACCTTAGTGTTAGATTAGCCGTACTTATCATTAAATGTGAATAGATAGGCAAGTCTGCATCTTGGGAATATGAAATCCGCCTATATATGGTGGAGAGGACTGGTCCTCTCCTGGGAGTATATAGATCTAGGACACCAATGCAACGGGAGCTTCTGGCGATCTGTAGGGGTAAAGCTCCAGGACATGTTAGGCTTCAGGACAGTTGTAGGTTCCGAAGTACCAAGCTTGGGACCCTACACCATTAGTACCTTACTTGGATGGGATTGGGTATTTAAAAAGGAGTTCTTTTTTTTAGAGTTTCTTTAGAAAAGTCAAGTATTTGTTTAAATGTACATGACTTAACTTTTCTTTTTATATTATAGAACAAACGTATACTTACACTTTTTTTTAACGGCAAAGTTACGCAAGGAATGTGCTTCGGCTCGGCCATAACACAATCTTAAGCAACCATTTTATTAAATAGAAAGCTAGAAAGTAACTAGCAGATTATAAAGTTACATCAAACTAAATGGTACAAAACGAAAAGATACATCAGCAAATTAATGAACAAAACACGAAGCGGGTAAGACACACCAATTACTCCAATTATAAATTTGCAGCTCTTCGTCCATCCTGTGCTTTATCCAGAAGAAGGAATAAGCTTGCGTACGGGTGAAGACCCATTTTTTGTTGTTAGAGCTCGAGTTCTTGAAAGCTCTATCGTTCCTGCATTTCCATAGAAGCCAAAGGTACGTGTATAGCACCCCTAAAAAAGGCTTCAAAGTGTTTCCCTTGTAACCCAAAGGAGGTTCCCATGTTATCAGGCTCTCCAAGTCAGTAACAGCCCCATTTTTTATGTTCCACCAATCACAAATGTAATACAGGACCTTTTTACCGTAGGTGCATTGAATAAATAAGTGATTTTCAGTTTCGTCGATGGTACCACATAGGGGGCATGAGCACGAAAGGAGAACAACTCCTCTTTTTTGAAGTTTTACTTTGGTTGGTAGGCGATGTAGAGCAACTCTCCATGCATTAATACAAACCTTGAGGGGCACCCAGTTACTCCAGCAGAAATCAAAATTACCAATCTTCATTAAAGATAACTCGTTATAAGCAAGTCTCAAGGATGAGACCGTGAAAATTCCACATGAATCCAAAGGCCATTGGACGGGCACCGGATTAGGATTCGATCGCTGGTCCTCTTGAAACCAATCCATGAGAGGAATATTGACTTTATCAAAATCTTTGGAGATTTTGATAATATTTCGCCACAAACCCGGACTTTTACTGCATGTACTTGCTCCAGAAAACCCCCCATCGTTCCCGTGTATCACCTGGATCATTTCTTTCCATAACCCACCATTTGATACTTTGAACCTCCATATCCATTTAGAGAGTAGACCCAAGTTGAGAGCTTTGAGGCTGCCGATGCCTAACCCTTCATTAGTTTTACTATTGAGAACCAAACTCCACAAACCCCATGATATCTTTCTTTCCCCATCGTTCGAGCCCCAGAAAAAATTAGCTCGTATACTTTCTAATTTGTTGATGATTTTTTCAGGAGCTTTAAAATCGGAAAAAAGTAGGTACCCAAACTCCCCAACACTGGTTTCAATAAAGTTACTTTCCATCCTATTGATAATATCTTCGATTTCCATTTGGAGAGTTTAAGCATGAATTTGTTTAGAATGGGAGCCCAACTTTCAATCTTGTTCATCGAGGCACCAATAGGGAAACCTAGGTAGGTGAAAGGAAAGGAACCCACCTTACATTTGAGTTAGTAGCCTGTTCATCAATTCTTCCTTTAGACACTCCCAATCCGAATAGCGTACTTTTGTTGATGTTTATCTTGAGACCTGAAGAAAATGAAAAATAACGTAAAATACGAACAAGATTAGCAACATTCAAGGATGACCAATTACCAAGCACAATCGTATCGTCCGCAAATTGTAGATGGTAGATAACCAGACCGCAAGTTGAGACTTGAAACCCATGGAAAACCCCCTTATCTCTTGCTTCTTTCATTGCAATATTGAACGTGTTGGGGAGATAGAGATATCAAACCATAATCAAACCTGTCTATTATTTAAAATAGGATTTGATGCTAACAAAACCATATATTCAGTTTTGTACTTGGATCAATGAAAAACATGTGTTGTTTTTCATGTTAGACTTGAAGAAATTCCTATGTAAGAAATGTCAGCTGAAGAACAAAAGTATCATCTGAACACTTAGTATCAGCCAAAGGACCAGCTTCAAGAAGATCAACCAAGAAGAAAAGATAAGTCAAGAAGGATCAGCTGATGGTCCAAAACCATCAGCTGAGGGTTCTTTCAAGATCAGCTGAGCAGTCAACGGATCAGCTGAGTCCATTACTCTGATCAGCTGATACCTTCCATCCATCAGATAAGCTATCTTTAACTTGTCTAATCTTTTCTCTGTAAGATTATCACTCTTAATGATCAGCTGAGCCCTTGGGATCTACTGATCAGAAAGGTTGATTAGCTTATGTAGTGTCACTCTAGTATGTATTATTAGCTGATCATCTTTAATCAGCTGAGCATACTTTACTAGCTGAGTCTTTTACATTTATCCTTAGCTGAGCAAAAGTATGTTTGCAGTTCAGTGTCTATTAGCTGAGTCGTGATACAGTATCTCAGTTAATAGTTTTTCATTGTAATATTTTCTTAAGTCAAAGGCAGAACATATGTTGTTCTATTATGCCTTTAGATCTATCTTTGTAAAAGTACTAAGCACTTTTTGAATCTGCAAAGAGACAAAAAGGATTGATCTTGATCCCCTGGAAAAGGTGATAGATACTTTAGAAGAGAAGATCTCGAAGATATGCTTCAACAACTAAGTATGGTTGGCAACTCTATACTTGGTTAAGTCAAGTCTTTAAGAAGCATGGTGTTGATTAAAGTACAAGCATGGAAAGAGAAGTTTACTCTCCCAAGACAAAAAGGTAGTACTTTAATAATATAATAATAGATAGTGGGATTTAACTTTACTGAAAAGTACATTCACTTTACACACTTCCTGTATAAAGTGAATTTGCTTTTCACCTACAAACTTTATCTATTATAATATTATTAAACCAAGTACCTTTGTCTCCTTCTCCACTCCCATCAACCGGACACCACCTTGCTTATATATACTCATGCATGGAAACATGCTAAGTATCGAATAGATCTGTTGAACACTGATATCTCATTAGTTGAGAGAATAGAAGAGTTAGCATTTATTTTTCAGTATAAACAAACTTGTTCATGTGTTGAACATCTTAGACATAAGTTGTTTAAGATTAGCTTTGTCTATGTGTTATATAGTTTAGTTGCCACCTTTTGTTGAACTTAGACTCTCCGTATCTAGTTCATGTAATTCTTGATTCATATCAATAAAAATTATATAAAAGTAAACCGTGTGTATCTTAAATTTAAAAAGCTAAAGTTTGTATTCAACCCCCCCCCCCCCCCTTCTACAAACATTTGTTGTTGTAGTATCCATTCAGGACCAACAACTGGTATCAGAGCAGGCTAGATAAGTCATATCTAAGATCTGTTTTGCTTACTCTTCAACTGCTTCTTGTTGGGAAGATGATATCATTAGTTAAGATATGATGAGACAAAGTTAAGTTTGTAAGATGTGTTCCAAAGTTAACTTAAACAGAATTATGAGGCTTGATTAGACTAAACACTTATAATGTTTCAGACTGAGCATAAGCTTAATATAAGCTGAGCATATGTTTGATCAGCTTATACTATATCTTAGTAAGATTATCACTATGTGTGATAAGTTGTGTATGTCACCTAAGATATATTGAGCTTTCAGCCTGATGTGTCCCAAGATGAGTGACTCAGCTTATATACTGAGTCAGCTCAACAGAGTTGCTAAATAAGTTCTAGCTAACTCTTGGGACTTCTAAGGATGAGTTAATTAATATACATGTTAGTCCATGTTTCTTTTCGAGTCTATTCTTGAAGAACTCAGCTTGATAAGTTTCAAGCTGAGTAACTCAGTCCGAGCAAGAAGTCAGTTTAAAGAAAATTTAAATATGTTTTAAATTTATCTTTTTAACTCTCTATATCTACGAGAAGGATAAGAAGACTCCAGAATCAAGATTGAAGATTGAAGACTCAAGATAAGAAGATTCAAGATTCAAGATTTCGGTTTATTCGTTAGTTAGTTAGTTAGCAAATTAGGATGAGTCCAGTTTGTTAGGATCCGTAGGAACAGGATTATAAATACTTATCATCCTGATAAGTTTTGAGGTACGACTCAGAAACGACTACAGAGCCAAATACCTCACCTCAACCGTATGTGTTATGATTCTTGAATCACTGTTTTTCAGTTCAACGTGATCAAGAAACTCACAGATTGCCAAGTTGTTCGTGTATTCGTATATTCATATTAGTTGTGAATTTGGTAAGTTTTCAATCTGTGCTTAAATCCTGTTTAGAGAGTCGTCTAGTATCTATAATCATAAGTTGATTATAGATAGCTAAGTTTGAAAGATTGAGAGATTTATATTAGGTGTTTACATATCAAGAGTTGCTTACTTGATAGAGTCTTAAGCTGAGTGCACAGTTTATAAATATGTTTTCATAAACTGAATAACCTGTTAAGCTGAATGATGAGTTCACACATTTGGTGAGTTCCAAACATCTTTTAACTACTCAGTGTGGTTATGATATATAGTTTGAGTTAGTCTCAAACAAAATGACTAAGTGTCATTGAGTCTGAACTATGTGCTTAACTCAAACTGTGTGATTGGTTCACACATTTGGTAAGTTCCAAACATATTTTAACTACTTAGTGTAGCTAAACTACATGTTTGAGTTAGTCTCAAACATAAATGACTAAGTGTCATTGAGCCTGAGCTGTGTGCTCTACTCAAGCTGAGTATCAATCTCAAGCTGAGTGCTCAAATCAAGCTGAGTATCAATCTCAAGCTGAGTGCTCAAATCAAGCTGAGTGCTTGACTTAAACTGAGTAATAAGTTTACTCAGATTTGGTGTGTCGAAAACAATGTTTTAATTACTAAGTGTTTTAATTACTCAGATTTCGCGTATTATACCAATTGTGTATTGGTGTAATACAACAGTGTCTATAATATTTTTGTAAGTCAAGAATATTATTTTACACATTTATCCGTTGGAAGATGATGTGTTTCTATTCTATTACTGTTACATCAAGCTGTAATTTCTCCGGTGTAACGGATATAAAGGGATTTCAACGGTAACTTTTCTCTCTCCTCGGAAAGGTATATATATATCGACCATAACCGACTCTCAGAGGTTTACGCTTACTATACTTCTGAGACTATCTCTATACCTTCCACAACCACAAATTGCTCAGTGCAATTCTTCGTCTCATCGATCTCGAAACCAATATCGCTCAGTGCGACTTAAATTTGCTCAGTGCTAATAGAACAGTTACTCAGTGTAATTTTCTGAAATCAACGATGGACGGAACCATTCTGAATCTTAGTGATAGAATGGTAAGGGGTGCTGCGTTTAAGAACAATGGATTGCCGCTGATCAAAATCAACAATCAACGTGTCTGCCTTGCAATCCCTCAACGCAAATTTAACAGGGGATACGAACCATAGGTCAATTATATTCGAAAATGCCCATTGACTTTTGCTTTCACTGTAGCACCATTACATGTGGTTCCTCAGCATATGCTGGAGTTTTGGTATACGTGTGTCTACGACCAAAACAACGATGAAATTCGGGGAACGATGCTAAATGGAGAGAGGACCATTATTCTCACAGCAAACAGGCTAAGGGAGCTGTGACACGGCTGGTAGCTAGATCTGTTCTGCCCTTGATGGATCACCCACAAATAGAGGTTGTGATAAATAAAGGCTACATTTCCAACCAGTTGGGGTTTCATGGTGTCCACAGTGATTCGTTCACTTGGTACCAAGGTTGGAGGACTGGACCAGGTCAACGAGTTCGAGATGAAGCTGCTGTATAACATGTACTTCACCAGAAACTTAGATTATGCTCAGCTCATCTTCAACGAGCTCAAGGTCCAAGTGATGAAGACCACAAGGGATCTTCATGTACCCTTTACGAGCTACCTGTCCTTGGCATTTGAAGCCGAGCTAGGGACAACACTGTATGAAGCTGATCAGGATATGTTCTTGACGCCAACACTCAGCTCCAAGATGTTCAATAATGACATCTTCCCAGAGTAAGAGGGTCTAAGTGAACCCATGCTACTGATAGCTGAGGCAGCTTCTTCTGAAAGTGAAGCAGATGGATCAAATAAAGGGGGAGCTTCTCAAGCTGACACAGAGGTTCAAGCTGAGCACTCTGCTCAGGCTGAACCAGCCAATCCACAAGCTGCCTCTGGTAAGACTTCTCCACTTTCTCTCTCTTCTCATTATTCTCCATCCACATTTGGAGATAAGGCTGTGGCGAACCCAACCCAGTCTAACCCATCTCCTCCACCTTCTGTTCATCTTAAATCCCACTCTGAAGCCACCCCTAGCATGCCCACTGCTGCTAGGGAGAATATCCAAACCTACAACAGCGAAACTGCCAAAGGTGGTGCCACCTCTAAAGGCATCACTGGAGCTGAGATCACATTAATCCTTGCACCGGCAGGAGTTGAGGGGGAGACGGCTACTCTTAAGGTGTCAACCTCGAGGCTCATTACAACCCAACAACCTAAACCGGGTGTGGTGTCTACTCAGCCCACACTCTCCAGTGCCATGTGAGAGCCCGTTACTGTACCTAAGAAGACACACTTAGGTAACATTGAAGAAATGACCAATCCCCAAGCTCAATCACCCCCCTCCAAACCAATAAGCCAACCACTTACCCATACACTTCACGTTTCTAGCCCAATTACTTCTCTTCACCTCTCACACTCCCATGCACGACCTATCAATGTTTCATCTACATACCAAGGTGAATCACAGGGTCCGGACTCTGGTGCAAATGAGCTTGAGGGTAAACACCAACCCTTGGATGATGCACCCAAACATTCACCTATTAATGTTTTTGACTCGTACAATTTACATGATATACATTCTGAGTCCAAAAACAGAAGTAACTATCATCCAAAAGCGTCTGCCTCCTCAGGCATTGAACAGCTAAAGCAATATGTTGCTGCTCAGTTTGGTCTGTTCCATCTCAATTAAAAGAAGCACAAACGCAAAATTTATCAACGACTTGAGAAGCTGACAAAGGATGTTCAAGAGATTGCCTCTGCAGTTGCTGCACTCCAACAACAGAAGACTTCAACCCCTATTGATGATGACAAAAAGGGGGAGAAGGTTCAAGCTGACGCTGAGTTAGTGCAAGCTGAAGCTTTATTGGAATTAGCTAAAGGAGCAGAGAGGCAAGCTCAGTTTGAGGAGGAGCTGGATCTAGAGAAAGAGGAACCTGCAGCTAAGAAACAAAAGGTGACAGAATCTGAATCTGAAGATGAAGCTGACAGTGTTCCTGAGACTGAGGAAGAAACAGAAGAGGAAAAAGCTACAAGAGAATTAATAGAGATGCTCGAGCAAGAAGAGACAAATGAGCTTGGGATCTCTGTAGCAGAATTGAAGAAGAGAAAAGAAAAAGAAGTAAGGGACCAAGAAAAAGAAATAGAGAGAAAAGCTTTGGCTCAAGCTGAAGCTGAGTATACTGGTCCGAGACCTGATCCTATCCCATACACTGATGCAGAAATTCAAGAATGTTATTTCAGAAGGAGTGTCAGTGAAGAGATCAAAGGCATGACCTTGAGCAGAATTGATGGAGTCATCATCCTCAACTTTGAATTTGACGATAAGTCTACAATGGGGGTGGACCTACGATTTGTTCACAGGATGGGCTATATAGAATGGAAAAGGATAATGACGATGCTCAAGAAGTTCAAACGAAGTCAAATCAAGCAAGAGATCTTTACTGAAGTTTCCAAGCTGATAAATAGAGCTGAGAAACTGAGATATGTTCCAATTCCTGGTCTGCAGTAGGAGAAATTATTTGAGATTCCTGAAGGTGTGGAGTTTAAAGAAAATCAGAGTATTGATACACCTATTCAGGGGTTTATGTTTAAGGATCAGGCAAGCAAACCTAGTTTTATTAAGCTGGATGAAATTTGTTACTTAAAAACTAAGGATGCCTTACACATTCGAAGTTGTTGTGGTGATAATAGTTCAAACCAATTTGTTAAGTACAAGCTGAACAAGATCATCAAAGTCCAACAGAAGGAACTCAAAGGGAATGCAGATGCTGAGAAGTTGCTATATGAAATTACTAAAGAAATTATCAACTGGGAACTTCTACATCCTGAGTTCGTAAGATAATAGTTTAGTTCTATTGTATAAATTAGATTAGTTATAATTTTGTAAGCACTAAGTGTGCATGATCTGAGTGATCAAAACTTTTGTATTACGATATGTTCAATTAATACAAGTATGAGTTTGATATGTTTAACTGTGTTATGATATGTTCATAATTATTAGTCTGATAAGTTCAGCTTGAATGAATAATTGATTAGTGCTTATTCATTAATGTGTTTAGTTGGTTTGTTCAACATTAAAGTTGGTGTGTTCCACTTATAATTGATAAGTTCAATTAATATTTAATAAGTTCAAAAATAAAATCTTAATAAGTTTGAGATTTAAAACATAATTTTGTTAAACAAACTTAAGAACTGTTTGATAGTTTTGTCATCATCAAATAGGGGGAGTTTGTTAGGAAGATGATCTCATTAGTTAAGATTTGATGAGACAAAGTTAAGTTTGTAAGATGTGTTCCAAAGTTAACTTAAACAGAATTATGAGGCTTGATCAGACTGAACACTTATAATATTTCAGACTGAGCATAAGCTGAATATAAGTTGAGCATATGTTTGATCAGCTTATACTATATCTTAGTAAGATTATCACTATGTGTGATAAGATGTGTATGTCACCTAAGATATATTGAGCTTTCAGCATGATGTGTCTCAAGCTGAGTGACTCAGCTTATATACTGAGTCAGCTCAACAGAGTTGCTAAATAAGTTCTAGCTAACTCTTGGGACTCCTAAGGATGAGTTAATTAATATACATATTAGTCCATGTTTGTTTTCGAGTCTGTTCTCGAAGAACTCAGCTTGATGAGTTTCAAGCTGAGTAACTCAGTCTGAGCAAGAAGTCAGTTTAAAAAAAATTTAAATATGTTTTAAATTTATCTTTTTAACTCTCTATATCTACGGGAAGGATAAGAAGACTCTAGAATCAAGAATGAAGATTGAAGACTCAAGATAAGAAGATTCAAGATTCAAGATTCCGGTTTATCCGTTAGTTAGTTAGCAAATTAGGATGAGTCCAGTTTGTTAGGATCCGTAGGAACAGGATTATAAGTACTTATCATCCTGATAAGTTTTGAGGTACGACTCAGAAACGACTACAGAGCCAAATACCTCACCTCAACCGTATGTGTTACGATTCTTGAATCACTGTTTTTCAGTTCAACGTGATCAAGAAACTCACAGATTGCCAAGTTATTCGTGTCTTGGAATATTCACATTAGTTGTGAAATTGGTAAGTTTTCAATCTGTGATTAAATCCTGTTTAGAGAGACAACCAGTATCTATAATCTTAAGTTGATTATAGATAGCTAAGTTTGAAAGATTGAGAGATTTATATTAGGTGTTTACATATCAAGAGTTACTTACTTGATAGAGTCTGTAATCATCTTATTATTAATGAAAAGCAAAGCATTCGATTGTGGTTTGATATACTATGTGTAACACTTTATTTTGATTTGTTCAATTTCCGCAGAAAGTGTATTCAACCCCCCTTCTACAGATTTGTTGCTTGTTATTATTCTCACCAAGGGACCAACACTTCTACCCCACACTTCAAAATGGCCACTCCTATTGCTGCTTCTAACAGTTTCTCAAACAATGGCTCACTCACAAGGTACCCAATGTTTGATGGGGAAAACTTTTTCCTCTGGAAGAGTAGAGTTCTTCTCTACATGTCCAGCCTTGATGATGTGATGCTCAAGACTGTTACTGAAGGTCCCTATGTTCCTTCCTCCACTGTTGAAGTTACTGATGCCACTGATACTATGTAACATCCTGAAAATGGGCCTAGTCGTATATACTATTGGTGATTTAGAATCTCGAATTTAATAATAGATATTAGAATTTATTTAATTAAGTTAATATTAAATTATTATAAAAATGAATAAAATTAATATATTAGTTAACGGTTTTGAATAAGGATTCCGAAAATATCCTCGTTGGTTGAAACGGGCAAGCGGGTATTAAGTTGTAAGTTGAGAATGGGAACAAAATACCCCATTTGGATAATATTGGAGACCAAAGTCGGTCTCCTCTCTTCTACACATACACATGTACGTATACACACTTGACACACACTTCACTCTCTTTCAACTTGTGTTCTTGAGCATTTGAAGGAGAAATCAAAGGAGAAGTCACCAAGATCAATTTCAGTTGCAAATCCAAGTTATTATATGTTCTTTATCATCATCTTTCTCATTCAAGATCAATTGTAAGTTCATCTTCTTCCTTGTTCTTGAGTTTTAAGCTTTAGGTCAAAAATGGTTAAATCCAAATTAGCCATCAACAATTAAGTTCAAGTGTTCCAATCTGTTCTTACATCATTTCTAAGTGATTAGGAATCAATTTTATGAATTAAAATGATAGATTGGTCTTGTTTCAAAGAAATCACAAAGTGGGTCAAAGATTGAAGAATTTGATCCCAAGCCTTCAATTCTTGATTAGATTTTGTTATATGTATGTTTTTGGATTCATTATGATGCCTTAGATGTTATGCAAACACTGGAAATTGAGTTGGGAATGCTGGAAATGAGTTTGGGTTGAAAATGGACTGAACAGGGGCTGTTTCTTGCACACTGACGGTAAATTGGTTCCTACGGCCGTAGTAAGTTTTCCCTACGGCCGTAGGAGGGTGTTCTATAAAAATGGTCCTACGGCCGTAGGACATTTTTACTACGGCCGTAGGGACTGTCTGTTATGAACAGTGCACTGTTGTGCTGTTTTTCGACGTTTTGTCGTACGGGATGCTCGTTTAGGATTCTACTTAGTCTAATGGCATCATTAGGGGTATCATTTTAGTTTTTTAGTTAATGTACTTGTGTGAAGTGACTAAACACGAGTATTATCTTATAGGTAAGCTGTACGATCCGGAAGAAGAGCGCGACGATAACGATTTCTGTTTGCTTTAGTCTCTAGCCTCACAGGTGAGTATAGGATGACATAAGAATTAATATAACCGTGTTACATGTTATTTATATGTGCTAGTAATTCCATGAAATGTAATTAAACTTGATGTATGCTATGTTTATGCATAACACCTGTAACAATTGAACCATGATTTATGATATGATTATGAATATGCAAGAAGCATGTATGAATTGAACCATGGATTTTATGTGGTTGTGTTATGCGCGCTATGAGGCCCGAATAGGTCAGATTTGTATTTGTGATCGGATCCGAGATATGGGGGCTGGTTATAGTCCTTGAACGGGGCCAGCACGAGGTCTGGGGCGTTTTGAGACCTGCAGGTCGATGATAGCGTCAACTACCTGGGGTTGCAAACCCAGCGTTCCCCGAGTCATATGGGGATGACTTATTGTTGTACTCCATGAAGGCTTTGGCCTGAAACGCAACGGTGGACCGCTACCCGCTCACCCACCCGCGCGGTTGATGTGTCTGGTTTCCCCAGTTAGGAGTGTTGAGCCGGGCTAGCTACCCTGCAAGATTATGCTTCCTTCTGGCTGTGCCAGCTCATCGCGAGATGCTAGGATAGCACTGTTTGATTTATTGTTGATATGTGATATGTTTATATTACTGAATATGCTATCTTATGCTCACTAGCTTTAATTAGCTAACAGATACTCTCCCCATGACTGCAGGTGATACTTAGGCGCGTGAGCTTTGGGTACCTGTTGGTTATTACTTGTCTTTTGGAGGAACACTTGTTTAGTTACTTTTTATTACTGTTTATGTTTGTATAAACTTGGTTAAGTGGTCGGTGAACAGTTTAGTAACACCAACTGATCTTTTGTATACTGTGGCTGATTTTTGGTTGTAATTATAGCCACTTTTATATTTCCGCTGCTATTAATGAGTTTTGAAAAACAGGTTTGGCTTAAGTTCAGCTTACAAATGGATCCACGCAGTTTGGATTCATGAATTTCTATTATTAAAATGAAAAATCTGGTTTTCAAAATCGGGGTGTTACATACTACTCCTGTAGTACAACGATATGTTGTCAAAGTTGTGCATCAATGGTCATATGAAGACAAAAGGCTGGTTAATCTTGATGTCAAAGCCAGAACAGCTTTAGTCTCTGCATTACCCAATGAAGTCTATCATCAAGTTCTTAACTGAAAATTTGCTAAGGAAATGATAGATACTCTGACTGTTGCATATGAAGGCACTGAAAAAGTGCAGGAGAACAAGAAACTCCTTCTGGTTAGAGAATATGAGTTCCTCTTTGCTCATAAAGGTGAAAGTCTTACCCAGACCTACACCAGGTTCAACTACCTTATTAATGACTTAAGAAGGGTAGATGTTCCCAAGAGCAACAAGGAGCTTGTAAACAAGTTTCTAGACTCTCTCCCAGAATCTTGGGATCATTTTATCACTGTGCTAAAACATGGTAAGAAAATCAAGGGTCTTACACTGGTTGGTTTGTATGAAAACTCACTACAAGTTGTGTTCTTCGTCTAACAAAAGGGTTAGATTAGAGGTGTTGGTGAATATTGTAATCATCATTGGTTATTAATAAACATCTTGAGTTTGAAAGTATTTTCTTGTGTTGATTGTTGAATTGTTCTTGTGATAAAACCTTAAACATTAATTAAGTGTGATTCCGCAACTTCTTAGTTGATTGTGATCAAACTGAAAGATTATCTTTAAACAACTCTGATTTAATTCTAAAAGGTAATTCTTGTTATTGATATTTGGTAATATCCGATCCTGACAAGTGGTATCAGAGCCTTTTCATTAAGGCTCCTTTGATCACTATTTGAAGGTTTTTCACAGATCTGCTGTGTTTTGTTATTTAAAGTTTGTCTAAATCTTATCGTGTGTTTTTCATTCATATTACTGCAATGGCGTCTGTTGGATCTTCTGATAACACTGGATATGGGTTAAACATTAGAGTTCCCATGCTCAAACCAACTGAGTTTGAGATGTGGAAGCTAAGAATCAAGCAGCATGTCCAATTAATGGACTATGCTGTTTATGAAGTCATAGAAAAGGACCCCATTACTGCTGCTGATTTAGATGAAACAGGAAAACCAAAGAAGAAATCACCACCAAAAACAGATGCTGAGAAGAAAGAAAGGATGATTGAGATGAAAGCCCTCAGCATCCTTCAGATTGCTATTCCCAACGTATATCAGCATCAGTTCAAGAAGTTTGAAGATGCACACGAACTTTGGGTTGCCTTAGAAATGAGATTTGCAGGGAATGCTAGATCCAAAAGGAACCAAAGGGACCTTCTTAAACAGGCTTATGAAAACTTTTCAAGTGGGAAGAATGAAAGTTTAACCCAACTTTTTGATAGGTTTTATAAGCTGGTTAGTCAACTTGAGAGTGCAAAAGTTAGAATAGAGCAAGATGAGATCAATAGAAAGTTCCTTAGGTCCTTGGGTGAAGAATGGACCGTCTATGCTGCACAATAGAGGACTAAAGACTCATTGGAAGATATAGAATTAGATGATTTATACAACAGTTTGGTTGTGTTTGAGGGAGAGATAAAGGGAAAAAGAAAGTCTATAATCCCTAGTCACAATGCTGCTCTCCTTTCATCCTCGGGTATGGACTCAAACCATTCTTTATCTAATTCTGTTGATGTATGTGCAGGTACCAGTTCTGCTGTTGGGTTAGATGTGAACACCCCTGATGCAGTGCTTGAAGCATTTCTTGCTAGCCATGCTAATTCAACCCTCACCAATGAGGATCTTGAACAAGTGCATCCTGGTGATCTTGAGGAGATGGACCTCAAGTGGCAAATGGCCATGTTAACTGTCAGAGCAAAAAGATTCATTAAAAGAACTGGCAGACAAAACATGAACTTCAAGGCAAATGGTCAGGCTGGATTTGACAAATCCAAAGTTAAATGCTTCAAATGTCAACAGCCTGGTCACTTTGCCAGGGAATGAAGATCTGGTGGACAAGTTCAGAGTCAAGGACAAAGGCCCAATCAAACCTTATCAGCATTGGTCTCACAGGATGGCTATGGGTATGATTGGAGTGATCAAGCAGAGGAAGCTACTCACAACAAGGCACTGATGGCCTTGACTGACTCCTCCATCAAGCTGAATTCACCAGAATCAGAAGACGCACATGTATCTTCTAAACTATGCCCTGGTGAATGTAGAGCTATAGTAAAAAGGTTCAGGGAGCACAACAAAAAGGTGTGTGCTGCTCTGAGCAGAATGGAGGAGAGAAGATATGAATCTAGTGCTGTCATTGAAAGCTTTGAAAAGAAACTTAAAGATTATCAGGCAAATGAACTGCAAATGGACTATGATAGGAAGTATCATAAGTGGGAGAAGGAGCAGCTTCAGGAAGAAATTGATAATCTTAAGAAAAAGTTGAGTGAGAAAGAGAGTAGGATTGATGAGCTAACAAAGAAGTTAGAAGGTGTGGATATGGATTTGAGTATGTTCAAAGCAACAAATCTTAAGCTTGAAACCTTGTTACACTCACAAATCAGAGATAAGGTTAAAACAGGTTTAGGATACAAACAAACCCCACCTCCATACAATCACAACTACATAACTCCCATGTCTGATGTAGCTGATAGGTATGTTAATGAACCATTAGAAGAAGACTTAAAGTCAGCTGATCCAAAATTAGAGAGTGAAAAGGAAGGAGTTGTGCATGAAGTGAGTGATGATGAGAAGGAGGAAGTAGTGAAGAAAGAAGAGGATATTCCTATTGAAAACCACATCTGTTGTGAACCTACAGCACCAAAATCATCTTTAAAACCTGTGGTGTTTGTAAAAGCCACCTCTGAACCCTCCACCAGTGAAACAAAACCTTTCAAACCTGTTTATTCTATAAACAGCTACACTACTACTGCAAACAGTCCCGAAAATTACACAAACAGTTCTAAACAGAACCCAAACAGTTCTAACCCAAAAACCTCAGCTGTTAGTGTTAAGACCAAGGAAAAGGAGAAGGTTAGTGAAGTTGGAATTGAGAAGCCAAAGAAGGAAGCTTCAAAGACAAAGTTTCAGCTCAAATCTGTGAAAAGGCATACTGAAGTGCCTGTCTGCACATGCAAACAGCATGGTGTGCAGAAATTTCCTTCTTCAGCACCTGTGAGAGGAAATCAAAGAAATAGGAACCAGTTTTGGGAACAAAGAACTGGTTTGCCTATAGTCAAAACCAAAAGGTGCTATATATGTGGGAGAGCAAATCACTTAGCTCACAACTGTTATTATAACCCACAGATCTATAGCACCCAGAGGCCAAGTTACAGAAAACAGGCTAACAGTTCCACAACTGTTAGGCCAAAACCAAAAACTGTTGGCTTTGCTTGGGTGAAATTGCAGAAACACAGAGTTTCTGAAAGGGCCAAAACTGTTAATCAAACCGACAATCAAACTGATTCACAAATTGACTCAACTGTTTTACCAAAATCAAAAACTGGTTGTTCAAAAGGCTCAACTGTTAATCACAACAGTTGGAAACCACATGTTGTCACTAAATACTCTTCACACAGGATAGAGAAGTCTAACTGGGATGAAATCAAGAAGACTCAAACTTTGTTTAAGTATTATGATTTAAATGGTGTGCCCAAGACCTGCATGGCCTGGGTACTTCCTGCTACTAACTAAGTTTTTATTTGTGCAGAGCATTCATAGGGCCAATCAAGGAGAAATTTGGCATGTGGATAGTGGATGCTCAAGGCACATGACTGGAAATCCACACTGCTTGAAGGATTTCAGAAGAATTAATGGAGGACATGTAGCATTCGGAGGAAATGCTAAGGGAGGAAGAATCACTGTTTGAAACTGTTAGTATTCAGTCTAACAACTGTTTGTGTAAGTGTTCAAGAGAAAAGCAACACATAATGCAACTAACAGTTTTCAACTGTTAGTACATGGAGTCCACATCTGTTAGGCAAACTGCATGGTCATTCAAGGGGGAGTCTTTCTTTTTAGTAACAGTTGTAGTTTATTAAGAAAACAGTTCTCAACTTAGTTCTTTCTTTTTAACTGTTAGTTTCTTTCAGGGCATTTTAGTCTTTGCAGGGACTCTGAGGGAATTTGAATTGCATTGAATATGCGTAACATATATAAGCCATTCCCTCCTCACAATTTTCTTTACGCTTACTGAACTCCTTTCAAACGCTAAAACCCTATAAACTCACTCGCAAATCGCCATGGCTCCCCTTCCATTCGTTAAGGAACACAACATGCTTGCTTTTCTGTTGAAACCCGATGATCTCAGTGTCTTTCACGTTGTGATTGACTATGTTTTACTTTCCAACCTACATCATGCTCTGACCATCAATTCCACCATTTATACTGCGCATATTGATCAGTTCTGGAAGAATGCTTCTCTGAGAGAAGAAGATGGAGTGAAATGGATTGACTCCAAGGTTGATGCTAATGATGTTTCTATCTCTGAGAGTATCATAAGACAATACCTTCAACTTGCTGATCTCGAAGGTGAATATTCTGATTCTGTTTCTTTGGAATATCTGCATGCTGAGCTTGTTAAGCTGGGATATGAGGGCCCTAGGGGAAACGGTACCTTTTATAAAGGGCAATTCTGTTCGCACTGGAAGTATTTGATTCACACTCTCCAACAATGCATAAGCCCTAAAAGAACTGGCTGGAATGAATTTGGGAGCAACATTGCTCTGGCCTTAATCTGTTTGGCCAATAACTGTTCTTTTAACTTTTCTAAAATGATATTTGATGGCATGGTAAAACATCTTGGGACTAAATACGGTCTCTTTTTGATGTATCCACGATTTGTACAGTTTTTACTAAATTCTTTATTGCCAAATCTCAAAATGCACAAGAGGGTACTGATTCCCTCTGCTCATGTGGCCTCCACATTGAGCAAACTGTTGATAAATGGCAAGAATTTTTCTGGTGCCATAACTCCACCACTCTCTGCAATGGTGGAGTTTCTGTCAAGAAACAGAGCTGCCAGAGTTGAGCAAGAGGCTCACATCATTGCTAAACCCCCAACTCTGGAACCCCCAGCTCACGATACTCAAACAACTCAATCTGCTACTTTGCTTCAAGCTACAACAAAAGCCCCCACTCTAATAACTTTCAGAAAAAAAAAGAGAACTGTTGGTGCTCCTTCCACCACAGTACCTAATGCCCAAGCTGTAAGCCCTGCACAGGAGCATTCTCCTATGCAGAATATCTAAAGGGAACCCATTGTGCTGTCTCCCAGGCACACTGAGGAGGTGATCACCCCAGGGGAGAGTGATCATGTGGTGTTTGAGGCTTACACTACTGTTTCATCCGCAAGGGGTGAGCAGGAAAGTGTCAACATCTTTAAAACCTCAGCCACGGCAACAGAAGTTGTTCCAACATCTTCTGGAAATCCCCAGTACCAAGAACAGAGGGGTACTGGTGTGGAATCTTCTAGGAGTGAACCACCAGTTATTTCTTCCAGTGATATGTTCACAGTGGCAACACTCCCTGACATTAAGGCTAGTATGAAACAAAAGGCTTTGACAGATACCAATTTTGTACCATTCTTCTAGGCATACATGCATTTAAAGAAGAGAAATTCTTTACAAGATAAGCTTTTGGCAAAACAAAATGAGCTTATCATTAAGCAAGACAATCAAATAAGATTTTTGACAGAGAGTTTGAAAAAGGCTAATGATGTGATACAGTTTCATGATCAAGTGTTGAAACAGATAACTGCTGGTGCTAGACCCCCTCCAACTGTTCCAATCAAAAAGGGGGAGAAAACAGTTTTGCCAAATCATCCAACAGTTGAAGAGAGTGTACAGACAGTTGCTGAGATTCCAGAGAAAACAGTTGCACCAAGTGCTCAAACAGTTGTAGAAAAATTGTCAGCGGTTGATAGAGTTCTGATTAATCAAATGATTATGTCTGGGGACTACCCAACTACTGATGTATTCGGATCTTGGTCAAAAGTGAAGCAAGATCATTTGATTGTTGTGTGTGCTCAAACTCTAAACTGCAGTGCATTTCAAATGAAACAAAAGATTGAAGATGGATGGCTGGATGGTAAATCTTCAAAGATGGAACCTATTGCACCAAAGCCAGGATTCAAAGGAATCAATATTACTGAAAAAGCAGTGGAAAAGAAGATGCCTTCTGTGCAAGGTAAGGGTAAGGAGATTGTTGTGGAACTTCCCAAGCTAAAACTTACAAAAGAGCAGCAAGAGGAGCGTGACCATGAGTTAGCTCAAAGGATGGCTGCTGAGTTTGAACAGCAAGAGAAGAAAGATCTTGAGTTAGCTCAAAAGCTAGCTGCTGATTTTACTAAGGATATTGAGGAAGAAGAAAGTGCTAAGAAACCTGGTAAGGGAGTAAAAAGAAAGAGAGTTGAAAGGAAGAAAACAGTTCCATCTCCCAAACCAACAGTTGAGAAGATAAAACAAACAACCCAGCCACAACAACCTGAAAAATCCAAATCAGTTCATACATCTGAAGATGCAGCAAAAGCAGGTATGGTACAAACCATTCTTCATGATAGACTCAGGGTAGAGGTTGAAGAAAGAATTGACAAATTAGTGGCAGAGCAGCTAGGCCAGAAATCCCACATTACTGAGTGGAGATTTGAACTGTTAAGATGGGAAACTGGAAAGAAAGGAGTTACTATTGTCAGA
Organism: Pulicaria dysenterica; assembly: GCA_947179395.2. Taxonomy (NCBI): domain Eukaryota; kingdom Viridiplantae; phylum Streptophyta; class Magnoliopsida; order Asterales; family Asteraceae; genus Pulicaria; species Pulicaria dysenterica. Next base: position 31,986,644 of record OX359289.1, on the reverse strand, counting down.
GAAGAGGAACCAATTGAAAGTTATTCCAGCTTCTTACATCTGATGGGTAGCATGACAAGAAGGGATGTTCAAGATATGTATGCTTATGGAGTAAGCCATTATGAAGATGCGACAGAGATTGAGGTGAGAGTGTTGATGAGGCATCTAAGAAGTATTTACAATCCACTGGAGATAATGCCCATTTTGATAAGTGACGAAGCCTTCCCAATAAGTTCTGTGAAAGTATATGCTAAGGCAAGAGTTTATCATATGGTGATGGGAAATGCACAAACTCATTGGTTTGATTTTGAATTCGTTGATCATGGTAAAGCAAAGCTACTGAATATGTTAAGTGCAAAGTTCTTTGGACCTGCTGATATGAAGGATGATCTGATAAAAAGGCTAAAGGAAAGGTTGGAGTTCTTACAGTCAAATCAAAAGTAATTTTCTTTTTATGTTTTGATTGTAACAGTTTGACTCTGCATATTTAATGTAAATATTTTCTTTGATTATGTTAATTTTCTGTAGTTGAACCCTATAAAACAAACAACTTAAATGTATTGTTCAATACTTTAAGTTAGGGGGAGATTGTTGGGAAATTTGCTAAGTCATTGAAACTGTTGGATATGCAAAGTAAAACTGTTAGAGTAATCAGTGAAAACAGTTGTAGCTAACAGTTGTTGCAATTTTTACAACTGTTAGTACAAAAGATCAGAATTGTTAGTTCAGTTATACACAACTGTTAGAAGACCTTGAAATGAAGACTGTTAGAAGAAATTCAGAACTGTTTATTCAACAAACAGTTGCTGTTGAGCTATTAATGGAAATTGCTATCTTTGTGGATCTGAAGTATATCTCTATCAAGTTTGAAGATTATCAAGATTATCTCGGAAGATAGAATATTGTTTTATAAGGCAATTCTACGCATTCATATTTTATTGTTAATTTGTTTTTCTAAAAGTGTGTTGATCTCTAAGTTTCATAGAAACCTAAGAACAAGTTGTGTTCTTCGTCTAACAAAAGGGTTAGATTAGAGGTGTTGGTGAATATTGTAATCATCATTGGTTATTAATAAACATCTTGAGTTTGAAAGTATCTTCTAGTGTTGATTGTTGAATTGTTCTTGTGATAAAACCTTAAACATCAATTAAGTGTGATTCCGCAACTTCTTAGTTGATTGTGATCAAACTGAAAGATTATCTTTAAGCAACTCTGATTTAATTCTGAAAGGTAATTCTTGTTATTGATATTTGGTAATATCCGATCCTGACACCAAGTCAGCTTGATCAAAACTGTCTTCATCAAATGAGACATGAATTGATTCTTCTATGGTCTTTCTCCTTGTATTATATACTCTGTACGATTTGTAGATTGAGGAATAACCTACGAATATTCCAGGATCAGCTTTAGGTTCCAACTTATGGAGCTGATCAATTTGATTTAGCACATAGCATTTTGAACCAAAGATATGAAAATAACCTATATTGGGCTTTCTAGATTTATACATCTCATATGAAGTCTTTCCATATCTTTTGACAATGATTGACCTATTCTGGGTATAAAAGGCTGTACTAACAGCTTCATCCCAGAAATAGAGTTTCAATCGTGCCTCACATAGCATTGTTCTAACAGCCTCGATTAAGGTTCTATTTCTCCTTTCAGCAACTCCATTTTGTTGTGGAGTTCTGACAGATGAGAAATTTTGCAATATTCCTTTTTGTTCACAAAAGTTTTCAAGGGTAGAGTTTCTGAACTCAGTTCCATGATCACTTCTGAGTTTCTTTACAGACTTACCTTTCTGCAACTATTCCTGTTTGATAAAACTAATTATCTCCAGGGCAGCCTCACTTTTGGCTTTAAGGAATATTACCCAGGTGAATCTTGAGAACTCATCTACTATCACCAGTGTGTACTTCTTGCCACTTAGGCTTGGAGTACTTATGTGTCCAAACAAATCCATATGCAACATATTCAATGGGTCTGTTATTGAAAAATTTTGCTTTGATTTAAAGGACCCTTTGTGGTGTTTCCCTTGTTCACAAGCTGAACACAATTTGTCCTTGACAAATGTGATCTTTGATAATCCAGAAACTAGCTCTTACCCCAATCGATCCTTATTTCACGTTCCCCCAGACTCAATTGATCAAATCGCTCCACCTTAAATCGAATTCCCTTCGATTTCTTCCTGTCGACTTCCAATTGAAACGAATTTCAAGAACGACGTACGAAAATTGATTGCCCAGATGGCAATCGCACAAACTCAATTGAGTTTTAGAACAGTAATTGATCGATTATCGCAAGAATCAGAAATTGAAGAAATCTTGAACGATTGTTTGCAAGAACTGGAAAGAAAATTCAAACCCTCAGAAGCGTGTTCTTCGTAACCACGCTCTGATACCAATTTGTTATGAAATTGTAGAAAGAATCTAGTGCCTATAACTGTATGATCTTTGGGGGCAGGGACAAGGTTCCAGACTTTGTTTCTCTCAAACTCATTTAATTCCTCTTGCATAGCTTCAATCCAATCTTCATCCTCTAAGGCTTCTTCGATCTTCTTTGGTTCCATTTGAGATAGGACACCAAAGTAAGCAGCATAGGTAGTTGTAGCCTTGGATCTGGTCATAACCTTTTCTTGGACATTTCCAATGACCTGATCTTGAGGATGATCTTTGAGGAATTTGAATATTGTAGTTGGAGAGTCTGGTTCAGAATCTGAATGAAGTTGAGAGCCCTGAGGTGAAATTATCTCCTCAATCTCAAAAGCAGCATTGTCAACAAAGTGTTGATCACCAAGATCTTCAGTCTGAGTGACGTCAGCTCCAAAGGGATTGATGAACTCATCATCTTTCTCAGCTAGAGAATTCTGTGGAGCTTGTAATGATTTCTTGGATGGACACACATCATCATCACTATCATCTCCTATGACATACATAGGATTTGATAAGTTGGTTTCCTTAGGCCTTTCAAGCTCACTCAGACTGACCAAGTCAGCTTGACTTTTGTCAGCTTGATCAAAACTGTCTTCATCAAATGAAACATGAATTGATTTTTCTATGACCTTTCTCCTTGTATTATATACTCTGTACAATTTGTAGATTGAGGAATAACCTACGAATATTCCAGGATCAGCTTTAGGTTCCAACTTATGGATCTGATCTCTTTGATTCAGCACATAGCATTTTGAACCAAAGATATGGAAATAACCTATATTGGGCTTTCTAGACTTATACATCTCATATGAAGTCTTTCCATGTCTTTTGACAATGATTGACCTATTCTGGGTATAACAGGCTGTACTAACAGCTTCATCCCAGAAATAGAGTTTCAATCCTGCCTCACATAGCATTGTTCTAACAGCCTCAATTAAGGTTCTATTTCTCCTTTCAGCAACTCCATTTTGTTGTGGAGTTCTGACAGATGAGAAATTTTGCAATATTCCTTTTTGTTCACAAAAGCTTTCAAGGGTAGAGTTTCTGAACTCAGTTCCATGATCACTTCTGAGTTTCTTTACAGACTTACCTTTCTGCAACTATTCCTGTTTGATAAAACTAATTATCTCCAGGGCAGCCTCACTTTTGGCTTTAAGGAATATTACCCAGGTGAATCTTGAGAACTCATCTACTATCACCAGTGTGTACTTCTTGTCACTTAGGCTTGGAGTACTTATGTGTCCAAACAAATCCATATGCAACATATGCAATGGGTCTGTTATTGAAAAATTTTGCTTTGATTTAAAGGACCCTTTGTGGTGTTTCCCTTGTTCACAAGCTGAACACAATTTGTCCTTGACAAATGTGATCTTTGGTAATCCAGAGACTAGCTTTTTATTGGATAGCATATTTATATTTTTAAAATTTTAATGTGATAATCGTTTATGCCACAACCAACTCAGCTAAGGAACAGATTGGGAATACAAGCAGGTTTCAGTAGAGGGATCAGCAGAATTAAGATCAAGTAGATACGCATCTCTTTCTCTTTTAGCTATTAATATAGGCTTTCCCTTAGCATTATATATTGTTTCTGCTTTCTTCCTAAAAGTAACTATATTTTCTTCATCACACAATTGACTGATACTAATCAGGTAGTGTTTGAGACCTTTGACATATGCAACTTTCTGAAAAGTGACCTTGCCAGCTTGCATCTTCCCATAGCCTTTAGTTCTTCCATGGGGAGTTGTCTCCAAAACTTACTTTAGGACCTTCATCTTCTTGGAAATCACTAAGAAGTCCTTTCCACCCGGTCATGTGCCTTGAGCATCCACTATACAAGTACCATTTACTTGAACCCTTATACATGGAAGCAGGATCCCAATCACTGAGCTTGCTGTTTTCCTCAGCTTCCTTCATATCAGCTTCAAAGATTGATTCAGACAAACCATAATCAACCTCATCTATTTCCAACTCTTCATCTTCTTGAGCCATCTGACATACATCATCATCTGAGGTAGATGATTCTGTATCCTAGGTTTCAGCATATAGTCCTTTTGCACTGGGTTTGTCTTCAGGATTTCCTTTCTTGAGCTGAGTATATTTCTTCTTGTATTTGTCAGCTCTATAAGCATTCTTATCAACAACTGATGTTGATTCTACCTTCTTTGATCTGCACTCAGCAGCAATATGTCCCTTCTTCTAACAGTTGAAGCACACAGCATTCTTGGAATCAAAGGAACCCTTCCCTTTGACCCTGTCAGATCTTCTTCTTCCCCTTTGAGCTCTTCTCAAACGTCTGGCTAACATTACCATTTGCTCAGTGATATTTTGAACATCATCAGTATCACCTGAGTCTGAGTCTGAGTGGTCAGCTTGAGATTCTGACTCGGTCTCAGATTCAACAACTAGTGCTTTGGAACTTTTCTTCTTTTTCTATGCAACCAATGCAACTTCAGTTTTATCTAAAGACTCCTTGAGTTATTGTTGAGAAGTTCTTTTGTGTTCAGTGATCTGTTAATGATTTAGCAAGAACCCATAAATGGACTGTAGGTTGTACACATGCAGTGTTCCTCCAGCCCTCAGTGCTGTATAGGGGTGTTCAAAAACATCCGTATCCGATCCGAAATCCGATAATCCGAAAAATCAGATCCGAAATTATCCGAAAATTCGGATATCCGGATTTTCGGATACCCGAAAATCGGATATCCGAATTTTCGGATTCGGATTCGGATAGCATTTTTTCCAAAATTCGGATATTCGGATATCCGAAATATCCGAAATATTTTTTTTTTAATATAATAATTTATATATTATACAATATTCCTAATACCTTATAACCCTAATAAGTCAAATAAAGGGTCAACACTCATTTAGTCCGCCTCCCTTCTTCTAGATCAACATCGAGACCTCCAGGCTCCATCTTCATTCTTCGTTCGAGATTTCCATCCTCCGGTCGACACTCGTGACTCGACAGTCGACAAACGTCACAACCCACAGGCCACAAGTCCACAACCCCTACACGATTGTTCGACGTACGCGGTACACCTGCCACAGCAGTAGCAACCGGCGAGTGAGAGCCGACTACAGCGCGACAGTCCGTCGGCGAGTGAGAGCCGCCCACAGCAGCAGTGACAGTCCGTCTACAGCGCGACAGTCCGTCGGAGAGTGAGAGCCGACCACAGAAGCAGCGACGGCGACCGGCGCCTACTGAAAGGGGAAATCTCTGATTAAAGGGTTAGACTAAAACCTTTTCATTCTTTTCTATTTCTTCAACTGTTGAACCATTCTTTTCGATTTCTTGCCATCAAGGGCCACATTGGTAACTACAACAAGGCAAGTAAAGATTATACATGTCATAAATTGTTAAACAGTACATGGTTTTGATTACTTATTGTCTCTTACTTTATATTTAATTATTCTTCTTAATCTTAGTTTGTAACGTCTGACTGGATTTGGTTGTTATCGTCTAACTTTGGGTATAAATTTGTTAAACAAAATATTAGCTTGCATTTCCATTTGTTGAACTATAGCAATGTAAGTACTAAGTAGTTGCTGTGTTGTTCAAGAATGATGAATTTTTTGTTTTTTTATAGCTAATTCGGATATTTCGGATTATCCGATATCCGTATCCGAAATTTCGGATATCCGAAATTTCGGATACGGATATCGGATAGCGAAATGCACTATCCGAAATTTTCGGATATCTGAAATTCGGATATCCGAAAATCCGGATATCCGAAAATGAACACCCCTAGTGCTGTAGTTACATCATTAAACTTTTCTGGTAACACATCCAGAAATTTCAGCACGAGTTCAGCCTCATCTTTCTTTACACCCACACTTAGTAGGTCATTTATCAAGCAGTGAAACCTTGTGAACAAATCTGGCAAGGTTTCATTCTTCTTTGAAAAGAAGTTTTCATAAGATCTATTCAAGTGATTCTTCTTTTGCTGCTTGACCAGATCTGTGCCCTCATATGTAACACTTAGCGTATCCCAGATATCTTTTGCAGATTGACACCCAGTCACAGTACGCAAGATTTCGTTGGTCAGGGCATTTGCCAGAACACTTTTTGCCTTGTCATCCAGATTGTAGAGTTTCCAATCTTCATCAGTCCAGGATGCAGCAGGCTTTCTTGTTTCCTTTTCAGTTTTGCCAAGAGACGTATCACTGACAGTAGCAGGAATCTAGGGGATGATAGGTCCTTTTGTAATGACATCGAACATACGATTGTCAATGGACTTGAGGAATAGCATGGCTCTGAACTTCCACATAGGATAGTTAGATCTATCAAATATGGGACAGCCTTTGGCAGACATCTGTGGAAAGTTTGAAGTATTGTTGCTTGTAGACATTGTAAACTTTCTCAGAATCTTGAACTTTCAACTTATGAAATCGTTCAGCCGGCTCTGATACCATTTGTTGGTCCCTTGATGAGAATAACAACAAGCAACAGGTGTGTAGAAGAGGGGTTGAATACACTTTCTGCGTAAATTGAACAAATTAAATAAAAGTGTTACACAAAGTAAATCAAACCACAATCGAATGCTTTGTTTTTCATTAATAAGAAGATGATTACAGACTCTGTCAAGTAAGCAAATCTTGATATGTAAACACCTAATATAAATCTCTCAATCTTTCAAACTTAGCTATCTATAATCAACTTATGATTATAGATACTGACGACTCTCTAAATAGGATTTACACAGATTGATAACTTACCAATATCACAACTAATGTGAGTATTCGAACACACGAATAACTTGGCAATCTGTGAATATCTTGATCACGTTGAACTGACAAACAGTAATTCAAGAATCGTAACACATACGGTGAGGTGAGGTTTTGGCTCTGCAACACTTAGTTGTTTTCGTATCTGAGTCGTACCTCTAAACTTATTAGGAGATAAGTATTTATAATCCTGTTCCTACGGTTCCTAACAAATTGGACTTATCCTAATTTGCTAACTAACTACCGGATGACTCGGAATCTTGAATCTTGAATCTTCTTATCTTGAGTCTTCAATCTTCAATCTTGATTCTGAAGTCTTCTTATCCTTCACGTAGATATAGAGAGTTAAAATAGAATTTAAAACATATTCAAATTCCTTTAAACTGACTTCTTTAGTCAGGCTGAGTTACTCAGCTTGAAACACATAAAGCTGAGTTCTTCAAGAACAAACCCGAATTCAAACATGGACTAACATGTATAATTATTAACTCATCCTTAGAAGTCTAAAGAGTTAAACAAAACATATTTAGCAACTCTATTGAGCTGACTCAGTATACACGCTGAGTATGAACACCACGCGAACCCAAACCACTCGAACTACGAATCTTCCGACCAAGAATCTTGAACTCTAAGACAACAATTGAAACCACAAACAAACAGGTACCTAGAATGTGAACCTTGACAGGCTGAACCACTACTATTATACCCATCATAGGCCGGAAACTGACCCACAACCACACCGACATCAGCTGGAAACGACGCATCCATGAAACACGACTATAAGCCGAACTGGGAAACTTGAAAATGGGCAAACCTTCCAAAAGAACAACATCCTCGAACGGGAACCACGACCGGCGGTCGAAAAAGTCAATGACCGGCAATAGCAGTCTATAACAGCCACAAAGGGGAACCTTTTGAACATAAACGAACTGGGTCTGAAAGTGAACATAAACGATCCATGAAACTCGAACCATAGTACGAAAACTTGAAAGAACAGTGGTACACGAACCACAATCTGAAACTTGAACTTTGAAGTTGTGAAAAACAACCTGTAACTCGAAAAACAATCTAAAACTAAAACAAGATCCGTAGCTTGAACCGGGGTCTGAAACTCGAACCACGATCTTACCTGAAACCAAGATCCGAAGCTTGAACAGGGATCTGAAAACTCGAAACACGATCTGGAACTAGAACACGATCCGTAACTTGAGCAGGGATCTGAAACTCGAACAAGGTATCTGAAACTCGAACCACGATCACGAACCATCTGAAAACTCGAACAAGAGATCTGAACCTCGAACCACGATCTTGAACCACATCCGTAGCTTGAATAGGGATCTGATACTCGAACAAGGGATCTGAAACTCGAACCACGATCTAAACTGAAACCAAGATCCGAAGCTTGAACAGGGATCTGAAAACTCGGACCACGATCTGAACTAAAACAAGATCCATAGCTTGAACAGGGATCTAAAACTCGAACAAGGATCTAAAACTTCTGAAAACTCTCGACCAAACGAACACTCTTTATAGGAATTTCAAACAGAAAAGCAAAACGAAAGATAAAGGAGGAGGTTCTCCGGACCGCCGGCTAACGCCAACGGCCGGAGAAGAGAGCTGCGGCGGCGGCTGAAATTAGTGTTTTCTAGTTGGGAACGCTGAGGACAGAGAGAGAATTTTTGACTGATAAATCTCTGTCTTTTAATCTCTGACAAATAAAATTATGAATGTAGTATAAAAAGAAGTAATACTGAAAATATGAACGACCCGTCTTAATTCGATTTTTGAACATTTGATAAATATGTTTTTTATTAGTTATTATTTTTATGAATATGATTATGTTATATATGTTATTTATGTTTTATTACATGTTAAATATTTTAGTTTTTTTAAAACTTACCCATATGTACAAGGGTCATTTCACTAGTTAATTATAATTATATAATACCTAATCTATCATTTTCTTAATATTACCACGCGTGAGACATATATTCCCGCTTAGCCATTTTTACAATATTTTCTCTCTTGCTTAATCCCATCACAACAATATATGTCACAAGTTTGTAGCGATAAAAATATCGTTATGTTAGTCAATCCTTCTTGTGTATTAGTACTCTTCCCTCTAAAAAGAAACTTATGTCTTATGAAGAAGTTTGGTAACCAAATTGGAAAAAAGTTGAATGTACAATAATACATAATTTCAGTATTCGAGTCACTGCATACATTTGATTTCCACTAGATATGATAAACCATCAACACAAATTATATAAATATAAAACTGTATTAACGAAAATAAAAGTTAACAAGAAATACACCATCTGTTTATTCTGTTACATTTCACAGCCAAATAGGTGGAGGCTCATTCAAATCTATACCCAACCCACGCCTCAAAATCCTATAAAACCCCGTCGTTTTGACCTCAGAGCCCTCTGCCACTGGGAACTCACCGGAACCACCATTGTTAGCCACAACTACGGCGGAGCAACACCCAGCACCAATATTATTATGATGTTCTCTGAGCACACCCGTACGAAGAAACTGAAACTCCCCACCACCAATTACTTGTCGGACGTGTCGCTCGGAGGGGAAATTGTTGAGGTCTAGAGACAACGATGGCATCGGTGACGGCATCGGAAAATTTGTCTTGGCTTTAGGACCACGAAGGGAGCGTGCTGCGCCGTCGTAAGCCATGGCGGCTTCCTCCGGCGTGTCGAAAGTGCCTAACCAGACCCGGGTTTTCTTCCACGGGTCTCGGATCTCAGCCGCGTAACGCCCCCACGGCCGCTTCCTTACTCCCCTGTAATGCTCCTCGCGACGAGACGCCATGAAAGAATATCTTGAAATTGGATTATTTGAGAGCGAGAAAGAGAGAGAGTAGAGAGAGAAAGAGTGGCTGAAATGGATTGTGCGTGTGTTTGTGGGTGAAATAAAAGAGTGTCAAAAAGCGGCAGCGGTGGCCCATGGGATCACCCGTAATCGACGGCTGAACGACACAAGTACAACGTAAAGCAATTGCTATTTGGAGAGCAGTTATGCTTGTTTGTCTTGTAAGTTACGCATTAGAAGATGTACATGAATGAATGTTTATGGATTTAAACTCTGGATAAGGCTAGTGTGAGTTTGATTGCCTCCTTAGGTTAGGGAACATAGATGAAAGAGGGTGGGGGGCCCTAGGATTGTAAGTGATTATTCTTTGATTTGGGTAACACTCTAGATCTCCACCGTCCATTACTTTATGGTAGCTGATATTTCCACTACATATATTTATTCATCCACTACAATAAAGTTACTTTCACCTTTATACCCCTCATTTCACTTTTTTACTCCCCACGATGCAATTGAAGAGAGAGAAAGAGGACTCCATTTTTAGTTCTCAGACCCACCTCCTTCACCCACCACTTCGCCGGTCCATTTTTCTCTTTATCAACTAAGAGCTCCGGCAACTCACCGGCTAAACCAACTGCCACCATCAATGTTCACCAACCACCGCCTCCTCCGCTCATCCAATCATCAAAGCCCTTTATGCACCAACCATCGTCGTCTCTTTTGCCGACCACCGGCCACCGACGTCAACAACGCCTGCACACACAATCACCGACATCTCGGCCTCTCCGCTCTGCTCACCTTCGTTTCAAACACATCATCTGAGATGGTCAAAGCTAACCTCTCGGAGATCACCTCCTAGCTCTCGATCGTTGCCGGCGGGCACTTGATGCCAAGAAAAATACTCGTTTGGGTATTGACCTCTGCCTTCTCTACCATCTTCTTTTCTCTATCTTCTTTCTTTGAATTGCTTCTGGTTTGGCATTTTGAAGCTTGCAGACTTCTTGAGCAAGTTTGACTCTTGCTACTTTTGTTTTTTTTATATATATTTTGTTCCTATGTAAAAGGGGATGTAAATTTCAATCTCTACAAGAAATAAAATCCACTTGGTCGTTATGGCAGCGGCAAAGTAGAGAAGGAGGAGGGAACATTATCAACGAAACAGAAACAAATGAGAACAAGAGGAATATTAATGGAGCTGTTGGGTTTAATTGGTTGTGGTCATGTGCTAGTCATGGCCACGTTTGAATAATCCCCTGCTTTGCTGATATTTTGTTTCTTTTGTTTGTTCCAGTAGTCTTCCTAAAGACTAGAAGTTTGTTAGTTTTAAACGTTCAGTACTTCGTTGTTTTGATTTGTATTTAAGTAGCCATTTTTGGCAATGAATAATAAGAGAATTGGTGAGTACCAATACTCGAGTATTTAGCTTGTTGTGTGAGATACCAAACAGGAGTGACGACGACGGAGTACAGGAGGAGATGACCGGCGAAGTGGTGGGTGAAGGAGGTGGGTTTGAGAACTAAAAATGGAGTCCTCTTTCTCTCTCTTCAATTACATCGTGGGAGTAAAAATGTGAAATGAGGGGTATAAAGGTCAAAGCAACTTTTTGATAGTGGATGGATAAATATGAGTAGTGGAAATATCAGCCCCCTTAGTTTATATATCAATCTTATATCAACTATTAGCTAATTTCTAGCTCTTCGTACTTTTATCATATATATATATATATATATATATATATATATATATAGGATAGGGATCTAGTAAAAAGAATATTATGGTACTAAATGTAAGGTAAAATCTAGACCACACGATCTATTCAAAAGTCAAACAAAAAAGTCTTTATTTTAACCATATTTTCGGAATTAAAAGAAATACAAAAGGTTAATATGGTAAATTTCAAAAACGAAAATAAAGGAGGAGAAAAACGTGTCTCTTCCCGTCAGCCAAAAAATCTCAGTTTGATGCATAAAGTACAACCACTTTAATGCACAAACCCACCATGATGATTCACAGACTACATCTAATAACTTACAGCCATCTAATGCACAGAATTTGTCCATTGATTCACAGAATACATCTAATGCACAAGTTACAAACATTTAATGCACAGAATAAAAAATATACAAAATTAGGGTAATCTGATGCACACACATGGATGAACGGCGGCGGCGGGTGGTGATGCAGCGGCTGCGATGCACAAAACAACGGATGTATGATCGTCAGATGTGGGTTTTCGTGAGGTGGTGGTCGGTAACTTCGCAGAGGCGGCGACGGGCTTCATATGAGGCGGTGGAGGTCGGCGATAGCAGATCTGAAACAAAAGACTGCAAATACGACTTAAATATGGATGACGAAGGAGAGGGATCCATTTGGCGTCGCTCGCGAAGGAGGTTGCAGGGGACGTGACGCCGTGACGGCGACTGCTTTTTGAAATAGATGCAGGTGGTGGTGGTCGCCGATGAATGCGGTTGCAGGGATAGAGGTTGCAGGCGGTGGTGGTCGCCGATGAAGGCCACGAAGGTGGTCGCCGATGGAGATGAGGCGGTGGTTCGATGGAGGCAGGATGAGACGTTCGATGGAGGAAGGTAGGAGGTGGTTCCTCTAGGGTTAGCGCAAAAATGGGATTGATTGGGACGTGGGTGTTATATGTAAATAAATGGAGAGAGAATTGTTATTTGATACCCATAATACCCTTTAACTAAAAATGACACGTGGCACACTCTCCTTTCTTTTTACATTAAGTACCATAATATTTTTTTTACTTGAACCCAATTATATTTATATATATATATATATAGTTAGGATCAAATAAGATGTGTTTTAATATAAGATTTGTGATGTGTAATAAGAAATCGACACGTGTCCATATCTGACCAAGGGTATTTTAGGTATTCTATCTATTTTTAATTTAATAACCCTTAAATTACGGACTTCATTAAATATTTAAATTAATTTTCGATCACTCTATCTCCTTCTTTCTCTCTCTTTCTATGCCTCATACGAGATCTGTCGTCTCTCACCTCTGTCGTCTCTCTTTCTACGCCTCATACCAGATCTGCCATAAAAGCCCTCCTTGACATTCATCATCGCCGCCACCGCCCTCTCGACGTTCATCATCGCCGACATCAAAAGCCATCCTTGACGCCGGAGCAGTTCCAGAGACGAAAGTCACCGCTCTCCGTAACCCTAAACCACGATCACCACCGTCGACCTTCTGTTGCTGCAACCACCCTTCCCCTGTCAACACCGCTGCTGTGCACCACACCATCACCATCATCGAACAAATCCACCATCAAGATCTATGATTTTTTCGGAACTAAAGGATGGCTTTTGATGTCGGCGATGATGAATGTCGAGAGGGCGGTGGCGGCGTTGATGAACGTCAAGGAGGGCTTTCGTCAAGGAGGGCTTTTGATGGCAGATCTGGTATGAGGCGTAGAAAGAGAGACGACAGAGGTGAGAGACGGCAGATCTCGTATGAGGCGTAGAAAGAGAGAGAAAGAAGGAGAGAGAGTGATTGAAAATTAATTTAAATATTTAATGGAGTCCGTGATTTAAGCGTTATTAAATTAAAAATAAATAGAATACCTAAAACACCCTTGGTCAGATATGGACACGTGTCGATTTCTTATTACATCTTACGCATCTTATATTAAAACACATCTTATTTGATCCTATATATATATATATATATATATATATATATATATATATATACCCATATATATAGGAGTGAGATCAAATAAGATGCAAAACTTTGTAAGATGTGTAAGAGGCATTTTAAGATTGACACATGGCATTATTGATTTAGAGGTATAATTGGTATTTATAATTATAATTAAATTTGCATTAAAGAACTCCTAAGAAATAGTTAACCTCTTTAGCTCCTTCCATTTGATAGAATCGGTGCATGCTCTCTTTCCTATAAACCTAATTTCAATTTTCAAACACACCGCCGCCTTCATTCTTTTCACCACCTAATTTCCGTTTTAATCATACGGCGCTTCTCCGGTCTTCATCGACGCCGACGTCCTCCATCATTTCCGGTGACCACCATTGACGCAATGGTACGGTGCATTCTTCCACTTCAAACGACCTTTTCGCCACTACCAATCCTTACCTAAAACCATCACCGCCTCTAGTTCATCATCTTATTCTGCCGTCAACGATCGAGTGTCAGTAACGAGATCAAGAAGTAAACCGCTCACCTCCGCACCCTGAAAATGGAGGATTATTGAGTACACCATCGTCGCCTCCATCTGCAAGGACAATCGCAATCTATCGCCGTCTGCTTACAACGGCTAGCACCGCCGTCACCACCGCCCTCCATCTGTTCTCAGCCCCTTTGAAGTCGCTGTCACCATCGCATTCTCCCCCGTCCCTATATTCATCAATTTCTTGTTCATATTTTATCAATTTTGTTGATTAAGAAATGGGTTTCATTCATTTCATCATTTCTGAAATTTGTTACATTCATATTTTATTATGTTTGTTTTCATCAACTTTGTTACAGTAGGTTGAAAGTGGTTTTGATTCATATTTCCTTTTTTTGTTTTCATCAATTATGTTACAGTAGTTATGATGTTAGGCTTTCTTTTAGAGTGTTACAACTGAATGTAAGAACGATAGTTTGGTTTATTGTTCATCAAGATTTGGATTTGGATTTGAATAAATGTTCTTTGATTATAGAAGTATTTGAATAAACTTATTCATCATTTTTTGTGCTTCAACTTTCAAAGAATGAATTACTTCTTTATCAGATTCATCGTATGTATGTATCAGGTTTTCATTTAGAGTCAAATTGTTGGAAAAACATAAATTATAATTGTTTAATATAGCTCAGATTTTTAACCGTTATAAAAATTTTATTGTTGTTTTTTCCTAATTTACCCTTCAAACTGATTTAATTTAAATGTCAGCTCATCAATTTTTGACTAAAGATCTTTGACCATCAGGCAAATCCAATGGCTCTCCTTGCATCTTACCCCTCTTACTTTAATATACATCTTACAATATCCCTACCCTATATATATATATATATATATATATATATATATATATAGGTAAAAGTTCAAACGAGAACTGTTTTTCGTACGAGAACTGCGAGAACCAATCTGAGCCGTCCAATTTCCCCTCCTTTAATGTCATTGCTCACCCATGAATTCCTCACATGCACCCTGCCACACTTGATCCCCTCCACGCTCTCCATCCATGAAGTTCCCATATCCAAGGAACGGCAGAGATTGGTTCTCGCAGTTCTCGTACGAAAAACAGTTCTCGTTTGAACTATCCCCTATATATATATATATGTTAAAAGTACGAAGAGCTAGAAATTAGCCACTAGTTGATATACGATTGATATATAAAGTAATGGACGGCGGAGATCTAGAGTGTTACCCAAATCAAAGAATAATCACTTACAATCCTAGGGCCCCCCACCCTCTTTCATCTATGTCCCTAACCTAAGGAGGCAATCAAACTCACACTAACGGAGTTTGATTAAATTATTCATCTACTATGTTTTATTAAAAAACTAAAATTTAATTAGAATAATTTTAAACCACTAACACAGAAATGGTAAATTGAATTTAGATATAAAACTTAAAACAACATAATCGCTTGAATCTTTTAAAAGTTATTTAGGTTCGGTATATCTTGAAACTACTTATATTATTTAAACAATAATATTTTATTTCACTACTAACAAATGTGACTTGGATTATATCTAGTTGCAAGTACTCGTATAATAAAAGAACTACAGAAATTTAACATAAAAATAAAATCTACATCTGTCCCTATTGTATCTAACATATAAGACCCTCATTTTATCCGGAAAGCTACATAAAAAGAACTCAAAAACTTATTTGGATAATTAGATTGTTAGGAAATAAAAGTTGACAAATATAAGAAGTAGATCTAAATGATAGAGAAAAATATTTTCGAGATAAAAATGTGTCCTATGTATTTCTGTCGTACAAATTTATTTATTTCATGGAAAGAATTTATGTAATAAATTATATTAGCTTAACAAATAAGTATGTAACTTCTTATATGTTTGTTGATATGTATTTTTTTCTATCTTCTTTTTTAATTTTAACACTTGTGTTAACAAAATGAGTTAGAATTTGAGTAATATATATATATGGTCAATAATCTAAATATTCATAGTGATAAGGAAAACATTTTAAAAGATTACAAAATTAACAAAACAAAAAAGAGCTATAAAATTAATTATAGATTTTAAACTAATTGTAAAACAGACAAATAAGAACATAGAATTAATTGTATGTTTTGAATTATGAAACAAATAGAACAAATAAAGCATACCAATACAAAAAAACTTTTCTATATTAAATTATTGATTTAAAAAACTTATATTATAAAGTCATTCTAATTTTATCCTTTTTAGATTTCATTTACACTAAAAATCATTGACTTTAATTTTACAATAAACATTTCATAGTCTAAGGAATTACAAATAATATAGAATAGCCTTGTAATTTAAGTTTATTGCAAAACAATTTTTTATCATGTTACAAAAAAATAATGCAAGCTGAAGTATAAAGAAAATGACAAAATATTAAACAATAATATTATAAAATAATGCTAGATAAATAACTTAGTCGACAATAAACAACTATAATAATATGCAATAAAAATAATGTTCTATAATAATAGTAAAGGATAGAACATTATTACTTTATTTAGAAACCACATATTAAAAATTTTGTATATTAAGCCGTCATTAAATTGATTGAGCTGAACGTGTAAAAAATACAACTAAACCCTCTTTAAAAAATACACAAAATTGATTGAGTCGTGAGTCGAAACAAAGACATGAGCTGCACCTGTAACATCTTTTACCACTCCATCTATACCCGTTTTTGTAACTGTTTTGGAAGTTTACATATATAAGCTTTTTCTTTTTAATATGGAAAAAGACAACTTTTCCTGTTTAATTGTATGTTATATATAATTAGTAATGATCTGTATGTAACAAAATCGTCATACATAACAACTTGATATATTATCATCTTATATAATATGTTATTAACCATATGTATTAATTATGAAACAAGATTTATTATTATGTACAAATCAACTTTTTTTATATTAATTGATAATGTACACAAGTAAAATATTATGAAAAATTCATGGGTAATATCAATTGAAAAAGATATGAGAATTCTTATATCTATCAATTGATGAAGTTAATTGATAAATTATCATGAGAATTAAAAGTTAGTTTGGTATATTTACATGAAAATCATGATAAATAACTTAGTCGACAATAAACAACTATTATAATATGCAATAAAAATAATGTTCTATAATAATAGTAAAGGATAGAACATTATTACTTTATTTAGAAACCACATATTAAAAAATTTGTATATTCGGCCGTCATTAAATTGATTGAGCTGAATGTGTAAAAAATACAACTAAACCCTCTTTAAAAAATACACAAAATTGATTGAGTCGTGAGTCGAAACAAAGACATGAGCTGCACCTGTAACATCTTTTACCACTCCATCTATACCCGTTTTTGTAACTGTTTTGGAAGTTTACATATATAAGCTTTTTCTTTTTAATATGGAAAAAGACAACTTTTCCTGTTTAATTGTATGTTATATATAATTAGTAATGATCCGTATGTAACAAAATCGTCATACATAACAACTTGATATATTATCATCTTATATAATATGTTATTAACCATATGTATTAATTATGAAACAAGATTTATTATTATGTACAAATCAACTTTTTTTATATTAATTGATAATGTACACAAGTAAAATATTATGAAAAAATTATGGGTAATATCAATTGAAAAAGACATGAGAATTCTTATATCGATGAAGTTAATTGATAATTTATCATGAGAATTAAAAGTTAGTTTGGTATATTTACATGAAAATCATGAGAAATTAGTGTCTCGTGAGATGTGGCAATTTCCTTATCACATTTTTTCTATTTTCAACGCTCTCTTTTTTTTCTTATTTTTTTAACAGCCCTCCCATTTCTAACTTTCCAATTTTACCTTTTGCTTTATTTTTCTATTTTATTTCTCAGTTTTCCCTTATTCTTATAACAACTTAAATTTTTAACAACTATCAATACTTGGTCTTTATATTTTGTTTTATATTATAATAGCTCTTTCGGTTTTATTATTTTCTTTTATTAAATAAAAATAATACCATGGTATATGATTTTGTGCTTTTTAACCCTCACTTTATTTTTCTTTCTTATGTATATTTTTTTTACAACTACCAAGATTTGCTTTTAATTTTTTCAATTTAAATAGCATTAATATTGTATAATACATAATGGTACTTATTGCTTTTCGAAAAGAATACACACTGATAATTATTTTATTAATTTCAAGAAATTAGTAAAAATAAAAGTTCAATAAAATAGTCCTTTATGCATTCACTAAAAATAGGTTGTTATAAAGACACATATTTTGTAAAAATTGTTTTTTTTTAATGGTTAGAATAGCTCTTTTTCTAATAGAATATTATTACAAAGATGAATAATACAAAATTGTTATAACCTAAGTCAATTTATATATGAATCAAATAACGCATTAAAATATGGCATGTTATAAGGAATTATAACTTTTAAATATTTATGTTTAAAACTTATATATATATTTTAGAGTTAATTGTCCAAATGGTCCTTTAACTTAGGGGTTTCTGCCATTTTCGTCCCTTAACTTTAAAAGTGGTAAGGATCGTCCTTTAACTGCCATTTTCATGCCGTTTTGGTCCTTGCAAACATTTTCTGTTAACTTTCTCCGTTAAAATAGGTAAAATACCCATTTTACCCTTGTATTTATATTTTATTGTTTTATTTTTTATTTTTACTCATTTTACCCTTGTATTTAATTAATAACTAAGAGTCAAAGTCAACTCTGTCAAAATTCAGAATCTATCTCTGTAAAGTTCAGAATCAAAGTCATCTCTTTCTCTCTCTCGTATCGTCAATTGGAAACCACCACCCACCACCACCACAACCCACCACCACCAGCAACCACTTCCACAACCATCGCCATCAAAAACTCCAAAGAAGCCCTAAAATAATGGATTATCGATGTAAATACCAATAATGGAGAGATTGCAGATCACAGTTGATCAAACGGAAGCACCTATTTCAAGTTCTCTCTGAACCCCGGCTATATTTAATGCTTATCGATTTTGTATCAAATTAGATTAGTCAAATTTTGCTTGAAGAAGATTAATCAGATTATAGAATTTAATAGTATTTCTACCAATTTTGTGCTTGAAACACCAGATAATTCGCAAAAATGATATCCAATTAATTTGTTTATCAACAGATGAAAATGAATTAAAATATTGTTCTACCTGTTTTGAATCTGCTTGGAGACCAACAACCGTAGAGTGTTGATCCTCCATAGCTCCTTTTTTACCTTTTTTTGCAATAACAGAATACCCCTCCCCTTCCTCATCGATCTCGACCAGATCATCTTCTAGCTTCGCAACCACACTCACAACCACCACAACCCACCACCACCAGCAACCACAACTCCATCACATGAGTTGGCAATGACGGTGGCAGATCTAGGGTGGAAGGGAGAGAGTGAGCTGGGAAAGAGTGAGCTGAGAGATCGGTGGCAGTGGTTGGTGATGATGGCGGTGGCGTTGCGGTGGTTGTTGGTGATGGCGGTGGCGTAATTTTCTGTGGTGGTGGCGAGGTTTTCTGCGGTTGTGGCAGCGGCTCCGTGAGAGAGAGAGAGAGAGAGCCGGCAGCGCCGTGCTTGGTGGTTGTGGTGGCGTTTAGCGGTGGATGTTTGGTTGATGGCGGTGGGGCGGTGGCTGTGCTAGGGTTTTACCTACAGGGAGAAAAGAGAGAGGGAGATAGGAGGGAGAGAGTGTACAGGGGAAGAAGGGGAGAGAGTGAGGGAGTATATATTTTTATTTTATATAAATTAAATATCCTTTTAATTAATAAAAAATAACGAATAATTGTAAAAAGTCCAAACTACCCCTAACTTAACAGACTTCGCTAACAGAAACTGTTAGTAAGGACCAAAACGGTATGAAAATGGCAGTTAAAGGATGATCCTTACCACTTTTAAAGTTAAAGAACGAAAATGACAGAAACCCCTAAGTTAAAGGACCATTTGGACAATTAACTCTATATTTTATTTATCTTAAAACATGTCGCAACGCGGTAGGGCAAACCGACTTGTTGAACTCTTTTGTCATTGTATTTGTTATGGGAAATGACTTATATATAATATTTCTTTAAACATAATAATTGTTATTTTTATATTTTATAAGTATACTAGATATATTTGTTAATTAAGGCTAGGGTTATTATGGTCTAAATAGATATATTTTGGTATGTAAGATAAAAAAATTAATTATATATAAATCATTTCTTATTTGGTTTTGAAAATTTAGTGGTAATAGATATATTATTTTAATAAGTCAGGCCCTCTTTGTAGACGTAAATATTATATTTTAATAGACCCTTTAAATTACAAGAATAATGCCTATTTATTTTTACATAAGCGTCATACCTTTTTATTAATTTTTTTTTATCTTTTACTTAAATTTTTAAGAGTTATTTAGCGAAATGGTCTTTTAACTAGTAATTTTTGTTTAGTCCTTAAATTCTAAAAGTGATACAAACTTTCTTTTATAAATTATTTCGTGACGAGTTGGGTCTTTTCTAACGTTAGACATTACTTAATCAGTTAGTTCAAGGACATTAGGGTATTTTCACCATTTTTTAAATTGTTTATAACATATATATCTTTTATTTGATAAAAAAATTATACTTTTAATTATAATATATCCAAACATGTCTGACTCTAACTTTACTCTCTCTCTCACTATACCTCTCACTCTCTCACTACTCTCTCTCACTATGCTTTCTTCAAACATTAACCACCACAACTACAAACACCGCCGCCACCCCACTTCGCCGCCGCCGCCGCCACAAACAATAACCTTCGTCTCTCCCTCAATCCCAAGACCACCGCCACACACCACCTTAGTCTCTCTCTCTCTCTCAATCCAAAACCGCCACCACTACACCGTCCTCACTATACTTCACCGCCGCCAGCGCCACCGACACACACAACTACCATCGTCTCTCTCACTCTCTCTCACACACACACACGCACACACAAACACACACACACACACTCTCTCTCTCTCTCTCCCTCTTTCTCTCTCGCTCAATCCCAAGATCACCGCCACACACTTCACCATCTACGACCACAACCACCACTCACCGTCACCATTACACTTCGCCACCACCGCTGCCACACACAACCATCATCCTCTCTATCTCTTAATCCCAAGACCACCATCACACATACACATCGTCATCTCTCTCTATGCAAATCAGAAACACACAAAGCCTAGATTTGTACACAAAGCCTAGATTTGTACACAAAGCATGTAAAAACCCTAAGATCTATACCCACATCAAGTGAAAATCCTAGAACTATACCCAAATTGGTCCTTTCACCAAAATTTCGTATAATCTTAAAGAGGTTTTCGTTGATCTAAACATCACGGGTGGTAGAATCATATAAGGTTTTCGTTGATCCTTTCACACGCTTTTGTCGCTAGAAGGACCAAGTGTGATGGCCGGTACAACCATCACCGGTGCAATCACGTCAACAAAATGAGCAAGAAATCATAGTGGTCAATAGTGGTGTTTGTTAGGGCAATAGGTGCGGTGGTGCTGGTGATTGGTGGTTTGCCACAGAGAGAGAGAGAGAGAGAGTGTGTGTGTGTGCGCGCGCTTTAGTAAAGAAAAGAATATATATAATTAGTTAGTGACAGATATAAGTATTAAAATAGGGGGAAACATTATAAATGTCAATAAGTTTAATTTAATGAATAAATAATTAAAATAAGGGTAAAATTGTCATTTACCTTATTTTAGCGAAGTTGACTAATGGTCATATGTAATTTTAATGAATAAATAATTAAAATTTTGGGCGGAGAGACATTTTCATAATTCACATGTGATGCTAAAATGTAACATACCGGCAGGCCGCCCACCGGCCGACGCCTATTGGCCCTCGCCGACGCCCCGTCGCTTATCCATACCGGCATGTTAGGTCCGCAGCCCAATACACCCCAACCCTTCCCTCTGGTTTATTATTCCCAGAGTAGGTTGTTGGTAGTAATTAACTTCCAATTTTTATATATTAACTTCCAATATGTATTTTTGTGTTCAGATCTAGGGTTTTTGGAGGCGGCGGCGGCGGTGGAGTGGTGGTGGTCGAGATGTTCAGATCTAACATTCTGCTACACTTCACGTCTGGTTCGTTATGGTGGAGGTAGTTGTGGATGGCGTGTCCTCTGTCGAGATCTAAGGCTTTTAGCAACGCACAGTCGATATCTAATTTAGCGCCACCACACACCATCGAGATCTAGGGTTTTTGGGTTTTTGAAAGTGATGGTGGTGAGGTTGTGGTGTGGTGGTTACGGTGGTGGTGGTTGTTGGTGATAGACATGAAAATAATATAGAAACTTATATAAAACGCAGCGGAAAACATCACCAATAGCCGGATCTACGTAGTGCCAATACAATCAAACGAAAAGATAGAATCATATACCTTTAATCCCAATAAAGAGACATGATTTCAGATCTTGTTGTGTAGCCTTGAAACCTTAGTATTCAATGTAGAATACCTCTAATGTAGTCCACATTACATTTCCTTGATCACCAGTATGATGCTATGATGCTAGTCCTTTGTAATGCTTGAAACCAGCAAGAACAAACTCCCTTTGTTACTTGTTAAACGAAAATCGAAACCCCTAAGGGCTATATATTGATTCACGAAAATAAGGAGAGAAAGAAGGAGTGATTAGGTTAATTCAAACTTCAATATTTGAAATTCAAATTCAAGCTTATCATTCTTTATTTTATCCTTAATCCATATTAGGGCTTTCCTCCTTTTAATTAAAGGCCCATATGTTAAATTATGACCAATAACAATTATATATTCAGTCAATACTTTATTAGGACCAATTAACATTTTCGCATTACTTAAATAATATAAATACACTAATTATATTATTATTCATTGGTATCTTAGTGTATCAGTGTGTGACCCTTTAGATTCATTTGAATCTAGGCATATAATTATATTATGACATAAGCATAAACCATCAGTGATTGTGGCTGGTGATAGGGCAGTGGTGGCGGTGGTTGTTCAGTCTCTTATATATATATTCCTTGATTTCTTCTTTTTGGGCTTCAAAATCCTAGATTCTCTTACTTTCGGATATAGATCCGTTTATGGTGGTTGTGGTGTCCGGTGGTGGTGGTGGTGGTTGTGGTTAGGACTAGAGAGAGATAAGAGTAGCAGATGTAGCGCGCACCTTAACGAGCTTAATATTAGGGTTATTCTAAGCTTTTTAACTATAATTAATGCAGCAAAATAAAAACGTCATATACAAAAGTAAGTATTGTTACCGGCTTGGCTGTTTAATTACAACAAAAGAATTAGCCAAGTTTCTAACCGACAAGCGTTACCCACTAAACCGACCACCGGATCCATATTTACAACAAGTGTGTTCCCCAAAAGATATATACAATAATACTACCATTAGTGCAGGTCTCACCCGGCCAACTAGCATCAACCTGCGAAAAAGGGAAATCATGCACCGTTAGCTACAACTAGCTAGTGAGCACAGATTACACATAAGCATCAATAAGCAGGCTATCACATATAGGAACAACACACAGGGCTATCCTCTCATATCGCGGCACGCCAATCATGTCAGCAAGAGTCGTATCTTGCAGGGTAGCGAGCCCCGCTCAACAACCCTACCCGGGGAATCAGCCGCAACCAACCGCACTAGTGGGGGAGTGAAGAGCAGTCCACTCGGCGCGTTACGGAGTCAGATCAACTCAACCAGTTCTGGCTTGCACCGAGAACCGTTAGTTCCCCATTTCATGGCCCAAAAGACCCCGGGAACCCATCCTACCCAGCTGATCTCAATCGTCCTCCAATCAGTGTCCGGACAAACTCCAATTAATATATACGACCCAATCGGGTCCAGTTGCATGCATGCATCATATACGACAATTAATAGACATGTCAAATCATATAACAACATACCTCGTGTGCGCACGTATCAAAACACCAATCGCATGTCAACAAGTACAACATATAACTTACCTACTGAGACTCATGGGAAACCAGTAGTCACCTCGAGATCACAAGAGGCAGATATAATGTCGCGAATCCCCATAGTCCTCCGATTCACCTAACACAATTGGTACAGGTTCAATCACCACTTAACAACAACTAACATAGCTTAAACATAAGTCTACAAAACTGCCAGCATAAAACCCCTGCTTGCGACAGCAAGTGGTAGCCTTACGGCCGCAAGGGCCAGCTCAAACCCCTCCTTACAGCCGCAAGGGATTTCCTTGCAACCGCAAAGGTTCTCCCCAAACCACCCACGCTTACGGCTGCAGGGAAGTATCCATACGACCGCAAGGGAGGTTCTTTGGGTAGCGCCCGCAAGCATGTTTCCTTCGTCCTTAGATGGTAAACCATGACACAACCTCCTTACGACCGCAAGACCCACTGCTTACGGCCGCAAGGGACCAAAATACTTGCTTACGGTCACAAGGCCTTCCCTTTGCAGCCATAAGCACCAATTTACAGTGAGTTCCCGCTCTGATATTTGACAGCAGCTGTTCTTCATGTTTTTGACACTAAAATCGACTTAAACTCATTTTTAATTGTTCCTATAGTTGGTTTAACACCCCAGATGTGTTCTAAACAGTATTTAATTATTTTTAAATATATAAAATTATTATAATTAAATATTTATTCATCTCTTTCTCCCCATATACAAACGCAAACACTCTCTCTACCTCTCACTCTCTTATCTGTTCATCTTAGTACCACCGCCTCCACCACCCTTGAGCACAGCCGTCTCCTTAGTCGCCAACCGTCACTGCCACCGCCCCACCTCTCTCGCACTCCGCCACCTGCACAACCACAAAATACCTCACCATCGTCTGGTTCCTAACGTTCTGATTCACATTGACCACCAGGAAAAAGATGAAGATGTTCAGATCTAGGGTTTTTGGGGGCGGCGGCGGCGGTGGTGCGGTGGTGGTCGAGATGATCAGATCTAACATTACGCTTCACTTCACGTCTGATACGTTATGGTGGAGGTAGTTGTGGACGGAGTGTCCTCCGTCGAGATCTAGGGCTTTTAGCCACTCAACTTTGCGGCCATTAATTAGCACCAATTTAGTGTGAGTTCCAGCTCTGTTTTTTGACAGCAGCTGTTCTTCGTGTTTTTTACACCAAAATCGACTTAAACTCATTTTTAATTGTTCCTACAGTTGGTTTAACACCCACAAATGTGTTCTAACATGTTTCTTGACTCAAAACAGCATTTACATACACCATTTGATCCACCAAATGGGTCTTCTTCTTCAAAACCCACAAACTAAGTTTAAAACCCAAAAACACTTACTTGAGGAAGATGAACACTGATTTTAGAACTCGAATCACTACTGAAATCAGCTAAAAATTGCATTTCCTTCTTGATTTCTCTTCCAAAAGATCAAGGTTTGGGTGTGTAGGTGTTTGTACGTACGTATGTATGTGTGTAGAATGTTTGTGTTTGTGTTTTGTTTATTCCTAGGGGATAAGGGAAGCCATAGACCAACCCTAAGTGTTCTAATACCCCATCGCGGGTATTTCGTTCCCCTATTGAACTTATAACACCACTTAGATTAATCCGTTTTAACAAACAGAGATATTTTTGGAACCATTATCTAAAACCATTCAATAATTTACCGACTTGGTCACTTACGACACTTTTCACATAACCACATTTTATCCATAATTAACACCAGTTCACGTTTAAAATACACCAATTAGCAACAAGTAATACTACATTTAATAACAAAACACCAGTTAAAGTCAATGTACAAATGACAAAGCAACGAGTACAAGTAGCTACTACTAGCCCCTATTTCACGGTGTTAGAAATCTACCCCCTTAAGAAGATTCCGTCCTCGAAATCTAATAGTCTACAGATAAGTTAGGGTATCGATTTTTCATATCGTCTTCCGTTTCCCAGATCATATTCGAACGCAGGTTATGCTTCCATTTAACTAACACCTGTTTAATCATCTTTATGCGCAACTTCTTGGTTTTGAAAACAAGTATTTTAACAGGTTCTTCAACTAGGCGTTTTGAAGCGTCAACCTTCAATTCTTGTAGAGGTAGAATCTGGTTCTCCTCTACCTTACACTTATGCAGATATCACACGTTGAACGTGTTGTGAATTCAAAAAAGCTTTGGAGGCAACTCAAGGGTAACAGTCTGGTCGTTAACCTTGCGAACGATCCGAAACGGACCAACGTAACGCGGACTTAACTTACCCTTTCTACCAAAACGAATCATAACCTTTCCAGGGAGAAACTTTCAGGAACACCCGATCGCCCTCCTGGAATGCATCTGGTCTACGTTTAGGGCTAGCATACACTTTCTGTCTATCGCGAGCCGCTTTTAGCTTTTCCCACGCAATCTTCACTTTATCTGCTGTAATCTGCACATTTTCAGGTCCGACAAACTGCTTTTCACCGGGCTCTAACCAACAAGTGGGAGTACGACGTCTTCCGTAGAGCATTTCATATGGTGGCTAGAAAATGAGCGCTTTTAGTCAGTCGGTAAACAATGCCCATATCGTATCGTTCCCTCTAAACGTCTTTGGCAACTTTGTCACAAAATCAATCGTAACATGATCCCGCTTCCATTCACGGATCTCAAGTTGTTGCAGACTACCATATGGCTTCTGGTGTTCTGTCTTCACTTGCGCACATATTTGACATTTTTCCACGAACGAAGCAATGTCTTGTTTCAAAGTAGGCCACCAGTATAATGCCTTCAAGTCATGATACATCTTTATGCTTCCCGGATGAACCGACAACCTAGATTTGTGAGCTTATTGCAATATCAGCTCACGATTTCAACCATGAAGCGGCACCCATACACGAGACTGAAAAGTCGTTAACCCGCGAGTATCATCAACAAGTTGATCTTTCAGCTTTTTCATCGTTTCGGCTTTCATATTTTCATCTTGCAATGCCACTTGCTGCGCTTCCTTCAATCGAGCTATGATATCAGAATCCACAGTGAGTTTGATAAATTTCGCGTCTAGTGAAGAGCTTTTGCGACTAAAGGCATCCGCCACCACATTGGCCTTACCAGGATGGTAACAAATTTCACAATCATAGTCTTTTATCAACTTGAGCCATCTGCGTTGTCTCATATTGAGCTCTTTTTGCGTGAAAAGATATCGTAGGCTCTTGTGACCCGTGCAGACCACACATTTGGTGCCGTAAAGATAATGCCGCCACAATTTCAACGCAAATACCACAGCTGCTAACTCAAGATTATGAGTCGGATAGTTGTCGTCATGAGGTTTCAACTGCCTTGAAGCGTAGGCAATTACTCTATCACGCTGCATCAATACACACCCCGATCCAGAATACGAAGCATCACAATAAACGACAAAATCTTCAGATCCTTCTGGCAATGAAAGAATTGGAGCTTCGCACAATAGCCGTTTCAGAGACTGAAACGCATGTTCTTGAGCTTCCGCCCAAACAAATGTAACATCCTTGCGAGTGAGTTTAGTCAAAAGACCAGCAAGTTTAGAAAAGTCACGGATAAACCGCTGATAATATCCAGCTAAGCCAAGAAAACTTCTAACTTCCGAAGGAGTTCGAGGAACTCCCCATTTTAGTAACTAAAATGACATTTCATGAATAAATTGGTTATATAAGATTATACGTTAGATATTTTATGCGATTTACGCTTAAAATGTGGGTGGTCCTGACAAATGCTTCAAACTTGACAACTTGTATTCCTTAGATAATGTTTTATTAAAAAAATTTATTTAAACCTAAATGAGAAAAACGTTCATTTTCCGGTGGTCCTTACGTCTACTAAAAATATATATTTCTTTAATTGGAGATCATGTATTCCTGAGATCATTTGTCGTGGGCTCGTCACCAGCTCGTCGAATCCATTTCTGCTTCGTCATTCCGCTATGAGGAGTTTGTCGTATGGCTCGTTATCTGGCATCTTCTCGTCATAGATACGAGTTGCTATTTCGTTTTTGTTTCTAACTAATCATATTAATGTAAGTTAATATTATGTAGGTCTAGTTATAATAGTGATGTAATATGGATGTTAGTCATAATTATGACTATTTAGTCTTAGTTACTCATAGACTGTAAAAGTGATATGACAATCAGTTATAATATCATACATATCATGAATACGTGTAGCCTAAATCATACATGTTTTTGTTTAGTTTTATAAATTTCATTAAGTATTATTTGAAATTAAACAAGCATTTAATTACTCTCGCTATTGCGAGGGGAAGAAATCAAAACCAATAAAATTATTACTACAAATAAAAATTTAAATGAAAATAAATTCTAGATAAATAATTTTTTCTCTTTTCAATATTAATTTAGAATAAATTTCAATAAAAATTTCGTAACATATTTTTCTTAATCTTATACATCTAAAAAATAAAAATGAATTACTAATTTCATTCCGGTTAACAATAAAATATAGATGTCTTCTTCACAAAAATGGCTTCCACATGGACCGAAACTTTAACCTAATTCTATAGGGTAAATAATAATTTTACCATCAAAGTTTTAATTCAGTTTCGGTTTAATTATCAAAGTTTTTTTTTCAAACGTTTTTACCATAAACTTTGAATTTGTTATGATTTAATCCTCAAAGTCACACCTTCTTTTTTGTTTAAACCTTAAAGTTTTTCTAAACGATTTAACTCTTAAACTTTTGTTTTAAATAGGTTTAACCCTCCAAATTTTGTTAAGATTTTAATTAAAACTAAATGCATAATCTAGTAGACACTACAAAAAAACGGGCTTTTGCGGCGACATTTATCGTCGCTAAAAGCAGAAATAGCGCCAGGTTTTTTGCGGCGACACGTCGTCGCAAATGAGACGCCGCAAAAAGTTCGTACCCAAAAATTTTTTGCGACGACACTTTCGACTTTTTGCGACGTCACTCAACGGGACCTTATTCTGCCACGTGGACACCTTTTTGTGGCGACATATTTTCTTTTTGCGGCGACATCAATAAATAAATAAATATTAAATTAAATACATTTTGCGGTGACATTAACCCTCTTTGCGGCGACATCAATAAATAAATAAATATTAAATTAAATACATTTTGCGGCGACCTTGACCCTTTTTGCGGCGACATCAATAAATAAATAAAAATTAAATCAATTACTTTTGCGACGACACAGACCTTTTGCGACGACATGTGGGCTTATTGCGGCGACATGTGGAAAATCAGATGAAAGTGGGCCACCTTTTTGTCGTTTAGCAAGGATTTAGCGGCGAAAAGTGGTCGCCGCAAAAACCTTTATTTCTTGTAGTGAGAGAGAGTAAAATTGAAAACCATACAAAACTTAAGTGATTAATCTAGTTTTTTTAACAAAACTTCAAGATTTAAACCATTTGAGAAAAACTCTGAGGTTTAAATCATAAAAAATTCAAAATTTTATGATAAAATCGTTTAGAATAAAACTTTGATGGTTAAACCAAAATTGAACGAAAACTTAGATAATTAAACCATTATTCACCCAATTCTACAATATATAAATAGAAATTATCAATTTTGAAATTTGAAAAATCTATATTTTGATCGAATAAAAGCTTTTTTAATAGGCTGATGTTTTTTATTTATTTAAAATGAGCTCTTAAATCACACTCTTATATAGCAGGAGAAAGACCTCAATATATCACGTGAGTTTACAATCTCACATATTTAATTTATCATGATATAAAGTTGAAAATACTAAAAAGACCTTCATTTTATCACGATAAATTGATGAATCTATTTACCAATTGATATATATATTTACCAATTGATATATATATATATATATATATATATATATATATATATATATATATACATGATTCTTTGAATGATCTATTCTTCTGTCATTTTCGTCATTGTTATACACATGTTACAAAATGTTATTGTTTTTTAATGACTAAAGTGGATTTTTCATGAATAAATTGATTATTTAATATTACAATTAATGTGCATAAGAAAACTTTGAATCTTTTTTTTTATTTAACGATAAATGTTAAGTGTTTCGGCATGCCCATACACTTCCAAACGCAACAAAAATATATTTAAAAAACGACCACTAGCAAGGTACTAGCAACCAAAAGTACAAACATCAAAGAATAGCAACACAACAAAGAAAAAAACCAACTGCAGGAACTACTGCAAATTCAAACCAAACAACAAAAGGACTAAATAAAAACTAAGCAACCACAGTTACTAGCTAAAACAGGTGTTAGGAGATTGACACTATTCCGCCCAAAGACTAGCCACTCGATCCTTTGCGGCTCGATGTTTAATACAAAAGAAGGAATAGGCTTGTATATAGCAGCTCAAAAAGAGATCCCTGCACGAAGGTTGGGATTGAAAAGCAATCTCATTCCTGCTTTTCCATAAACACCACAAAAACGTATAAATCACCGCCATGAATGTTATTCACAATTTTCCTCGTAAACCCAACATGTTATCCCAGTTTAGTATGCCATTGACCTCTTTTACTAGTGCACCGTCAAATCCCTACCATAGACTAATATCAACCAAGACTCCTCTTCTAAAACGACATTGTGAAAAAATGTGATCTTTTGATTTTTCTGCGTTACCACAAAATGGGCAGGACAGTGACACAAGGATGACCCCCCTCTATTGTAAATTAACTTTAGTAGGCAAACGAGAATGAGCTATTTTCCAAGCCTTCAAGCAAACTTTTAGAGGCACCCATTTGTTCTAATAAAACGGAAAATTTCCCACCTTTTTGGAGACAAATCTTCAAAAGCCTTCCTCAAAGAAGCCATGTAAAACAGTCCAGTTGGTTCTGAATCCCAAACTATTTTAGGAGTTTGACAACACCCCTCCTGCTTCACTTGAAACCAATCATTTAAAGGGATGTTAACTTTATCA
The DNA here is from genome assembly GCA_947179395.2 of Pulicaria dysenterica. Taxonomy (NCBI): domain Eukaryota; kingdom Viridiplantae; phylum Streptophyta; class Magnoliopsida; order Asterales; family Asteraceae; genus Pulicaria; species Pulicaria dysenterica. Next base: position 31,955,609 of record OX359289.1, on the reverse strand, counting down.
AAAGCTTTAAAGACTTTTTATATATTCATCCATAACCCTTGTATTTTACCACACGAATTAGCCCCGAATATTCACCCATTCCAGCCATGAATTGCTTGTATTACATTTTTCTACAGCCTGACTTGACAGTCTTGAACAATCCGTTATGATAATAATAAAAGATTGAACGTCTTCAGGTTACCAACACCCTACCTACCATTGGACTTCTCGTTTAAAATAACACTCCAAGGAATCCATGTTAACTTTCTCTCCTCATTGTTGGATCCCCAAAAAGATTTCAATATGATACTTTCAAGTTTATGGAAAACTTTTTCCGGGGTTTTGAAAAGAGGGAAATAATAAGTTTCAAGCTACAAAAACAGATTTTAACAAAGTTAGTCTCCAACCCGAGGATAAGGTTTTAGACTTCCTATGTGAAAGTTTAGACATAAACTTATTTAAAATTGGGGCCCATGATTCATATTTATTCATTGATACTCCAATAGGAAATCGTAAATAAATGTAGGGAAAAGACCCTCCGTTACAGTGAATCATGTTTGCCCCGTAAATAAGATTTCACTTAATAAGAAGATCCAACAGATAGAGTAATCTTAGGATTCTTCATAACATATGAGGCGTTGGTAAAATCTTTATCTGAATGATCAGATCCTGAAACAGAGAAATATGTATGAGAATGACTACTACAATGAGAAACTGAATCAAAATTGATATTGTCAGCGGAAGTCTTTGTTGATTCAACGAGTTTTTCTGCACTAAGCTTAGCATTAATAACTTTAGTCATTAACTCTGTCTTCTCTTTCAAATTTCTTTCTCTCTGTGTCCAGTGTCTTTTGAGACTCAGATATTTTCTTCTCCAAAACTGCACTGGGAACAAAAGGTTGAGATGACACAAGTAGCTGTTGCTCAAGTCTTTTGACTTTCCGTTGCAAATCAGCTTTTTCAGTGAATAGCTGTTGCTCAAGTCTTTTAACTTTGTCATGCAACTCAGCTTTTTCATTACACAATTTTCCTATCATTTTTTTATTACTTTTCAACATCTTCTGTGAATCTTGATGTTTGATAGAAAAATCAGATAAGCATTCTTTCAATTGGCCATTGTCTTGTTTCAGTTCTTTGACTTTATTCATCTCATTCTCAATCTCTATTCATTTCTTCTCAATTTCAACTTCATAAACTTGACAATTCTTTTTCAGAAGTTGTAATTCATCAGACACTTTGGACATCTGCTCAGTGAGCTTTTTATTTTCCTTTGTCAGATCATCTACTTTCTTCTTCTCATAATGTAGTTGTGCACTATTCATTTCCAGTCCTTGAAGTTTGCCAGACAAATCAGAATTTTCTTGTTGCAATTCTTTTAGAATTTTTGATTCTCTGTAGAATTGATCATCCAAAGAATCATAACGAAATATTGATTCCCACATTTAACACATGAAGGTCGTTGAAAAATCCATCTTGATACATGAAAATATGATCGTTTAGAAATGATTTAATTTGATCCAAAATATAAGCAACAACAATGATATTATCAATTAATAATGGGTTGATCAAAGACAACAATGATTGATTACTCCTGACTCATTTAAACAATCCAAACGACCCTAATAATTCCGTCGAAACGACGATGGGGTTCGGGGCAGTGCCCCTGATAGCGGGTCTAAGGAGTGGCAACCCCTGGCGGGGTCCAAGGGGCAGAGCCCTTGTTTGGAAAATGCAATTCTTAAAAACGCGCTTGAAGTCTTAAAAAATCCGGATTCGAAGACTATTAAAAAAATACACTCGAAGACTTTTAACAAATTTCCAAATTCGAAGTCACTATAAATTCTGAATATATATGCGCTCGAAATCTCTTACTAGTAGGATTTTTCGAATTCGAAGACTACTTAACACAAAACACAGCGCTCGAAAAAAACCACAATTGGCGCTCGAAGATACTAGTGTTCTTCGAATTCGAAAACTACAAAGACACTATTAGGTGCTCGAAGATATTAAACTTACGAATTCGAAGACTCTAGTTAAAAGAACATGCCCTGGAAGACAACAAAGATAAGGAGGATTTTTCGAATTAGAAGACAACACAAACCAAACACCGGTGCTCGAAGGCTGAAGTGTTACAAGTTCGAAATCTGATTTTTTTTTTAAATCTGCTCTAAGTGTTCGAATTTTTTGAATTTTGGGCAGAGTAATGTTTCGAATTTGTTAACAAGTAACCATATTTTTTTCTCGAATAATGAAGACGCTCGACGACCAAAGGAAACACCCAAAATTCACATACAAACACCTTTTTCACCTAAACTCAATTCAAAATGGATCAAACACTCAAACTTTCATCTTCTAAGAACACCAAGAATACATTCAAACTTGATTTTCCCAAACTCAACCAAAAAAAAATTTCTCTTCAAATTTAATCAATCTTCACCTCCTCAAACACTTTTTAACACTTCTTTTTTCTCAATTTGAATCAAATAACAAGAATTGAATCTATATCAATTAAGAACACCATAAAAACCCAGAAAATGAAAAATTCGATTTCTCTCAAATGGTAAGGAGTTTTTGCACGAATTTTTAACTGTAGACTCCTTTCATCATCACGAACCATATATCCAAAAATTTTGATGAATTTCCGAAAATTCTGCTCATTTTCATGACGAAAACCTAATCAATACCACTTGTTTGTCCCAAGTGATTCATGTATCAAACGTTAAGATCATGACAATGGCTAATCTAATCTAATGATATAGAGAGAATGTGTAAAACACCATATAAGCACACACTTAAGAACTTGATTAAATGTCAAAGTCTCCTAATTACACTTAGTGATCAGGATTATATACTCCTTAGAGTATTTACATATTAAGCCCTTTTAGTTTGTACTTTGTACAAACTTCACACTGAATTTAATCCTCTATCCTATACAATATTAAATCCTAACAGATTCTGATAAAAGATCCGTATTGAGCCCAATTGTTACAACCTGGAATAGTATGACCGGTGGAGGGGAAGGAACCTCACCTTGATTATCATGAATGCCTTTTGTCTTTCCAAGACCCGACTTTTCACCTACCAATTCAAGAGTCTCTTCCACTACCTCATCATCATCGGAGAAAATATGGCGATGATTATTTTCCGGCAAAGATTACACAAAGGCAGTTGGGTCTTCTTCCTCAAATTGACCGTTGATTGGAAAGGAATCATCTTTATATGCGTAGTTTCCAAAAATTAGCTTGGGAACCAACTTCATGGAATCTAAGTGATTTTCTTTGATACTTATGCAATACTTATATCCATGGATAATGATTTAACACGTTCCAGAGATCCAATTCATCTCATTAGTGAGGACAATGACGTTTCCAAAAGACCAGTTACACTTTTCTTCTACACATAACTCTAATTCTAAAACAGTCCCCCAATTCTTTACAATCACCATGAAAGCGTCTGAGGACCACGCCACCGGGGGCACACTCGTGATCATAATTAACGCCAATCTCTCTTTCTTATTCCAACCTTGAGCCCAGTTGTCTAGCGAAACTAACTGGCTACTCCAACTTTCTTTTGAATTCGACCTGAAGGATTTTGCAATCTCTTTTGACTCAAACTCGAGTAAAACATTGAGCCCCCCCTAAGTAACGTAATAAGATGTCTCCACGGTCCTCTGCTTTCAACGTGTTTCCAACATTCAATAACCTATCAAACGACGAAGCTTTCCCCATTAAGATGGACTTCATCCACTCTTGCATCATTGGAGAGAATTTTAAAACAATCTGCTGTTTAGGAACTAATCCTCCTACAATCTCTGCCTATTTTCAACTTTTGAGCTTACTGTTTGTGGTTAGCCTTGTCCTTGACTTGGTTCATCTTCTTGTATTTGGCTATGTTTGCATGCAAGTAGTAGTTGCCAAAACTTATAGCCCTTAGAGATCTTACCAACAAAGTGGTGTCGTTCACATCCAAAAACATGATGAAACCAAAACCTTTTTTCATTCTATTTTCTTCTTCGCAACATAAACATCTACTAGCTTCCCCATTCTTTGTGTGGCCTTCAAGATATCCGCAGCCAAAGTATCTTGAAGAAAATTAGTACGATGTAAAGGCAGTTGTCCTCTCCCTAAATAGTTCCTTTTGCATGTTTTCCTTGCTAGCATCTCCCAGCGCTTCAGCTGTACCTGTGCCTTCTTTTGTTGCTCGTTCTTTACACTTGTTTCTGTTTACCTCTGTCCATATCCTCCGTTCGACATACCGCTCCCACTTGAAGTCGGTCTAATCTAGAAACTTTCTTAATTAGCTCTTCATAGCGTTGTCGTGCTTGTTCTTCCGCTATTATTATTTTTTTGGTATAAGCGTAGAAAATGTTAATCTTGTAATTTCAAATCTAATGGAGAATTTGTAATCGTCCTTTCACTTATTCAATCTCGTAAGAAATGCTAACCATCATCTTGAAGGTCTAATCAAAAGGTTGTGAGCTAGTAGGTTGTTTCCGAAAACGGTAAAGTCTAACATTAATTAAACTACGTACATTAAATTCAAACACTCGTATCCTGAGGGATCCTTAACGAGAAAAATCCCTAATATACAAGTGTTGCAACTTTATATTTCATGTAGCGTGATCTTATGTTCGACTATTTATAAATATTTATGTTTGACTTTATACTTTGACTTTATACTTTTGATTAGTACTTACGTAAACTAAATATAAGAAAATTATAAATTATCTTGATTTAAAAAACCACAACATTACGTTAGTATCATATTTTTACCATTTAATTCGCAATTTACACACGCTATAATACTTCTAACACACACAATTATACGACTTATGTAATTTTTTTAATTCACATGTACTATGACTTATGTAATTTGTTTAATACACCCACTAAAATACTTTGTTCGATCTCTAGCAACTTGCTAGATGTGTTTTTTTAATAAATTCTGTCAGTCTTTTAAGCGAGAGTGATTGTCTGGCTGAAGCTTCTTGCTTATTGTATCTTTCGCCGTTGAGAAAGTTTATTTTAAATAATAATTAAAATATTTTTATCTTTGTAAATTGTGAATTACTACTTACGTATATATATATATATATATATATATATATATATATATATATATATATATATATATATATATATATATATATATATATATATATATATATATATATACACTTAAGGGTATTGTTATTAAAACAATTACTTTTCATTAGAAATAATAAATATCTATTATATACAAATTATCTGCTTTTAATGGTGTACTAACATTTCATGAAAATTCATTCAAGAGTTGTTTGTACATAGTTTATAGATGATGCAAACTTTTTGAAACCACATTCAATCATGAATTGACGTGACACGTAAGATTAGTTTGTATGTAAAAATCTTTAAGTAGTATAATAGTTGTGACAAAGTTTTATTATAGCACTTAAATCATTTTTTCGTGAAATATACATTTAAGTTTACAAAGTTTTTATATTATATCCTTTAATATTCATAAACTGTGGTATTATACCAATTAATGTTTATAAAAACGTTTCATTATTCTTCTTTTTTACACGTATGAAAAACTTTTTTAAACATTAATCAAATTATGTATGAATAAAACTTTATATTTTTTTTAGAGGTGATATAATTTTCTACTATTTTATGTTACTTGTCATAATACTTACAAAACCAATACAAATGTTAAAATCAATTAAGAAGATAAGAAAAAGAATTAGTAAATTCCACAGTTAATGTTATGTTAAGTAAAAGAATAAGTTATATATCATCATATTTATCCGCATACTTAGAAAATTAACACAGGTGTTAAAACTAATAAAAGAGTTGAAAAAATAAAATTAGTGAACACCACAAGTAATCTTGTTATATGTAAGTGGATTAAGTAGGAAAAAAATTGTAAAAGGATATATTTTTTGTAAGAAAAATTAGTATAAGGGTATATTATTTTTATCTTATTTTTATAGAGGGGGTGATTGACTAAAAAGTTGTATACTTTTGTCCTTACGAGATAAATTACATAAGGGTGGCTGACATATCTAGTCAAGGGGACCGCGTATTGGGTACTGTGAAAACATGACACGTAAAAAGGGCCCCACATGATTCACGTGGGATTCTGTTGTCGTCATGGTGGTTTTTATGTTTTCTTGAACGCCATCATTTAACCTTGTTTTGTCTTTTTGTCGCATTGACGGCGGCCACGGAGTTATAGATGCTGCTGAGTTAAAGGGTCTTCTTATTGGGCAGCAGTTTCATCTGTTAACGGCGCCGTTAACACCTTTGACATTTTTTACACGCATCAAACTTTAAAATAATAATAATAATAATAATATATAGAGAAATGTTTAATATAGTTCATACGTATTGCATAGTTTTAAAAGACTAATCTTATCTCTTAGATCAGCACCATCAATGGTCAAGATTAAATTTTAAAAATTTAGGCGGAGTGACATTTTCGTAATTAACATGTAATGATTTTACCATCACATGTGATTGTATACTGAATCACATGTGATTTTATATTGAATCACATTTGATTGAATATTAAAATTTAAGACTATGCTTTTTATATGGACTATATTGAACACAACTCCATAAATATAGATAAAAGTTCAACCGAGAACTGTTTTTCATACGAGAACTACGAGAACCAATTTGAGCCGTCCAATTCCCCCTCCTTTAATGTCATTGCCTACACATAAATTCCTCAAATGCACCCTGCCACACTTGCTCCCCTCCACGCTCTCCATCCATGAAGTTCCCATATCCAAGGAACGACCGAGATTGGTTCTCGCAGTTCTCGTACGAAAAACAGTTCTCGTTTAAACCGTCCCATATATATATTGTAGAAACTAGAAGGGGGGTTGAATAGTTTCTATGACTACTTTTTCGAAAATTTAAATAAATAATTAAATATGTGACACAAAAACTTCAAAGAACACTAACCCAAAAACCAAGTGGGGAATAGTCAAACCCACCAAAACACTCAAAGTGTTCTTCACTCAAGAACACCTCACTAAGAACACCAAAAACACCAACAATTGTGTATGAACAATAATATCTCAAAACAAGAAAAATCGATTCACTCAAAGTGTATATCACTCGATGTATTTTTCTTGCTTCCCTTTTGCTTGATCTTGAAGTATTGTATAACTCTTACAAATGAAGAAAACAACTTCAATAATCAACACACTTAAAAGTATATATTTGAAAATGAAAGATCAAGATATGAATGTGTGTAGAGCAGAGAATTTTCAGATTTGCAAAAGGTGGTTTTTGTTTGATAATGAGTTGGTATTTATAGAGGAAGAGAGAGGAAAGAGGTGGGGACAAATCTGTTGTGCCGACGGTCGATCCCACGGTCGACCGTGTATCGGCCGTGGCCAGAGCTGTAGCCACCTTGCGTCGTTTAAAAATATTTTCGACGTTTTTCGTCTTCCTCATTTAAACTGATATTTTAGAATTAATAAATACTAAAATACATATCGTTACACTGTGTGTTTGGACTGACTTTTGAAAGAATTAAACACATGTTGAATTTAGAGGATGACACCTCATAGTACTTGCATGTACTTGCAAAATCTTCCAAAGATATTCTTCCACCAATCATTTGTAAACACAATATAATAATACATCTTAAGGATATTTATCTTGTATTTTAAAATATATATTCTCACTTTTGCCAATTTATAAATTTACGTTTATTTAAATATGTTGGCAAATAGTTATAAAAACTTTATTCCATAGATAGATATCACTTGACGCAGTATGGAATAATTTTTATAAGTGAAAATTTATTTTTACAAAAATGACAATTTAAAGATGTATATTTTTTAAATCATATTGTCATTTTTGTTACAACTCATTAGTTAATTTTTACAAAACACACAAGTATATATTTTTATACTTTGATCTTTCATCAACATATATATTATTATTATATTTCCAACCTTACTATTTTCATATTTACTTGGATATGTATGTTTTTTTAATAATATTATTTAAAATTGCATCATCAAAACCGGATATATTAAATATTAATCTTTTCATTGCACTAACAATCTCCCCCTTTTTTATGATGGCAATTTTTATTTAATCCAAGTTAATAGTTCCATAATATGTTATGGAAAAATAATAAGTGTGATGTTTCAAGAAATTGACCTTTGATAATGAGCTTGTGTCTTTATATTTGGCTCTTTAAATTAAGTCTTCTTGAAATCTATCCACTTGTTTTTACTAGTTGTACCCTCTTTTGAGTCTTCACTTGGATTCTTCTCCCCTTTAGCATCATCAAAAAGGGTTGTCCCCCTTTTTGGTATCTTTGAAGTAAGACTTCCCCTTAATCTTTGCTTGATTGCACTAAGATTTGTTAAAGACAAAGTTTTCAAAATTTGAAAAAAGTTATAAATGTTAGTGGTAAGGATGATTGCAAAGTTAGAAACTGGATCCTGATTTCGTTTCTCGTGATGCTAGTCACCTTATATCGTTAATCATTATGGGCCTCTTAAATTAAGTTAGCTCCCCCTTATTTTAATAATAATGGACCCCCCTGATTTTATTAATCATAATTTTCCTTTATATTTAAGAAATTATAGCTCCCCCTTATTGTCTGAAACATAGCTCCCCCTTATTTTAACAATAATAGCTCTCCTTTTTTTTTATAATTTTCCTTTATTTTAAAAATAGTAGTTCCCCCTTAGTTTCTTAATCATAGCTCCCCCTTATAAGAATGACTCTCCCTTAATGTTGATTTGTTCTATTGTTGTAATAAAATTTTGTATCTCCTTGATGCAACTGTAATATCTCCTTTAATAGAGTTTTTTTTCTCGATTTTGAGTATCCACTTTGTAGGGTTGTTGGTGATTTGCATGACATTATTTTATATGAGTGTACCTATCAACATTTTTATAACAAAAACACAAATATTCCAATCTTTGGTAGATTGGGTTAGTAGAATGTGTTTGGATAAATTTGACATGCAACCATGAATTGGTTGAGCTTTAAAAATATTCAAAATATTAATATAGGAAGGAAATGGTATACAACATATATTTGACCATTTGATTTAATATACATCCAAGTGTGTAATATTGTCTAAAGTTTGATTTATTATGGCACATTAGATTAGTACACATGTAATAATTTTTAAAAATTTAAAAATTTAATAATTGATGAGCATGTATGACCAAAAGGAATAGAAAAAGTAGCATAATACAGATATACGCGATACTGGTAGATCACAGTCGACCATGATCAGCCGTGGTCGCGCCCAGCAGAGAGCACAAAAATCCCACGGTTGCAGTCATGTAGCCGTGGTCGACCGTGCTTTCTTTGTTCGAAATGTTTACAAAATTTTCTATTTAATCACGAAGAGATCATATTCAAATAAGCACACAAGGTCCTAAATTACTTTATTAAAAGCTTTTAAAGATAGTTAGAGGGATCCGTCATAAAATCCCGAGCACACAAACATAAGATTAAATTGTTTAACAACCACATAGGGTACCAAATAGACTAAGTTGAATGAGATCGACGAGACATTGATTTGGCAACTTGGGTAGATGAAGTTCCACCGCAACCAAACTTGTCTTGAAGGAAATTGAATAGTTTGTTTAACATGGATATGTTTTCCTTCAAGGCATTGGTATTTTCCTTCATCATGTTTGTCATCTCTTCAAGATCTTCTCTTGATGCATAGTTTCTTCGTCTTGTTGACCCACCAATGTTAGACACCTATTCTTCTTCTCCTTCCTCACCTTCCTCCTCATAATCTTTCCTTGCTCTCTTTGATTTAGATCCTCTCATGGTACCCAAGTGACCCATTTTGATGAGAGTTTGGGTATCAATTTGTTGTTCCTTGTTGGGAAAGCTTTCAACCGAGGGAAGATCAAGGTATTGAAATAGATGGGCAAGTAAGGTTCCTTATGGAAGGGATCGTTTGTTATGGGGAACTAAACCACTCTATCCTTTTGGCTACAAAATAGGTCATGTCTACGTGTAGTTTTTATTTGAGACAATATATGAGGAGTGCAACAACGGCTTGGATATCGTTGTGATTTCCAGCCTTTGAGTAGACATTGTGGCTAATAATTTTAGCCCAAACTTGACATTGAGGAGTGAGCTTGGTGGTTGACCTAGACACTTCGGGTAGTCACAATGTGTCAATCACTCTTTCGGGAGTGATGTGATTATCATTGAGTTGTGAGATGTAGTTAAGACTATGCATGTCGGAGTAAAAACGAAGTCCACTAGTGGGTAATTGAAGGAGGTCACCAAATTCGGCTAAAGGCCAAGTCCATTGACTTTGATACATATTAAGTTGGATCATCATTTCGGACTCATTAAATTGAAATCCGGCATAAAATTCCCTAATATGGTCGGGATGAACAACAACTTCATGATCAAGAAATACATTCCAGTTAAGGTGGTTGAATACATGTCTAACTTCTTGTTGTTCAAAATCACTTACACATACGGTTCTCCCGTAGGTGATGGGTCGGTTGGCTACTAGAGGACGATTTTTTGCTAGAATCTTAGGTATCCTTTTAAGAGTGATTTGAGGAGCATTGGGGTGGCGTTCTTGGTTTTGAGTTTGTGTGGTTGGTATTGTTCTAGAGGGGTTTCTCCTAGGATTATAGGATGATTCGACTATTTCCTTTCCCTTTGATCTTCCCATGGCTAAAATAAGAAAAGAGAAAAGAAGTTTATGTTTTTTTTGTGACACAAAGGTTGCATGAGTGTAATTTTTTTTTTTGAAAATCATGCAGCCATGGTGTGATGGATGTCTTACGGTTGACCGTAAGGTTATCTTTTTGTATATAGATGTATCTTAATAGTTTAGGATAAATTTTTAAATGGTGATGAAATCTACCTTAGTATGATCTGTGGTGAAGAAGATGAACAAGGATGTGAGTAATCTTTTGAAAATCCTTCGCTGGAATTCTTGAAAAGTCGCCGGATTCTTCGCCGGAGCAATGGGGAAGATGAAAATTGAGAGAGTTTAGGAGAGAATTCTGGATTCTTTAGTTTGAATGTATAAAAATGAGTGAGTGGATGGGGTTAAAAGGAGGAATTAAATTTGGAGTTATTGTGAATTAATGCTATTGATGTGAGTTAAAGAAAAAGAGATTTTTGGGAAGATAAAAAAAAGAATCTCAGATGTATTTTTCGGGATATGGCATTTATGGTAGGATAGAGAATTTGAATTTTGAAAATTTGAATTTTTTAACAAAGTTTTATATTTTTGTTGCTGCACGGTCGACCGTGGTCGACCACGGTCGTAGTCAGCATATTCACGTTTCTTTGACATATTTTTTTTTGTTTATTTATTTAATCATGCTTGATTCAATTAATGTTTTAGCATAAATTATACATAATCACATATCATGTATATGCAAACCTACTTGTTATATTGATGAACTTTAGATCGAGTGGTTCGTTCACCAATGTCACCAATAACTTGGTTTATAGGATGATCATTTACCTCCTTTGTGTGAGGAGTTGAATCATTTGATCCTTTAGTTGGTGATGAATAACAATCATCCTTACCTGATTGTATGTCATCATTTAATTTGTTTGATTGAATCAAGATTTGTTCTTGTTCATTAAGTTCATCATCAATTAAGGGTATAGACTTGTTTGTAAGGGTCTCATCAAATATAACATTCAATGATTCTTCAATAGCCATGGTGTATTTGTTTAACAATCTATATGCCTTTTTGGTAGATGAATATCCAAGAAAAATACCTTCAAATATGTTTGACCCAGATTGATTTAAATGGTTTTGGGTGTGTGTGATGAAACATTTACTACCAAAAACTTTAAAATGTTTGAGAGTAGGTTTTCTTTCTTTATAAATTTCATAAGGAGTTTTGTTTACTAATGGCCTGATCAAGACTCTGTTTAAAATATATGTGGATGTTGCAACTGCATCACACCAAAACTTTTGTGGAATTGATTGTTCATTCAACATGGTTCTACTCATTTCTTGGAGTGTTCGGTTTTTCCTTTCTACTACCCCATTTTATTGAGGAGTTCTTGGAGCCGAAAAGTTATGAGTAATTCCATGTTTGTCACAAAACATTCCAAATTGAAAATCATTATCAAATTCCTTTCCATGATCAGTTCGAATAGATAAGATCAAATGACCTTGCTGATTTTGAATTTGATTTCTTAATATTTTGAATTTTTCAAAAGCTTCATTTTTTGTTTTCAAAAACAATGTCCAGGTATATCTTGAAAAGTCATCTACAATAACAAGTGTATAGAAGTTTCCACCATAGCTTTGTATCGAAGATGGACCAAATAAATCCATGTGTAATAATTCAAGTGTTTTCTTTGTCGAAATCATGTTTTTAGGTTGATGAGAAGCATGAACTTGTTTTCCCAATTTACATGCATCACAAAAATGTTTATCAAATTTTAGTTTTGGTAAATCATTCACAAGTTCTTGGTTGCTAATATTTTGAATTAGCCTCATATTAGCATGTCCTAATCTTCTATGCCATAATGTATAATCATCATTTAGACTAGTAAGACACACTTGAATGGATGGATTATCATTTAGTTTACATGTATATAATCCACTTCTTCTTTTTCCTTTAATTATATTTTGATCAAATTTGGTGACAACACATTGGTGTTTAGTGAAAGTGACATCTAAATCATTGTCACACAATTAACCCACACTTATGAGATTGAAACTCAAGTTATCAACATGATCAACATTTTTAAAAGTAATTTGATCTAAGGAGATGGTACCTTTACCGACGATTTTTCCTTTTAAATTACTTCCAAATATAACATGACCTCCGTCATATTCTTTGTATGTTGAGAAGAGATCCCTGTTGCCTGTCATATGCTTTGAACATCTGCTATCAAGTATCCATTCATGTGAATGCAAATGTCCATTTGAAGTTTTCTAACGATTTAAACATGTGATAAATTTGGTACCCAATATCTCATGGGTCTAGGATTGTTAGCATCAAAATATCCTATTTTATTCCATATGTAAGGACCAAAGTGTTGTTCATATTGGTGAGTCCTAAATTATGGTTGAAAATACTGAGAGTGGTTCCAGTTCAGCCTTGGGAGTAAGTTCTTCCTACTTTGAGAATGATGGTTGTTTATCCATCTTTGGTCATGATGGTGTATCCTGCTTTGATCCAGGTGGTTTATCTTGGTTCTATTTATGTGGTTATTATAACTGGTGTGGTGAGATTTCTTATTGGGTCGCATGTTGTAATTCCAGTTATAATTTTTCTTGGTCACATTGGTTTGTTGTTTGTAATGTGTGTTGGAAGGTTGAGTAGGATTGTATCCTAAGCCATTTCTTCTAGGTTCATAGAATTGGCTCATTTGTTGAGGTGTTGCAACTGGAATAGAATTAGATATGGGAGTTTTAACAGTTTGAGATGTGCTAGGCTGTGACAAGTTGTTAAATGGTTTTATCTTCCTATTTGGTCTCACGGTCGACCGTGGTCGACCATGGTCGCGGTCAGCAGCTTTGGTAACTTATCCTATGGTTTCAGGGAAAAAGTGTACGGTCGACCGTACGGGTTCACTGGCAGGTCCTTTTCCTTTTTCTTTTACAAAGGTGATTTTCTTGTTGGGATCAAGTAATGAACTGCTTTCATTTTGATCAAATCCAAGTCCCGATTTATCATTTGAGTGTTTTTGGGCTTTCAACATTTCGTTCAACATTGAATTACTTTTCTCAAATTTTTGCTTAGTTTCATCAAAATCATTTTTACACTTGTGAGTTTTCAATTTCTCATTTTCTTTTTAAAGATTAGCATTTTGAAGTTTCAAATCCATAATCAGATCTTTTAGTAAATCATTTTCACAGGTTGTGGTATCTTTTTCAAGTGTGATCTTGGATATGCTCTCATTTAACAGTTCTATCTTATCAGTTGCTTTTATAAGCAACTTTCCACACTTATAATATTCTTTTTCTATATCATTGTCAGATGATATGTCACTGTTAAATGATGAATCAGAATGTACCTCTTTCGCATCCTTTGCCATAAGGCTTACTTCTTCTTCTTTGCTTGGTTCTTCATCACTTTCACTCCATGCACAGCTAATGAAGGCTTTGTGGTGTTCATTCTTCTTGTTGTTTTTAGGAAATTCATTCATGAAGTGGGATGGGTCACCACATTTGAAGCAAACATTCTGCTTCCTTTCACTTTTGAATCGATCTCCTTTCTTTTCCCAGGGCTTTGTTTCCTTTGTATCCCTTTTTGGATACCTTACAAATTTTCATTTTCTTTTGAAGAATCTACTCAGATTTCTAACTGCCAATGCAAACTCATCATCATCTTTCTCATTGGGTGATGACTTCTTCTTTTCATCTTCATCTTCTTCGCTTTACTTTTGGTGATTTCATTATCTTTTTCTATCACCATTTCATAGACTTTTAAGTTGCCTATGAGTTCATCAAGTTGGAGTACGTTTAGATCCTTTGATTGCTTAATGGCTGTTACTTTGGGTCTCCACTTTAGATGTAGTGCCCTAAGAAATTTTCTTACATAGTGTTTGTTGGTATAATTTACTCCTAATGATTTTAGGCTTGTTACAATGTTGTTAAACTTTGTGTATCCTTCTTCAATGGTTTCATTTTCGGACATAGAAAATTTTTCGTATTTTTGGACTAGGAAATCAATTTTGCAATCCATAACTTGAGGATTGCCTTGGTGAGCTGTGATAAGATTTTTCCAAATTTCATTTGCAGTTTTACACATAACCACTCTTTCAAATTCTGTTCGTGGTAGTGCATTGTACAAAATGAGTTTGGCTTCAAAAATTTTCTTTATTTGTAACTTGTCCTCGGGGGTTAAAGTTTTTTCATCGTCAGGTTTAAAATCCCTTTTTTCAATAATATCCATAGATCACTATTCTTAGCTTGGACATAAATTTCAAATCGTTGTTTCCAGTAACAAAAACCGTCCGTTTCAAGTAGTGGTGGTCTAGACATAGAGCAACCCTCCATATAGTTTACTTGTGCCATGAATCAACTCAAAATTTGAAAAGTTTTGTTGTTAATTTTAATAAATAAATTCTTAAAACTTTTGAGCAAATTGTTGAGCAACTTGCTCTAATACCAATTATAGAAACAAGAAGGGGGGTTGAATAGTTTCTATGACTACTTTTTCGATTATTTAAATAAATAATTAAATATGGGACACAAGAGAAACTATTGTTAGTAGATACAAGATAATAAATATATGTGACTTGAATGTAAATAAGCGGAAGTATAAAGATGCATAAAGTATATAAATATATATAGTAGTGCTTATATATATATATATATATATATATATATATATATATATATATATATATATATAAGATGCGTGAAATGTAATGATTTTACCATCACATGTGATTGTATACTGAATCACATGTGATTTTATATTGAATCACATGTGATTGAATATTAAAATTTAGGACTATGCTTTTTATATGGACTATATTGAACACAACTCCATATATATAGGTAAAAGTTCAAACGGGAACTGTTTTTCGTACGAGAACCAATTTGAGCCATCCAATTCCCCCTCATTTAATGTCATTGCCTACCCATGAATTCCTCAAATGCACCCTGCCACACTTGCTCCCCTCCACGCTCTCCATCCATGAAGTTCCCATATCCACAGAACGGCCGAGATTGGTTCTCGCAGTTCTCGTACGAAAAACAGTTCTCGTTTAAACCTTCTCATATATATATTGTAGAAACTAGAAGGGGGTTGAATAGTTTCTATGACTACTTTGTCGATTATTTAAATAAATAATTAAATATGGGACACAAGAGAAACAATTGTTAGTAGATACAAGATAATAAATATATGTGACTTGAATGTAAATAAGCGGAAGTATAAAGATGCGTAAAGTATATAAATATATATAGTAGTGCTTATATATATATCTTGATGAGTGTACCAGATATATATATATATATATATATATATATATATATATATATATATATATATATATATATAAGATGTGTGAAATGTAAAGTGCGGAAAATATATAAATATATATATAGTAATATATATATATGTATATATATATATATAAGAGTTTATATTTATATTTATTATAAGTATATATATATTTATCTGGTACATCCATCAAGATTAATATATATATATATATATATATATATATATATATATATATATATATATATATATATATAATAAGACGGAAATTAAAATGACAGAAATAAACAAATAAAAGAAATAAGAAATAAAGTGCAGGAATATAAAATGCAAGAAATGTAAATATGCTTGCGAAAAATAAATATGCAAATGCAAGTGCGGAAATTTAAAGAGTTAAGGGTTTAGAAGGAAGAAACCAATATTTTTACGTGGTTCGGTTGAACTTCAACCTACATCCACGCCTTGACCTCCGTCAAGGTTTCCACTAGCAACACTAGCAACAATCTCTTAACCCGGAAGAGATCACCGTAGTACAATCACCTTTACGGGACCGAGAGGTGCAAATCCGAGCTACAATAAAATTCAATGTCTTTGTCGTATTGTTTGGCTTCTTGTAGTTTCAACGATTTTTCCTCGACTTCAAGTTTCTTCATTATGTACGTTATATTTTGATATACCCTCGCATTGTACGAAGATATTTGTTCCAACAACGTATCATATGTTTGGGTCGGTTGTGGGTCGGTATTTCTTGAACTTGATGGTCTTTTACCCTTGTTCCTCCCAATGGGCCGTTGAGGCTTTTGTATTTTGATATCGTCGTCCTCGTAGCATCAGATGATGCGGTCGGTAGGTTTTGGCTCAAAGACGTTTTTGTATGTTTTTTGGGCCGGGAAGAAGGAGAGGTCATCGGTGCTACCGTGCTCAACTTAGGAAAATCTTTTAAGACATTCCACGCTTTCTCGTGGATGAAAGCATTCCCATTGTTATCCTCCCGATAACGATCGCCAATTTTAGAAAATCGGTTTCGCTTTGACCGCTACGTCTTGTATTAATTATGTTATTATAGATGCCAGTAAAAGCCAATATTTTTATGTTTAAGTCTTTGAACTTGGATGTTACTTGATGGACGTTCGGAAACGTTTTGGGTTATTATTTGAATGAGGATTACCTCAAACTAACTAAAATGTGTACTCCTTTTGCAATCAGATGTCGAACCTTGATAACACCACGTCGAACTTTTCACTACGTATGTTCCTAGAAAGGGAGAAACTCACGGGAGTGAACTTCATTGACTGGCTTAGGCAATTGAGAATTGTCCTTCGCGCCAAGTCAAAGTTGCACATCCTAGATGAACCCCTTTCGGAGCCACCTGCTACCAACGCGACATGGGCCATCCGATACGCGTATGAAAAGAGTGTTAAGGACTCACATGACGTTGCCTGCCTAATGTTGTCAACTATGAGCTCAGAGCTACAAAAGCAGTTCGAGTTCATAAGTGTGTTTGACATGATAAACAAGCTGAAGGATATGTTCCAACAGCAAGTTAGAAAAGAACACTATGAGGGTGTTAAAGGTCTAGTTGGCTGTAGGATGCAGGAAGGCAGTAGTGTAAGTGCGCATGTCCTTAAGATGAAGGCGTACATGGACCAGATGGAGAGGCTAGAATTTCCCATGGGGAGAGAGCTCGGTGTAAACTTCATACTTCAGTACATGCCTGCATCATATGATCTGTTTGTTATGGACTATCACATGCATGGAATGGAGAGATCCATAAGTGAATTACATAGCATGTTGAAGAATGTAAAGTCTAACATAGCCGAGCATGAATCTACCTCATCCATTCCCATTTTTGGTTCAAAGGAACAACAAACTAAGAAGAAGAAGAAATAGACCCCAAAAGAAAAGGTTGGAGTCTCCAAGCCTATTTTTAGCATAGAGTCTATGGACATTGACTATATGCCTCAAGTAAAGACTCAACAAGGGGCGGTTTGCTATTTCTGCGGAAGATTTGGGGATTGGGACCGTCACGCCTGCCCTACGTTCCGAGAGGATATAAAACTTCTCAGAAAAGAGAGTTAATTTTCCTACTTAAGGTAAGCTTATAATTAAACTTCATTGCTATTCTTCTACATGCTAAGTTATTAACTTGAACTAATAGACTCACGTTTGTCACAAATTTATTTTTGTTGCAAAGTGTAGGTCAAATCAAGAGAAGAATGAAGAGCATGAAGAACCAGATCTTGGTAGAGGAATCTAGATGATTGTCCTACACAAGAGAATTGGGAGTTTCGATCTCGCCTTATATCTTGTGTGTATTTATTAATTTTTTTTCTGCGTGGCAATATACATTATATTTGATTGTAAGATGACGATGGATGTATTTCTAATTTAAAGTTTTGATGTAAAAGATTTTGTTCAATTTCGAAGTTTATCCATGTCATGGCCTATGTATTATTTTTCCCTGTTAGGTGCATAAATATACATTAGATGATGATGGCTTTTAGTTTGAAATGTGATCTTCTTTTGGAAAAATTTGTTTTAAGAAAATTGTTGAATTCAAATTTATCCATGTCACAGCATACTCAAGTTGTTAGTAATAAATTAATCATGAATAATTGATTCTAAGTCCAAAATAGTTTGGACATGTTATCTCAATGACATAATCAACATGACCAAATAAGCAAGATTTGAATCACCTAGATCCGAGTGCTAAGGATCTTGGAGAATTTAAACTCGGGTTAAACTTTGATACAAATCTTATTTATTAGGCAAGATGATTAAAAAGTCTCTTACCTGTAAAAGTAAGAGGGATCAAGGCTTGTTGGATATTGATCACAGTTATGTGGATATTCCATTCAAGCATGTCACAAAGAATAACAATGGTGAAACTTCTCCATCGCCACCTTATCAGTAGGTGTTTGAGAGAATGTTTACTAGTTAAGGTTTGTGTGTGAAACCTTGAAGATGTTCATAACTAACCAAAGTAAACACATAATCAATAGGGTATATAGATTAAGATAGATCTTGTCAAGATGCTAAAGTTTGTTATATCTATGTTGAGTAGCTATAAAATGAATCATGAGTTTATCTCGTAATTCATCTCCTGCTAAGACACATTGGTACATGGTGTCGTAATGTAGAAAGCTGGATATCATTGATGCTGATGTGGTTAGCGGTCGGTCTAATACGTGTATTAAGTTTGTTGGAATACATTAATTATGGTGAACTAAGTCCTCAATCTAAAACCAACAAAGATGGTCAGTTAAGCATCTAATGAGATATGACTAGAATGAGTTCTTTGCTTGTCTATCTCACAATTAAAATTTATCCAGTCTACATTTAGTAAGGAATGGATGGATTTTGAACCTAATTGATGCTAACATGTTTATGTAGTTCTTCTGAGTTTTAGATATTTGTTTTGTAGCCTTCTAAGAACCTTGCTTGGTTGCTCGAATGGAAAGACAATAACCAAATCATTCTAGTGGAAGAACATGAGACTTAAATAAAAGACCTAATTTTGACACTGGCATTTAACCAGAAATATAGATGCTGGACAACCTGAACAAAGTCATTGCTTCTTTTAAATCTAATAGAGTCAAAGCAAGCTATTAAGATATGAATTTCTAATGTTTTAATGGCAACAACTTTATGGTGAATCAGAATGAGTTCACCACCTATCGGAAAGGCATAGTGGGCCTAGGGTCACTAGTAATTAAAAGAAGCAATTGATCAAGAGATGCAGTCTATTTGCAGCATCAAAGCATTTGACTTAAGTAAATCAAAGATATACAAAGAGATACATGAGTTTTCTAGAAAGCATAGATAGAACCAAAAGATATGTCAGGGCTAGTTGGAGCTTTATGTGTTCCTAGAAACGTGTGCTCATTGGAAAAAAAATGTCCTAATTTAGGATTGTTTTTCAACTTTTAGAAATTATTGTTCCGTGAAAACATATAGGAAATACAAAGCTAAATAATCTTGAATTCAAGAAATACTGAGGTAATTTCTTGATGTTCGACGAAAAGAATTGGCCTTGAGTAAGTATTTACTCTAAATCTAATTTCAAGTAGGATAACTGTCGATCTTTATCGAAGTTTATGATCCTTTAACTTCGTGGTGTTAATTAACGGTTAAAAACATTCTTAAGCATCACCGACCCTATTCTGAACTTCGGTAACCGTGAGGGTATGACAGCTTTGATTGACTAATATGTGATCTTTTTAACGAACACTTGGAAAGTGGTTTGGTCAAAAAGATAAATGAGTACAAAGGGATATTGCGTTGATGATCACATTGTTAGGCCGCTGTCATTAACTAGTGATGATTGTCATAGTAGTTAAATTGACATCATTTATGCTAATGACTTGGCTTGAACATCGTTTTAGTATATGTTTGATGTATATTATATTTGGGAACTGTAAGCAGTACTGTAACTGATGATTGTATCGATACATAGTGGACTATATATATTCAATATGTGGTTACTTTCATTGGTCTTTAGTGTTTTCCATCTTAGCATGTTTTACCACTTCCCTGAATGCTTCTGCATTCTAAATTTCCACAGTCAGTCATCCTTCAAGGGAAGGAAGTTTGATCTAAGGATGAGGTTAGGGTTTGGTCATGCATTGACCAAGGATTAAACGCATGAGACGCAAGACTAACCAGTGCTTGAAAGGAGTTTCAAGTGACTGGAGACCTACACATGAGTTCACTTCATAGATCATGGTCACAAGTGACTCGGGATGATAATATCATTTCATCCTTAGACATGAGTATCTAAAGCACGAATTTGCTTTATTTTGATTGCTTTCAAACATGGTTCATAACTGGCTGCTATAAAGGAAGTTTTTAAGTAAAGTATGAAACATGTGGCGGAACTATGTTGTCAAAAGGATTTGTTCCTTTGTTTAGAGAGATATCCATGGGCCTCTCGATGATTGGGAGCTGACACCAAATATGCATGGACGTGCTCAAGATTCAATGATGGTATTCAGTTGCAACTTGTTATTTTGGTCAACACCAATCAAGAATCGAGAAAATATAATCGTGAACTATCTGGAAATTGACATTTATCCATCTCTCGTATTCACACGGATATCACGAACAAAGGGATGTTATGATAACTTATCTATAGGACCTTCGAGCCTTTCATGGCTATAAGGATTTGTCGAGTATGACATAACCTGTGCTAACTTGGGGGTAAGGATACCTTGCTAGGGCCGCTCCTTATCTGTGATACCTTAGATGCAGTATGCCATGTGCAAGTGGGAGTCTGTTGGTGTCTACACACTGTCACACGCACGCGCATATCACTGCCGATGAAACACGATCCTATTGGGTCACATGCCAAGGATTGATCCCGAAAACATGCTTGAATAGAGAGAGAAGAAAATTTGAGGTTTTTCCATGAAATGGTGTTTCATGACCATGAAGGATTTTGCTTCATGGGCTCTGAAGGCTGGTTACTTCATGACCATGAAGCTGGTTTCAGCGGCTGTGAAGGCATAGGGCTTCACGACCATGAAGCTTCTTCACAGGCCTTGAAGACCAAGTGCTTCATGACCCCTCACGGCCTGTATGGGCCCGTGAAGGGGAGATAAAGTGTCTTTTTGCTTCTAATTGGACCATTTGATGGTCCAATCATACTGCATGCATATGTGGCCGGCTTGGGGCTCTTTTGAGTCATCTTTTGGGCAGGTTATGCACATGTAACATGTGATTTTCTCTTTGACTCTCTCTCAAAATTACACACCATAATACACATAGTAAGGAACTTCTAGTGTGTGTAGCATAGAGTAGGTGGATGTGTTGTTCCAGAAATCTCGATATCACGTGTGAGGCTCGGGTTTTGGGTCATTAGCAAGATGGTATCTCGCTATCTTGGTGTGGATACACAATAAAGGGACTCAGTTTTTGGATTCATAACTTCCACGTCCGTGAAGGTTGGTTCCAGCCGACAATATGGTATGATTCCTTCTTTGTGTTGTGTATATTTTATGTTGTTACATTCCTTGTAGTCGAGATCCACTATGGGGTATACATGCATGTTGGTTTTAAGGCCCGAAAAATTCTTTTTAAACTCGTTTTGCTTCCGTTGTGCTCGGGTTCTTGATGTGCATGGACATCCTTAACTATATCCATATATGTGAGATGCCTGTGTGGCAATAGTGTGATGCCTATATGGTAAGCGTGATACCCGGTGGAAAATCAGATGACTTATGTAATATCATGTCCGAGTGGGCCTAGCCGAGAGGGCCTTATGTGACAAATGTGCGGTACAATGTGACAAGATACATTTATATGTTAATTATTATCATTTGAGTGTTTTGTTGAGTTATTCACTCAGCTTCTAGATCATACTCTCCATTGTCTATCCTTTTTTAGGTTTTGTGGTAGATGAGGTTTCCACGTGGACATGCTAAAGTGTTTTGTGCAACATCAAAGGAAAACTATCTTTATTTCACCCTGCCGGTTGTTGCCCTGTTTTTTATTAAGTATTTGTTATTTCTTTGTTACACACTTTTAAAAAGTAAAACGGGCGTTACACATACACATGTGATGGCTAGGTCGCATAATTCTTATGAAGTTAAATTTTAAGTTAATTACAACTTTGGTCCCTGTAGTTTGCTAGAAATCATAGATTTGGTCTCTAGGTTAGAAAACATACGGCTTTTAAGTTAATTACAACTTTGGTCCCTTTAAGCGACTCTAGTTATGGGTTTAGACCACTAACGTGATTGTTGATATTCTCTTTTGTGCCTTCCCTTGTGTTTTTGATTTGATTATTGATTCTTTTCAATTCATGGCGGACTTACTACTATGAGCTATGTTATTAATGAAACAGTGTCATTACAAGTTGCTCTTAAGTATTCCACTAAGAGATGCAAACTCTTATAAGCATTTCTTTAAGTGCTTAGAGGAGATAAGAGGTATAAAAAATCAGTTGGCAGATTCAAATTGTATTTTGTGATTAAGATCATTTAATAAAATGTTTAAGTGGATCTAGACTTTGTGTAATCCTTTTGACTAAAGTCATTGTATAATATTTAAGACAAATTCTCTAATGTTTTGGGAATCTTTTTGAAATTAAGAACATGGTGATATTGATTAGTGATATGTTTATTGAAGAGTTTGTGAAATTAAGTTTATTTTTTATGAAATTTTGTGTGTCGTTCAAAGGATGATGATTAATTGATGCGAATTTTGATTGTTGAAAGACAAAAGTCCTACCATTGGGATGTTTAATCTCTTTGAGGATAGATAAGTTATATAGTCAACCTATTGTATGAGATTTAACTAGAATTTGATGTAATTTTAGGCATCTATAAAACCAAAATAGTGAAATTGTTGTGATAAACCCAATTACATTTTGGGTAGTTGTTAATATCTAAGAACATGATAAATTAAGTAGTAGCCCATTATTGGGTAAAATTTAAAAAGTTTTGTTTTGATGGTCATATCTAGTGGTGGTTTACTCATTCATCAAGATGATTTATGGACATAGACTCCATTACTGTTGGTGCCTTGGTGAGTATAACAACAAGCAACAGATGTGTAGAAAGGGGGTTGAATACACTTTCTGCGAAAATTGAACAAATTAAAATAAAGTGTTACACATAGTAAATCAAACAACAATAGAATGTTTTGCTTTTCATTAATAAGAAGATGATTACAGACTCTATCAAGTAAGCAACTCTTGATACGTAAACACCTAATATAAATCTCTCAATCTTTCAAACTTAGCTATCTATAATCAACTTATGATTATAGATACTGGACGACTCTCTAAACAGGATTTGATCACAGATTGAAAACATACCAATCTCACAACTAATGTGAGTATTCGAACATACGAATAACTTGGCAATCTGTGAATAATTTTGTTTAAGTTATATCTAGAACACATCTAACAAACTTAACTTTGTCTCATCAAATCTCAACCGATGAGATCATCTTCCCAACAAACTCCCCCTATTTGATGATGACAAAACCACCAAACAGTTCTCAAGTTTGTTTACAGGATTATGTTTTAAATCTCAAACTTATTAAGATTTTATATTTGAACTAATCAAATATTAATTGAACATATCAATTTTAATTGAACTTATCAATTATAAGTGGAACATACCAACTTTAAGTTGAACACACCAACTAAACATATTAATGAATAAGAACTAATCAATTATTCATTCAAGCTGAACTTATCATACTAATAATTATGAACATATCATAACACAGTTGAACATATCAAACTCATACTTGTATTAATTGAACATATCATAATACAAAATTTTTGATCACTAAGATCATGCACACTTAGTGCTTACAAAATTAGAACTAATCTAATTTATACAATAGAACTAATCTATTATCTTTTGAACTCAGGATGTAGAACCTCCCAAAGAATGATTTCTCTGTTGATTTCTTCCAGGAGGCTTTCAGCTTCTGCATCCCTTTTGAGTTCTCTCTGTTGCATTCTTATGATTTTATTCAGCTTATACTTTACGAAATGATTTGAGCTATCACCACATCAACTTCTTATATGTATGGCATCCCTAGCTTTTAGATAACATATCTCACTCAGCTTGATAAAGCTGGGATTTGAGCTATCACCACATCAACTTCTTATATGTATACCTTGGTTTTCTTTGAACTCCACACCTTCAGGAATCTCAAATAATTTCTCCCACTGCAGACCAGGAACTGGAACATATCTCAGCTCCTCAGCTCTATTAATCAGCTTGGAAACTTCAGCAAAGATCTCTTGCTTGATTTGGATTTTCTTGAACTTCTTGAGCATCATTAATATTCTCTGCCATTCTTGGTAACCCATCCTGTGAACAAATCTCAAGTCCATTCCCATTGTAGATTTATCATCAAATTCAAAATTGAGAATGATGGCTCCATTTATTCTGCTCAAAGTAATGCCTCTGATCTCCTTGCTGGTGCTCCTTCTGAAATAGAACTCTTGAATGTCCTCGTCTGTATATGGGATAGGATCAGGTTTCAGACCAGTGTAGTTAGCCTGAGTCTGAGCCAAAGCTTTTCTCTGTTTTTCTTTTTCTTGGTCCTTTGCCTCCTTCTCTTTTCTCTTTCTCAGCTCTTCAAGTGAAATGCCTAACTCATTGGCTTCCTCTTACTCGAGCATTTCAATCATAAGCCTTGTAGCTTTCTCTTCTTCTGTTTCTTCCTCAGTCTTAGGAACACTGTCAGCTTCATCTTCAGACTCAGATTCTGTTACTTTTTGTTTCTTAGCTGCAGGTTCCTCTTTCTCAATCTCCAGCTCCCCCTCAAACTGAGCTTGCCTCTCTGCTCCTTTTGCTAATTCCAGTAAAGCTTCAGCTTGAACCAAATCAGCGTCAGCTTGAATCTTCTCTTTTTGTCATCATCACCAGGGGTTGAAGTCTTTCTTTCAGATAGGGCAGCAACCGCAGAGGCAATCTCTTTAACTTCATTAGACAACTTCTCAAGTCTTCGATAGATTTTGCGTTTGTTCTTCTTCTGCTGGAGATGGAACAGACCAAACTGAGCTGCTAAATACTGCTTTAATTGTTGAACGCCTGAGGAGGCAGATGCTTCTGGAGTAGACTGAGCCTTGTCCTTAGACTCAAAAAGTTTATCCTGTGATGAAAAAGTCAAGAACAACAGTAGGTGAGAATGTGGGTGCATCATCTAAGGGTTGGTGTACACCCTCAAACTCATTTGCACCAGAGTTTGGACCCTGTGATTCATCTTGGTGTTGAGATGAAACATTGACAGGTCGTGCAAGGGGGTGTGAGAAGTGAAGAGAAGTAACCGGGCTAGAAACGTGAGGTGTATGGGTAGGTGATTGGCTAATTGGTTTAGAGGGGGGTGATTGACCCTGGGGATTGGTCAGTTCTTCAATGTTACCTAAGTGTGTCTGCTTAGGCACAGTAACAGGCTCTCCCATGGCACTGGAGAGTGTAGGCTGAGTAGACACCACACCCGGCTTAGGATTTTGGGTTGAAATGAGCCTCGAGGTCGACACCTGAAGAGTAGGCGTCTCCCCCTCAACTCCTGCCGGTGGAGGGATCAATGTAATCTCAGCTCCAGTGATGCCTATAGGAGTGGCACCACCTTTGGCAGTTTTTCTCGTATAGGTTTGGATTTTCTCCCTAGTAGCAGTGGGCATACTAGGGGTGGCTTCAGAGTAGGATTTAAGATGGATAAAAGGTGGAGGAGATAGGTTAGACTGAGTTGGATTTACTGCAGTCTTGTCTCCAAAATTGGATGGAGAATAGTGAGAAGAAGAAGAAAGTGGAGAGACCTTACCAGTAGTAGCTTCAATGTTGGCTGGCTCAGCCTGATTAGAGTGCTCAGCTTGAACCTCTGGATCAGCTTGGGAAGCTCCCCCTTGATTGGATCCCTCTGCTTCACTTTCTGATGAAGCAGACTCAGCTATCAGCAGCATGGGATCACTCAGACCCTCTTGCTCTGGAAAGATGTCATTATTGAACATCTTTGAGCTGAGTGTAGGAAACAGGAACACATCCTGATCAGCTTCGTAGAGTGCTGTCCCCAGCTCGGCTTCAAATGCCAAGGACAGGTACCTTATGAAAGGTATATGAAGATCCCTTGTAGTCTTCATCACTTGGACCCTGAGTTCGTTGAAGATGAGCTGAGCATAGTCTAAATTCCTGGCAAATTACATGTTGTACAGCAGCTGCATCTCGAACTCGTTGACTTAGTCCAGTCCTCCAACCTTGGTTCCCAGTAAACGAATCACTGTTGACACCATAAAACCCTAACTGGTTGGAAAGGTGGCCTTTTTAATAACACCCTATGTCTGCGGGTGACCTATTCTGGGTAGAACAGACCTAGCCACCTGCCTCGTGACAGCCGGCTCAAACTCATCAGATTGAGGGAGTTGAAGAACGTCCCTTAGCCGCTGCATGGAAAGAACAACTGTTCTATCGCCATTGAGAACTCTCCCTGTAATCTCTCCCCTGTTCTGGTTCTAAGTACAAGTGTACCAGAACTCCAAAAGGTGTTGAGGAACAATGTGGAGTGGTGCGCCACAGAAGGCGAATGCCAGGGGGAATTTATGGATGTAATCCACCCATATTTCATACCCTCTGCCTTGTTTCCTTGGAGAAATTGCAAGACAGGCCCGTTGATTGTTAACTTTGATCAACGGCACTCCATTGTTCTTAAAATGAGCACCTCGAACCATTTGATCACCGAGAACTAATGTGATTCCTTCCATTGTATAATTACACAGAGTAATTGGTTGAAAAAGCACTGAGCAACTTAGAATTCGCACTGAGCGGGCCGAAACCTGCACTTAGCAATTTAGGGTTTTGAAGATGAACGGAAGAATGCACTGAGCAATAGAGGTGTTTGTGAAAGGTATTTTAGAATAGGAGAAGTCAGATTATTAGGCGTAAACTTCTCTAAACCGGTTATGATCGGTATATATACCTTTCTGAGGAGAGAGAAAAGTCACCGTTGGAATCCCTTTTTATCCGTTACGCCAGAGAAATTACGGCTTGATGTAACAGTGATAGGGTAGAAACACATCATCTTCCAACGGATACAAGTGTAAAATAATATTAATGACTCATAAAAATATTATAGACACTGTTATATTATACCAATACACAATTGGTATACGATGCGATTTGTGATTGACTCAAATACACATTGATATATGAATTAATGACACTTAGTAATTAAATCATAGTTTGGACACACCAAGCTGAGGAAACTAATAACCCAGCCTAAGTCAAGCACTCAGCTTGACATGAGCACTCAGCTTGAGATTGATACTCAACTTGAGTGGAGCACACATCTCAGACTCAATGACACTTAGTCATTACTGTTTGAGACTTACTCAAACTTTATATTTTTAACTACACTGAGTAGTTAATGTATGTTTGGAACTTACCAAACGTGTGAACCAATCACACAGCTTGAGTTAAGCACATAGCTTAGACTCTATGACACTTAGTCATTTATGTTTGAGACGGACTCAAACTATATATATCTTAACTACACTGAGCAGTTAAAATATGTTTGGAACTCACCAAACGTATGAACTAATTATTCAGCTTGACAGGTTATATAGTTTATGAAAACTCATTTATAAACTGTGCACTCAGCTTAAGACACTTAGTCTTTGTCAAACCGAAACTCAAATTCTAGACACACAGCTATGGGTTGAGCATACCCAATTCACTTAGCAGATACATAAACCTCTTTTCATCAGGGGGTTTAGTAAAGATATCTGCTAATTGGTCATCAGTGGAGATAAATTTAATGTAAACTTTACCTTTTTCCATGATGTCCCTGATGAAGTGATGTCTAATTTCAATGTGCTTGGTTCTTGAGTGGAAGACTGGATTGTAAGTTATGGCTATAGCACTTTAGTTATCACAGAAGATAGGAGTTTTCTTGAAACTCATACGAAAGTCTTGAAACTGATGCTTCATCCATAGGATTTGAGCACAACAGCTCCCTGGTGCAACATATTCAGCTTCAGCAGTTAAAGTAGCCACTAAGTTATATTTCTTACTAGTCCAGCATACTAACTTCCCTCTAAGCATTTGACATCCTCCAGTTGTAGATTTTCTGTCTAGCTTGCACCCAACATAATCAGCATCAGAAAAACCAACTAACTCAAATCCAGAGTCCTTTGGATACCAAAGACCCAGATTTGGTGTACCTTTTAGGTACCTAAAGATCCTTTTCACAGCTTGAAGATGTGATTCCTTAAGATCTGCCTGATATCTTGCACAAACACATGTAGCAAACATGATATCAGGTCTACTAGCTGTCAAATAGAGTAATGAACCTATCATTCCTCTATAGGTAGACTGACACACAGACTTACCATCCGAGTCTTTACTCAGCTTGACAGCTGGTGACATGGGTGTTTTCATGGTTGAACTTGAATCAAAACCATATTTCTTTATCAAATCAAGAACATACTTTCTTTGATTGATGAATATTCCATCAGGTTTTTGTTGAATTTGTAAACCTAGGAAGTATGTCATCTCACCCATCATGCTCATCTTGTACTTTTGTGACATTATTTTGGAGAACCATTCACACAGAGATTCATTTGTAGAACCAAATATAATGTCATCCACATAGATTTGTACAAGAATCACCTGTCATTTACTCTTTTTAATAAAGAGTGTTTTATCTATACTACCTTTGGTGAAATTTATTGATAGTAGATAGTTGGACAGTGTGTCATACCAAGCTCGTGGAGCTTGTTTAAGACCATACAAAGCCTTGTCTAACTTATAGACATTATGTGGAAACTTTGAACTAACAAAGCCAGGAGGTTGTTTCACATAGACTTCCTCCTAAAGTTTTCCATTTAGGAAAGCACTCTTCACATTCATTTGATAGACTTTGAAGTCTTTATATGCTGCATAGGCCAGGAATAGCCTTATGGCTTCAATTCTAGCGACAGGGGCAAAGGTCTCATCATAATCGATTCCTTCTTCTTGTTTATACCCTTGTGCTACAAGCCTGGCTTTGTCCCTAACTATCACTCAATCCTTGTCCATTTTATTTCTATAGATCCACTTAGTGCCTATAATTTAATGATCTTTGGGGGCAGGAACAAGGTTCCAGACCTTATTTCTCTCAAACTCAATTAATTCCTCTTGCATAGCTTCAATCCAGTCCTCATCCTCTAAGGCTTCTGCAATCTTCTTTGGTTCCATTTGAGATAGGAAAACAAAGTGAGCAGCATAGTTAGCTGTAGCCTTGGATCTGGTCATAACCCTTTCTTGGATATTTCCAATGATTTGATCTTGAGGATGATCTTTGAGGAATTTGAATTTTGTAGTTGGAGAATCTGGTTCTGGGTCTGAGTGATGTTGAGAACTCTGAGGTGAACACACATCCTCAGTCTCAATAGCAGCATTTTCATCAAACTAATGATCACTGAGATCCTCAGTCTGAGTGACTTCAGCTCCAAAAGGATTAACAAACTCATTATCATCACTATCATCTCCCATGACATACATAGGATTTAACACATTGGTTTCCTTAGGCTTTTCAAGCTCACTCAGACTAACCAAGTCATCTTGTCTATTATCAGCTTGATCAAAACTGTCTTCATCAAATGAGACATGAATTGATTTTTCTATAGCCTTTCTCCTAGTGTTATACACTCTGTATGATTTGGAGATTGAGGAATAACCAACGAATATTCCAGGATCAGCTTTGGGTTCCAACTTATGGAGCTGATCTCTTTGATTCAGCACATAGCATTTTGAACCAAAGATATGGAAATAACCTATATTGGGCTTTCTAGATTTATACATCTCATATGATGTTTTGCCATGTATTTTGACAATGATTGACCTATTTTGGGTATAACAGGCTGTATTAACAGCTTCATTCCAAAAATAAAGTTTCAATCCCGACTCATATAGCATTGTTCTAGCAGCCACAATTAGGGTTCTATTTCTCCTCTCAGCAACTCCATTTTATTGGGGAGTTCTGACAGATGAGAAATTTTGTAATATTCCCTTTTGTTCACAGAAGCTTTCAAGGGTAGAGTTTCTGAACTCAGTCTCATGATCACTTCTGAGTTGCTTTACAGACTTACCTTTCTGCAACTCTTCTTGTTTGATAAAACTTATTATCTCCAAGGCAGACTCACTTTTGGCTTTAAAGAATATTACCCAGGTGAATCGTGAGAACTCATCTACTATCACCGGTGTGTACTTCTTGCCACTTAGACTTTGAGTACTTATGGGTCCAAACAGATCCATATGCAACTTATGACGTGGGTCTGTTATTGAAAAATTTTGCTTTGATTTAAAGGACCCTTTATAGTGTTTCCCTTGTTCACAAGCTGAACACAATTTGTCCGTGACAAATGTGATCTTTGGTAATGCAGAGACTAACTCTTTATTGGATAGCATATTTATATTTTTAATTTAAATGTGATAAACGTTTATGCAACAACCAACTTAGCTTAGGAACAGATTGGGAATACAAGCAGGTTTCAGTATACGGATCAGCAGAATTAAGATCAAGTAGATATACATCTCTTTCTCTTTTAGCTATTAATACAGGCTTTCCCTTAGCATTATATATTGTTGCTGCTTTCTTCCTAAAAGTAACAATGTTGTCTTCATCACACAATTGGCTGATACTAATCAGATTGTGCTTAAGACCCTTGACATATGCAACCTTCTGGAAAGTAACTTTGCCAGCAAGCATTTTCCAATAGCCTTTAGTTCTTCCATAGGAATTGTCTCCAAATGTTACTTTAGGACCATCGTCTTCCTGGAAATCACTAAGAAGTCCTTTCCACCCTGTCATGTGCCTTGAGCATCCACTTTCCAAGTACCATTTACTTGAACCCTGCACATGATATAAAAACTAAACACATTAGTTTTGTTTGGGAACCCACTTCTTGGTGGGTTCTGATGAGGAGCACTTAACATCTCCATCTTGTTGAACTGATTGTTCAGCCTGAGCAGGAGCTGAGTCCTGTGTAGATTGATCAGCCTGTTCTTGTTCTGCACTTGTGAGAACTTGCTCCCAGTCTTAGGATTATATGTAGTGGATAACTTTTCAACTATCTTTGCAAGTTGATTTACTTGATGCTCACTGACTTTGGACTTACCTTTGTCAGATCTTTGTTTGTTATCCTTTTGATTAGAGGCTTGACCAACAAACTTCTTTTCCATGACCTTGGACTTACCTTTGTCATGCTTACTAGACTCACCATTTTCAACAGGTTTGGACTTACCACTGTTGATCTTTTTGGACTTACCAAGATCCACAACTTTGGACTAACCATTGTTGTGATTTAACCTCCGACTTACAGTGGTCTTCCTATTCTTGTAACTTCTCTCCGAGCCAGATAAAGAATGTTGTCTTTTGAAAGGATTTGGATTAAGCCTTTCTATGACTGAAGTTCTTTGAATAGGCTGAGTGCCTAATCTGTCCAGCACAGACTTATCATGCTGTTTGGATGTTGAGCACTCATTTCCATGATCTTTAGCCTTTACAAATATATTGTACTTAAGGTTTTGACCATGTTTCTTCTCTGAGGCTAACTTCTGAGACTCAATCAGTTGTCTATCTTACTCAGAGTCTGTACTTGCTATCTCATCATCAGCTACATAAGCTGTAGTTTGATAGTCACCTCCAAGTACAGCTTGAACCTGTTTAGGAATTTGTTGGTTTATGCACTTTTCAGCAAGCTTTGATGACTTACACCAAGACTCAGTGACCTTTTGAAGTTGGTTAGCTTTGACTTTAGCTTCCTGAAGTTCTTTACTTAGAAGTTTATTAATGTGTCTTTGACATTCAAGATCACACTGTGCTTTCTTACCAACATCAATGAGAGATTGATTTTCCTTAATCTCATTCTTTAGTTTAGCTATCTCAGCTTTGAGGTCCTTTTGAGACTTAAGGATGGTCTTGAAATCATTTAACAAATAATCAAAGGCAAGACCTTTTTCTTCATCGGTGTAAGAGATGAAATTAATACCTTATACATGGAAGCAGGATCCCAATCACTAAGCTTGCTGTTTTCCTCAGCTTCCTTCATGTCAGCTTCAAAAGTTGACTCGGACAAACCATAATCAACATCAATTACAAACTCTTCATCTTCTTGAGCCATTAGACATACATCATCATCTGAGGTAGATGATTCAGTATCCCAGGTTTCAGCATATAGTCCTTTTGCACTGGGTTTGTCTTCTGGCTTTCCTTTCTTGAGCTGAGTATATTTCTTCTTGTATTTGTCACCTCTGTAAGCATTCTTATCAGCAACTGATGCTGATTCTTCCTTCTTTAATCTGCACTCAGTAGTAATGTGTCCCTTATTCTGACAGGTTAAGCACACAGCCTTCTTGGGATCAAAGGAACTCTTCCCTTTGCCTCTGTCAAATCTTCCCCTTCCCCGTTGAGCTCTTCTCAATCGTCTGGCTAGCATGGCCATTTGCTCAGTGATAGTCTGAATATCATCAGTATCACCTGAGTCTGAGTATGAGTAGTCAGCTTGAGATTCTGACCTAGTCTCAGATTCAATAACTAGTGCCTTGGAACTTTTATTCTTCTTCTGTGCAACTAATGCAATCTCTGCTTTATCCAAGGACTCCTTAAGTTATTGTTGAGAAGTTCTCTTGTGCTCTGTGATCTGTTCATGATTGAGCAAGAACCCATAAATGGACTGTAGGTTGTACAAATGTAGTATTCCTCAGGCCCTCAATGCTGTGGTTACTTCATTGAACCTTTCTGGTAACATATCCAGAAACTTCAGCACAAGTTCAGCCTCATCTTTCTTCACGCCTACACTTAGCAGGTCATTTATCAAGCAGTGAAACCTTGTGAACAAATCAGGCAAGGTTTCATTCTTCTTCGAAAAGAAGTTTTCATATGATCTATTCAGATGACTCTTCTTTTGCTGCTTAACCAGATCAGTGCCCTCATATGTAATACTTAATGTATCCCAGATCTCTTTTGCAGTTTGACACCCAGTCACTGTATGCAAGATCTCGTTGGTCAGGGCATTTGCCAAAACACTTTTTGCCTTATCATCCAGATTGAACAGTTTCTAGTCTTCATCTTTCCAGGATGCAATAGGCTTCTTTACTTCTTTTTCACTTCTGTCCGTTTTATCAGCGGACGTATCACTGACAACAGCAAAAATCTTGGGGATAATTGGTCCTTTGGTAATGACATCGGACATACGATTGTCAATAGACTTTAGGAATAGCATGGCTCTGAATTTCCAAATAGGATAATCAGATCCATCAAAGATGGGACAGCCCTTAGCAGACATCTGACAAAATTTTGATGAATTGTAGCTTGTAGACATTGCGAACTTTCTCATAATCTTGAACTTTCAACGTATGAAATTGTTCAGCCTGCTCTGCTACCAGTTGTTGGTACCTTGGTGAGAATAACAACAAGCAACAGATGTGTAGAAGGGGGGTTGAATACACTTTCTGCGGAAATTCAACAAATCAAAATAAAGTGTTACACATAGTAAATCAAACCACAATCGAATGCTTTGATTTTCATTAATAAGAAGATGATTACAGACTCTATCAAGTAAGCAACTCTTGATACGTAAACACCTAATATAAATCTCTCAATCTTTCAAACTTAGCTATCTATAATCAACTTATGATTATAGATACTGGAAGACTCTCTAAACAGGATTTGATCACAGATTGAAAACATACCAATCTCACAACTAATGTGAGTATTCGAACATACGAATAACTTGGAAATCTGTGAATATCTTGATCACGTTGAACTGACAAACAGTGATTCAAGAATCATAACACATACGGTTGAGGTGAGGTATTTGGCATTGTAGTCGTACCTCTAAACTTATCTGGATGATAAGTATTTATAATCCTGTTCCTACGGTTCCTAACAAACTGGACTAATCATAATTTGCTAACTAACAATCGGATAACTCGGAATCTTGAATCTTGAATCTTCTTATCTTGAGTCTTCAATCTTCAATCTTGATTCTGGAGTCTTCTTATCCTTCCCGTAGATATAGAGAGTTAAAAAGATAAATTTAAAACATATTTAAATTTTCTTTGGGCTGACTTCTTACTCGGACTGAGTTACTCAGCTTGAAACTTATCAAG
The DNA here is from genome assembly GCA_947179395.2 of Pulicaria dysenterica. Taxonomy (NCBI): domain Eukaryota; kingdom Viridiplantae; phylum Streptophyta; class Magnoliopsida; order Asterales; family Asteraceae; genus Pulicaria; species Pulicaria dysenterica. The sequence continues at coordinate 31,921,064 of OX359289.1, read as the reverse complement.
CCGAGTTCTTCGAGGACAAACTCGAAAACCAACATGAACTAACACGTATACTAATAAACTCATCCTTAGAAGTTCTAAGAGTTAGCTAGAACTTATTTAGAAACTCTGTTAAGGCTGACTCAGTATATACGCTGAGTCACTCAGCTTGAAACACATCAAGCTGAAAGCTCAATATATATCTTAGGTGACATACACAGCTTATCAAACATATTGATAATCCTACTAAGATATAGTATAAGCTGATCGAACATATGCTCAGCTTATATTCAGCTTATGCTCAGTCTGAAACATTATAAGTGTTCAGTCTGATCAAGCCTCATAATTCTGTTTAAGTTATATCTAGAACACATCTAACAAACTTAACTTTGTCTCATCAAATCTCAACTGATGAGATCATCTTCCCAACAATTACGACTATGAATAAATTAAGTGGCATGGAATAAGAGTTCCTATAAATTTTTCTCTAACAATATAGAATTTTATAGTCATGATTGTTGAATTCAAATGTACTCCTATGAAGTTAATTAGAATTATTGTTATTGTTTAAGCATGTATTGTGGTTAAATAGCTGAGAAAGTCTTTTAATCTGCTTATGAGGTTGATACCTAAAAAGATTTTTTTTAAGAAACAGAGAAGCTGATTTGTGAAAGTGGGGCTTATATTCTGAATTGAAACAAGTTCTTTGACACTAAGATAGAGTTAAGACTCTTTTATCTTGATATTGATGTCTTTTGTGACAAAACACTTGACCCGTAATTTAATAGACAAAGTGTGGTGTCCTTAAATCACAAAACACCTGACGCCAATAGCTTTCACCTTGGGATCTGGTTTTATCCGGGCATGGCAAAGGTTATGACCTAAGCATGGGTAGATTATAGTTCTGAGAGTTCTATTACAAGTCTTTTAGACCTAAAGTTGTTTTGGACTTAATGAGGCGAGTTAGAGGTGAACGATGAGAGGCCTTGCGGGATAAAGATCTCTAATGAGAGCGTGTGATAGTAGATAAGATCATCTTGAGAATGATAACTGTGTTTTATATTGCTACTGAGTTGGTAAGTTTACGAGGATTGGGAACGGATTGATTATTGACTACACATAAAGCTCACTAGTTTTAGTGGGCTCTCCCTTTGGATCTATAAAAGATTGTGCAGAAATTAAACAATTTTGTACTAATTATTATCCATGTCTATATAGCCTTTTCAGTGAAGAATGATCTCTAAGTGCTTAAGATTATGTGATGCTACAAATCCTAATTGCTAAAAGGGGAAGAAATAAAAATTCCATAATAGAAGCAAGACTATATTGATGTGGCTATGTGGTAACATTGTTAAATACTTCAAGAGTACACATCATGTATTAGGTCACTAGTGACTATTGGGTTAAAAATGTAATTTACTATTACTTGGGAATCCATTTTGATATCAGTTTAATGGACAAGAAATATGTGAAAATTATTATGTTAACGTATATAGTCACCAAATTTATTATTATGGATGAAGGCTTTTGAGTTGCTTTCTAGAGTTTGGGAAATCTTTGAGAAAGATGAGTACATGTGATAACCTGAATATTGTGTACCTCTTGCATTAAATAATATTTGGAGATTATGTTCATGCAAGCAATCTGGAGTTTAGTGAAGCATAGAACACACGTTTAGCCTTAATCAAATTGTATTCAGTTTTCTCCAAGCACATGGGAAATTAAAAGTGATCAGTGAGTTCATTAATTAATATGAATAATAACAAGTCATGGGATTAGGTGACTAGATTGTGATAAAGAGTGACCAAAATTGGGTTCATTGTACGAAGTTTCTTAAAGTTCAATTGGAAGTTAATTATGGACTTTCTATTGGTGAATTACTAAGCAATTTGAAGATGGTCTAGTTAAAAAAATGGATGGCAATTATTGGTAGAGATATTAAGAGATTATGAAAATGGTTTGTGTCATTACTTAAATTTATTCGATCCTAGTTAGGATCTTCGTATAAATTATGATATCATATCAGCTTATTGATTGATGTGATTTCGAGGATGGAATCTTTTTAAGGAGGGAGGAATTGTAATATACCGAAACTTGAAATATTATTTGTAACATCCGTCCCATGTGCACAATGAGGACAAGCTTTATAAGGGTGTGGATACCTCTCCTAGTATGAGGCCTTTTGGATGGAGTGTTCCATACCAAAAATAAAACCGTGAGCCAGTGGGGCAAAGCGGACAATATCATGCTACGGAGTTTGGGTTGTTACAGATGGTATCAGAGCCAGGCCCCGGACCGATGTGCACAACGAAGACGTTGTGTCCAAAGGGGGGACGATTTGTAACATCTGTCCCACATCGGTTGGAGAGGGGAACGAAACATGCCTTATAAGGGTGTGGATACCTCTCCAAGTATGAGGCCTTTTAGATGGAGTGTTCCATACTAGAAACAAAACCGTGAGCCAGTGGGGCAAAGCGGACAATATCGTGTTACGGGGTTTGGGTCGTTACACATTTGTAACATCGGGTTTCACGAGCATAAAATCAGTAATAATTTAAATTTTAAAACTAGTTTATCAAAAGTATGCAGCGGAAACTAAATATTGATTATAAATATAAAGTGTTGTTATCCGACTTGGCAATTAATAACCTCATAAGCCAAGTCTCAAAACGAACCGGTATTACCATGCTATAAACCAACCATCGGGTCACAGACAAATATAACAACAAAGTGTTCCATAAGAGCTAAGTACAATTACCCACAAGCGCCCGCCTCACCAGGCTGCCTAATCTTTACCTGTAAAAAGGGTAAATAATGAACCGGTTAGCTACACTAGCTAGTGAGTACAGGTTGCACATAAGTATCAATAAGCATGCAGCTAAAACTCAGGAAAGCACACAGGGCTATCCTATCATATTGCGGCGCGCCAATTATGTCATCAGGAGTCGTGTCTTGCAGGGTAACAAGCCCCGCTCAACAACCCTAACCGGGGAATCAGTCGCAACCAATTACACCAGTGGGGGAGCGAAGAGTAGTCCACATAGTACACTCTAGTCATAACTGGTTCCAGCTTAACACAAGGAACCCAATTCCATCAAGGAACAGCGGACTGCAGAGCCATACCCAAGCATATACTCCTGAGTACCGTTAGTCCCCTATTTCATGGCCCCTAGGGACCCTGGGAACCTAGCTAGATCATCACCAATCTACCTAACTGACCTTAATCGTGTCGGGAACTATTGTACAGCCCCCCGAGGGTCCGGACATAATTACATAATCAAATAGCTGATCCAATTAGGATCCAATTCATGCGCGCATATAATCACAACAATTATTATTCATACTAGTGAACAAAACATGCGAGTATAACTTAATCATAACATACACTCACCACATGGTTCCTGTCACAAGTATTCACTTACTTTCACAGCAACTCTAATTATACGTTTAAACATCAATTATACGTTTCGCATACGCACGTAGAAACATCAATTATACTTACTGAGCCTCATGGGAAACCGGTACTCACCTTAAGCTCATAGAAAGCTGACACAACGATCAACGGTTTCTGGTTCCTCTCGAACACCTAACACAATGCACACATACCTGATTATCACTTATACATAGCACCTTTAGGTTTAAACACAAGTTAAACAAGCTACTAGCCCTAGACCCCTGCTTGCGATCGCAAGTACAAGCCTTGCGGTCGCAAGGGCCCCCTAATAACATCCCTTATGATCGCAAGGGTGTTCCTTGCGACCGCAAGAGGTCTTTTACCATAAACTTATACTTCCGATCACAAAGGGAGTCCCTTTAGTCCGCAAGAATAATTCGAGGGTTGGTTACAATTGTAAGTTATGTACCTACGCTCGCGAACCTCATTTCCTTTGTTCGTAAGCGGTAAACCAACAAAACATGCCCTTACGGTCGCAAGTACCCTTGCTTGCGGCCACAAGGATCATTTTCAAGGCTTACGGTCTCAAGGAACATTACTTGCAACCGCAAGGGTTTCAATCATGGCTTACGGCCGCATGTACCTCCCTTGCGATCGCAAGCAAGGTCGGTACAGCAGGCCTTATTCTCTGTTTGAACACAACACCTGCAACTCGACATTTTACCACTTTAATCAACTGAATTTGTGTTCTAAACGTTCCTACATGTTGTTTAACATCCATAAACACTTTCTACATGATCTATTGGCTCAAACCCACACTTCAAACTCAAATTGAATAATTAAAGTGGGTCATCTTCTTCAAGAACTCAGGAACTATATCTACAATCATAAACACTTACTTAGTAAGATGAACCCCAACTGTAGGATCTCAATTCAGCAACTAGAAACTTAAATTCAGATTGTTTCTTCTTGATTTCTCTTTCAAAGCCAACAAAGTGAAGTGTGTATGTGTTCTCAATAAAATGGGCGTATATGTGTGTGTTAGTATGTGTTTCCAGGGGATAAGTGTTGGATTATGTGCAGAGATAATTAACGGGCATATTGTATCCAATGTTATAAGAGACTAAAGGGTCACACTGCTACACACCCAATTCAGAACAGTTGGATTTCACCATAAATCTGTGTAGAAATAATTAATCAGTTAGATTAATTATTAAAGAGAAAGAGTAAATGATTAATTAGTTAGATTAATTATTAAAGAGATAAACGAATAATTAATCAGTAGTATTAATTATTGAGAGATATAAATAATTATCCAGTTTGGACTAATTATTAGAAAAGAAATAAATAATAAATAGTTATTTATTATTTAAGGAGAATTAAATATTAAGTCTTTAATATTTAACGGACTAAGTTAATTAATAGTTAATTAATTAACTAGTAAAGTCCAGGGGGTCAAAGTGAAGAGATTGAAAGTTTAATTAAAACCAGCGGGATTTTAATTAAACGGGCTTAGGTCCAAGATAATCCTTATAAATATATGTTAAGCCTTAAGGATTAAGATATGAGACAAGGGATTAACCCTAGCCACCACAACACTCTCTCTCTCGATCTCGCCCTCTCTCTCTCTCGACACACACACACTCTTTCTCTCGGCTCTCTCTCTCACTTGCCGTCGAACAAAGAAGAACACCGCAAGGGTGTTTTCGGTTTTGGTGATCGACGCAAGGACACACACACTCAGAGTCTGCGATTTTGAGGCTTGGTAATCCAGGAGCGGTCTAGCAGCCAGTTCAATCGGAGGTGCAGTAGTGGTGGACTATCTTTAGCAATCCTAAAGGTTTTGCTCAGGTATAATCTTGTAACCCTTTTATATGGATAGTTTGTAAGAAACTATGTTGATCAAATTAAAGTTTAAAGATCCTAACCCTTTTTCGGGTTTAGAGGGTTGTGTTCAATCTAGTTCCGCTTTTAGGATTGAACCAGTGGAATCAAACCCAGGTTTGACCAGTTTGTGTCATATGATGGTTTGGTCAGGTTCAAAACCCTTCAGTGGTATCAGAGTCTCGGCTCTATGATCCATAGTTTCTAGTTCTATCTGTTTTATATTAAGGTTTTATTCTTGATTCTCTAAATGTTCTTGGAATTTTCGAAAATCAAGAAGGTAGCAAAACAGTTTGTTTTGTTATCAGTTTTTATCCTATTAATCAGAAAATTCAAAACAGTAAGTTTGAATGGTTAAAAGGTTTATGATTTTTGAAATAAGAATAAGTTTTGAATTTAGATTAAATTAAACAGTTTGTTTGATCGGTTAAACCTAGTTAATCTAATTTGTTGGTTTGTTTAATAGTTATATGATCTTCTTCATCTTATTCTTCTCCATTTAAATTTTCGAAAATCATAAAAGGATAAAAACAAGTTTTTTTGTTTTTTTTATCCAGTTCATAAAAGTTTTGGTTTTAACCAGTTAGGTTTAAACCAGGTTTGTGTTTAAACGGTTAAAAATGATAAACTTTTTATCTAAAACTTTATCTTAACCAGTATTTTTGAACTTTTATTTAAAAAGGTTGAAATCAAGTTTTAGGATAATTAATTATTAATAAAACAAGTTTTGTTAATATTAATAATTAATAGTTTTTTGGTTTTTGAATTAAATCCAGTGTTTAATCAGTATATTAAAACAGTTAGTTTTAATAGATTAGAAAGGATTTAAAATATTACTGTATTAATCGGAAAACGGGAACAGAAATCATTACCGTGACCGTTAGCGGCGCTAAAATGGTTTTAGCGGCGCTAACAGGACTTAGCGGCGCTAAGGGTCAAAGTGGGCTTCGGCCCAAGTGACTTCGGCCTAGTACGCCACGGCCCAAAGGGCTTCGGCCCAAGGTGCTCCTCAGCCCAGGGTGGATCACGATCCAGGTGGGTCTCGGCCCAAGGAGGATCACGGTCCAGCAGGGTTTCGACCCAAGTAGTTTTTTGGTCAAATCGGTTCTCGGCCCAAGAGGGTCTCGGCCCAGTGGGTTGTGCGGCTTAACAAGAGATGTTGGCCCAAGATTGTTTTTCCGGGTTAATAAGGTATTATATAAACTAGTGTTATATATATTTTAATTAGTTTAGTTAAAATATATATTAGTTTAGATATTTATTTATTATGAGTAGTTTAAGTCATTTTTGAATAAAGTCTAAAAGGATTAAGTTTATATAATATTATGGAGAAACAAATAAGATAGTATTTAATTGACCAAGGTTGTCGGTTTTAAGTTTTTGGAAAACTAGTAATAAAACTCGACGTGAGGATTTCATTCAAGTTTTGAATGAGATCAAGTTTTAAGTTTTTTTGTTGAAAAACTAATTTTTGGTCAAGTTAAAATAGAAGATCATAATTCTCTTTTTTGGTTAATAGGTATTAATCAAAAGGATAAATGAGAAAGTTTAGACAAATCAGGTTGTGTGCTTAACAGCACAGTTTATTGTTTATATTATAACTGCGTGGTTGACTTTTATATATATAGTGCTTATATATAAATTGCGTGGTTGTGATTCATATAGCTATAGTTTTGCCGACTTAGGACTCGTTTTTTCTTTTCTTCTTTTATTTTGGTTTTGGGAAGGCCTACGTGCCAATTACAATCCCTTTCTTAATTGTAATATTGTACTGGTTAGGGGAGGCCTGCGTGCCACTTACAACCCCATTCAATATTGTATTTGGAATAGACTAGTGATAGTTTAATTCCCCAACCGAAATGGACTCCAAGAAGGTGATCAAGGTAAATGGTGTTCTATACGCGTAGCACAGATACTTCGGAGAGGTGTCAAGGCTAGTGGGAGCAACACATCAAGAAAGGCGAATCCAAGTCATTTCATCCTTAGGTTTAACCTTAGGATTAGTTGGCAAAACTATAGGGTTTTATCTGCTTATTATTATTATCTGCGTGGTTGTGATTTATTTACTGTTTTTCATATTTGCATATGATATGTATGTGATGGTAAATAAAAAGGGGTTTAATGACAGATTGTTATAAAATAATGAAAAACCACGAATTATGACAAACTGGGATATGACTTCAGTCTGGTAGTCGTATTAATTAAATTTTTATAAATTTAAAAGTTTTGTCAAGTTTATAAGTTTGGAACTTATAAAAGCCGTTTTGTGAACCTATTTCAGGTACGCATATAAATCGTATTTTTTTAAAACAGTTAGTTTTAAAATGGTTTTTTCAAAAACTGGAAAATTAAGTTTTTTTCTTTGAACTTAATTAAAACCCAAGAAAAATCTTAGATCAGTGTGCTACCCACCTAATGGTACACCTTGACTGTTAAACGGTACTCGGGTGTCGGAAGTGCCCAAACCTTGGGCATCCGGGTTCAAACCATTACGGGAAAGGGCATGAAAGATTCTGCGATAATCGGGAGTCCCGGCCAGAATTCATGCTGTCTTAGGTGGTGCGATCTATTTTGGTGATAATCGAGAGTCCCGGCCCAAAAAGCACTAGAGTAGAGTTAAACATACTAGACTGTGTCTAAGTGCTCTACGAGGTTTTAGGAGTCGTATCAGTTAGGTACGATTGGTACAGGGTGTTACCTACCAGAAATAGCATGACTTGGCGGGAAGTGCCCAAACCTTGCGTCAAGTATGTGAAATATGGGTCCTAGGTCTAATATATATTGTTTATGGGTTTAATGATATATGTTGGAAAGTTTATTTGCAATTACTAATTAAACCGGGTTTTAATTTGTAGATGGAAACCAACGTTACCAATACTAATAACCTCTCTCTCCGCTCTATTCTTGAGAAGGATAAGCTAACCGGGTCCAACTTTCTCACTTGGGAGAGAAATCTCCGGATCGTGCTGAGGCACGAGAGAAAGTGGTATGGCCTAGAACAACCTCTAGGAAATCCCCCTGCCAGCAATGCCAGGGCAGAGGTCAGGGAGGATTTTCATAAGCGCTCCAATGACGTCTTGGATGTTAGCTGCCTCATGCTTGCAACTATGAGTCCAGAGTTGCAATCTAGCATGATGGCAACTCCTGCATATGACATGATCCGCCAGCTGAGGGACATGTTCCAGGACCAAGCCCGCACAGAGCGTTATGATGCCACTAGGGCATTTAACTCGTGCAAGATGGCTAAGGGGACCTCGGTCAGTGACCATGTCATGAAAATGAAAGGTTACATGGACCACCTAGAGAGACTTGGGCACCCAGTACTGTTGCAGCTAGCAATGGATACGATACTCTACTCGTTGGTAGATGACTATAAGCCTTTTATAGTCAACTACAACATGAACAACATGGAGAAATCCGTGGCTGAGTTGCACTCAATGCTCAAAACTGCTGAGCAGAGTATCGGGACCAAGTCTAAGGACATTCTTATGGTGGGACATGGTGGACGTAAGAAGAGGAAGGGGCGCAACGGAAAGGGAAAGGGCAAGGCCCAGCCCAGCCAGAGTGCACCCAGGGCTAATAACTACAACAAGGGCAAGAAGCCAAAGCCGAACAAAGCCAGAACCGAGAATCGGTGCTTCAGGTGCGGCGATGCCAGACATTGGAAACGAGATTGTCCGAAAGGTCACAAGGCAGGAGGCAAGTCTGGCTCCTCAGGTATTGCGTGATTAGCTTCTTTGTCACTTTCCACTTGTAAAAGTTTTTACGAGTATTCTAAAATCTTGCAATCGTTTATTGCAGGAGGAGATAGAAAGTGATGCTGCCCAGCATGAGAAGATCCCACGAACAGCTCACGGATATTATAAATAATTTCCTAGTTTATTAAACTCTTTTAAGTTTGGATAATTTTTATCTTACATGTTTATGGAAACTTTTTGGCTTTGAGTTTATGGAAATTTAATTATTTAGTTATATATCCGTGCACGTGTTCTTATTGTATGAATCATGATTAGTCCAGTTGTGACTAAAAGAGTGCCAATAATTCAAAGTCTTGACTTGATTGGTGATTCTTAATAATCTTATGCTATGATTTGTTGTAGTTATATAAATGCTAGCTCCACTTTCTCAAACGCTTAAATAAACAAGTATTGTTTATAAAATTAGATAGTTTTTCTAATTTAACAAGTGTTTAAGTTATGAAAAATGAATGTTCAAAGTCTTGAACAAAATAGAAATGATAGTTATTATTTCTAATTGCAAATAGTTTCTTGATAAAACATTTAAGAAAGTATAAAAGTGAGTATAATAGTTGTTATAGTCAAGGGAGTTTTATACTAAATGTTTTAAGGAAAGAAATTTAAAATACCATTATGAGTGTTTCATACTTGTGATCATGGTAAGTTTAATGAAACCATTTTCCGTAATTGGAAAGATGGATATATGGGAGATCCAAGTTTTTGGTTTCATAAAACAAATTTCTTACAGAAACTAAAGTTTTAAAACATGTGTTTGGAACACAAGTTTTAGGCATGATAGTCAAGTTTTGACTGAGGCCTAAAAGGATGTTTTAAAGAATGTACTTTTTCATAAAAGATAGTGGGATCACCTGACTGATGTATTTATCAGAATTAATAAAAGGTTGTTTTTAACCAGTGTTATAAATACAAGGTTGAACTTTTAAAGTATATAATTATCGGATGATTTTAGAAGCTATCTAAAACAGTAAGTTCTTCAGAAAGAACTAATCCGAGGGATGCATGATTTATTGAGAGGTACTCGATAAAGATATCATTGCAAGATTTAGAGTCAAGTTATGACTTAAACAAAATTATACTCATTAAGTTCAGTAGGTCAGCTTAATTAAATGTTGTTGGTTGATTAACGTTAGAAATGATAAAATAGGATGTTCTTTAACATTCTTAGTAATGGAATTAGATAAGTGTTGGTATACACCGGGAATCTAGTTTCAAGTTTCTTACAAGTAGGTGTAAGAGGATTTATCATTTCAAAAGGACATAAATCTAGTAAGATTTAATACATCTACAAATGTAATTAAAGTTTTAATTACAGGGAGGTTGTTTTATAAATCAGAAACAAGGAGTTATTTTCAGTTCTCCAAGTTTAAGGAATTTATAAAATAAGTAAGCCTAGAAGTGTTCTTAGGTTGCAAGAATGATTTCTAGCAAAACCAAGAATGAGTACTTCGAAGTACTAGTCTTGTGTTTTAGGGTTTATAACCATATTATTTTCCTTGTAATCCGTGATAAGTTACAAATGTAAAATAATGAGTAATTCAGATAGACACCGTGAATCGAGTTAGTGAAATGGTAGAAATTATGCATTTTTATTCCAGGGTGGAATATGGAAGGGTGTAGAAATTAGTTTCATTGTTCTTCACAATTTTGTATGTTTTAACTCATCCAGGAATAAACTAGGTTTATTCAAAACATCATCTGTGACTACTTATCGTGGTGGGAACTACGATAGGGCTATAAAGTCATCGTAATTTTGGAGTAGATTCGAAAGTTTATCGAATATAGCTGCGAACGGTTTTTGCGGACCAAAATTGACGGATATTCGTTAGGGTTACGAATATTGGATTGACCCACTGTAAAAAATACTTCGTGGATTCGTGTCAAAAGTATTTATCACATAGGTTATCCTCAAGCCTGAGGTATTTGGTTTGGGATGCGGTAACTGTTGTCTTCTTAGCGCGTTCTAACGCCACGCCGTAACAGGGTGGTCATAAGGGGCGTGTCTAGATTCAGTGGGAACCGTGTTGCCAAATGCAAATATGCAAGATGTTAATTGCACCTCCTTTTTAGGAGAGATATTTCCGGGCCCCTTGACTGATTAGAGAAACTGGTAAGTTCACGGCCGTGCCCAAACGAACTGATCTGTTCTTTGTCGTTTATCACGCAGTTTTGAAATCAAGTATGTCATGAACAAATTCTTGAGTCTCTGAGTTGACTATATCCATGCTCATGCTCAAAATTGAAATATCGCGCTGCAAGGGACAAACCTATATATATATATATATATATATATATATATATATATATATATATATATATATATATATATATATATATATATATATATATATGCAAGCTTGTATATATAAAGACGTACCCATTCATAAACAGGGAGAATATGATAGTTTAGTTTATAAACAGTCAGTTTATAACAGGTTACTTCTAAGCAGGTTGCTTATGAAGTTTTATCACAAGTTACTTTGGGGTATAAGAGTTCTTATAACCTGGTTACCCTAAGTGTCTGGCTAGGGACCTCCTTAGGCAAACAATGTGCAGTAACTGTTACTTATCTTGCACAAGTGGGAGTCTGTTGGATTATGTGCAGAGATAATTAACGGGCATATTGTATCCAATGTTATAATAGACTAAAGGGTCACACTACTACACACCCAATTCAGAACAGTTGGATTTCACCATAAATCTATGTAGAAATAATTAATCAGTTAGATTAATTATTAAAGAGAAAGAGTAAATAATTAATTAGTTAGATTAATTATTAAAGAGATAAATGAATAATTAATCAGTAGTATTAATTATTGAGAGATATAAATAATTATCCAGTTTTGATTAATTATTAGAAAGGAGATAAATAATAAATAGTTATTTATTATTTAAGGAGAATTAAATATTTAGTCTTTAATATTTAACGGACTAAGTTAATTAATAGTTAATTAATTAACTAGTAAAGTCCAGGGGGTCAAAGTGAAGAGATTGAAAGTTTAATTAAAATCAGCGGGCTTTTAATTAAACGGGCTTAGGTCCAAGATAATTCTTATAAATATATGTTAAGCCTTAAGGATTAAGATATGAGACAAGGGATTAACCCTAGCCACCACAAAACTCTCTATCTCGATCTCGCCCTCTCTCTCTCGACACACACACACTCTTTCTCTCGGCTCTCTCTCTCTTGCCGTCGAACAAAGAAGAACACCGCAAGGGTGTTTGCGGTTTTGGTGATCGACGCAAGGACACACACACACTCAGAGTCTGCGATTTTGAGGCTTGAGCAGCCAGTTCAATCGGAGGTGCAGTAGTGGTGGACTATCTTTAGCAATCCTAAAGGTTTTGTTCAGGTATAATCTTGTGACCCTTTTACATGGATTGTTTGTAAGAAACTATGTTGATCAAATTAAAGTTTAAAGATCCTAACCCTTTTTGGGGTTTAGAGGGTTGTGTTCAATCCAGTTCCGCTTTTAGGATTGAACTAGTGGAATCAAACCCAGGTTTGACCAGTTTGTGTCATATGGTGGTTTGGTCAGGTTCAAAACCCTTCAATAAGAAGTCCCCAAACCGACTTAAGTTGGTTTAATACCCCACGAGGGATTTGGTTCCCCTATTCAACTTACAACACAACTTAGGTTTATCCGTTTCAACTAACGGAGATATTTTCGAAACCATTACGCGAAACCGTTTAATATTCTATCACTTTTACTTATTAATCCTAACTTTCATATGACACCTCACATTTCCACTTTAACTAACTAAAACATAAATAATCACTAACATATATATTTAAAGTCAAGGTACAACCACTTGAGCATGAAGTACAACTAGGTACTACTAGGCCCACTTTCAGGATGTTACAATATTAAATGTGAATAATGAGGTATGTAAATACTCATTAGATTATTAAGATTAAGACTGAAAATAAAAGACCTTGATTATTATGTGTTAATAAAAGTTTGTGAAATGTATTATAATTTTTCATGCAAGTTTGATGACTAATTTATGAAATGGTGAAACTTTAGGGGTTGTAGATATCAAATTTAAAACTTGAGGGACTAGATGTGTAACTTCTGGGCCGCATGGCAGTAATTTGACTCTTTCAAGCCCCTATTTCCATGGAACTATCAAGAAGAAGAAAGAGGAGCAAGAGGTTGAGGTGCCTTTGAAGAATTCTTGAGGGATTTATTCTATGTTGAGATTAGAGCCACCTAATGGAGTTTTAACCTTGATTATAGTTCTTGGTGCTTGATTTCATCAAATTGAAGTTAATGCAGATTGCATCTCATTCCAAGCTTTACCATGTGGTGGGTGAGATTGTGGATTTGTTAGGAAGTGATCCTCATCACTTCTCCAGGTGAGTACACCCTGCGGATACCTAACTTTGTAAAATATTATAAGTCATCATATTTATGTTTATTTTATATTTTTGGCAATCTATGAAACTTTGTGAATCAAAGAATGCGGAACTAATGTGATCTTTTATGTTGATAAATATCATGATGGAAATCAAAGTGAGACCAGTACTCCACCTAGGAGAAGGTCCATGTTGTGGACATGTTTGTACTTGCTTAGTTCTTGAAACATGATACTCATAATAGGAGTGACTTATGATCCTGTGATTATACATATGATTTTGAGTTTATGAACTATGTTCATACTTGTGTGTTATGGGCATTGAAATGCCAATTGTGAATATTGTTATTGAGCTTTTCTAGTTAAGTGCTACGAGTTATGGGATAGATATATGGTTATTGATGAACTTGAGTACTTGAGATACTTAGCCTTTATGGCATGTGATTTATGTGACCCTTGTGGTTTAAACTTTGGTCCGGACCCATTATTAAGATTAAGTGATTTGCACCATGTTAGTTCCTCACCATTGGGTTACGTGTATAGGTTCATATAGCTTTGTAAATTGGGAACCTAGATACATGGGTGGTTGTGGAGTTGGTGCAAAGAGTGGAGGGGGATGATAGTACCTATCATGGTTGTGTGGTTCAATAGGCCGACAGGAAAACCGAACTAGTGTATACACTAGTGGACTTGGGAATAGGTCATTCACTCCTGAAAACCGTTGTATTGTGGAATGCTTCGTGCTTCCCCCACCTTGAGTGGGAGATGTGTTATCCCCCATATGGGCAAATGTTGACCTTGGCTAGCTACCACGTGGAGATATTGAGACTCAATAGACAGACCCACGTACTTATGTGCTCTATTGTGTGCTTTTACATGTTGTATTTATTACCAAACTCGTGTGTTTGAATTATGATGACTTGGTTTAGAAAGTTAAATGAATTTTGGTTTTTACTCACTAGCTATGTTTTATGGGTAACATGGTGATAAATATATTTTGTATCCGCAGGAAGACTAGTGGCCTCTGAGAGGCGGATAGATGCCTTGGGCATTGCTTTGGCTTATTTTAGCTACTGGTAATCTTGGATTTCCTATTTGTCTATTAATGGTCATGGGATTGGCTTTACTAACACCAAAAGGTTTCGGGTCAAATGTGATTGATTATTAAATCTATGATGTGACTTTGTAAAGAAAATGTAAAGAACTTATTATGCTTCAGCTTTAGTTAAAAGAGTTTTATATAAACCATGCATTAAATAAGTTCGACAAGTTTAAATTTTGAGTGAAATTCTGGGTGTCACATTATTTATTACTAATTACTATTTTATTAACCATTATTATTCAAATAAACTAACCCTAATTAAAAGACAATCAAATTCTGGTCACTAAACAACCAGGTTACCCAGCCGAATTCGGTTGGTAAAAGCTGTTATACGGGCCGTATACGTCTACACTAGTTGCGTTCTCTATACACTACACGACCATGTAAGCTACATGTCCTGTCACTATCTTCTACCAGTATACGGGCCATGTATCCCTACATGGGCCGTGTAGATAACCAACCTGATATATCTGTGAAGAACACATCTGATGTTCTTGACACTAAATCGATCCTTAATCGATTTTAGCAACCCAGGAGTGTTTTCCTACTCCTCAAACACTCTAAAACAACATAAAAACAACTAAAAACTGTTGGTCAAGTGATCTTATTAGTTAAGACTTGATGAGATAAAGTTAAGTTTGTAAGATATGTTCTAAATACAACTTAATCAAAATTATGAAGCTTGGTCAGACTGAGCACTTGTAGTGTTTCAGACTGAGCATAAGCTGAGTATAAGCTGAGCATTATAGTGGATCAGCTTAGACTATATCTTAGTCAGTTTATCTATATGTTTGATAAGCTGTATGTTACCTAAAGTATAGGTTGATGTGTTTCAAGCTGAGTGACTCTGCCTTTAGGCTGAGTCAGCTCAACAGAGTTGCTAAGTCAGTTCTAGCTAACTCTTATGACTTCTAAGGATGAGTTAGTCCTTATACATGTTAGTACATGTTTGATATCGAGTTAGTTCTCGATGAACTCAACTTGATGAGTTTCAAGCTGAGTAACTTAGCCTGACGAAAGAAGTCAGTTTAATAGAATTTAAATATGTTTTAAATTCTGTTATTTTATATCTGCGGTGTGGATAAGAAGATTCCAGAATCAAGATTGAAGATTGAAGACTTAAAATTGAAGATTCAAGATTCAAGATGTCCGGATTATCCGTTAGTTAGTTAACATATTAGGATAAGTTCTAGTTTGTTAGGATACGTAGAATAGGACTATAAATTCTCTTAATCAGGATAGAGGAAAAATAACACCTCACCATCCTTGATACATTAATTGTAAGTTGATCAATGTGATCACGCATTCACAGATTGCCAACAAGAGTTCGTGTGTTCGATCTTCACGTTTGTTGTGAAGTTGGTAAGTATTCAATCTGTGAATAAATCCTGTTAGAGAATTAAGTTGTGTCTATAATCATTAGTTGATTATAGACAGCAAGATTGATCAATTATTTTGAGAGATTGAGAGAGTTGAATTGTATTCGGTGTTCAACATCAAGTGTTTCATACTTGATAAGTTATTGTAATCATCTTCTTATTAATGAAATCATTGATGTGTGTAACACTTTTTATTGATTTGTCTAATTTTCCGTAGAAAGTATATTCAACCCCCCCCCCCCCCTTCTACACAATACTTGCTTGTTGTTTATCTCACCAAGGGACCAACAACTGGTATCAGAGCAGGCTGAAATCTTTCATAAGTTGAAGTTCAAGATTCTGAGATAGAGTAAGATGTCGGCAAGCAACAATTCATCAAACTTTCCTCAGATGGCTGCTAAAGGATGTCCCATGTTTGATGGATCTGATTATCCTATGTGGAAATTCAGAGCCATGCTTTTCCTTAAGTCCATTGACACCAGATTGTATAATGTCATAACCCGTGGACCAATTATCCCCAAGATTGCTACTGTTGTCAGTGATAAGTCTCCTGACAAGACTGAAAATTAAGTCAAGAAACCTTTGGCATCTTGGAATGAAGAGGATTGGAAGTTACATTCTCTTGATGACAAAGCAAAAAATGTTCTGGCAAATGCCCTGAGCAACGAGATTTTGCATACTATGACTGGGTGTCAATCTGCAAAAGAAATCTGGGATACTCTAAGTATCACATATGAGGGTACAGATCTGGTCAAGAAGCATAAAAAGAATCATCTTAACAGATCTTATGAAAACTTCTTTTCTAAGACGAATGAAACCTTATCTGATGTGTTCACAAGGTTTCACTACTTGATTAATGACCTGCAATGTGTAGGCATTAAAAAGGATGAAGCTGACCTAGTGCTGAAATTTCTGGATGTGTTACATGAGAAATTCAATGAAGTGACCATAACACTAAGGGCTGGAGGTACATTACATATGTATAACCTACAGTCCATATATGGGTTCTTGCTTAATCATGAACAGATCACATAACACAAGAAATCTTCTCAACAACAGATGAAGGACTCTCTTGAGAAAAATGAAATTGCATTAGTTTCAGAGAAGAAGAAAAAGAGTTCAAAAGCCTTCATAGTTGAATTTGAGAATGAGTCAGATTCTCAAGCTGACCACTCAGACTCAGACTCAAGTGATACTGATGATGTTCAGACTATCACTGAACAAATGGCTATGCTTGCTAGAAGATTGAGAAGAGCACAAAGGGGAATAGGAAGATCTGACAGAGGCAAAGGAAAGAGTTATTTTGACCCCAAGAAAGCTGTGTGCAGAGTAAAGAAGGGTGAAACAGCTTCAGTAGCTGACAAGAATGCTTACAGAGCTGATAAGTACAAGAAGAAATCTACTCAGCTCAAGAAAGGAAAGCCTGAAGACAAGTCTAATGCTAAAGGACTTTATGCTGAAACTTGGGATACAGAATCATCTACCTCAGATGATGATGACAAGTGTCTGATGGCTCAAGAAGATGAAGAGTTTGAAATAGATAAAGTTGATTATGGTCTGTCTAAATCAACTTTTGAAGCTGACATGAAGGATGCTAAAGAAAACGGGAAACTAAGCAATTGGGATCCTTCCTCCATGTACAAGGTTAGTAATTTCAACTTATGTTTGATTATCTGTTAAATGACTTTAAGACCAGCCTTAATGTTGGTGCATATTTGTAAATCCCTAGTTCATATCAATAAAATATATTCATAGTTTATTAATTCAAATGTGTTTTGATTAATGGTTTGCATGTATATACATTCTTAGTGATTCTATGTGATTATCTTAAGCTTACAAGTACTTAATCATGTGTTGATGTGAGTTTGGAAGTTTAAGTCTGTGTGAAAGTTCATCACGTGCGTGATGTGTTCACTGCGTGCGTGGTGAGTCCACTACGTGCGTAGTGAAGCTCAACTCGCACGTGGTGTTTAAGTCGGTTAATAGGTAATTAATTAACATTAAAATATTTAAGGTCGTGCGTATTGAACCGACTACGTACGCAGTGCTCTGCACCACGTGCGTAGTGAAGATTTTACTCTATAAATAGAGCTTAACCCCGCATTAGCGTTGGGGAATCGTTCGTAACTACGCATAATCACTTTCTATCGTACGACATTGACCTTATCCGACCTTAAGCCTTAGTAATCGCGACTTTGACCTCGTAATTCGTAATCTTAGTGATCAATACAAAAACCAAGGGCAGCCTTAAGCATCTCTGTGTGAGTTCTTAGAGTTGTTCTTAGTTCTTTCTGTGTGTTACTGTGTGCCTGACACCTAAGCAGATCATAGTATCCTTAGGAGGTTTGGGAAATAGAATTCCGTGCTATTTCTCATCCTAGATCAGTCCTAGCGTAAGGGTGTTTTAGTTTAGTTTAGAACCCCGTCCCCCACGGTCCTACAAAGTGGTATCAGAGCCTTGTGCTTTGATTGATCATTTTTCCTTTAGGATTTCGTGATCTAGGTGTCGATTAGGCCTGTGTGCTTGTCCTTTTCGTCGTTTTTAACCGGTTAGTAGGTCAAAAATAGGTCGTTTTGCGTTAAAAAGGTCGTGTTTTACGTTATCTGTTTGAGTTTTACCCGTGCGAAGTGAGTCTTTAACCCGTGCGTAGTGCCCGTAGTACGTGCGTAGTGTGTCGTAGATCATCTAGAATCTTCGTCAAGCTGTGTGTTCATTCCGTGCGTAGTAGGTCCTCAACGCGTGCGTGGTGTATCCAATTCGTGCAAGTTGAGTCTGTGTGGTTTACTTTGTCTTTAAAAAATTATTTTGTTGCTTCGTGCGTACCATCTGCACTCCGTGCGTCCTAGGTTCTCAATCCGTGCGTGGTAGAGTTCCAGTTCGTACGTAGGAGCATCTGTGTGTCCTCGTGTTAGTTCGTACGTAGTGATTCGTGTTCGTGCGTAGTAGCTCCCACTCCGTGCGTATTGAATCTGTGTGGTCTATCAAATCCTAATTTCAGTCTGTGTGTTTCTCAGCTCTTGATTACTGAAATGGCATCAAAACAGACAACAGTTTTAAACAACTTATTATTAGACAGTGAAATGGGGAGTGCCAATAAAGTACCTAAACTGTTAACCATGGAAGACTATCCTATGTGGAAGCCCAGGTTCGAAATATTCCTCGATGGCCTTGACTGTAGACTTCGGAGAGCAATAAGCACTGATTATATGGTTCCCAAGGGGGAGGGAAATATTGAAACCACCTATGATGGAATGACTGTTGAACAGAAGAGCAATCATGATGCAGAGAAGAAGGCCTATGCTCAACTAATCCAGGCCATTCCAAATGAGATCTTCCATCAATTCAGAAGATATAAAACTTCCCACAGCCTGTGGAGAGACTAGAGAAGAGAAATGAGGGAAATGCCGCCCTCAAGGAATTGAAAGCAAGTCAATTGAGAAAGGAATTAGATCATTTCATGGCTACTAGAGATGAAAAACTTCCTTCTCTCATTACAAGATATAATCATCTTCTTAGTGAACTGGACAGTCTGGGTGTTACTGTTCCAGAGAAGCAGCAGGTGCAAATTTTGGCAAAAGCCTTGCCCAAGAGCTGGCGGCCATATATTATGATACTGAAGAACAGTGGTGGTTTTGACGGGATGGATCTAAATGATTTCATCACAAAGTTGAAAGAGCAAGAGCAGGAGGAACAAAATTTGGATTCCATGTCCGGTTATCAACAAAATCCTT
This sequence comes from Pulicaria dysenterica, assembly GCA_947179395.2. Taxonomy (NCBI): domain Eukaryota; kingdom Viridiplantae; phylum Streptophyta; class Magnoliopsida; order Asterales; family Asteraceae; genus Pulicaria; species Pulicaria dysenterica. The sequence goes on along the minus strand of OX359289.1, from coordinate 31,901,483 downwards.
CTCTCTACTACTCTGGAACACCTGTATCGTCATCCACTTCTTCAAATGCCCCCTTACAATCTGCCTATGTGAGGAATGTAAATGAATCTGGCAGATCTACATCTGAAGCTTCATCTTCAGGGCCATCCTATACTGTGTCTACTTCTGGATTCAATGCCGAGCATTTCAAGTATGGGAGTGCGGATGAAGTAACAGCACATATGAGCATGCTAAGTGCGCTAGTCTCCTCTTATGATGATCTACTGAAGGGGAAGATTAGTAATGCTCATCTGACACAAGAGGACTATGACCAGATCGATGATGATGAGATGGAAAGACAAGATATCCTCTGGTCATATGCTAACTTAGTCAGGAGGGCGAGAGCATATGAGAAAAGAACAGGAAAGCCAATATCAGCTACAAAGGATACCAAACTTGGTTTTGATAAGTCTGCGGTAACATGCTATAATTGCGGTGAAAAAGGTCATTTCGCGAGAGAATGTGATAAGCCGAAGAGTGTGGGACCGAAGTATCCTTTCAAAACCAGTCCTGGAAGTAGATCATTTTCCTCTTCAACCATAAAGTCTGAATCAACTCCAAAACCGGCTAAGGCAATGGCAGTTGTTCAAAAGGACGAGGGAATTGACTGGTCAATACAATTTGGGAATGATGGTGCTGATATTAATGTGGCAAATGTTCATGTGTTGAACGAAGATTCTCAATCCGAGACAGAAAGTTACTCAAGTGAGGAAGAATCAATTTCCAGCATTGATGATGAACCAGCCTCGGTTCCAGTTGCAGAAAAGACACAAGTGAAAGTTCGTGCCAATGAGTCAAACCAAAAGATGTGCAGTTGTGGTCAATCATCCGAGGAAAAGGTATGTACTTTTGGCTTACCTTGTGGTTCTTGTAATGATTATGTGAAACAGATAGTGTTCCTAAAGTCTACAATTTCAGAGCTCACATCTAAGTTAGATAAAAACCTGTTGATAAAAGAAAGAGAAAAACAGTTGAAAGAAAAGAATGAAAGTTTAGGCAAACAGGTGCATGAACTAGGTGTGGCTCTGTTAAATAAACAGGATGCTCTAGTGTTTTACATAAATGAGATTGATAAGTTGAAACAAGACCTTGCTACTTCAAAGGTCGATTATGAGACTCTGAGTCAAAAACTCAAAAGTTATTCCACGTCTTCTTACTTATTTGAGTACATAATCGATCAGAGAGGTCAAGGTACTGATTCAGAAAAGAACAAGAAGTTATACTCTAAATGTCCACCACCAGTGTTAAATCAACTGGTGAATGATGATGTTCACTCTGAATCTGACCCACTACTCACAAAGGTTGATGAATCTTCTGCATCAACCCCAAAAGAGGATTTAAAGTTACACGAGAATGTGGGTGGGCCTCCGAAGAATGAGGTTCAGCAAGAAGAAATTAAAAAGGCTGAACCAGGAATGAGAGAACTGTTGGCAAGTTCTAATGTCAAAGATCCGTTGATGCATCGTATCCACGATGCCCTTCGGAAATTTGAAAAGGAGGGTGTAAAGTCTCCTGATACCCGTCCATACCAAGAGGTCAAAATCTTACCCAAACATCAAGGGTTAGGGTATCAATCTCAAAGGATGTCGAAAGGTTCTGTAAAGCAATATCCAGACAGGATTTGCTATGTGTGCAGGAGACCTGGTCACCTCAGTTACGAGTGTGATCAGCAGCCACATCAGCGCTGTAACAGGAAAGTTGAGACTTATCAAAAGAATAAAACGTTTACTAAAAACAATCAAAACTCAACTCTTCCAGTTCAGCATAAAAGGACAAACGGGGATACCATAAGAAAATCTAAAAATCCCGAAGTTGTTAGCAAAAGAAAATCTTCGCTCAATCAGACTTCAAAGTGGACTAACAAACTGTGTGTTCAAATGCCTAAGGATTCGAGTGACAGGTTCAGCAATGCTGCTGAGAAGACTGGAACTTGGATGAAACTTCCGGTGATTGGAGAAGACGGGAAACCCATGACTATTCGGGCTTGGGTTCCTAATGCTTTCTAATTCTTTCTTCTATGTGAAGGGTGTCAACCGCTATAATCAAGTGTGAGGTATTTCTGACTGTGTGTCTATTTTCTGTGTGACTAAATTGTTCTTTTGTCTTTGTGTTTATTTCCTGTGTGCTTCTGCGTTTCTATTTTCTTAGTTTTTAGATTGTTTAGTATTTTAGGGGGAGATAGTTAATAGTTCAGAAAACTTATAAAATACAAAAAAAAAAAAAAAAAAGAAGAAGAAGTTGATCCAACCTAGATGGAGAGTGATGGCACACTGGTTCTCAATACAAAGTCGTCTAGTAAAATTAGAACTGAAGGCAGATACATACTTTTGAGAAAATTGTCTGAAAATCTAGTTGAATCAGATAAGAAACAGATAGTGTGTAAGACATATAAGGAAAGTCTAGACTGATAAATGGTTATGCATGTGAAAATCAATCATAGATTTAAGCTATCGAGACATTCCAAGTCTATAAGTCAATAACAGTTGAGAATGACTTAGTTTGATGCACACACCTGTTACCATGCCTAATGTGTTAAATGACATTGAGCTATATGTAAAAGAGGGTGAAAAATTGACCCCAATTTGAGAATGTCAAAAGATATAGATACATTGATCTATCATGATAAACTGTCAAAGATCATAAAATGCATTGACAAAGCTCAGCAAGAAAAATGTCTAGAGAGGTGAAAAATCGACCTCCATGTCAAAGAGCATAAAATGCGTTGACAAATTAACATATCACATAAGCATGGTGGTTTTGATAATTAAGTTGTGCAACCTACTGAGTGAATCAAAATACTGTGAGACTTTGAAAGAGATAGTCTTAATCATGTATTCAGTCTAGACAATCTGAAAATGTTGAAACAAAATCTGTTATTATCTTAAAAAAGATAGGTTGACAGACAGAGTTTAAGAGAATATGTTTATGCCCAAGGTTCTGAAATGAATGATTACTGAGTATAGACGAGCTAGTACTGACTCCATACTGGAACCTTCTCACAAAAAGATTTAATTTTCAGGAATTTACTTCTTTTGCAAATTTATTCTGAGTTAATTTCATTTCAGTTATTTTCATTTCTGTCTTTTATTTTTAAGTTTTTAAATAGTTGAATTTAGATTCCCAAAAATAAGTTGTTAATAGTTTGCATTTTTTATCTCGTTTCTGTTTAGAAAAATACAAAAAGAGTTCTAGTATGTTCTATTTTCTCTTAGTGTGATTTGTTCTGTTTACATTTCCTTCATCTCACTTTGATGTGTTTTGCTTAAATGTTTATAAGTGATCTTGAAGTTACTGACAGTTTATTGCTGAGTGCAGTACTAACAGTAATTAAGGTTCACAGATGAGAAACTCATTACATGCGAAATGGAACCCCACTAAGCACGAGTTACAGCTCACATCGTGCGTAGTGCAAGTAAGGGCATGACGAAAGGTATTCGTTTAGCATTTTGCTGTATGAATTTTTCTTTGTGCAAATTTTTGCTTAGTACATTCTGCTGTGTACATTTTGCTTTGTGCATTTTACTTTGTGGAATTTTTGCTTAGTGCAATGGTTATTGATAGAACTAGGTCTTAGGGGGAGTTTGTTGGTGCATATTTGTAAATCCCTAGTTCATATCAATAAAATATATTCATAGTTTATTAATTCAAATGTGTTTTGATTAATGGTTTGCATGTATATACATTCTTAGTGATTCTATGTGATTATCTTAAGCTTACAAGTACTTAATCATGTGTTGATGTGAGTTTGGAAGTTTAAGTCTGTGTGAAAGTTCATCACGTGCGTGATGTGTTCACTGCGTGCGTGGTGAGTCCACTACGTGCGTAGTGAAGCTCAACTCGCACGTGGTGTTTAAGTCGGTTAATAGGTAATTAATTAACATTAAAATATTTAAGGTCGTGCGTATTGAACCGACTACGTACGCAGTGCTCTGCACCACGTGCGTAGTGAAGATTTTACTCTATAAATAGAGCTTAACCCCGCATTAGCGTTGGGGAATCGTTCGTAACTACGCATAATCACTTTCTATCGTACGACATTGACCTTATCCGACCTTAAGCCTTAGTAATCGCGACTTTGACCTCGTAATTCGTAATCTTAGTGATCAATACGAAAACCAAGGGCAGCCTTAAGCATCTCTGTGTGAGTTCTTAGAGTTGTTCTTAGTTCTTTCTGTGTGTTACTGTGTGCCTGACACCTAAGCAGATCATAGTATCCTTAGGAGGTTTGGGAAATAGAATTCCGCGCTATTTCTCATCCTAGATCAGTCCTAGCGTAAGGGTGTTTTAGTTTAGTTTAGAACCCCGTCCCCCACGGTCCTACACTTAATAATCAAGCTGACCTCAAAGCTGAAATAACTTAGCTTAAAAATGAGAGTAAGGAAAATCAAACTCTCATTACTGCTGGAAAGAAAGCACAATTTGATCTTGAATGACAAAGACACATTAACAAACTTCTAAGTGAAGAAATTCAGGAAGCTAAGGATAAGGCTGACCAACTTCAAAAGGTTACTGAATCTTGGTGTAAGTCATCAAAGCTTGCTGAGAAGTGCATCAACCAGCAGATTCCTAAACAGGTGAAAGCTGTACTTGGAAGTGACTATCTATCCGCAGCTTATACAGCTGATGATGATAAGATAGCAAGTACATATTATGAGGAAGATAGACAACTGATTAAGTCTCAGAAGTCAGCCTCAGTAAAGAAACATGATCAAGGTCTAAAATACAATAAGTTTGTAAAAGCAAAGGATCATGGATATGAGTGTTCAACTTCAAGACATCATAGTAAGTCTGTGCATGATAGATTGGGCACTCAGCCTATTCAAAGAAAACCTGTTATTGAAAGGTTAAATCCAAACCCTTTCAAAATACAGCATTCTCTATCCAATTCAGAGAAAAGCTTCAAGAATAGGAAGACAACTGTGAGTCATAGGTCATATCACAACAATAATGGTAAGTCTAAAGTTGTTGAAACTAGTAAGTCCAGAGAACATGACAAAGGTAAGTCCAAATTCAATGAAAGAGATGAAAAGAAGTTTGTTGGTCAAACTTCTCATCAAAAGGATAATAAGCCTAGCTATGACAAAGGTAAGTCCAAAGTCAATGAGCATCAGGTGAATCAACTTGCAAAGAAAGTTGAAAAATTATCCACAACCTATAACCCTAAAACTGAGAGCAGATTCTCAAAAGGATTATTGGATAACCTACCCCCTGTAGTTACTAGTAGAAGAAAGTGCTACAAATGTGGAGGTAGAGGACATGAGGCCAAAGACTGTGAAAGTGAAATTCTAAGGCTTGAAAAGGAACAAGCTGATTAGCCTATGCAGGACTCAACACCTGCTCAAGCTGACCAGTCAGCTCCACAAGATGAATCGGCTAAGTGCTCATCATCTGAACCCACTTTAGAGGGGGTTCCTAAACAAAACTAATATGTTTAGTTTTCATGTGCAGGGTTCAAGTAAATGGTATTTGGACAGTGAATGCTCAAGGCACATGACAGGGTGGAAAGGACTTCTAAGTGAATTCCAGGAAGATGAAGGTCCTAAAGTAACATTTTGTGATAATTCCCACGGAAGAACTAAAGAATATGGGAAAATGCATGCTGGCAAGGTTACTTTCCAGAAGGTTGCATATGTAAAAGGTCTTAAACACAATCTGATAAGTATCAGTCAATTGTGTGATGAAGATAATGTTGTTACTTTTAGGAAGAGAGCAGGAACAATCTAAAATGCAAAGGGTAACCCAGTGCTAATAGCAAAGAGAGAAAGAGATGTGTATCTACTTGATCTCAAATCTGCAGACCCTTATACAGAAACCTGCTTATATTCTCAATATGTTCCTAAGCTGAGTTGGCTGTGGCATAAAAGGTTGTCACATTTAAATTTCAGATATATAAATATGTTATCCAACAAAGAGTTAGTCTCTAGATTGCCAAAGATCACATTTGTCAAAGACAAATTATGCTCAGCTTGTGAACAACGGAAACATCATAAAGGGTCATTTAAGTCAAGCTAAAATTTTTCAATAACAGACCCATTGCATATGTTGCATATGGATCTGTTTGGACCCATAAGTATTCCAAGCCTAAGTGGCAAGAAGTACACCCTGGTGACAGTTGATGAGTTCTCTAGATTCACCTGGGTAATATTCCTTAAAGCCAAAAGTGAAGCTGCCCTGGAGATAATGAGTTTTTTCGCACTGGAAGAGTTGCAAAAAGGTAAGTCTGTTAAGCAACTCAGAAGTGATCATGGGACTGAGTTTAGAAACTCAACCCTATAAGGCTTTTGTGAACAAAAAGGAATAATACAAAATTTCTCTTCAGCTAGAACTCCTCAACAAAATGGAGTTGCTGAAAGGAGAAACAGAACCTTAATTAAGGCTGCTAGAACAATGCTGTGTGAGGCAGGATTGAAACTCTATTTTTGGGATGAAGCTGTTGGTACAACATGTTACATCCAAAATAGATCAATCATAGTCAAAAGACATGGCAAAACTGCATATGAAATGTATAAATCAAGAAATCCCAATATAGGTTACTTCCATGTATTTGGTTCAAAATGCTTTGTGCTGAATCAAAGAGATCAGCTCCATAAGTTGGAACCTAAAGCTGATCCTGGAATTTTTGTTGGTTACTCCTCAATCTCCAAATCTTACAGAGTATATAAGTCAAGGAGAAAGACAATAGAAGAATCAATTCATGTCTCCTTTGATGAAGACAGTGTTGATCAAGCTGACAAAGTTCAAGCTGATTCAGTCAGTCTGAGTGAGCTTGAAAAGCCTGAGGAAACCAAAAGGTTCAATCCTATGTATGTCATAGATGATGAAGACAGTGATGATGATGTTTGTACATCTAAAAGATCATCACAGCCTCCAAAAGATTCTCAAGCTGAGAAAGAAGATGAGTTCTTTAATCCTTTTGGAGAGGATACTACTCAGACTAAAGATCTTAGTGATCAACAGTTTGATGACAATGTTGCAATTGAGACTGAGGATGTAGGTTCACCTTAGAGTCCTCGATATCACTCAAGTCCAGAACCACAATCTCCCACTACAACCTTTAAGTTCCTTAAAGATCATCCTCAAGATCAAGTGATTGGTAATATTCAAGAAAGAGTAACCACCAGATCAAAGGCAACAACAAACTATGATGCTTATTTTGGTTTCCTATCTCAAATGGAACCAAAGAATACTGAAGAAGCCTTAGAGGATGAAGACTGGATTGAAGCAATGCAGGAGGAATTGACTGAGTTTGAGAGAAATAAGGTATGGAATCTTGTCCCAGCCCCTAAAGATCATACAATTATAGGCACTAAGTGGGTCTATAGAAACAAGATGGACAAGGATGGAGTGATTGTTAGGAACAAAGCTAGGCTGGTAGCACAAGGGTATAGACAAGAAGAAGGAATAGACTATGATGAGACATTTTCCTCTGTTGCTAGAATTGAAGACATTAGGCTACTCTCAGCTTATGCAGCACATAAATACTTAAAAGTCTATCAAATGGATGTGAAAAGTGCTTTCCTAAATGGAAAACTTTAGGTGAAAGTTTATGTGAAACAACCTCCTGGCTTTGTTAGTTCAAAGTATCCACATCATGTTTATAAGTTAAACAAGGCTTTGTATGGTCTAAAACAAGCTCCAAGAGCTTGGTATGATACACTGTCCAAATATCTACTATCAATGGACTTTACCAGAGGTAGTATTGATAAGACACTCTTCAATAAAAAGAGTAGAGGACAGGTGATTCTTGTACAGATCTATGTGGATGACATTATCTTTGGTTCTACAAATGAATCTCTATGTGAATGGTTTTCCAAAGCAATGTCAAAAAGTTACAAGATGAGTATGATGGGTGAAATGACATATTTCCTAGGCTTACAGATTCAACAAAAGCCTGATGGAATATTCATAAATCAAAGCAAGTATGTTCTTGACTTGATAAAGAAATATGGTTTTGATTCTAGTTCAACCATGAAAACACCCATGTCACCAGCTGTCAAGCTGAGCAAGGACTCGGATGGAAAGTTTGTATGTCAGTCTACCTATAGAGGAATGATAGGTTCATTACTTTATTTGATAGCTAGTAGACCTGATATAATGTTTGCTACATGTGTTTGTGCAAGATATCAGGCAAATCCTAAGGAATCACATCTTCAAGCTGTGAAAAGGATCTTTAGGTACCTAAAAGGTACACCAAATCTAGGTCTTTGGTATCCAAAGGACTCTGGATTTGAGTTGGTTGGTTTTTCTGATGCTGATTATGTTGGGTGCAAATTAGACAGAAAATCTACAACAGGAGGATGTCAAATTCTTGGAGGGAAGTTAGTAAGCTGGACAAGTAAGAAACAAAACTCGGTGGCTACTTCAACTGCTGAAGCTGAGTATGTTGCTGCAGGAAGCTGTTGTGCTCAAATTCTATAGATGCAACATCAGCTTCAAGACTTTGGTATAAATTTCAAGAAAACTCCTATCTTTTGTGATAACCAAAGTGCAATAGCCATAACATATAATCCAGTCTTCCACTCAAGAACAAAGCATATAGAAATTAGACATAATTTCATTAGAGACATCGTGGAAAAAGGTAAAGTTTAAATAAGTTTTATCTCCACAGATGATCAATTAGCAAATATATTTACAAAACCTATTGATGATAGAAGGTTTTCCTATCTGCTAAGTAAATTGGGTACGCTCAACCCTTAGATAAGTTTCTACAACTGAGTTTAAGCTTGATAAAGACTAAGCGTCTTAAGCTAAGGTATACAGTTTCTAGATATGTTACCATAAACTGTTCATTTAATCAAGCTGAGTGATAAGTTTACACATTTGGTTTGTTCCAAATATGTTTTAACTACTTAGTGTGGTTAAAATATAAGTTTGAGTTAGTCTCAAATAAAAATGACTAAGTGTCATTAAATCTGAGTTGTATGCTCAACTCAAGCTGAGTGCTAAAGTCAAGCTGAGTGCTTGACTCACGTTGAGTGGTAAGTTTCCTCAGCTTGGTATGTACAACCCATGTTTTAATTACTTTGTGTTATTAATTCATGAAGTATTATGTTTGAGTCAGTCTCAAATTATACACTGATTATGTATTGGTGTAATGCAACAGTGTAAATAATATTTTTGTACGTCAAGAGTTAATAGTTTACCAAATTACCCGTTGGATATGATAAGTTTCATCTGTATTCCGCCTATCTCTATATATTAGTTAGCTAGAGTAACGGATAAAACAGGGTTCTTCAACAGTAATTTTTCTCTCTCCTCAATAAGGTATATATCGATTATAACTGTCATTCAGAAGTCTACGCTTATTTTCTCTCATCTTCCTACTTCTGAAACTCTCAATATACCTTCTCAAACACCTCAATTGCTAAGTGCGATCAATCCTTCATCTCTACTTGAAACTCTAATCGCTCTGTGCGACTTCTAAATTTACTTAGTGTAAACCAATTTCAAGTCTAAAGCTTTATCAGATGAACGGAACCACTCTAAACTTAAGTGATAGAATGGTACGAGGTGCCACATTCAAGAATAATGGAGTGCCATTTATTAAAACTAACAATCAACGAGCTTGCTTAGCCATCCCTGATCGAAAACAGGGCAGAGGTTATGAAGTGTGGGTTAACTATATTCGGAAGTGCCCTATATCGTTTGTTTTCACCGGAGCACCACTCCATGTTGTTCCTCAACACCTACTTGAATTCTGGTATACATGTGTCTGTGACCAGGATAGGGGAGAAATCAGAGGAACTGTTCTGAATGGGAAGAGAACAGTGATAATCACGGTCAACAGGCTAAGGGAAGTGTTACATCTTCCAAATAATGATGTGTTCGAGCCTCTCGTGACAAGAAAAGTAGCAAGATCAGTTCTACCCAGAATGGGTCACCCACAAACAGAGGGTGTTATCAAGAAAGCTACTTTTCCAACCGGATAGGGATTTATGGTTTCTACATTGATTCGTTCACTAGGAACAAAGGTTGGAGGACTGGACCAAGTTAATGAGTTTGAGATGCAACTACTATACAACATATATCATGCAAGGAATCTGGATTTTGCCTTGCTGATCTTCAATGAACTCAAGGTCCAAGTGATGAAGACACCAAGGGACTTACATGTGCCATACATTAGGTACTTGTCCCTGGTGATAGAAGGTGAGTTGGGGATTCAACTGTACGAAGCTGGACAAGATCTGGTCCTCACACCAGCACTTAGCTCAAAGATGTTTAACAATGATATCTTTCCAGAGCAAGAGGGTCTAAGTGAGCTCATGCAATGGATTGCTGAAAGAGCATCTTCAGAGAGTGAAAATGAGGAGTCTAATCAAGGGGGAGCAGCTCAAGCTGACCAAGAAGCTCAAGCTGAGCTTGAAACTGTTGAAGCTGAGGATGAGTCTACTACATCTCCATTCATCTCTCTACAATCTTCAGGGTCTCCATTGGTTGGTAGACCCCACACAGGTATAACTCCTCCACTCTCTTCTTCTTCTCATTATTCTTCATCCTCATTTGGAGATAAGACTGTGATCAGCCCAACACAGTCTAACCCATCTCCTCCACCTTCTATCCACCTAAAACTCCAATCTTAAGCCAACCTTGGTGTGTCCACTGCTACCAAGGATATTCTCCAAACCTATATGAGAAAAACTACCAAAAGTAGTGTCACACCTATAGATACTACTGGAGCTGATATCAAACTGATACCTCCACAGGCAGAAGTTGAGAGGGAGACACCTAATCTTAAGGTGCCAACCTCGAGGCTCACTCTAACCCTACAGCTAAACCAGGGTGTGGTGTCTACTTAACCTACACTCTCCAGAGCCATGGGAGAGCCTATTACTATGCCTGAGTAGACACACTCAAGTTATATTGAAGACTTGACCAATCCCTAGGGTCAACTACCCCCCACTCACCAAACTGACCAATTACCTACCCTTTCTCATTACACTTTGAGCCAAACCCATTATGTTCACTTCTCACACTCTCCTACACGACCTGCCAATGATTCACCTAGAAACCAAGGTGAGTTACAAGGTCCACCATCTGGTGCAAATGAATTTGAGGGTAGACAACAACCCTTCGAAGATGCACCCGAATCCCAACCTACTAAAGCTGCTTTGGATGAAATTAGAGGCCAAATTCAAAGTCAGTTTGAAATATTGCATCTAAAGAGGAAAAAGACCAAGAAGAATCTGTTATCCTCATTGGATTCTTTGGATGTAGAAGTGGCTAGACTTAAATCTGTAGTGGCTGCCCTAACGCAAATACAAACTTCAACCCCTATTGATGATGACAAAAATGGGGAGAAGGTTTGAAATGAAGCTGAGTTAATTCCAGCTGAAATCAAAAAGGGGTCATCTCAGATTGAGGGGGAGAAAGAGAAACAAATAGGATCTAAAGCTGAGCTTACTGAAAAAGCTAAAGGTAAAAGACCTCAGGTAGTCAGTTCAGAAGGTACAGAAGCCCCAAGGCAAAATAAAAGAAGAAAAATGATTCTTGGTGAATCAAATTCTGATGAAGACTCTTCAGATAACTTGACTTTGAAAGAAAGAGATAGTCAGATGGCTATTGAAAGAATAGAACTACAAGATGCTGATCAGCTTGGAATGTCTGTTGAAGAATTAAGAAGAAGACAGCAGAATGTACAAGTTGAATTAACTAACATTCAGAATGAGAAATTAATAAGGGAGCAGGCTTGGGCTGAACAGATTAGAAAGCAGAATGAGGAGTTAGTCAAACTCAGACTGCCTATAGAGCCAAAAGAAGAAGAAGTAGAATAAGTAGAGCTTCCTACTGAAACTCAATCAGAGGATATTACTCAGTGTTATGTCAAGGCATATTTTTCATCTCGGATTAAGTCACTCAAACTGAGCACAGTCCAAGGGATTGTTATTCTAGAATTTGTTTTACAAAATGGTGAAACAGCTTCTCTGGATCTAAATCAGATTCATAGATTGGGATATTCTGAATGGAAACAAATAGCTACACTCATCAAGCAGACGGAAAAGTCCTCTGTTAGAAACCAAGTAAAGGATGAGATTTTAAGGCTTATGGCTAGAGCTGACATGATTGAAGCCATACCCAGATCTAAAATAAGAACCCTACTCACTTCCTTTCACAAGAGTGGAAAGAAGAGGTTGCCAAAGCCATCTGGATTAGCCACATTGGGAAAGCATGATTACGGTCTTCCTGACGGCATGGAGTTTCAAGAGAACACTTATGTTTAACAGCCTCAAAAAGGATACATGTACTTAGATAGAAATGGTAATCAATGCTTCCAGTCTGATGCTGCATTATATATTTGTGGGGTAGCTCAAGTGTTAGCTCTGAGACTAATAGTGGATAAAACTGAACAAACTGGTAGGTTCAGATATAGAATAACCAGAGCAATCAGATCACAAAAGGATAAACTTCAACACTTGCCAAATCTAAAAGAACTTCTTGAAGACATTGACAAGGAAATTAAAGAGTTTGAAGAGTTGCATCCTGAGCATAAATATTAGATTAGTTCTAATATTCTGTACGCACTAAGTGTGTATGATCTAAGTGATCACATTTTTGTATTCTGATATGTTCAAATTTAATGAATACAAGTATTATTTTGATATGTTCAAACGTTTATGATATGTTCAAACGTTTATGATATGTTCATAATTGTTAGTCTGACATGTTCAGCTTGAATGAAAAATGATGAGTTCATGTTCATTAATATGATTGGTTGGTATGGTCAACTTATAATTGATAAGTTCAATTAAAATTTGATTAGTTCAAAATAAAATCTTACTAAGTTTAAGATTTGAAACATAATTCTGTTCAACAAACTTAAAAACTGTTTGATGGTTTTGTCATCATCAAATAGGGGGATTTTGTTGGTCAAGTGATCTTATTAGTTAAGATTTGATGAGACAAAGTTAAGTTTGTAAGATATGTTCTAAATACAACTTAAACATAATTATGAAGCTTGTTAAGACTGAGCATAAGCTGAATATAAGCTGAGCATTATAGTTGATCAGCTTAGACTATATCTTATTCAGTTTATCTATATGTTTGATAAGTTGTGCGTTACCTAAGGTATAGGTTAAATATTCAGCTTGATGTGTTTCAAGCTGAGTGACTCTGCCTTTCGGCTGAGTCAGCTCAACAGAGTTGCTAAGTCAGTTCTAGCTAACTCTTATGACTTCTAAGGATGAGTTAGTCCTTATACATGTTTGATATAGAGTTAGTTCTCGATGAACTCAGCTTGATGAGTTTCAAGCTGAGTAACTCAGCCTGACGAAAGAAGTCAGTTTTATAGAACTTAAATATGTTTTAAATTCTGTTATCTTATATGTACGGTGCGGATAAGAAGATTCCAGAATCAAGATTGAAGATTGAAGACTTAAAATTGAAGATTCAAGATTCAAGATTCAAGATGTCCGGATTATCCGTTAGTTAGTTAACATATTAGGATAAGTTCTAGTTTGTTAGGATACGTAGAATAGGACTATAAATTCTCTTAATCAGGATAGAGGAAAAATAACACCTCACCATCCTTGATACATTAATTGTAAGTTGATCAATGTGATCAAGCATTCACAGATTGCCAACAAGAGTTCGTGTGTTCGATCTTCACGTTTGTTGTGAAGATTCAAGCTCCCAAGTGTATTTTGAGCCCTTCTTGTGCTTCCACTGAACCTTTACAAGCCCTATGTATTTTTTACGCAAACTCTTGACCTTTTTTTCTAATATAGCCACCAGCCGCTCTACGTAGCTAAGCTTTTCATAAATAGTCACATCTTGTAGAGTGACAATTGCTAATTCATCTGCTAAACACTTACGAATGTGGGACACGTGAAAAGTATTGTGAATCCGTGACATCTCATTTGAAAGTTCCAGTCTGTACGCTACTTTCCCCGCCCTCACAATAATCTTAAGAGGAGTGATAATGTCGTGGCCCTAACTTACCCCTCAACCTGAATCTAATAACCCCTTCCATGGTGACACCTTTAACAACACATAGTCCCCGACTTGGAACTCTAAAGGTGACCTCCTCTTATCTGCATAACTTTCTGCCGATCTTGTGTAGCTTTAAGCCGTTCACATATTAGTTATATGCACTCGCTTGTCTGCTATACTATCTTTGTATTGCCCAGTTCTTTCTAAACCACTTCACGCCAGCAGACAGGAGATCTACACTTTCGAGCATACAACATTTCATAGGGTGGCATGCCAATACTCGAGTGGTAACTATTATTATATGAGAAATTTGCACGGTAAATACGTATCCCAACTGCTACTAAAATCAATAATACAAGATCTTATGGTCCACTCACTCTGTCCATCTGTTTGAAGGTGGAATGTTGTGCTAAGATATATCTTCGTGCACATATCTTCATGAAACTTACTCAAGAACCTGGAGGTGAATCGAGTATATCAAACTGAGACAATAGTAATGAGTTTCCATGTCTAGCTACTATATGTTTGATATAAACATTTGTTATTCTTTTAAAAGAATAAGCTTCCTTTATCGAGATAAAATGTGCACTCTTCGTGAGTCGATCAACTACTACCCACATGGCATAATACCCTCGAGGAGTACTCGGTAGCTTGCTAATCAGATTCAGAGTGACATATTCCCACTTCCAAACTGTTATATCAAGTGGCTGCAAATTCCATGTGGCTTTTAGGGTTCTGCTTTTACCTGAAGACAATTCAAACATCTTTCGACATGCCTCACATTATCACATTTCATTACTATCCACCAGTAATTCATCCTCATATCCCAATCCAACTTTGCATCCCTTGGATGAACTGAAAGTTTTGAGCGATGTGCCTCCTCTAAAAGAGCTTGTCATACAACTCCATAACTAGGCACACAAACACGATCATAACGGGTCAAGAGATCTCGACTCTCTCTGATCAACTTTGATACTTGGCCTTTAGTACACTCCTTCTAATTTCTCTCTTTCACAGCCTCAATCTGAGCCGCTTTAATCTTATCAAGTACAGGGGCAATGGTTGCCATTCTTCCCATATGCATTTGTATCTGTATGGTTCCCGACTTTTTGCTCAAAGCATTTGCAACTACATTGGTGTTACATAGGTGGGACAATATTTCACAATCATAATCTTTCAAAAGCTCTAATATGCATGTTCAAGTTCTTTTGCTCCAGAAAATACTTGAGGCTTTTTTTATTTGAGTAATTGGTGCACTCAGTCCCGTAAAGATACTGCCGCCATAGCATAAGAGAAAAGAAAACTGCTGCCAGTTCTAAATCATGAGTTGGGTAATTGCTTTCGTGTATCTTTAACTGGCAAGAGGCATTAGCAATAACCTTCCCTTTCTACAGAAGTACACAACCCAATCCCCGGTATGAGGCAATCCCCGGTATGAGGCATCACAATAGACCACCATATCTTCCATTCCATCTGGCAGTATGAAACTGGAGCATCACACAACTTGTGCTTCAATGTATTAAACACTTTCTGCTGATCAACTCCTCACTTGAACTCTGCATTCTTTTAGTCAACTTCGTTAGGGGGTACTACTGTCTTAGAAAAATATTAAATAAACCGTTTATAATACCCTACAAGCCCAAGGAACCTTTTTACTTCGGTAAGGTTCTGAGGTGGTTCCCATTCCATCACCACTTCCACTTTTGCAAGATCCGCTTTAATCCCTTCCTGATTAATGAGGCAAACCAACTGGTTGTTTGAAGTGATTTTCATGATACTTCCCAGAGTAAAAATTTCTCTTGCTTGAGCACGATCATCTGGAGTGTAGGTAGTCATTTGTGAAGAAAATCTTGAGCAGTTGAGATTTGCAGAAGAACAGTTTTGAGGGTACGGTTATTTTCTAGAGAAAATAGGGAATATGGAATTTGAAGAGAAACGAGAGTATATAAAGATTTTGGAAAAGGAAACTGTTAAAAAGAATAATACAAACTAACGGAAATGAACAAACTAACGTTGACAAAAGGACATCAAGGTAAGGTGAAAACTAATTATGTACGTAGATTGACTGAAATGTAGAAAGGACCTGATGTAAGATGATGAATCAGTGTCTGCTAAAAAAGTTTCAGCTCACTGAAATATCTTTAGATACAATAGGGAAATGTAAGTGAATGACATCCTTGAATGAACATTTTGAACGAAATGACTTGGCTGAAGATGTCGAGAAGCATGAAAATGCTTTGAGATAAGTAGGTCATCTAACATACGATCATGCACATACAAGCAAACAATAAAATTTAAACAAACAAACACACACACACACACACACTATAAAAAACTATAAATTTAACACACCTAATTTCGATATCAGGAAGTTGAACATTGCTTCATCCAACAGTTTTGTAAACAAATCAGGAAACTGAATATCAGTATTAACATTAGTGCATGGAAACATTTTTCTGCATTATAAAAAATGATGTCTGATCTCAATATATTTTTCTTTTTAATGCATCAATATGCTTCAATTGTACATACATGTGTAGAGCAGGTTTTCAAACAACGTACATCTTTTGATATAAATGTAAATGTGAATATTATAGTGAGATTTAAACAAGATAATCAATTTTATAAATTGGGGCGTTACAATAAGTTTTCTTATAAAAACAACAATTGTAATTTTCCAATGTAAAAACTACAAGTGAGATCGAATAAATTGTACAAAACCATTAAATTAGTATACTTATGATTTAATGGAGATCATTTTAAAATTTACCCACCCTAAAATTCAATATATTGACATATAATTATCTATTTCCATTTATAAAAGAAAAATCATTTGTATACAACAAATTTTTGTCACATATAATAAATAATGGTTGTTTTGACCATCTTACTTTTTAATAGGGGTGAGCATCTTAACCGAAAAACCAAACCGAAACCATAAAACCATTAAAACCGAAACATTAAAACCGAACCAAATGACGGTTCGGTTTTTAAAAATTCATTAACCTATAGTTATTGGGTCGGTTACGGTTTTATACCTATAACCGAACCGATAAGAAACCAAATCGATAAGGATTTATTAAATATTATTTTATATATTTAATTATTAAAAAGTCAAAAATAATAAAAAAATAGAAAAACTTTTACTTGGATTTTAGCCAAAGGCCCAAGTTGTTTGTGGTCCATTCACGATTTCAAAGTTTTCATTTGGTCCATTCTTAATTCTTTAAATCTTTTGAAAATCCCAAAAGTCAAAAAGACAAAAACCACCACCTCGGCTCTTGACCTCTCCCTAGAGCGGCGGTGTACTGTAAACCCTAGCCACCCTTCTTCAGTTCTTCCGTTCGACGTCTACTCCATGTTTACACCTTGGTTCAGTTGTTCCGTTCGAAAAAAATTCAGTTGTGTATGCAATTTGGTTGTGGGCTAGGTATTGTTTTGCATGTTGGACCGTTTGACATTTTGGAAACAAAACCAAATTATTAATCTTGGGTTGTTTGCATTTGAGGTCCAGTCTACTACTTTCTAAATTTCAAATTAAATAGTATTTATCTAGTCCAATGACGTGTTTGCTACTAAAGATGTTAACTATAAAACAATTTGTGGCCCAAATCACGATTTATTGAATCCCAATAAGTTGGCTCAACTTAACTTAATGGTTAACCAATAAAACCGTTAATACAACCGAACCGCTATCATTTACGGTTAACCGCCTCATTAAAAACCGATAACCCAACTGTTTGAAAAATGCATTAACCGATAATTATCGATTTGGAGTCAAAACCGACCAAACCAACCTATGCTCACCCCTACTTTTTAATATATGGATAACAATAAAAGATAAAAAGATTATATAAGCATAAAATCATAATTATCGTATTTAACAAAACTTATTATACACAAAATCATCTTTTTCTAAAAACAATATAATATTATATGGTCAATAAAATAACTATGTTTTATTAAAGAATTAATAAAATAAAGTAAAATAAAAAAGTAAGTAATGAGGAGGATGCTGGTATTTAAACAAACCTGGGGCGGACTTGTCGGATTAGAGTAAGAGGATAATTGTCCAACACGCCTCTCATATGTCTCCCACTTACTTACCAACACGTGTCGTGTTATAATTGGGAAGCCTTTTCTTAACGCCGCCCTTTCCACGCGGCGGAGCTCCAGCATGAGAAACCGTGCCGACAACTTATTCTAAACACCACTCACACCCTCTTTCTCGGAACTCCACTTCCAAATGTCACGCGCTTTTCCTTTCCACGTTTTCTTTTTCTATAACATTATCCAATAAATACTCCTTCTACAAACACTTTTTTAAGTACTATTTAAAAAAAAATACAAAATTAGCTCGATCTATCAAGATGCAAGGAAACATTTATATTTTATAAAATTCGGATCCTATGAAGGATGTGAAAATTAAACATGTTTTATTACTATAAAAATCTGTGAAACCATTGCTTGAAGATTATCTTGTTGTAAAACCCACTAATTTTGTTATAAGAGAACCTAACAAATCATTAAGAATGACGTTTTGACACTAACATAAAACATGAAGTGAGTCAATATTGTTATGGGAAATTTTATTGAACTTTCTTTCATAGTCTAGACTATGGTTCATTTGATGTGACATATGTAAGTGTGTGACATGTATTGAAAATGATAATTGAGAGATTTGAAATGTTATGTTATGTGAAAGAAGGGGGGACAAATAATAGCACCCTACTTTTAGTATATGATAGATCTACCTAATAGTATTGATAGGTCAGGATTAATTAGGATTTTCTGTGTACATTTGTACATTACTACATTATAGATAAGAAAACTGATTCGTACACAACAATTTTTAGCCATACACAACAAGGTACAAACATTTATTGCACATGATACAAGTTAATTATACATAAAGTTGTTGTATATGACCAATTTTTGTTGTGTACGAATTACCTCCCTATAGATAATACTCAATGGAATACATGGGGTGGGTTTATTTGATAATTGTTTTTATTGTGAGTATTGTGAGAACTGGTCTTAATCCTTCATTAAAATTAATCAATAGCTAATAAAAATGATGATTCATTAATGATGCATTAATGTTGTATTAATCACGGTATTTTGCAAAAATCGAGACTCGCTTTTTAATTACGGCTCACCCAGACACAATTCACGGTTGTAAAATATATAAAAAACCAAAATACCCGTATTAATGAGCATTAATGGTGGTTACAAATAGTATTCGCGATACTCGCAATAAGAACAGTTCTCAAATGAATTTTTCACTGTAATACATAATATATATGCGATTTTCATTATTCTACATTGTATCGGAACCTTAATATTCCAGCCTTAACTCTTGTTTATAGCTCCTACAGTTGAGCCTTTCATTATTTTACAAATACAAACCCGAATAAGTTGGACTAATAATTGATCAGCATGAAAATAACATGACATTTTTTTAATCGAGTTTAAGACAACTCGATAACTCAAGTTGAGCCTTTATTCCACTTGTTAATATTAAATCTTCTTTCTCTATTTCATCATCTTACTAATATTTGTATATATACACATAATCAATAGTAGAATACTTAATTTATTAAATTAATATAAAATTACTACATTAGATCAAATTCAATATTCCAACCACTAAATAAAAAATTAAACTGCAACCGCTAGACTAATTTACAAAATTTAAATTAAAGTAGTAACTAGTAATCTAAGTTGGATATGTATGTGTTTGAAATATTTCCAATGATCAATCAGCCCCTCCCAACCTGCAGGACATGGTCCTTTGCTGGCTACGTACATGGTTAGATGTTTGGACGAAAAATAAAATAAGACGATAACTTAACGCTGATATGACATGTTTTTAAAAATTACGAGATTTCAATTAAATGCTTATACCTACCTACGAATTAGTATCGTATCAATCTCCATACTCATGAAAAAGATAAATAATAATTTTAGATGGTCCAACTATCATAAATATTCTTGACCATGAAAACAAACTTATATGACATGACATTGATAGGATAATTTGACGCGTAAAGGCGTAATCGATTAATGCAAAAAAACAAGCACAAAGGAATGAATACAAGCGTGAGTGCAATTAAGACCAATAATTTATTTGAAGTGATCCATTAACTTGTGGGAAACAAACATTTTAAGCCCTTGAACTAATAATGGATTCCCAAGACTTCCATCCTGTTTCCTTCTTTGCACATTCGTGGTCTATTCCTTGATGGTTGTTAGTTAAAGTAATAAAGTGAGTTCACACACACATGTGATGCACGTTGTCTGTTTTCATATCTTGGAGTAAATATTAATGTAAGTCGCATATGTGATGTGAGATTGTGAGATATATAAAACTATGACTATGCGTGCCGATCGGTCCGAAGCGGGACGAGTTCTTCGGTGAGACAGGAAACACCGGTACTACCTCTTCCTCTTTGCTATCTGACGTCACACCGTATTAATTTGTTTATTTATTTTCAAAATATAACCGTTATTTACCGGTTATTTAAAAAGATTTAACTATCCTCTCTCACCTATAAATACACCATTTACACACTTTAAAATTTCATCCCTAATTCTATATTTCTCTTCTTCTCTTTTACGAGAAAAATTATTTAGTTTTTACACAATATGAATTCACTACTACTCGCTTTATTGATCGCATCATCATCATCCATATCAACCGACGAGCTCATCGAGCATGAAAACAAAATTTTTATAGAATCGTTTCGAAAAGCAGCAAACTTAATTTAAGGTAGCACCGTGAAATCGTTTGCAAGACTGAGGCGTGAAAACATAGAAAGAGATCGGGTAGCTGCAACGAGCAACTTATAAATGACTACTTTGGTGATAACATTGTTTATTCGACTAATATGTTTAGCCGACGGTTGCGCATGAGCAGACAACTATTCGAACGAGTAGTTGATAATTTCAAAGGAGAGTATCCATATTTCAAACAAAAATGGGACGCCATATGAAAAAGAAAGGTTTATCTCTGCTAAAAAAAAGTAAACTTCTGCTGTTTGGGAACTGGTATACTGAATAGCCTACGACTAGCTTGGCGAATACTTGAGGAGTTAAGGATGGGAGAGAAAACGTCATTGAATTGCCTACACAGATTTTGCAAGGTACTATTGACATTTATGGTAACAATTATTTACGTAAGTCTACTTATGTTCAGTGGCGGACCCAGGATTTCTGGGGACCGGTAGCACCTATAATGCGAAAATAAAATTAAATAAGTTTGAGGGTCTGGTTCGGGTTTTTTTTTCGGGTTTCCGGTTAATCGGGTCGGATTAACGAGGTTTCGGCTGTTTTTCTGGTATTTTAAGGCCAAATTAAAAAAAAACACAATTTATATGAAACCTGTTAACTAAAATGCTATTTTAAAGGTAAATTAAAGTATTTTAAAGGTATAAACTGAAATATTAAACTATTTCTTATCATTTTTTTATAAAAAGTTTCTTTTTTCCTTTGATTTTGGTGGCATCACCGGTGCACCCCGAAAATTTACCGGTAGCATCATCTCAAAAAGTCAAAAATTAACACTGCGAACCGTCAAAGGACCGGTGGCGCTTGACCCCCCCCCCCCCCCACCACCACCACAAAGGGTAGGTCCGCCCCTGCTTATGTTGATATTCAGCAATTATGCAACGCACATGAAGAAAAATATGGATTTCCCGGCTAGCTTAGCGAGATAGAATGTACTCATTGGGTGTGGGCAAATTGCTCGATCGCATGGCGGGGTTGGTTCATGGAAGGTGATCATGAACACCCGACAATCATGCTAAAGATTATGGTCTCGCATAATCTATGGATCTGACACGTTTCCTTTGGTGTTATGGGTTCCAATAACGACATCAATTTTCTCAATCAGTCACCCGTCTGCAACATGTCTATGAAGGAAAAGTACCCGGGTGTCCACAAGATCAAAAACAAAAAAAGTTCAAGTTTGTACGAGAATCGGGAAGGAAAGATGTTAAACGGGCTTTTGACATGTTCAAACAACGCTGGCACATACTTCATAATCACGAATGCGGATGGCATCCGACAAAGATTGGGACATATCATGTACGTTTGTGTCATGTTATACAATATGATACTTGAAGACGAAGACCATGGGATTTTATTTTCGATGAACACGATATTCTATCGTCTGAAATTGAAGCTTATATAAGTGATGAAACACGCGCGGAAAACGTTCGAGAAGTCAAAAACCGAGATACTCATAATAACTTTCAATCGGATTTGGACGAATATATTTCATGTATCCAACTTCCCGTCAACGAGAATGACTAGATTTCTAGATATTTTTATTATTAATTATTTTTTATTTAGAGTTTTGTAAATTTAATTTTTTAATAGTAATCTTCTATTAATGTTATCATAACTTTATTTTTATTATTTGTTATACTTTTTTTATATAATTTTTTAATATTTTATTTTGTTAAATAGTTAATGCATAATAAAATAAAATAAATGAAGTTTGGGAAAACAATTGAGTAGTTTTGTTAGCCTAAGCCCTAAGACATGTGTATGGTCTTACTTCTCTCTACAACTTAAAAGCAAGTATCAGAAGTGTATATGACAACTAACACATAAGGAAGCGACATAAACCCATCATCACTACTAGATAAATGGGTGTTTCTATATGTCCCCTCTTAATATTTATATATCCCCTTTGATGTGATGTATGTGAGGGAAAAAGTAACATTGAAAGTTGTAAGTCAATGATTTAACATATATGTATCTGAGAGAGAGGGGGGATATATAGCATCTCCCTAGGTAAATATGTACAAATTGAGCACCAAAAGATATGTAAGTTAGTAAATATGAATCAAGAGGTTATTTTTAAAGAACACTTTATATGTATCACACACAGGTTATCCGTTATACTCCACCTCTTCCTTTTCCTTTACCTACTGCCACATCAGCGCCACATCATTTTTCCTCCCCTTTCATTTCCCTTACCCACTACAAGCGTTATACCTTCCATTTTTCATTTCCCTTTTCCCCCTTTTATTTTTATTTTTATATTAAATAAATCATTATTAAACTAAATAATTTTTTCATTAATAACAAAAATATATTAAAAACTACAACTCAAATTTCAAAAATCTAAATTATAAAATATAAATTACTAATAAAATCCTAATAATTAAAAAAAATACATAAAATAAATAAACTACAACTAGGCAATTGCAACATTATGATATTGCTCGAAATAATCGTCAGACGTCGTTGAGCTAGTTGGTGAACCCATATTTATTTTTTCTAAAGAAATAAAAAATATAAAGTGTTTTATAAAATGAGAGAGATAGAGAGAAGATATAGAGAAAAATGGGATGGAATGGTATATATATATATATATATATATATATATATATATATATATATATATATATATATATATATATATATATAGGATTAATTATTTAAAGTTAGAAAAAGAAAAAAACTAAAAAAACAAGCCGTTATTGGGGGAGGGGTGGGGGTAGGAATTGATTGCTTCTACGCGAGTGTGAGAACCCGGAGCTTCACTTACCCGGCGAGTTCGAACCAACCGTAATGGTGTTCCTTTCCTTACCCACTGCAAACTCGTTGGAGGCGAGTCCAGTATAACAGACAGCCTTAGAGAGAAAAAAACATGTTATTTTTATACACTAATCAATGGTTATTAATCAAATCCTTGGAGACAAATGTCCTTTAAGTATGATTTAGGATGTCTTGGGTATTAAAAGAATTCGTTGTTTAAAATGCTTTTGCTTATAAGATAAAAACATTTGTATGTTGGAAACCTTTTGAAAGATATCATCTATCGTGCAAGTCATTAACGATTGAATATCACCCCCTACACGACTTACAACTGTCTCCGTAAAAAAATAGGACTAATTATGACTCATTAGCTATGTTTCTTTGTTATCTTTTAAACTTAAAATAAGACATTTAGTCGAAGTTGCACTTAGAGGAGACAACCAACAGCGGCAGTTATGAGGGTGGAATCGATTCTAGTTGATGGAACTAGAAGACGTGGTCGTCCTTCCCTGAGATGGGAGGATAGAGTTAGAGCAGATCTGGAAAAGTTTTCTCTCTCCGAGGACATGATCTCAGACAGGCTCTTTTGGAGAAGAAGGATTAGGATAGAGGGATAGGAAGGCGAGGGTTTGACAATCTTAGGCTTTCGATAAGCCTTGACATTATATTTGTGAAGTTACTCCTTTTTTTCTTAGCGGTGTTTACGTAGAATTTATTCTTTATCTGTATTTCTTTTTTCTATATTTTTTTTTGTGTTGCATTTTTCTTTTACCTTCTTTTTTCTTTTATTTTATTTTTCGTCATTTTACTTTACCATATTTTCATTGACACCCCCACTTTTAATTACTATTATGTTAGTCTTTTTAAATTGTATTTGCTTATTTTTTTAATAATCTATGTATTTGGTTTGTATATTATTATTTTCTTTGTTATTTATTTTTCTAGTTTTTTATTTATTTTCTCTTCTTTTTATTTCTTTTCTTTTCATTGCCGGAGATCTATCCAAGAAAGCAGTCTCTCTACTTACGAGTAGAAGTATGATTGTCTACATTTTACCTCCACCATACCCCGACTCAAAGGGATTAAGTATTGTTGTTGTTGTTGTTGCTGTTGTTGTTGTGATGTAGATTAGAAGCTATGATTGTACAGTTTCAATCTAAAACCGCTATAAAGAGTTTAACTCTTCGCATCTTCATTATAGATACCGCTCCTTGTCAAGAGGAGGTATATATCATCTTCTCTCAATATACTCACACACACACACACACACACACACACACACACACACACACACACACATATATATATATATATATATATATATGGGAGTGTTCAAACGAGAACTATTTTTCGTACGAGAACCAATCTTAGCCATTGATTTGATAAGTGGAATTCATAGATGTAGAGCGTGGGGGATCAAGTGTGATAGGGTGCATGTGATGAATTCATTGGTGGGTGATGACATTAAAGGAGGGGGAATTGGACATCTCAGATTGGTTCTTGCAGTTCTCGTATAAAAAACAGTTCTCGTTTAAACTTTTGCCTATATATATATACATATACATACATACATACATACATACATACATATATATATATATAGGAAGGAGGTCATTTGAGAACCGTTGCTAGTGTGAGAACCACGAGAAACAATCTAAGCCGTCCAATTCCCCCTACTTCAATGTCATTGCCCACCTATGAATTCTTCACATGCACTCTGCTACACTTTATCCCTCAACGCTCTTCATCCATGATCTTCCCATATCCAAGGAACAACTGAGATTGGTTCTCGCGCTAACAACGGTTCTCGAATGAACCCTCCCCTATATATATATATATATATATATATATATATATATAGGGGATGGTTCATTCGAGAACCGTTGTTAGTGGGAGAACTGCGAGAATCAATCTCAGTCGTTTCTTGTATATGGGAAGTTCATGGATGGAAAGCTTGGAGGGATAGAGTGTAGCAGGGTACATGTGAGGAATTCATGGGTGTACAATGACTTTGAAGGAGGGGGAATTGGACGGCTCAGATTGGTTCTCGCTGTTCTCGCTGTTCTCGCACTAAGAATGATTCTATAATAAACTTTTTTCTATATATATATATACCTTAAGATGCTACTATTTGACCCAACTTCCTGTTATATACCAGAGATGTCACATTGGTCAATTACGATTTTCAATCTAGATTATACACTTACAACATTACATTACATCGTAGAAGGTCCTATTATGATTTCATACTAACAAAGAGTTTAAATATTCACACTTTGTATCTTATTTCTCTCTAACCTCTTACAGGCCTAGCTATGTATTTGTGTTAGTGTTCTTTAATATCTTGATCATCATGAGTTTTTGATCGAAACAGATGTTATTGAAAAAAGTATCTACTAAAGTAGAGTTGTTTTAAAAATACTTACCAAACAAGTAATTTGTATCTAAATATCCGCTTAAAACCCCATCAAAAATACACCAAACACCTTCTAAATCTCTTTCAAGCCTTCCCCCCCCCCCCCCCCTCTCTCTCTCTCACACACACACATGCGGGTCTCACTAGAACCCTAACTGCTGCCATCGTCGTAGAACCACTATTACTAAACTACCACTTCGATCATCTATGTTACCACCCCTGAACCGCCACCTTAATCTAACCACCGGTCCCCCATCCTTTAAACAATATTCCCCCCCTCAAGTTTTCACTGGCTATATCACCACCGCCCAGAACCATCACCGCCACAGGGGCGACCTGTCCAGATTTTAACTTCTGTCTTTTACCCTTTATAACCACAGAGGCACAACCTCTTATTGACAATTGATTTAATTACCAAAAATTAGAGAAATAGTTGAAAGTGATAAGGGGATCTGAACCTTCGTCAGCTGCCTTTTAACCACCGGTAGCCGCCCTTGTGTTTTCATAGTGATATCACCGCATGTGCTGCAATGGTGCCGTTGACAGGTGTGAAGCAGAAGTGGTGGTGGTCGACAGGTTTGAGGTGGCAGCGGTGACCGTTGACGAGTGTTAGGCAGCGGTGGAGGCAGTCGACAAGTTTGAAGCGACTGTGGTGGCCAGTGGCAAGTGTGCGGTGGTAGGGTGATGGCCATTATTCTCAAGAGAGTGATTTGAGAGTGGTTTGAGGGTGTTGGGAGAGGAAATTGAGGGGTTTCGGGGTGTGTTAGTGTGTATGTTTGCATATATATATATATATATATATATATATATATATATATATATATATATATATATATATATATATATATATATATATATATACATATATATATATATATGAAAAAGTTCATGCGAGAACCATTCTTAGTGCGAGAACCGCTAGAACCAATCTGAGCCGTCCAATTTCCCCTCTTTCAATGTCATTGCCCACCCATGAATTCCTCACATGCACCATGCCACACACTATCCCTCTACGCTCTCCCATCCATGAACTTCCCATATCCAAGGAACGGCTGAGATTGGTTCTCGCGGTTCTCGCACTAACAATGGTTCTCGAATAAACCCTCCCCTATATATATATATATATATATAGGAAAAAGTTCATGCGAGAACCATTATTAGTGCGAGAACTACGAGAATCAATCTGAGCCGTCCAATTCCCCCTCTTTCAATGTTATTGCCCCACTCATGAATTCCTCACATGCACCATGCCACACTCGATCCCTCCACGCTCACCATCCATGAAGCTTCCCATATCCAAGGAACGACAGAGATTGGTTATCGCGGTTCTCACACTAACAACGGTTCTCGAATGAACCTTCCCTTATATATATTACCAGTTTAGTAAAATTTTAACATTACTAATTTAATAAATATTTTTTTCAACAACCCTATTCTAATCAGAAACTCGTTCATCTTTGTCTGATTGGTCAACATAGAAATCGAATGTTGTCTGCACTCACCTTTATTTTACGGCAAAGGCAGATTTATTAACTAGCAAGATGCTAGAATAAAAGAGTTACAGTAGCAAAGGATTACAACACCAATTATTCCAATTAAAAGAAACTTTCTTATGATTCGTATGTTTTATCTAAAAAAAATGAGATAGCCCAGATATAACTCGGAATATGCTGAGGAGAATAACTGGTTTGATTTCTAAATATTTTACCATTCCTTACTTTCTAAACAAGGCATAAAAAGAAATAAATAACTCTTTAATTAATACATAGTCTTTTTAAAACATTGTAACTTGAGACTCTCTCCGCAATTAAACAACTTTCCTTTGCCATTTCTGCACTCGCCTACTTTACCATTTTTATAATTGCAAATCTTAAGCTACAAGCATAGAAACACATTCGTTGTTACCATTTGTTTATTTTACAAGAAGGTTAATAAATAAAACAAAATAATAAAATAAATATTAACCGTGCAATACAAACAACAAAAAGCGCGTGTGCTAAAACAATCCTCCATGTGCAGTTGTTACTCGTGCGTCCATTTCAATTAAGCCGCTTTCGGATAAAATTTTATAAAATTTAATTAATATAATTTTATACCGCCGTATTATATATTTAAATATTTAATATTTAATAATAAAATTAAATACTCACTATTTCATCTACGCCACGTTACCCCACACGCATTTTAGTGCTGCCGCCTGCCGCCCTCCTATTAGTCAAACCCTTAGTTGACCACTCCACCTATATAACCACCCGTTCACTCTTCATGTATTTCCTCATACCTCCTCCGACATACTAAATTTTAAGTTTATTTTTCCTTTCATTCATGTCGCCGAAAGACAGATCCACCGGTGCCGGAAAATCTTCGGTCAACCTTACCGCCGGTGGTTGTATGACTGCCAAGGAGCCGCATTTTAGAGGAGTTAGGAAGAGGCCGTGGGGGAGGTACGCTGCGGAGATCCGTGATCCTGGTAAAAAAAGCCGTGTTTGGTTGGGAACTTTTGATACGGCGGAGGAGGCGGCGCGGGCTTATGACGCGGCGGCGCGTGACTTTCGTGGTGCTAAAGCTAAGACTAATTTTCCATGTGATCAAGAGAGCGAGTTTTTGAAGCTCCGGAATTATCCGAGTGCTCAGAGTCAACGCAGTCCGAGTCAAACCAGCACGGTCGAGTCGTCGAGTCGTGACCCGGAACCGGTTGTTCCGCTGCTGGACCTTAACCTCTCGTACGCCAGTCCTCCACCGTTCGCCGTCCAGTTTCCTTACCGGAATCTGAATTTTTATTCGCCGCCGGCGAACCAAATGGTTTATTTTGACGGAACTTTCAGAACTGGGGTTGTTCACCATCTCGCCACCGGAGACAAAGCACCCGTTCTTTTCCGGCAGGCGGCCAGTATGGCTAAGAGCGACGACTCTAATTCTTCCACAGTTGTTGATTTGAAGCCATCGCCACCGTCGCCACCGCCACGACGCGTTCCAATCGATCTCAATTTTCCGCCGCCGGCGGAATTTTGAAATTATAAAAATTTTCCATCAGTAATTAGTGTTACTAGTTTACTACGTTTCTATCAAAGCGAGTAGGAATACGGCAACTTAGTTTACCGGTGATTATGTGTTAATCTTAACGTCGGCAGTAAATACCAAATCCGATCTCCCTTTTTTGCAACATGCAGAGGAAATTTGCTGTGTAATTTCTCGAAGCGTTGTTATGTTCGGTAAAGGCTTGCAGTTATATGTAATATTCTTTTTCAATGGAAATTCCGGTAGCTTTACTCGATATTTGGTTATGATTTCTTGATCTGATAATCTGTGAATATTCATTCTTGGGTTGATATTTTCCGGCGAGAACGCCGGTGTAAATCTTTGGTCCAGTTTGTACGGACGGCAGACGAGATTTGAGTGGTTGGTGTCGGCATGATTGACACGTATGTTACTGTCGCCCACATACGGCTACGTTTTTTTGTTTTAACTTGGGGCACCATGTGAAAAGATTAAAAACGCATGTTTTACATCCTGTAGGGAATCTGTATACAATAACTTTTATTTATACACCGTAAAGTATTAAGTAATTTATACCATGATTTTAAAAAGTTGTTTTAGCTTTGTTATAATTATGTTAAGGTTTGAGGTTTAACCATTCTTATGGATTAAAGCTTTTGCATAAGGCTTAAGGTATAATAAGGGTTCACATCGACATGTTTTTATATGTTATAAGTCACGTTTTTAGACGTGTTAAAAGTATTGAGACAAATGAGTCGAATGTATATAGTTATTAAGTTATAATAATGGTGAGATATGAGGAAACCATAGAAAAAGATTGATTAACTATGTTATAGACCTATAATTATATGTTTATATATTTGTTTGTATAATTTTATATATATAGTTATTACTTTTAGGTTTAGTTTCAAAAAGTGTATCAAACTTGCCATTTTTTGCTATTGTGTATATTCATCTTTCAAAACTACTATTTAATGTATTCAAGTCTCAAAAACTACCATTTAATATATCAATACCTGTGATAGTAGGTTCATGGTTGTTCTCTCTTCAATTTGTAGGAGTTGTTCTCATTGTTGGGGAGCCATCCATGCCTAGCTGGACTTACATGTGAAGTGGCAAAGGTCATGAATGAATGGATGATGTGGCAAATGTCATGGGTGACATGGCTTTTCTTAATTAACATTAAATAATAATAATAATAATAATAATAATAATAACAAAAACATTATACGATTTCTCCATCGTACCTTCATCTTCATATGCTTCCATCGAATCTTCATCTTCATCTGCTTCCATCGAACCTTCATCTTCATCTGCTTCATATACGATTTCTGCAACAAACCCTACTGCTTCCACCATCGCAGATATCCATACATAGATATGAGGTTATTTTATCATCATTGACGTTTGGGGTTTTCATCATTCGGGTTTTCACAGATTGTTGTTAAGGGTTCTTGAATCACCGTCGACTTCACCATCACCGCCACTTGACTTCACAGATCTGCCATCAGAGGTCACCGTCAATTATAGGATAACGATTTTTCAAGTATCGTTATATGTATGTTCAATTATAGGTCGCCATCGAATTTCTTTCGATTGTAGGTCGCCATCGGAGGTCGCCGTCGATTGTACGTAGCCGTCGATCTGCCATCGGAGGTAACTATCATCCTTTCGATTTCAAACAGATATGTTATATGTATGTTTGATTTATTCTAGTCGATATAGGGTTTTTCATATGCAACCTCTTAATGTTTTTTAGGATTCATGTTTCAGATGAAGATTCATGTTTTGATAAAAGGTTTTTCTTCACAGATGTTTCAAATCGATTTTTTTATTTATGATTCTGGGTTTCTTCAATTGAAGATTCATGTTCTTGTGTTTTGATAAAAAGTTTTGCTTCACAGATGTTTCAAATTGATTGTTGTATATATGTTTCTGGGTTTCTTCGACTGAGGATTCATGTTTCTATTGATCTGTTTTCTTCAACAATTTAGGGTTCATCGAATATGTGTGTGTTATTGGTTCAAATATGTTCTTCATGTCGTGTTGTTCATAGAGTTTAAAGAAATAAAAAACTTTAATTTTTAGTAAAAAAACAAGGATTCTATGACCTAGTTATCACGTAACTAATCAAGTAACTCGTTAAAGCAATGTTCTAGAGACAAGAAACAAGAGCAGTTCGAGTGAAATCAAACACCCAAAAATAGTTATGAACTATCGCCAAACACCCATTCAGAATGAAACAAGAGGAACCGAAATTAAAACAAGATGAATCAGAAATCAGACACATAATTCTTTTATTAGCAAACGTAAACACCCAAAATCAAAATCCTAATCACAAACAACTTGAATCAATGTCGATGACGAGGATGGCAAACCTGTTAAACATTCAATATTTAAGGTTGTTAGATTATGTGCAGAGATAATTAATGGGCACATTGTATCCAATGTTATAAGAGATTAAAGGGTCACACTGCTACACACTCAAATTTGAACAGTTGGATTTTACCATAAATCTGTGTGGAAATAATTAATCAGGTTGGATTAATTATTAAAGAGAGAAACAAATAATTAATCAGTTTGTGTTAATTATTAAAAGGAAATAAATAATAAATAGTTATTTATTATTTAAGGAGAAATTAAATATTAAGTTTAATATTTAACGGACAAGTTAATAGTTAATTAACTAGTAAAAGTTCAGGGGGGTCAAAGTGAAAGGAATGAAAGTTTAATTAAAACAAGCAGATTTTTAATTAAACGGGCTTGGGTCCTTTTAAAGGTCTATATATAACTTTCAAACCTTAAGGGTTATTAAGGATTAAGAAAATGATAACCCTAGCCACCACTCTCTCTCTCCTTATCGATCTCGCTCTCTCTCTCTCGGCTCCTCTCTCTCTCTCTCGTCGAACTCGAACCGAGGAAAAACACCAAGGGTGTTTTTCGATTGGTGGTCGACACAAGGCACACACACACACACACACTCGGTTTTGAGTGTTGAAGCTAAGGTAAATCCAGGAGCGGTCTAGCAGCCAGTTCTTTGGAGGTGCAGTAGTGGTGGATTACTTTAGCAATCCCAAGTTCAAAGAGGTATTTTTCCTTGTAACTCTTTTATGTGGTTTGTTGATTGTAAAGAAACTATATAGATCATCAGTTTAAAAGATCCTAACCCTTTTGGGGTGTAGAGGGTTGTGTTCAAACCAGTTCCGTTTTAGGATTGAACCAGTAGAATCAAACCCAGGTTTGACCAGTCTGTGTCATTACGTGGTTTGGTCAGATCAAACCCTTCAAAGGTTTCGATCATTCTTGAGTTTTGTAACATCCCAAAAAATTTAAAATATATAATCATACGCAATAGATTCGAATCATAATTCCTCAAGCATCAAATATAAGTGCAGCCAAAGATTTAATTACATCCCAGTCTTAAAATTCAATACTATTTAAAACATAATCGCAACATTAACCGTGTAGTAGAATTTAAGTTTAATAATAATCCCGCGGAAGCATTTTTTGACGATGAGCTATCATATACATGGCGGAGGCCCACCGTGGTCATCTCCTGTAAAATGGGTAAATACAATAATAGTAAGCAAGAAGCTTAACAAGTACACTACTTACATGCTAGATCAGTTCATCATTCACATTCACTTATCATTCACACAATCATCCCATACAACATAAGTTATACTCGTTGCCGTAGTAAATGGTCTAATCATACCCGCTACCGAAGTAGACGGTCTAATCGTACCTGTTACCTAAGTACACGGTCTAATCATACATGCTACCAAAGTAAACGGTCTAATGATACCCGTTACCTAAGTACACGGTCTAATCATACCAGCTACCAAAGTAGACGGTCTAATCATACCCGTTACTGAAGTAAACGGTCTAATCAAACCCGACACTAAAACGTTGGTCCCATTAGGTAATCACACAATATCAGCACTTATTATACACTTACTCATCATACTTTCAATCATAGTTGATACTGAGTTAGAATGTAAGTAAGAATACTCACATGGTCGTAGTTCAGTCGCACCAATAGTTTAGTAAATATTTTGGTTACACGTCAATTAACAATCACCTACAAATAGGATTTCTATAGGTCCAAGTGTATCTGGTATCAACTATCAATCGAAGCAATCACCACGATGTATATGAAATCTCGAATGAATGTGTATATGAAGGAACCGAGAGCTCTCTTGTTTAAACGTATGATGAAAGCTTAATTAAATTAGGGCTAATTACAAACTATTTATACCTCAAGGGTATTTACAGAATATACAATAAACTATCATTAATGTCAAATGTAATACTAAACTTCACTAGAATATATTGAATACAATTTAGGACCTAACATTCTCTCCCTTTGTGTTCAATTTACAATTAAGCATAAAAATAAATGTATTCGATTTAAGCACCAAACAATCTCCCTATTAAAAATATGCAAAGATTCTTTTTCTTTTTGCATTCAACTTTAGGAGATCAATCTTTGAAGTTTTAAGTCTTTACAAGATCTTCAAAGACACGTCAACAATGATCAGGTTGTATAGGTTGTTTATGAGAGATTGTGGTAGAAGCTTCGAGCCTATCAGAATTTACAACCATGATCATCTCTTTTGTCTTCATCTGAACAGTCTTGAGCAATACACGAGAATAATCTTTCTTGATTACACATTGTGCATATTCGAGTGTTGGTTTGGCTGTTTTAGCACCTTTGAAGATTTCTTTAAACAAATTTGCTCCCCCTCGAAAGTAGGACAAAATTTTTAAAATCTGAAAATTTTCGAGAACCTTGCTCCCTTTCAAATTTGTAAACAGTTTTGAAACTTTGTCAAATATCCTTGTTTTACCTTTTCTGGGAAATAAAGATCTCATCTCCCTAAAACGTAAACGGCTGAAAATTTTAAGACACACTGCACTTGATGTATTAGCTCCCCCTTAACTTGATATCTCCCTCAACACGTGAATCATCTTTGTCTTCAGTACACACTTTTGTTAAACTTTCTCAAAATCATATTTACCTCTCTTGTAATTTTGATGAATTTTCTCAAAATCAAGTGATTTATCATCCTTCAATGTGATTCTCCCTTAATGGTGGCCAGGATCCATCATGACCATCATGCACATGTAAACTGCAATTAGCTTGATTTTGGCATGACTCTATCAGAATGATGTGACAATTAACGCATCCGTTATAACACCAGGATCACATAGATTACCAGTTAACACTTCAGTTAAATAAACCGAGTGACCTACATTCAGCGTTGACATGATGTTAGCACTTGTAGGATTTCCATCTATCACTGTAAATATCATTAAGATATTACTCAAGATATTCCGGCACTGTCACACAAACAGGCAAATGATTCCACTGAGTGTCCTAGAAGAAAATAATATATCAAATTGCTCTGGACTCAATAAGGGCATGAAAGAAGTTGGGGACCGGAGTAGTTGTCCTCTTATTTTCAATATCAACAATCTCCAAGTGAGATGTCAATAGTTTATGTATTAAGTCTCCGTGTGAAGTTGAAACAAATATCTTTTAAGAGATAATTGAGTAGCTGAGTGGGGTTAGAGCATTGTATCACTAGGTCCATGATGTCTTCTTCAATAGTAGTATAAAACCAGTAATAGATGTGGCTACCCAGATTGACATTGTTTAGTGATGATCTTTCTTTTCTTTTGATCCTTTCTCTCACCCTTAGCTCTCTGAATATTTTTCAACTTCTCCTTCAGACTCTTTCCAAAATGAATATTGTTGGGGAGATAGCAATATCAAACCGAAAATCAAACCTATCTATTAAGTAAAATAGGATTTGATGTTAACAAAACCATATATTCAGTTTTGGACTTAGATTGATGAAAAACATGTGTTGTTTTTCATTTTAGACTTAAAGAATTTCTAAGTAAGAAATGTCAGCTGACGAATCATAGTGTCAGCTGAACACTGAGTATCAGCCAAAGGACCAGCTTCAGAAAGATCAGCTGAGAAGAAAAGACAAGTCAAGAAGCATCAGCTGAGGATCTACAATTGATCAGCTGATTGTCCAAAATTATCAGCTGAGAAAAATTTCAAGATCAGCTGAGCTATCAAGGATTAGCTGACACAATCACATTGATCAGCTGATGCCTCTCATCTGTCAGATAAGATATTTACTACTTATCCAATCTTTCCTTCATAAGCTGATCATACTCAAACGATTAGCTGAGCCCTTGGGATCAGCTGACAGTTTAGTTTGATCAGTTGGTTAGCTATACCCTGATTTGTATTGTTGGCTGAGCATTTCGATCAGCTGAGCAAATCTAGTCAGCTGAGTCTTTCACATTTTATCCTTAGCTGAGCAAATTTACATTTGCAGTTCAGTGTCTGTTAGCTGAGTATTTATTCTACATCTCAGTTAATAGTTTTTCTGTGTAATATTTTCTTTAGTTAAAGGCAGAACATGTGTTGTTCTTATTATGCCTTAGATCTTTCTTTGTAAAAGTACTTAGCACTTTTTGTATCTGCAAAGAAACAAAAAGGATAAATCTTTATCCCCTGGAAAAGGAGAAAGATACTCTTGAAAAGAAGATCTCGAAGATATGATGTTAAGTATGGCTGACAACTCCATACTTGGTAAAGTCAAATCTTCAGAAAGCATGGTGTTGATTAAAGCACAAGCATGAAAGGAGAAGTTTACTTTTCCAAGATATAAAGGTAGTGGTTTAATAATATAATAATAGATAGTGGGTATACTCATTACTGAAAAGTATGTTCACTTTACACACTTTGTGTATAAAGTTAACTTACTTTTCACCCTCTAACTTTATCTATTATAATATTATTAAACCAAGTACCTTTGTCTCCTTCTCTCTTCATCAACCCGGACACACTTTGCTTATATATACTCATGCATGGAAACATGCTAAGTATGCGTTGAAAAGCACTGAAATCTCATAAGTTGAGAATTAGAAGAGTTAACATTTTACTTTCAGTGTAACAAACTTGTTCATGTGTTGAACATCTTAGACATTAGTTGTTTAAGATTAGCATTGTGTATGTGTTAGACAAATCTAGTTGCCACCTTTTATTGAACTTAGATTTTCCGCATCTAGTTCATGTAATTCTTGATTAACATCAATAAGAATTATATAAAAGTAAACCGTGTGTCTCTTAAATTTTAATTTGCTAAAGTTTGTATTCAACCCCCCTTCTACAAACATTTGTTGTTGTAGTATCCATTCGGGACCAACAACTGGTATCAGAGCAGGCTAGATAACTCATATCTAAGATCTTTTTTGCTTACTCTTCAACTGCTTCTACCCCACACTACTAAATGGCCACTCCGGTTGCTGCTTCAAATGGTTCTTCAAATAATGGTTCACTCACTAGGTGTCCAACTTTGATGGAGAAAACTTTTCTCTCTGGAAAAGTAGAGTTCTCCTCTATATGTCAAGCCTAGATGATGTGATGCTCAAAACTGTAACTGAAGGTCCTTATGTTCCTTCCTCAACTATCCAAGTAACTGAAGCCACTGGTGAAGTTCCTGCCGTTGAAAGACTAATTATAAAGCCTATAAATCAATGGTCTGATGAAGACAAAAGGCTTGTTAATCTTGATGTTAAAGCAAGAACAGGAAGGAACACAGTTAAGTATAAGAAGCTTCTTGCTGCTATCCTTGACAAGAAGAAGAAGAAAGGTCAGAACAGGGTGCTGGTTGCTGAAGAAGAAGATTGGGCTGAGGAAGATCTCTCAAGTGATAAAGATGTGGTCCTCACAGCTTAGTTCAGTTTGATGGCTAGCACATCAAGTACAAGTTCTTTTGATGAGGACATGAAGAAAGCTGCTAAAGCTTGTACTTCTCCTGACTGGGATCCCTCTTCTATGTATCAGGTTGGAAAATTTATTAACTATGAAGATAATGAAAATAACACTATGTTTGATTATCTGTGTGTTGAGTTTCAGTCAAATATTCAAAGAGAAAAGAAGCTAAAATTAGAAATAGAATCACTAAAAGAGAGATTAAGTCTTAAAGATGAGAAACTGAAACAAATGACAAAACTGGAAGATGATTTAGCTAATCAAAAGATACTTAATCAGATCTTGGTAAAAGAAACCAATGAAGCAACAATAAAGTTTAATGACCTTCAAAAAGTAGTTAGATCTTGGTGTGTATCTGCTGAGAAGACCACTCAGTGTGTCAATGAGCAGATTCCAAAACAAGTTCAAGCTATTATTGGTGGAAATTATTCCCAAGCTGCTAACTGTGTTGATTTTAGCAAGAACATAAATATCTTAGAAAAAGCTGATATTTTACCTCTTACTTTTCAAAAGATTGTAAAAGGAAAAAGTATTATCACTAACAGATTTGTTAAAAGTACAAGTACTCAGCTAAAAGACCTAACCACTTCAAAAGTTGATTCAAGTTCTATTATTTTGACAGATAGCAAAAGTACTGAAAATTTAAATGTAAAGGAAGTAAGTAAAGGAATGGAATCATTTGTTGAGACCAAAGAGACATTCTGTTGTCAAACCTTGAAAGCTGATACATTAAATTTAGGAACTCAGCTGACTGAAAATTCTTTAGCTAATGATATTACATCAGCTGATAAAAAATTAGATGATAACTGCTCAGCTGATATCCTGTCAGCTGATCATGGATCCTCTTCTATTTGTTTAGCTGATCAAATATCACTTCAAACTCTTTTAATAGGAGAAACCAAGGGAAAAGGACATTTTGTTTACAAAGAGTATAAGTCTGCCACACCTAAAGTTGATCAAAAACTCATTTTAACTAAGGGTCAACCTAAGGTGACTGTAAACAAAGACCTTATTAGTTTACAAAATCAGCTGCAACAGCTGAATGGTGAAATCTGTCAGCTGATGACCCATAGTCATCAGAAAACAGTTAAGACATCTCTTAGGCAATTACCAAAATATGTTAAAGGCTCCAAAAATAAAAAATGCTATAAATGTGGGAGCAAAGAACATAAGGCAAGTAATTGTTCTCTTGAAGGTAACTCAAGACAGCGGACTGATTATTATAACACAGTTGTTTCTCTCATTCATAAACAACCTAATATAAAGTGGATGGCTAGGTGCAATCGACAGGGGTCCACTTAAATGTGGATGCCCAAGTGTCACTAACCTTCTTTCAATCACAACTATGCAGGGGCTGAACACATGGTATCTTGACAGTGGATGCTCAAGGACCATGACAGGATGTAAAGCTTTTCTTAGTAACTACAAGAAGGAAAAAGGTCCAAGAGTGACCTTTGGTGATAAAAATTGTGGGCAAACAAAAGGCTACGGAGAACTTCATAATGGGAACCTAACCTTGTCCAAGGTATCATATGTTAAAGGGCTTAAGTACAATCTCATCAGCATAAGTCAGCTATGTGATGGTGATCATAAAGTCCTCTTTACAAAGACAGGTGGTTCCATTTTAGATCAAGAAGGTAAAACAATAATTTGTGCAAAAAGAACCAAGGATGTATATACTCTTGATATGTCCTCTGGTGATCCATCAAAGTTAACCTGTTTGTATACAAAATCTGTAACCGACACAAACTGGTTATGGCACAAAAGGCTTTCCCATTTAAACTTCAAAAATATAAACAAGCTGAGCAAGGGTGAACTAGTGTCAGGACTACCTTCATTGACATATATTAAGCCTAAACCTTGCTCTGCCTGTGAGAAGGGCAAGCAGGACAAGACATCTTTTCCATCTAAGCAAGCCTTCTCTATTACTGAACCTTTCTACATATTGCACATGGATCTATTTGGCCCTGTTGCCACTGCTAGTATTGGTGGAAGTAAGTATGCATTGGTGATGGTTGATGAATTCTCAAGATACACTTGGGTCATCTTCCTAAAAGCAAAGAGTGAGGCTGCTGAAGAGATTATAAGCTTCATTAGAAAGATGGAAGTGCTCAATGGCAATCTGGTAAGAATGCTTAGAAGTGATCATGGAACTGAATTTAGAAATCAAACTCTTGAAGGTTTCTTTGATGAGAAAGGAATATCTCAAAACTTCTCTGCTCCAAGAACTCCACAACAGAATGGTGTAGCTGAAAGAAGAAACAGAACTTTGATTGAAGCTGCAAGAACCATGCTGTGTGAGAGTGGGTTAGGATTCAACTTCAGGGCTGAAGCTGTCAGCTGTGCATGTTTTACTCAGAACAGATCCCTTGTAATCAAGAGGCACAACAAGACTCCTTCTGAAGTGCTCAAGGGAAGGAAGCCCAGCATCAGCTTTCTGCACATATTTAGGTGTCAGTGTTTCATTCTGAACCAGAAAGATCAATTGCAGAAGTTTGCACCCAAGGCAGATGAAGGTGTTTTTGTTGGATATTCTGTGATCTCCAAAGCTTACAGAATTTACAACATCAAAACAAAGGTCATAGAAGAATCAATCAATGTAAGTTTTAATGAAAATGACTTTTTTGCTTCCTGTTCTACTAATCCATCTACAGGTGAGGAATTTAATGATATGCTGCATACTGAAGATAACACTCCAGTATCAGCTGATCTACTCCCATCAGCTGATCCAATCTCATCAGCTGACATAGATGACTTAGATAAACCTGTTCCAAATCTACAAAACACCTCTGCACATTCTATCCTGAATCAACCCACACTTTTACTGAATGATGAGAATCATGATTCAACATCAATGGACTCTAATTCCATATCAAACATTCCTTCTTCAGTAGAAGTTTCATCAGCTGACATTCCTGAAATTCTGTCAGCTGATCAACCAGAAGTATCATCAGCTGACCCAAACCAAAGAAGTTCAACTCCCTTAATCCAAAGAAATCCAAACTCTCCCAGAATCCAAAATGCCTACAAGGACCTCAGAAATCATCCAATTGATCAGGTCATAGGTAATATAGAAGCACCTGTACTAACGAGATCAAAAGCTTGAAATATTTGTTTATACACAGGTTTTGTTTCTATGATTGAACCAAAGAAGGTAGATGAAGCTCTAAATGATCCTCACTGGATAAATTCCATGCAAGAAGAATTGGCTGAATTTACTAGGAACAATGTATGGACTTTGGTGCCAAGACCAAAGGACAAATCCATCATTGGTACTAAGTGGGTGTTCAGAAACAAGATGGATGAACAAGGGCTAATCATCAGAAACAAAGCAAGACTAGTTGCTTAGGGGTATTTTCAAGAAGAA
Source organism: Pulicaria dysenterica (assembly GCA_947179395.2). Classification (NCBI taxonomy): domain Eukaryota; kingdom Viridiplantae; phylum Streptophyta; class Magnoliopsida; order Asterales; family Asteraceae; genus Pulicaria; species Pulicaria dysenterica. The sequence continues at coordinate 31,861,406 of OX359289.1, read as the reverse complement.
GGAATCGATTATGATGAAACCTTTGCCCCTGTTGCAAGACTTGAAGCAATAAGACTGTTTCTAGCCTATGCTGCCTTCAAGGACTTCAAAGTTTTCCAAATGGATGTTAAGAGTGCTTTCCTCAATGGAGAATTGAAGGAAGAGGTGTATGTCAAACAACCTCCTGGTTTTGAGGATGCTAGCAAGCCAGACCATGTCTATTTCTTGAACAAAGTTTTGTATGGTCTAAAGCAAGCTCCAAGAGCCTGGTATGATACCCTCTCTTCTTTTCTGACCACTAAAGGATTTACTAGAGAAAGCATAGATAGCACCCTATTCATAAGGAAATTCAAGGGTGATGTAATACTAGTGCAGATATATGTAGATGATATAATATTTGGGTCTACAAATGTTGATCTTTGCAAAAAGTTTTCCAAACTCATGTCTGATAATTATCAAATGAGTATGATGGGTGAATTAAACTATTTTCTAGGTCTTCAAATCAAACAAGAGGTTGATGGAATTTTCATTCATCAAACAATGTATGTAAATGACTTACTTAAGAAATTTGAGTTTGAAAATTGTTCTTCAATGAAAACACCCATGTCCACTGCCTTAAAGCTTGGAAAGGACACTGATGGTAAATCAGTGAACATTACAGCTTATAGAGGTATGATAGGGTCTCTTTTATACCTCACTGCAAGTAGACCAGATATTATGTTTTCTACATGTCTCTGTGCTAGATACCAAGCAGATCCCAAAGAATCTCACTTAGCTGCAGTTAAAAGGATTTTCAGGTATCTCAAAGGAACTCCTAATCTAGGTCTTTGGTACCTCAAAGACTCTGATTTTGAGTTAGTTGGATACACTGATTCTGACTTTGCAGGTTGCACACTAGACAGAAAGAGTACATCCGGGGGTTGTCAATTATTAGGTGGAAGATTAGTCAGCTGGTCAAGCAAGAAACAGAACTCTGTTTCAACTTCTACAGATGAGGCAGAATACATTGCTGCTGGAAGCTGCTGTGCTCAATTGCTATGGCTGCAAAATCAACTACTGGATTATGACACACAGTTTGAAAATTCCCCAATTCTGTGTGACAACACAAGTGCCATATCTATCTCTAACAATCCTGTTTTGCATTAAAAAACTAAGCATATTGAAACCAGACATCATTTTCTTAGAGATAATGTGCAGAAAAAGAAAGTTTCAATGCACTATATAAACACTGATGTTCAATTAGCTGACATTTTTACAAAACCTTTGGATGAGTCTCGGTTCAACTTCCTAATATCCAAACTTGGCATGTTAAATCTGTAAAATATTCATTTCTTAGGTAGTTACTTTTGTGTGAGAAAATAATTTTATTAGTGTGTGATACAAGGTACTTATCTCAGCTTCTTCATACCTTACTAACGGTAAATCAGCTAATAGAATTATGTCAGCTGACTACCATCAGCTGACACTATACCTCAGCTGATAAACCATCAGCTAAGGCTTAGAAGCTCAGCTAAGTGCACTCATTAGCTGACACTTATTTTATCTCAACATGGATCAGCTGACACTCTCGTTTGTCAGCTGATGATTTTCAAAAGTCAAAAATACTGTGTCCCCACACTTATGTTACTAATTTCTCATTTGTATTTATTACGTTACTAGGTAGTTTTTAATTTCATTTAATTGTCCGTTAGTTGTCTGTGTATTTACTAACTATTCCGTTTATTACCTTTTTGCAGAAGTGACAGTTACTTTTTGAAATATATTTTGGTGACAGTTTAGGTTTCCAAGGAAGATATAAAGATGTTTTCGGGCAGTTCTTCATTTCTAACGCTTTCAAAATTCCCAAACACTCTTTCTCTCTAAAATCTTCAAACCCTAAATCTTCGTTGCTCAAACTTCTTGACTCTGTAATCATGGTGATCTTCAACTCTGCTTCCACTCCTCGCGCTGTTGCTGGTGAGAATGTTGCACCCAACGCTGAACTAATCATTCGTCCCAATAACTTTATAATAACCACTGAAATCCCTCCAAACAAGTCAAACCAGGGATACGAACCCATGGTTGCATTTATTACTGCCCATCCCCTGTTTCCTTGTCTCTCTGCTCATCCTTACTTCATTTTCCCTCACATTGTTGGTGAGATGTGGTACACTGCTAGGTACCAACCCAATCAAAATCTCATCACCTCCACTTGTCTGAATGGCCACATCAACATAAATTTCACTGTCAACACTCTACGACAGGCCATTTCTCTGCCAAACTTGGCTCATTTTCAACCATTTGCTCAAATGGATCAAGTTTTGGAGGTACTTCCCCTAATTGGCTACAATGCTCCTATTGCCCATGGTCAATACAAGTTGTCTGTGCTGGGACACCCATGGAAGTATCTGGCAAGCGTCATCACTTGCTGCTTTGGTCCCAAAACTGGAAGTTTCGATCAAATGAACCAGACAGAGCTGATGGTGCTTCATGCCTTAGTCACATGGAGGAATATTGACTTCGCTCAAGTCATATTCTCAGATATGGTGGACAAGATTACTCTCTCTACAACAAAGAAGTCCACAAGGACTGTTGTTCCTTACATAAGGTACTTGAGCTTACTTGTCCTTCATCAGATGCAATGGGAACAATATACTGGGATAGCTGCTGTGCTTGATGCAATGCCCATGCCTCAAATGGGTCAAAAGATTTTTAATCTAATAAGGGAAGAGCAAGGTCCAGCTATTACTGCCCAGATACAAGAGATAATTGATATTGCTAGTGATGAAGCTGAGGTTGAAGAAGAAGTTGTTGCTGAAGATGTTGAGGAACAAATGGCTGATGATTCTGAGTCTCAAGATATGATAACAGAAAACACTTAGCACTCCCCTGCTCATACTCATGATGAAGTCATATTTGAAGGAGGAAATTTCGATGAACTGAATGTTGATGAACCTGTACAAGGTAATGATTCAAGTGCTGGTACTGATGCTGATGATAGTGATGATGAATGTGATGACGAATCTGATGATGATTCTCCAAGTAGGACTCTTGGAGGTACCATTGCCTATCCCAACCCTGATCAACAACAATGATCAAGTGACTCTGTTCATAGAGCACCAAGTAGTGGAGATGCAAATGTCTCTGATGATGAAGTGGTCTCTGATAAGCTGGAGGAGCTCATTGAGATCAGCAAGACCAGACACATCACAGGTATACTCTCAATCTCTGAGGACACTCATTTGGTAATCCCAACCTATGAGAACCCATCCTCAACTCCAGTTGTAACACCCCCACAATTGCCAAGCTCTAGTGTACTCCCAACAGTCACTAGTTCTACTCCCTTTGTAACCCAAATAGCTACAAGGTCATTAGAGATGGTGCATACTGCACTTATCTCAGAGGGATTGCACAATGCACCCTTGACCTCAACTCCTATAGTTTCCTCTTATGTTGAGGGGGAGCTTATGGAAGTTGATACATCCCTACAACCAGTGGGTGCATCTTCCTAACAAGGTGCACCTGTAACAATGGGAATCCTGCAATCTGGGTCACCCTCCCAACAGGGTGATGCCATTGAAAGACAGACCTCCTCCCAAGGTCATACTGTGTCTACAACCCAATTGAGTCAAGCCTTTCCCTTAGTAAGTTCACAACAACTTTCTACTGTAATAAGGGATACCCCTTTGAGTGCAACCCTCACTCACACTCACATCCTTGCACATACTTTTGATTCAATACTTACACATACTAGTGCACTGCCTGTCAATACTAGTGGCATAAACTAGCCATTGGTACAGGGCGCACTCTCTGTTCCTAGTGATCTTAGGCCTCTATACCAAGGTCTAAGTGAGGGACCTCAATCTATTCCTGTTCTTGGCACCTCACCTCAATCAATTCCCACACAACCCATTCCCTCTACTTCTTTTAAACCCTCACCCCAAATCCTTCAAAGCTTATTATCTATCTCTCAAAAGATGGATAGTCTTCAAGCCTCTTTTACCTCTTTCCAAACTCAAACAGAAACTCAACTCTCTCATCTAACCCAAGAGATTGAGTCACTCAAATCAACCCAATCCCAATCCCAACCCACCCCTGCCCCTATTGATCTTTCACCAATTCTAACCAAATTGGATCAACTTCTTACCAAAACTTCTACTCCTACTCCTATTCCTTCACCTACCATCTCAAATCAAACCGTTACTTCTCTAAACCAAACCATTTCTAACCTTCTAACCCAACTCCATACCTTAAGACCTTCCCCTCCTAACATTTCAGTAACTATACCTGACTCTCTTCTCAGAGTCCCTTCTCTTCTCCAAACCATAACCACTGACCTCCAACACCTAAACAGCTACTCCATCCGAAAGCACAGTAAAACCCTCAAAGAATTCACCAATATCACTGATGCTATCCTAAGCCTGAGGAGACCTACATTCTTCACCCAACCTCCTATTCCCACTCCCTCTCCTACAACTTCACCTATCCCTCCCTCTACCTCCACTCCTTCTACTGCCAAGCCATCTGACTACTTTCCTTCCTCATTTGCTGATGACAAAAAGGGGGAGAAGTCAGTTAGAAGAGAACCTTCTCCAGATACAATCAGAGCAGCTGTTGATGCATATACAGCTGAGGTTCAGGCTATACAAGTAGAGGATGCATCTGCCCCCAATGAAACAGAAACTCAAAGAAAATCAGATGTTGAGGGGGAGAATCAATCTGAGGGGGAGCAACCTGCTCAAGATGAGCAAAGGCCAAAAAGAAGATTCAAACAAATGGCTAGAAGGAAGAGTGATAAAAAGCCAAGACAAGATGAATCTTGTGCACCAGTAAATGTGCCATCAGAAGATTCTGATGATGATGATGATGAAGATAAGATGCCTCTGTCCTCTCTGCTCAACTTGAAAAAGAAGATCCTCTCAACTCAAGGTCCACCAGTCCAAACTTCCTCTCCAGTACAATCAAGTCAACCAACTCCTAGCAGCACATCAAGGAGAAAAGGAAAGAAAATAATGTCTGCTGAGGAGATTGAAGAAGAAGAAAGAAGAGAGGAAGAGTTAAATCAAGAAGATGAGAATCTCAGAGAGCTAAGTGAACTGGCTACTGCTCTTGGTTCAACCATTGAAGAAGTTCTTAAAGCCAAAGAGAGACACCAGGATTTCACTACCACTGAGGATCTTGCTGCAATAATTGGTGTCATTGATGATGAATTGAGAGAATTACAAGAAGAAGAAATAATCATGCTATCTGCTCACTCACATCCAACACAAGTTGCACCACAACAAGATGATCCTTCTGTCAAGAAAGTTCCTAAAAGAGGAAGAACTCATAGAGAAGCCATTCAAGCTTTGCATGAGTTCAACTTTGGAGTTACAACTCAGCAATCTGAAAGGGAGATCAAAGAGGTCTTGGATAACAAGAAGAACTTGATAGAAAGAAAGGATCTAAATCTCATTTCCAGAGTCACTCCATATAAGGGAACAGATGAAGGGCCATATCTCAGATTAGTAAGAAGAGATGAAAGAAAAACACAAGAGAATGCCTATATTCATCACTGCATACTGTTTTCCTTCACTGAGATGATTGAGACTCTGTACCACCTCCTTAAATCCAAAACTGAAATTGCCACAAGGTTCATAAACAAATTCGAATACTGGATCAGAATGGCTGTTTACCACAGGATATGCACTCATGATCAATTTGTGGAACACATTGATGTGACTGAGGATGCCTTCAAGAAATCCTCCAAAGCTTTTGTACCTGCTGAACGGATTATACTTAATCCTGATCATCCTTACCTGTCTGCATATGAAAATTTCTGTTGGGGTTCGTGGTACACGGCAACGGAAGCATGCAAGCCCAAAAACGAATTTTTCAAGCAAAAACAAGACCACAATATGAACCCCATCAATGGATCTAACTCTACAACCAAGTTATGCAACTAAAACAGAAAGAAAAGGAAAGATATATACCCCTGATGTCTCTGATGGTTGTGTGTAGCTAGCTTCAAAGCTTGGTCTTCTTCTCCTTTGGCTCTTTCTTCAAATCGAAGTCCACCGCGAGTGTCACGTGACCCAAGTGTACTAGCACTCCAAGTATTCTTCACTATCACGAAAATACTTCTGGAACACAACCAAGGCACCACCAGGAATCTGCTCTAATTCTCTCTTGATGAACTTAGCAACTCTCACAATTAGTTCTAAGTGTATTTGTTTATAACAAATGGCCAAGAGAGAAATTGAGAGAAGTGCATGTCTTTTTATAAGCCAAGCCTCGACCCAAGGTCTCCCCAAGTCGGCCCAAGGCTAATCATCACAAACAACATGCATTGGTGGAAGCTAGAGGTGAAAAGAATAAAGTTGTTTCTGTCAGGCAGGGTTAGCGCCGCTAGCCGCCCACGGTTAGTGCCGCTAACCGCCCATAGTTAGCGCCGCTAACGCGGCTGACTTAGCGACGCCAGGGTTAGCGCCGCTAACCCCTGCTGGAAACCAACTATCATTATTTATCCTTTCTCACCCTCATCTTTTAGGTTGTGTCAAGGTCAACCCCCGGCGTGCGACCCGATAGGCCCATACATCATCAGTAGTGATCATTTGGCGTACGTGTGGCAGTGGGCATACTCCAACAGACTCCCACTTGCACATGACTCACCGTACCCAATGCATCACAGACAAAGAGCGGCCTCTAGTAAGATATCTCTGCCCCCAAGTCAGTATGGGTTTTGTCTTCAGCACAAAAACCAATCTGCAACCCATGTGAAAAGGTCCTATCGATAAGTGATCAATCATCCTTTTGCTCTCGATATCCAAGTGAACACGAGACATGGTACAAAGTCATTCTCCGTTCGTTCACGATTATGTTTCTCGATCTAGATTAGTGGTGACCAAAATATACAAGTTGCAATCAATCATAAATTATTGCAAGCTTTGAGCATGGCCATGCATTTTGGTGTCAGCGACCAATCATCGAGGGGTCCAAGGATATCTCTCTAAACAGAGGAACAAATTCCTTTGACTTACACTGCCCATCACAGTGATCATACTCTGCCCAACTACTCCCTTTATAACAGCCAGTTACGGACTGCGTTTGAAAGCAATTAGAACAAAGCAAACCAAAGTGATGCAGCCACGTGCATCTCCAGTTTGAGGATGAACTGATATTATCATCCTGATTTACTCATGACAAGTACCATAAAGTAAAATCAGGTGTGAGTCGTCCAGTCACTTGAAAAACTTTCAAGTACAGGCGAAGAATTGCGTCCCTGTGTCCCAATCCCCATTGGACACATGACCAATTACTTCCCTCAGTCTTAGTTCATACTTCCTTCCCGAGAAGAATGACCGACTGTGGACATTTAGAATGCTTGCACATTCAGGGAAGAGCAAAACATGCTAAGTTGGAACACAGTAAATATTTAAAGAAATACCCGCAACTTGTGTATTACTAAATCTCATTTAATAATCGATAAATACAATAAATACAATACTGCTTCATGTTCCCAAAAAGGGTAAATACATCAATTATACTAACCAAATACATAATCAAACCAAATCACTAGCAAATCTAATCCCAATAGCATGCGTATGAGCATCATGCTTTGCTTGCAATAAAGGTTTAGGGAACGGATCCGCCACATTGCTATCCGTGTGTACTCTGCTGATAACAATGTCTCCACATTCGACCTCGTCCCGGATATAATGATACTTCCGCGGAATATGGCTCGTGCGTCGGTGAGACCTTGGTTCCTTTGCTAAAGCAACCTGACCCTCGTTGTCACAGAACACCTCAACAGGGTCGGCAATGCTAGGAACCACTCCCAGATCTTGGATGAATTTCTTCATCCATACAGCCTCCTTCACAGCTTCACTGGCCGCAATATACTCCGACTCGGTAGTAGAATCGGCCACAGTGTCTTGCTTGGAGCTTCTCCAGGAAATAGCACCACCATTGAGCAGGAACACAAACCCCGATTGAGATTGGAAGTCGTCCCGATCGGTTTGGAAGCTAGCATCGGTGTAACCAGTCACCCGTAGCTCTTCCTCACCTCCATACACCAAGAACATCTCCTTTGTCCTCCGAAGATACTTGAGAATGTTCTTCACTGCCGTCCAATGTGCTTCGCCAGGGTTGGCTTGATATCTACTTGTCATACTCAATGCACAAGATACATCAGGCCTAGTACATAACATGGCGTACATGATCGAGCCTATAGCCGAAGCATATGGGACTCTCCTCATTACTTCCGGTTCCTCAGGGGAACTCGGGCTTTGAGCTTTGCTCAACACTAAACCATGTGACATAGGTATGAACCCCTTCTTGGAGTCCTCCATCCTAAATCTCTTTAGGACCTTGTCAATGTACGTACTCTAGCTCAATCCAATCAACTTGTGAGATCTATCTCTATAGATTTTAATCCCAAGAATATAAGCCGCATCCCCAAGATCTTTCATTGAGAAACAACTCCCTAGCCAGGCTTTTACCCCTTTCAGTTGGGACGTCGTTCCCAATTAGTAGAATATCATGTACATAAAGAACTAGGAATACAACTACGCTCCCACTAGCTCTAATGTAAACGCATGGCTCATCCTTGCTCTTAGAGAAGCCAAATTCTTTGACCTTCTCGTCGAAGCATAGGTTCCAGCTCCGAGAGGCTTGATTAAGCCCATAAATGGACTTCTTAAGCTTGCAGACTTTATCCGGAAACTCTGGATGTACAAAACCCTCAGGCTGTGTCATATACACATCCTCTGAAAGTGTTCCATTAAGGAACGCGGTTTTGACGTCCCTTTGCCAAATCTCATAATCATGAAATACGGCAATGGCCAAAAGTATCCGGATAGACTTCATCATAGCCACCGGGGAAAAGGTTTTGTCATAGTCTACAACATGAGTTTGAGTGAAACCTTTAGCCACCAGTCGGGCCTTGAAGGTGTTTACCTCGCCATCCATGCCGATCTTCTTCTTGAAGACCCACTTGCACCCTACGGGTTTACACCCCGGCACGGGATCAACCAAGTCCCAGACTTGATTATCCGACATGGACAGAATCTCAGATTCCATTGCTTCTAGCCACTTGGCAGACTCAGAGCCCACCACAGCGTCCCGGTATTTGGTAGGCTCATCAGAGACCACTACCATGTCGGCGCCCTCAAATATGTTAAAACCATATCTCTCTGGCTCATGCCGACTTCTACCAGATCTTCTAATAGGCAATGGGTTTACATTATCTCCAGCATCATCATGCTGAGAATCAACCCTTACGGATTGTGAGCTAGTCCCAACATCAGGTTCTACATTGGCAGGCTCTTGAATTTCTTCAAGATCAACCTTTCTCCCACTAGCATCTTTGGATAGCAGTTCCCTCTCAAGGAACACTGCCCTTCGAGCAACAAATACCTTGTTTTCCGAAGGTTTGTAAAACAAATATCCCATAGACCTAGCGGGATAACCAATGAAAAAGCACCTTTCGGCCCTAGGCTCCAATTTGTCCTCCACCTCACGTCTCACGTAGGCAGGACAACCCCAGACCTTCAAATATGAAATGGATGGAACCTTTCCATGCCACATCTCATACGGTGTTTTCTTAACCTTCTTTGTTGGTATGAGGTTAAGGATTCTACCAGCCGTTTCAATCGCATATCCCCAAAACGTAACGGGAACGTCCGTACGAACCATCATAGACCGAACCATATCTAATAATGTTCGGTTCCTCCTCTCGGAAACACCATTTAATTGTGGCGTCCTAGGAGGTGTTAGTTGCTAGACAATCCCACAACTCCTTAGTTGTTCACGAAACTCAGAACTAAGATACTCACCGCCTCTATCAGATCGTAGCATCTTAATTGTTTTCCCTAGTTGATTTTCCACCTCGTTTTGATAAGTCTTGAACACCTCAAAGGTATCTGACTTTTGTCTCACCAAGTAGACATACCCGTATCGACTATAATCATCAATAAAGGTAACGAAGTAGCGGGAATGATCTCTTGTGGCATGCTTGAACGGACCACACACATCCGTGTGAACGATATCCAACAAGTCTTGCACCCTTTCACAAACACCGGTGAAGGGTGCTTTGGTCATCTTGCCCAATAAACAGGATTCACATACTTCATTTGAACCGTGCTCAAATGATTCCAAGATCCCATCCGCTTGGAGCTTGGCGATGCGTTTCTTGTTTATGTGGCCTAACCGACCATGCCATAGAGATAACTTATCCAAAACACTTTTGGATCCCGAATCAACATTCATGATTGATCTATTGTTTTGCAAGTTTACACTTGCCTCATAAATGCCATGACATGGAAAAGCTTTAAAATATAAGACATGATCTTTGTAACATAAAATGCTACCATTCTCAAATTTATAGTCAAACCCAATGTCATATAAAGCATAAAGAGATAAAATGTTTCTTGCCACGCAGGGTGAATAACAAACATTATCTAAAACAATAGATACGCCGGAAGGAAAGGAGAGCTCTACACTCCCAATCTTCTCAACCGGGACAACCGCCTTGTTTCCCATGATGAGATCCAGCTCTCCATCAACCAGGTCCCTACTTCTTCTTAGTACCTGCACATTATTACAAACGTGAGTACCACACCCGCTGTCTAAAACCCATGTGTTAGAAGTAGAAGTGTTATGGAGTTCAATCATGTACGTATCGGAGGCAGCGGCACCTTTAGAGCGAAGCTTCTTGAGCTCCTCCGTGTACTTGGGGCAACTATGCCGGTAGTGACCCTTCTCCTCGCAGAAGTAGCAGGTTGCCTCTTCCGGAGAGGTGGCAGCGGGAGCCACTTGCTTCCCCTTCGGCTCCGGGGTTGTGTTAGGTTTAGGCTTCGGCCCTTGGGCCTTGGCCTTCTTCTTTCCCTTCCCCTTGGAGCCTGAAGCGGGCTGCTTCAGCTTGTGCCCACCTTCGTTGATGGTGAGGACGGCAGTGGAGGTGGAGGGCTTTGCCTTGGCAAGCTCGGACTCAGTAGTCTTGAGCATGCCGTGCAATTCCATAATGGTTTTATCCATAGTATGCATATGGAAGTTCACAATGAACGGTCCATATGACGGAGGCAAAGATTGGAGGATTATTTCAACCGCCAACTCTTTCCCCATGGGAAAGCCCAACTCCTCTAGCTGATCCACATACCCTTTCATCTTAAGGATGTGGGAGCTTACATTGCCGCCCTCCGGCATCTTGCAACCGACAAAGGCCTTGACACATTCATAAAGCTCTTGCCTTGCTTGCAATTGGAACATGTCCTTAAGCTGAGAAATCATCTCAAACTCACTAACTTTCTCGAATTGCCTTTGCAATTCGGGACTCATGGTCGTTAGCATTAGGCAAGTGACATCATTAGTGTCACGGACACGCTTTTCATGCGCATCCTTTACGGCCCTTGGCGCGTTGATTGCCGGTGGTTCCGGAAGAGGTGACTCAAGGACCTCTAGCTTCATCTCTTGACGTAGGACAATTCTCAAAGTCCTATGCCAATCAATAAAGTTTGGCCCAGTGAGTTTCTCCTTTTCCAAAAATGGACGGAGTGACATGTTGGTGGTGTTGGTGTTGCTAGTAGATGCCATCTACAAGCAAAGTACGAAATTTGGTTAGTTATGACGTATTAAATCCTTGTTAAAATAATTACCCACTTGTTATAAAACAAATTATAGTAACAAGGGATAAGAACCTCAAAATACCCTAATCCATGACGGGTTTTCCGTGGATCACTTCATAGAGCTATTTTAGGCCGGTAAACATTTTACCAATTGTAATCCGTGATCACAACTCTTAGACACTTGCGGGATCCTAGGTACTCTTAGCACCCATTTGGCATGTTTGATCCCTCCACACCAATTCCTCATTTATACACTTTGATAGCTCGGCTAAAGCTTGACAACTACCATTGCGTTTAAGTCTTGGAATTTGTAAATCGTCCTTCAAGATACACGGTGGTACTCTAGCCCAATGGCCGGCTCGGCTAAAGCTCGACAACCGACCTTGAGAGTTGCCACACGCGCCTTTCACACAGTTACGATAAAATCGATCTCGGCTAGAGCTCGACGACCAATCTTGTTTCACTAGATTTGGGCGGTGTCATCTTACGGGTGGTGTGAGATTTACTTTTGAAAAACGGGTTTTTGTTTCTCCGGTTAAAACACTTTTAACCAATTCTTGTCTATGTGGCGCGCGGAGTTTGTAAACCAATTTAAAAATCTTTGATTTTACTATTTTGAAAAATTTCTAGCATGCGAAGATCCTAAACATCCATGCAAGAAAATAAACAAAATAAAATCAACCACGCATGTAATCTATATATCCGGTAACGAGCCAATCCTATGCGTCTTGCCCGTGAGCCAACGGGCAAGACTAAGTCATCTAAGGACTAGACCGAATGACCCGATGTGTGCATCTCCCACTTGATCCATTGTGTCTCCCACCGACCTCCGGATCCAAGTATGCCAAGACATCCTCTATGGTCCTTGTTGGTTGCTTCGGTTCTCCTTTTACAATTTAAAAATTTAAAAGGAATGGCATGCAAGCCAGAATTTACTATTCTAAGCTAATACGATAAATTACAAAGAATAGAAAATCGGCATGCAAGCCGTTAAATATACAAACCGAATAATTAAATTAATTATTACAAACCATTGTGGTACAAACCACCAAATGAATGAATACATTAATTTAAACAACCAAACACATCACATAGGTCTTATGGCTCATAATGTTACCGGATTCTAAAATCACAACCACATACAAGAAATTTAAAACTACACATGGTGTGCCACACAAAACCATGTAATCTTATATGTCTTGGTTAAGATTATCAAATCACCCAAGGCACAAATAATCCTATGTACATATGCATTAGGAACCTTAAACAAGTCAAAATTCCATAGTCATATATACACAATGTAAGTATATGCAATTAACCATTTTCATGCCATAATGTTAATCCACATATAAATACATCAACCAAGACATAAGGCAATAACATGATCACAACACAAATCTGGAACAATTCCAGCAAGATCAAATAGCCCAAATACAACAAAATTGACTTAAGGCAAAAACCATGCATTCTGCCAGTAAGGGGTTAGCGCCGCTAACACAGTTTAGCGCTGCTATCGCAAGACGACAGTTTATCAAGTCAAATAAGCAAAGACGACTGTTGACTTCGAATTTAGCGCCGTTAACTAAGGTTTAGCGCCGCTAACATGAAAAGTTAGCCCTCTAAACATTGGACAGAACCAAAAATCACATTTTTCGGATTTTCTTGGCCATCTAGTGCAAAACCAGTGTAGAGCTGGCTCTGATACCACTGTTGGGGTTCGTGGTACACGGCAACGGAAGCATGCAAGCACAAAAACGAATTTTCAAGCAAAAACAAGACCACAATATGAACCCCATCAATGGATCTAACTCTACAGCCAAGTTATGCAACTAAAACCAAAAGAAAAGAAAATATATATACCCCTGATGTCTCTGATGGTTGTGTGTAGCTAGCTTCAAAGCTTGGTCTTCTTCTCCTTTGGCTCTTTCTTCAAATCGAAGTCCACCCCGAGTGTCACGTGACCCAAGTGTACTAGCACTCCAAGTATTCTTCACTATCACGAAAATACTTCTGGAACACAACCAAGACACCACCAGGAATCTGCTCTAATTCTCTCTTGATGAACTTAGCAACTCTCACAATTATTTCTAAGTGTATTTGTTTATAACAAATGGCCAAGAGAGAAATTGAGAGAAGTGCATGTCTTTTTATAAGCCAAGCCTCGACCCCAGGTCTCCCCAAGTCGGCCCAAGGCTAATCATCACAAACAACATGCATTGGTGGAAGCTAGAGGTGAAAAGAATAAAGTTGTTTCTGTCAGGCAGGGTTAGCGCCGCTAGCCGCCCACGGTTAGCGCCGCTAACCGCCCATAGTTAGCGCCGCTAACGCGGCTGACTTAGCAACGCCAGGGTTAGCGCCGCTAACCCCTGCTGGAAACCAACTATCATTATTTATCCTTTCTCACCCTCATCTTTTAGGTTGTGTCAAGGTCAACCCCCGGCGTGCGACCCGATAGACCCATACATCATCAGTAGTGATCATTTGGCGTACGTGTGGCAGTGGGCATACTCCAACAATTTCAACACTGCTTTGCCCTCCAACATTGAGCCAGAAATGTTTAAGTACATAACTAAACCTGAGAGAGGGATTTTCTTTAAAGACAGAGCTGGTGTTTGGAGATTCCTAAGAGAAACTGACTTAGGAAGAGCCCCTGGAGAACTGATCTTTCAAGCTGCACATTTAACAAGGGGACAGACAGGAAGTGAACATTTTGAAAATCTAATTCAAGCAAGAGCTGAAGAGTTGTTGGCAGCTAATCCTCTGAACAGACTTCTGGATGTTAAAGAAGAACCTTGGTGGGAATAAAGACCACACTTCATAACTAGACTAGTTGTATTGTTTCTTCAATTCCTAGAATAGCTCAACTTCTGTACTTAGTTTAACTCATAGTTAGATTTCTCTGTACAAACTCTGATGTAAATACTTTGTTTTGTAATCAAGCTTGAAACTTTGATCATGGACTACTTAGCTAAAATGCTAGTATAGATGACTCTTAGTAGATAGCTCACATAGTGTAAATATAGAAAATATCAAAAATCCTAAAAACAGAAAAAGGATAGAAAAGATGTCACAAAAACAAAACATGGTACCTCATAAATGAAAAGATTCCTAAAAACAGAACATCAGGGAACATATATTAAAGAGTTACAAAAAACAGATAGCTAGGTAACCAAAAATGCACTTAAAAGTTTTATCTTTACAAATTCGAGTCAAACTGATTCTTCTTAAACAGATAAGGTTTTGTCATCATCAAATAGGGGGAGATTGTTATGGAGATAGCAATATCAAACCGAAAATCAAACCTATCTATTAAGTAAAATAGGATTTGATGTTAACAAAACCATATATTCAGTTTTTGACTTAGATTGATGAAAAACATGTGTTGTTTTTCATCTTAGACTTAAAGAATTTCTAAGTAAGATATGTCAGCTGACGAATCATAATGTCAGCTGAACACTGAGTATCAGCCAAAGGACCAGCTTCAGAAGGATCAGCTGAGAAGAAAAGACAAGTCAAGAAGCATCAGCTGAGGATCTACAATTGATCAGCTGATAGTCCAAAATCATCAGTTGAGGAAAATTTCAAGATCAGCTGAGCTATCAAGGATCAGCTGACACAATCACATTGATCAGCTGATGCCTCTCATCTGTCAGATAAGATATTTACTACTTATCCAATCTTTCCTTCATAAGCTGATCATACTCAAACGATTAGCTGAGCCCTTGGGATCAACTGATAGTTTAGTTTGATCAGTTGGTTAGCTATACCTTGATTTGTATTGTTAGCTTAGCATTTCGATCAGCTGAGCAAATCTAGTCAGCTGAGACTTTCACATTTTATCCTTAGCTGAGCAAATTTACATTTGCAGTTCAGTGTCTGTTAGCTGAGTATTTATTCTACATCTCAGTTAATAGTTTTTCTGTGTAATATTTTCTTTAGTTAAAGGCAGAACATGTGTTGTTCTTATTATGCCTTAGATCTTTCTTTGTAAAAGTACTTAGCACTTTTTGTATCTGCAAAGAAACAAAAATGATAGATCTTTATCCCCTGGAAAAGGAGAAAGATACTCTTGAAAAGAAGATCTCAAAGATATGATGTTAAGTATCGCTGGCAACTCCATACTTGGTAAAGTCAAATCTTCAGAAAGCATGGTGTTGATTAAAGCACAAGCATGAAAGGAGAAGTTTACTTTTCCAAGATATAAAGGTAGTAGTTTATTAATATAATAATAGATAGTGGGTATACTCATTACTGAAAAGTATGTTCACCACTTTGTGTATAAAGTTAACTTACTTTTCACCCACTAACTTTATCTATTATAATATTATTAAACCAAGTACCTTTGTCTTCTTCTCTCTTCATCAACCCGGACACACTTTGCTTATATATACTCATGCATGGAAACATGCTAAGTATGCGTTGAAAAGCACTGAAATCAAATAAGTTGAGAATTAGAAGAGTTAGCATTTTACTTTCAATGTAACAAACTTGTTCATGTGTTGAACATCTTAGACATTAGTTGTTTAAGATTAGCATTGTCTATGTGTTAGACAAATCTAGTTGCCACCTTTTATTGAACTTAGATTTTCCGCATCTAGTTCATGTAATTCTTGATTAACATCAATAAGAATTATATAAAAGTAAACCGTGTGTCTCTTAAATTTTAATTTGCTAAAGTTTGTATTCAACCCCCCTTCTACAAACATTTGTTGTTGTAGTATCCATTCGGGACCAACAACTGGTATCAGAGCAGGCTAGATAACTCATATCTAAGATCTGTTTTGCTTACTCTTCAACTGCTTCTACCCCACACTGTAATTTTGAACATGTGTAATGTTTTTGGATTTTAGATTTTTCAGTGTTTATGGATTTTCATTTTTCAGTGTTTTTGTATTTTCGATATTAAAACGAGAATGAAAGGAAATAAATGTTTTTGGATTTTCTAAAAATGAAACTAGCATAAAAGAAATATTTTTGTGGAAATTTTCTACTTTACTTGTAACACCGTACTTTCTAACACTACTTTGAAATACGCGCGGAAGCTTAATTAACATGATATAATATAATATAAGTGTACAAATACAACTTTAGCTTGTTTGATTTACAAAATACATTTACAGTGTTACCCTAAAACAGGCTCTTTTAAAAGTCAAAACATATATCAGAGTTAGATCAGTCCACTATTCCAGTTTCACCTCTATCTTCCACATACCAGGAATATCCTGTAAAAGAGTTCAATAGTGGGGGATTAGCACAAAGCTAAGTGAGAGAATAGATATCACAAACATACAAGGCATAAAGCCCAAACCAACAATGCTCAAACAAACAAGAGAACTGGCGGTCTTGCGGGACCTTCAACCAAATGCCGGCCAAAGCATAGGTTTACCGATAGCCTAGTTATCACAGATAACAGTACTAGCACCTCTTGATTACAACAAATGCTTATCAAGACGATTACTATTACTGTATATCCCTAAACATAGGCCCATCTGAAAAACAACCGCCTAGCTGATCTCGAAAATAACATCATGTATATACAGAACAAGAGATAAAATCTCAAAGAGCAACAATCAGGTGATATATCTTATACATCCAAGATATATATCCACTCACCGATATCTTCAAAAGCAGAGCAACTCAGTTCTTTTCTTACTACTGAGTCTTGTCCTCACCTGAACAAAAAGCTAACATTCAGTATTTGCTTAATCAAACACATATGTACATACTATCACAAGTACATATCAATTCATGTATATTTTAAACTAATATACCATTATTCACAATCACTCTTTACAATCTGTAATTCAGTGAATTCATCCAACTCCTTAGCTTAGGCCAATCATACATTCCTTTCATAAGCCAAGGCCACACTGGATGTACAATTCATGTTTATCTTCAAATCATCAAAGTCTTTAATCGGATTACTCCTAACTTTCAAATTCCGAGCATAGGGAAATTAGAATTCCGATCAAACCAGAATTCCGATAAGGTCAAATCCGATCAAACCAAATCCGAGATAAGTTCAAATCCGATAAAACATGAAATCCGATCAATCAATTCCGAGCAAAGGCAAATGCGAGTAAAGGAAATTCCAATCTAGTCGGATTCCGATACAATGCACAATCCGAGAAAAGGCCAAATCCGATAAAGTCATACAATCCGATAAAAACAACAATTCCGATAAACATGAATTTCGAGGAAATACATAAATCCGATAGAATAGGATTCCGAGTAAAGGATAATCATCAAATCCGATAAAAGCTAAGACAACAGTCTAATTCTCTCGGATTCTTATCAATTCCGATAGAATTAGTCGGATTTCATCAATTCCGAGCCATTCATCCTTGAATTCTGACTGATTCATACTTATGAATTCCGAGACATTCAAAAATCATACAACACTTCAATCTTAATCTGATTTTAAACATGCAACTTCATCTAAGTTTCCAGAACTGAATTTTAAACATGTATTGATCATACTAACATCAATTACTAACATGCATACACCCTAGATCATGAATTCATCATATAAATCAATTCAATCGGATTTTCACATACATGCATTCAAAACCGAGATAATTCAACAATTAACACATGATTTCAGTAATCTAACCTTTTAGATGCAAATTCACTTCAAGATTAACAGATTAGATTCAATTTATTTCGAATTCTTTTTCTTCTTCTTGCTTGCTCTCGGCCGAGACACACAAAACACACACAAACACTTTGACAATTTTGCATGTAATGGATTATGTGGTGGCAAGGATGGGGTTATGTGTCCTAAGACACATCACAACCCACTCACAATTAATAATCATATTTAATTAACTATTTTCACAATTTAATTAAATAAATTAGATAAACACACAAAGCAAATAATTAACCAAATAAACTAAGATTAATCAACTTAATTAAAGTAACCCAACTTAATTACCTTAATCCTACTAGGCCGGTAAGGAGGGTGTTACAAATCTTCCCCCTTTAAGAAGATTCCATCCTCGGAATCTGATCGCGCTCAAACAAAGCTGGGTATCGACTCCTCATATCTTCTTCAGTCTCCCAAGTCAAGTCAGAACCCAAACTGTGCTTCCAATTCACTAAGACCATCGGTATCTGCTTATTCCTCAGCTTCGTTACTTTACGATCCAGTAACTCAACAGGTTCCTCAATCAACCTCTTGTTGGAATCTACACGAAGATCTTGTATTGGCAACACCTGTGTCTGATTCTCTACATTGCACTTTCTCAGATAGCACACATTGAAAGTATCATGTATACCTGCCAATTCATCGGGAAGATCCAAAGCAACTGTCTGTTCATTAACTACTTTTCGAATTCTGAATGGACCAATATATCGAGGAGCCAACTTTCCATATTTCCCAAAGCATATCACGCCCTTCCATGGTGAAACCTTTAAGTAGACTCTTTCTCCCTCAACAAAAGTCACTGGTCGACAACGCGGATCTGCATACATCTTTTGTCGATCCCTTGCAGCTTTCAACTTTTCCCGAGCCACTACAACTTTATCCGCTGTGATCTGAACAATATCTGGCCCAGCAAACTGTTTCTCTCCCGCCTCTAACCAACAAGTAGGAGTTCTGCACGGTCGCCCATATAACATCTCATACGGCGGCATTCCGATACTAGAGTGGTAGGAATTATTGTAAGCAAACTCAACCAACGGTAGATGCGAATCCCAAGAACCCCCAAACTCTAACACACATGCCTGGACCATATCTTCTAAAGTCTGAATTGTTCTTTCTGATTGACCATCTGTCTGTGGATGATAAGCTGTACTCAAATTAACTCTAGATCCCAACTCTTGCTGTAGTCTGTTCCACAAATTTGACACAAACCTCGAATCCCTATCTGATACGATAGACAAAGGAACCCCATGTCTAGATACTATCTCATCAATATATAGCTTGGCTAGCTTACTCAAGTTTGCAGTCTCAGTAGTCACAAGAAAATGTGCACTCTTGGTCAATCTATAAACAATAACCCAAATCATATCATTTCCTTTCTGAGTCCTTGGAAGTTTTGTTACAAAATCCATCGTAATGTGATCCCACTTTCACTCGGGTATTGCTAACTGTCTCAACGATCCGTACGGCTTCTGGTGTTCAGCTTTCACTTGTGCACATATATGACATGACTCCACAAATCGTGCAACATCTAACTTCATAGTAGGCCACCAATAAAAAGTTTTCATACTTTGATACATCTTAGTGCTACCAGGATGAACAGACATTCTGGATTTATGAGCTTCAGTCAAAATCAATTCCCGCAAATTACCAAACTTTGGCACCCAAACGCGATTTTGGTAAATTTTCAACCCACGCGAATCAGTTGTTTACTCATGCTGTCTTTTAACCATCAACTCATCTTTCTAGTTTTCTGCCTTCAGTGCTTCCAATTGAGCAGCCATCAACTGATCTATCAAATTTGATTTGATCTCTAATCGCATAAACTTCACTGTTTCTGCCGAACCCTTCCGACTAAGTGCATCAGCTACCACATTGGCTTTTCCCGGATGATACTGAATATCACAATCATAATCTTTAATCAGCTCTAACCAACGGCGCTGTCTCATGTTCAATTCCTTTTGAGTGAACACATACTGCAAACTCTTATGATCAGTGCAAATTGTACACTTTGTACCATACAGATAATGTCTCCACAGCTGGAAAGCAAATACCACTACTGCTAACTCCAAATCATGAGTCGGATAGTTCTTCTCGTTGGGTTTCAACTGTCTCGAAGCATAAGCTATAACTTTACCTCTTTGCATCAGTACACATCCTAACCCAGCAGGTGAAGCATCACAGTATACCACAAAATCTTCAGATCCTTCAGGCAACGCAAGAACAGGAGCTTGACACAGAAGTTGCTTTAAATTCTGAAAAGCATTCTCCTGAGCCTCACCCCATTGGAACTGAACATCCTTTCTAGTCAACTTGGTTAACGGACCCGCAAGCTTCGAAAAGTCTTTAATGAATCGTCTGTAATAACCTGCCAGATTAAGAAAACTCTTGATCTCTGTCGGTGTCTTAGGAGCATTCCAATTCATCACAGCCTCAATCTTTGACGGATCTACTTTAACGCCATCTTCACAGATCACATGACGCAAAAACTTGACTTCACGTAGCCAAAACTCACACTTTGACAACTTGGCATACAGTTTGTTTTGCTTTAAAGTCTCCAAAACTTGTCGCAGATGTCGATCATGCTCATCCTCTGTTTTAGAATACACCAGAATATCATCAATAAACACGATGACGAACTTATCCAAGAATGGTCGACACACCCGATTCATCAGATCCATAAACACTACAGGAGCGTTAGTCAAACCGAACGGCATAACGAGAAACTCATAGTGACCATATCGCGTACGAAAAGCTGTCTTCGGTATATCCTCTTCGGCTACTCTTACCTGATGGTATCCCGACCTCAAATCAATCTTCGAGAAGTATGAAGCTCCCTGAAGTTGATCAAACAAATCATCTATCCTTGGCAACGGATACTTATTCTTGACGGTCCTCTTATTCAAATCTCTATAATCAATACACATTCGTAGAGTTCCGTCTTTCTTCTTAACAAACAACACTGGTGCACCCCAAGGTGAAGAGCTTGGACGAATGAACCCCTTATCTAATAGTTCCTGTATTTGAGTCATCATCTCTCTGATCTCTGAAGAAGCTAATCGGTACGGAGATTTTGCAATAGGCGTACTACCAGGTATCAGATCAATCTTGTATCCAACATCACGAACAGGCGGCAACCCTGGCAAATCATCTGGAAATACCTCCGGATACTCAGAGACTATACGAACATCGGTAACCGGTCGCTTCTCTTTCTTCACATCGATAGCATAGGCTAGAAAGGACGCACACCCTTTGGCTAAAGATTTTCTAGCCTTCATGTACGAGATAATCGGAAGAGAGGATGGAGATCTATCCCCACGAGCAACGACATGCGACCCGTCAGCTAGAGGAATAGTTATCAATTTCTTATGACATTGGATACTAGCCCTATGATGACTCAACCAATCCATGCCTAATACTAAATCAAATCCAGGTATAGGCATCACCAAACAGTCTACAGGGAAACTAGTACCATCAATACTAATCTGAACTTCAGTCACAGAAGTTGTCACAGGTACTACATTACCATCAGCTACTTCTACCTCTAAAGGAGTAGTGTTCACAGAAGCAGGTAATTTCAATTTATCACCCAAAGTCATAGAAATAAATGACCTATTTGCACCAGAGTCAAACAAAACACATGCAGGCATAGAGTTAACTTTGAACATACCGGTTATTACATCATCACTGCCAGTAGCTTCCTTGGCAGTCATCTTGAAAGCCCTACCCTCAGCAGAAGGTACAACCTTCCTCTTCTGACCTGTAGAAGACGATCCCCCGGTGTTACTTACCCCTGCCCCAGTCCCCATGGTCTTCAATTTGGGACACGCACCAGCTCGGTGTCCCTCTTCCTTACAGTTCCAGCAAACAAAGGTGCTAAACCTACAAGCACCTATGTCATGACCAAACTCACCACACCTCAAACATTTGCGAGTTTGCGGCGAGCACTGCCCGGTGTTACGAGATTTACAACTATGGCACCACGGCTTATTCTGAAAAGATCCTGATCCCTTGGACCTCTGATCCAACTTACCCTGATGACTCTGTCCCTTACCCTTGTGTTGATTTCCACTGGAACCTCCACCAAACTTGCTGAATGACCCTCGGTTCATCTTTTCCCAATCTTTAGCATCAGACTCTGCAAGTCTTGCTAATGTGAATGCCTGGACAAGCGATGTCGCCAGTCGAGTGTTACCCCGATATTCTGGTAACAAAGCTTTCACAAAGTGTTGAACCTGAGAATGTTCATCGGGCACCCACTGTTTTGCAAATCTGAGAGTTACTTGAAACTTGTTGATCAACTCGTCCACAGACATATTACTTGTCTGTGCCAAATCTAGAAACTCTCGTTGAATCTTTGCCATGTCGAACGCATTGCAGAACTACTCACAGAATTTATCCTGGAATTGCTCCCAGGTGATGGCATTAACAACCTCCCTCGGCAGGTGTGTGGTCAGTGAATCCCACCACGTCAAAGCTTGATCCTTCAGACGTCTCGTTGCAAACTTAACCCATTCCGTTTGCTCACAATTATAGGCTTCCAAAGCTTTTACAGTCTCCTTCAGCCAATTCAAAGTTACATTAGGATTTGAACTTCCTGCATACTCGGGTGCTCCACACACTACAAAATCCTTGTATTGACACTTATTCCTAACTTCTTATTGTGGAAACCAAGGAATGAAGAAGTTTTGTTGTGGTGTTTGATGTTGGGTAGACACTCCTTGTGGCATAGGAATGAACGGGAATGATCCATATGGAGTTGACACTGTGCTCACAGGAGCTGTGGTAGAGACAGGTGGTGGTAAGGATTGAGTTAATGTAGCTGTTAACGGAGGCATCTGTACGGTACTGGTTTGTTGAGAAGATTGGGTTTGGTTCAACTGCTGCTCAAGGTGTAGTATACGGTCTCTCTGAGTCTGTAAAGTGTCTTCTAGCTACAACACATAGTCTTGATTATCAGACTCCCCGTTGTGCGAGGTACCAGCTCTGTGTTGTTCATTGGCAGCAGCAGAGGACACGTTGTTGCGCTGTCTTCTTGGGGACGAAGGGGTAAGTATCGGGTTCTTGTTGTTGTCAGCCATAATCTGTTCTACGCAACATCTCACCAGTTGTCAGATTATAATCCGTTTGTACCACATCATATTCTCTATAGCTACCTTACTAATTACTCACCCTGGAAATATTGGACTGATCAGAGCCTCGGTTCGAGTATTGCACAACTCAAAAATGCAAATCCTCAAACCAGGGCTCTGATACCATTATTTGTAACATCGTACTTTCTAACACTACTATGAAATACGCGCGGAAGCTTAATTAACATAATATAATATAATATAAGTGTACAAACACAACTTTAGCTTGTTTGCTTTACAAAATACATTTACAGTGTTACCCTAAAACAGGCTCTTTTAAAAATCAAAACAGATATCAGAGTTAGATCAGTCCACTATTCCAGTTTCACCTCTATCTTCCACATTCCAGGAATATCCTGTAAAAGAGTTCAACAGTAGGGGATTAGCACAAAGCTAAGTGAGAGAATAGATATCACAAACATACAAGGCATAAAGCCCAAACCAACAATGCTCAAACAAACAAGAGAACCGGCGGTCTTGCGGGACCTTCAACCAAATGCCGGCCAAAGCATAGGTTTACCGATGGCCCAGTTATCACAGATAACAGTACTAGCACCTCTTGATTACAACAAATGCTTATCAAGACGATTACTATTACTGTATATCCCTAAACACAGGCCCATCTGAAAAACAACCGCCAAGCTGATCTCGAAAATAACATCATGTATATACAGAACAAGAGATAAAATCTCAAAGAGCAACAATCAGGTGATATATCTTATACATCCAAGATATATATCCACTCACCGATATCTTCAAAAGCAGAGCAGCTCAGTTCTTTTCTTACTACTGAGTCTTGTCCCCACCTGAACAAAAAGCTAACAGTCAGTATTTGCTTAATCAACACACAATAAGCACAATACTATAATCAAACACATATGTACATACAATCACAAGTACATATCAATTCATGTATATTTTAAACTAATATACCATTATTCACAATTACTCTTTACAATCTGTAATTCAGTGAATTCATCCAACTCCTTAGCTTAGGCCAATCATACATTCCTTTCATAAGCCAAGGCCACACTGGATGTACAATTCATGTTTATCTTCAAATCATCAAAGAGTTGATCTATAATCGGATTACTCCTAACTTTCAAATTCCTAGCATAGGGAAATTAGAATTCCGATTAAACCAGAATTCCGATAAGGTCAAATCCGATAAAACCAAATCCGAGATAAGTTCAAATCCGATAAAACATGAAATCCGATCAATCAATTCCGAGGAAAGGCAAATCCGAGTAAAGGAAATTCCAATCTAGTCGGATTCCGATACAATGGACAATCCGAGAAAAGGCCAAATCCGATCAAGTCATACAATCCGATTAAAACAACAATTCTGATAAACATGAATTCCGAGGAAATACATAAATCCGATAGAATAGGATTCCGAGTAAAGGATAATCATCAAATCCGATAAAAGCTAAGACAACAGTCTAATTCTCTTGGATTCTTATCAATTCCGATAGAATTAGTCGGATTTCATCAATTCCGAGCTATTCATCCTTGAATTCCGACTGATTCAAACTTATGAATTCCGAGACATTAAAAAATCATACAACACTTCAATCTTGATCTGATTTTAAACATGCAACTTCATCTAAGTTTCCAGAACTGAATTTTAAACATGTATTGATCATACTAACATCAATTACTAACATGCATACATCCTAGATCATGAATTCATCCTATAAATCAATTCAATCGGATTTTCACATACATGCATTCAAAACCGAGATAATTCAACAATTAACACATGATTTCAGTAATCTAACCTTTTAGATGCAAATTCACTTCAAGATTAACAGATTAGATTCAATTTATTTCGAATTCTTCTTCTTCTTCTTGCTTGCTCTCGGCCGAGACACACAAAACACACACAAACACTTTGACAATTTTGCATATAATGGATTATGTGGTGGCAAGGATGGGGTTATGTGTCCTAAGACACATCACAACCCACTCACAATTAATAATCATATTTAATTAACTATTTTCACAATTTAATTAAATAAATTAGATAAGCACACAAAGGAAATAATTAACCAAATAAACTAAGATTAATCAACTTAATTAAAGTAACCCAACTTAATTACCTTAATCCTACTAGGACGGTAAGGAGGGTGTTACATTACTCCCCCTACAAGCATGCGTTAAAAAAACTTTATGTGAAAAATATACATACTTGCGGATCCTGTAGACTTGTACTCCCTCTGCAAGTAACAATCACCAACACAAAAGTTATATCAAATAATGATAAACCAAAGAAAATAAGCATCTCAAATCATCAGACCCGGGCTGACGCTAAACACAATGATGTGTGTGATGAACTACATGTTGGTCCCTTGGTGAGAATAACAACAAGCAACAGGTGTGTAGAAAGGGGGTGGAATACACTTTCTACGGAAATTGAAAAAATAAATCGAATGCTTTCATTAAGAAGATGATTACAATGCTTTGAATAAGAAGATGATTACAATAACTATCAAGTAAGCAAATCTTGATATGTAAACACCTAATATAAATCTCTCAATCTTTCAAACTTAGCTATCTATAATCAACTTATGATTATAGATACTGACGACTCTCTAAACATGATTTACACAGAATGATAACTTACCAATATCACAACTAATGTGATTATTCGAACACACGAATAGCTTGGCAATATGTGAGTTTCTTGATCACGTTGAACTGACAAACAATTATTCAAGAATCGTAACACATACGGTAAGGTGAGGTTTTTCGGCTCTGCAACACTAAATTGTTTTCATATCTGAGTCGAAATCATACCTCTAAACTTATCAGGAGATAAGTATTTATAATCCTGTTGCTACGGTTCCTAACAAACTGGACTAATTCTAATTTGCTAACTAACTATCGGATAACTCAGACTCTTGAATCTTGAATCTTCTTATCTTGAGTCTTCAATCTTCAATCTTGGTTCTGAAGTCTTCTTATCCTTCCCGTAGATATAGAGAGTTAAAACAGAATTTAACACATATTTAAATTCTTTTAAACTGACTTCTTTAGTCAGGCTGGGTTACTCAGCTTGAAACTCATCAAGCTGAGTTCTTCGAGAACAAACCTGAATTCAAACATGGACTAACATGTATAATTATTAACTCATCCTCAGAAGTCTAAAGAATTAACTAAAACATATTTAGTAACTCTATTGAGCTGACTCAGTCTTCACGCTGAGTCGCTTAGCTTGAAACTCATCAAGCTGAAACTCAATATGTATATCTTAGTTTACACACGCAGCTTATCAAACATATTGATAATCTCACTAAGATATAGTCTAAGCTGATCGAATATATGCTCAGCTTATACTCAGCTTATACTCAGTCTGAATCATTATAAGTGTTCAGTCTGACTAAGCTTCATAATTCTGTTTAAGTTATATGTAGAACACATCTTACAAACTTAACTTTATCTTATCAAATCTAAACTTATGAGATCATCTTCCCAACAAACTCCCCCTATTTGATGATGACAAAACCATCAAACAGTTATTAAGTTTGTTTAACAGAATTATGTTTTAAATCTTAAACTTATCATGATTTTAAATTTGAACTAATCAAATATTAATTGAACTTATCAATTTTAATTGAACTTATCAATTATAAGTGAAACAAACCAACTTTTAGTTGAACACACCAACTAAACACATTAATGAATAAGAACTAATCAGTTATTCATTTAAGCTGAACTTATCAGACTTATAAGTATGAACACATCACAAGGCAGTTGAACATATCAAACTTATACTTGTATTAATTGAACTAATCATAATACAAAAATGATTGATCACTTAGATCATGCACACTAAGTGCTTACAAAAATATTAGAACTAATCTAATATTTAAAAGTATAACTAATCTATTATCTTTTGAACTCAGGATGTAGAACCCCCCAAAGAATGATTTCTCTGTTGATTTCTTCTAGGAGGCTTTCAGCTTCTGCATCCCCTCTGAGTTCTCACTGTTGCAATCTGATGATCTTATTCAGCTTATACTTTACGAAATGATTTGAGCTATCACCACAACAACTTCTTATATGTATGGCATCCCTAGCTTTTAGATAACATATCTAACTCAGCTTGATAAAGCTAGGATTGCCTGCCTGATCCTGAAACATAAATCCCTGAACAGGTGTATCAATACCTTGGTTTTCTTTAAACTCTACAACTTCATGTATCTTGAATAAGCTCTCCCATTGCAGACCAGGAACTGGAACATATCTCAGCTCCTCAGCTCTATTAATCAGCTTGGAAACTTCAGCAAAGATCTCTTGCTTGATTTGACTTTTCTTGAACTTCTTGAGCATCGTTAATATTCTCTGCCATTCTTGGTAACCCATCCTGTGAACAAATCTCAGGTCCATTCCCATTGTAGATTTATCATCAAATTCAAAATTGAGAATGATGGCTCCATTTATTCTGCTCAAAGTCATGCCTCTGATTTCCTTGCTGGTGCTCCTTCTGAAGTAGCACTCTTGAATTTCTGCATCAGTGTATGGGATAAGATCAGGTTTCGGACCAGAGTAGTTAGCCTCAGCCTGAGCCAAAGCTTTTATTTGTTTTTCTTTCTCTTGGTACTTTGCCTCCTTCTCTTTTCTCTTTCTTAGCTCTTCAAGCGAAATGCCTAACTCATTGGCTTCCTCCTGCTTGAGCATTTCAATCATGAGCCTAGTGGCTTTTTCTTCTTCAGTTTCCTGTTCAGTCTCAAAAACACTGTCAGCTTCAGGTTAAGATTCTATTTGTAACCCCCAAAACTTTCATATAATAAATTAAAAACATTATTCATAATTAAGATTAAGAAGTTCCCAATATTCGAAAGAATAAACCAATAATGGCAACCACGTTTTCATGAGTCCAAATGGAGAGATCTCAAAAGAGAAAAATAATGCTAAAAGTAAAATCTTTTTTTTAAAAAAAAAAATATAAACAATGTCTATACGCGGAAGAACAAAAGGTCCCAACAGTTAAGACCAGCCGTGTATCATCAGTGCTCCTGTCAGTCCTTTGCCTCCTTGATCTTAATACCTGAAAATGTTAAGGGAAACCGTAAGCACAAAGCTTAGTGAATTCAAACACAACACAATCCCAATATGCATAATCACCAGACCTAAGTTTAATCTCTTTAATATCCAGTAAATATAAGCTAAGAACAAATCAAAGCTTACAAGGAGGACTAGTAGGCTACCCGCATCCCACATAACTGGAGAGTATTGAGTTAATATTACCCTCACCTCACATCCTCCGGAGGATTTTGGAGTAATTATACCTAACCATGCGCACCGGATAAAATCCGGATAATTGCTATGGTTCCTCATACAAGTTATTATAACATACAGTGCACATGTACGATTAAATAAAATTAACAAATAATAACTAATAAGTAAGCATGCTTTAACCATTATCAACCGCTAAGGTCAAGTATCACACACGTGCTACCTAGCAATCATGAATACTGAAACAATGGTGTGAGAGAACTCACCTCGGATGAGTGAATAGAAGGGATTACAACTCAAGTAGCTACCACTTCTGGGCAAAAGCCAAAACTTCACCTAATATAAACTAAGAGTTAGAAAAGACCTCAAAAAGGTGAAGCTAGAGGGTAACTTCAAATCTGGACAGCAAGGTCTTAAAACTGACCTGCTGTTCAAGATGGGTTTACTCAATTTTCCAAAACATTACTATACCATTATTAAATTCTTCTAAGTAAATATAGCCTCTTCCCTACCCGGAACAGTAAAGAACATCCCCTAACTCTAAAGTATGGATTTATTATGATTTTTATAAAAAGACGTTGCAGAACTGTCAAATTTAGACTAACCGGTAGTGTTGGCCATTTCTTCCCACTTTGTGGGTAAGCATTGTCCAACCCAAAAATCACAGTGAATCTAGACACCAAAAAAACAAGTTTGAGAGTTGGAATCACCTTAAAAGGGTACCCCAAACTCCAGATACAAAAATCACAAGTTGACCCAAATCAGGACTAGACAAATCTGGCAACAAATTTTGGTATGGAGTGTAGGTCTAATTTCACCAAGAATCACTTAGAGATAAATTCTCATCTTTTCCAGATCATAAATTCAGGACATAAGACACATGTGGGAACTTGGAATCAACCTAGATCATTTCCCAAGCCCCATTTATGACCAAAAACATTTTATGTAACACTGCAGACCCGAACTGACTCAGTTTCAAAGATTCGGTCCAAGCCTTTAGATAAACTCGAAATGAGTAAAAGTACAAAACTAAACAGAGTTGAACCACTCAAAATGTGAACTTTTGGCACTGGTCCTACGTCCATTGGAGTTTTACAACTCGAGATATGAATTTTCTAATAAAACCTAATTTCTGATGAGAATCACAAATCCAGATTTGATACCTTTCCCACATAAAATCATAACCACCCTAGTTCTACAATGTTTTCATGGAGTTTTATAGAAGAAAATCATTACCTAGGCTTGGTCACCAAGCCAAGAAGTGAAGGTGGAGAGGAAGGAGGCCCGATGATGATGATAATCCGGTTGGAATGGTGGCCGATGAAGGTGGCTGTCGTGAGAGAGAGGGCTGCCGTGAGGTAGAGATATCGAGAGGGAGGGGGCTGCCGAGAGAGGGTGTCGAGAGAAAGAGATAGGTGAGGTAGGTTACAAATTTTAAATAAAAAGGGTTTATCCCCTAATGGGCTTTGTTCAAGTGGGCTTCTAACTTTCTTCTAATTAGCCCATTGATGTCAAAACCATCTTCCAAGCCCAAAAACATAATTAAAATTTTGATTAATTAATTGAGCCCACCATTTAAATTAATAAATAATGAAATTAAATAAATAAATACGTACCGGAAAACCGGGCGTTACAACTCTCCCCCCCTAAGAAGGGACTTCGGCCTCGAAGTCTGTCCCTACGAATAACTCGGGATAATGCGTCCTCATCTCGTCTTCTGGTTCCCATGTGCACTCGGATCCTTTCCTATGCTGCCATTGAACCTTAACAGAATAAACAGTCTTGCCGCTCCGGAGGGTCTTTGACTTCCGATCAATAATCGCGACCGGTTTCTCAATATAGTTGAGTCGTTCATCAATCTGGATGTCTTCCAGGGGTACTATTGCGGTGTCATCAACAATACACTTTCTCAACTGGGATACGTGGAAAGTGTTATGAATCGAACTGAGCTCGTCGGGCAACTCCAACCGGTAGGCTACCTTACCAACACGAGCTACGACCTTATAAGGCCCAATGAATCGGGGTCCCAACTTCCCACGCTTGCGGAACCTAATCACACCCTTCCAGGGGGAGACTTTTAGTAAAACATGATCACCAACCTGAAACTCAAGATCTGAGCGTCGCTTATCTGCATAACTCTTCTGACGACTCCTAGCTGTGACCAAACGATCCCTGATCATTTTAATTTTCTCCGTGGTCTGCAAAACAATATCAGTGCTCCCGAGCACCCTCTGACCGACCTCGTCCCAACATACTGGAGTTCTACACTTCCTGCCATACAACGCTTCGTACGGAGCCCTTTCAATACTTGAATGGTAGCTGTTGTTATAAGAAAACTCAGCCAAATGAAGATGATCATCCCAACAACCACCAAAGTCAATCGCACACGCCCGAAGCATATCCTCCAAAGTCTGTATCGTCCGCTCACTCTGCCCGTCAGTTTGTGGATGGAAAGCAGTACTGAAATGTAATCGAGTACCCAATTCTTCCTGGAATTTCTTCCAAAATCGAGAAGTGAATCGGGTATCTCGATCGGAGACAATAGATACGGGCACCCCGTGCAAAGAAACTATCTCCCGGACAAAAATCTCGGCCAATTTCTCAGCAGATGAGCTTTCCTTAATGGCCAGAAAATGAGCACTCTTCGTCAGTCGGTCTACTACTACCCATATCGTATCCGCTCCCCTCGCAGTCTTAGGTAGTTTAGTGATAAAATCCATGGTTAAGTGCTCCCATTTCCATTCAGGAATCTCTAGAGGTTGCAATTTCCCATGAGGTTTCTGATGTTCCGCCTTGACCTTTCGGCAGGTCATGCACTCTTCCACGTATCGGGCCACATCGTTTTTCATCCCGTGCCACCAATAACTCTCACGAAGATCTCGGTACATTTTTGTAGCACCAGGATGAATAGAAAACTTGGACTTATGAGCTTCCTCCATAAGAGTTTTTCGGTTACCGCCAGTATATGGAACCCAAATTCTACCATATCGAGTTAGTAATCCACGCCCATCTCGCTCCATCTTAGGTAACTCGTTCACAACCCTTTCACGGCTAATGTTTCCCTCCTGAGTTGCCACCTCTTGAGCTTTACGAATCATACTCAAGAGTGACGTTTCCAAGGTCATTCGGAGACATTTAACTCTAATTGGTTCCACAGGTTGCTTACGACTGAGTGCGTCCGCTACCACATTAGCTTTACCGGGGTGGTAATGAATCTCGCAGTCGTAATCTTTCACTACATCTAACCATCTGATCTGCCTCATGTTTAAATCTCGCTGATCAAAAATGTATTTTAAACTCTTATGATCGGTGTAAATGATAAACTTGACCCCATAAAGATAGTGCCTCCAAATTTTGAGAGCAAAAACAACAGCTCCCAATTCCAAATCATGAGTGGGGTAGTTTCTTTCATGAGATTTTAGCTGTCGGGAAGCATAAGCTATCACCTTCCCCCGTTGCATCAATACCGCACCAAATCCCTGGAGAGACGCGTCACAATATACTACCATGTCTTCTACCCCCTCTGGCAAAGTCAACACCGGTGCATTACACAAACGCGTCCTAAGATCTTCAAATGCAAACTGCTGTTCCGGGCCCCATATAAATTTTTCTGATTTCTTGGTCAAACGAGTAAGTGGCAAGGCAATCCTTGAAAAATTTTCAATAAACCTCCGATAATAACCAGCTAAACCCAAGAAACTGCGGATCTCTGAAGGCGATTTAGGAGTCTCCCATTGCTTAACCGCATCAATCTTGGCCGGATCGACCTTGATACCTTCCTTGTTTATCACATGACCCAGGAATTGGACCTCTTCTAACCAAAATTCACACTTAGAGAATTTAGCATAAAGCTTTTCTCTCCTAAGTGTCTCTAGAAGCTCCCGAAGATGTCTTTCATGCTCTTCTTTGGTCTTAGAATAGACTAGAATATCATCAATAAACACGATGACCGAACGATCGAGCATTGGACTACACACCCGATTCATAAGATCCATGAAGGCAGCGGGTGCATTCGTGAGTCCAAAAGGCATCACCACGAATTCAAAATGTCCGTATCGCGTTCGAAACGCAGTCTTCTCGATGTCCTCTTCACGGACCCGCATCTGGTGATAACCGGAACGCAAATCAATTTTGGAGAACCAGGATGCTCCCTCAAGTTGATCGAAAAGGTCGTCAATACGAGGTAAGGGATATCTATTCTTTATCGTAAGTTTGTTCAGCTCCCGGTAGTCAATACACATCCTTTGCGAACCATCTTTCTTTTTCACAAAAAGGATCGGAGCACCCCACGGCGAGAAACTTGGACGAATAAAACCCTTATCCTTAAGCTCCTGCAACTGATCTTGAAGCTCTTTCATCTCAGGTGGTGCCAAACGATAAGGAGACTTGGCTATTGGTACAGCACCCGGTATCAAATCAATGCGAAACTCCACTTGCCGAATAGGTGGCAAACCCGGGAGTTCCTCAGGGAAAACATCACCAAAATCAGAAACAATAGCAACCCCATCAAGTGCTACAGCCGAGGCACAAGAGGCTATAGCCGAACAGGGAATATCTCCCTGAATAATAAGTTCTCCACCCCTAGGGTTTTGAACACGAACTTGCTTCTTCCTACAGAGAATCTCCGCGTCGAAAGCATCGAGCCAATCCATACCGACAATTACGCAAAGTTCCCTCATAGAGATAGGGATGAGATCAATGGGAAATTCAACTCCCGAAAATTCAAGGGTGCAACCTTTGTAAATATCAGTGACGAAAATGGTACGATTGTCGGCAACCTCTATGACCATTGGACGAGTTAGTTTCCCAATACCACGCCCCAAACGATTCATAAAGGTGTGGGACACGAAAGAATGGGTAGCGCCCGAATCAAACATGACAGCGGCAGGGTGAGAATCTAACAGATAAGTGCCTGATTCATAATAATTGAACATATAAACAGTTGTAAGCAATAGCATAGCATAATAACGTAAGATAAAGGAAAAGTTGTTTACCTGATACAGACGTAGGCTTAGCAAGCTCCTCCCCCGTTAGCTGATGGACACGTCCCCGTGTCACCATAGTATGTCCATTGGAGGACGAAACACCATTAGGATTTGGATTACCACTCTTCTTCAACTTCGGGCAATCCGGTCTCTTATGACCCAACTCATTGCAATTATAACAAACCGGAACGGTGGCAGCAGTGGTAGTAGCCGGAGGGGCTGTATTTGCTTTTGGAGCCTTGCAGTTCCTCCAATGATGTCCTTCCTTCTTGCAGTTGAAACACACCAAAGGCTTTCGTTCCCCCTGTTTTGTGGCTGGCTTGTACTCATACCTTGGTTGATCACTGGATTTGAACTTCTTTTGTGCCTCCCCAGAAGTCTTGGAGAAAGTACTATCCGCTTTCCTCTTAGACTGAGTTTGCAGCTCAATCTCCCTCTTCCTGGCTGCCCTCATGACTTCATCCAGTGTTGCAAACTCCTGCATGCTGACAAATTCCCTAATCTCGGTACGTAAAACGGAGGTGTAACGACTGACTAGCCAAGCCTCATCCCCAGCAAAGTTAGGACAGAAAGAAAGCATCTCCATGAATTTGGCGTTCAGATCACTGATAGACTCGGAGGTCTGCTGTAGCGTCATGAATTCCTGCATCACCCGCTCTTGTTCAACCCTGGGCACGTAGCGAATCTCGAACCACTGAACAAACTGGTTCCACGTAATCGCCTTTATTGCCT
Source organism: Pulicaria dysenterica (assembly GCA_947179395.2). Classification (NCBI taxonomy): domain Eukaryota; kingdom Viridiplantae; phylum Streptophyta; class Magnoliopsida; order Asterales; family Asteraceae; genus Pulicaria; species Pulicaria dysenterica. The sequence goes on along the minus strand of OX359289.1, from coordinate 31,827,112 downwards.
CTTCATTCATCGTCTTGGTAGTAGTACTCCACCAAGTCTTCCCTCTCTTCCGTAATTGATCCTTCGCAATCAGTGCTTTAAATTGATCCGGGCATCCAATCGTCATAAAGATACTCTGAATATCAGCTAACCAGTGTTTAGCTGCAACTGGATCATCCTCTCCGTCAAAGTGTGGAGGTCGGCATTTTCCGAATTTCTCGTAGTAGTACATGAGGTCACGAACGGGAGCAGGAGGAAGAACAGGAACAGGAACAGGAGCCCCTCCGCCCGGAGTTGCAGCAAGGCGTTCGTCGAACAGGGCACGAACTTGATTGATGATATTATCAGTAACAGCAGGGATGACATCATTAAAAGCATTATTGAATTCTTCAGCAAAGAGGTCGACTACTTGAGCTAACTGTGTTGCATTAAGACGAGTAGGCGGGGCCATCTATAATTGATAAGAAAGGAGTGTTAAGAGCAGTTCAACCTAAATATGTCTAAGAACGAAACACTCAGCTTGCTGAAAATTTTTCAACCTTGCCCCGTCCCCAAAACTGGCTCCAATATATTGAATAATAGGGGCCCTTCTAGTATTCAATATATAAGATCCAATTTTGGTTTCGGGTCTAGTTTCAAAATTCAAAGCTTGCTCTTAGCCGAAAAGGTTTTAAGTAACTCGTATAGCATCTCTAAAAAAAATCCTCACATGGTAGTTCTAAAGACATGCATTTGTCATATCATAGCACAAAAGGCATAATATCAAAGTGGTAGCACTAAGGCATATATTTATCATCCTAGGCTAGGCTTTGTGGATATAACATAATGGAGCATATTATTGTTTAAATAGATACATAAATACAACTTACTTGGCAGGCTGACCGGTGCACTGTGACATCTTCACTGCTAGTCTTAATGATGTATTATATATATATATATATATATAATAAAGAAATTACGTTTGTTTTTAAAAAAAAAAAAAAAAAATTTTATTTGAGTCTAGACCTCCTGTAGAAAGCTAGTTCACTCAAATGAAAAACTCTGATACCAACTTGTAACCCCCAAAACTTTCATATAATAAATTAAAAACATTATTCATAATTAAGATTAAGAAGTTCCCAATATTCGAAAGAATAAACCAATAATGGCAACCACGTTTTCATGAGTCCAAATGGAGAGATCTCAAAAGAGAAAAATAATGCTAAAAGTAAAATCTTTTTTTTAAAAAAAAAAATATAAACAATGTCTATACGCGGAAGAACAAAAGGTCCCAACAGTTAAGACCAGCCGTGTATCATCAGTGCTCCTGTCAGTCCTTTGCCTCCTTGATCTTAATACCTGAAAATGTTAAGGGAAACCGTAAGCACAAAGCTTAGTGAATTCAAACACAACACAATCCCAATATGCATAATCACCAGACCTAAGTTTAATCTCTTTAATATCCAGTAAATATAAGCTAAGAACAAATCAAAGCTTACAAGGAGGACTAGTAGGCTACCCGCATCCCACATAACTGGAGAGTATTGAGTTAATATTACCCTCACCTCACATCCTCCGGAGGATTTTGGAGTAATTATACCTAACCATGCGCACCGGATAAAATCCGGATAATTGCTATGGTTCCTCATACAAGTTATTATAACATACAGTGCACATGTACGATTAAATAAAATTAACAAATAATAACTAATAAGTAAGCATGCTTTAACCATTATCAACCGCTAAGGTCAAGTATCACACACGTGCTACCTAGCAATCATGAATACTGAAACAATGGTGTGAGAGAACTCACCTCGGATGAGTGAATAGAAGGGATTACAACTCAAGTAGCTACCACTTCTGGGCAAAAGCCAAAACTTCACCTAATATAAACTAAGAGTTAGAAAAGACCTCAAAAAGGTGAAGCTAGAGGGTAACTTCAAATCTGGACAGCAAGGTCTTAAAACTGACCTGCTGTTCAAGATGGGTTTACTCAATTTTCCAAAACATTACTATACCATTATTAAATTTTTCTAAGTAAATATAGCCTCTTCCCTACCCGGAACAGTAAAGAACATCCCCTAACTCTAAAGTATGGATTTATTATGATTTTTATAAAAAGACGTTGCAGAACTGTCAAATTTAGACTAACCGGTAGTGTTGGCCATTTCTTCCCACTTTGTGGGTAAGCATTGTCCAACCCAAAAATCACAGTGAATCTAGACACCAAAAAAACAAGTTTGAGAGTTGGAATCACCTTAAAAGGGTACCCCAAACTCCAGATACAAAAATCACAAGTTGACCCAAATCAGGACTAGACAAATCTGGCAACAAATTTTGGTATGGAGTGTAGGTCTAATTTCACCAAGAATCACTTAGAGATAAATTCTCATCTTTTCCAGATCATAAATTCAGGACATAAGACACATGTGGGAACTTGGAATCAACCTAGATCATTTCCCAAGCCCCATTTATGACCAAAAACATTTTATGTAACACTGCAGACCCGAACTGACTCAGTTTCAAAGATTCGGTCCAAGCCTTTAGATAAACTCGAAATGAGTAAAAGTACAAAACTAAACAGAGTTGAACCACTCAAAATGTGAACTTTTGGCACTGGTCCTACGTCCATTGGAGTTTTACAACTCGAGATATGAATTTTCTAATAAAACCTAATTTCTGATGAGAATCACAAATCCAGATTTGATACCTTTCCCACATAAAATCATAACCACCCTAGTTCTACAATGTTTTCATGGAGTTTTATAGAAGAAAATCATTACCTAGGCTTGGTCACCAAGCCAAGAAGTGAAGGTGGAGAGGAAGGAGGCCCGATGATGATGATAATCCGGTTGGAATGGTGGCCGATGAAGGTGGCTGTCGTGAGAGAGAGGGCTGCCGTGAGGTAGAGATATCGAGAGGGAGGGGGCTGCCGAGAGAGGGTGTCGAGAGAAAGAGATAGGTGAGGTAGGTTACAAATTTTAAATAAAAAGGGTTTATCCCCTAATGGGCTTTGTTCAAGTGGGCTTCTAACTTTCTTCTAATTAGCCCATTGATGTCAAAACCATCTTCCAAGCCCAAAAACATAATTAAAATTTTGATTAATTAATTGAGCCCACCATTTAAATTAATAAATAATGAAATTAAATAAATAAATACGTACCGGAAAACCGGGCGTTACACTATTACCTTTTGTCTCTTAGCTACAGGTTCCTCTTTGTTTATTTCTAACTCCCCCTCAGTCTGAGCTTACCTCTTTGCTCCTTTAGCTAGTACTAGTAGAGCTTCAGCTTCAGCTCGAACTAGCTCAGCTTCAGTATCAGCTTGAACAGCTTGAACCTTCTCCCCCTTTTTGTCATCATCAATAGGGGTCGAAGTCCGTTGTTGTTGGAGTGCAGCAACTGTAGAGGCAATCTCTTTAACATCCTTTGTCAGCTTCTCAAGCCTCTGATAGATTTGGCGTTTATGCTTCTTCTGCTTGAGATGGAGCAAACCAAACTGAGCAGCAACATAATCTTTCAGCTGGTGGATGCCTGAGGAGGCAGTGTCAGTGTAAGGAGAGTCTTTGGGTGCATCATCCAAAGGTTGGTGTTTACCTTCAAATTCATTTGCACCAGAGTCTGGACCCTGTGAATCACCTTGCTTTGAAGATGAAACATTGACAGGTCATGTGATAGGGTGTGAGAAATGAAGAGAAGTAATAGAGCTCAAAACGTGTAGTGTATGGGTTGGTGGTTGGCTTATTGGTTTGGAGGGGGTGATTGACCCTGGGGATTGGTCATATATTCATTGTCACCTAAGTGTGTCTGCTTAGGCACAATAATAGGCTCTCCCATGGCACCTGAGAGTGTAGGCTGAGTAGACACCACACCCGGGTTAGGCTGTTTGGTTGTAATGAGCCTCGAGGTTGACACCTTAAGAGTAGGCGTCTCCCCCTCAACTCCTGCCGGTGGAGGGATCAAAGTAATCTCAGCTGCAGTGATGCCTTTAGGAATGGCACCACCTATGGCAGTTTTTCTTGTATAGGTTCGGATATTCTCCCTAGCAGCAGTGGGCATACAAGGGGTGGCTTCAGAGTGATATTTTTGATGAAATGAAGGTGGAGGAGATGGGTTAGACTGGGTTGGGTTTACTTCAGCCTTATATCCAAAGGTGGATGGAGAATAATGAGAAGAGAGAGAAAGTGGAGAGGTCTTACCAGAAGCAGCTTCAGTTTGTGCTGGTTCAGCTTGAGTAGAATGCTCAGCTTGAACTTTCGTGTCAGCTTAGGAAGCTCCCCCTTGATTTGATCCCTCTTCTTCACTTTCTGAAGAAGCTGCCTCAACAATTAGAAGCATAGGTGCACTCAGACCTTCTTGCTCAGGGAAGATGTCATTGTTGAACATCTTGGGGCTGAGTGTAGGAAACAGGAACACATCCTGACCAGCTTCATAGAGTGCTGTCCCCAGCTCGGCTTCAAATGCCAAGGACAGGTACTTTATGAAAGGTACATGAAGATCCCTTGTGGTCTTCATCACTTGGACCATGAGTTCGTTGAAGATGAGCTGTGCGTAATCCAAATTGCGTGCAAAGTATATGTTGTACAGCAGCTGCATCTCGAACTCGTTCACCTGGTCCAATCCTCCAACCTTAGTCCCTAGTGAACGAATCACTGTAGAAACCATGAAGCCCCAACTGGTTGGAAAGGTGGCCTTTTTTTATAACACCCTCTATCTGCTGGTGACCCATTTTGGGTAGGACAGACCTAGCCACCTGCCTCGTGACAGCAGGCTTGAACTCATCAGATTGAGGGAGTTGAAGAACATCCCTTAGCCGCTGCACGGGTAGGACCACTGTTCTATTGCCACTAAGAACAGTTCCTGTAATCTCTCCCATGTTCTGGTCATACGTACATGTGTACCAAAACTCCAGTAGATGTTGAGGAATAATATTGAGGGGTGCGCCACAGAAGGCGAATGCCATGGGGCATTTACGGATATAAGCCACCCAGACTTCATATCCTCTGCCTTGTTTCCTTGGAGGAATTGCAAGACAGGCCCGTTGATTGTTATCTTTAAGCAACGGCACTCCATTGTTCCTAAACTGAGCACCTCGAACCATTTGATCACTGAGAACTAATCTGATTCCGTCCATATTGGATTGATTACACTGAGTAATTTGTAATTTGCACTGAGCGGTTCAGAAATTGCACTTAGCAATTTAGGGTTTTGAACGGATGAATGCACTAAGCAATTGAGGTGTTTGTGAAAGGTATTGTAGAAGATGAGAAGTCAGAATTGTAAGTGTAAACTCCTCTAAACCGGTTATGATCGGTATATATACCTTTCTGAGGAGAGAGAAAAGTTACCGTTAGAATCCCTTTTTATCCGTTACGCCGGAAAAATTACGGCTTGATATAACAGTAAGAAGGTAGAAACACATCATCTTCTAACGGATACAATTGTAAAATAATATTAGTGACCTACACAAATACTATTAACACTGCTGTATTACAACAATACCAAATTAGTATAATACGCGATTTGAGACTTACTCAAATTCGCAGAAGCACATGAATCAATAACACTTAGTAATTAAAACATGGTTTTGGACACACCAAGTCTGAGTAACTTTATTACTCAGTTTATGTCAAGCACTCAGCTTGATTCAAGCATTCAGCTTGAGTTGAGCACTCAGCTTGAGATTAGTACTCAGCTTGAGTAGAGCACACAGCTCAGGCTTAATGACACTCAGTCATGTATGTTTAAGACTGACTTAAACATGTAATTTAGCTACACTAAGTAGTTAAAATATGTTTGGAACTTACCAAATGTGTGAACCAATCACACAGTTTGAGTTAAGCACATAGCTCAGACTCAATGATACTTAGTCATTTATGTTTGAGACTGACTCAAACTTTATCATAACTACACTAAGCAGTTAAAGTATGTTTGGAACTCACCAAATGTGTGAACTCGTCATTCAGCTTGACATGTTATATAGATTATGAAAACTTATTTATAAACTTTGCACTCAGCTTAAGACACACAGTCTCTGTCAAACTGAAAAACTTAAATTCTAGACACTTAGCTAGGGGTTGAGCATACCCAATTCACTTAGCAGATACATAAACCTCTTTTCATCAAGTGGTTTATTGAAGATATCAGCTAATTGGTCACTAGTGGAGATAAATTTAATGCCAACTTTACCTTTTTCCACGATGTCCCTGATGAAGTGATGTCTAATTTCAATGTGCTTGGTTCTTGAGTGGAAGACTGGATTGTAAGTGATGGCTATTGCACTTTGGTTATCACAGAAGATAGGAGTTTTTTTGAAACTCATGCCAAAGTCTTGAAGCTGATGCTGCATCCAAAGGATTTGAGCACAACAGCTCCCTGCTGCAACATATTCAGCTTCAGCAGTTGAAGTAGCCACTGAGTTCTGTTTCTTACTAGTCCAGCTGACTAACTTTCCTCCAAGCATTTGACATCCTCCAGTTGTTGATTTTCTATCTAACTTGCACCCAGCATAGTCAGCATCAGAAAAACCAACTAACTCAAACCCAGAGTCATTTGGATACCAAAGACCTAGATTTGGTGTACCTTTAAGGTACCTAAAGATCCTTTTCACAGCTTGAAGATGTGATTCTTTAGGATCTGCCTGATATCTTGCACAAACACATGTAGCAAACATGATATCAGGTCTACTAGCAGTCAAATAGAGCAATGAACCTATCATTCATAGGTAGACTGACACACAGACTTACCATCTGAGTCTTTACTCAGCTTGACAGCTGGTGACATGGGTGTTTTCATGGTTGAACTTGAATCAAAACCATATTTCTTTATCAAATCAAGAACATACTTGCTTTGATTGATGAATATTCCATCAGGCTTTTGTTGAATTTGTAAGCCTAGGAAGTATGTCATCTCACCCATCATGCTCATCTTGTACTTTTGTGACATTATTTTAGAAAACCACTCACACAGAGATTCATTGGTAGAACCAAAGATAATGTCATCCACATAGACTTGTACAACAATCACCTGCCCTTTACTCTTTTTAAAAAAGTGTGTCTGATCTATATTACCTCTGGTAAAGTCCATTGATAGTAGATAAGTGGACAGAGTATCATACCAAGCTCTTGGAGCTTGTTTAAGAACATACAAAGCCTTGTCCAACTTATAGACATGATGTGGAAACTTTGAACTTAGAAAGCCAGGAGGTTGTTTCACATAGACTTCCTCCTGAAGTTTTCCATTTAGGAAAGCACTCTTCACATTCATTTGATAGACTTTGAAGTCTTTATATGCTGCATAAGACAGGAACAGCCTTATGGCTTCAATTCTAGCAACAGGGGCAAATGTCTCATCATAATCAATTCCTTCCTCTTGCTTATACCCTTGTGCTACTAGCCTGGCTTTGTTCCTAACTATCACTCCATCCTTGTCCATTTTATTTCTATAGACCCACTTAGTGCCTATAACTGTATGATCTTTGAGGGCAGGGACAAGGGGCCAGACTTTGTTTCTCTCAAACTCATTTAATTTCTCTTGCATAGCTTCAATCCAATCCTCATCCTCTAAGGCTTCTTCAGTCTTCTTTGGTTCCATTTGGGATACGAAACCAAAGTGTGCAGCGTAATTAGCTGTAGCCTTGGATCTGGTCATGACTTTTTCTTGGACATTTCCAATAATTTGATCTTGAGGATGATCTTTGAGGAATTTGAATGTTGTAGTAGGAGAGTCTAGTTCTGGATCTGAGTGGTGTCGAGAGCCCTGAGGTGAACTTATCTCCTCAGTCTCAATAGCAGCATTGTCAACAAACTGATGATCACTGAGATTCTCAGTCTGAGTGACTTCAGCTCCAAAGAGGTTGATGAACTCATCATCCTTCTCAGCTTGAGCTTGGAGTTTGTGATGATTTCTTTGATGAACACACATCATCATCACTATTATCTCCTATGACATACATATGATTTTATAAGTTGGTTTCCTTAGGCCTTTCAAGCTTACTCAAACTGACCAAGTCAGCTTGACTCTTATCAGCTTGATCAAAACAGTCTTCATCAAAAGAGACATGAATTGACTCTTCTATGGCATTTCTCCTTGTATTATATATTCTATAAGACTTGGAGATTGAGGAATAACCAACGAATATTCCAAGATCAGCTTTAGGTTCCAACTTATGGAGCTGATCTCTTTGATTCAGCACATAGCATTTTGAACCAAAGATATGGAAATAACCTATATTGGGCTTTCTAGACTTATACATCTCATATGATGTCTTTCCATGTGTTTTGACAATGATTGATCTATTTTGGGTATAGCAGGCTGTACTAACAGCTTCATCCCAAAAATAGAGTTTCAATCCTGCCTCACATAGCATTGTTCTAGCAGCCTCAATTAGGGTTCTATTTTTCCTTTCAGCAACTCCATTTTGTTGTGGAGTTCTGACAGATGAGAAATTTTGTAATATCCCTTTTTGTTCACATAAGTTTTCAAGGGTTGAGTTTCTGAACTCAGTCCCATGATCACTTCTGAGTTGCTTTACAGACAAATCTTTCTGCAACTCTTCCTGTTTGATAAAACTGATTATCTCCAGGGCAGCCTCACTTTCGGCTTTAAGGAATATTACCCAGGTGAATCTTGAGAACTCATCTACTATCACCAGTGTATACTTCTTGCCACTTAGGCTTGGAGTACTTATGGGTCCAAACAGATCCATATGCAACATATGCAGTGGGTCTGTTATTTTTAAATTTTTCTTTAATTTAAAGGACCCTTTGTGGTGTTTCCCTTGTTCACAAGCTGAACACAATTTGTCCTTGACAAATGTGATCTTTGGTAATCCAGAGACTAACTCTTTATTGGATAGCATGTTTATATTTTTAAAGTTCAAATGTGATAATTATTTATGCCACAACCAACTCAGCTTAGGAACAGATTGGGAATACAAGCAGGTTTTAGTATAGGGATCAGCAAAATTAAGATCAAGTAGATACACATCTCTTTCTCTTTTAGCTATTAATACAGGCTTTCCCTTAGCATTATATATTGTTCCTGCTTTCTTTCTAAAAGTAACAATGTTGTCTTCATCACACAATTGACTGATACTAATCAGGTTGTGTTTGAGACCTTTTACATATGCAACTCTCTGGAAAGTAACCTTGCCAGCTTGCATCTTCCCATAGCCTTTTGTTCTTCCATGGGAGTTGTCACCAAACGTTACTTTAGGACCTTCATCTTCTTGGAAATCACTAAGAAGTCATTTCCACCCGGTCATGTGCCTTGAGCATCCACTATCAAGTACCATTTACTTGAACCCTGCACATGAGATGAAAACTAAACACATTAGTTTTGTTTGGGAACCCACTTCTTGGTGGGTTTAGATGAGGAGCACTTAGCATCTCCATCTTGTTGAACTGACTGTTCAGCTTGAGCAGGAGCTGAGTCCTGTATAGGCTGATCAGCTTGTTCTTGTTCAGGCCTTGAGATTTCTTCATCACAGCCTTAGCCTCATGACCTCTACTTCTACACTTGTAGAATCTCCTTCTTCCAATGATTACAGGAGGTAGAGTGTCTGATAATCCTTGTGAGAACTTGCTCTCAGTCTTAGGATTATATGTGGTGGATAACTTTTCAACTTTCTTTGCAAGTTGATTCATATGATGATCACTGAATTTGGACTTACCTTTGTCAGGTCTTTGTTTGTTATCCTTTTGATTAGAAGTTTGACTAACAACCTTCTTGTTGGTCCCGAATGGATACTACAACAACAAATGTTTGTAGAAGGGGGGTTGAATACAAACTTTAGCAATTTAAAATTTAAGTGACACACGGTTTACTTTTATATAATTCTTATTGATGTGAATCAAGAATTACATGAACTAGATGCGGAAAATCTAAGTTCAATAAAAGGTGGCAACTAAATTTGTCTAACACATAGACTAAGCTAATCTTAAACAACTTATGTCTAAGATGTTCAACACATGAACAAGTTTGTAATACTGAAAGTAAAATGCTAACTCTTCTAATTCTCAACAGAAGAGATTTAAGTATTCAACTCTATCTTTTCGTTTCTTTAGCATGTTTCCATGCAAGAGTATATATAAGCAAGGATGTCTGGGTTGATGAAGAGGAGAAAGAGACAAAGGTATTTGGTTTAATAATATTATAATAGATAAAGTTAGTGGGTGAAAAGTAAGTTAAATTTTTACACAAATTGTGTAAAGTGAACATACTTTTCAGTAATAAGTTTACCCACTATCTATTATTATATTATTAAAGTACTACATTTATATCTTGGAAAAGTAAACTTCTCCTTTCACTCTTGTGCTTTAAACAACACCATGCTTTCTGAAGATTTAACTTAACCAAGTATAGAGTTGCCATATATACTTAGTTGTCAAAGCATATTTTCGAGATCTTCTCTTCAAAAGTATCTTTCTCCTTTTCCAGGGGATAAAGATCTATCCTTTTTGTTTTTTTGCAGATACAAAAAGTTCTAAGTACTTTTACAAAAGAAAGATCTAAGGCATAATAGAACAACACATGTTCTGCCTTTGACTTAAGAAAATATTACACTGAAAAGCTTATTAGCTAATTAAAGACTCAGCTAACAGACACCGAACAACTGACATAATTTTGCTCAGCTAAGGATAAATGTGAAAGACTCAGCTGACTAGATTTGCTTAGCTGATTGAATAACTCAGCTACTAACACAAATCATAATACATCTAATAAACTAGTCAACCTAAATAATCAGTTGATCCCAAGGGCTCAGCTAACCATTTGAGTATGATCAGCTTATTGAGAGAAGAAAGGATAAGTATACAATACCTTATCGGACATGTGGGAGGCATCAGTTGATCAATGAGATACTGTCACCTGATCCTAGACCACTCAGCTGATCTTTGAAGAACCCTCAGCTGATGGTTTGCGCTGTCAGCTGATGCTTTGTAGATGCATAGCTGATGCTTCTTAACTTGTCTTTTCTTTTTAGCTGATCTTTCTGAAGCTGGTCCTTTGGCTGATACTCAGTGTTCAGCTGACACTTTGAATCGTCAGCTGACATTTCTTACTTAGAAATTCTTTTAGTCTAATATGAAAAACAACACATGTTTTTCATTAATCTAAGTCCAAAACTGAATATATGGTTTTGTTAACATCAAATCCTATTTTACTAAATAGACAGGTTTGATATTCCTATCTCCCCAACAATCTCCCCCTATTTGATGATGACAAAACCTTATCTTATTTAAGAAGAATAAGTTTGACTCGGATTTGTAAAGATAAAACTTTTAAGTGCAATTTGGTTACCTAGCTATCTGTTTTTGGTAACTCTTTAATATATGTTCCCTGATATTCTATTTTTCGGAATCTTTTCATATTTGAAGTACCATTTTTCTGTTTTTGTGGTATCTTTCTATCCTTTTTTCTGTTTTTAGGATTTTTTATATTTTCTGTATTTACACTATGTGAGCTATCTACTAAGATTCATCTATACTAGCATTTTAGCCAATTAGTCCATGATCAAAGTTTCAAGCTTGATTACAAAACAAAGTATTTACATCAGAGTTTGTACAATTTAGCTAATACTGAACATTAAGCTAAGTTACAGAAGAAGAACTGTTCTAAGAAAGTGAAATTACAATTAATCTAATTATGAAGTTTTCAAGTTTCTTCCCACCAAGGTTCTTCTTTAACATCAAGAAGTCTGTCCAGAGGATTTGCAACCAACAACTCTTGCTTGAATCAGACTTTCAAAGTGATCACTTCCTGTATGTCCCCTTGTTTTAGTTGCAGCTTGAAATATCAGCTCTCTAGGGGCTCTTCCTAAGTCAGATTCTCTTAGGAATCTCCAAATACCAGCTCTGTTCTTGAAGAACATCCCTCTTTCAGGTTCAGTTATGTACTTAAACATTTCTGGTTCAATGTTGGAGGGCAGAGAAGTGTTTAGACTTTCATATGCAGCCAGGTAAGGATGATCAGGATTGAGTATGATCTGTTCAGCAGTTACAAAAGCTTTGGAGGATTTCTTGAAGGCATCCTCAATCACATCAACGTGTTCCATGAATTGATCATGAGTGCATATCCTGTGGTAGACAAACATTCTGATCCATTATTCAAGTTTGCCTATGAACCTTGTGGCAATTTCACTTTTGGATTTAAGGAGATGGTACAGAGTCTCAATTATCTCAGTGAAGGAGAACAATTTGCAGTGATGAAGGTAGGCATTCTCATGTGTTTGTCTCTCATCTTTTCTTATGATTCTTAGATATGGACCTTCATCTGTACCCTTATATGGAGTAACTCTTGAGATGAGATTTGGATACTTCCTATCTACCAAGTTCTTCTTGTTATTTAAGAGCTCTCTGATCTCCCTTTCTGATTGCTGAGTTGTAACTCCAAAGTTGAACTCATGCAATGCTTGAATGGCGTCTCTGTGAGTTCTTCCTATTTTAGGAACTTTCTTGGCAGTAGGATCATCTTGCTGAGATGCAACTTTTGTTGGAAGTGATTGAGAAGACAACATAATTAACTCTTCAGGAGTTGTGAAGTCCTGGTGTCTTTCCTTGGCTTTAAGAACCTCTTCAATTGAGGTTCCAAGTGCAGCAGCCAGCTCACTTAACTTCCTTAGATTCTCATCATCTTCAGTTAGCTCTTCCTCTCTTCTTTCTTCTTCTTAAATCTCCTCAGCAGATATTATTTTCTTTCCTTTTCTCCTTGATGTGCTGCTGTGAGTTGGTTGACTTGATTGTACTGGAGAGGAAGCTTGGACTGGTGGAGCTTGTGAAGAGAGACTCTGCTTTTTCAAGTTGAGCAAAGAGGACAGAGGCACCCTATCTTCATCATTATCATCATCAGACTCTTCAGATGGCACATTTATTGGTGCACAAGATTCATCTTGTCTTGGCTTTTTGGCACTCTTCCTTCTAGCTATTTGTTTAAATCTTCTTTTTGGCCTTTGCTCATCTTGAGCAGGTTGCTCCCCCTCAGATGGAGGTTCCCTCTCAGCAGTTGATTGATTTAGAGTTTCTGCTTCATTGAGGTCTGTTGCTGCCTTATCAGCTTCTAATTCTTGAATATAATCTGTTGAAGAGCTTGACTTAGTACATGTTCTGCCTTTGACTTAAGAAAATATTACACTGAAAAGCTTATTAGCTAATTAAAGACTTAGCTAACAGACACCGAACAACTGACATAATTTTGCTCAGCTAAGGATAAATGTGAATGACTCAGCTGACTAGATTTGCTCAGCTGATTGAATAACTCAGCTACTAACACAAATCATAATACATCTAATAAACTAGTCAACCTAAATAATCAGTTGATCCCAAGGGCTCAGCTAACCATTTGAGTATGATCAGCTTATTGAGAGAAGAAAGGATAAGTATACAATACCTTATCGGACATGTGGGAGGCATCAGTTGATCAATGAGATACTGTCACCTGATCCTAGACCAATCAGCTGATCTTTGAAGAACCCTCAGCTGATGGTTTGCGCTGTCAGCTGATGCTTTGTAGATGCATAGCTGATGCTTCTTAACTTGTCTTTTCTTTTTAGCTGATCTTTCTGAAGCTGGTCCTTTGGCTGATACTCAGTGTTCAGCTGACACTTTGAATCGTCAGCTGACATTTCTTACTTAGAAATTCTTTTAGTCTAATATGAAAAACAATACATGTTTTTCATTAATCTAAGTCCAAAACTGAATATATGGTTTTGTTAACATCAAATCCTATTTTACTAAATAGACAGGTTTGATTTAGGTTTGATATTCCTATCTCCCCAACAATCTCCCCCTATTTGATGATGACAAAACCTTATCTTATTTAAGAAGAATCAGTTTGACTCGGATTTGTAAAGATAAAACTTTTAAGTGCAATTTGGTTACCTAGCTATCTGTTTTTGGTAACTCTTTAATATATGTTCCCTGATATTCTATTTTTGGGAATCTTTTCATATTTGAAGTACCATTTTTCTGTTTTTGTGGTATCTTTCTATCCTTTTTTCTGTTTTTAGGATTTTTTATATTTTCTGTATTTACACTATGTGAGCTATCTACTAAGATTCATCTATACTAGCATTTTAGCCAAGTAGTCCATGATCAAAGTTTCAAGCTTGATTACAAAACAAAGTATTTACATCAGAGTTTGTACAATTTAGCTAATACTGAACATTAAGCTAAGTTACAGAAGAAGAACTATTCTAAGAAAGTGAAATTACAATTAATCTAATTATGAAGTTTTCAAGTTTCTTCCCACCAAGGTTCTTCTTTAACATCAAGAAGTCTGTCCAGAGGATTTGCAACCAACAACTCTTGCTTGAATCAGACTTTCAAAGTGATCACTTCCTGTATGTCCCCTTGTTTTAGTTGCAGCTTGAAATATCAGCTCTCTAGGGGCTCTTCCTAAGTCAGATTCTCTTAGGAATCTCCAAATACCAGCTCTGTTCTTGAAGAACATCCCTCTTTCAGGTTCAGTTATGTACTTAAACATTTCTGGTTCAATGTTGGAGGGCAGAGAAATGTTTAGACTTTCATATGCAGCCAGGTAAGGATGATCAGGATTGAGTATGATCTGTTCAGAAGGTACAAAAGCTTTGGAGGATTTCTTGAAGGCATCCTCAATCACATCAACGTGTTCCATGAATTGATCATGAGTGCATATCCTGTGGTAGACAAACATTCTGATCCATTATTCAAGTTTGCCTATGAACCTTGTGGCAATTTCACTTTTGGATTTAAGGAGATGGTACAGAGTCTCAATTATCTCAGTGAAGGAGAACAATTTGCAGTGATGAAGGTAGGCATTCTCATGTGTTTGTCTCTCATCTTTTCTTATGATTCTTAGATATGGACCTTCATCTGTACCCTTATATGGAGTAACTCTTGAGATGAGATTTGGATACTTCCTATCTACCAAGTTCTTCTTGTTATTCAAGAGCTCTCTGATCTCCCTTTCTGATTGCTGAGTTGTAACTCCAAAGTTGAACTCATTCATTGCTTGAATGGCTTCTCTGTGAGTTCTTCCTATTTTAGGAACTTTCTTGGCAATAGGATCATCTTGCTGAGATGCAACTTTTGTTGGATGTGATTGAGAAGACAACATAATTAACTCTTCAGGAGTTGTGAAGTCCTGGTGTCTTTCCTTGGCTTTAAGAACCTCTTCAATTGAGGTTCCAAGTGCAGCAGCCAGCTCACTTAACTTCCTTAGATTCTCATCATCTTCAGTTAGCTCTTCCTCTCTTCTTTCTTCTTCTTAAATCTCCTCAGCAGACATTATTTTCTTTCCTTTTCTCCTTGATGTGCTGCTAGGAGTTGGTTGACTTGATTGTACTGGAGAGGAAGCTTGGACTAGTGGAGCTTGTGAAGAGAGACTCTGCTTTTTCAAGTTGAGCAAAG